>CM031234.1:627344861-630086968 GCA_018340775.1 Taxus wallichiana var. yunnanensis
ACATATTTTAAGATGACCATGATTCACCCAATCGGGTAGGACCCTGCACTTCATGTGTTATACGCACATCTCACGAGATCACATGTGGATAGGTTGCAACCACAATCAGTAGCGCCAAATGGACAATGAAGCTGTGGTGTCGACATCAAAAGTGAGGTTAGAACTCCAAGATCTGCATGTTAAATATGCATTCAAAAGGTTCATAACGGAAAAATATATTTTGATATTTGAGCGAGCGAATATACGAACCCATATTATGAGCTTCCAGCAGCGAGATCTTTTGAAGAGGAATTGCTTTGCCCGAGTGATCCGAGCATTCTGTGATGGGTTGGAAGGGGAGAGCGGAGTGCACATCATCGACTGGACATAATGTAAGGACTGTAATGGCCATGATTGTTCCAGTTATCGCCTCTCACCGGCCACCCTCCATATGTTCGAATAATAGTCTTTGGGGAACTCCATAGAAGCGTTGCAGTAACAGGAAGGAGACTCTCGGATGTCGCGCAAGAACCATGGATGCCATTATTTTGGAATGGACCAAGCTCTGGTTTTTCAAGTAGGTTACTTTGTGTTTCCGTTCTCCTTTTCTTTGGTTTCGGCGGCGGTTTGTAGTATACACGGTGACTGCATGTAATTGGGTGAGCGACGAGCGTTTAATTGAAAATGGGTTTATGGATTCCGGGCTGAGCAGAAATGGGTTGATTGGTGATTGCTTTGAATATTCCCCAATGGATATGCCTCACATTGACTCGAGACTAAACACAGGCTACTCTCTAAGGAGGTGATGCCTACTTTTTCACCAATAAATCAAATCTCGAGAGAATTGCACTCGAAATTCGAGTTTGAAATCGATGTGAGCTGTGAAGAGGACGACATTGGTATGAGTGAAGTGGATGATATGTTATGCTGGGATGAAGTTTTCACCGAGGAAACCCAATTCCCAGATTCTAAGATGGCCAAATCTCGGAATCAAATTGAAGAAGATGATGTATGGTTATAGAATTTGAAGTGATTTAGTAAGGGTGACCTATTTTTTTCTTTGGAGTAGCCTTGATGTTCCTTTGAATCCAGTGGGAGGTTCATCCCCTGCTTTCTCACTGCTTATATGTGTGTTCGGTCGAGTAAATAGTGCAGATATGTCTATGTCTTATCTGTACCAAATAATAGAGAAATTTAATAAATTTTGGGATGTAGTTGGATTAAAGATAATAAAAGAGTGTATGGTTTTAGTGTAGGAGACAGACACATGACATCCATGCAAAGTTGGAGAGCTGTAGAGCAAGGCATGGACATACATTGAAGCAAATGATCAATGAAACCTACAATATGCAAGATAGAAATGATGCAGTATGATAGACAGAGGCATCAGCAACAAGATGACAAATAGAAATGATGGATTCAAGAGGAGAAGGAAAAAATAACAGCAATATCAGTTGTAAAAGAATGCATTTGTTTACAATACAAATGCAGGCCGATATAAAACAATAAACAACATTTAAGAAAGTAAGTAAACATGCCAAATTTTATGCATACCATAGAAGTAGATGATGCGGGGTGAGTAACACGAGAGGAGCGAGGCTTGCGAGATGGTGGTGTAGGATAGAATGTAGATGGGTGCAGTATTCATAGGGGAATGTAGATATTTTACATAGTTAATGTGAGAAGCTGTTGCAATAGGCGAGAATTAATGTAGGTTCTATTCGAGTTGGTAAAAGAAAATCAAATTAAATTTTACCGAGTTCTTGTAATGAGATGAGACAAGAACTAATAAGTAATGGAAAAATTGGTTCCTATAAATAGTGTTTCGATCCAAAGCAAATAATATCCTGTCCAAACAAACTTAGGCAAAAAATTACCACGAGAATTTGTGAGGTTTCTAGCAAGGGGAACACCAAAGGTGGATGCCTTCCTAGTGAATTATTGTATTGTGTAATATTATACATATTATTTCTATTTAGATAAATTTTATTAGAATGTTTTAATTACTATATATATTCGGTGTTTATGTTATCATTATGCCTTGACAATTTTTGTTTTAAATTTGTTAAAACATTTTTAACTTCAATTTAATATATAATTTGATCTCAATTGTATATTTTTTTAAGTAAACAAAATTATCAATATGTTCTTGAGTAAGATTATATATTAATATGGAATATCTTTCATTGATAAATTTTGTTCCATAAATTTGAGTTGCTTAATGGATGATTACATCTATTACGCAAATCACACATTTCAAATCACTTTTAGCAATAAAATTAATAAATAATAAAAAGATAAATGTATTATTTCTATAAATACAAGTGAAATGGACAATTAATTCACATTGTTAGTAAAAAGAAATAATGTTTTCTTATGAAATTAGTGAGCAAGCAAGTGTTTAACTTTTTTATCTCCAGAGTGCTCCCAACATAGAAAATGATGTGTATTGGTGCAAAAGAAATGAACAAGGTATACTAATTGTGAGGACATGTATTTGACGATCTATGATGGGTCCAATATGGTTGTGATGCACATAGACTAAAGATGATGCAAATGAGTTGGAAATTCTTGAAGCACGGTTGAGCCTCCTCCTCTTTGTGTGCTTTAACATTTTTGTGTACATCATTCTATTGTAATGTTTAAATGTAAAAGCGGGTGTGATGTGCAAGTTTGTTAGTAAGAGAACTCACAATATTGTTATAAATGTTAGCCTCTGGCGATTGACATTACTTATGTGTATTGTTGATTTTATCAAGCGTCATTCCTTAAGCCTTATGGATGGTTAGGCCCCAAGCCATTTAAGTGGGATTTTTCAACAACTTTTGCAAGTGAAGGGAGGTATTGGCAAATGTGTTGGTGAAGGATGTCCCACTGGGCCCAACGATATTTATTGATCATGACAACAACAAAGCATGAAAATTTTGGGGGTGAGATTTTAGGTTGTAGATGACCTTAATAACTTGTCTGAAAGCTCCATTAACCATCCCATATTCGACCTAGATAAATTTGATGTCAACATGAATTCTTGTCCTTTGCATAGGAGTATTGTAGGATTTAATCGAGTGTCGTTAAGGTCTGTTAACACCCCATGTATTTTTGGTCTAGTTTGTTGATAGCAATTGGAAGGTGCAATGATTTGAGCATTCACTTATTGTTTGAGTTTGTTAATTCATTTACTGCATACAAATGTTCTACCGCTTGTAAAGGATGCTTCTTATATTAGAGACATGAAAGAGTCTATAAGTGACATAAGGATATTTCAGTCATCTATTGTTGGATGTGCACTTCTAAGGTTGGTCATAATTTTACAATTCTAGCTATTATGGGTTATAGCCTTGTCCGCATAAATTTGTGTCCAATGTAATAACTATGTTAAAATTGCGCGAATGTGTGGCCAAATGATTTTCCTACATATCAAGGTATGTCATTAAGGGTAAGTTGATTGAGTGACCATCGTAATCTTTGATGATATGTTGAGGAATGCCTCACGTATCTAATAATTTATTTTACTCATCATTTTTGCCCTATGAAGCTCATTTCGTTCACGAGAACATATTCATTGGCCTCATATGCTCTTGGAAAATTTTCGAAGTGTCTATCCTTCGAGGGCCTTCATTTCATGAATGGGTATTTGAAGACCAGAATGTATAGTAGAGGTGTTGATGTTGAATGCGAAAATACTTGTTGGAGCTAGTAAGAGAAGGGGTGAGCTGGTTTTGTTGTTGAATGTTTTTAATGCGGATTTTATGCAACCAATCATGTAGGACTTTCTGTATCGAAGGCACCTTGAACAATCATTTTCAACGTTGGGATTTGTTTTCTCTTATTGGCATGTTGAACAAAATTTTGTAGGCAAGTTGTTATTTGTAGATAGATAGATGTAAGGCAATTGGTTGGTTAGATGAGGTAGCTTCACGGAAGGTGATTCTCAAGGCATGTGTGATCTATGAATTTATGTGTTGTAGTCTACAAGTCGGATGGAACACCATGTTGTGACCAATCATAGCTATTATCAAAACTTTTGAGGCCTAGCATGTCTAATTCATGAATTGTTGCATTGCTTCAGATGGGTGCATGTGCGAAATGTGCTCTCATTCATGTATTTCCATGTCATTGAACAATCTCATGTTGAGTCATTGTCGCTGGTGTTTGTTCCACAAGAACCTTGAACCCCAATAGGGTTCCTTTTTACATGTAGAGGGTATGTTATTTTTATTTCTTCCTAGTGAGCAACTATTTGACCCAAGATAACACCAATGTCTTGATGTAATTGTTTAAATGGCTTGTAAAGTAAAATATCTAACGAACAAAAAGTCTTCAAATAAAGGGTCATAAGCTATAAGAACACCATAGTAAATCATAAAGACTCGAATGATTGCGATGATTTTCCTCTTCCTCCATTGGGAATCTCTCCATTGATTTTGAAAGATTGTGTCCATGTAGACTCAAAGAGGGGGACAAGTTTTAGATGCATCATGTGCCTCATGTAGGCATTAATGAAATAAAGCATCTGGGATGTTGTCGGTGTGTCAGGAGGACGTGCTTAAAAACATGTTTACCAACACCGAGGAAATGAATGTGGCATGTCCTTAAATACATTGAGAAAGGGAGTTTCAAAGCATGTGACATGTCTCCTAAGCACCGATGTCATGATAAAATATAGTTTTAGACATGAACTTATTGTATGCAATCTTTTTGGGTTTTGAATATTGATAGTGTTTGATATTCTTGTCAACATGTAGTGGTAGTTATCTTATTTTTTCTCATCCTTTTATGTGTATTTTGTTATGTAATGAAAAAATGTGTAATGAGACACAACAGGTTGGAAATCAACATTTTCTCATCGAGATCATGAGCATGTCCGAGTTGTGTATCATTATGTGTTAGTGTGTATGTTTTCTTGCATATGTCATCTTTGGACAAAGATTAATGCTCTTGTAGTGGTCGGGGGTGTTATATTTACATTGGAGAGTACAGTATTTTTGTGAAGGCATGTGGCCTTACTACATTGATGTGTCATTGCACAGCTGATCAATTCTTTGTAATCCTTTGAATTGTTGCACATAAGGATGTGATTTATGTCTAGCAAATAAGGGCCCTTGAGGAAGGAGTGGGGCAACACATAATTATCATTTTCGGGCCCCCTTGGATTCCTTACATTGTCATTTGGCTAAAGGAATGCATCGGTGCATTTGGTTGAAGGGGATCATCTAAGTCCAATTTGTCCATGTCGGGTGCATTTGAAGCTATAAGAATACATGTGTATGATCGAGCCTCTATGTTTCCATTTATACTTATGTTACAAGTAAATAACATGTAATTGGTCAAAATGTATATCCCTTGAATGAAATGGAGGGAAAAAGGTTTATGTTCACACAGTCCATAAACACTAAATCACGCACTTGGGTATATTTCTAGGTCCTAATAACATACCACAATTCATATGATTCCTAAGTGAGAAAACTAGTAATTGACAATTATCTTTGGCCTCTTTTATGTCTTTCTTGTTTCCTCTTTGGTCTTGCACACCCTACAATCGAGTTTGATCTTTATTGCTTTATCTTTCTTGACTTTGGACACCAATGTCCAAGCGTCCCCATCCCCTCTGGGTGCCCCCGACCTCTTTGTATCTTATTCACCTCTTTTGGGCCTCTTTTATCTTTTGGGCATCTTGTTTTCTTATGGGCTAGCCTTTTAGTTTTCAATTACAAAATTCAACCAATGAAATCGTATAAATATAAAGATATGTGACCAAAATAAAGGACCAAATTCTAAACATCTACTATCACCACCTAAGGTTATGTCCAAAAGGAATTCTAAGAGCATCAAGGCATCCATCTACCTTTCATTCAAGGGACAAGGGATTACATTTTCTATATACTTTTCATAGGAGGGGAAGTTCATTTTGAATCCACACATCTATCTGCATTTCTACATCTTGATATTTCTTTCTATGAAGTTTATCTTGAACAAGAGCTTCCTAGGGCATCATTTTCATACACACACACAAGAATTACATGCATTCTGAGATGTAGTGTAGCGCTCCGTCATAAGTTCACTCTATCGGGATACCGCGTCAGTCGATCGACTCCCCATTTACATATTTTCTTTTTTAGGATTTTATGTTTTTGGGGTTTTATAGAGATCTTTATCTTTGTAGGTTTTAGAAAAATTACTGAACACATATTCCAACATACAGAAACCAATGACGAAGATTAGTAACATTGGTGTGCATGTAGTGCCTCTATTTCAATGGGGACTTTTGATTTCTTAGTTGCTCACATTAATGCATCTCCACCACTCATTACATTCTCTACTCACGATTATCATGCTACATTCTCTTGACGCATTACATATCACTTTGCTTCTATTGGACCTCATACTATCAATAATCTGACATCAATTCATATGAGCGTGTTCTCTATTGCACTTCTTATCGATATTAACTATCTCATTATCTCATATTTCATATCCGGTTCCTAAATCTTATGGTTACATCAAGCTTCTAGTTACAATTGGGCCTCTCACCATGTTTGTGCCATTCCTTGTGGCACCTTCAATCAAAGGATGTGACATACTCTTAGGTCTTCCTTGGCTCCATGTCGCTCAAGCTATCATTTCCATGAATCACTTATGTCTAAAGTTCATTCACAACAAGCAAGTTATCACCATCAAAGGTGTTCCACCATGCATATCGTGGTCATAGCCTCCTATTGACGTTGTCATCATTGCATTATTTAGAGCATATAGGTCCCCTAGAACTCACAAATCTAAGGCACAATCTTCTCCTAGCTCTTTTATTCGTACACGATGTACTCAACCTCATTGGTCCACTAGTCCATCTCATCAGCCTAGGTCCACCACTTGCACGGATCCTTCACATGGGTGTACATCACCTCCTTGGTATCCTTCACTATTAAATTTGGTCAAAGTCTATACAATAAGAGATCCAAATCAACACAATATAATAATATATTCATGATATATTTTAGAGAACATTACAGAGGCTATTATATAGCCATAGAGGTAGCAAATAACCTCCTGAAAATAGGATCTAATAACCCGGGATAATCACGGGTAATAAAAATAACAAATTATAACTCATTTAAATAAATATATAGGTATAGCTTACTAATCACTACATTACCATATTTACTTTTACCATTTACTAACTACCATAATAATGATATATTTATTGAATGGAGCGTTATGAATTCCTAACATTCCCCCTTAGTGTGAACATAGGAGAAAAACAATCACACTTCTTTTGTAGCTTGTTGCCCATGTGTGCTCATGATCTTGGCTCTCCGATGGTTTTGAAAAGGCTGACCAACAACCTCGATATAAACCCTTGTTCATCAAATATGGACCCTTGTCCAAGGTATGAACCCATGTTCATCCTCTTCAAGTATCATGATGTTATTTTTTCCTTGTGCTTTCATCTTTCCACTATATTTTCACATCAAGAAAGTACATAGGAATCTTCTCACTTTATTACAACATGAACATACTATAAACTGAATATGAATAATAATAGGTACTCTGCAACTGAAAGAAAACACACTGAAACAAAATGCCACAACCTCATTTTGTGGCCCCGTCGCTTGCAGCTAGCAAGAGGACGTTATTTGTCCTCCATCCTCCTATGCCTCCATCCTCTAATGCATGTGTTACTAACTCACCCAGATTCATATATGAAACTCAATTATTCCCGCATTGTTTATTATTCCCCCATAATGTGAAATTATTTAGTTTTTGGATGTCGGGTAACATGAAAAATGTGTCCGTGAGGATTTTTTATTATTTTTAAAAAAATTGACGATTCTGACGATGACATTTTTTGACTCATGCTCAAACAATATGAAAGATTCACAAACATTTATTATTTTGACTCTAATGTTGACAATGAGACTACTTTGACAAATTTTGACTCTAAACATGAACACTACAATATCATTGAAACTCTTACCAATGACTTCGCAATATTCTCGACACAACTTTGACTCACAATGACTTACTTTATGACATTATGAATGTGACATCACAAATATTGGACACTTTTGACAACAAAATGACAATTCATTTATTTTACATTGATGACTCAATTTTAAAGACCCACCTAATCACCTATACTTGGCTTTATCTCCTTGACATATAGTAAACCGAACCACTATTGAAAAATTTACACCCCTTTATATTTATATAAATTTTCAAAAACTTGCTCCACGTGGTATTACCGAGACTTGACCTTTATCAAAAGAATACTTGCCACTCGAGCTAAGTGTAACTCAATGCATAAATATTGTTAATAGCCTTTAAAATCTCTCATCAAAAGTTTATTATGAGAACGAGACTATCTTCAACTTCTCTCCATCTTTTTTTTTCTTCAACTTTAGGAGATAATTAGTTGGTGCAGTGAATCTTTCACTTACTTTTGTTTTAACAAAGATCAATGTACAATGTTGGGGTCATTTGAAGAGTGAAACACGGATCAACAAGAAGGAGAAACGACATATGATGCCAAGTAGGACTTTAACAACCACCTCAACTGTGGTATGTTAGATGCCTCTTCACTAGGTATTATTCCACCATCTAGAGAATGAGAAAATTGAATTTAATCAATTCAATATTCTAATACACCTCCCAATTGAAAATTTTTGTAGGAAGTGATGAAACCTAAACAAAGAGTTATAATATGAGTAGGTCTAATTCTAAGCCAATGATAAATGCAAGGTCTTTGAATGCGAGACACGTGAACACAAACCTGGGACGATTCCAAATTTAATGGAAAATATGCTTGAGTGTAGTGTTTAGGCGCTAAGGAGCTTAAATCAAAATTGATGTTGGGAAATAACAGAGAAGATGTAGAATATAAGAGATATCCTGAAAATTTTCATCATAGATCTAACATACAATTTATAATCATTACACATATCTATGGCTCTCACGCACACATAGATCACATTCATAGCCATTCGATACCAAATATTTAATTTGGTCATATTTTATACAACAGGAGAGCCAAATCAACACAATATAATAATATATCCAGGATACATTTTAGAGAACATTACAAACATTATTATATAGCCATAGAGGTAGCCAAACAACCTCCTTGAAAATAGGATCTAATCACCCGGGATAATCACGGGTAATAACAAATAACAAATTATAACCCATTTAAATAAATATACAGGTATATATTACTAACTATTACATTACCACATTTACTAACTACTATAATAATGATATATTTATTGAATGTAGCTCTATGAATTCCTAACATTCACATAGGTGTACATCACCTCCTCGGTCTCCTTTACATAGGTGTACGTCACCTCCCCGGTCTCCTTCACATAGGTGTACATCACCTCCTCGGTCTCATTCACATGGGTTCACATCACCTCTTTGGTTTCCTTC
Source organism: Taxus wallichiana var. yunnanensis (assembly GCA_018340775.1). Taxonomy (NCBI): domain Eukaryota; kingdom Viridiplantae; phylum Streptophyta; class Pinopsida; order Cupressales; family Taxaceae; genus Taxus; species Taxus wallichiana. The sequence goes on from CM031234.1 coordinate 627,354,264, forward strand.
ACAAAAGTCCTCATCACCTCCTAGGTCTCATATACATAGATCGCATTCACAGTACATCATCTGTCTCATACATCACTAATCTTAGAGCACGGCCAAACACATTTATCTCTGCAAGTATTGGGTGGAGGATCCTTTCCCTTCACTTTTTTCGGATAGCACACTTATCATAGTACACTTGGGGGGCATCATGTTTACTTCCCCTATTATCATTATTAGGTGTTTCATATTTCTACTATTTCACATCATGCTTCACATCTAGACTTTTTCATGCATCTCACGCAACTTGATACACACATCTTATACCATTACGTTACCCTATGATGCACTCTTACGCCACGGTTCACACTTGACTGCTGAGGGCATCTTTTGCATTCATGAACCTCACACATTGTACATTTCACGCTCCACGCTTCATGATACATCATTTTAGAATTTTCTTCTTTCACAACATACTATCCTCTTCTACACTCTCTACGCTATATGCTTCATTGACCATATCTTTCTAGCGCACATGTTCAAACCATTTTCCAATGACACACTTTTTTTAAGGTTCAATCTTGACTACCGAAGGGTATTTTATAAATGAACCTCATCTCATGATCATTCACATCCACTTGGGGACACGCAAATGCTATCACATACACATTGCATATCACTCAATTCCACTCATTCATAACATATTGCATATCTTGGTTACACAAACTCTTATTTGCTTATACTAGTTCTTGTTAGGAAAATTATTGTTTACACGAGCTTATGGTTTTTACCGCATAGTAAATTATTACTTACTATGGTTATTTTGTAACATATTGTTGTATCAATCAATATATTCTATTATTTGTTTATACTCGTAAATTATATAAACGGGTAAGTTGTTTGTTTGACTTCCTATTTTCTAGGAAGTAGTACTCCTATTATAATGGCTATATATTAGCCAAATGTATTGTGCATAATATAGAGAACACATTATTATTTTGTGAATGTGTTCGACTCTCGGATCCTCCACATCTGGTATTAGAGCAAAGTGTATATATTTAATGAAATCCTAATAGATTGGTAGGGGCAATACCAATTTCCCAATAGCCATGTTTGATGCTTCACTTTATGCATTTATCATGGCTTGATTGCATTGTGGAATCAGATCTTGTTCACTTTCAACACTAACAAGTAGATTTCTCCACCAATTCAATATTTGTAGGTGATTTCAATGAGAAGCATTAACATCGGTTTCAAAAGGAAAAGGCTCATTGAATTCTAATCATAGTTACTATTTTGTCTGTCTTGAACTTTTGGTTTGTGTTAACATTGAAGCATTACATTTTTGTGGCATATAATATCCATATAAGATTCTATTAAAGAACAATGATCCAAAATAGATTTCCAAGGTATACCTCAACAATCCCATTCTCAGGTTATCTTCTTAAATTGAGAATGATAAATTGAATCGCATTTACTTCCGGTGAAAATCTCCCAAAGCGTTGAGCGTTTAGAAGATATTTGGACGACACTATCTATATATTCATGCATGACTGGCCTCGTGATTCATAGTGCTATAGATATGAAGGCATTTGATCTTCAAATGGCTTGTTTGATTGGTGTATTGCGATGACTCCAACCTGGATTTGCAACGCTTTTTTGGTTCATCATCACAGGAACTTGCGTTGTATTTACCATTCTTTGGATCCAACAATGAAGAGCTTTTAATTGCAACCAATTGATCTTCAACTATCAACGCGTTTGGTTTAAAGACTCGGTAAATTGCATGCAGATTGGTCCATCCTTTAAGTTTTTAGGTGATTTGATTTATCTTAGTTGTTATCTAATTCTTAGTTTTATGGTCGGTCAAAGCATTATTTGTTTTAGTCAGTCCAATATTTTAGATAGTCAAATCCAAATCTTTGGATGTCCTTAAAAACATTAGTCTTGATAATTATTAATCCTTGGTGTTCAAAAAGTAACGTGTTTGGTCTGTAGTTATTTTTTAATAGTGGTCCACATAATAGTTGATGTCTAATGGTTGAGTATGTAATTATTTCTCTAAAGTTAGTCATTTTAAGTCTATTGTCTTAATCTAAGTAAGTGATATATTTGTCAAAATAACCTATGTGGCATTTTAAAAGGTGTCAATTTTTTTCAGTCAATATTTTCAAAAGTTGAAAAATTCAAAATGTGTGTCTTGTCAAAAAAGCCAAGAGTCAAAATATTGTAAAAATAAAAATAAAAATAAATTGCTTTACGGGCGCATTTTCGGTGGAATCCTACGTCCCGAAACCATTGAGCCTCCAAGAAAATTTCAGTTGAGTTAAGCAACGATAAGCGGAGGATGGAGGACAAACAACGTCCTCTTGCGACCCACAACGCGGGGCCACAAAATGAGGTTGTGACATTTTGTTTTAGTGTGTTTTTTTCAGGTTTCAATGTACTGTCTTTATTTGTATTTAATTTATTGTATGTTCCTATTGTAATAAAGTGAGCAAATTCCTATGTACTTTCTTGATGTGAAAATATAGTGGAAAGATGAAATCACAAGGAAAAAGAAACATCATGATACTTGAAGAGGATGAACAAGGGTTCATACTCTGGAACATGGGTTCCTTTTTGGTGGATAGGGGTCCATATTTGATGAACATGGGTTCATACCAAATGAGCGGGGATCATACGAGATTTTGGTCAGCCTTTTCAAAACCATCGGTGAGCCAAGATCATGAGCACGCATGAGTGACAAGGTGCATAAAAAGTGCAATTGTTTTTCTACCATGTAAACACTAAGGGGGGAATGTTAGGAAAATTATTGTTTACATGAGCTTATGGTTTTTACCGTATAGTAAATTATTACTTACTACAGTTATTTTGTAATATATTGTTGTAACAAACAATATATTCTATTGTTTGTTTATACCCATAAATTATATAAACGGGTAAGTTGTTTGTTTGACTTCCTATTTTCTAGGAAGTAGTTCTTCTATTGTAATAGCTATATATTAGCCAAATGTATTGTGCAACAATATAGAGAATACATTATTATTTTGTGAATGTGTTTAGATATTTGATCCTCCATAGTTACATGCACACTTTTTTTCACATGTTAGAAAAATACTTCATATGTCATTATCCTTTCTATATACACATGCATGTTCACTTGTTCTCTAGTTGTAGATGCAGATTTTGTACAAATCGTTACACACAACATGGATGTTTGCACTTGTACCTCTTACTAGTCCCACCAAGGCTCTTGGGGCATCTACTTTCATACACACTATGAGTGTTATTGTTTCATTTTATACTACTTCCTACTCTTATTAACACATTACTCTATACCGACATAATACATGTTTTGACATACTTTTTGTCTTTCTAACATACTAATGGATGTTTCATGTGTAGCATTTGCCTTGCGAACTATTCACCGCCATGGTTGTCTGCACATTACACTTTGCTTAGTGTTATCTTATGTTATATGCCATTGTTTGTAGGTTATGCCATGTGTCTTGCTTGTTTATTTCTTGTATACTTTTGGTCGCTTCATCCCTATTTTTCTTGTAACACCGTGAATGATGTCCCATGTTTGTAACCCTTTTTCATAGTCTATATTGTCTTCTTGCTTTTTAGATTACACTTTGTCTCCTATATGCATACTTGTCTTGTTTGTACTAACACATGTTTCTCGCCACTTTATTTACATGTGCCTTGGTTTTACCAAGCATGTCCCCCTATGCAGAGTATCTCTGTTTCATATTAGTTTTTGGTCCTCTCCTTTGGGCTACATCCTCCTAACGACGTCACATGCACCCCAAACGAGCAGGGGCACACATTGGGTGAATCAGTCACCCCATATAGCAGCTCGAGCTACAACACAATACACTTTAGCACATAATAATAACATATTTATAGTTAGAGAATGACCCATAATCTGAGTTGGGTCCTCGGTTCAACGCAGACATCGACGCCTGACACGGACACACTAGCGCTTGGGTATTCTGAACTTTCCTAAGAACCTATGACCAGGGGGGTCATTACGCTTATTTTCTAAGATCAACACAGGTTAGTAGCAGTCTACATAGTAGTTTTCACAAAATAAGCACAATCCTCCAACAATCAGAATGCATTTTATATTCTTTTTCTACTTGGATCGAACTAGAACAAAGAAAAATCACACCATCTACAAGTGGTGTATAAATTTGGGAAGTAGTCAGGGATGGAGAATAAAAATAGACATTTCTCCCCAACACTCTTCTATTATGGCATGAGATCACCCAAAAACTCGCACTTGGTGTGATATTGCCTAAAAACTCATTCTTGGCATGAGGTCACTAGAAAAACTCGCTCTTGGCATGGAATCACCCAAAAAATCATTCTTCTACAACATTTCGAGTATAATTTATATCATTTTCACTCATCATGGATCAGTGCACATGTTCCTTTTATTATTTTTGTACATTTTTATATACTTTTACATGTTTTCATAGAGTTTTCCTAACACATGACTTTGACTACTCTTTCGCTCTTCTTTTGCAAATTCGTCCTTAATATGAAATAAGAAGTAGCCCTTCATCAAGTGACAACAACAATAGGTACAACATGACATAACTCATACACTTCACCCCTAGGGTCACTTCCTCTTTCTTAGCTTCCACACTTCATTTTTATCATTCTAAGATTTTTTCTTGTGTCTTCAACATGCCTTCTCCATCACTCTACATGGCTATCAAATACACATATATTATCTACTTTATTTTATTGAGTATTCACTCAACAACATAAAGTGGGGGAAAATGTAGACACTAAATCACGCACTTGAGTACATTTCTAGGTCTTATTCACATACCATTATTCATATGATTCTTAAGTGAGAAAACTAGTAATTGACACCTATCTTTGGCCTCTTTTATGTCTTTTTGATTTCATATTTGGTCTTACACACCCTACAACCCCATCTTATCTTCGTTGTTTTATCTTTCATGACTCTGGACACCAGCGCCCTCGCCTCCTCTAGGCACCCCAACCTCTTTGTATCTTACTTGCCTCTTTTAGGCCTCTTTTATCATTTGGGCATCTTGTTTTCTTATGGGTCAACATTTTAGTTGTCAATTACAAAATTCAACCAAGGGAATCATATAAACATAAAGTTATATAACCCAAATAAAGGACCAAGTTCTAAGAATCTACTATCACTACCTAAGGTTACATCTAAAGGAATTCTAAGAGCATCAAAACATCCATCTAGCTTTCATTCAAGGGATAAGGGAATACATTTTCTGCATACACTTCTCAGGAGGGGAAGTTCATTTTGTCATCCACACATCTATCTACATTGGTACATCTAGTTATTGTTTGTTATCAAGTGAATCTTGCACAAGAGCTTCCTAGGGCATCATTCTCGCACACACACACACAAACTACATGGAGTCTGAGATGTAGTGCGGTGCTCGGTCGTCATCGTAAGTTCACTATGTCAGGTGACCATCGGGGGTCGATCGGACTCCCCATTTACATCTTTTCTTTTTTTACGATTAGATGTGTTTTGGGGTTTTGTAGGCTATCTTTCTCTTTGCAGTTATAGGTAAATTTTGTAGACATTGAGCGACATACAAGAAACCAACAATGAAGGTTAGAGACATTGGTGCGACATAAGAAAAATAATTTTCTCGAGGTTTTTGTAGTTACTGAGCACCTACTCGAGAGGTCTCCAAGTGTTAGGCACCCCCGACCTGGTCTAGGATCATCTAGCAATAAAAAAATTTATGTGCTCATTTATGACATTTTCCTCCTTCTTGAGCAAGTTCTTGATTTAGAACATTTCGGGATTAATTACAAAATCAACTAAGTCCTTTATCCTCTCTCTTACACCTAGGGTTTTAATTTTTATTCACTTGTTGCTTATGCGAGATCTATGCTTCATTGTTCATTTATCATTGTGACTCTGCAATAGCTAGGGTTTTATAAAAACTTATTTTTATTAAATCAACACATGTACCAATAGTCTTTGCAATGATTTTTTCCTAGAGAACGTCCTCAATGAAGATTGTGAGACATTTTTCCATGCATCCGAAGTTATTAGGGGATGCATAATTAAGTTTTATTTCTCCACCTGTTGGACAAATTTCCTCGTACCTATTTTAGATTAGTGAAATGATAACAAGAAAACAAGTAACTCCAAATATGAGAGGGTTTAAGGTACCTCTAGATGGGATGATGATGAATATAGGCATAAAAGAGAGAACTCCTCCTCACAACGAGCTAGATGACGTGCACAACAAAAATAAATCAACATGAAAAATAGATTAGTAGATAAATGGGTGGGTTACCTAACAATACCGGTCTTGAGAAGTGAAAACTTCCTAGGATGGATGTCAACCCACTTTGTGATAAAGATAGATAAAAATGATTGATAAATTGGATGTAGCAGATAATTGAATTGAAACAAAAAGATGAGACCAAAAAAATGAAGTAAAATGTAGATACAATCTAAGTAAATGCAAACCAAATCAAACTTGGGTGGGTTGACGGTGATCTCGAGGTGTTTGAGAGCACAATCAATGGTGACTTGGGTAGTGTAGGAAGAAAATGTAGAAAAGATGATTTGAAAGGCCTTTTGAAGTCTAATCAACCGAGGATGATGTTGAAATGTTGTGAGAAGACTGGATCTGATGATAATAGAAAGGATGCAAGAAAATTAAGGAAATATGAAAATTGCTTGACAAGGTCGACGGTGATTATTCCAATCGGCTTAAAATAGATCTAATGAAGTTGGGATTTGGAGCTAAAATTGTGTAGAATTGTAAGATTGGTGGATGCAAAATACTTTGTGGGATCAGAGAGGGGAAGACTAGAAAACTGAATGATAGAATGCCAACAAATGAGAATTGGGTTGATGACAATCGGTAGGGTAGACAACGACTAGGGGTGATCTATGGTTTGATGGAAAAATATGGATAAGAATGAAAATCTACAGATAGAAGGGTAAGTACACCAAGTTGGGGGACAAAAAAAGGGTCATAAGTGGACATAATATTGCAAATAACAACATAATATCAACTTGTAGGGATTATTAGCAATGCATACACTCAAAATTAGTAAAACTTATATTAATATGAATCGTAGCATCTAGAATCTAGTTTTTAAACTATTTTTTTAAAAATTGGACAAGTTTAGCTATATTAAACACTCAAAATTCAATGACTTGGTTTTTTTTAAATGCCTATAAGATTGTAGTCCATTTGCCCGCGATTTGGATGACCAAAAATTGATATATATATATATATATATATATATATATATATATATATATATATATATATATATATATATTTCCTTTGGTGAGAAGTTAGATGTTGTTATCTATCTTGGGATAGATTTTATTTTGTATTTTTTGAGCAATATTTTATTTTTTATGATTTTTTCCGCGAAAGTGGTCTGAAAACATAAAGAAAACATAGCACTTTCCATTTGCCCGCCATAACTTCATAAAAAATATTGAAATCAAATAATTTTTTTTTAACCATGTATATAATTTCACCATGGTTGGGATGGTATAAGTTTTATCACATTCTGACAAGTGAAACAAAATTTGTAGTCTTAAACGTAGACATAAACATTCATGGGAAAAAGTGTCTTAAAGACCTACTATTAGTAAAAAATTATAAAATGATATTTATCCTATTCTATTCACTTTAAAATCAATATTTCTACAAAGCTAACAGTCTCCCCTACGTGATGGTACCATTTTTATGACATATTTTTGACTTTTTGGCATGGTTCAAGTCCGTGGAAGACTAAATTTGATGTTTTGTTGTTTTGATGTAAAATTTAGGATTTGATGTCCACTTAATTGTCCCCTAACTTGTTGCACTTACCCATAAGTGAAGATAAGAAACATAGAGGCAAGACTCTAAGATGACTACTGGACCTGCAAAAGAGATGATAAAGAATTGGTGATAAAATGTCAATAGTGGATCCACATATGCAAGGAGAAAAATGACACCAAATCTCAAAGAGTGAAGCAAAAATTTCAACTATGGCTCCAAGATAGTCATAACTACAAAGATGAGCAAGAAATAAAGGTAAAATCACAAGAAATCTTGAAGTCTCCAAAGTTGCATCCTTGGAAAAGGACGGGTATGGATAAATTTATAGGGTCATTGGTGACCCGGATAGGTCATTAGTGATCATGCGGTGAGCCATTGATTTTCTACAAAGGAATGATGCCCAACTTGAGGCAAAATGGCCCTAAAGAGGTCATATTATGGTTTTAGGTGATAAGGACAAGCTAAGGTTACACATGGAAGATAAAAGGGTAGGTAGAAGGTGGAAAACATTACATAGAGGCAAAGGGAGGTAAAATTATTTATGAGTGCCTAGGAAGGATAAAAAGAAGCATTCAGGGAGAATAAAAGAATTAGATGAAGGTTTAGATTTAATTAAGGATGAGTAGGGATGTTTAATGAAGATAAGTTAAGGATATGAGTAGGATGGGATTAAGGTGGGAAATAATGATAAAATGGATAAATGGAATTTAGAAGGGAAAGGGGGATTTAAATGAGAAGATAGGTATGTATGTAGAAAATGGTGACGACAAGGAGTGAATGCGGAATGAAGGATAAGGGATACCAAAAATTGGTTTCTACATTTGCCCCTTTTTGTTGAGTCATTTGCGTTGGGTAAGATGCGAGACAAAAACTAGAAGTGATAAAAGATGATGATAATTGAGGTGCTCCCCATCAAACTAGGGATTGACGATATGAAGAAGAATTGATCACGAGTTTGAAAGAGATAGGTGAAAAAGAAAGAGATAAAAGGGTGGAAATGATGAGAAAAAGAGAGGAGAAAATAATATGCCCCAAGTGGAGAAAGGATAAACACAAAAGCAAAATATGGTGGTGATTTTGGAATCACTTTGGTAGGGAACAAAGTCATGACCTCGAGGGAGACGATGAAAATGTCCTACAGACTTATGAGTTGGTGAAAACCATTGTGATCTGGAGGGAATCCAATGTGATCCACTTGAATGGATGTGTAGGCCACGGGACCGATGGGTCAAAGGTAGACATCAAATATGCGCAAATAAATGTGAAGATGGTCAAGACAAGGTCTCGTGACTAAATGCAGGGGCATATAGGGGTAATGGGTCAATATGCATCCGGATGGGATGAAAACAAGGAATGGCCATGAAGGTGGACTTTAAAATGAAAGATGGTGCCCCGAGAGGGACAAAAATATGGTCGTAAAGTGAGTGACTAGGTGCATTGGTGAGATTGAGCTGAGCTGGAGGGGATAAATAAAAGAGTGTTATGAGTGACACACAAGTCAAAAGTGGAAGAAAATATAATTTGGAAGAGAGATTAGATGAAATAAGACAAAGAAAAAACATTTAGGGTTGGGTAGAAAATGACTGGACTAGGTCCGCAAAAACTAGGGTTAGGTTGATGACGATTGAGGTTGGTGGCCCATATAAGCAACAGAGGTGGCTAATAGTGCTCACTTGCATGACACGAATTGACAATTAAGAGCTCTGAGTAAAAAAGAGAGTTCATAATTTTAGCGAGATAGAGGCCACTAGAACAATGAGGAAGCACTAAAAGACTCAAAGGATGGTAAGTGCCTAAGCCTTAACTTAGTTTTTAGTTTATTTAGTGTTTATTTATTGTATTTTTACATTTTTCAAAATTTTGGGGTTGGCACTAAGGTTGGTCAGCTGTCGAATAGGGCCCAAAAGAGGCAATCCAAGGTCGACGATGTCGACCGAGCCGGGTTAGCGTCGACTAGACTATGATCGGAGATTGTTGATTTTTTGTGATTTTTGATGAGAATTATCTTGTGTGGGAATGTTAATGATGGTTTGTTTAATGGGTTTTTTAGGGCAAAGACACTTTATATCTTCGGCGAGTCCCAACACTATATGACCGGATTAGGGGTGATGTTACTTCAACGCAGGGTAGGATCATTTAGCCACAGTGGGGTTAGGTGGATTCTGACATTATCAGAGGATACTGTGAGATTGTAGCTTGATGATTTGTTTGATTAAGAGATGGGACATGTGGACTAACACATTTTGGTTTAGAACTAGTGAGATGATGGTCATGCCTTTGAAGGACATGTACCGCATTTTGAGTCTATCGATACTAGGGGAGCCAATAGAGCCGATTACATCTGAGAGGAGGCTGGGTATATTGACATGAATATTTGGAACCGATGCCCCAATTAAATTCACGTCAGGGGCCTTCTACATAGAGGCTCTATGTGAGCCGTGGATAATAACGAATATATTGATTTGTGTGATTATGATGGTAATTTCATGTTATGTGCTCCCGCATTCTAGTGGAGCAAGATTTTTGTGGACACTAGCAGGAGTGCTTACGAGATATTATTGATCACAGGATATTATTTACCTTTGGGCCTACCATGTTAGCATAGATTTATCATGAGCCATGGATGTATGAGATTGATAGGAGGTTGGGATTAGATGTTGGGTTCTTATAACATATACCATTTATATGTCTAAGTGTGGGCTAACCTATGACTTATATAACATTTATACTTATATTTATTAGTTAGTTAGTCATTAGGTATAAACTAATAATAATGAAGGGGTATGACCTTTCACAATCATACCTATATATGGGTGAGTAATTCCTCCCTATAGGTGTGAAGAATATGAGTTAGTGTCTTATTATAAGACTTAGGAGGCTACCCCCTCGAAGTGGCTTAATAATATATTATCTATTATGGAATTTATATTCAAGTAATTCTTTTACATTACATTGTTAGGCTTATGAGCATATTACTATGATTATGCTACCAAGGCTTCCATGGGTGACATGAGACCACATTTTTATACACTAAATCACACACTTTGGGTATATTTCTAGTCTTGATCACATACCACTATTCATAAGTGAGAAAATTACTAGTTGACCACTATATTTGGCCTCTTTGCTTGCTTTTTACTTTCTCTCTTGGTCTTACACTCCTTTTTCCTGAGTCTGTCTTTTCATACATCAAAATTTCTTACTCTAGACACCAACACCTAGCTAGGATGCTAACACCCGGTCCGTCCCTGTCCCCTTTGGGCGCCCCCAACCTCTTTGTACTTTCCTTGCATCTTTTGGGTCTTTTCTAGCCGTTTGGGCATCTTTTGAATTTTACTAGTCAATATTAGTGGCTAATTATGAAATTCAACCAAGGGAATCATATAAATACAAAGTTATGTGCTCGTAATAAAGGACCAAGCACTAAACATCCACTATCTCCACCTAAGGTTACATCCAAAGGCCATTACAAGAGCATTTAGATATCCATCTAGTATCCGTACAAGGGACAAGGCAATGCATTCTTCTACATACACTTCATAGTAAGGGAAGTTCATTTTTTCGTACACATATCTATTCATATTTTCTACATTGTTGGCAAGAGAAAAATTTTCGGGGGAAAAATTTGTGGGTTTCTCGCCATCGCTCTAGGATTCTAAGTCCCTCTACTTAACCGGTATAATCGCCGTATATGCATGCCCAAGTGAAAGTGAGTTTTCTCTGGGTGGCCTTATGGCTAAGGATCTAACATGGGCACTCCACTGACATTACAGAAAAGCTATCAATCTTGTGCTAGGGAATATTTTGTTTGAAGAGTGGGAAAGGGGAGTGAGAAAATAGGTGGGAGAACTAATGTTGCTGGTAGAAAATCATATTCCTGCACACACTAGTTAAAAGTTTCATCACATGTACTAAAATTAATGAGGAAACAATTCTACAAGTAGTAATAAGACCAAATAAAATTTAATGAGCCCAAAGTATCAAGAAATCCCTTAGTCAAAGAAAGCTAGAAACTCCTTCTTGTATTGATTTCTCAAACAAAAGTTGTACATAGTGGAGAAATGGAGGAAATTTGGGAATGAGGGAAAGGAAGAATTTGGCTATCTCCTTTGTTCTCTCAATGCACTCTTGAGTTTACAAAATCAATCACCAACCCTTTGAAATGGGAATGGATTTACAATTTATAGGAAGAGAAATGACTCTTCACATACTCCCTAATGACTCTTCGTATGTCTCGACATGACTTAAGACTCTTCGCCTTCCTAGGAAAACATTAAGTCCCTTTTTATAACATAAAGGTGACTTATTACATTAGAAACATTAAGACATACGAAAAAGTGCAACCCCAATGCAAAATTAGAACATTGAGAGAGAGAGAGAGAGAGAGAGAGGAGAAGTAGGAAGAACGATGTTGATGACAAAAGATTCTACCTCTAATAAATCCCGTTGATCCTTCTAGATGACTCGATGAAATGCTCCAATGTGATGAACTCTGAATCTCTAAATCCTTTTCACCTTGAGAAACTCCTTTGGATGGTTCTAGGACACCTTGGGTTGAGTGTTTAAGAACACTATTGAATGAACTGTTCTACCAATGACCACAATTCCACCTTGCACATGATATACCTGTGACCAGAATCATGAAGCAAGTTTTGAAAGACATTGTCAAGTTCCCTAGGATGGACCTCAAATGCCCTGTGAGAAATTCCCATAGATGATCTCAAACAATGATGTCCCCTTGAATGATTATCCTTCTATGTCCCATTGTGTCAAAACTACCCTTTGAGTGTAACTTACTATTAATAGTAAGTTCCCAAATGGAAGACTTACTATTTTTGGTGAGAGGTGATTTTTGCCTCTTCTTAACCATCCTGATGTGATGAACTCCCTCTTTCACTCTTGCGCACACTTGCCTTTACCTCGACCACTTCTTGGGGTGACTTATTATTTTTAGTAAGCACCCATATAAGGGGCTTACTATTTTTAGTAAGTGGTCATTTTCACTTTGTTTTCTTCTCCGGAAAATCATTCTAGCTTCTTGGTGATCTTTAGTGCACATTGCCTTCGCCATAGTTGCTTTTGATGATGACTTTCCAAACATAGCAAGTATGTATAGGAAAACTTACTATTTTTAGAAATTGGACTTCCATTGCTCATATCGCGACATAACACATTTTTTTGGACTCGGATTGTCATCGTGGTCACGTCCTCCAAATTTCACTTGATTTTGCCCATTGGAATGCTTGGAAATAAAATTTAAATTTTTCGCTTGACAAAGTGGCTTTAGGCACGGGCTGACAAAGGTGACCATTAATGGAGCTAAAAATTTATAGGTTTAGTTTTTATCTCTGATTGTGATGAAATCAACTTCATTGTGATAGGTTTTTCATTTGGAGTATGTGTGCAAGTTTTTAGCTTGATCCAACCATCATATTGTTGAGAAATCCAACAAATATGAGCTAGGGCATGAAATGGGATTTTTGTTGGAAAAAATGATTCAAGGCACCATTTTATCTTCCATTTATTACATCTTTATCTTCTTGAAAAATGAGGAAGTCTACAAAATATGGCATCTCAATCCGACTTGTATTTTTCAAGATATGAAGATTTTTTTATTTGGAGACTTCGTAGTTATCTCATGAAAAATATTCGTTTTCTCTTCGTTCTTCATCGTTTTGATCCATTTTTCTCTGAGATTGCTAATTTTTTTATATGAAAAAGTATTTCATGGAGTTTATTGAATGCAAAAACCTCGCTTTCAAATCTGGAGAAAATCCGGCAGAGTTTCGGCAGCATATGGAGGCGTGAGGGAAAAATGAGCAAAAATGCACTAAGTGTCATATTTATATCTTACAAATGGAAGGAGGGAGAGGGGAGGGTGAATTTTTTTGTCCCTTTCATCCCTTTTGGCCAAAGGGATGAATGGGACATCAATTTCCACTTCGCACCTCATCACGACACTTGGCAGAGATCCAATAATGGAGTGTTTGGCTCCACTAGCTCTTGGGGCTGGAAATTTACATTGGAGAGGGTCACATGGATGACTTGAGGGCTTCAAGGGTCTGGGAAAATTTTCTTGTCCCTCATGTCCCTTTGGAAAATGGTAAAAGGGGACATCAATTTGCACATTGCACCTCCATGCGACACTTGGCGATCATCCGTGCAGTGAGAGGTAAGGCTCCAACTAGCTCCTAGGGCTTAACTGGCAATGCGAGAGGTCATATTAGGGTCCAAGAGGCTAAAAAGGATTGGGTGAAATTTTATGTCCCTCATGTCCCTTTGATAAAGGGATGAAAGGGACATCAAAATGTGTCAGGCTCTTGGAGCTGACACGTGTCCTCTTGAAAAATTGGCTGATTATTGAACCTTGAGAACAAACTTGTGAAATCCATATCTTGAGTTGCCGATGGATTTTTTAAGAAAAAAATTATATTAATTTGACTTAAAATGACCTTTAAAATATAATGGTTGGGATCTCATCTCTTGATTCCTCCATTTATGCCATGAAAAATCAGATTTTTGATCTGGTCCCTTACTTATGCCCGCAAAAACTTCTTGCAGACCTATTATGCCAAGGTGTTGTGAAAATATGATTTCACCATATTATAGGTATTTGAATTACCTTTCCAAATATGTTTATTTCATATCCTAACTCCATCCATAGCTCTTGGAATCACTTCCCGAAGTTCGATTTACTTTTTGGCCCCATGCATTGCTTGAGCTCAGTGAAAAATTTGATTGCAGACCTATTGCGCCAAGGTTTTGTGGAAATTTTGATTTCACCATATTGTAGGTATTTTATTTACCTTTCCAAAAAGGTTTTTTTCAGCTCTTAACTCCATCTAGAGCTCCCGAAAATCACTTCCCGAAGCTCAACAACTCTTTTGACCCTGTGCGCTGACTAGGCCTAAGAACCTATTTTTGATGAAATTGCTCCAACTCCTCTAAATATTCCTAAATAACTTCCATGATGTTACTAGACCTCCAATTCACGTCCATGTTGAATTTAACTCCTCTTTTCCACTCCAGGGGGTTGCACTAGTCCGGGAAGGCCAATGGTAGTCCTTCCCATAATTGCCCAAAAATAAAATTCTTCAAGAACTCCTAGAATCACCTAGGGGGATTGAATTGAATTTCCTCAATCACCTATGGGAATGATTTAACACCATTTGGGAGGTCATTAGACTGATTGAGTAGACACAGGGTGCCTCGAAAGGGTAAAAGATGAAAAAATTGGCACATGTATCATTGTCATGCTTGAAAATTGTCAATTTTCATGTTGCACATTTGTATGACAACATACATCTAGTTATTACTTGCTATAAAGTGTGAATTTCACAAGAACCACATAGGGCACGATTTATACACATATGCGTAGAACTACATGGATTCAAATGTAGTGTAGTGTCCGGATCGTAAGTTCACTTAGTCAGGTGACTATCGAGGTTAGTCTGACTCCCCATTTGCATATTTTTCTTTTTAGGATTTGATGTGTTTTTGGGTTTTGTAGGTGATTCTTTCTTATTGTATGTTTGGTGAATGAAAATGAAGTGTAGCATCATTCAGTCACAAGCACTAAAAATAGGTCTATGGTGCCCTGTGCACCCTAAACTTGCATAGGCATCCCGGTGTTGGCATTTCTAACACTCTTGCATTTATTTGGGTTCATTTGTGATGTTGTGAGTCCATGTTCCATCAATTTTCTAGCTCATCTCAACTTCGACATCATTCTGAATCAACCAAGTCTTTTTATCTCTTCATTTACAGCTAGGTTTTCATATTTTCTAGCTTGCTTGTTTGTGTCAAATATATATGTAATTATTTATATCATTTCGTTAGTATATATTTAGATTATAACATTTATTTATTTCAATATTTGTTTAATAATTTGTGTTATATTCTTACATGAGGGATTTGAATATGACATTCCCACTGATAGCACACCATTCCAACATTGCAATCTAGATCCAACCACTACATTACCTTTTTAATTTATGTTACTATCCATCCTGCTACCGATCCACAACCCATGCACTATCCAGAAAACTTACCTCCACTCAAAGGAACTATTTACACATCAAATGTTTTTCTATCTCGCTTGAAACTTCCCCTCTCCTTCTACTACTACTATGGTAATTTTTAGGGCTCTATCCATGCATCCAATGTCATACCACTTTCATTACATCCTTCTAAGCAACCTAAATCTATGGTACCTCATTTCACATGCACTCTTTTCATAAACAATGATTTATGGTCGCACATTCCATTTGATATTGCCTTCTCGACACTATTTGCATACTCGATGGCTTTACTCGGTTGGGTTAACACTTTCTCATATCTTACCGTCATCTCATTCACTACATATATATCATGGACATGCTTGTATTACTACTACTTATGGCCTCCGAGTATTTCATCTCTCGGTCTTTGTTGCACATACTCCTGTGTATTTCACCACTTACTCTTGACCAATATTTGCTTGACTATATTAGTGGCACTTTGGATCCTGACCATAGTGACATATCGTTCCCCATGCCTTTCGTACATGTTTTCATTTGCAATGACTCATTTCTCGGATATTCACAAAACCTTACTTGTTGGTATGCACATGGATGTCTATTACCACCTTTCACTAACGAGGAATATGTAATGGGCATGTATAATCTACGCCGTAATGGCTCCTTACTTGATCAACCACATACTATTGCTTACCAAGTCTCGGATGCATCACCATTTGGTTTTGACCATGACAATGATGATCTCTTAGATGATGTTACTTGATCACTCTTATTATCACACACTTGGGGGCATCATACTTATTCTTCCCCCTTTTTTACATTCTCGAGTGTCTTACATACTCTACACTTCACATCTAGTCTCTCGCTCACATCATGCACATCTTGATACACAATTATATCATCATTACCTAATGACGTACTCTTGTATTACAATTCAGACTTGACCGTTGAGGGCATATTACACTCGTGAACCTCACCTCATCCACACTACAAATTTAAAACTCAGCCATTCACGGCACATCTTTTTGTGCACATTCAATACAACACACTACCATATGATGCACTCTAGTTCCATGGTTCATACTCAACTACTAAGTGGGAATTTATAAATGAACCCCATCTCATACATATTCACATTCACTAAAGGGAATGCGGCTCATGTCACACTCACTTTGCATTCCATTCCATCTCACTCATCTATAGCATATTGCATATCTTGGTTGCACATTGTTTTTACTTACTTATACTCGCATGTTACATCTTTCTTATTATGTTAGCTAGATACATTGTATGTCATTATCTTTTCTATATGCACATTCATGTTCAATTACCTTATAGTTGTGATAACATACTTTAGATAGATAGATACACACAACATAGATGTTTTGCACAATATCTATTACCAATCCCATAATGGCTCTGGGTATCCCCTTTTACACACACTTCAGTGCTATTATTTCGATTTATAATAATTCCCATTCATACTATCACACTACACTATATCAGATTATATACATTTTGAGATAATTTCTATCTTTCTAACATGTTAATAAGTGCTTCTTATGTAACATTTGTCTCATAGAACTCTTTGCTACCATGGTTGTTTATTACATTGTTTGTTATTGTCCATCATAGCTTGTCATTGTTGGTGGTATTTTCCCTTTGTCTTGTGTGTACAATGTATGCTTTTGGACACGTCAGCCTTGATTGTCTTACGATATCATGAGTTATTTCCCATGCTTAAAACCTAATTTTTGTAGTCTAATTTGTCTCGCATTATTGATTTTCTACACTATATTCTTGATTTCTAGCTTACACATTCTCTTCTACATGCATATTTATATTGCTTGTACTAAAAATTGTTTCCATCTACTTTGTTTGCATGTGCCTTGGTTTCTACCAAGCACACTCCCTCCCCTATAAGGCATCGGTTTCAACATAACATCCGGTCCTCCTTTGGGCCACATACTCCTTATGACGTCGCATACACACAAAATGAGGGGGACATCCATTAGGTGAATCACCACACCCCATACAATGTTTTATAATCATAATACAACATAGCTCGACCACAGTCAACACAACATTTAGTCTCAAAGAACAACATAGAACCGACTTTGGTCCTTAGCACAACACAGACACTAGTTCCTAGACACGAGATAGTAGTGCTTAGGAGCCCTTGACCCTTCCTGGGAACCTATGAACATGGGGAAGTTATACAATTTTTCTCAGCTCAGTACAATTCATACTAGTTTACACAACAAATTTTAGAGGACACCCAATCCTTTAGCACTCAACATGCATGCATTATAATTTCTTTTCTACTTTTGCATTGGATCGGATTGGATCGAAATGGATCAGATTTTTACACATCATCTGTAGTGGTGTTTACACTTTAGGAAGTAGTCAAAGGTTGGAGAATAATACTAGACCTTTCTCCCTATACTTCTTTCACACTTTGCATGAGATCACCCAAGAAACTTGTACTCAACGCAACTAGTGTGAGATCACCCAAAAAAATTATTCTACAACATCTTCAATACCCTTTCTGTCTCTTTCACTTATCATGGATCAAGTGGACATGTTCATTTTCATATTTTTACATAATTTCATACATATTTCTTATGCGTATTGATCAAATTTTCATATACATGACTTTGACTACTTATTCGTTCTTCTCTTTTTGCAAGCCCATCCTTATGGAAAGTAGTAGTCACATCAATCATACATCATCATAAATCAAACAAAATCAACAATAGGTACAATGTGACATCTACACATACGCTCTTACCCTAAGATCTTCATCATCATTTTTCACTTCCTCTTCTCTAGCTTCCACACTTCACTTTTTATCACTCCACTCTTTTCCTTGTCTTTAAGCACACTTTCACCATCAATCTACATGGTTATCAGGTATACATCACTTATCTAATTTATGTTATCAAGCATTCAACCAACAACATAAAGTGGGGGCAAATATAGACACTAAATCACACACTTTGGGTATATTTCTAGTCTTGATCACATACCACTATTCATATGATTCCTAAGCAATAAAAGTACTAATTAACCACTGTATTTGGCCTCTTTGCTTTCTTTCTAATTTCTCTTTGGTCTTATACTCCTTTCTCACTGTCTTTTCATACTTGACATTTATAACTCTAGACACCAACGCCCACCAAGACACCAATGCCCGTGTTCCCCGTCCCAACTAGGCACCCCCAATCTCTTTTTACTTTGCTTGCATCTTTTGATTCTTTCTAGCTATTTGGGCATCTTTATTTTTACTATTTGTCCTTTTAGTGGTTGATTACAAAATTCAAACAATGGAAGTGTATAAATACAAAGCTATGTGATCATAATAAAGGACGAAGCACTAAACATCTACTATCTCCACCTAAGGCTACATCCACATGCCATTACAAGAGCATTCAAACATTTATCTAGCATCCATACAAGGGATAAGGTAATGCATTCTTCTGCATACACTTCATAAGAGGGGAAGTTAATTTTTCCATGCACACATCTATCTACATTTTCTACATATAGATATTGCTCGCTATCAAGTGCAACTCACACAAGAGCCACCTAGGGCATGATTTCTACACACCACAAAACTACATGGAGTTTGAAATGTAGTGTATCACCCGGATCATATGTTCACTCAGCCAAGTGACTACCGGGAATCAGTTCAACTCCCCATTTGCATCTTTTTTTTTTTATGATTTAATGTTTTTGGGGTTTTCAGTGCTTCTTTCTTATTGCAAGTTTCAAGTGAATAAAAATGAAATGCATCGACATATAGGCAATAACCAAAGTGAACATCTCACGACCCTGTGAAATTAGGTTTTGTATCTTCTAAGTAGTCACATGCACCCAAAATAGGTCTCTGGCGCCCCACCCTTCATAGGTGCCATGGTCCCGGTATTTCTAAAACTACTACATTTTTCTAGGTTTATTTATGATGCTCTAAGTCCCTGTTCTATTAGTTTTCCATCTTGGCACAACTTTGACATCATTTTGAATTAGTTAAATTTGTTTTCTCTTCATTTGCAACTAGGGTTTTGTATTTTCTAGCTTTCATGCTTGTGTTAAATATGTACTTAATTTTTATATCATTGTCTTTGGTACATATTTAGATTATAACATTTATTTATTTCAATATTTTTTTTAATCAACATTAAGCTAGCAGTTGGATTTTTGAGATGGTGAGCCGATCAAGCTCATGAAGGCAAGGGAGAGAGGAGAGGATAGGTATGTTGATCAACCGGGTGAGTTGGATGTGGATCAGATTAGATGGCAATCCTACCATGATTTTCTGTATGACTGGAGTAGATATTAAACTATATGCGATGAGATAGATTAGATGGGTGTAGGGGAGGCGGTCTAGTTTCCATGAGTTATGCAATAGTTTAAGGTTGTTTAAACAATATAAGGAGACTCTATTAGATATAAATGGGATGAGGAAGGGAGATTCTTGCCTAGTCCGATGATGGAAGATCCTCTTGAGGAGGATGGAGCTCCATGGGATGGGATTTTTAGATTGGATGATGGTGGCATGGGTGACCTAAGCGATGGAGGAGAGATCCGGGTTAGGATTGGATGAGGATGAGGAGGAAGATCCAACCGATGAGGGTAGAGATGGGGGAGCAAAGAGAGATATCCCACCTACAAAGTGAGTGAGACAATGCCCTTTAGTAGAGAGATACAATGTTATAGGAAGCGATAGGGTTATGCTAGGAGAGGGACATGTTCATCCAAAGAGAGAGACCGATATAGGAGACAAAGAGAGGCTTGTAGAGCCCGATTTGAAGATCTTGGTCCTATAGTTATGAAAAATTCGAGAGTGGGGCACTAATGGCATTGCAGGGAGCTATTCGAGATGGAACCACTTGAATATTGTCCCTCCGAGCAATACAAGGCACTAAGAGAGGATGCACACTATTATGAGTGCATTGTGATATCAAGTCTTCCACGTGTGCCGAGATATGTGACATACCTTATAGAGCATCAAAGAGCGAGAAGGTTCAACATGACCATCACCATCTAGTAACATAGACAACGTAGTGCAACCGAGGCCTAGAGGTAGGAGGAGATGGATAGGGAGATGCGCATACACCTACCCCGGAGAGGGAAAGGTTTGACATTGAGATTATTTGATGTTCCATTCACATAGTAGGTGGACATTGTATGACAAATTTTGATGTATATATTTTGAGATAGAGCCCATAGAGGCCTATCATGGATGTATGCACATGTTTTGATATATATATATATATATATATGATTTTGTCATGGTTTATCATGATTTGTATGATGTTTTATGTGATGGATGTGGATTACTTTATTATAGCATGGATATGATTTTTAGATATTAGATGTGATGTATATTTGATGATGTGATGTTTTAATTTCATGATTTGATTATGTTGATTTGATGTTGTTATTTGATGTTTGATGATGAGATGTATGATGAGAACATGATTATGTGATAAGATTAATTATATAATATTTATGTTAGAGTAGCATGATAGAAATGTTTATGATGTGGTAGGTATGAGATGACATGATTTGGACTAGAGTAGAAATGATAGATTTATATGTTGATGTGTATATATGAGTTTAGATTTTATTAATAGAGATAGATGTGAGCAGAGACGAGATGATATTAGCCAGATTTAGAGGGGAAAGATAATAGCATAATTAGATAGGATGTGACATTTAATGGGGTGACCAAAACATGAGAATTTACATGTCATCATAGAGTGGAGAGTACATGGAAAAATATTCCTTTAAATAGGATTGGAGGTAAACATGAAAGGGAACAATGCAAAACATTGCACTTACAACCATTAATAGGTGTTAACACACAACTAATAATAGTTAAGTCAAACCTAAGGTCATGAGGAAAAGATGGAGTGTATGATTATAAAACATACTGTAGACATGACAAGGGGAGTAAGATGGAGCTTATATGGGGAAAATAAGTTCTCCTTTGATGGGAGTCCTAAGTCTACACCCCAACTCTGAGCAATATCGTGCAAACCGATTAATGCGGGAAGTTAGTTGCAGATGGGAAAGCTGATCGATGTGGGAATCTTTCCAAGGATGCTTGATTTTATATTTTGACTTTTGCTTATGAGAATTGGAAGGCTGATCAATGCAGGAAGCCTTTTACTACCATGATATGGTAGCCATCCTTCGAGGGAGTGGTCTAAATTTTTATTAATACTTTGGGATTTTGGATTTTTGAGATGACATGATATATGATATGCATAATAGTTGTCCTTCAGAGGGATTTTCTATACCTTTGAAAATTTTAATTTATATGAACAAATGTCCTTTGAGGAATAGATCTATTTTGGATATGATAGTTTTTTTATAGGAACATGTAAAATTTTCAAATTTTTAGAATAGAGTTGAGGTTAGCCAAGTAACCCACTCGGGAGGGGATGGTAAGGTGTACAAAAACACTTATAGATCCTTAGCATGGTTCTAATAAGTAAATAACCTGTGAAAATTGTAATGATTACGAGGTTCCCACCAAGAAGGAGGAACTTTTCCATAAGGAATATGCTATGAGTAGAGCCGTGGTGCCCATATTCAAGGTCACATATGGGAACGTAATAGTAGACCACACAATTCAAACTCGATGTACGATGAGAGATGAGGGGGATAATGATGGAAGCAACATCTTAAGAAATGAATAAGACTATATTGGTAGGTATGTTAATAGTAGAATGGTCGTAAGTGCAAGGTTTTGAGGGTTCCGTTTCTAGTTTACCATCAAGAGATGCTTAACAATAGGATCCATACCTATACTTATGTGTGATAATGTATGGTCCAATCTAGTTGGGAGAAAACTTTCCATGTTGAATCCTTTCTAGAGTAGTGACATTATGATTTTCTTTAAGGACAAGGTCATCGATGTTAAATTCATGTTCCTTGAGATGTTTGTTATAAACACATTTGAAAGAATCTAGGGATGCTAGTCCAATAAGCCCAAAGAGTGAAGGGAATATGAAGGTGTCAATTATGACCTAATTTATCAATAGTCTTGGTAAGGATGTTACGAAGGGTTTTAGTAGTTGCTTCGTCTTGGCCGTTAGCTTTATGATAGTACGGAGAAGAGAAGCTAATCTTAATATTGAAAGAATCACAATGCTTCTTAAGATATTTATTTTGAAGGAATTTTTTTTGTTCATGATGATTTTATGGGGAACAAAAAAGCGGTAAATGATATGTTGATAGATGAAATTAACAATCTGGTTAGCTTTAGTTGATGCGAGTGGAATTGTTTCTAACCATTTGGTGAAATACTCAATAGTAGTGATGATAGAATGACGACATTGAGATGAATGTGGATTAATGAGGCTAATGAGGTCAAGTCCCCATTGTAAAAAGGGACAAAGGTCCTGAGCTGGATGTAAGGCATGGCTAGGAATGTAGATTAGATTGGAATACTACGACATTTAACGTGCTTCTTAACATACTCATAACAATCATGGTTGAGGGAAGGCCAATAATAGCTCATGTAATGTTTGGTGATAGCTAAAATTATAAAATGGACATCATAGATACCATCATGGAATTCTTAGATAGGTCGATAGATTCAAAGGATTTTAGACATCACAGAAGGATATCATCAAACCCACATTTGTAGAGGATGCTACCAAGGATGACATATTGGTTAGCACATTAAAGGAATGACCTCCTACCATTTTTGGATAGGTTGGAGGGGACAATGGATTGAGAAAGGTAATTAGATATTTTAGAATACCAAAGATCAGAAGGATTAGATTTGAAAATATTGATGTAACAGAGCTTGCTGATGTGAGTTGGTTTGTCAATGTGATGAACGATAATGGAGAGTTTAGATGCTTCGTGTTTTAAGGGATAAGAGATGAAAAATATGTGATAGTGTCTACAAAATAATTGGATGAACAAGGGATGGTTTGAAGGGTGTAGAATTTGAAGGAACAAAGAAGGAATTTTAAAATGTCCTTATACTTTTGAAAGACCTCATTTTTACATTGATAGATGCCTTTGACTTGATTAATGATGAGTTGAGAATCCCCATAGATGTCAAGGATTTGGACGCTAAGTTAAATAATAGTTTAAATACCTAAGATGAGGGCTTCATACTCATGGACATATTTTTGTGCATTCAAAATTAATCTTATAAGCAATAAGGATGAGATTATCCCAAGGAGGAATAATAATGACGCTTAGATGCCCCCTTGTTGACACTTAGATCCATCAAAGAAGAGTGTCATCTTAAGGGGAGAGAACTCTTGATCAATGGTGTTGATAGATTTGTTTGGAAATTACTCGTGAGGAAGGTGATTATCAAGAAGAGGGGTGTCAACTAGCTGATCTACAATAGCTTGGCCCTTGATCGATTTTAGAGAGATTAATTCTAGGTCAAACTCGATCATGAGCATAAGCCATTGAGTGATACGATCACTATGATAAGGCTTAGAATGCATGGTTTTGAGAAGATGAAATCTAGTGACAACATAGGTCTTATGATTAAGAAGATAATGGTGAATCTTGGAGGTAGTGAAGAAAAGAGCGCAACACAAATTTTCAACTTTAGTGTAGTGAGTCTCATACTTGTGAAGGGTGAGACTGATGTAATAGACAACCTGCTCCCTGCCTTTCTCATCATAATGTGCCAAAATGGCCCCTAGAGCATACTTGGAGATATAGACATAGAGATAGAAAGGATTACCCTCATGTGGAGGTGTAATTATAGGCGAGATATGAGATAATGCTTGATATATTCAAATGATTTTTGGAAATTATCATCCCATCGAAAGTCAATGTCCTTGCAAAGAAGATGGTGAAAATTTTAGTAACAATTATAAAGTTGCGAGATGAAGCAAAGTGGATTGATTAAAGTTGGCCTTGAAGACTATGAAGATTATTTAGATAAGAAGGAGGGGGCATCTTGAGGATGGATTTTATTTTGACAGGGTCTACTTCAATACCCTTGATAAACATGATGAACCAAGGAGTTTATTAATTAGAACTCCAAATACACACTTGGTTGGATTGAGATGAAGGAAGAAGTGGATAAGATGCTTGAAAAGGACTTCAAGGACATAAAGGTGACCACATTGATGCTTGTATTTACCCAAAAGGTCATTAACATACTCCTCTACCATCTGATGGATAAGGTAGTGGAAGATGTAGGTCATGGCCCGCTTATAGGTGGATCTAATTTTTTTTAAACCAAATGACATGACACAATAGCAAAAAGTTCCCCAAGGAGTGATGATGTAAGTCTTGTGTTGGTCTTCTCAGTGCAATGAGGATTTGATTGTACCCAGAAAATCCATCCATAAGGGAAAGCATCTTATGGCCAAGTAAGGTCCATGAGTTTGTCAATATTAGGAAGAGTGAAATTTTCTTTAGGGTAAGCTATGTTTAAATCTTGAAAGTTAGTACATATACGGAGCTTGCGGAGGATTTGGAAATAGGTATTATGTTGGAAACCCATTGTGAATAGTCAATAGGTATGATGAAGTTAGCTGAAAGAAGGCATTGTAACTTCTCTTTAACAAGGAGGGAAACTCGAGGGTCCATGCGGTGAAGCTTTTTCTTGACCGATTTAGCATCGGGAAGGAAGGTACGATGTTATGGAAAAAATGGAAGGATCGAGGCCCAAAATTTCAATGTACAACCATGAAAAGTCTTAGATAAGTTTAGAAAGGAACACGATGAAAGACTTAAGCTCCCGTGGATGAAGGGATTGACCCACTTTGAGGATGCGGGGCTCTTACAGACTCCTAATGTTGATGTTAATGGTGGATTCATTAAGAATGGTACATGTGTTTGGAGGTAAGGTCTTATGAAGATAGGAATCTTCTACCCTAATGTAATAAAGGATGGAATCATCATTGGTGCATTGGAGAATGTTTATGGTAGGGGAATATTCCTCTATCATATCTAAAATTGAAGAGGGAGGGACCTAGTTTCACCTTCACACTGATAAGTGACCAATCCCAAGGTAATGGTGGAGATTAAAAAAAAGTGAGAGGAGATGGACATGGTGTCATCCATATCCATAGCCTCGTGGGATGGAGAATATGGAGGGTCAATGTCCATGAGAGCTAAAGACATTGGGAGAGGGTTGGTAGATTGTTCCTTAAAACCTAATCCAAAATTTTCATGAGACTTGTGAGATTAGTCAATGACGAGGTCGTGCATGCCTTTTTCATAATGTCCCATTCCAAATCCTTTCCATGTGTAGTGATGGAGATAGGTATATGCAAAGGATTTTTGTAAAGAAATTCAAAGCTATTGGTATATGGTTTTGTGTGCAGGTTGAGCATCAATGTGGGAGGAAGGGAGATCGATGCCACCATAGATGAGGTTAGTGTCCCCGATGTCGAGGTTGACACATTGTATCTTTATCAGTCTACCAATCTATGCGGTGTGGGAAGAGTGTTAAGCATGATAAGGTGATACTCCCCTAACGAGAGATGATCCATCACTTTGTATAAGGAGTCATCAATGGGAAGTTTAGAAACAGAGACAAATGAGCTAGTGGATGCTTCATAAGAATATTTTTTGGTAAGAAGCACATTGTTCAGATGATAAGTCGTGTGACATGCTTTGAATGGAGGAATGTCTCAGGGGAAATTCAAGATTTTCCCCTCGTGTTCATATTTGATACATTGATGAAGGGTGGAAGGGACGCAACACATGGTGCGAATCCATCGTCGTCCAAGTAGGATATTGTATTAAAACTCCCCTTCTACGATATCGAAGACCTCATGGAGGAGTTTTCCACCAACATGGATAAGAAGAATAATTGTGCCCAAAGTGGGGAAACAACATCATTGAATGCATGAATAATTTAAGGTGATTGGGTGATGATTGAATTAGGGAGCTTGAGCTAATCAAAGGTGTGGGATGAGATGATGTTTATGCTAGCTCTAATGTCTATCATGGAATGACAAATGAACGTGTCATTGATACACACAATGATGAAAAGGGAAGGTCATGTTCTTTAGGTGATATGTTGGAAATTTCAATATTGTCAAAAGATACGACAGTGGAAGCAACAAGTTCTCCAAAAATATCCATAAAGGTGATGAGTCTCATTTCTAGGGGTAGGGATACATTCAAGAGCTTTGATAAGAGATTTCCTATGATCGTGGGAGCTTTGGATGAGCTTATAGAGAGACATCTTAATTGGGGCTTGATGAAGTTATTTCATAACACTTTGTTTTATAGTAGTAGGATGAGGGGTGGCTAATATAGACACTTTAGGTTTTGATGAAGAAGGAGGAGGAGTAGGCTCACTAGAGGGAACAATCACAATAACTTTTGATTTAGATTGAGTAGGTGGTTGAAAGTCATGGAGATGAGAATGGGTGGTGATCTCGAACAACATTAATAAAGAGAGGAGGACCTTCTTTGGGAGAGGTCATTTTGGAGGAGGGATAGTGATGAAGGTCTTGGATGAATGAGGAGATTTAGAGATCTTGGTGGATGAAGAAACAAGATTGGTTAATGGAAAGAGGGGTGTCCTTCAATGAGAAGATCATCCTCATCGATAAGATTATGGATAATAGTTTGAAGGGCCTTACAATTTTTGATGTCATGTTGTGAAGCATGATGATATGCACAAACAAGGTTAGAATTAAACCATGAAGGTCTTAGGCCACGTGAATCAAAAGACTTGATAGGGGAAGGGTGATTGCGGATGCTTGGAGTAAGCATTGGAAGATTTCTGTGTAGGAACCGATGGGGGTTTTTGAAGAAGAGGTTGTAGATGGAGTGGTTTTGAGAATTACAGATGAAGGTAAGCGGGATGGTTTTCTTCAATGAGGCTTTGTAGGAGCCTTTAATTATGTCTTGGAATAAGAAAGAGAAGAAGGTGATTGTGTCTTGGTTTCAGTTTTGATGATTGGTGACTTAGATGGCTTGGATTCTGATTTGATAATTGGGGATGTGGATGATTTTGAAGGGAGATCATATTTGGAGGAAGGATTAGATTGTTTTGACTTAGATTTTTTGATAATGGGGTCTTGGAGGAAGGAGTTATCCATAAGATGGATGGAGATGCTCCTAAGAGTGATGATGTAACATTAGATTACTTAAGAGGGTTAGTCTTGGGAGGAGGGAGATCTAACTTTTGTGTTGATGTGTGAAGGATTTTTGAGTGGGTATGACAAGGCTCTTATAATTTGGTTGTGAGGATTTTCCTTTGGTAGGAATGATGGAAAATTTAACCAAGGGATATGTAGAGGAAGAACCGGTAACATAGATTGTGTTGTAAAGGTGAATATTGAAGGTGCAATTGGTTTTTGTATGATGTGATTAACAAGATCAAAAGGGGTTGTAGATCATATAGGTCTAGGATTTGTTGGTGTAGGAATGATTAGACTTGTAGATGGGGAAAGAGTATCATTTGTAGGTATATTAAGCATGGGTCTCTACCTAATATATGTTTTGAGAGATGGTATGGATGTGAATATAGATTCAAATGATGATGTGAGTATGGTCATAGTAGTAGACATGCTTGGTGTGTAAGGGGGTATGGATGTGGCAATATGTGATGAAGTTATTAAGGTAGGTGCTGGGGTATATATAGGTGAAGGAATAGATGTGATATGTGAGGATGTGGAAGATATGGATGGGAAAATGGGTGTAATTAAGATTGATGTGGATGTGGTAGTTGTGGGCATAATAGATGTAGATATAATAGGTGTATGGATAGTTGTAGATGTCGATGAAGTTGTGGGTATGGGAGACAAGTTTGAAATAGATGTGGGTAAAACAAATGAAGAGATGATGGGCATATGTGATGGTATTAGATCTTGATTTATAGTATTGATGGTGTGGGCATAAGGTATCTGTGATGTGGAGGGTGGAGTTTCATTATTAGGTGAATGTTTGGGAAAGGGTTGTTTGAAGACGTCGAGAGGTTAATTACATGGTGCATTAATATTATCCACTTGGAGGTCACCATAGTCTATGATTTTTTGGATGAGTTCTTTAAAGTGTGACAATTATCAATGTCATAGCCAAAACATTGATGATATTTACCGTAATGTTACTCTTAATACCATGCTTGTTTGGGTTGTGATTCATCAAAGGGTTGGATGGGAGGAAGCTGAATAAGATGGACCACCATTTACTTGTTGAATATTGCACTATAAAATTACCCAAGAGGGGTATAGTTAGGATGTGGTCTAGGAGCTCTTTGCAGAGGCTCCATGTGATAAGTGGATGCAGAGGAATATTTAACCACAATGGCAATAGCGGAATTCTTAGATTTTTTACCATGCATGAAGGATTTAGTAAATTTAGGCTTGGTTTTATTTGATCAAAGTCTGAGATGGCCTTGCTCAAGGGTGCAAAGTTCAATTTTACGGGTCATGGTAAATTCCTCTTTAAAGGTTTGGAATGATTATATTTGAAGAGTAGAGGAAATATGCTTCGCAAATGACCATGAGAAAATTTCAATTAATTCAGTATGTGGAAGAGAGAATGATAGTTGGTTGATTATGCCACGTCATCATGTGACAAAATCCGTGATAGATTCATCATCAAATTGTCTAATGGTGCAGAGGTATATAATGTTGATATTACATGTAATATTGATTGAAAAGTGTTTTAAGAATAATTGCGCAAGTTGGGTGAAAAAAATAGTGAACATTAGGGAATGTCATTATACCAATCTAACACAGGGACTAACCAACAAAACGAGGAAGCTATGGAGTATAAGGTCTTGATCATGAGCAATGACATAACATGTGTGCCTAAAGACATGGAGATGCTATTGTGGGTCCTCCTTGCTAATGAACTTAGAGAATTTTGTTTCTCCCAATGAGGAGGATAAGGTTTTACGGGGAGTGATGGATTGATAGGTTTATTATAAATATGTTCATAAGAGAAGGTGGTCTTGGATCCCAAGGTAGTGGCTTCAAGATTAGCCATTCTACTCAATAAAGCATGCATGGGATCGTTAGATGGATGGGGATGATAATTTCAAGGGTGATATTGTGGTATGTATAAAGTAGATGGGTTAGGTTGGGGATACATTTGATATGTTTTAGGATGAGTAAGTGTTGGCGGAAAAGGTTAATAAGGGGAAATGTAATTGAATGGTTATGATTGAATGGGTTGAGATATAGGTTGTTGTAGAGATATGGGTGTGTGATAAGATTGATGGGATTGAATTAGTTGTTGAGTGATGGGGAGATTAGATTGGTTTGATATGGGATGAGTTAAGATGCGGGTAATGGGGGGTTGAAATGTTTGAGTGGATTGGTTGGGGAGTATGTAATGAAAAGCACCTTAGAGAGGAGGTTGATGTGTTTAAGTTAATTTAAAAGGATGGGGTTGTGAAGCAATCATATGCACATGAATATGGGAATTGGAAATAAGAGGTAAAGTTGGGTTATGTTGTTTAGATGGAGGAGGAAGCAAATGAGACTCTTGTGATGATTGGATAAGAGCACTAATAATCCAGTAGTGGATGAAGAGGTGATGGGGATAGAAGAGGTGATAGTAGTGTTAATGCGAGACAAATTAGGGGGAATGGGCACCACCAATTGAGTGGTTTTGTGATTACAAAATAATATTGGTGAGGATCAAGATCATGTTGCACCATGGAAAGTTAATTCATATCTCTAGGGAAGAATATGACAAATTGTGATTTGAGAACTTGCATGGATTCAAGATGGGAATGATAAGCATAAATTTGTTGAATAGGGGGTCCATCAAGAGGGAGGTTAGTATATTTTTGAAGAAGGTAATCATGAAGAGAAACTAGGTTGGCATCAAGAAGCTCTTGAATTCCACACATCCACGAGGGATGGTAGGAGGCCCAAAAGATTTGATAGAGGTGTCGAAAGGGGGTAGTTGGTCTAGATGGGATGGAGTGATGATAAAGAAAGGGGTTAGTTTCAACATGGGTGTTAGGTTGGATGATTTGAGAGTCTTGAAGAGGGGGAATGTGAACCATTGGTTGAGTAACCATGGAAGAGGCGACCAAAGGGGTGGAAGAAATGATAGAAAGGGCAAATTTTTTTTGGGAGGTAATAGTAAAAATAGGAATGTTATTAGATGACATGGTTTGTTCCATTTTTCTTGCTTGGGAACATGTAATAATGGGCATGAAACAAAAAACAATATAAGAAACTAAGTTTATTTCGATCAGTTAAAACAAGTCATGCAACAAATTTTTTATTATCTTGATTATTAAAGATGTGAAAAGAAATGAAAAATGGGCTTGAAGGGAGCCTAGGAAATGGCCAATCTATGGATGGTTTTAGGTAGTTTTGGATGGAGTCCTTGATATATCTGAAGGTATGTGAGGCATGAATCTGTGTTGGTGTCGCATGATGGGCTTGGTATTGTGGCATACTACCTCACTTCACGGTCCCACATCGATAAGAGAATCGAGTGCTTAGTCAATATATCGCCCACCAACTTATTTATACTCGACCAAAACATCGACTATGCTTTCCTATTGGGTGATGAAATACCAATAGTTCCACCTAGGAAGAAGATGTTTAAGATGTGTAGTTTTGATGTGTGTATTTTGGATGTGTGTGATAAGAGTGTATGCAAAGGATTAACCTCTTAATTAGACTAGATTTCCAAACGTATATGAAGGTTCTATTTAGATCCAAAATGAAATGTTGTGTTTCGATAAAAATAATCAAGAAAAGAAGGAAAGAAGTATGTAAAAGAAGAAAATAGAGGAAAAGAGGAATGCCTGGATAACATTTTTCCTTTTTATTATTCATTTATTTTTAAAGTAAGTAAATCAATCCAAGAAAAGTGACCCGCGCACACATGCAAACAAGCAACACTCCTACCTACGAGGTTAGTAGAATATGGATAAAAGAAAATTGAAATGAAAGAAAAATGAAAAGACTCACCAAATAAGGGTGGGTCACATTGGGTGTGCTAGAATTTTGGACAAATTTCCTCATACCTATTGCTTTGACTAGTGAAATTATAATAAAAAACAAATAACTCCAAATATGAGAGGGTTTAAGGTACCTCTTGATGGGATGACGATGAATACAGACATGAAAGAGAGAAATCCTCCTCACAACAAGCTAAATGACCTACTAAACAAAGAGAACTCAACACAAAAAATGGATTAGTAGATAGGTGGGTGGGTTTCCTGAAAATGCCAGTCCTGAGAAGTGAAAACTTACTAGGATGGATGTTAACCCACTTCGTGATAAAGATAGATAAAAATTATTGATAAATTGGATGTAGTAGATAATTGAACTGAAACAGAAAAGATGAGACCAAGAAAATGAAGTAAAATGTAGATCTGGTCTAAGTTAGTGCAAACCAAATCAAACACAGGTGGTTCGACAATGATCTAAGGCTATAAAGCATAGTTGACTATGACCGGGATAGTGTAGGAAGAAAATGCAGAATATCTGATCCGAAGGCCTCCCGAAGCCTGATCGAAGCTGATATAAACTCATGATCATGTTGAAGTGCTATGAGAATACTAGATCGATGAAAAAAAGGATACAAGAAAACTAATGAAAGATGAAAAATACTTGACATGGTTGACAACGAATGATCCCGATCAATGGTGATTGGATCTAATGAATTTGGGATCTAGAGCTAAAAGTGTGCGAGAATGGAAAGATTGGTGGATGCAGAAGGCTATGGGATCAAAGAGGGGATGAATGAAATAAAGTCTGAAAAATGAGAAATGGGTTGAAAGTGAATGGGTAGGGTCGATGGTGACTAGGGGTGATATAGGGTTTGATGGAAAAATATGGATAAGAATGACAATTTGCAAATGGAAGTGAAGATAAGAAACATAGAGGCAAGACTTTGAGATGATCTGCTTTGGACTTTCAAAAGAGATGATAAATAATAGGTGATAATATGGAAATGGTCGATCCAAGTATGCAAGGGAGAAAAAAGGACTCCAAATATCCAAGAGTGAAGAAAAAAACTCCAAGATGGTTCCAAGATAGTGATAACAACCTGCAAAGATGAGAAAGAAACAAAGGAAATATTAAATAAAGATCAAAGTCTCCAAAGTTGTATCTTGGGAAAAATAGGGGTATGGGTGAATTTATAGGGTCGACGGTGACCCATATGGGTTACTAGCAACTATGGAAAGACATTTATTTGAGTGGTGGAATTATGCCAAACTCGAGGCAAAATGGGTCTAAAGAGGACATATTAGGGTTTCAAGTGATAAAGACGAGCTACAATTTCTCAAGGAATATAAAAGGGTAGGTGAAAAGTGGAAAAAATTAAATAAAGGCAAATGAGAGATAAAATTATTTAATGAGGACTTAGTAAGGATAAAAAGGAACATTTAGAGAGAATAAATGAATTAGATGAAAGTTTGGATTTAATTAAGGATGATTAGGGATGTTTAGGGAAGATAAATTAAGGTTAATAATAAGATGGGATTAAGGTGGGAAACGATTAAGGGCATTAATGAAATTTAGAAGGGAAAGGGGTATTTAAATGAGAAGAGAGGTATGTATGTAGAAAATGGTGACAACGGGGAGTGAACACGGGGTGAGGGACAAGGATACCAAAAATTGGTGTTTATATTTGCCCCCTTTTGTCGAGTGGTTTGCGTTGGATAAACCACGAGACAAAAACTAAAAGTGATAGAAGATGATGATAATTTAGGTGCTCACCCTCAAAATAGGGATCAATGATATGAAGAAGAATCGATCATGAGTTTGAAAGAGATAGGTGAAAAAGGAAGAGATAAAAGGGTGGGAATGATGAGAAAATAATATGTCCCAAGTGGAGAAAGGATAAAAAAAAAAGCAAAATATGGTGGTAATTTTGGAATCAATTCGGTAGGGAACAAAGTACAACCTCAAGGAGAAGGAAAAAATGTATTGCAGACCTATGAGGCAATGATAACCACGGTGATATGGAGGGAATCAATGGGGGTCCACTCAAATGGATGTGCAAGCTGCATGACCGATGAGTCGAAGGTAAACATCAAATATGTGCAAATAAATGTGAAGATGGTCAAGACGAGGGTCACGACTAAATGCGGGAATATAGGGGGAATGGGTCAATATGCATCTGGGTGGGACAAAAACAAGGAATGGCCATGAAGGTGGACTTTAAAATGAAATATGGTTCCCCAAGAGGGACACAAATATGGTTCTGAGAAAGTAACTAGGTGTATTGGTGAGATTGAGATGATCCCAATGGGATAAATAAAAAGTGTTATGAGTAACACACAAGTCAAAAGTGGAAGAAAAGATAATTTCAAAGAGAGATTAGGTGAAATAGGAAAAATAGATGTTAAAATCATGCAAGAGAGGGTAAGATGACCATGCCTACTAATTAAATTTCCAATGTACAAGGATCACTCAGAGCTTAGTTTACGATTGTCCAAACATTAACCTTTAATCAATAATCTTGTGCTATACTATAAGTAACTTAAAATCCAACATGATCGGGTTAAGAGAGTTCGTGATCGAGCTAGGCAACAAGCTCAATATTCCAAGGACCAAGTCACAATACATATGGAACGGGCGAGCCAACTCATAGCATGGCTGAGTTACACTCCCACAATTCACCACCACATAACCCACTAAACATTCCAACTACTAACCAAATCAATTCCAATGTGAAGGAGGTCACGTTATGTGACAAAGAAAGCACATGAAGTGATTCCCATGACCCACCTTTCTCCAAGTATTTTTTCAAATAGTTTGTGTGCCAAGATCACACTTTTATATTTTGCAAACAACTCGCCAATATGCTATTGACACAAGGTTTCCAAAGTGTTCCACCAATTATTTTGTGTATAACTAGTAATTGTTTCACTCCATTAAACCACATTATTTCAAGCATTTTTCAACAGTTCTCATGCAGTACCACTCATCTTTCCACGTTGTAGCTAAACACTTCTCATACCAAACCAACACAAGTTGCTTATAAGTCTTGTCAACAGATCCATTTTGTGTTTAACCCGCAATTCCTTGTTGGTCTGAGGCCACAATTTCTAATTTTTATTTATTTATTATATTCAAATTGTTTCATGATAATTCATCTCTTTAGAGGCCTTAAAAAAATTAGCTCGGGGCCTTTCCAGGTGAATAAACCAACAACACAATTTTAAAGTTTATAAATTCAAAACAACAACTCCTTTTTGGTGCACACCCCGTAGTCTTCACACCCATGTGGCCACATTTGGGGCATATTATCAAACAGTTCCAGTCCACTGCACATGCCAAGCTAATCCTCTCTACATAGTTATAATTTTCCAAACATTCTAGATGCCTTGCATTGGTCCAAGCTACTCTCATATGTGGCGTCCCAATTTAGTAAAAATAGGCCACATTTATAATGTTGTAATGAAAAATAAAACATATAATACTAATTCTATCCAATTCCAATATTAAGCTCACAACAAAACACAAACGGCTAGAAGGGAAATGGATAACCATTTGTGGAGCTAGGTTCAACACCTATCAAATTTCAAATGCATTTGTTTACAATTTCTGACGCCTTTTCATCAAAACCAAACTGGGCATACACAAACCAAAGTGTTCTAGGAGAGGACATTCCTTAGAGGCATTCTATCAATAGATCATGCACTTGGGTAATGCTTCCACAATTATCATGCAACTCTTATTAGGTAGCTGCCCCTTCCAAAATTGTTGACCTTTTGAAGAAAAAAGTAAACCGTCCACACCACACCACAAGTTTAACTGACATGATGATGAAAATCTTGAATTTGGACACACGATAGGAAAATGAGACAAGAACATAAGATTACATGGTCGGGGTCATTACATGAGGCCAAAATTCTTTCTTAAAGAATAGAAAAGGTATGAGCATGAATCCAATCCTCAAAATTTTGCCAACAATACATTCCCTAACCTAGAATAATCTCCAAAATCCTCTCATGGATGCTCGGGCATTAAAACAAGCATTCTCACCTTAATAAAAATCTCATTATTTCATTCCTTGGAAAGAGGTTGGGCACAATTCTCAAGTAGTTAGAGAAGAATTTTGGGAATATTTTATGATTTATATATATTTAATTGAATTCCTTTCTTATTGTTAATTTCATGATTTCTTTTATTATTTTAAAATTTTTCTTTCTCGCACCTCAACAACTCAAGGCACTTATGTTATCACTTAATTATATTCATTTAAAAATTACCCAAATTACCTTTATTGATATTTGTAATCCAATTTGGTTAGTTCAACATTAAGGTTATAAAATAAAAAGCATCTTAAATTCAAGAATCAAGAGTAATCCCAAGTTCTGAGAAACAACATCACCGCACGAATTGAAGACATGAAGATACACTTTGTCTGCGAAGGAGAACTCCAAGGTGCCCTCATTATTTTATTATCACAATAATTTAATTTATTTTATTGCTATTTTTATTTTGCGATCACTCCAAACACAATCAAATGACCACTTGACCTCGGTATTTTCAACAAACCATGCAAACCATCCAGCCGGAGTAAGGGAAAATTTCTACAAGTTGGAGGGGCACTATATCCACCGTCCCTTATAAAATCATTGTCCACAATGTGACACTCTCTAGACAGTAAGGGGGATGCACAAGCATGGAATTCAACAACAAAAAATTGTGATTAGTGAAAAGGGATAGATCGCTAAAACACAACCACGAGCAAGTTAACCATAATTTAAGATTTCCTCAATTTCTTAATGTTCGTGAAGATTGACATTACTCATTATTTTATTACTCAAATTATCTTTTCCTTAATACTTTTTTCTAGTTTCAAATCTCATAAGACCTCTTTAATCAATAGTTCAAATCCATAGGGGATTCAGATCCAAATTTTTATAGTCGTTTTGAAACATATTCACATGTGTTTTCTCATAAGGGTATTCACCATTTATTAGTTGTATCGATTGCATATTTTACTTATTTCATGTTCATAATGTTATCACTTGTTAACGATTTTAAAATTAAAAGTTCCAACAGGTTTCCTAAGTAGTTGACCTCACAATGTCACCCAAGGTAAGAAGCACAAGATAAAAAACTCACATATCACATTTTTAACACAATTTCACAACTAAATCACATCACAAGACCTATAACCCCACTATGGGAAGAAACATGTAGTCCACATAAAATAGAATTATCAACACATATACCCCAAACATAGGTCCAATACAATTGTGTGTTTAACATATAATAAGGCAACACATTAGAACATATGCAAACACGTATCACATGACTCACAACCACAACTGTACCCACACAATGTCAAGATAAGGTCCAATAACATGTGCCAACAAGGAGGACCATCAAGCCTCAACATAACATTATATAATAGGAGTAAAAATGAATAATGCATGTCAGTTCCATATGCTTCCTAAATCTCCATAGGCCTCCCAAAAACTCCATATGCCTCCCAATAGAGAAAGAATCATAGTTTCAAAACCAAGCCAAGTCACTCACCATAGAGCCTCATTACCTTATTTCTCCATGTTGGGTCACTCACCATAGAGCCCCATCTCCTTATTTCTCCATATCAAGTCACTCACCAAATATTCCTGTCACTTTATCTCTCTATTTAATGAGGTCAGGTCACCCTATCGCCCTAGGTACATAGAGCCTCGTCACCTCCATCCAAGTGGCATAGTAACTTGTAGCTCAATACTACATGGCCCCATGACCCATTTGGGGCATACCCTCATACAAAGAAGTTGGTCCATAGGTTCAACCACTCCATGGTGAATCCCATGAACCTATTCCAACACATCACAACATTACAAAGAAACATATCAAACAAATTCGGATGGCAAGTGGCACAAAACTTAATCATTGGGCTAGGCTAGAAAATTTTTAACCTCAAAGCATTTTTCAAACTAAGAAAAATAAATGGATGTAGAAAAAAATCACGCAAATATTACTATTTTATTATATCACCGAGTATGTTGTTATATACATGGATCTTAAGCAATAAAAGTATTCACTGGTGACACAATCCCTTATCCATCCACTTGTTTTGATTGTTTCTACTATCTTTTTTTTTCTTTACATCTGCCATTTTGTACGTAGTTCTAGCTAGATCATAGGGATATCTATTTGTCTATCTTATGACATATGTCATCATTTATGCCAGGACACAAGCGCCCATTCTGGACACTATCGCCCAAATGCTCCTATCCATTCTTGGTGTTCATGTCCTCTTTGATCTTGTTCACATTTTTGACATTTTTGGTCATCCTTTTAGTTTTCTTATCCTTATCCCGATGTCATGGTTGGCATGTCATGTCACTAGTGTAAAAATTCAAACAAGAGATCCATATTTATATACAAAATATACACTCTATTATATGGGTGGGAAATTCTAAGGAGAAACCTCATCTACATACTATCACTACCATTAAAGGGATTGCATTTTTGGGTTGTATGCTCTACATACACTACATAGGAAGGGGAAGTATATGAGTTCCATCTCACACATTTGCATTTTATCTAGACATAACCCATTATCTTGGCGTCATTGGTGTGAGGGTAACCTAGGGACACTATTTCACACACAAGCAAAAATAACTACATGGAGTTTGGACTGTAGCACAATGCTTGGACATAAGTTCACTCTTTGGGTGAGCATCGAGGTCATGTCCAACTTCATATATTACATATTTCATTCCAATTTAATGTGTTTGTAAGCTTGTGTAGGTAGTTATGGTTTTTTTTGTAGGTTACATGTATCCTTAGTGATCAAAGTGTGAATAGCAGGTAATCAACAATGAATAAGTGAAAAACCCTAACGACATAGAAGAAATCAAATTCTGAGCACTTGCGTAGTCACCAAAATCTAGAAGAGGTCTCTGACACCTAAGTTCCCACATCTAAATCTATGTTCAAGTTCCATAACTAATATCGATAATTTCCAAAATATTCCCAACCTTTTCATCAGTTGCTCCAGTTCATATATGTTATAGGATAAATGTAAAACAAACAAGTCTTTATTATCTTCTATTTTCTTATAAGGTTACATCATTAGAGTACTTAATATCTGTATTCTATTGTATTTTATCATAGTAGTGACTCTAAAATTATATTTAATAATTGAATTTTTGTTAGCTCATTTGGTGAACCCGTCTCTTATTCCAACTCCTTGCCCTAGGATACCCAAAACCCTCATGTCTAAAAATAGATCCTCTTTTCCCAAGCAATCTATGGATCACATCTATGTGAAACCTATCCTTGATGCTACTACAAAAGTTAAGCTTAACACTCTTTATCACCATGTTCAATGTGATTATAAAATCCTCCAACATCTTCTTGATCATGAAAACATCATTCACACTAGTTTTCACAACTCTAGCATTTACATAGTCTTTCTTTACCAAATATTTACTTCATGTTTTCCTTGTTCTTCCATAGTCACCCATGTTGCTCCACCTTCTTATACTCCTATTATAACACATGATAATACTCTCATAGATTTTATGCTTGGTATTTCTTGTGACACTATAGATACAAATAAGGTTACATCTAATATTGAAAATGTACAAGTTCCGATGTTATTTCTACTAGTAGTCAAGATGGATGAAAAGTTGTATCTCTTACTCTTCCTACTTCTGAAAGTACTTCTACTAAATGTAATGAAAAATATGATATTAGTACTCTTACCACTTCTCTATATGCTAAGGATAGTCTTGATGAAATAATTACATGTGAAAATATGTCTGCTAGTGATGTTGGTTATGTTTCCGATCATGAACATGTTAGCAAAGACATTGCTGAATGTGAATTTAATAATCCCCTTTCTCCTCTTTCTGAAGTTGTTACACATGATGATTATACTCCTACTATTAGTGCACCTCTTATCATTTCTTCTGATTCTACTCCTAGAATTTCCATGTTCTTCTCCTCCTATTCCTCCTCTTTCTTTTTCTTCTAAAGATGTTTTTCATGATGATTCTACTATTCCTACTAGTGCACCCCTTACCATCTATTATGATTCTAATTCTTGAATTTCCATCAATATTCCATGTTCTTATCTTCCTCTTCCACCTCTTTCTTCTTCTTCTACATATGTTATTCATGATGATTCTACTATTCATACTAGTACACCTCTTAATATTTTTTCTGCATCTACATCCAAATGTCTCATACAGCCTTCATGTTCTTCTCCTCCTTCCCCATCCTCTTCTTCTTCTCACATTCCCATGATCACTCACAATGGAAAACTTCAACCTCTCCATGTGCCTCTCACTTCTTTTACCATACCCTCACATGATATTCTATCTCTCATGCATGTTGTCGGTAATTTGCAAGCTCAATTTCATACTCTCACTCTTAAAAGAAAAGCCTACTATGCTTCCATTGATAATAATTATTTTCATGGAAATCTAATACCTAAAAAAATGCCACAATTCCATTTTCCCTAAAGATTTCATCATGCCTACATTTACATGTTTTGATGGCACTGACAACCCCTATTTGCATCTCAAGCATTATCATTCAATAATGGTTTCTTAATTTAATGACCACTTGCCCCTAGGATATTTTTGTCATAGTCTTATTGATCATATTCTTCAATGGTAAACTCATTTTCCTTATGGATCTATTAGCACTTAATGTGATATGGAGGATGCTTTTCTTAGGTGGTTTATGGTTAACAATGGTCCTA
Source organism: Taxus wallichiana var. yunnanensis (assembly GCA_018340775.1). NCBI lineage: Eukaryota > Viridiplantae > Streptophyta > Pinopsida > Cupressales > Taxaceae > Taxus > Taxus wallichiana. The sequence continues at coordinate 627,394,729 of CM031234.1, forward strand.
GAGTTACATATGATTGTTTACCTACTTTGCATAAAGGAAAGAAATAACCCATTATAGATTACATTTTACACTTTAATTCTTGTATGCATAAGTTATTATTTGATCCCATTGATTTAGAAAAGAAATATATCTTTTTCATGGCTTGATTCATGCATTAAAATATAAATTATGACATGACATATGTGCATCTTTTCTCGTTATTTTGTTATAAATTTATAGATCTAGAATAAGATTTGATTGTTGCACATGTTATATCACCTCCTTATAATACTATTTCTACTACTTCTCATTTTCCATCCGTTAAGCCTCCTCCATGGTCATTACATCTATTCCTTTGTGAAACTTTCTTCCCGCACCCGCACTACACATGCATACACCTAAGTCTTCTCCACATCTTCCTCGAGAACCATTGCAACTTCCACATGTGACTAAGCCTCACAATGTCTTATGTAATTTTCTTGATATGTGCCTCATCCTCTTTCCTTCTAATCAACATCATTCTCCTCATCGATTACATCGCCAACACGATCGCCATTATTGTAATTTTAATGCATTAATGGCCACCATGAAAGTATTTGTTGTGCTCTACATGAAAAATTACCAAAACTAAAGGAAACATGTGTCGTTTCCTTCATATCTCCATCTTGTGAGTGGTATTTTTTTCCATTATGTATAAGTTTTCTTCCACAGTTGTTCACTTATCTCTTCTACCCACTTCTAAGGTTGTCATTTGTCCACCTCCCAAGATCATTATCAATCCACGCCCTTCATCTAACTCATCCAATGCTACATCATTTCACCATCCTTACAATGCTACTACATCCCATTGAATCCCTAAGATGTTGACATCTCGTGCTTCCCACCACTACACCTCCCATGATTGACACCATTTCATTTGACACTCGCTTTAGCTCTTACACACATGTTGTTGATGCTTCATATGCTTCCACCATCCCTCTAGGCCTCTCCATGTTTGGTAGGTGACCTCCATATGATCACCTCATTACTTGATGACACACTCGTATTCTTAAGGTTCTTACATGACTGTTGAGGGATATGTTACAAAATTAACCTCTCTTCACTCATTCTCCAGTCTCCGTGCTTTATGATCTATCTTTCTAGCATACACTCTCAAACCATTTCCTGATAACACACTCTTGGTCTATGGTTCATTCTTGATTGTCGAGGGTCTTATACTAATTAGGAAATTATTTAAATAAATAAATGCTAATTATAATATTATGTAACAACGCATTGATATAAATAATTAAATACGAGAACTTGGCCCAAGAAAATAAGTAATTAAATTTAAAATCCTAGTTGTAAATAAATAAATGAACAGAGACTTAGATGATTCACGGTATTTTAAAAGGCATGTCGAGCTGGAAAACTACTAGAATGGAGGAAGATGATGTCACAATCAAACAAAGAAAGTTACAAAATTGTCATAAATGCTAGGACCAAGGTGCCTATGCAGGGTCGGGGGTGTTGGGACTTGTCCGAGGCATCCGTGGATCGCTTAGAAAATGTGGAACTTAGTGTTATACGGTCGTGAGATGTTCACCTATTATCACCTTTGATCACATGTATGTCATTGGAATTCATTGTTATTCACCTGAAACCTGCAATAACAAGAAACACATGTAAAAACCTCAAACTATATCAAATCCCAAACAAATAAAGATGAAAAATGGGAGGTCGGACTGTCCTCGGTTGTCAACAAAGTGACCTAACAACCGAGCACTGCACTACATTATAGACCCCATGTAGTTCTAAGTGTGTGTGTGGAGAAATTGTGCCCTAGGTGGCTCTTGTGCATGTCACACTTGATAGTGAGAAATAGCTAGATGTATAAAAGTAAATAGATGTGTGGATGTCAATAATGAACTCCCCTCCTATGAAGTGTATGCACAAAAATGTAGTCCCTTTCCCTTGAATGGATGCTAAATGTATGCTTTGATGCTCTTATGATAACCTTTAAATGCAACCTTAGGTGGTGATAATAGATGCTTAGTGTTTGGTTCGTTATTATGATTACATATCTTTGTATTTATATGATTACCTTATTTGAATTTCATAATTAACCACTAAAAGGATGACTAGTAAAAGAAAAATGCCTAAATGGCTAGAAAAGACCCAAAATATATGAGTAGAGTAAAAAGAGGTTGGGGGCAAGTAGAGGGGATAGGGGCACCTGGGCACTAGTGTCTAAGGTGAGAAATTCCAAATTATGAAAAGATAGACTAGGTCGGAAGGAGTATAAGATTGAAAGAGGAAACATAGAGCAAGTAAAGGTGGCCAAAAGCAATGATCAATTAGTAATTTTCTCACTCAGGAATCATATGAATAGTGGTATGTGACCAAGACTAGATAGCTACCCAAAGTACGTGACTTAGTGTCTACATTTTCCCCCACTTTAAGTTGTTTAGATAATTATCGATAACATAAAGTAAATAAGGTATGCATACCGATAACCATGTAGATCGAAGATGAAAAATTTACCAAGAGATAAGGAAAAGTGTGGAGTAATAAAATAGTGAAGAGTGGAAACTAAAGAAGAGGAAGTGCAAAAAGTGATGATGATGACCCTAAGGTGAGAGCATATGTGTAGATTTCATGTTTGTACCTGTTGTTGATGTATCTTGATTGTGTTGATGATGTGTGATGTTGCGTGATTAATGTGACTAACACTTCCCATAAGGATAGACCTGCAAAAGAGAAGAATGAATAAGTAGTTAAATACATGTATATGAAGATTTCGATCAGAAAAGTATGTAAGAATGTGAAAAGGAACATGTGCATTCGATCAATTTTTGGGATGATGAATTACAACCTAAGTAATGAAGGCACATAAGGTTAGGGTACATGGACATGGGGCGCGTAGGAACGAGCAAAGATGTAGCGAGAAAGGGCGCGCACATGAAAGTATAATGTTGGAACTTAGCCATTTTGTTTACCACGGGATAAATATAGATGTTGAGTGTGGGGCACGCATCAACATGAAGACTTGGAAGTGAAACAAGGATATTTTAGACAAGTGGAAGATAAAATGACATGCATAGTTTTGAGCTATTAATAGGATTATATATATAGTTTATATTATTAGATAATCTATTATTAACAAGCTTTCATGCATTTGTATTTATCTTTGTAACCAGCACATGGATATTCTTAGCATACAACCTATTTTTAGGATGCATTGGTGGTGAAAATAAAGTCCCCTATATGTATCATATGTATGGTTTTAGTAATCTATGATTGTAATAAAGATATGCTTTGATGGTTTGGGAGCACATGACTCATGGTGACATTATTTTGTATGTATTCATATTCCATGTGTTACAATAACTAATACAATGAATATATGTGGTTGGATATTGGTCGTTGACATGTATATTTTTGGATCTTGCTCGGTAGAAATGATCTTGATTCTTGTTCAAGACATTCTTGCATATGGTTATGAGCTAGATCAGTTTATGGTGTATCATTGCATGTTTGTTATGGATCTAGATTATGTATGTGTTTATCAAGATAACTCCTTGAAAAATATGCCATAAAAAAGGGACCTGGTACCCTTGCGTATTTTGGTGAGTTCTCAAATCTATTTGAGTGATGTGCTAGCATGCCTTGAGTTGTCTGGTAAAATAAAAGATTACATTTTGGTTTCGTTGTTGGGACCTCTTTTCAAGATATTTACAAGGATGTTGCATGATGAAGACGTACCAGTTGACTTTGGCCAGTATTGAAGATTGGGTAAAGAATTTAGAAAAAGAGTTTGCTCACATATTTAACACTAGACTTGAACTTGATACACATGCATGGGTTAAACAGAATTTGTATCATGAGCTCTATGAGACATTCTTTCACTATTTCTCTATAGAGCTGGTATTTAGTGGATGGCAACATACACATCAAAGAGGAATTGGAGGTATAGAGAACTTGTTTGGATGTAGAAAGACTTCCAAAATTTGCATGATGCTAATCTGACTTGGACACACACTGTAGATCATTGGTGGAGTGGTGTTTTGTAGAGTTACACCTTGGATTATGTTGTTTATAATTATTCCTATCTAGAGGTTATTGAGTTCCAATTCTTGTACAAACCTAGGGGATCTTATTTGCACACTATCCCTTTAGTGATTAAGATCTTGATTGTGACTCTAGATTTAGAGGTGTGACCTATGGCTAGCTAAATCCCAACACACACAAGGGTAGGAGCAGGCATGGTGAAAGATGGAAAACCTAGCGGTAGAAAGGTAGAGAGAATAAAGGTGACTTAATTTTAATGAAGTGCGTGAGAGGGACTTGGCGAAGCAGGTTGGTATTACGGAATGAATGGTGTTGTGGAGAGAGATGGATCGTGAAGGATTTGGGGCTCATGTGGAAAATGTGGATTTGAAGCATTTGGAACTCCCCCATTTCGGTAAACATGGAAGAGAACCCTCTTTGGTTTTGGATGAGAGCACATCTAAGGAAAGACTAAGAACCACATGTGTGAATTTGATCCCACGTGGCGACCTATCCCTTACACTTAGTGTTCCATTTTTTGAGACAATTACTTGAGAATTAGGCTAGTTTAGGTGTTTCAAGAATGACAGGTAGATTTCATTTCCCATTAAGTTCAGGAGTTAATCAAATAACACATTCATTTATGTTGGTGCAGACATCATCTATGTTATTTGGGGGCCATTTGGAGAAATATTCTCTAGCACATCATCTGCATAGAATGTGGGCATGTAGAACGTTGGTAATATTTTTGGGAGTAGCACAAATTTATAGACCATGGGAGTTCAATTTAGTACAACTATTGGAACACATCCTCTCGGTTCGTTTCTCCTTGGAGGGGAATCAAGAGGATCATGTAGCTCAGATCTAGTGGATTTGGTGGTGGAGGGAATAAAAGAGGTAATACAGGTTCTAGATTAGGTGGGCATGGTCCGCACCAACCCCAAAAATTTTACTACGAGATGTCTCTTTGCCTACCAAAATATAAAGGAATTGAAGATACAACTGAGCACATGCACATGTGTGAGATACTATAGCATGCTAAGGGGATTACATCTCCAGAGCATAAGGCAAGTTAGTTTTCTACTACTTTGCAAGGGTGCACACATAGTTGGTATAGGAAATATGATCCAAACTAGACTTGTGTAGACTATATCGCGTTATGTGATGCTTTCTTAGCAGAGTTCCATATACCCGAGTTTGAATAGAAGAGCATCAATGTGTTGAAGGATATTAAATAGGGCATGATTGAGAGCGTAAGGGAGTATGATGCACGGTTTAAAACTTTGCTATAAAATTTGTCTTATGATATTCACCCTAGTCAACATGCTTAATGGTTTTTGGAGGCTTGATCACACCTTTTAAGAGGGAACTCTCACATAATAATTTTATAGATCTGCCATGCAAGACACTTGAGGAAGCTCTATGCGTTGAGGTAGTTGGGAGCATAAACATTAGAGTTAGCCTTTTTTTAGAAGCTCGATTACATCTATGGAAATATAATTAGAGAAATTTCTAGATAATTCAGCCCATGAGATGCACAATGGTATCTAGTGTACCGATTACAAGGTGGAAGGACATACCAAGGATAGTTTCCCTCATAAATCGGTGTGTGCCATGTTGCTGGATTGTGAGATCTGTCATTTGGATCATGATTCAAGTAGGTGCCCCCTATTGTAGCGCGTGATCAAGAATAATGTGTCTTGTTATTGTAAGATTTGTAAGTCTACCACTCATGATACATAGAATTTCAGATTGATCGATCAGATTCATGATACTATTAAAACCGGTGTACGTTATCTTGGTGTTGTAAAAATTCTAAGGAACAAGGTGAACATCATAATCATAATTACAATGAAGGGTGCTCTGATGGAGGAGGAGGTATATATAGAGGTTAGTGTGGAGGATTCAGAGGCCGAGGTCGCGGTGGTGGAAGAAGTGAATTCCCATGAATAACATGCTATACATGTGGATCCCTTGATCATTATAAGCACTAATGCCATCAGAACATTATTTGCTCCTGGTGCGAAAAGGGTCACAAGTTTAAGGAATGTCTAGACTTGTATGGGCACATGAGCAACCAACACAAACAGGATAAGGGCATGGGAATGGTTAGAGTACAACGTGCCTTGGAAGATCAATGGATACTAAAGTTAGTCCTTGACCCTGAGATAATCCTGGTATTGGTAACTACATGCGCTGAGGTTGCATGCGCTCATGAAACTCTGAAGTAGAAACCTGTTATTACAAACCAAGAAGTCTTAAATGTAAAGTATCCATATCCTTCCCATTAGAAGGAGGTATATCATGAAACTATGAAGCTTATTAGGAACTTGAAGCGTGAGATAAAATTCTTGAAGGAGCAATGGAAGTGGAATAGGCTAAAGCGAATTGAGATTTCCCGAGAAAGATGTTGATGAATTGAAGGAGGTCCTGTAAGATGCTTCACCAAGAGAATATCATTCCTTTGTTGGGGTAATGCTTAAGGGATAAGGTATTATGCACTAGATTTGAGCAGAAGAGATAGATATTACATGTGAACTTACATCCTCATAGTCTTGATTATGTTAAAGAGATCACCTTAAATGTAGTTGTTAATGAGATGGTTTCTAAGTAACATCCTAATTGATATAGGTGTAGAAGTGAATGCACTCACCTTAGATGTATGGAATTAGATGAGAAGTCCACCATTACAACCATATTCAAATGTGTTGTCTATGGAAAACAAAACTAAAGTCATGCTAATTGGAGTTTTGAAGGATGCCACTATTACTATACAAGGGGTCAAGTTTACTGGGGACTTTGAAGTTTTGGCGCTTGTGGAAGCAAATATTTTTCCAACTTTACTTGGGTGCCCTTAGTGTTACATGAACAATGTTGATCTGCACTTTAATAAAGGATGTATCAATTTTGAGAACAAGGAGGAACACATGATCATTCCTTTGATGGATGTAAAAGTTGTGCCTTATGTAGAACCTTTGAGTGAATAGGATTTGAAAAAAATTATGTGTGTACCATTAGATATCCTAAGGTGCTTAAGACATCAAAGGAAGGAGTTATTTACTGGGATGATGCACAATATATGAGTGATATAACCAACATTTCTTGTGATAAATTGCTGCATGGAACTTATGAAATGGTTGGGTATGAGATTAAGAGTGAAGTTACTCGAGTAATCAGTCGGTCTTGTGTTAGGAATTTGGGAAGTAACCAAGTACCAAGGTACATTGGTGAAGGAAATCCTAATGTATTTCTGCGTGCTATGGAATCCTAAGGGGTAGATCAAGTGGAGATAAAGAAGATGCTGGTATATACCTTATGTGGATGGCATCGCACTAGTAGAATGCACACAGAGATAGTCTTTAAAAATTATCAAAGGTGAGAATCTCCTTCTCCACTAGATTTCTTAGGAGCAATGTGCTTACCAAGACATGTGAATTTCATGGGAAGGATTTTGCTTTGTATCACGTTCAGAAGTGTGAGAGACTCTAGACAAAGGGGTAAGAGGCCTTACCACCTTCACTATGGGTACACAAGTTCTACTTCACTTTGCATGGCTACGCACGCACATGGTATGTTTATGTGGAATTGAATAGAGAAACAAGGAATTAACAAGAATTGACTGCATGTATGATTAAGACCTTTGACTATTTTTCTACTAAACCTCCAGTGAATGAGGCATTACAAGTTACGAAGCATTTGACTATGGGAGATAGTGTAAAGGCTAAGGAGATTATTCAGAATTACTAGGTGATTCAGATCTGGAGGCACATTTTGAAGAAGAAGAGACAAACAAAGAGCAGCTTTGGCATGCCTACCTAGAAAAAGAAAAAGGTAAAATGGTCTACATGATTGATGATGAAGTGGTTGATAATCTAGATGTTGATCATACTGTGGGTATGTGTGAGGTCTTGAAAATTGCAAATGAGTAGGTTCGCACGTATCATGAGCCTATGAAAACAAAGAAGGTCAACATTGGGATAGATGTAGAACCTAAGGAGGTCACCATTGGTGATTATTGATTGGATTCAAAGGTTACAAACATAATTGAGATACTACGTAACTTCCAGACTTATTTCCTAGAGGCTATCATGAGTTGAAAGGGTACATCACTCTTTGGGTGAGATAAGGATCAAGTTAAAGGTAGGTGCACGTCTAGTTAGGAATAGGCCTTATAGGATGAATCCTAATTTGCGTGTCAAGGTAAAGGAAGATATTGATAAGTTATTGAAGTTTTGAATCATTGAGCCCATTATGATGATCATTATAAATAAAGATGGATGGATAATAATATGTGTGGATTATAGGGAGTTGAATGTTGCATGTGTAATAGATCCCTTTCCCACACCATTTACTGAAGAAATCTTGGAAGGCATTGCAGGGCATGAGATTTACTCCTTCACTAACGGATTTTATGGATATAATCATGTACATACTGCTAAGGAATACCAAGAGAAAACTTTCACCAAGGAATGGGGAATTTTTGCATACATAGTTATGCATTTTGGATTGAGGAATGCATCCGTAGTCTTTTCACGCATTGTTGTGCAAGAATACCAGAACTTTATTCATAAGTTTTTGCAGGTTTACTTGGATGATTGGATAATTTATGGGCTAGTAAAAGATCATTGCGATAATTTAAGACTTATGTTTGAGAAGTGCCAACAATTGAGCATATCCTTAAAAATTAAGAAGTGCATTTTCACTACACCCTTTGGGACTATGTTAGGGCATATTATCTATAAAGAAGGCTTGTTGGTCGATCCTGCTAAGGTTGCTATTATCTTGGACTTAGAGGAACCTTCTAACCAAGAGTGAGGTATGCGAGTTATTTGTGCATACATGTTATTACAAGAATTTTATCAAAGGTTATGCTAGGATTGCTACAACCTTAGAGGAATTATTGAAGAGTAAAGGCAAGTTCCAGTGGGGTAAGGCACAACAACGCATGTTTAATACATTGAAGGAAAAACTCACTTTTGTGCCCATTTTACACTTTCCTTCTTGAGATAAGCCATTTCATGTACAAGTGGATGCTTATGGCATGGACATTGGCACAATGTTATCATGAATTGGAGATGGGATTATAAATCATACTATCTATTTTGTGAGTAGGAAGTTGACACCAGATGAGTAAAATTATACAACTATAGAGTGTGAAGCCTTGTCCATGATTTGCATGCTACGTAAATTTAGACAATAATTGTTGAAAACTCATTTATATTTTATACAAATCACATGACACTTAAGTACTTGGTGAACAAGCTCATTTTTTAGGGGCACAAATGCCATTTGATTATTTTTTTCAAGAGTTTGACTTTATAGTGGTAGTAAAGCTAGGCAAGAGCAATTCTAGAACATATAATTTATCAAGGATTAATTCAGATGAGGAAGCATAGAGCATTACGGATATGATGTCGATGCATAGTTATTCGATGAACCACATGCCCTCGACTTAGAAGTTATTGTTTTATTTTTGTGGACTGACATGGTGCTCGAAGGAATGAAGAGTATAGAGAAGAAACATCTTTCCATACGTGATGCACCTTATATGTTGATTAGTGTATATTTATACAAACTAGGATGGGATGAAGTTTTGTGTTGGTGTGTACTCGAGCATGAATGTAAAGCTATTATGGAGGAAACTCATGGTAGGATTGCAGTGGACATTATGTAGGAGATGTTACCTCACATAAGATTATGATGGCTAGTTTTTGGTGGGAAACACTTGCATAAGAATTGTAAAGAGTATTTTAGGGTGTGTGATAACTATCAATGCCTTGGAAATCCTGTGCATAGAGATGATATGTCTTTGAGGCCTATTGTTAGTGCATAACTTTTTGAAAAGTGGGAAATGACTTTGTGGGTCCTATTTCCCCCACCCATGTACATGACTAGATTTCACTACATTATAACTTACACATATTATCTTACAAGGTGGGTAGAAGTGGTGCCTACAAAGGATTGCACGACAGTACTATATAATAAAAAGGTTCTCATATGAGAACATAATTAGCAATGGTATGGATGCCCATTGAGTTTGACAAGTGATAGGGGTACTCATTTTCTTAATGAGACTATCAAGATACTATTAGCAAAATTTATGGTGGCACACCATAAAACAACTCCATATCACCCATAAGCTAATGAAACTGTTGAAGCTTTCAACAAGATATTGGGACATACATTGACTAAGATTTGTGATGTTGGAAGAAAGGATTGGGATGAAAAATTTTATGCACTACTTTGGGCATATAAAATAACTTATAAAATATTGAACATGCCACACCCTTTCGGTTAGTGTTTGGCATGGAGGCTATTTTTTTGGGTATAATTTATGTTACCTTCTTTGCCTATTGTGTGTGAAAGAGGCCTAGATGATGAACAAGCAGCACTTGAAGAGTGCATTGATAAACTGATTTAGTTGGATGAAAGGCATGCCATTTCTCGATGGAGTCGAAGACGCAGAAAATGCCAGTAGAAGGCATGACATGGTAAGCACATTAAGGATAAAAATGGAAGTTAGACAGATGGTTATTCTATATGACTCAATTTTTTTGTGCCACCTTGCAAAGTTCCAAGTGCATCGATTGGGACCGTATGTTGTGACTTATACACTTGATTCGGTGCTTTCTAGTTAGAGGCGGTGGATGGGACACGATTGCTCAATTATTTTAATGGGAGTAGGATGAAGCCCTACTATAAATAAGTATTCTTGGTGTTTGTAATAAGGTAGTATTTCCATTAGATTAGATTTCTTTAATTCATTTTCTTTATATGTTTTTCCTTTCATTGTTGCAATGCTTTGTCAATTTAGTTTAGTGTTTTGTGTAATAAGCATGCTTGAGTGCCGAAGGTTTGATTACTATATATTGAATTCATGCGCAGAGGACCGCGTATACTTTTAGTGTGGGGTGGAGTATATACAGGATAAATGGATCAAGTTTGAATGTCCTCTAGAAGATGGGTATGCATAGAGAAATATTGTGTAGGTGCTTGAAGTAAGGGTGCGGATAAAGAAAAATTTCTCATGCATAAAGACCACGTGAGGATGAATGGACACATAGTGTAACGTGAGGTAGGCTACAACATGGGAAACTACTTGGTTTGAGGCACATTGGATAGGCACTTTGGTGCATGAAGGCGCACATAAGGTAATTTGTGGCCGGAAATAATGGGTATGCTAGGAGGTTATGATTGGGGCGTGGAAAACACCGAGTGGAAAAAGAATGAAACATCATTCAATGCTTGAGTATGGTGGTAGGTGGAGAGCAATAAATGCAGAAAATTTACAAAGGTTATAAAAGGTAGGTTTGTGAAATCATTTTTACTTTGTGTTATGAAGAAGAAGTGTTCGAGCGAGTCAGTTGTGAGAAATTATGAAAAAGCCATGCTAAGAGACTAAAAACAGACAAATTTATGCATGGATTGATTGGCACTCCATTGGAGAGAGTGTTTGAGTGAAGAAAAGGCATGCAGGGAAGTAAACCCATGAGTTAGTGTTCGGGAAGAGCCGGGGCATGAAAGCTTGAAGTCAAGGCACACAAGTTAGAGTCGTAGAGTTTGAATTGACTATAAAAACACTCTTTTATCATCACTATGGAACCTAAGTGAGCACCTAGAGTGACTATAAGGGGCAGGAAGCAGAAGGAAGTAGAAACAGAGGTTAAAGACACCCTCGAAAGTCAATTTTTAGAGATGCAATATCCAGAAGGTGTGTTTATGGGCCATGATTGGGAGTCTCACATCAAAAGGAGAAAAGTGAGTGACTACAATCATAGGACTAAGGATAATAAGGATGAATTGGACAAGTTTGTTAGTGGTGAAAACAATGTCGCGAATAGAAAATGACATGGCCATTTATGACGATGCATGTGAGAAACTATTGTCAAGTGTGGGAGTTTTGTAGCTCTATGAGCTCCCATATTTTGGAAAGACTAAAAAAATTACCAATGGCTGATGACCCGAGTCCATGAGGACTTATTTTATTTTTTGGGTGGTGAATGAGACTTATCATGCCCTTGATTGGGAGATTGATAGGGTTTATGAGATCAGGCACAAATGTCAGTAGCGATCTTATTGATGATGAAGGGGTAGAGGCAACTAGGAAAGCACTATCTTATGTGAAGGGAGGGTATGGAATGGATGTCTGTAAGCTAGAAAAATACCTAGTCATTCACGTAACAACACACCTCCTTAGCAAGCAGAAAAATAAAGAGCACTGGTCACAAGTGAACATAATATGGTTGCACATTGCTAAGAAGATGACAAAAGGGGTGGTTTACAATTTTTCTAGCTTCATTATCGAGACCATCATTACAGAGGTAAACCAAGGGGACAAGATAAGTTTTGGCGTGATCCTTCTGTCCATTATGTTTGTAGAAATTAGAGTTCTAATAGGCCAAAAGATAAAATTTAGCAATACCCTAAAGAAAAGAGACCCTTGTAGATATATTTGCGAAGTATACATATGATAGATCCATGAATGCAGACCTAAAAGTAGAGGAGAAAACTCTAGTATAAGTGCCTACATACATTTGTGTTTGAATATGAATGGAGAATACCTAAGGATCTCCCTTTGGTGTTTGAGAAACATGTTTAGTTTTCCGTTTACCAACATTTTTGCATAGGTTGTTTTGGCATGAAGGATGGAAAGTGGAGCCCTTTGTGCAAGCTCCCATATGCCTTCATTGTGGTCTATTTTCAGGCATCAACAAACAAATTTTCAAATGCACGAAGGTTGATCTTTAATACGAGACAAAGTGGATTATGACTATCATACACTCGGAAGACATATGTCTACCCAAAGTCTACATATATTGAGAAGTTGATTTCAGATGATATTAATATCCATTCTATGAGATTGGTAATTAGGAACGTTGGAGCAACTAAGGTATATATCTACCTTAAGCCCAAGTTGGAGGATGGAAAATACGTTGAGAATGAATTCAAGCTCCCTGAGTTGCCCAAGGGGAAACATACTATGGGCACCTTGCAAGATGAGGAGAATACTTTTCCCCAAGAATTAAAAGAAGAAAGTGGTGGCGTAGAACATGGTAGAAGGAGGAAACCCACTGTAGGAGAGAAGAGAATGCATGAAACAACCCCTCCATTGTAAAAGTAAGATGAGGAAGTGGGAATGGATATAGGCGTTGTAGGTTCATAAGTGGGCATTGATGACCAAATGTATAAGAGAGTGTTAAGAATAATAAGGACTTAGGATGCGGGGCCATCACAATGACTAAGGAGGTCACCTAAGAACTCTTTTGTAAAGGTAGAATAGGTAAAGAAAAGGTGTAAGTACATCCCCACTCAGGATAGTGAGGGTGAGAAATCGAGGACAACGCGTAGAAGACTTCGGTTAACACTGAAGATATAGAGGAGCCTCAAAGTGAATAATTGAGACATGATGTAGGATGGTTGAAAGAACAAGAAGTGGGAAATGATGTTGTTGATACAAAGAAGAGTGAAGATAAGGGCAAACCATCTAGTGTGCCTACTGATACATAAACCAGTGAGGGACCAAAGTTGCTTAATGTGGATGTGCACATTCCAAAAGGTAAGCGCTCTGGAAAGGAAAAGGATGGAGAAACGTATGAAAATCCAATAATAGGGTATATCAATGATCCTACCAAGATCATCCGCGCTAGGTTCCAAAGTACCTTAGAACCCAAGGAACTTTATGGCTAGGAATTGATGGATTCTGAGATGGCAACCACATGCACCCATAAACAACTATTGTGGAATATGTAGAATCACATGGATGAGCTTGATTTTAATGTGTTTGAAGAATTGTGTGTCTCTCGGAGAATGAAGAAAGTGCTGCATTCATGCCATGCAACATTCAAGCCAACTCGGATGTCAGATGAGAAGGTAAGTAATGCATTGATGAAGGTATCTATAGAGGTTGTGCACAAAAAAATTGATAAGGCAGAAACTATTCATGCTTTGTTGGAAGATAGAAAAGATAAAGAAATAAAGATTAAGCACCTGACAGAGGAAAAGGAGAAAGTTAAGGTGAAGGTGTGAGCAAGACTTACTATGGCATGAGCAGAGATAGGTGATGAAATTTTGAAGGCAAGGCCACATCTGGAAGAGAAAGTGGCGGAGAGGTTTCTATCTACTATGCATTACTTGTGTACACTAGTTCATATGGTGATGGATGAAAGTACAATAAGGATGCTTTGAAACCAAAGGATGCTATAACACAGACGAAAAAGAAAAATGTAACCATCACGTGCAAGATAAGTGGGTATGAGTCTTTATTGCAGGCATTGAAAGATGAGTTGAAAAAGGTAGATTTGGTGTTAAAAATTTGTGCATATCCTAAGATAATAATAAAAATAATGGATCTAGTGGAAGAGAATGTGATCCTTACAGCAAAACAAGATGAGACACTTGGGCATAAGGAGAGGCTTAATTTAGTAACAGAAAAGTGCGATGCACTTCGCAACAACCCAAGACCTTAACAAGGAGAATATCAAATAAATTGGGAAACTCATCGTGCGGTGTATGGATGTGATGTTCTCAGGTCTAACAAAAATCCTTAGAGTATTGCAAAATGAGGGCAAGAACATGACCCTGGATGAGATGGACGAGGTACTCGTAGACATCCCTGACAAAACCAATAAGGTACTTAGTGATTGGAACGAGTTAGAGGTAGAAATCAAAAGTGAGTATCCATAGTTGATTCTTCCTTCGAAGGGTAGATCTCCCATGCATCATTTCATTCTGTATAGTATTCTTTTGTTCCTTATTATTTATTCATGGATAGAAAAGGCATGGTTCCCCATTACCGGGGGCTACAATGAAGCAAGTGTGGGGTAATGTTGGGATGATGAATTATACCATAAGTACGAAGGCACATAAGGTTAGGGCATGTGGACATGGGGTGCATAGGAACATGCAGAGATGTAATAAAAAAGGGTGCACACGGGAAAGTATGACTTTAGGAATTAGCCGTTTGTTTACCACATGATAAATATAGATGTTGAGTGCAAGTCACACATCAACATGAAGACTTGGAAGTGAAGCAAGGATATTTTGTATAAGTGGAAGATCAAACAACATGCATAGTTTTGAGCTATTAATAGGATTAGATTTTTATTATTATATAATCTATTATTAGAAGCTCCGCATGATTTTGTATTTATCTTTATGTGACGCATCACTATTCTTAACATGCAGCCTATTTTGAGGATGCATAGGTGGTGAAGGGAAAGTCCCCACCCCTATATATATGCATCATATGCATGGTTTTAGTAATCCATGATTGCAATAGAGTTATGCTATTGATTTGGGCACGTATGACTCATGGTGACATTATTTTGTATGTATTCGCATTACATGTTTATAAGTAACTAATACAATGGATCTATGTGGTTAGATATTGGTTGTTGACATATATGTTTCTGGATCTTGTATGGCAGATATGATCTTGATTCTTCTTTAGTACATTCTTGCATATGGTTGTGATCTAGATCTGTTTATGGTTTATCACTGCATTTTTGTTATGGATCTAGATTATGTATGTGTTTATCATGCTAACTCCTTGAAAAAGATTTCATAAAAGAGGTACCTAGTACCCTTGCGTGCTTCGGGCGACCGCTCAAATATTTCTAAGTGATGTGCCAATGTGCCTTGGGATGTTTGGTAAAATAAAATATGACATCCTTGATGAGTGAAAGAGATAGAAATGATCATGAGGATGTTGTAGAAGAACAAGTTTTTTGAGCGATCTCACACAAACTGCGTTGAATGCAAGTTTTTGGGGTGATCTCATGCCAAGAATGAAAGAAGTATAGAGATAAAAGTTTGGTTTCATCCTCCAAACTTTAACTACTTCCCAAAATGTGAACACCACTATAGATGGTGTTTAAAAATATGATCCATTTTGAACAATTCTAATTGAACACGAAAGTAGAAAAGAAGGTGTAGTGTATACATGTCGAGTGATAAAGGATGGTGTGCCATATAAAAATACCATGTAAAATGCCAAAAATATTTTAAGCCGAACAATGTTGTGTAACCGCCCTAGTCAAAGTCATCTAGGAAGGGTCGAGGTACCTAGGCGGTATTGTCTAGGTCTCGGCGCCCGGTGTCTATGTTGTGTTGAAGAACCAAGTTAGATTCTAGGTTGTTTTGAGACTGAATTTTGTGTTATACCGGTACTAAACCGTGATGAACAATGACTAAAGAAAGTTGTATGGGGTGACTTATTCACCTGATAGCTGCCCCCATATTTTGGGGTGTATGTGACATTGCTGAGGAGTATGTGGCCTAAAGAAGGACCGACCATGTGTCTTTGGCCGATGCCCTACATGGGGAAGGGAGTGTGCTTGGTAGAAACCAAGGCACACACAAACAAAGTGGCTAGGAAAAAAGTTTTAATGCAAACAAGATAAACAAGCACGTAGAAGACAAAATGTACACTAGCAAACACGTAGACAATGTAGAAGAGTAATAATGTAGATAAATTAGATCGCAAAAAGTGGGTTTAAAACATGACATCACTCACGATGTCACAAGACACACGAGGCCATCATGGCCAAAATTATAAACGCAATCAGAGAATGAGCAAGACATAGGAAAAACACACAAAACAATGGCATACAATGAAAAGAAAAGATAGACCACAATAATAAATGTAACAAATAGCCATGGAAACAAAGAGTTCTGTAAAATAAATGTTGCACATGAAGTACCCATTAACATGTTAGAAAGATAAAAAGTATGTCAAAATATGTATAATCTGATATAGTAGTGTGCTAGTATGAATATGAAGTAGTATAAATCGAAACAATAAAATCTTAAGTGTATACGAGTGGATGCCCCGAAGCCTCTCAAGGGACTGGTAATACAAACCGTGCCAAGAATCCATGTTGTGTGTATCGATCTCGTATAAAATTTGTGATCAAAACTAGTAGATAAGTGAACACGCATGTGTATATGAAAAGATAATGACATATAGTGTATCTAGCTAACATAGTAAGAAAGATGTAACACTGCGAGTATAAGTAAGCAAGAACAATGTGCAACCAAGATATGTAGTATGTTGTGGATGAGTGAGATGGAATGGAATGTAGAGTGAGTGTGATAGGAGATGTGTGCCTCTTGAGTGAATGTGAATGAATATCCATGAGATGAGGTTCATTTATACATGCCCCCTCAGTAGTTGAGAATGAACCATAAAACAAGAGTGCATCATCGGAAATAGATTTAATGTGTGCACTAGAAAGATATGGTTGTCAAAGTGTAGGGCATAGTGAGTGAGTGAGTGTGGTGGGGTTCATTTTAAATGTTATCCCTTAGTAGTCAATTATGAACTATGGGACTAGAGTGCATCATAGGGTGGTGTTTCATGTCGAATGTGCATGAGAAATGTGTTGTGAATACGATGGGTGTGAGATGTGTAGTGTGTATTGTGAGGTTCATGTGTGTAGTATGCCCTAAACAATCAAGTTTGAATCGTAGCATGAGAGTGCGTCATTAGGTAATGATGATACAAGAGTGTATCAAGATGTTTATGATGCATGTGAGATACTAGATGTGATTATGTAAAGTATGTGAGACACGTAAAAATTGCTAGAAATGGGATAATGAGTATGATTCCCCCAAGTGTGTGATGATGAGAGTGATCAATTAATTTCATCTAAGAGGTCATCATTGTCATGGTCAAAACTGAATGGAGAAGCATATGAGACTTGGTAAACACTTGTATGAGGTTGATTGATAAAATATCCATTGCAACATAGACTATGCATTCCCATTTCATATTCCTTGTTAGTGAAAGGTGGTAATGGACATCCAAAGAGTTCTTTGGAGTAATAAAGAGATTGAGTTGGCCAAAAACTTGTTCTATATCAACAATCTAGTTGATGACACTACTACTGAGAAAAATAAGAAGCGCTGCTACAAGGATTGACAAGTTGGAAAGGGAGGTTTTGGAACTCAAAGATGAACTCAAGCAGGTTGGTAAAAGTGCAGGTAAAAGGAAGATGCATGTTGAACCTGCTATGGATAATGAGCAAGTTGAACAATTTTTCAAGAAACTCCATTCTCTGGATAATAGAATGGGCAATGCTAAAGGAAGACATGATTGTACCATCTTTGTGCTTAAAGCTATCTATAAATTTCTAGAACAACATGTCAAAAGTGTTTATATTCTCAGTGACATTCCTGCTACTATTTGGGATTTAGACACTATAAGGGACATGGTCCTTTCTCAATTAGACAAGAATGATCCCTCCCATGTCACTTCCCTTGCACTATTCAGCTCTTTACGAAAGTCAAGACGAAGATTGATAAAGCAATTAAGTAGAGCTACCTCCAGTTTGTTGTTGTGTTGTTGTCAGGAAGATGCTTTCTTGCTTTGTTATGATGTTGCTTTGTCTCTATTTTGCTCCTTTTTATAGTTATCGGTTAAACTATAGTTAGTCCTCATGTCCTTCATGGATTTTGATCTTTTTTTGTTTTTACTACTATATCTGGCTTTTGAGCCTTATTGTAAAGGGATTTAGTTCCTTTTATCTTTGGACTATTTTTACTGCTATATCTAGCTTTTGAGCCTTTTTTGTAAATATAGTATAGTCCCTTTAAAAACTATTTATCCTTAATAAAAATGGACATCCATGTGCATAACAATGAGTAAGGTTTTGTGAGTAGCCAATAAATGATTCATTTCAAATGAAAACATGGCCAAAAGGCACGAGGAATGTCAGTATGATCAAAATCTAATGTGCCACCAATATAGTCAAGCCAAGATCAGCCTAAAGCAAGTGGTGAAATACGCAGAGTGCATGTAACAAATACTGAGAGAATAAATACGAGGAGGCCATAAGTAATAGTAATGTGAGTATGTCCATTATATAGATGTGGTGAATGAGGTGGAGGTAAGATATCATGAATCTGTCAAACTAAGCCACGTCAAGTCATCGATTGTGCAAATAGTGGCGAGCAAGTGGGATCGAATAGAATGTGTGGATAGAAAGCATTGTTTATGAAAATAGTGCAAGTGAAAGGAGGTACCACATATGTAGGTTGTTTAGGAGGATATAAAGAAGGTGGTATGATGTCCCATATATGGACAAGCCCCCGATAAAGTAGCATATCAATGGTAGAAAGAGGGGGTCTCAAGTAGATTGAACAAAATCTAATGTGCAAAAAGTTACTTCAAGTGGAGGTAAGTTGTCTAGATAGTGCATGGGTCATGGATTAACAATAGGATGGATAATGGAAGAAATTAGAATAGGTAATGTAGTATCTCGGGTCTAGGTTGCAATTTTGGAATGGTGTGCTATCTCAAGGGAACCTCATATTCAAAGCCCTCATGTAAGAATCTAACACATCGATGAACTATAGAAGACACTTCTTGCATTCAATGAAGCCATGGCCGACCAAGTAAGTAATTATATGGAAGTGGGATATCAATGACAAATAATGGAATTGAAATATTCTTGGGCCCAATTTGTGAGTGTCAAGGTAATAATGCCTAAGTATGGACATGTAGTGGAATAAAAATGCCTAAGTATCTTTGGAATGTAAAATAGATGTTGAGTTGAGCATAGATACAAGGAGGCCTAGAGCCTAAATGAATGATAAAGGGAAAATATTGAGCTCAAATCCAATATCGACTAAAGTATGCTTGACTTCTAAGTTATTAACATAGACTCGTATATATAGAGGAGGATCATTTTCATATACAACAAGATTTTTAGCTATAGTAGATGGGAAAATAATTTGTTGCAAAAATGCATTAACGAATGTTTGATAAATAACATCTAGATGAGTGGTGGAAATAATATGAGTAATAGCCAAAATATTAATGATTTTAGCGCTACACTCAGGATGGGCGAGCAAGAAATCATGAATAGAAATATTCATGATGAAAAGATCCTATGAAGGTAAAAGCAAAAAAAAGTATGAGGACCTTATGAGTGTTCGTAACGAGTCGAGTTCACCAAATGATTAGGTAATTATTTAAATAAATAAATAAATTCCAAATCTAAAATTATGTAACAATGTTGTTATATAAACAATTAAATACAAAATTTGGCCCAAGAAAATAAGTGATTAAATTTAAAACCCTAGTTGTAAATAAAGAAATTAAAATAATTAGCTGATTCGTAGTATTGCCAAAGGTATGTCGAGCTAGAAAACTATTGGAACTAAGGAGCAAGATGTCGCAATCAAACCCAGAAACTTGTAAAAGTGTCATAAATGCCAATACCAAGGTGTCTATACAGTTAGGGGCACCAGGGAACCATGGACTGTTTGGGGTGTCTGTGACTGCTCGTGGTTACGAACTTAGTTTTATAGGGTTGTGACATGTTCTCCTGTTGTTGCTTTTGATCACTTGTATATTACTTTAAATTCATTGTTATTCACCTAAAACCTACAATAAGAATAATCACTTGTAAAATCCCCAAACTACATCAAATCACTGAAAAATAAAGATGCAAAATATGTGGTTGGATTATTCTCACACAAAAAAGTGAACTTATGATGATCAACTACATTACGAGACCCCATGTAGTTATGTGTGTGTAGAGAAATCATGCCCTAGGTGGCACTTGTGTGTGTTGTACTTGATAGAGAGAAATAACTAGATGTAGAAATGTAAATAAATGTGTGGATTTCAACAATGAACTCCCCGCTATGAAGTGTATGCAGAAATGTAGTCCCTTGCCCTTGAATGGATGCTAAATGGAAGCTTTAATGCTCTTATGATAGCATGTGAATGCACCCTTAGGTGTTGATAATAGATGCTTAGTTCTTGGTCCTTTATTATGATCACATAGCTTTGTATTTATATGATTCCCTTGTTTGAATTTCATAATTAATCACTAAAAGGCCGACTAGTAAAAATAAGATGCCCAAATGGCTAGAAAAGACCCAAAATATGCGAGCAAAGTACAAAGAGGTCGGGGGCACCTAGAGGGGATGGGGGAATCTAGGTGTTGGTGTCTAGGGTGAGAAATATCAAAGTATGAAAAGACAGACTGGGTTAGAAGGAGTGTAAGACCAAAAGAGGAAACAAAGAGAAAGCAAAGGTGGCCAAAAATAGTGATCAATTAGTACTTTTCTCGCTTAGGAATCATATGAATAGTGGTATGTGATCAAGACTAGATAGATACCCAAAGTGTGTGATTTAGTGTCTACATATACACCTATCAACATCTCATATTTTATACTTTCTACATCACATTACCATTTATACTACTTTATCACATTACATCATATACATACATTCTTATCGTGATATCACTATACTACTCATTCACATACAAATCATCTTCAATTCACTACTTACCTATTATTTTCACATCATCATATGTTTCAAATATTAAACAATCAAGACAATCATACAACATCTAGAAAAATAAAGTTTAAATGAAAAACATCACATCATATACCAATGCAAGTGCAAAACACATATGAGATCCAATACATGTATGTATGTGTGTGTATATATATATATATATATATATATATATATATAAAAACTCATGAACAATCATAGTTGCAAACGTATAATAACTGGGGTAATCCCCGCATCTCAACACCCATATACATCATACATTGTCCTCACTATCATTATATCCAATCACGAGAGCTCTAGAAAGAAATGGTTTACCGCTCAATCTACATCACTTTTTACGACCTCTATGTCTCTCGTAGTATAGCCACCTCGACCGACTACTCCACGAATCAGCCTTATAGCTCCACATATCTCACAAATACATCCTAAACAAGAGACCCTCCTCTTACGACCTCTTGAACTCACTTAGTATCCATATGAGCCTTATTCCACTCACTCAATAGCACATTACACATGGTTACTACAATAACCACTAGCTCAAATAAATTGGCATGCTCTTTGTAGTAGAATTTACTCACTCTAGCATGTCGCCTCCCATGAACACATCCGGAGGCACATTCGTGTCGTCGTGTGTATTGATGAATCAATAATCAACGAATAATATGCATCACATGTAACCATATAACATCACACTAGTTACTACACATTTACAATATACAACGATTAAACAAAAATTAACAAACAACTAAAAATAATACTTACACTTTGCTAGTGTCATTTGTTAGGCCATCTCCATCGTGAGGTAGGAAATTGTCCCTCTAATCCTCCTACTTGCCATCTCACTCGCCGCATCCACGAAAACTCAAAATAATAACACCCATCAATGTGTTACCACCTTTGATGATAGGCCCGGGTAAACCCTGCATCATCCACATGTATCGGCTTTATGGCCACATCTCGCCTCATTTGGCCCATGATGCACTAGTTGTGATCCCGTTAGACTTGGCCACACACTCCTGCCTCGGTGAGTGCTCTAGTAGATCTCACCTATATATATGGATCTGAGGGAATATATTTGGCCATGTTAAACTATCTCTATGCTCTCTTGCCTAGAACAAATCAGCCATTCCCGGGAATTGGTACTTTAGCCACATGGTGTGCTTTGAATGCACTTTAGCTCTACTCCATCCTCTAACCAACCACCATAGTCTATATATGGCCTCCATATGATGGCCCCTGGACTTATCTAATCAAGCATCGACCTATAGGTAGTCGTGTCCATCCTCCCACTAAGCGTTCCTACCCACCTCGCTGTAAAAATTCTTAGGCCTCACCCAATCGGCCCATGGCCCACTAAGTGGCCTCAATATCACAATATGCTCATATACCCATACATGTAACAAAGTGGTGGCTCCTAGTCCACCCCCATGATCCTCCTATGTGAATCTATATAAATCTCTATATAAGTGGGCCAACATACATTGCACCCAGGCATATCTTGTCCCATCCTCCTCTATACGGTGAAAATATCATGCATCTTATATAATATACCCACTCCACCACCCTCTACTACCATTGATGACACTAGAATCACTGTAATGAACTTCCATAACAGTGGAACACCAGATCTCAATATGACATCCATACTAATATGGGTCTCTGTCTTTACTCGAGTAACAATAAAATACCACCTCTCTGCTCTCATCTGCGCCTCTGGGCATCCACTATGGTCATCACTTGCACTCTCTCCTACAATGACAATTACAATATCCGATACACTAGGGTCACTTGTCATCGCACCGATAGGTAACCAAAATGTACATGTATTAACACACCATATCTCACACAATGTAGTCAATATAGGAATATTATGGGGAATATCCCCAATATAGATTTGTGTCGTAGGATGACACGGTCCAAAATATCCCACTCGACATCAGATAATCCCAAAGTAAGAAAAGTGATCAAATGATGACCTCTTCTAAACCCTCAAATATATATCCCTTTGAAACAAAACACAATTCTTGCATTAGTATGCCATACATGTTATAAAACAAATAATGATAGTACCCAAATTGATCAAAATACAATTATTTCACATCATACTACCAAATCCCTTCTAGGGACGCCAAAGTGCCCCAAGCGAGTCATGAGCGCCTTGAAACATGTCACTAGTGCCTAGAATCGGGCACTAGTTTCCCCAAGATGACAATACCTTAGCCTTTTCCACCTAGTTCGAAATTCCAAAAACATAAAATAATGAAAATTTTCCAAAAATAGGCATATTTCACATAATTTTCTAAAAATACCCATACATATAAACTTATCGATCATCTGCGAAGCCACGACCGCCACTACTCTCTTAAATCTTGTGAAAATCACTTCCATAATATGCGGCATCGTCACAACTCGAGCTCTAATTTTCACGGGTGCACAATACAATTGAAATCACTATTTAGTTTTCACTATTACTATATATAACACTCATCACTATTCTCTATATTATAATTACTATTTACAATCATTTTTCCAACTAATACATAACACATGGTTTCACTCATATCTTGAGCCTCGTTACTCGTTTTCTTCCCCATTTGTACCATTCAGATCAAAATTTCTTCTAGCACCATACTATACACATTACATAATGCTATTTTTAAATCTAGCACATGTACTCATCCATCTACACACATTATTACAAAATCTTCTATACTATCTCTAGTTCACTCTTATCTTTACTTTCGGCTCAGTGCTCGTCTCTTCACCCTCCCTCTTTTCCGAAGAGGGACATATAATTAGGAGCACCTTAAAATTCCTCTTAGTTTATAATATAATCAATTTATATAATTTTATTACATCATTATTGCAATCTTTTTTGCTGATTCTATTCAAGGAACAAAATTACTCTATATTCAACACTCAAATACTTTCTATTGTTTCAAATCTATTCCCCCTAATGACCTAATATGGGGAAAAAACATAAATACCTCTCCATGATTAATTTACTAAATACATTATCTCAAAGAAATCTTCTATCATTTGAGTCAAATCAATCAATCGGTACAATAAACACACTTTACTATCTCTCCCAAATGACCTAACTTGGGAGTCACTTTACATTTTCTATCACTTCTAGATGACCTATAATGGAAGCCATCTCTCACTATATGGATCGGGACACCAAAGGGGAGTGGGGAAAAGATATGTCATTTCCTTTATTATACTACCCTATATGGGTTTGTCAATACAAAGCAATACGATATAATATGGGACAACAGAAACTAAATTTGGTCTTTATCTATATGTAGTAGTTGCACCTTTTGGGGATGTAGTCATGGATGGAGAGTAAAACTAGACCTCTCTCCCCAACAATATTCCTCTTACGGCATGACGCCCAAATCCTCCCTTTTACAAGCAAAATCAAGTCGGGAATTGCTCACTCCCTACCTATTCAAAATCCATTGGCATGCAATAAAAATATGTAAAATCTATAAATCATCTCAATTTTTCTCCAAGTGCTCCTTACAATGGTTTTCTATCTCTATTTATACCACATGGGTCAACACGTTGATCTATGGTTTTCCACACTACAAGTTCGATATTCTACACGTACTTTTGCAATTCGGCTTCTCCGGACTTCTCACAGGTATGTTCCTTTACTTCCTTTACACTACTTAAATTTCATTCAAATAGCATAAAAGGGGGTGTACGTGTAGATATAAAATCACACACATATTACTATTTTACTGGTATTATATGCATGGATCTTAAGAAAGAAAAATATTAACTAGTGACACAATCCCTTATCCATCCACTTGCTTTGATTGTTTTTATTATCTTTTTATCTATCATATATGTAATTTTTGTACCTAGCTATGCCCATGTCACAGGGATCCCTATCTTTCTATCTTTTCATATATTTCGTCATTTATCCCGAACACCAAAACCCATTCTCGATACTAGCGCCCATGCACTTCCTGTCCATTTTGGGTGCTCTTGTCCTATTTGTTCTAGTTCACATATTTGAAATTTGTGGTCATCCTTTTTAATTTTATTATCCATATCCCGAGGTCATGGTCGATATGTCGTGTCACTAGTGTTAGAATTCAATCAAGAGATCCATATATATACTCAACATACAATATATCAAATGGGATGAAAATTCTAAGGGGAAATCTCATCTACATACTATCAGTACCATAAAAGGGATTGAATTTTAGGGATGTATACTCTACACACACTACATAGGAAGGGGAAGTGTTGAATTCCATCTCACACATTTTCATTTTATCTAGCCATAACTCATTATCTTGGCATCATTGGTGCGAGGCAACCTAGGGGCTGATGTAGGAACACCAAGAAGGAGAGTCAAATTTTGAGAAAAATACATCTTGATCATGGTTAGGAAGGTCTAAGGGGTCAAATGGAATGGGTTTGAGTCATTTAGAGGTCATTAGAACTCATGACATGTTGAGTTGTGGAGTCTAGTTTTTCAAAAATTCAAATAAGTACTTTCCCTCCAATTTTGTAATTTGAAAATTAGAAAGGGTTTAAAGGTCATTCTTGGCTATGTTGGAGGTTTTGTGGTCTTAGGTGATTATAGGGTCTTGTTTAGAGTTAGTCATGACATAAAATACTCCTAGTGTGTGGTTGAAGAGAAAAAAAAATATGTTATAAAGTTAAGCAAATAACCTTTCCATGTAAGGGAAGTATGATATGTAGCTAAAAAAGTTAGGGATTAAGAAAGCATGTACTTATGAAGAATAAATTCATGGATGAAGATATTTAGTTACCTCCAAGGGAGTGAGGAGGAAGGAGAAAGAATATTTCCTCATGGAGGAAAGGAAGAAGGACTGTAAGAAGTAAATTTTGTAATATAATTCATTATATATGTAAGGAAGCTTGTTTGGGTGTGAATTTATTATGGTGAATGTTGAGTTTGATGAAGTATATGCCTTATCTGTCTTAAATTTACTCATATTCCATGAATTATGAGGTTGATGTGTGTTCATTTAAAGATGATTCATGTACTTTACCAAGAAATGCCTGTTTACAGTAATATGAAGTCTTCTTGATTATCACAATAGAAAGAATGTCTCTAATAACCTACTGCAAAAGAATTATGGAGAATTTAATGTTTGGATAACTTGAAATTTATAGTGAAGGTTGTCATCAGTTGTGGAAAGTACATATATTCTCAAATGAGGATTGATTACTTTTGTGTCGATAAAAAAATGCATTCTTTGTCTAGGACCGTGTATACCTACATGCAAGGTAAACATAAAAGTGATTGAAAGGATGATTTTCACATGACTTTAAGATCTAATGGTAATATTATATTTTTTAAATATATGATATATACCTCTGATCAAAATTTTAGGCCCCGATTCAAAGCTTTAAGAAAGTTATACAAAAATACTCCTCCCGGGTTTCTAGGAAACCTAACTTAGGACAACGCTAGGGCTTAATGGTTGAAGGCCAAGATCATTGAGTTTAGCTCTAAAATTTGATATGAATAACCCTAAGGGATTCCTTTAGGATATACAAATTTTTTTTTGAGTTTTAGTGGTTAAAAGTGGAGATATTCTTACCAGTCCATAAGGAGGTTTTGAGACACAGTCTTAAGGCTAATAGGAAGGGTCATTTTACAAAGAAAGTACCCTCTAAAGTGGGAGTTAACACCTGAAAATTTTTAGACACATAGATATTCATAATAGGTGGACAAAAATTTCAATTTTAAGCCTAATTATTGAGGGGAAAGGAAGATATTAGCAACAGAATGTTGTCCCAGACTTATAAGAAGACTTGAAAGCAAAATTGCAAAAATAAGATAATAAGAGTTGTGTATAGAATTGTACCCTAAGATTTTGAGGGTATGTTAGGATATGTGAATTTGATCTAATGAAACCTTCATAGCATTTTGGGTACATATGGAAGTGCAAATGCATGATGATTCCAAGTAACATGGTCTAAAAGGCTTATAGGGCAATTTCAAGCCATTTAGGAAAAATTGAAGGATTTCATACTTTTAAGCTATCTGATGAATGGATTTGTGATAATATGGATGTCTGAGAAAAGGTACAGAGTGGAGAAAGAGTCTTCAAAGAATAAAAGTCAAGATTTGATGAAAAAGGGTCCAAAACCAAAAAGCCGTAAGGGGCTTTTGAGGTCAGTTGGAAAACAATGAAGGAAAGGTAAGGCTTTGAGAATTGTGAATGAATTTGAATGAATGATATAACATCACAGGAAGAGAAATAATAGAGGTGAAGTGAATATTAAATCCTAGTTAAGCCATAAATCAAATTTGTGGGTAAGAAGTGAATACAAGACAACAAGAAAGAGTTCAAATCAGGTTTCTTGATCTCAAGGTCAAAGATGACTATAAATGATTGGAAATAGAAGAAATAACATAGTGTGTGCATGATTAAAAGGTTGGAGAGTGCTTGAAGGAACATAAATTTCTGATAGAGTCAAGTTTGTAAACTAGACAAGATTTTATAATGAAGGAAGTAATTAGTTTTGATCTTTAGAAGGTTAGATGAATTTTACATGATCCTCTACATCATGTGCTTATGAATATGTTATTGTGGCTAACATTTAAAATTCAAGTGTGAATGTGAGATTGCAGGTATAAAGGAAAAGTTGAGAAGAAGTGAAAGAAGACACCAAAAGGCTAGGTTTGAATCCTAGGTGAGGTGTGGAGGTGAGAAAGGTGAAAAATACTTGTTCTAGAGAAGAAAGAGAAAGATATGGACAAGGAAGAGTTAGTGTTAGAATTAGCCAAAATTTTAAGCCATGAAAGAGAGAGAGAGAGAGAGAGAGAGAGAGAGAGATAAGTTTGGTATAAAAATCACAAAGAAGATAAAATAGACTAAAGAGTCAATTGTGAGAAGAAAACAAAAGAAAAAGTTGAAGGAGATGATCAAGCAAGAAGAAAGAAAACTCAAGCAAGTGAAGAAAAAAGTCAACAAATCAGAGAAAGAAGACATTAAAAGGTTGTATACAATGAAACTCAGGGATTGAATGAAGAAGAAGAAATCATTACCAATTTCTTAGCTTGCCTAGAAGATGAAGATTCAAGGTATGCAAAGGATGAAACCAAGGTAAGTGATTCAAGATAAAAAAACTACTCATTTGCTAACTGAAATTGAATCTTCTTTAGATGAATTTCTTGAAATGGTGGATGATGAATGTCATAGTGAATGTGTGAAACATGAAGTAGATGAGTTTGATGTGAATGACTTCATTTCATTGGGTGATTGTGATGGAAGACAAGATGAAGAACTAGGAGATATTTTGTAAGATTTAGTGTGCATAGTGGATGAAGATAGAGTGAGTGAAGGTATAGCTGAAAAGATGATGATTTATTGTGAAATTAATGGTGTAGATAAGGGAAATTCAGGTTCGAGTTCGGGTTCAGTGCAGGTATAGAGAAAGTTTGTATAGTGAAGAAGTTAGAGTAAGCAAACAAGTAAGAAGTTGAAGCAAATGAAGTTGGAGAAGTTGGGAGAGAGCCAAACTAGTTTTGTTATATCCGAGAAAAAATATCTAATATTATAGAAATCAAGAGTAGAGATAAGATTTTAGGTGTTCGAGAACTCATTATTATAGCAACCAAATCTAGTGTTGAAGCTCTAATCCACAATCCAAATACATCTTTGTATCCAACTATCAAATAAAACTAGAGCTCTTTATTATGATCAACAACTCTTGATTAGAATTAAGAGATCTAGTGTTAGAGCCACAAGTTGATGTTTAAACACATATTTTTCTCTCATGATGGTAGAAATATTGACATCAAAACTTTCTACACAATTTCTTTTCAAAATTTTGTTTTGTATGAAAACATGTAACAATATCATGTGAATTTATAAATGGAGCAAACCTATTGACTGGAATGAATTAGTACTACCATGTAATTAACAATATCTTGTTGTTTGCCCTAATATAATACTGCATCTGTGAGTCAAAGGGTTGCCTCAAACCACTTATATAAATAGTATCTACATTAGATAGTTGAAACATTGTGACAACCCGGATTTTAAAAAATGTATGAATAAATATAACAAGGACCAAGGAAAAAGAGTTTTTATAATTAAAATCAATTTTATGGTTGCAACATGTGAGACTATGATGAGAGAGAAGTGTATGCAAGAAATTCATGGGTGTTCGATTTTTGTAGGAGTATTAACTACTTTGTATTCTTCCGAATGCACCTGTAAAAATTGTCAATCCAAACCATTAAACTTCTTAGACGACGTTCTTGGCCTTGAAAATAAAAAACCCTCGAAAAGCACTGGAAAAACCACATAAAACCCCCACCCCAACATGATGGCCCCACTTATTTTCTAGCACACATATTCATTCTCCCTGCCACTTTCCTCATGATCTTTTCTTAAAATTATTGCAAACATTTTTTTCAAAACAAAGACAACAATTCAACTCCCTTAAACCCTCAAACCATACTTTTATCACCAAATGTAACACAATAATAATATATACAACAAAAATATTCTAGTTCTTGTCATCATCTCCTCCAAATTACGGTTCTTAAATATCTTACCTTCGTTATTGGTATAAATACTCCGAGTGCTGGTTTTTATTATTCATTATTTTCCCTCCACCATTTTATGTGGTAGATATGAATGAAATAACCTTGTTTTATCCTCCTTTTGGAATTTGAGTTCAACATACCACTTTTCATCGATACGAAATTCCATGAGAAGATGAATTTTGTTAGATGTTGTAGTTGTAGATGTTATAGTATACATGTATGCAAAATTAGGAACCTTACACAAGGCACGTGAATTATTTGATAGAATGTGTCAAAAACATGGTTTTTTGACAACATTGATAACAGGATACACATAAAATAGGTTTTTTGAGAATTCTTTTGAAAATTTCATGTGTAAATGAAATTGGTAGGTATAAAGCTGAATTCCAAAAAAATCATTCTCTAAGTGATTAAGAAAATTTAGAAAATATAAATGATAAATCTCAATTAAGTCACAACACAATAGATATGCACTAAAGTATAGATATTGACACAAGCAAGTAAGATAATAAATTTGAAACCCTACGTGCAAGGGAAGGGATAAAACACTTAGTTGATTTGCAATAATTCTGAAGTTGTGTCATCTTTGGATAACTAGTGGAATAGGAAAGTAGATCATCGCAACCAAGCCCAAAAAATGCATAACTGCTCGGTAATGTCGAGACTAGGGCACCTGTACAGGTTTAATGGTGCCTAGGGTACTTCAAACCTATTATAGGCACCTATCACTACTCATAACCTCAAAAAATAAATTTTATAGGGCCATGAGATGTTCGTTGGATGTCTCCTATAATTCGATGTTTGACCACCGAGCTCTCTTGAAACTTGCAAAGATAAAGAGCACTTGTAATACCCCAAAATACATCAAATCCTAAAAATATAAAGATGCAAATGGGGATTTGGAATGAGCCCAGTGGTCACCCGACTGAGTGAACTTTATGATTTGGGTGCTACACTACATTTCAGACTCCATTTAGTTCTGTGTGTGTGTGTGTGTGTGTGTGTATCATGCCCTAGGTGGCTCTTGTGCAAGATGCACTTGATAGCGAGCAATAGGTAGATGTAAAAATGTAAGTAGATGTGTGCATGGAAAAATTAACTTCCCCTACTATGAATTGTCTACTGAAAAATTAAGTCCCTTGTATGGATGTTAGACGAATGCTTTGATGCTCTTGAAATTCCTTTAGATGCAACCTTAGGTGATAGTAGTAGATGTTTAATGTTTGGCCCTTTATTATGATCACATAGATTTGTATTTATACATGATTCCCTTAGTTGAATTTCATAATTAACCACTAAAAGCCCAACCATCAAGAAAATAATATTCCTAATAGCTTAAAAAGACCTAAAATATGTGAACAAGATACAAAGAGGTTAGGGAACCCAAAGGGGATGGGGGCACTTGGGCGCTATCATCCTGGCTAGGCACATGTATCCAAACTCATAAAAATTGAAGTATAGAAAGTCGGACTAGGAAAGAAGGCGTGTAATACCAAGAAGGAAACTAGTAAGAAAGAAAAGAGGCCAAAGAAAATGATCAATTAGTACTTTTCTCGTTTAGGAATCATATGAATAGATGTATGTGATCAAGACCTAGAAATATACCCAAAGTGCATGTTTTAGTGTCTACATTTTTTCCACTTTATGTTTTTACGTGAATACTCGATAACATAAATTATATAAGAGATGTGTACTTGATAACCATGTAGATAGATGATGAGATGCATGCTAAGAGACAAAGATAGAGTGAGGATCCGTATTCAGTAGATGTAGGATAGTAGGTCAAGGAGGTCATTTCCTCCTCCTCGTGGAGACATGATTTTGCACAGTCTTCTTTTAGGATACCATAATAACTACCTCGGTAGCGTAGTAGCAACAGCACTCATTCGCTGTTTAGACCTCCACAAAGATTTGATACTCATAGGGGACGAAGTATGGGGCCTCCTCCTAGAGGACCCATCACTTGATCCACAAAGATACACAGTACTTGATCCACCCAAATTTTTATTGCTCCTCACTTGAAGATTTTTCCTTTAGATATGAAGACTCCCACATAAAACCGCTAGATGATTTTATATTAACCTCTAACTTTTCTCATGTTTTCTACATTTTTCTCGCTTCATGCCCATGTCATGATTTTTCCACATTTTTCCACTAGCCACCTAGCTACAAATATAAATTATAACATTAAAATAATATTTTGGAATTTAAATTCGATAATAAAAATGGGCCTATGGAAGCACAATGAATAAGGTGGAAGAGATATTAAGGAACAAGTATTACACTAGCATGAACCTAAAGGGGAGAAGCAACTTACTATAGAATACACATGTATCTTACCAAAGTCAAAAAGTAAAGGTTTATTAATCGTACAAGGAAGAAAAACAAGGATGATCAAATGCAAAGGTAAAATGGCATTTATTTATGATAATTCTACAAATTCATAAAAAGAATCAAGATTCAAGATCCGAAATGGAGAAAAATTCATAAGTACATATGGTGACTCCAAAGCAAGCTAGAAAAAGAAGCCATTCTTTGAATGATGATGTCACCATAATTCATTGTTGCAGAATTGAATGTGATTGAGACAATGTCCCCAAACTTGGAATGCAACAAAAAATTATTATTGAGAGACTTTGCAACATTTTCTACTAATTTAATGAAAGATTGGATGGACACTAAATGACTTTAAGAAAAGAAATTCACAAAATTGAAGATCGTAAAGGAGATATGGAGCCACAAAACATGATTATCAAGGATAAGTTGGACCATAAAAGATATCTTGGAAAGACACATTATTAAGATATCTTTAATTGCCCTTGGATCACTCCCTAAACCCATGCCACACCCTTATCATATCACTACCAAATTTAGCATGGCGGTTGGCATGTTCCAATAAGCTCTTAGCAACATGAAGATTTAATATAAAAAAATGTATTAAATAAAAAACTAAACATCGGTAAAAGAGAATGTATATATTGCCGGACTATCAATACCTTAGAAACATAATTATTCTAGACAATTGGTTAATAAATAAAGAAGGTCATAAACTAAGTTAGTAAACAACCATCAAAGACATAGATCCATCGACACTCTATGAGGGATATAAATGAAAAAATAATAAATTTCATAAGTAAATACGTGATAATCTTGAGCCCCTCCCATAAAATTCAATTTTTTTGCCAATCCCCCAACTACCTTTTTTCGAGCCATTAATATCTTGTCCATTGAATATTTTAACCCCACGTGCCCCTCCCCCATAACCACTTTCCACGTAGAGGCATTTTGTGTGCCTTCCCCTTCTCTCCTCCTTGCAGAGTTCAAAGTCTCAAGACTAATTATTTTGCATGATATTTTCAGTCTTCCCTTTAAATGGTGTGTTTTTATATGGGGCTGAATATATCTTTTAATATATGTGGGAATTTATATTATTTTTGGGTCCATTTGTTTGGTATATTTTTACTACAAAGGAGAAGTATATTTGTAATATATAGGAATGTTTTTATTGTAAAAGGGGGATATATAAATATATGGAGCAGCATATAAAAACAACTATTCTCAAAGATGAGAGAGAGAGAGCATCAACTCAAAGAAAATACAAAGAGAGAGAGAAAGGAATATAGAAAAAGAAGAAAATAGGTGCAACAACATAGGGAAGAAGAAAATGGAGAATAGAGAGAAAAAAAAATATAGGAAAGGGAAATTTTTGTAAATATAAATGTGTAGTTGCACAAAGAAATTTTTGTAAGAAAAAAACAAAGATTTGGACACAAAAATAGAAACAAAAGGAAATCGGAGCAACATCTCTATGATTGTATGAAGTTTTTCGAATTTATATATATATATATATATATATATTGTGTGTGTGTGTTTTATTTGTGCTTTTGGTTGTGTCTTTCGATGTGTCGTTATATTCTCCAATTATTTAACTAACAAAAACTTTTGTTAGTGTCATTATAAACTAGGGTTGTGTCCTAGGTTGTATCTGATGGAGATTTATGTCACCAGTGTTCCTATTGGGTTTTCTGTAGGGGGTTGTTGTGAGATATTTATAAGTTGGTGACTAACCTATGGAAACTCTGTGAAAATATATGGAATTGAATTATCATGCGATGAAATGAAGTCTAACAACTACACTTCTAATTTAGATGGAAATACACACATAGTACTTGAAGGAATGGAATTGAAATTGCACACTTGTAACTAAAACTCAGTAGAAGTAAAAGTACATGCTAACTAGACTTTACATAAAGAGAAACACACGTTCTGAATAGAAATTTCAATAGGGAAAATAAATACGTTCAAATAGAGATTACATGAAACATACTTGAAATAGAGATTGCAGTAAAACTTATCAGAAAACCATATGCATGTGTGAATGTAAACAACCTCCTGTCTCCTTGGTTGAGTGGGCCCTTGCTCTCCCTTAGGAAAGAGGAAATATCAACAGCTCTAGATCCTCAAAATTATGCTCACTTATATTAATTTGAATAGGTTAAATAGCATATCCAGTACATGACATAAAGAGCGCTAAATACCACAGACTATACAAAAAAAAACAACTACTATAATGTTCTTAAGAAGGTGTCTTTATATAGACACAAGCACGATTACATAATTCGCCACTAAATACGGCACTAACATCTCCCACTAATCAACATCAACTAAGAATCATAAATTCTTATGGGAATGTTAGAAACAAGTCTCATGCTTATAGGTCAATCGGTGGAACAAGTATTTCGCCTCCACATTCCAACTCCAAAATCAGACTTCTTAATTACATTGGAAATAAATGTCCATCATTTCCCTACACACATCATCACATTTCCCTCATGAAGGTAGTTAGAAGTAAGTTATACGGTAATCAAGATGCATGAGAAAAAGCCGAGGAAAATGCATTAATTTCACTAAGATATAACTATACGAAGTATCCCCATGCATTAGCAAATCATATCTAAATGACAATTTATTAATCATAGGAATGATATAAATGAGCCAAATAATGCACTCATCATTTCCCCTGCACTTTACCTATTACATGTCCCAATGCAACTTATCGATGCCGCTCTGTATGACCAAACTGCTATGACATATCAAACTCTTCAAATTGGTCAACATATTGCTTCCTGGTACCTTTACATCCCTGAGTGTTGGAAGTTACTTCGACCCAAGCTGTGAAACTCTCATTTGATTATGCAACATTATTTTTCTAGGTGGTAGTAGGACTCAAGAGGAGAGGTGGTCACACTTGAAGTCCTACCCATTCATCATTATATTGTTTGCTAGTTTTTTTCGATTAACCAACTGATGATTATGATGAGGGCATCACCTCGTCACATACTCCAACTCAAATTCTGAGGTGAAATAACCTCCCTTCGCTTTAATGGTAAGCTCAAAGTGTCCCATCTCCTATCACAGGCCTGCCTTGCTGCCCCAAAGTGCTTTGTTGACTATAGGTTTCAAAGTCCTCCACACATTTCAGTAATATTTTTGAAGTATTCTCTCCAATACCAGCTTGGTAGTAAAGAGATCTGAATTTTTTCCACATAGCCACATCAGTGTGATGTGTAGGCTGAATATAGAATCCTATTGTTTGAGTTGTGTGATTGAAGATATCCATTTGTTCACCCCACATGATTTGATTTCAAGCAAGGACTGAAAGGATTTTAATTGAAAATCCCCACGAACAAGTTAATGAAGAAGTAAGGGACATTGGGAACTAACATATTATGGAGGTAGAATTCACAGAGAAGGTTTTGAATTTCTAGTGGTACCGGATTTTTACATAGATAGAAAATCATTACCATCAGGAGCTTCGTAAGGTGCCTGACAACACAACTGCAATAACTACCAAGAGTAAAATTGATCCTGAACAAACATGTTGTAAACCGAAGATGGCTTCCTACAATACAAGAGCTTACAAGCTAGAGGTTAGACATAATTCACAAGAGATTACAATTTTTGTTTTTCATCTTAGATGATTTCTATCTCCCCTTTTAATTTCTTATTTTCCTTTTTTAATTCTGAATTCTGAAGAGACAATTTGTGGACATCATTCAAAATGCTAAGAGCTCTATCTCTCTGTCACTTTAAACTGCTAACTTCGATTTGTAAAGTTGTGATTTCTCTAACTTTTTCAAATGTACATTGAGTAAATTTTGTTTTTAAATACAAATTTGTTTCCTCTATACCATTCAATTGGTATTTCAGAGTGCAATCTCTTCCAAATAAACATGAGGAGTGGTAGTTTGACGTAACCCAAGATGACCAATGTCCATTGCAATGGATTGAGGAAAAGAGGTCATGCATTAGGTACTCAAGTAGTTTCCCGAGTGCGGAGAGCGGACTTACGTAGATGTAGGCATAGCCAAGCACGAGGGGGTAGGATTATCTACGGTGAATATAGTGTCTCGGTGATTTGTCGGTGGGGACAACCAGGTGGTCTACCTCATCCCTCTCTTCCCACATAGGGGCATAAACATCGGTAAAACCCTCAAACCGGAACTTCCAAGTTGATGCAATGTACACGACCGTTCTGGGTGTGGGAAAATAGAAGAAGAGTGACTCAAGATATTTCTACCTTTGGAATTGGAAGTAGTTGAAGATGGGCTCACCCGGTCACCGATTTTTACACATGTGTCGAGCACACAATTTCCTTCTTCTTCTTGTGTGTAGGGCGCGAGGTAGATGTGATAGTGGTTCGAGGTGTAGAAGATGGCCATAATTTTAATCGCTTGGCTTAGAACCTTCCCCCACATTCATCCTGTCAATCTTACGCTTTGTCTTAAAGAAAACTCGATGCGAACACAATAAGTGAATGAGCCCTAGGTGCTTTAGCACTACCTTTCCTCCTCCAGTCTTGTATTTTTGGCTGACTTTGATAACTACATCTGCCAAGTATTCTAGTAAATTCACCCTGAGTGCAAGGTTGACGCATCCTTTCTTTAAATGAATGAGAATTTTGAGTGAATTACCACCCAACACGTACATCCGGCCATCACATATAAAATATTTGTTAACCCATTTGGTCATCTCCCTCCAAATGTTAGGAAGATTGTCCCTCTTAACACCTTGGGAACTAAGGATAACCTCAGGAAATGCTTCACCCTCTTCATGAAACAGAGCAAGAAATTCTTTGAGGGGAACATTCGTCATGAATTTCAGACCAAAATCGGTAAACTGGATAGTTCAAAAATGACACAGGCTGGTAATCTCCACTCACTTCCCTCCAACGCGTGAGCAAGTGGATTCAAAATTTCCAAGAATTCATCCACTATAATTTCATCAAAACCTTCAAATTTCTAGATGAAATCAAGTCAACCGGAAACATAAAATACCTACGAAAGTGCAATGTTCCTGAGTAAGGGGTCTAGAGAGTTGGGCTCAAATTTTCTTCTCTCCCATGCTGAAGGCAAATGAATCTAGACAATATAGAAACAAGAACAAGGGCGTGCTCGAATTCACGGTGTGATGATAGGTAGAATGGTGTGTTCAATATTCACAAAGCAATGGTAGGAAGTGGTTAGGAACTATTAATTTGAAATGTAACTCAATTCTTGAATCATGTAAAATCGAGCAAATTTGGCAAAAGCATACAAGGTTGACAAGACTAGATATCTCATGTGAGGGTGAGATAGCACACATCCCATCACTTGAAATGAAATTGCCACATGTCCCTTTCGAAGAAGGTGACACATAGTGTGCACACGAAATCATGATTCATTACATCCTCATGCCATTATGTCGTAGCATCGGATTTGGAAAGATATCCATAATAAATACATTGAACATTGTGTATGGATGTAATTATGATAATTTTATGCATGGGGAGTTGCTTCATAAGGAAATATCCATAGTGAATTAGAATGCACTTACCCATGCTAGTTTAGCGTCTGATATCCGTAGATTCCCACATCCTGTAGTCTAAGATAAAATGTGATTAGTGGCCTTTAAATAATGAAGATTTTTGCATTTATTGAAAACAAAACAACTAAGGGAAGGAGATCAAGGTCATGACCATCCTTCTTTATTTAAATTGAAAGCTAACAATTACTCCTGGCTGGAAGGGCTAAGAGCTGCCTCAACATGCATTTAGTCACTTAACATGATGTCACTAGTGAAAGTCCCCTTGTCAAGAGGCCATTGATAAATCTTGAGTTTGTGTCCATTCACAAGAAGATTCCTTCTAACGCCATCGCTCGATAATAGTCGAACAGAGCCATTATCAAACATCTTGTCGATCTGATATGGGCCCCACTAGCATGCCCATAACTTACCTTTAAACTGTTGATATTTGGAATCAAAGAGTAAGACCCATTCTCCCTCATGAAATGTCCTAGATTTGATATGAGCATCATGCTAGGTATTCCTCTGATATTGCATAATTTCCACTGTTCTTTATGCTTCCATCTACATTTCATCCAATTCATTCAACTACATCACCCATTCGCGTTGTGCTTCATCCAAATTGATGCCGACTTCTAGTGTTGTTCTCCAGGTGCGTAACTCAAACTCTACAAGTAACAATGGCTTCTTCCCATATACCAACTCATAGGGAGAAAAACCAGTAGTGGTTTTCCAAGTCGTGTTATAGGCCCAAATGTCCTTGGGAAGTTTTGGTACCCAATTTCTTCTGTCAACACTGACCACTTTAGTGAGATTGTTCTTTAGTTCTCTGTTGGTGACTTCCACCTTCCCATTGGATTGGAGGTGGTATGGTGACAATTTTTGGTGCTTGATTCAGTAGATTTTTAGAAATGCTTCAATCATTTTAGACACAAATTAAGGACTTTGATCGAATCTGATAGCCACAGGGGCTGACTCGTAGTGTAATTCGATTGTACAGGAAATCAGCAACAACATCCTCATTGGAAGATGCCAATGCTTGAACTTCAGCCCATTTCATGACGTATTCCGTGCATACCAAGAGGTATTCTTTCCCAAAAGATGGGGATCAAAAGGTCCAACGAAATCAATTCCCCATTTCTCAAATGGTCCTAAGACCATTGAGGATTAAGAGGCATTTCCATGGATAGTGTAGGCTTCCCCATTCTTTGACATACATCACACTACCACACATACTTCTTGACAGTATTGTGGAGGGAAGGCCAATAGTATCCAACTCTAAAGACTTTGTGGATTGTCCTCTTTACTGAGTAATTTCCTCCTCCTAGCTCATCATGACAAGCTCACAGTATGTCGTATACTTCATCTTCTCAAATACACCTATGAAAAACCATATCAGGATAACATTAGAATAAAACTCCATTACACCATTTATATGTTGCACCATTTTTAACCAATCTTCTTCTTTCTTTAAGAGTAAAATAGGTAAGAAAATTCCCCGTAGTCAAATAATTTGCAAGATAGGTAAACCCACAGTCTGCGTTGATACAACAAACACATGTTCATCTAGAAATCGATCTTGACTGCCTCATCATTACTTGAAACACTAAATCATGAAATAAAATCACCGACAACATTATATTTCCCAGGCTTATCAATAATGGTCAGATTAAATTCATGTAACAATAGTAACCATCTAATAATCGACCTCCAACTACTTTGCTTGTTCATCAAATATTGTATGGTGAGTGGCTAGTATAAACAAAAATTTTATACCCAGTGATGTAATGTCGAATTTATTCAAGGAGTATACAACAGCTAAAAATTCCTTGTTTTTAGTAGTATAGTTTCTTTCCGTAGGATTCAGGTTCTTGTTGATAAAGTAAATGGCATACATATGATCCTCTTCATCTTTCTACCCAAGAAAAACTCCCATGGCTATATAAGAGGCATCAATGCGGATATGGAAAGGTTTCCCCCATTTGGGGCCTCGTAAGGCCCAGGCGGTGGTCAACTTCTCCTTGATAAGATTGAACGTCTGCTTGACACTAAGAGGACCATTCGAAAACACAATATTTTATCAACAATGAAAACATAGGTGCAGCAATTTTACTAAAGTCTTTGATGAATCGCCAATAATACCTGCGCATACCTAAGGAAAATTTTGATGTTAGTCTGATTTTTTGGTGTAGTTAGGCCGAGTGATGATGCGATCTTTTTGGAGTCACCTTTGTATACCTTTAGCGAAACATAGTGACCTAAGACAATTCCTTGATCCACCATCATCGAAATTTTCATGGCTAAAGGATAATTGGTGTTGCTTACATCTACTCAACACTTTCTCAAGGTTATTCGAGTTTCATCAAAAGTGGAGCCATGGAAAGTGAAATCATCCATGTAAACTTCAACACAATCATTTGTAAGATCTAAAAAAATGGCCAAGACTGCTCTCTGAAATGTAGCAGGTGCATTAAAAAGTCCAAAAGGTAAGACTCGATAAGAAAATGTACCCCAAGGGAAAGTAAAGGTGGTTTTATCCTGGTCAGCAGGTGCAATACTTATTTGGTTATACCCACTAAACCCATCCAAGAAAGAAAATATTTCTTACCAACGAAGATTGTCTAGAACTTGGTCAATAAAAGGCAAGGGAAAATAATCTTTCTTGGTGGCTTTATTAAGTTCCCTATAGTCAACACAGATTCTCCATTTACCATTTTTCTTGGGAACTATAACTAATGGTGAGACCCACTGACTATCAGATATAGGGTAGATGAATCCTACCTTTAGCAATTTTTCTATCTCATTTTTGACTGTCTCAGTGTTGGGTTAATTCTTCATTACGATTACCTTATGGGTTTAAAATCTTTAGTGTAGATATGGTGAGTACAGATGTTAGGATGAATTCCCCTCATATCACTTTGTAATCCCAAGAAAAATCGTGGGAATGTTTCTTTAAAATATCGAGAACCCTAGCCTCTTGGTTGGCCTCCAAATTATTACCAATGGTCAATTCTTTCCCTATGTCAATAGGCACTTGTTTGGTATCTTTCAAAATAGTGAGCTCTGCATTGGTGATTAAATAATTCAATGGGAAAACATGGGGCTGAAGCATGTGCAAAATGGGTACATTGTCAA
Source organism: Taxus wallichiana var. yunnanensis (assembly GCA_018340775.1). NCBI lineage: Eukaryota > Viridiplantae > Streptophyta > Pinopsida > Cupressales > Taxaceae > Taxus > Taxus wallichiana. The sequence goes on from CM031234.1 coordinate 627,435,588, forward strand.
GAGAAAAATCTTGGTTAAAGGACAATAGAAATCGGAGAAGATGTGTATTCCACATTATAAGCGTAGATTTCTTCACAATCTTCTTTAGAAGTATCACTTACCAAGGAAATAACATCAAACATGTCTAGAACAAATGAATATGTAGTCGAGTCTCAATTTCCGTAGCCACAGTTGCTAATTATCATAGTGACAGAGCCCTTTGAATTAGGTAGTGTGTATGACTCAACAAATATCGTCATATGGTTTTGTCACTGCAATGGTGGCCAAATAAGAAGAACTCAGAGAGTTAGTATCCAAAGAATCTACCCATACATGTTCACAAGCATACACATAAGGCTAGGTAGGAGGATATAATGAAATATGCTTGGATTTCTGCCCATTTAGAATGGTCATTTTCCCGACCTACAGTCAATATATGCAACAATAGTAGCCAACCAAGGTCTTCCCAAGATGACTGGATACCCCAATTTCTGAGCTTTAGGTTGTAAGACCATAAAATTGACAGGATACTCCCAAGATTCAATGGTGACCATTATATCCTCAATCACACCATTTGGTACAACAATGGATTGATCTACTAATTGAAGAACGGTATTGGTAGGCTATAGTCACTGTTAAGGATAACAAATTGAACATATATGTTGTTATAACATTGATGGCAGCACCAAGATCCACCAAAACATTAGATATTGACTGATTGTTTATACAAATAGTAATGACTAGACTCCCGGATCCCCATATTTTGGTGAAATAAGTTTTTCAAAGAACAAGATCAGCCAAATTTCCTTCCACCCTGATGGTCTTTGGGTATTTCTTCTTTCTTCCTGGTGTCTTTATACACTCATTTCTAATGGTTTGGTTTAATTATGGAATGTCCCTTATTGCTCATAGAAGTGGGACCTCAATGTGCACCTTTTTCAACTCTTGAACTAGCGTTGTTTCATTTGCAGTTCGAGTGTCCTGTAACCACTTAGGAAAAGGAGCTTTATGGGCATTTTGATTAGTTTCTTGACCGTTCTGAGTGTTTTGTGTTTGTGGAGAAGGTGCAGTTCCTTCATTTTCCTCAAGTGTCTCTTCTTTATCAGTGTCTATAGGAATTTCCGTGATAACAATAGGAGGATTCAATGTTTTCCTAGACCTTAGTCGCAAATTACCAATAGTATTAACTTGCATTGTATTACTTGTTCTGCTTCATCAATTGAAGTTGTCTGCTGATTTTTAGGGTTTGCTATAGGCTAGGCTAGAAGTTGTGTTTGTGTTTCCTATCCGTGTTGTTGATAGGTTTGTGGTGGGGCCATTAAAGCTTGTTGTGGTTCTTGGAACCTTTGTTGTTGATTAATGTTCTGTTGTGGTGTCCACTGTTGGTTTTGGTTAGGATTCTATTGAGGTACCCATTGTTGGTTATGCCATGGACTTGCTAGGGTCGGTGGTGTCTAACTTGGCTGAGTGTAGGGATTCATCCAAGGTGGTGGATGTGGGTAAGTCATCCAATTTGATGATGTCCACTCAGGTTGTCCCCAGTAGGTGAGGAGATTAGACCGGGCCATGACATTCTCTAGGGGTTTCGAGTAAGTCGGAGGAGAATAGTTATTTGGTCTTTGAACAAATTTTACCTCTGCATCAGCTTGAGAGACAACATTCAAGCCTCCTTTCAACTATGATAATAAGGTACAATGCTTAGTTTCGTGGTCAGTAACTTCACAGATCAAACACATGTTTGTGACATCCAAAGGAAATTCTCTCAAGGGATGTCTCTTCCTACACTTAGGGAAATATATGTCCAGAGGTTCTTTGGCAACACTAGTTTTGGCCTTAATCCCATCTATGGTTGATGTTAATTGTAAAAAATGTTTGTTTTCATGTTAGCCATTTCCTCCAGAAGTTCAAAGGTACCTAGGGTAAGCTTGGATGTTTTTCTCTTCCTTATACCCCCTCGTGTTCTAGAGTAACTTCTACATAGCTCAATGATTTGTTCCATAGTAAGTTTATGCACATCTCCTCCTCCCATAAGATGGAGGGAATCCTTGGTTTCCTCGTCAAGTCCTTTAAGGAAAACTATCTTAGTGATGTCTACATGTAACTCATAACCACTTCGTCGATGGAGAAAGAGAAATATATCTAGATAATCCTCTATATTTTCATCTTCTTTTTGTCGTATCTGGAAGAAATCTTCTTTCCTATCCCTTCCCTTGCAGTAGTCTTGATATTTATCCGAGAAAGGCTATCTCCATTGCTTCCCAAGAAGTAATGGAGTTAGAAGCCAACCCCATGAACTATCTCACAATAGAGTCTTTGAGAGTGGAAGCAAAGAGTTTGAGTTTTTGATTATCGGTTATGTAGTCATATGTTTGAAAAAGAACTTCGAATTCAAGCAAGAAATGCTTAAGGTAGTCGATAGACATGCCTTGAAATATAGGGAGGATGGATGGTGAGATATTTTTCATGGGTGCATCCTCATCCTCATCTAAGACAATGGGATAAGTAAAGGTTTGACCCAAGGGTCAGTCTCCATTATTCCCATGGTCCCCCATTTCGAGTGTTGGTTGGAGGATGCAGAATGCTCGAAAGGCTTCTAGGTGTTGTATTAGATTCAATGTCACTCACAATGTTCTCTACATGTAATCTGTTTGGAGATATTTGTTGTATGTTGCATGGTGTAAATATCCCTTGATCGTCTCGTGGCCTATGCATCAAGGTTGGTTATTAAAACAAGGCCCAAGACTTCTACTGGTTGCATATGTGAACTCCATTAACACCCATAACATGTAAAGTGAGAAAAATGGTGTGGTGTGCTTATGGTGTCCCCGGAAATGGCACCAAAAATGATGGGTCATTGTATTCTCCAATCATTTAACTAACATAATCTTCTGTTAGTGTCATTATAAATCGGGGTTGTGTCCTAGGCTGTATGCAATGGAGCTTTATGTAACTAGTTTTCCTATTGGGTTTTCATTTGGGGGTTGTTGTGAGATCTTTCTAAGTTGGTTACTAATCTATGGAAACTCGGTGAAAATCTACAAAATTGAATTACTGTGATGAAATTAAGTCTAACAACTACACTTCTAATTTAGATGGAAATACACACATAATACTTGAAGGAATGGAATTTAAATTACACACTTGTAATCTGAAACTCGGTAGAAGTAAAAGTACATGCTAACTAGACTTTTCATAAAGAGAAACACACGTCCCAAATAGAAATTTCAAATAGGGAAAAAAAACACGTTCAAACAGAGATTGCATGAAACATACTGAAATAGAGATTGCCATAAAACTTATCAGAAAAACCATATGCATGTATGAATGTAAACAACCTCCTATCTCCTTAGTCGAGTGGACCCTTGCTCTCCCTTACGACAGAGGAAATCTCAACAGATCTAGATCCTCAAAATTATGCTCACTTATATTAATTTGAATAGGTTACATAGCATATCCATTACATGACATAAAGAGCGCTAAATACCATAGACTATATATTGCAGACTATACAAAAAAAAAACTACTATAATGTTCTTAAGAAGGTGTCTTTATATAGACACAAGTAGTTACATAATTTTCCACTAAATCCGGCACTAACATCTCCCACTAATCAACATTAACTAAGACTCATAAATTCCTATGGAACTATTAGAAACAAGTCCCATGCATATATGTCGATTGGTGGAACAAGTCTTCCGCTTCTGCATTCTGGCTCAAAACTCAGACTTCTTAATTACATTGGCAATAAATATCCATCATTTCCCTGCACACATCATCACATTTCCCTCACGAAGGTAGCTAGAAGGAAGTTATACAACAATCATGATGCATGAGCAAAAGTAAGGAAAATGTATTAATTTCACTAAGATATAACTATACGAAGTATCCCCATGCATTAGCAAATCATATCTAAATGACAATTTATTAATCATAGGAATGATATAAATGAGCCAAATAATGCACTCATCACTTTCCCTTATTAGTTATTTGGCACCATATTTTGCCAAAAACATGTATCATAGAAAACAAAAAACAATTAATAGCTTGTGGGTTTGTGTTCTTATTTTATGGGTTTTTATTTTCTAGGTTGAGTTGTAATGGCTTCTTGTAGCAACAACTCATGGAAATAACCCCAATATTTTATGGGAAGAACTATGACATATGGTGTATTAAAATGAAGACATTTTCTCTTCTCAAGAGCTATGGGAACTGGTTGAAGGAGGCTATATAGAGGTAACATACCAAGTTTTTAATGTAATGACACAAGCACAAAAAAATGCTTTGAAGGAAAACAAAAGAAAATATGCTAAGGCTTTGAGCTATATACAAAATCCAATCACCGATTCAATATTTAGAAGGATAGTAACATATATTAACTCAAAGAAAGCTTGGGATACTTTGCAAAATGCATATCAAGGAAATGATAAAGTAAAAGTTGTAAGACCGTGGATGCTAAGGAGAGAGTTTAAAACTCTTCGATGAAATAATCGAGTTTGTAAATGACTTATTTACAATAATAATGACCATTTTCAATCAGATGAGGACTAATGGAGATGTGGTAGAAGATCATAAAATCATAGAGAAGGTATTGATAATACTTCGAGTTAGATTTGACCCGATTGTGGTAGCCATAGAAGAGTCTAAGGACTTAAGTAAAATAAGTGTTGATGAGCTTGTGGGTTCTTTGCAAACCCATGAACAAAGAATGAGTAGATAAGCCAACTCCTCCAATGAACAAGCCTTTAAAAAAATACAAATGTTAAAGGAAGGGGAGAGGAGAATACAACAGAGCAAGAGGAAGATTCAAAACCAATAAGAAGGTGCAAGACATAGTCATCAAGAGCCACAAGACAAAGGAAGAGGAAGTGGTAGTATAACTTCTAGAGGTGGTTCTACACAAAGGTATGACAAATAAAATGTGTAATGTTATTACTGTAAAAAAATTGGGCATTATGCTAGTGAATGTAAAAAGAAATAATATGATTTGATAAATCATAATTATAATGCAAGCTTCTCTAATGCAAAAAGAAGTTTAACATGAGAAAAATTAAAATAATGGAAGTTTGTTTTTAAATTGCAAATGTAGCTGAGCAAGGAAGCAAGCAAGTATGGTATTTGGATAGTGCTTGCAGTAATCATATGTGTAGAAATAAAGAGATGTTTAGTAATATAGATTAAGCAATTAGATCTGAAGTAAAGATGGGAATAAATAATAAGGGTCCTATAATGGGTAAAGGTATTGTATCCATTCTCACCAAGCAAGGGGACAAGAAGCATATACATAATGTTTTCTAAGCATATACATAATCAAGGAGATAAGAAGCATATAGATAATGTTTACTAAGCATATACATAAACAAGGAGACAAGAAACATATACATAAGCATTTATAATTACAACGTTTCAGCATCATCTTATCTTCCATTCTACAACCTTTTGATGAAGTTGCCCACATGGTGGTTCGTTACATAACACTGGAAGGCAAGTTTTCCACCCTTCCCTTGCATCATTTGGCTCTACTTAACCATTTTAGGAGAGAAGCAAAGTTCATACTATCTTATTAAGTTTTGCATTCTTTGATTTTTTTTAGAGGTTTAAGGACACGGGCGTGTGGTGCTACTACATCGTGATTCATCTTTATTATTCATCAATTCATCCTTGATGTAATTACAAATGACCTTGACCATCCTTTAAATCCTCCTCCCCAACAACCTTGTATTATATCTAAGAATGTTAGCTTTTGTGACTCGTATCTAAACCCCCACCTACTAAGTGGATTCTCAGAAGTAGCAAGAAATATAAGGAGGTAATTGTAGCAGAAATTCCTCTAGAGATTAGCCATGATACTCCTAGTGCTCAGATCACTCCTTCTATACTTGAAAAGTTTAAATAACAGTAGATGCTTTGAAATCTATTGAAGATAATGTAAATTTTCTTCTAAACTGGTAACAAGATCACCATAGACCCTACCTCCATTACTGGCCTGCAGAGGAAGTAAAATCACTTTTTGGTCAAGTCAAAGCACTTGAGGAAAAACATAATAATCAATTAGCCATTCAAAGATCATTACTTGATCTCCTCTATGTCCATATTAACCATATTTGTGAAGTTAGTGGAATTCCTACAACATCATGGAAGAAAGGGAAGATCACTAAGAAGTTCATTAAAGAGACCAATTCAGACCCTAATGTCAGGGAAGCCATGAATATTTATAAGGCCCTCAAATTCACACTTAAGGTGTATATAAAATCAGTGAATTAGTATCTTTTGTGTCTCTGTGTTCTCTATGTAGTTGTTGTTCTATTGTTTTGTTGTTATCGAGTCTATAGTTGGGCTACTTGTAGGAATTTGGCCCCTGCATTAGTTCTCTATCTTTTTATCTAGATTTTTAGGATTTTGGTTGGAGTGTGGCCCCCACGTATCAAAAAACCACTATGTTATTTCATGTTTATCTTGGATGTTGAGCCTTTTTGGTTGTACTGCAAGGTATGGTCCCTTTAAAACCATTTACCTATAATAAAAAAGTATAAAATTCAATAATATACAATATCTATAAATAAATTACGTGTCACAAAGCATTAACTATAGAAGAAAAATTTGTAATTATCTTTGTATCATTAATGGACCGAATTTTTCAAGGACCATAATCGAAGGAATCATGAAATCCATACATTTTTCAAAGGTAAGGAAAAAAATATTTCCTCCTTGATGGCATTGCGAGGTCTTGTATTCTTGGTATTTGGAATGAAGTGTGTCTTCACATTATGTATTATATCACTCTAGAGGGAAAGTTTCATAAGATATACATGCATCATCTTTCACTATTGAATATGTTTAGGCACCATGTCATGATGAGCATTCCTTTCTTCTTGTATATGTCGCTCTCTGCTTCTATAAATGATTTTCATAATGGGAAGCTGGATTCCCCCATTTATGAGGGGCTTATTCTCATCCTTTATTAGAATGGTAAACCAAAATTTATTCCCAATGAGGTTGGATCAACAGGGGATGAGCTAGAGGATGACATTACCCTAGCTCGATCTTAGATAAAATGCAAACTAGTAAGGATTCTGTTATCAAAATATCTCTCCTAGCAATTTAGGTAACTTACATACACATTCGGCTCTAGGTTATTCATTGCAATGTTACGCACGCTCAAGATCACTTGGCACATTCCCTTGGTCACGCGTTTTCCTATGCACCCCTTCCCTTCTCTCCTTCCACTTTTCCCTTGCGCCCACCATCTATGCATTCACCTTCTTCCTAGTTAGCTTCTTCCCTTCCCGCGCACCTCACACTTGCTTCAATCGGATAAGTCCCTGGCCTCCTCACATGCCGCACCCATTACTTTGTAATAGTTACGCCTTGACCATGCATTCTCTGCTCACCATTTTGCTTCATTTTCCCTCCACGCACCCTTACGTGCCTTCCTTTTGTCTTTCCCCGCGTACATCACGCGTGCCCCCTTTGCGCCTTCCTTTGTTTTCTCCATGCGCCATTCCCTCATGAAATTTTGTGCCATATCATCTTTTGACATGCTTGAGTGTGTTGCGCGTAACTATTCAAATCACACCAACGAGTGCGAGAATCCTTTCACAACAAATCAACAAGTGACACGTGGTAGAAAGCGACAAGTATTATTACGATTGGCCATCATTTGAGCCAATCCACACGTGCCATGTGTTTTGCGTGCACTGACAACTCTAACATCTTCTGACAACCGTATCTTTTGCTACAGAGCCCAAATCGACACTTGCACGGACTTGTCGAGAGAGTTGTTGACATCATTCTGATGCTTGTAAATTCAATCCTTCCTTCCCTCCTTCCTCCATGGATTCATCTATAAATGTAAGACCAAGGATCATTTTTATGTTGGACACTCTGGATCCTTACACGTTTTGCTAAGGACTTCATATTTTATGTATTTTGAGTTGCAAACCTCTATGTTTGGCTCTTTTATGTGGATATCAGCCTCCTTCATCATTGTAACAAATTTGTACATTTCTGGAGGTAATAGAAACATAATTTTGTTACTATCCTCTATCCTAACGTGTTTTCATTCCTCCTTCTTACCTTTCCTTTTGCGTTGTGTGCTGGTTGTGCTATTTTAGGTCCCTTGCAGTTCCATATTTAGTTGTGTTCCATGAAAATGATATGGTGAATACGTGTTTCACTGTGCTACTCGTGCCTAGCCTCCTTTCACGCATTTCCTTTCATTTTCACTCAGAACAGATAGTGTTCATCCCTCTTTTCTGGTGCTATCACCTTTTAGTGTAGTTTCCTTTCATGTTATCCTTCTATCCCTAGTCCCTTGGCATTATTAGCTTAGTTTCCCCTTTTCAACACTAGGAGTAGTAGTAGCAATAGAAATAGATAGAGGAACCGACCTTCTCTGGAGATCCATCCCAAGCTTGCAAGGTCCCACAACTTGGGGATGGTTCCATTGTGGTCTCAAACACCTTGACCCTTTTGAGATCCAAGACATGGGTACATGTTTGAGCAACCAACAGTTTTTGGCACACCCAGTGGGAGCAGGCATTAAAAGCTCAAATTTCATATCTCTAAGTTTTGGTGTGTGGACTTAGTATTTCAGCCTTTGGAGGCTCATTTCAACACATCTGACGACTCCCAACATTTTAAGATCTTTGTTTCAGCAGTCTTGAGTGCCTTTCATGAGAAGAGTGCATACAAGAAGAAGTGCAACAGCTGAAGATTCTTTTGAGTACCTCCATCTATCCCCAAGAAGAGTTCATTCCGAAATATCATGTGCACATCTCTATCTCCAGCGCCAGCGTGCCCACTCAACTCCTCCTCAAAATAGACAGCCTACACACCTGTAATGGCACATCAACAACCTCCTCCATTAAGAAACTTTGCAAACTTTGCTGGAGGGAGTCCTTTGTTGTTGGTTGTATGCAACATGATATGCCAAATGGCATACTCAAGAGTATTCCATACTTTATTGGTGAGAATCAAGTCACCCCTCAGGATCATATCCAGGATATAGAACACATGTGTTCACTCTACCCGATCACACATGATGATATAGCGGTTAGGCACTTTCACTTGCTTCTTTCAAAGGTAAATCTCTTCAATGGTATCGAGGCTTGAGACTTGGATCAATCACCACCTGGGATTAGCTGGGAACAACTCTTTTGAATTACTTTGAAGATAAGTTAGATCACCTATCTTTGGTGGAGTAACTGACAATAACAAAGAGGGCGCCCAGAGTAGATGATTGATTTTAACATCAATTTTCGAAGACTTAGGACAAAATCCCTCTTATGGTAAGACCTACAGCCCAACATGCTTTCCTATATTATCTGAAGGCACTCAATAGTGATATCGCAGTCATGATCCAATCCATGGGAGGTAGGACCTTACCAACTTGCTTATAATATTGCAGTAAGGGTAGAAAATAGTCTTATTTAGGCCAGAAAGGTGGCTCCTAGACCGCATATGCCCTTGTTCCTAGAGATGTCACAAGCGCCCCAGCCTTCTATGGCCCTTACTCATGTTCTTGAGTAAAGCACACAATCAGTGCCTCAACATCCTACTCTCCATCACAACAAAAGGAGGATGAAGAATTGAAGGCCTTGATTAGAAATTTATCAAACAAGGTCATATCATTAGAAAAGCAACAAGTGTAAGCCTATAGAGGTAATTCCAATCAGGCGCATGGCCAAAGCAATCAGCCTTGGTAGAATCAATATGGAAATCAAAGATACACACCCAACCAGTAGAATGATAGATGGTAGCCTAATGCACATCTGCCCTTGCAAGTTGTTCCTCCCACGCCTTCTCTTCCAGCACCCAGTGCGAGTTGGGCACTTGTTCTAGTTCAGAACAACTTGGCACAAGAGTCAGAATGGTGCTTCCCTTGCAACATGCCTCATAGTCAATATCATTGTGCTAATGTCACGCACGCCTAAAATTTCATGATCCAGAATGCTTCATCCTGTGAGCCCTCAATAAGCACCCATGAAGTAGATAATCCAGAAAGACCAGAAGTTCCTCTCGGGAGACAAATTTGATGTTCTTTGGCATGGAGGACTTCTATGCAATCAATCAAGCTACAGAAGATACAAACAGACCGCACACACCCAAGTTGCAGACAACACAAGATATAAGAAGAGAATGTTGGAATCGGGCATGTAGGTTATAACCCCAACAACAAAGTAGATCCTCAGAAGAAGAAAGAAGCAAACAAGGCATATTGTAGTAAAAGTGCTCAAATCACTCTACAGGAGGCCCTGTGTAAGGCTCCTTCAAGCGGCACGTGCTCCTCCTTTGGTAGGTGAAGCCTATACTTCCAGCTAAAATTTAGGCTTCCGCACCTAAAAAAGTTAAGAAGGGATGTTGTTCCCCAAATGCACAAGATGGGGGGCCTTCCATTTAGCATTTTTGACTAGATGAAGAGAACAAACATAAATGTCACAATGTGGGATGCCCTAACCATTCCATCTTAGTGGGATCTATTGCATGAAGCTCTGGTGCAACTCCCACACGTTGATCCAGCTATATAGAAGCCATGTGCTTCTGTCAAAATCTACCAAGAAGAGGAGAAACAAGTAAGTAAAGTTGTTAAAACCCCACCTTATATATGTCCTTGATTATAGGTAAACACCTAGTGCATAATTGCATGATTGACTCAGGCGCTAGTACTTCTTGTTATGCCTAAGAAGATAGTTGATGTCTTAGGTTTGAAATATAACCCTTTGTCTAAAGGAGTCCTACAACTTGATGGCTCAATTGTCACTACCTTAGGAGTCATCAAGGATCTTGATTTGACCCTTCATGCATGTCCAAGCCTAACTATTACTCAAGATGTGTCAATCATTAACCTACCTCCTTTGTTTTCCCTATGCCTATCAAGAGAATTTATTGCTAAAGTGGGTGGTTACTTGTCTTCTGATTGGTATCATATGCTACTCAAGACAAGGTATGGTACCCGGTTTACCATACAAGATGAGCCTATATTTTCCTATCATGTAGAGTCATATGTCCCATCCCCTCTCCAAGCTAACTATTTGATCCAAGAAGAACAAACTTTAGTTCCTGAAGAGCAATCTCTTCCACCCCTGTTCTTGACCTAGTGCTTGATGAATGGGCGGAAAGACACCATAAATTTGATCCCTATGCTGAGGAACTGAAGCTTATGAAATTGGGCTTGGTACTTATTGCATTCTAGAAGAAAAAACGCTATGCTTTACCATGCACAATCAAGAAAGAAAAAGTTCAAATTGGTCTATGGAAGTTATACTTTGATGGATCCAGAGCGAAGAAATGATGCAGGAGTAGGAATAGTTCTCATTTCCCCTAAGGATGAGAAATTCTTCTTCGTGCACAGGCTGCAGTTTGCATGCTCTAACAATGTGGCAGAGTATGAAGCGCTGGTGCATGGCTTGCTCATTGTTGAGAAGAAGAAAATTAAGGTGCTGCAGATCTTTGGGGACACAAAATTGATCATCCACCAGGTTACCAACAAGTGCTAGAAAAAGAATAAGCTTCTCAAAGCTTATAAATATAGAGTATGGGACCTCCTTGAGAGCTTTGATGCTCTTAATCTATAGGTGGTTCCACACAGAATGAACAAGGAAGTTGACCAGATGGCCACACTAGGTTCACAATTCTCTCCTGCTGAGGACTTTATCAAAGGAAACACTCAACATATCAAGATGGTGATTAGACCATCCATTTCTAGATAACAACACCAGCTGGAAAGTGTTTAATAGTGACACATAGATCATTCAATTTATCCAGAATGAAGTTGAGTTCTCATCAAGCATGCAAGCTAACTTGCATGATAGCTATGGTGACCAAGTGATACAGCTGAAGACAAACAAGTTGCCTAAAGGGCTGGTCACCTTAGAGAAAATGTTTAGCCCTGATGATGAGTTCAAGGGTGAAGAAAGATACATGTTCCCGCACATTTAGAGAGGATTGCTCCTCCATTATTGTTGTGCGTGGGAAAGAGTTGTTGCTCGCGGATTTGTGCGCATGAAGAAAAGCAAGCCTTCATATCTCTCTATCAAAATTATAGTGATATATTCTCATGGGAATATGAATACCTCAAAGGTTTTGATCCAAGTGTTTCTCAACACTCTATTGACCTTGATCCTGGTATCAATCCCATCGAGAAAAAGTAATGCAACCAAGAAATCCAAAGATAGAACCCCTCATGAGGAAGGAATCATCCAAAATCATTGAGGAAAAATTATTTTTCCTATCAAACACTCTACCTGGGTCACAAATCTGGTTCCAATACACAAGAAGAATGGTGAAATCAGAATTTGTGTTGATTTCAGAGATTTGAATAAGGCATCTCTAAAGGATCATTATCCTTTGCCTTCAATGGAGAAGATTCTATAGGACTGTGGATGACGCGAAAAAGGTTCTCCATGCTAGATGGGTACTCAGGTTTCAACCATATCCTGGTCAAGGAAGAGGATCAATTCAAAACGACATTTACAACCAAGTGGGGAACATATGCATATCATAAAATTCCCTTTGGTTTGAAAAATGCGGGCACCACATTTTAGCACGCTATGGGTATTTCCTTTAAAGGATACATTAATGAGTTCATCATGGTTTACCTTGATGATATAACTGTCTTCTCAAAGCAGAGCATGGATCATATGGCACACCTGAAAAATTATTTGAGAGATGCAGAGAATTTGGGGTATCTCTTAACCCAAAAAAGTGCAATTTTGTGGTAGCACAAGGCAAGCTCTTAGGCCATGTGGTTTCAAAGGATGGCATTGCAATTGATCCTGAGCGCATTTCAACCATTCTAGCTCTTTCCTTGCCGGTGCACAAAAAGGCCCTACAGTCCTTCCTTGGCAAGATCAATTTTGTTAGGCGTTTTATCCCTAACTTTGCAAGACTGGTTCGGCCCATCACCTTGATGCTCAAGAAGGACAAAGCCTTCAGATGGACAACAGAAGGAAGAGAAATCTTCAACAAGATCAAGCAAGAGATTGCTTGCACGCCAACACTTATCAATCCGGATTATTCAAAGGATTTCATCCTTTATGATTATGGCATTGATGCAAGTATTGTTGTATCTTAACACAAGAAAATGAACAAGGGATGGAACAACCAGTGGCTTTCTTTAGCAAAATGCTGAAGGAGTATGATTTAAAATATAGTCACACGGAGAAACAAGTCTTTGCCATCATGCACACTCAAGAAATTTAAAAGTATGGTCACCACCAATCATATCAGGGTGTTAGTCTCCCACTCTTATGTCAGAGACTTCATCATGGGAGCAGAAATAAATGAGAAGAGAGCACAATGGGTGACCAAAATCATGGAATATGATGTGATTATTAAGGCCACAAAGCTGGTGAGAGGTAGTGCACTCTGTAAACAAATTACTGAGGATGCGTAGACTAAACTTGAAGCTTCATTATTTTTGGATGAAGACCTTCCGCGTGTAGAGCTTGAATAGAATACAGACCCTGTACACGAGACTGGATGAAGGACATGATCACATTCCTTTCCGAGGGTGCTTACCCTCCTGGTTTAAAAAAAGCAAAGAGAAGACATCTAAGGTTACAATCTATCCCTTATGTGTTGATTGATGGACTTCTCTTCAAAAGAAACCTTGATGGCATGTTGTTAAGATGTATCAACGGTGCGTAGAATGATAAAGTGTTAGCAAAATTTCACGATGGATTATCTGGTGGACACTTCTCTGCCAAAAACAACAACAATGAAGATCATAATGGCAGGTATCTTTTGGCCTACCTGTTTGCAGATGCACACAAGTGGGTCACAAAATGTAAGGAATGTGCTTTCTTTGTAGGAAAGAAAAGATTGGCAATGCTTCCCCTCCGACCAATCCAAGTGGATCAACCTTTTGCGCAATGGGGTCTTGACTTCATAGGCATGATCAATCCCTTCAAGCACTGGACATAAATGGGTGTTGACAGCTATAGATTACTTCACCAGATGGACAAAAGCTATCGTGCTTAAGGAATCAACCGAGGCAATCATCCTTGACTTTCTTGAAGGTTTAGTCACAAGGTTTGGTGTTCCTCAAACCATTATCTCTGATAATGTAAAGGCCTTCCTTGGTACTAAAATCACTAATTGGGCTCTAAATATGGGCATTTACCTAAAACTTCTTCCAACTATTACCCTCAGGGCAATGGTTTGGCATAATCAACAAACAAGAACCTGATCAGAATCATGAAGTGCACAATGAACATCAGCCAAAGATAGTGGCATACAAAGGTCTCACGTGCACTCTAGGCAGATAGAATCACAATAAAAAAGGCAATAGAACTTTACCTTACAAGCTTGTCTATGGTAAGGAAGCTACCCTTCCTTTAACACTAGAGCTGAATTCGTTAGTGCTTTCCCAACAACTAGAATTTGAAGGTGCAGAACAAAGAGGAATCAAAATGGAAAAGATGTTTAATCTTGAAGAACTCAGGAACTCTACCATGATTAAGCTAGAACAACATCAGTGAGCAACAAAGAAATGGTTTGATAGAAAGGATAGGCCTCAAGCTTTCAAATTTGGGGACTTGATTTTAAAATGGGATCTTGAAAAGAGCTAAATCAGGGCATAATTCAAAGTTTGATGCACTTTGGAGTGGGCCATACATCATCAGTTCCTGCAAAGAAGCTAACTCTTTCGAGTTAACTCATCTTGATGGAGGTGTCTTTGCAAATCCCAGTAAATGGGATCTATCTCAAACCCTTCCATTAAGTTTGCTACATCATGTTGTATATATTAGAGTAGTTTCAATTCCTCCAAGTGCGCTGTGTGCACATTTTTTGTTTGTACATAGTTATTTCTTCTCACGTGCTTCTTGCACGCACTCTTGTTGCTTCTAGAACACAATCTCTCTCAGTAGTTGCAAGATTCAAAATAGAGTCAAGAAATGATCTTCAAGTGACTACAAGGGTAACTTCATGATTGTGTAAGTGGACTCCATGCCCAATGGATGCTTCAAGCTACTAATCTCCTTCATCTAGCAGGCAGATGGCCCCGAAAGTCACCAAAATTGTTATCCAAATATCTCTCCTAGTAATTTGGGTAACTTACATACACATTCTGGCTCTAGGTTATTCATTACAATATTGTGCACGCTCAAGATCACTTGGCACATTCCCTTGGTCACGCCTTCCTTGTGCACCCCCCTTCCCTTCTCTCCCCACTTCTCCCTTGCATCCACCTTCTATGCATTCACCTTCTTCCTAGTCAACTTCTTCCCTTCCCGCGTGCCTCACTTGTTTGTTTCAATCGTCTAAGTCCTTCGCCTCCTCACACACTGTGCCCATTACTTTGTAATAGTTGTGCCTTGACCATGCATTCTCTACTCACCAGTTTGCTTCATTTTCCTCCACGCACCCTTACATGCCTTCCTTCTATCTTTCCCTACATGCTCGCTTCGCCCCCTCTCGCACTTCCTCTTTTTCTCCATGTGCCCTTCCCTCACACCCTTCTGTGCTAGATCATCTTTTGACATGCTTGAGTGTGTTGCGCGTAGCCAGTCAAAGAATGCAAATAGGGCGTTGAATCCTTGCAAAAAATCAATAAGTGACACATGGCAAAAAAGACAAGTATTCACATAGTTGGCCATCATTTCAGCCAATCTACATGCCCCACATGTTTTACGTACTCCAATGAATCTGACATCTTCTGATAGCCGTATCTTTTGCTACAGAGCTCAAATCGGTGCATGCCTGGACTTCTCGAAGAGTTCTTGCTAACATCAGGCTACTGATGTTAGAAATTCAAATTCAAATTTTTGGTGGATCTGGTAGGTGAGAAATGGGAAAACATCTTTCTGAGCATTGATGAGTAGATCTGATTACTCCAACAACCTGATTTGGTATGATCTGCCCTCCTTTTTTTTTTCAACACGCCAAACATGCATGGGGAAGCGCATTTCACGATCTCCAAGTGGATTTATAGGCATTGAATGCTTCTTGTTGGTGGTTGTGTTTCAAATTTGGTTTTCCCTCCTCCTTATTCCATGGATTCATCTATAAATGTAAGAGCAAGGCTCATTTTTATGTTGGACACTCTAGATCCTTAGGTGTTTTGCTAAGGAATTCATATTTTATGTATTTTGAGTTGCAGACCTCTATGTTTGGCTCTTGCATGTGGATATCATCCTCCTTCATCATTATATAACACTTTGTGAATTTCTCGGAAGTAATAGAAACATCGTTTTGTGACTATCCTCTCATCCTAATGTGTTTACATTCCTCCTTCTTGCCTTTCATTTTGTGTTGTGTGTTTGGTTGTGTTATTTTAGGTCCTTATAGTTCCACATTTAGTTGTGTTCCATGAAAACGATATGGTTAATATGTGTTTTTTTGTCTTTACTCGTTCCTAGCCTTCTTTCATGCATTTCCTTTCATTTTTGCTTAGAACAAATAGTGTTCATCCCTCTTTTATGGTGCTATCACCTTTTAGTGTAATTTCCTTTCACGTTGTCCTTCTATCCCTGGTCCCTTGACATTATTAGCTTAGTTTCCCCTTTTCAACACTAGGAGTAGTAGTAGCAATAGAGATAGATAAAGGAACGGCCTTCTCCAGAAAGCTCGCAAGGTCCCAAAACTTGGGGATGGTTCCATTGTGGTCTCAAACACGTTGACCCTTCCAGATCCGAACGAGTGCACGTTTGAGGAACTTCCCATAACCAAGCTATGGGGAGATGTCCATCCCTCTTAGGGGAAAGGAAAAATTTAGGATGAAGTGGAGCAGAACAAAGATAACATCTACCATAAAATTTAGTTCCCAAACAATAAGTGATTGTGGTCTCGAACAGGAAATTTGCTTTGTTATGAGGGATAACATAAACGATCTTCTATTTTGAAACATCATCAAAAATTTATGTAAACAATAGTCTCAACCATGGAGGAAATGATGAGGGAGCGATTGCGAAGAAACATCCAAAGATATGTTTCAAGGATGTTATCGGGGGAAAGAGGTTATGTTGTCGAGGAGTTGCGGTGGAATCGAGTATGAAGAAGAGGAAGTTCCAACTCCATTTGAGCATCTCGAATGAGGAAGATGGTGGGAAGGAGTCTCAGAAGAACCTGGTTTGGGATCATCTGCAGAAAGACTCCACCAGTACCCATGGTGGCCCCTCCAAATGTCACAAGAAAAATTAGTCTCTTTGTTGGTTGTTTAGGATTTCTACTTAACTATACGCAAATTGTGTCTATTTGCATTACTGATATTGAGTTTTGGTTTGTTTTGTCTCGTTGGTTTTATGGACACAGTTACTCACGAGTTAAGCCTATTTAACTCTGTTTTTGGTCTTGTTTCTCTTTTTTTATTTTCTATGGATGTTATCACGATGTATCTCTTTATGTAAGGCCTCTGGGAGCCGATCCCTGCTTATTACCTAATCTAATAAAAAATTAATGCACTAAAGTGAAAATAATATAACATGAATAAATATATGTTATATTCCCCTGGCAAGCATATTCCCATTGTATAATAGGTTTCCCCTAGGTGTAACGCTTAAAATTAGTGAAACTTGTGTTCACATGGAAGAATATATCATGTATGTCATGTATGTAAATCATGTATATCATTAATAGCAATTTCATAAAGAAGTAGATATATAATGTTCTAAAATCATAATAAATATTAATATACGAATAAATGTAAAAAAATTCAGGATGAATGGCATAATTTCATATTAAAAATACTTATATCTTTTTCACATTTTAAAAATATTTTTATTTTTTCATTTTTAATTGATTACATG
Source organism: Taxus wallichiana var. yunnanensis (assembly GCA_018340775.1). Lineage (NCBI taxonomy): Eukaryota > Viridiplantae > Streptophyta > Pinopsida > Cupressales > Taxaceae > Taxus > Taxus wallichiana. The sequence goes on from CM031234.1 coordinate 627,453,314, forward strand.
AAACATTATTGTAAGGATATTACTTGTATAAATTAGAACATATACAACAGAATAACATGAGAGAACACCAAAATATAGATAAATGATGACAATATGCTCATATAATAGCTTTGCCACTTCGAGGGGGCAACCTCCAATACCACTTCGAGGGGGTAACCTCCAAACCATACAATAACACTCCAATACTCAATATGATGATTAACTACAACCTTCTAACCCCTATATATACCATTCTAACCTATGGCCAATACTGAGGCCGACCTCCTAAGCATAATAAATCATAAATGAATGATATAATAAGATAAGGGGATGTGTGCCACATGTCGGCATCTCCATCAATACATATACATCATAACATCCTTTCCCTAGGTGCATAGCATTCCTTCCCTCCTTGACATGTTTCGTCCCCAAAACATAAGAAGAAACCATGTAATGAGTGTGTTGTAAATTTTTACACACTTTGCGCCATGATCGATCATCCATCCATATGTGATCCTGGTAGATGATACATATATGAACTAATATCCATATTCCGTTGCGCTATTCTATGATTCCATTCGTGACCATAGTTTATCATCCTTGGATTCCATGCATAACCAACATAAGGATTCAATGCATAACCATAATAAGGATTCCATGTATAACCATAATAAGGATTCCATGCTTCATAATTGTTGCTCCATTGATCCCCTGTATAAATAAAGTGATTATTCCTCCAATTACTTGTATATCTATATTGGTTGGAAATATGATGTGCCCTGGGATATCTCCATGATTTTTTTCTCTCATGTTGACGTGGATTTCCATATGCTGCAGTTGTAGTATCCTCAACCTTATCAACTTGTTTCTGAACTTTCTTTTCTTCTTCCACCTTTGCATTTGATATTTTCTTTTTCTCTTGAGTAGATGAATCATCATTTCCTTCTTTTTCTTCATGTTCCTCTTTTGAATCATCCTTATTCCCTTCTTCTCCATATTCTAAATCATTCTCATGGTCTATATTGACTTTTCTTTGATTTCCATTAAGCTTTGATATCCCGTAAAGTGACCTTCTTTTTTTGTACCAAATCTTCATAAACTTATTTTTCATATTAATATTAATTGTCCCCAATGTCTCTAACCAAGGATACCCAAGAACAATATCCAAACCATCCATATATAAGGCAAAAAAATCTGAATGTAAAGTATATTTGTCCATAGTAAGTTTTAAATCTTCAAAAACTTGAATTTTCTTACCATTCACTTGAGCTTCTTTGATATTACTTTCTTGAATATGTAGATGTTGAGCCATATCCTTTTTGATGAAGTTATACTTGCTATTAGGGTTTATGGAAACAATTATCTTATTCCTTTGAATGCATCCATGAAACTAAAATATGGTATCTTCCTTCTTGGGAGCTATAATATCTTCTTCTGCATCAATATCTTGTTTTTCTTCCTCTTCTTCATAGTCTTCTTCAACTTCTTCTGCGTTTGATTCTTCAATATATGTTGCACCATCATCTTCCCTTGAATCTTCTTCACCTTCCTCTTCATCTTCTTTCTCTCTTGATTCTTCAATATATTCTTCCCCATCATCTTCCTTTGACTCTTCTTCCTCTTTGTGGTCTCATCTATCCATAAAAAGTTGTTCCATTTCCTCCCAAGACTAATCCTTCCCTGTCATTTTTAACTCGAAAAACCAAATCCATGCGGGACCACCCAGATAATGTGAAAACCTATTCCTTGTCATGAAATATGAGAAATATATATTCTTAAATTTTATCCACCATTCTTTAGCATCCATCTCACCATTTCCATAAAAATTTGTTATCCCCGTGATCATGATTAGGGTTTAGGAATTCTGAAAATATTTCAGTAGATGGATAAAAACACAAAGAACAAACCCTAACTGAAATTTCAAGAGCTTTCCGAAAATATAAATTTTGCTAAAAAATACCACAATTTTCTTCCTGAAAAGCGAATTTATGAAAAAACCTAAAACACCAATAACATCCGCAAAACAGATCCAATGGAGCTGAAATTTTCAGATATTCTGACTTAGAGTGTTTCCAAATTATGATGCAAAAATTGGGAAAAAATTCGATACCCTCTTCAAGATATATTTGAAACAAAAAATTAGGGTTTTTGCCCTAATTTTGGCCGAAATCGCTGCTCTGATACCACTTGTAAGGATATTACTTGTATAAATCAGAACATATACAGCAGAATAACATGAGAGAACACCAAAATATAGATAAATGATGACAATATGCTCATATAATAGCTTTGCCACTTCGAGGGGGCAACCTCCAATACCACTTCGAGGGGGTAACCTCCAAACCATACAATAACACTCCAATACTCAATATGATGATTAACTACAACCTTCTAACCCCTATATATACCATTCTAACCTATGGCCAATACTGAGGCCGACCTCCTAAGCATAATAAATCATAAATGAATGATATAATAAGATAAGGGGATGTGTGCCACATGTCGGCATCTCCATCAATACATATACATCATAACATCCTTTCCCTAGGTGCATAGCATAATGCTTAAAATTAGTGAAACTTGTGTTCACATGGAAGAATATATCATGTATGTCATGTATGTAAATCATGTATATCATTAACAGCAATTTCATAAAGAAGTAGATATATAATGTTCTAAAATCATAATAAATATTAATATACGAATAAATGTAAAAAAAAATTCGGATGAATGACATAATTTCATATTAAAAATACTTATATATTTTTCACATTTTAAAAATATATTTATTTTTTCATTTTAATTGATTACATGAAACATATAATATAAATCATAATTTAAATTCATAACATGCCAAATGGTCATAAACAAGTATAAATACAACAATGTGGAGTTCTAGGTACATTATGGTTCCCTCAAAAATCACATCAAATTCTTGTATTTGTTGCATTGTTATGCATATAATAATATAATCAAATTAAATCCAACTCTATGTGCTAGAATCATGAAAATTTTGAAAACAAGAGAAAATAATCAATGTTAAAATAGACGGGTCATTATTATTCAATGTAACCTATGGTATCCACTATATATTGCATTAATTCATTTTTTACCTTATGGGATGGGCTCAAAATTTAATTATATGACTATTTTGTGTCAAGAATAGCTATATACCAAAGGATGAGATATTGTAGGTGATACTGGAAAAGGTTTATCTTGAATTACACACACACATATTGTGTATTGGTTTATTAATGATGCAAAACTAACCGATGGGTAATATCAATTATGTATGAAGGATAAGGTTGAATAGGAGATGAAGGTTGCATCTTTGGTGATGGTAAGATAGGTTTGCATGGGCTTTCAACTGGCAATGTGATACATAAAATAGGACACTAATGAAATATTATCAATTATAAACTGCCTTTTTTTTACCCATATACTTCAAATATATATGCAAAGGTGAAGAAATATATCTCATCTTATGAATTCATGGGCATCGAAGTAAAACTTTGACTAAATTATCGGTGGATAAGACTACAAACCTTGTAGGTCTACATTCTTAGCTATGAATTATTAAAGCAATATAATTCTTAGCAATATAAATTATAAATTATTATATTTACATCGTTTTTTTTTGTTTGAGAGAAAATTCTTATCAATCGAAATACTAATAATTAATTCAGTTTTAATGGCAGTTTTAGACGAGCCATATCATTGTTCTAAATTTTAAGTGTATCATTTAAAAACACAGTTTACGGAAAATACTGCCATGGTCAATATATGAAAGAAATTACATATAGAAAAGTCATAAGAAAAGTATTGAGGGGAACTAAAGCTGCAAATGGGCATCATTTGAAGCAGTGACAGAAAGTCAAATTGGATTAATCCACCACCACAGTCTGATCCTGATATTTGAAGATGCATGCTTGTGATGGTTTCCAAATTTTAGGGCCGTATCTTCCCACGTCTTGAATATGTTTATCTGCTCGTTGAGAGGAATTGTGCGAAGCAGAGCACCCACTCTTTCCACTAACCGGCGGATTATATCGTGAAATTTGTAACGGGCATGATCGTTGCTAAGCTGTGGCGGCGGTGGCGGCGGAATAAGATATCCCATAACCGGAACCCACTTTGACAGAAACGAGATTCTGAAAGACATTTCAGTAATTATCTTCCCGTCCGCTAGGCTTTCCAGAAACCTATCCACTAGAATTTGTAGCAGAGGAAATGAATAAGGAGCTCGATCCAGTAATACTTTTTCCGCGAGTTGTCCATCTTTGCAAAATAGTGTGATTGCCGTTTCGTACATTTGCGCATCGTTGCAGAGGATAATGAGATCGAGCAACCACCAGAGAACGTCGATCGCACCCCAACCCTGTATAAGATTTTGGGCCTCCTTGATGTTGTCAATATTGATCTTATACGCATCTAAAATTGCATCCAGACATACATTTCGAGAACGGAGAGATGCGCCGCCGCCTTTCCTCATTCTTGAAATCACGTATTGGGCGGTCCTGTTTCGTATATTATCCACGGTGCTCATATTTATGGGGTCATCCCTTTCTTTTCTTAGCGTCAGATACTTTACCACTTTGCATTTTAGGTGTTGATCAAACGAGCTGGATTCCGGTCTTATAAGCCTGGCACCTAAATCATCCGATATATCTAACTGTAGATGCGATACAAGAGCTTCGATTTTGATAGTTTGACTGGGAGTCCATGGAATTGCTGACAGATATGCCATGCATGCCTTTAATCCTTCCTCGAACAGTATTTGCGAAGCAATAGGTAGAATTTGTAAGGCCTCCTCTGCGCTTGAGAATAGGAGTCGAGTTCTAGCGTAAGAAGAATAGATGAGGCGAATGCATTTAATGAAATCGTCAATGTTGGATAGAGCTTTTATTTTGATCTCCTTATTTGCTGTCGCACAGGACCAACGGTTGGACAAGCTGGCTTCAAAATATGAGGAATGTTTTATCAAGACTTGAGAATGCACTAGAACAGGATTTCCCTTGTATTCATCTCCGTCGCACGAGATTATATGTAATTTAATATTGGCTGTCTTTTCGTCTCCGAGTTGTATAGCCTCTGTATTCATCTCCAACTCCATCTCGCCCGTTTTACTAACTTTTGTGCTCTCTGCTACTATTTATATGAGAAACAAAGCGGCACGATGCTTTTTGACTTTTCTCAAAATAAACCATAACTTCCTAATCAAAACATCCTCGATGCATTTATAGCGAATCCTAAAAAAATTGTAATAATAAAATATTTATTATCGGTGCATCCATCTCCTGTTACTATTTCTATAAATAGTCAAGTCTCTATATTTATTAAAAAAAAAAATTGTAATAATTAAATATTTATTATCGGTGTATGATCCATCTCCTGTGATTATTTCTATGAGAAACAAATTGCTATGCTTTCCAAATTAAGATCTATTTATAGCAAATCCTTTAGCCTCCAAAGTTTTATTAAAAGGTAAACCTCTTAAAACTCACTTCTCTATATTTATAAAAACAAATTGTAATATTAAAACATTTATTATTCATGTATCTCATCCTATTTTTGTGCTCCCCATTATTATTTCTATGAGAAACAAATCAGTATGCTTTTTTAGTTTTCTCAAAATAAACCAAAACCTCATAATAGAAACATTCTAGATTCATTTATAATAAATCCTTTATCCTCAAAAGCTTTATTAAAAAACAAACATTCCTAATCAAAACAGTTTAAATCCTGAATCATTTATTAAGATGTTGGATTTAAGATTTTAGAGATGTAATACTGAGACTAATACATATTTTTCTCTTGAGAGACAATACTATTTTTGTCTCTCTAGAGACACTAAAAATTTTAATTTTTTTGTCGCTATAGAGACATTAAAAACTTAGAAAAAAAAATGTCTTTCTAAAGACAAAGCAAATTTAAAGAATTAAAAAACTAAATTTCTTTTAGGGCAATCCATACATACATATTGTGAATAGGTTGAATCGTGTGATTAAAAATGGGTCAACAAACATTAGATTAATATTAAAAGAGAATACAAAAGGGTGTCTAAATGTCGTTAACCCTTGATATTGAATGGTACACCTATTTATTGAGTTAAAATTACATAATGGCTCCTCCTCCAAACATGTTTCCATAAATTCTTTAGATGATTCTGAATCAATGTCAATGAACTTGAATCGAGTGGAAAGGGCATCAAAATTAGAAAATAAAAACACCTAAGAAGTTTTGTATCCATGAATCATTACTACATTTAGATTCATGCTACTACCATTTTCAACCTGGGGACTCAAAGGTCACCATATTAATAAATTGCAAGTCACTACTTGAGGACTCGAACCATCTCACTTTCAATCTCGGCAGCCCACTCCCAATATTGACCTCCTCTTGCACATATGGAGTTCTCGAGATATTTGATAGCGATTCAAGTAAAAATTGACAAAAATTAGTTAATTTATATTTGTAACCTATAGCATGGAATCATACCATGAAATTTTATAAAAACTACTTCAAACTTTCAAACAAAAAAATATATATGCAATGATTGCTTAATACATGAGATATTAATATATAAAAATTAAAGTAAACTTCCAAAAATTTGGTAACATTTTACAAAATTTTAGTTCAAATTACAAAGGTGATAAAATAATTTAAAATTTTAGTTCAAACTACATAGGTGATAATCTAACACATGAAATCTTAATGGAAATTCTCTTTAATACATGGATTCCAAATAACCCAATGACATTTCACTAAGTTTTAGTTAAAATTTCACAAATATTTGCAGCCATAACCTCGCTTAAATGAAATCTTAAAAGAAATATTAATATGAAAGTGGACACCATAAATTCCATTAAATTTTACTACAAGATCTATTTGGAATATAATTATTGCATCATACAAAAGACATGGATTTCCTATGACATTATTTCACCGTATACAACAAACATGGCTCTAACTTGATCAATTCACATTTTCCAATGTACTCCCAACCTGTTCCAAATGGGAGCTTTGGAACAAGGTATGAACACCCATAAAATCATAAAGGATAAAGGAATTTTTTCAGATGTAGTTGCAACTGCCCTGGTAGACATGCATACAAAATGTGAAAGTATAGATAAGATAAGTGAACTACTTGAAAGAATGCCTCAAAGAGATGTGTTCACATGGAAAACATTAATTATGTGATATACACAAAATGAATTTTTTTGAAAAGGCTTTAGAAACATTCAAGAAAATTTAATTGGCACATAATATAATCCTATCTATCTACTAACGGTATTACAAATATTTATATTTAACAAAGTTTCCTTTTAAATAATATCAATATACACCCATAAAATAGCTTTAGAGCCAAATTTAAAAGCTATGATATTAATTATTACTTTAGTAGGGTAACAATGTTAAAGGTTTACACTTACTTTCGCATTCACAAATTAAATTCAATGAACAATCAATTAGCATTGAAGTTCATTAGCTCTGACATGCTATTATCCATGTATTCATGAGAGCCTATTATTGTATTATAGAACCCATAAGTTTAAGAGTGTTATGAATGATTTTAAGATCTCAACATAGTTAATACAAGGCTACATTTTATGATCCAAATTCATTGTATTACTATCGGTCATATTATGTCATTCTAATACAAGTTTTACGCAATCCATCTCTAGTTCAATTGATGCATCCTTTTGAAAGGATTAGACCTTGTTCATCAAGATAGACTCTATTAAACCCACTTTAACCAAAGTATATATGCTCTAATATAAACAAGTATAAAAAAAGGATTCCATCCTCAACAACTAAGGTCAAACAATTTTTTAATGATCCATAATTTGTAATCCATAGAGAATCCATATATTTTTCTTCATAGATCATGATGTAACACAACATCCAAGTCACCTTCGTATAATAATGAGTTCACATGATGTTATCCTTCGAGGTTTAATAATAAATATTTCAATATTTTTTAAAGTTCTAGGGTAAATCTATAACGAATATCACTTATCTATTTTTATATAATTTTACCCAACCAATAATAATACAATTAAATTTTATTTCAAGTAAAACTTGACGAAGTTAGTAAAAATTATAAAAAGCTTTCGAATAGGGTATGGAAATCCATAAAATCATAAAGGATAGAGGAATTTTGTTAGATGTTGTAGTTGCTGTTGCATTAGTAGAAATGCATGCAAAATGTGTAAGCATAGACAAGACAAGTGATTCTTTTGCTGAATTCCTTAAAGAATTTTGCTTACATGTAGAATATTGATTGCAAGCTATGGACAAAATGGAATTTTTAAAATGATTTAGAAACTTTCAAGAAAATGCAATGGGAAGATTTAACGCAATATTCCAAAACTTTTTCCAACATCCTACTTTTCTATCCCAAAATGGGGGCTTTAGAAAAGGTATGGACATCCATAAAAGCATAAAGGATAGAGGAAATTAAATTAGATGTTGTGGTTGGAACTGTCCTAGTTGACATGCATGTAAAATATGGAAGCATAGATGAGGCAAGTGAACTATCTAACATAATGTTGCGTATAGACATGTTCATGTATGACAACATTGATAGTGGGCTATGCACAAATTAGATATGTTGAAAAGGATTTAGAAACATTAAAACAATTGGAATTTTTAAAGAAAAATTCCACAACCTTTTCCAACATGCTACCTACGTGTGTAAAAATTGGGGTTTTGAACCAAAGTTTTGAATAGGCCATGTATCGATTATTGAAGTTCTATCACACATAATACTTTAGTCATGTTGTAACCTATGTTCTTCTCTCAAAACTATATGTAGAAGTGAGCTTTTGTGATGAGGTTAAAATGCTAAGGAGATTGATGTTGTTGCAAAATGGGGGATTCATATATGAGTTGCACATAGGAAGATATGGAAAAAAATTCTTCCCCCTAAAAACATGTTAGGCCCATTAATGGGAGTGAGGAGCTCTACTAGTAGTCTCAAAAGTCTACTCTTGTTAATAAAAATTGGTTTTTATTATGTTGACACTCCAAATTCATTAGAAGAAATGCAATCTAGTACTCCTTCAAAAAATGCAAGTGAATTGCACTTTACATTATAAGGCCACAATCACTAGCTTTCCTATATTGATATAACATAGTTAATTATTCTATCATAAATAGCGTATGAAATTGATGAATATTTTTATATCACCTTCCTTTGCTATTTCATGTCACATTTGTCTTTATGGATAGCTCGGAGGATATTGTACTTGCGCATTGCCAGCATCTTCTTGTAAACTTGCGTTGCTTTCTTAAACGAAACACCTTAAGCCTTATGATGTTGGGGATTATGGTGAAGGTGAGTACAAATAATATGTAGTATACCGAATTCCCCTCCTATTAGGTCAATCTTTATAGGGGAAGGAGTGGAGACAAGTAATCCACATGAGCATAACCGATTTTGGGCCAAGTTGACACAAGCATGTTTATAACCTTTTATTGGGTCAAATTTACTTTCGCTCCTTAGGGACTTGTCAGAAATGTTAGTTTGTTCTAAATAGACACCCAAATTCTTTCTCGAACAAATAAAAAAATTCCCATCATATTTATCTAAAAAATATATAATGGAGATAAGAATTATCAATAATCGGAGAAACCAATATTTTTCAAACTTTGACCATGGAACATACCCTAACCATAGAGCATAAATTCACTTCTTTTTGAAATAAAGATGTGATAAAAATAGAAGGCAATGGGAAATCACAAGCGGATGGAGAGAAAACAAAAATTGTCCATTTATAAGAGAAGAAGACAAAAAAGATACAGTACTTGATCCACCCAAATTTTTATTGCTCCTCACTTGAATATTTTTCCTTTAGATGTGAATACTCACACATAAAACCACTAGATGATTTTATATTAACCTCTAACTCTGCTCATGTTTTCTCGCATTTTTCTCTTTGCATGCCCATGTCTTCTTTCTATGTCAAGATTTTGCCACATTTTTCCACTAACTACCTAGCTGCAAATATAAATATAACATTAAAATAATATTTTAGAATTTAAATTTGATAATAAAAATGGGCCTATGGAAGCACAATGAATAAGGTGGACGAGATATTAAGGAACAAACATTACACTAGCATGAACCTAAAGGAGAGAAACGACTTACTATAGACTACACATGCAACTTTCCAAAGTCAAAAGTAAAGGTTTATTAAGAAAAACAAGGATGATCAAATGCAAAGGTAAAATGGAATTTATTTATGATAATTCTACAAATTCATAAAACAGAATCAAGATTCAAGATCCAAAATGGAGAAAAACCCATAAGTACAGATGGTGACTCCAAAGCAAGCCAAAAAAGAAGCCATTTCTAAATGATGATGTCACCATAATTCATTGTTGCATAATTGAATGTGATCGAGACAATGTCCCCAAACATGGAATACCACTAAAAATGATTATTGAGAGACTTTGCAACATTTTCTACTAATATAATGAAAGATTGGATGGGCACTAAATGACTTTAAGAAAATAAATACACAAAATTGAAGATCGAAAAGCGAGATATAGAGCCACAAAACATGATTGTCGGGGATAAGTGTAACCATAAAAGATATCTTGGAAAGACACATTAGTAAGATATCTTTATTTTCCCTTGGATCACTCCCTAAGCCCATACCACACCCTAATCATATCACTACCAAATTTAGCATGATATTTGGCATGTTCCAAAAACTCTTACCAACATAAATATTTAATATAAAAATGTATTAAATAAAAAACTAAACATCGATAAAGAGAATGCATATATTGATAGACTATCATATCTTAGAAACATAATTATTTTAGACAATTTCTAAATAAATAAATAAGGTCATAAACTAAGTAAGTAAACAACCAACAAATATAGAATGATTGGGATACTTTGAAAAATGCATATCAAGCGGTGAAAAGTAAAAGTTGTAAGGCTCATGGATCTAAGGAGAGAGTTTGAAACTCTTCTCATGAAAGGCTCGAGACTCGTAAATGAATTCATTACAAGAACAATGACCATTTTCAATCAGATAAGGACTAATGGAGATGTGGTAGAAGAGCATAGAATCATAGAGAAGGTATTAAAAAGCCTCCCAGTCATATTTGACCTAGTTGTGGTAGCCACAGAAGAGTCTAAGGACTTAAGGAAAATGAGTGTTGATGAGCTGATGGGTTCTTTACAAACCCATGAACAAAGAATGATTAGATCAGCCATCTCCTCCAATGAACAATCCTTTAAAAAAATAAAAATGTTAAAGGAAGGGGGAGAGGAGCATACAACAAAGAAAGAGGAAGATTCACCAACCAATAAGAAGGTGGAAGACATAGTCATCAAGAGCCACAAGCAAAAGGAAGAGGAAGGAGCAATAGAACTTACATAGGTGGTTCTACACAAAGGTATGGAAAATAAAATGTGCAATGTTATTACTACAAAAAAAATTGGGAATTATGCTAATGAATGTAAAAAGAAATAATATGATTTTATAAATCATAATTATAATGAAATATTCTCTAATGCAAAAGAAGTTGAACGTGAGAAGAATGAAAAGAATGGAAGTTTATTTTTAACTTGAAATGTAGTTGAGGAAGGAAGCAATCAAGTATATTTAGATAGTGCTTGTCGCAATCATATGTGTGGAAATAAAGAGATGTTTAATAATATAGATGAAGCATTCAAATCTGAAGTAAAGATGGGAACAAACAATAAGGTTTCTATGATGGGTAAAGGTATTTTATCCATTCTCACCAAGCAAGGTGTAATGCCCCCTTCAACGTTTACTCTAGTTCATACTTCGGTGACCATGTTGCTAAGCGTTGAACATTTGTGTGTGCTCCGTTGATCATTAGTTGGCTTCGACTTTGTTGCAGAGAAGGATTAGCATCCTTCCTCACCATCCGGCCTTCTCGGTGTTGTTGTCGATGCCTCTGGTGTGGACCTTCGTAGCATTCTTTGTGTTTATTCCTTTTAGGGAAATTCATGTTCTTGAATTCAAATAGGTGGTTTGAATGACGATTTGGTGTTTTTGGGGCGTGTCCGGTTAAAAGGGGTATTTTTTTCTATAATAATAATATGAATTGTTTATCATTGGTTGGTATTATTATTATTTGACAAGCTTGATCGCTATCATTATTAACGGGTTAATAATTATTTTGAGCTGTAATAAAAATAATAATATTATTATATTTTTTATTTTATTTTTCAACCAACGATTATTTTTATTATTATTTTATTTTTGATTGTTATCGAAATTAATATTAATTATCTTATGTTATTTTGTCGTATCATTTTGATCACCCCGTAGACTGAGCCTCGTTTCACGCTAAAGAAGAGAATACCTGTTATAGCGCCATGGTTGATTGTTGTCTTGTGTTCGTTTCGAGACTTCAACAGCTTAGTTCCCCTTCCTCCTTGATGGCCGTATACACTACTTCGTTTGTTTTATTATGACCCTCTTCACCAATTGTAGAAAATGTGCTTGGGAGACATTATTTTTGGGGTGAGTGACAATTGAATGTTGGCCACCTATTTGTTTCTTTATTTTTCATTTATGCCATGCTTGGCGTGGGATTGTGAGAGTATTTTATCATTATTTTATTGGGGCCTTGTTTTGTATAGGCTGAAAAGCCTTTTTCTTTAATGTTGGTTGTATGCTTGGATCATTGTTCCCCTCTTGTTTTCTCGCCTTACGGCTTGTTTAGCTTAGCTGCAAACACCTTGCGGCCTAGTTTTGTGGTGATTTGGAAACCCTTGTGGAGGCCGGATGCATTGATTTTTTTAGTTGGGTAATTTTATCTCGTATGTTTTCTTGTTACCTTCTTTGGGAAGGACATCCATAACTATGCCAAAGATCCTTTTTAGCACTGGTTGCATGCATGTTGGTAAAGGTGAACTAAATGATTAGACACCTATTGGTTTCTTTTGGTGATGCGGGGTTGTGTATAAGATCCTTTTGTGCATATCCTACAATTATGGCATCCCTTGAGACCACATATCTTTGAGGTGTTTTGTCAAGCAGTTTACCTGCCTTGTGTTTACTTCCACTTTTTGCATACATGGCCCTTGAGGCACCTATGACTCCATTTGACAAACTCATTTCCCCTTGTCTTTGTGATGGATATCATATCCTGCTCTAATCGCCCCATTTTGATGCATCTTGGGAGTACATTTGCAAGGTTGTGAGTCTATCTTTCCTCATGTCAATACGTTTCCTTTTTGGAGTTCTGGGCCTTTCCATTAAACCATTTTTATGTATATACTTGATCATGGCAATCCTTGAGCCCACATCTCTTTCTGACAGATGTCACTTGAAAAATGGAGCTCCCTGCCTGTGCTAAGCATGGATAGTAATGGATTTTTAGTGCTCGACGAGTAGAAGAGAGGAGATTCGACTTGTTAAGTGTTGTTGCTAGTCTATGAGGTGTCCATGCGACCGTAGAAGCTAGAGCTATTTATAGGCATGCTAAATAATACCATCTAACTTTTATGCTACCTTTAACCATACCATGAAATGAATTACTTTTGCTTGTTGAAATGGTAGTTTTCTTGGAACTCTATGGTTGTTATGTTGTTTCTTTCAACCTTTAGGATATACTTCTAATTTCTCCCTATTTTCTTTGATGGTTCTAAACAAGTTTCCTTACAATTTATGGATGCATATGGATTTGTACCTAAGATCTTGTCTATTCTTTCTTTCGTTTGCATTCCATTAATAGATGAGAATTCTTTGGGCTGGAAAGGGAAGATACGGGAGTTTTGTTTTTCTCCCTTGCAAATAGTGATCTAGGTGTTTGTTGTTGATCGGTATAGCTTTGGCTTGAATAGTGTGTTTCTGAATTCTAGATTTATGTTATTATTTGGCTGACTAAGGAAAATTTTACCCTCTCCTGGGTGTCTTCATTTCATTATTATGATTACCCCTTTCGAAATCATGGCTTCTATGTCATTGATACCTCGAGCTCCTGGTCCAAACCTGGTTTGATTTAACTGTTGGTAGAGCAAATACTTGTATTTTCCATGTAATGTGTATGCTTATGGTTTACAAACTCAATTGGGAAATCCCTAGCTCCTCGTTAGCTACGATCATTTTTTATTCACTCTTTGACCTTGTGGTCAATTGGAAGTAGGGGCTTAGCTTATGATTGTTTTAAATGAATAATTAAGTTAAAAAAATATAACCCTTATCCATTTGTAGGGTTCGGTCACTATTAATGTCGGGCTCGTATTGAGTTATTATTGTTCTATAAAAAGGTTTTTTTACAATACTATTCCGAGATTTAGATCTGGAATGTAGTGGATTGCAAAGGGAGTGTGTTTTATGTTGACTCCTAGTTTCAACCGTAAAAGGGTTACATCCGTGGTAATGTGGTAGTTGGAATGTCAAGTCCCCTTGTGCTTAATAGACCATTAATGAGATGTAAAATAAATCATGTTTTTGAGATATGGCTCAGTAATCTTGTGGAAGTCCTATCTCCTTTGTTTGCATCATTATGTAGTCTTAGATAGTTTTGCTAGTTCTAGTGGGACGTAGTTGGGTTGTAGTTGATTCGTATGGAACCCTTGTTATATTGGTAGTGTGTATATAAGTTGTATTAAACCTAGTGTAGCTTTATTGATGACAAACTTAGTAAGACTGTGGCATTAGATTAGATTTAATTGTTGACTTACTTGAATACGGGTTACTTCTTTTATCGTATAGTATGACTATTGTGCTTGGCATGGCAAGATAATCTAATGTTTGGACTTGCCTTTTAAAATCCCTAGCATTGTGACTTCACCACATCCAAAGCAATTTTTCATCTAGAGAAAATAGATTTTTATCAAAAATTGATATTTTGTGACAATATTATTACATTCTAGTAAGGAATGGAATGGCCTCGATGTTCTAATCAAAAATCCTTGTTCATCTAAATTGACTTTGAGAAATCCTATGATTGGGTAGAATTGTTCTTCATCCTATCCATGCTTAAAGCTTTAGGTTTTAGCCCCATTTTTATTCAATCTATTCAAATACGTTTTGCATATGGCACAACTTACCTCTTAATTAATGGAGTCAACTCTGAATGCTTCTTTGGTCTATTTCACTATCAAAGTTTCCCTCTAGCCCCTTCTTTGTATGAGTTAGTTGTGGAGGGATTTAGCTATATTCTTGCAGATGCAATAGGCCATCTAGTAATTCCAACAAGATTTTACGGTGTTCGGGCACCATCACTCGCCTTATTTGAATCCTTAACACTTTGGGCAATAAATCGCACACAATCATTGATATTTTCCTCTTCCTCCTCTTATAAGTTGAACCAAACTTTGGTGTCCCTTAAGGACAACCTCTCAGAACGATAAATTTTGGTGCTTAGAAAATGCCTTTAAATTATAAATTATTATAATACATGAGGTGATTAAATCAAGGCCATGCTTCATTGGCTCAAAGTAGGAGATAAGAGTGTCTACTTTTTTTTTCATATGTTCAAAGCTAAGCATTCAAACCAACAAATACAATTCATTTGAGAAGCCAACTAGTGGCTCAAAGAAGTGATTGACATGTTGCAAGTTTATCCATCTGTTTCACCATTTTATTTAAGGATTTGATGAAACAGATAAGGGTATGGGCCAAGGAGGAATACTTGTAGTGATGGTCGGTTGGAGGTTGTTGTGCATGTTCTGACTTCTTGATCCAATGTTGACTGTGAGAGCTTCCTTTTGGCTAGGAGGAACTACCTGAAATACACAACAAGACCACAAAAAGAGGATTAAATAATATATGTCAGTGGGCTGCCTAGCGTGCTAGATCCAGGAAGTGTGATACTTCCTTGGTGGCATTCAACCCACTATTTAATACAATTTAATGTAAGAAATAACGTAAGTAAATAGAATCCTACTATAGTTGATATGATTTAGGTATCTCATCCAAATACAATAAGCAAATCTAACATAACAGGCTAGGCTATGATCAGATCTGGAAATGAGGTAAATGATTAAAGTGTTGTAACATGTTAGGATTAGATTCTGGGTCACTTGGGTCAATTGAAAAAGGTTATTGGAATCTGGTATTAGCAAGACTACCAAATACAAAGACCGACATCGGTCTGGTATGACCGAAGAAGATTTAGTAAGAACCACCGATCTGCATTCTTTGCTGGTAATAACTCAATAGTTCATGGTTTTGGGGATTTGTCTAAGACTGGATCAGTGATGGTGAGGAGTTGGTTTAGGTCTAGGGAGATGTTGGGAATATTTGGAGGTACTCAGGAGTAGACAGAGGTGATTAAAAGGGTTATGAGTGATGGGAATGGTCGGGTTCACAAGAAGACAATAGTGGTGGGGTGAAAATATAACTAATGGTTGATAAACAAAGGTGAAGAACTCTTATAAACTGAATGGAAATGAAGTGGTGCAAGTTAGAGACACACTTACTAATGCTATGCATGTTCAATGGCTGGGTGGTGGTGATGGTTGATCAGTGAAATGATGATCAACATCGTGGAAGTGCTTCTTGAAGTGCTCATGTGAATGTAAAACCTTCGATCAATGATTATGTTGGTAATGGATTCCTTGATGTGCGAAAGAGCTCAAGTTATTTCTTGCATGCGAGATCTCCTTTGCTCCAAAACTAAAGAATGTGTCTAACCTCTTAAACAAGGTTACCAAAATGGTTATATGGTAACTGACAACATTTCAGGGGTTACCCACATCGGTTTTGGGCTGATCGGCATTGGTTAAGGCGGGATATCATAGGTTGCCTAAAATAGCAGATCCTAGCTATCTTTTTTCCATCTTTGTTCGTTGGTCCCTAGTCTAAATGGAATGTTGTGCTTAAATACATGGGAATGTGATTAGAGGAAGAATAGGCATGTGTTTTTAGGGTTATACTAAGTCTTAGCTCATTAAGGTAAGTAGGGCTAAGTCTTAGTTAGTTATGGAAACATGCTATGAATAGGTCTATGGTGAGGTGTCTAAATTTGAGGTGGAAACTAGTTTTAATTGAGGTAATTAAATAATGAATGAAGTGAGGATGAGTATTAATTTAATTGTAAATAATTAAATTAATATTAATGTGGGGTATAAGGGTCATGGTTAGGTGAATGTGTTTAATTTGGTTATTTGAAAGGGGACCAAGGGGAGTGTGACCCAATTTTGGTGTCTACATTTTCCCCTTTTGTTGCATAGCTTGTATTGGTAAGCAATGCTTGACAAAAATAGGAAGTGATTGCCCCATGTGTGGGTGAAGGTGATCCCCCTCAAATCGGGCACTGATGAGGTGTAAGACGGAATCGGTGAGTGGTTTGATAAATGTGTAGGTGGTGAAGATAGGTGGGGAAAGGTTTGAGTATTGAGGGAAAGGGTGATGGTCAACTTGGGTAATAGGTAATAGGCCAAGGTCAAAATTAGGTCATGGGTAATGGAAATCAAACGCACGCACTCGTATATATTGCAACATGGTACTAGGTTGAAGATCTTGCAAACTCTACATTGTTTAAGGTCGATAGGCTTATTCAAAAAGGGTGAAGTGATTCAGGTATCCAAGGTATAGGATATGGTCAAGAAACACAACGTAGGTCAAGTGCAGGAACATTTAGGTATGCTCCAATACACCAAAGGTTTGGTCGGGATAAATGGCACGACAATAGGAAAGGTATGGTTGTTAGGCTAAAACAACATAGGTAACAACATCGTAAGGTATAGCGAGTACATAAGGTCAATGGTCACACCAAGTAGGTCAAGTTCAGGCAAACAAGGTCATGGCACGTAAGGCCAAGGTACAGGTAAAATAACATCTCTTAAGACGCAACAAAGGAAATGTAGGGGTAGGTTGGGCTTGTAGGTATGTTTCAATGGGTGGCCAAAATGATAAAAAGTGGGTGAGCATGAGTGGCGATAGGTGAAAAGGGAGTGAGGTAAGGGCAACTAGTTGGAAGTGTGACCGACACCGGTTACATGTTGACCGACGACGGTTGACTAGGGCACCAATATGACCAACGTCGGTCAGAGCGGATTGGGATTAAAAAGGAAAATTCCACTTTTTGTGGAATCATTTTTCATTTGCTAATAGTAGAAAATGACAAAGGAGTGGTGGAAAAGTGGAAAGTGACAGAGCGAGATAGAGAGTTGAGTTGGTTAGCCTCGGAGTGGGTGATCGGTCATTCGATAGGTGGGTCCACGAGATCAGTGTGAGCGATTCGGTTGGTTAGAGGTGAAGAGGGAATTTGGTGATGGCAAAGGTAGGAGAGGGGTTAGGTGGACCACCAGTGTAGCGGCTCGATGTGCCCCCATGGAGACGACATCACGACGAGGTAGGATTTGATCCCATTCTATGTTGGTTAGGTAAATTTATTTGTAGAAATCAGGTTTGGGTAAAAATGGGTTTGGGGGGGATTAAATTTGAATTTGGAAGGTATAGGGATGAAATAGGAATGGAGGAAGGCTTATGTAGGGTAAAGAGGGGTGAGGATGGATTGAGGTGAGATTTGGGTAGGGAAGGGTAGGTAGGTAGGGTAGAATGTTGAATTTTTAGAAAAAAAAAAAAAGGGTGGGATTTCGCGGATTTTGTTTCCGCAATGATGGACCGACGTCGATCCAAAGGTTGATTGATGTTGGTAGGAGTTAGTTGGCATCGGTCATGGATGAGGTAACCAATGCTAGTTTTTATTGACCATTTCCAATCAATAAGAACTGATGTCGGTCGGCATTTAGAGGAAAATGGGCCAACAAATGAGAGGGGGTGGGTGGGGGAGATAGGTCATGAGATAGGAAGATATTGTTGACGGAAAATAACTTGGGTAAGAGGTGTGAATAGGTATGGTTTGAGGGATGGGAAATAGAGGAGGGAGAGAAGGGTAGTCTTTTAGGGTTGGGGTGGGGAGATAGGTCATGAGTAGGAAAGGTCTTGGGAATAGGTTGGGTGGGTAAGGGTGAAGTCGGGGTATGGTCGAGGTCTAATGATGTTATGATTTGTTGGATGCAGGCGAGGGATTAGTTGTGAGATGTGGGATAGGGTACCACCCTTGTTATTAGTGGTACAAGGGAGTGTGATAGTTGAGGAGTGGCACCATGTGGCGAGGTCAGCTTGATTGGGGTCAGACGCTACCGACATGTAGTTTGGGAGTCAAGTTTGATGGTCACCCTCATCGACAGATGGGATTCGGCGACCAACACATTTCATTTTCCGACAGGTGAGATGACCGTCACCTTGGAGGATGTTTATAGGATCTTGTGGCTACCGATAGTAGGGATGTAGGTGTATTCCATTTCCTCAAAGGCATCTGAGGAGTTGATGTTGACAATGTTTGGCGAGGGGTTGGCAAAGTTACAGTTCTATAGTGCTAGCTTTGAGTTATGGAGATATGTATTAGGCCCATCTAGAGGAGATGAGGTTAGTGGTGTTGATGATGGAGGTAGTTTGTTGTTTTGCATTTCCAGATGCGGAGGGTGGGAGATTCCCATGGGCATTGATGGGGGTTCTTCACGAAATGATGGAGGACATGACTGGTTTGCATGGGCACCAACATTCTTGGTATAGCTATACAGAGAGTTATGGGCCTATGGGAGGCTACGGAGGTTCACTTGTGTTGTATGTTCCTCCTACACTGTTTGGGCATATGAGCACATCGTGTGTGTGTGTCCAATGGGCATGCCCCGACCTGATGCATTCGAGGTGGGATTGGTTTGGGTGGGCTACAAGAGATGTGTACCTGCTGTTGGAGAGCACCGAGGTGCTAGAGCTACACATGATGTAGCATATTACAGCGTGCATTAGAGGGGTTTTCTAGTGTGGACATCATTTGGAGGTTGTATGTGGGCTTCCCATCATATAGGTAGATGGCCGAGGAGCTACAGGAGCTATAATTTCTCTGATGGATAGAGGGGCATCGTGTAGGAGAGCACGAGATGATACCTGTTGATAGGGTCAGACGGCAGTTTGGGTTGCCGCAGGATGTACCTCCACCATTTCCATAGTATAAGAGGGATGACATGGAGAGGCCTATGCCTCTACCATAGCCAACAGTGACTACAAGGTAGGAGGAGCAAGTGGTAAACCGGTGGATTGATGATGTCGGGGTTACAGATAGGTATAGATAGTGGTGGGCAACACAACTATGGGTAGTATTGCCGAGGCCAGGGCAGCCCTGACTTAGCCACTATCATAGTTTAGAGGGACACCCTATAGGGGTAGGTGGCTACTCTTGTGACACAGTTGGGGATAGTGCAGGGACAATCGACAATTTCGAGGCACATGTGGCCATGCTACAGCACATGTAGTATCCCTACAGGCTGTAGGCCAAGTAGTAACAAACAAGTACCCGCACAGGGTGGGGATGGATATGGGGTACATGTGGCCTCCCTACATGTGTATGTAGCACATTTATAGGGCAGGTTGGCCACTACACAGTGTAGATTATGGCACTTCGTGCCCAGGTATAGGCACGAGATCCTACACAGATCGGGGAGAAGGTCCCATTTTACAAGCAGGGGCGACAGGGTCCCACGGTATAGGTACAGGGTCAGAGGCCGATGGAACCACCACAGATAGTACCCATGGCCAAGTTCAGGGATGCCTAGGTAAGGTGAGATATTATCAAGATCACCTGATGGCCACAGGGATAGATGTCCCTAGCTATGCTTGAGTATAGAGCACAATAGGCATCAAGTGAGAGGACCAGGTCTCACACTCATAGTGTGGAGAGTACAAGGGGCCGACGAGCCCCAAGATAGGGTCAGGCAAGGCCACTAGTTCATGAAGGCCAACTCCAGGTGAGGTACCAAAGATAGGTCAAGCCGAGGCCCATGGAGGGTGGTGAGATGCTAGCGGGATGCCACACAGGAGCAGAGGAGGAGGAGGAGACATGTGAGATAGGCATGGAGGGTATCCGGTGATTGATATTTGTGCGGACCTCCATTTTTGTGATTTTTGATATATACCGGCCTACGTGCCAAAGAGAGTGAGGATGTACACGAGAGTTTTGAGATTATTTGTATTTATTTGTATCTATGTACATATGTATGTATACACAGACTTTCTCATTTATATAGATGATGATATTTATAGTATGGATGGTGTACTTATTTTAATTTCCATTATTATTTGTGTATGTGATGGAAACTAGGTGAATTAGGCATGATTAAGTCGAGGTCTTGTAGGCATGGTTGAGTTAGGTCAGTTAGGCGTGTTGGAGCTAGGTCATAGGCATGATGGAGTCATGTCATAGGCATGATGGAGTCAAGTCATAAGCATGGTTGAGTTTAGATCATAGGCATGGTTGAGTTGTTTGAAATATAGGTGTCGATTATTTGGTCCTGTATAGGATAATCAATAAGTAATGAGGAGGGTGAATGGTAAGGGAGACAACAAGAGCCACCTAATTGAGAAAGTCACATGATCACGAAATGTCACATTTGTGGCACATCCCTTAAGCGGGTAGAAAATTAGGGTGACAAAGGTGATGAGATGAAAATAGGTTGGTTTGAGCATAACCTAGTGTGAGACAACATGCCTATTTGGCAAGAGACCCAAGATCAAAATAGGCAAGTCCATGACAAAAAAGTTAATCTTTTTCTTTTTGCTTTTACTTTTGTTTTTGTTTTGATAGACTGATCGATGTGGGAAGTCTATGTGGGATGAGTAGATTTTCTCCTTGAGGTCTTCATGAAGTTGATCGATGTGGGAAGCTTCACCATTATATTATATTTTTGCAATGACTTTATATAGTTTTCCTTCAAGGGAGCAATCTATTTATAACAACTAGATAGAGAGAAGAGATGTCCCTTTTTGAGGGAGTCATCTTTTGCTTGGAAGTTTGACTCAAGGAGTTGAATCCCATTTTGTTTTTGTTTTTTGGACATTTTAAGTCATGGAAAAGACTATAAAGGAAGATTAGGTTCTTGTTTAGAATACAAAACCATATCACGCATAGGTTAACTATGAAAGAGGTAGTTTCAAGTGACGAACGACCATGGGATTCCATCTTTTAAGAGAATCATGTTATGAGTAGAGCCATGGTACTCATGTTCAAGATAAGGTGAAAGGTGACATGTAATCAAAACATTCTTGTTTAGTCGTTGATCCTCAAAATGGGTAATATGGAGGTGAACAACACTCAAGGATGAGTAGTCAATTGACAAAAGTGAGACATGACTTAATGTCAACAATAAAATGGTCGAAGATGCAAGGTGTTGAGAGGCTCAAGTTCATGTTTACCTTCGGTGAAGAAAAATGATAAGCACCGATCTATAGGCATGTGTAACGATATATGGTCTAAGCTAATTAGGATTAAATTTTCCCGTTTACTTTTCTCTCCTTTGGTTACATGTTGATTTTCCTTCGAACAAGGTCGCCGACTTCGAAAGGTTCATTCATGGAAAAAAATTTGTAGGCACGTTTGATACATTTTTGGTAGATTTGGAGATGGTCAAGAGCATTGAGATGACGTTCATCTAATAACTCAAGTTGCGCTAAATGATCCTGGTGAAAGTCATCATCGTTGAGCATGTCTTGTAGTGAGATGCAGAGAGATGGAATCTGGACTTCGAGAGGCAAGATAGCCTCGGTACCATAGACCAGAGAAAAAGGTGTGGCAGCATTTGAAGTGTAAATACTAGTGTGATAAGCCCACAAAGCGAAAGGAATGTGTGAATGTCAATCCTTCCCAATATCATCAACTACTTTCATAAGAATTTTGTTCAAGGTTTTATTAGTCGATTTTTCTTGCCATTGGTTTTGCGGGTAATAAGGTGATGAGAAACCGAGTTGGATGCCAAAAACGTCACATAGTTTACGTAGGGTTTCATTTTTGAATTGCTTTATGTTATCAGTGATGAGACAATGAGGAACACCAAAGCGACAAACGATGTGATGGTTGATGAAGTCACATATTTTCTCACTTTTGTAGAAAGGAGGGCGATGGCTTTTACCCATTTAGTGTAATACACAGTAGCTGTTATAATCCATTGATGGCATTGTGAATAATGGGAATTAATCTTACCAACAAGATCTAAGCCCTATTGAGAGAAAGGACAAAGGTCTCATGTGACCTGTAAGGCATGACTAGGTGTGTGATGAAGATTAGCATGTTGTTGGTATTTGACCTAACATTTGACATAGTCACAATAGTCATGGTTTAGGGTTAGCCAATAATAGCCAAGATAAATAATGCGTTTTGGAACAGCTAAACCACTAAAGTGACCTCCACAAATTCCATCGTGAACTTCCTTGATAGTGTAGGGAATTTCAGAACTTATAAGGCATCGTAAGAGATAATTATCAAAGTTGCGCTTATAAAGGAGACCACCCATGATGACATAACAAGAGACACTTTTAAGAAAGGCACATTGTCCATTACGAGTGAGATCAATGGGTAGAATGGAAAGGGAAAGATAGTTTGTAAATTGTTTATACCAAAGGTCACGTGGGTCAGGTGTAATGGTTCGACGGAGTAGATCACATGGGGTAAGTAAGAGGGTGATTGTAACCTTTGTATTATGATAAAGATTTTAGAGTCAGAAGACGAAGTGGGTATCTGAGAAGCCAAGTAGGCCATGGTGTCCAAAAATTTATTGATAGAACTTGGAGTAGTTTGAAGTTCATAACGGTCAAAGGTGGTCAAAAGTATGTCTACGTGATGTTTATGCTTTTGAAGTATCTCATTACGACACTGGTATATACCATTGACTTGGTTTATGACCATCTGGGAATCACCAAAGATATTGATTGACTTAACATCTAAGGCATAAGCAGCATGGAGACCCAATACGAGTGCTTCGTATTCGGAAATATTGTTTTTACAATCAAAATTGAGTTTGAAAGACAAAGGCATAGGTTCACCATCAAGAGGAATGAGGATAACACCAGCCCCACCTCCACATTGACACTTGGAGCCATCGAAGAAGAGTGTCATTTTGTAAGAGTTCATCTAAGGAGAGGGTAGCTATGGATTCGTCTTGGAAATCAAAGTTAGAGGGTTGTGTATTCAATTTTTATACCCCTTAACAAATAAGGACAACCCCATGCACATCGCCCTATCACCTAGTGGGAACGGGTACTCACCCGAGGCACGCACAGGCGCTGAGCCCCTCTTTTACTTGAGTTGTGGAAGAAGGTAGCATAGATTTGTAATAGGAAGACAGAAGAAACTCCTTATTCAACTAAGAACTTCGAGTAAATGTTACACTAATGTATTCATTCAAACAAAAAGCATATTGACAAAAGATAGATTTGAACCATGAGGGAAAGAGGATGCATAATGATTATACTCATTCATATGAAACATACTGAACATAACAAAAAGAGATGTGTATGAACCACGAACCACATATATTCATAATTGAACATGTCCAGTAATCACATTACATCTATCAGGGTCATTACAAACCAAAAATGATAGTGCGTATCGAACCATGTAGTAGGACTAGACTTACGTCCCTTATAATGCAAAAAGAAAAATATGTATTCATCCCTTAATACATCACTTTTCCTCTGAGATATCCTAGCCCATCCCATAAAGATCCCCATGTATTTCCGTAGAGCTTCGCCTTTCATTTGCTCTCTCTAATTTCTATGTTTCTCCATTGATCTCTCTTTCTTCTACTTGGAGCTTCTATTTATAGCCTTTCTCAACACCTTCAAGCCTTTGCGGGAGTTACAGATCTATTGCCAAGTGTCCAAGGTGGTCCTCCATGGGAGCATGCTTCTTCAAGCTCGAGCTCTCCACTCTTTGCAATGATGGCCTTCTATAAACTTCCATCACAAGGTATATTCCTTCCTAGGCCACCCTATTGCCAAGATGGCACCTTATCCACTCCACATGCGCATTCGGGTCACGCTTTTCTCATGTTCTATCTGATATGCCAAATATGGCTAAGTCCCAAAACATTTTCTCTACCTTGCATGCACGCCACTTGTTCTACTAAACCTTCCTAGAACCATGTCCTACGTGTTTTCTCCTTACGTACCCTTTCTTTAAGTAGGTCCCGCACGCCCACGTGCTTCTCATTACTTAGCAAATAAATTAGGGTCCCAACATCACCCCACACTACGGCTGTTCTCCGCCCTCAGGAACACCTTCTTAATGAATAAAGAGTGATTGTTTTTAATAGTCTGGAGAAATAAATAAAGGAACGAAGAATTCTAGGGAAGAATGAAAAAATGGGAACTATGATCATTTCTGCGATAGGAGAGGGAAATCTTTCATCAAGTCTACCTCCAACTTATTCCAGGTATCAACTTCGCTTTGTGCCCGTTGTGACAGAGGTCGCCAAATAAGGTGGTCACCTCTTCAAAATTCAACATTTCTACGATCCCCTCTAACTATTTTCCCAAATCCTCGAGTGTGTCCATCCTTCGAGTGATCTGGGGATATAACTCTTTCAGCTGGTTTTTGATTGAGCCTCGTAGGGTCTCAATAGCCTCTGATTTCTTCTCAACCTCGGCTAGAATTTTATCTCTTTCAGCCCTATTCCCCTTGTTCTTTTCTTGAAACTCCTTGAGCTCCACCTCATGGGTGGCGACCAGGATACTCACCACCGTATATTTATCGGTGCGGTTATTATAGGTGGCCTCGGTAACTTAGGCGATAACTTTCACATACGTGAGGACTTTCTTGTACTGGGCCATAATGGCCACAACCTTCATCTTGTCTTCTTTTCCTCTGCACACTGATGCCTCCTCTGCAGAATCCAAGGCTAGTGCTTGTCTTTCCATTGTGAGGACATGAGTCAAGTCCTCTAGACACTCCAAGGTGGATCCATACTTCTACGTTGGTGGCGTTAGATCTGGATGCTTCAAGAAAATGGCATCTGTGATCATCTCTTCTTTCTTGTAGACCTCGTGCACCCTTGCCTTCTCTTATTTCAACTCACGCCTTAGCTGCGCATTGATTATCTCCTCTTACTTTAAGTCCTTGGTTATTTTCTCCAATTCTTCTTCCTTCTTTTCCAGCTTTTCCTCCAGGAACTTCACCTATCGTTCCTCCCGAAGAGTCTTACCTCTACTTCCACCGAAACCTTGTTTAGTGCATTGTATACATGTTCTTCTCGAAAGTTGTTGAGTGTTTACCAAGGGGTTGTTACCTTTTGACTTTGGTACCTTCATTATCACCCCTTGTCTCTCCTTGAATTCTGGTTTGTCGATGTGGGACTCAAATTCCCAAGAAAGCATTTTCCTTGTCGAGGTTATGCACTTTCCTCAAAAAATGATGGCATAGCCAAGAACAAATTCGTTGGAATGGTGCTTTGAAAATGTGCATGCAACACCTTGTTCAGGACATCATTATAGCCCATACTCGAACTCCGTGATGCCTCTATGCTTTTTCTCCCTATGTGCATGCCCTTTGGGAAGCTCACCGTCAAACTGGGGCCTCCTACTACGATGTTGTGATCCTTTCGATACTTTCTTCTTCAACTTCCATCAGCACTATCCCCGCACTTCACTCCAACTCTTGTTCTACCAAGGTTTCAATTATCTTTTTGCTTCCCTTTATGCGGCCTCATTTATCTATTCCTTGGTGAGGCTTAGGGTCCCTTGTTATATTTTGACTTCCTCACCTACTCCCCGTCCCGAGTATCTTCTTCTTCCTTGTTAAACTCCCTTTTGTTAAAGACGTGTTTATTTTATTCTTCCTCCTCCAAGTCATGAACCTCATAGATAGGATGGTCCTCGTCTCCTAGTTCATCTTCATCATCATCATCTCTCTCGCCTCTATAGGCCTCCAAGCTCTCTGTATCCTCTCGAATCATTTTCTTCTATCACCTTCTGCTTCTTCTTGACAGGAGATTTTGCTTCCTTCTCCTCCTCCTTTGGTGACCTCTCCTGGGTGATGGGTTCCTCGTGCTCCAACACTTCTTCCTCTGGAGTCTTTGCTTTCATCGAGGACTTCTTTCTCTGTGTGTAAGTATTGGGCTTAACACTTGTCTCCGACGCACTTACCGCTTGTGTATCCTGAACACTTGGTGATTTCTGCACCTCTTCTCTTTCCCTCTTCTTTGGCGTGGGATTCTTTCTTCTGTTGGGTCCTCAGGGATGGATACATCATTTTCCAAGTATGTGCCCTTTTCAAATTTTGGCCTGATATGCAGGTATATCCTTGTTGCATCCCTTCTAGTGATTGGCAATGTTACTAGTTTCATCATCTATATCTTGTGGGAGACATATCTCTCCACGTATGCGCACTTCTTGGGGTAAACCAAATTTTTGTGTAGCTCTTTGTGGTCTTGATCCACCTCACTAAGGTCAAACCTTAGTTTCTTGGCTTCTATGAACTTGTTCACCCCTGGTTGAAAGTATTGCATGGTGAAGGAGAAGGGAAGCTTGCACCATGGGCTCATTGTTTCATCTGTCAACCTAAATATGCCAATACATAAGTGTTTATATAACACAAATTCAGCGTCTCCATTCATGAGTGTAGGTAAATACTCTAGAATTCTTCATTCTACCCTGAACACGTCCCTCATGTGCTTGTACCATTTTTCTAAGAGCACCTTATGAGTGGCTGTCATGGTCTCACAAGTATATTTTGCGAACCACTTTGCGGGTGAGGGATCCTCTTCTGGGTACTCCTAGATAAACCTTTCCAGCCCATCAGGCACTCTGATTTCTGAGAAGACAATAGTGAGGAGGATGTTTCCAAATAATATTTTGTCACCTTTTTACGCATTGCTTATGATTTCATCCGTAATGAAATCAGATAGATTGTAGATGGTCCCCTCAGCTATTTTTTGGCATACATTAAGCCATGCCTTGTTCACATGCATCCATCTCTCCTGATCATTAAGCTTCATAACCAGGCACACACTCATCCTCATCATGGGGTCTGGGATTTCAGTAATGTCAAAGTATCGTGACCCTTTCTTGTAGGCGTACATGCCTATTGTCTCTTTGATGGCCTCTTTGTCGCTTAAGTCATCATCTAGACTCTTTACCTCACAGTAAGGCACAGCAGTGAATTTTTAAATCAATTATGGAGTTATGCGCATCTTGCGCCCCATGAAATAGAAATGATTCTTGTGCATGCGTGACATCGGCCACTGGTAGAGGCAATTAGGCTTTCCGAAGTATGGTAGTTCATAAAGTTGTAATAACCCTGCCTTCTCCTTCTTAACTTTTACCTCGTCGCTATAAATGGGCATGCCTTTTGACGTTCTCTTATTAGTTGGACGCACCAACTCCAAGGCCATCTCCTTCTTTGTTTTAGTTGTATGCGATGGTTATAATCACTCACCGTCATCTTCCTTAGGTTTTATTCCCCTTCTTTTCCCAACAACACCCCATCTGGGTAGTGTATTTCTACGTACCATTCTTCATTTGTGCTCTCGACAACTGTTGTTTGTTTTCCCTTGCCCTTTTGTTTCTTCTTCTTTGGTGAGATGGTTGGTTTTTTGGGTGCCATCTTTCTGACTGGTTTTAGTACTTAGAACTTCTCCCTCTTGCTCTACTTTACCACTCTATCCAGCCCCAATCTCAATCTTTATGGAAAAATCCTTCTAACTTCATGCCCTAGTCACCAAACCCTAACTGGAAAAACCCTTCCACAAGACGCGCATGCTTACTTAACTTCTCCACGCCCATGTACTCCTTTCCTACTGGTTTGTGAATTTACCCTAGCTATGCACTTTAGATCTCTCAAATGTTTCCTTCGATGCAAATATCTTGCTTTGGATGCCCTAGTTCACAAGAGCTTTCTTCCCTTCATAATCACAATGTAAATAATGAAGTGCTCGACCTCTTATTTATAGCTTTTCCTTTTTATAGCATTAAATGCTCTCTCACCTACCACCAGACAATCGTCAACCTTAAATGTGGATTTTCCACTAAGCCAATCTTAAGCACCTTTTCCCACATGCCACATCTTGCATAAAAACCCTTTACAATCTTCTCGGTGCACACAAATCCAACATGACTAAAGACTCTTACACGCACGTTTATAGAACCGAAGGCACTTCTTCTGTCCTTTTCCCTATTTTTTCCCTTGCCTACCTCATATTGTTCCTACACTCTTCCTTTTTCCTGTAGGTGGTTTCTTCAAGGTTGTCTTAACACCAACCATTCATGTCCATTCTTCTTTACGTGCTTATTAACCTTATGTGCCTTTAGTCCTTTAACCAGGCCACTCACTACAACTTCTACTGCCAACACACACTTGTATTATAGGCCTATACTTCCTTTCACTCCACCCCACACTAAAATAGATGCACGGTCCTCTACACATGCACAACATTCAAAAAGTAATGTGGTTACCGCGCACATGCCTCAAAACAAAACAACGAAAGGAACAAACAATGAGAAAGGGAAACAAAAGAAAAGAAAATGTGCTAAAGGAAAGTCTATTATAACTGGCAACACTACCTTATTTACAAACACCAAGAAGACTTATTTATAGTAGGGCTTCAACCTACTCCCATTGAAGTGTCTGTAATCTCGTCTCATCTAGTGCTTGCAATCGGCACGTGCCTCGAGTCAAGGATGTATAAGATGATGTAACGGCCCAACTAATGGACTTTTAGCTTCACAGGATGGCATAAAAACTTGGAATCATATAGCAAAACTATCTAGCCCAACCTCAAACTTCTTGTTCTTGATGTGACGATCATGCCATGCCTTTTGTTTTTGTTTTTCAATCTTCTAGCTCCACCTGGCGAGTGACCATCTTTCATCCAACTGCATTAATTTTTCAATCCTTTCTTCCAGTGCTTGCTCATCGGCTAATCCTCCTGGCACGTTATACACAATGCCGAAGGTAACATGAATTCAACTAGTAGGACAGCCTCTGTGCCAAACACCAATTGAAATGGTGTGGCCTGTTTAACCTTTTGTAGGTTTTCCCGTATGCCCAAAGAATGGTTGATACTTTGTCATCCTAATTTTGTCTACCAACATCACGAGATCTTAGTCAATATGTGACTAAGAATTTTGTTAAATGGCTCAACAGCTCCATTTTCTTGAGGGTGATAGGGGGTAGTCTTGTGATGGGCCACCATGAATTCTGATAACAAAATCTTGACCATCTCATTGAGAAAGTGCATACCTCTATCACTTGTCAAACTCAATGGGCATCCATACTTGCTGATTATATTTTCCCATAAAAATCTAGTAGTTATAGCCGCTGTACAATCTTTTGTAGGTGTTTCCTCTACCCACCGTGTCAAATAATCAGTGCAAGTGATGATATATTGTGAACTAGTCCTTCACGCCGCAAGGCGAGATTGGTCCTATAAATTCGATAGCCCATTTCTTAAATGGTTCCGCGTTGGCTATTGGTTGTAAGGGCATTTCATCCCTCTTTCTAGGTTTTCCAAGGTGCTGGCAATGGTCACAAGCCTTGCAAAACTCAATACAATCTTGGTAAATGGTTTCCCACCAAAGCCTTGCGAGCAAAATCTTCTGTGTGGTTGCATTTCCCGCATAGTTTCCTCTTGCGATCCCACCATGCGCTTCTTCCATAATTGCAATGCACTCATGTTCTAGCACGCATCATCGCAGAACCTCATCACGACCCAATTTGTATAGATCTTTGTTAATCATCATGTAAGGCACAAAGTGTGTATGGCTAATTGTTTTGTCTCTAATGTCTTCATCCCTTCTGGTGCCATATCCATTTTGAGAAACACCACAATATCCCCTAAGTCTAAGGGTGCGCATTGTAACCTAAACAATATTCTTGCGTCTAACATGGTCTCCTCACTACTTTGCACATCCTCTCCTGAGTTAATTCTAAACAAGTGATCGGGTCTAAAATTACTCTTTCTTAGCTTCACAACCATGGTGAACTCGAATTCTTTAAATAGCAGGACCCACCGACATATGCATCCTTAAAGAACATGCTTATTGACAAAGTATTTTAATGTCATGTGGTCCGTGTAGATTATGAAGAGTGTTTCCAATAGATACTCCCTAAACTTATGTAGTGCATAGATCATGGATAATGCTTCATGCTCAATAGTTGTGTAATTTTTCTCTGTTGGTGTTAACTTTCTGCTAGCAAAACACAAGGGATGATCAACAATCCCTTCACCAAGTTGTGTTAATATTGCTCCAATGGTTGTGCCTAAGGCATCAACATGAACATGGAAAGGCTTATCCCAAGAAGGGAATCGTAGTATGGGCACGGTGACAAGCTTATCCTTTAAAGTATTAAATGCCTTCTGTTGTGCCTCTCCCCAAAGGAAGGCACTCTTATGTTTAAGAAACTCTTCTAAGGGCATGGCTATCCTAGCATATCCCTTGATGAACTTCCTATAATACCCTGTATGCCCAAGGAATCCGCGCACTACGCTTTGGCTAGTAGGCTCCCCTAACCCCACAATGATAGAAAATTTGGCGGGATCTACTAGTAAACCCTCCCTACATATTATGTGCCCCAATAATGTTCCAAATGGGGTAGCAAAGACACATTTCTTAATGTTGAGGGACATTCTCAACTGTCGACATCTCTCAAACATTAATCTTAAGTTATCATAGTGGTCCTTCACTAGCCCATACATTGTCCAATCATCTAGATAGACTTGAAGAAATTTGTGGATAAAGTCCTGAAATGCTTGTACCACAATGTGCGAGAACACAAGAAAGCGCATTCTTCAACCCAAAGGGCATGACCGTATAGGAAAAACTTCCCCACTCAGTGGCAAAATTTTCTTCTCTTGGTCCTCCTTTGCAATCCGAACTGGTGGTACCACGAAAATCCATCCGTAAAGGAATGGATTTCACCTCCGCCACTCCTTCCAAAATTTCTTCAGTGAAGGGGGTTGGAAAAGGATCAATGACACAAATCGTATTCAATTCCCTATAGTCTACGCAGATCCTTATCCTTCCATCCTTTTTTATACTAGAGTAAGTGCACCAAGTTGGGGGCCAAAGGGGGTCTTAAGTGGACGCATTTTTCGAAAAAAAAAAAAAAAACTTCAACTTGTACGAGTTTTTGAAATAGTTATACCAAAAATTGGAATATGTTGTAGAAATATGATTCGTAGCATTTTGAGTGTAGTTTTCTAAGCTACTAAATTTTGTTGAAAACGGATAAGTTTAAGTGGTTCAAACAACTAAAATACCAACAAATGCTCTTGTTTTTGTTAAAAAAATGTAATAGAGTGAATTTTGTGCCCCCACCATGTTTTGAGCACCATTTAGTATTTTTGAAAACCCTTTGGTAGAAAGATAGCTAGGAGCATCTAGTTTGGGCTCCATTTTTTTATATTTATGATTTTTCTAGTACATAAATTTTATGTTTTGAAAAATAACGGAGCTCCGATCGTCCCCCCCCTAACTACCTCAAAAATTATCAATTTTTTTTGTTTATTTTTTGAATGTGTATATAATTATGCCTAGTTTGGGCTAGTATAATTTTTTTTAAATTTCGATCACCAAAAAAAAAAGATACACAATGAAAGATAGACATATTTACACTTCAAAAAAAGTTATAAAAAGGCATAGTTAGAAAATAAATAATATGGAAACCTTATATTAGTCAAAAAAATTGAAAAATTATATTTTTAGAAAGAAGAAACTCTGCTCTACGTCATGGTATAATTTTTTTGAAAATGGAGCGATTGTTTTATTTTGATTTATCATAGAGGAAGTGGCATTTTTACATTTTCTTGTAAAAACACGTTGTTTTTGTGTTAGTGCAGGTCCATGCCTCATGCTTGGGGATCCAAACCGGATCCCAAGCCTTGAGGCATGGCTTGGGAAAAGATAAAATGTGAAATGTGTACGCGTTATAACACGTACGCATTTTTCTTTGTTTTATATATTGTGGCCCCCCAATGTCCCTTTCATCTCTTTCACAGGAATTCTGCAAACATTTTGTTGTCTGCAATTTTCTCTACATTCTTACACGATTTTTTAGTAGTTCATTTTGTCCCCTACCCCACTAGTTGATTTTTTTAATCATGGGCGATAAACATCGAGCTAAGGACAAGAGGAAAGTCAATAACAAGACACCGGAGCAATTGGAAGAGAAGAGAATAAAGAAATTGAAGAGAATGCAAAAACTTCAAGCAGGGAAAGGTACATCCGCTATATCAAATGTAGCTAATGTATTAGAAAATGGGGATGAAATACATAATGAAAATGTAGAGAATAATAATTTTGCAATAAATAATGATATTGAATTGAATGATAATGTTGGTATGGATGAAGAAATTGATATGAATCCAATTGTTGAACCCTTACTTGAGAATCCAAATGTTAACCTTGAAATTTGTATGAAAACATTGAATGAAGAAAGTAACCTTGTAAACAAATCTTCACCTCTAAGAACACCTCCTTCCATTTTGCGAAGAAAACCAATTCACTTAATTGAAATTGATGAAAACATTATAAAACCAATGCCTAACAAAATGTCTAAAAGAAATGCGAGAAGAAAAGCTAGTAGAATTTGGGATAATTACTTTGAGAATTTCAATAACACATAAATATGTTAATTATTTGTTTCATTGATGAAATTAATTAAGATGAGACCTATAATGAAGACCCTAGGGTTAAGAACATCTAATGTTGTTGATCAAAATGCATCAATTGTTGAAAACATACATAAAGCATACCAAACTGTAGGTGGAAAAAGACGCACCAAAGATAGTAATGTTACACAACATGCACTAACTAATTATATAGTAAGTGATAAAACAATTAATAAATGCTTGATTAGAAAAACAAGCGGTGCTTTAAAGCTAAACAGAAAACACTTATGAAAGCAATAGAGACACGTAAACGTCTTGAGTCGAGTCAATAACACTAACTATTGGGAGCCCCTTTCTCTAGCGAGACGTCCACGAAAAGAGAATAATACATCTAATATTCTAAAAGAATTAATTGTAAAATTTTGGAATGAGAACACAAGGGTGTCACCGAATAGAAGAGATACAGTAAAAAGAAGAATAGGTTCTCGTAATTATGAATCATGTGCAAAACATTTCTTAGATATGACTCAAACAGAAATTGTTCTCTAAGTTTAAAAATGAAAATCCACAAATTAACATTAGCCAAAGATTCTTTGAAATGAGCAAACCCTTTTATGTGAAAATCAATCACTCACGTACCACTTGTTATTTCAGACATCATGTTGAATTTTCAATGCATTATGATGTTTTTTGTCAAATACGTCGTGTTTTGCATACTGACATCATGTTGCAGGAGTGTGGAATAAATGTCCCAAAAAAATCGTCAAGAGAATTTATTCCGACAATAGTTTGTGAAAATCAACAAGACAATTTTTTTATAACAAAACATGTTTGGATGGAAAGTGTAATGTATGCGGTGGCTTGCCAAATCGAAAAGTTGTATCCACGAGGAGAGTACATATTCAATAGGAAAATAATTGGTCGATTTCACCAAATATAAATCAGTGGCATACCAATTAAAAGATGGAAAAGAATCTAGGAGGTGTGAATTTGTTAGAAAACAATTATCTCATATCGAGAATATATGGTCAAATTCATAGAGGAAATTTTTATGATTATGCAAGGCACACACATAGAGCTCGATGGTTGGATGAACAATTCAAGTTAAGAAAGGACACATTCCCACTTGGTACTATTGTTTCAGTAGTTGACTTCGCAGAGAATTACACATTGCAGCCACAAATGGTGGTTCAGTCTCAATATTATAACTCAGTGCAAGTTTCTATTTTCATGCATATAACATTCATGCACTCCTGAAAGCACTTGAGAAAGATTTAAAAATATTAAGATAGTATCATTTCTACATTAGTGATGATCAGATACATTCTACATAATATGTACAAGGGTGTTTCCAGGTGTTTTATGCAAAATTAAATGAGCGGAACATTAGTTTCGATCAACATTACATTTGGTCGAGACAATTACACATCACAATTCAAGAATGCATAGATGTTTTATTGGATAAGCAAGATGCACAAAGAAAAAATGTACAACATATCTGGAGTTTTACAGAGGCAAGGAATGGAAAAGGAGAGCATGATAGTAGGAGCATGTGTGAAAAGAGCACTTGCAAGAGAAGAGTTAAAGTTCAAGGATGTTGCTAAATTTACAGATGCAAAAAACATTATTGATTGGTGTGTTAATAATATGGGCCATGAATCTCAAGAGAGATCAACGGTTCATAGATATTTTTGGTTGATAGAGGAACAACATGTGGCAAACTTTGAAGATTTTATGACAGTTGCAGGATCAAGTGATATGCACTCATTCCGTAATTCGATGCAAATGCTTAGACTATTTATACTAGGTGCATGACATGTTTTTGTAGATCATGCATTGATTTTGTGTGGAATGAATGTGAGTCACAACAGTGGGTGGATGAATGGACTTATAGACCTCTAATTCCACTCTACACACATCAAGTTCCATGAGCATTACAACTTGAAGGGTCTTCAGATCAAATGACAACATCACCTGACTTTGACCAAGTCTCTAATTTAGTGCAACAAGGTACATACATATATGTACATGTCATGTTTTAGATTTATAAATTATTAAATGGTCAACTATTAATGTATTTATAAATTGACTGAACAATTTTACTTTTTGATACATAGGGCATGTTTTTTCAGTTATTGCGATGGAATTTAACAAAGAGGGAACAAACTACTTCTTATCTCATTGTGTAGAGGGAATTTTTTTGACTTCCATAGTCATTGATGGTGAAGACCTTGAGTATCCCACTAGATCAGTGGTAGTCACTGGAACTTGGCTTCGATGATATCCTATCAAAAATCAAACATTTGGTTGTTTGAAGACTGTGAAGTACATCAAAAGATACTTCACTATTCACATTTGGTCCTTGCAACAAATATTAAATTGATCAAATATCGAGGTCGGCCATCAAACAAAAATATGTGGAAGGTTCGTGAATCAGATCATGAAGCAATTCTTGCTACTGTCAAGAATAGAGTTGATCCTTACGGTTCATTGGATTGAATTTGCAAAGGTATGTTCTTCATGAATTTAATTTGAATATTTACTTAAATGATTTTGTTTAATTTTTTTATGATTTAAAATTCTATTTAATTGCTTACTAACATGTTTATGTAGGTTAGTGGTGCCAAAAAAGCTTCCACCTTCATGTGGTTGGCATTGTCAATAGAGAATTTATTATTCTCGAAGCCAAGTGAAGCTAAGAGAAATTAAATATTAGAAAGGAAAAACAAACAAAATTATCATTTCACCACCTATATTGTAAAAATATCTTATTAAAATTCTCATTTCACCACCCATATTGTATGAACCACCTATATTATTCAAATGATTAGCAATGGACAACCTTACACTGACTCAGTCAGAATGGAGATGGAGAAAACTAAGAGAGGCTTTCGTAGAGGGCCCCAACTTGGAGGTCTCGGATCTAATAAGACCTCTCTAGGTGCCACGGAGTCCGAGAAATCACCCGTCGAAGATATGGCGTGTTTGGGCCTCAGGGATCTTAAGGGACTATGCCCGGACGAGGTAGCACAAAGCACGGGGAGTATAAGGAACAAAAAAATGCTCCACTAGAATTCACTGCCACCCCGATTTTTGGCATAGTTGGTCCAGTCCCACGAGCTTTCGTTTGTTAACTACTGACATTTGGAAGCCCTACACTGACTCAGACTGCACTATTTCACGTGTTTGGAAACAATAGCACAACGAGAGAACTAGATGGAGATGGAAAAAACTACGAGAAACTTTCGTAGAGGGCCACACGTGGAAGTCTCGGATCGGCGAGACATCTCGAGGTGCCACAGAGTTTGAGAAATCACCCGTCAAAGATATGGCGTGTTTGCGCCTCAGGGCTCTTAAGGGACTACACCCAAATGAGGTAGCCTGAAAGCACGGGGAGCATGGGGAACCAAAAAAAAGCCTCCACTAGTGTTCACCTAGTAACCCCGATGTGTTGGCGTAGTTGGTTTGGTCCCATGAGCTTTTGTTTACAAACTATAGCCTCTGACAGCCCTATACTAACTCAAACCGCACTATTTCATGCGTTTGGAAACAATAGCACAACGAGAGAACCAGATGGAGATAACAAGAAGATAATTTCATAGAGGGCCCCAATTTAGAGCTCTTGGATCCGACGAGACATCTCTAAGTTCCACGAGTTCGAGAAATCACCCGTCGAAGATATGGCGTGTTTAGGCCTCGGGGCTCTTAGCGAATACTCCCGCACGAGGTAGCTGAAAGCATGAGGAGCATAGGGAACCAAAACGAAGCCTCCAATAGCGTTCACCTAGCCACCTCAAAATTTTGGTGTAGTTGGTTTGGTCCCACGAGCTTCCGTTTGAAAACTACAGCCTTTGGCGACCCTACACTGACTTTCAGGCCCGCACTATTTCACACGTTTGCAAAAAATAGCACAATGAGAGAACCATATGGAGATGGAGAAAACCGCGAGAGGATTTTGTAGAGGGCTTCAACATGGAGGTCTTGGATCTGACAAGACGTATCTAGGTGTCATGAAGTTTGAGAAATCACCCATTGAAGATATGGCGTGTTTGGGCCTCAGGGCTCTTAAGGGACTACACCCGGACGAGGTAGCCCGAAAGCTAGGGAGTGTGGGGAACCAAAACGAATCCTCCACTAGCATTCACCTGGCCACCTCGACATGTTGGTGTAGTCGGTTTGGTCCCACGAGCTTCCGTTTGTAAACTACAGCGACCGACACCCTACTGGCTGACTCGGGCGCATTATTTCGTGTGTTTGCAAACAATAGCACAACGAGAGAACCGGATGGAGATGGAGAAAATTGTGAGTGAATTTTTAGAGGGCCTTGAAATGGAGGTCTCGGATCTGATGAGATGTCTCTAGGTGCCACAGTCTGAGAAATCACCCATCGAAGATATGGCATGTTTGGGCCTTAGGGCTCTTAAGGGACTACGCCCAGACGAGGTAGCCCAAAAGCACGGGGAGCATAGGGAACCAAAATGAAGCCTCCACTAGCGTTCAACTAGCCACTCCAATGTGTTGACGTAGTTTGTTCAGTCCCATGAGCTTCCGTTTGTAAACTACAGCCTCTGACAACCCTACACTAACTCAGACTGCACTATTTCACGCATTTGCAAACAATAGCACATTGAGATAACCGGATGGAGATGGATAAAACCGCAAGAGGATTTCATAATAGACTAAATCAGCATTGTATTTCTCACATATAAAATTAATTTTTTCCTTCAAAAAATAAACTATGGGTGAATGCTCAATCAAAAAATAAATTACAATTCTAAACGAGTTTTAGGCTCAATTATCAATACTTCATTGTAGTTTTTCTTGCCAGTATCTTTGCTTTTGGAACTACCTGGTTTGATTTGTGAAGTTGAAGCAACTAGCATTAATAAAAATAATCAACTTGCATGTTGTCCTTAAGATTATCCATGATTCTATCGACAACATCACATAGATCTTCCATTCCAGCTTGTTGTGATCTTTCCATGCTTCCCATTTTTCCTTTTCTTCTCGAGATGTTCTCTTTAAGTTCTTCCGAGATGTTTTTGGGTAATCAAATTGATTCTTTATGAATTTCAAGACCTCTTGAATCATAGTGACATCTTCACCTTTTTTTTTCTTCACGATGTTCCATCTAAAGTTGAAGACTAAATATTTATATAGCCTTCTTCTTTTTGGGCACAAACAACCTTTTGTAATGTCCAAAAAATTCTCCATTCTCTATTTGATTGAAGATATTCAATCTTTCAAAATGAACAGTTGGAACATTGGTGGTCTCCCCAAAAACTAAGTTCATAGTCTACATAGTTACATCCTATGGAAAAATCATTGAACATTGGTGGTTTCCTCCACCCATGCTTTCGGCTACACTCTAGTCTCGAGCGTACGCCATGAGGCCCAAACACACCATATCTTCAACGGGTGATTTCTTAGACTTTGTGGCACCTAGAGACATCTCGTCAGATCTGAGACCTCCACATCGGGGCCCTCTAAAAGCCTCTCGCGGTTTTCTCCATCTCCATCTGGTTCTCTCACTATGTTATTGTTTGAAAACGCGTAGTGCGATCAGTCGAGTTGAGGGTTGCTACGTTGTAGTTTGCAAATGGAAGCTCATGGGACTGAACCAACTACACCAACATGTTGGGGTGGCTAGGTGAATGCTATTGGAGGCTTCGTTTTGGTTCCCTACGCTCCCCGTGCTTTCAGGCTACCTCGTCCGGCGTAGTCGCTTAAGAGCCCTGAGGCCCAAACACGCCATATCTTCGACGGGTGATTTCTTGGACTCCGTGGCACCTAGAGATGTCTCGTGGACCCGAAGACCTCCACATCGGATCCCTCTATGAAATTATCTTTTGGTTTTCTCCATCTCCATCTAGTTCTCTCGTTGTCTTTATTGTTTGTAAATGCATGAAATAGTGCGATCAGTCGATGTAGGGTTGTGAGGTTGTAGTTTGCAAATGGAAGCTCGTGGGACCAAACCAACTATGCCAACACATTGGGGTGGCCAGATGAACACTACTTGATGCTTTTGTTGGGTTCCCTACGCTCCCGTGCTTTCAGCTACCTCGTCCAGGCGTAGTCACTTAAGAGCCCTGAGGCCCAAACACACCATATCTTTGACAGTGATTTCTCAGACTCCATGGCACCTAGAGACATCTCGTCAGATCTAAGACCTCCATGTCAGGGCCCTCTACAAAATCCTCTTACAGTTTTCTCTATCTCCATCTGGTTCTCTCGCTGTGCTATTGTTTGATAACACGTGAAATAGTGCGATCTAAGTCGCCAGTGTAGGGTTGCAGACGACGTTGTAGTTTACAAATGAAAGCTCATGGGACCAAACCAACTATGCCAACACATTGGGGTGGCTAGGTTAATGCTATTGGAGGATTTTTTTGGTTCCCTACGCTCCGTGTGCTTTTGGGCTCCCTCATTTGAGCGTAGTCGCTTAAGAGCATTGAGGCTCAAACATGCCATATCTTCGACAGGTGATTTCTCGGACTCTGTAGCACCTAGAGACGTCTCGTCAAATATGAGACCTCCATGTTAGGGCCCTCTATGAAAACATCTCATGGTTTTCTCCATCTCCATCTGGTTCTCTCGCTGTGATATTATTTGCAAACACGCGAAATAGTGCAGTCTGAGTCAATATAGGGCTTCCGAGACACTGTAGTTTGTAAACGGAAGCTCGTGGGAGCGAACCAACTATGCCAACACGTCGGGGTGGCCAGGTGCACATTATTGGAGGCTTATTTTTTGTTCCCTACGCTCCCCATGTGTTTGGGCTACCTCGTCCGAGGGTAGTCGCTTAAGAGCCATGAGGCCCAAACATGCCATATCTTTGATGGGTGATTTCTCGGACTCCGTGGCACCTAGAGACATCTCATTAGATCCAATACCTCCATGTCGGGGCCCTCTACGAAATCCTCTCATGGTTTTCTCCATATCCATCTGGTTCTCTTGTTGTGCTATTGTTTGCAAATGCGTGAAATAGTGCGAGTCCCAGTCGATGTAGAGGGTCAGTCGATGTCTTGTAGTTTGCAAACGAAAGCTCGTGAGACCGAACCAACTACGCCAACACATCGGGTGTCTAGGTGAATGCTAGTGGAGGCTTCATTTTGGTTCCCTATGCTCCCTGTGCTTTCGGGCTACCTCATCCGGGCATAGTCGCTTAAGAGCCCTGAATGACTAGATTGGCTTAAGAATGAATATTATAGGGGTATGTCTAAGAAAACACGGGGTTATCAATCACCTAGTAAATATTTCTTGTTTAGTTCTGGATGGGAGTCAGCTAGCCTACGGCTTTGTGACCTTCCATTCATTGATAATTTATGCTATGATAAACCCATGGATGCTTTCAAAAGCGCCTTAAAAGGATAGGGGTAGTCATCAAGCCTAGTGAAGGGTGTGATGTGATTTCCAAATAACTTGAAATGCCTAC
This sequence comes from Taxus wallichiana var. yunnanensis, assembly GCA_018340775.1. Taxonomy (NCBI): domain Eukaryota; kingdom Viridiplantae; phylum Streptophyta; class Pinopsida; order Cupressales; family Taxaceae; genus Taxus; species Taxus wallichiana. The sequence goes on from CM031234.1 coordinate 627,494,122, forward strand.
AGATTTAAAGGTAATAACACGAATTGGACAAGATTAGACAATCAAGAATCATTGAGTGTCTGAATCAAAATTTCATTGCATCTGGAGACATTCTCAAGTATTGGAGTAATGTATATGGAGAGACATTCTCAAAATATCAATAGATGAAAGGAATCAAATTGTGAAGACTCTTGGGTGTTCTAACAGGGAGAAGACTACGAAGCATAGAAGAATGTAATAAGTGCATGATAAGATAGGAAATAGTACAAAGAGACCATGAGCATGAAGAAGTGCAAGTAAGGTAAATACACATATACACATTGATAAATTGAATGAATAATTACTCGATTAGGTCACTATTTATATACATACATTATATAAATATTGATTTCCAAAGTTTGATGCATATTATACATTGAAAATGCTAGTACATGTACATCACCAATAAATGAAAAAATAATCCATAATGTCTTAAATATTATCAAGTGCACAACATATTAGTTTCATGCGAAAATAATCTCGAAATGTAAGGTCTCATACAAAATTATCAAGTTCCAAATAGTATTTTAATGTGCATAATAAATACAAAAATTCTAAAATAGGTCATATACCATCAAGTTCAAATGCCATATAGGCGTACATATAATGCCATGCACATAGGCATATAAAAACAATGTCATGTAAGACATATATATTTCCTACTCATCAAAATATATCCCTCTCTTGGCCTTGCTCGAAGAAGGCCCTCCCTTAGATGAAGATGGAGATCCATGAGATGACTTTGGATCGTCTGATCCCATGCTTTGAGTCCTCTTCCACTAAATACTCGCATGTAGATGAGCCTGTAAATGCAAACAATGTTTTTTTGTCAAAACTTAATTTATATATGTTTTCAACATGTATTTAAGACCATGCTAGAATGAAAGTATTTACATAAATACACAAACTTACCGCAAGTTGTCGATCATGCCGAATTTGCATCTCATGCTCAGATGAGTCATCGGGAGCTCTACAGTACGAACGGGGTACAAAGACGACGAGATGGAGGATTCTGTGCCCTCAAAGTCAAAATGGAGGGGGTTGAAGTTCCCTACATACACATAAGATTAGAAAATCTAACATCAGAATTAGCGAAAATAGAACTAAGTACATGTATGTACATAATGACAATATTTTAACTAATTTTATCAATATAGAACTATTGTTTTTACCCCACCACACCTGTGAATCAAATGAACATAGCTACTACATATCGCAGTAACTCCTTCATATACACAATGAAGGACATTATTAACATAATTTAATAATTCTATAATGAAAGGCATTACTAACATGTAATTTAACATAATATGAATTACACGAGAAATTTAACAAAATTTACGTGTTGTTTGAATACCTCGGTGAGTTGTCTTTGAGATGAAATCGCAACGGCAACACCTTTATCTACTTGTTGCAAAGATGGTGAGGTGTCTAGTGAAGTCAACATATTTATCAAACATGTATATCACATGAGTTAGATGGACATAGAAGAACATACATATGTTTGACTTCAAAACTACACACACACACACACACACACACACACACACACACACGTATGTGAAAATTTTACATAATTAACATTCTAAATTACCTTTGTGAATGTATTTGTAAGCATGGTGCTCACCGCCTATGGTCGGGATGAAGATGCGCCTCCCACGCACTTTCGTAATATCAATGCATATACATGTACAAATACAATTATTTCAAAATTTTAACATATATAAGTAAATAAAGTACATCAAACTTTTTGTAACACACGTAACAAATTTACCTACGAAGGTGACACCGATGAATGTAATCCAAATGTCTCATTCAAAAGGACATCTGACATAGTGACATTATCGTGTTCACCCCTAGCACCAGGTGCACCAAAATCAGCACACATAAAAGTATCGTCCTCCTTAGGGCCCAAACATATGTTACCACATGATGAGAAAAGATGTGGCCTCATGCTAGTACTCCCTGAGGGAATACTCATGTGTACCTCTGCGAGCATCTGTCTCAAAATCTCCTCGTATGTCGAACAAGGGTTGCGAGATAGCCCCTGAAGCACATGGAGTGTATCAATCTCTAATGTCTCCTTCACTGCTTAAGGGACAATCTCAGGGTGAGGGGGCTTCTATGCGGGGAATCTACCCTACTGAATAGGTGCACATTGTACACCTGGTCGATCCTATGTAGATCCTTTTCCTCGGCCCTAGAAATCTCGAAAATAAAAATAATTTGGGATCTTGTTGAGGATAAACTCACAATAGAGTTTCCTCATAAAGTATAGTGGCACCTCGTTGTTATTACAAGGTGGAAAATCAAACACCATCCACCATCAGTCCCAAAAATTATTTTTAATCAAATTATTATTGCACCAATGGATGGGAAATCGTTTACATGACAACGGAACAAGAAAATTAGTGTGGGGGTCCGTGAATAAGGCACATATGAGGTCTTTTGAAATTTATTTTTTCTTTACATCCACATATGACAATTTGTTGGAATAATAAACCCTACAAACCTCTTTGTAAGTTGTCCAACAATCAATTTACCCCATTGTTGCATCAATTTGAACAAGTAATGCATCCAATGTGTTTGCAAGAGAGGCACAGTGGGGGTTTGTAGATTGTGAATCCCTCATTGTTTTGATTAAATCCTCAATTTCAATTTTGTTTTCAACTATTTGGGCTGCTAAATATTCTTGACTCGCGAGGGGGATGTTGAGCAATTGTGGGAGTCTTGAGAGGGATGATAGGAATAACATGGTTTGGTTGTGGTTGATTCCTTGACCTCTAACTATAACAATAAAAATATGTATTCAATTCAAATTTTAATCTATAATTATCATATTTCAATGAAATTTTGAGAAAATAATTGTGCTTACCTCTTCTCTATGGCGCCATCATCGATTCAGATCTTCCTGATCCAAAAATGATCCTTTGAGCTTGAGATCCAGCTGAATGAAAAAATGCGAGGGCATGGTTAAGCTCTGAAACTCGCATTTGAGGGAGATAAAATGATAGAGGCTCGGGCCTCTTTTTTGTTTATAGTAGGCATAACGCGTCGTGTTATGTAACACATACACGTTATAACGCTGCGTACACGTTATGCTTCGGTGATTCCCAAGCCAAACAAATTAAAACACGTACGCATTTTTCTTTTTGGATTCTTGTCCACTTTTTGGCCCCCCAACGTCGTGCACTTACCCACTAATGACCATTGGACTTACCCACTCTGACTCTTCAATAACTTCAATGATTCTCGATGATATCATCTTATCTATTTCCTCCTTGACCTTCACGTGTAGGTTAGGATTCATTTGGTATGGCCTCTTCCAGACTAGGCACACACCTTCTTTAAGTTTTATCTTCATCTCTCCTAAGGAATGGTGGACACCTTTGAGTTCATGATACCCGCGAGGGAATAAATCCTGGAACTCACGTAAAAAATCAATGATCTTAGAGACCTCCTTGTTTGACCAATAATCCTCAATGATGGCCTCTTTAGGTTCCTCTTCTGTGCCAATGTTAACCATTTTCATCTTTAATGGTTCATGGTAGGCGCACGCTCGTTCATCAGCTCTATCTAACACTTCGTGTGACCCTACAAAATGGTTAACATCCAAGCTTTCCGCTTCCTCCCCATCAATTACATACACCATCTTCCCTTTTTATTTTCCATGCATGCATGCTCAAGTTGTATTTCTTGATTCTTCTTCCTCAAAGCATGCCTCCAAGCCAGGTTCTCCTAGTAACTCTTGTATTCTATCCTTTGCCATAGCACTAGCTTCTATTGTAAGGTGTTTGAAAACCTGTAACACCTTATCCACTAATGGCTTTGTACTCCGATACTCGAACGTTTGAATGAGATAAACCTTTGATTCTTTCTAATTACCAGTTTGATGACACATCTGCAAGTGTATATACCATGTGCGCGCACATCCTTGCAGGGTGGAATACAACTTCTAAACACATAATGAAGGTGGTAATGCTTTTGTGCTCCTCATCCGTGCCATCTCACATGCTTAGATATGGAATGAAGCAGTCCCTTTACCATGGTATCCTTAAATGACCATGGGCGCGTTGCTTTTGGAAAACCTTATAGAGAACGTGATTCTTACCTCGCACCACTCCAGGAGGCTCTCCCAATGTGTAGCCCACTAGCGCGCTACAATTCCGAGTAGGCTATAACTGAGCATCCCTCTTTTTTTCCTCATCTTTCCACTAAGCTTCCATGTCCCGTAAGAAAATCTCAGGGTATTCCCTCCGAGTAACTTGGTAACTTCTTTCCTCCTAGACGTTTGAGTGAGCGCGCCTTGGTCAATTTTTTTACAGACCTCCTCAGCTTTCAACTAATTAACTCATAGCTCCCATGTGCCCAATTTTCACACACCATGCTTGTGGTATCACTCATAAACAGGGCATCCTCAAATTGGATAAATCCTTCTATAGGGTGAATTATCTTCGGGTCTCTAATGGAGCACACATAAATTCTATTAAGGACCTCTTCTCCCAAAGGTTTAGTGTAAGGTTTCAAATTCCCATTCGTCAGAGGGATGATGACTCGTTCTTCCTTGTTCTCAAAACTAATATATCCTTTTTTGAACCTCAGGTCAGCATTGTTCTTATAGCACCATGGGCACCCAAGCAATGCTGGAAAATTGTCTGCCTCGACGAGTGCCAAGACTTCAAAGTCTCTAGTAAACTTGGCCCCCTGAATGGTAATCACTGCATCCTTTAATACTCCAATGGGCATTGCCTTAGTTTTGTTTTCCATATACAACACATTCAAAGATGGCTGCAATGCGGGCCTTCCCATTTGATGCCAGGCATCTAATGTAAGAACATTGACTTCTGCTCCCATGTCAATCAATATGTTGCTTAGAATCCAACCATCCACAACTGTGTTCAGCGTGATCTCCTTGTCATAGTCAAGGTTATGGGGAGGGAGGTTTGCATGCAACACCGCCTTTCTTTCGCACTCTACTCCCGCGTGTGGCATCTTCTCCCGTAGCCATTCTCCTAGAAAGGGAATAATATTCTCTTTCCTTAACATTTTACACACTTCCTTGACCTCATCCAGTCCTTTTGCAGCCTCAACATTCCTTCTTTTCTCCTGTTGTCTAGACTACTCCTTTAGACATTGGATTTCCCCCTAGAAACTTTGAATGACATCCATTATCTCTTGGTACAGTTCCTTCTAGTGGGCAGGGTCCAGATACTTCCCATGCACCACTTCCTCTCTTGAGACTAGAGTCTTTTACCTTGTAACTTCTTTGGCTCGCACACTCGCTCGTGTTGTCACCAAAACATGTTCTAACCTTGACTCATGCATGCGCCACTTTAGGCATCCACTTGTGTGTCGTCCCTTCTTTATGATCACCATCCCAACGCCCTTGTCCTTTCGGTAATGATGGCTCATGTGCTCAAACAACTCATGGAACTCCTCATACTTATGCTTCTCCCCACACCATGAGCAACTGCCGCAATAACTTTGGGCACTTGCGCTTGTAGTGTTATGTCGATCCGAAATTGAAACAGGTTCCTCATGGGAACTCACTTCTTCCTCCTCTACTGACTCTGCGATCATGGAATCCTCCACTCGGACCTTGCCCACGTGACCCTCCATCTCGTGCACCATTCATAATGATGATAATATTCCTTGGAACTATTGGCAAGGCTAGTCTGGGGCACACCATGATCAATGGCTTCATGGATCTGGTCAATAAGTCTACAATCTTTAGTATCATGGGTCGTAGAGGTGCAGATCCTACAAGTTCAAGACACATTCTTCCGAATCACATGCTGCAACAAGGGACATCTACTTGCATCATGGTCCCCGTGGAAAATTTCACAATCTACCGCTATGGCGACGTCTGATTTCAAGGGCGCTATTCTTGGCATGCCCTCTACTTCACAATCCCCTCCATAAATGTTCTATGGGACAATGCCCTCCTAAAAGGAGTGATCAACCCTCCAATAAACCATTGAACATGTTGTGAAGGATAAATATCATATGATAGTTTTGACAAGATATTTTTAAACCGTGCGTCGGCCATACTCCTGCACACTTTCTTCCATTCCCTCTTTGATTTCTTTCAAAGCACTAATGCTCTTCTACTCAAACTCTGGTATATGGAACTCTGCTAGGAAGGAATTTTTCAATGCGGTGTAATCTACCACCATCTGATGGGGGTCATAATTCATATACCATCTATGCGCACTTCCTTGCAACGTCATTAAAAATTGACTGCCTTCTATTACATGGTTGTGATCCCCTTCACGCGCTATAACAACTCACACTTGTGAACATGCTCTGCAAAGATCCTCTATGCCCTAGTAGTCCGGTAAGTTTAAATACATTTTGAAAAATACCCGAGAGGAGGGTTGAGGCCCCTATCCTCTTGATCCAGATCCTTGGTTTCCTCCAGTGTTTCCTCCTCCATCGGACCCACTGGATCCACCAAGTCATGTGCCCCAAATCCACCGGTTCCACCTCCAGCTCCACCGCGTCCATTAATGGGCTCGAAGTGGTCACGCCTAGTGTCCCCAACATTCCACTTTGAACTATGCGCCAATAGTCGTGAGATCGTTCCACCGCCGATGTGTGTCCTGTTCCACTCCTCAACATGTTTCCAAAACCTTATGTATTTACCTCATTCCCAAAAATTCCTCCGAACACTGGAATGGTATGTGCAGCCATAGAAGTCCCAAACGAGAAATTATATCTCATGGGCGTAGATCGATCACTTCCATCGATACAAACTGGGTTAACAATACTTTTCCCTTGATCTGTAAAACCAATCGCCAAGGTCCGGTCTCTAGGTGGGTTCAGATGCACACCAACGTCTCTTCTTTCTCCACGTGGAGAGCTCTCATCAAAAGCCAAAGGGGTCTCTCTCCCGTGCTTGTCAAGATGGGGTAGCATAGAATGCTCAGGTTCCACGTCCTCTGCATAAACCTCAACTCCTTCATGTAATGTCTACCTCCATAGATCCATCACACTTGTAACCTCGTGTTGTCTAGCAATCTCCCTTTCATGCACTTCACTATACTTGAGTCGTCTCTCCTCCCTTTCTTTCTCACCGTAATGTCTGCCATCTTCCTCCACCCTAGCTTCCTCACCCAGTGCTCAGAAGGGTTTAGCCGGCCATTGGAAATGCCTCTAAACTTAATATAATGATCAAGATCTTCATCGCCAAAGGAATAACATGTAGAAATGATCCTCTGGGTTCCCTCAGAAACTCAAACTCAACAACTTCCGGACAAGAGTATGTAGAAATGGCATATTCCAGAGTGTAGCTAGCCAACACTCCCTTCCACCAACGATCCACAACACGATTCCACGTCATATCTAGCATCTTGCAGCCTCTGGTAATCATCTTTGGTCCATACACGCGTTCTATAGTACCAGCTTGATCTAGACGCATATGTTGAGAGCCATTCATACATCTCTACTGGGAAGCAACAAAAGAAATATTCATACAACTCATGGTAGATGTTCTCTTCTACCCATCTACGTGCATCAAACTCAGGTCCAATGTTGAATCTCTAAGAAAATTCATCCTCCGTGCTCTTGAACCATGTTTCAACACTTTCCAAGGTTAAACGCTCTGTCATCACATAGTACAGATACAAAGATGCATGCCATTTCTTACAACTTCAAAAAGAGGTCCTGGTAATGGAAACAAGATGTAGTCAATTTTTATACCCTTAACAAATAAGGACAACCCCATGTGCATCACCCTATCACCCAAACGTGCGTTGGACACTCACTCGAGGCACGTGCGGGCGCCAAGCCCCTATTTTATGTGAGTTGTGCAAGAAGGTAGCATAGATTTGTAATAGGAAGACAGAAGAAATTCCTTATTCAACTGAGAACTATGAGTAAATGTTACACTCATGTTTTCATTCAGACAAGAAGCATATTGACAAAAGATAGATCTGAACCATGAGGGAAAGAGGATGCATGATGATTATACTCATTCATATGAAACATAATGAACATAACAAAAATATATTTGTATGAACCGCGAACCACATATATTCATAGTTGAACATGTCCAGTAATCACATTACATCTATCAGGGTCATTACAGACCAAAATGATAGTGCAAATTAGAACCATGTAGCAAGACTGGACTTACATCCCTTACAATGCAAAAGAAAAATATGTACACATCCCTTGATACATCACTCTTCCTATAGATCTCCTAGCCCAACCCATAAAGCTCTCCATGTATTTCCACAAAGCTTCGCCTCTCATATTCTCTCTCTAATCTCTATGTTTCTCCACCGATCTCTCTTTCTTCTACTAAGTGCTTGTATTTATAACCTTTCTCAACACCTTCAAGCCTTTGTGGGAGTTGCAGATCCATTGCCAAGTGTCCAAGGTGGTCCTCCATGGGAGCATGCTTCTTCAAGCTCGAGCCCTCCACTCTTTGCAATGATGGCCTTCTAGAAACTTCCATCGCAAGGTATATTCCTTCCTAAGCCTTCGCGTGTTCTGTTTGATACACCAAATATGGCTAAGTCCCAAAACCTTTTCTTTTCCTTTCACGCATGCCACTTGTTCTACTAAACCTTCCTAGAACCATGTCTTGTATGCTTTCTCCTTGCGCGCCCTTCTTTAAGTAGGTCCTGCGTGCCCATGTGCTTCTTAGTACTTAGCCAATAAATTGGGGGCCCAACAAGTTGATTCCCGAGAAAGGGGTGCATCTATGAGTTGGCCATCAATAGCTTGGTCCTTGATGGAATTTTTATGAATGAATTCGAGGTCGAGGTCGGCAAGAAGCATATCCAATGTGAGGCACATTGATGTTGATAGGGTTTGGCGTACATATAATGTATAAATTCGATTGTAACAATGAAGGTTTTGTGGTTGAGTAGGAAATGGAGGAGTTTGGTGGCAATGAAAAACTAAGGCTAAGCAAATTTTTTCGGCGTGGGTGTATCTAGTTTCATAGTCTAGAAGGGTACATATTATGTAATAAACCGCTTGCTCTCTCTGTTACTCGTCGCGATGAGCAAACATGGCACCTAAAGAATGGTCAGTGGTAGAAATGTATAGGTAAAAGGGTTGGTAATCCTTAGGAGGAATGAGCACTGGTGGTTGATGAAGGTATTGTTTTAAGGAACCAAAGGCTTTATGGCATTCATCATCCCATTTGAATGAAACGTCCTTCTTGAGAAGATGATGAAATGGTTGATAGCGGTCGAAAAGTTGTGAGATAAAACAACGAATGGATTGCAACTTACCTTGTAGGCTTCGAAGTTGATGGAGATTAGTAGGTGGAGGCATTTCTAGAATATCCTTTACTTTAGCAGGATTGAATTCTATGCCACGCAAAGAAACGATGAAACCAAGGATTTTTCCTGAACAAACCGCAAAGATGCACTTCTTTGGTTGAAGACAAACACAATACTTGATGAGACGGTCAAAGATGATCTTAAGGACAATTAGGTGTTTGACTAGATGTTTGGATTTTTCAAGAAAATCATCTACGTAATCTTCCAATATGCGATGCATGATGTCATGGAAGATGTAATTCATGGCTCGTTGATATGTAGCACCGATGTTTTAAGGCCAAAAGGCATGACTCGATAGCAGAAGGTCCCCTAAGGAGTGATGAAGGCAGTTTTGTGTTGATCTTCTGAAGCAAGTAATATTTGATTATAACCCAAGAAACCATCCATGAGTGATAGTATTTCATGGCCGGCGGTGAGATCAACTAGTTGGTCAATACCTGGTAGAGGAAATTCGTCTTTGGGACAATCTAGGTTGAGGTCACTGAAATCCATGGAAACGTAGAGTCCCCTTGTTGCCTTTGTGACAGGAATGATGTTGGAAATACATTGGGGATAATCAATGGGTAGGATGAAAGAAACTAAGAGAAGGTGTTGAATTTCTTCTTTGACTAGAAAAGCAATGTGAGGATGCATTTTCCACATCTTTTATTTGATGGGTTTGGCATTAGGAATGGTTATGATATTGTGGACCACAATTTTTGGGTCAATACCGGGCATATCGGCATAGGACCAGGAAAAAGCATTGCTATGGTCCTAAAGGAAAGAAGTAAAAACTTCATGTTCAACAACATCTAAAGACCGACCTATCTTGAGTATATGCAGGTCATCTTGAGTATTAATGTTGATTTCGATAGACGATTCGTTCAACATGGTTTACATCTCTGAGGATAACGACCGGTGAATATAAGATTCTTCTGCACCAAGGTAGGTGAGGATGGACGCATCATCTTGAGATTGAATGACATTAATAGAAGGTGTATCGTCATCGATCATGTCAGGATATAGGAAGGGGAGAGAAGAGGGAGCCTCACCATCGCATTGATAGGTCAGAGGTCCCAGGGAAATTGTGTTTATGAAAAAAAAATAGGAGGAATAGATTTGGGATCTATGGACTCTGTGGGTGAAGATGGTGATGTTGGTGAATGAGGTGGAGAAGGTTTGTCTTCTTAAATGAGGTTGACGTGGGCCTTCTTGGGAGGTGGTGTGGCAAAGCCAATGCCACTATGAGCATTGTGTTTATGGGTGGTACAGGAAATTACGATATGGTGGCCTTGTTCATAAAAACCAAAGCTAAATCCTTTCCATGCGCAATGGTTGAGGAAAGTGTGGGTAAAGTGGCCATTAGTAAGGGATTGTAGATCGATGAAAATGGTCGTATGCGGGATGGAGGTTCGGGTGAGTAAGTGGAAATATCAAGTCCCCCATACATTAGATTAGTGTGAAGGTGGGGAGGACCATAAGGAAAAACCTCACCTACGTGGTAGTCATAACTAGGGTGTTGGTGCAGGTTCCCATACTCTTGAGGAGTGAGGAATGTGTCGATATTGTATAAGCAGTACTCCCCCAAAGTGAGGCATTGAAAAACACCTTCTAAGGGATCAGTAGTCGATATGTGGGTAGTGGGGATAGATGACTCGCTAGATGATTGGGAAGTAGATGAGTCAGTTGTAGAGGCTACGGTGACAAAGTAGGAATAGTAGGGTTAGATGTGGGAGAGGCGGTAGCAGATTGGTGGATGGGCTTGTGGGTGAAGGCGAAGTGGGGGTAGTGGCAGATGCCTTGACTAGTACAAGCACATCATTGGGCTGGTACAACATGTTACAAGTCTTGAATGGTGACGGGTCGAGAGGGGATGGTGTATTTATGTCCCTCATGTTCAAATTTTACACAACGGAGTAAAGTTGAAGGGACACTGACCCATAACAGAATCCGTGGTCTGCCCGAACAATAGGTTATACTGGAATTCCCCCTCTAAGACGTAGAATAGTTTTGGGACAATGCGAGGGCCTACATGAACATGAAGGATAATAGTGCCAAGGGTGGAGGTGATGTCATCATTGAAGGAGCACAACATGACTAGGTTATTATGTATATAGTTAGAAGGAATACGCATTTGATTTTATGTGTGAGAGGAGATGATTTTAATGCTAAGCACCACCGTCAATCATGACACGTCGTACACGTATGTTATCGATATAAACAAAAATGAATAGGGTAAGATTAGGGTCATCTAACTAGAGGTACAATCTCCTCATCAGATAAGCTGAGGGAAACGATGTGAGGAGTGGGCATGGGGGTAGAAGAAGGAGCTAATTTGGTTAGCAAGGCCACATGGTGAGGGGTGATAATCAAGGCCACTGGTGTGGGGTCATTGGGCATAACTTCAATGGATTGTAAAACCTTGATAAGGTCTTGTCTATGGGATTACAAGTTTAGACGGGATCATAGTAAGACATCTTTAGAGGAGACTAATGTAATTATTTTTTCATCACGCAATGGGTGACCTTGTCAAAGATAGGGTATGTAGGTCCATGGATGGTGATTTTAGGAGCGGGTGCAGATGGTATATTGGGTACGGGGTTGGTTGATGGGCTATTTGCTTTTTCTTTTCCTTTTTCTTTCTAAGTGCGGGTAGCAATGTGAACCATGTTAATATGAGGGGAGGTGGATGGAGAGGGTGTGTCATGAAAGTTATAATGACATGAGGGGAAAAATCCTAGCGGTGGATAAGAGCCTTGTGAAATGAGTAGGGCACACTTGAAATTTGGGTGGTGGTTTGGCCAACTCTCTAATACGGACCATGTTGATCTCGAATTTTGGAGGTGGGAAAAATGGTTGTGGGGGTGGAGGTACTGATCCTGGATGGGTAAAGGATGATGATGTATGATGACAGGTGAAGTTGGAGCATGGTCCTCATCAAGAAGGTCATCATCGTCGAAATTTTTTTAGGAGGACAAAGTTGAAGAAGAATGGTCTTCAGAGCCTTACAATTTTCAACATCATGTCTTGGCACATGATGATAGGAAAAAATATTGGTTTCATCAAACCCTTTTGGTTTGGGTTTGAGAGGATCATAAGGTCGAAGTAGTGGTAATGTGATGATGGAAGTCTCCAAGAGATTGGTTAAAATGTTGGCATAGGACCCCACTAACGGATCACAATGGGAAGTGAGTGTGGGTTTAGGTACAAGTGTGGTTGATTGTTAGGGAAGAGGATTTATAAGAGGGGAATGGGTTGGTCTACAAGTTTGGTATGTGGAGTGGCCTTAGGTCTTGCTGGCATCTGTTTGGGTAAAGGTGGGGTAGAATAGCTGGCGATGGAAGGTGTGGTTGGTTTGACTACCTTATTAGAGGGTAACGTATTCTTAGCTTTAGGTTGTACCTCCTTGGGTAAAAGTGACACGGGAGTACGGGATGTAGAAGGAAAATCGAGATGGTGAAAGAGGGATGGGTTACACACGGGAAACCGAGTTGCGGTGGAGGTGGTTAGTAGGGGTTGGGTAGGTGGCATTGGTTGAAGTTGTATAGGCAAGGTTGGGGTTATAGTAACTAGTGGAGGTATAGGCGGAAAGAAGTGCATAGGTGAGGGTGAGGGAGTTTGGTTTTTGGGTGAATGAGGTGTAACAAAGGCTCATAATGCATTAATAGGTTGTTTAGATTTTGACCGACCTTGGGTATGATTTTTTTTTCAAGGTTGATGGATGATGCCCTAGGATGGACAAAAGGGGGGAAGGTGACAAAGGTGTGGTAGGCGAGACCGGTGTACGCACCTAGAAGGTTGGGTTTTCCTTTTAGGCGGGAGGATAATGTTACTACGGACTTGGGAAGACACAACTAAGTCCAATCTAACATGTGGGTGAGTAAGGCTTGATGTCGGCATGACACCCAAAGTGGTGATGGGTCTAGATACGGGTGGGGAGATAAGTGTGGGTAGATTTTTAGGTTTGGGAATAGTTGTAGTGATTGGTAGAAATTTGGATGGAGGTAGGTATTATGAATAGGAATTCATTTTAATCGGCATGGCTAGTGTAGTTTTGGTTTCCGAAAATACCTTTGGGTAGATCGTGGAAGTATCTTCATGCAACATTTGCATTTGGGTCGAAACAGGGAGCCGAAGATGTCCCTAGAGCATGGAATGATCAACGTAATCCAAATGATCAACCAACCGAAAAAAATGGGACTACTGAAGAAGAGGATGGAATGGATTGGGTGGAAATCCTCTGTAAAATAGGTCTATGAGACAGGGAATTGGCTAGCCTCGGATTCTGTAGGCAAAAGAATCGAGATCATGTCAATAGGGTCCTGGGATGCTCGGGGAAAAGTATCCTCAACAGGTAGTGACCTATTTGAAGAATCTCCCATGGGTAGGAGAGCTAATAGGTCGCGTGAGGTAGACTTCTCTCTTGGTGGAGGAGAAGGTGATGATGATTCTCTTGTGGAAGGGAGAATAACAAATGTTAACGGTTCAAAATGCTGGGAAGTTGACGATGACACGAAATCGGTAGAAAGTGTGAGTTCCTCTGTGAGAGGAAGGGTAGATGAGGGAGACTCCTCTATGGGTGGAGGAGTAGAAGAGGTATGCTCCTCTGTGGGTGGAGGAGCTCATGCCAAGATTTCCTCAATAGATGAAGTAGGTAGGTTTTGAGGAACAGTTGGCACGATATCAAAAACTGCGTGAACCTCATAGACATTGTTGTCATTGGATGAAGGTTTGTTATTTTGATTAGATGATGGTTTATGATTAGGGAATGAATTTTTGAAGATGTGAAAATTTTGATTTGTTGGCACATTCTGGGTTGTCTACGACAAGGTCTCCATTGTCTATCATCTCTTGAACAATGTTTTTAAAAGTTATGCAATTACCATCACTATGTCCTTTAACACAATGATAATTACAATAGTCGTGTTCTTTATACCATGTCGGCATGGGATGAGCATGATCAAAACCTGTATGAGGTTTTATGGGAGGAAGTGTAATGGCTCTTGCTTTAAGAAGCTTTTCCAAGACTGATGAATAGGGCTCTCCGATCGAAGTATATTTCCGTTGTTCCTGTCAGAGTTGAAAGGCTTGGACGGGAGAAAGATTGGAAGAAGGTTGGGCCTAATTAGAAGGATGAGGTGGACTCGCTTTAAGGACTACCGCATTAGCAGATCCTTTAGGATTTGAATACTTATTTTGAGTTTTTGAAGATGAATAAGAGTCGTTTGATTTGAATGGGGTGTTCTTGTTTCGTAATTGGATCTTCTTTTCTTCAATGGCAAAAATTTCTAGTTTTCGAGCCATTGTGAAAGCTTCATTAAAGGTTCGGAAGGTTTAAACTTACAAAGTTGGTGAGATGTGTCTGACACAAGCTCTAGTGAACAACTCAATAAGTTCGATGAGGTAGTTGGGCGTCAATTAGTTAATAAGACTCCACCAACCAAAGAACGAAATATGTGATAGATCCGTCTTCATACTTACGGATTGAATAGAGATCGATCATGGTGACTTTCTTAGTAACATTGATTGAAAAACAATCTAAGAAAGTTTGGGCTACTTGATTAAAGGATTAAATAGAATGTCGAGGTAGTCCGTTATACCAATCCAATGTTGGTCCTGTAAGGGACATTAGGAAAGTTCGTAGGAGAAAAGCGTCATTGTGGGCGATTAGGTAACACCCATGTTTGAACGACCAAAAGTGTTGTTGCGGGTCTTCTTTACTATTGAAGCGATTGAATTTAGGCATTTCCCAATGCACGAGGTAAGGACGAATGGGAATAGATGGATGGATAGGCTCGTTACAGATTTCATCGTATGTTAAAGAATTATGGGAGCTAGAAACAAATGCTTCTAAGGTCCGCATCTTCTCCATCATCATTTGTATGAGGTTGTTAGTAGGTTCGGATGAAATGGTGGCCCTACAAAAAAGGGGGTTGATGTTGAATGCATGAAGTGGGTGGTATGCTTTGGTGTATGGTGGCACAAAGTATGAGAATAGCATCGGAGGAATAGATGTAGGTGGCACATAGCCAACATAAGCGATAGATGAGGTCGGGGGTTATTGGTAGTATGTGTAAGCGGGTGGGGTAGTCGTAACAACTCTAGTGGCGATTGGGGGTAAGGATTGTGGGATATAAAGGATGAGGTTTTGGAAAGGGGTGTAAGTTGTTAACACCGAACTAGTTGCGATGTGATGGGTGTATGTGAAATGGCAGTGCGAGATGAAGCTATACTCATAGTGATTGTTGGAGGGACAATCAATGTCACGAGTGCGATCGATGACGTAGATGTTGTAGTTATAGTGGCTATGGGATTTAGCTAAGACACCATAGGTGATAAAGTGGATGACGGTAGTATCAAACTAGTACTAGCTGACGCAGAAGTGGGGGCTAGAGTAGGAGGGATAGATACGGGCATGCTATATATTAACTATCCTAAGGAATCCCGGGTGGAAGAATGAGCAAGGTAGTACTGGAGGGCAACGGGATTTTGGTCGAGGAGTCTCATGAAATCCTCGTCGTCCGGTAGGCTGGGGATAAGTTGCGTCGATCCATAGGTGACATAATGGATGATGGTGACAGTTAGGTGGGAGTGGGTGGCGGCGGCGGCGTGAAATACGAGGGTGTTAGTTTGGCTGTGAGTCAACACCATGTGAATCAACATATATCAGGTGAACTGTACTCTGTAAATGACACAGGAACAATAGAGATGGGACAAAACAAATTTTGAGAGGGAAAGTTGGTAAATGTTTTGATTAAAATCAAAATAGAGTGACCAACACCAGTCAAACTAACCAATGATGGTTAAGGGGTGACTGATGTCGGTTATAGGAACCGATACTAGTTACGTGAGAAAATGATAGTTTTAGAAAATGAGGCAGAAATTGATGATTGTTAGACATGAAAGGTTGTACATGATGGTTGTTATTAGAGTACGGGAGTACAATGATACACAAAGACTCAAAATAGAAGAGAAGATGAGATAAGTGTATTTTGGGTAAATTAACCAAAAGAACAAGGAACTCGATGCCGGTTAGGTAAACTGATGGCGATCAGATGTAAACCGGCGGTGGTCACTTGACCGATTCCGATTACTATGAAATAAAGAATGAGGAAAAAATAAATTTTTGTGAATTTAGATTAGATGAATAATTAACCGAAGTCCGGAGATGATAAGATGAGGTTTTGATACACTCGAGAAAGTCAAAATACTCTAACTATGATGGCGGAGTGTGAAAGGGAAAAAAGAAAAAATGAAAAATCGTATTCTCACACCTCAAAACGCAAGTCAAGCACAAAGCTAAGAAAAATATGTAATCCAACAAGTGAATTTAGTGTGTTTAGCTTATGCTATTTAAAAGATTGACTCATGAATTTAAAGTAGATTTTTGGTTGGGAAGGCTTCCTACGAAGAAGGAAATTCTAAAGGTGAGGTTTCAGGTTATGTTATGATGGGGGCGAGCCGTTCTCTGAGGTGATGACTAGATAGAGATAACCAGTTGGGTGCCCACTGTCAATCCTCTGATCATGTGATCATTGACAACTTCTTCCGGGTGGGATGTTGTTTAAGAAGATGTATATATTCCAATTTGTGCAGTTTGGCAAAGAGAGAGAAGAAAGAATGTGCTCTTCTACGATTCAATTATGTCAACCATCAGCGGGCATGACTTCCAGCATATAGGTTGCCCTCATTTTAATGTGAGCTAAGATGTAATTAATCAAAATGTTATGCAAGTGTTTTAAGCCCAAATCGAAGTGTGTTATTCGATGTAACAAGTAATGAATAGGAAGAGGAATGCTCTTTCACTAATGCAATACTAATGAAAGAAAAGAAGTATTCTTTTTATAGCACCAAAAACACGATTGCTTTTAGATAATAGAAAGAGAGGAAGATTCCAGAGAGGAAAATTAATGTGTAAGCTTTTCAGAAGGGAAACAAACACACAAATTTCACCTAGGAATGAATAAAATGCAAGGAACCCCAGATGGGTCCCACCGGGCGTGCCAAAATGTTTCACCATTTTCTTTAAGGATTTGACGAAATAGATAAGGGTATGGGCCAAGGAGGAATACTTGTAGTGATGATCGGTTGGAGGTTGTGTGCATTCTGACTTCTTGATCCAATGCTAACTGTGAGAGCTTCCTTTTGGCTAGGAGGAATTCCCTGAAATACACAACACGACCAAAAAAAGAGGATTAAATAATATGTCAATGGGCTTCCTAGCGTGTGCTAGATCCAAGAAGTGTGATACTTCTTCAGTGGAAGTCAACCCACTATTTAATACAATTTAATGTAAGAAATAACGTAAGTAAATAGAATCCTATTGTAGTTGATATGATTTAGGTATCTCATCAAAGTACAATAAGCAAATCTAACATAACAGGATAGGTTATGATTAGATCTCGGAAATGAGGTAAATGATTAAAGTTTTGGAACAGTCGTGGTCGATTTTGGGTCACTTGGGTCACTTGAAAAAGGGTTATTGAAATCTGGTATTAGCAGGACTGCCAAATACAGAGATCGACGCGTGCTCGGTATGACCGACAATGGTTCTTCTGCGGGTTGGTAATAACTCAATAGTTCATGGTTTTGGGGATTTGTCTGAGACTAGATCAACGATGGTGAGGAGTTTGTTAGGTCCAGGAGATGTTGAGAATATTTAGAGGTACTCAGGAGTAGACATAGGTGATTAAGAGGGTTATTAGTGATGAGAATGGTCGGGTTCACAGGAAGACAATAGTACCAGTGGGGTGAAAATATAACTAATGGTTGATAAACAAAGGTGAAGAACTCTTATAAATTGAATGGAAATGAAGTGGTGCAGGTTAGAGACACACTTATTACTGTGCAGGTTTAATCGTTGGGTGGTGGTGATGGTTGATAGGTGAAATGACGATCAACGTCATGGCAGTGCTTCCCAGAGTGCTCCTGTGAATGAAAAACCTTCTGATCAATGGTTGTGCTGGTTATGGATGCCTGGATGTGTGAAAGAGCTCTGGTTCTTGTTTGCATGCAGATCTCCTTTGCTCCAAAACTCGAGAATGTGTCTAACCTCTCAAACAAGGTTACCAAAATGGTTATATGGTAACCGATGACATTCAGTGGTTACCAACGCCTGCTTCGGGTTGACCGGTGTTGGTTAAGGCGGGATATTCTAGGTTGCTTAAAATAGCAGATCCTAGCTATCTTTTTGTCAGCTTTGTTCGTTGGTCTTGGGTCTAAATGGAACGTTCTGATTAGATATGTAGGAATGTGATTAGAGGAAGAATAAGCATGTGCTTTTAGGGTTACACTAAGTCTTAGCTCATTAAGGTAAGGAGGGCTAGGTCTTATTTAGTTATGGAAACATGCTATGAATAGGTCTATGGTGAGGTGTCTAGGTGAGGTGGAAATTGGTTTTAATTGAGGTAATTAAATAATGAATGAAGTGAGGATGAGTATTAATTGAATTGTAAATAATTAAATTAATATTAATGTGGGGTATAAGGGTCATGGTTAGGTGAATGTGTTTAAGTTGGTTATTTGAAAGGGGACCAAGGGGAGTGTGACCAATTTTGGTGTCTACACCATCACTACTCGACAAGTTTTCAAAGCCCAAGAATCTTCCTCCGAGAGATAAAAGCTCTTAAGCAATGTGTTTCATCGTCCTTGTAAACTTTCATAGTCCCAAAGGATCCTGTGACATATTTCTTACCATTGATGATCTTCATGAAGTAGTTTCGCAAATGACCAATGAGAAATCCCCTAGATGTGATGGCCTTCCTTGCGAATTATATAAAGCTCTATGGGGTATAATGGGAAATGTCCTCTATCAAGTTTATTTTGAGGTTCTCTCGCACCAACTTCATATGTCGAGTTTATCAAAAGAAGCCACATCAAGTACATCTCTAAAATAGGTGACCCTAAGCTCATTTACAATTAGCACTAGATTACTTTATTCAATTTCTCCTACAAGATCATTGCTAAATCCCTATCATTGTGACTTTACCACATCCTAGCAATTTTTAGTCCAAAGAAAATAGGTTTCATCAAAAATTGATATTTCCTTGACAATATTATTACATCCTAGTAAGGAATGGAATGGGCTCGATGTTCCAATCAAACAACCTTATTCATCAAATTTGGACCGTGAGAAAGCCTATGACCGGATAAAATTGTCCTTCATCCTAGTTATGCTCACACTTTAGGTTTTAGCCTTATCTTTATTCAATATATTCAAATACGTTTTGTAGATGTCGCAACTTACCTCTCAATTAATGAAGTCAAATTTGAACACTTTTATTTATTTCACTTTCAAAGTTTCCCTCTAGCCCCTTCATTGACGTGTTAGGTGTGGAGGGCTTTAGCTATCTTCTTGCAGACATAAAAAAGTCAAGATTGGTCAAAGGAATCTCTTTATTAGGATCAATACTTGCATAGAAAAAAATTCAATTGCATTTGCTCATACTACGTTTGACCGCAATCTTTCAAATTATAATAAAGCTATGATTTTCTTAAATGTGTTCTTGCGTATATTCATGTCAATACCGACAAGTAGCATTGGAGGTTGTCCATCTCCAAACCCTTTTAGATTACTAGGCAACACTCTCTACATCCTAGCTCATGTTCCATCATGTTTTCCATCTTGGAATATTTCTCCGAGAGGAGGGGGCACCATCAAAGTCACTTTCATCGCCACTTTCATAGCTGATCCGGGTGGGGCTCTCCACCTAGTCGCCACTCCCCTCACACTCATTATGTGGGATGGGGCTCCACCTCCTCATCGTGATGGTTGGGCACCTCTTCCTTCTAACAAGATTCCCAACTTGCATTGGCTATTGCTCCAATGCATGATCAACTTTGAAGGCCAAATGAATCTATAGAGGCAACTAAAACAGCTGCTAATTTTGGTTGGGACCCTATTATTGTGGGAAGGCCTTCTAAACAACAATTAGGGAATCCTAATGAAAGGGACACTCCACCCAACCTCTTTGTTGTTGGTCCCTAATGCTCTTATTTTGTAATTGTTTGGTTGATTTTGTCTTTTTGTGAACTTGGTTCCTATGCCACATATGTGGCCTTATGTGAAGGTTTGGTGTACTTCCATATTGCATAGTTTATTGGTAAATAGTTGTGCTATTTTATTTTCAACTAATATAAAGTGTATTTCATCAAACAAGTTTTTGTAGCAACATAGAGATAATGGAAATGCTTGAGAGTTATAGGGTTCTTCAACAATACACGTTTATTCATAATTCTAAAGATAGTCGTCAAAAACAAGGAGGCAAAACAAACGTGACATTTTTAGTGAATTGGAGCACATTAACCAAAGTAATAATACTCTTTTAGTGGCACAACCAAAATCATAGTAGTACAAAGTGCTAGACATTGTTAGAAACAGTTTTGAGAACCATGTTCCTCTACACCTAGGATCTAAAAACTAGTTATTTTCTTAGAATTTGTTGCCTATTAGTGGAAAACAACATTCCTTCCTTGGAATCTTAAGAAGCTTGTAACAACTTGTAGAACCGTAAACTTTGAAGAAGTTAATGGGAACATGTTATTACTCTCTTATGATAAAAGCCTTAGATATGAGGAGCTTGGGATTCAATATGTACCAAATATAATGTTGTTCAATAGGCAATTGAGTATAATGCAAGTGTCTCAACTTTTATTCTTTCATTGTTCAAATACAATATTTGTAAAATATTAATCGTTATTTTTAAATGCTTGAATTATGCATGAAGACACTTCATTAAGATGCTTGTTTTTACAATTTCAATAAATGACTTGTGGGAATGTGATTCTTGTGTGTGTTCTAAATGCACTCATACATTTTTATATTGATATACTTCTTAAATTCAAAATTAGGACCCTATTGTTTTAAGATCCTATTAGTGTACACATTATTCCACAAACAGGGTTAGAAGGACCCACCAAGAAGATGACAAGAACCATAGTGGTGAGCAGGGGTTAAATTTGACGGCCGTTTAGACGTTTTTCGTGATTTTAGACGTAAAATACTTGTAAATATCTTATCTAACCGTCACACGCGACTTGCACATTTAAAACATGACTGTCAATTTTTATATAGGTTTGTATATAAATTATAAAAATATATGTAAGTATATATCAAAAAAGATATAATAAGCATAGAACAATTAGTAAAAAGCAACATTATTTTGTGTTTTTGAAGGGTAGTATTGAAAAACTACCGTCACCCGAAAATTGTTTGACAGGCATAGGTGGCCGTCAAATTTAACCCCTGGTGGTGAGGCTCTAGCATACCATAACCATATATATTATATATTAAATTTAAGGTCATGGGTTCAAATCCCATAATTTATTTTCAATATATGTTCAAATCTCATAATTTATTTGAAATATATGGTAAAAATTCTATATCAAAAAGAATAAACTTAAAAGAATCTCTCCTACGTTTAGTCTAACTGTAAACACAACGTAACTATCCATGGCGAATATACAGACCATGAAAGAAAATAAAAGCCTATGTCATAATCAACCATTCATACAATACTACATTACTCTGTAAGACTGGGCTGAGATAGCCATGAAAAATACAACCCACAGAAAAAGAGAGAGAGACTGTGCTGAGATAGCCATTAAAAATACAACCCACCTAAAATAAAATAAAAACAGGACACGAACCCTAGTGATTTAAGGGCTCTGGTTTACTGCGAGCCTCAAACAAGGGCATGTGCAAGTTCAAACCCCTGGAACTGCAAGAACCCAAAAAAAGCGCCACCGCCGCCGATCTTGTGCTTGAGTTTCTTTAACAGCAGCATTTTGGCCGCCACAATCTTGAGACGGCGCTGCAGGGTTTTCAAGACCGACAGGCGCTCGATCTCTTTCTCCCATAGCAGCGGATAACTCCTCAGAAACACTTTTCTGCTGCTGTTGTTCAGTCCGTAACTGAAACCACCTCCTTTGCAGCTGAATTCATCGTCTTCCTCGCCAAAGACATCCAAATCTTTCTCGGCCTCCATGGCAGAAATCACAACCAGAACCAGTTTTCTTTCAGGCTGGATAAGTAGTGTCTTTACCTACTTGAAAATTTTAAGGGAGATTTTTGAAAATGTGGGAGGGTACAGTGAACAGTTACGAGCGAGCATGTGAGGCGGCGGTGGTCATAAATAAGCAGCGGCAGTGGGCCCTGTGGTCTGCAAATGTTTGTAGAGTGTCACGAGGTGACATAGCTAGGTATCCTAGGTGGTAAAGACAAAACTACTGTTTCACTTTGGTGGTGGACAGAATGCGGGAGGCGCAGTCTACAAAAAGTCGCCTGCATTCGGCATCTTGAGTAGAAAATGCAGAGGATGTCTTGTCTTATTCATGCGTACCATTTCTGGGCGGGTTCAGATGAGATCAGTATGTCACTGGCAGGTTGCAAGGCTGTTCAAGTTCGAAGTGCTAGTTAAAATTTTATTATATAGTTGGGATCGGTCCGACGAATTTGGCGGTATAGAATCATTTCATCTCATTATGTTTATCTTAAACATTTTATGAGTAGTCACACTCCCAACATCATCGTCCATGTTTGTTTCCATAATGGCGATACCATCTTCTTCTTCTTCTCCCAACGTTTCTTCTCCCAATAAGAGAAATTTAAGATCTGCTCTTATTGCTATGAATGTCTTTATCGTACAAGGCTACAATCATCATGCAATCCTATTAATCATCGGAATAAAGGGTTTCAAGACTTCCATTCTCATTGCGTGTTCTCTTCAAAATGCCAACAAGAGTAATAAGGCAGTTATTCTACTGTTATTTTTATTCCACTATTCAAGTGTCTTTGTCACCTCGTGCTCGCATAGTGGTTTCAGTTATCACTGCAACTATTGGAAGCACAATTCACTAAGGGGGGGTGAATCACTGACCTTATAAACTTTCTTTCAATTATGTTCTACCATTCAACAAACATTAACCATAGTGAGCTTTATGCCTAAAAAGTCATTCATTAGAACATGAAACAAGATAGAACACACATATACGTGTGGGAAACCCTCAAGGGCAAGAAAACCCACTAAGAACTTTTGCAAATGGATTAATGTCCTATAAATGATTACAAAAGTTCGATTCAGTTGAGCACCCACTCAACTTGGAGCACCAAGCCCAAATAAGCTAAGCACCTACTTAATTAGGTTTTAACAAGTACCAACTTGCAAGGAAGCACCAACTCCATAAGTGACTTAACACCAACTCAGCGACCTCTGTAATGCGACCCGAAAATTCTCACACACACGAACAACACAATAAAAGACAGGATAATTTTTTTTTTTTTGGACTTGCTTTGACACATAACACGACGCAACATGTCATCACAAGGTTACAACCAACACTAGGAACCACTTGTTACGGGGAGGACCACGAGGTCAGCACGGAAACGTTCACACCCAAAAGGATAATACACCTTTCTTTTTTTTTGACAAGACAACATAGAAGTCCAACGACAGAACACTCTAACAAATAGGGCAAGCCACAGTAAGAATGATTGAAGGTTACTTATTTTGATATAACACCCTTTAACTCATGACTTATGTTTTCAGAAAGATTCAATATATGATTCGCACAAATTCATCTTACCAACAGAGTTAATTTCTTATACACTGTAGAGAAGTTCACTAAAAGTCTTCACTTTACGACAATTAGTTGTTTAGTTCCATTATTTAATAAGGGACTAATTTAATTCCACAAGGCTATCTGTCCATACTTACATTACTAAAAATTGCTCATTACCTTGCTACAACAAGAATTCGTGTTCAACAAAATCAAGATGAACTTACAAAGTATCCTGGGAAAGAGTTAAGGAGATAAGGTCGAGATGAAACATCTTTAGGACCTCATTAGTTATTGCCAGTATTTAAATTGAAGCTAGGGCTCTTAACCAGAATTATCAACAACTTTACTTAGGCTTCGCCTAAAGTATTAACAAGGAGTGAAAATTTACTTTCCAAATGGCGGTGAGAAAGATGGTGAGGTCTCCAATTTGTTTTCTCTGGCTTATTAAATCTTATCATCTTCAAACAACTAATAGTTCATTTCACCTTAGGGTCATTTTACAAATTTCACCATAAAAGGAAATAATGTTCACTAGAGGAGCTAGGGTTATCATGATATAAAGTTTACTTGCAATGATAGTCTTGCCCTTGTTTACTTAGAGAATTTCTTGCTCTCAAGTTGGTGACCCCTACGTTACTTTATTTGAATGCAACTTTTAATTTAACTTCCAGAAGTATTAAACAATCCCATGTTAGTTTACTTATGACACTTTATTACTAAGCCATATCAAGGTTTAACTCAAAATTTATTCTCAAGGCAAGGTTGAAGCAACACTCATTTACGAGAACAAAACAAGATTACATCATTTCTTAAAATACTGATACTCCACAAGTCACTCAACCACAATAACCAAATTTTCTTATAATTTCAATGATGGTCAAACAATACAAGGTTTCCAAAGTTCAGATGACAAAGTCCACAATACTTTATACTAAGACATTAATCCTCTTTTAAACTTTCCACTGGACGTTAACAAAAGTTGAACAACATAAAAAGGTTTCGAGCAAAGGATCTTCTCAACTGAGGTTGATGACAAAAGTCTACAAATCTATCCCTCATCTACACGCAAAATCCATCTACAAAAAATTTTCTACAAGAGTCAGTTCACGAGAACTGAGCAAGATAAGGCTACACAAAACCACCATAACTATTATCTAACAATATCACGAAAAGGAAGCACTTTATTACAAGAATTGGTTCAAACTTCTAAACACTATTAACACATCAAGTTAAAATAAAGTCTTCATCATGCCAATCAAAGAAGGAGAAGACCTTGTACTTCAGTTAGGAGTAATAACAACGAAAGTATAGCAATCGTAAGAGAATGGCCCTTGGCCCTATAAGGAGAAAACAAACAATCTAGCAAAAACAGAATTCCCATCAAGTAAGTAATTAAACAATAATTACAAGATTGAGATTTGATATAAATAGACCAACCATCTAGAATTTTATCAAAGATACCAACGCATAGGCTAAAATAATATATTTCTAAAAATACAAAAGTTGATCGGCCCAAGAAAGGGGAAACACGGGTTCCAAAATTTTAACACAAAAGGTCATGTATAAATGGGTTTCAAACTGGAAATCAATTAGAGTATACACACAACATAAGTTTCGAAGCGAAGGCATAGTATACTAGTTTTGACCATTAACTACAAAGAGATCTACCAATCATCCAGGAAGGGTCAAAGTCTCACAGGCTAGTGGCAAACACGCGAGAGAAGAAGGGGGTTCCGTCCAACAAGAGTATACAATAATGTCATCAACAATTTTATAACACTAAAGGTTTGCAAACTTCCACAACAATTCTAATGTTTGATTAATTTAAAATAAATTATCCATTTCCCGAAACAACCGTATTTTAAGGCAACCCTTAGTAACACAGTCAACCGTCACAGTCAACAGTCAACCATATTCTAAGTGACATTATCAAAACAAAACCTTCCGCTATGAATCCATAAGACTAACAAATGAAAGCTGAGTTTTTCCCGAAGATTAATCACATTTAAGGAAATTTCCATCACAAAATATTAAGGTAATTATGTGCATAAAAACCGACCAATATTAGTTAATAGCGTTAACATTACAAGGGAGAAAATAATGCAAGTTAGGAAAAACAGAAGAGCGCCATCAGCAATAATTCTGAGAGGGGGATTAGACCAAAACTATTCCAGTGTCAACGAGGTACCAGATTCGCACAAAGAACCTCGAGCTTAGTTGATTCGTAAGGCTAGTTATGGTTCAAGTTGCTGCGCTGTGGATGGTCAAGGTACTTCTTGAGGATGGCCTTAAAAGCCTAGAAACAAGATGAAAGATAGTATAAGAGTCTAAACACGTGAGACGGCAAAACACATTACACACAAACCTTTTCGTTCTACCAGTTTTAATACCAAAACTCTAAGCTGGCTAGCCCACGCATTGCTCACACAATCCTACAACATTTCTCTCTCGATGCCAAAAGGTTATCAAAGGGACTTGCGGAGGGGCTAACAAAAAGCATCAAAAGACAACTTGGGTGCTAGGGAGGAGCTTCATAGTTATCATAACTTACTTCCATAATATCGAAAATACTAGATGATCAACATAATAACTTGCAACTCAATCGCAGAGAAGAATTAATACATAAACAAATAGACAAAGGTCTATCAATCGAGTAAGAGAAACATAACATTCAGAGGAGAGGGCACACGCATCCTTTCAACCCACATACTATCGACGATAAAAGCTAAAATAAGAAGAAACAAGCAGAAAAGGGAAATCTCCCATCATGACATCCAACTAACAAATCAATGCAAGGAAAAATTGGTTCGATTTCGCAATAATTAAAAATATAATAGCAGAGTAGAAAGGTGTAGAAATATCTTGCTGTTTCTCCACTTTCAACAGTCGTCGTGACAGACTCCACACGGCCAAAGATAAAACAATAAAGCATGAGACAAGGATGTGAGTACTGCTGGCCGGCGATGTCAAAGGACCAAATGTGATAACTGGATAGACAGATGGGGCAGAAAATTTAACAGCTTGAGTCCTTTCACAAATCCACCTCACATCGCCTCATAAAGACGCTTCACGCACTGAAACAACTCGAGGAGATTGTCTTCCATCTTCCTCGCTTGGCCCATCTATGAGATCATCAAGGTCATTATCAACCAAGTACTCCTTGAAAAGTCTCGTGATGAATAAAAGCACGATGCCCTTGGCCACAAGACAACCCAATTAATCCGAGAAAAAGACCATACGAGAATGACAAAGTTGGAGAAAAGAAATATCAAGAGATGTTGTCCTCGTAGTCTCCTAGCATTGGATTTACCACAGCTCTTTCTCACATTTCTGCTCTACCCAAGTACCTTTCCATTTCCTTCAAGCAAGTACTCTCCTGCTTTTCCCAATCTCCACCTACTCTTCTTCTTGCTTTTCATCCCAGAGATGCATACCATACATCAGATTTGATGAAGTAAACAACATAGTCCAGTCCTCTTAACACTCAGAAAAGAATACTTTTTCGAAAGTGAAAAAAAAAAGTCTGATTCCTTCTTATCGCTGCAAGTTTCATATGATGCACCTTGTTATAGTGCAAATGTGCAGCCCATTGCTTACAGCTTGCTTCACTTAGCAGCACCAATAATCTCCATAAGAACATTGTCATTGTTTAAGATGAGAGAGCCGGATTGCATTACCCACAACAATTTCTCTAGCAATATAATCTTGGAGATAAACTTGGTTGCAGTGTGGCAGTCAACATCTGCTAGAAGGCTCTTTTGAACTTAATATAATAGAGTGTTTCTCCACCATGCTTGTGCCACAGAGACTCGATATCATCATTTCATCTTTGTCCAATGAATTTTCTGGCTTTGCTTCGCCTCATCTCCAAGTCCAGGCTTCTGAAAACATGCAGAGGAATCCAGGGCTTTTGGTGCACTTATATCTATGTTCCTCTCATTCAACTCGTGAACAGTGTGTGTGGTTTCAGAGTCATCTGCTGCACCTTCCATTCCATCATGGTACAAAACCTCAGAACTCTGTAGCACTCCCAAAGGACTCTTTTGGACAGAGTCAACATGTTCCATGTGTTCCTTTTGGGTGTCAAGTTCCATCTTTTCTGGTTCCAAAGCAGATTTATGCCCTGCTTGCAATATGCAATCTGATTCATGCCCTGCAATCACTTGAAGGAGAATCCCGAATTTGAGGATGCAGTTGATACTGAACAAAACAACCTAGTTGGACAACCTGCCTGTTGGAGGTGCTCACGAAGGCTTCTACCAAACTGTAGCATGCCTGTTGCCTAGCTATTTATCAAGCAGTGCAGGCGATTCTTTGTGGATCCCAATCTCGAATCGAGAGATACCTGAATAAACAAGAAACCCAACTGTAGAAAATGGGTGAACTGAGAAGAGGCGCAGAAGCATTACCCAGCCTCAAGATTTGATCGAGCTTCTTCCTTGTTAAATTCACCACCTGGACAGAAGCGACTTTCCAAAATGAAAAGGCAAGACAACTCAACTAAACTTTATCTCGTCCTTCTACTACAGCTGCAAGATTTTGCAACCACTGATCACGACTGTGGTCGCGTGCAACCAGAACATCAGGTTCAGCACCAACGGTTCCTTGGGATCGCCCTGCAGCAGCTGTCGCACTTAGCTCTCTCTGGGGCCACTGATTTTCTGGGATAAGTTTACTTCTCTACCCTGTAGCTGCTGCATAAAGCCAAGCACTTCCTCACGGCACTTTCCTAGGAGAATTTCGGTTCTACGCTCCACTGAAACTGCCTGTACAGCACGATTTTTGAGACCCACACCCACCCACGCAACATCAGGGCGGTAGACCTTCATTTCACCATCAATGAATCCACTTTGTCCAGAACACGCCAATGCAATTCATCTGTTGCAGCATTAGAACACGCCAAGAAGGAGCAGGTCAAAATGAGGTGACAGGGTTATAAATTATGGTAGGTTGGTGACAGTTGGTATGTTGAACAATGAAGATAGTTGGTGGAGGCACCCAACCACACACCACTTGCCAAAAGGACAGAACAACAACATCCCACGGCACAATGCTTCTCCCTCACGCCAGGCAGGTCACAGAAAAGGAAGCCCATGCCCATGGCGGGCATTACAACCTCTATATTTTTATCACCTTCTTAACCCTTTGTTGCTTAGTCAAAAATGATGACCATCTTTCTACCCTTTTGCTCTTGATCACTCTTCAAACTGCATGTTATGTTTCTTCGCTCATCAATCTTCTTCACCTTGATATAGGCATGTACAAATTGACTTTCATAGGCTGACCACCTTCATGATATTCAACATAAGCCCTCTTCCCATGGTCTACAAGACCTCCTACTACTCAAATATGCACTATATTTCACTCATTCACACTCACATGGCTCGCTATATATTTTGCACAACAATTTTCCCGAAATGATCTCTTCACTGTTTTTCCAGATATTTTCCTTATATATTATTCAAAAGTTACTCTCCCTTCTTCTCTTTTTTGATGTACACTTTTTATCCACTTGCACATGTGATTCTACTCAATATTGCTCCACCTTTTCTCATACTCACAGCTCCATTATTCACAGTCAATCTTTTTACAACTTGCACAAACTTGATTGATCTTCCTTTTCTCCATGCTCAACTCACCCTTTCTTCCTATTCAACACTCTACCATTCCATTCAGCTTAAGTTCGTTGTTTCTCCTTTCCGACGCATCTTCTAACCTCACCATCTTTTCAACAATTCACAATCTTCATTATGGTTCTCTCTTCTTTTGAAGTTGACTTGGGCCTTTTTAAAATCAATTCATCTTCATAATGTTGCACCTATTCTTATACTTCTCTTTCTCCACTCTATTCTTATTCCACTTCCTCTACCTTTTCAGCTTCATCTACCTTTATAATTGATTATGTGACTCTTCACTTCTTATGAGTCGGCTCTTTCAAAGATCTGTCATTGACTAGTGTCCTTTGGCCTTCCATCTCAATTCACTTGCACACATGTTGCACATACGTTGTGTATTGGTTGTGTATTTGCTATGATCCTGTTGTGTACTAGTTGTGTGTTTTGGTCGTGTACTAGTAGTGTATTTGCAAAACACTTTGATTATTCCATACTATTTACACAAACACTGATCTTTATGATACTCCTCGACCTCCTCTACTTACTCTCAACAGCTTCGCTATCTTCGCCGAATAGCTCGCTCATACTTATATTCCATGCTCTCCATAGCTCCTCTAAACTTATTTCACCGCTCTCCTCACTCGACATCTACTTACAAAACTCATTTTGAATCTCTTTTATATCATATTCATTTCACCAAAATAGAGCATGAGTTGGCTAAATGTAAAACAAAAGATAACACCAAACAGTCGAGTCACTCATAATGTATAAAACTTGTTTCCACTTCCTTGGAATAGTCACCTCACACCTTTGCATCTTCAACATTTTCTTGACATGATTTCAAATCAGATTGCAAACAAACAACAACCTCAAGACCGAATCATTTACTAGCTTCAGATCGAACACGCTACGTGAGCTATGCCTAGCTCACCAAAACATACATCGAGCTCCACCTGTGCACGGACCATTTTACTTTTGTCACCAATGAATTCTTCACTCAATCGTGTTGCTACTACTACTATTCCCGCACCTTTGCATCTTCAACATTTTCTTTACATCAATGACTCCAAAACCTTATATACGTCCTCCGGCTCCTTGAGCTTTCTTTGACATCAATGACAAATATTCTAACAAAGAACTTGCTTCCACCCACATCCGTAGGTTATTTGAATGCTTCATCTCTATCTCTATCAACTTGGGTTTGGTTCAAACAACTCGATTTACTCCACTTTCCACTTAAATCCTCATAGGCTCGCTTGGCTTCGCATTGTAGATCCATAGATAATTGCTTCATTATATATTTTTCAGCTTACAATGTTCACTAGTTCCAGTTGATCTTAGACCATTCTTTATTCGAAAAACATTAATGTTCTTCGAGCTCTAGCTTAGCTTCGATTTTGACCAAATTGTCTCTTCTTAGCATCGTCTCTGCTTTTTAATGCTTTTGATTTAAGCTTTCACCTTGTAAAATCTAATACTATCTTGCAGCTCGGATTCTAGCCGTGTGGGAATTGTTCAATTCTTCAATATTGCGCCATCTTCACCCTTTCCTTCCAAGCCTCTCAACTCCTTTAGCTCCATTTGTCATTTGATGTCAAATTTCAATTCGTATCCATTAATGTAGCCAATTTCAATTAAAATTTAAGCATATTATATGCAGATTTTGGGATTCCCTTAATTACTAGGTAATTGTACATTTTAAGGTTGTAACCTTACTTACGGACATTTTAAAACAAAGACCTTTTGTATTTTTAATAAAAATACACACTTCTACAATTTTGAGTAATTGACGAATTTCAATTTTTTTTTTTGCTAAAATTAAGTGTCACTTCAAGTTTGAAGAGTTTGGACAAGTTAGGATGGACTCAATTTTGATCGATTGTATGCACATTTTGAAAGGTAACAATTTCTTCGATTAAAAATTGCACTTCTATTAATAATACATTTTTATAAGGTAAACACTTTTTACCGGAGCTATGAATCGAGGGGTTCTTGGGTCCCCTCCCTTTATAGTATGTATAGTAGAACCGAAGAAATCAGGGTGGTTAACAATGTAACCATGAAGAGAATACCACCCTGATACAAAAACCAGAAGCCAGAAAGAAAAACAAGGTGAAAAGTAATGAAATTGTGTTCAACTATTTCACTGAGCCAAAATAACAAAAAACTATATGTAATTACTATACTAGCCGGCCTTCCTCCATTATGCAACCTAGAATCTACCATGAATAACCTGAGATGCGCCTGCACATCACTCATCCTACGCCGAGCGCTCACCCGAAGGGTGCAAAGGTACTGACCCTCTTTATGGTTGCTTGTGGGATGTTACTTGTGTTGAAGATGGAGCGTATTCAAAACCATAATAAGCACAAATATTCCACGGAGCATAACCATTCCATAGTACAAAACCAGATCTAGATCTTAAGGAATCATGAATTAAACAATAACTATGACAAGATTGATCATATAAGAACCAATTACAGTCATGTTAACACCTTATCCATCCAATATACTCCATTATATTTAACACTGTAAAACATAGAAGCTTCTTACATTACAAAATATTACCATAAGCTATGCGTGCATCAGATCCAACAACATAACTCTACAATAATTGTGTGTCTCAGTGTCTCTCTTTAACTACACAAACTAATACATACTTATAGGGTGGGGACTTTCCCTTCACCGCCTACACACTTCCCAAAATAGGTCGCATGCTGAAAATAGCCATGTGCCTTTACAATAATATGCACACATGCAAGTGCGCTAATAATAGATATCCTACATGCTTAATCGGCGTAGTAATCTTATTATTATCCCGAACTCATGCATAGCGCTTAGTAGACGTTCATCCTCAAAATAGCATTTGTGTGTCGCACAAGTCCTCATCCCATTGTGTGCTCTGCACGCTATCTTCAAAATAGCCCGTAACCATGAAAATGGATAAGTCATGAATCAACTTGTCCTGGCACGTGTTTCCTTCCCTATCCTTCCGCACCTTCAAATGCACCTTGTTCCCACATGTGAATCTTCTATGTGTCCTTAGAACAATATTGTCTTGCTCAACATTACCCCACACTAAACTACATTGTCACCCCGACAATGGGGATTCCTTTTGATGTTCCCAAAGAATAAAGAATAAGAATGTAAAGAATCATTGTACAAAGAATAGACTTCTATTCTACAACACCCTCCTCTTCAACTGGGAGGATCAAATCTAGATATTCTGTTTTAATCTCAGCCTTTAATGTTTTCTAGTCATCCAAATGATGTTCTTGTCTTCTCTGGAACGTCTGTGGCTATGGCTTCCAACTCATCCTGGGTAAGCTCTCCTTTCTCATTCTGTAGTACTAGGACAACATTGGCCATAACAGACATCCTTCCCTCCAGAAGATCCATCTTTTGCGCTATGAGATTTCCAATCTCATCTAGCCTCTCCTTATGTGGGTTTTGTGTTCTACTGCAAGGGCTTCGCGCTTTTTTTTACTAATGTCAATCTTTCTACGTGCCCTAAAGTCTCATCCTTCATTGCCTTCAGAACTTCATTATCTTCTATCATAGTCCTGATCCTGATCACTGCTTCTAGTGCTACACATATGTTCAGATCTTGATCTTCTTTCTTCAACTCATCTTGTAAAGTATGGAGTAATTCCTTGTAAGATGAAATCTTCCTAACCATGGAGGCCCTTTCTCTCTCTACTTCCTATTCAAGATCCTTTGGCACTTGGCATTTGAATCTTTCCATCTTCAAGCACCAAATCAACTAATGTGCGCACATAATGCATAGTTGAAGGAAACTTCTCAGTACCTTAGACTCCAAATGTGGTCTTGCTTTCAAGACATAGTCACCAATTTCTTCTGCCATGCTGATGAAGGTCTCATTATTTTTCTTCTCTAGATCTTTCTCTCCTTTTAGACACGTTATTTTTGTAGTTTTTGCCTTGTTATCTTCAAGTAGCACTCTAATAGTGGCAACCTTATCGATATTCCTCCGTACCACCTCTATAGATACCTTAACTAAGGCATTGCTCACCTACTCATCAGACATGAGAGTGGGCTTTATAGTCATGTGCATGCTTTGAGGTGCCTTCTTCACTCTTCTTGACACACAAGACTCCTCACATACATCAAAATTTGGCTCATCCATGTGAGTCTGCATGGACCAAGACAATTGTTTCCTTACGCGCATAGTGGCCATGTCTGGGTCCATCATCTCCCACCCATATAACTCCTTCAGTCCACTGTGCTTTGAAAATGGGCGTGGATAATTTTTCTTGTGTCCTCATCATAGCCCATACTTAGCACAATGTATTATCCACTTGTTCTCTTTCTTCTTGGCCCCTTAGGAACTTGAGCACCAAGGTTTGGAGTTGGCCCTTCGACATTCTTGAGTAGTATCATGTGTGTGAGGTTGCTCATGCTCCATTTCTTCTTCGCCTCCTTCACCCCTTCCTCTTCATCCTTCATGTCCTCATCTCTGGGATCCTCCACATCTTCTGGTTGTCTTGGGTTCTAGATGTGCTCTCTCTGCACTCCTCTGCCTCCTCATTGATCTTTAGTTTTCTCCTCTTCTTCTCAGTTGCCTCTTTTTGAGGGGAGAGTCGTGGTGATCTCCTTACAGGATGTGAAGTTCCCATGCCTTGGGTCCTTGTTCTTCTGAATACCCTCTTAAAGCGGCGCTCTTCATGGACTACTTCCACATCCAAGTCCTTGTCTCCTTCTTGCACCTGAGGTCGAGTATCCGCACACTCATCTTCCCACGCTGCCAAGGCCTCTATGATCCAAGCCTCTACTATCTTCATGTTCTTCTTCCTCCTCGTCTTACTATATAGTCATTGTGCAGCCTTTGAGCTGGCACATTATCCACTATATCTTTACCCTTAGGAAGCCATGGGAGCATGAACTCATTCTCCACATACTTTTTATTCTCCATCCTAGGCTTAAGCTGAAGATATATGAGTGCGACTCCATGTCCCCAATAGCCAAGCTTATGGCTTCATACTTATGACATTTGAAATGAGCCTCTCAATGTAGGAAGTCCTGCTGGATACACATATGTCTTCCTGAGGGTGTGGTAGTCATAGTCTACCTTGTCTGCATTGAATTTCAAATGACACGCATCAATAAATATGTGAACTGAGGCCTAGAAGTAGCGCGTTGTGAAGGCATAGGGAAGTTTGCACCATGGGCTCCATGTCCCATCCCTCATGGAAAACCATGTGATGTAGAAGTGTTGGTACACCGCGAACTATACTGCCTTGCCTACTACCGAAGGTAGCTCCTTGGGAATGCACCACTCCTCCTCAAACGTCATGCGAAGTCGGTCATACCACATTTCTTCCCTTTGCTTAAACGACCCACTCATTGATCCTTCACATAAATATTTTTCAAACCTCTCCGTGAGGGACTTCTTTTCTAAGGGGTACTCCTAAATCTTGTTCTTTGGCCCATCGAGCACTCCAATTTCTAAAAATACAAGAGAAAGTAGGATAGTGCCAAAACTTATCTTTTCTCCTATGCGCGCTTCCTCAACAATGGTGTCTGCAATATAGCCTGTTAAGTTGTATACTACTCCCTGAGACATTTTCTTTGCAATATGAAGCCACATGGTGTTTACCCGCAACCATCACTCTTGGTCATTCACCTTGATGAGAAGATGCGCGGTTTCCTGCACCACATGAAACATCTTCAATTTATCTATGTCCATTCCACATGGACCCTTGGTATACCCCAACTCCTTTCTTGTTTCTATAACCATTGCTTTATCAGTTAGATCACTAACAAGGTCTACCCTTGTGCCCTTCAATCCTGTTAGTGTTGAAACCAGGGCCACTGTGATCCTAAACCTTCATCCGGTGAAATGAAAGAAGTCCTTATGGACTCGTCTCATAAGCCATTTGTATAAGGGTTCATATTTTCCAAAATATGGGAGCTCATACAACTAATAAACTCCTACTTGCTTAAGAAACATTTCCCCAGCATTGTCATACACTGGCATATCCTCTACCATGTACTTGTTGGTCTTCTTATTCAACAAATGTTTTAACTCTCCCTTGTTTTTAGTGGTACGGTGGTTATAGTCACTTATTTTACATCTGTGGATGTGGGAATCCCATTCTTGTTGGACTATTACTCCTTATGTCTAATGCATCTCTAAAAAATTACTCTCGGGAGTAATTTCAACTTCAACTTCTACCTTCTTCTTTCCTTTTGTGCCTGCAAGTGCTTTCTTAGGTGCCATCATAAAAATCTCACCTTTTGTCATCTATAACGAGTAAACTCAAACCCTAGCTCAAATCATGCCCTAGCTTGAAACCACATGCCCTAGATCCTTCTCAACACTTTTTCTTCTCTCAAACCCTTCACTAATGGGGACGCAAGCCTCTTCTGTAATAGTCTGCTCTCCATGTCTGGTTTCACAACGCTCTGCACCTCAACACGATTCACTCAACTCGGTTGCACTTAGCTTGCTCAAATACTTATGATCACAAAGGTAAAAATGAACCCACATCACGTCCTTATATATATTTTCAAAACTTTAGTGCATTTATTACTCCTTCACCTACCAACAATCCTCTCATTAATTGACCATTTTCACAATCTCTCTGTGATACATCATCGCACATTAGGTATAACCTTCTAGTGTGCCTTCCTACCTTCTGGCTATAGACTTCTCTTCAATGCGCTTCCATACATCCGAGTACCTCGCCACTGCGCCTTCCCCTGGTAGTTTCCACGGCAGTTTCTTACCTCATGTTATATTATTCCCTCATTTATCTCCATCTATGGTCATATTTTAGAAGAAATATCCTTTCTAATAGCTCCTTTCCACACTTAACTAGCACCTGTAACAATTTTGTTCTCATGTGTACCCAGTTGTGAATAACCACCCCACACCAATGGTATGTGTAGTCCTCTATGCATGAAAATACTTTAGATGGTAATTAGCTTCTAACACGCAAACACGCTTATTACACAAAACACCAAACTAAATTGAAAAATCATAGTGACGAAGAATACATTAAAGGAAATACAGAAAGGAAAACCTATTCTAACTAGCAATACTACCATACTACAGACACAAAAAAGACTTATTCATAGTAGGGCTTCAGCCTACTCCCGTTGAAGTAACTGGGTAACCATAATCCATCAAGCGTCTCTAACTGGAAAGTGCTTGATTCAAGTATATGAGTGATAACATACAATCCCAACCAATGTACTTTAAGCTTTCCTGGATGGCGCAAAAACTTAGAATCATAAATAAGCACCATCTGTCCAATCTCAAGCTTTTTGTCCCTGATGTGCCTGTCATGCCATGCCTTCTTCCTAGCCTTTTCCTGCTTCTGACTCCAACATGCTATGGCGCGCCTCTCATCCAACTATATAAATTTATCAATTCTTTCTTCTAATGCTTGCTCATCTGGCTAGACCTCTAGCTTGTGCAATATACAAAAGAAGGTAACATGAATTCCATAGAAGAACTGCTTCTACGCCAAACACCAATTGAAAGAGGTGTGGCCTTGTTCAACCTTTTGTATGTTGTTCTATACACCCAAAGAACAATAAAAACTTTATCATCCCAATATTTCCTTCCAACATCACAAATTTTTGTCAATGTCTGCTCAAAATCTTATTGAAGGCCTCAACAGTCCCATTTTCCTAAGGATGATAGGGTGTAGTCTTGTGATGTGCAATCATAAATTCATCCAATAGTATCTTGATTGTCTCATTCAAAAAATGTGTATCCCTATCACTTGTCAAGCTCAGTGGGCATCCATACCTTGTAAGAACATTTTCCCATAAGAACCCGGTTGCTATAGATGTTGTAAAATCCTTAGTAGGTGTTTCTTCTGCCCACCTTGTAAGATAATCTGTGCAAGTGATCATGTAGCACGATCCAGTTCTACGTGTGAATGGTGAAATAGGACCCAAAAAGTCTATAGCCCATTTCTCAAATGGCTTTGCACTAGGAATAGGTCTTAAAGGCATTTCATCTCTTTGCCCAGGTTTACCAAGGCACTAACAGTGATCACACGCCTTACAATATGCTTTATAATCTTTGTAGAGGGTCTCCTACCATAATCTAGCGAGTAGAATCTTGTGCGCAGTGGCATCACCTACATAGTTCCCACCTGTAATACCACCATGATCCTCTTCCATGATATCTCATGTGCACTCGTGCTCTAGTACACACCGACGCAATACTTCATCTCAACCTAACTTGTATAGGTCACCACTGATCAACATAAAAGGTGTCGCGCGAATTGCAAGTTGTTTCTTCTCTAAGGCTTTCATTCCTCTTGTATGTAAAAAAAAAGACAACAATATCCTCCAATTTTGAAGGCACACATTTTAACATGTACAACTTGTGCATCCGGAATTATATCTTCAATTTTTTGCATGTCATCCTCCCGATCAATTTTGATAAATGGTCTAGGCCATAATTACTTTTACTTGGTTTTAACACAATTGTGAAATCAAATTCTTGGAATAAGAGCACCCATCTACATATGCACCCCTTTAAAATGGGCTTGTTTACCATGTATTTTAATGCCATGTGATTGGTATAAAATACAAATGGTGTTACTATCATATATTGTCTAAATTTATGCAGTGAGTAGATCATTGACAAGGCTTCGCGCTCAGTAGTTGTATAATTCTTCTTTGTAGGAATCAAATTTCTACTAGAAAAACATATAGGATGATCTATAATTCCTTTTATAGGCTGAGCTAACACCATGCCAATGGTCATGCCATAGGCGTCCACATGTACATGAAACAGTTGGTTCCATGAGGGAAAACACAAAATATGCATTGTAGTAAGTCTTTCCTTCAATGCCTCAAATGCACACTACTGCGGTTCTCCCCAATAGAATGTCTCTTTTCCCTTTAGTAACTCTTCTAAGGGTGTGGTAATCTTAGCATATCATTTGATAAATTTTCTATAATACCTAGTGTGACCAAGAATCCACGCACCTCACTCTCACAGTGACCGTAGGCTCTTCCAGGCCTTTACAATAACTTAAACCTTAGCTGGATATACTAACAAACCTTCCTTGTAGATGATGTGCCCTAACAAAGTGCCAAAAGGTGTAGCAAACATGCACTTCTTGATGTTTAAATATATTTTTAAAGAGATGCTTAATTGTCTACATCTTTCAAACATTAGGCATAAATTATCACAATGATCCTTAACAAGTCCATACACCATCCAATCATCCAAGTAAACCTGTAAGAAGTTGTGAATAAAATCTTGGAATGCTTGAACAACTATGCGTGAAATATATACAGGTGATTTTTTTTCAACCAAAATCACAATATATGCAAAAATTCCCCATTCAATGGTGAAAGTCATTTTCTCTTGATCCTCCTGTGTAATCCTAACTTGATGATACCCAGAGAATCCATCTATAAAAGAATAGATTTCACACCCTGCAACACCTTCTAATATCTCCTCTGTGAAAGGTGTAGGAAAGGGATCAATCACACATGCAACATTTAGTTCCTTGTAATCCACACAAATCCTAATCCGACCATCTTTATTTATACTGATGACCATGGGGATAACCAAATCTTATTCTTCTAGGGGCTTGATGATGCCATATTTCAACATCTTGTCAATTTCTTCCTTAAATTTTACATACGGGTTAGGGTTCATTCTGTAGGGTCTTTTCCTGACCGGCGCACACCTTCCTTAAGCTTAATCTTCATCTCTCCTAATGATTTATGCACTCCTTTTAATTCATGGTAGCCCCTAGGAAATATGTCCTAAAATCACGTAGTAACTCAATGATTTTTGTCACTTCAGAATCAGTCCAGTAATCCCTAATTTTTTCCTCCTTTGGCTTAACATCCATGCCAATGTTTACTTTCTTTTTCCTCATGGGTTAAGATAGGCTCATGCGTTTTTATCCGCACTGCCTAATACCTCACATGTTCCCACTAAATGATTTATATCTAGATCTTCTACTTCCTCATCATCCACTATGTAGACCATCTTTCATTTTTCTTTCTCAAAGCAAGTGCGCTTAAGTAGCGTGACATCTATCTCTTCTTCTCCTTCAAAGCGTGCTCCTAATTTTGTCTCACCAAATAAATCTTGAATGAGTTCTTCCGCCTTTTCACTGTCTCCCATAGTTAAGCACTTTATAACCCTTAATGCCTCTTCCACTGGAGGTTTAGTAGAGAAGTAGTCAAAAGTTTGGACCATTCATGCAATAAAATATTGTCAATTTTCGGTCTCTTTATGTAGCTTCGCATATACATACGAAGAGCGCAACCTTGTAAAGTGGAATAAAATTTGTGCACCCATAGTGAAGGAGGTAAATCTTCTTGTCCCTTTGTCTAGATCCCCTTACACTTCGAATGTGGTGTTGAACATGTTGATTACCATGATATGTGCATATTTGAGTAGGTGCATTGCTCCTAAAAATGAGTTGTTAGAGCAATCCTGAATTCATTCCATTCTACAAGATTATCCCTGTGAGCCACCCACCAAAGCACACCGATTTTCCGTACGGATATATGCTAACATATTTATTCTTTCAACTTGGTCTTTCCATTGTTCCTCCATGGTGCATAGGAATATTGTAGGGTCTCCTTCTCTAGTGTACTGAGGTACAGAGTTGTTACCTATCCTCCTAATACAATGAGGTTTTATTCTCCACACAAATGCGCTCCTTACTTCATGCCCAACCATCTCATAAGTGCCATGAGCCAAATTATCACAAAAATACTTGTGGTATCACTAATAGACTGTGTATATTCCCACTAGAGGATTCCTTCCTTAGATGGCTCGAGTACTTCTGGGTCCCGAATGACGCGTACATAAATCTTGTTCAAATCTTCCTCACTCAAAGGTTCAACATAAGGCACATATTTCCCATATGTTAAAGGGATAATAACTCTTTCTTCCTTGTTCTCAAAACTCAAATATCCTTTTTGAACCGTAGATCGACATTATTTGCATAGCACCAAGGGCACCCAAGAAGAGCTAGGAAACTATCTACTTCTGCAAGTACTAAAACCTTAAAATCCCGAGTGAACTTGGCCCCTTATATAGTAATGGATGCATCTTTTTAAACTTCGATGGAAGTGGCATTAGTTTGATTGGTCATGAATAATACATTAAAAGATGGCTATAATGGAGGTCTCCCCATCTTGTACCCATGCATCTAAAGTAAGCACATTTACCTTTGTGCATGTGTCAATCAATATATTACTCAAGAGCCATCCATCCACAACAACATTTAGAGTGATCTCTTTGTCATAATATAAGCTATAAGGGGAAGATTTGCATGTAGGATCTGATGTCCATTCTCAATACCTACATGTGGAGTGTTTCCCTTTAGCCAATTCCCTAGTAATGGAATGATATTCTCTTGGCACATCATTTTGCATACCTTCTTCAAGTCATCAATATTCAACTAGATAATCTTCGCTTCCTTCTTATGTTCCATCTTCCGTGATTGCTCATTTAAACACTGTATTTCACCCTCGAAGATTTCGAGTACATCCATGGTCTCCTGATAAACATCCTTCTAGTGTGTAGGATCCATATACCTTACATGCAAGACGTCCTCCTCAGTGATGGTAGGCTGATGTTGTAACACTTCTTTGGCGTGCACAACTTTAGTGTGTGTAGTAATCTTCACAGGTAATACCTCAAGTTCCAGTTCCAAATTTGGCATCCACTAATTTTCCACAGCGTGTGTATTCTAACCATCCATGTGCCCTTTTTTCCTATTTATGCTACTTGATAAGATGCTCATATAGGTCCTGGGAATTCCTCATAGCTATGAATCTTCCCACAAAAAGAACAAGTAATATTCTGAGGACATTTGCACTTGTAGTGGTTAGGAGATCCGCATGTAAAGCACGTTCCATGAGGAAACTCACCTCGTCCACCACCACGGCCTCGACCCTTGAATCCACCATGGTATCCTCAACCTCTGCCACGTCCTCCTTCATAGTGCCCCTTGTTTTGATCATAACGCACTTGATTGTGATCTTGATCCTAGTGCTCACCTTTACCCTTAGAGTTATCTGATACTCTTGTCTATCACACACCAATATCTATAACATCATGGATTTGACCAATCAACTGCAGTCTTTTGTATCATGAGTCATGGACCGAAAAATCTTACAATAGCAAGATACATTCTTCCTTATCACATGTTGTAATAATGGGTAATGGTTGATGTCATGGTTCAGATGACATATCTCACAATCTAGCAATAATGAATGCACTGACTGCTGGGATAACTATCCTTGGTGTGCCCTTCCACTTCACAGTATGTACACCAAATCCCAGTGCACGTCTCATGTGTTGAATTTTCTGATAGTTTCTCCAACTACTTTTTCATAGTTATAATCTGTGCTTCCAGGAATGGGCTGACTCCAGTGTCTATACTTCTAACTACGCCTCAAAGCAAGAAAAATATACCTTAAGTGCTTCGTGTAAATTAGTGTATGTCTTATGTGACAGCGCCCTTCTAAAAGGTGTGATCAGACCTCCAACGAACCATTGTGCATGTTGGCTTGCATGAATATCATAAGAAAGCTTAGAAAAAGTGTTTTGAAATGGGCATCATACTCCCGAAACTCTCAGTAGTTCCTTGCTTAATATCCTTGAGCACGCTTATACTCTTCTGCTCAAATTCGGAGATATAAAACTCGTAAGGAAATCATCTTTTAATGTTTGCATAATCTACGCAAGCTTTGATTAGAGTCAAACTTCATGTGCCAACTATGTGCACGTCCCTGTAATGTAGTTGCAAATTGACTTGCCTTATTATCAGAAGCCATGATCCCTTTTGCACGCCACAATATCTCACACATGTGCATGTGTTCAGTAGCATCTTCTATGCGCCTATACTCTAGAAGATGGAGAGACATCTCCATGTAAATATTTTGGGGTTGGTTTGGACCCCCCCCGATCCGTAACCTCTGTGTTACCTCTACATCCATAACCACCGATCCACCGAACTAGAGCCACCTATACCCCCTGATCCTCCACCTGTAGCCAAAATCAAACCAAAATATGTACTTCCCTATGTCCCAACAAGTACTAATGAACCGAACTCCTGTAGTCTGCATGGTGGTACTACTCCCAGTGAGTCCAAAATTTTACGCACTCAAATTTTGTACTGATGATGATGCCCTGAAAAGGTACCTCCAAAAACAACATAGACATTTTCCCTACCATGGATGTACTTGCTATGTGACTTACTCCTGCTTCCTTACTGCCCAAATTAGCTTGCTAACTATTGGATGTACTAGATACAGAAAACCAAGCGCAAGGGCTAGGTTTTCAAGTAGATTCGATGCACGCCCACAAACCAGGTTGTCTTTACTGCGCGCTCCTTGTGAGGCCGAGGAGGGTTCCCTATCATGCTTGCCTAAATGGGGAGTTCAAGATGCTCTGCTCCACGCCTTCTACATGAGCTCCAAATCCTTCATGAGCCATCTCTATCCTAAAGGCCATCCACTCTGAAATATCCCGCTACTTCTACATATCCATTTCATGCGCCTACTTAAGGCACCTTTCTTCTCTCTACCTTTCTACCGCTAGGTATGCCATTTTTCATTAAACTTGCTCCCCCCCCAGTGCGTGGTGGGGTTTAGCTAGCCTTCGGTTTTTCTTCCAAGTTCAATGTCACCATCAAGATCTTAATCACCAATGGAATGCCTTGTAAGTAAGTTCCCCTGGGATAATGTAAAAATTGGAACTCAACTACCTTCAGAAAGAATAAGTGGAAATTGAGTACTCCAAAATATAGTTGTTCAAAACACCATGGAACCAAGTATCCACAATGCATGTCCAAATCATGTCAACATCATAAAGGGCCTAAAATTCTTCCCGCATCCGAAAATTATATGATACCTCCA
Source organism: Taxus wallichiana var. yunnanensis (assembly GCA_018340775.1). NCBI lineage: Eukaryota > Viridiplantae > Streptophyta > Pinopsida > Cupressales > Taxaceae > Taxus > Taxus wallichiana. Next base: position 627,537,482 of record CM031234.1, read on the forward strand.
ATTCCGTTTAGATGCATAAACAATCAACCACTCAACAATTATACCAAAAAGATAACAAAGAAGCTCTCATACAAACAATCATACAGATTATGTTCCACCCACGCACGTGCATTAAACTCAGATCCAGTGTTGAACCTCCATGTGTACTCTTCTTCCAGATATTTTATCCACTCAACACTTATTAGGGTCAATCAAGTAAGTCTTCATCATGAACCATCATGAAAATAACAAAGAAAGAGGTCCGCATAACGAAACCAATGATGAAGCCTAGAATATACCACAAATAACCCAAGCACGCTAGCACATCACTCACTGAGGTGAACACTCACTCGAAGCATGCAAAGGTACCGAGCCCTCTTTAGGGTTGCTTGTGCAGGATATTAGCATGTTGAAGATGGAGTGTATTCATAACCATAATAAGCACAAACATTCAATAGAGCAAAACCATTTCATAGTGCAAAATCAGATCTAGATCTTAAGGAGTCATGAATTAAACAATAACTATGACAAGATTGATCATACAAGAACCAATAACATTTATGTTAACACCTTAGCCATCTAATATACTCCATTATACTTAACACTGTAAAACATATAAGCTTCTTACATTACAAAATATTACCATAAGCTATGCGCGCATCGATCCAAAGAGATAACTCTACAATAATTGTGTGTCTCAACTGTATCTCTTTAACTACATAGAATAATACATACTTATAGAGGTGGGGACTTTCCCTTCACCACCTACGCACTTCCCAAAATAGGTCGCATTCTAAAAATAGCCATGCACCTTTACAATAATATGCACACATGCAAGTGCGCTAATAATAGATATCCTACGCTTAATCGGCAGTGGTTATCATATTATTATCCCGAACTCATGCATGGCGATTAGTAGACGCTCATCCCCAAAATAGCATTTTTGTGTCCCACAATTCCTAATCCCATTGTGTGATCTCGCACGCTATCTCCAAAATAGCCTGTTTTAATGAAAAATGGCTAAGTCTTGAATCAACTTGTCATGGCATGCATTTTCTTCCCTATTCTTCCGTGCCTTCAAATACGCCTTATTCTGCGCGCGTACATATTTTGTGTGTCCTTAGAAAAATATTGTCTTCTCAACATGCCATTAGTTTGAAACTTCAACAATTTCGATCTTGCGACATTTAATATCCTCTTCCATAGGAGCAGCTTGGTGTATCCTGGAACTACAATGTCGGATAAGGGCTTCTTCTGTTGAGAGAGCCTAAAGAAGGAGGATGTAAACCGAGCCACCACGTTCATGAAGACGAGTCACGCGCGAGGGAATCAAACCAATTGGCCTATCTAATTCATCTAAATCGAAATGTGAGATGAATGCACCTTCGCTTTGGATTTTCTTTTCACATTCACCGTAATCGTAATTTGTATTTTATTAATATTAGGAAGGGTTTGTGGTATTTTGTCAAATAATTCATGTGACGTCTATATAGTTCATAAATTTACATACATATCTATAAAGGCATTTCTAACATCTTCTAATAAATATCTAGTTTTTAAAAAAATTGGTAGCTCTCCATATCTCGTTTCAAACTCTTATTTTGGTACAAGCTTGAGGGATAAAGTTGCCAATTTTTTAGCCAATGGAAATTGTGGCAATAAGTTTGACATATAATACAAGAGGTCATTTTGAATGTAATTACAGCCCAAGAACTACAAATATGAGTCACATGGATTACATTGATATGGCTATGACAAATGAGATGAAAATATCATTGATTTTCTATTCAACCTTAATATTGTGGTGTTTTTGGCTAAAATAGTCATAATGATGAAAAAAACTAAAACAAGGCATAGCTTTATGTAGGTGAAGATGAAGGTTCTAATTATTATATATGAATACAACATGTTGAATGCATATAATCTAATATCATATATGCAATGGGCCTATGTAAAAGATGGGGGCCAAAAGCGAGACACAAATCCACTTTTTGGCCATTTTCGCCATAATGCACTCACGTTATGGCTCAAGCACGTTATAATGCAAAAAAGACACGCTCACGTTTTAGAGATTTTGCTGTCCTCGACACCTTAAGCACCTTGAATTGATGATGGCAAAAAGAGTGAAGAAGGTTGTTCAATGTTGATTTAGTTTTTTTTCTTTGTAAATTTTATTTTTTTAGATAATTGTTGATTTGTTATTTATTTTCATTTTCAGATGTTTCTTTACCTTCAAATCAATCCCGTCATTCATCCCCAAACAAAGAGGAAGAAAAAACATCCCTAGAACACCCCCTTTATTTGTTAGGCATCCTCCTAACACCCAACAAAGATTTTGGGGGAAATTGCAAACCAAAAATTATAAATTTAGGGTTTAATAGAAACTTTAAACAACCCTAATGCCATGAAATCCTCACCATCAAAACCTAGCCACATCATTAGGATCATTGTTATCCAATATTGACAATGTGGTAGGACAAATTAACACATGGGATAGTTTCAAAAACAATTGCCACAATTTTTATTCAGATAAGTTGTCCTATGATGCGGTGAAAAAGAAAAAAATCACAAAGGAAAAATTGTGTGAATTATTTACAGATCCCAAAACTAATGCACCATTACGATTGGATTACAAAAGATTCCCCATACACTAGTGCAATCATGAGGGGATTAAAAATTTTTTTGGGATAGGTGGTGGATGGTTTTTGACCAACCACCTTGTAATAATTTTGAGGTGCCCCAATATTTCTTGAGGAAACTCTATTACGAGTTCATCCTCAATGAAATACCTAACTATTATGACATTAGATATTTTTAGGGAAGAGGCCAAGGCTCTGCATAGGATAGGGTGGGGCACATCATTTACAGAACTATCTAGTTAGGCCCATTGTTCACCCTCCTATTCAACATGTTTCAGTCCCTTCTATTGTGAAGGAGACAATGGAGGTTCAAACCCTCGACTCCATTAGATCATTGACTCATTCACTACTTCATCATGGCACTCATCTCTCTAGGGTGATGAGGCTGGTCCTTCTAGGGAGAAAACATCATATACTATAGAGTGTCATGCTTGTGGGAGCATAGACACGTATGTGGTTGATGTGGCAGATGCACAACATAGCGAGACAACTCCACAATCTCACCAAATAGATCCACAGCCTCATGAGGCAGCTCCACAGCCTCACGAGGAAACTCCACAAAGCAAGTAGGGTGTCCGATTGGAGGAGGCACATCATGATTCTATGTTTGCAAAATATTATCATCACAGATTCTATACTTGGATTCGACATTTGGTATTGACCTTCAGGTAATTTTACATGAAATTAGTTGTAATTGAATATATATTTTGTACAAAATCTTATAATAAACCATGTTAATCAATTGTGAATGAAAATTAAAGAGACACATGTGTTTTTATAAAATTACAGGGTCAAAGTATGCATCCAGTGTCACATTCCCCTTCTTCACAAGTGAATGTCGTTGAGTTTGCATGTTGGTGAATTTACTAATGTAAGTTTTATTATTTTTATTAATCATATACATGAAGAGAACATGAACTATAGTTAACATATGAATTTACTAATGTGAGTTTTATTATTATTTTAGTTGATGACATCATTACAGTCTCCTATTGAGATTCATCGATCATTAGATATCGATTTCTTATGGGCATAGCTTATGTCATCCCTCTTACACAGGTATATGTGCTAGTAAATTTATTTATATAATGAATTGATTGTATTAAATAACATCATTTATTATTATTTAATTACATTCACACGTGTATTCTAATTTTTCGTCATCATGGTTTCCACAGGAGGAGTTTTCTACTCCAGTTCATGCATCTGGTACTGATGTTGATGATATTGAGAAGAAGAGATGATTGATAGTGATCATCAGATAATAGTAAGTATTTATTTTTAAGTAGTGTCATTTTATATATGTCATAATTGTATACTAATGGGTATGTTGTTTATTTGTATTAATAGATGGATCTACAAGCATCCTATGAGCGTAGGAGGTCTAAGCGAAATAAGGGGGGAATTCCACTGATGTGCCTGAGTCATCTTCCAAGCACCCAAAGAGAACTAAATTATTTGATGATAGGGTCCCATAGTTTAGATGTATACGGATTTTGTTGTCTTCCTTCATGGCATATTGGCATAGATGTATACGGATTTATGTTTTGTCTATGTATATCATTGTATATGCCTACATGGCTTTGTTAAGACATTGATTTTGATCAAATTTTGTATGCTATCAAGCATTTTTGAAATAATATAATATATGCAAAAAAATTGTTTTAAAACTTGTATGTAAGTGGATTAGTATGATATCATATGTATGTTATTTTAATATGTATTATTAGTGTTAATTTATTTTATGTTTTAAACATGGGAATTAAAATCCATATGTAACTAATTTTCAATTTTTCCAAGTTGTAATATAATCATTCAATGCCATCAATTATAATAATATAATGTCAATGTTAATGTTATCCACTTCCTGGAATCTCAATAATTCAAATGAAATGTATGTAATGAGATAACACAATATTACATTAAGTCTAATAATTAAATTGTAACTGCAGAGAGAAAGAGAGAGAGGGAATGTAAGAGGGGTAGACATAGAAAGAGAGAACGAGGGTGAGAGAAAGAGATAGAGAATGTGAGAGTGAGAGATAGAGAAAGAGTGAATGAGAGTGTGAGAGAAAGAGAGAGTTCAGAGATGAGAGAGAGTCAAGAGAGAGAGAGTGTGAGAGAGAGAGAGACAAAGAGCTATGTTGTTAGGATACTTAAGATTTTACATTAAGTGTTCAAAACATTCAATATACTTAAGATTTAATAGTACGATCAATGTTCAAAACATTCAATATACTTAAGATTTCACATTACATCTATGATATATAAATATTATATTCTTTATGTTTCTTCCATTTCCTTTGAGATTAATTTTTGTGTTGTGATGGTGGCCATAAAACATGTATATATGGAGCTCTTGAAGGACCTATTTAATTAGGATGATTCTAACCTGCCAATGATAACTAAAGAGGTCAGTCCACTGGTTGGTTCTTGCATTCATATTATCCAAAATCACTTTCTAATCATCGTTAAGGATGTAGGAAGGAGACAATGTTGTGCCTTAATAGTTTCTAGGATAAGATGATCTTTGAAATTTCAAGCTATGCAATTTATAGTTACAAATTTTCTATTAGTATTGAAGATCACCTGAGACTTGATCTCATAAATAACTTGTACGTAGGCTGAGATATATGTCCAAATTTAATTAAATAGCTTCTTTCCTTGGCCAATTGCGATGATCCCAAATAATTACCTCAAACATTCTTGATATCCTTTGAATATTTTCTTTTCAATAAAATACAAGGATATTTTTTATAGTTTGGACTCCAATGTTGAACATCTATGTGGAAACGACCATATCTGTCATGAGAAATGTGAAGTTTTTGGAGTATGCGTAATCCTTACCAAGTTAGTGAGACAAATAGGCACTTTCACGTGGAAGAAGAGGTTCTTTTGAATATGAACATGTATTAGAAAAAAATGGCTTGTGTAGAGATTGTTGTGTTCTCATCCCACCTTTAAAACTAAATCATGAAGGTACACATTTGCACACCAAGAGAGAGAGAGAGAGAGAGAGAGAGAGAGATGAGAAAAATTTTAGTCCATTGGTTGGTTCTTGCATTTATATTATCGAAAATCACCTTCTAATCATCCTTAAATGTATGTAGAAGGAGAAATGTTGTTTTTGCTTAATAGTTTCTAACAAAATGCTCTTTTTGGTCTCCATGGATCTTAAGGGTCTACGTTTAGAATAGTTTTGTAAGTAGAATGGAAATTGCAAGATCTCTATGTTCTCACCAAAATGAAGCCTCCAAAGTGTTTACCATGCCAAAGCAAGATGTGTTGGCACCTTGGGCCTTCAACATCAAGAGCCACCCCATTTGCAAAATATTATTTTTGACAAAAATTTGCATTTGACTTAAACTACACTACACTATTTTGCATTTGCAAAAACAATAAAACACCGAGAGAACCAAAAGGAGATGGAGAAAAATGAGATAGATTTTTAGAGAGTGTCCCCATGAGGTGTAGGATCAAATGAGAGGTCTCTAGGTTCCATGGAGACCGAGATATCACCCATCAAAGTTACAACATTTTTTGGTCTCTGGGATCTTAAGGGACTACGCCCTGAGATGAAAGTATCCCAAGAAATGATCATCCATTTGAAACCAAAAAAAGACCTCCATAAGTGTTTACCAAGCCACCTAGATGTGTTGGTATAGTCGTTCATTTGGTGCCAAGATCCACCGTTTGCAAAATATTGCATTTGAAAACCTTATACTAACTCAAACTACACTATTTTGTGCATTTTAAACAATAGAACACCGAGAGAACCAAAAGGATATGGAGAAAACCAAGATATGATTTTGTAGAGGTCCCCACATGAGGTGTAGGATCAAACAAGACATCTCTAGGTGCCACGGAGACCGAGATATCACCCATCAAAGTTACAATATTTTTTTTGTCTCCGAGCTCTTAAGGGACTACGTCCAGATGAAAGTAGCCTCAAAGAAAAGGCACCATCCACACCAAAAAAAGATCTCCAAAAGTGTTTACCAGGCCACCTAGATGTGTTGGCATAGTCGGTTTGGTGCCAAGAGCTACCGTTTGTAAAATATTGCATTTGACAATCCTTACACTGACTTAAACTACACTATTTTGTGCATTTGCAAACAATAGAACATCGAGAGAACCAAAAGGAGATGGAGAAAACCAAGATAGGATTTTATAGAGGTTTCCACAGAGGTGTAGGATCAAATGAGACATCTCTAGGTGCCACGAGACCAAGATATCACCCGTCAAAGTTACATATTTTTTTTGGTCTCTGACTCTTAAGGGACTACGTTTGGATGAAGTAGCCCAAAAGCAACGACACCATTTGGCACCAAAAAGGAGCCTCCATAAGTGTTTACCATGCCACCTAGATGTGTTGGTGTATAGTTCATTTGGTGCCAAGAGCCACCGTTTGTAAAATATTGCATTTTGATACCTTACACTGACTCAAACTACACTATTTTTTATGCATTTGCAAACAATAGAACACCGAGAGAACCAAAAGGAGATGGAGAAAACTGAGATAGGATTTTATAGGGTCCCCACATGGAGGTGTAGGATCAAACAGATGTCTCTAGGTGCCACAGAGATTGAGATATCACCCATCGAAGTTACAACATTTTTTGGTCTCTGAGGCTCTTAAGGGACTACATTCGGAATGAAGTAGCCTGAAAGAAACACACCATCTGCACCAAAACAAGCCTCCAAAAGTGTTTACCATGCCACCTAAGATGTGTTGGTAGTCATTTTGGTGCAAGAGCCACCATTTGTAAAATATTGCATTTGACAACCTTACACTGACTCAAACTACACTATTTTGCACATTTGCAAACAATAGAACACCAAGAGAACCGAAAGGAGATGGAGAAAAAAAGATAGGATTCTATATAGGGTCCCAATGGAGGTTAGGATCAAATGATCAAATGTCTCTAGGTGCCACGGAGACCAAGATATCACCCATCAAAGTTATAGTCTTTTTTGGTCTCTGGGCTCTTAAGGGACTACGTTCCTGACATAAGTAGCTCGAAAGCAAAACACCATTTTCATTGAAACAAAAATGAAGCCTCCAAAATCATTTACCATGCCACCTAGACATTTTGGTGCATTTGATTTGGCACCAAGAGCCACCATTTGCAAAATATTGCATTTGACAACCTTACACTGACTCAAACTACACTATTTTGTGCATTTGCAAACAATAAAACACTGAGAGAATCAAAAGGAGATGGAGAAAACAAAGATAGGATTTGTAGAGGGTCTTGACATGGAGGTGTAGGATCAAATGATATGTCTCTAGGTGCCATGGTATGAAATATTACCCATCAAAGTTATAGCATTTTTTTGGTCTCTCCAGGCTCTTAAGGGACTATGTCCCATGTAAGTAGCTCAAGCAATGAATTGAAATCCATCAAAAACCTAAAATGAGCCTCCATAAGATTTTTGGCCACATGACTCGATGTTTAATGAATCCATGTTTGGTGCAAAGAGCCTCACCATTTGCAAAAATATTGCATTTCTTTCTTTCTCTCTCTCAACTCTCATCTCAATTCACTCATTTTCCTTTCAAATAAACAAATTTCACATTTCTCATATTTCCATGTATGGTATTATGTAAGAAGATGATCCCATTGGAGGTTAGGAAAAATACCACATGTTTGACACCTTGTGACACATGTTCTCAACCTCCAAAATGTATTAATATCACCATTTTTTATTAGTTGTTACTTAAGTAACTTGCCATTAAGATGCCTAAAAGTTTTAATTTTCAAGGTAAATTGATTATAATTTGGAAATAAATGGGAATTATTCATTTAATAGTTTAATTACCATGAAATCTAATTGAAAATAATGATTTTTTTCTCATGATTTGGATTTTTCTCTCAAACATAACAATTCATCTGAATGTATTAATATTCAAATTTCAATATAGAGAAAAATTCTCAAACATTGAATAATGCATCTTGGAAATGGCTCTAGGAAATCCTCAAATTCATTGATCATTTATAATGCACTAAAATATCAAGATGTTTATTATTTGAATGAAAACCTTCATTCCCTGAGAATCAACTTGGGACTACTGAAATAATTTTCATTGAAATTTTTCATGATAAAAATAATTTCAAAATTTTCTTGGTATCAATAATGGGATAGTTTTCCTCCTTCAAAATATCCATGATGAAAGGCATCAAATTGTGATGACTCTCTTTGAATGTTATTCATATTTAAAGTAAATGAACCCTTTTCATTGAATACTCTCAAATACTAATAAGAATGATAAAATAAGACATTATCTCATCCACATTACAATGATTCAAATAGTTCCCATGCAATGGGAAAAATGAATGATAGTTGTATTGGGTAACATTTCTTAATGTATTGAATTGTTCTTGATATTATCATCATTTCCCTCCTTCAAAATATTAAGAAAAGGCATCAAATTGTGATGACTCTCTTTGAATGTTCTTCTTATGAAAGTAGATGAACAATTTTTCTTTGAATACTCTCTGTCAATACTAATAAGATATATGAACCAAATTTCCCTTGTTGGTTTCCAAACAACTTGAAATTCATACATTTTTAGAGGTCATAATATGAATTTACAAATATATCTATCGTTATAAATGGAAGCCAAAAGAATGTCTCCATATCCAATGATCGAGGACTACTAGGGATTATAGGATATAGGACATTCAATTTTTCATCGCATCTATCTTAGAATGTCATTACATCTCGAGGAAGGTGGGGTGTGCATGTGTGGAATATGGTTAGAGGAAGGTGGGGTTGTGCCCTTGTTGGTTTTTTCTCATGGCGTCATAGGTATCCTTTCTAGTATTATCGAGAGAACTCCCCATGCTTGTGTGATAAGTTTAAAATCTCCCTCAGCTCCTAGGAACTTGTTTTTATCAGGATGTAATAACAAGGCTAGTTTTCTATATTGTTTCTTAATGAGAGAAGAATAAAATTTAGAGAGGAGGTTACCTGTAAGATGGCATACCAGTTGATGAGGCCTGAAGAGAGTTTAGAATGAGAAACAAGGTGCACCTCAATGAAATTTATCATGGGTGAAATCCCTCGAGGAAGGGTACAACTTGTAAGCATTCAGGTGAACTTGTAGCTTCCTCCCACATCATCATCAAAACTTATCCATTTCAACAACTTATCTCCATTCTTCATACCACCATCGAATGGGTTGGGTTTATGGGTTTCTAAATCATCCTTGTGGCTAAGGATATTTCACAAAGTTCTCACTATTTTTGAATAGGAATCCCTCCATCCAAGGAGTTTTCATGCTCCTCTAATCTACAATAGTGATTACAAAGTGAAAGATGATCTTGATCTTCTACACTACAAGGATCGAAAACCTCATATATTTCTGGTAGGTCTCATGAGTGAGTTCATCTTTTGGAATATCAATATTAGGACCATATTTCCTAGTCTCATGCCTAGAACCATCATTGAGTCTACTTGTACAACTACCTTGTTTATGAGAGGTGGGACAAGTAACTAAATGGATATGGCATCTACCTTGTGCCTTACGTAATGCATATTACACATCTCTCCAAACCTGTTTCTCCCCACATATACTTGCACTCTTGAATGTCAATTTCTTCACACTCTGAAACAAATTTCACACTTCGAGAATTCCAATTCCAATATTTAATTTTCCTTAGCTTCTCTTAGCTTCAAGAATAATAAATTCTCTACTAATAGTTCCAACCACATGAAGGTGGAAGATTTTTTGGCACCACTAACCTACATAAACATGTTAGTAAACAATTAAATAGAATTTTAAAACCTACACAATTTAAAAACAAAATCATTAAAGTAAATATTCAAATTAAATTCATGTAGATGTACATATCTTGAATCTTAAGTGAACATACCTTTGACTTGAGAAAGTAAGCCACTTGGCAGGCTCAAGGGTAGTTTTGTGTATCTTCATTTGTACAAATTCAATCCAGTGAACCATCTGGGTCCGATCTAATTTTTAGGGTGTCAAGTATTGCTTCATGGTCAGACTCATGAACTTTCCACAAGACCTTATTGCGTGGTCTACCTCCATATTTAATCAATTGAACATTAGATGCAACAACTAGGTGAGAATAATGAAGAATCTTTCTATGAGTTTCAAAGTCCTCAAACAACCACACATTGGAATTATTTATTGGGTATCTTCTTAGCCATGTTCTAGTAATAACCACAGACCCCATAGGATATTCTAGGCCTTCTCCATCTATGATTGGGGCTATCAATTTATTTTTTTCCTCAACACAATGACACAAATAATAAGATGTTCCTTCTTTATTATATTCTTCTGCAACAACCACAAAAACATGACCTACATCACATTGTACACAAAAATCATTAGTTTCAATAATTGATTCATTTATAAGTTCCCTAACATGAGAAAAACTATAAATTTTTACAAAATAATGCAGATATATAATACCTAGTTGCACTAGATCTGATATATGGTCAAAGTCAATTGTTGCTTCTCTCACTTGTGAGTTGTAGAGCTAGTGGAGGTTGATAGGTGTCAGTGGATATAATTTTCTACAACACCATTCATCAACCCACTCTTTTGACTCACATTCATCCCAAAATGAATACGTACATGAAGAGAAAAAGCATGCCATTTTCCTTGTATAAATAGTCCATGAACTGCATTTGAACTTCTAAAAGAGTGCAACTCACTAGATCCCATTAGTGTACAACAATCTTCATATTTTGCAAAATTAGCTTCTTCTACCAACCAAAAAAACCTACAAACTATAGAATTACCCTCATTACCTAGGACCCATTATTGAGTTACACCATTCCACGATGGATTTTGCATCGATCAACTTGGCACCATCTTTGTACTTCAATTCTTCTCTTGTTAGGGCTCTTTTAACACATGCTCTTGCACCATCATGTTCTCCTTTTCCATGTCCGACCTCAGTGAAATTCCAAAAATGTTGAACACCACTTTTCCTATGCATCCTACTCAACCAATAGAACATTCACACATTCTTGAATTGTGAAGTACAATTATCTGACCATATGATGTGTTTATCAAATATGATGTTTCTGTTATTCAAATTTCCATAGAAGATCTCGAAACAACCTTGTACGAACTCTGATGAATGTCCACGATCATCACTAATATAGAAATGGTATTCCCTCAAAATATTTCTCTCTTCCTCTGTCTTTATCGAGAGCATGAGTGAATACTATATGTACAAATATGGAAACCTGAATAGAGTAGTAGTATTGCGATTGCACTTCATTTTGTGGTTGTAGAGTATAGTTCTCTACAAAATCAACAACTGAAACAATGGTACCAAGAGGAAATGTGTCCTTGCATAACCTGAATTTCTCATCTAACCATCGAGCTCTGTGTGTATGTCATGCATACTCATACACTAGCTTCTCTCAAATATAGTGATAAAATTTGATACACTTATTTCATTACTCACTAATTCACACCTCTTGGCTTCATTACCATCTTTTGAAGTGTATGTCACTGACTTGTATTTTCCAAAACTAACTAGTTCATTTCCGATTACATGTGTATTCTCTGTGTGTATACATCTTTGCAAACATTACAAACCACCACAACTATCACAAGTTCCTTCTAAACATGATTTGTTATAAAAATATTGTCCTTCTTCTCTTGTACAAAAACACTTGAGATGAATTCTCTTGTTGATTTAGGTGGAACATTTATCATACACTCCTACAAAATATTCTCAGTATGCAAATTAACACATATATGCCAAAAAATATCATAATGCATAAAAATTCAATATGGATCCTACAACAACAAGTAGTCCATGAGTGATTTATTTTAACATAAAAAGGTTTTAACATTTCAAAATACCTTTGACTAATTTGTATTTCGGGATGAGCCTCTTTAAACTTATTAAAAAATTGTGTTTGTGTCATATCCAAAAAATGTTTAGGATGTGCTTCACGGTTTCTAGAACCAATTCTTCTTTTTAAAACATCTTTTTGATTAGGTGAAACCCTTGTATTATTTTTCCAAAATTCTAAAAAAATTTTTATTTTAACTCATCAACTATGTCTTTGTCTTTTCATGGCAGTCTACCAGAGAATGCCCATAATTCATTGTTATTTGTATCTTCAATTCTTTCACGATGCTCGAGAGCTTTTGTATAGTGTTTTCCTATTTATTTTTAGTGCACTACTTGTTTTTCTAATTAAACGATATTTTTTTGTTTCTTTACTTACTATAGTCGATGTAATAACACATCGAGTAACATTACTACCTTTGGTACGTGAGGTTGAACCTACTGATTGGTATGCATTCATTAGATTTTTTACAATAGATTTTTCACTGTTCGGTCTTAGATGTTCTTAGACCAAGGGTTTTCATTGTAGGTCTATAATTAATATTTTTCATCATTTCAACAAATAATTGACATCTACTGTTTCATTTAAGTCATTAAAATATGTTTTCCATATCTGATTAGCTTTTCTTCTACAAGTGCATTGAAAAATCTTATTAGGCATTGGATTTAAAATATTTTCATCAATCTCAAGTAAAATTTGGGTGTTTTCCACAAAATTTTAATCGGTGATTTCAATGGAATTGATTTTTGAATATCATCTAAACATTGTTCATTTTCTATTTTTCGTTCATCTTCATAATTCGGTAAAGAGTGTGTGTTTTCAATAGGTTGGTCATCTGGTGTAACATCTATGTTTAAACTTGGAATTACATCATCATTCATTGAATATTCATCATTCATTGACTCAATTGGTGTTTGAAGATATGTTGCACCATCAATTTCATTTGGAAGAGATGACATACCTTCATCTTCATGTGTTGATTTCTTTTTTTCACGTATTTTTTGCATTCACTCCCTTTTTTTTTTTTTTTTTTCTTCTTTCTTGGCTTTGTTGGATGATATACGATTTTTGGCAACATCTTCAATCTCTCTTAAAGATGTGTTCAATTTATTTTTTCACCCTTTTCATCCAGTCCCTTTGTTTTTGCAATTGCTCGAGTGATTTATTTTTGGTTTCCTCCCCATAATTCTCAAAAATATCTTCACCACCACAAAAATTCAAAAAAATGTTAGTGACTGTTAGGAATATAATAAACAATAGAAACACAATTAAATATATCAAATAATGCTTAAATATTTCACAAAACAATCTCTATATCACATAAAATATACAAAATTGTTAACAAGAATCAAAATGTGCAGGAATTTGTAGAAAACCCATGACCAGTGGGACCAATATCAAATATTATTTTTGTCTTGTTGGGGTTGAATTTCAATTTTAAGCAATCCATAACGCGAGCGTGTTATAACGTGCTCACATTTCATCTTGTTGGGGTTTGGAATACCCAATCCAAAGGCTTGGATTTTCCTTGGATTTCCAAACCAGAGGTTTGGACTGTGTTCTGCATGATTAAAATTGTGTTTAACAAAAAAAACATCAAAATTTCACGTGTGCACCCCAATATCTCATGCATTAAAACATAATATTCAAAAATAAATTATACTACGATGTCAAGCTTGGTTTTACCTTGATGATGATATAATTCTTTATAAAATCAATTAGTTTAAGGCTTTCATCCATAATTTCTTTTACTAGTGCCTTGTTTTCTTGCAAAAACCTATGCATACGTTTTGGTGCACAATTTATGATTTTTTCATCCAAATTTTTTTTTTAAAAAGTGGTTTTTTCTAAACTCCATTCTACATGCACTCAAAAAAACTAAAAAAATTTTTTTCTCAAAGTTATGGGGTGCACACACAAATATTTCATTTTTAGGATATGTGCACTTTGAAAATTAATAAAAAAATATATATTCATCCAAAAATTATGAAAAATTAGTGGGACCTCGTACATGGTCTTAGCTAACTTTCTACAAAGGGATTTGAAAAATAATTATAGAACTCAAAAAATGGGGGTGGGGGCGGGGGGCACACACACAATAATAGGTTCTTATTTTTACACAAAAATAGACATACTTTGTGTGTGTGCACATTTGACCCTTTAACCCTCTTAATCTCTCTAATATTTATTCTTATCACTTTTCAAATTTTGAGAATAGGCATGCCAAATTATTCGATGAAGTTCAGTTTATTTAGAAACTAGATTCCCCAACTTGATGTTTATATTTGCATACTTTTATTCTTATCACTTTGTCTGAGGTGAGCAAAGTGTCAAAGAGGCCAAAGCAAGCGAAGAAGAAACGGCGAGGGAGAATAGTCTTCGGACTAAAAACAGTTCATAACGAGTCCAAAAATCAACTAAGTATGGAGGAGATGATGGAGAGAGCCAAATGTCAGCACGACGCTTCTCCAAAGTTGAATCCAAAAGGGGAGGCTCGAACGAGCATCGGATCCCCACGTGTCCTAGGTCCCAAATGGAGGCAGAGTCAACAGAAGTCAAAAGGCAGACAAGGCGGGCCTCAAAAGAGACTAAGTATAGAAGACTCGGCGGTGGGTGCCATGTGTCGGCTCGGTGCAATTCCAAGACGGAGCCCAAAGTGAGATTCAAACTTGTGCTAGCCCTCCATGTAGCTAATGGTCAACAAAGGTCAAAAGGAGAGTGGGCCCAAAATTGGTTAAGTCTTTAACCCCGTGGAAGCCTCCACATGTCTCATTGGCGTGATTTCAAGAGGTAAAATCCTAGGCAGTTTTCAAATGAGCGCAGGCTCACCATGTGTCCCAAATTTTTAAAGGGAAATATTCAAGGTTTGAATAGTCAATGCATTAGTAGAGGTGATGGAGAGTGCCAAGTGTCCAAATGGTGCTAGTTTGAAAGCAAAATTGAGGGACAATTTTTAGACAAGCACTAAGATGTCGCGTGTCCCCGGATCAAGAAATATGACCCACCAAGCAAAGGACTTAGCCAAAAACATAGAAATTGAATAGGCCGGTGGAGGAAGCCAAGTGTCAACACTGCACCACTCCAAAATAAAAATGTAGAGGCCACCCTCGGACATGCGCTAGCCCTCCACATGTCCAACTTAAAAAGGGGACCCGTTTTCAAATTATTTTCCCACCTTTTTGTATGGACCCGATACAAACTTCGAAGGGGCATATCTTTCGACTCGGGGCTCAAAATATTGAAAATCTGACACTATTGGAAAGATCTCAGCCTCGTCTACACCATGGAGATCTAAAACTTTAAGTTTGGGGAGGTTAGGTGGGAGAAAAATGGAGAAAAGTCTTCCAGGCCATTAACGCAGAATCTGATCTTTTCAACTACCAGATCTGATTCAATTTGATCCACCGGAGAACCAGAAGCAACATCTGTGGGAGGATTTACAAAAGGCATTGATATTTAGTGGTTGAGATTTTAAAATGAGATTCAATGCGTATCTCAGGGTTGTTGGAGCAGGATTTGAATTCTTCCCTCTTCTCTCTCCCATTCTTCCTATATATTGTAATAGAGGGGCACATTCAAATGGTTGTTCATTTTTCCTCTCTACCTCCCCCTCTTTTTCTTCCTCGGGGTCGAAAATGGAGTTCGAACCTCCTCCCTTGCTCTGTAAATGGAATTTTCCTCTTGCTCATGAATGATGTTCTGTGTAAACTTCTAAAGCAATAAAAATGTGTTTTGTGATGCATTTGTC
The DNA here is from genome assembly GCA_018340775.1 of Taxus wallichiana var. yunnanensis. Classification (NCBI taxonomy): domain Eukaryota; kingdom Viridiplantae; phylum Streptophyta; class Pinopsida; order Cupressales; family Taxaceae; genus Taxus; species Taxus wallichiana. The sequence continues at coordinate 627,553,700 of CM031234.1, forward strand.
CATCCTTTTCTCTTTTTGGTTGTTTCTTCTTGCCTCTCTTCATTGCAGGGTATTTGTGCATGTTTTGGATGTTCATTTGCAAATCTAAGAGCTATTTTTTTTGGGTTTGAAATGTTTTCTATGTGAATCTGATCTTTCCTATGATGCAGTTGTTCATCCTCTCCATTGCTCACCTCCCTTTGTTTCATGGTAGTTTGGTTAGATGATCGATTTAGGATTAGTTAGATTCTACCTACACTAGAGTAGCTTGTGGAAAGTAGATTAGGAAGTAGGAACCAACCTACTCTAGAGAGTTTTCCATTTTGCAAGGTCCCACACCTTGGGAAAACTCAATGTTATGTGAATCACACCAAATGACTCTGCCTTAGAAAAGCATATCTAACGACTCATTTGGGGGTGTTGTGATTTTTCACTAACAGTTTTGGCATGCCTAGTGGGACATGTCTGAAGCACCTTACCACTTAATCTTAGCAGGTTGATGTGTTCCTGTTAAGGGTCAGCCTTTTGAGGCACATGCAAGCACATCTGGCAACTCCATCTGGTCAACAACCCCATCTCGAGTTACAGACCTTTTCCATCCATTTCCACTCATTTTCATTCATTTTCTTCTTCCATCTCTTTCATTTTCTCCCATTCCATGAAGTTGTGCAATCATGACTTCATTTCCTTCATGGAACTCACACCTACAAAACAATGCAGTTCACCTCCAATGCATTTTCCAACTCCTCCAAATCAACATTATAATCAGATCTAGGACCATTATGCTTACCCATATGAGTAGGATCAAAGTCAGTTTGGCCATGGAGCTTATCATGAGTAAGGGTATGCATACAATGACAACAATCAAATGGAGGATTTTTTTGGAGAAGATTCAAAGAATGGAGGCTAGCATGGTGCAATCCAGGGGCGTAGCACAAATGAAGGCATTCAAGATTGGTTGCAGGGCACCTTGTCCATGGGAAGGCCCTTTTCCAAGACATTACAGACCCTCAAGAGAAGCTTGACTTCATGGTTGAAGTGCTACCTCAGCTTACATAGTGGATTGAGGACATTGGAGCTTATGAGCAAAGTGTGAGACAACCTTGTCAATGGGTAAGTCCACCATCTCATAGCTTTTCTTTTTCTCCTTCTCAAGCAACACCATCTCAACCCAAGCTCCAATTTCCAAGCTTCTCACTTGCTTCCCCAAGTGTTGATTTCATTTCTCCATCTCCTAGTCTTCCACCCCATTTCAATTCTTCCCCCTTTTCTCTCCCAAGCAGTCATCCCCTCCAAAAAAATAAGAAGTTCCACTTCCCTCTCCACCACAAAAAATTGCAAAGTGGTTGAACCCCAACCTACCACTCCTCTTGCTTTCCCAAGTCCATGTTGGGAAGAAACCCAAGAAACCAATCAAGGAGAACAACAAGAGGAGGAGAACCATACAGCCAATTTGAGGCTCCAAGTGTGGAGCAGGCTAGAGAAGAACCTTCAGTTCTTCCTTTCAATTCATCCCCTTCAAGATCTGATGTTGAAGAAGAGTTTGAGCTTTCAAACTTCATGTTTGAGGATGAAGGGAACCATGGTGAGTCAATTGTGGAACAAGAGGACACCATGAAAGAGGTAGAGTACTGCTAGCAGGACAACAAGGAGGTAGACTGTCTCTGTCTGACTTGGAGGATTGTTTTGATGGAGAAGATCCTGAAGAGATAACACCATTTTTTCCTCCATCAACCACCTTCCAAGCATATGAGCCTATTTGTCATGAAGGAGGACATTCAAGAACAACAACTTGCACTCCACTACACCTCTCTGAAACTAGGATTGGAAAGTATGAGTCATCTATGTTCTCCACAAGGAAAAGAAGAGGAACAACCAGCTCCAAGTCCAGTTAAAAAGGAGAATATGGAGGTGACTAAGACAGATTCAAAGGAATTGAATCATGAGCCGGTTGCACAAGAAAATGCAGACCCCTCTCTCATTCAACCTCTCCAAAAATATGAATTTTGGAGGAGCCTGAACTCACTAGCTTCATATTTGAAGATGAGGCTTCATATGGTGAAAATAATGAAGATTTTAAGATCACCATGAAAAGGGAGAGACTTTGCTACAGTAGGATAGTAAAGAGTTTGATTTCCTATCAGACTCAAAAGAATGTCTTCAACCACAAGAACCTGTTGCCATGGAAGAGAACGTGCAAGCACAATCTACAGTTTGTAACATGCCTCCTGAACCCAAGTTAGAAGAGTTTGATCTTCCAAAAGTCACACCTGTTGTAGAAGAAGAGAAAAGGCAGGCAGAGGATGTCATCATCTCTCTCACACCATCCATCCAAGAAGGTATAAAAGAAGACTCCATCTTTGGAGTTGAATTTCGAAGAAATGGGCACATCCAAAGGATCGACCATGCCCAATCGTGTACTTGGCTTCATTGGAGCCAAGTGAGAAACAAAAACCAATCATGCCTACTTGGGGCATGAGGATGAACATCAAAGTACCAAGGGTTGCCATCAATACTTTCAGGTCCAATGCAGTCACTTGAGGAGGTATTTTCCATTAATGTTGATACCTTGATGATTTGGGTGGAGGACAGGATTATAGCTGGTTTTTCACTCATACAGGTAGCTATATTTAGTGTTAAACCATTTGCATGGTTGCCTCTCTCGAGAAAAGGAAGCTACTTCTCCCTTCTAGTTGCAGGATTTGTTTAGCATTCTTTCTCTCTAGTTAGTTTAGGAGTAGGAGTAGACTTTGTTTCCAACAAAAGAAGTGCTTATGCACACTCTGCATGTCTCATTTGAGGCATGTATGATTTGGTCTTTGTACATAAGTTTTGTATTGCTCCAAAGGTGCATAAGGCCAAGCTCTTTAGTATTTAAGGTAGAAAGACTCATAGTTGTCTCCTTAGAATGATTGCTAGTTCTAAAAGAAACAAATGCAGAGCAACTAAAATCCATCTTCAAAACAATCCATTTCAGGGACAGATGAAAGCCCCGAGTCAAAACAATTTTCTACTCTCAGAATCCTTATTTCAAGATTTCTTATGAAAATTGAGAGTGCAAACAACAGGATAGGCTCAGGGTCAGACAAAACATAGAAAAGGCATGCAATCAAGCTCACAATGGCTCAAAGATCAGATCTTCAAAGCTGAGATCAGTTTCATGTTTATTAGGCAGACTCCATGTCCAATGGATGCTTCAAGGCCACTAGTCCATTCATCTAGCAGGTAGATGCCCCTGTGAGTTGCCAAAACTATTATCCATATTTTGCCCCAGAAAATATTGGATCAGCCATGACCCCACACAGAAAGAACATGAGAAATCATGTTCAAAGCTTGCAAATAAGTTGTAGAGGGACTCTACAATGGAGTGGTGGAGCCTGGGAAAGATCAAATGACCTGATGCAAGAAGAAAGAGAAGAAACGGCTCTGTCAAGCGAACCTGTGCCTTAAATTCATCAAACAAGTTACAGGAAGGGTCGGAAATGAAATAGTAGAGTCGGAGCACGAGGCCGAGTGGTGTCAAAGAGGCCAGAGCAAGAAGAAGAAGAAATGGTGAAGGTGAATAGTCTTCGGGCTCAAAACAGTTCAGAATGAGTCTAAAAATTGACTAAGTATGGAGGAGACAACAGAGAGAGCCAAGTGTCAGCATGATGCTTCTCCAAAGTTGAATCCAAAAAGGGGAGGCTCGAATGAGCACTGGATCCCCATGTGTCCTAGGCCCCAAATGGAGGCAGAGTCAATAGAAGTCAAAAGGCGAATGGGGTGGGCCTCAAAAGAGACTAAGTATAGAAGACTCAGTGGAGGGTGCCAAGTGTCGGCTCGACGCAATTCCAAGATGGGAGCCCAAAGTGGAGATTCAAACTTGTGCCAGCCCTCCACATAGCTAATGGTCAACAAAGGTCAAAAGGAGAGTGGGCCCAAAATTGGTTAAGTCTCCAGCCCCACGGAAGCCTCCACATGTCTCATTGGCGCGATTTCAAGAGGCAAAATCCTAGGTAGTTTTCAAATGAGCGCGGGCTCGCCGTGTGTCCCAGCTTTTTTAAAGGGACAGATTCAGGGTTTGAATAGTCAATGCATTATGGCAGGCTGGCAGAGAGTGCCAAGTGTCCAAAAGGCACTAGTTCAAGAGTAGAATTGAGGGATAGTTTTCAGACAAGCGCTAAGACGCCACGTGTCCCTAGTCAAGAAATATGACCCCGCCGAGCAAAGGACTTAGCCAAAAACATAGAAATTGAGTAGGCCGGTGGAGGAAGCTAAGTGTCAACACCGTGCCACTCTAAAAGTAAAATGCAGAGGCCACCCTCAGATATGCACCATCCCTCCACATGTCTACCTCAAAAGGGAACCCGTTTTCAAACTGGTTTTCTTGCCTTTTTGTACGGACCCGATACAAACTTTGAAGGGGCATATCTTTCAACTCATGGCTCAAAATATTACAAATTTGACACCGTTGGAAATATCTCGACCTCGTCTATGCCATGGAGATATGAAACTTTAAGTTTGGGGAGGTTAGGTGGGAGAAAATGGAGAAAAGTCTTCTAGGCCATTAAAGTAGAATCGATATTTTCAACTACAAGATCTCGATTCGATTTGATTTGTCGGAGAACCGTAGTGACATATTGTGGGTAGATTTATAGAAGGCATTGATATTCAGTGGTTGAGCTTTTAAAACGGGATTCAATGCATATCTCAGGGTTGTTGGAGCAGGATTCGAATTCTTCCCTCTTCTCTCTCCCATTCTTCCTATATATTGTAATAGAGGGGCACATTCAAGTGGTTGTTCATTTTCCTCTCTTCCTCCCCCTCTTTTTCTTCCTCAAGGTCGAAAATGGAGTTCGAACCTCCTCCCCGCTCTGTAAATGGCATTTTCCTCTTGCTCATGAATGATGTTCTATGCAAACTTTTGAAGCAATAAAAACATGTTTTGTGATGCATTTGTCCATCCTTTGCTCTTTTTGGTTGTTTCTTCTTGCCTCTCTTCATTGCAAGGCACCTGTGCATGTTTTGGATGTTCATTTACAGATCTGGGAGCTGCGTTTTTTGGGTTTGAAATCTTTTCTGTGTGAATATGATCCTTGGCCTGTGATGCAATTGTTCATCCTCTCCATTGCTCACCTCCCTTCATTTCATGGCAGTTTGGTTAGATGATCAACACTTCCTTTTCTGGTGTATCACTGCTTAGTGTAGGCTCTTTCACCCTCTCTCTCTCTTTCCCATTGGAATGGTTAGATTAAGATTAGTTAGATTCTGCCTGCACTGGAGTAGCTTGTGGCAGGTAGATTAGGAAGCAGGAACCACCTTCTCTGGAGAGTTTTCCCTTTTGCAAGGTCCCACACCTTGGGGAAAACTCAATGTTATGTGAATCACACCAAATGACTCTACCTTAAAAAATAAGATTTGACGATTCATTTGGGGGTGTTGTGATTTTGCACTAACACTTACCTTGTGTTATACACAATGGTGATGATCATGGTGACAATGTAAGTGATGAAAATATATACTAGAATAATGTGCCTTCAAACTACTAAGATTGTGGAAGAGTTGAAACTCTATTTTTATACAATTTTTAAGGTCTTTTTCTAATTTAAAATCTCAAGCACTCTTAGAAAAATCAGAAACAAACATCTTACATTGCATTGCGAGTGAGATTTTTTTAGACCTTATTCATGCCAATGTATTTTTATTTAATCAAAAAAATCCCACATTGGTTGGATGGCTTGGTCTACACTAACATATAAACCCTTTGATATCATTATACTTATACCAATGGGGGTGACATCAAAATTAAAGTGGTGTTCCTCTTAATAACATATTGGTTGATTGGTTGCATGATGAGTATGTTTGCTTTCTCATCCTTCCCCTCCATCTTTTGTGGCTTCACAATATCAAGAAAACATATCATTTAATTTCCTTGAAATACACGACTTACTAACCCATGTTGGATATACCTTTAATCCCAAATTGGCTGGTTGGTTTGTTCTACGATAGCATATAAACCTCAATATATCATGATCCTTATGATAATGGGGTGACACCATAATTAAAGTGGCCATGTTGAATGGTTATAAGCTTAGTATGTTTTCTTTCTCGCCTTCGCCTCTCTCCTTTGGGGCTTCATAATACTTGAAAAAATCCTATTCAATTACTTTTTAATACATGCCTTACCACCTCAAGTTGTATATTCATCTTTAGTTTATCTTAGGGTTATTTCTTTGACTTTATAAATCCTCATTCAATAAAAAATCCCATATTGGTTGATTGACACAATGGAAGTGGCCCTCCAACTATCATAATGGTTGATATGTTGTGGGAATAATATGTTTTATTTTTGACCTTCCCTCTTCAATTTACTAAGATTGAATAGATCAAATGGATCAAACATGCACCGGTGTTAAAAATAGTGTGAGATATGATTTTCATGAAGACAAATTTGAACAAACAAACAATGTTGCAGGATGAAAAATAAAGAGATAATTGCAATAACACAAGAATGGCTCCAACTCAATAAAATCAATCCATAAATTAGTTCAATAATCACGTTGTACATATAGGAGGAGGGAAGTACAACTACCGGCTAGATCGGTGGTGAAGAACACCCACTAACCGATATTAACAGATTAAGTGACTCTACAAGACTAACAAGCTAACTCCACATGACTAGCATGCTAAATCCACACAATTGGTAAGCTAACTACACACAACTGGTAAGCTAACTCCACACAACTAGTACACCTAAGCAAGCTAACTCAACAAGTGTAGGGATAATCCATGTGTAGGAATAATCCACAATAAACAAATAAAGGATAAATAATATCCTACACTAAACCCCCTTAAGCATAGCTTAGGTGGGCGAGAAAAAGTGGGTCCCAATAAAGAGACCAAGAAGAGAAGGTAGGACTAGAAATCCCCACTTAAAGTTACAGCTTTCTGAAGCCACCCCGTATCCTCGTAAGATAGGGCCCATGTATGCCTCCACAAAGAAGAGAGAGAAGATAAACGTAGAATTTTGCATGGCGAATGTTGTAGTAGGTCCCTCTGTAACAAATAACGTCTCTTCATTTTAGAAGAAATAAATCCAAAGCAATCAAACTAGTGAAGTGGAATGTAGGTAGAAATCATAATGTAGAAGTATAGGAAATGCTCAAATTTCTCCAAGAAAGTGCTCAAATGTGCTAAATTCAAATAAGGAAATCCATGCCTAATTGTAGAAGATGGAAATGCAGAAGCATGAAATGAAGGAGGTAGAGTAAGGGGTTTATAAGTACCATTTTTTACATCCATAGAAGAAGGTGCAACTCCATAAGAGTTGTTAAAGAGAAGACATATTTCATCAATGGTTTCATCTAGATCCAAAATGTGGGACTCTATAATTAAGGACGTAATGTCTGGTAGAAATGTGTCCAAGTGAGGTGAGTCCATTAGACATATGCGTTCCTACTTTAGAAAAGGATCAAAGATGATCTCCAAAGTAGTAGAAGTGATTAATATCCTAGAAAGGGCACTCCCATAATGGCGATGTATGAACCCTCTGAAGTAAAAATGTGTAAAGGATCTACAAATGGAAGAGCATCTCCCTGTATGCAACACAAACAGGGTATGTGAAAACACATATGAGGTCCAACAGAGATGTGGACTATTTGGCATTGTCATAGCTCTAAGATGACCAAATTTGGAAGGTTATAGGCTTGTTTGAAGTCCAAATTTTTCATTCAAAGAGAAACCCAATCATTCAAAGCATAAATTTGATTAAGGAGGCAAACATCGTGGTCATTTTGTAACTATATGACCTATTTCAGTGTGTTTTAGTGGAAATCACACTTTGGTTAGAGTAAAAAAATAGGTCATTAGAACTAGTAGTGGGATGTTTGGACCAGGTTGGGGTTTGTATGAAGTATAAATGAAGTCATCCCAACCAAGGAATACGTTGAAGGAGTTTAGGTGCACGATTAAACACTTGAATCAATGTTGTATGGGTGTGAATGCATTCTAGTAGTGTGCTATTACATTCCGAGTTTGTATAAATCATACAATGACCTTCGAGGGTTTGAAAATTTCTATGTGAGCCATCTAACACCTTCCAGGTCTGAAAATACATGTAAGACGTTGTCACGTGTGAAAATTCTCTCCACATGTATGTAATTGTGTGAATGGGCCTAGAAAAACAATCTCCAAGTGTGTATACCTCTACATGGCCCTAAAACTATCTATAGAAGCCTATAAATAGGCTATCTAGTGAGAATCAAACCAAAAACAAGTAAATACACACAACCAACACTAAAATTATTGCATACACTAATCTCAAATTGAATTTTTTTGTAGAAAACACTATAAAATCCTCAATACCAATGTCACTCGATACCATATCGTAGAGTGAAGGGATCAACTAGATCGAAGCATACACCAATGTAAAAACATGAAATGTGATTTGCACGAAAATAAATCAACAAGCACATCATCATGCACGTATGAAAAACAAAGAGACAATTATAATTATAACACAAGAATGGCTCCAAATCAACACACTAAATCCCTATATTAGCTCAATAATCAATATTTACTTATAGGAGGAGGGAAGTGAATATACCACCTAGATCAATGGTGAAGAATTCCCTCTAACCGATATTGGCAATTAAGATGACTCCACAAGCCTAGAAAGCTAACTCCACATGAATAACACACTAACTCCATACAACCGGTAAGCTAACTACACATAACTAGTACACCTAAGAATGATAAATCAACAAGTGTAGGGATAATCCATCTATAAGAATAATCCACAATAAAAAAATAAAGGATAAGTAATATAATATGATAACACTCCTTTATAACTTCATGATGCCCAAAAAAATATAGTGTTGTGGATTTATAGAGGGGTTTCTATAATATCTCAATGGGTACTTGGTGAGAAAATGTAGAACCTTTTCTAACCAAAGGAGAAAATGTAGGATCCTTTTCCAATTAAGAAATCCCATACATTTGTAAATGTGTTGTGATGAGAAATTTACTTTCCATATTCTCCTTTGTAACTTCATGATACTAAAGAAAAAACTCTAACATTATAGAGGGTGCTTTATATAATTTCTTAGTGGGTATTACTTGAGAAACTATAAAAGCCTTTTCCAAGTAATTAGTACCATAATTTGGTAATTTTTGTGCTAGTTTTTAGAAATTACATGTTTTTTTTTTAAATTATTAGCAAATAGTTTTTGAAAGGGACTATACCCTTGAGAACAAAAGAGGGCCTAGAAGCCGAATAGGAAAGAGAACCGAACAAAAAGGATCAAAATCCAGATAGGTCAATGAAGCCCAAAGTAGCCAAAGAGCAGCTACCACTACAAAATCAAAATAGAGCAAAATTGCGAAAAGTAAGCGACAAAAAAAAAAACAACAATAATTACAAGTGCGTGCGAAAAAGCACCCCCAATTACTTCTTAGCGGATTTGTCGATCTTTGGATTTGATAGTTTGCCAAGATTTGATCATCCCCAAGGTCGTCATGTGGGCAAAGTGGTAACATCCAAATGAAAGCAATGGTCCTTTTGCATTCCTTATCGGTGCCCCAAAGGGTAGCCAACCCCGCCGAGATTGGAGACACTTCGGATATGTTTCTCGATGAACTCCTCAATAAGATAAAATTGGCCATGTTATAATCATGGCGAGTCTTGCCTTCCTAAACGGGAGTCTAAGGAGTTCAACTTCTTGTAAATATCTTCAATCTGGCTATTATCCATAGCCACCTCCTCCTCCTCCTTCCTCTTCCTCAATCGGCTTTAGAAATTACATGTTATAAATAGGTGGTATAGATATTTAAAATCTCAAAACAATATTATTCATGGTGTCATGTGTAAAAATAAGTTCCTAGGCTAGTGGGGGAAACTTTAGACACCCATTCTTTAAGTAATAACTCAAATTTTGTAATCGAAAAATATATGGACCCTATTTATAGGAAAGATTCATTTTATTCATGTACTTGATTGTTTGATTCATGGTAACTACTTAAAAGTAAATATATGAGCCAAAGCCCCCTTTTCAGGACAATTTCAAAGTAAAGATAGATCCCAAGCCCCCTTCTTGGGCCACATCCTAATAATCCACATTCAACCAATATCTAAGTAGTGGTATGAATTATCTAACCAAACATATTGGTGGATAACTCTATGTGACACACTAACTAAATAAGAAGTAAAGTGGATTACATATGATTGTGGTTTCCACATGGCTATCAAAATTATCGTGTAAAAGAGAGTGTAACATGTGGCACTCATATTGAACATATTTTAGGTATGAGATATATTGGAAATTGCACTAGATATCCTTATGCGGGAGTCATTTATCTTTAATTGCTACCAAACATTACCACTATTATTAAATATATACATAAGTTAGGCCCCTCGTTGAAATGGTTGTCTGAGTAAAATTGTGTTGTTTAAGATGAATTAGGAAGAACAGAAACCCCTTAGTAAACCAAATAAGATTGATTTATGTGCTCCCAATATCAATAAATGTTAAATGGATTCAACATATTTGAATGTTTTCCTTTCAATTAAAAAATTATGCGATTACATTTGTTAGTTATCTTGATTACTTAGGGCTAGTTGTGGAGGTTTGAGGTTTGACACCTATTGTGTGCATTTTTAGATCTTTGGAACTTATTTTATGCCTTCAAAAAAAAAAATGTTTATAGATAATGTATTTTTTAAGGGAAATCAATCTTTATATATTTATACAACATGTATAGAAGATGAAGGAAAACCAATAAAAAGTCTTTTAATTAAATAAAGACACCTTAAGACATTAAATCCACTCGATATTATTACACACACATAGAATGTTCTAACTAAATCTTTCAAGAGCAATCCTAGATTAGTCAAAAGCATAGTTCTAAATCTTACAAGGTCTTTATTTACACCCTAAATAAAATCAAGAAGGATTTGATATGCATTCATTCATTATTTATTAATAGGTGTAAAAATGTTATAAGTAGAATATTCTTAATTAATTAATCCACATTAATCACACAACTCAAAATATGGCCATTAGTATAAATACGATGAAATAACAATCGACAATTATTTAAAACACAAAGAGGGATAAATATTTAGCTAAATAGAGAGGTAAAAATGTGATATAGGAGTGTAGTTTGAATGTATAGATTGATGGAACATGGAAGTGCTTATTTAGAAATGTAACTCCAAAATTATCTTGTACGAAATCATATAGATTTTTTTGGTGTGTAGTATGGTTCGATCTAGGGTTGTCAGATCTTGGACTAATATATGGCAAAGTATTATAAATTTTGGTGCTTGTTAATGATTTAGAAATATGATTCATTGTCATCGCTAGGGCTCACAACTATGCAACACCTTCTTGTGAACAATAGATGAAACCCTAGAATACCTTCACTAGCACTTCATGAACACGATTAGATAACAAAATGATAAATCGGGGTATGGGTGGAGGTGGACTAACCTTGGTGGTCAAACTCGCTAAACTAATCTAAGCATTTCACTACATCCCCTCAAAAGTAGGATAAAACTCTATATAGGTCTATTTGTGCGGTGCAATATTGTATGCAAAGTTAAGCCAACCCCTATGTTTCCCTTATGTCTCTTGACACAAAGTGTAGCATGTGTAACTATATATAGAATAGAGATGTACCCTAAATGGTAGTGATATAACATGATGTGCTTCAAATGATAAATTGGTTTCATTTTGTCCCTTAAGACCTTTGAAAATGTTTTTGTTTGATTTTCTCTTGTTATGGCCTAGCTCTAAGGCCTTTAGAGGCTTTGCAATGGAGGAATTTAGACACTTGAACTTGATTTGAGTGTTTTAGACCTGTGTGGAGACTATTCTAATAGACGTGTTGCTACTTTAGGGAGATTTAAGAGATCCTTGAGTCCCTTTGGAGTGTAATTTTGCAATAAATGCTTACGAGAATGTAAAGTGAGTTATTAAGTGAATTAGAATTTCTTATACAAGCTTTCGTAGGTTAGATGTCACATTAAGGTCAACCTATAGGATAATAAAATACTCATTAAAGATATTCAATTTGAGAAAAGAGTCATTAGAGGGTGGGAGACAAGACCGTAAAGGTCAGCCCATACCATATTAGAACATGATCCCACACTGTACGGTTTGAAACAAGAAATGCATTACGAAAGAGAAAGATTATGGGAAATACACTTGTGAGTAAAATACTACTTTTGATAAATAAAATTGAGTGATTGAATGAAAAAGCAATGCATATAGTTAAGCAAGTCATTTGAGAGAGAGAAAGATGTGTCATTTAGGCTTAAAATGTAAGCATAACTCGTATAAAAACAAATTTAAACATGCCATTGCTAAATGATAAATTGTCATTTTTATGTGTCTATAGTCTCAAAGTTCATATCGTCAAGTGTCAAAATGAAAAAAGGGTTTCATTTTAAGTGCATATATTTGTATATTGCTAGATACATCTCAACATATGCACGAGGAAAACTATGCGGTTTGAACTATCTTTGGAATATTGATATACGTATGTAACACATAGCCATCGTGGGGTGGTTGGGTCAATTCAACTAAATAATTGACAACCCTAGTGTATAAATTAAAAATTATTGTCTAAAGCTATCGACTAGTTCAAGAAGGCAAAAGTAGATGATGGAAAATTGGTAAACAAGATAACATTTAGAGAAATGGATGAAATGTGCCACTTCTCTACCAAAAATTCTTCCGGTTTATGAATCTATTGTTCTATTCTAGTATGGTTAGAATTGCATAACCCGCTTTGTTGCCACATGGATTTTAATTACTTCTCCCATATTGCCATCAACACTGACATTTTACTCATTAAATATTTGTCGCCTTTAGTGTTTTGTTGTCGGGAAAATGAAAAGGTGACAACTTGACATCATTACTTGCTAGTAGTTGTATGGGGACACTCCTATTTGATGAGAATAAAGACAAATATATTCACACCTCCACAAATCTAAAGTTCATTGTTCAAATTTTTGCACTTGTTTGTTTGGCTAGTTTGAAAAAATATTTTTTTGACTAATGAAATATAAGTCCACCTCGTGAAGAATAAGAGCTCTAGCCAATAGAATTAGAAGATTTTCCTTTTACTGAAAAAATCATTTTTCATTATCACACTTTCATTAAAAGCCATCAAATCAAACACAACACGTTTTTTAATGGGTCATACAAATGCAAATATTTGTCGTGGTAAAATATCACAAATATAGATGTTGATTGGTGTCATTGATCCAACATATAAAGATAAAGGTGTTGGTATGAGACTAGTTAATTACTTTGAAATTAATTTATTTATATGTTTATATTATAAAATTTTGACATGATAAATAGAATATTCCACAATAATACTTTCAAGGAATAATCTATTGTTTTCAAAACATTAAACTTTAGATTGATTAGGACATATGTAAATACTAACATAGTAATGTCCAAAAGGAACCATACTATGATAAGAAAAGTTCTAAGAAAAAAGATAAAACATTAAACTTAAGAGACAAGTTGTTGAGATATCTCTCCTCAAAACTCATAGCTACAAAGTAGAATAATGGACTGTTTAGCCTTTAAAATTACAATTAAAAAAAGAGTTTAAAATTGAACAAAAAAAATTGCACTCACAATTCCTAAGAGATCAACTCTACGTAAAATCATTTTTCTTATGAAAAGAAGTGCATAACTTCCTCATAACAAATTTCATTTCAAAAAAATAACAAATTTCATTTAAAAAACATTAAGTTCCTTTAAACAAGGAGTCACATAACACATTAAACACCTAAATACAAATTACTTCTTGAATTCTGATATATATATATATAGTCATCACATCCATAAAACGTTCAATTTATTTGAGACATGGCCAAAACAATTTTGAAAATTTAAGTAGAGGAGGCTCATTCAAAATATTGTTCGGAGTTCAAAGAATGAACATTGGGCAATCACTTCCACTCAAACCTGAAAATTGAAAATTGAAACTCTGTATACTATTTTTGTAATTTTAATTGTATATTACCGGTTAAAATTTTAGGTAACCATAGACAATAACAAGCTGAAATTTTAGAAAACCATATAATTTTTAAAATAATCATCTACAAAAATATATAAAAATATAAACTTATTTATAATTATATGAAGAAATCATTAAAAGAAATATCAAAAATAGAAATTGACAATCACTTTGACAGACATTAATTTGAAAATGCCAGGCCTGCTTCCACTTCCATCTCCAAACAATTCACCTTTCATTCTCGTAACAAGTGCAATCTATAGCAGAGCCTGACAACATGGTTGGAAATTGGAATGAACATCTCGAGAATTCCATCGAGAATGTTGGGTTTGTGGGAACATTGTCCAGTTAAAGCGAACGCCATACGCATTTGCCCATAAATGCTTTCGTTCCCATCGCCCACCGCCGCCATGACAACACTAGTCAACCTTTCTATTCGAACGATTTGAGATTTTTGTTTTGCATCGCTAAAAATATAGATGTAAGAGCATACAATTATACATGAATAGCCCAATACGCAAATGTGAGGAAGCTGGCATATCTGTCTTACTAAATGTCGTGGAAGCATGGAAAATGCTTGAAGCTTAACATTTAAATGCGAGGATGCTTGAAGTTCAACATCTAAATGTGGGTAAGGTGCTCAACCCACCAAATCTATCATATTATGTATATACCATGATGCATATCAATAGTTATTTATTGATTATGATGCCACTTAGTTGTTACCAATATTTAAATTTGAGTAAATTGTTGAATGTATTACATATATAAGTGGTTTTAGTATTTATTGTATATGGGTGATATTTATATAGGTGAAATATTTTTAGAGAGGTCATCCAATTTGGATGTTTCATCCCTATGAGGGATGAATAGACCATATATACTCTTGAGAAATAAATTCATATGAAATATGGGTCAATCTGTATTGACTCAAAACTAAACCATAAAATCTCAAAAAAATATTACACAATAAACAATATATTTTTAGATCATAATGAATTAGATTCATTTTTTAAAAGCATATTATTAAAGAGAGGAAGTTAATTTATATGAAATATGGGTCAATATAAATTAACTCAAAACTACATCATAAAATTCCAAATAATTATTGCATAGTAAACTATATATTTTAAAATCATAATAAACTAAATTCATTTTTTAAAACTTTTTTCTTCTTGGTATATTGCTAAAAGGGAGGGCATATTTAATATGGGTATTTTTCAAATTTACAAGTGTTTAAGTAGACTCCTCTCCTCAATCATAAGGAATCGGTGGAAAAGTTTCTAAAAAATAATTCTAAACATAAAAGTTACAAAGAAACCAGTTTTTTTAAAATTTATGATGAAAAATCAAATTTATTTTAAATGCATTGAAAATTTGAAATATAGACCTATATAGCTAATTAACATGTTGCATGTTAATTTGGCCATAAAAATTATAATAAAATATTTTGATAAATGAATTAATAAAACATTAGAGTGCCATTTCTTATTTCAAAAAAATCTAACATGTAATAAAATCTATTTCAAAGAAATAAGGATGTTATATTTAATTTTTTATTTAACAATGTCAACACTAAAGTCACATTTTTATATATAATGCTTTATAAATAATTAAAAAGATACATTTAATTTTAAAAATACGATAAATATAGAAAATAAATATAATAAAATAATTATAAGTATGTAAAGTACTCAATAAAACTAAATGTAGAAATCTTTTAAATAAAAATTGATATAATTATTCCTTTATTCAAGAAATTTGTCAAACATTTCACATACCATTTATCAAACATTTGTATGTTTTTAATTTAAACAATTTTCCTTCAAGCATAATACTATAATGTCAAATAACTCATATAAAAAACATTACAACATAAATACAAAACATAAGGACTTTTTTTTTTTTTAATTTAAAAACACAACATCAAACATTTTTTGGCGTTACATCTCAACAAAAGAAACAAGACAATTTCTGAAACAAACTGACCAAATTTATGACCAGTTTACTAAAGAATTTGACTGTATATTCTACACAACAGAAACATTAAAACAAAGGCAAACAAAATTTGCTTTTGGGTGAAGGCCTGGATTATTTTAAAACACAGACACAGTCAAAGACAGCTGTGCTTTAATCTTAGCAATAATGCTGTGCTTCAATTTTTCAACACAATATAAGTACAATACTTCCATTCCACAAGCCTAACCACAACTTTCTTCAGGGATTTCTTTTTCTTCTTCGTCTTTTTCTTGGATTCTTCATTATTATGAGTAAGAGGATAACTCCTCAGATAATATATCCTTCTCCTTCTCCGCTTCCTGCAATTCAAAAGGCAGGCCTCTGTACTGAGACCTTCTTCATCTCCCTCATTTAACAGAAATTCATCAACCACAGAAGAAAAATCAGCTGAGCCCTGTTCTCTCATAATGGCCATTACAGAAAACTCTCTACAAAATTTTCATTCAAGGGACTAATTATTTTTTATTTGTAGTGGATGTATTCTAAATTAGGTAGTCGGTTGGCTATTTATTTTTGTGAACAGGGCAATTAGGACTGTATATAATCTTCTTCAAATTTAACCCGCCGTCTACGCAGTCGGCCATGGTTACCATGTTTTTTAATTTATGAGTTTTCGTTGGTTTTAACGGTTTATGTAACGGATTGATGGATAAGGTGGGCCAAAATTTCGACACGCGACGACATAATCGTTATAGACTTAACAGACGCGAGAAGCCTCGTCTTCCACTAGAAAGAAGTTATTTGAAGAGCTAGTAATTAATATTGACTTCGTTTTATTCTGAATATTTATGTGGTCAAACTTTTCCCTTTGCTTACTAATAAATTTGAAGGGCTAGTCCCAATTACATTTTTGGGTAAATATTGGATCAACCCTTCAATAACGAAAAGTAGTATAATCATTTTATATTTTATATGAAAAGAGTAAATCAATCACATATGTTATAAAAATTGGATATTTAAAAAAAAAAAGATAATAAATTTTTAAAACGAGTGATTATACAAATTAAAAATGGCAATCAATCATGTCTAATAAGAGTATCTCCACTTAAAATGTAATAAATTCTATTTCATAAAATAATGTAATGAATAATATATATTGTGAGCTCGAATAAAAAATTTAAAATTAAATTCTCTAATCGACATTGAAATTACAAAGTAACAAACTAAAATTTTAACACATATAATTATTTTTTTATCTTTTTTCGAACAAACTATAGAAGCCATTTTCTCACACAACACTTGTCACCTATTCTAATGAAATAATTATAAATAAATATCGAATAGTGTTTTCACATGAATTTACATATATGTGTATTCATAAGCAATAAAACAAAAATATTTCATCATTTGACCCTGTATGTTCACATGAAACTAAAAGCGATTCAATTATTTAATAACATTTTTGTTTGAACCTAAATCTTGGTAGGAATGAATTCAACCAAAAAAACATCAAAATTCTTAATGGGTGTTCTTACCCAAACTAGATAGAAATGATTTCAAACATAGAATCATAAAAATCCCAACTGGTTATGAAAGAATTCAAACATAGAATCGAAAAAGGCCATGTAATTAGGTGTAAATGAGCTCAAATAAAGAATCATACAAAAATCTCAAGTGGGTATCAACGAATTTGAACACAAATTAACTGGATATGAATTCCTTCCATACAAAGCATTAAAAACTTCACTTGAATATACCGGAATTCGAGGATTGTTATGCATTATGGGCCATCAATCAATCTGAGATTTCCAATTCGGTAATTCGGGTAGAATAAATAAGTGAATTAACTAATGTGGGAGGCAAGCCATCATCACATACGGAAGTGACTACCCTCCACTCAATTTGCACCAATGTATGGTGCATCCCCCATAAAAGCATGCATGATGACCATCGTTTAGGATGAAGTGGCAGGGAAAGGAGGGGTGGTGTCGGGCAGAAATCGTCTTGTCGGTCTTGGAGCTCTCACAAATCGCGCAATATTCTATATCACCGCCAATAGCTACTTGCATTAAATTTGTTTGGGGAGGCGAGTTTACCCACCTAAATTGGTTCATCTGGTTGTCCATCCAAGAACTAGCTTATATCTTGTCGCTTTGCTTTAGAATGCTCCGTGAGCCAAGTAAAATATAAGCCACAGTCCACTGTAAAAGCTAGCACACACCTAGCCCGCCTTTTGTGCATTATCGATGATGCTCAGAGTTTTATATGTGGAGGCAATAAACTACAAAGTGCTAAAGTCGGATTCAATATTAATCCAAGCGAATTAACCAGATTAACAAAAGCTCCTTCACAATTTATGCCCACACAGGTAATTTCATAAGTTTAATTAGATTGCACTGAAAATTTGTAAGAGAAAGAAATCTTTCAAGTTTAATTTACTCTTTCAAATTCCCATAATGAAAGGGAAATTGTCTGTGTAATCAACATGTTAATTGCAAAAAAATTGTGTATAAAATTATTAATAAACACACTGATTAGAAATAAATTGTGTATATTGTGTGGAAAATTTTACTGTTTTAGTACAACATTTACAAAACACATTTTGGTTTTAATGTGTTGAAAAACAAAATGGATTCGTAATTTTTTTAAATAATATTTATATGTTGTACTAAAAAATCAAATAATACAACTATTGTGTCATTAATTTATTATTTTGGAATTCTTCAATTACAGTGAAAAATATATTTTGAATTTACTTAGTTCCAATTAAATGACTTATAACATTGTAAAATATGTGAATGGTGTCTCGTTAACTTACAACCTATGTGACAAGTTGTGATTGACCATTAAACACTATTACTAATTTAAATTGAACTCCTCTTTATGCCATTTTATTGGTTCCTAGCCTGGTCATAGAGACCTTTTCCGTATATAGAAGAAAATTCCTATTTCCATTGACTAACAACTAAATGTCTATACGACAAGATCAATTTCATATTGACTCATCAATGACAACTAAGCTTCGACACACAATTTCCACATGTTAATCACTAAACATTAATTACCATTCACATTTGAATAATTAAATTCACGCAAAGTAATGTGCTCATGAGGAAAATTTTAGTCGCTTAACAATAAAATTTAGGGTTGGTCGAGAAGAGTTTAGGTTGTCATCAAGTGCTTGCTTTACATGTTTCTTACCCACACTAGGGGTCTAATGTGTCCTTTGTGCCCATGGGATAATATTCGTGGAACATATTATATATCAACAATATATTCTTACATGGTTGTTCAAACACCATAATCTAGGATGCCTAAAATGGGTTATGAAACATATAGTGCCAACACCTAAGTTATTACACCAAATTGATGCAAATCAAAATCATTAAAATGTTTGATGAAATTAAATTTAAATAAATTCCAAGAGCTATGTAGATTATGGTAAAGGAATGAACCCTCAAATAAAGGAATGCACCTTCATGTAAAGGAAGGAAACTGATAGGAATTTTGAGGATAAAAATTCTTGTTGTGGGATGTGACAAAATGTTAATTACAATAGATTGTTTGATAGAGGATAGAGTATATAGAATGTATAAATATGGGAAATAAAAATGTATATTCATTTGGTATAGATAAAAAAGTTTAAAGGTATAAAAGTCTTGTAATAAATGATAGAAGAAGTGGAAACAAAGAGTAGTTGATACATATTGAAAACATGGAAACAAATAGTTGCCACTTGATATTTGATACATATATGCATGTCATAGAGAACTATGGTCTTGACCCCTTTTTCCAATTATCTTATATGTGTCATTTAATCTTCTAAGGGGCATTCTTGAACTGACATTTTACCTATGGAAGCCTACATAAGCTAGTCAATATCTCTTCATAACTCACCTGGAACTTTCATAAGATGTATTGTAAATATCTTGACAAAATCCTCTTGCAGTATGACTCTTACATTCTATCATAAGATGTAGTAAAATCTATGTTGAAATTGTGTATCTATCCCTAAAGCTATATTAGAGACCTTTAAAAACCCATATTTTTGTCAGACATTCTGGATGTTTGCAGCAACTTAGGAAAATAAAATATATTTGGGACAACAAAATCCAATGGTTTCACCCTCTGTTGGATGATTCCATCTAGATCAAAGATCTATGAATGGTTTTTATTTGTAAATGTAAGTAGAATTGAACCTCTTAATAGATCTTAAGAAAAGGGAAAAGGATGAACATTCTTAGATGAGTCCTTTATATACCTCCAAGGTGAGTGCATACTCCACTATAGGGGATTCCCTTTCTCGATCCATATATGAAATGTTTAGAAATAGAAACTCCCAATCTGATTCTTATGTCATACTATAGTTCAAGGAAAATTCTATTTTATGAAGTCTCATAATTCTAATTGCATGTATCTAAAACTAGATCCCAATGCTCACATATATATGTTATATCATACACTAGGGTTTACACATGAATTTATGTTCTCTATCTATGGATTTCATTAGAGATTTCAAATCCATTTGCACTTTTAGAATTTATTAATAAATTTCAACAACCATGCAATAACCTCCTCATATTCAGCCTTCTAAAAATATATCCAAATGTTTGTTTTCACGGGCTCCAAATTCATGAGAGTATAAATTACTTATGATAACAAAAAAGTAGTGGTTTAATCTTCTACAACCATGTGACAACCAGGTAATTAATTTTTGGTGATAAACATGAGGAAATCACAACGTGTTCTTCATCTTGATGAAAAACACAGTGTGTTTTTAACATGCTGAAAAACGCAGTGTGTTTTTCAACACGTTGAAAACACGACGGTTTTCCACACAGTTTCATTTACGAAATTGAATTTTATGAAGTCACACTAGTATGAACTTAATATTTGAATTCATATTTGTTAACAAGAACCTTAATAATAAATGTCTTGAAATACAATGTTTGACAATCTCTATTTTATTCCATCTACATCTAGATATGTAGTTATAAAATTCATATTTGGATTAGAAAAATGTTATCACCAATCATGAGCTAGGGGACCACATATCATACTAAATGCGTAGTTACATTTTTAGGGGAAAATGTTTTCCCTCGATTTTAGTGAAAAATAAAGGATTAAATTCATTGTCCACTATTTACCCTTTACTCGCTTTTATGTACGTTATAAAATTATTATATAGGATAATAATTAATTACATCAGTTAAGATGGAAAACACAAAGTGTGTTTTTCATCAAGATGGTTCAAACACGCTGTGTTTTTCAACATGTTGAAAAACATGATAGTTTTCCACATGTTCGGGGTGGCGTATTTGAGTGTCAAGTATTAGTTTTCCTTTATTTTCATTAATATAGCCCTAATACACCTAATGTGACAATTGAACATGTATTAGGGCTAGATTCATAATAATTTATACCAATTGAACCCTAATACATGTGAAATTAATGTTAGGTGTTGTATTATATTCTAGGGTGTTGTAATTGTGTTATTTAAGATGATAAGTTAGTGTTTAGGCCATCATATCGGTGTTTGGGTGATTAGGGTATTGTATGATTGTTTAGGATGACACATTAATATTTAGGGCGTTCCCAATTGTGTTTTGTAAAGTGACCCATTATTATGTAAGGTCTCATTATAGTTTTTAGGGTTTCATATCAGGTTTATGGTTGTTTTGTTAATGCTCAAAGTATCTCGATTGTTAATTATGTTATTTAGGTTGACCCATTAGTGTTAAGATTTTTGTATCAATGTTCGAATGTTGAGGGTGGTGTATTAGTGTTTAATGTGAGTGCTTATGATATCAAATTGTTATGTAAGGTGCCCTAATTATATTATTTACGGTGATCCCTTAATGTTTATAGTCTTCTAATAGTGTATAGTGTGTCATATTAGTGTTTATCAAGTCTTATAATTTTTTTAGGGTAAAACATTAGTGTTTTTTTGTCTAAATTATGTTATTTAGAGTAACCCATTAGTGTCCAAGGATTTGCATAAATTTTTGAGTGTCATAAATTAGTTTTTAGGGTGTCGTATGAGTTGATAGGGTATTACAGTGAGGATTATCATTTTGTATGAGACCATGTGTTTCATTAGTGTTTAGGTTATCCTAATTATGAAATAGAGGATGAATCATTAGTGCATAGAGTATCATGACATTATTTAGGGTATTGTATCAGAGCTTTTAGGATGTTAAATTAATGTTTAGTGTTATGTTATGGTATTGACTAGTTCTTTCCTTGATCTATGGTATTGACTATATCCTTGATGTCTAGTTCTCTCCTAAATCTATGGTCTTGACTAGTTCTTTGATGACTAGTTATTTCCTTGATTTATGGCTTGATCTACGACCTTGACTGGTTCTTAGATTGTTATTCCTTTCCTATTTAAGCAAGGCCCATTCTCAATGTATTGCATTGAGTTCCATAATAATATATGATATTGCTTCTCATTTATTTGCAAAGGTTTATGTAAAGTTATTCTAGCAAATTACTTTCATCTTATTGATTGTGGTGTTTGATTAGCATCTGTGTTCTTGGCTTGGTACGATCTAGTTATCGTTCCTTTCATGGTATCAAAGCAGAGATTACTATTGACATCCGTCTTGTAAGTTTTATTTTGTAAATAAATTCATTGTATATTCATATATTTGGGATTTGGTCGTATGTTGTTGCTGCATGCATTTTTATGGAAAACAGAGGCTTCCATTAGATCTGGAAGGCATGAAAACCCTAAGATCGATTGTAAACTCGGTCGTTTCTGTAGACAGTCATTTTTGTTGTTACATAGAGAAGCACACTGGTTTGCCTCGAGATTCATGCCCACCAGAAAAGAAATCGTGGGATTATTTGTTAGGTTTGTTGGGGTTTTCGAGATCTACACAGAGAAATTTTCTATTGCAGCGTATTTGTCTCATTTTGCGCACATGAAGGTTTTCGATCTTTCCTTTTTTGGCAGGGGTCCACGGATACTATGCACATTTTTTGCTATTTAGGGCAAATCCGTAGGTTGCTATTTTCGCAATAAAGGTCACCGTACATAGTCCAGAAATAGTAATTTTTACCGGCGGCGCATTGGATGTGACTTTCTCGATAACTCGGTTTTGAGTGCCGTTTTTTGCAAAAGTGTTTGTTTTTTCGTACTCTTTCCATTGGAGTTATTTATTTTGAGACTTGCACTACAATTATAAAGTGCCAAATATGGAGGAGAGTTATAATCAATTGTGGATGGAATTTCAAATTTGAGCCCGACGTCCTAAATTTTTAGGAGTTGGAGTTTGTACCTATCATGGATTCTCGAGAATGATATACTTTTCTCTGAAGTATGTGGACTTCAAGAGGATATTGTAAAATTTGTGGAAGAAAATAGATCACTCAAGAAGAAAAATTCTCTTCTACAATCACTCATTCACGATAAGGATACAATAATACACTCCTGTAAAACAAACTTGCTAGCCTCTGAACATCACCATCATATTGTGGACAACCATATCCATGCTCCTAGTCCACTTACAGTTGTTGCTCTTGTACCCATTGGCATTTATATGCCAATCTTTGAGCCTAAACCCACTTTTGATGCTTCTAAATTTGTGAGGCTTGTTACTGCATGTTCTTCCACATCTGTGCCTATTACAGTACCACATGTTGTGTATCCTACTTCTGCTCAACTGCATGGATTTTTTAAGAAGCATACCACTGCATTCAGTTCTCGCATGCTCCGTTCTATGGGTCTCACTAGCGAGTCATTGGCAGACATTCACAAGGTATTATTTCCTCTATTCCACATGTTAAGTGGAATTCTCGTCATGACATTAGTTTTTGAGAAGATACTTCATTGGGATCACACATTGACAGAGCTCCTTTTTTTGTTCGCTCGACTCTTTTTGAGGATCATGAGCAACACATGAGTTTTACACCTTCACTCAGGCTTGAGAAACCTGAGATTTCAGCTATCAAACATGATCAACCTGACACACATTCTGATGTTATTTTGCATGCACCCATTGTGTATTTTACACCAAGTCATATGCAAGCATCTTCTTCATCCATCCGTGTTGATTTGGGGTGGATATCTGATCACTCGTGGAGGTGACATAGACATTCATTGAGAGGACTCTACAGGCATGGCTCCTCCACCATTCGGTCTCTTGCTCCACTTTCTATACCTTCTGCATTGTGATGCTTCTTGTTTTGAGCATTTTTCTTTAGCAGGTGTAGTGTATCTCTCTTGTTTGTTGAGAAATTTTGTATCTGTATTTTCGACACTTTTAGCATGTTGACAGTCTCTCTTGTGGGGGAGCTATTCTGGTGGAGCCCAGTATTAGTTTGTCAGTGTTCGAGTAGTTGTTTTGACAACTCATACAGATTTGTAGTGCCACTCCACCCATTCAGCAATATGGGAGGGTGTGGTGTTGATCTTGATTCTTCGAATTTCATGTCCTTACCTTGTTACCTTGGCTTTTCTTGGATCGTGACACTCTGGATTTTGTGTCCTTGCCTGTTACTTTGGTTTTTATTCTTGGATCGTGGCACACCTATTTGTAGTAGTTGATTGAATTATGTTTGGTGTTTTTTTACACTTTCGACATCACTCCATTGACAGTCTCCTTGTATGGAGCTATTCTGGTGAAACCCAGTGTTAGTTGTTTTTGAGTTTTGTGATCGAGTAGTGGATTCAGACCACAGTGCACACCAAAATTCTTCAACATTATACGAGTTTTTGAGCCAAGCTTCTTGGGATTCCTTGGAGTGGGTCTTTACTCTCTTTACTTTATTGTTATTGGTTTTGGGTACCTTGCATGTCTTTTTTTTCCAGCTTATTGTACATGAGTACCTCATCGGGCCTAGTTGTCGGGACTCATACTGTGGACATACCACTTCTATTTTAGCCCCTAGCTTCACTTGAGGGGGGTGTTAGAGTAGGTATTTACCTTAGCTCATGTTCACCTAGGTACTTTATTTACCTTTATTGTATTTATCCTCACCCACTTATGTGTGTGGATATTTCTTTTATATTATTTAGATATTAGGAGATATTATCTAGTTGTTAGGTATAGTTCTTTCCTTGATCTATGGTATTGACTATATCCTTGATGTCTAGTTCTCTCCTAAATCTATGGTCTTGACTAGTTCTTTGATGACTAGTTATTTCCTTGATTTATAGCTTGATCTACGACCTTGACTGGTTCTTAGATTGTTATTCTTTGCCTATTTAAGCAAGGCACATTCTTAATATATTGCATTGAGTTCCATAATAATATATGATATTGCTTCTCATTTGTTTGCAAAGGTTTATGTAAAGTTATTTTGGTGAATTACTTTCATCTTATTAATCGTGGTGTTTGATTAGCATCTGTGTTCTTGGCTTGGTACGATCTAGTTATCATTCCTTTCATTTTGTGTGTCTAAATTATGTTATTTAGAGTAACCCATTAGTGTCCAAGGATTTACATAAATTTTTGAGTGTCATAAATTAGTTTTTAAAGTGTCATATGAGTTGATAGGGTATTATAGTGATGATTATCATGTTGTATAAAACCATGTGTTTCATTAGTGTTTAGGTTATCCTAATTATGAAATAGAGGATGAATCATTAGTGCATTGAGTATCATGACATTATTTAGGGTATTGTATCGTTTTAGGGTGTTGAATTAATGTTTAGTGTATCTCAATTATTTTATGTGGGTTGACTAATTAGTGTTCAAGGTTTCGTATAAGTGTTTAAAGTGTCTTAAATTAATTTAATGTGGGTGACTTATTATTGTTTATGGTGATAGAATTAGAATAATTTTAACTAATACTATGTTTTAATTCATCATTAGAATTAAAATAAATTTAGCTAATACTTGTAGAGATGTTATTGTAGACACCTATAATTACGCTCCTTTAAATACTTAAATTGCGCTAATTATCTCCTTTTCCGCAAATAGACGACATATCGTCAAAAGTGCTCATATTCCCTCTAATTGTCATCAATTAATTACAATACACTAATTGATTAAGTCGCCTACCTAGCTAACAACCTAATTAATGACCTTCCGTTAATTATTATTAATTATCTATCTTGATTAATTAATTATTATTAATTAATTAGTCTTCCCCTTCATTTAAACTAGTAAATCGATATTAAATTGATTTAATCCTTTCTAATAGCCTAAATCGTACTAATATTCCTCTAATTAACTTCTATTAGCTTATATTTACCTATTAGTTAATCACCTTTGATTAATTAAAACACCCCAACTCCCATGACTTGCTAAGCATAAATTAGTCCCTTCTAAAGTAAAGTTACCTTCAATAAAGCAACCTTATCCATTCCTAATCATGTTTTACCTTTATCCCACATTCGTGAGAATGTGTTGAATCCTTTATCCTTTTGGCTATATAAAGAGCCCTCCTCCTACCTTTTACTTACACCTAAACTCCCGAGAGAGCAAATGCAAAGCATATAGCAAAGAGACTAAGAGCTTGCACCTTGTTTTCTTTAGAGTTCATCATCTTGAAGATTTAAGCCTCTTTCTTAAAGTGCTTGGGTCATATGGGAGGTGTCAAAAGGGTCTTGTAGCCCAACTTTGATTAGCCCCCATTCCAAGGTTCTTAGAACATTAAGGACAACTATTTTTGATAGCCATGGAACCTACCTAGGTTCCTTCATTTATATGTTAGAGAATAGAGGATATTTAGGTGCTTAACATAGTTAATTTCATAGTTTTGTATTGATAAATGTTAGAATCTAATCCTTGATTAATTCTTATCATGATGGTGTTTAGAATGTTGTTTAATTCTTGCTAATTAAGACTATTTAGGTGTTAGTCTTTGTTTACATTAGCTTAAAAATAACACTTGCACACATTTTGGCACGCTAGGTGGGACTTACTCCATTGTCCTTTGCACTTAATTTCAAGTTTTTATAGTTAAGTTTCATTTTTGGTTACTAACCCTCTTTTACACATGTTGATCTAACTTGTTTTTCTTAACTTATTTTGTTGAGTTTGCATGTATTGAGTCTTCCTTGTAGGTATAAAGGAGGTGAAGTGCTGTCAAAATTAGAATTGATTGGAAAATTTCAAGATTTCTCCATGTTTTCATTTTTAGAGCTTACTTTTTTCAACATTCTACATGCTAGTTTTGTCAATTTCTATAAAATTTTAAATTCTTGAGCATGTAGATTAGTGTTTGATAGTGTTGAGTCTTCTATTTACATATTAATGTGGTGGGTTACTGTCAAAATTTAATCTTGGTTAGAAAATTTCAAGATTTTATCATGTTTTCTTTTTTAGAGCTTACTTTTTTATCATTCTACATGCTAGTTTTGTCAATTTCTTGAAAATTTTAAATTCTTGAGCATGTATGTTAATGTTTGATAGCGTTGAGTCTTCTATTCATATATTGATGTGATGGGTTGTCAAAATTGAATCTTGGTTGGAAAAATTTGCCCATTTTACAGATTAAGAGACGTTTTTTTGACATTTTTTGAGTGCATGTCAAGTGCATACCCGTGAGCATAAGAGCATATGCGTAACCCATCTTCCGAAGGCCATAAATTTTTCTCCCGAACTCGAAATGACTCCATTTTTTTACGTTGGAAAGGGTATTGAAGTTAACTATGTAGTGAAAACATAAATTTGGGATTTATACTTACAAAAGTTATAGGTTTTTCTATTACTTTAAAACTGGTCATTTTCTAACATGTATAATGTTTTGATGAATATTGTATTTCCATGCTTACTCAATTTAGACAAAAGCGTGTGTATGCTCTTCTCTTGCACCTTTTGGTGATCTTGAGAATCAAAAATAACTTTGATCTCTATATTTTTAACATTGGGATTAAACTTGGAAATTTGATTATTAATTTTGTTTAAGGGAATGAACCTTTTACAAAACATTTTTCAATGGTCCTTTGATTTGAAGTTTTCCATTTCTATATAGTTGGAATAAAGTTTGTGTATGCTCTTCTCTTGCACCTTAGGGTGATCTTGAAAATCAAAAGTAACTTTAGTCTTCATTTTATAACATTTGGTAAATTGGAAACTTCATCTTTCACTTTTAGTTTAGAGGAATGAACATTTATCAAGAATTTTGTATGGTTCATTGATTTAAAAGATTTTTTTACTTTTTAGTTGGATTATTTGTTGTATGTATGCTCTTCTCTTGATCCTTGATGATCTTGAGAATCAAAAGAAACTCTTAATCCTCTTTTAAATAATGTGATTTCCTTGGAGAACTACTAACGCTTGAGTGCAGACCTAAAAAAATGCCTTTCAAAGAAAGGAGGAATCAAAACGAAATCAAAAACTACTAATACAATTGTTATATAGGTTGCTAAAAGGTGTTCAAGTAAACCATACCTAGTTAAACAAGATCAAAAGAACAACATATTCAAAACATTGTATTGCAGGTTTCAGAAAAGGGTACGTCCCTCTTCGCTCAACTAGAACGTAACCCCTTTAGCATAATGCCTTAAGCTACAACAATGGGTGTGGTTCCAGGAACCCCAAAGTAGTCCACATAAGAGGGAACCTTGTGGAGGAAACAGGAAGTGCTCCGCACTACCTACTTGACTAGTGATTCCTTTGTGAGATAGTGTTACAGGTTGTCCGTTATGGCGACCCCAGTGATCTAGTACATGTAGACGCACTAGTTGCCTACTGTTCTTGAAGGGGGTAAAGTAAAGCCGAGATACTCCCAAACTAGTCAATGTGACTTTTTGGGTAAATCGCGCTTGCTCGTGGCAACTTTGTAACACCTAGGGCGAGAGAACCACCTAGGAGAATATACTTTGCCAGGAGCCCACTTTAACCATTCTAAAATAGTGTTGAGTTGTGAACCATATTTTCATTGAGAAACGAGTGACGCGGTACTTTCGCCTAGTTTTTACTTGCCTTAGGGCAAGGCAAAACTCTACTGCCAAGTGAAGCCAACATTTTTCATCTTTTTTTATTTACTTCCTTCACATTCTTTTGACACTTTGTTGATCAAAAGAAGGGTGACTACCTTTGTGTTACCAATCGATTGTTTCTCTCACTTTTATGTTTGTTTATGCCCATCCATGTTTACGGCTGGGTTAGTTAAACGTCTAAAGTGTGCGGAGGCATTTTCACATCATTGGTAGCCATTGTGATCTTAATACCCATGTCAAGGTCGTCATTGTAGTTAGGCGTGGTTCATCACTACGGACTTCCTTAGAAGAGTTAGCTTGTTTGTATCGTATCACTACAATTTCGATATTTACGTCTTGTTTCTTGTAAACTTGACATAAATACCTATATTGTGTGGTTACGTTGCACACATTTTTAACTATTCCTAGCTATACTTTGAGATTTTTATTTTGGTTCTATTATTACCTCGATTTCAATAGTGCTAGGTGTTACCATTTATGCGTGTTATATCAATAACACCTCGATATCAATACTTCACTTTCTCACAAAGTGGGTTAACATATCTTGGTGATATTGTTATGTCATTCACAAATTGTAATTGGCACTTTTTGAGATATAGGTCTTAATCAAGTTTGAGCTCGCTCATCATATATCTTGATTGGGAGATCGCATTGATTTCTTGTTTTTACTTACATTTTGTTTATTTCCTTAAACTTGGCATAAGTGAAAACATCTTTTTGATCATCTTTGCATCGCATTTTCATATGGTGTATTTCCTTATTGATTGGCTTTGTGTTTCACACTTACATGATTGTTCCTTGTGATTATTCATTCAGAAAAATTATTTTCTAGGACAATCCCTCTCGATCTCATCGATATTGTGTCATCACGATGTCTATTTTCCTTAGACCTTCTTCAAAAATCATGCACATATATCAATACTTACAAAATGTCTAGTTGGTTGTCATTATGCTACCCAAATCGACATGTCACTTCCTTCCCTTTGAAGGAGTTCCATCACACTATCTAGATCTAAACATTTGTGCTTAAAACAATGCCAAAAATGACTAACTATCACAGTGCGAGTTCCCCATACTTATAAAAATACATAACCTAGGTTCAACAATTCAAATCATAGGATTCCCATCACAACTAAACCTCGTTTGGTTCTTCGTCTTAGAGCCCATATGGGTAACTGGTTCCCCACCTTCATCTCATAGTCGGTGGTATGATTTGGACACATCTAATCCAAATTATTATTCGAGTTCCCCCCACTCTTCTTCTAATTCTAATCCAAACATTTCCTCTTCTTCTGAGGATTCCAATCCAAATATTTCCTCTAACTCTTCTGAGGATTCAGATCCAAACTACTATTCGATTCATCTAATTCAACTCCTAAGTCATCTAATGTGACTCCTAAGTCATGGTCCTCCCTTTCTTTGTAGGATCCTCTTCATCAATCATCTAATGTGACTCTTATGTCGCGGTCCTCCCTTTCTTCATAGGACCCCTTTTATCAGTCACCCCAACGACATCTTCTTCCTTTGAAGATACACGTGACTCCAAATCCCTCCAATCAGAAGTATAATACAATTCTTGAATTGCGGTCCTCTCTTTCTTCACAGGACCCTTGTCATCATTCATCTAATGCGATGCTTGAATCACAGTCCTCCCCTTCTTTGCAGGACCTTCTTCATCAATCACCCCCACAAAATCTTCCTTCTGTGAAGATTCATGTGACTCAAAGTCCTTCGAGACAAACATCTAAATCAACCCATGCATCACAATCTATAGACTTTGGACTTAATCCTACTATTTTACATACGACATACCATTGTATAGGTAGGTCCACACCACCTTCTTCTACTCCTGAGACATCTAGCTACACATATTCTTCATCCCCCACATCATCTTCTTCTATCAATAATCATCAAACATCTTCTAAGTCTTCCACACCAAGTGAACCTATTTCTTCCAATAAACCCCTAGGGATCGATCAACAACTCATATTGATTGATCTCTTTCAGAATGAAGAAACAATCAGGGCATTTATAGGGGCATATGAAAATATTCCTTTAGTAGATTACAAAAAAGGATTCTCTTTAGACTTTGATGCGTCTGCATATTGTGAGGAAAAGGTTGATTCCTTTGATCAAGAAATGAGGAAGAGGCTCAGATCATGCAACTTGATCCTCCTCTTATTATTCCATCTTCACATTCTTCATTATTTGATGAAACTCCTTGGTCTTGCATAGATCCATGGCCTATCTTCTCATCACCCAATAACTCTTCATCTATCATAATTCCTCAATCACAATCTCTTGTGGGGTCAATGCTAAGTAGCCCTTCATCTTCATCTAGGTGTGGGTCACCTTCTAGTAGCCCTCCCTCTTCTATTTGTGGGACATTTTCGAGTAGCCCACTATCTTCGATTATTGGGGCACGTCCAACTAGCCCCTTATCTTCTATGTATGGATCACCCCTGGGTAGTCCATCATCTTCTATTCTTGGGCCACATCCTGGTAGTCCATCATCTTACATCTATGGGTCACATCCTAAGTAGCCCTTCTTCTTCTTCTTTCTTGGGCCACATCTAGTAGTTTATGGGTCACGTCCTAAGTAGCCCTTCTTCTTCTATTCTTGGGCCACATCCTAATATCCTTTCACCTTCTATCCATGGCTCACCTCCCGTAGCCCATCCTCTTCAATTCTTGGGCCGTATCCTTTTCATCTATCACATATTTCTTCTATCAATGGTTATGCAAGCCCACTACCATTTCTATCGTTCCTATCATCAATCGTAAATATTCGCATTCTTCTCCTTCTCGAGGTTAGAAAATTCAAGCATCAACTTATAAGAAACCCAAATAGGTTCATTATCAAGCTCAGTCAAAACATCCAAGAGCTCAAAATCCCCAACAACCTCGAACAATCTCAAAGTTATAAATCAAATGCGATTCAAGAACGCACATCAACATAACCATCAAGTATGGCGTAAAGTGCATAAACCTCTCGGATAGGGAACTCAATCTCCCGCATACAAAATACATGTTTCAAGATAAATCATAGTCCTTTATTGAGTGTGAACTCACCACGATCATCGAGATTGGTGAAAACATGACTCTTGATAAACAAACACGCTTAGTCTCCCTTATCAAGGAAGTCACAAACATCATTGTTAGATCCTATCAAACAGAGTGACTTTGTTAGTAAATAACGGTTCAAAAAAAAAAATCAAAAACTAAAAATAAAAAACAATGCAAAATATAAAAATACAAAAAAACAAAAAAACAACAAAAATCAAAGGTACAAAGATCAAACATTGCAATCAGGTGTTGCGTACACATGGATATTTCTTTCTTCCCTTCCTTTCTATTCTTTTACAAGTCTTCCTACCATTTTCATCCCTTCGGTGATATTTTGGTTAGATTATTCACACGCATTTTGTGACATTTATCTCTATGGTATCTGTTTGCCCCTGATCTTTTATCACCTTGGTAAATTAAAGAATGACTGACCTCATGGAGATCCTATCACATTCACACATCTAATAAACTTGTTGTGAAGAAATTTTGGACATATTTGTTGACACTATCCAATGTTGTCACTATCCAATGTTATCATCACAATCACTTCCACCTCCTTCAATCAAGCCATCAGTGGTTCTTAACCCCTTGTCAAACAAGAGAGCTGAAATAAGTTTTTAGAAAGCAAAAGAATCAAAATCAATCAAAACTCAAAAGCTAAAAGCTACAAAGAAAAAGCAAATTAATATATTACTCTCTCTTGGGGTATTTCCAATAATCTCTATCGGGGCTATGGACGCCTGATTGGCAATAGAGAAATGTTGTGATTAGAATCAAATACATCTCCATCGAGGCTATGGACATTTGGCTGACAGTGAAGCAATGTACGACTATCCTTTCACCCTCCATTCACAAAATCACTTATCAAAATAAATCATTCCTACACATTGGCTAGGTCTCTTCACTTGTTGTCTATTAAATTTTCACTTCAAGAGGTAATAAAATCCACGTGCACACATTGGATCTCTATGAGTAAACAAGATTAGTATGTTACCAAGTGTCTTTTTTTGGACCTTGTTCAGACTCTTACTCTAGTCCATATCTCGTCTCACGATTTATGCCTTTGGCTAATCACTTCTTCATCACGAGGCTTCTAAGCTACATTCACATCATTCACATTGTTCTTCTACTTCGTTTAGAACATCCATGTGTATAAGATTACTTGTTTTCCATGTTTTTGGAAACCTTTGTCCCCTTCCACAAAAATAATCTTCTCCTTCCTTTCTATCATGTGCTTTTAGGCCAACTTATGCTGGGGGCATCCTTGCCCCTTCCCAACACTTCATGGGTTTACATTCACCATCATGTTGAACCTATCCATAATGGCCTTGGGTCCCATTTCTACCTGTGAAGAGTTTACCTTTGAATACTCCCACCTAATTGTTGGGGAATTTTTGCATCTTCACCTTTCTGGTACGCACATGGCCTTATGCCCTTATACATCCCATCTATCACTAGGGGCATCCACGCTTCCTTATATTCCTGTACATAGTTTCATAAAACTTTCAAAATCAACCAAAACATTCAAATATGTTAGAAAAATATCAAAAACATTCAAATATGTTTCAAAAACTTCTAAAAATTGAAAATCATCCTACAAAACGTCACTCTTTGATTCTCACTTGTTCATGTGTGCGATTTTTGGATCATCTTGATCTATCTCCATTAACAAAAGCTAGGCTGCTTCCTTTTTCTATACTCTGGGGCACAACGAGTTGTCTGGTACTATTTTGTAGTGCACATTGCTTTTCCATCGGACCCAAGTGTCCTCCGTTATCCCCCTTGCATGTATCCTTGCTTGGGGCACCATCATCAACCCTTGTCATTAATTTTCACAGGTCATAATTAAAGCTTGATAATAAAAGCATTACATTATGTTTCTTTATTAGTTTAGCTTGTTTACTTTCTCGTATTGCATTACATTTTGTATGTTGCATGGAGTTGGCATATTTCACTTTCTCATATTGCATTGCATTTTGTATGTTGCATGGAGTTGGTACTTTCAGCAATGGACAATTGTTCATAATATGGCTTTTCATGTCATTCTACCTTTGTCGTATGCTTTTTTTTTTTAATAAGGGCCAATGATGTAGTTCCTATGGCAATATGATGACATCAAATTTGTTCCACATAAATAGTGGCTAGAGGCTAAGCTCTTCTCTCCCCTCTTCCTTATTTCTTCTACACCACTTCCCTTTTCACCCCTGCTTTTCTCTCTCACTAGGGCATCTTGCCTCCTCCCATCCTTCTACCTATATCTCACCTTTTTTGATCGTCGATCGACTTCTTTCATCACCCCATTGACACTCGAGGGGCATTTCTCCCTCCTACTAATTTTTCTCCTATCCCTTCAAAAAATTCTTTCATCTACTATCTTTGAAGTGGCGTCACTTACACCACCCCAAAGAGGGGCAAATGTAGACACCTATAATTACGCCCAAGCAATTTAAATACTTAAATTGCGCTAATTATCTCCTTTTCCACAAATAGACGACATATCGTCAAAAGCGCTCATATTCCCTCTAATTGTCATCAATTAATTACAATACACTAATTGATTAAGTCACCTACCCAGCTAACAGCCTAATTAACGACCTTCCGTTAATTATCACTTCCTCTATCTTGATTAATTAATTAGTTTTCCCCTTCATTTAAACTAATAAATCGATATTAAATTGATTTAATCCCCTTCTAATAGCCTAAATCGTACTAATATTCCTCTAATTAGCTTCTAGAAGCTTACATCTACCTATTATTTAATCACCTTTGATTAATTAAAACACCCCTCAACTCCCATGACTTGCTAAACATAAATTAAACCCTTCTAAAGTAAAGTTACCTTTAATAAAGCAACCTTATCCATTCCTAATCATGTTTTACCTTTATCCCACATTCATGAGAATGTGTTGAATCATTTATCCTTTTGGCTATATAAAGAGCCCTCCTCCTACCTTTTTACTTACACCTAAACTCCTTAGAGAGCAAATGCAAAGCATATAGTAAAAAGACTAAGAGCTTGCACCTTGTTCTCTTTAGAGTTCATCATCTTGAAGAGTTAAGCCTCTTTCTTAAAGTGTTTGGATCATATGGGAGGTGTCAAAAGGGTCTTGTAGCCCAACTTTGATTATCCCCCATTCCTAGGTTCTTGGAACATTAAGGACAACTATTTTTGATAGCCATGGTACCTACCTAGGTTCCTTCATTTATATGTTGTTAGAGAATAGAGGATATTTAGGTGCTTAACATAGTTGATTTCATAGTTTTTATTGATAATTATTAGCATCTAACCCTTGATTAATTCTTATCATGATGGTGTTTATAATGTTGTTTAATTCTTGTTAATTAAGACTATTT
Organism: Taxus wallichiana var. yunnanensis; assembly: GCA_018340775.1. Classification (NCBI taxonomy): domain Eukaryota; kingdom Viridiplantae; phylum Streptophyta; class Pinopsida; order Cupressales; family Taxaceae; genus Taxus; species Taxus wallichiana. Next base: position 627,588,978 of record CM031234.1, read on the forward strand.
AGGTGTTAGTCTTTGTTTACATTAGCATTAATTTAAAAACAACACTTGCACACGATTATGTTAATGTTATAAACAATTTTTAAATTTATGTTCATTTGATATAAACAATCATGCAAAAAAATTGAATGTTTTGGTATGTGGAAGGAATGCAAATCAAATCTACAATATTATCTAAATTAAGATAGTGATCATATAATATTTCCAAGAATAAATAGGAATTACACTAGTATGTTAATAAGTGAGATCGATGAAAAATATCTATTGCCTAATATTGTGAATTTATATGAACAAATTTATGTTCTTGATATACACATGGAAGGCCTAAGAAAACACTTGTAGATATTTTTACAAAGTTGCTTGGGAATGCGTGGAGAATAGCCCAAGATAATGGTCTAGAAAGATGGCACAAAATAACCTAACAGGACATGTTCTATGGTTAGTAAATTTAAATAAGTTACATCAACTCAACATGTGATGTCGATATATTCTGCTCCACATGTCTTGAACTCTATAGTGTCATGTGACATGCGCAAGTGAAATCCCTTAAAATTATTGTGTTCTAACTACCTACAAAACACTAGGATTGACATTGCAAAAACAACTATTGACATTGGGAATATTGAACAACAAGGACTTTCTTTCTGAGATATCTCAAAGTACAATACCTCAACAATATGTGTATCAAACCCCTTTTCTTCTTCAAATGATAGTAAAAAATGGAGTATGGGGCTTATATTGAATTCTACTAGAATGTGGGAGGATAATGGTTTTAAATGTATTCTAGATTTGATTTGGAACATTGTGCACGTGATAGGTATGACTAGGAATAGGTATGAATTTTGAATTTTTAGGGTTTCTACATGACTCTATAACTTGTTTAGGGTGTCATATCAATGTTTATGATGTCACATTAGTGAATAATGTGTCCCAAATGTATTATTGGTGGTGACACATTAGTTTTTATGTCATATCAATATTTCAATGTTTAGGGTATCGCATTAGTTTTTAAGATATCTTTTGATTTTTTACGGTGTCATATTAGTGTTAAGTTTTCCTGATTATGTTATTTAGGATAAACCCTAAATTATAAACCCTCAACCTTAAGTCATAAACCCTAAAGCTTGAACCCTAAACCCTAAACCCTAATCCTTGAACCCTAAGCCCTAAACCTTATACCCTAAACCCTGAACCTTGAGGCCTAAGCCCTAAACCCCAAACCCTAAACCCTAAGCCCAAAACCCTAAACCTTGAACCTTAAACTTTAGAAAATAATTATAGTTTTCATTATTATTATTAATTAATATATTTGAAATTGTAAGAAAAGGTGAAAATTTGATGTCATATCTATTACCTAATACTTTGTAAATAGGAACAAATCTATGTTCTTGATATACACATGGATAATTATAACATGACACTTTATCTTAAGTACAAATATATTGAACAATTGTTTGGAAGTATCTTTTCAAAATGAATGACGTGGTCAAATATTTTGTTTAGTATATAGACACTAAATAATAGTGTGAACTAGTTTATTATTATGGTATTATTGTATTCACGTATTTGTTAATAAATGATAGAGGATTCGGTAATTTCTACAATTTGTGTTTATTAATCATTGGTATGAGACTAATTAATTATGTTGATATTATGTTTGTATTGGTTAAATATGCATGCGATCTTCAAGTTATTAGTTGTGATTCCATTTCTCTTAGTTTTTTTAAATTAAATACATTAGGAAAATTTTGATTTTCGGATGCATTATAGTTGTAAATATTGCAAATGTGTAGATCATAAATGTATATATAATTTTTTATTAGTTGTTAAATATTCATAATTGTAGTGTTTTGAATTTTTGATGTAAGTTGAAGCAATAAAAAATATGTGATATGATACTCTCACTCTCAATTTGGCATATGGGGTCAATTGCCTCTGCAAAGACAGAATCAATGTGTCTTTGAGCGGCTTGCCTCTTAAGATGCAACATCGATATGCCCAACTATCATTGCGTGATCAAGGGGGCTTGCCCCTTAGGATTTTGCATCGATAGTTGGGTGGTATACTATGCTGAGAAAAGGTTTTTAAAGTCACCGCCAACCCTCCACTCAGAAATGCACCCTCCCATAATATCGCAACCATCCCTTTTGCAATGGAGGTTTGGTGATATTATGGGAGGGTGTATTTTGAGTGAAGGATAACCGTTGGAATTTATTGATACTTGAATTTTTCATGGATATTAGCTTTCTGATGTTGTGATTATTTTATCATATTGGATGACGTATATTAGATTTGACATGTATCGTACTAACATTAATTGTATATTTTTGTTGTGTACTAGTTACTCTTTTGTGTAGTGAATATGAATACCAGGAGCCTAATTTCTCTCGATCTTGTTTGTAAAATGAATACATACAGAAATATGAGCTTCAACATTATCTCAAGATGAAGGGTGTTCACATAAAAAGTTTGAAAACGTAAGAGTTCCTAAAAGAAGTCCTCAAATTATTAACAATTTATAAATTATATGTATATTATAGATAGTTCGGTATGCGAATGAATACTAGTGCTCGTAATGTATAGCAAATAATTTTTATTACGATTCAAAATTTTAGCACCATTTCTAAAATTCAAATAAAAGTGTGAAATTTTTGAAATATCTATATTCCTCAATTTTAGTTTGTAAGTTCATTTTTTTCAAAAAGAAGGGTATGTGGGTGTTGCAAAGATTATTATGTTATTGTTTAATTATTGTGTTTTATATATATATATATATATATATATATATTAAAGATGTTATTAATATTTTAATATTTAATTTTTTTATTTGTAACTTTTGTTTTAAATAAACATGTTCTTGTTTTGATAGTTTTTATTGTTTTTAGCTAAATGTAATAATTTCTATTTTCTATACTCTATGGAAGCTTCTCTCAACATTGAATAAGTGTATTTGAAATAATATTAATTTTGTAACAATCTTTGTCACATTATAGATGACCATATTGTGATATAAATTGTTGTTTTCCTTGCATTTCAATACTGTCTTTATACACATGGATTTTGAATTAGACAAAAATCACATGCTTCCAATGTTTTAAGATGGCATTCATGTTGATGATGATCAATCAAAAATCAAAATTTATTTCGGAAAGTATGAAATAATTGTTTCATTAACGATGCAAAATTGCATGTAATAATTTTTAGGATGGGAAGGAGGCCCAAATGGTAGAGCATGATCGATCTTCATGTCCAAGAGATTACAAAGGAAAAGAGTCAGTTTTTGTATGATGACCTAGAATGGACACCAATAGGGGATGAGCCAAACATCGACATTTGTGCTATCATATCGCTCTCAAGACTACATGCATTTATAAAGGGGAAGGTTCTAAAAAATTGAGACTACCTTCACCCACACAAATCACAAGTCAACAAATATAGAAAATCCTAAACCGCATACAACCAAGTCATATACTAGGTTCGAACTTTTCTAACAAATTCTTTTTTGTACGTTCTTTTCGTAAACATTTGTATAGCATTTGATGTTACCATTTTTAATTATAGCTATTGGTGTTCATATGGTCCAGACGACAATAGAAATAAGCCAACAACAAGTGAAAAAGTGAGTAGGTGTATAATTAAAAGGGGTTGCCAATGTCATTTCAATGTGAAGGTTTTTTATGGGAGACCGACAATGGTGACCATAATATTATACAACAATTTATTTCATTGTGATGTAAATGGTGAGTGTTGTCATGGTAGGAATGAAAATACCATTAATGATCCTCGTCTGAATGGTTCCCCATACTTATTTAATGAATGCAAAACTTATATCAAGAGTCTTTTGTTGATGGGAGTCACCGTGGAAATGATGTACGATAAACATATAGAGGATCCATCCAACGTGGGTATATCAAGCAAGAGGGATGAATACATGACAAGAATGGATGTGGTGAATGCATGGAAAAGAGTTCGGTGCAGAAGGTCTCAAAAGCACGCCAATGATGCCATGAGCGTGAACTTATGGCATGCGGAGGAAAGAGGAATTTTTTTCTACTATCAACGCCCAAATGGAACCACCGTTCCATTCATTATGGGGTTGCAAACATCGTGGATGTGTGAGAGAATGGTTCAACATTCGTGCAACTCCATAATATCCATGGACTCAACATTTGTTATGCAAAAATATGGCGTAAGTAATTGGAATGAATTTTGAAATGATGTGTAATTTACATATCATTAATAATGTTCCCTTTCTATTATATTGAAGCCCATGTTACCATTTGATACCATATTCCTTACGGTACCAATTATACACATTACTTGTTTTCAACGAGCAAGAGGTTGGGGTTCCCATAGCATGGGCCATTTCTTTGAGGAATAAAATTGAAGACATTTACAGGTGGTTGGCGGAAGTCTAGAAATGAGGAAAACACCTTTGTGCTGATTGGCAGATCAATGCATTCATTACGATGATGCGTCAGCTGAAATCCAAGCCATCATGTGTACCACCATGTATTGTAGCAATGATTTCAATTGGAAGATTTTTGAGAGGCTAGGTACCATCATGTATGGTTCTGAAATGCATCACAAGCACACATTTCAAATCATTCGAGACTTCTTTAATGAATTCAAAGAGGAAACTAAGTTCCTCGAGTACTTCAAGAATACATGGTGTGAGAGAAAAGAACATGTTGGTGAGTACGATCCTTTGTGTGTTTCCTTATTAATTACCATCAATTATAATTCTTGGTTTATAGTGTCATTGATTTTCAATCCGTGTCACTTGATAGCTATGTGGGCAAAAAAATTTAGAAACTTCTCCCATGCAAATCAAGAAACAAACACATCCATCGAGTCCTACCATTATTTTTTGAAGACTAGATACTTGTGTGACAGACAACAAAAATGTACTCGTCAAATGGACTTTTTGTTCTACACACTTATGTACAAAGTGGAGCCATTTTACAAACACAAGAGGAAGTTGCAAAAATCTAACTTCTTTACCAATTTCAAAAAAGAAAGAAAACTATTGACAGTGGTTGGGAGAGAAAAGAGTATTCTTGATACAGATTTCCTTGCAATTATGCTTGATTGCGATCAATTATGGGTGAGGATCCAAATAACTTGAAGCACATGGTATTTGGTAAGGCAATGCAAAGCCAGGGACATACATATGGGACATATGCGAATATGTAAGAACGTGTTGAAGGCATTAGATTTTTGCAAGAAATATGTGTCGATGTCATCATATCAAGCACCGAAGTGATAGGTAATTCAATGCCATCATATGTTACCGATGTAGATTGCTAAGCATAAGTCGTAACAAAATAAGCATCGTGTTGAAATTATTTTCATTTCACATACGGAGCCAATACTTATGCGAGAGACAAACAGGGTAAATGAAGAAACATTTCGTGATCACCCCTCCTCACTTTGTATCCATCGGGAAAAGTGGAAGGTAATTCAATGTCATCATATGTGGCAAGTAATGATATAGATTGCTAAGCATAATTTGTAACGAAAAAATCATCTTATTGAAATTGTTTTCCTTTCACGTGCAGGAGCTACTACTTATGTCGAGACAAGCATGATAAATGAATACACATTCTGAGATGGTCCCTGCTCATTGTATCTAGCAGCAGAAGTGGAAGGTAATTCAATGTCATCGTATGTGGTAAGTAGTGATATAGATTGTTAAGCATAAGTTGTAATGGAAAAAGCATCGTGTTGAATTGTTTTCATTTCTTGTGCAGCAGCCATAACATATGTAGATAAAAGCACATGTAAATGATGGCATTTTATGGGATGGCTCCTCCTCGCCACCTCAACAGTCACTACTAACAGGTTGATGGTTAATGCCTTCAATCAATTAATTGATGCCAATGATAATGTTCATCACGCATATTTATGATTAGGTGACATTGTGTATTCATGTGTACAATGATATTGAAAAAGCTAGTGTATAAATAAATAACTTTTTATAATGTCTTATACGTCACGAGCACTCATAAAACAGTTGGGGTTGGTGGTTTGATGATATAAAGCGATTCAAATTTTATGGAACACTTATCCAAAGAATTCTTGAAGTTAGTCTTGGATACACAAGCCGAGTACAGATGAATAGAAAAAAAAACATTCTTTGAATGTGTTCAAAAGTTTAGGAGAGACCTAGAAGAATCAAATATGTTAGATGTTGCTTTCAAAAGAGATGTCAATGAGACATCCACCACTGCATGCATCCATGGTTTAATGCGAGTAAAAATACCACCACAATGTGACTAGGACATCGGAATTGTAGAAGATTTGAACAATCATACTCAAGACTATGAATGCTTCCAATTTCTGATGGCAATCATGAAAAGATGAGAGAAACCACACAAATGGAACCTACAGGTTAAAAAATTGAATTATTAGTGTGATAGTGAATTCGCAAGAAATTTTAATTATGGAGGTGAAGACTAACATATTGATCATTTATTTTGTAGGTGGTTCAAATGCAAATGAAACATATCCCCACCGCTGCTTATCTTTCAACAATTTAGTGTATGTAGGCAGGTGTGTATTGAATGTCCTTAATTTCAATACATTTATTTACTATATGTAAGGTAAAATTCCTTTGATATCTTGTCTAATATTTAATGCATTGTGTTGCAGATGCAACAGATATGCAGAGAGATGTATCTTATGGAATGAGTAGGATGAGCTTTGGAAAGTAAATGTATGGCATGTTATATGTGAAAGGAACGATAAGAAGATTGTTCCAAGCCGTGATCTCAGATGATAATAGCACACCACATTACATTTGCAAAATAGAAGAGCTAAAATACCTTATATGGAAATCCATCATAATCCATAATGATGAATACATTACAATATAATGATTTGAATTACTCAATAAGAAAGATGTACATATATGAGGAGGGAAGTGCAACTACTACCTAAATCAGTGTTGAGGAACTCCCACTAACTGATACTGGTAGTTAAGTTAACTCTAGAATACTAGTAAGCTAACTTCGCATAGGTGAGAAAGCTAACCCAACACAATTAGTAACCTAACTCCACACAACTAGTACACCTAAGAAAGCTAACCCAACAAGTGTAGGGCTAACACAAGTGTAATAATTATCCTAATAAATAAATAAAAGGATAAATTATAAGCTACACTAACATAATGGACCTATATTAGAATTGTAAACATTTAAAATTCATGTATATGAAATTGTAGATTGCGAATGTTTAAAATGCATAAATATGGAACGTGTACAACTGACCTACTCTTTGATTATTTTTAGATTATTTACAAAAAGTTCTTGTTGGTGTTAGCCAATGTAGAACCGCTCATGTAATATATGGATAGTAGAAAATATTTTGACAAACAAAAAGCTGATGTAATTATGATGAAATGATGTAATCAATAGTAACAAATTATCATGTCGAATTTTTATTGCTACTATCAAAGTGCTGAAAAACAAACCTTTTTCAACACTATAAAAAATGAACCATTGTTTTCCATAAGGTACAAACCATAATTCTATTCCACCTTTATGTAACCACGTAAATAAAATCAAGTAATTATCAGGTGGACAAGGGTTGAATTTTTTCAGAGTGATGAAAAATAGAGTTTATTTTTCGACATGTTGAAAAATGCACTGTGTTTTTCAGCACTTTGAAAAATGCAATTCAGTTTAAAACAAGGTGCAACCCATGGTGTATTTCCTCATTATTGTAACGATGCATTCCACATAAAATAATTATCATGTGGAGAATATTTGGTTTTCCAAAGCGATGAAAAAATAGAGTGTGTTTTTCGACACATTGAAAAACACAGTGTGTTTTTCAACACTTTGAAAAACATAATTCGGTTTATAACAAGGTGCAACCCGCGATGCATTTCCTCCTTGTTGTAACAATGAAATCCACATCAAATACTTATCAGGTGGAGAAGGGTTGAATTTTTTCAAAGTGATGAAAAAATAGAGTGTGTTTTTCGACACATTGAAAAACATATTGTGTTTTTCAGCACTTTGAAAAAAATTAGTTTATAACAAGTTATGAACCCGTGATGCATTTCCTCATTCTTATAATAATGCAAATCACATCAAATAATTATCTGGTGGAAAAGGGTTGAATTTTTTTAAAGTGCTTTGAAAAACATAGTGTGTTTTTGACACTTTGAAAAACACACGATGTTTTTCAACACTTTGAAAAACACAATTTGGTTTATCAAAAGGTGCAACCCGGTGCATTTCCTCCTTATTGGAAACATTGAATCCACATCATATAATTATCAGGTGGAAAAGGGTTGGTTTTATCGAAGCGATGAAAAAATAGAGTGATTTTTTCGACACGTTGAAAAACACACGGTGTTTTTCAGCACTTTGAAAAACATAATTCGGTTCTCCAAAAGGTGCAACCCATGATGTTTTTCCTTCTTGTTGTAAACATTGAATCTACATCAACTAATTATCAGGTGGATAAGGGTTGCATTTTTTCAAAGTGCTGAAAAATAGAGTGTGTTTTTCGACATGTTGAAAAACGCATGGTGTTTTTCAAACTTTGAAAAATACAAATCGATTTATAACAAGGTGAAAAAGCGATGAATTTAATCCTTTTTGTATCAATGCAATCCTCATCAAATACTTATCAGGTGCGAAGGGTTATTTTTTCCCAAGAGATGAAAAAATCGAGCGAGTTTTAAAAACGTTGAAAAACATAGTGTTTTTCAACACTTTGAAAAAAATGTAATTTGGTTCTCCAAAAGGTACAATCCTTGATGCTTTTCTTCCTTATTGTAAACATTGAATCCACATCAACTAATTATCGGTGGATAAGGGTTGGTTTTTAAAGCTCAAGAAATATAGTGTGTTTTTGACACGTTGAAAAACACTACGGTGTTTTTCAAAGACTTTGAAAAATGTAATTGATTCACCAAAAGGTGCAACCCACGATGCATTTCCTCCTTGTTGGAAACATTGAATATACATTATATAATTAACAGGTGGACAAGGATTGATTTTAGCGAAGTGAAGAAAAAATAGAGCAAGTTTTTCGACACGTTGAAAAACACATGATATTTTCCAAAGCATTTTGAAAAACGTAATTCAGTTCTCGAAAAGCTGCAACCCACAATGTTTTTCCTTCTTGTTGTAAACATTGAATCCATGTCGACTACTTATTAGGTGGAGAAGGGTTACATTTTTTCAAAGTGTTGAAAAAGCAGTGTTTTTGACACATTGAAAAATGCACAAAGTGTTTTTCAAACTTTGAAAAATGTAATTTGGTTTATAAAAAGGCGCAACCTATAATGTATTTCCTCTTTGTTGTAACAATACAATCCACATCAACTACTTATTAAGTGGACAAAGGTTGATTTTTTTGAAGTGTTGGAAAACAGAGTGTATTTTTCGACACGTTGTAAAACACACAGTATTTTTCAAAGACTTTGATAAATGTAATTCATTTTATAACAAGGTGTAACCCATGATGCATTTCCTCCTTTTTGTAATGATGCAATCCACATCAACTAGTTATCAAGTGGACAAGGGTTGAAGTTTTTCAAAGCGATGAAAAAATAGAGTGTATTTTTCGACATGTTCAAAAACACATGGTGTTTTTCAGCACTTTGAAAAACATAATTCAATTTATAACAAGGTGTAACCCATGATGCATTTCATCCTTTTTGTAATGATGCAATCCACATCAATTAATTATCAGGTGGACAAAGGTTAAATTTTTCAAAGCGCTAGAAAACAAAGTGTGTTTTTGACACGTTGAAAAAATGCGGTGTTTTTAAGCACTTTAATAAATGCAATTCGGTTTATAAAAAGGTGGAACTCATGATGCTCTCCCTCCTTGTTGTAGAACGATGCAATTCACATAAAATATTTATCGGGTGGATAAGGGTTGGTTTTATTGAAACGATGAAAAATATAGTGAGTTTTAAGACACGTTAAAAATACGGTTTTTGAACTTTGAAAAACGTAATTTGGTTCTCAAAAAGGTGTAACCCGCGATAATTTTCCTCCTTGTTATAACGATGCAATCCACATAAAATAATTATCAGGTGGACAAGGGTTGTTTTAGCAAAGTGATGAAAAAATAGAGTGATTTTTTCAACACTTTGAAAAACACAATTCGGTTACCCAAAAGGTGCAACCCACGATGCATTTACTCCTTGTTGTAATAATGCAATCCACATAAAGTACTTATCGTGGTGGACAAGGGTTAAAAATTTTTGAAGTGTTGAAAAATATAGTGTGTTTTTCGACATGTTGAAAAATACATGGTGTTTTTCAGCACTTTGAAAAACGTAATTCAGTTTATAACAAGGTGCAACCCACGATGCATTTCCTCCTTGTTCTAATGATGCAATCCACATCAAATAATTATCAGGTGGACAAGGGTTGGGTTTATTAAAGTGATAAAAAATAGATTGAGTTTTTCGACACGTTGAAAAATACAGTGTTTTTCAGCACTTTGAAAAATGTAATTCGGTTCTTGAAAAAGTGCAACCATCGATGTTTTACCTCCTTGTTGTAATGATACAATCCACATAAAATATTTATCGGGTTGAAAAGGGTTAGTTTTATCAAGTGATGAAAAAATAGAAGCGATTTTTGACACATTGAAAAATGAACGGTGATTTTTAGCACATTGAAAAACACAATTTGGTTATCCAAAAGGTGCAACCCACGATGCATTTCTTCCTTATTATAACGATGAAATCCACATCAATTATTTATCATGTGGAAAATGGTTGAATTTTTTCAAAGTGTTGAAAAACATAGTGTGTGTTTTGACACATTGAAAAGTGTATGGTGTTTTTCAACACTTATAAAAACGTAATTCGGTTTATAAAAATGCAACCCATGATGTTTTTCCTCCTTTTTCTAATGATGAAATCCACATAAAATAATTATCGGTGGAAAAGGATTGGTTTTATTGAAGCAATAAAAAATAGATCGATTTTTGACACATTGAAAAATACACGGTGTTTTTCAAAGCACTTTTAAAAACGTAATTTTGTTCTTCTCCAAAAGGTGCAACCCATGATGATTTTCCTCCTTTTTTTAATGATGTAATCCACATAAAATATTTTTAAGGTGGAGGAGGGTGTAGTGCCCATTTAAACAACCACTTGAGACCAAAGAAACAACCTAGGGTTAGCTAGAAAATTATGGGATAATTTTTTTGATATGAAGTGTCTATAACTAAGTTGCAAGACATCAGTTTTCACTAATAGGTTCCAAAACAAAACCTACTTACCAAAACACAAGTTTCCTTTATGAACTTATAACACGTTTACAAGGTTTAAATTTTAGGGTTAGATGTTCTAGTTAGATTCAGGGAGTGATCTTACCCCATACTTGCTCTCTATCGAGCACTTTGAACTTCAACTAGATTTTTTTCCTACTCAATACTTTCAAAATTTCCCTAAACCATTTCCAATGGATAGGAATTTTTCTCACCTTTCTGTTGATCTAAAGAAGTCCTTCTAACTCCTTACGAACTCAAGTAATGAGTGGGCGGAGTTACTCGGGTCAAATTTTCCCCGAGAGGACACGTGGCAAGAGGAGGAGGAGTGCACCTAGGGCGGGTTGGTGGGTCACGGGGCAGCATTGGGAATTTTTCCCATCACATGGCTCAAGGTTAAAAATCATCCCGCACCCCGCGGGTACCCGGAGGACACGTGTTAGGTCCTAACGCCAAGTGGAGGAGGGAGATGGGAAAGTGGAGCGGCGGGAGGAAATTGCGCTTTGTGCCAATCGACGGGAGAAAGGGAGAAAAATAGTGCACGGGTCCGCACACCCGTGGAAAGACAAGGCGAAGGGCAATGGAGTTGTGGGCCATGGGGGAAAGTTTAAACTTTTTCCCCAAATGCCAAAAACAAAAAGTCAAGGGTCTCCACCCTACCCGCCGCCACCCCCAAAGTGCCACATGGCACGTTTTCATTTGCCGCGGGCCGACGTGGTCAAATAGGTAAATTTTCCTTAGAATTTTCAAAGGGATAAAAAGTTAAAAAGGACCGTGCCTCTACCTCAGCCCTTAGAGGACACGTGTCACCCGTTGATTGGCTGTGGGTCGGCGAAGGAAAAATGAAAAAAATTTCTCAAGTAAAAATTTTCAAAGGAACAAGTTTAAAAATTAGTCCGCCCCTCTTTCGATGCCACGTGGCAAGCTTGATTGGTTGTGGGATGGCGGGGCCATGGAATTTTTTGGGAAATCTTTGCAAGGTCAAAATTTAAATTTTTCTATAGTTAGATTAAATCATATTATTTTTTTTTAATGCCAAATTGAAGTAAAACTTCAAATGGCCATAACTTTGATAGGAATGAAAAATTTGGGAAAACGAGGACTTCTCGAAAGCTCTCAATGCCCTCTTTGCATAGGAATTTCTAATTTTAAAATTTGATAAAATTTAAAGGGTCTATTTTATAAAATCAATCTGCGAGCTTTTAATATGTGGTACGGCGTTTTGAACTTATAATTTTGATAAAATTAGAACTCCTCCTTCACTCAACATGTCAAACAGACATGGAGGATCAGTCTAGGGAGGGTTTAGAGTGTTTTAGTGAAGTCAATTTGTTCATTTATACAAGTTTGCATTTTTCCGACAGTTGACGGGAAAAATGACCGTGCAAGCTCCGATTTGAAATTTCTTGAGTTTTAGAGATTCATTCTTGACTGTTTTATTGAGTTTAGGTTCCTCAAGTCTTCCTAAGTATGAATTTTGAAGTTTCATAACTTATTGTTGAGTATAAGTCTAAAATTCTCATTTTAATTAAAATGTGCATTGCGATTTAAGTTTTAAAAACGATGAGTTGTTTCTTTTAAATTGATTTAGCAATTTGTCTTTTGAATGTGCATATGATTCTAACTTAGTAAAATACAGTGCTTATTAGATCATCCATTCAATTCTAAATAAAAATGCTTTTTTATTTCAATTTTAATATACAATTTTGTAATTAATATAACACTATCTTTCATTTCCATGCATTCTTTCTTTTCTTTTCAAACAACAATCAATTTTCAACAATAATTTCAAATCAATTATGCAATACACTTTTGAGAGGGGAATGCGTTCTTCATTGATCCTCAATACACTTTTACAACTTTCCTTTCTATTTGATTTCAAATACATTACATACAATAACAACATTGTTTCTTATTCTTTTACAAATAGAGTCTCATTCTTGGACAACAATACAATTCCAGTATACATTACCATACAAATTTAAAAGAACCAATGCCATCCTTTATTGATAATTCAAATAACTTTACAATTGATCTCCTTTCCAATTTGAATTCAAAATATAGTTTACAAGATACATATACATTCTTCTCATTTCTTTACAAAACAGAGATTGGATACAACTCTCTACATTTCTCAATTCAAACTCAAATGTCTACTATCGATACAATAACTTCACATTAAAACATTTATACACTCATCCACTCGAAGTGGGAAAGGTTACATTGAATTTTACTCAAAAGGGAAAAGACTTTCAAACTGTAATTTCTTCTCCAAACAGCAGCATGTTTGTTTCTTCTTCTTTGTAACTTTGATCACAAGGAAGGGGGAAAGGAAATTCTCTCCACCCAACTAAGACATCTAATAAGAAAGGAGAAGTCATCCTTCCCCATTGGCCCCTAAACCCCAACCATAGTGAAATGGAGCATGAATATGAACACATGGAAATAAGGCTTCTATCACATACAAGCAACATTCCCATTGCATACAATCAACAAAAAGCATAGTTCAAACTAAGATAGCAGTTCCCAACTACATTTGAAACAATTCATACAACGCATATGCTTGATCAAGCAAGCCAACAAGAGCAAGGACTATGGGGAACTCCTTATGCCTCCCAATTTAGAATTGGGCATCCACCAAATGCATATCGCCAATAATCATATCAACCCCATAAACCTTATATCTCCCAACCCCTCCTTATGCCCCCCAGTTTATCCTTTATGCCCCCCTCATAGTAAGAAATGCAAGCATTTTATTTTCTAAGGTGGATCCCAAACCAAAACTCCCTCCACAATAAAACTGTGCCATTGGCAATCCCTTATGCCCCCCATATGAAATCCCCATAGCCTTCTCCTACACCATGCCCTAAGCATTCTACCCAACCAGCCAAGAATGCAAACACAAACACCATTTAAGCATGCATGCAAGAGAAGGAAAGACAATTAAAATACAGCTCTAGATCCTACCTCTCCATACTGAAGTTTGTTCCAAGCTCACAAGCTTTCCACAATGTCAAAGTGCAGTCCAAAACCAGCAAGTATAAGCAAGCAAAAAGACTCCAAGCTCTTCCTCAAACAAGCTCCAAAAGAAATAGCAAAAAATGCGCCCCAAGAGGAAATAACAAAGTTTCAACAACCATAAACAAACAAGGATTTTTACTTTTATAGGAGAGGGGAGAGAAGAGGATGATGTGGATCCATGTGGGTTGCCACATCATTCTTCCTCAACCCCAAGAGGAAAGTCAACATCCTTCACCAAATCACAATAAATAAAATGACAAAATGACTTACACACTCCAAAATGACCCATACTCCAAAAAGGACTGAATTAAAATTATGTAAGGGAAGTGCAATTAAAACTTACAAATGTCATTTCAAAAAGAATTAAAAATGCCTACATTAAACCTCCAAACCATAGGCATGGTTGGTGAATCATTTTAAGAGGTGTGGAACAAGTTTAACTTGTCCCACTAGCCTCTAAATTTGGCCTCCAAGGTCAAATTTGAATTTTATAAAGGATGGAGTGTTTGACCTTCCAAAATCAGCCTTACATACTCTTACATATTTCTTACACATCCTTACAACATTAACTTACACACTCTTCCAACATTAATATCTAAAGACAACAAATTTATTTATTACATTCCATATCCCAATTTATTTTAAATAAAATTTAACTATATGACTATCACATTAAAACTATCACATTTAAATTAATTAAAAAAGAACACATTACAAATAAAAATACATACAACAATAATAAAAAGGAACACATAATTAAAACACATATCCCATGGTCACATATAATGGAAATTCCCCCCATGGGAAATCCTAACATAACTCAACACACAACACACAACACAGTTGTCATGGTGACCTTGTTGATTTCACCCGGAATTTCAATATGGTTAGTCTCCAGTCCCGACATTGTTGTGATTTTTAACCTGCAAAATGTAAATACCTCCTTCGGCCTCGTGGCCATATCAGAACATCCAAAAATGATATAAAAAATATCTCAAAATCATCCAAACACACAGATCACAACAATATCAATAATTCAACATTATCATTTTTAATTAAATAAATCAACTATATCATCATCAAAATCTACCATACCAGATCTACTCAAATATCCAATATCATAAGTCCAAATCAACATCTATAATATGTCCATGTCACAACAATATATCATCAACCACACATAGAAAATGTCTCTAGTAATCATCAAGTATAATAACTGAATCCAAATCAAGATACTAATCCATGATCTACCCTCTAACCATCTTATCAAAACAAAACATAGAGTGTCCATAATATGATCAATAGTATCAAAATTAGTATCTTAAAGTGTTAAAGGGAAGTGGGTACTACATACGGTTGGTTTTATCAAAATGATGAAAAAATAGAGCGAGTTTCAAGACACTTTAAAAAACACACAATATTTTTCAAAGACTTTGAAAAACACAATTCGGTTCTCGAAAAGGTGCAACTCGCAATGATTTTCCTCCTTATTGTTGAAAGAATTTGCGATAATCGAATTAGAAACGATGCACCACAAAGTAGTTGCACTCTAATGGAATCACAATGGCTCCAAATGTAATCATAAGGAAAAAGTGATCAACAATGGAAGAACTTGCATAACAAAAGCAAAGCTTGCACATAGATGAAAGAAATCAGAGTGTCTTGGCATGCTCATAAATTATGAATTAAAAAGTACATACGGGGTCTTTGAGAGTAATCTTAGTGCATTACACACAAGCAAACCCTAAACCTAACCCATGTGAGATGACCCTCCATATGTGAGTGAATGACACATAGGATCCCACACACCAACGCCCCCTTCATCGAAGCTAGGGTAGCGGCTATGATGAGTCGACAAAACATCTCACATGGGTTAGGTTTAGGGTTTGCTTGTGTGTAATGCACTAGGACTACTCAAAGACCCTATGTGTGTAATGCACATGAGATGTATTGAAAAGTAGCTAAGTGGATCCCGCATGAATCTAGACACGATCCTAATAACATAAGATAAATCTAGTTGAGTGTGAGTCAAGTGAATCAATATCCCACTCAGGAATACCATAAACCTCTCGGAAAGACTATGGATTAGAAGCAAAGGTGAAGAAAGAGTGGGGTCCAATGAAATCTAAGTGAGTACATCTCATATCTGAAGTATCTCCAACTAAATCTCCAGCACTTTGCAAAGTTTTCCTAGCCCAAAAGGACCAAGAGGATCAGGCTCAGAGTCGAAGATTCTTCACTTGAGTGAGAAGGGACATAGTCCTCATCATCACTACTGTCAGAATTAGAAGACTCAAAGGTTTGATGGTCGGGAGGATCAGGAAGAGGAGCACGCTCAACAACATCATCATCTGATGAGTCAGAATCCAATCAAGAAACTTTGAAGAACCTCAATAGGTAGAGAAGTAGAATTCAAAGAAGACTCATCAAACTTAACACTTCTCTCAATATAAAGCTCATGAGAAGTAGGATTCAACAATCAATATCCCTTCACACCATTAGGATACCCTACAAAGATACAAGGTTTGGATTGTGGTTCCAATGCCTTACGTTTCTTCTTGGGAATCTGAGCCATAGCCTTGGATCCAAAGACTCGAAAGTTCTCAACATCAGGCTTATGTCCAAACCAGGCTTCAAAGGGTGTCATCCCTCTTACTACCTTGTGTGGAACATGGTTTTGAATGTAATTAGCACAATTCACTGCTTTAGCCCAATATTGCAGAGGAAGAGACTTCGAGTGAATCATACAAGTGGCCATCTCCTTAAGAGTACGGTTCTTTCTTTCTACTACTCTATTCTGTGAAGGGCTATAAGCAATTGTATACTGAAAGAGATCTCTTTAGAAGTACAAAAATCCATGAACCTATTGTTTACATATTCACCTCCATTGTCGAGTTTGAAGAACCTTGATGACGCCCACCTATTTCTCAAGTAAGAGCCTTAAAGTCCCGAAAATGTTTAAATACTTTAGACTTAAGCTTAAGAAAATATACCCAAGTATATCGTGAAAAGTCATCAATGATGAAAGGAACGATAACCAGATCGTACCAAGATAAGAACACAAATGCTAATTAAACACCACGATCAATAAGATGAAAGTAATTCACCAAAATAACTTTACATAAACCTTTACAAACAAATGAACAGCAATATCATATATTATTATGGAACTCAATGCAATACATTGAGAATGGGCCTTGCTTAAATAGGCAAGGAATAACAATTTAAGAACCAGTCAAGGTCGTAGATCAAGCCATAAATCAAGGAAATAACTAGTCATCAAAGAACTAGTTAAGACCATAGATTTAGGAGAGAACTAGACATCAAGGATCTAGTCAATACCATAGATCAAGGAAAGAACTATACCTAACAACTAGATAATATCTCCTAATATCTAAATAAGATAAAAGAAATATCCACACACATAAGTGGGTGAGGATAAATACAATAAAGGTAAATAAAGTACCTAGGTGAACATGAGCTAAGGTAAATACCTACTCTAACACCCCCTCAAGTGAAGCTAGGGGCCAAAAAGAAGTGGCATGTCCACGGTGAGTCCCAAAGAACTAGCCGTGATGAGGTACTCATGTACAATAATTGGGAAAAAGGGACACCGCAAGGTACCCAAAACCAATAACAACAAAGTAAAGAGAGTAAAGATCCACTCCAAGGCATCCCAAGAAGCTTGGCTCAAAAAAACTCATATAATGCTAAAGAAGTTTGGTGTGCACTGTGGTTTGAATCCACTGCTCGATCACAAAACTCAAAAACAATTGACACTGGGCTCCACTAGAATAGCTCCATACAAGGAGACTATCAACGAAGTGATGTCGAAAGTGTAAAAAAACACCAAACATAATTCGATCAAGTGCTGCAAATAGGTGTGCCACGATCCAAGAACAATAACCAAAGCAACAAGGCAAGGACACAAACTCCAAAGTGTCACGATCCAAGAAAAGCCAAGGTAACAAGGCAAGGACATGAAACCCGAAGAAGCAGGATCAACACCACACCCTCCCATCTTCTTTGAATGGGTGGAGTGACGCTACAAATCTGTATGAGTTGTCAAAACAACTACTCGAACACTGACAAACTAACACTGGAATGCACCAGAATAGATCCCCCATAAGAGATATTATCAACATGCCAAAAGTGTCAAAAATACAGATACAAAATCTCTCAACAAATAAGAGAGATACACTACACCTGCTAAAGAAAAATGCTCAAAACAAGAAGCATTACAATGTAGAAGGTATAGAAAGTGGAGCAAGAGGCCGAATGGTGGAGGAGCCATGCCTGTAGAGTCCTCTCAACGAATGCCTATGTCACCTCCACGAGTGATTAGATATCCACCCCAAATCAACACGGATGGATGAAGAAGATGCCTGCATATGACTTGGTGTAAAATGCACAATGGGTGCATGCAAAAGAACATCAGAATGTGTGTCAGGTTGATCATGTCTGATAGCTGAAATCTTAGGTTTCTCAATCCTGAGTGAAGGTGCAGAACTCATGTGTTGCTCATGATCCTTAGAAAGAGTCGAGCGAACAAAAAAAGGAGCTTTGTCAATGTGTGATCCCAATGAAGTATCTACTCAAAACCAATGTCATGACAAGAATTCCACTTAACATGTGGAATAGAGGAAACAATACCCTGTGAATGTCTACCAATGACTCTCATTAGTGAGACCCATAGAATGGAGCATGCAAGAACTAAATGCAGTGGTATGCTTCCTAAAAAATCCATGCAATTGAGCAGAAGTAGGATACACAACATGTGGTACTGTAATAGGCACAGATGTGGAAGAGCATGTAGTAACAAGCCTCATAGGTTTAGAAGCATCAAAAACAAGTTCAGGCTCAAAGACTGGCAGATCAATGTCAGTGGGTATAAGAGCAACAACTGCAAGTGGACTAGGAGCATGGATATGGTTGTCCACAATATGATGGTGATGTTGTAGGCTAGCAAGTTTGTTCTGCAGGAGTGTATTATTGTATCCTTATCATGAATGAGTGATTTTAAAAGAGAATTTCACTTCTTGATTGATCGGTCCAGAGAAAAGTATATCATTCTCAGAATCCATGATAGGTACAAACTGTAACTCCCAAAAATTTAGGACGTCGGGCTCAGCCGAAATTGCGTCCACAATTGATTACAACACTCCTCCATATTTGGCACTTTATAATTATAGTGCAAGTCTCAAAATAAATAACTCCAATGGAAAGAGCATGAAAAAACAAGCACTTTTACAAAAAACGGCACTCAAAACCGAGTTACCGATCAAAAGTTACAAGCTTTTTAATATTTTGCTCTGTTATTTATTTTAGGTGCCACTAAAACAAAGTAAAATGTTGTTGCCTTCACCACACAAATAAAATTAAAGGGGGCTGAAGTTAAGCACCTACTAGTAGGAATCATAAGTTTAAGCCCTCATATGACTAAGGTAGTAAATACATGCACAAAGATCCGTGGACCCCTGCCAAAAAAGGAAAGATCTGAAAACCTTCCTGTGCACAAACCGAGATAGCTTCGCTGCAACAAAAAATTGCCCTGCGCAGATCTCAAAAAAACCAACAGACCCAAAAAAATCCTGTGATTTCTTTTCTGGTGGGCACGAATCCCGAGGTGAACCAATGTGCTTCTCTGCAACAACAAAAAATCCACAAAAAACAACTGTCTACAAAAATGGCCGAGTTAAAAATCACTTAGTAACAAAATACGACCAAATCCCAAATATATGAATGCACAAATAGTTTATTTGCAAAATAAAACTTACAGACGGATGCTAACAGTAATCTCCAGCTCTGATACCATGAAAGGAACGATAACCAGATCGTACCAAGCCAAGAACACAGATGCTAATTAAACACCACGATCAATAAGATGAAAGTAATTCACCAGAATAAATTTACATAAACCTTTACAAACAAATGAACAACAATATCATATATTATTATGGAACTCAATGCAATACATTGAGAATGGGCCTTACTTAAATAGGCAAGGAATAACAATCTAAGAACTAGTCAAGGTCGTAGATCAAGCCATAAATCAAGAAAATAACTAGTCATCAAAGAACTAGTCAAGACCATAGATTTAGGAGAGAACTAGACATCAAGGATATAGTCAATACCATAGATCAAGGAAAGAACTAATCAATACCATAGATTAAGGAAAGAACTATACCTAACAACTAGATAATATCTCCTAATATCTAAATAAGATAAAAGAAATATCCACACACATAAGTGGGTGAGGATAAATACAATAAAGGTAAATAAAGTACCTGTGAACATGAGCTAAGGTAAATAGCACATAAAGAGCTCTAGTAAATGAAGGAGACATAAATGGACTAGAAACATTACGTGAACAAGATCTAAGGGACGAGTAGCTCTCTAGGCTTTTCCTTTGTCAAATTTCTTTTCAAGATACTTTCCAAGGGTACAACCCTCACAAATACCCTTAGAAAACTTGATGCGGGGTAACCCATTGACCATTTCATTTTGGCTTAATTGTTCAAGGTAGCGATAATTTAGATGTCTAGAATGCTCATGCCATAGCTTACTAACCTCATTTGTATGAGTGAGCAAGGCAGTGGGTGTAGAATCAGAAGTAAAGTTGGAAAAGGTATACAACCATAACGGTGATTTTCCTTTCCCTCAGCCACTGTAGTGTCATCGTTAAGCTCACGAATAATCACTAAGTTAGGACCAAATTCCACTCGCATTCCTTCACCAAGGTGAGTAATTTGGTAAACCGATAAGAGATTAGTAGAGAGATCAAGAACACTCAACACTTGGTTGAATGTTCCCCCATCCATCTCTACCGATCCACTACCAGAAACCGACATTGTCGTGTCATTACCCATTGTGATTTGGGACATACCACAAGGCTCGATGTTGGAGAAATCAACATGCAAAGAATCCATGTGGTGCAAGGCACCGAATTTATAATCCACGTTGATGAAGGAGCTACTTTGGCTATAAGGGCCTTTCCTTTCTTCTTATCATATTTAGACCCTTTTACAGTAGAAGACTCGACCTTTGGAGCATTTTTTTATAGACTCAAGAACACCTATTTGATTTTTCTCAAGTAAATGAGTAAGGTGATCAATTTGTTTTCTCATACATAGATGCTCTTTATGGTCGCTTCTTGCAATAGGAACAAAAAAAATTGTCTTTCTATGCTCTAGGCTTAGAAGTCGAAGTGTTCGTGTTAAATTTAGTTTTGGTCTTGGTTTCCTTCTTAGGTTGATCATTTCTTTCTTTCTTATTTTCAGTCTTCTTTTCTTTACTAGTACTTGCTACAAGGGCATGTGACTTGGACTTGAGAGACCCCATTTGAATGAGTTTTTCCTATTCTTGAATGAGTTTGGACAAAAAACAGTCAAAGAAGGGAATATTCCAATCTTTTCCCAATGCAACTTTTGTAATATAAAAAGTTGACACAAAGATAGAATATTTGAGACCTAACTTAGAGAGAATCGACAAGATCAGTTGAGAATCTTTCTTCTCTACTTGACATTCCTTTAACAACAATCTAGTGTGGACAAACTTAGAGAAGAATGCTTATAGGTTTTTAAAATCACTAGGATTTAACCCTAGTAG
Organism: Taxus wallichiana var. yunnanensis; assembly: GCA_018340775.1. Classification (NCBI taxonomy): domain Eukaryota; kingdom Viridiplantae; phylum Streptophyta; class Pinopsida; order Cupressales; family Taxaceae; genus Taxus; species Taxus wallichiana. The sequence continues at coordinate 627,610,857 of CM031234.1, forward strand.
TTCATTTTCCAACTCATGCGCTCTCATGTCATCTTGTTGTCCAAACATTTTATCCAACGTTGTCCATGCAAAATTAGGTGTTTCGGATGACTCAATGTGGAAGAGCAAGTCAGGAGAAACAGACATGCAAAGAAGACCTAAAGCTTCATCACTACAGTTTAACCACTTAGATTTTAGGGTCATCGTCTAGTTCAGTCTCAGTTCCCATGGTGATGTGGACTAATCCTTTACCTCTTAGTTTCATAATTATTTTTTATCTCCACTCAAAAATTTTGAACGGTGTAAGCAAAGGAAGTGAATAAGCATCCATTGTGAAGAGAGAGAGAGAGAAGAAATGCAGAAAAGAATCACAACCACCCAGAACAATATAGAAACCCCTGCTTTTGGCACTTTATAGTTTAGCGTGTTGAATACAATCAGGTCCGAGCATTCATCTTGAAACAGTTGGTAATTCACCTTGAAATCAACGTAATAATGCGCAAGAGAGGAGACCACAATTGTGTTTCGTGGAGCACAACAAAGTGACACCATACACAAGCACAATTTACAAAAAACTAGGAAGTAAGTGAAATCAAATCCTGGTTGTGAGAAAGATTGTCTCACGTCGCAAAGGATACCCCCTTGCTACAAACTGTGGTGGATTCACTCATTAGTTACAAGCAATAATAAAGGTAAATACAAGTTTTAGATGAACTCAAGATGAGCCCGATGATCTTCATAACATTGGAAAAGCACTTGGAAGGAAAATAGGTGCTCAGAGTGTCACTACACACTTGAGTGCACGATTAGTAAAAAAATCGACAATAACGCCTAAAAATTACCATTTTGAAACGTCCAATTTAGCTAATTTTAAAGCTATGGGAGTTTTAAAAATGATAATTAATGTTAATTTAAAAGATGATTTAAATTATTACTAATCGTAAAAGATAAATAAATTAGATTCATAATTAATAAAACTAGATTTAATATAATTAAATCTAATTAATTACGATTAATAAAGAAACACTAATTAAGATCTAATTAAAATTAAATCCTAATTAACTATTTAAATATACTTTCCTTTTTAAAGAAATTCCCACCTAAAAATTTAAAAACTTACCATAAATGAATGTAACAAACATACGGTTTGAATGAAATCCCAAGTTGGAGGCTTGCCTTAAATAATTTAAATGCCCACTTTAAAAAATCCCACCAAAAAAGGAAATTTTAAAAACTTACCATAAAAGCACTTACCACACTTACTTAAAAATACGGGCTCGGTGGAAACCGCTGAGAGGAGGATCCCGAGTTGAGTGCACCGAGCGGCATTGAGGGAAGAGTGGATCTCGGCCGAGCTTTGTGGAGGCCATTTGGGCGTGGGAAGATAGGGAGGAGAGATCTATTGGGAATAGGCTTGTGGGGGTGAGCAAAGAGCTAGGTACAAGGCCACCACATAGAGGAGAGCAAGAGTCGAGCGAACTAGGGAGGGCTCGACATGGATCTAGGTGAGTAGCGAGGCCACTGTGGGTGAAGAACATGACTCGGGAAGTGAACAAACGCACCCACACGAGCTAAAAACCATGAACGAGCTAGAAAACACCCACAACACAACTTGTTAGAGCTAAAAAATGACTCACCGGGGTTTGAAGATGACTCGGCTCACAAGAAACGACTCTGTTAGGACTCAACCACAGAAAAAAATGTAGGACCGGTCATCACCAATCCGGCACTATGATAATTCTTCACCGGGAACTCCTCGTGCTATGATTATTTACTAATGCACAGCCTTTAGTTTGGTGGATGTAATCTGGAAACAAAACAACAACATAACACAAGAATACCATCGACTATGATAAGACAGAATGATGACAAATCTAAAATATCAAAATAAATTATAATATTAACATGAAAGCTACTGATAATCTCACCCATGAGGTACTTCAAGTGTTATTGACTTCACTTGCCTTTCACCAAGACTATGGGAGAAACTTTACAATTACACCTCTTAATGGCTTCTTCAACACACCTTTAAACTGATGGCTTCCTTCGCACACTTCCTACAATATTTCTCACTACTTCCTTCTATGCTAAATGAGGGGGGTGGCCTCTCTATTTATAGAACTTCCAGGATTATCCATCTTATCTCTAAGATAGGATAAGAAATCCACTGACGAATCATATTCCATACCTTAACTCTTATCTCAGTACATGTAAGCTTATCTCGTTAAGATAAGATAAACCGTATCATTTTACATGGGTTCCACATTTTTAGAATTTTTACAAATAAAATACACAAAATATTTATGACCTCACTCCTTGTCTTTATTACCAATATAATATTTCTAATTCCTAATCATGTAGACCCTACTTCTCTAATTACCCAAACTTTGACATTTTAACATTACCGGACCACTTACGACAAATATTTACTTTTTACAACATTCCTATTGTACTTTGACTGTTACCGTACTCCACATTATTGGCGGCACCGTACTGACGGTGCCGTTATCTTCTATCAGACGCTACTACTAATTATACTTAACAACATCCTATTCCTAATACATACATTAATGAAATAGAAATTACGGAGGAAAATTTTAGTGTCGACAGGACTCGGGAGACAGGATGAGCACGAGCCGGAGTCGTGGCAAGTTGGAGGAGCTCGGGGTAGAGAAGAGGAGCTCGGTGGAGATCTCGGTTGGGTTGAACACCACGCAACACCCCTTCAAACTGATTTTTTTTAAAACCTTAATCTCTCTATTTTTAGTTGATCTACTAAATTTATCCACAACTAGCGAAATGTAGTTATAAAACCCTTGAAAACTAAATGAGATACCCGCACATACACAAAGAACACATCAAAACCAAACAAATTTCCAAGAGCAAATTGTTAAGAACATTAGGAATAAATTTCCGAATATAATGATCGAAAAACTTACACGAGGAGTAAAAAAATAACCAAGAGTAATCACAACTCAAATGAGGAATTCACATTTACCCATCTTAGCTTTGATACCATGCGATTAAGCGCATCAGCCCCAGAGTAGTGTTGGGATGGGTGACCTCCCAAAAAATTCCCGGTGTCATTGCCTCCTAATGTTGTTGGCCCTAATTGGGTGTATACCCGGCTCCATCATGCGGGAGGGTGTTGGCGTAGTGTAGTGCCCACTTCCCTTTGACACCTTTTGATATTGATCATGACACTGTTGACTATACCATGGACATTGTTATAGTTTTGATTTAGTATGATGATTAGATGTTAGAGCATGGATTATTGTTGACTCTGATTCATATATGATGCATGATGATTATTAGAGACATTTTATATATTGAGGTTGATATATTGTCTGACATGGTTACATTATAGATGTGTTCAGACATGTGATATTTGGATATTTTGAGTAGACCTAGAAAATGAAAATTGATGATGATATAGTTGTTGATGAAATTTTAAGTGACATTGTTGATTGGCTTGATGATTGTTGTGATTCACATATATATTGATGACTTTGGAAGTATATTATATTCATTTGGATGTTCTGATGCGGCCACGAGGCTGAAGGAGGTATTTGTATTTTTACAGGTTAAAAGTATCACAACAAACATCGGGGATTGGAGACCAACCACATTGGAATTCTAGATGAATTCAACAAGGTCACCATGGCAACTATATTTGTTTGTGTGTGTTTGATTGTGTTAGGGATTCCCATGGGGGATCACCTTTGAAATGTGACCAAGGGATTTTATGTATTTTTTTCTTTTATTTGGTTCCTTTGTTAATGTTTGCATGTGTTTATTTAAGTGATGTGTTTACCCCTTTCATTATTTTTTAATTGTGGTAAATTAATGTGAGTAATCATATTGTTTAAAAATTAATTAATCAAATTGGGTCATAAGAAAGTAATTATTAGAGTTGTTGGCCTAAAATTAAAGTGTTGTAAGAAATGTGTAAGTGATGTGTAAGAGATGTGTAAGTTGATTTTGGAGTATGAAACACTCCATCTTCTTTGAAATTCGAATTTGTCCTTGGAGGCTGATTTTGGAGGCTTGTGGGACAAGTTAAACTTGTCCCATACCTCTTAAATTTGTATACCAACCTTACCTATGGTTGGAGAGTTAAATTTAGCCCTTCTTTATGCATTTTTGTAAGTCAAGTTGAATGTTTTTATTGCACTTTTCTTACATGTTTTAATTTCAGTCCTTATGGGGTGTGGGCTTGCTTGAGTGTGTAAGTAAAACTGTCATATTATTCACCCACCTATTGATTATGCATTGGAGAATGAAGTTGACTTTTGTGTTGGGGTTGAGGATGTGTGATGTGGCATCCTACATGGATCCACCTCATCCTCTTCTCTTCCCTCTTCTATTTATTGGAATTCCTTAGCTTGTTTTTGGTTGCTTCACTTTTATCACTTCATTTTGGGAGACTTTTTTGGTCTTGAGAGCTCTTGCTTTTGGAGAAGATTGGAGATTGTTGCATGCTTGTGGATTGTTGATCTTGGACTGTTTTGCATTGGAAAGCTTGTTGTTTTGGACTTGGGACAAACTCCATCATGGAGAGGTAAGAGCTTGGCTCTTGGAAATTCTCTTCTTCCCTTTTATGAATATGTAAATGTTTGTATGTTTGTTTTTTTTTTTTTGCGGGTTGGGTAGATGGCTTAACGATGGTGTAGAAGAAGACTATAGGGTACTCTTGAGGGAGGCATAAGTGTGGAGGGAGTTAGGATTTGGGTTCCACCTTGTAAAAATAAATAGCTTGCATTTCTTTACTTGTTATGGGGTGCCATAAGAGGTTGGGGAGGCATAAGGAAATGTGAGGAATAAGGGGTACTTGGGGGAGGCATAAGGGTATGTCAAGGATTTGAAATGATATGTATTTTGGCGGTTTGTTCTCAGGTGGTGATACCCATTTCCCCTTTGGGAGACATAAGTAGCATCCCCCATAGTTTCTTGCTCCTTTGGCTTGCATGATGAAGCCTAAGTCTTGTTTGTTATGCTTTAATGTGGTTGCAAACTACATTCTGTTTTGGACTGTGTTTTTAAATGTGAGATTGCTTGTGTGTTTGTGGAAGCCTGTTGTTGCCATGAGTTGAAACACATTTTCTATTGCATTGTGGTTGGGGCTTGGGGGCCAATGAAGAAGGATGGATTCTCCTTTCATTGGATGTCTTGGTTGGGTGGAGAGCGTTGCCTTTCCCCTGCCTTTGTTGTGATCAAATTGAAATAAATGGAGGATCTTCATGCTGCTGTTCGGGAGAAAAGTAAAAGATAATTTTGACAGTCCTTGTTGAGATTATTATTTATTGTAACCCTTTTCCACTTTGAAGTGGATGACCTTGTATATTACTGGCGATGGAAAGATGTTTTGTTATGGCTATGAAAGTTGAAATTCGAAATGTGAAAGAGATGAATTCGGTTTTCTGTTTTTGGAATGTATGAGAAGGAAATTGTATTTTGTATATTGAAATTGAGGAATGAAATAAGAAAGATGTAAAGAAATCATTTTTGAATTAATGGAAGTTGTTACCTTGTTCAAATGATTTGGTGTTCATTGGAAATTTGTGTTTGCAATGCATTATGAAACCTTTGTTTGGAAAAATAAAAGAAAAGTGAATATGTATGTTGAAATGTCATGATGCTCTGTTTTGCAGAAATGAATGTTTAGAAAATCTGAAGTTGTAAATTGGCATTTGAATACCTTGTTTGAATCAACTTAATAAATTAGAGTGTTTTGGAATGAATTTATTATTGAAGTTGGTAAATGTAAACAAATCTATTTGTTTTGGATCATTGTTAGATGTTTTCAAACTGGCAAATGTTTTTATTCAAAATGCACAGAATGACCCCTACAACAATGAATAAGAAAATGAAACATTAAATTGAACTTAGTAGGATTAAAATGACCCCAAACAAGCTAAACCACTTAAGAAATGGTTAAGAATCCTTTCAAATCGAACAAAGGCAAAATTACAGTCATTTTGCTATCAAAATTGAGAAATTTTGAATTAATATTCAATCCACAAATAAACCCTTGCAATCCATCCTAAATTCCTCTAAGAAACCCCCATGTCTGTTTGGCATGTTGAGAAAGGAAGGAGGTCGAATTGAACAAAATTTTATAAGTCAAATGTTACCAATTTTCATTTTAAAATCTTACAGAGCATTTTCTAAAAATTGACCCTTAAAACTTTATCCAAATTAAATTCTTAAGGTTTATGTGCAAATAGGACGTTGAGAGCTTTCCGAAAAGTCCTTGTTTGCCAAAAAAATCTCCTATCAAAAGTTATGGCCTTCTGAAGTTTGCAAAAGAGGAAAAGCCTCTTACATGCCTAGAACCTCTTACACACCCGTCTTGCATGCCCAGAGCTTCTTCCGCACCCGTCTTGCACGCCCATGAGAAAATGTGTCTCTTGTGTGCCCGTCTTGTGCACTGGGGGCCGTCTTCCGCACCCGGAGAGAATGAGTCTCTTCTGCGCCCGTCTTGTGCACCCAGGAATAAGAGTTTCTCCCGCGCCTCTCTTCCGCACCGGAAGAAAGGTTCATTTCACACCCAAGGAAATTTTCTTCCACGCACCCGCAAGAAGATAATCTATCTGCGCTAGGGATGACTTTCTCTCTCCTAGTGTTGTGTAGGATGTTTGATAACCATTGTAATGGACTCTGGAATTTTTTTGGGAACACTTAAAAAATTATTCCTTAACTTTTCCTAACTAAACCTAGGTTGTTCTTGGTCTCGAGTGGGGAGTATTTGGGAGGCATTACACGTAGAAACTGTTTAACATAATGAGATCCCTCTCAACCATCGATTCAAGCTTTTGGTGTGATGGCAAGTCATGCGAACTCTTGTACCATGAAATATTTTGCGAGAATCGAATTGGAAAGTCATGCAAGTCATGCAGTCACCCATTCCAGTAGTGTTGGGATGGGTAACCTCCCGAGAAAATTTCGGTCACTGCCTCCTAATGTTGTTGGGCCTGATTGGGTGTATACCGGCTCCATCGTGTGGGAAGGTGTTGGCATAGCAGCTATTTAACATGATGTGATCCCTCACCACCATCAGTTTGAGATTTTGGTGTGATGGCAAGTCGTGCAGCTCTGATATCACGCAATTAAGCGCACCATCCCCAGAGTAGTGCTAGGATACGTGACCTCCCAGGAAATTCTCGGTGTCACTGCCTCCTAATGTTGTTGGGACTGATTAGGTGTATACCTGGCTCCATCGTGCGGGAGGTTGTTGGCGTAGAAACTATTTAACATGATGAGATCCCTCTCCACCATCAGTTTGAGCTTTTGGTGTGACGACAAGTCATGCAGCTCTGATACCATGAAATATTTTGTGAGAATTGAATCAGAAACGATGCACCACGAAGTAGTTGCACTCCAACGGAATCGTAATGGCTCCAAAGTAATCGCAAGGAAGAATCGATCAATCAATGGAAGAACTTGCATAACGAAAACAAAGCTTGAACATAGAGGAAAGACAACAGAGTATCTTGGCATACTCATAAATCAGGAATAAAAGGGTACATATAGAGTGTTGAGTAACCCTAGTGCATGACACACAAGAAAACCCTAAACCTAACCCATGTGAGATGACCCTCCATATGTGAGTGAAGGACACATAGGATCCCACACACCAATAATTGTAATGATGAAATACACATAAAATATTTATCGGTGGACAAGGGTTGGCTTTATTGAAGCGATGAAAAAATAGAGAGTTTTTGACACGTTGAAAAACACACAAAGTTTTTCAAAGACTTTGAAAAACACAGATTTGGTTATCAAAAGGTGTAACCCTTGATGAATTTCCTCCTTGTTGTAATGATGCAATCCACATCAACTACTTATCAAGTGGACAAGGGTTGAATTTTTCAAAGTGCTAAAAACATAGTTTATTTTTTGACACGTTGAAAAACGCACGGTGTTTTTCAGCACTTTGAAAAACACAATTTTGTTTATAACAAGGTACAACCCATGATGTGTTTCCTCCTTTTTCTAATGATGAAATCCACATAAAATAAGTATCAGGTGGACACGGATTGGTTTTATTGAAGCGATAAAAAATAGATTGAGTTTTTAGACACGTTGAAAAACACACGGTATTTTTCAGAATTTTGAAAAACATAATTCGTTTCTCCAAAAGGTACAACCCACGATGTTTTTCCTCCTTGTTGTAACGATGAAAACAACATCAAATATTTATCAAGTGGAGAATAGTTGGTTTTTCCAAATCAATTAAAAATAGGGCGATTTTTAAGACACGTTGAAAAACACACGGCTATGTTTTAGCACTTTGAAAAACGTAATTCAGTTCTCGAAAGGTGTAACCCACATTGATTTTCCTCATTTTTGTAACGATGTAATTCATATCATATATTTATCAATTGGAGAAGAGTTGGTTTTTTCAAATCGAATAAAAAATAGAGCGAGTTTTAAAACAGGTTGAAAAACACACGGTATTTTTCAGCACTTTGAAAAATGCACTTCAGTTATACAAAAGGTGCAACCCAAGATGATTTTCCTCCTTTTTGTAACAATGCAATCCACATAAAATAATTATCAGGTGGAGAAGAGTTGGTTTTTTCAAATCTATTAAAAAAGCGAGCAAAGTTTTGACACGTTGAAAAACACACAATGTTTTTCAGCGCTTTGAAAACCGCAATTAGTTTCTCCAAAAGGTGCAACCCATAATGATTTTCCTCCTTTTTGTTACAATTAAATCCACATAAAATATTTATTAGGTGGAGAAGAGTTGGTTTTTCCAAATCGATGAAAAAATAGAGCAAGTTTTAAGACACGTTTAAAAACACACGATGTTTTTCAACACTTTGAAAAACACAATTCGGTTCTCCAAAAGGTGTAACCCATGATGCTTTTCCTCCTTGTTGTAATGATGCAATCCAAATAAAATATTTATCAGGTGGATAAGATTTGTTTTTTCTAAATCGATTAAAAAATAGAGTGAGTTTTAAGACACGTTGAAAAACACAGTGTTTTTCAACACTTTGAAAAACTGTAATTCGGTTCTCCAAAAGGTGAAACCCACGATGTTTTTCCTCCTTTTTGTAATGATGAAATCCACATCAAATAATTATCAGGTGGAGAAGATTTGGTTTTTCTAAATCGATGAAAAAATAGAGTGAGTTTTAAGACACGTTGAAAAACACACGGTGTTTTTCAGCACTTTGAAAACCATAATTCGGTTCTCAAAAAGGCGCACCCCACGATGCATTTCCTCCTATTTATAACGAGGCAATCCACATAAAATATTTATCGGTGGAGAAGAGTTTTTTTCCAAATCGATTACAAACTAGAGCGAGTTTTATGACACGTTGAAAAACACGGTGTTTTTCAACACTTTGAAAAACATAATTCGGTTCTCGAAAATATGCAACCCATGATTCTTTTCCTCCTTGTTGTAATGATGCAATAAAAATAAAATAATTATCATGTGGAAAAGGGTTGGTGTTTCCAAATATATGAAAAAATAGCTAGAGTTTTAAGACACATTGAAAAACACACGATGTTTTTAGCACTTTGAAAAACATAATTCAATTCTTGAAAAGGTCAACTCACGATGATTTTCATCCTTATTGTAACAATATGTAATACACATAAAATATTTATCGGGTGGAGAAAATTTGGTTGTTCCAAATTGATTAAATAATAGTGTGATTTTTAAGACACGTTGAAAAACACACGGTGTTTTTTAGCACTTTGAAAAACACAATTTGGTTCTCCAAAAGGTGTAACCCACGATACATTTCCTCCTTATTGTAACGATAAAATCCACATCAAATAATTATCAGGTGGACAAGGGTTTGTTTTATCAAAGCAATGAAAAAATAGAGTGATTTTTTGACACGTTGAAAAACACACTTTGTGTTTTTCAACAAATTGAAAACCGCAATTCGGTTCTCTAAAAGGTAAAACCCACGATGATTTTCCTCCTTTTTGTTACGATGTAATCCACATCAAATAATTATCAGGTGGACAAGGGTTGGTTTTATCAAAGCGATGAAAAAATAGAGTGAGTTTTTCAACACATTGAAAAACATAATAGAAATGAAAATATGAAATCATATTATTTGTAGATATAACATGAAATCATAAGAGATATCGTTTGTAGATATAACATGCATGATTAATTTATAATCAATAGTTTTTATATGAATGTTAACACAACCAAAATAACACAAGTTCCACTCCTTTTTATTTAAACCCATGTGTAGAGCTCATATAACAGTGGATACAATGTGATAAAATCATAATATTAGACAAACCATTTATACATTTACACCAAATTTATAGTAACCATAGAAAATACTAATTATATATTATAAGTCTAGATGATAATAATGAATTACATTGAAATAACCAATATTATTCTTACAAACTTCTCCTTGAAAACCAAAACATTTTTTTGAAATCGAAAATCCTTCGCATCAAATTTGTATAACACTACAAAAAAACTATGAGAAGATGAGAAGTTAGACTTGAAGCAATGAAAACAAATTTGTAGTCTTAATGAATGGTAACACACATTTAAACTAAGATCAAACCATTCATCAATATATGCACAAGTTGAAAGAAAATTACATGACGATGTCAAACCTGCAGACATTTAACAAGTCCATCAATAACATATATTATTGTGAATGACATTCCAATAATTGTTATAGTTTACTCACTAAAAACCCATTGTAATGCATATGTATTATGAAAATTACAGGCTTTAATGAGTACTTGAAATTTAAATTCTCTATAATATGTACATTAACTAGAAGTAACATTCACAATACTCGCACATTTTAAATCTTATTCCAATTTAAATCTTGCTATTTGGTTTTTAAAACTTCTAATATTTTATTTTGTTTATGGTTTAATTATTATTTAATCTTTTAAAAACTACAATATAAATTTAACCAACATTTTTTGATGTCAAAGGTCACATGGTCATTGTCATTTTATTACAAATTCATATTTTATGTCAAAGGTCACATGGACAGACTTCGGTGTGAGCAACTGGTACTTTTTTCTCAGTCGATGCCTTGGCCAAGATGTACATCTTCTTCCATTATTCTTTGTGACCTTCGTGAATTTTAACAACAGAATTAAATCTTGCTACTTGATTTTCGAACACTTTTTTTGTTGGGGTTATCACAAGGTTGTATAGATAATATATCAGATCTAAGCATACATGCAATAAAAGCATATATTCTACCAGAAGAAATATACAAAACAAGAGATATAAATCAACACCATATTTAACATGGTTCACCTAGTGTGGGCTACATCCACCAAGAAAAAAACCAATCTATTATCCAAAGCTTTCAGAAGATATACAATTGAAGATCTACAATCTTCCACACCTCTCAGATGTACAATAATTTCTTTCTCTCAAGCTTCTCCTTCTTCTCCAAGAATTCTCTCTCTCACAATTATTCTCACAATAATCATCAATTCTTACAATCCTTAACTTCTAAACCCTAGCTTTTATGCTTATATAGGCATATACAAACTTAGGGCACTTAGCCATGCAATTACAATCAATAGATTTGCTTTAATGCTAAAATTAGATCTAATTCCCATGAGTTAAATAAAATACCCACACACAGTAACCGACGCCGATTATCCCTAACCAATGTCGGTTCCTCCTTGCCTAACCGATGCCGGTCATAGGTAATCGATGTCGGTCCCTCCATAACCGATGTCTGATTATTGTGTTTTCCTACAAGTTCAATATAGCATGTTAAACTAAAGTAATTGAGCTTCAAAACTCAACATTTTAGTTCAATTCACACGTTGTCTCCCAATTCTTAATTTCTAATTCCAAATCTTGAACCTCAAGCTCAAACTCCATCTTCCTTGAGGAAGCATCTAGTAATTGGTCCAATAATTTCTTATGTGTTTAACAATTTAAAATATAATAGTCTAAGTATTTCACGCTCGGTTTTATAAAACTTTTCCTTATTCATTGCAAGTTTCATTTCTATTTCCATATGAAATGACGGAGACAAGTCATCTTCTTGTTCAACTCCTACTTGTTTTTTTGCGGGGATCTCTGAGTCTTTCTGAACACATTAGTACTGACACTATAGAATTTTTCATAATCTTTCGGTTCCGACACTGGTGAGGCCTTACGCTTTCAAACTTCTTTTGTCTTGCCATCTAATTAAACATGTATCTAAACAACCGATTAATATTTGTTAACATTTAAACAACCATTCAAACATAAATATGAAATGTATATGGCGAGTTAGTAAGCACATCAAACCCAAGTGGTATACATGGAAGAAGAATGCAACTATGTAACCATAGCCCACAAATTATAATCCATAATACACAAGTTTTGAAAGTAAATTTGTGATTTATCTACATTAAATTATTGAACAGGAAAAACCCAAGTAGGCATACACTTTGAAGAAGAACATAACTAAGTAACCATATACCATATGCCATGATCCACAATCCATAGTCACATTAATACATTAACCATATACATAGTGACATCATCATCATTTATACAATAAATGGACTATGACATAACAATAATAAAAACCATCTAATGCGCTATAAACAAAACCAAAAACCATATTCAATTTATCAAGAATGTAATCCTAAATCGTAAATGTCAAACACATTAAAGTAACAACCTCATCACACATATATACACTTGTCTTCTAATCACACTTGTATTATTCTTCCTTATTCATCACATTGCATACCAGATATTACAATTCATATACATGATCTAAATAGTAATTAATGTGCACAACATAACATCAACCGAGAAACAACTATATTAGAGTAAAATCACATACATATAATAATCTTAATATAACCACATACGTCTATCCATATCATCTATTATGCTACAAAGGAAAAATTAATTAAATATAACTAATTTTTTTGCATGCCACGTAATCAATATATATACATATATGTCAAATATATAAGTAAAATATGTCAAATATGTAAGTGAAATATAAAATTACAATAAAACACTAATGTCAAATATATAAGTAAGTTCAATATGCGTTTAACAAGCATATTTTCATCTCAAAGGTTTGTATGACTAGTATATTCATTTGTTATAATTGTCTTTGGTGGGAGTGCCTAGTATTTTTCCTCAATTGCCGCCTTGGCCTGCATGTACATCTTCTTCCATACTTGCTTTTGATCTTTGTGTATTTTAAGAATGGTATTAAAGTTTGATACTTTATTTACAAACACATTTTTTCTCGCTTCACGCATCTGTTTCCCAATTCTTAATTTCTAGTTCTAACTCCTGAACCTCGAGCTCCAACTCCATCTGCCTTGAGGAAATTTCTCCTATTTCGTCCAATATTTCCTTTTTCGTAAAATATAAATTTTCCAATGCAAATATTTCACACTCATTTTGATACATCTTTGTCTTCTTTGTTACAATTTTCATTTCTAATTCCATACGAAATGATAGGGAAGACTCATCTTCTTGTCTAGCACCAACATCTTTATTTGTAAACCTCTTTACATTCTTTCCAAATGCATAAGTTTCACTATCGAATGTTTCATAATCATTTGGTTCTTTTACTGGCAAAGCCTTGCACTTTCCAGCCTTCTTTTGTCTTTCCATCTAAATAAACCTATATTAAAACAATCGATTATTATCTATTACCATTCAAACATAATTAGAAAGGAAATAATGCACTTAACAAAATATTATCATAGATGAAATATATATGAAAGTTTTATAAGCACATCAAACCCAAGTACGCATACATGGATGAAGAACACAACTATGTAGCCATAAACCACAAACCATAATCCATAATACACAAAATTTGAAAGAAAAATTGTGAATTATCTACAGTAAATTACTGAACACGTCAAACCCAAGTAGGCATAAAAGGAAGAAGAACACAACTATGTAACCACATACCATAAATCGTAATCCACAATCCATAGTCACATTAATACATTAACTAGATACACAGTGACAACATCATCATTTATACAGTAAATGGAATGTCACATAACAAGAATAAAAACCATCTAATGCACTATAAACGAACGTAAATCAATAACTCTACGTAACCCATAACCACAAACCATATTCAATATATCAATAATGTAATACTAAGTCATAAACCTCAAACACATTAAAGTAGCATCATCATCATATACACATAAATAGTAATTTGACTCCTCATGAAGCAATGTTATACAATAAATGTTTCATCACCTTCGTTGTCTATTATTAGTGATGATAATACTCTATCATAAAATATAATACATTTTTTCTCGTCTCTATGAACACAATTTGGTGTAATGTCATGAATGGGTGGGGCATCGATGTCTTTATCCGAGTATGTCATGTTGTCTTAACTCGTACCTCATCATCCTCGAAAAGCCAACCATATAGTAAATAATTCAACGTAGATGAATCTCTCGATTAAACACATAATTAAATTAAATCATCTCATTACATCTACTTGCCTCTTCAAGAGTATCAAGTATGATATATATTAGATCCCATATAGCAAACCCTTTGACATACTCTTCCATAGTGCTTGTAAATGAATTAGGGTATGGTAATGGAGCAAAGGGAACACACGGCCTTAGAAATAATGACTTTGATAAGAAATTAGGGAGTGTGATGCCATGAAACTTCAAGTGCGGGCTAATATCACAAACCACTCCTATTACGAAAACTATATTATTTGACAATAACTCGACTTCACCCCATTAGGAAAAGCCTAGAATAACGACAATCTCAATAACATTAATAACTTTATCTTAATTTCACAAAAAAGAATACAGAAAATCAAATGAGAACATTCAATAACTTACTAATCCATCTCTCATACAATCAGCAACAAGAGTGTTTATGCCCCTCTTCTTGTGCCTCCCCTCGTCACCCTCTCTCTCCTCAATTGGCAAAGAAGCTGCAACTCTGAGATTTTTCATCGCTGCCTCTCTAAAAATTCATGAAGCTATCTCTCTCATAATATCAAGACCACAGGCTGATTGAGAAGGAGGTGTGTTATCGCAAACGTCCACCTACAACAATCAAGTCATCAAGAAAATTTAAATATCAATAACATAAGGTAACATACAAGGTTCAAGTGCATGTTAAGTGGTTTTTACCTTTCTCTATTTCACACTATGAATCGAGTCTCTCTATCGGCGTAGGAGCTCACACAGGGGAATTTCATAATCCTACGCACACCTACAATTAGTATATATAAAAATAAACAAAAACTACATTCTATCCTTACTTACGAAATACCAATAACTTCTTATGTTATCATTCGTAGGGGGGTCAACATTTCTGCTACTTGTTCCACCCTCTTCTCTATCTTCCTATTCATGACATAATATTAAGTTTTTGATTTCCAACCAAACATAAAATATAATATATTATACTAATCTTATCTTTACCTATGTTCCGATATTTGAGTTAATTTTTCCTCTCGCTCTCACCCAATGCTCCTATCTCTCCTTTCACATCTTCTTTGAATTGTAAGTGCGCATTGCAAAGATCCACCTCCCTCTTTCCTTCCTAGAAAAACTCCTCGAATTGATTTTTGCATTCTTTGTTACAAACTCGATCGACTACCCTCCTCCATTGCAAGTAGAACTGTTGCCTCATGACAT
This sequence comes from Taxus wallichiana var. yunnanensis, assembly GCA_018340775.1. Lineage (NCBI taxonomy): Eukaryota > Viridiplantae > Streptophyta > Pinopsida > Cupressales > Taxaceae > Taxus > Taxus wallichiana. The sequence continues at coordinate 627,626,481 of CM031234.1, forward strand.
AGTTTAGATCCACCTCTCTCTTTTGCATACATATGCCATGTTCTTATCTTAAGGGATAGGTGGTCATTTTCTCATATGCTTATGGCCACACTTACGAGGTTCCACGGAGGTAATATTGTGTTCTACTTGGTGATGTCGATTAAGTCTATGCAACTCTAAAAACCTAACATCCCCACTAATAACACATGATCCATGCTAGCAAAAATAATGAATATAACCATTAACATATTCGGTTTTGTACTCTATGGGTGGCTAACGAATATCTAAGTGAATGGGCTCGAAAGGCCCATCTAGCATAGCTCCATCAACTGTTGGAGGAGCATCTCACTTTGATTCCTCTATGGTGCTTGCAAAACACATACGTGTCATGTGATGTGAAGGTGCTTGTATCTAGGGATACAAGTGCATAACTATTAGCCCAACATAAAATACTAAGTATTTTTAAAAAGAAGTAATGTTCACATATTTGAATATTACCATCATGGAATGTGAAGAGACCTATGTGAAAAGATAACAATTTCATAATTGTTATCCCAACAAATGGCATGAGGTATATTGCTACGATAAACAATTAATGTTCACAAAGTTATATATTATTGTCTCATTATTTATGTCTTCCCTGAAAACATAAGAACGGATTGTGAACATGGATTGACTCATGTCACTGAGCTTCCACATGTTTTGTTCATGTGCATTGACATAACCATCATTGAAGTGATGCATTGTAAAAAAATAAACTGAAACAAATGGTGCACAAACTTAAATATTTTCATATTTTACATTCATACTAAGAAAATTGTGCACAATAAATGATTTGTGACGAAGTTAGCTGCACACATTATATTCAAAATTGGATACTCGACTCTAAATGTTTTCGAATTAAACATGAAATGTGAATTGGAAGTGTGTTACAAGACAAGATAGGATTAAATCATGATGTATCCACAATGCTCGGTTTATCGACCAACACTATATGATGTATCATCATATTATCCATGAAATATAATATATATGCTAGAGACAATTCACATAACATTAGTTATTCATAATCTAATAAATAATGTATGTCTACCATTACGCAAAAGGAAATACAAAGTGTGTAAATATATCATATTGAAATGTCTTCCATTGCAAGTGCTAGCAAAGTGCCACTTCTCGATTGATAGTGTCCTAGACACTTGACATACATCTAACCTACCTTTATTAAAGTTAACATGCACATATGAATATTTCACAAAGTGAGATACACTATCTAACGCTTGAACTCAAAGAATTGAAAGATTTACATTGTTACATTGGTGTACACCAGTCATTTGTTTCACAACAAGCATATCGTGAGAAAACACACAAAATTTTTGAACATCATGGCGTATCGCTTCCTCAAGACCCAATATCAAGGCCTTATACTCAGCCTGGTGGAAGGTCATAGTGGCATTTCCGACAATTGTACCTCTTTCTACTATCTTGCTTCCATCAAGGTCATATAATATGAACGATGAACATGTAAGATTTTCAGAGGTATTTGACACTCCATGAATTTCCAATCTCCAAATGGCAACCATGTTTACCTTTACAATGGAAAAACATATATCGTAAGCAAACAACAAAAAAAGTAAAATGAACACTTCAAATTTGAATTTTTCAATACAACCATCTGTAATTTAACATATGACAAGGCCCTAAAACATTTGCTATTGAGTTCATTCATTAATAATGATTTCTTATTGGAGATTCAATGGAGTTAGTAATTTGTCTAGGGACATACACACTAAATGAGTTAACGTCATGTGTTCATGAGTGACTTATTTTTGGGAAACATTGTATTAAAACATTGTATTCCTTACAATACTAAAAATTCATATTCCATGCGTTAGACTAAAGTGTGAATATATTTTGGAATATATTGGAATTGTAATCACAGGTTTGGTTCCATTCCACTCATTTTCTGAATAGATAACTTTATATTGCTAACATATAATTAATACAAGCACAATTTAGAATAATGTTTTAAAAATATGTTTTCCTATAATTATGAGTTTATAAATGTAATGGGTAAATATTAAATTTGAATAAATCACTTAATAAATTGATTAGTCTATTATGAATAGATAGATTTCAATCTATTTGCAATATCAATATCTATAAACATTTGATTAGGGTTAAAATGGGTGTAGAATAGTAAATAACATTTGATTAGTTTTCAAAACCAAATCAATAAAGAAATATCTAGTACATAGGGTTTAGATTTATCATGTTCGTAGGAGTGACAAGAAGATGATCATCCAAGATAGAGTTTAGATTGATCATATTCTTGGGAAGTGACAAGAAGATGATCATCCAAATCTTGTAGTACAATTGATTTTTATGAGACACAGGAAAACTAGAAAACTTACATTTATCAGAACCAACAAGTGTATATTATACACTTGACATTCCAAGTAATATTGTGCACTTTAATTCAAAATATGTTATTATGAGTAGATTTCCTAGAAATGAGGGGTCCAAAAACTCTCTCAAGTTTCTAAAACTTTATTACAATCAATGGTAAAATGTACTTCTATGGTCTCTACCCCTAACGGACCCTCCACGAACCCATTGAAATCCAAAATATGGTCTCTACCTGTGCCCTTTCTGCTCTAAAATCTGCAAGCCCTAACAGACCCTCCACGAACCCTAAATGGGGAATGGAATCTGCTTTCCATGGCGGCGAAAACTCCAGACACCTTCCAGTGAAAATGCCTTAGATTCACGCAGGTCTGCGAGCCCTGGAACAAAACCACGCAAGGATCGGCCAGTAGAAGGGGATGGAGGAGGCACGATTGTTGTCAGGGATTCGCCCTATTCGTGGATCGATCTTGCCTTCACTAATGCAGGGAGCTCCGTGGATGGCTGCACAAACCCTTGCCATTTTCAAACTCCAGTTGGGGATGCTCCTGTGAATATGTCGGGCAATGGCTCTCTTAAACCCTTGCTGGAAGGCTCTTCTTATGGTGGGTTGGAACAGGGTGCTTTACCTGTTATTCCACCATTGGATAGAGAGAATAAACGTGGATCCTCCTTCAAATATGTTCTAAATGGAAAGGAATCCTCCATGAAACCTGTAAACATTACCCCGTGTATTACATTTGGGGAAGATGTTATTTCATCTGAGATTTACTACAAAGAGCATGCTTTGATTTGTAGATTTGGGGGACTATGGCCTAGCCTTCCTATTCTTCACGTGTGGATCTCTCAGCATTGGACTCCAACTTTAACTAGTAAGATAGACTTACATCTGTGTGCTAAGGGTATTTTCATTGTGACTTTCTCTTCAATAGCTGATAAAGACAACATTGCTTCCAAACTCTGGACCTGTCAATCTAAATATTTGGTCATGAAACCCTGGTTCCCATCCTTTAACCCGCACATAATCTTTCTCATGGAAACTTGTTTGGATCAGGTTGCCCCATTTACCTCTCCAATTCTGGAGTCATGACTGTCTGACAACCATTGGCAACACCTTGGGAATTACACTCTATATAGATTCTCAAACCACTAATTACACCCATACTACCTATGCCCGGATCTTGGTGGAACTTGACACTGATAAAAATCTTCCTGCTACTATAGATCTTAGAGTGCAAAATAGAACTTGGTCACAAAATCTTGATTATGAAGGTCTACCTTTCCGATGTAGAAGATGTTTTGGCTTAGGACACACCTCTACTGCTTGTGGGATGGAAAAATGTCAACATGAAAAGTGAAATTGGTGGAAAGACGCACTCCCAGAACACCTAATTTTTGATGCAAAAAGGGATCTTGAATCAAAATCGAAACAGTGGTCATTTGAATCCAAATATGCCTGAAACCCTCGATCCAAAATCAAATTGTTAGCAGCATGAAAAATGCACAAGTTGTTGAGGGCAGCAAGGAAAATAATAAGTTTGTGGCTGTCCCAATTGGGACAAATGCGACTAAGGAGAATACCCCTCCTTTGTCTTCTCCTCCAACAGTGGAGACTCCATCAGGCTGGGTTACGGTTAGCAAAAAGAAAAAAATTCACCCTGAAGGAGAGCTATATGCCTGGATGATTTTCTCTATTAGTGTTCGGCCGGAGTACATTGTTATCATTTTTGTGGCCGGATCACAGCGTGTTTTCTTTCCAATGGTGTTGTTGTACCATTGTTGTTTGTTCATTGTTCATCAGTTGTTTATTTGCTGATGAGTTGATGGTTGTTGTTTCTTCTTTGCAGACAACTTTCTGCAGTTGGTCCTTATTGTTATATCTGGATGTTGATCCCCTTCTTTGTGCTTATTCTTTCAATTCTGGCTTCTGAGCCTTGTTGTACAAGGGTATAGTCCCTTTCAAAAAACTATTTACCCAAAAAAATGTACTTCTTTGGCTTTCCCTAAATGGGATGCTGAAATTTAAACCATAAGGAAACAATAATATGTCTTAGGGTTTTCATTTTATCAAATAGACTAATCTTTCTTGATATTTAACAAGTCCATCAATAATATATAGTATTGTGAATGACATTCCAATAATTGTTATAGTTTATTCACTAAAAACCATTGTAATGTATATCTAGTATTAAAAGTACATGCTTGATAGTACTCAAATTCTCTAGAATTGAATCCTTTTCAAACAATCTTGATTTTCTATATTATGTAGATTAAGTAGGGTACATGTGCATCTCTATATGAGTTGAACTCATATTAGAACACTATTGACACGAAATAAACAAACCGGTATTTGACTATAAAAAATGTGAATAAGGTATACCAAGGGTCACATGGATAAATTTCGTAGAGAACGGGACTCTTTTCTCATAAACATGTAGTTTACCAAAACCTTTTGGACTTAAGTTCCTTGTCAAGTACACTGACCTAGCAAAAGTCTTAGAACTACACAAGATAATTAAAAAAATAAATAAATAATCAAAGGGGGTCCATATGAATACCATAAACGATTGGAAATGATAATTGCACCAATACAATCCTAAATTGGACAAATGATCATAACCCATAATTAGTGAATTTGACATGAATATTTAAATATTTTTAGACCTTGTTAATTTTTCCCTTTTTAACTAGACTTCATTGATTGGTTTCAAATAACCCTGAAGTCATTTCATTTGAGGGGTTGTGAAGATTTTAGAAAATCGTTACAATTGCACATTTGGTACCTAAATATAATTTTAACATAAATTAATATTAATAATCTAAACTTGCTATAAAATATATAAACATTACTAATTTTAAAAATATAATCCATAGAAACATATTTTAATACTATGGAAAACATATTTAATCCAATGCAAAACATATTTAATAGTTAAGCTCGTGTGAATCAAGAATTTATTCGAACAACAAAATGACATATATTTAAGCTGATGTGAATCACATTCGACAAAAATTAAATATTTATATAGGTTTTTTTCAAACATGTCATAAATTTTTTAGAACAAAACATATAAAAGAATTAACTATTTTTTTGTTTTTAGCAGCAAACTTGGTTAATACATAGACGTCTTATGTATGTTTTGATAAGCACTTAGAGTAAACATGTATATATAAGAGTCTTGTGCATTAAAATTTAAACCTTAGTGAGAGGAAACGAATAATCAAAACATTGTAAACAAAAGATAAATTATTAATGAAGAGGATTGATGAGAAAAATGTATTTAGAAGAAAAAGAGGACAAGAGGATAAAAATTAGGTGATGACCATACTTCATAGTCTTGGAACAAATTCATCAAAAGTAAAATAGTAAAGTTCAGATTTTAGAAATCTTTATCACGAAGAAAAAAAATCGTAAATAAGAATCATTTATGTTAAGAAATAGAAACAAATTCTGAAATTTATAAGAAAATCAATAAGAAACAACACCATTTAGACTTAGTTTCATCAGTCAATACTCAAATATAATACATAAAGTTAGCAAAAACTGATTTCGTAATATTCTTTTTTTTTTTTTGGAAATTAATTTCTAGATCTACCCTCCCATTATGTTAGTGAATTATATTTAATAGTTCTCAAGGTGAATAAGATTATACTTGACAACGCTAAATAATTAAAATTTGTTATACGTTATAATACAAAGAACCATTATATGATAAACAATGTGATCCATCAACATGATCCCAATGGAGATGTGGTGTCTTTGTGCCGTTATAATCAAAGTTTATAATAGACATAAATGGAAATCTTAGATAAATCTTAGATAAATCACCGGAAGGTATGGACAACTAGGAAGGAATTGTGTATTCTAACACAAATTGATGAGTGTCAAAGATATTTATATTCTCTTGAGAAAAACACTTCCCGTAATTTGGTACCACACTATTGTATACATATCATCATCCCGAAATTTTTAAAACCCTACAAATTCAAAAGGGAATGAATATGCATACCCACACTATGCATTATACAATTGTTCTTTAGAAACTATAGTATCAATGATTCAAGAATTTAAAATTAATTTTCCCACTACATATAAAATAAATGCAATGGACTTTTCATTTACAACTTCATGATTTAGTATTTAATTCATTTTAATAATCATACTTATCCTTTTTGTCACTAGGTTTGTTTATTCGTTTGTCCAGGAAGAGGGTGGTTTTATGTAAGTAACCCATATAGTTTATCCCCTTTTGATGAAATACATGAAATGAAAAATATTGCTTGAGTTGAAAGTAAATAATAGTAAATATTGGAGTGTGAAAATTTATCAAAGGTGCATATGATACTAATAGTACCAAAATACCCAATTGTGATAATGCACATAGAAGTTATAGTGATAGTATAGGTGTAATTATCGTTGTGAGATCTAGTAGTTAGAAAAGAGTATTAAATTCATATGAATTTTAAATAGAGATTATGTTTGTATAATAAGATAGATTAGTATTGAATTTATAATAAATAGTAAGAAATACAATGAAGCCGAGAGAAAAAAATTATGATAGCTGAATAATAATTGAGCCATGGATGACAAAGTGTAAATATAATAGTAGAAAAGAGGAATGTAGGCAATAATTTAGTCTTGCTTCGTACTAATTTTGAATTCACTTATAATTTTGAATGTAGACGATATAATTACTCTTTTCTAGAAATAATTTTAAACTAATTTTGAATTCACTTATGGAAGCCAAATGTGATTGTTTTTAATTTTTCTATATATTTATCCATATATTGCTCAATTTTTGTAGTCACGGGGTTTGACCACAAGTTTAAAATTTAATATTGCTCAACCTTTGTACTCCTGGGTTTTGATCTCATGACTAAGCTCAGTAGTGAACTCGAACTTGCAAATCCACCTAAACCCCGAGTACACTTACAATTTGTGTCACAAATCTAGTTTTTATTGAAAAATTTGGAAATTTGGGAAATTTGATTCAATGGCAATACATACATGGATTGATAGGGGAAAAATTTAGAAACATTTTTTAAACATTTCACATAGATTCTTTGAGGCATTTTGCAGAGGAATTTTTTCAAACAGTTCCTGAGACCAAATAGGTGCTTTGAACATTTCGAAAATACATTTTGTCAAACAATTTGAATGCTTGGTTTATTGGGAAATGGAAGCGCAACAAACATTTCGCAAATACATTTTTTCAAACAGTTTTAATGCTTTGAAGAACTTAGGGCTTAGAAAAAAACTGCCCAATTTTGAGTTGTGTTAACATCTAATAGTAATGTGAGACCTAAGACCTGCAAGTCCAGGGTAATATTTTTGTATAAAATTTACACTTGAATACCATTAAAATTTTCAAGCAACAGTAGATAATTACAGTTTGGAAAACCTGTAAGTCCAGGGTAAGATTTTGTATCTAAAATTTACACCTGAATACCATTGAAATACCTAAGATTTTGTCAAACAATTTGAATGCTTTGGGTATTGGGAAATGGTTTCGTAGAGACAGGTAAATTTAAAACAATGGTGGAGCGATAACTTAACATTTTAAGGAAACGACACTCGATTTTAACCATTATTGGACTTACATGCCATCAAAAATATGGATACAACAAAGAGGGATACACTTACTATGAATGTTATAGAGACGAATTGAATCTCATGCCTAACTCTTTAGTGTCTCCTTCCTCTGGTCATTCCCTTTTCAAATGGCCTATTCGACCCCAAATAGGAAAGAAAAACCATTAATGGTGGTGGGTATCTAGAAAAACTAAACAAAACAACTCCACAGGAACGAGCATGACATAGGTGGAATAAGATTTTGCACTTACATTAATGCTTGACCGCAGGTGGCGTCCTCCTCTGCGACCCATGTTCCTTTGGATCAAACAAAATCCAAAAGAATACAGTGTGAGAGAATAAAATTAGTAAAATGCACAGAGAAATTGATGTGTTTTCACCACTAAATGTTGAGAGGGCAAGAAACAAGGAGGAACTCGTGACTTCCAAAAGATCGTGATGATGCAATGTTAATCGGTGTTTATTTTGCTAAATGTGATGAATGATTCAAAGGTATGGGTTTTGGCGATGGCGGAGATTCAATGGCATGGTGGAAAGGACAACACTTAGTTCTATAATTCAAAATTGCCACCTCAGCTAAAACGCTAAAACAACCTCCATGTCAAAGTGTCCCATCATGTGTCAAAGACATTTTTAGGTAGAGGCCTCCTTTTCGACAAGCGTGGGAGCATGCATTGGCATGGCGACATGAGAAAAACACCCACATACATAGGTGAAAAATAAGTGAAGCTTATCCATTGGCCATCACATACCATGTTGGTAAGAATAAGATTGAACGCATTTTAACACATCCCAACACATTCCTCTCTACTTCCCATGGCATCCCACCACTCACTCTTTTTGAATCACTATACCAATACAAAATTTAAATACAAGTGTGAATGCATGCGTTTAATGGCAATGTAAAATTTGTATTAAATTCCAAAATGAACATTCACGATTCATATTTATAAATTCTACCGTTACGTTGTATTTGGTAGTGGTAAATGGATTTTAATAACTTTGGTCACTAAAAATCGAGAAAATAAATCAAAAAATTGTCTAATTAATTTTGCACATTGTATCAACATTTAATACATCCACAACTCAAGATGTATTGACATTTAATTTTACGAACAATAGACTACGAACAGGATCAAATTTGAAGGGCTAGTCAAAATTTTATCTTGAAGGGCTCATTTTTAAGTAGCCCTTCCATGATGAAAAGCAATATAAAAATTTACACTTCATATGACAAGAGAAAATCTAGTCAACACGTCCTAAAAATTAAGAACATTTTTTTAAATATGTGATTATATAAAAGCATAAAAACTTTGGTTCATAGTACTATGACTACAATAAAGTAAATGATGCATTACACATTAAGTTCAAACCCTTTCAAATATCTCAAGTGTTTTCCATACTAAGAGAGATAATAATAGATATATTAGTTCATATCAAATGTGTTAAGAAGAGTAACTCCACCTAAAATGTAACATATTACATTTCCTTTGAATCACATATTCAAAGGGTATATGCATATTCACATTATTTATGGGAGGAGTCCCAAAAGTTCAAAATAAAATCCCCTTATAGGTATTGGAATTGTAGTAACCATCTGCAAATACAATTTGACTTTAATTAGAATGGAACAAACAAAAAATTATATACATAATTCAATTAGATTTATTTGTGTAAAAATAATAAAGAATGTGTTTCATATTCAAAGGGCTCATAAACTCACCAGCTATTTGTCTAGTGAAAGAGGCTTTCAAGATTTCATATGCTTCCATGCATCATAGATAGAATTCCAATCTACCTCATTTAAAGCATGAGGTGCACAAAGAGAGAGAAACATCAACATATCCAATGTATTCAAAGATAGTCTAGATCTTTCATCATTCTTTATCCTGTTTAACTTTAAAAACCCCTTTCACATACTATTGTGCTTGCTGGAATAACAAGAATAGCTTGCCATAGTCACATTAAAGATGGAAACCCTTCAAACCATTCAAGTTCACCCCACATAGATCCCATGCTCCAAACATTTTTTGGATATGATTTATAAATAGTACAAACAAATTCATCCATCTCACCCAAACATTTAATAGTGTCCACAATAGGTGAATTCCCAATACTAAATTTCTCACATAAACATGTTAACCATCTTTTTATTTGTTGATCTCTATCATCCATTTCCTCATAATAATTACGAGGACTGAAAAAATTAGCAACATTGAATATAGGTAAATCTGTGAACCTTGAATCTAGAGAATCAATCACCTTCACTATGAAATCTTTTCCCAATAAAATACAATCATCCAATGTCCCTGATCTTTGTGACTTAGGAAAGATTTCAAATCTTAATGTATGCACATGTATCATACCTGTTTCATCTACAAACTCAAGAGTTCCTCTTTGCGTTTTACTTAGAAAAGATGATATATGTATAATACCTGCCCCAAATATGCCTCTTTGAAATCTCCTACGAAGCATATCAACTGTAATATCTAAAGTAGTGCCAATGGAAGTAATGTCAACATGATCATCTTGGAATTTTTTGTTCAACTTAGTAAGCACATCTGCAAGTAAATGGATACAAAACTGCACTTGAAATATTGTTGCCAAATCATACATTTTTTCTCTTCTAACTCCCATTCTTTCAACAAAGCAGACATGACCTTTACAAGTCTTTCCATAACCTTTCCTCTAGAGAGCCACCTGATTTGATGGATTTGTAACACCTCCAACCTATTGATTTGAAATGAATCCATTAACTCTCTTAATGCTCCATCATTTAGCAGATTTCCCAAGCCATGAATAAACTTTGTTTGCAAATTTATCAATAAATTGTAACTCTGGAAAATAAGAAGAAGCATCATTTGTTGCCAATGCTTCTTGGTGAGCTATGCAATGAATATCTAGTAAATGAGGAGCATTTCGACAAAGCTTAGTAGATAAACCTTCATGAATACCCCTCATTGTAGAAGCCCCATCAGATCCAAATCCCACTAGCTTCATCAAGGATAATCCCATCTCTGCTAAAAGAGTAATCACAACATCATACATAGATTGAGATGTACCATCCTTTATTTGAAGGAGGCGTATGAATTTTGTTACACATTGACCTCTCCCTTCATTAGTCAAATATGTAATATAAACTATCAAATGTTGGTCCATAGTCCGATCAGTGCTTTCATCAACTAAAATTGAATAAAATGGACTACAAACAATCTCATCTATTAACTTTTTCCAATATACCTCTTTAGCAACTTGTAGAAACTCTTTTCTAGAAGTAGTATTTGTATATGTTGAGTATTCATCTGTTAGAGGCATGTGTGGAGTTCCCTTGTACCTGTTCAAATCACAAATTGGCTTATAGAGTTCTAAAGGCAAATCATGGGTGGAAACAAAATATATATTTTCAATCACTGATATGATTCTCTCCTTTTCAACATCTACCATGAGCTCTACATGTTTGGTTATTGGAATACTAGTTTGTTTAGATTCCCCTTCTAAACGTTGTGAAGAAAATTTATGAGGCTCTAATTCTACATGGGTAATTAGACCACTGACTTGAAGGGTGGTACTTCCATCTTTAGCAAATGGAGTATCTCTCTTATATTTTACGCACCAAGAACACTTTATCCTTTCAATTCCATTGCAATATTTTATAGCATAAGCCCACAAAAATATGGTTTTCCATTTGGACTTGAATGTTCTTTTACGTTTCTTTGATACATGTTCCTCTTCTAGAAGTTCTACTCCATCTGATTCATGTTCTTCATGTGGATTAACAACAAAGTCTTCATTTTGGGAATGAATTTGTTGATGTGAACGTTGAGGGAAACCAAATGCAGCAGCAAGTGATAATTGTTTTTTATCCTTCTTAGGATGACCAATAGAAGCCATTTTCTCACAATTATACCTATTCATAGAAATAATTATAAATAAATATCAAGAATATAAATTATACAATTTATAAAAATAATCCCAAGACAAGGAAGAAATATATTCTTGGAACATATATGACAATTGCAATTCCTTACAATGAGCATAACTATGAGCGCATAGTTCAATAAAAGAGACAACAATCATAATGAAATATTTTTATAAACAAATATCAATAGATATCTTATATTGTGATCCGTTATCTCTACTATTGTATAAGTTGTGATTCACTATCTTAAATTCTATAGCCACTACTTGTAACATTTTACCAACGTATGAATAAGTATATCTTATATTCAAAATTGTGGATACAAAAACATGATAATGTAAAGTTCTATTTCGAGTCATTGATTATGAAAGAACATGTCTCATAATTTACAAGAATTTTTACTAGTGTTTATAATGATAGTAAAAATTACCCATAAGGTATCGTAAAAGGGTTATAAAGTTTCTAGTTTTATGATGTATATGTGTTAAAAATTTGTTTCAATATTTAAAAATGTGAAGAAAATGCTCATACAAAACAATTTTTGAATGTCATAATAGAAGTAAAAGTGATAAAAACATATCACTAGTGCATATGGGTAAAAATTTGGGTAAAAATATGCAACCAGATCAATAGTGTATATGGGTAAAAATTTACAAATGACACATCCTGCAAAACTGCGAACAAGCATTGGAAGGCAATATACAAGAAGACCTTACACAATCAATAGTCTTGCACTCAAGAGATGTTAACTTGTAGTTTCATACCTTTATTGAGTTACTAAACTAATGAAACCAAAAATTTGAAATCGAAAACTTCACTTGATTATGTTTTTCTATGCGGATGATGGTCACTCATTGATAAGGCTTTCATTTATTCAACTTTGTCTGATTGGCGATCACGAGTATAAATCCTATTATGCTATGTTGGTAATCATGAGTATAAATCCTATTATGCTATGTACTCAATTTTATATTGGTCATGAAGTTTTTATAAATCCTGATAAATTATTTTTAAAAATCTTACAAGTTTATATTTTGTTGAATGTTTATTTTCTTTTTGAATGAAGTGTTTTATCAGATTTTTCACCTTACCATTTTTAGATTTTTGGAAAATAAGGCCTAATATGATGATTCCCTTACAAACAACAGTCCAGATGGTTCTATCAAAAAAGCTAATGACCAATGTCTTGTGTGTAATGAAATGAAGTAGTAATAAGAGTTACAAACTAACTTTTGTCTTACATAAATTATCCACCAACATCAGTTGTTACTTCTACATCAAAACATTCCAGGATATGCTTTGGAATATTGAGTCAATTGATTTTAAGAAGGTAACCATATATAAAAAACAACCAAAGATAGTCACGATTGGGAAATCACTCTATAAGAGGAAGAGAATATTATTTTTACTTCATAATATATGTTGATGTTATTACATATTCATATAGAATATATCAAATACTTAGAAACCCAAGCTAATGTAGTATACAAAAAGGATTAAAAAATATAATAAAAATAATAAGAATAATATATAAATATTCATACAAGTAACAAGGTACTAAATACAAGAGGGATCTTTCCAATTGATCATTCCATGATGGAAGTAAATAAAGTTTCTATTCAAAAAGTAGAAAAACAATCACTTTAATGAAATTTTAAAATATGAATCATGTTTCAGTAAAGGATATGTCATGGTTCACCAATGTAGTGTCTCAAGACAAGATAACAATTCAAGTTTTAGAGGGTTTTTAAGGAGGAATTTGGGAACAATATTTTCCTCACTTCTTTAAGATTCATTTTTGTTCATAAATATCTGTATGATTTTTCTACTATGGGTATACTTTACTCCTCTATTTGATCAAGAAGAAAAGTGTACCTTATTTTTAGCTTAAAAGAGAATAACATGGTTTATTGTATTGGTTAGATGAGCACCAACAAACAAAGGATGGGAAATGGAGTTCTGGTTTACCAATGCCATGCATCTTGCAATTTTAAGCATAAGGAGACTGCTAGTTTTATTTTCACATTTTCTAATTTTCATGCTTTTTAGAGATGTTGCATAAAGATGTCTCAAGTCACATCTACCTCTATCAATAGAGACACAATTATCAAGTTTTTAATGGTAGATTATGCAATTTCGGTAGTTTCATTTATCTAGCTTATTGGTTTAGAATGGAGAGTTTTATACCTGTACTAGTTTAATATTGCACAAAATAAAATTTGTTCCTTGTTTATTGTTTTGAACCATTTGAGTTTATCACAAAACTAGAGTAGGTGGAATATGCAATTTGATTAGTTTCACTTTCATTCATATAACTTCTTGGTTTAAATTGGAGGGTTTTATGCCTGTACAAGTACTTTAATACCACAAAAAATAAAGCTTTATTCCTTGCATATTGATTTGAACCATATGTGTTTATTTCAAAAATATTTCAGCTCGAATATGAGAAAAGGAGGAAAATCAAGCTCGATTCAAAAATTGACATCCTCTCTAAGTTCATTGCATGAGGAGCTTAAAAGAGTGCAAAATCAGGAGGTCAGCCAAGTCGGCCAATGGAAGAAAGTGGAAAACAACCGATGAAATGAGAAAGGATGCGATGGTACTTTCCACCTATTATGTAACCTACTTTCAACAACAAAAACAACAAATTTAGGTGTTTTCAGGAGGAATTTGGGAACAATATTCTGTATATAAATGGCTAGAGTAAATGTCTAACGATTGAATAAGCAATGAGCAGGAAGAGGAAGCTGAAATGAATAGTTTGAAGATGAATAACCAAGTGTAAATCTTTAAATATTTTTAAGGTTACACGGAAGAAGATCTTCCTTAATCCTATACATTTCAATTTATAATTAACCAAAAGAATTATTGCATGGTTACTCTCAACATTATTATTTGGTGATATTTATCTTTATATTGTTTATCTGATGTAGTCCAAGTTATCAGTAAGAGAATGCACATGCTTTTATAATTTAATTTGTAAATAATTCCCGTGAATTAATTTTTGATATTTCAATCTCTTCGACTAATTAATCATTTTAACATATGAATTTGATGTTTTCTCCAAGTGCTTGAGTTAATGCACTAGTTGCAAACATACATGGAATGAAAGAAAGGTAAGACATCTAACCTAAACTGTAGTTAAAAATTCCCTTATGTCCCACGCCCTTGCCCATCCTTTTCACGTCCAAACTCTAGATCACGCAACACGTTGATCCCTTACTCTTAAACAAATGTTCATGTCTTTTTAAATTGATTCTAGCGATCCTGCGGATATCCTAATTATCGAGATAGTGAACCAATCATGGTGATCCGGGTAAAAGTCTTAGTTTCCATTAATTGCAGCGGCTTTGTGAGATTTTGATTTGATTTTTAAAAAAATTATAGATTCTCTTTTAAATGGGATGTCGGTGGTTGAATAAGTAAAAGGAGTGGGCGTCGACGTGGGAGTCGGACACCTCACAATTCATAGTCACACCACTACCATATTTAATAAAACTAACTACTAGGTAAGTGCCAAGTGCCAACTACCAGGTTGTCTCTCTAATATCTATATGCCTGCAGATTTGCAGAATATTTCTTGCATTGACGGCATTTTTTGACCTGGCCCTTCTTTTGACATTTTCATTAATAAACTGAACTTATAAAATGTCATTTAAATTTTATTTTTGATTTTTTTATAGGAATTTTTCAAGTAACACTTCTCTGACGGGTTTGAGCACATGGGATAGGCTTGGAAGGGTTCAATTTTAATCCTTCTACGCAGAGTCTAGATAGTGGCGGCTAGTGAGTTAAATTGGCAAGTGACACTTTTAAATGGATCCCTTCACATGTCATTTTAAATAATATTGACCTTCAATTTTGTCAAACATTATTTACATTCGAATTTTTTTACGGAAAAATTAATGTTACACTTCTCCGACGTGTTCAAATCCTTCCGACGGGATGTGACGTGTACAATTTTGAACACCGCTTACTATTTCAAGGGCCATACTTTGTATATTCAAGGGCTTAGTGACCTCATTCTCTACTCGTATTTGAATTTTTCAAAAATTAAGGTAAACCGTAAATTTGTGGAGCAATGCAATTAAATTTTAGGAGGTTTTTTTCCTTGGTAAAGTGGTTCCATGATTTGTACTATATTTTATGGATAGATAAGAGGATGATATTAATATTTTGTAAAATATAATAAAAACTCTAACTAAACTAATACGCAATTAACATTTGCTAAAAAGAAACCTTATTATCTCTTTATAGTTGCTTTATAAATTCCCATCCCCGAGATTAGTTAGGGTTCACACTACTCTTCTTAAGTAGTCATTGCTCCACACATTTACGATGAGATCCTATTATTTGCAGTTCTAAAACTAACAATCACATGTGTATAATGCAATGTGAACACCGAATGGTATATGTTATTTGATTTAGAGGGATAGTTATTTCTTTTGTAGTTGATGTTGATAAGGGGTGTGATTCATTTTGTAAGTGTATAAATATAGATGAACCACTTCATTTAAAGGTTTTGTCTACATTTAAAACTTGTTACAAATTCGTACATATACATTTGCAAATCTTATATCATGAGTGGTTTCATTTTGCGAAGTAGGTTGTTGGAAATTTACATGCATAAATGAAGACTTCCATACATGTGTAGATTTTATATCATGAGTGGTAGCATTTTCTGTGAATTTTTTTTACAAATCTTATATCATGAGCGTTTGTGTTATGTGGATTAGTTTATTTGAACTAAACATGAATACATGAATACTTTCATACATGTGGAGATTTTATATCATGAGTGGTAGCATATAGTGAAAAAGAGGCCATAGCTGCTACTTGTAAAACCCGTGGTAAAACTTGCTTTGAAGCTCAACAGGCAAAAAAGTTTGAACATACTTAAAATTTTCTAAGAGATCATGTGCAACATCATCTTGTTTTGATGGTTCTACCTCAACCTTTAAACAACCCACATAGACAACCTCAAGATCCTCATATAGCCCATCCTTGAGCTGCAATATCGGGAATCCTCATCCCAACTGAAACACCAACTCTTACCTTCAGGATTTCTGTGAGCTCGCAAAGGAACTTGGTTAGCCACAATAATCATTCGCTGCATACAAATTGATGAGGGGATGTCTGAGGTCACACTATTAGCATTATCATCATCAATTTATGATATTATCCTAGGCACAATCATTACATGGGGAAGTCGTCTCGCAGTCCGCCCAAAGTTAGGTATATTGCCCGAATCCAAATCTAAGAGGTTTGAATATGATCTGGACACCATGTTATCTTTAAATTCCACCCTACATGAACTTCAATTATGATTATAAATAGTTTGTAAATGCACAATTTCCAGTCTGGGACAATTCACTACAAAAAAGAACACCTTCTGGGGTGACTCAACCAAACCTAGACTAGTTTTCAGGTCAAAAAGCTAAAGAAATTCTCTCTCTCCAAATGTTTATTTAGTTTTTTGTCACTTTGTGGAGCTGGGAATCGTTTAGAGTTTTCTATCAAAGCGTTTCTCGATCCAAAGCTGTAAGAAATCCCTACAATTGGAAATATAAAGGAATATATAAGGCAATCCAACAATTATATGTCCAATAGATAGCTATAGTGGCAACAGATAGCTCTACAAAATCAATAACAACAAAATATACTTCTAGAAAAGCTTGAAACATCCCAAACAATTAAGAAGAGTAAAGCTCGGGGAAATTATATTTCATAAAGTTTCGGTAGAAAAACACAGGTCAAAGAAATCCACCATTATTGGTTTTAAAAATGGAAACTCCTTCCACCATCACATTTTCTTTTAAAAGAATCGTTATAAAATGAAATCGGGTACATTTAAGCAGATATTTGCAGTAGTATGGAGTTGCTTCTTTGCATGGATCGGCACATGCGTTGGGAGATTGTAAGGTTGAGGCCTTTCATGAGTGGCGACAACAGGAGTCTCTGCGTATCAATTCAGCTCTGTAACTCTTAGCCTCATCTGGAATGGTTTGAGCTCCATTGCAGTAAACATATAAGCCAATTACAATTACCAGCTACAAAATACTTGGTGTAGCCATGATTGCACAGACCCTAATTCACATACGGTTTTCTTTGCTTCCAGTGCTTTTATAATACAATCGCCATTGTTATTGCCGATACATAATTCATAAGAAAAACACAATTTAACTACATAACTGAAGCTCATCTCGTTGTGCATGGCCATGTAGTTTTTAAATCTTAGATGCATCTCATCAACCTTAAAAATACAATTTAATTACTCTTGTTTTAGATAAGATCACCAAATACCAACCGCGTAACATGTTATTTTCGAGATTCATGTAAAAATATGAGAAATCCTATCAAAAATATGATCTTATCTTCTTCTATAAGATTATGCATGTGCTAGAAACAAAAGGGGCTAACTCCACTTAAAGCCAAGAATAGCAGAACCGATATTTCAGTCACAAATTTAACATAGTGATGTGAATGTCCACAAAGCCATTTCCCATGGGGAGAATGCCTTTGCGTAAGAATTATTTTTGCATAGGACAATTTACTATTATAATGGTTTTTACAAATTCACAATGAACTCGTGAATTTAGGTGTAGACTAAATCCTATAAAAAATACATCCCATACATGTATGGATGCTTGCATATCATATATCCTAGTTAATCAAAGTTAAATTTGCATGTAGTTTTTTGATAAAATAAAATAGTTATATGATTATTGTTGTAGCACAATTGGTAGGTGGGTACACTAATGAGGTGCATGTCATAGTGTGTTTTTAGCAAGTTGAAAAAAATTCAAGTTTTTTTGGTAGGGAACAAATAGGATACATGCGTGGACATGCATATAAATGCATTTTATATATGACATAGTCACTTTGATGTGAATTGATAACTAATTTGAAATAGTTCCACTTAACTTTTTTAGTACATACTTTTTTAATTTATAAAGTATTGAGTAAAAAGTTGTCTACTCATATAAATTATATGACATTCCTAATAGTATATCTTTTAAATTTTGATAATAAAAACGCACAAAGTATCAAAAAAAAATTAGATAGTAATAGAATTGAATACACCATACATTTTCATGACATAACTCATCATTAACTTATCAAGGTTTAAAGAACTCTTAACAACTTATCATACATTTAACAAAATAAAAAAACATCTTACAAAATTACTAATTTTTTCAATCGTATAAGATATCGTGAATATCTTATTAAGTCATAAAATTCCAGGAAAGATGACCTCTCAAGTTATTCTACTCTCCACTGTTGACACAAGTTACTCCCATCTACAATAACTTGCCAATGAAGACAATACCTAGAGGAGAAAATTTTCTTTTTTTTACTAGGAGATACAAAAATTTCAATACTTGCATTTATTATTGAAAAAGACAAAATATGCTAATCATAAATTAAGAAAAGTTAACCATGGATCTACTTGGATGGCAAGTGGGTTTGTCTTGGCATAAAAACAAGAATAGGAAAAGAAAGAAACTATAGTATGAAAACAATTGAACAATAGAGACTATTTGAAGGTATAAAAAAATGCAGACTATAAATTCAACAAATTAGCCATTTAAAAAAGTGACATTTAAAAACAAGTTGCCTTCCTATTTAAATCAGGACCATGATTTAATAATTTTACACTAATAATATTTATGTGGTGGATTAAAAATAGGTTGGCACAAGCTTAGATGCACTCTTAAGGATCATTGCAAAAAATCAATATCAAACTATCCTCACATCTTATGCATATCCAACAAATAGAGATCACATTTTGTCGAGAAAATCATGTGTCGTGTGTATGCTTCCATACATTTCAAATATTGCACTATAACATATATTCAATAATTCAAAATTAAATAAATGCATATTTGAATTTAAAAACTAGGGCTTTTAGTGGCACACATTGTCTTGCATCCACATCTATAACTTATTAGTTAGAGATATGAGTATGTAGCAATCAGTGTTCCCATAACTATATATCATATAAGCATGAATTTATAATTAATATTTATTACTACACAACAATAACTAACAATAACTAGAAAGGTTGACAATATCCTATAAAAATTGAAAAATGAGAGTCGTCAAGAAATGAAAACACAATCATTAAACTAAATATCAAGAAGCGTGAAATTTATACTAAAAATAGTAGATAGGTTCCCTAAAAACACTTTACAATCTTAATATCTATGAGATATATGTAAATTCAAAGGAATAGAATATTAAGTTTGTTTTCTTTTCAATATATTTTCTTCACATCGTATACCTTCCATTTTAAGAGCGAATCTCCAATCTTAAGTTAAAGTATATCTCATTTAATATATATAAATAATCAAACTAATATATTTAAAATTACATGTAAAAACAAAATCCCTTGCAAGAAAAGTTCCACTACCTTAGTACAATATTAAATCTTCTTTAGAAGAAGAGTTGATAATTACTAGTTAAGGATTTCCCTATCTTTAACACTTTTTTAATTGTATATATCTAGGCGGAAGAGGGCCTATGTAATTTTTGCTAGCTGAAAATTTAGTTCTATTTTTTTACCATACTCTCTTCTTAAATTGACAGTGTACTTTGTTTATGTAGATACAATATTATAAATTATTTATATATGGGGTTTGGGTGTCTAGTGTTTTAAGGCACACAAATTCAATTTTATTTACACCCCTACATAACTCTAAAAGTTGAATTTCTTCAAACTTCTCCACATAGTCCCAATTGCACTCCTCACAACTCTAAAGGTTGAATTCACTCATGTTGCACACATTCCCATTTAGATCTATCCCACAATATCACATATTTATTTAGCCATACTTAGTTAGGATTTTTTAAATTATATTTCCAAAGGTTTGTGTGGATGGTAAAAATCACATTGGAACACATGAAAGAATAGGGAAATTGAATGTTGAATCATTTATGCACACGTAGTTCTTTTTGTTAGTTTCTTGGGGATCTAGTTTTGGAAAATTCAGTTGAAATTCAAGATATATTATGTTTGTATGCCAATCTCTAATAGAATTTTTGCATACACATGTCACTCGAGATAATGGAGTAGTTTAATCTATTAGTCGATAATTCAAAATATGTCGACTTGAGGGGGTAAATGTCTCTTTAACCATTCTCTTCTTATTTTTTATCTAGCAATCTAGCATAATAACATGCCCATAATTTATGGGGACCACTTGATATTTACTTTTATAACATCCCACTTTCTCTCCAAGTTTTTTTGCTAGGCTAGGCACACACCTAAGTAAATTCATCCCAAAAAAATTAAAAAATTAAAAGTATTAAACTTTGACCATTTTGAAAATAAACTTAATAAATCTCAAGCACATATAAATTAGTAAATATAGAGTTAGGATTATGGGTGGGGATGGGTATATGGTTGAACACCTCACTATAGAAACGAAAAGAAGAAACCTAACATTTGGAGGATTCTTTAACATTGAGGTCTTACTACCTTCAGGAGAGGATTGTTGGGTATGACCCATGTATTTCAACGGAGTTCGTAAAATATTAGAATGTTAGAAAAAAATTGTCGAGAGGGATCTCCTTTGAGTTGTTAGAGGATAATATTGCCCAAGTTGCGGCATGACTTTAGAGGGTATCAACTATTTAAAATCTAAAAGGGGCAAAAATGAGGAAATATTGGAATTTTTAAAAGGGGAGGAGTGTCTAATTGAGTTTGTTGTTGAAATAATTTGTTGCAAGGGAAAATTAGTGATTTTCACCAATGGTCACATGACTAGGTCCTTCCTCTCGAGAATGAGGATGTTACCATTTATTGAATGCGGGAAAGTAAAATATGTGGTGGCCGTCGGGCAAAGCCGGGATCACACAGGATAATGGACACTAAACCTATGGAAAATTTCTTGTAATAAAAATAAGGGAGGAATTTTATTGGGGATAGGTGAAGGGGAGATAAAAATATAGGGAGAGAGGGTTAAGGTGTAGTGAATAGGCACTTGCAAACTTCATTGAAATTAACCAAAGTAGGTCCACATCCAATAGGAATAAAACAACTATGTAAACAATAACAAGATTAACAAATCAAAGACACAAATTTTAATTGATTTATTCCTCAAAGATACAAAGTTATTTCTTGGTTGTTCAATATTAAAATGCTTGCAAATTTGAAAATAGGAAGTAGAAGAACATAGACAAGAAAATAGAAGAAATAACTTCTTTCTTGTAGTAGGAGAACAAAAGCTATCAACCCCTTGGAATGAAGAAGCCATCCCAATATATAGCTTACAAAGTATCTCTTCATCTCCCTCCTACATGACTTTTCACATTCCTACCACTTGTGACCTTTCATATTCCTATAGGAATAAAGAT
This sequence comes from Taxus wallichiana var. yunnanensis, assembly GCA_018340775.1. Taxonomy (NCBI): domain Eukaryota; kingdom Viridiplantae; phylum Streptophyta; class Pinopsida; order Cupressales; family Taxaceae; genus Taxus; species Taxus wallichiana. The sequence continues at coordinate 627,648,737 of CM031234.1, forward strand.
GAGTCCTTTTATTATTAATGAAAAAGAACTCTTACAATGTAAAATTAAAAGGTCACTTAAGTGAATAAGATAAAAATCCAAAAATACATTCCCAATGAAGAATTAGAATGTAGAGAGAGAGGGAAGCAGAGAGAAAAATATAGTGATCAATATGAGGATGAAGAAGCTTTCAATGATGAAGAGCTTGCTCTTGGTGAACTTTGTGGAAATTTTCTAGGGATGAAATCCTTTCCTTTGAACTCTAGTGAATCAAGCTACTATGAGTTCCACCTTCTATGCTCATGGAATGCTAACATGACCAAAAGCACTGCCCAAGTCTCGAGAATACCACCAATGGTCTTACACTGTGTGGACCAAACCTAATTATCTCTTATGGTTTTAAAGATAGAACCTCTAATCTCCGTGAGGGATTCCAAGGTATCCTCATTAAAGGAGAAAGGATATCATACTTATTTTTGGACCACTTATTGGAAGGATATTAGGAGTCCCTCTAAGGATGAATGTTTTCTAAGTGGAGGTTATCCAAGCCTCTGCACACTTTGATGACATCTTCCAATATTTCCGATGTGTGTTCCTCACAAGACTGAAGTTACAAAATAACATCATTTATCATAGCACACCTAGAACTCATCGTGTGTGACCACACAGAGAAAAAATTATTTGAGATAGACGTGAATACATTTTTTTCTCACTAAGGAGTGAGAATTAAGGCAACTCATCTTAGACACCAATGGGAAGACACTATCCCAATGGGCCTTTTCTTTCTCAATCTCATCCTTTTATCTTTACCTTAGAAATAGTAGAAAGGGAAAACTTAATCAAAGAGATAACCTTAGGAAAAAAATAAATTTACTTTTCCGAATCTACTCCACCGATTTCTCATTGGCTCTCCCCTACATGGTGTACCCTTGAGATCTCTTTAATCACTTGAGGATCGAAATTACTTATTAGAGAGATACCCTATGCTAGAGGAAGTAGTGTTGCATTGGGTTCCAAGAATGACTTTACATAGGTGGTGATGGTTATCAAATGCTCTTCCATTTGCCTCCATAATATGTTTATTTTATTTGTTTCTTGTAGGTAATCGGATGTAAACTCTTTGAATTGATACACATCACCTTCATGTGTGGCCTTCCCCAAGAAAATCCTAATCAACTCATAATCATCTTGTGTCATCTCTCCCATGGGTTTAATAAATTTTAGGTGTGAAACCTCCACATATTGAGATCCATAAGTCTCGATGAAGAAACATGAAGTTTTATGTGCCTTCTTGGTATGATTGGTTTGGATGTACTTTGATATGGCCTCAAATTTAAGTGTTGCGGATTTTTGAACCATTCTTGATTCTCCTCTAAGAAACTCTAGCACCCATGGGAAGGTTTCAGCTAGTGTGACATAAATTCAAACAAATAAGAACTCTAGGGCTCTTGATGTGAAACAAGAGCTTGACCAAAATGAGATGGCTTAGCTACCTCCAAGGGAAAACTTGGCTTTTGGGGATTATTATGAGATTGAGATGGGTAAATTTCCCTAATTCAAGTGGTTTAATGGGATATTCTCTTACTTCTCTTCTTGTGAAGCTTTCTAGGGGATAAAATAAGGGAAAATTTTAGTGGCGAATATTCATTAATTCATGAGTATTCTAGTTTTTAAAATTTGAAATTGGAAAAAAATTCAGGTAGGAATTAGGACTGGGTCACCAAAAGTTTATGGGAACAATTTAATTTTAGGGGTCGGTTTGCTAAAGAGTTTACACCAATAGCTGACTATTTTCATTCCAATCTCCTTTAGCGCAAAATTAAAATTTATCAAATTTTCCTCATCTATATGTTATTCATCTAATTACAATTCATTACTCCATATGTGAATTCCAATCATCAAATATTCCTCACAAAATCATAATTCCTTTCTCGATTTAAAGATCAAGATCGTTTTCAACTGGATATTGCAACGTTGTATTAAGGTAGTTTTCATTGTCATATTTTTGTATTACTTGTTACCTGTAGGTAGTATTGCGTATGTTTTCATATGAAAATTTTGTGTATACTACCACCGACAACATACAAAATGCTACCGAATGGTAACATCCGCAATGCTACCAATGTGTAGTATTGTGTATGTCTTTGTCGACCGATAACATACATTGAACTACCGACTAATGGCATACACAATGTTGCCATTCTATTTCAAATTGTTTTAAAAAATTAAATATTTGGCTTTAAGTTTTAAAAACAAGTACAATGGATTCTCGTAAATAATGAACACAAGCTAGATAAACTCAAAAGAAAAAGTAGCATATTAAATTATTTCAACCAACCATAAAAATGACCAAACTTGCACAATTTATTTTTTCTTTCCTTCTTACATTAATTACACATGTAGTAAAAAAACAAATGGACCTAGGTGGATTCGAGATATGTATGGATTACATAGTAAGTGAAGGGCATAACTCACCCTTAAAATAACTATGGAGAAGATTATGTAAAGAAGGCAGAGGAAAATATATGACCATGAATATTTTTAATGAAATATGAATATATATCCTTTAGTTTCACGTAGATTGATAATGTGTCAACTGGTTATCTTCGTCATTGGTATGATTGACCACCTCCTTGAAGAGAGAAACACACCACTCTATGACTAGAATGAGCATTCCACCAGGTATAATGGCAGAAATGAAAAAAACAACCCACCAATTGTGGGAGATTATGTTTTCATTATTCAACTCTCCGAGACAAAATTAGAGCTATGAGAGTTATTCAAAATCCCACAAAAAAATAAAACCGCTTTGTAGAGGTATGACCATGTCAATAAAATAATTTTACAGGCACATAAAATCTTCTAGATCAAACAAAACACAATTCCCAAAACATAAATCTTCTCATAAATTTAAAAACTACTATAATGATATTGTGAAAATCAACGGTATTTTATAGAGAAAATGTGTTGGTTACATAGTAGCGGATTGGTAGACCACAAAACTATTGGTTGGTAGCAATGTGCATGTTATGGCCAACATAAATGTGCATACTACCAACCGATAGCAATATGCATGCTATAGAGCGGTAATAATACGAATGGTACCAGCCGGTAACAATGCACATGCTACCGCATAACAATAGCATTGTGAATGTTATCGACTAGTAGTAATGTGCATGCTACGGGTAGGTAGCATTATAAAATGTTATAGGTAGATAACATGCACATTACTATCTTCCACTAGAAGTCTACAAAGATGTTACTTGATAGATATCATGCACATTGCTATTTGTCGGTAGCATTCTACGGTGTTACCGATAGATAACAAGCACATATCTATCATCCGGTAGTAGTATACAATGCTACCGATAGATAAAATGCACATTTCTATCATCCGGTAGTAGTCTATAATGTTATCTTCCGATAGCAATCTATGAAACTACCGGTTGGTACTAGTATGAAATGTTACCGATCGTAACATTATCTCCTAGCAACAATACTCACATGTTAATTTTTCGTGTTGATGTGTTACGCTTTTTCGACCCGATGGCATTGGAAATTCTCCTTTCTTTAGTTTGTTTTTAGTTTCACTTGCATTTACAAAAATTTAATATTCTACTTACATTTTTAAAAATATGATCTATTTTAAAATTACTCTTGGATAGGTACAATGGATTCTTTGAATAATGAACACAAGGTAGATAAACTCAAAATAAAAAGTAGCATATTAAATTATTTCAACCAACCAAAAAAATTAAGACCCAACTTGCATCCACTGGAAACAGTAACATGGGTATCAGTAAGTTGTAATAGATTATCATTAATTTTTTATTTTTTAAGTCATTGCAATTTAAATTTTTAATATCTTTGTAATAGTCAAACATTTTTTGTGTTTGAATACAAAAACCCCTACTATTAATTATATTTAGCATGAAACACTAAACCAAAACATATACCCTAAAGAAACAATTAACATTTCAGTAGATGAAGATATAATTGATGATGACATGCTAGAGCTGGAAGACAATCCTCACTACCAAATGCCTTCAATAGATGAATTTTATAATGAAAATATTCAAGTAGAAGATGATATTAACATGAATCTTCAAAAAAATAAATTTGTGAGAAGGAATAAAACTTCCTAGGCAATTGGAATGTCTTTTCGTAGACCGGTAGAAAAATACTCATTCATTAAACCTATATAACGTGATAATGGTAGTGATACTCCAAAATAATGTAGATGTATGATTTTTGGTTGGAAATTAGGAAAATAACATAAAATGCAACTTAAATTGGACACTATTGAGAAACATTGTGGCAAAGTATATATCATAGTCAAGGAAAATGATGGAAAAATAACAAAGACTCATAGATGGAAAACTATAAAAGAGTGCATGCATGTAAGATATAAGGAAGAGTATGAAAATAAGATGAAACATTGTCAAAAATTGAGGAGAAAGGAGGAACCATTAATTCAAATTTTGGAAAAGTTGTAAATGAAAATCTGAAGGCAAAAACTACACAATTTTCAACCATATTCTTTATTCTTAAAATGGGTAGACCTATTTCATATTTTTTTAGAATTTAAGAAATTGTTTAAGTTTAATGGGTTTCCTAACCTTCCACAATCACATTGGTCAAAGAGCAAAGTGCTTGGGAGATGGCAAGATGTCTTACAATGATTGAAAAGAGGATTTGAAAGAAAACGTCAAGAATGCAAGTTTCATCTCCCTTTCCATTGATGAGGTTATAGTTGTTGACAACACTTCTTGGGTTTGTATGCATGTGTATACTTTCTAGAACCACACAAGGACACCTCATCTGCTAGTTGTTCATAAAATGAAAGAAAATTGCAATGTTGAAAATATTTTCAAATTGGTTATATCTAATTTGAAGGATATAACATGAATGGATGATTATTCTATAGCTACAAAGCTTATATGCATTGGTGTTGATGGTGCATCAGTGATGCAGGGTCATATAACTGGTCTATGTGTGCACCTAAAACATTTTTACTCCTTATATGATTCCTATTTATTGCATGGATCACATGACTAATTTGGCATACATGATAGTAAGCACATTTGAAAATGTTGAAAAATTTGAAGATCTTATCCATGAACTACATGCCTATATGTCAAGCAATCCAAAAATATTTCTATAGTTTTAGAATTTTTCAATTAGAGTCACATATGGTAAAAATATTCTTAAGGATGTTGATATAAGATGGATTTCAATGTATGAGCTTGCACGCAGAATTTTTGATGAATATCCATCATTAGCTAGTTTCATGTTTAAGAATTGTATGTAAGTTGACAAGGAAAAATATTTGCTTTACCGCTTAATAGATTTGGAAACATTGTTTACACTTTATGGGATTCTTCCGATGTTGAATGAAATCAATTTCTTAACAAAGCATGCTCAAGAAAGATTCATCTATATAGTTGACTTCATTAGATTTATAAAAAGGGTGTGTCAAACACTAGATTTGTTATACAACTCTGATGAATGCTTTCAAAGACATGTATTCAATAGTTGAAAAACTATGAAAAATTTAAAGGATCCTAAAATCTATTTTAGATTCAATATATGTGGTCATATTTGTATCTTTGTAAATGGGAAAGAGATTCAAATGCACACTTTTCAAAAATGAGTGGATATTGTTGGATCAGAGATTGAAGAAGTACATGTTACATGTAATTTATATGAATCTCTTATAACTCAAATAAGAATAAAATTACAAAAAAATTCACAATGCTTATCCAGTGAGATCAGATATTGCTTTAAAAGGGATGAGATTCTTGAGGCCATGGTAGTGGCCAATCCTACGTTTTGGAATCTTGCAGCAAGAAGCAAAGATTTAGCGATACATATAAAATACACATGTGTACTCTATTGGCATGTTGCATGTTGTTTTCATACGTGTTTTCATTGATGAAAAACCTCATTAATTACAAACTAGATGATGGAGTAGGTTTAGATGATGCTCAAAGTGATGATGACATGGAGATTCATGTTTTATCTTGGTTGTTTATGATGATTCGGTGAGATTTTCTTGTTCCAAAGCAAGCCTATCTAGGTGACCTAACTAGCCTAGGTGACAGAGAATGGTGGTATGATATTATTGGTTTCTTGAGAAGAATTTTAGCATGATGGAGAACATTTTTAGAGATTTCTTGGGAACTCACATGAATTGGTGGATACAGATATACATGTTGGTGACTATGTTTCATGTGTTCATTTTGAGCGGTATGAGATTGAGATACGGAGCTATATGGGTTCATGGATGAATGTATTAAATTGTATCATGATGTAATAGGTATGTTATTACCATTTGGATTTTTTCTATGATGTTTTATGCAGATTGTTCTGTTGATCCTAGCCTTTACATTGCAAAACCCTAAGGGCTAGCTATGCAAGTCTCAATGGATGGAAATATTGAGAGGTGATTATGAAATTATGATGATTGGAGATGTTATTAGGGTGTGTCCTTGTGTTGTGGGAAAAATTTTAGGTTTCCATGATGAGTATTTTGCATGATACATCAGTTTTGGTGAAACATGGTACTTGGTAGTGTGTTTTCTAGCTCAATTTGGACCTTCTGATGCTCACCCTAAATTATGTGATTTTCATGGGACCTTGTGGATTTCAATGATTTTTATATATTTATTTTATAATTTTTCACAAAAATAATGAGGTAGTTTGATCATCTGGTTTTTATGAACAATCATTAAGAAGGCAAGTTGGTTTTAAACCCTAGTCAAGAGAAGTTTGCAGAAAAGTGTGTATATTGAACTTGTTGTGATAAATAGTGGAAAATTTATGATTTGAAAATTTAAAGGACTCATTCATCTTTCTATAAAGGTATGGTAGAGATCATGGTGATGAGTGGACCCCACTCAAACAAGTCGATTTACGAATAAGTTCATTTTGGGACAAGGTTGTCCAAGTTCATTTGATGGGACAAGGTTGTCCAAAGGAGGTCATGAAAATAAATGGACGATATGTGATGTATGTGAGTTTGTATTGGTTTCCAAAGAGGTTTCATCTTGGTCATGAGGAGGCATAAAAATGGTAAAGTGTTCCCTATTTAGGTTGACTAATCAAAGGATAGTTTTAGGAAAGTTGAAAGCAATCCTCAATAAAATAGACATTTCAGAGCTACATGAGTTATAAGGTTATTAAATTTGTGTTGGAAATATAATTCAAATATATTTATAGTGATATAAGTTTTTTATCTTGATGATAATTTTTGTTATGGTTTCCAGGTCAGTGTGTTGACTAGAATAAGTTTGGCTATGTAGAGACAAGAACTATATTTGAAGGCTGAAAAGATTGAGTTAGATGGAGCATGAGATGGAACTATATTTGCTTAAATAGAAGCAAGGAATAACAATTTAAGAACCAGTCAAGGTCGTAGATCGAGCCATAAATCAAGGAAATAACTAGTCATCAAAGAACTAGTTAAGACCATAGATTTAGGAGAGAACTAGACATCATTTATATGGGTCAGGATATAGTCAATACCATAGATCAAGGAAAGAACTATACCTAACAACTAGATAATATCTCCTAATATCTAAATAATATAAAAGAAATATCCACACACATAAGTGGGTGAGGATAAATACATAAAACCCTTGTAAAGGTAAATAAAGTACCTAGGTGAGCCTTGCATGAGCTAAGGTAAATACATACTCTAACACCCCCTCAAGAAGTGAAGCTAGCGGCCAAAATAGAAGTGGCATGTCCATAGTATGAGTCCCAATACCAAGATAGGCTATACTAATGAAATACTCATGTATCAATAAGATAAAAGAAAAACACACAAAAGTAGACAACTGATAAAGGTACCCAAAACTAGTAACAACAAAGTAAAGAGAGTAAAACCTACTCTAAGGCATCCCAAGAAGCTCACTCAAAAAACTTGTATAATGTCAAGAAGAAGTTTAGTGTGCACCGTAGTACTCTAAATCCACTACTCGATCACAAAACTCAAAAACAACTGACATTGGGTTTCATCATAATAGCTCCATACAAGGAGACTGTCAATGGAGTGATGTCAAAAGTGTAAAAAAAACACCAAACATAATTCGATCAACTGCTGCAAATAGGTGTGCCACGATTAAGAATAAAAACCAAAACAACAAGGTAAGGACACAAAATCCAGAGTGTCACAATCCAAGAAAAGCCAAGGTAACAAGGCAAGGACACAAAACCCGAAGAAGCAGGATCAACACCACACCCTCCCATACTACTGAATGGGTGGAGGGACGCTACAAATCTATATGAGTTGCCCAAAATCAACTACTCGAACATTGACAAAATAACACTGGACTTCACCAGAATAGATCCCCCACAAGAGATACTGTCAACATGCCAAAAGTGTCGAAAATACAGATACAAAATCTCTCAACAAATAAGAGAGATACACTACACCTGCTAAAGAAAAATGCTCAAAACAAGAAGCATCACAATGTAAAAGGTATAGAAAGTGGAGCAAGAGGCTAAATGGTGGAGGAGCCATGCCTGTAGAGTTCTCTCAATGAATGCCTATGTCACCACCATGAGTGATCAGATATCCACCCCAAATCAACACGAATGGATGAAGAAGATGCCTATATATGACTTGGTGTAAAATACATAATGGGTGCATGCAAAAGAACATTAGAATGTGTGTTAGGTTGATCATGTTTGACAACTGAAATCTCAAGTTTCTCAAGCCTGAGTGAAGGTGCAGAACTCATGTGTTGCTCATGATCCTCAGAAAGAGTCGAGCGAACAAAAAAATGAGCTCTGTCAATGTGTGATCCCAATGAAGTATCTGCTCGAAAACCAATGTCATGATGAGAATTCCACTTAACATGTGGAATAGAGGAAACAATACCCTGTGAATGTCTATCAATGACTCCACTAGTGAGACCCATAAAATGGAGCATGCGAGAACTGAATGTAGTGGTATGCTTCTTAAAAAATCCATGTAGTTGAGCAAAAGTAGGATACACAACATGTGGTACTTGTAGTGGAAGAGCATGCGGTAACAAGCTTCATAGGTGTATGAGCATCAAGATCAGGAATAGACTCAAAGACTGACAGATCAATGTCAGTGGGTTCAGGAGCAATAACTGCAAGTGGACTAGGAGCATGGATATGGTTTTCCACAATATGATGGTGATGTTGTAGGCTAGAAAGTTTGTTCTGCAGGGAGTGTATTATTGTATCCTTATCATGAATGAGTGATTGTAGAAGAGAATTTCACTTCTTGAATGATCTATTTTCTTCCACAAATTTTACAATATCCTCTTGAAGTCCACATACTTCAGAGAAAAGCATATCATTCTCAAAATCCATGATAGGTACAAACTGTAACTCCCATAAATGTCGGGCTCAGCCAAAATTGTATCCACAATTGATTACAACACTCCTCCATATTTGGCACTTTATAACTATAGTGCAAGTTTTACAATAAATAACTCCAATGGAAAGCTTATAAAAAAACAAGCACTTTTGCAAAAAATGGCACTCAAAACCAAGTTATCGATCAAAAGATACAAGCCTTTTTAATAATTTGCTCTGTTATTTATTTTAGTTACCACTAAAACAAAATAAATTGTTGTTACCTTCACCACACAATTAAAATTAAAGGGGGCTAATGTTAAGCACCTACTAGTAGGAATCACAATCTTTAAACCCTCATATGACCATACCATATGTCCAAGAGCTAAGGATTTTAATGGGTGTTTGCACAACTTGCTATTTTGGGGTGTGTCGCACGATTTTTTTCTTCATAACACGAATCCCGAGGCGAGATTGATGTTCTTCCCTGCGATAATACAAAAACCCAAAAAAATGACTTCCTCCAAAAATGGTCGAACAGTCAATCTTAGGGTTTTCCCATTCCGAATCCAATAAAGCCTTCGTTTTGCATAAAAATGCACACAAAGCAACAAAATACGACCAAATCCAGGCTTACGATGGATGCCAACAACAATCTTCACTCGATACCATGAAAGGAACAATAACCAGATCATACCAAGCCAAGAACACGGATGTTAATCAAACACCACGACCAATAAGATGAAAGCAATTCGCTAAAATAACTTTACATAAAACCTTTGCAAACAAATGAGCGGTAATATGATATATTATTATGAAACTCAATGCAATACATTAAGAATGAGCTTTGCTTAAATAGGAAAGGAATAACAATCTAAGAACCATTCAAGGTTGTAAATCAAGCCATAAATCAAAGAAATAACTAGTCATCAAAGAACTAGTCAAGACCATAGATTTAGGAGAGAACTAGACATCGGGAATCTAGTCAATACCATAGATCAAGGAAAGAACTAGTCAATATCATAGATCAAGGAAATAACTATACCTAACAACTAGATAATATCTCGTAATATCTAAATAAGATAAAAGAAATATCCACACACATAACTGGGTGAGAATAAATATAGTAAAGGTAAATAAAGTACCTAGGTGAACATGAGCTAAGGTAAATACCTACTCTAACAGCCTAAAACCCCTGAAATTTCATTCTATGTACATATCTCGGTTGATTTTCATCGGTAGTATTTGAGAAAACAAAGATGGTGATGTTTCTTTGATGGCAAGTTGAAGGAGGGAAAATATTATGTTATGTGTTTGAATGTTGTTTACTTATAATGTTGATGCCATTTGTAGGTTTTGAAGTATTTGTAAATATAATATTGTGTTGAGAGCATTTTCAAAGAAGTATATCTTCATATGTATTCACGAGACAAGGTTGATTGTCTTGGTAGCTCTTCATTGCATCTTGTTGAATATTGTTGAAGACATAAATTCATTGTGATCTGATGTGAGTATCAATAAAGTGTGGTGATTTGATTTGAGTATCAATATAAGTGGTTTTTGAATAAATTATGATCCTTGATTTTATTTTATTTCATGGTGAAGTCTACTTTCTTGCGATTACACATCGATACTTGTATTTCATGAAGATGTGTGTTTGATGTTTTGAAGTATAGTATGAAAAGTTTTATTGGGGATTGATTCACACCCCATCTCGATTCTTGTCACTTATAACAATTGGTATCGGAAAGTGGCCCTTGAAATTATCCTAACAAGATAGAGGGAAATATTTTTGGACAACTATGGGGTATATCTATTGGCCTATTAGAAGTCATGTGAACTTTAGATAGAGAAATAATTTTTGTAATGTATGAGGAAACACTCAAGGTTTTCAAGACTCAAATTTAGGAGGCCCAAGATGAGTTGAATATCGAGAGGGAAGTGTTTCTCAAACAAGAGGCTGAGAAATATGAACTGAAGAAAGAGTTAAGAACCATGAAAAGAAAGGTATTATATTTTCAAGAGAGTTCAAAAAATATGAGTAAGATGTTGGGAAAACAAAAGGTTTAAGGTGGTCGAACAGGCCTAGGATTCATAGAGGACTCATCCAAATCATAAAATATTGAAGAAGAATCAATTCACTGATCTAATGAAAAAAGGCAGCCAAGAAATGGAGAGATTTTAGCTTCCATCTCCTAGAAGATCATCTATCAGAAGCCAAATGCATATAGGTATGGTGTTTTTCATGGTAATTGTTATAAGTGTGGTGTTTATGGACATAGAGCTAGCATGTGTAGTCCTAAGGTTGAAAAGAAGGATGATTGCAAAGGAAAGGTTTAGGAGCATCATTGTGAAGGAAATAATGAAGAATAATGTCAAGACAAGGAAAAAATGTTGGTCATAGATATGGTGTTGTATGTTACATTTGTCATGAAAAGGGACATCTTGTAAAGTATTGCAAAAGGGACAATCAAACACTAAAAGGTATGTAAGAAAGTTCAATGGATATTTCTATACTTGTAATGGTTATGGACATAGGGATTTTGAGTGTAAAAGAAGACAAGTGGAATGTTTTAGGTGCCACAAGGTAGGGCACATTACAAGTTTTTGTGATGCAAGACAGTTGAAGAAATAAACTCATGGATCTAAGCAACAAGTTCAAAAGTACAAGAAGAAGGAAGAGGCTAGCCAAGGTGTTCAAGAGGATTTCAAGAGTGTGACTGATAAAAAGAGGAGTCTACTATGAAAAATGAAGAATCAAAAAAGAATGAATCAGTCAAGGAGAAAGAAGAGGGCTTGATACCTTCTTAGGTATCTCATCTAGCCCTATATGATGATATGTACGTCTACTAGGCTTCTTAGAGGTGTATTGGTTCTAATTCAGATTTGGAGAGAGGGGGAGATGTCTTGGTCAATGTGTGTATTATCCATGGGGTTAAGGTATATCATTTTAAGTCCATAAGCATTTTCTTTTTATTCAAAATGGTTGGTCATGTTGTAAATTTCAAAATTTGTCAGTGGTCTTTAGTATGTTTTTGAGTTCTTTGAGTCTAAGTTTGCATTATCATAGTATAGTGGTATGTCTAAGATGACTTAGAAGTATTATGATTCAAGTTATTATCTCAAAAAATGTTTCTTGTGTCATGACATCCATGTTAAGAGTCCAATTGTTTGCGGGATATATGTCCAGTAATTGTTGTCTTGAATAGAAGTCTATGGTATATCATAATGTCTAGTCTGAGTCCAAAGGTACATTATGAGATTTTAATGAGCTTCAAGAGCATCATTCATGCGTTTCCAAGTATTTATAATGTTATTTATGATATGAAAATGCTTCATAGGCTTGTTGAATATGCTCAAAATTCATAGAATACTCATTTGTCTTGAGAATTTTGTTATGGTCTCATAATTTCTTCTAAGCTTAAATGTTTCCTATAGAAAATAATAATCAAAATGGAAGTGTGTCATCAAAATGATGAATTGATCAGGTGTTCACTTAAAAGGTGGTTTGAGATGTGATGATGTCAAGCCAAATATGTTCAAGTGCAAAACTAGGTGGATCGAGGTATGAAAATGATGTTCAAAGATTCAAATCATATCAAAAGGTTCTTAGGAGGTTAAGGAGTGTTATTAAATTTTTATGGTCTATCTTGAGATCTTGAACTAAAAAATTATGCATCTTTGAAGCTTCTTTTCCCTTTCTTGGTTCAAAAGATGTATAAAGAGTTATATGAAGAAAAACCATTAGTTAGAGGAGAAAATGGTGGATCTCAAAGCTATAAAAAAATTAAAAGTATCTTAGCAAGGTGAATTTTGAGATTTAGGAGGTTTTAGACCTTGTAAGTGTCCTCTTTTCTTGGAATTAATGACTGTATAGTGACTTAACAAAGAAAGAGTAAAATGACCTAATTAGAGAAGGTTAATCTTGCAATCTGGGTATGTTTCCTTCAGTGTGATTCTTCAAGGTTCTTGGAGGTTGTATTTTGGCCAAATGGGTATCTATAATAGGTAATTTTTCTTCGTGTAAGTTCATTTATCAAAATTTAGGTGTGATTCTCATGATTTTAAGGGCTAGTTGACTAAGTGTGTGTAATTTGATAATGAGATGATGATATAGTGAGTGTAGTGATTCTCGGAGCTTGCGATTCATGGATAAGGTGGTACTAATTCAATATTAGTATATTTAAAGATGAGAAAAGTTTGTAATCTATGGTTTTTGTGTTTGTAATACATCATGAACAATGTTAAAGTTGAATGTTTGACTAATGACCTATAGGTGGTCATTGTTTCTTGTATGACCTCTATAAGTTTCTTGAGGTGAATGCAAGCTTGTACAATATCTAAGAGAGATCTTCTAATTAGGGAATGTGGTCACCTCATCCAAATGTGATTATATTAGTAGATAAGGACGTGATTCTATGAACATTATGGTCCAAGGGTTGTATCTAATCATTTACGGTGGCTGGAATGAGCTTCTACAGTATCTTTTACTTGAGTACTCGAGAGTATCTTCAATGAATCTTTTATGGAGGATTAGTGTGAATCATTATGTGAAGCTTGTTATAAATATGTATAATCAAGGGTAAGGTATTATGTATCTTAGATGTCAATGGTGTGGAAAGGAAGTACCAATTTTTCACGTTATGTCTCAAGTAATTTGTGACATGAAAATGGAGTTCAAAGTGAAGGTTCCATGGTATGTGAATCTCTACAAATTCCATAAGATATTGATCAAATTTTTGAGGATGAAAGCATGTTCTAATAATTTTCACAGTTTTTTTGAGTATGTACAATCAATACATAAAGATTGTGTTGTCATGAAATAGGCTAGGAGTCAAAAATTGTGTTCCTTGATGTTGAAAAACTAAATTGTGAGAGCTTTCTCTCGAGGAGAGTCTCAAATAAATTTAAAATAGTGATCTGTAATCTCAAGAGCATAGGGAGATATCTACTTTTATTTGAATAAAAGTGAAGTTAGTTAGATGACATAGTTCTGAAATATGTAAGATCATAGGCTATAAGTCAACATCAAATAATGACATTGTATGGTCATGATGAATTTACAAAGCATTCAATTCATGAAAGAGGCTTCTACATCTTCTTATATAAAATTCTAGGTATACTCTATGGTAATTGTTTCTCTGGAGAATTTTGCATAATGTTTACTGATTAGATGAGTAAATGCAAACATGTAGTTGGTATTTTTTCCACACAATTGTCTTCTACAAACTCGGAAAGCATATATGACTCTTTATGATTTAAGATAGTATTTTTGGAGTGCGAGATATTAGATACATCCTTTCAAGTACTTGACTAATGTATTCAATCTATGATTGGTGTTTATGTGGAGAAAAATATCTTTGAGCTATCATAGGTTAGTATAATACTATTTGGTCTATTATGTGTCTTTTGATTGGTGTGCATGAGTGTAATTCAGATTGAAGCCATGTTCATGATAAGAGAAGTAGGGTCTACATGGTCAACTTACTCAAATATGGAGTTCACAATGAAGGTTGGTATGAGATTCTTTATGAATGTGGTAAAGGAAAAATGAGGGCTACGGAGTGCGGGATATATACAATAGGCAAAGTATGGTGATTCCATAGGTAAAAATGTTTACCAATTTCATCCATAGTATGATATGGTGTGCTCGAGACTTATCTACATAACCTAGGAAGTGTTAATGCTTCGCTCCTTATAGAAATAGATAAGGTTAGGGTTAGGAGGAATACCCGTAGAATGTCGAGATGATGTGCGCGTACCGTAGAGAAAGATCAGCCGACTCGCGAAGAACTCCTTTTGTCTCTAGAAGGACTACCCGCAAATAAGAACACAAGACCACAAGATTTTGATTAGATAGTAAATGAGGGAATCGCCTTGGGCCCAGAAATATGAAACTTCCTTTCGAAGGTGGTCAGCCTCTCGCCGATATGAGTTAACACAAAATACTGTAAAATATCAATTAAATTGCTTGGCTGAACTGGGTAGGGGAAAGGCTGTTTTTCCTGGTTTTTGATCAAAGGAACCGATGCTTTGCTTACCTATAACCGATGGCGGTTACTGATAACCGATACCGGTGGGTTCTAGGATCTTCTGGGCTGGTTGTGGAGTTTGTAATGGCTGATTTTTGGATAGTTTTTGGGAAACGGGATGGTTAGAAACAAAAGAATGACAAATAGAGGCAATGGTACGCTTGATAATGGATCCGTAAACGGATTTGGGAGGACCGTAATTCCAAAAGCATAAGAAATGTTATAATGGAGGACATGCAAGATGTAACTTATCGGTTTTTGACGAAGATGCCAGCTGATCTCCTCGGCCGCCAACTCTTCCGGTTTCTTCACTCGCCTCTCGCTTGGTCAAGTGAAGTTCGACTCGCTAATCGCTTTGGACTCTCCTTTGATTCAAAAATCCTTCGACTGATCTCCCAAAATGAAATTCCGATCCGTTGTTTTGGTTTGGGGAGCCCATTTACAGGGAACCGATGGCGGTTACGTAACCGACGGCGGTCGAGTAGAACCGCATCGGTTAGGAAAAAGTAGGCTATTTTTAGTAAAATAGCCCACCTTCCCCGCTTTTCTCCCGAGAGATCAGCCATGGGCTTGGTCAAGTGGCTAGAAGGTCGGCTTTTGGGTGCGAGTAAGGAGGCATTAGTTATGGATGTGAGTCTGACCAAGTCATGGGTCCTAATTAGGTTAGTTTAGGTTAGGGCTAAGTCATGGTGAGGTGGGCAAGTGAGGTGGCGGTATAGGTGATGTGGATTTATCAATTATGAGGTAATTAATAAATAATTGTGTAAGGTTTAGGTGATGAGTTTAGGTCATGAGATGAGATGTGGGTCACAAGGGATCGTAAGACACGAATTTGGTGTCTACATTAGCCCCTTATCATCGTCGTAGCTTGTTTTGTAAAAGTCACATGACAATAATATGAAGTGGTTTCCCCGTTAAGGGTATAGGTAATCCCCCAAATCTATCACAGATTGGGTGAACGGGAAATCGTGATAGGGTCGATAAAGGGTATATGTTGTTGAGAGAATGGTAAGGTGTGGGGTAGGTCCAAGGAAGCATACACATGTCAAATGCAATAGATGACTAGGGTACATGATTCGACGAGCAAACCAAATGATGTATAGTAAAGGTCGATAGTTTATCCAAACAAGGGTGATATAATCCCGTATCCAAGGCATAGGAAGTAGCTCCAGTGGTATATAATGTAAGGTACAAGAACGCTTAGGCATGTTCGGCAAGCACTCAAATGGTTGGTTTGGTTGAGATAAACGTCACGGTCCAGGTCTAGGCAAAGTTGGTCAACAGATCAAGTCAAGGACCCTAATCATGCTAAAACACGAACAGTGAGCTCGATTGAACAAAAAGCTACATGATGGATGGATAAATTAAAACGGTGATCAGTGGGTATGGTATGGTTAATCGCGCGGCCTTAAGGTCGGGCCAAATGGTTAGGTGCGCAAATGGAGTGAGGCCTCGGGGTCGGGCCAAATGGGTCGGGCCTCGGGGTCGGGCCAAATGGTTTGGTCGGGCCTCGGGTCGGGCCAAATGGTTTGGCCAGCGCCTCGGGTCGGGCCAAATGGTTTGGTCGGGCCGGCCAAATGGGGTCGGGCCAAATGGTAGGTCGAGGCCTCGGCCCGCCAATGGTAGGCGAGGCCTCGGGTCGGGCCAATGGTAGGTTGAGGCCTTGGCCGGGCCAATGGTAGGTCGAGGCCTTAGGGTCGGGCCAATGGTAGGTAGGTCGAGGCCTCGGGTCGGGCCAATCGGGTAGGCCTGCGGGCCAAATAAATGGTAGGCCTCGAGGCCTTAGGTCGGGCCAATGGTAGGTCGAGGCCTTAGGCCGGGCCAATCGGGTAGGTCGAGGCCTTGGTCGGGCCAATTGGTAGGCGAGGCCTTAGGTCGGGCCAATTGGTAGGCGAGGCCTCGGCCGGGCCAAATGGTAGGTTGAGGCCTCGGGTCGGGCCAATCGGTAGGTCGAGGCCTTGGGTCGGCCAATCAGGTAGGTCGAGGCCTTGGCCGGGCCAATCAAGGAGGCCGAGGCCTTGGGCCTCAGCCGGCCGACAAGTGAAAAATGTGGTGTTCAAAGAAAGGTGGATATAGGCGATATGTGGTTAAAAAAGAGGCAAGGAGGTAAATAGGGCAAAAAGATAAAATGGGGTGAAAGTTGGGATTAAACCGATGTCGATTCTACATGACCGATATCGGTTAAGGGACCGATACCGGCTTTTTAGGGCAAAAAGAAACCGACACCTGCTAAGGCCGAAAACCTATAAAAAGAAAATACGGCCCGTCATTGTCACTTTGGTTATTATTCGTAATCCAAATTAACTTGTCTCGACGTGGAGAGTTGAGTCGAGGGGTATTGAGTGAGGTGGAGCTATTTGATCAAGTGAGAGAGTCGATAGGGGCCCGAATAGTTGAGGAGGCCAGCAGTGATTGGCCGGGGACCCAAAGCAGATCGATCGGAGCCATGGCACAGCAGAGGAGCCGGAGGGGCCGGACCAGCCGACCGCCACCACCCATCCCACCACGACGACGTGTCGTCGCACTCTGTAGGTTCTAAACTCTTTATTTTGGTGATTTGGTTGAGTTATGTTGTTTTTGGGATTTGGGTAGAATTGGTATTTTGAGGAAATAATGGGTAAATGGAGGTAATTTGAGAAAGGGAGAGGGTGATAGGTTAGATAGGCTAAGGCGGCTAGGTGTGTAAAATTTTAGGGGTTTTGGGTGGGTAGATGGGTAGAAATAGGTAAAAATGAGTTTTGGGGCCGTGCGCGGTTCGGCTCGGGTAGGGACAAAGGACCGATGTCGGTCACTAGGCACCCAGATCGGCCGAAAAAAGGTAAGGTTCTGCTTGATCGAAACCGGTCGGTTCGCATCGGTCATCGGGGTGGGGTCAGGCGTCGGGGGATTGGGCTGTGGGTGGGTTGGGTGGTGAGTGGGTGGGGGGTTGGTTTGGTTTGGTTTGGTTTAGGGGGGTGGATTGGGTTGGGTTTAGGGTGGGGGTTGGGTTGGGTTGGTTTAGGGTGTAGGTTAGATTGGGTCGGGTTTAGGGGTTTAGGTTTTGTGGGGTGGGTGGTTGAATGGGTGGGTCAAGGTGAGGTGGGTTGGTTTAGTTAGTTGGGGGTTTAGGATTTAGGGTCTAGGTTTTTGGGGGTCAGGGGTTGAGTGGGTTGGGTCAGTTGAGTTGGTCAGGGGTGGGTTGAGTTAGTTGGTAGGGTTTAGGGTTTAGGGTCTAGGTTGAAGGTGGTGGGGTGGTTGAATGGGTTGGGTTGAGGTGGGTTGGTTTAGTTAGTTGTGTAGGGTTTAGGATTTAGGGTCTAGGTTTTTGGGGTCAAAATGGGTTGGGTTGAGTTGGTTGGGGTGGGTTGAGTTAGTTGGTAGGGTTTAGGGTTTAGGGTCTAGGTGTGAAGGTGGGTCAGGGATGGGATTGGGTTTAGAGTTTGGGGTGGAGAAAGGTGAGGTGTGGGTTTAGATTTTGGGTGTTACAAAAGGGGGTTTAGATGGTAAAGTAGGTGTTATAATAAAGAGTGGGTCTAAGAATGTGGGTTGGTTTTTTTTTTTTTTTTTTTTTGCAGCACGCAAAGCCAGCTGACGATGCGTGATAGATGCCTCCACTATCGAGTCGGATGAGGCCACACATATCCGCGCGCGCATTGGGCCATCATGCGCGAGGTAGGACTTGGGGGGTCCAGAGGTACAGAGCGATGACAGAGATCACACCGATGGTCGCCCTCATCGAGAGATGGGATCCCGGCCAATGTGTTCCATCTCGCCGACCGGGAGATGACGGTCACATTAGAGGATGTGTATCGCATCCTGCGGCTACCGATCGAGGGAGAGGCCGTTTTCCAGGTAGATTCAGAGACTGCCATGGATAGCATACTGCAGGTTTTTGGGGATGCAGCCGCGCTTCTTACATATCATAAATACGAGCATCGATATGGTGACATGTACCGCGCACACAGACATGAGACACGGCTTGCCGTGTTGATGATGATAGGGATCACCTGCTTCGCCCTCCCGGATTCAGAGGGAGGCCGCTTCCCACGGGCATTGATGGGGGTGCTACTGGAGATGGTGGAGGAGCACACTGTTTGCATGGGCACCAAAGCAGTATCCGTGCAATTATACAGGAGTTATGGGGCTATCACGAGGAGGCGATTTGGTATTTGTTCTACATTTTGTTGATCATGGGGGCATACGAGCACATCGTATGCATCAGTGCAGAGGGCTACCCCAAAGAAATTGTGGGCCACAGTCGTGGTACCGATATGGATTTCGAGGTGGTCAGGGATCGTGGGCCACCACGAGCAAAATTGCAGGCAGTCGGGATGTGGCCTACTATAGACATATGTTAGAGGGCCTTACAAAGAAGAGACATTATATGGAGACCCTGGCAGAGGTCACCACTGGGCAGAGGAGCCACAGACACCGCGCCCCGATCCAAGATACATTCCTGATAAAGCAGATTGAGGCCGGAGAGTACGAGCGATACCCTTAGAGAGGGTACGCAGCAGCAGATGGGGCCGCCACAGACGAGCCACCTCCCTTCCCCAAGACAGAGGGATGATGTAGAGGCCCCACCGCCAAAGACCACACCCTGGGATCCGACCGGGTAGCGAGAGACCAAAGCAGGAGAGGGTGTGGATGATGCCGGGTGCACGGCAAAGATACAGTGGTCCGGGGGTCAAGGGCAGAGAGCAAATGAGGATAGTACCGCCTGCGCAGCCAGACTTGGCCGCAGCAGCATCGCAGAGAGAGATCAGCTCCGGGGCAAAGTGCAATACATAGGATAAATGGTCACGCCACAGCACAGATAGGGGTCCTACAGGGGCAGCTAGCCCAGCTCAGTGTGCACAGTGTGCAAGCACCACCACCAAAGAAGACACAGCACAACAGTGCAGTATGTGCACAGCAAATGCATTCAAAGAAGAAGACAAACACACCCGATACCACCACGGCCACAAAAAGTGTGTACAGCACAGTAAGACTCCCACCAAAGACCACAAACACAAAGCGCAGTACAGCTCGGGGATATTGGTGTTAGGTGCCAGGGACCAAATTTCCCAGCCTCCTTCAAAGGGCGAGAGATCGTTATATGGAGGTTAGAGCAGAGGCCCGTTATTATCGTGGATATTCTTGATAGTAGCGAGTCGAGTATCGTGCGATGCAAAGATATATGGGCGGAGACCTCGCACAGCCAGAGATCTCAGGGAGGGGCAGCTACAGCTGGCGTGTCCGTGACGGGCAGGAGGCGAGAGGCACCACAGGGACCAGCGGGGAGAGGTGCCGAGGGCGGTGGGGAGAGCTGATAGATCCCCGACATGGTTTTCAGATAGGACATGGGCACCGGTCTCGCGAACCGGTCAGATTGATAGAGGCCTGCGTGCCTACACTTATTCATTGTTTTGATTTATTTATTTATTATATACCGGCCTGCGAGCCGAGTACGGGTTGTACATTTGATACCGGCCTGCGAGCCGAGTATATTTTTGATATGAGAGACCGGCCTGCGAGCCGAGTCGATATTTTTGGTAGGTATTGCGGCCTGCGTGCCGGCTTTGGTATATTATGAGATCACAGAGGCCCCGATGTAGGGCACATTGTATTTTTGAAAACTGGGATATATATATATATATATGATGATGTTTTGATCCACATGCTGTGTTTAAAATGTGTTGAAATAAATGGTTGGTAATATATAGAATGTGTGATGAGTTTAATTGACATGTTGATAGATAGATGATGCTGATGTTTTTGTTTGTTTGTGCGTATATATGAATGTCAGGTTATGTGATAAATTGGTGGTTTTGTGACAGTGTGATATATGTAACTGATGAGTTGGATCTAAATGATGTATAGAGTGATAGTTTTTTGTATCTGTAGTTGATGGTTTGTTTATTTATAAAATAAATGATGTTGATGAAATTGTAATGCTATGTGTGGTGGATGAACAAAATGTGGTAAATTGTGTTGTTTATGCAGGCAAAGAGGCGGGCGCGACAAAAATTTAGAGGAGAAATGAAGAAAAGAACCCTGTTTCAAAAAGGAAGGTGTGTAACCGATATCGGTTAGGGAACCGATATCGTAGTCATGTGACGATATCGGCCAACTAACCGATACCGGTTATTTAGGTATGAGCTTTTCTAAAAATAGAAAAGCTAGGGTGGCAACTTAAGTTTTAATTTTAGAGCCATGCAAGAGGTTAAATACGCGAACGCGACGCTTTTTTACGACTGAGACAGGATTTTGCATGAGAGATTTGGGTGAGAAGGAGAAAAGAGACAAGGAAAGTAAATGTGATCCGAGGTTCAGAAGGCAGAAAGACAAAGTTGAAAAGGGTGGTGATCATGGCAGAACGAGGAGAAGCATCCAGCGCAGCAAGGACAGAGGGAAGACAAGGGCCACCTCAAGTCACGCAAACCCAAGAGGTATCATTTTGTTTGTGATTTAACTACCGCATGTTTTGTGAATAAGATGGGGAGAGTAGGTGGGTAGATATGAGAAAGAAAACATGATAACAAGGGTCAGCAGTGAGGTAAGTGTTACAGGTAGGCAATCGTGGGTTTCGTGTATATGTTTGCATGTATAAAAAGGAATAAACGAGCAAATTATCATCGTAGGTGGTTGTTTTTAGGGAAGGTGAATATAATCGATAGTGACCGGTAGCGGTTAGGGAGAACCGGTATCGGTTACTTAACCGATATCGGTTATGTATAACCGGTACCGGTTCCTGGAGAAATTTCCAGAATGTTTGAAAAAGACTCTAATGGATTGAATGGTTGTTTGTCGTTTTTGGCGTATGCAGGCAGAGACAGGGTTGAGGATGAATGATAAGCGTACGTCACGTTGTCGCTAATCCGAGCGGATGTAACACCAAATGAATGGACATTGATAAATCGTTTGGGGTTAAGTGGAATCTGTTATTATTCACGAATCGCACGTAACCATGGTATGTTACAGGCGCTGATTGAGAGATGGAATCCCGAGACAAATACCCTTCTATCCGCCAACAGTGAAATGACAAAGAATATCGAAGATGTGTTTCGATTTTGAGACTTCCTATTACAGAGAACCAAGATATCGTGCACTACCTAAATACGGCACTGGGAGCGATAACAAGCAGATTTGGTCCATACGCACGAGATTTGACACAAATGAGGTTTATCGCTTTCATATGGGGTAATGTATGCAAAGACACCCCGAGGAGACAAGGTTAAGCAAGTGATATTAATGATAGCAGAGGGTATTATGCATTACCGAGGCTAAGGGGGAAGATTTCCAAAGGCATTGATGTGTGTTATCCGGGAGATGATAGAAAGGAATGTGACTTTTGCATGGGCACCGCGTATTTGGCGAGCTATACAGGGGTTTATGGGCTCAGAGGCGAAATCACGTAATCCACACCGGATAGTTCATACTTATTACACTGTGGGCCTATGAGCACATTGTTTGTGTGCGACTAATAGGCCGATCCATCCAGCAGAGAGAGACCGAGTACGAGGTCGGGATTCGACGATGGGTCCAGATGCAACAAGAGGCCGATCCCGTGCCGTGACAGTGATATTGAGTATTACAGCAGGTATGGGAGAGAGTGACGGTTATGGATATCTGCTGAGGCCATACGGAAACTATATGGTAACCGAAATCATAGCCGAGGAGTTGAGAGGTGTTGAGCGATCGAGGTGGATCGCGGGCACAAAGCCGTGAATATGAGAGGATTCCTATAGATCGCGCGCGCGACAATTTGATTTGTGCAGGCAGACATACCACAGCTTATAGACCATATATGAGGATCGATGCCGAGGCAAAGATTCTCACCACCCCGCCAACACCTCCGTAAGGGCCTCGAGGAGATAAAGCAGCCGATCGCAGGTAATGGATGCAGGAATGACAGAGGCCTATAGATTATGGTGGGTAGCAGAACTGCGAGGTGTACGTGAGCGCCCGACATAGCATAGTGATTACAGCAGAGAGGGATCGCCTGCAGCGCTTGGTTCAAAGCAGCTCCAAACGCAGTGAATGAGACAAGAGGATTGGTAGTGGTCATGAGTCACGGGCGGCGAGACTAGAGGTCGGAGTTCTCCATGCGAGAGGGCGTATTCATATGTTACAGAGAGATCGCAGATCAAATGGCGGTACCAATAGCCGCGCAGGTACTTTGAGGACAGAGAGGCCCGGCGAGAGGGGTCGACGATCACGATCATCACCTAGTTCGGGATGAGTTGTGATGGTCTGAGTATATGTTAGCGAGGTATGAGAATAAATAAGGATGCCGACCTGCGTGTCGATGATAAAGAAGATGTATTTGTTTAACATCTAAATAAAACTGAATATGTATGTTGATTTGAGTTATGATAATAATAAGATTGTCGGTGTTTTGATTTTCGGTGTTTCGAAAAAAGGATAAAGAGAAATGTGATTAAAATAAAAATACACAAAAATATTTATATTCACCACACAAGATAGGTTATGGTAGGGGATGGTCGAGCTAACCTTGGGAGACCCCATGTCTCCGAAGTGCTCGCTACATAGCCCATCGCACAAAGCAAGGAAGGGCCTCGCATCGATGTAGTTCTCCTTAGGATCGTGGAGGGGTGAATTTAGGCAATTTGGTATGGTTTAGGCAATTTGTCGCTTGGTAAAAATTTGATGTTGGTAGGGTAATGTTGTTGGTGCTGATAGGATAATGTTGTTGGTGTAGGTATAGGTAAAGCAAAGGTTAGCATACCCAAGTAGTAGGGAATAGTGTCCTGATTAAGATCAACACACAATTCTAGACGCGAGGCAAAGTGGAAAGAGTGCTCCGTAGGTGAGAAGAGCTAAACAAACCACACAACGTAGAACGAGCCTGAAGCCCTAAATGCCGTGCATAGACGAGAAGTCCATAGTTGAAAAGAGTTGTATGATCACAATATATCAGGTGTACGTTACGTCCCTTGAATTGAAACAAATGGTGAGATGAGGTGGATGATATAGCTGAGGTACAAAGAACTTGTTACAACGAAAGAGAACCTACCCTAAATAGACAAGTCCATGACCCAAAAAGTTCTTTTGAATGAGGCTTTTATTTTATTGAATGTAGACTGATCGATGCGGGAAGTCTACAAGGGATATTGATTGTTTTATTCTTGAGGTCTTCACGAAGCTGATCAATGCGAGAAGCTTCTGATAAAGGCTGACTGTGTATAGCTGTCCTTCGGGGGAGCAGTCTATTTATAGTAGCAGAGATGATTTTAGTGCATAGCTGTCCTTCCTGGGAGCAATATTTATATAAGAACGCAAAGAATAGTTTGGCATATAGCCGTCCTTCGAGGGAGCAATATATTTAATTTAGATGACTAGATGTTCTTTTTATGCGTGAAGCATCTAGTTTAGTAGGAAGTTTGACTCAAGAAAATCCCATAAGAATACGGCTTATTTTAATACTTTGAAGTCATGGACTAGACTAAAAAGGGGAAGGCATCATCAAGGGGAGGTGAGGATCAAACTATGTGAGCTTGATTTTATTTCGAGAGTATTAGAAAACAAGTGTATGTAGTGGTAAGTGAGCTCAAGGACGACGAAGCAGAGGTAGATAAGAAGTGATATAACACTAGATTCAACAAAGAGAATGGTCGAAGATGTAAGGCATTAGGGGCTCAGCTCAGTTTACCATTGCTTAAGCTAAACGATAAGTACCCGATCCATAGATGTGAGTGATTATATAAGGCCCAATCCAATCGGGAGCAAATTTTCCACGCTTGCTCTTTTCAGTTTGGTTACATGTTGATTCTCTTTGAGGACAAGATCACCAACCTTAAAGGTACGCTCATGAAGTCGCTTATCATAAGCACGTTTAATGCGTTTTTGATAGATTTGAAGGTGATCAAGAGCCGTAAGACGGCGTCGCTCAAGAAGCTCTCACTTGGGCTAACCGCTCTTGCGGAAATCATCGCTGGTGAGAATATCCCAAGAGATATTCTAAGGAGGGTATTTGTATTTCGAGAGGCAAAACAGCCTCTGCAAGCCGTATACCAAAGAAAAGGTGTGGCATTAGTAGAAGTACGAATGCTAGTACGATAAGCCCAAAGGGCAAAGGGAATGTGATCGTGCCAATTTCTTCCGCATTCATCGACAACTTTCATGAGGATTTTGGTTAGTGTTTTATTAGAAGACTCGGCTTGCCCATTGGCTTGTGGATAGTAAGGTGATGAGAAACTAAGTTTGATACCAAAGTTGTCACAAAGGTCTCGCAACAACTTGTTTTTGAAAAGATTTTCCATTATCTCGTTATCAAAGCGTGAGGAACACCAAAACGACAGATAATGTGGTGGTTAATGAACTCGACAATTTTTTCTTTTTTTTGATTGAAATGAGTGGAATAGCCTCCACCCATTTTGTGTAATATTCGGTCATTCATGAGTATCCAACGGTGACGCTGTGAAGAGGTTGGGTGAATCTCACCAATAAGGTCTAAACCCCACCGTGAGAAAGGCCAAAGATCTCGAGCGATCCGGAGCGGGTGGCTAGGAGTATGTTGAAGGTCAGGCATGTTGTCGACACATAACACAACGCTTAACATATTCGTAGCAATGTTATTGAGAGTAGGCCAATAATAACCAAGGCGAAGGATTCGCTTGGCCACGGCAAGGCCGCTAAAATGTCCACCACAAATACCGCCATGGACCTCGCTGATGGTATGAGTGGCCTCCATGCCGCTAGACAAATGGAAGGAGGATACCATCAAAGCCACGTTTATAGAGGAGTCCCCCCCCATGACAACATAACGCGAAACACTTTTAAGAAAAGCACGCTTTGCACAAGCTACTAGTAAGATCAGTGTGGGAGGACAGAGATCAGTAAGGTAGTCGTGAAATCGGTGGTACTGTATCCCGTGAATTAGTAGACACGATTTATCATACAAACTACCGGGGTTGAATAGATGGGGCAAAAAGTTGTTGGACCACGACGAATAATTCGTAGTCAATAAGCGCATGGAATTTGCGAGGCTAAGCAAGCCATAGTATCCGCAAATTTGTTAGTGGAGCGGGAATGGTCAGATAGAATAAAGGGGTAAATAAAGCTAGAAGTGAATCCACATAGTGTTTGTATTTTTGAAGTTCCTCGTTTTTGCATTGGTAGACGCCCATAACTCGATTGACTACCAATCGAGAGTCGCCAAAAATGTTGATAGATTTGATACCTAAGTGTAACGCAACTCGAGACCCGCAACAAGGGCCTCGTATTCTCATGTATTATTAGTGCAAGGGAAATCAAGTCGGAATGAAAGAGGCATAGGTTCAGCGTTGAGAGGAATGAGAACAACGCCAGCCTCCTCCGCCGCGCCGGCATTTAGATCCATCAAGAAGAGGGTCATTGGGTACGACTCTCCGTGAGGGAAAGAGTAGCGATGAGTTCGTCTGAAATGTGAAATTGGTAAATTGTTCCCCTGAGAGCGCCCGCAAGTTGGTCTCGCGATGGTTTGTCCTTTGATTGATTTCTCGTGGATAAACTCAAGGTCGAGGTCGGCGAGAAGCATGAGCCATCTAGCAATGCGCTGGTTCGATGAGGTTTGGCGATATGTAATGGATGGGGTCTCAGATTGGTGATGACGAAAGTCTTGTGATTTAGAAGGTAGTGTCGAGTTTGGTGGCAACGAATGATAGGGGCAAGGCACAATTTTTCTACATGTGTGTACCTAGTCTCATAGTCCACCAAAGTACGACTTATATAATAAACGGCTTGTTCGTGATTCTCGTGAGTCACGATGTGCAAGCAAGCATGGCTCCTACAAATATGGGTCGGTGGTGGAAAGGTAAAGGTAGAAAGGGCGGTTGTCTTGGGGTGGGATAAGCACGGTGGTCAGAAGAGATAAGCTTTGAGAGCTTCAAGGCTTGGTGACATTCTTCGCCCATCGGAATGCAATATCCTTTTTAAGGAGGTGATGGAAAGGTCGACACCGATCCGAGAGTCGGGAGATGAAACGCCGATAGATCGAGCTTACCTTGTAAACTACGCAGCTTGTTTGAGATTTTTGGGTGGGGGCATTTCTAGGATAGCTTTGACTTTCGATGGATCGACCTCAATGCCACGCAAAGAGACGATAAAGCCAAGAAGTTTTCCCGAAAGAACACCAAAGACACATTTCTTCGGTCAAGGCGATGTAATATTGTAACAGAATAAAGCATCAAAAATAATGGTTAAAACATCGAGATGTTCACTACGATGTTTAGACTTGCCAAGAAGATCGCGACATAGTCTTCAAGGATAGTGTGCATAATGTCATGAAAATGTAGGTCATAGCCCGCCGATAGGTAAAGCACCAAAGATTCTTAAGGCCAAATGGCATGACACGATAACAAAAGGTTCCCAAGGAGTTATGAAGGCAGCCTTGTGTTGATCGGCAGGGGCGACTAAAATTTGGTCAGATCCTCGAAAAGCCATCCATGAGAGAAAGCATTTCATGACTCGCAGTGAGATCAACAAGTTGATCAATACTGGGAGGGGGAAGTCATCCTTAGGGCAAGCGAGGTTAAGATCTCGGAAATCCGTGCATATCCGAAGTCCCCCGCCGCTTTCGTGATGTGTACGATGTTAGAAATCCATCGAGGATAGTCAATAGTGCAGTAATGAAGGAAACAGAAAGGAGTCGCTGGAGTTCCTCTTTGACCAAGAGAGCAATGCGTGGATGCATTTTTCTCAATTTCGTTTGACTGGTTTGGAATCGGGGTTTAGGTGATGTTATGGACGGCAATGGTAGGATCAATTCCCGGCATGTCAACAGTAACCATGCGAACGCTTGTCATGAGCACAGAGAAAGGTAGTAAAGGCGGCTTGTTCTCGATGTGTTAAGGGATTGTCCAATCTTCACTATGTGAGGATCTTCTCCGTGTGGATGTTGATTTCTATAGTAGATTCATTCAAAGATAGTTTGGGTTTCAGATGGTAGGCGCGCAATATAAGAATCATCCGCGCCTGTAAGTGAGTATGGAGTCGCTCATCCCGCATTCAACAACATTAATCAAAGGCGAATCCTCTTCGATCATGTCCGGATACGTATGGGAAGAGAAGATGGGTCCTCATTATCGCGCTGATAAGTGAGAGGACCTATGAAGATAGCATTTATGAAAAAAAAGTTAGGAGGGATAGATTCAGTGGTCCATCGATTCTCGTGGGTGATGATGGCAAAGTAGGTGATGATGTTTCTGGTAGGGGCAACGCCTTCCTCTTCCAGATACAAATGACAGAGGTGTCTCTTGTGTAGGTGTTTCGAAAACCGAGACCACCGCGATCATTATGTTTGCGTGTGGTCACGGAATGAGTGTATGTCGGCCTTGTCGTCAGAAGGCCAAAACCAAAGCCTTCCACGCACAAATGAGTCAAGAAGGTGAGGGATGAAACGACGATTTGTCAAGTATTGAAAATCGGATCGAAGGGAACCACACCAAGAGGAGGTTCAGTGATAATGGAGGATGTGTCAACACCCCCATACGTTAGGTTAGTGCGGCAATGGGGTGGTCCGTAAGAGATTACCTCCCCACGCGGCATACCGTAGGTGGGATGCGCATGTAATTGTCCGTACTCGCGGGTAGGGAAAGAACTAACGCATATAGCGGTACTCCCAAAGCGTGAGGCGATGAAAAACATCTACTAAGGGGTCTGAGGTTGGGATGTTAGCCATGGAAGAGAAGTGGTTTGTGATGGTGGTTTCATCTACCAAGGCGTAGGTGCAATGAGGTGGATGGTTGAGGTACATTCAAGAGGAAGTTGGGTCAAATGAATGTAATGGGTGTCTTAATTGGTATAAGCACATCGTTTGGGCGGTATAACATATCGCAAGTTTTGAAGGGGGAGGATCAGCTTTACAAAGGTAGACTTCCCTCGTACTCAAATTTTATGCATCGATGTAATGTTGAGGGAACGCATCCCATGGCTCGAATCCAAGGACGACCCAGCAATATATTATATCGAACTCTCCTTCAAGGACATAGAAGAGTTCGGGCAAAGTACGTGGGCCTACGCGAATGTTGAGGATCACGGTGCCTAAGGTAGAAGTAATAGCGCCATTCAATGATCGCAACATGATGGGGTTGGCACACATGCAACTAGAAGGGATGTTCATTTGTTGGAAGGCTTTCAAGAGATGATGTTTAGGCTAGCGCCCCACCAATCATAACCCGACGTACTCAATGTCTCGACGTAAGCGAAATGAAAAGGGCAGGTGGTCGTGGTCTTCTCGCACCAAAGTCGATAATTTCATCTTCCGAGAAACTAACCGCAGATGGCTTGTTGTTTTGAGACGTATGGTGGGGGGAGATGGATTGTTTGGTGAGAGAGGCAACGTGATTGGGTGTTAGAATGGAGGCAACGGGCAGGGTTTCGTTGGGTAAAACCTCTATCCTCAAGGATCTCAACGAGAGCTTGTCGATGAGATTCAAGTCCAATGAGATCATATAGTGTCATTTTTACTGCGATCGATGAAGCCGTTTGATCATGGTTCTGGTGGGCAACTCCATTAGAGACGGATAGGCGGGTCCGCGAATAACCACTTTAGGTGGTGGTGTAATCGGGATGGTCAAGGAGAAAGAGATGCCGCAGTGTGTTTTCTTTCGCTTTCCCATTGTTTTTCTCGTCTCTCGAGTAATGACACTAATCATATTAATCTCGTAGACCCGAGATGAAGAAGATGGTTGGGATAATTCATGGTCTTTAAGAGGTGGGGTCAGAATAATGATCGATCTTGGTGAGGCGGGACAGATGGTATAGTAGAGGGAATTGACGCTAGAGGTCTCTCCTTCGTAAGTTGTCTTTCTTAATCTTTCTATCCGGAAGAGGTGACCGCGAAGGATGGTTTTTAGAGCTTTGCATCCTTCCACATCATGTCCAGTGTGTGCGGTAGGCGCAGATTTTAGACTCATCATAATCCATGTGTCGGGGCTTAGACGGGTCATAAGGTCTAAGTGGAGGTAGGGAGATGGTCGCATTCTCCACCAACATAGCAAGGATTTTGGCGTAAGATCCTTTGAGTGGGTCAAAATCAAGAAGATGAGGGTATTGATTGTGTGGGTCAGTGGTAATGTTTGGGCGTGTTTAGTTCGTATGGGTGGTGGTTTAGCCGAGGGGTGCCGACACATGTTTTTCACTAAACGTGGTTTCTCGGACACGGGTTACGCTCAAATGGTTAGATGATGAGGCTACGATGGCATGGTAGCGGGAAACAACCACGAGAAAGGGGAGTGACAGAAAATAAATCCTTTGATGATGGGATTGGTTTAGGGTCGATAGTGGACCGATACGCGGGTAACGATGTTGTGATACCCTTGATCTCTCGTAGATAGGTGTAAAGGCGAGGTCGCTTTTGCGTAAAAACAAAGGAGGTATGATATATTGGTGTAATGTGGAGGGATGAGGTCCCAATATGGAAGGTGGGTGTGATGATGAAGGTTTTAATTGTGATAGAGACCCGGATTGCGTTCGCTCCTAGGTGGCGGACGGATTTATTTTTGATAGATCGAGTCGCTTAGGTGGGTGTGTCGATTGGGCATCGGTGAGGTCCCAAGCGTAGGGAAGATCCGTTAAGTTGATAGAAGTGGACGGGGCATTTGGTAGAGGTGAGGGGGTGAAGGCGAGAACAGGGCATTTTAAGCTTCGTAAGCACTTCGGGTAGATGGTGGAGACATCGATTAGTCATTTGCATTTGAGTAGGAAAAGGGGTACTCAAACGCTCCCATAGGGCCTCGTCTATCTTCTCGTGGAATGACAAATGTGTGTGATTTGTAATTTTGGTACGGAAGAAAGGTGGGTTGTAATTCCAAATTATCATGGGTGTGACACAGAGGGCGATGAGGCAATCGTATCAATAGATGTTAGGAGGTCAACCTGGTCGTTGAAAAGATTTAGGCGATGAGGGACTAATAGGTAGGAGGGCGTGTTCGAGGAGATCCGTCACATTAAAAGAATGTGGTGATGTTAGTGTAAGAGATTTCTGCTAAGGATGTCAAAAGGAGTGGTGAGCCTTCCTCTCAGTAAGCAAGAGTGGTAGAAGGGGACGTTTGGGAAATAGATAAATTAGATAAAGATCCGCCTCACACCTCAGGGATGTGGTGTAAGAAGACTCATCGATGAGAAGAGAAGCCCGGCGCTTAACTCTTCTATGGGTAAAGGAACGATTTCGCTTTGGCTTGATGGTGGTAAAGGAGGTTCGGGCTCCTGTGTTAGTGAAGAGGCTTGATTCAAAATTTTCTCGATAGAGGCTTTTGGCTGAGAATCGAAGACTGCATGGATCTCATGAACACTCTCCTCAGCTAAGATATCTTGGTTCACGTTGCTGCTGGACGAGTGATTCGGGAATGGCTTGTTGAAAATTTTCAGATTTCGGTTAGCAGGGGCGTTAGGATTATCGAGTGTTATATCCCCTGCATCAACCATTTCCTGCACTATGTTTTTCAACATCTTGCAGTTTTCATGACTATGTCCTTTTACGCGGTGAAAGTTACAAAAGTCATTTTCTTTGTACCAGGAAGGTATTGCGCGGGTGGAGTCAAACCCAGAGTGAGGTTTAACAGGGGGCAAGGTGATAGCCCCAGCTTTGAGCAATTTCTCCAATATCACATCATAGGTTTCTCCCAAGGGAGTGTAGCTGATGGGTTCGGCTTTGTATTTATAGGTGGTTTTTGGTGGAGTATTGGACGGTGGTTGGGATTTGACCATCACCGCGTGGACAGCTCCTTTTGATTTAGAAGAGGTGGACGCGTGAGGAGTGGTGGTATTTGGTTTATTGGTAGAATCAGGAGTTCGGAAAGTGGAGTTCTTGTTGCAAGAACCGCAGCTTTCTCTTCCTCTAAGGCTCGAATTTCTAATTTTCGAGCCATAGTAAAGGCCTCGCCGAATGTACGGAAAGTTTGAATTTGGAGGGTAGGGAGATGTGCTTAGCGCAGCCCGCGTAAACAGCCTCGATAAGTTCGGCTTGAGGCAAGGCATACGTAAGTTGGTCGATAAGGCCCCGCCATCGTCCAACGAAATCTGCGATAGATTCGCCTTCAAATCATTTGATGGCATAGAGGTCGCTGATGATACTTTCTTGCAATGTTAATGGAGAAATGATCCAAGAAAGATTGGGCTAGTTGGTTAAAAGAGAAGATTGAGGCCGGGTTAAAGCACCGTACCACTCCAAGGCAGCCCCGATAAGGACATGGGAAAGGTGCGAGTAACAAGGCATCATCATGGGCAATCAAATAACAAGCATGTCTAAATGATCGCAAGTGTTGTTGAGGATCCTCTTTACCGTTAAAACGAGTAAACTTTGGCAACTCCCATCGAGGAGGATATGAATGAAGGGGGACAGAGGGTGAATGGGCTCCCGACAAACTTGCTCGTATGTCAAGGCGCTACGACTTCCCAAACTAAGCCTCCGTGTTTTGCATTTTGTCCATCATTTGCTTGATGAAATCTGTGGTCGGATGAGGTGATGGTGCCACGTAATAGGGATGTCCCATATAAGGTGTCGAGGTTAATCGATACGTGTATGGGAATGAAAAGGTAGGCGGAGCTTGAGAAGGAAAGCTCGTTTGAATAGGTGGCAGAGAGTAAGTCATGAATGGAGTGGTCCGAAAAGAGAGACGAGATAGGGGCATGGTGGTGGCGATACGTGGGGCCCTGTGTTAACCAAAGGAAAGCTAATCGGGGTCGTATGAACCTCTCAAGCCGCTTGGATCGGGAGACGGGGCTAGTGATGCAGAAGTAAGGTATTGTTATCGAGGAGTAGGAGCTAAATGAGCAGCTATACTAATAGGCATGCCCATAAGGAGCCGACCATCAAAGCGCGACGGTCGGGGTATGAGACAAATAGTATTGTAAAATACTGGGATTAGCATCCGTAAATTTGGCAAAGTCCTTGTCTCCTAGAATTTGGGGATCTCATCGGTGTCCGTAGGGTTCCCTATGAATGTGAAGGGGGTGATTCAGCAAAGACACAGAAAGGTGCATGTGAAACCATGGCGGCGGCTTGCTTCCGAGTGATGACAACCATAGACTAGAACACCCAGGAAAAGTTTCAATCTATCCAGAACAAAAACAACGTCTGAAAGGTGAATTTGGCAAGCTGCTGGTTTGTCAGGGGCTGATGAAGACAGTAACCGATATCGGTTTAGTAACCGGTGTCGGTCACAGATCAAACGACGTCGGTCCTTAACCGATGTCGGTGTCAAAAATCTAGGATAAGAAGATATAAAAGGCTGCTGATTTGATTTTAGTAACGTTGAGTATGTTTAGCAACTTATTGATCACAGAAGACAAAGTATGACAGAGAAAACAGGACAGCAAACAAGCAAGATGCACACGCAAATCCAGAGATTAACCTTAGGGTTAATTTTAATTATTGTGGGCTTATGCCTTTATACGTAAGATGATGTCAGAATCCTAAACAACAAGACTTAGGGGAAATGTCAAGTTTGTTTTGGCTTATAAGGTTACCTCAATCGGGCGAGGAATACCGCGAAAAGGGGGATGTTTGAGATGTTGTGTTAATTGTGAAGTGATTCGGTAT
The DNA here is from genome assembly GCA_018340775.1 of Taxus wallichiana var. yunnanensis. Lineage (NCBI taxonomy): Eukaryota > Viridiplantae > Streptophyta > Pinopsida > Cupressales > Taxaceae > Taxus > Taxus wallichiana. Next base: position 627,682,589 of record CM031234.1, read on the forward strand.
GTGTTGTGCAAGTGAAACTAAGGTTAATTTCCGTCAATACCGTGGATATCACCCCCACGTACGACGACTGCTACTTAATCTATGTTCACTAGAATTGAGAACAACAAGCAGAATGCAATGCACGTGTTTTAAAACCCAAATCGAAAGTGATATTCGATGAAGCAAAAGAGATGACTTTCACTAATGCGAAACCAGAAAGCAAGACAAATTCTTTACTAAAATATATAACAAAAACAAAGAATAAAGAAATATGCTTCCTAAAATGAAAATAAGCAAGAGAAAGAAACCCAAAATGGGTCCCACCGGCGTGCCAAAATGTTTCACTGAAATGCTTCGCTCCTTATAGAAACAGATAAGGTTAGGGTTAGGAGGAATACCCGTAGAATGTCGAGATGATGTGCGCGCATCGTAGAGAAAGATCAGCCGATCGCGAAGAACTCCTTTTGTCTCGGAAGGACTACCCGCAAATAAGAACACAAGACCACAAGATTTTGATTAGATAGTAAATGAGGGAATCGCCTTGGGCCTGTGAAATATGAAACTTCCTTTCGAAGGTGGTCAGCCTCCCCGCCGATATGAGTTAACACAAAATACCGTAAAATATCAATTAAATTGCTTGGCCGAACCGGGTAGGGGAAAGGCTGTTTTTCCCGGGTTTTTGATCAAAGGAACCGATGCCGCTACCTATAACCGATGGCGGTTACGCTAACCGATACCGGTGGGTTCTAGGATCTTCTCGGCTGGTCAGTGGAGTTTGTAATGGCTGATTTTTGATAGTTTTTGGGAAACGGATGGTTAGAAACAAAAGAATGACAGCTAGAGGCAATGGTACGTTGGATAATGGATCCAGAAACGGATTTGGGAGGACTGTAATTCCAAAAGCATAAGAAATGTTATAATGGAGGACATGCAAGATGTAACTTACTGGTTTTTGACGAAGATGCCAGTTGATCTCCTCGTCGCCAACTCTTCCGGTTTCTTCACTGCCTCTCGCTGGTCAAGTGAAGTTCTGGACTCTGCTAATCGCTTTGGACTCTCCTTTGATTCAAAAATCCTTCGACTGATCTCCCAAAATGAAATCCGATCCGTTGTTTTGGTTTGGGGAGCCCATTTACAGGGAACCGATGGCGGTTACGTAACCGACGGCGGTCGAGTAGGAACCGGCATCGGTTAGGAAAAAGTAGGCTATTTTTAGTAAAATAGCCCACCTTCCCCGCTTTTCTCCCGAGAGATCAGGCCATGGGCTTGGTCAAGTGGCTAGAAGGTCGGCTTGGGTGCGAGTAAGGAGGCATTAGTTATGGATGTGAGTCTAGACCAAGTCATGGGTCCTAATTAGGTTAGTTTAGGTTAGGGCTAAGTCATGGTGAGGTGGGCAAGTGAGGTGGCGGGTAAGGTGATGTGGATTTATCAATTATGATGTGGGTTTATCAATTATGAGGTAATTAATAAATAATTGTGTAAGGTTTAGGTGATGAGTTTAGGTCAAGGTAAGATGATGAGATGTGGGTCTATGGGGAGTTTTGGATTTCATGTTCAGGATATTTTCTTGAGGGAGTGTTGTGTCTCGCATGCTTGAAAAGAGGCAAAAATCAGGTTTTTGAGTGAAATTTCAAGATTTTGAGCTTGTTTGAGATCTTTGGTTGATGTTTCTAACCAAAACATGATACATGAAGTTGAAAAAGATGAAGAAAATGTCACTACAAGTATTCCTTTTTCATTAATGTAAAAAGGGAGAAGTACATGTGGTTTTCCATCAATGACAAAGGGGAATATTGTTAGCATGCTACATGTTAATGCATAAGTGTTGTCATTAATGAAAAACCTCATTAATGAGAAATTGGATGATGGAGTAGGGTTAAATGATGTTGAGATTGATGATGACATGGAGATTCAATTTTAATCTTGGTTACTTATGATAATTCAAAGATATTTGATTATTCTAACAAGCCTATTCGGATGTCCTAGCTAGCCTCAGTGAGAGTGCTTGGTGGTATGATATTTTTGGTTACTTTAGAAGCATATTAGAATGATGGAGATAATGTTTAGAGAGTTCTTGGACACTCACATGAATTGATGGATGTAGATACAAGGTTGGTGACTATGTGTCGGGTGCTCATTTTGAGCGGTATGGATACTAAGAGGTATGATATTGAGATATGGAGCTATATGAGCTCAAGGACGCATGTATTTAGTTGTATAATGATGTACCGGTATGTTAGGACCATTTGGAGTGTTTATATGATGTGTTATGAGGTTTTTCCTATTGACCCTAGCCTTTACAATGTAAAACCCTAAGGGCTAGCTATACAAGTCTCAGTGGATGGAAATATTGAGAAGTGATTGTGACATTATGAAGTTTGGTGATGTTATTAGGGTGTGTCCTTGTGCTATGGGAAAATTTTCATGTTTCCATGATGAGTATTGTGCATGATACATCAGTTTTGGTGAAACATGGTACTTGGTAGTGTGTTTTATAGCTCGATTTGGATCTTCTGATGCTCACCATGAATTATGTGATTTGCATGGGACCTTGTGGATTTCAGGAATTTTTATATATTTAGTTTATAAGGTTTAAAAAATAATGATGTAGTTTGATCGTCTAGTTTTTATGAGCAATTGTTAAGAAGGCAAGTTGTTTTTAAACACTAGTCAAGAGCAATCTGCGAAAAAGTGTGTATAATGAGCTTGTTTTTATTTATAGAGGAAAAGTGATGATTGGAACATGCATAGGACTCCTTCATATTTCCATAAAGTTATGATAGAGGTTATCGTGATGAGTGGACCCCACTCAAACAGGCTAGTTTCTAAAGAAGCTTAGTTTTGGACAAGGTTGTCCACAGGAGTTGGAAAATAAATGGACATTATGTGATGTATGTGATATTTTATTGGTGTCTAAAGAGATTTCAGGTCATGAGGATGCATAAAAGTGGCAAAGTGTTCCCTATTTAGGTTGACTGGTCAAAGGGTAGTTTTACGGTAGTTAAAAGTAGTCCTCAATAAAATGGACATTTCAGGAGCTACATGTGGAGTTAGAAGGTGATTAAAGTTGTTTTGGAAAGATAATTTAGAGATATTTATAGTTATATAATTTTTTTCTCTTGATGATAAGTTTTTTATGGTTTTAGGGTCACACAAATATTTTTGGCTATCTAGGACAAAATTTTATTTGCTCAAATATTGAGTTGGTTGGAGCATGAGATGGATTAGGTGATATTTTATATCACCTGTAATGTGAAGAGTAATGAATGTATAATCCAATTAATCAATTTGGAGTTCTTCAAAGTGTCAGGAAGGGTGCTAACTAGTTACGTTTTGGAAACTACTTTTTGGGCGGTTTGATTTTGTGAAGACAAAATTTGTTGTGGTTTGCACCAGGGGATGTTTCATGAGATATAACTTGATTATATGTGTTTCACATGTATTTCCATTTTCATAGAGTTGTCACATGCCATATTTGAGGTGTTATGTGATGATATTGAAGCCAAAAGGTGAAGACACTATGCTAGAAATAGGTGTTTTGTGAAGGCAATCAGGCATTGAGCCCATTAAACGAAATAATACAATTGGTTAATGATAATTGTGATAATGTATGATGTTTAATTGTTATTTTAAACATTTTTGGTGATTTTTGGTGCATGAGTGAAAATATTTTTGGTGTTAGCAAAATTTTGGCATTCTAATGCATGAGTTTTGAGGATTTTTGGTGCATGGAAGAAGGGTTTTTGCTAGACCGAACTATATGGGTTGATTGAAAATGTTCTAGTGATTATTATGGGATTCCTCTAGGCTGGTTTGGTCATGATAAAATAGGGAAACCGACTTATTTTTAATTTGAATCAAGAAGAGGCTATAAAGGTGATGTTTTGGGTACAATGTTGCTAATCTTTTAGAACCCTTTTTATCTTATTTTGAAGAACCATTTTTCTACAAATAAAAACCCCTTGGGTCTAGCAAAAAACACCTAAATTTTCATTATAGGTCAGTAGCTAGTTTATTTTTCATGAGGAGGATTTGAGAAAACAAATATGGTGATGTTTCTTTGATGGCAAGTTGAAGAAGGAGGGAAGATCTTGTGTTATGTGTTTGAATGCTATTTCCTTAGCATGTTGATGTCATTTATAGGTTTCTGAAGTATTTACAGATCTGATATTGAGTTGAAGGCATTTGCAAAGAAGTATATCTTCATATGTATTCATGAGACAAGGTTGATTGTCTTGGTAGCTCTTCATTGTATCTTGTTGACTATTGTTGAAGACATCAATTCATTGTGATCTAATTTGAATATCAATAAAGTGTGGTGATCTGATTTGAGTATCAATATAAGTGGTTTTGTGTATAACTTATGATCCTTGCTTTGAGTTTATTTCATGGTGAAGTCTACTTGCTTGTGATTACACATTGATACTTATATTTCATGAGGATGTGTGTTTGATGTTTTGAAGTATAGTGTCAAAAGTGTTATTGGGGACTAATTCAACCCCCTCTTAGTCCTTGTCACTCCTAATACTCTCATTAATCATTTTGGAAAATTAGTTGAATGTAACAAATTTCCTATTAAGGGTGTTCTTTAAAAGGAATTACTTTCATTATAATCAAGTCATTTCGATGTGACAATGAGTGAACAATTTGACTTACTAAATGAACCAATATATAATGGAGCAATTACACATCAATAGAAAAAGTTGATCATTGTTCAAAATAACCCCTAGTTATTTTGACTATTTGCATCCCCATTTTGGCTCTAAAGTTGAATTATTGTAGTTTTCACGTACTCTGGTTTCCCCCTTGGCATTATTTCCTTGGTTGCAGCTTCCTCATGTGTACATGCGCGCTCTTCTAATCTCGAGTGCCTTCCACTTTCCTTCTCCATTGCTCTTCTGTCTTCCTCCATTTTCCTTACATGCATCCATACATGTCCACTTTTTCCAATAGTTCGTACACTCTTCGCACATACCCTTGAATTGCTTTCCAAATTTGGGTAAGTCCAGTGTGCACTTCCTCCGTGCCATTTCTTGATTTTACGCATCATCAATTTGATGTTGCATGTCCGCTTGCATACTTGTATCATTTTAAGGTATGCATGTTGTCTTCCCACTTCTGCGTGAACCACTTTTGTGTGCCTATCTTCTTCTTTCACATTCCCCTCACACACGTGCCTCATGCATTCTTTCACGCCAATTATTGTGCCACGTGGCAACTTGGCGGCAGACTTGAGTGTGGTGCACACAACCTATCAAAGTGATCCACCAGTGCAAATCCTTTCAACAAACCAATGCGTGACACAAGACATAAGCTACAAAATACTAGATAGTTAGTCGATCCTTCAGCAAATCAATAAGCGTCATGTGTCATTATGTGTCCAGATTACACTATAGACTTCAAATCATCATAACTACTATTACAAAAGATTAGATTCATGCACTCTTGGTCTTGTTGGAAAGATGTTGATGTGGGCTACATGTTAGAATTTTCAAACCCTAATTTTGGTGGGGTTTGTTAGGTGGAAAATAGATAAATGTATTTTATTCCATTAATGCACAGATTTAGTTAGCTCAACCACCCAGATTTGATTTTAGTTTCCCTTCTCCCTTCTTTCACAAGAAAAATAGACATGGGGAGGTGGATCTAACATCCTTACAGATGGATTTGCGAGCAGTTATTGTTGGATGTTGGTGGTTGAACTTTTGAATTTGATTTTCCCTCTCTATTCTTCTATTCTCTCCTTCATCTTCTATAAATGTAAGAGCAATGATCATTGTAAAGGTTGGACCCCTTTAGTTTACTAAGGGCTTAAGTTATTTGCATTTTGAGTTGTAGGACTTTAGATATGGCTCTTTTCATGTGGATATCGGCCTCATCCACCATTCTAATAGACCGTGCATTTTTGGAAGCACTAAAATCTTTGTTTTTTTGTTGTTCTTCCTTGGCTCATTTTTATTGTGTTTTATTACCTCTCTTTTGTATTACTCATTTGATGTGCTCTCTCATGTCCCCGAAAGTCCCTTTTCTGATTGTGCCCCATGAAAATGAATGTGTGAGTGTGTTTCAGACTGTGATGATAATTTCTATCCTCTCTGTTCACATTATCCTTCATTTTTCACTCAAAGATAATTGTGTTTATCCCCTTCTTTCTAGTGTTATTGCATCCTTTAGCTTATTTTTCCCTTTTATGCATCTCCTTCTAACCATGGTTCCTTGGATTCTTAGAGTAGTGATAGGTAGTTGCATTGCCATTCCTAGGAGTAGTTCTTAGCATTAGAAATAGGTAGAGGAATCGGCCTTCTCTGCAGGTCTGTCTCAAGAACGTAAGTCCCATAACTTGGAGATAGTCCCATGTTTCCTCAAAGCCCCAGTTCATCCCGATCTAAGAAGGGTGTAATTTTGATAGCGATCGACAAATGGATCAATTAATAATTAGAATCATCTTGGGATAGCCTTTTGCAATTAGTTTGGAGAGAAGGAAAATAATTTATCCTTGTTGGAATAGTTGACAAATATAAAAAGGGCTCCCACGATCTCATAACAAACTTCAATTTTAGATTTCCATTCCTTGCAAGACCAACTCCGAGAAGGTGATTTTCTATACTTTCTAAGAGCTTTTAATTTTGATATTGTGTTATCCAATTTTACTACTCCTATGAAATTGGAAAACCGCACGCCACATGGATAAATCTCCTCGACACCCCATAAAGTCCCTAATGCACCTCAAGAGACCTGCAAGATTAATAAGATTCAGCAAAGGGTGGAAGAATTCTTATAAGATTATGCCTTGGGTGCTTGAGTCACTGAGCTAAATCATTAGTGGTCGAGCTACTCGCAAAAACTAAGTTATGTTTCAAGTTCTTGAAAAAATTATATAAGTGTGAGCAAGCTCCATTTAAAGACTAAGTTCTTTTAATATAGCGGTGAGTCTGGTTGGTGACTAATATTTTTACAAGACCATGTTCTGCAGATAATATGGACCGAGTTGTCCTCATTATGCACTCGAGTTTTAGAGGAGCATAAAATTCATATTGATTAAGGCTGAGTTACTTAGGTGAAGATGATTTCAAGCTCATTGTTTGGTTATGCAAATAAAAAAATTAGGATCGATTTAATTACCATATCGAGGTTTGTTATCCATTAGTAGGTTGCGTATGCCAAGAAAATATATTTTGATGAAGAGCCAATAAGAGCCAAGCTCAAAAGAGACATGATTTGGGTTATTAACGAAGCAATGAGTCGTATGGTTTACTGGGATAAACCAGGTTGTCTCGTATGTGGATGAACTCGCTTAACTATCCACAAAATTAACAAAGATCCAAAGGCATGATGGTTTGTGCAAAGCTCATCGGGTCCAAAGAAATAAGATTGAACTATTACTATAGGTTAAGTTTGGTTAAACTAACCCCGATCTCACTTAAAGAGAATTGATCCGGTGAGTTTCACAAAGAAGGAAGACCGAGCTCAAACCCATGCAAACTCCACAAAGCTAATACGCTCCAAACTTTTCCCTTCAATCAAACCCGGTTCGAATATTCTCACAAATGAGTGACAAAATAGTAAACATCAAGTCTAACAAGGGCCAAGCTCATGAAATAGGAGGTAATGTCAATTTGATAAATGTCGAGCTAATACAAACAAGCCTAATGACCATGCATGTGGAGATCGTTGCACGGGTCGAGCTCTAGATGGTGAACTGATTCATTGATGAAATAGAAAAGAAGCTCGGCATTTGGATGCAATGGCGAGCTAAATGGAATCAAATATGATCCCTTGGATGAGTTTGAGGTGACAAGTTTTGTCACAAGCCCATGAATTAGAATGGAGTCTCACGCAATTTTCCACATGGCCCCTTGGTATGGTTTCGAAGGAATATGAAAATACGGAGACCCCAACAATGCGCGGGGCCTCCATGTGGCATGGTCCGCCTTCGCCACATCATGCGTCAATGCAATGAAATGAGTCGATAGATGAGTTGGTATCACAGAGGCTGAAGTAGATGAAGGAACTTACAATTCAAGAAATATCTTGATGGTAAGAAGGAGAACTCACCTAGGAGGCATACGTGGAAGGAGGCTAATAAAGCAAAACTTATAACTCATTGAATCAAGTTATGTATTAACAAGACTCGATGCATAAAGAGAACTTGGTGCCTAGGTAGGAGGGAGACTTGGTGATTTTTTTTAGCGTAAGGTGGCCACAAGTAAGTTGGTAGATATATTTTAGTGCCGAGCTAGTACATGGATAACACAGTGTCGAGTTGGCAATACAACGTGGATCAAATACAAGCAAATCGGATGAGGTAATTATGGGAAAAGGTTCGGTGTGTTACTAAAACACATTGGCACATGAAAAACATTGGTTTGATTCCCACATACCACAAAACTCACCACATGAGGAAACAAGCCACGTGAAAGGAGGAGCTCGTGAGGAGAAGAGCCACTTGGCCAAGCCGACAATGTTAATTTCAAACTTTAAAATCTCCCCAAGCAAGGTAATGGTAAAATAGATGGGGCCCACCATTTTAAAATGAAAAATCATTTCAAATGATGATGTGAAACATTGAAGAAAGAGGGAAAAATATTTTAATCATGATTTCCAATCAATATTTAATCGCATCAATCCCGTGTGATGCAAGAAATCCCCTGAAAACTCAAATTACCTTCCTACACTCATAAGCTCATAACTTGAGAATTTCTCAACAAAATCACACAAAATTAGACTTGCTTTGAATCTTGGCTCGAGAACAATGCACAACAATTAAACAATTTAGGGATTGATGAAGATTTGATGGAGAATTTGTTAGAAAACAATCCCCATTTTGTGGTTGTTGGAAAGTGGTTGGAAATGTATTAAAAAAGCATGGGCAATCATTCTTTCTCTATTGCAGGTCACGGGACATCATGGGGATCCTTTTTCAAGAAAAGTAACATTAATTGCACTCATTTATTTCATCTTTTAAGTGTTTGAAATAGAAATTTTAAGATTATTCTTTCCCTCTCTTTTCATTCTATAAATTGTAATCTTGGGCTCATTTGTAAGGGAGTTAGTCATTCTTCCTTTCTGCCCTCTCTCTTTCTTCTCTGCTAGGGTTGAATGTGGAGCTTAAGCCTCCTCTCTAAGCTTTTTAATGGAATTTTATTTCCTCTTTCCCACTAATGATGTACTATGTAAATTCATGGAGCAATAAACTATGTTTTTGTGATGCATTTTGTCCATCCTTCACATATTTTGTTGTCTCTACTTGCCTCTCTTCATTATAGGGTATATTGTGCATATTTCTTAATGTCTATTATAGGTTTTAGGAGTTGTGTTTAATGGGTTTGAAGTTTTATTTTGTGTGAATCTCATCTCTAGTTTGTGGTACATTATGTCCAAATCTCCATTACTCATCTCTCTCCATTTCGGTAGCTAGGAAATGATTAACAACCTCCTTTTTTGGTGTATCACCACTCTTAGTGTAGGTTTAATTTTCGTGCATTTTCTCTCCCCGGTTCCTCTTGGAAGATTAGAATAGGATTAGGATTAGTTTTCTTACCTACATTAGGAGTAGATTGTGGTAGGTAGTTTAGGAGCAGGAACCAACCTTCTCTGGAGGGTCATCTCAAGCCCACAAGTCCCACAACTTGAGAGATGATCCAATGTTACACAAATTACACTAAATTCCCCATCCACATTTCGGCCATTCGGGGAGTTGTAATTTTGTGATAACAGTTCTGGCACACTCGGTGGGACATCTCGAGGTCAAAGTTTTACTTTTGAATGATTTCCATAATCCAACATATCAATTCAAGACAAATTTCTAGGTGAGTGCAGTTCAATCATTTGTAGCAGACTCCATTTCAACAGGTTGATGTGTTCTTGTTGAAATTTCAGCTTTTGGGAAGCATTCACAAACATACTTGGTGACTCCATTTGGTCCAAAGAACGCATCTCTCGAAATTGTAGACATTTCCTCCATCCTTTTCCATTCATTTTTAATTCATCTTTCTTTCTACATCTTTCACTTTCTTCCATTCTATAAAGTTGTGTAATCATGACTTCATTCCCATAGTTGAATTCACATTTTCGTAGGTGCCATACAGTCCATAATTTCCTCCAAGCATGAAAAATTCTTTCTCAGTTATTATCAACCTCCTCTAGACCCATGCTATGAAGAAAATCAGGAATGTGCACACTCACAAGAGCAATATCCAGATCGGTTTGGATACATGTCGAACTATGCAAATGTGAAATATCAAGAGTATGCCAATTATGAGGGATATCTTACACCCAAGAATGTGGAATTGTAGCTGAAGATAGACAAATTAGAGGCATGTATGATGCATGCCTAGGCTACAAATCAAGATAAAGTATTAAATGTTGGATTTAGGGTCCCTTGTCCATGGGAAGGCCCTAGTCCAAGCTATTTCAGCTCGTAAGAGAAACTCAGTTACATCACTGAGATGCTACCCCAACTTGAAGAATGGGTTAAGGATGTTGAATATTTTGTAGGTTAATGGGAAAATTCAGCATTTCCACCCCACAACCCTCTTCCCATTCCCCAAATAGCACCATCTTGTCCTGAGTTTCAATTTCTAAGTTTCTCACCTACTGCCCCCATTATGAAATCCACTTCTCCATCTTCTAGTCTTCCATCCCATCTCGGTAGCTCTGCCCTTTTTCCTAGTCCAAATTCTCTCCACAAGAGCCAAAAGTAATACCCACTCCACCAACAACAAAGTAGAAATCGGTGAAGACCCCACCCACCACTCCTCCCACATTCTCGATACATGTCGAAGAGACTCAAAAAACCATTCAAGGAGAGCCAAGAAAATAAGAAATGATGAGAAGCTTGGTGAGCCTAGATCTAAGATTCGAGATAGAAAATATATCCTTGATGGTTAAGCTCATGGAGTAGACCGAGGTCAAGTCACATGAGGTGGAAGCCAAGGCTACAATAGAAGAAAAATTAGCAATGGAAGAAACAATTACTCCAAATCCAAAAGAAGAGAAGCACATTCTTGTTGTGGAGGAAAACCATATAGTTTTAGAGGCCATGAGAAAAAAACATGCCACAAGAGAACCTTTGGTTCTTCCTCCCACTTCATCTCCTTTGAGCTCTAATGTCAAAGAAGAGTTTGAGATTTGAAACTCCATGTTCAAGGATGAGGGGAACCATGGTGAGCAAGTTGTAGATCAAGAGGATGTCGTGGAGGAGGTCGATCTAATGCAAAGTAGCAAAGTAAGGAGATAGATTATCTATCTAACTTGGAAGATTGCTTTGATAGAGAGGAGCCCATGGATATCACAACATTTTCTCCTCCATCATCCACCCCCAAGCACAAGATTCCTCTACCATAGAGGAGAACATTCAAGGACAGAACCTACATTTCACAACCACCATCCGGAACCAAGATTGGAGAATTGATTCTTCCAATCCCAAAGACTTGAAAAATAATAAGAAGAAGAAAAAGATGACCCACATTGCATATCGTTCAACAGGAAGACTATCGATTGTTTGCGAGATAAGCTACAAGGCCAATATTAGCTCGTAGACAACCGTTTCTTCCAAAGAAGGCCCGTAGGGTGACATCAATTGTGAATTCAACATTCAAGGTAATGGGCACATCCATCGCACTGAACATGCCCTATCAAGTAATTGGCTTCATTGGAGCCAAGGGAGAATCCAAAACCGGTCATGTCTATTTTAGGGCATGAGGATGAACATCAAAGTACCAAGGATCAACCACATCACCTCAGGGAGCTCTATGTATACCATTTGGAGGAAGTATCGCCATTACTTGAAATTGACACCTTGATGATTTGGGTGGAGGATCGGCCTCTTGTCGGTTTTTCACTTATAGTACCAACCACGTTCAGTGCCAAATCATATACATGGCTGCCAATTTTGAGGAAGGGGAGTTGCTTCTCCATACCATTTTTGGTTTTTTTAGTTCCTTTTACCTCTGGTTAGCGTAGGGTAAGTAGGTTTGTTTCCCGATAGAAGAAGTGCTTGTGCACACTTTGTGTTTCTTACTTGAGGCATGTATGATTTATTGTTATGTTTGTGGAGCATGTTTTCATGTTAGAGTGTGGTACACCTTCTATGTGTTACACTCGAGTATTTTTACAAGTGGTTTATTAACCCATGGGTAATGGGTAACCGTTATGGGCTATTTTTGGGCCCATGGTTTTTCGGTACCCATTGTTTTGATACCCACGGTTTTTGCCCATTGTTTTGATTCCCACAGTTTTTTGCCCATGGTTTTAATACCCACAGTTTTGTATCAAATTACTTAAGCAATTGTCTATTTATATGGTCTTATGCATATGATAGATAGACAAGCAAATGTATTGCAGATGTGCTTTGAATTCAGGTGTGAATTCTATAGAGTTTGTTGTGCATAGCTCCAAATGGATCTATGTATTGTATTGAGAGAGTGGAGGCTTGTAATAAAATTTGAGCAAGTGATTCTTGGTAGACGTAGCCCAAATTGGGTGAACCACGTCAAATCTTGTCTCTCTGTGTTGTGTTATTTATTATGCACTTTTATTTGAGATTTGTAATATTTTCTGCATATTAGTTTCTACTGTTGCGATTCTGTAAGGGATTATTCCACATATTTTATCTCTTATTTCCTAACATTTATTTCTTTGTATATATATTTTGTTCATGTTGCTCCAACCAAGATAAAGTGCCTCATGCCCTTCACTTGTTGTAGTAGGAAGACCATAGTTGTATGTAATAGTTGCAAAACTCAAAATTCACACAAATAGAGAGAAACTAAAATTAGTTAAGGAGGAAATATTGATGATTCTCTCCAAGAATGACTGCAACAAGCCTCCATGCCAATGCAAGAAAATAAAGAGCATCAATGGCCCAAGTCGAAATCAGCTCTAGCCTTTAGTAACGCACACAAGTCAGCATGCTTAAATTTGGAACTTTCAGAAGAAGAAAGAAAATCATACTTTAATAAAGTTCCACGATGTCCAAACTGACAGATGTTTCACTCCAATTCTATGGTATACTTCACCTTTCCAATAAAATCATATTTTCTATTCATACTTGGTAAGAATCATTTTCAAAGCAAAGCGAGCTTGTATGCTCATAATTCAGTCTTGTGGATTTCAGTTATTGGAAAGAGTGAAATTCATGTTTTAAAACAATTTTATACTCTCAAAAAATGAATTCCAAGATTTTTGTACAAAATTTGTGAGTGTAAGCGAGAGGAGGTCAATTCTAGAAGCAATCAACAACATTCCAGCTGTCCCAAGGTCAATATTTTTAGTGTTTAGATCATCTCATAATGACCATATAGACTCCATGCCCAATGGATTCTTTACAGCAATTGGTCTACTCCATTCGGTAGGAAAATGGTCCCGTGAGTTGCCAAATTTTTATCCAATTTCACTACTCCAGTGAAATTAGACAACTGACAAGCCACATGGATAAAGCTCCTCCAACACCCCATAAAGTCCCTAATGCACCTCAAGAGACCCAAAAGATTGACAAAATTCAACAAAGGGTGGAAGAATTCTTAAAAGATTATGCTTTGGGTACTTGAGTCAGATGAGCTAAATCATTATTGGTCGAGCTACTTGTTGTCCACTCAAAATTCCCCGCTCTGATAAGAGTAAAATTTCAAAATTGCGAGTCTTAAGTGTTTTTCTCTGAGGTGCCTAAGTCGTGAATTCGAAAAAATCTGTGTTCTGGGTCGTTTTGTGTGATTTTCGGGCCTGTCGGAACTTTTTGTCCCATCTGTCCCAAGTACGAAAGTGCCTTCTGTTCTCCGATCGGCCGAAACCTCCGAATTTGTCCCATTTTCGGGCCTGTCGGAAGTTTTTGTCCCAAGTGCCCCAAAGCCAAAAATGCACTGTTCCATTTCGGCCGAATCATCCTTCCCGCGTACTTTCGCACTTTCCCCCCCGAATGTCCCAAGTAAAAAGTGCGAGTCGTTCCATTTTCGCCCGAACCGGCCGAACCGCGTACTCCGGAACTTTTCGTCCCGAATGTCCCAAGTCCAAACGGGCCCGCTGTTCCATTTTCGGCCGATTCACCCGATTCTGTCCCGAGTTCCAAATTGCTCTGTTCCATTTCCGGCCGGTTCGCCCGGATCGCGTCCTTCGCGCAATTTTGTCCCAACTGCCCCATTTAAAAAGTGCGAGTCGTTCCATTTTCGCCCGAACCGGCCGAACCGCGTACTCCGAACTTTTCGTCCCGAATGTCCCAAGTCCAAACGGGCCCTTGTTCCATTTTCGGCCGATTCACCCGATTCTGTCTCGAGTTCCAAATTGCTCTGCTTCCATTTCCTACGGTTCGCGCCTGGATCGCGTCCTTCAAGCGCATTTTGTCCCAACCGCCCCATTTAAAAAAGTGCGAGTCGTTCCATTTTCGCCCGAACCGGCCGAACCACGTACTTCGGAACATTTTGTCCCGAATGTCCCAAGTCCAAACGGGCCCGCTGTTCCAATTTCGGCCGAAACACCCGAACCGCGTCCTTCGCGCATTTTCGTCCCATTTGTCCCAAATACATTTGTGCGTCTTCTCCCTGTTTCGCCCGAGCCGCGTGTTTCGCGCATTCGCGTCTCACCTGTCCCAAGCGTACCAAGTGTCATTCACACTTAGTTTTTCCCGCTCGACCCGAATATGCTGTTTTTCAAAAAAATAAATTTAAGTTGCGGCTCTGATGCTATCAATCCGAAGATCAAATTTCAAGAAGCAGTTACGAAGGACGAAACTTTCAAGACGTCGGTTTTCAAAGATATCCACTGACATCTTCAAGATGAAACGCCCGGTGTGTCCTCGTGGCAAAGACGTGGGAGGCGTGGAAGAAAACTCAAGCGGCGGTTTCGAAGACAAGTGGGTCCTTCTCGAACCCACACTGTCTCCTTCTCCTTTCTTTTCTCTTCTTCCCTTTCTTTTCGTATTCCTTGTAATTAGTTAAGGCATTGCAATTGGCGGTCCTTAACTACTCTTTAGTTAAAAGAAACGGTTACGAAGAGTAACTGACTTGTAATCTATATAATGGCCTTTCCACGCCATTTTCCGGGGAGGAAGAACTTGGATATTTGCTGAAAGTGTAAATAGACCTTAAAAGAAATCAATACAAAAAGGGCTTTCCGTTCTTTGTCTATCTGATTCTTGTTGTCTCTGTGTTTTCCTTTAATATTGTGAAGATCATTTTGTTCTTAACTCGTTTGGTCTCTCTGATTGCATCATCTGTCCAGGTTTTGCAAATACAATGATCTTGTCAGACAACCAAGAAGAACTTTGTGTCCTTGACTAATAAATTCGAAGAAGGTTATTTATGGAACTTTGTGTCTTTAAATTTAATCTCATTCAAATGATCTTGTCTTAAATCTTTTGAAGCTTCGCATACACGAAGAATTATTCTGCTATCTATAATTCTGAATGTTGCTGTTCTGCTCATCTTCTTATTCTTTTCCTCGATCCTTGCGTAGAGTGATGATCCCGGTGAAAAGCACTTTCGTAATATCCAAGTTTAACCATAAAATAATGTTCTCGTATATTTGTAAATAAGTTCGTTTCTGAATAAGGGAACCTCTCCCATTAAAGAGGAGGGACTTTTCGTCCCCCATGCTGTTGCTCTCTAAAAGTCCTATTTGACGACCAACACTACTCTAGAAAAAAATGAGTTATGTTTCAATTTATTGACCGAGCTATATAAGTGTGAGTGAGCTCTATACAAAGACTAAGCTATTTCAATATAAAAGTGAGTTGGTTGGTGACTAATATTTTTACAAGATTGAGTTTTGCAGATAACATGGACCAAGATGCCCTCATTATGCACCGATTTGTGGAGGAGCATTGAATTCATATTGATTAAGGATAAGTTTCTTGGGTGAAGATGCTATCAAGCTCATTTCCAGTGTTATGTGAATGCAAAAATTAGGATCGAGTTAATTACCATACCGAGATCTATTCTCCATAAGTATGTCACATGTGATGCCAATTTATTTTTATGAAGAGCCAACAAGAGTCGAGCTCAAAGAGACATGAATTAGGCTATTAACATAGTAGTGAGCTGCATGGTTTATGGGATAAAGTAGGTTGTCTCGTATGCGGCCAAACTCGATCAGTCATCCACCAAATCAGTAATATCTACAGTAGGATGGTTTGTGCAAAGCTCACCAAGTCCTGAAGAAATAATAATAAACTATTGTTATAGGTCGATCCGGTTACACTAACCCCTAAGCTCACTTAAAGAGAATTGGGTTGGTGAGTTACAAAAAGAAGAAATACCGAGCTCAAACCCATACAAGCTCCACCAAGCCAATGCACTCCAAACTATTCCCTCCAATCGAACCCGATTCAAAGATTCTCGCGGTGAGTGGCGAAATAGCAAACGCCGAGTCTAATAGGGGCTAAGCTCATGAAAGAGGATAAGAACTCAATTTGAATAATGTTGACCTAATACAACCAATCCCGACGACCATGCATGTGGAGATTGTTGCACGGGTCGAGCTTTAGATGGTGAACCGAGTCGTCAAGGAAATAGAAATGAAGCTCGACATCTAGATGTAATGGTGAGCTAAATGGAATCAATGATGATCCCTTGTCCAAGTTAGAGGCGTAAAAGTTCTTTCGCATTCGACGAATGAGAATGGAGTCACATGAAGGTTTCCACGTGGCCCTCGCACGGTTTTGAAAGGAATATGAAAATATGTAGACCCCAACAATGCGTGGGGCCTCCACGTGGCAAGGGTTGTCGTAGCCACGTCATGCATCAATGCAATGAAATGAATGAATGGGAGAGTTTTTCTCAAGGAGGCCGAAGAGGATGAAGGATCTTGCCATTCATTAAATAGCTTGATTCTAAGCATGAGAACTCGCCGAAGGCATATGTTGAAGGTGGCTAACAAAGTAAAACTTACAACTCACTCGAACCGGTTATGTGTTAGCAAGACTCGATGCATAAAGAGAGCTCGGTGCCTAGGTGGGGTGGAGACTCGGTGATGTTTGTTAGCGTAACATGGACACAAGTAAATCGTCGAGATAGAGTTTAGTGTCGAGCTAGCACATGGATAACATGGGGGTCGAGTTGTAAATGCAATGTGGACGAAATACATGCAAATCGGATGAGGTAGTTATGGGCAAAGGTTCGGTGTGTTACTAAAACACATCAAAGCACATGAAAAACATTGATTTGAAACCCACATACCAAAAAGCTCCTGCGCACGAGGAAATGAGCCACATGAAAGGAGAATCTCATGAGGAGAAGAGCCACTTTCGGTCGAGCCGCAATGTTAATTGCCAAACTTTAAAATCTCCCCAAGCAACGTAATGGTAAAATAGATGGGCCCCACCATTTTAAAATGCAAAATAATGTCAAATGATGATGTGAAACATTAAAGAAATAGAGGGAAATATTTTAATCATAATTTCCAATCAAGATTTAATCGCATGCAGTCTCGTGTGATGCAAGAAATCCTTGCAAAACTCAAATTACCTACCTACACTTAGATGCTCATAACTTGAGAATTTCTCAATGAAATTGAACAAAATTAGAATTTTTGGAATCATGGCTCAAAGCCCAATACATAATAGCAAATAAATTTAGGGATTGAAGAATATTTTGTGGAGAATTTTACAGAAAATGAGCCCATTTCGTGTGGTTGTTGGAAAGTGGTTAGAAATACATACATTAAAGAAGCATGGGCAATCATTCTTTCTCTATTGCAGTCACGGACAGCATGGAAATCCTTTTTCAAGAAAAGTAACATTAATTGCACTCATTTATTTCATCTTTTAAGTGTTTGAAATAGAAATTTTAAGATTATTCTTTCCCTCTCTTTTCATTCTATAAATTGTAATCTTGGGCTCATTTGTAAGGGAGTTAGTCATTCTTCCTTTATGCCCTCTCTCTCTTTCTTCTATGCTAGGGTTGAATGTGGAGCTTAAGCCTCCTCTCTAAGCTTATTAATGGAATTTTCTTTCCTCTTTACCACTAATGATGTACTGTGTAAACTCATGGAGCAATAAACTATGTTTTTGTGATGCATTTTGTCCATCCTTCACACATTTTGTTGTCTCTACTTGGCTCTCTTCATTACAGGGGTATCTGTGAATATTTCTTTATGTATATTACATGTTTTGAGAGATGTATTTAATGGGTTTGAAGTGTTTTTCTGTGTGAATTTCCTCTCTATTCTATGGTGCATTTTGTATACTCTCTTCATTACTCACCTCTCTCCATTTCAGGAAGATGGGAAATGATTAACAACCTACTTTTCTGGTGTATCACCATTTTTAGCGTAGGTTTAATTTTCATGCATTCTCTCTCCCTGATTATACTAGGATTAGGATTAGTTTCCATGGCTACATTAGGAGTATATTGTGGTAGGTAGTTTAAGAGCATGAACCATCCTTCTCTGGAGGGTCATCTCAAGCCTGCAAGTCCCACAGCTTGAGATATGATCTAATGTTACACAAATTACATTGAATTCTCCATTCACATTTTAGTACAATCGAGGTACTATAATTTTGTGATAACATATTGCTTTCATGATCCAATCTATGTGGGGCGCAACATTTCCGAGGCCTATACATTAGCTATTAGTTTTGAATATTGTCTAATACAAGGAGAGAAGTTAGCTCTAGACCACCTATGCCATTATTTTAAGAAATGCCTCAGTGCCTCACCTTTCATTATTCCTATTCCCGAGTAGAGAATGCATTCCGCTACCTCCACATCTTATCCTCCCGCTCAACAAAAGGAGGATGAAGAAATGAAGGCCTTGAGTAGAAACTTGTCGAATAAATTCATATCTTTAGAAAAGTAGAAGGTGCAAAACTTCATAAACAATGCTAATCAATCATCCCTTTAGAAATCAATATTCAAATCAAATATATGGGCACAACCAAAGAAATGATGGATGGAATGCTAATTCTCATCCTTCACTTCAAGTAGTTCCTCCCGCATAACCTCTTCCAACAAATAGCACAAAGCCAAGCACTTTTTTCACTTTAAAACAATTTGGCTCAAGAGACAGAGTGATGTGTTCCTTGTAATATGCTCACGGCTAGTACCTGCGCCAATGCCATTTGCACAAAAACTTACATGATTTAAGATGCTTCAAAGTTTGAACCATCAACAAGTACGTGTAAATCATAAATTCAAGAAGTTCCTAAAGTTTTTCCCGAGACCAACCTTATGTTTTTCGGCACCAAGGAATTATGTGTAATCAATCAAGTTGTGGATAGCCTAAGTGTTCCGCACACATAGGTCATGGTTGCTAAAATTACAAGATATAAGAAGAGAATGCTCGAGTTTATCATGCAACCTTTAGCTCCTACCACAAGAGATATAACTAACGAACCTAGCAAGTTATGATGTGCAGTGTTCCTTTCGCATGAGGCTACATGCAACTCTCCAACAAAACCGATGTACGCCCCTCCTTTTTAGGTCAATCCTTTGCTCAAGCTAAGGCCTCCATCTCAGTGATTGAAAAATAAATAAAAGATGTTGTTGTGCCTCAAATGCACAAGTCAATGGGATTTCCATTCAACATTTTGGACTAGATGAAAAATACAAATGTAAATGTCACAATGTGGGATGCCCTAGCCATTCCATCTCAGCACGACATGTTGCATGAATCTCTAGCGCAACTTCCACTTGTTGATCTAGTTTTTAAAGACCTCATGTTTTTGTCAACATATGTTAAGCGAGAGGAGAAGCAAGTAAGTAATATTTTCAAAACCCCCCCGTTATATGTCATTGGTAATATGCAAACGCATTGTTCACAATTGCATGATTGACTCAAAGTCTAGTACTTCTATTATGCCAAAGAAAATTGTAGATATTCTAGGTCTTAAGTACATTTTTATGTCTAAAGGAGTCTTACAACTTGATGGCTCAACTGTTACCACTCTAGGAGTCATCAAGGATCTTGAATTAACCCTCCACGCATGTCCAAGCTTAACCATAACTCAAGATTATTTGGCCATTGATTTACCTCCTTTGTTTTCCCTTTTTCTATCGATATATTTCAATGTTAAGGTGGGTGGTTTCTTATCTTCCGATTGGTCTCATATGTTACTAAGAACAAGGTATGGTACCCAGTTTACCATAAAAGTTGAGCCCATATTTTCCTCTCATGTTAAGTGATATTACCCATCCCCTGTCCAAGCTAATTTCCTAATCCAAGAAGGTCAAGTACAAGATTTAGTTTTAAAATAGTATCTTATTCCTCCTCCTATACTTAATCAATAATTAGATGAATGGGTTAAGAATAACTATGAATTTGACCCTTATGATGAATCCTTTGAAGATTTTGAAATTGGTCTTAGTACTTATTATATCCTTGAAGAAGAAGTTATGTTTCCTAGGGCGCTCAAACAAAATCAAGAAAAATTTGGTCTATGGAATTTGTAATTTAATGGATCTAGAAGCAAAAATGGTGCAGTGCGGTGGTTATTCTTATCTCCACTAAAGATGAGAAATTCTTCTTCGCGCACAGGCTGTAGTTTGCATGCTCTAATAACATAGTAGAATACAAAGCATTGGTACATGGTCTCCTAATTATTGAAAAGAGACAAATTAAGGCGCTGCAGAACTTTGGGGATACTTGAGTTGGTCATCCTCCAGTCACAAATAAGTGCACAAAAAATAATAATATTTTGAAATCTTATAAACATAGAGTTTGTGGCTTCTTTGAGATATTTGAGCTCTAAATCTACATGTGGTGCCAAGAAAAATGAACAAAGAAGAAAATCAGATCGACTTGCTTGGTTCACAATTCTCCTTGCTAAGGATTTATCTAAGGAAACACACAACACATGAATATGGTGATCGTGTCGTCTATTCCGGATATCAAACCACCCGACAAGTATTTAACAATGATGCACAAATTTTCTAGTTCATTCAGAATGAAGTTGAGTTCTCTTCAAACATGCAAACTGACTTGCATGAAAGTTATAGTGACCAGTGATCCAGTTAAAGACAAATGGGTTGGTCACCTTAGAGAATATTTCCAGCCCTAACAATAATTTTAAGGGTGAAGAAAAGTATATCCACCCAACGTAAGAAGAATTCACCCAACCATTATTGCATGTTAGAAAAGAGTTGATGCTTAGAAAATATTGCGCACATGATGAAAAGCGGAACTTAATCTCTCTATGTTAGAAATATAACAATATCTTCTCATGGGAGTATGAAGACTTGAAAGGATTTGATCCAAGTGTTGCTCAACATTCCATCAACCTTGATCCTAGTATCTAGCACATAAGATAAAAGTGAAGGCCAATAAACCCAAATATAGATCTCCTCATGAGGAAGGAGTTATCCAAAATTATTGAGGAAAATATAATATTCCTCATCAAGTACTCTACTTGGGCCGCGAATCTTATTCCAGGCACAAGAAGAATGGTGAAATAAAACATTGCGTCGATTTTAGAGATTTGAATAAGGCATCCTTTAAGGGTAATTATACTTTGCCTTTTATGGAGAAAATTCTACGGACTTGGTCGGCACAAATATGTTTTATGCTAGATGGGTATTATGGTTTCAACCATATTATGGTCAAGGAAGAGGATCAATTCAAAACAAAATTTACAACCAAATGGGGAAAATATGCATATCAGAAGATTCCTTTTGATCTATCAAATGCAAGCTTAACATTTTAGTGATCCATGGACATTGCCTTCAAAGGATATATCAATGAGTTCACCCTTGTTTAGTTGGATCACATAATTTTTTTCTCAAAGCAAGGCGCAGATCATATAAACACATTTATAAAAATTCTTTGAGAGATATAGAAAATTTGGGTTGTTTCTTAACGCTAAGAAGTGAAAAATTTATGTTACGTAAGGCAAGATTTTCATCCATGTGGTTTCCAAGGATGATATTTCCATTGATCTGAGTGAATGCCAGGTCATCCTTGCTCTCTTTTTTTTTGGTGCACAAGAAAATATTCCAATTATTCCTAGGTAAAATCAAATTTGTTAGGAGGTTCATTCCTAACTTTGTAGGATTAGTTAGGCCCATCACCCTCATGTTCAACAAGTACACAATCTTTAGGTGGACAATAGAAGGAAAAGAGATCTTCAACAAAATCAAGCAAGAAATTACTTGCACACAAACACTCATCAATCCATATTACTCAAGGGATGTATTCCTTCAAGTTTATGGAGATGGTGTGAGTGTTGCTTTCTATATTGACACAAGAAAATGAGCAAGGATTGTAATAACCAGTGGATTTCTTCAATCAGACGCTTAAGGATTACGAATTGAAATACAATCATATAGAGAAACAAGTCTTTGCCATCATGCATGTGTTAAAGAAGTTCAAAAGTATGCTTTCCAAAACCATGTCAAGGTGTTGGTTTCACACTCAGGCGTGAGATACTTCATCATGGGAGTATAAATAAGTGAGAAAATAGTAATACGGGTGACCAAAATCATGGAGTTTGATGTGACTATCAAAGCCACTAAATTTTTAGAGGTAGCATGCTCTAAAAACATATTGATAAATATTCGTAGAATGAATTTGAGACTTAATTATTTCGGATGAAGAGCTCCCGCACGTTGAAACTAAACATAATGAAGATCCCAAGATACACACTTGGATGAAGGACATGATTACATTCCTTTCCTATGGCATGTACCTTCCTAGTTTGAACAAGGAAAAGAGATGACATCGAAGGATGAATTTTATCCCAATACGCACCGATTTATGGCGTTCTTTTCAAAAGAAATATTAATGGAATATTGTTAAGGTGTATTGATGGTGCACAAATTGAAAAAGTGTTAGCATAATTTCACGATGGATTCTCTGATAGACATTTCTCTGCGAAATATAAAACAATAAATATCATCAAGGAAGGATATTCTTGGCCTACCTTGTTCAATGACACGCACAATTGGGTCATAAAATACAAAGAGTGCATTTTCTTTACAGGAAAGAAAAAATAGGTAGTGCTTCCCCTCCGACCAATCCAAGTGGATCAACCTTTTGTGCAATGGGGTCTTGAATTCATAGGCATGATCAACCCACCCTTAAGCGTTGGGCACAAGTGGGTGTTGACAACAATGAACTACTTCACAAGATGAACATAGTCTCTCGCACTCAAGGAGTCAACTGAATCAGTCATCCTTGACTTTCTTGAGAGCATTATAAACAAGGTTTTTTTCCTCATACCAAAGATCTCTCGATAATGCAAAATCCTTCCTTGGTACTAAAATTTATTATTAGGCACTTAGTCTTGGTATTTATTTGAATACTTATTCTTATTACTTCCCTTAAGGTAATCGCTTGGCAAAGTCAACAAACAATAATCTGATCGAATAATGAAACAAACAATGAATATTAACCATAGGAAATGGCATAAAAATGTCTCACACACACTCTGGGTAGACGAGAATCACAGAGAAGAAGGCAATATGTACTTCACCTTACAAGCTTGTTTATGGAAAATAAGCTAGGCATCCTTTATCTCTTGAATTTACTTCATTAGAGTTTTCCCAGTAGTTGGAGTTTGAGGGTGTAGAGAAGAGAGAAATAAGAATGGAAGAGTTGGTTGAACTCGAAGAATCAAGAAACTCTGTCATGATCAAGCTATAATAGCATCAACAATTGAGAAAGAAGTGGTTTGACAAAAAGGCTAGACCTCAAGATTTCAAAGTTGGTGATCTATTCTTTAAATGGGATGCTCACAAAGCCAAACCATGGTGTCATTCAAATTTTGAAGCACTTTAGAGAGGCTCATACACTATCAATTCTTACAAGGAGGCTAACTCTTTTAAGTTGTCTCACCTTGATGGAGGTGCATTATCAATCCCAACAAATGGGATCTATCTCAAGCACTTTTATTAAGTCCTCTCGCATCATTATATATATTACAATAGTTTCAATTCCTCTAAGTGTGCTTTGTGCACATTATTTTTTTGTACATAGTTATTTCATTTTGCACTCCTCACACTCTCTCTTTTGTTTCTTTCAGGGATGCCAATTTAGTTCAAAATCTTCCAACAGCTTTAGGAAATAATTTCTAACAAAGAGATGGAATTTCATACGAGTTCGAAAGTGCTTCAAGTGGCTTCAGTGGATAGCTCTTCAAATTGAAAATATGAATTTCATGATTTCAAGTCGACACCATACCCAATGGATACTTTAAAGGCTACTAATCTCCTTCATCTAGGAGGAAGTTGGCCCCGAAAGTTGCAAAAAGTGTTGTCCAAAATAAATCCTCTAGTTATTTTGACAATTTACATCCCCATTTTGGCTCTAAAGTTCAAATATTGCGAGGTTACACACACCTGGTTTCCCCCTTGACACTATTTCCTTGGTTACGATTCCACATGTGCCCATGCGTGCTCTTCTCCTCTCGTACACCTTCCAATTTCCTTCTCCATTCCTGTCTTCTTCCCATTTTCCTTGCACACATCCATGTGCACCCTCTTTCTTTCCAACAATTTGTATACTAAATCCATGCTCACCTTTGACTTTATTTCCAAATTTTGCTAAACCTAGTGTGCACTTCCTCCACGCCCTTTCTTACTATCGCACATCGTCCATTTTGATGTCGCACACCACTTGCATAATTGTATTCTTTTTCAAGTATGTGTATTGTCTTCCAACTTTTGTGCACATCACTTTCATGCCCATGTCTTATGCTTTCCCACGCGCCTCGTGCATTCTTCCACGCTGGTTATTGTGCCATGTGGCAACTTGTTATACTTGAGTGTGTCACACGCAACTTATCAAAGTGCACCAATTGGGTGTCAAATCCTTGCAACAAACCAATACGTGACACATGGTAGAAATGACTAAATTCAGGATAGTCATTTGATCCTTCATCCAATCAAAGATACGTCATGTGCCATTATTTGTCTAGATTGCATTATAGAATTCAAATCATCATAACTTCTACTATAGAGCTTGGATCCGTGCGCTCTTGGTCTTGTTAGAAATATGCTCACATGGGATACATGTTGGAATTTTCAAATCTAGATTTTGTTGGGATTTAGTAGGTAGTAAAGAGGAAACGTGTTTTAGGCCATTAATTCATAGATTTAGTTAGCTCAACCACCTAGATTTGATTTGATTTTCCCCTCTCCCTTCTTCCACAAGAAAAACAGACATAGGGAGGTAGATCTGACATCCTTGCGATGTGATTTGCAGGAAGTTATTGTTTGGTTGTTGGTGGTTAATCTTTCGATCTCGAGTTTCCCTCTCCTTTCTCCTTTTATTTGCATTTTGAGTTGTAGACCTTTAGATATAGCTCTTTGCATGTGGATATAGGCCTCATTCGCCATTGTAGAATCAATCATGTGCATTTTCTAGAAGCAATAAAAGATTTTTTTGTGGATATTCTCTTCCTCGACTCATTTTTATTGCTTTTTCTTTCCTCTCTTTTACATTTCTTATTTGTTGTGCTCTCTCACATACCCGCAGGTCCCTTTTCTAATTATTCCCCATGAAAACGAGTGTGTCATTGTATTTGACATTGTGATACACATCTTTATGCTCTATGTGCATTCTCCTTCATTTTCACTCAAAGATAGTTGTGTTCACCCCCTTCTTTTAGGTGTTATTGCCTCCTTTAGCTTATTTTTTCTTTTAGGTGTTATTTCCTCCTTTAGCTTATTTTTTCTTTTATGCATCTCCTTCTAACCCTGGTTCCTTGGATTTTTAGAGTAGTGATAGGTAGTTGCATTTCCCTTCCTAGGAGTATCTCTTAGCATTAGAAATAGGTAAAGGAACCAAACTTCTCCAGAGGTCTATCTCAAGCGTGCAAGTCCCACAAGTTGGAAACAGTCCCATGTTTCCTCAAATCCCTAGTTCATCCTAATCTAAGAAGGGTGTAATTTTGAGCTCCAACAATATCCTAGTAGCATCCTTCATAAAAGCATTAGTGAATATTTCCGATTGTATGAATTGTGTCAAATAATGATATTGGGATCAATTTAAGATAAAATGAGTTTTTAGCACATTAAAATTTATAAAATCAAAATATCAAGACATACTTGGATAAAAATCTTGAGACTTGCTTGAGATTGTATGTTTCACGATATGATGTGGACAAATTTCCTTATGAATGAGTAATTGCAGATGGATTCTTTTACAGAGAGGAAAGGGATATGTAATTATAATCCGTGGATCGTGGATAACAATGAACATGTAACTAAAAATAGTAGGGAAAGATTAGAAAACAATTTGAGTGTTGGGAACCAAAATTTTCAAGATATGTTTCAATTTGAGCTACCTGGTATTGAGTAAAGAAGAATGTATGGACATTGTAATTCTGGAAATCAAATTTCATATCATATTCTAAGTATGTTTCTTGTTATTTTTTATATATGCATGTTATTTATTTAATAATATTTTCAATGTTGCGATTTTTTAGAGTTTTTAATGGAAAAATGTTATTCTTATTTTTTTGTTGTCTTTTAAATCCAAATAGTATTATACCAGTTTTCTGAGAACTTGTGTATGAATATAATACAACACTATAAATTTTAAATTATCAATATTTTCATATAATTTCAAAGTGTATGTTCTTTGAAAAATTCTAGTGTCTAGAAACGTAACCTCTGTCCATAAAAAGTGTTTGAAAATGATAATAATCATTAATGCATTATGTAATAATAATACCAAACATAATTGAGAATAATAATCACATTAAGAATTGAGGAAAAAAATTTAGGTTGTTCATTGAAAACCACTGCAGCCGCTATTTCTGGTGCTAGCTCGGATGCCAAACCCCTCTAGTCTAGATCAGGGGTCCCTCTTGTCAGGGGCCCTCACTCCAAAGCCACCTGATGCATGGAATAAAATAGTGGAGGGTTCCACCTCCGCTCCTAGCTCGGAAAAGCTCTCTCCTTCACTGTCAGATGGGTCCCTCTCTCTGTGCATCCCCTCTCACATCACGGAGGCTGTTGCTACTTCTCGTGATCTTTCCTTGGTGGGTAAACTAATGGGTCCTAGACCCCCATTGGAAGATATCAAAAAATGGGCACAGTTGAAATGGCAACCATGTGGAGTGCTTGAAATAGCGGCAATGCCTAATGGTTTCATATTATTCTCCTTCAGCATGAAAGAAGATTTCGCTAGAGCTCTCCTCGGTGGCCCTTGGTTTTTTGGTAGACGGGGCTTCTACCTCAGGAAATGGTCTCTAGGTTTCAACCCACACACTGAATCCATGACCCAAGCCCCAATATGGGTTCACCTCCCGGGCTCCCCCTGGAGTTCTGGCATCTAACGGTTATTGAAGGTATTGCCCTCTCCATAGGATCTTTAATTGCTATAGATCAAGCAACAAAAGCTAAAACTAGATTCATCCATGCTCACTTTTGTGTTAATGCTGACGTAAGTTGTCCCCTCCCAAAAGAGATAGAGCTAATATCGGATCTTGGGAACTGGAAACAGAACATTGACTATGAATATATTCCTCAAGCATGCTCCTTCTACAAAAGCATTGGTCATCGGGCCTCTAGTTGCCCCTCCAAACCTCAGCCAAAATCCAAAACCCAAAACCTTTCCCCAAAAACTAAGAGAAGCTTTATTCCTAAACTGTCCTCTGTTGAGATCCCTATCATCCCCACCTCTAATTCCTTTGCTCTCCTAGAAGAAGGAGAAATAAACACTTCCTCTGATCCTTTTTCTGAGGTCATCCCCCTCTCTGGCCCTTAAGTCCCTCATCATCCCTTTGTCTCCCTCGGCTCTCCCCCCACTTCCTCTGAGGAGGTTAACCTCTCCTTGGTTGTTCCCTCCTCCCCCTCCACCCCTGTCTTCTCCACTATCCCTTCCCATCCCCCCCTTCCCTCCTCTGGTCCCCTTCCCTCGGAACCCCCTTCCTTGAATCTCCCCCTACCCCCTCTTTTCCCCTTTCTTTGACTCTCGCTACCTCCCCTTGGGCCATTCTTCTGATGATAGTTTCAACCCCGCTTTACTAGAAGTAGCAGCAAGAAACCCGATATTGGCACTGAAAAAGTAAGGGGAAGGATTCCGAGCAATATCAAACTCCAGCAAGAAGCTACTCTTAATGTCGCTCAGGGAACCCAGAGCACAATCCCCATGGTGGTGGGGAGAAAATCCAAACCAAAGAAATGAAGATCATCTCTTGGAATATAAGAGGGCTCAACTCTCTTCAAAAGCAAAGAGTTATCAAAGATATCAAATTCCAAAACTCTCCTGATATCATAATGCTGTAGGAAACTAAACTAAAAAAAGATGATCGACTCCTAAAAATCTAGCTGGCAGCTTCTTTTGAATCTCAACCTTCAGCAGGGAACTCAGGAGGTCTTTGTACCCTTTGGGATCCCAGAAGTTTCAAAGGGGATTGTTTGTTCAAGCATCCCAACTTTTTATGCATGCTCTTCCAAGAGGTTGGATCTGACTCCACTTGGATTGCCATCAATGTTTATGCCCCCAACTCAGAGACTCAACGTGGGAAATTATGGAAAGATATCACAAACTTCATCAACACTTGTGGTAAAATTCCCATTTTAATAATGGGGATTTTAATTGTCCCCTTTTTCCTTCGGAAAAATAGGGAGGAATTCCTGCCATGACCGCCAGCATGGATGCTCGGTGACTTCATCAGGGAGAATTCACTTCTTGACATGGAACTCCACGGTTCCTCCTTTACGTGGTCAAACCGCAGATTGGGTAGGAACCATATTCAAAGTAGATTGGATAGATCTCTAGGCTCTCTGGACTGGATCTCTCTCTTTCCTGACTTCTACCTCAAATCTCTCCCCGGGCTGCCTCTGACCACAGCCCTCTCCTGCTGAGCACAAATCACAATCTGAATACCAAGAATCCTCCCTTCAGGTTCGAGCTTGCATGGCTTGAGAATAATCACCTGAACCCTCTTGTTGCCAATTGGTGGAATATCAAAATTGAGGGCACTGACATGTTTAGATTTACCAGCAAGCTCAAAGAAATTAAAAATAGCTCAAGATATGGAAGTCTACGGTCTTTGGCAACATCAAGCTCCACAAACAGAAGCTATCTCAGGATTTGGCTAAAGTCTCTGCTCAAATGGAGATTGAGGGGAGATTGGATCATCTTCACCAAAAAGAAACCTCCCTCCTCAGTGATTATCACAATACGCTTCAAGAAGAGGAGACCTATTGGAGGCAATGCTCTCGAGCCCTTTAGCTCGAGCAGGGGGATCGTAACACCAAATTCTTCCACATCACTACTTGCAAGCATAAGAGCAGAGACAAGATCCAAGAGCTGGTGTCGTCCTCGGGTACCCTGTTAACATCTGAGGCTGATATCTCCAATGAGCTCGTCTCCTTCTATTCTAACCTCCTCCAGTTGACCTAGCCCCCCCGAGAGCAATCAATGGCCGCTATGCTCCAACATATACCGCATCTTGTGTCTTCTGAGATGAACAATAATCTGACCAAACCTTTTGCTATGGAGGAAATTCACAAAGCGGTCTTTGCCATGAAAAGGGACAAAGCTCGGGCCCGATGGTTTTCCTGTTGCTTTCTTCCAAGTGTTCTGGGAGACCATCAAGCAGGATCTCTTCAAAGTGGTGAATGAGTTCCAAATTAATAACAATCTTCTAAAAGAATGGAATACCACCTTCATTGCCCTTGCCCCAAAAGTGCATAGTTCAAAAGATGTCTCCAACTTTAGGCCAATCAGTTTATGCAACACTGCTTATAAGATTATCACTAAGATGCTGGCCTCCAGACTTAAACCTCTAATGAAAGATCTCATCTCACAAAACCAGAATGGTTTTATAAAGGGACGGCTCATCCAAGGTGGTATCATTACGGTTCATGAAGCCATCCACTTGGCCTATCACTCAAAATCCCCAGGAATGATCTTAAAGCTTGATATGCAAAAAGTGTTTGACAGAGTCAGTTGGCCTTTTTAATTAGGGTCCTGGAAAAATTTGGTTTCGATAAAAGATGGTGTAGTTGGGTCTTCTCTTGTATCACGACTCCTTGCTTCTCTATTCTTATCAATGGCATTCTGGCAGGTTTCTTCAAAAGCAGCAGAGGTATCAGGCAAGGTGACCCCCTGTCACCCTTCCTCTTTGTTCTTATGGCGGACTCCCTCAGCAGAGCTCTGGAGGCAGCTAAAAGTCAATCTATCATTTTGGGTCTGAAAATCACCTCTAGCTTCCCTTCTGCCACCCATAGCCAGTTTGTTGATGACACTTTGTTGTTAAGTGTCGCCTCTGTGATTGAAGCCCGGGCTATCATGGATATCCTATCTCTTTACCAATCAGCTTCTCAGCAAACTATCAATTTCAACAAGAGCAGCATCTCCTTCATCAATACTACACCTAGGACTCAGAGAAAGATTGCAGATATTTTTGGGTGCAATATTGTGGATCTCCCCACCTCTTATCTTGGCATCCCCCTCTTCCATGGTAAGCAATCTAAAAATCTCTGGAATCTAGTCATTGAAAGATATCAAAAAAATTAGCTTTGCTGAAAGGGGCTCTGCTCAGTCAGGCTAGCAAACTCCAACTGGTTAAAGCCACCCTCCAAAGTCTTCCTACTTACTTCATGTCCCTTCTCAAAGTTCCCAACTCGGTGAAGGAGGTTGTGGAAAAAATCCAAAAGCACTTTCTGTGGTCTGGG
The DNA here is from genome assembly GCA_018340775.1 of Taxus wallichiana var. yunnanensis. Classification (NCBI taxonomy): domain Eukaryota; kingdom Viridiplantae; phylum Streptophyta; class Pinopsida; order Cupressales; family Taxaceae; genus Taxus; species Taxus wallichiana. Next base: position 627,713,128 of record CM031234.1, read on the forward strand.
ACGGATGAAAGGAAGAGGATCCATCTTGTCTCATGGAAGGAAGTGTGTAAGCCAACTTCTCAGGGTGGGCTTGGTCTAAGAAAAATGGCTGACACGAATGTGGCCCTCCTGGCCAAACTTGGCTGGGAAGTGGCTAAAGGTAACTCTCTTTGGGCTCAGCTGCTCAGAGCTAAGTATCTTGCTAATAACGAAGATCTTCTCACTTCCAATCCAATTAGAGGTTCAGCCATCTAGAATTCTGTTATTAGCTCCCTCCCCATTATCCAGGCTGGCACTAAATGGAGATTTGGAAATGGTAGACTTATTGACTTCTGGCGGGATCATTGGATAGGGGTCGAGCCTCTTGATCGCAATCCATCATGGGATCTTGTGAAAAGAAGCCTCATTAATAAGCAGGGAAGATTAGTTTCGGGCTATTGGAAGATGGTGAATTCCATTCCCTCCTGGAATATTCAGGTCTGGGATGATATTAGTGAACAACAGAGAGTAGGCTCCTGACTTCACTCAGAACTGTGCTCTCTTCCATCTATATCCCCTTCTCCCAAAACGAAGATGAGCTAATTTGGCCCCTCTCCCCGTCTGGCTCTTTCTCGGTTAAGGCTGCTTATCTCTCGATGCATAGTGCTGACTCTGGTCCCCCTCACCAAATTCTAGCCAAATGAGATCATCCCCAAAATTGGCTTTTTTTCTTGGCTCTCTTCTAAGAATGCTTTCCTCTCTGGAGAAAATCTGAAAAGGAGGGGTTTCTCTCTTCCCACTAGATGTGTGCTCTGTACTAAGGAGGTGGAATCCTCTACCCATCTTTTGATCCACTGTCCCTTTTCGCAAGTTATCTGGCATTGGTTCTTATCGAGGATGGGTGTGTTTTGGACCTTCCCTGAGTCCATTCAGACACCCTCTCTCAATGGAGTTCTCCCTTCACTCACCCGGCTCTGGTTCTGGCCTGGAAACTTCTCCTCCCACATGGCATATGGGGCATCTGGAAAGAAAGGAATAGAAGAATCTTCAAAGACCAGAGTCTTGAACCTGATCGGGTGGCTACCCAGATTGCTCTTACTTTCCAGGATAATCTCAACTCGCACCTTTGGTCCAAATATCAGCAAAAAATCCAAATTTGTAACTCTCAGGAGTGGCAGAGGCTGTTGGCCATTCATCCTGTTAGTAAAGGCACTTCCTCTGCACGGGGATTAGTTCGTTGGCTACCTCCCCTTTGGGGCTGGAGAAAACTTAATACGGATGGGGCCTTGAAAGGCAATCCTGGTAATTCTGGTGGAGGAGCCATTCTTCGTTGCTCATCGGGCTCCATCGTTGTTACTACTTCTACTCATAATCTTAACTATGGCACCAACCATCATGCGGAAGCCTTGGCCATCCTCAAAGGCCTTGAGCTAGCTATCAAATTTGGTGACGATCCCCTCCAAGTTGAAAGTGACTCCCTCAACATCATCAAGCTCCTGCAGTCAACTGATTTTGGTCAATGGTCGATACAAAATATCATTGCTGATATCAGAATTCTTCAAAGAACTTTCCAACAAATCCAGTTCCAGCATGTCCTCCGGGAGGGGAACAAAGCGGCTGACCACCTTGCTAACATTGGAGTTCTTCTTGAGAGTCAACGCAAAGCTGGATGGACAACTTCCCAGCTGATCTCTTCCAAATTACTCAGAATGATATATCCCAATGCTGACTGGTGGAAGGGGGACTGATATGGGTTTCGCAAAGCCTTTATGGCCCCCTCAAAAGGTGGTAGCATTTATGTTTGATTTATTTGATTTGACCCTTGCGATGAACCTTTTGATGACGGTGATGTGTTATGATGTGGAGGATTTCCGCATGCATGGGGTAATTCCTCCCATAAATCATTTGATGATCTGGCGGGAGGACAATGATAACGAGGCCGACGGCTCCCACACCCTAGTCGGGATGTTAAATGACCCCCATCGCTCTCACTTCTACACTTTTCAAAAAAATTATACAATGGGTGGCCAGCTGAAGCATCTTGAGCCTGCTGCCTGTGACTCGGTTAAAGATGATGTGGAGGTTTGGAACATTTTACTGGAAAATGGAATTACAACCTTCCTGGAGAGAATGGTGGGCTACTCGGCCCTAGTTTCATACGCGGTTATGGCTTCCTGGTCGAAGGGCGGGTTCAGATTGGCAACACGTGCTTTACAATCTCCACCAATGCTATCACTGATGCCATGGGTCTTCCTGCCACCGGCGACATCTACTTCAAGCGCTCGCTGCATGCTGAAATGCAGGATTTCATTGCTCCTAGGGACAAGCCGGTCAAATACCTCTCTAGCTACACTCGTGATTCCCTACCTCCTCCATGGAATAGAGTCACGGAAGTTATAATGTGTTACTTCACCATTGACGGTCATTATCGGCTTGTTTACGGCCCTCACTTCTTCATCCTTTCTCATCTACGTTGGGGGAAGAAGATAAATCTTGTGGCTTTCCTTTATCAGTCTTTAGAGCACTCTGTTCAGCTGGCTCGTGACGGGGAAGGGGCTATTCTCCACCAAGGCTTACTGTACCTAATTTTTTCTGATGCTGCTTCACATGCCGACTTGATTCACTTCCCCCAAATCTAGTCATCGCCGCCACTCTCCCTCGCCTTCCCCCCCCTCCTCCACCTCCTCCGCTCTTCTCAGTGCCGCCATCGTCTGCACCTTTCCTCTGATTCCAACTCGGATGTTGCCATTCTTAGCCCTCCCCTCGTTGTTTCCGAGCCCCCTGCCCCCCTGTTTTCCCCCCGCACCTTTCATGCTTGTTATTAGAAGGCACTGACACCAGCTTTAAAGTTGTCTCCCCGGTCTCAAGCCCCGATACCTCTCTTGCAGAAGACATTCTGGGCCTCGCCAAGCTCTACCCTGACTCCCCGGCCTCGGGCAGATGGAGATAAACCAGCCTATGGATGACCCCACCTCTCAGACTGCGGGAAACAATCCACTCTTCGACGACAACGATCCTCCTGCTGACACTATGCAATCTTCACCGAATTTGAATTCAACTCCCACTGAGCCTGGGACTACTGACACACAAAGGGATGAACGCAGAGTCGATATGGTTTCATCTATTTTAAACAAGCTTCAGCGTGCCTTCACTGCTTTGAAGGCCTGGGAGGCATTCACTGATTCTACCAGAGCGCCATTGCCAAAGATTGCTCGGAGCTCATCACCCTTGCGAACAACTTGCGGAGGATTCGGGTTCTCCTAGAGCTAGAACTGTTGTCTCTGAGCTGAAAAAGCTCTTCTGATGTTTTCTTCTTTTCTTCTGTTGTCTTTTTCGGCTTCCTTTTTTTGGAATCTCCATGGGTACTTTTTTGCTATGCTATATATATTGCTAAATCTGGCCTGAAGGGCTTTTTTGTATAAGGTTGTGGGACCTTCTAAAACCCTCTTTTTACCCTATATATTCCAAAAAATCAAAAGCCAATTACAAATTTCACAATTTCTTTTTACAACAACATCCTTAAGAATATTCTTTTGTTTGTGTTTTTGTTTCCTCCACACCATAACATTATTTTACAACCCCGATCGAACAAGAGCCTTCGCTGCAACTTTGATGTTAGAAAGAATTTCTTGTCTGGATTGGTTGCATCACCATCAAACAATAATGTTGGATCTTGTTCTATTTTCATCTTCAACAATATCTCTAGATCCATTCCATTTTCCTTTATTATCCTTCTTAAGGTATTATTATTCTTGTTTAAGATAACATGCTTCTGCTTTAATTCAATTGTTGCATTTAAAATTTTCCTTACACTTTTTAAATGCACATCAAGCACTGTAGCCCCATTTTTCAATTTTTCATACTTTGATTACATTTCAAAATAGAAAAATAATTAATAAAGTTTAAAAATAATGTAAATAATATTTGAAAAATTAGTAAGACTTACCAATGCCTTATCTCGTTCCACATTTGCAATAAATACAAGGCCCTTGTCTCTTGACCACATATTGTGGTAGGCTTGTGCTTCGCATTTAAATTATCAATTCAATTCAACATAATATTTGGCACTTCATCATCATAATATATGTCTTTGGGAGTGATTTTTAAATCGAGAATTTATTTTTTTATCATAAATTTATCCCTAAACTCCCACAATTTTAATTGTTCAATATCCTTCAATAAAACATCATTAAGAGTGGCTTCACAACTGTCAACCAAAAGAGTATTAAGTGCAAATTTAGTTTTTTGGTCATCATTTAAGGAAATATGTATTGGAGAAGGTGTGTTTGATTTATCCACTCTTATTGGAGAAGGATGCCTTGCCCCATGAATCATATCTTTGGGATTGAAAGTTCCATGGGCCTGAACCCTGCTTTCAATCCCTATATATTCCTCATCCAAATCAATTTCATTCAAAACCAAAACACCCCATCCACTAGGAACATTTCCCAACAAAAACGTTGGAAACTCGGCTACAAAATTAAGGGTGCCCCTACTTGAAGCTGGAGGAATAAATGAAATATGTTTGCCACTGAACTTGGTCCTGATATTTTGTGGTGGAGGTGGCAAAGGTGGCATCTTCCTCTTCATAGTAGCAAATGGATTTTGAATTGGAGGTGGAGGAGGCAGTAACAATCAATTGTAAATAATTTGAGAAAATTCAAATGACAAATATAACATGAATAAAATAATAATAAATATAACATTATATCATTTGTGATTTAAAAAATTACTTAGTTGAGTGGATTCTAGCTGAGGTGTAAATGGGGCATGTTGCAGTTGATGTGGTTATTGTAGAGAAGTAGTTTGAAAAGTCTAGGAGTTGTACTAGTAGGTGTGATCTAAAACATAATTAAGCATTAACAATTTATGAGCTTGTTGAATCTTCATTTAAAAAAATATATGAAAAAAATACAACTTAAATGAGATTCATACATGGAGCCTAAGAGTGAGGTATCGAAGATATTTCTACATCTTGTGTTTGATCAAATTCATATACATTTTTTATTGGGATACCATGATCCCGATGATATAATCATATGCTACTGGAGGTTTCTGTAGCAAAGGAATATAAGTTATAAATAATATTAAAACATATACAATCTATAAATATTTAATTACATTTATTTTCAAACATATTGAAACATGTATACATCATAAATACATGTGATTAATGTCGATGGTATGGTGGATGTTTCAGTTTGAGGGTTCAAGGAAATCCTCATCCATTTGGTAGTTTTGGAATGTCCTCCTCTATGTGTTAATCGTCCAAAAAGCAGCTTATTGAATCTTTGGTTCACCTGTAGAAATGACCTATAATAATATATTACCTTCATGATGCATCCGCAAAGATATCCCATGTTCTAGTTCAACATTAAACTATTTACTAATCCCAAATATATTAGATAAATATTACAAAAATAAAGAATAATAATTAAAAACCAAATAATAAAAAAATTGGGACTCACCCCTGCTTTACATGCATTGTGGTCAGAGGAGTGGTGCCACGTAAATTATAGAGAGATTCACAATATAAACCAACAATAAAAATTTTTGAACTAATAGTAACATTTTCATTCAAATAAATGTTAGCCAAATCAGTTCTTATCCAGGAAGATAAGAAACTGAACCAATCACATTTCTGCTCACTTAGGGTGCGAATGATATAAGCTAATGCCCACCATGAAATATCTATATATCGACCTTGTAATATAACTTTGGCCTAGAAGAACTACACCACGACTTGCAAAAATGGGTGACTGAAATCCTTGAGTTGAATTCCCCTTTTTGAAGGGTTTTGGGAAGTCTGTAAATGCAAGGAGACACAAATTTTATTAATACTCAATAAAAATAGAATCAAAATCTGTAAAATTGAAAACAATCAATATCAAAATATTTTAAATAGAAATAAACTTACTAGCAACTGCAATTGCATCAATAGAAAATACATAGCGAGACTCAAAATACTTGTAATCTTCATCGGATAAAACAACCTTTTTCATGACAGGATACACATCCTTGTGTGGTAGTCATGTAAGATGCTCAATGTCCTCAGGTGATGTTCCAAATCACTATGTGTGATATGGAATTTTAATATGAAAGGTAAAAGTGTAAGTGTCAAAGTTAGCTTAAGGATTATTGAGTGTTTTATGGTCTATACAAATTTGGGGGTATACACTATCCTGTGAAACTAGGCACTTTAATACATTAGGAAAAAACATTAGGATCTTGTAGAAATGTGGGTGGTTACGGAAAGACCAGGATCTTGAATGAAAAGTTTAGTATGTTTTTTTGCTTGACGTTGTTGGGCTCTTGGGATGTGTGGAAATTGTCTTTCTTCTTGGCATTTTTGTAATCCATTATAATCCTTGTTTCTTGTTTATAGATGTCCTTTCTTCCTATCTCAATTCGTAAATAAAATTTTCATATTTCTTTAAGGATTTTCCTCCTTTTTGTGGCTATTTTATCATTTTTCTAAAGTGAAAATGACTATAATGTCTAAGTATATATAGGAAAGTTTTTAATTTAATACCAACTAGTTGCATGGAAAAATGTCATTGGCCAACAACAAGCGAGAAAATTCTATCGGTTGGAAGTAACTCCAATGGTAATGATCAGTTGTATGGTTGATGTTGTTGGTCGACATTATCTTCAATGCTACCACTAGGAGCATGGTCGATGTTACCATCCGAACATCTTCCATTCTACCACCAAGAACATATTCCATTCTACCCGAAATGATTGTATAGTAAATGTTTTCGACAACAACATTAGAAATTCTACTTGCTGGCTCGTAGCATTGAGATTACCAAAGAACCAAAAGCATTAGAAGTGGTACATGTGTGTAAGATGATGAGAATGCTACCATTTGTAAGATCAAAAATTCCACCATCCGGTAGCATGGGAAATGTTTTAGGTTGGTATCATGGAGAATGTTACCAGTCAGTAGTATGGAAAATTTTGTCAGTCGATAGCATGCAAAATGTTTTCGGTTGGTAGCATTATCTCTCTTTGTCAAAACAATAGCAATTACTGTGATTTTGGCCAAGATCTTGCATAAATTTGTTCTTTCTTATGCACCGAGCTTTCGAAAATGATGCTAAAATTTTCCTTCCCCACAAAACAACTTTTCTTATGATTCGTCATACATGCAAAAGTGGTTTTTCTAAAATTCACCAAATACTTTCTAAGGTTTTTTTAGAGACCCTTAAAAATTTTCCTAGATAAACTTCAGTGCACTCAAATTCCACAAGATTCTTCTTAGAATATTCCTCCAAATCAGAAAATCCCATGGCCCTTTTAGGTGCCTTGAGAGAAGTGAGAGACAATTGACTGGATAGAGAGTAGACCACCAAATTAAATGAAATATGCCCTCTTCTGCTTGAACCAATATTTTGACCTTTGAATCACTACCATGGTTATTTCTTTGATATCACTAGACTTTTGAATGTTCCATAGGGTGATTGGAAGAGGATAATATTACACTACTTGATATTTAGGATTAAATAGGTTTGATTCATCATTCTTCATTCCTTATACAAACTAGTCAAACTTAAAGTCCCTTATCTGATCAAATTTTAATCTCATGTAGTACCGCTTCCTAACCTCAAATTCATCAAGACAATTAGCCGAGAAGTCCTCATTTTTGGAATGTGATGCAAACCTAGAAGGAGGAAAGTCTTAGTATTATTCCTACTTTCAAATTCGTATGCGAGATACATAGGAATAAAAATTAAAAGATGTGAAGGAGGTTTCAGTGTTCGTTGCATCAGTGATACTTTTGCATGTGTATATTCTCATGGAGATAGGAAATGATACACCATTGTTCTTTTCACTCTTACATTGTAAACATAGGATAACTACCTACATAAATAAATCATGATGATATTTTCACTTTGGTTCTTTGGTAGCTTGCGGGTGCAAGATCAAAACCTTTGATCCCGATATAGGGAAGGTGGGAAACTAAATGAAGTAACTTCCACATTTTTCATTCAATCCAGCTTTTCTTGAGATGAAATTAAACACTCTGGATTTCCTTCGAGTAACCTTATGATATGCATGGTGAACATATCATTCACCATAGAGTAGTGAGAATTATTATCTCGATATGTGGGTTATAGATATTTTTCATAGGTTGGTGATTTATGTGGAACATTAGGTGCAATGAAGAGACCTCGAAAGGCTATGTATATGCAAGGTCATACACTAGATAGGAAGTCACGATGGAATTATTTGAGGTAGGAAACCGCAAAACTACCATTGAATGTTATTACTTATGATATACCCCAGATCAATAATTTTATCTCCTTATGTGATCACCAATGAATTTTTCTATCCAATGTTAGGGTTAGCACAAGGTTATACAAATAATATATCATATCTAAGCATACATGCAATAAAAATAAATATTCTACCAGAAGAAATATACAGAATAAGAGATATAAATCAACACTAGATTTAACATGGTTCACCTAGTGTGGGCTACATCCACCAAGAAACAAGCCAATCTATTATCCAAAGCTTTCATAAGATATACAATTGAATATCTACAATCTTCCACACCTCTTATATGTACAATACTTTCTTTCTCTCAAGCTTTTCCTTATTTTCCAAGAATTCTCTCTCTCACAATAATCATCAATTTACAATCCTTATTACTTCTAAACCCTAGCTTTCATACTTATATATTCATATACAAAATTAGGGAACTTAGCCATGCAATTACAATCAATAGATATGCTTTAATTCTAAAATTAGATTTAATTCCCGTGAGTTAAATAAAACATCCAGTACGTAAGCCGGTGATGGTTAGCCCTAACTGATGTCAGTTCCTACTTGCTCGACCGATGTTGGTTCCTCCTTAATCGATGTCGGTTATTGTTTTTTCTTGCAAGTTTAATATTGAATAATAATCTAAAGTAATTGAGCTCCACAACTCAAAAATCTCCCACTTTGAGATAAATTACTGCATTATACATGTACAATTTCATTCTTGGATCCTTTCCTTAGCTTTGTTTCTTCCTCTTCAAGTCTCAAACTCGAACACCAACATAAGTGGAGTGTAGCTCTAACTTCTCTTTTGCTAATGGCTTCATTAGCATATCAATTCTCACTCGTATGAACCTTCTCCGGTTTCAGCTTCCCATCCTCCAAAACCTGCCATATGAAGTGATACCTTAACAAAATGTGTTTTGTTCTAGAATAAAACACTTAATTGTTTTCTAAATGAATTGCACTCTAACATCACTAAACAATTTGCAATCATCTTTCTCCTTTCCCAACTCTTCCATGAACATAATCATCCATATCATCTCTTTTTTAGCCTTTATAGTTGTAACATACTCTTCCTCTATAGTAGACAAAGCCACAACCTTCTACAATCTCAAAATCTAGCTAATTGTCGTCCCACGTCTCATGTGAAAATATATTCAGTAGTACTCCTTCTACCATCCAGATCTCCAGCCATATCCGAATCAACATACCCATATAAATAAATATATGAACCTCCATAACATAACTGCATATTAGATGTCTCTCTCAAATATCTGAGTATCCATTGGACTTTTTCTAATAATCTTTACCTAGATTGGCCATAAATCTACTCATAACTCCCACTACATGTGCAATGTTTGAGTCCGTCTGACAAAACCATAGCATAGATGAGACTCCCAACAAAATTGAAGCATATGGTACTCATGTCATGTATTTGACCTCCTCATATGATGAATGACACTTATCTTTGTTCAATTTGAAGTGTCCATCCATAAGTGTACTTACGGGTTTTAAACTTTGCATGTTAAAATTTTCCAACACCTTATTGATATAAACCTCCCGAGATAAATACAATTTCTTGTTCTTCTTATCTTTGTGTATTTGTATGACAAGGATTCATTTTGCAGCTCCTAAATCCTTCATAGAAAATGTGTGAGCTAGCTTTCCCTTAAGTTCATCAATGTACTGCATACTAGATCCTGCAATAAGCATATCATCTACATACAATAACAAAATAATATAGCTCCCATTTTCAAGCTTCTTGAAATAAACACAATGATCATATTCACATTTTAATTAACCATGCTCATGCATGAAACTATCAAATATCATGTATCATTTCCTTGGAGCTTTCTTGAGCCCATATAGACTCTTTTTCAACATGCACACTAATTTCTCATTACCCTTGACTTCATACCCAAGCGACTAATGCATATAAATCTCTTCATCCAAATCACCATGAAGGAAAGTTTTCTTCACATCTAGTTGCTTTAAATGTATATCCTCTACAACAACTAAACTCAAAATAGTACAAATATAAGTTATCTCTACAACAGAGAAAATATTTCACCAAAGTCAATACCTACTTTTTGTGAAAATCCCTTTACTACAAGCCTTTCCTTGTACCTTTTTGTCCACCCTCTTCTTCCTTGATCTTGTAAACCCACTTGTTCTACAATGTCCTCTTACCTGCTGCAACTTAACCAAATCCCAAGTCTGGTTTTGTTCCAAGGATTCCATCTCCTCATCCATGCCATGCTCCCACTGCATGTGGGTCTTATCCTGCATTGCTTCTTCAAAAAAATTGGTTCACCATTATCAATCAATAATAAATAAGATAGAGAAGGTGTAAATCTTTTTGGAAGTTTACTTACCCTTTATGACCTTCTCACAGAAGTTTGGGGTACCGGAGGCTCATTCTAGACCTCTTGGACATTTGTTTCCAATTCGATAGTGACCGATGATGGTCACCTGTAACCGATGTCCTGCTCTACTAATCGATGTTGGTTTGGATCTTCTGTAACCGATACCGGTTCAGTTGACCGATGTCATGTCGGGGTCAACTGACACCGATTACTATGTAACCCTGTCGGTATTATTTTTAAATCTGAGAGTTCATTTTCATTCACAAAATTCTCAACCGATTCATCCTTGGGTACCAAAATTTGATCCCTATACATTCTCTTTTCATTTCATTCAATGTCACGAATCCTAATAATTTTAGAATTCTCTAAATCTCAAAAACGGAATCCGAAATCACCAAATCCATAGCCAATAAAATTACATCTCTTAGATTTTACATCAAACTTTTTCCTATTTTCCTTATCAATATGCACAGAAGCTTCTGAACCAGAAACTTTAAGAAAAGAAATATCTACCTCTTTTCCGGTCCAAGCTTCCTCTGGTATTCCTCCATCTAGTGAACTTGAAGGCCCACAGTTAATCAAATAAACCGTTGTATCAACTGCTTCTACCCAAAATTGCAAGGGTAATCCAAAATGTATCCTCATACTTCTAGCACATTCCATGATTATCTTGTTCATTTGTTATGTAACACCATTCTTTTGTGGTGTTCTTGGAACTATCCTTTCTCTATGTATTCCATTCACTGAACAATAATCATTGAAAGTCTTGCTACAATATTCACCACCATTGTCATATCTAAGACACTTTAACTTTGAATTTGATTCATTCTCAATAAGGGATTTCCATCTTTTAAAAATATCAAAAACATCATAGTTATGTTTAATACAATAAACCCATACCTTTCTTGTAGCATCTCCGATGCTAAATCTCTATACTTGCATAAATAAATTAAGCAATAATTAATTGAAACCAACACATGGAGTAAAAACTACGTAAGAGAGAAACCAAATGTAAATAGAATGGAGAAATTTCTATTGAATATGAGAGGGAATTTTATACAATTGCTTACTCCTAAAATCATGGAGTCAAGTCTTATCATTTTATCCACATATCTCTCTTTTATTCCCTAGTCTTACTCCCAATCCCAAGATATTCTCACACATTCCTATCTTTATGAGTTGTGCATGACAACTAATTGTGCACACTCACATATTATTTAAATATTAAATAATACTAATATTTAAACCATATGTTCACATCATGAACATTAATTTCCTAACATTCACCCCCTTAGTGTGAACATGGGTGAGTTCTATCTAGTACCTGCTCATGTTCTACAATACGATGGTTTTCAAAGAGTGCCATCAAATCCAACAGGTTTTCTAGTGGAACCATTAACCACTTTGTATGTGATTTTCGAAGAGATTCACAAAATCTCAAATTGGTTTTCTAGTGGACCACCAACCACTTTCATAGCAAAGGTACACGTTTCCCCATCCATATTTTACAAAAGAGAACAAAATATAGGAAAATATGTTCCTAACTATGAACATGAATTATCCATATGTTCTTATTTACTACCACACATGTTGAAAGAAAACACACAACTGAAAATGAAGTCACCATAGAAAAATGTGGCCCCATCATTGGTGACTGACGAGAGGCGTTGATCACCCTCCTTCCTCTCGTTGCCTCCTACCTCCATCGAGTGATGCTACTTAGTATAAGTAGTCATCTTCATCTTCCTTTTGTTTAGGTTCTTCTTCTTCTTCAGTGCTTTCTTCATCAGCTGCATAGGCCTCGTCCATCTTGAGCTTACCTGATAAAATATCTTTGGCATGAAGTATAAAAAGAAGACTTGTGTCCCTTTTTCTTGCAATAAAAGCATTCTAATTCTTTTTTGTTTCTTGAAGAACTAGGATACTTTTTCTTTGTATAGAGGGCAGTTTCTTCCTCAATATCTTCTTTTGTTCTTTTCTCTTCAACTAGTAATGCAGAAATCATACCTTCAAGTGAATGAGAAGGCATTTGACCAAGAGTAAAAACTACATTACTATATTTTGGAGGTAAGCTATTTAACAAAATAGCTTTTACATCTTCATCATCTACCTGAGCACTTACTTCATCAATTGTCTTAGAAGATATCTAAGATCATTAATATGACTTGACATAGTTACACCCTCATTCATTTTCAACTTGAATAACTGCAACTTAAGTGTAAATTTAGCATTCACAACTTTTGCACCAAATGTCTGACTAAGCAAATCCCATATGTCTTTAGATTTTTTTCTAAGTCTACATAATGCAACTCAGTGTCAGATAAAGCAAGCCCAATAATGGATTTTGCTTTATCATCCCTGGTTTGCCACTCCAGTAATTTTGTTGCATCAATTGGTTCAGTTTCTTTTCCATTTACAATTCCCCATAGATTTTTGTTCATTAGTTGCATTTGTATTTTCACCTTCCATGTGTGAAAATTTAATCCATTAAATTTATCTAAAGGGATTTCCATTATGGGTGTTGAACACAATAAAAATGCACCCTTACAATAATAATCAGCTTTATATTTAACCAAAATAATAAAGCTTATCAAAGTTTAATGGTTGGAAATCATTGACTATTTTTTGACGAATAATCGAACGCCGTCGGAATTGTTGCCATGATTTCTCTTAAAATATGAACTAGGTTTCTATAAATTTTTGATAGAAGTTTTCCATAATACAAATAAACAAACCCAAAAAATTCACAAAATTTTGAATCTAGGTTTTTGAGAAAAATATGATTTACCACTGTTTTTTGGAAGATCGATTCCGTAAATGGCAAAATCTCATGACTAAATCCTAGAGGCTGTGGTTTTGTCTTGTAATCACTCTCATAGTTTTTCCTTTCCTTCTCTAATACCAGATGATGTTAAATCTCTAGATTTGCATAAATAAATTAAGCAATAATTAATTGAAATCAACACATGAAATGAAAACTAAAACAGATAGAAACCAAATGTAAATAGAATGGAGTAATTTCTATCAATATGAGAGGCTTTTTTATACAATTTCTTGCTCCTAAAATTATGGAGTCAAGTCTTATCATTTTATCCCCATATCTCTCCTTTATTCCCTAGTCTTACTCTTAATCCCAAGATATTCTCACACATTCTTATCTCTATGAGTTGTGCATGACAACTAATCGTGTGCACACTCACATATTATTTAAATATTTAATAATACTAATATTCAAACGATATGCTCACACTATGAACACTAATTTCCTAACAACATCATCAATGAAAGTAACATAATACCGAGATCCTCCATGAGAAGCTACCCGAGCCGGTCTCCATACATCTAAGTGTACAAGATCCAATTTTACTCCTTAGTTGCCCCAAATTTGAGAAATATCACTCTTTTTATTCCCAAAACAAAATGCTCATAGAAATCAAGATCTAACTCTTTCAAATCTGATAACTTACCCTTACCTTTTAATATCTCAATTCATTTTTGACTCATGTGGCCCAACTGATTATGCCACATGCATGCATCTAATCAAGTAGATAACACGGAAAAGGAATCAACAACACAGGTAGATAAATATAATTTTCCTACCTTATTACCTCTTACCACAACAAAAGCACCCTTGGTGACTTTCCAAGAGTCTATTGTGAATGTAACCATGCAACCAACTTCACCTAGTTTCCCTATAGAAATAATATTCCTCTTAATGCTTGGCACGTGCCTCACATATTTCAATACCCATGTATTTTCATTCTACAATTTTAAATGAACTTCCCCTTTACTAGTAATACTGCAAAGTTCATCATCACCCAAATAAACATGCCCAAAATTTCCTTGAAATAATTTCTAAAATAACCCTTATTAGGGGTTACATGGAAAGAAGCTCCTGAATCTAAAACCCATGATTCTATTCTATTATCCAAAGAAAGAATAAAAGCATCTTGCATTACCTTTGCTGTAATATTTGTCTCCTTATTTGACTCTTTACCTTTTTCTGGGTGTTGGTTCTCTTTATCCTTTGACCAATAATCTTTCTTTGCATGTCCTTTCTTTCCACATTTCTAACAGGTAATTCCCTTACCTATGGATTTAGATCTACCATCCCTTGAATTTTATTTCCCATTATTCTTACTCTTGGATCTCACCTTCTTCCCGCCTCTTGCTTTTCATATTCAAAATATTCCCAGATGATGATTCCTCTGTACTTTTCCTACAAATTTCTTCATTCAAGCTTATACTAACCACATCATCAAACTTCAAAATATTATTAGCAGATGTTGTATTACTAACAACCATTACCAAGTTATCTCAACTATTAGGCAAAAACATGAGAATTAAAGTTCTTTCACTTCATCATCAAACAGAATATCAACCGATTTTAATTGATTTACAAGAGATCTGAAATCATTCAAATGACTAGATGCAGATCCACCTTCATGCATCTTTGAACTATATAGTTTCTTCCTAAAATAAACTTTATTTGAAGCACTAGGTTTTTTATATAAATTAGCAAGATATTTCATTAACTCTACTGTAGATATTTCTTCTATAATATTAGAAGCTATAGATGCTACTGTGCTTAATCTTATAGATCTCAAAGCCTTTCTGTCAAGAATCTTCCATTCTTCATTAGTCATCTTCGTAAGTCTAAAATTTTCATCCAACGCAAGTACAAATTTGTTTAATACGATAATCCTCAATCTACATCTTCCATAATTGATAATTTCAATCGTCAAACTTCTATACCTTGTATTTGTTTTCTTCGCCATTGTTATAGCTCCCACTCAATCGTAAAAGTCTTTATGAGTAAATATGTCAACACACAAAATCATCAAACAAAGCTCGATACCAAAGCTTATCTGGGGTTAGCACAAGGTTATACGAGATAATATATCATATCTAAGCATAGATGCAATAAAAGTGTATATTCTACCGTAATAAATATACGAAATAAGAGATATAAATCAACACCGATTCAACATGGTTCACCTAGTGTGGGCTACAAATACCAATAAACAAACCAATCTATTATCCAAAGCTTTCGGAAGATATACAATTGAAGATCTACAATATTTCACTCCTCTTAGATGTACAAGACTTCCTTTCTCTCAAGTTTTTCCTTCTTTTCCAAGAATTCTCTCTCTCACAATTATTCTCACAATAATCATCAACTTACAATCCTTCTTATTTCTAAACCCTAGATTTCATGCTTATATAGTCATATATAAACTTAGGGAACTTAGCCATGTAATTACGATCAATAGATTTACTTTAATTCTAAAATTAGATCTAATTCCTATGAGTTAAATAAAACTTCCACGCACGAGTAACCGACGCCAGCTTAGCCCCGACCGATGTCGGCCTCCTACTTTCTGGACCGATGTCGCTTATCGTGTTTTCCTCGCAAGTTTAATATTGCATGCTAATATGAATTAATTGAGCTCCACAAATCAACATCCATTATTGGAAGTATTTTTGGTTTCTTCCCCATAAACACATTTAGTAGGACAATTGCATTAGAATATGCTTCACGAAATTCACTCCGAGACTAAGTTTTAGGAATTTGAGAGGGTTCCTTCCTTACTTGTAGTCTTCTTTATTTCCCCTCAAATGCTTATATACACTAGCACTTCCTTCGGATATACCCGAATGCTCACCCGAAGCATGTGAAGATATCATATCCCTCCTTTTTGTTAGTTTGTCAAGACGTTAGCATGCATATCCATAATTGCCAATATTAAAGCATATATTCAAGTGCATATCATTCAAGACATCATATCATGAGCTATAATAGAAACACATGGAATGAGGAAACATAACATAATAGATCACAACCAAGATTAACTATAATAAGACATCTCCATATTTAGATACATCAATTACTAGAATCTATCTACAACGATCCATTTATAACAGTCTTACATAATGAAGTTGAATACATAACAATCATTATCATAGAGTCATGAGCGTAAGTACATAAGATAAGCATAATGCTAATGCATCACAAATATCTCATATAGTGTATGGTATCATTCAAATGGTACTCAAAATAATGACATATAATAGATATATAGGGGTTAGGACTTTCCCTTCACCGCCCATGCACCTTCCTAATAATAGGCGTGCTCAAAATAGATACACACATGCTTTTGTAAATCAACTAATAATAGGCTATCCTATAATTAAGACTTGATTTAATCCTTATTATTAGCCTCCATGTGTGTGTTTGAATTGCATGTTAATTCTCTGAAAATAGCTCTCTCTTGGCCTACAAGTTTCCATGCTTTTATCTTTTGCTTGTGTCGCACTCCAACTCTGTTGTTCTATTTTTATCTTGTAACTAGAAGATTGGATAAGTCCTTATTTCTATCTTCCTAGGTGCAATACTTCTACACATAACTTTTTTGATCCTTTCTCATGTACATGTGCCCTACTTAAACACCTCATGCCCCCGCACTTTGATACTTAGTTAATTTTTTCCAGATTCAACATTACCCCACACTAATTACATTAGTGCCTCAAAATGGGGTTCAAATTATCTCTCTAGGATATAAAAATAAAGAATGGAAAGGAATAAAAAATGAAATAATGGAAGAATGTGCATCACTCCTCAACTAGCAATAATAGTTTCGTGTACTCCTTATTTATTGTAATTTATAGCTCATTCCATTCTCATAGCCCCTTCTTCACCATTTTTGGGACTGTCCCAACCATATCCACCATCTCATCTGAGTCATGTCTTTCCCTTTATTATTCACCTCTCTTATCACTCCATGAAGGCCTGAAATCATTCCCTCCATTACATCCATTATTCTTGCCACTAGCGACCCAAACTCCTCTATTCTTTCTTCATGTGGCTCCCTAGATGCCTTGATGGTGTCACGCTTCTATGCAATAACTGCTAACTCTCTTCTCTTCCTATTGAATCATCCTTCTTGATCTGCTAGCACATCATTCTCTTCCTAGATTGTGTACGCCTTAAGCATATGTTATGAATCCTAGTAGTTATTCAATGCCCAATCTGCCTTCTTCAATTCATCCTTCAACATTTGTAACATGGCATTATATTCTACAATCCTCCATGCAATAATCTTCTTATTCTAATCCTTCTCTATAGTTATATCCTCCTCACTCAACTCCTACACACTTATCTTCTCATTCAAAAACAAATGTACTAAGCTCTGTAAGTAGTGCATTACGGAGGGAAACATTCCAATGAGCTTGAACTCATATTGTTGGCACACTTCCAACATCTCTTTTCCTATTTGTTCTGGCCACATATCTAGGACAATCTTGGCCTTCCACTTTGCTTTATCCTCTCTCCTCGCTTAATCACTAGATCTCTTCTTCTTTATTCTTCCAGTCTCTAGTAATGTTCTAAGGGTGGCCCCTTATCCATATTTCTTTGGGCCATATATGTTGCTATCTTTTTCAAGGCATTACTAGCATGTTCATCTCGTGAATTTTGTGGGCTTAATTGTCACATGTGTAGATTGTGGAATTTTCTTCATCATGCACTCCGATGAACACCTCCTCGCTTACATCAAACTTGGGTTTGTCTATGTGTGTATGCATACTCCAGGAAAGTTTCTTTCTAGTGTGCATATTCACACCTTCAGGATTAAACATCTCCCAGCCATACAATTTTTTAGGAGTAAGTGTTCCTTGAAACCTCGCGTAAATGATTTTAATAGGGTCATTGACATACCCCAAGTCCAAAATTCATAAGATTTATTCTCCTTTTTCTTATCACCACCTACCTTTGGTAATGTGAGCTTCGTGCCTAAAAGCATACCTTCTCCTTTCTCACCCGATATTCCCCCATGTTCACCTGATGGCTCACCCGTGCTCTGTTTTATTTCTTCATTCCCTCAGGGGACCTTCTTCCTCATGACCATTGGGTACTTATTCATCTCAATGGGTGTCCTATTATATGGGATCATCTTCTCCTCCCACGTTGACAAAAGGAGGAAACTCTACATTGTGCACAACTTCATCCGACATCCCTTCCTCCTCATTGTCACCCTTAGCCACATTTTTTCACCTTCTCCTCGTATTCTATCTAGGATAGGTTTCATATGTGAGGTTCTTAGTGATCACCTAATAGGATGAGATTTCTCAAGTACCAACACTTGTATCCTTATGCCTCCTTTACAACTTTATCCTATGAGTCTTATACAACATGCCACTATCTTTTTCTATGTCTCCTTGCCATGGAGGTCAATATTTACTTCTTCTTGCCTTAAATATGTAACCTCACACGAAATTTTGATGCCTATAGTATGATTTCCTTTGGGAGGGTCTGGAATTGGAAAATCTTCTCTAACAATGTACTTTCCATCCTAGATTCTAGGCTGAGATAAACATAAACACGCATGACCTCTTTCTTTCCAACCGCATTGGTCTCGGGGTAGCATCAATATTATCCGACTCCATCATTTCTTCATAATCCTCCTTGTTGGGGTGTACATAAGTCTTCTCGTATAATATGATAATCTTCATCCACCTTATTTGCATCAAAATTCAGCTTCCTAGCATTATACAATCGATTTCTTGAGTCCTTAGAGTAGCGTGCGATAAACACGAATGAAAACTTGCACCATAGGATTTTATCCCCAATTTTCATAAAAAACCTACCCAAATAGAAATTTTGATAGGTTGCAAATTCAACTTGTCCATCCAGAATAATAGGTAACTCTCTTGGAAAGTGACATTCACCTTCAAATGCGGCGCACATCCTTCTATACCATTTATCCATGTGTTGCTTGTAGGTGCCCGAAATATTACCCTCACAAGTAAATTTAATGAACCTCTTGACCGATGATTTGTTCCGCAAAGGATACACCCGCATATTATCATTTGGTACACCAATCTCACAAAATACCAAAAGAAGCAAGATTGTTCCCTAAGTGATTTTATCGCTTTATCTATCTCGTATGTGTGCCTCAATAATTCTCTCTACGATGTACTATGTGATGTTGTAGTATGTCTTGTTCGCCGTTTTATATGCAATATGTAGCCAATGCTTGTTCACTTCCTTCCATCACTCAAATGCACCTAACTAACACTCACAAGGTGCGCAACCAATCTTTTAGTACAATCATCAATATTGGATACATCCATCGTGCATAACCTCTTCTATGGTATTTTAGCGCAAGTGTCATGCCTTCTACCCCTACCTCATCATCTAATTCTATTTCTATGTCTTTCCGAGAGCTACATAAACTATTCACTCTCCTTATCAACTTCCTTGTAAGTCTCATTCTCCTGTCCATAAAATAGAATTAGTTCTCATGGACTCATGATACCAACCATTGGTACATACATTCTGATTTTGCCAAAGAAAGACAGTTCATACAATCAAGGACTTCAACACTTTCCAATTTTTTGCATAGAATAATCATAGACCCTCTACCCATGTAAAGTCCTCCAATTAGTTTTAATGATGGTATCTTCTTCAATGTCTTTCAAAGTCCTCTTCAAGAGATGATTAAAATCATTGATATTACATTTTGTGAATGTGACTTCCATGGTATTCCCTCGATGACCTCTCCGAAATTGCATCTCTTCAAACCATTCTTCCTAAGCGCTTCCTCTATAACAAAATCCTTGTTCTTGGTCATGACTTTCCTTAGTGCCATTGATAAATTATTGAATTGTCCTAAGTGATAATGTGTCCCAATTGTAGTGACTTACCACTACCTACTCTTACAACCCTTCGCCTCCGTGTTGTCTCTTTTTCTTCGAGCCCACGTGCCCTATCTACAAATTGTTTTTTTCAAACCCTAACTCTTAAAGTAAAACACTCAATCCTTGATTCACCTCTTCTCACTCCTTCCCTTTTCTCTAATACTTCCCACAAAGGAGATCCACTACAGTGCCATGCCAAATTGTCTTTAGGATCAATTGATTTATTCGTACTCAAACTATGCACTCATTTTCTCTTGAATCGCTCTCCAAGGTTTGACCACTCTTAATATGTAAGGTAATAATGAACTTGATAACACTCCTTTTATATATTTTTCAAAATTTTCCCGCATTAATTTCTCCTCACCTACCACCATACTCATCTTTAATTATGTTTTGTCACTTTTACGCACTTTATGTTGTTTTCTTCCACACCGCTTTATCCCGCGCTCTAGTCGTAACCTTCTCGCGTGCCTACTACTACCTAACCATAAACCTCCTTACGTGTGCCTCCCTACACCGAAGTACATAATCCTCTACGCCTTATACCAAGTAGTTCACCATGTCGTTGCTTACCTCACCTTATATTGTACGATCCTTTTCCACGTGTGGTCTTCATCTTGAGAAATTTCCTCATGGGCACCATTATCCTTAGTCTCTATAAGCACATTTTCAACATAAGTTCCTTACATCACACATGTACGTGCGTCACCCTTTCTAACATGCCAACCTGTATGTCACTCCCTCACTACCAGAGGATCACTTTTTCACACACTTACACCTTGTTCACCCCACACTAAAAGTATGCACAGTCGTTTGCACATGAACTTGATATATAGTATCATCTTATTCACATAAAAATGTGTATTACAACAAAATAAGGAAATAAAAAACAAAACATAACAAAAACTAGAAAGAAACACATGAAAGGGAAATCTAATCTAAATGATAATGTTGCCTTATTACAAACACTAAGAAGCCTTATTTATAGTAGGGCTTTAACCTACTCCCATTAAAATAACCAAGAAAGATGGTGTTGTCCTACGCTTGCAAGTGACATGCACCTGATTCAAGTATCTTGGTTACCACAAAATGGCCCAACCAATACACCTTCAAATTCCTGGGTGGCACACAAAATTGGAGTCATAGATAATGATCATCTTTCCAACTGCAAATGTCTTATTCTTAATGTTTCTATCACGCCATGACTTATGTCTTACCTTCTCATTCTTCTAGATCCAATGTGTAAAGGTGCCCCACTATTCTAATTGCATTAGTTTATCAATGTTATATTCAACACTTGTTCAAAATTAAGTCCACATGCGCGCGCAATACACAAGGATGGTAACATGAATTCAACTAGTAGTACTTATTCCACACTAAACACCAACTAAAAAGTTGTGGTCTTTCTCAACCTTTTATAAGTGGTTTTGTATGCCCAAAGTATAGCTAAAACTTTATCATCCCAATATTTTCTTCCAACATCACATATTTTTGTCAATGTTTGTCCCAAAATCTTGTTGAAAGATTTTGCAGTACCATTAGCCTGTGGGTGATAAGGAGTAGTCTTATGGTGTGCCACCATAAACACGTCCAATAGAATTATGATTGTCTAATTCAAGAAATAAGTTTCTCTATCACTTGTCAATCTTAATGGATAGTTATACCTACTAATAATATTTTCCCATAAGAATGTTGTTGTTATGGTTGTTGTAAAATCCTTTGTAGGTATTGCATCTACCCACCTTGTCATATAATCTATGTAATCGATAATGTTATGTGCACTAATCTGATGTGTGGATGGTGAAATAGGACATTCTATAGTCATAAAATCATGCATTTTAGACATTTATTTATCCCGATATCATACTACTATTTAAAAGGTTCTTGAATGAAGAAAGTACTAATTAACCCCCATCCTTTTGGCCATCTTGTTTATTTTATTTCGTAATTTATGACCTATTACACCCATATGCCTAGCCATTTTCTAGCCTTCCGAGTTATTTTAACCTTGGCTAGGGTTCCCAGATTAGTATCTTGGTCACCCACAGTACCCTAGTCCCACCTAGGGGTGCCTTGGTACTTTTACACTTTCCTGCCACTTTTTAGGCTTCCTCTAGCCGTTTTACATCTTTATCTTTCTTATGATCATCCTTTTCGGGGTTAATTATGAAATTAGAGAAAGATAACCCTATAAATATAAAGTTATGAGACCATAATGAGGGACCTAGCATCATCTACTACTATCACTCCATCTAGAGTTGCATCCATCTATTGCATTGGCATCCACATAGCTCCATCATCAAGGCACAAGCTAGGACATCTACATCACACTTCATAGGGGGAGGGATTCTATTATATTCCATGCACACATTCTATTACATTTTCTACATTTAGTTATTACTCGCTATTTCACAAAGTGTGAATGACACAAGATCACCTAGGGCATGACATGTACACACACACTAGAACTACATTCGAGTCCGAAATGTAGTGCAACACTTAGTTAGTAAGCCCAATGTTGTGGCAGCTAAGGTCGATCTGACCCATTCATCTACATCTTCATTTTTTTAGGGTTTTGATACTTTCTTTTAGTCTTTTGCAAGTTATTTCTTCCTCTTGGAATATTTGGAGAATTTAGTGTAGTACAGAAAATTAATGCAACAACAAGTGAAGGTTATCAGTCATCTCCAGGACTTATGAAGACTAGTTTTATGCCTTTTTCCCAAACTAGGGCACCATTTTTTTACTGAGAGTGCACATGGGTTCCCAATCCTCTCCCGTGCACTCCACCCAACCATTTCACCCGATTTGTCCTTTTTAGAGTCCCGACACGATGTTCCTACTTTCTCGATTTTATGTTCCTCAACGCAACATAGTCCGAAAGACTTCTATTATCCAACCGAGTTCTTTCCTCTTCTCTATTGCATATTATGGTTAACATTTCATTTTACATATTTACTTAGATCATTAGTATAATTCTTTACTATATTTATTTGCCTTAGTACGCTTTTTCATATCTTAGATTAACTATCCCCATACTACTTAGATAGTCCATTTTTAGTTAATCACGTACAAAGTCAATAGCTCACTTTTCAAAAGGCTCAAGACCTACAATAGACGCAAGAAAATCTTATCTTTGTTTCTAGGTCTTCCTAGGAGCTGAAAATGATCACATGCCTTCACATATTCCTTGGTGTCTTTATACAAAGTGTCCCACCAAATTCTCACCATAATAATCTTACGCATTGTAGCATCACCAAAGATAATAGTCCTTACTATTCCACCATGAGATTCTTCCATAATAGCCTCACGTTCATGTTCAAGTACACAATGGCACAAAATTTCATCATGACATAATTTGTACAAATCTCCACCAATCAACTTGTAAGGTGTTGCTTGTATAACAAGCTATTTTTCTCCAATGTATTCATTCTTTCAGGTGCATGTCTAGTTCATAAAAAACACTGCAATATCCTCCAAGTCTGTGGGCATGCAGTTTAACCTAAAAATCAGTGCATCTAGCATTGTGTCCTCAATTCTCTACATGTCCTCACCAAAATTGATCCTTGATAAATGATCGTGGCCCTTAATTATTCTTTCCTAGTTTCAAAATAACAAGTGAAATCAAACTCTTGAAATAGAAGTATCCACCTACAAATGTGTCCTTGCAAAACATGTTTGTTGAACAAATACTTGAGCATCATATGATCTGTATAGAAAATAAATGGTGCTTCCAACATGTACTTTTAAAATTTTGAAGCGTGTAGATCATTAACAATGCCTCACGATCTGTGGTCTTATAATTCTACTTTGTGGGTGTCAACTTCCTTCTTGCAAAGTAAATAGGATGATCCACAATTCCTTCCCTTGGTTGCACCAATACTATGCCAATTTCCATGCCAGAGGCATCAACATGAACATGAAAAGGTTTTTCCCATGAAGGAAAACAAAAAATAGGTACAATAGTCAACCTTTCCTTCAACATCGCAAATGCCTTCTATCATTGCAATCACCCCAATAAATTTTCCCTTTATCCTTGAGTAACTCTTCTAGAGGCACATAAATATTTCCATATCCTGTAATAAATTTCTGTAATATCCTCGTGTCCCAAAAATACACACTTCAATTTGATTTTTTTGGTTCTTCTAAGCCCAATATTACATCAATCTTGGTTGGATATACCAACAATCCTTTTTTCAAATGATGTGCCCACGTAAAGTGCCAAAAGATGTAGCAAAGATACACTTTTTAATGTTAAGAGAGATGTTCAACTTCCTACACCTCTCAAACATAAAGTGAAAATTATCACAATAATATTTGACTAATCCATATAATGTCCAATCATCCAAGTACACCTGCAACAATTTATGAATAAAATCTTGAAAGTCCTGCACAACAATGCACGAGAACACTATCGACACATTTTTCAATCCAAAGGGCATAACAGTATATACAAAACTTCCCCACTCAAGTAGTGATAGTTTTCTTTTCATGGTCTTCCTTTGTTATGTGCACTGGTGATAACTTGAAAATCCATCGATAAAGGAATAAATCTTGCGTCCCAACAACTTCCTCAAGGATTTATTTTGTGAATGAGGTGGGAAAAGGATATATAACACGTGAAGAATTGGGTTCTCTGTAGTCCACACAAATCCTTATCCTCTCATCCTTCTTAATTCTTATGACCATGGGGGCTATCCCACTCACATGCTTCAAAAGGCTCATTAATACCAGACTTGAACATCTTATCCATTTCTTCCTTTACCTTCATGCGCATATTAGGATTCATCCTGTAAGGCCTCTTCCTAACCGTGTTTGCACCTTCTTTTAGCTTGATCTTCATCTCACCTAAAGAAGGGTGTACCCCATTTAACTCATGATATCCCCATGGGAATAAGTCTTAGAAGTCATGTAAGAGCTCAATAATATTTCCTACTTCTTGCCTTGACTAGTAATCACCAATAATGGCCTCCTTAGGCTCGGCCTCTGTTTTAATGTTAACCTTCTTTGTCTTCATAAGAGCATGGTATGTGCACACCTCATCTGAATTTTCCATCACCTCATGGGCACCTTCAATGTGGCTAACATCCATGTTATCAACCTCATCATCATCTATCATATAAACCATTTTGCCCCTTTTTTTTTCCTTTTAAAAGTGTCCCATCTGTACTTCTTCTCTCTCTCTCCTCAAGATTAAAATGCCCCTCAAGATCGGTTCCCCAAACAGCTCTAAAGCATGAGCTCTTTAGCCTTCGTGTTATCTCCCAACGTGATCCACTTTATGATATGAAATGCTTCATAAACTGGAGGCTTAGTAGAAAAATAATCAAAAGTTTTGATTGTACATGCAATCATCTCTTACGAATTTTCTATTTATATTTTCAACTTAGCATGGACATACCATGTGCATGCCCAACCACACAATGTGGAGTAGAAATGATGTACCCAAAGTGATGACAGAAGGCCTCTTTGCATTGTGCCCATGATCTCTCACATTCAAGAATGTGATGAGAGGTAGGATACTTGCCCATGAAATTATCATATTTGAGTAGGTACATTTATCTTAGTAAACCTGGTGGAAAAGGTGATTCTCACTTCCACCACTCCAAAAGGCCATCTCTATGTGTTTCTCATCGTTACTTTGTTATCCTGGAGAAATTATAAACCAACATATTTCTTCTATCCCCTCACTTTGCCACCGAGTCTTCATGGCAAATAAAAATGTATCAGTGGTTCCCTTCACCAATATATCATGGTACCCTAATTGATCTTAATCGCCTCACCATGCGCATGGCCTATTCATTCTCGGTGAATCTTCCTTTATTGTGCTGCTCGACCATCTCATATGTTCTGTGAGCCCAATTATCACAAGAAACACTAGTAGTGTCACTTACAGGCATCGTGCGCCTTCATACTCAAGGATGCCTTTCTTTAATGGTTATATATGCTTTTGATTGCGTAATGTATGAGCTTAGATTACTCAAGTGTTCAATAGAAGGATATGCCTTTTTATCATGTATGGGTATGATCACATGCTCCTCATCATTCTAAAAATTGATATACCTTTTATTAAAGCATAGATTTGCTTTATTCACATAACATCGTGGCCATCCAAGTAATGTTGAGAAGTTGTCGACTTTAGAAAGCTCCAATACCTCAAATTCACTAGTAAACTTAGCTCCTCGAATGGTAATAGATGCATCATTCATTACCTTAATAGGCATATCCCTATTTTTGTTTTCCATATACAAAACATTTTAATATGGCTGCAATGTTGGTCTGCCCATCGATTCCATGCATCTAGATTAAACACATTCACTTCCACACCAATGTCAATCAAAATATTGGGAACAACCACCCATGAATGAATGTATCTAGTGTAATCTCTTTGTCAAATTCATAGTTCTCAAGCGGTAGATTTGTATGAATTATCTACATGTTGCACTCAACTCCAACATGCGGTATCTTTTCTCATAGTCATTCCCCTAGTAAAGGAATGATATTATCCTAGAACAACATCCTACATACCTCCTTTAAGTCATCCACATCCTTTTGTGGGAGCTCAACATTCTTTGGATGTTCCCTCACACGTTCTTGCTCTTTCAAGCATTGTATTTATCCCTAGAGTTTCCCGATGACTCTCATGGTTTCCTAGTAGAGTTCCTTTTAGTGTGCAACATTTGGATACTTAACATGTATCACTTCTTCCCTCATGATGAGCATCTTAGACTTCGAGAGGTTTGTGTGTGTGTAACCTCGGTGTGTGTAGTAACCATTACTATCTTAAACTTAGGATCATGTGTCTTCTTATGCCTCCACCGATCATTTTTGTGCCCTTTTTTATCTTTGTATTCTTACTCTTGTGCTCATATATATCCAGGTATTCCTCTAACTTGTGCTACTTCCCACACCATGAGCAAGTTGTATTTTGAGGGAAATCACGTTGATAATGATAAAGGGATCCACAAGTGTAACAAGCCCTCATGCAAACCTTCTTCTTCCACCTCTATGACTCGCGACTCTATATCCTCCTCAAAATACACCATTCCTAATATCCCCATTACTGCTCCCTTCATTATTTTGTCCTTCTTGTTCCTTTGATCTACTTGCCACACTAGTCTGGCACACTCCTATCTCAATGTCTTCATGGATATGATCAATAAATTTGCAATCAACAGTGTCATGAATATGTGACTTACAAATATTACAATACATAGACACCTTCTTCTCGGATAGTGCATTGTAAAGAGGACAATCTCAAACATCATGGTTTATGTGACGCACCTTAAAATCCAATAACAATGTGTGCACTGATTTGTGTGGGAAACTATCCTTAGTATTTCCTTCAACCTCACAATTTGTGCACCATATACCATTGCGTGTCTTATGAACTAAACCATTGGGGGTTTATGCGCCCATGTTCTATCTTGATGACATGCCTAAAAAACCCTACAATCAAACTTTCAAACAATGGCACCGAATACGTTGCCATACATATATGTGTTGTATGATGCACTTTTAAATTCACTTTGCGCAAAATGATATCTACCTATACCGGATTGATTACATACACTAGCCTACTTCTCAATGACTACCTATGGATTTGGGAAACTGAGTGCAAGTGCTAGGTGGCTAGGTAGGATTAGATGTGCGCTTACGGTCTCCATGCTCTCTTTTGACATGCTCTCATCTCCCAACTCGAACCCAAAGGGTATTCCACTTTTTGATTGTCGAATGTGAGGAGCACTTGATGTTTTGGATCCTTGTCTTTCATGAGAGATTCAAAACCTTCGCAATCCATCATTCTCCTCAACTTCATTGCCTCTGTAACTTCCTTTGTATGCGTCATGTCCCTCTCTTGCGCTTCATTAAACTTGAGTTGTCTTTCCTCTCTCTATCTTTTTCCACAAATTTCACCATATTTCACCACACCCGCTCTTTCTCCAAAGGTGCATGGTGGGGATTTTACTAGCCATAGGAGGTACTCTAAATCTAGTTCTTTGATCAAGATCTTAATTGCTAAGGGTATAGTGTGAAAATATAATCCTTTAGGTTCATGCAAGAACCTGAACTCAACTTCCTCTGGGAACATATAAGTAGAAATAATGTAATACAATGTATAACTACACAACACGCCAGCCCACCAATGATCTACATCTAAATTCCACTCCACAACAACATCAAACAGAGTCTAGTAATCTTCTCACATCTAAAGCTTTAGCCTATATCCTCAACTCTTTCCTAATGCATATGATGTCAATCACTTGTACAATTCTACTAGAAAGAAGTTGAATAAAATTTCATAGATCTCATGATAAAAATTCTTTTCCACCCATCGACGTGTATAAAAATCAGGTCCAATACTATATCTCTATGTAAATTTATCTTGTTTTTCTTCTACCCATCTTTCAATGCTCTCAAGAGTCAATCGATCTGTTTGTCTACATGAAACATCATGATAGATAGTTTGAAAAGAGGTCCCGACAACGGAACCAAAATTTAGTCTTCTTTATTTCCATGCAAATGCTTATGCATGTTAGCACATCATTCGAGATAGATCTAAACGCTCACCCAAAGCATGTGAAGATACCATCCCTCCTTTATGATGGCTTATCAAGATGTTAGCATGCTTATCCATAATTTCCAATATCAAAGCATGCATTCAAGTGCATATCATTCAAGACATCATATCATGAGCTTATAATGGAAACACATAGAATAAGGAAACATAATAGATCATATCACAACCAAGATCAACTATAAGAACACATCTCCATATTCAGATACATCAATTACCAAAATATATCCACAATGATCCATTCATAACAATTTTTACATAACGAAGTTGAATAAATAACAATCATTACCACATAATCATGCACACAAGTACATCAGAGTATCATAATGATAATGCATCAAAGATATCTCATACATTGTACAATATCATTTACATGGTACTCAAAATAATGACATATAACAGATGTATATAGGGGTGGGGACTTTCCCTTCACCACACATGAACCTTCCTAATAATAGGCGTGCTCAAAATATATATATTCATGCTTTTGTACATCAGCTAATAACAAACTATCATATAATTAAGACTTTCTTTAATCCTTATTATTAACCTCCATGCATGCGTTTGAACTACATGTTCATTCTCTAAAAATAGACCTTACTTAGCCGACAAGTTTTCATGTTTTTATCTTCTCTTATGCCGCACTCCAACTCTGCTTTTGTATTTTTAGCCCGTAGAATCGCTATGAAATTGGCTAAGTCGTAAGTTCTATCTTAATGGGTGTAATAGTTCGCATGTAAATGTTTTGGTCCTTGTGCATGCACATGCGCCCTACTTGCACACCTTATGTCCCCGCACGCCATCGATACTTAGTCAATTTTCGCTAGTCCAACATTTTTTAAGCTATAAAAAAACTTTAAAACCCCCGTATGTATGAGTTTGTTCTTGTCCATTCCTATGAGGAAAAATATCAAGTGATGTTTACCATTTATCACAAGTATGAATTTATAGACATTAAGAAATAAATTTTGGTGTGAGGACTACAAGAATTGAATTGTCATCTATTTTGGGGTTAAACACACACCAAAGGTTGTATGTATCTATATTCAATTGAAGCATGCAAGCAATAAACACAAAAATTAAACCAGAAGAAAAATACATGAGATATAATGAAATACAATGAATTATTATTCTTTTAAACACAAAAATATGTCCACCAAGATACATCCAATTTATTATTCTTTTCTTTACAAAGTAAATACAATGAATATTTGCAATCTTCCACACCTCTTCTGGATGTACAGTGCTTTTCCTTCTAGATCTTCTCTAAGCTCTCTCCAAGAATTCCTTCTTATAATAATCTCAAATCTTACCTTCTAACCCTAGTTTTCTAGCTTATAAGCATATACAAACATTAGGGCAACTTAGCTATGCATTTACAACCCTCCGATCACCTTTATAATCAAAGGTTAGATCTAATCCCACATTTAAAATAAAAACATTAACGCATAGGTAACTGATGTCGGTTACCCAACCGATTCCAGTTGCTCCCAGTGACCAATGTCAATTACTATGTAAACTTGCAAGTTTGTAAAACATGCTATTTGTGAATCCATTTAGCTCCAAAACTCAACAATTTGCTAGGAATTTTCTTGAATCGCTCATAATGTTATGCAAAGGCTAGGACTAGTTTGGTGCATTGAAGAAACAAAAGATGACCACCGATCTGAATAGCCTGTCAAGAAGATATTTTCCTCCACAAGTTCATGGGGTTCACTCAACATCCTTTCTTTCATATCTTCCAGGTCCATCTGTGTTACATTAATGTCACTCACATTGGGATACTCAGAGTTTAATTTGCAAATTAGCTCTAAACGCAAGTATTTAAACTTTATGATGATGGGAAGTATTGAAACAGATGAGGGATGAGTTGATATGAATGATTTGATCCCAATCCCAACACTTTCTATTTTTAGCAAGTCCCACCCCAGATGGTTATTTTTAGTAAGTTTCTCAATTTTTCCCTCTTATTTTGTAATGATTCTGGGAATCATATGTGATATTGTAGATATTGCTTTCTTAAGTCTACATCTATCTCTCGATATACCTTATGCTCCCGATATTTAAGAAATCCATTTACATGCGCTAGATAGTACATGAGTATAGATCAAACCCGAGCTCTCAACCGATGTTGTTTTTCTTTTATTTTTCAGTGCACCGTAGTTGTTGGGAGAGTTGGATGAAAGATGGAGTTGGAACTAGAGACAAGAAGATTAGAAGAAAAACCCTAGGAAATGATGGGTTTCTTCTATAATCATTTACTTTTCACTTTTACACATGTACTTTTTCTTCATTAGTTATGAGTTACATCCCACAACTTGTGTGAGAAACATTGAATTTCTTCATGAATAAATAACATTAATTTATGTAACTGAGTTGTATACTTCCTTCTGCATTCATATTTTATGATGGATATTAATTATATAATGAAATAAACAACTCAATCACATTATTAAATGTATTTAAACATGCAAAAATAATGAGTTTTGAAGTACTTGTAACTTAAAAATGAACTCTCTTTCATGTAAATTACAACTCTATTTGTTGTTCCTGAATTTAACATTTCACCTAAACTATGATTCTCGCCTTCATTAAGGCAATGAATTAGTCCTTTGGGGATTTTGTGTTTCCTTGCTGAAGATGAACATGAAATGGCAGTCTATGTGAGGTGTTACGTATTGTAACAGCACACATAGTTGAAGATTACCTGTAGTTAATTAATTACTGCAAAAACACAATAAAACTGTAATGCATCCCCTAGTTAGGTCCATTTCATCAATTCCTTCCATCGTAAACAAAGTTTCAAGTTGCCCATTTTTACACAAGTGTAAAAATGTCAACATTTCAGCGATCCTATGGGGAGAGTTGTTTGTTAGCTTGTAGACCAAAGTTGCCTTGCTCTCATCTATTGGGCATGGATTTAAAGCATATAACCAAAAACTACCATTTCCAAAAAACAAACTAAAACTAGGAAATGATCTAGTGAACTGCATCATGTGCACGAGTGCACTTTATTGAATTGAAAAAATATTGTAATGTGCATGAACTACACTTATTGAAAGGGAAATCCTACTCTAACCAAACACTGTAGGATTTTAAATAACATTGTTTAAGAAACATACCATTCACATGAATGGTAAGTTTGTCTCCATTCACCTTGAAAGTTAAAATGCATTATGTTCTTTGTAAGTCAAATCATGTAGGGACCACTCCAAATTGTATCGAACTTTGTGTGGTTTCCTAGATTTGCATGATCATCATCCAATTTTAACACAATATATCATTCATCAAGACTCAACTTAGCCTTCTTATCAAATTTTTCTTGATATTTCTTTGATATTTTTCCGTGTTTAGATGAGCCTGATCTCTTAGCTCCGTGACTCCATTAATTCTACATAACAAACTTTGCAATGGTTCATTCTCAAGTAATTCCATTTGATGCAGTAAATCCAATACGGCAACTCAACTAAGATGGGAATTCTTGCCTCTTGTCCATAAACAAGCTTGTACAGTGAATTACCAATTGATCTTTTAGGAGTCACTCTATCAGCCCAAAGTGCTGAATTTAACATCAGATACCAAGCTCTTTGGTTGTCCTTGAGTGTTCTTTTGATGATCCTTAAAATATTTTTTGTTAGTGCTTTCACTAATCCATTACCTTATGGGTAATAATTAGATGAAGTACTTAAATAAATTCCATGCTTGATAGCTCAATTTGTTACCTTTGCACCAAGAAATGCTAAAGCATTATCTGAAATGATAGTTGCTAGAACACCAAATCTATAAACTATACTTCGTAAAATGATAAGATTAAAGTCGTGTTAGCTTCTTTCAAAGATACTAATTCAATCCAGTGTGTAAAGTAATCTGTAGCAATCAATATCCACTTGTTTCCTTATGATGAAGGTGGATTTATCATGCCAATGAAGTCAAGACCCCACTACATGAATGGTTGATCCACTGAAATAGGCTACAGGGGAAACAAAGCTAAACATTCTTTTCCAAAAAAGAAAGCACATTTCTTACACTTTCTAATCCATTCGAAGTAGTCCTTGAATATGCTAGGCCAATAGTAACCAGCTTTCATAATTTTTAAGGTTGTAGTACATGTTGAAAAGTGACCTCCTACAAGTCCTTCATGAAACTCGGATAATAGTTGTTGAATTCTATCATAATCAATACATCACAAAAAAATTCCATTTATATCTCTTTTAAACAACACACCATCAATGAAAACATAAGGTACATCTTGTAACCTGAAATATCTTCATTTATTCTTGTCCATACCTTCTGGATAAGTATCGTGTTGTAAGTAATTAACTAAATCAGTCATCCATCTTGATTCCTGAACTTCTTGACTAAGTTCTCGTTGCTCATTTTCCGATCAGATTGTAAAGATTTTTTATTGTTGATACGTGATTTTAGCATGATGTTCTAAATTTTTTGATTATGTAACCTTGTTGTTTTTCCATATTAGCAATTATATGTTCACACAATACTTTTCCTCAAACTATTTTTATAACACGGATATCAACATCATACTCCATAAATTTTGTAATCCAACTTGTTCTCTTCTCATTTAGTTCTTTTTTTAATAAGAACATTTTAACACTTGGATGAGAGACTAAGACATGTATCTTATTGTTGGAAATCATGTACTTGAAGTTATTTAATCCTCTAACTACTAAAAGTACTTGTTTTTCAAGAAAATTATACCTTGTCTCGTAGTCATGAAAATTTTTCCCAAAGAAAGCAATTAGCTACTCCGCATTTTCATCATTAACCTGAGTTAATATGGCTAAAATGGTCTCAACTCCTACAAGTGCATACATTGTAAAATCCTTATTAAAATTTAGATTTGCCATAGTAGGAGCTTGTGAAATAGCTAACATGATGGATTTGAATCCTTTTCTTCCTTCACTGTCCAAGAGAAGGTTTTATCTTTCTTTAACATGATTGTTAATGGTTTGACTAATGCTGCAAAATCTGAACAAATCTTCTAACAAATTTTATTTTTCCAATAAAACTTTGTAGTGATTTCTTATGATGAGGCAAGGATAGTTGTGAAATAGCTTCAATTCTAAAAGGATCAATAGTTAAACCTTATCTAGAAACAATATGTCCAAGTAATTTACCTTGATGGACTGAAAATATGAAATTTTTGGGATTCAATGATATTCCAAACTACTGCCGCAAAGCTAAAAAGTCTTCCTTAAATGCATAAGATATTCGTTAGAATTATTTGAAAGTACAAGAACATCATCTAAGTAAACCAATATGCATTTATTTAATAAGCTATGAAAAATCATGTCCATTGCATGTTGAAACATTGCACCAAAGACATTGGAAAGTCCAAAACGCATTATTTTGTAAGCTTAAGTACCCCAATTTCGGTGAAAGTTGTTTTGTATCTATCTTCTTCACGCACAAGAATCTGATTGTATCCGCTATAGCCATCCAAAAGGGATAGCCTGTCTGAACTTGAAATTGTTCTTAAAATATTATCCATATTGGGAAACAAATAATGATCTTTTAATGAATCTTTATTAAGATCTCTAAAATCCATACATAGCCAGATTTCTCCATTCTTTTTCTGAACAGAAACAAGATTAGCTACCCATCTTGAATGTTTAATTGGAAAGATAATACCTTATTCAATCAGTTTGGATAACTCTTTTCTCATTAAGGGTTCAATCTTCGGATTTACAAGCCTTTGTTTCTTCCTAACTGGCTTGGAATTTGGCTGTAATTCTATGGTATGTTGAGTTAAACTGGGATCAAAACCTCTTAGATCTTGGTATTTCCAAGTAAAAACATCTCTGAATTCTTTACATAAATTGATAAATGATTATTTTTAGTTGAGGAACATACCTTTCCAATAAATAGTTTATTTTCATCATCCACTAAGATCTCCTCATAGTTATCTACATGAGTTGAAATCTTGCCTTTATCCTTTCTTAACTGATCATTAGAACTAAAAATATCTTCTAGTGTGACTAGTCCTTAAGGTAGCTTGTTTGTCTTTAATTGAACAATCTGGTCACCATAGAAATGTTGTAGTTTTTCCTGATTTACTACAGAAAATTCAACTTCTTGCTACAAAAATCTGTAGATTTGTTCATCATCTTCGAAAACTTTCCAATTTTCTTCGTTATCAGGTACTAAAGGTCTGATAATCAGCTTTATATGTGGTTGTACTTTGTTGTTTTGATATTTTCTAGCACATCAAAGCTAGCACCAATTGTTGCAAGTTTGTTTGCATGTTTGTTTTCAGCTCTTGGAACATATTGCATGTTAATAGCATCAAAATATTCCATTAAGTTTGAAACTCTATGTTTGTAAGATTTCAATAATGAATTCTTACACACATTAAAGTTTTTCACTTGATTAATCACTAACTTTGAATCACCAAAACTTGCAAAGTGTTGATACCTCTTTTTTGGCCCATTGTAAGCCATGAATTAATGCTTTGTATTCAGCTACATTACAAGTACATGAAAATTACAGACTTAAAGTTGAAAAATACCTTTCATTTGTAGGGGAAGTGAGCATCAAACCTGCACCTTGTCCTTTCTTGTTCTTGGTTCCATCGAAATGAAGCTTCCATAGCCCTTCTTTATTTATTTTTGACAACAAGGGGATTGGTGCATTTTCTTCATGCAAGTAATAAATGCCAAAAAATCTTCCTCTACTTCTTTGAAAGGATCATAAGCATGTTATTCTTGAGTTTTTTCATCCATAAACATATTAGAAACACCATCTAGTGTAGAAACATGTGTTGTAACATCAAAATTAGATTGATCTAAAGCTACAACATTTGAAGCATGAGGCTCAATATGAAATCTAGCCAGAGGCTCAAGTTACAATAACTTAAGTTCCATATCTTGTAAAGAAAAAAATGACCAATCTGAAGAAATATAACCTCCTATCTTTGTTGTAAAATCTCTTGATAAGCATAAGGCAAAGTACGGAGGTAAATCTACATTAGTAACATCTTGGAAGAAAGTAACATTTGGGTAAGCATGTAAAGTTACCTCCAAATTTCTAATGATGCCAATTATGTTAGTTGTTGGTCCATCTAATTGTAATACAT
Source organism: Taxus wallichiana var. yunnanensis (assembly GCA_018340775.1). NCBI lineage: Eukaryota > Viridiplantae > Streptophyta > Pinopsida > Cupressales > Taxaceae > Taxus > Taxus wallichiana. Next base: position 627,749,093 of record CM031234.1, read on the forward strand.
TTTTTTCGTAGGCTCATACTTTAGGCCTAATTTTTTGTAAATGTTTTGGCATTACTATGTTGCTTGCACCACTGTCAACCATGCAATTATGAACTAAATGATCTCCAATAATCGAATATAAATAAAATGGTAGTGGTTTCTTGATATCATGAACATTTAAATTTTTGAAGCATCCACTTAACCTCCTTCATACGATCTTGCTCTATTGTTCCTAGAACCATGTCTCGCTTTTTAGCTTCTTTTCTGTTGGTTTCAATGAAATCTGCAACTTAGCAAGCTCATGAGCAAGTAACTCTTGTTGTCTTGGAATAATTAGAGCATCCCACAATGAAATATTAATATTATGATTTTTCATTATCTTAACAATATTAAAAGAAGCAACCGTTTTTTAAACAACTTATACAGTTTTAGCATAAGCTTTAGCAAAAACTAACTCTGCTTCAACAACTTTTGAAATATGAGCTATGAATAGTCTTCTGGGATCAAGCTATAATTATTTTTTCTACTCCTTTTGAGCTAAATTGCTTGCTATTTTTTAAGGAACAACAGAGTTGTTTGCTGTTTTTTAACATGCACTTGTTTTATTAGTGATTGTAGGTAGAACAGGTCTATTTTTTTGTTTTCTTTGTCGTGATCCTTTTCTTGAGACCTAGTTGTGACTGCAATAAAATCTTCCTCTCCAAAGTTGACTTGATTTTGTTCTAGTGATTTTTGACTATGAGCTTCTTGTTACCCACCCTCCATTTGAGACATGAATAATACTTCAGCTAGAGGTTGTGCAACAAGGCTTATATTCAAGAATGCATTTGGACAATTAGCAACTGAATGAGGTTGATTACAAGGTTGACACCATTCTTCTGAAACCATATTGACTAGAACAAGAGCACTAGATGAACTAGGAGCCTTTGGATCAAATTTTCTTGGCTGATATGGTTGTCTATAGTTCTGATTTTACTGGTAAGGCTGCCTATTCTACTGATTTTGTTGATAAGAAGCTTGATAAGGCCTACTAGGCTAAGCTAATTTGTTCTCAATTGATGTTAACTTATTTCCCATAGTTTGAAAAGACTTAAATACATCATCTAATGGAGCTAAAACAAAGGGTTCTATGATGGCAATAGGTTTTGGACTAGGTGATAAATTTTCTATAAGAGGCATTGAAGGCCTTGGTGCTAATTTTCCAGCTTGAATAAGGTTATTTTCAGCCCTAATGGCAATATCATAGGTTGTTGGGAGAGTTTCTCCTCCCATAGACTAAATCATAGTTGAAATATCATTTTTAAAGCTCTGAGATAATATAAAAATGCATGATCATCTTGAGGTTTAACACTAGCTGGAATTCTTTCCCAAGTTCTAGAAAATCGATGTTAAAACTAGTCATAAATTCATGAGGAGCTCTTTTAATTGTAGACAACTGTCTATGAGAGATAAATGATCATAATGGTCTTGAAATTGCTTAAGTAATTTCTCTCCTAACTCATCCCAAGTTGTTATACTCCTTATTTCTAATGTTTTGTACCATTGTAAAGCTTGTCCTTTAAATGATGCAACTAAGAGTCTTAAGGATACATCTTCATGAGATGTATTATGGAAAACACAAAGGGGTCCAACATATTTAATATGCTTTATAGGGGTAATCTAATTTTCACCAGTGAATGAAGGTAAACTTTTCAAGGCAACAGCATGTATATCATGATAAACTTGAATTACTAAAGGGTTGTCATTAGTAAAAGTCACAAAATTTCTAGGGGATTGAATAGCCATTGGAATAACAAGGATTTGAACAACAAGATTAATACGTGGTGAAGGAAGATTAGGAGGAGGGTTGCCAAAACTAGGCCTATTATAAGGTAAGGTATTGCCAACTCTTCTTCTTCTTACAGAATTCAAAGGTAAAGAAATAAACTCAGTAGGAATTCCTCTTACCGATGATCTTGTAGTCACTTTAGGCATGGAACATGTTGTAAAACTGGTCTAAAATCAGCCTTACAAAGTCACCAAATAAATATTTTGATATTTAGAATAAATTGTTGCAACTTACTTCTCCAAAAGTGAATTTTTTTCACTGTAAATATGTTGTGAATTTTTGTAATCTCATCTGAAATCTAATCCGTGTCCCACCGGGCGTGCCAAAAACTATTATCTCTTTTAAACAACACTCCAAATAGCCTACACTACACCTGAAAAAATAAAATAAAAATGACATCGGTCAAGATCTCAGGGTTTGATATGTACTCATGTACTATCTAACTACATGTAAATGGATTTCTTAAATATTAGGATCGTAAGGTACATCGTAGATAGATGCAGATTTAAGAAAGTAATATCTACAAGATCACATATGATTCCAAGAATCATTACAGAAGAAGAAAGAGAAAAGAAAAAGACTATGGAACATAAGAGAGGCCAAAATCCTAATTATTTTCTAACTATTTTCTTAAGTGTGTAGGTACATGTTGCAACAAAAGATAACAAAATTCATGATTTAAATTCTGTACTAATTGAAAGAGTTGACGGATCGTATTGAAAACTATTCACCACAAAGAAGTTGCACTCAAGTTGAATCGAAAATAGCTCCAGCAGTAATCACAAGTAAGAATCGAAGTGCGCCGCCCCCAGAGTAGTTTTGGGATGGGTGACCTCCCAGAAAATTTCTGTGTCACTTCCTCCTAATGTTGTTGGGCCTGATTGGGTGTATACCCGGCTCCATCATGCGGGAGGGTACTGGCGTAACAACTGATTAACATGATGAGATCCCTCTCCACCATCAGTTCAATTTTTTGGTGTGACGGAAAATTGTTTGGTATCAGAGCTAGGTAGTTAAGCACGTCAGCCCCAGAGTATTTCTAGGATGGGTGACCTCTCAGGAAATTCCTAGTGTCACTGCCTCCTAATGTTATTGGGTCTGATTGGGTGTATACTTGGCTCCATCGTGCAGGAGGGTATTGGCGTAGCAACTGATTAACACGATGAGATCCCTCTCCACCATCAGTTTAAGCTTTTGGTGTGACGGCAAGTCTTGTAGCTCGATACTAGGCAGTTAAGCACGTCACCCCTAGAGTAGTTCTGGGATGGGTGACCTCCTAGGAAATTCCCTGTCACTTCCTCCTAATGTTGTTGGGCCTAATTGGGTGTATACCGGCTCCATCGTGCGGGAGGGTATTGGCGTAGCAACTGATTAACACGATGAGATCCCTCTCCACCAAAGTTTGAGCTTTTGGTGTGACGGCAAGTTGTGTAGCTCTGATACCAAACGATTTGTCGTCACACCAAAAGCTTGAATTGATGGTGGAGAGGGATATCATCGTGTTAATCAGTTGTTATGCCAATATATCGCTTAACTACCCGTATCTCAAACCGATACTGTGCGCTTAAGTGTGTCACCCCAGAGTAGTGTGGCGATGGGTGATCTCCTCGGGAAATTCCTGGTGTCACCGCTTTGCCTCCTAATGTTGTTGGGCGATTGGGTGTATACCCGGATCCATCATGCGGGAGGGTGTTGTCGTAGCATCCGATTAACACGATGAGATCCTCTTCACTATAAGTTCAAGATTTGGTGTGACAAATGAAGTCGTGCGGCTCTGATACCATGAAAGAGTTGACGGATCGTATCGGAAACTATGCACCACAAAGAAGTTGCACTCAAGTTGAATCGAAATAGCTCCAACGTAATCACAAGTAAGAATCGATCAATAACTGAATAAACTTGCATAACCGAACAAAGCTTGTTCATAAGAAAAAGACAACGGAGTGTCTTGGCATGCTCATAAATGAATAGTAAAGGGGTACATATAGGGTGTTGAGTAACCCTAGTGCAAGACACACATGAAACCCTAAACCTAACCCATGTGAGATGACCCTCCAATATGAGAAGAGGACACATAGGATAACTCACACTAACACTAATAGGTACATATTGCTTTTAGTACATAACAATATTCAAGGCTACAAGAGAAAAATTCATTCATGTCTTTCACAATGATCAAGATACAAAAGTACAAGTATTCATATTTGCCACTCAAATAAGAATGAAGGTACAAAGTTCAAAGAAGATGCATTTTGTTGCATAACTTGGGAAAATTATAGAGTACAAATTACAAGTTCAAATAGGTACATGAATGATCTAAATGTCATAGCTTATCAAAGGAAACATATTGCATTTAAAAGGTACAACATTGAATGAAGAACACTTAACAGTTTTCAGGGCTCACATTAAAGGATAATCATGTTATTGTTCAAGTAAACTCTTGATTATGATACAATCAAGTACAAATTCATGAGAACAGAAGCTATTATGAAATATAGGGTGACATTTCCAGCTTAGAAACAAAGCTAAATGATCAAAGTACAGTGTATCACCAGTTCAAGTAACTATTATAGGCCAAGTGAAATCAGATACAAACTCAGAAAAGAAGACTTTTTCATAGCTTTGCAAGAAAAAAAATAAAGTACAAATACAAGTTATGGACACAACATTTCAAGCAAGATTGAAGTAGTATAAAATTTCAAACTGACTTCAATGTCTTCTACTTTAGAAAGAATAGTTTCCATAAAAGTTACAAATGAAACTATAAAGAAGCAGTTACAACCATACAAGTGCCAAAAGAAATAATTGCATTTCTTTTCATAGAAGAAAAGCATCAAATTCAAGTAGAGACTGCTTCAGGTGTTATTATCAAGAACAATGTATGGTCTTCTTCCTGTAACTGGTCTTAACCAACACTTTCAAATTTGAGAGAGATGATCATTAGATAGAATGAAGCTAGACAAAATAAAATTCCTCAGGTTACTATTGAAGATGTTATGATGTAATTCTAAAAGTACAAATTCAAATGAGAATGTGAATCAAGAGTTACATATTCCCTATTGGATCTTTAAGAAAATGATCATAATGCAATCAAGTAAAAGCCAAGTTTTGTTGGAGAATAGATATCATGATGAATAAGTGAGAGCTACGATGCTCAAGCAAAGTGAGTCACAACAATCATGAACAACCAGTCATGAAATGTAAGTACTTCAAAGCTCAACTCAAAGTGAACAAGATGTAGCTATTCATGAACCAAGAGTGCAAATTTCTACAAATTGTAATATAGAGTTATGTTTCATAATGCTTCAGTAACATAGCAGAAAACATTTCAAATGCAAAAAACAAGAAGTTGTTTTTCTATTTCATAAACTATACAAATGAATGTTCATTACGATTCAACAAAAGTATAAACATTCGGATATAAGAATCATAATCGATTACAAGACAAAGCAGAGTTCCATAATGGTGGTAAAATTCATCACATTTCAGAACTTGAACAAATTTCCATCTACATCTAATAAAGAATGACTGTCAACAAATACGAGAAATCAAAAATAGAGATATCACAACCATTAGAGTTTTTCGTCATAAGTTTCTTGAGAGCTCGAAAAAATTCAAAGCATTTCAGTATGGAATCGATGGAAACAAAGAGCTTTAATAACAAAAAGGAAATTTCTCAAAAGCTAGACATTGCACACACCAAGTCACAAAGGCTCAAGAAGAGATCAACCCGTAAACACGTAAATGAGGGCTCAAATGAATATCATAGGCGATGAAAAATAGTATGAATATTACAAACACAATGGGTACGGATGAAGAATATTTAGGGCATCTACACATGCCAATGAACGTAGATAAAAATTGACTTGTTGTTACTCAAAAACAGAAATGAGCTTTGGGCTCGAAGAAATGCGAAATGTTGCAAACACATATTTGGGTGGATCTCGAGTAGCATAATTAATGGCAGAAAAATAGTTACAGTAATGTATATTGGATACATGAAATATGTACATGATATAATCAACCCACAAAATGAATCAAGTTTCCAAGAGCAAAACATGAATACCCACATCGACAAACGTATATATATGAAGAATAAATATAAATACGTAATGCAAAGTTCAATTTTCCACAAGATTTACAAAATACGCAAAGAAATGAGGAACCAACTTACTAGATTCGTATAAGATCTTTTGAAACTCCAGAAGTTCTATCAAATGCAAAGAAAGTAAATATACTCGTAACTAGTTTCGAACTCGGGTTTGACAAAGAATGCAAACATAAGAAAATTGGTTTCAACAAAGAAGATGATGGAAGAAACACTTCAGCTTTAACAAAGCATGGAGAAGCCGAGAAGTGTGAAGGTCATGTATCAAAACCTCCTACTTCTTATTAAAACAGAAATCAAGATCTTCAATTCAAAAAGATAAAATGTATCGCAGAGAATGGCAACTTAGTGAGCACCAAGACAGAACAATACAAACCCAAATTTTGGTATTATCAAAATAACTCAGAAAGCTGATAGTTTCCATAGACGTAAAGAATCTCAAAATATTTTACAAAATACAAGCCAGACTCAAGAACTTACCGAGTTTCTAGTTAAATCAATTGAAACCCTCGAGAGCAGTGTTGAAGGAGTGAAGACCCATAAACGTTTTCAAGCTCAAAAGGTGCCACCAAAACAAGAATCACAAGAACCATCAAATTTTCAAATATTTTAAGTGTCGGATCGAAGAAAAGAACAAAACGGAGGTGCGCATATACAAGTAATCAATACACAGAGTCTTACCCTTAGAAACAGAAAACATAAAGAGATCAAACCAGAGCAAATACAACAGTTGTACAGACAGAGATTGCATGGTGGCCAATGAATATAGAACTAGGATCCTTCTATATAAAATCGAAAGAAAATTCATGGCCACCACTCACAGAGTTTATAGAATCTTCGCAGCATCATTCATGGCGGTGATAAAAAAATTGGTCAAGGCTTTGTCACTCGTAATAAGCAAACAAAATGACAAATTGATAAGTTAGACAAGATTTTCACTCAAATCTAACTCATCCTAAGTTAACATCAACAACTGAGATCAAATCGTGTAGGATCAAACAATGTACATTAAAACCTAATCCAACAACTATGATTATTACCTTACAGAAGAGCAATGATCAAAGATGCAATGGTATAAAAGATCAATGGCCATGTTTCAATCACTAGGTTCAATGCAAACTCAAGCCCTAACCACATCCAACTTAGGTCAATTTTAATCATGGTTCAAGCACAAATGGCTTAAATCAATCATTCATAAGATCAATGGTTATCAAAGAACATACAACATTCATCACAGAGTCAAAACCCTACCTAAGGGTACATAAGGATCGATGGTTGAAGATCACTAGTACAAAAATCAATGATCATTATTCAACGCAAGAAACTCGACCACTTTATTTTATTACAACCCAATTACAGCTTACCATATTAATAAATTCCACCGACAATTCAAAGGATGGGTTGAGTCATCATGGAGAGGGGGCAACCAAATTATCTCAAAATCATTTACAAGAACCTATTAAAGGTCCAAAACTATAGTGTGGCCAATAATCAAATGTCGAAAAACAATAATTTTCATAAAGGTAAACCATTTACTTTATGTTATGAATGATTATTCAAAAAGACTGAAACTATAGTATATTCCATGTCTAATCAGAAAGGTGGCGATCAGTATGATAACCAATGATTATCAAAAAGGTAAACTTTACCTTATCAACTTATATGCAATGATTCCTAATCAAAAGGGGACCAAGCAATAATACAATGATCAAGTCAAATGAAGGTGGCCAAGTAATATATGGTCAAGACATACTTTAAAATTCCATGATTACCTTAAACCCCTCGAAAATACCTTAAACTTGCCAAGAATCTCATGCTCAAGGAGATAAATTAAAAGAAAGACATGTATCTTTTACATGTGAACAGAAAGGTGACAAAAATTTATTCATGCAGATAAAGACAAGGACCAACCATTGAAAAGTGTCACATCAGTGCACTAGAAGACAAATATGATCATCTTATCATGCAGATTAAGACAAAAGTTGAGTATATGCACAGATGTCAACATCAAAGATCAAGAAGACCCTTTTGACATGCTAATTACCTTATTTTTACAAATAATGGTATTATTTTCTTGCACATGCCTACAGGTGGTCCCCACATATTGGGTGAATATTTTGCAAAGTATCAAAGATAAAGGAATTATTTTTTCTCACACAGAAGATTAATTTTTGCATGTGCATCTAAGGGGGGAAATTGTAAAGGTTCCTAAAATTATCATTGCAAGTGGATCAAGTTGCAAGTGTCACATCAAACAAAAGAAGAAAAAGATTGCATGCACATTGGAGAAGACTTACACAACAAGCAAGAGCTATTATTAGCCAAATTATTCATCCAATTTTATTAAAAATAGATCACTCAACTACACTTGGACTAAAATTTATTTTTTGTAACTAAGGCTTGTTAGCATAATTTAGCATAGGCATATTTATTGCATTGTTTTTTATTTAATAATGTGTAACATGTGCACTCTAGTCTAGTGACTTGCATTCAATATTGTTATGTTGGATAACATTCAATATTGGTATTAGTAGTAATTACATGTGCATGTGAGATGGGTCTTATCATCTCGTAGTTGGTGCCTGATAGGGTGTCATGTCTATCCATATGAGGTTGTCTAATATCTATAAATATTACAGCTCTTGCATTGTTATGTAATTTGATTTCATGATCAATAATATTTATGAGGCTTCCGTCCCTCTTTGGTCATTGCAATCTTATTATATTCTATCATTTGGTATCAGAGTTATACCATTATTATCATTTGGTATCAGAGCAGGTTCTATCCAAGCAAGGTTGAAGAGGAGCACTATTGGAGAGGATCCATTGGAGAAGAAGATCTACATCAAAGGAGAGCCATTGAAGCATCCCGCAGCCTCCATTCCTTCCAAGCATCCCTCAATTAAAATTTAACCTATCCACTTATTTGGAAGGTAAATTTTTTTTTTGATTAGTCATTGGCACAGCCAATTGATCCAACATATTGGCAGAATATTTCAGATTTGGAGATCTTAAAAAAAAGATTTGTGAAAAAAAAGTTTAAAAAAAAAAAGAGAAAGATCTTGAAAAAAATTGCAGATCTAAAAAAAAAGTGAAAAAAAAAAAATCAGATCTGAAAGTGGAGGTGTGAAGAATTCGGGAGCAAAGGTTGAAGCAGTCCCGTCAACAAAATTCCATCAGATAGCTCTTAGAAAAAAAGACATAACTTTTTCATATAATTTCGGATTGATGTGCCATTTTTTTGCTAGAAAGATAAGAAGGAGGCGCACAACTTTGCAGTTTACATCATCTTCAGATTCGGCCTCTACATGTGACGAAAAGTCTATATAAGTCGGATCATTTTTTCTGAAAAAAATCGATCTAGGTGGTAAATTGGTAAGATCTCAAAACTAAGATTCCAATTCTTCTAAAATTTTGTGGATTTCAAGAAAATATTGTATGATGCTACTATAAAAATTTTAGAAAAACCTAAATCACGGTTTGTGAGAAAAGGTGAAAACAATATTCAGATTGTTTGTTTGGATCTTGGGAACAAACATGTCAGCGGTTCAATTCCCACTCTCTCCATATTTTTTATTAAATTATTTTTTTGGAAAATTTGGAGAAATTACTAAATTTTGGGAGATTTCCAAATTTAGAAGCTCACCAAACACATTTAGAGCCACCGCTAAATTTAGCAAAAACACCTATTGGGGGTAAAAATATTTTTGGCCTAAATTGTGTATTTTGTGATTCTAGACCCTTTTTTCTAAAGAGGGGGGACACAAAAATTTCATTTTGATGTACTTTTGGAGCATTTTGTACTAATCTTGGTGCATAAAGTGAAAAAAAAGTGCAAATTTTTTATTTTATGTTTGGTTCTATCACACGAGATCTTTCATCTCATAGCAACGTTCGGTATATACGGTGCCTCTGGAAAGCGCTTACGGGTGATGTCGTCGCAACTACTACTGCACTTAATGCCTAACACAACTGCCTAAATGTTGTCTGGGCATTGACCCTATAAAATCGATGGGGAGTAATAAGGACACAATACACACACATTTGAGCCCTCCCATCCGTTTGTGCTTGCACAAATCCCTCTCTGTACTGTCTACGTACCACGTACTAAATTCTTTCACGTGCGTTAACACCTCTTTCCATACTGACGGGTATATTGAAAGGGTGATCTTCTTCCACGTACCGACGGGTATATCGGAAGGGAGCGTATATAGAAAGGTTTGGTATATCGGCCTGACGGTATATTGAGAGGGAGACCATAAACTGGAGTGATAAGAGCCTTACCCTTTGTCAGAAATTCAAAGTTTCAGAAATTCAGATTGCAGAAATGGGTGCACAAGCACCAAAGTTCTTCTTGCCATATTCACAACTACTTAGAGGAGACAACTATGCTGCATGGAAACCGAAGATCAAGATGTTACTTGAGTTTGAAGACCTATGGACAATTGTAGATGGAAAAACAACAAGATCACTTGATGATGGAAGACAACAAGTTCAATTTGATAGGGCCAATCAAAAGGCCAAGTTGATCATCTTGTTTAGCATAACAGATGATGTGCAACCCCACATTAGAGATGCCACATCGGCCAAGGATGCATGGGATAAGTTGAGCACAGTCTATGAGGCAAAGAACAAGAATGCCATCCTCAACCTACTATCACAACTGCATACTCTCAAGTTCAAGCACAATGAGAAAGTTGAAGTTTTTTTGAGACGAGTTGCTACTTTGAGGGCATCTCTATTGGCATTGAGAAAAGAGATAAGTGATGAAGACCTCGTACCAATTGTGTTGCGAGCACTTCCTCCTTCCTACGAATCTTTGTGACAACTATCAATATGAGTGAACACACAAATACACCTTTGAGAAGTTGGTCAATCTACTCCAACAAGAAGAGGCAATGAACAACAAAGATCATAAAGATGAGCAAGAACTATCTTCCAATCATAAAGGAAAGGGAAATTTCAGTCCAATCACAAGAAGTCCCAACAAAATCAAAGTCAACGAGACAACACCAAGAAGTGTCCCATTTGCAATAGAGGGGGACATGACATCAAAGATTGTTGGTACAATTCCTACAAAAAAGGTTCATCAAGCAATTCAAAACCCAATAACCAATAGGGTAAAAATAATTCAAATAAAGGGAAGTCCAACAACAACAAAAATCAAGGGCGAAAAATGGTAATTGGTAAAAAAACCCAAACAACAAGGGTACATTACCGAACATGAGGATGATTCAGATGAAGGACACCACATGTATTCTGCTCAATTTGATGAAGAAACCAAGTCCACATAAGATATCCGGTATGTTGACTCGGGTGCAACTTCGACACATAACTCGAACGCAAGGATTGGTTCTACACACTACATGACTCACCTAACAAGAACCATGTGTCATTAAGTGATGACTCATCATACAAAGTGTCAAGGGGATTGGTAACATTTCACTACCTCTTAGAAAACGTGATTTGTAAAATCACGATGTATTGTAGATACACAGGTTGACCAAGAATTTGCTATCGCTTAGTCAACTCCTTGATCACAACTTGAAGTTGGATTTTGGACAGAATAATGGAGAAAAAGTGTGTTTGATAAGAGATAAGTCAAGAGGTTCCAAGATTGTAGCAAGAGCCTCCAATGTGGGACGATGTTCCAACTTGATTTTTTCCACAAGGATGATCAAGCTCTAGTGGCCAAAGACACACAATCAGCAGAACTATGGCATCGCAAATATGTCACATCGGTTTGGCTATCTCCAAACACTTCAAAAGGGCAACATGGTGAAAGGATTGCCTACACTCAAGCACAACACCGACAAGTGTCACAATTGCCTAGCTTTGAAAGCAACACAGAGTACCCTTCCGTAAGAACACATATAGAGCTAAGGGAAAGCTTGATTTGGTGCACACTTGATCTTTGCGGGCCCATGCAACCAAGTCATTCTCGGATGTCAATACTTCATGCTTTGTGTTGGTGACTACTCAAGAAAGATGTGGATATATTGTCTAAGAAACAAGAGTCAATCCTTTGAGACATTTCAGAATTTCAAAGCACTTGTTGAGAATGAAGTTGGTCGCAAGATCAAAACTCTCCGCTCAGATCGAGGGGGGGAATTAACAAGCAATGAGTTCAAGACTTACTTGAAAGCTCATGGGATTCGTCGACAAATGCCTCCTACTCACACACCACAAAAAAATGGTATAGTTGAGAGAAGGAATCGTACTATCATGGAAATGGTGCGATGTATGATTGACGACTCAGGTTTAACAAAGACATTTTGGGCGAAGGTTTGCAAGAAAGCTGCTGAGTCTATTTGTTGAACAGAGTGCCCATAGTATCTCTTGAAGGAGTGACACCTCAAGAAGCATGGTCAAATCGAAAACCATCAATTGCACACCTAAGAGTATTTGGGTGTAAAGCTAGCATGCACATACCTAAGAAGAACAGAACAAGTTTGGATATGAAAGCTTGAGAAACCGATATTCATTGATACAAGAAGAAGCACTTGGGTACAAATTATGGGATCCAAAAGCAAAGAAAGTATACGCAGTAGGGATGTTGAGTTCTTTGAGAAGAAACAATGGATGCTCTACTCAACGACTCAAAAAACATGCAGAATACACCTCTTGTGAAGATAGAATTTGATGTTCCCACTAAAGATGACAGTGATGAATTGGATGATGGTGAAAACTTGGATCCACCACAAGCCAATGGAACAGCTAAGAAGTTACCTAAATGGTATACTCAATTAATAAGAGATGCAAATTTGGATGAAGCACCTAGCACATCATCCAATCCTAGACCTAGAACTCGCAGTCAAGCTCGTGAAGAGGTCAATTATGCCCTAATGAACAGATTTGTTGAAACAATTGAGCCATCTACACTTCAGGAAGCCCTACAATCAAAAGCTTGGAAAGATGCTATGGATTCAGAGTATCAGTCAGTGATGAAGAACAACACATGGCAACTTGTCGACCTTCCACTAGGGAAGAAACCCATTGGATGCAGATGGATATTCAAGACTAAGTACAAATCAGATGGGACTATTGACAAGTATAAAGCAAGGCTTGTAGCAAAGGGGTATGCACAACAAGAAGGCATTGATTATGAGGAGACATTTTCTCCCACAACCAAGATCAAGACAATCAGGATGATCTTTGCTCTAGCTGCACAATTTGGTTGGAAAGTCCACCAAATGGATGTGAAAAGTGTCTTTCTTAATGGAGATTTGCAAGAAGAAGTCTATATGACTCAGCCAGAGGGTTATGTAATACCAGAAAAAGAGATGATGGTATGCAGACTCATAAAATCTCTATATGGCCTAAAACAGGCACCCCAGGGCATGGTACATCAAAATTGATGAGCATCTCATAAGTCATGGATTCGAAAGGAATCCTTATGACCCCAATCTCTACCTCAAAAAATAAGGGGGGGAGATTGTCATTGTGGTTATTTATGTCGATGATCTAGTCATTACAGGCAGTTTTGTGAAGATGATCGATGCAACAAAAAAGGATTTTAATCGATCGTTCGACATGACAGATCTCGGGCTCATGCACTATTGTCTTGGGTTGGAAGTATGGCAAAAAGAGAATCATATCTTTGTGTCACAGTTGAAATACACCAAGACAACACTCGATAAATTCAGGATGATGGACTGCACTCTATTGCTACACCTTTGAAAGTGATACTTGATTATCTCGTTCCGATCCATCACCACCGGTGATTGCAACTCTCTATCGGCGCTGATCGGGAGTCTCATTTACCTGACATATACTAGACTAGATATCGCTTTGCGAGTTAGCTATTTATCACGCTTCATGCAAGAATCGAAAATATGTCATTGGAAAGCAAAGAAAGAGAATACTTGAGATATCTAAAGGGTATAGTTGACCTTGGTCTAGAGTACAAAGAAAGATAATTTCTTGATAGGATATTCGATTTAGATCATGCGCAGAAACATGGATGATAGGAAGTCAACATCGAGCTTCATCTTCTTTATGGGATCTGGACCGATACCATGGGGAAGCAAGAAACAAAACTTTGTTTCTCGCTCTTCTACGAAGCGAGTATTGAGCTGCGGTGAAGTTGTTTGTGAAGCAATATGGCTACGCCCGAATCTTTGGAAGGCATTGGTCTACCACAACAAATATACTCCAAAGTATATGTTGATAATGAAGGAGTTCTAAAGTTTGTTCGCAATCCAAGATTTCATTAGAGAACCAAGCATATTGAAGTACATGTTCATTTCATACGTGAGCATGTCTTGAAGCACAACATACACTCCAGCTTACGTCCTACAAATTGAACAGAAGGCGAGATGTTTTCACTAAGTCACTTTCACGTGACAAATTCACACTTTATTCGAGAGAGTTCCTCTCCACTTCATTGAAACTATGCAAAATTAAGGGGGAATGTTAGCATAATTTAGCATAGGCATATTTATTACATTTTATTGCATTGTCTTTTATCTAATAATGTGCAACATGTGCACTCTAGTCTAGTGACTTGCATTCAATATTGTTATGTTGGATAACATTCAATATTGGTAGTAGTAGTAATTACATGTGCATGTGAGATGGGTCTTATCATCTCATAGTTAGTGCCTGATAGGGTGTCATGTCTATCCATATGAGGCTGTCTAATATCTATAAATATTATAGCTCTTGCATTGTTATGTAATCTGATTTCATGATCAATGATATTTGTGAGGCTTCCGTCCCTCTTTGGTCATTGCAATCTTATTCTATTCTATCATTTGATATCAGAGCTATACCATTATTATCAAGGCTATTAATGCCTCATTATAATCAGCATGTCTATTTTTATTCCTTTATTTATTCATGATAAAGGGGTAAAATTAGCATGCATGGGCGAGTACAATTTTTTTCCTATTTTTAGGATGGGATGGGTGAATAATTTTGCTATATATTGTGTGCATTGGCAAAGCACAAAGGGGGAATTTTTGGACATAGGAGTGCTGAAGAAAGTTTTATGTCAGTTTTTCCTTGAATGAGAATTGATTTCTACCTTTCCAATTATTTGTAGTGGTGTGTATCTCTTTATTAATTCTTGTGAATGCCAATTCCCTGATTAATCATCTTACCTTCTGCAAAATCTAGTAATTTCTGCATAGTATTAGTGTGCATGTTTATCTTATTGTGTTGTTGTGATTTATTCCCTCAATACATAAAGTGTTTTACCTTAGTATTCTATTGGAAACCATTGGTTCATGCATCTAGAATTCATTCTAAATTTTATTGTGCATATACTCAATCACAATCCTCAACAAGTTTGGTGTACCACCCATTTCAATTTCATTTACAATCATCTTTTACCCTCAAAACCCTAAAAATTAGTTTAGGATACATCAAAAAGGAACCAACCTTGATACCAGAGACTCACCTTAACAATAGGTATACCCATAGACTTGAGGTGTTTCTATTGTATCTACGAAAGTGAGAGATTCCAACTAATCTTAGAACCCTTGATGTCATCTCTCACGGGTGCACTTTCTAGAGATAATAGTCCCTTTTTAGTGTTTTTGACTTGAAAGGAGTGACAGGTGATACTAAAAGTTTTCCATTTCTGAAACTTACTATTTTTAGACTTTAAAGACCTAATAAAACTTACTATTTTTATAAGGTGGACCTCTAGAAGTCAAAATGGAATGAAATTAGTCTCAAAAGTTTAGGTTTTTTTTTGCTCTGCTCCAATTTTTAGAGGTTTTCAATTGCTAGATTTTTGTAGATCTAAAAGGAAAGTGAATTGGATAAATATTTATCCTAGATGTATAAATTCATTCATAACATCAATGGATATAAGATTATACTCAATATAAAGGCATTGTCAAGAGGAGGATATTGGTGAAGTTTCATGGAAAATAAATGCAAGGTTTTGCAGTTATGTGAAAATTTGGTTTTCAAGTAGGGATTTCCTTGAAATTTCAGTACCATTTTAGGAAAAAAAAATGGAGGGAAGAAAAAATATTTCAAAAACATGAAAAAATATTAAGTGTTGAGCTTTAAATCACTTTCACTCCATTTGCACATTTTAACTTACTTTTTAACCCACATTCTTAGCACAGGTCAGTCATAGGTTAGAGGGTGAGTTACACCCACAAAATTAGGGGGAAAAAGAGGAGATGGAGAATATGGGACACCAAAGTGCACTTTACATAGGATCATGACAAGTGGCACAGGTGTGGAAATATGAAAATGAGATGAAAGGTTCTCAAAATGGAGTATTTAGGGGTTAAAATGGGTCCTATATGTAACCGAGGTTTAACACAAGAGGTAGGGCACTTTTTTTTTCCATGTGTCCCCTTGGATGTTGGGAAAATGCTACAAAGGACAACGTGCTCTTAAAATTGTGCCATGGGGTTAGCTTGTCATGAAGTGGGGACAAGGTGACTCAACACAAGTTTATATGTTTCTTAGGACACAACTTACAAGGTCTTACGTGTCAAAAACCAAACCTTAGCAAGGAGGTAAAAAAATTGTCCTTGTTGTGCCTTTATACCAAGGGATAAGGGACAAGGTGCAGTAGGGGTAAGAATGTGTCAAGTTTCCACGGGGTCATGTTTTTGCATGTGTGAGGTGACCTTGGGAGAAAGTTGTGAAGTCTTAAGTGATGCAACTTAACTTCTTGATAAGGGAAAAAAATTGTCCGTGAATGTCCCATTTCACCAAGGGACAAGGTACAAGGGACAAATAACAAATGAGAGTGAAAATTGTGCTCAATCTTATAAATTTTAATGATGTCATAATGCCAATATGAAATTAGAACATAGAGATTGCTTTTTTCCCCGGGGAAAGACATACGAGTTTAAAGGCAAAAACTTATATGATTTTGAATCCAAAACACATGATGAGTTCATTTCAACCATTTCCAAAAGCTAAATCTTCTTACAATTTGATTTTCAGGCCTAGTCACTCTTTTGGCACAAAGGGGCAACTACAGAGACTTAGATTATCACATAATATTATGAAGATTTGGACCAAAACTGATATCTCTACCATGTGGTGCATTCTAAGATCTTTCCAATTACCATTAGTTTATCTTCCAATTCTCATAACCCCCGAATTTTTAGAACAAGTCCACTTTATCCGTTGAAGCTATAGTTCCATGTACCCGTAATGACCCTATTTTTCTTGAATGAATCCCGACACCATATGACCCCAAATAATTCCTTTAAACTCCCATGTATCTATTAAATACTTCTCTACAAGACATCCAGATGGTATGAATCCTTGATATAATTCTTTGAAGGGTATTCCTATGTTGCAAAATGGATAAAAATAGCCTTTTATGCCTCCAAAAACAACTACTCCACCTTGGATCTCTGCAACTTTTTGATTCTAAATAGGTATACTTCCTTACACATGAAACAAACTTGAAAACCATATTAGTATGTTCTTCTCAAATAGAATGAGGATAAAACAATTGATAGGATGGTCGGGATAATGGTTTGCAATGACCGAGGGAGGTTCAAGTGGGGGTTTGGTTTTCATGACCAAAATTTTAAAATTTTCATGCTAGACATTTAGCATGATGACAAATGGATATAACTCGGGGACATAGGCAAGGGATAATGAATTACCTCAATAATATAATGGGGGAGTAGAACAATGTCTTATCCATTGGGAAATAGAGTCATCACTTTGCCAACTAACTAGTACAAACAACCAACACAAAAAAGGAGAAACAAAACAAACACGTGATGTAAAAGGGAAATACACCAAGTGAAAATCGGAAACACACAACTAAAAATGAAACTATGATACATGGAAGGGAAAAATTATAGAGGGGGAGAAGATTATACAATATTTTAACAAACATAATAATAAGTTGAGAGAAATATGTATAATCATGGAATAACGGAGTTGAAAGCATGTAAATTCATGAGATCAAAAATAATAATTTTATCATGTCATGATTTAATTATGATTCCACATGGGTTGAGAAGAAGAAAGGAAACCAGATTTTGTAGTCATTTTTATGCCCTTTCAAAGAACAAGGAAATCCCATGCACATTGGCCTATCACCCAACGGGCATTGGGAACTCAATTGAGGTACGCATGAGCACCAAGCCCTCATTTATGTGAGTTGTGTGAGAATGCATTATTTACAATAGAAACTTAAGTGAAGAGAATGGAAATGAACCATACATTCATCTTAGAGATCAAAACGGGCTTCTAGACTAATGTATTCATTCAGATAAGAAAAACATTACAAAACATATTTCTGAATCACAACAGAAAGGAAATGCATAGGGGTTTATACCCACTCATATGAAATATATATAAAACTGATCCATACAGATATAAGTAAAATTGGAACCACATATATCCATATTAAATATGTTTGGTAATCACATTACATTCATTGAGGCTATCACAAATCCATATAATAGTGCAAACTAATGTCATGCATCAGAACTAGACTTAAGCCCCTCTTAGTAAAAGAAAAGTATTCAGACCCATCCCCTTGATACATCATACTCCTATGGATCCTCTAAACCCAACCCATATAACTCCTACAAAGATTTCTAAATAGCTTCGCCTCTTCACTCTCGGTATCTCATTGTTAGGATTAATATTGTTTACATTATTAATCATGATTATTAATTGTAATATAATATGAGTTGGTTAACAACTCATATTATTTATTATATGTTTTGTTATAACTAATATTTGTAATACGTGAAGTTGTTAATAAACAACTCACGTGAATAGGAGTTTGGTGAGAGATTTAAGGAGAGTATGTTATGAGTGGTTATAGGAGAAGTTATAGCTACCTCCTATCTTTTAGGAAAGCTATTTCCTATATAAATGGCTGTGTGTAATATGAAAATGGATGGAATATATTAAGTATTATTATGTGTATTTATTGTATGAACTGGTGTTGTGCTTACACTCCTTCTCTATTGGGTGCTTGTATTTATAGCCTCAATGGCACCGTCATGCCTTTCCAAATTTGTAGATCGGGTGCCAAGTGTCCGAGTGGTCCTCCATGGGAGCATGCTCCTTCAAACATGATCTCTCCATCCTTCTCCATGATGACCTTCTAGAATCTTCTATCGCAAGGTATATTCCTTTTGTGGGCACCAATTTCTAGGCTGACACCTTATCCACTCTGCATGCACAGTCAGGTCATACTTTCCTCATGTTCTGCCCGATATGCCAAATATGGCTAAGTCCCAAGCCTTTGCTTTGCTTTTCACACGCATGCCACTGGTTCTACTAAACCATCCTAAAACCTTGTCATGTGCACTTTCACCTTGCGCGCCCTTCTTCAAATAGGTCTTGCACGCCCACACACCTTCTTGTACTTAGCCAATATTTTAGGGGCCCAACATCACCCCACACTACGCATGTTCTCTGCGCCTCGGAAAAATTTCTCAATGAATAAAGAATGACTATTCTTGAATAGTTTGGGGAAAGAATAAAGGAATGAAGAATTTGGGGAAGAATGAAAGAATGGGGAAACTATGATTACTTCAAGAGGAGAGGGAAATATTTCTTCAAGTCTACCTCCAACTTATTCCAGGTAGTGACTTTGTTTTGTGCTTGTTGAGAGATAATCAACTAGGGTGCTCACCTCTTCAAATCCTAGCCCTTCTCCTTGGGTATTCATTGTTTCCACGATCCCCTCCAATTGTTTGCCCAAATCCTAAGTGTGTCCATCCTTTGAGTGATATGGGGATACAACTCCTTGAGCTGATTCTTGATTGAGCCCCATAAGGTCTCAATAGCCTCTAATTTCTTCTCAACCTTGGCTAGAATTTTGTCACATTCCACTCTATTCCCCTTGTTCTTCTCTTGGAACTCCTTGAGCTTTGTTTCATGAGTGGTGACCAGAATGCTCACCACTCTATCTCTATTGGCATAGTTGTCATAGGTGGCCTCAATGACTTGGGTGATGACTTTCACATCAGCGAGGACTTTATTATACTTGAGCAACAATTACCACAACCTTCATCTTGTCCTCCTCCTTTATACGCGTTGATGCCTCCTCTGCAGATTCCAAGGCTAGTGGTCTCATTTCCATTGTGAGGACACGGGTCAAGTTCTCTAGGCACTCTAGGGTGATGGGTGTCGTTATTTCGTTCATTTAATCAACTTTATGTTGATGTCATATTCAAACCAGGGGTGTGTCTAAAGCTATATGCAACAAGAAGAATCTTAGCAATCTAGTAATTGATTGTAGGTATTTTGTATTTTATGGGGGATCTTTTCAATGTCTTAAGGACTTCTTGGTTAAAAACCTTATTGGAATCAAACTATGAAAACATGTTGGAAGTAAACACACTTTACAGAAATGAATTGCTGGAAATAAACACACTTTTCCTTGGAAGTAAACACACTTTGTAGAAAGGAATTTCTGGAAATAAACATTACGAAATAAACACACAATTGAGAATTCCTAGAAAAATGATTGCAAAGAAATAAGAACTTAATCTAGAACACCTGCAGGGATAAGTCTACAACAAATTTCAACTTAAGGAATTGAAAGTGATACAAAATTAACAGATCTAAACTATTTGCTCTAAAAATATAAATACCAACAAAAATGAGGATCCTAGTTCTGGAGGAGTGGGCCCTTGCTCGCCTTGAAACATGATTGACAACTTAATTTTCTCTCAAAATAGAAATGGCTATTTTATTGATAAAATGTTATGCATTACAAAAACGTGATGGATCTGTGTGTATCAATCTATATCTATATCCTATTCTATATCTATATTCCTATATATAATCTATCTGCAGGTCTATATATATATACTTCTTCCAGGGGTGCATTTATGATCGTAACTGTTCTACTAATACGATGGAACTGAATCGTGCCCAGAATAGATGTTGAATTGGAACATGGCTGGACGTACAACTGTGTGATAATTATCTTGGATCTACAAGTATGGAGAGTCGAAGTCTTCTAATCTACTCCTGATTGATAGGATCATTGATTTGACAACTCACTGGTAGTGTGGAATAGATTCTTATTGGTTTCTGAAACTTTATAAGAGTTTTGGAACTAAAGAAAATCATTCCAGGTCTAACCGAGAGAGTTCTGGAGCTATCTGCAGGAGTTTGAAACTAATTATGATAATTCTGGAACTAAGTAATAGAGTTCCGAACTAAGTTTGAAAGTTCGAAACTAAGTGACAGAACTCATAAGCTGCGTGGAGGAGTTCTCAAAACTAAGTCTGTAGTTCTCGGAAACCGTATTGATTCCAATGCTTCCAAAAACATGTAATCCGCTTCATATTTGTTCTTCCGCTTGATTGTGACTTGTTTTATTACAAAATTGAGTTTCCAAAACACTTTGTTAGGAATTACAAAGCTTTTAAATGTTAGAATAATAAAAAAATATGGACAATTACATCCTAACTTATATCAGATCAAACAAAAGTCACAAAATGCAGTCAAACTTAATAAAAAGGAGAGTAAGATGAGATCATTTATTGTACATTTAACGGGCATATTCTGGCCTCATCATTTCCCCCATACTTACTTGTTTGTAAGTCCCTTTACAAACTTTACTCTTCAAATTTGGGGTTATATATTTTGCATTCCATTTGATTGCTTAGGTCAAATGGCTGAACTGAATATCCCAATGCTTTAATTCAGAGGTACTATACCCTGCTCCTACTTCTACTTTCCTTTGTCATGCATCAAATTCAGTGGGATCTTGTGGTTCTCTGTTCTTCCATGGTGACATGGGGGTGAGAAGGAGTGGAGGTATTGTTCTCATTCCCATCCATATGCCCCTATGTTTTTCATTGATTTGAGGAATTAGCGTACATAAGGCTTTTGCTCTATGCAAACTCTAGATTAAGTTTGTAGGAGATATTACTTCCCTTCTTCTCAATTTCATAGTGATCAATTCCCATCTTTTCAAACATGCCTCATAAATATCTTCAAAATTTTCCTCTTCATAAGAGGTGAAGGAATTAATACTTCTCTGCAAATTGGCAAGATAAGGTTTCTTGAACCTTTTATCAAATGCATGGGATCTGAAATGTGCATGAGGCGGATGGTTTACCATAATGAATCCTAATACAAAGACCAAATGAACTAGCCTTTAACAGATGTTCTGACTCCCTCTCCTTCCATATAATTTGATTTTGAAGAACAAGAAACAAATGCATTAAGCTAGCTCTCCCCTACATACAAATTGATCATAAAACCTGAGTTCTTTTCTAACATGAAATTGCAAAGATAGAATTCATAAAGAAGATTTTTCTGCTCTGCATTGGCTAAGGAATAGGTTGCCGTGAAATCAACTTCATCTTTTATTTCATGTGGAAGGCCACATGTTATCCTTGACAACTGCCAGTGAATGAATTGTTCCTCTAAAAACACACTATATGCAGGAGAAGGTCTCCTGCATGCAAGCAATTTCTCACTCATCATGCAAACCATTTGTATTTTCACAAGATATTTAAATTTGTCATTTTCTTCTTTGTAAAACTTTTCTTCCCATTCTTTTCTTGCTTTCTTCTCTTCTTCTATCTTGCTTTTCAAGTCCTCATTGGATGTCTTGGCTTCATTGAGTTCTCTGCAAGTATCATCCCATAGTTGTTTAAGTGGCCAATAAGTTAATTTAGTTTGTGCAGAGATTGTTGATAGAGTAGTTTGTTTTCTGGAATTTTGACATTCTTCCTCTTTCTCCATTATTTATTGTTTAACTCTTGTCAATTCCTTAGTCTTGTTAGTGAGATGAGTTGTTAATTCCTCAATAACCATTTCTCTTTGTTCCAATTTAAGTTTGAGAAAATTCAACTCCTCATCCTTTTCTCTAATAATGAGTTCTGCTCTGGACAAAAAAAAGAGCTGTTTAACCTGTTATTTTTCTTCTTTCTCTGAAATTTCTTGGGAGTTGAGCATTCTTCTTCTACCAAAGGAAATTTCCCTTTTCATCTCCAAGATGCCAACTCTTCTTCTTCATGTGATAATGTTGTTGGTTCACCCAATTCTTGAAGAACTTGTTCTTCAAATCTCTCATCTTCTTTTTCTATCTCTATTTGGCTTGGTCCAGGAGGAGTCATGGCCATGCTACCCAAAATATCAGCAGCTTCCTTTTCCAGCCCTTCTTGATCTTCCATTTCCTCCTAATTTCTCTAGACCTTTTATGAATTCTCCTTCTTTGAGGAGCCTCAAAATGTATAGAAATGGGTCTCCTCCTAGAGCTTCTTCTGATTTTCACCTCTTGCTCTTGCCTAGGTGAATTGTCACTGTCAGAGACAGATATTAGCTCTCCTATAGCTACTGTAGAGGAAGGAATTTCTTTAAAAGGCACAGTAGGTTATGTAGTTTTAGTCCTTCCAGATCTTCTTCTTTTTGGTATTTCCTTTCCACCTAGTTATTTCTTTTCCTCTGTAGTGGCATCAATTTCCAAATTAATTACAGGAGTAGAAGGAGTTGTTATTACTCTCCTGAGAATATCAAGGCTCTACTTAAACTTGCTAAGAAATTTCTCCCACATTTCCTCTCCATTTTTCTTCGAAAGGAAATGGTGTTGGCACACTAAATGCACTAACCCATGATGTCTGATTGTTCCCACACCCCAAGAATACCTCTAGGCCATTGTATGGATGGAGTCAAAAAGAAACCCTGGAAGGTTTACTATATATTTTGGTTTTGTAGCTCCATATCTAAGGTATATGAGGATCTTCAAAACTTCTCTTCCTACCAACCCGAATTGACCATCATAGGTTAAATACTTGACTATCCAAAATTCCACTCTATCAAAGGGTTTGGGCAAGTTGGCCCTTCTGACCCCTTTTATGATTTTCTTCGTGTTGTAAATATATTGGGGTTCAACTTCCCCCTTTTCAGCAGGGTTTCAACCAGGTCTTTTAATGTCCCTCTGACAGGGTTTGGGACATGCACAATTGGCACTCCAGATACATTACTTATTGTATTCACAGAAAAAGGAATAAAAAATTTTCTAACCTTTGTCCTGGATTGCTCTAAATTTATAACGAATTCTCTTACCAATTCATCGTTATACTTGGGAACTTTCTCAGAAATTCCAGCCATCCTGCCTAATGAAAGATAGCTACCACTTCTTCATCTGCAATGAGTTGGGTATCATCCTCTAGTTCCGACTTCTTTTTAATCCCCATGATACAGAGGTGATTCAAATTTGTTCTTCTTTAATATTGTGCGGTTGGTTGAAGAACTCTTCGCTTAGCTATGGAACTGATGAATTTAGTTACGAAATTACTTGTACTTAGTTGTGGAACTTCTATGTTGTAGCTGCAGAATGTAAACCTAATTCACTACTTCTTCCTTGAAGTTTCTCTACACTAGTTTTCACTTTGTTGATTCCACACTAATGATAACTCATTATAACTATGTCGCCAATTTATTCCATCAATATCTTTCTCATGATTACTCACTTTTAATCATGATGTACAATAGATGACTCATCATATCAAATTTTAAATCAAATCTAATCACACATGCGAACTTTTAATCTAACCTTTAATAAGTTAAAGACATAATTACCATCTTTGATGATGTAATCCCTCTGTCATGATGACTCATCATTCCTAAAAAGTGAAACAAAAGGAAAACGGTTAGAAAAATGGCTGGAATTCTAAAAAAAAATTGAATTATCCATTTAATTGAGAATATTAACCACCATTGTTGGTTTTCAATTGATCTTTGAGAGAAACTTTTGTTTAGGGAAGAGAACGCCATTTACTGGTTTTCACTCTCTTCCCTTGTTTTTATTTTCTTTTTCTTTTTTGGGGAAGAGAACGCCATTTATTGGTTTTCATTCTCTTCCCTTTATTTTGGATCTATCCATCTGATTATTTGATCATTTTGGAAGAACTAGGTTCTTCCATATGATCAAATTCTTTATCTGCTTCAATTTGCCTCAAGAATTCATCCTTAGTAGGAGGCTTCCTATAAATATTTAGCCTATGACCATTGACCAAAAGTGTTCTTCTGCTGCCATTAATGGGAAGTAACTGAATAGAACCATTGTCAAATATTTGCTCAATCTGATAGGGTCCTAACCATCTGGTTCTCAATTTGCCTTTGAATTGTTGGTACTTAGAATCAAACAACAATGCCCAGTCTCCTACTTTGAATTTTCTTTTCTTGATATGTGTATCATGTCATTGCTTCCTTTGATCTTGGATTATCTTTGTCTGCTGAAGTGCTTCCATCCTCAATTCATCCAACTCATTGAGTTGAAGGATTCTCTCCTTTTGAGCTACATCCAACTCAATACCCACCTTAACTGTTGTCTTCATATCTCGTAGTTCAAACTCAATAGGCAACAAGGGATTTTTCCCATAGACTAACTCATATGGTGAAAACCTTGTTGTAGTTTTCCAAGTTGTATTGTAAGCCCAGACAACTTCAAGTAGTCTCTTTACCCAATCTCTTCTTCCTGCTTCAACTGTTTTGGTAAGGATGTTTTCTAATTCTCTGTTCGTTACTTCAGCTTGTCCATTTGATTGTGGGTGATAGGGAGATGACTTCCTATGATTGATCTGATAATACATTGTGAAAGCCTAGATCATATTAGACATAAATTGTGGTCCCTGGTCTAAAACTATGCTCCTTGGTGCTCCAAACTTTACCATAATTCTGTGCCAAAGGAAATCAACAACTACTTCTTCAGTGGCATTTGTTAAAGCCTGCACTTCTACCCACTTTTTCACATAATCAGTACACACAAGAATATGTTCCTTCCCTTGTGAAGAAGGACTAAAGGGACCAACAAAATCCAACCCCCATCTCTCAAATGGTTCAATCACTACTTGAGGTTGCAGAGGCATTTCATTGGTAAAGGTTGGTTGTCCCATCCTTTGACAAGGATCACACCACCTGATATATTTCTTCACATATTTGTACAGAGATGGCCAATAATAACCAGTGCCAAGTATCTTGTGAGTTATTATTTTCACTGAATAGTGTCCTCCACTTGGTTCATCATGACATGCCCAGCTGCGTAAAACCAAATTAGGACCACATTTAAATAACATTCCATTTAACCATTTGAATTGTGCATTGGTTTTGATTAACTTCTTTATTTGTTTCTTGGTGAAATAAGGAGGAAACTTCCTTGTTGCAAGATAATTTTCCATATCAGCAAACCATGGTGTATCAGTTGAAATAAAAAACAATTGTTCATCTAGAAATTTGTCCTTGACTGGATCTTGCTCCCATGTAGTGGTTAGTCTTGACAAGAAATCAGCTACCACATTAGATTTACCTAGATTGTCCACAATGGTAATATCAAATTCTTGTAAAAGCAATAACCATCTAATTATTCTACCTCTAACCACTGGTTTTTTCATTAAATATTTAATTGTTGAGTGATCTGTATGTACAAATATTTTGTACCCTGTAATGTAATGTCTAAACTTATTAATTACATATATCACAACAAGAAATTCTTTTTCAGTGGTGGTGTAATTTCTTTCAGTGGGAGTAAGATTTTTGCTAAGGTAATAGATAGCATACATTTTCCCTTCTTCATATTTTTGTCCCAAAACTGCACCAATGGAATTATTTGAGGCATCTGTTTGGATATGAAAAGGTTTCTCCCAATTAGGTCCTCTCAATATTGGGGCAATTATTAATTTCTCTTTAATTTCTTCAAAAGCATGTTGACACTTTTCATCCCAAAGAAATTCACAGTCCTTGGTAAGCAAATTAAACATGGGGCAACAATTTTACTAAAATCCTTGATAAAGCATCTATAGTACCCAAGTATGTCCTAAAAATGACTTGATATCAGTGGGGTCTAAGGAATAGGTAAGTCTGAAATAATTTTGATTTTGTTTTGATCAACCTAAATTCCTCTTTTTGAAATATGGTGTCCTAATACAATCCCTTCATCAACCATCATCAAACATTTTTCATGGCTAAGAGACAAGTGGTGTTGCTCACATCTTATCAATACTCTGTCCAAATTTTTCAAGGCATCATCTAATGTATCTCCATGCACAGTAAAGTCATCCATGTATACTTCTACACAGTCATTTGTTAGGTCTACAAAAATTACTAATACAACTCTTTGAAAGGTTGTTGGAGCATTACATAGTCCAAATGGTAATACCCTATAGGAAAAGGTACCCCATGGATATGTAAATGTAGTTTTATCCTGATCTTCAACAATAACTCTGATTTGATTATATCCACTAAAGCCATCCAAGAAGGAAAAGTATTGTTTACCTGAAAGGTTGTCTAAAACTTGATCTATGAATGGTAAGGGAAAATAATCTCTCAGTGTGGCTTTGTTCAGTTCCCTATAGTCAACACAAATTCTCCATTTTATGTTATTTTTAGGGAAAGTTACAAGAGGAGACACCCACTGGCTATCTGAGATAGGGTAGATAAAACCTACTTGTAATAGTTTTTCAATTTCTTGTTTGACTATATCCCTTAAGGCTGGATTAATCCTTCTCTGAGGTTTCCTAACTGGTCTAATGTTTTCAGTATAGATGTGATGAGTGCAGATACTTGGGTGGATTCCTTTCATATCTTTGTAATCCCAAGCAAAATCTTTAGTATGATCTTTCAGAACATCAAACAGTTTAGCTTCTTCATCATTCTTCAACCAACTATTAATATTCAAAATTTTACCCAGTTGAATCTCAACATGTTTGGTTCTAGTGTATGATGAACTAATTTTTTGAAAGGGTTCCATTAAAGTATTTAGTGGACATGCATGTGGCAACAACATATGATATGTAGTAACATCTCCAAAAGTTCCTTGAGACAAAATGTTGGACAAAGGATAGTAAGAAGAATTATGATACTTATCTTGTTATAGGTCGAACTCTTCATCACTGCTTGCTTTCCAGAAATTCTTCATCATCTCCTGATATATGTGAAGCTGAAGCTACAGATTCTTCCTCTCCCCAAGAGAAATCTCATTCCTTCGGAGTGAAATTATCTTCATTTGCAAGGAATTATTGTTGGTGTGGTTCTGGAACTAATTGTGATGTTTCCTAACTAACCGCGTGATAGTTCTGGAACTAATTATGATGGTTCTAGAACAGATTTTGTAGGTTTAGAAACTAATTTTTAGGTTCCTAACTATTCCTGACTGCTCCAACGATGATTAGTGTGCATTCAATTGTGGGTTAATCATATCTTCTATTTCTCGTACGTGATCTTGCAATGTGATCATGGTTAACGAAGACAAATTTTGCTCATTAATATCAAGATTATCAACCCATAATTGCTCTTGATTATCACTAAAAGGTCGTGCAGAGGGATATAATGAAATTTGCTTAGAATTCTTACCATTTGAAATAGTCATATCACCTGACCTGCAATCAATTAAGGTAACAACTGTAGCTAACCACGGTCTGCCCAAAATAATGGGATAACCCAATGTTTTACCTTTTGGTTGTAATATAAGGAAGTCAAATGGATATTCCCATGACTCCACCATAACTGCCACATCTTCAATAACTCCTGCTTTTGCTACAAACTGGTCTACCATCTGCAATATGGTGTTAGTAGGTTGTATACATGTTAATGGTAATGTTTTCAGAGTGTCCACTATCATTACATTTATAGTTGCTCCCAAATCAACCAAAATGTTATGTATATCTTTATTCCCTATAGAGATAGAAATAACAGGGCTTCCAGGATCTCCATATTTGGGAAGTAGGAGCTTTCCTGCTAATAAATCAGCAAGTTTCCCATCTACTTTAATAGTCCTGGGGTACTACTTCTTTCTTCCAGGCCTTTTCAAACATAGCATTTTGATTAATTTGTTCAATTCTAGAATGTCCTTAATTTCTTGTAATAGTGGTATTTCAATATTCAATCTCCTTAGTTCCGCACCAATTCAGATTCCTTGATTTCTATAGCTTCTTTAAATCTCTCTGGAAATGGAGTTTCAGTAGAGTTTCTTTCTGGTTCCTTATCTCTTTCTTTTTCATCTTTCTTGGGGGCAACCAGACTAGGGGTTTCAGTTTCTTCTATCATTTTAGTGATGATAACAGGTGGACTACTAACTATTTTTCCAAATCTAGTTTGTATATCCTTATAATCCATGACATTTAGATCAACTGATTTTTCTAGTTCTGTTCCATAGACAGGAGTTATTTGTTTGTTTCTTGGGTTTTCTATTGGCTGTGTTGGCATTTGCATTTGGACTACACTTTCACTTGTGAATTTTTTGTTGGTGCACCCATTATGGCTTGTTGATTCTGATTAGGATATGTTTTCCCTTAAGCATAGTTATTAGGACTCCATCTAGGTTGTGACCAAGCATATTGGTTATTTTGACCAGTCCATGGTTATTGGTGTCCTTGAGCATACCAAGATTGACCTACCCAATCTTGGGGATTCCAAGTTAGCTGAGGGGCCCAAGGTGGTTGTCCCCAACTTTGTGGTACTATTTGAGCAGCCCATGGCATCATCCAAGGATTAGGAGATGACCTTGGCATGAACTGTCCTTGGGTAGGTTGTCTCTGGACAAAATTCAATTCTTCTATTGTGGATGATGTACTGGTTTGTTTGAGTTGATTCTTTAGGAGTGGAAGAAGAGAACAAGTGTGAATATCATGTTCTTTAGATTCACAAATAAGACATACTTCTGTTTTATCCAAAGGACATTCCCTTATTGCATGCTTCTTCTTGCATCTAGGACAATACATGGCTAATGGTTCAGTTTTGGCATTTGCTTTAGCTTGTAATCCATCCATAGTAGAGGTTAATTGAACTAAAATGTTTGTTTTAAAGTTTGCTAATTCATCCATTAGTTTGTTCATATCTGGATTCAAACTTTTCACTGATTTTCCCTTCCTAGGTCCACCCCTTGTTCTGGAATAGCTTCTACAAATGTCTTTAATTTCATTCATCCTTAATTGATCAATGTTTCCACCTCCTATCAAGTTAAGAGCTTCCCTAGATTCATCTTCCAAACCTTTAAGAAAAATGGTTTTACTTAACTCTTCTTGAAGTACAAATCCACACCTTTTACTTACAAAGTGGAATCTGTCCAAATAATCTTCTATATTCTCATCCTCCTGCTTGATTTTGAAAAAAATTCCTTCCTATTTCTCCCTCTACAGTAATCTTGATATTTGTCTAGGAAGGCCATTTCCATTTGTACCCAAGTGGTAATAGAGTTGATCTTGATCCCATGAACCACACGATTGTTGCATCCTTGAGTGGATGGAAACAACTTGAGTTTCGATTATCTGCTTTTGTAGTCATAGGTCTAACATAATACCTTAAACAAAAATTGGATAGGGTCTTCAAATGACATCCCTCTAAATGTGGGTAAATGTGTAGGTGAAATATTTTTCATTGGTGTATCATCATCATCCAATTGAATTAGATAAGTAAAGGTCCTATCAGGTTCCCTTTCAGCTTCTCGTGCCATTTTTGAAGTATTTTCTAAACTTTTCTCCCAATCAATGTGGTATGTGATCAGTTTTGGGGAAGGTGAAAAATCATAAGTAGGAGGTTGACTCACCGAATTGAGAGTCAAAAATTACCCTAAATGGATCTTGAGAAATAATCCTTCTCCTAAAAGTTCCACTTCCTTCTGGTGACTGATCCAAGAATTCCAAAGGTGACAATTCTGCTTCTTGTCTTACAAGGGATAATGGTGCCTCCAATTCTTGGTCAACTTCCTTATTTAAACTAGAGGATGATATTAATTCTTGTTCAGATATTTTTGGGAGAAATCTACCCTTGGAGTCTCTTGGTCTACTCATAAATTTTGTGATAGCTTAGGGAAGATTTCTTCAATTACTAAATGTATGATTATTGCTCTTGTTGACACCTAATTAGAAAATTCTAACTAGTGGGTCCCTGAAACGTCTTTGAAAATGATGGGTGTCTCTATTCCCTTCATTTAATCAAATTTATGTTGAAACGGGGTGTGTCTAAAGTTATATGCAACAAGAAGAATATTAGAAATCTAGTAATTGATTTTAGGTATTTTGTATTTTATGGGGGATCTTTTCAATGTCTTAAGGACTTCTTGGTTAAAAACCTTATTGGAATCAAACTATGAAAATATGTTAGAAGTAAACACACTTTACAGAAATGAATTGCTGGAAATAAATACACTTTGCCTTGGAAGTAAACACACTTTGCAAAAAGGAATTGCTGAAATAAACATTACAAAAATAAACACACAATTGAGAATTCTTGGAAAAATGATTACAAAGAAATAAGAACTTAATCTAGAACACCTGCAAGGACAAGTCTACAACAAATTTCAACTTAAGGAATTAAAAGCGTCTGAATTAACAGATCTAAACTATTTGCTCTAGAAATATAAATACCAACAAAAATGAGGATCCTGGTTCTTGGAGTGGGCCCTTGCTTTGCCTCGAAACAGGATTGATAATTTAATTTTCTCTCAAAATAGAAATAGCTATCTTATTGATAAAATGTTATGCATTACAAAAATGCATTGGATCTGTGTGTATCAATCTATATCTATATCATGTTCTATATCTATATTCCCATATATAATCTATCTACAGGTCTATATATATATATATACTTCTTCCAGGGGTGCATTTATGGTCGTGAATCGCTTTAATCTTGATACGATGGAATTGAGTCGTGCCGGATAGATGTTGAATTGGAACATGGCTGGATGTACAGTTGTGTGATAATTATCTTGGATATGCAAGTATGGAGAGTCATAAGTCTTCTAATCTACTCTTGATTGATAGGATCATTGATTTGACAAATCACCGATAGTTTGGAATAGATTCTTATCGGTTCTGGAACTTTAGAAGAGTTCCAAAACTAAAGGAAATTGTTCCAAGTCTAACCGAGAGAGTTTCGAGCTATTTACCGGAGTTCGGAACTAATTCTGATAATTCTAGAACTAAGTAATAGAGTTCTCGGAACTAAGTCTGAAAGTTTCGGAACTAAGTGACAAAACTCATAACTACGTGGAGGAGTTCGGAACTAAACCGTATTGATTCTAATGCTTCCAAAAATAGGTAATCCGCTTCATATGTGTTTTTCTACCTAATTGTGACCTGTTTTATTACAAAACTAAGTTTTCAAAACACTTTTTAGGAATTACAGAGCTTTTAAACGTTAGAATCATAATCAACAAAAGATGGACAATTACATCCTAACTTATATCAGATCAAACAAAAGTCACAAAATGCAGTCAAACTTAATAAAAAGGAGAGTAAGTTGAGATCATTTATTCTACATTTAACAGATATATTCGGCCTCATCACGGGGTGGATAAATACTTCTATGTTGGTGGTGTTAGATCTGGATGCTTCAAGACAATGGCATCTGTGATCATCTCTACTTTCTTGTAAACCTCGCACACCCTTGCCTTCTCTTCTTTTAACTCACGCCTTAGTTGAGCGCTGATTAGTTCCTCCCGCTTTAAGTCCTTGGTTCTTTCCTTGAGCTCTTCTTCCTTCTTCTCTAGTTCTGCTAGAACTTCACATTGTCCTTCCTTCAAGAGCACAGGCTTCTACTTCAACTGAAACCTTGTTCAACACATTACAGATTTATTCATCTAATAATCATTGAGTGTTTACCAAGGGGTTGACTCCTTTTGACTCCGGTACCTTCATTATTGCCCCTTAGCTTACTTCAAACTCCAACTCATCAATGTGGGACTTAAATGCCCAAGAAAGCATTTTCCTCGTCGAGGGTATGCACCTTCCTCATCAAATGATGCCATAGCCAAGAGTTTCTCCATTAGTATGGTGCTTTGAAAGCACACACGCAACACCTTGTTTAGATCATCAATGTAGCCCATCCCCTGAACTTGTGATGCTTTTACGCTCTTTCTCCCCATGCACGTGGCCTTCGGAATGGTCATAGCCAAACTAGGATCTCCTCCCATGTTGTCATATTCCTTTTCTATGCTCTCCTCCTCTTATTTCCTTCATCACCATGTCCGCGTTGCGTTCTATCTCTTGCTCTATCAGGCCCTCGATGATTTTTTCTATTTCTTTCTCTGCAACCTCATCTACATGTTCCTTTATGAGGCTTGGGGTCCTTTTTTCTTTTGTAACTTCTTTGCTTACCCCTCTATCCTGAGCATCCTCCTCTTCCTTGTCATTCTTCCTCCTGACAAAGATGTACTCATTTTCTTCTTCCTCTCCTTCCTCCTCCAAGTCATGTACTTCAAATACGGGAGGGCCTTGAACTGCCTCAAGTTCATCATCATCATCTCTTTCTCCTCTATAGGCCTCTAAGCTCTTTGTACCCTCTCGAGTCATCCTTTTTGTCACCTTCTGCTTCTTCCTGACAGAGATTCTACTTTCTCTTCCTCCTCCTTTAGTGACTTCTCCTGAGTGATGGGTTCTTCGTGCTTTGGTGCTTCTTCTTCAGAGTCTTTTCTTTCTCCACACATAAGTACTAGGCTTAGCGCTTGTCTCCAGCGTGCGCTTACCACTTGTGTATCTTGAACACTTGGTGCTTTCTGCACCTCTTCTCTTTCCCTCTTCCTAGGCGTAGCCTTCTTCCTTCCTGTGGGGTCTTCAAGGATGGAGACATCATTCTCTAAGTAAGTGACTTTTTAAAACTTTAGCCTTATACGAAGGTATATTCTTGTTGCAGCCCTTCCAACGATTGGCTATGTTACAGATTCATCATTTGTATCTCATGGGAGACATATCTTTCCACGTACGTGCACTTCTTGGGGTAGACTAGCTTCGACACACTCGCGGTGGTCTGCATCTACCTCACTAAGGTCAAACCTTAGCCTTTTGGCCTCCTTGAACTAGTTAACTCCTAGCTTGGAAGTATAACGTGGTGAAGGAGAATGGTAGTTTGCACCACGGACCCATGTTTTCATATGTCAACCTAAATCTACCAATGTAGAAGTGTTGATACAATGTGAATTCTGCCTCTCCTTTCACGAGCATGGGTAACTACTCTAGAATCCTCCATTCCACCCTAAACACGTCCCTCATGCACTTGTACCACTTCTCTAAGCGCACCTTTTGAGTGGTTGTCATGGTCTCACAAGTATATTTCATGAACCTCTTCGCGAGTGAGGGATCCTCTTCTGGGTACTCCCAAACAAACCTTTCTCGGCCCATTGAGGACTCTGATCTCTAAGAAAAAACAATTGTGAGGAGGACATTGCCAAATAGTATCTTCTCGCCCTCTTACACGTTGCTAATGATTTCATCTGCAATGAAAGCGGACAAGTTGTAGATGGTCCCCTCAGATATTTTCGGCATATGTTCAGCCATGCCTTGTTCACTTGAGTCCATATTTCTTGATCATTGAGTTTGGTTACCAAGTGTGCGGTCATCCTCATCACGGGTCTCTGAATCTCTGTGATGTCAAAGTATCGAATTCCTTCTCTGTATTCATACCTAGCTACTATTTCCTTAATGGCCTCCTTGTCACTTAGGTCATCATCAATGTTATCCCCTTACATATAAGGCCTGTGAACTTGGAAATCAACTAGGGAGTTATGCACATCTTGTGCCCCATAAAATAAAAATGGTCTTCGTGAATGTGTGCCATCAGCCACTGATAGAGGCACTCAGGTTTGCTCAAAGTAGGGTAATTCGTAAAGTTGCAGTAACCCTTCCTTCTCCAATTTAACTTTTACTTCATCGTTGTATATGGGCATGCCCTCTGGTGTCCTCTTGTTTGTTGGGTGAACCAACTCCAAAGCCATTTATTTCTCTATCATGTTGGTGTGATGATTATAGTCACTCACAGTCATTTTCCACAAATGAGACTCCCATTATTTTCCTAGCAATACCCCATCCGGTATTGCATCTCTACATACCACTCTTCATTTGTGCTTTTGAGACGGTAGCCATTTTCTTCCCCTTGCCCTTTCCCTTCTACTTTTTAGGTGAGATGGTTGCTTTCTTTGGTGTCATTCTTCTAGTTAGGTTACACTTCAAATGTCTTCTCCTTGCTCTTCTCTACCACTTTATCCAACCCCAAGACTCAATCTTGTGAAGAAACCCTCCTAACACCGTGCCCTAGCCACAAACCCTAACTGGAATAATTCTTCCACAAGACGGTGCTTCTCAACAACTTCCTCCATGCTCATGTACTCCTTTCCTACTAGTTTGCGGATCTACTCTAGTCACGCCCTCTTAGATTTCTTAGATTTTTCTTCACACAGATTGCTTTTGGATGCCCTAGTTCGTGAGAGCTCTTTTCACTTCGTAAATGCAAGGTAAAATAATGAAGTTCCCGACTTCTTATTTATAGCTTTTCCTTCTTTCTAGCATTAAATGTTATTTTACCTACCACCGTACTTAACACTAAATGTGGCTTTTTCCACCAAGTCGGCCTTACACGCCTTCACTTACGCACCCAATCTTGTGCAAAACATTCTACAACCTTTTGGCACACAAAAAACAATCCATCCTAACAGAAGACTCTTACGCATGTGTCAACAACGTTAAAGGCACTTCTTCTGTCCTTCACCTGATTTTTGCTCTCACCTACCTCATGTTGTTCTTGTGCTTCTTCCTCCTCTGTATGTGGTTTCTTTGAAGTCTTATCCTAACACCAACCTTTTTCATCCACCTCTTCTTCCATGCACTTCCTTCATCCTTGTGTGCTTTGTATCCATCAATCGGGCCATTCACCGCAACTTCTACTGCCAGTTCAACTTGTATTACGGGCCTATACTTCGCATCACTCCACCCCACACTAAAACAGATGCGCGGTCCTCTACACATGCACAACCTTCAAAAATTAATGTGGTTACCAGCACCCAAGGTGCAAAAACAAACAACAGAACAAATGACGAGAAAGGGAAACACAAGAAAGGAAATTACATAAAGGGAAATTCTAAACTAACTGGCAATATTGCCTTATTACAAACACCAAGAAGACTTATTTATAGTAGGGCTTCAGCCTACTCCCATTGAAATGGCCTGGAAATCTCGTCCCATCTAGCACTCTCAACTGGCATGTGCCTGAATCAAGGATTTCCGAGATGATATAGGGCCCCAACCAATGGAATTTCAACTTTCTGGGATGACACATAAACTTGGAATCATATAACAATACCATCTACCCAATCTCAACTTGTTTTTTTGATGTGGCGATCATGTCATGATTTTTGTTTATCCTTTTAACTCCACCTAGCCAATGATCGTCTCTCATTTAATTTCATCAATTTTTCATTCCTTTCCTCTAGCGCTTGTTCGTCAACCTCTTGCGCGCACTATACACAGAGAAGGTAACATGAATTCAACGAGTAGAGATGGCCTCCGCGCTAAACACCAATTGAAATGGTGTGGCTTTATTCAAACTCTTGTAGGTTGTCCTATACGCCCATAGAACTACTGATACTTTTTCATCCCAATCTTGTCTACCAATGTCACAAATTTTGGTCAGTGTATGACTCAGTATTTTATTAAATGCCTCGGCAGTCCCATTTGCTTGTGGATGGTAAGGGGTAGTATTATGATGATCCACTTTGTGAACTCTGCTAACATAATCCTGATGGTCTCATTTAGGAAATGCGTACCCCTATCACTAGTTAAGCTCAATGGGAATCCATACCTTGTAATAATATTTTCCCATAAAAACTTGGTTGTTGTAGCCGTTGTACAATCCTTGGTAGGCATTGCTTCTGCCCATCTTGTCAAATAATATGTGTAAGTGATTACATAGCGTGATCTCATCTTATGTGCTACGGTGAAATGGGCAATACAAAATATATGACCCACTTTTCAAATGGATTTGTACTTGGAATAGGAGCAAAGGCATTTCATCCCTTTGCCCTTCTGGTTTGCCAGGTCTGCTGATAATGATCACAAGCCTTTCAATACTCTTACTGATCTTGATATAGGGTCTCCCACCATAACCGAGCTTGTAATATCTTGCACGCTATTAGGTTGTGGAGCTTGTTTTCATGTGTGAAAGTGTTGAAGACTGTACAATAAGAGTATTGTACACTTTTCATGTATCCTCGTTAAAAAAAAAAAAAAAAATTAGGCGTAAATTTTTTTGGCCTCGAAAAAATGCACCCGACATATCGGGAAACATGCTCTTCTCATATGGGCG
Organism: Taxus wallichiana var. yunnanensis; assembly: GCA_018340775.1. NCBI lineage: Eukaryota > Viridiplantae > Streptophyta > Pinopsida > Cupressales > Taxaceae > Taxus > Taxus wallichiana. The sequence goes on from CM031234.1 coordinate 627,786,013, forward strand.
AGATTTTTGACCCATAGGTTTATGGGACGGGTTTTGCCCATGGTTTTGATACCCACGGTTTTGTAAAAGCTAAGCTTAGCTTGTCTATTTATATGGTTTTATGCATATGATAGAGGTATGAAAAACATTGCGAGATGTGTTTTGACTTGGTGTGAATTTCAGAGAGTTTGTTAAGCATAGCTCCAAACGGATCTTTTCACTGCGGTATCAGTATTAAGAGAGCAAGTGGCTTGTAATAAAATTTGAGCAAGTGATTCTTGGTGGACGTAGCCCAAATTGGGTAAACCACGTTAAATATTGTCTCTTTGTGTTGTGTTATTTTATTCTGCGATTTTATTTGAGATCTGTAATAATTTTTACATATTAATTTCTACTCAGAAGTAAAGGCTTTCGTCCCTCCACTCATTACTTCTAGTGAGGGATTATTCCACATATTTTATCCCTTATTTCCAAACACACGCAGTGGCGTCCCCTACATAGTGTCCACTTGCACTTCCTCCATGCGCCTCCTCCATAATAGCCAGGCGCTCATGTTCTAGCACGCACCTGGTAACACTTCATCATGTCCTAACTTGTACAAATCACCACTAACCAACATGTAGGGTGCAACGCGTATGGCTAATTGCTTCCTCTCTAATGCTTTCATCCCTTCAGTGCCACACATGTTTTGAGAAACACCACAATATCCTCTAAGTCCGAGGGCACGCGCCACAACCTAAATAGTTACGCATCTGGCATGGTATCCTCAATGCTTTGTGTGTCCTCTCTGAGTCAATTCTAGACAAGTGATTGGGTCTAGAATTACTCTTTCCTAGCTTGACAACCACTTGTGAACTCAAATTCTTGGAATAGTAGGACCCATCGACATATGCGCCCTTGCAAAATGGGCTTGTTTACCAAGTATTTTAATGCCATGTGGTCTGTGTAGAATATAAATGGTGTTGCCAGTAGATATTTCTTGAACTTGTGCAACGCATAGATCATGGATAGTGCTTCGCGCTCAATAGTGGTGTAATTTTGTTCTACTGATGTTAACTTTTTGCTTGTAAAACACAAGGGATGGTCAATAATCCCTTCACCAGGTTGTGTCAGTACTACTCTAACGGTTGTACCAGAGGCATCCACATGAACATGGAAAGGCTTATCCCAAACAGGGAAATGAAGTATGGGTGCGGTGACAAGCCTATCCTTCAAAGTGTCAAATGCCTTCTACTGCGCCTCTCCCCAATGAAAGGCACTCTTGTGTCTAAGAAATTCCTCCAAGGGTGCGGTGATCTTGGCATATCCCTTGATGAACTTCCTATAGTAACCCGTATGCCCAAGGAATCTGCGCATGGCACTTTGGCTAGTAGGCTCCCCTAAACCCACAATGACTACAACCTTGGTGGGATCTACTAGTAAGCCCTCCTTGCATATGATATGCCCCAATAAGGTTCCAAATAGGGTAGCAAAGACACACTTCTTGATGTTGAGGGATATCCTCAACTACCGACACCTTTCAAACATTAGTCTTAAGTTATCACAATGGTCTTTGACTAGACCATATACAGTCTAATCATCTAAATAGACCTGAAGAAATTTATGGATGAAGTCCTGAAAGGCTTGTACTACAATGCGCGAGAACACAGCAGACACATTCTTTAACCTAAAAGGCATGACCATATAGGAAAAATTTCCCCATTCAGTGGCAAAAGTTGTCTTTCTCTAGTTTTCCTTTGCAATCCTCACCTAGTGGTACCCTGAGAACCCATCCATGAAAGAGTAGACTTTGCGCTCGGCCAATCCCTCTAAGATTTCTTCAGTAAACAGGGTTGGGAAGGGATCAATGACACATACTTGCATTCAGTCTTTGTAGTCAACACAGATCCTGATCCTCCCGTCCTTTTTGATGTTGATGACCATTGGGCTTATCCATTCTGACTCTTCCATAGCCTCAATGATACCTAACGCTATCATTTTTTCTATCTCCTCCTTGACCCGTACGCGCAAATTTGGGTTCATCCGATATGGCCTCTTTCATATTGGACACACACCTTCCTTTAGGTTTATCCTCATCTCCCCCAAGGAATGGTGGATGCCTTTGAGTTCATGATACCCGCGTGGGAACAAATCTTAAAACTCGCACAACAAATCAATGATCTTTGAGACCTCCTTCTCCGACCAATAGTCTTCAATGATAGCTTCCTTGGGTTCTAGCTTCGACCCAATGTTAACCTTCTTCATTTTTAGGGGCTCATGGTAAGTTCACGTCCTTTCATCAATGTTATCTATAACATCACGCATACCTACAAAGTGGTTAACATCTAGACTTTCCATTTCCTCTCCATCTATGACATAAACCATCTTTCCTTTTCCTTCTCTATGCACGCGTGCTCAAACTGCATCTCCTCTGACTCATCCTCATCAAAGCGTGCCTCTAAACTGGGCTCACCTAGCAAATCTAGTAGCATGTCTTCTGCCATGGCACTATCCCCCATCATAAGGCGCTTGATCACTTGTAATGCTTTATCCACTGATGGCTTTGTGCTCTGATATTCAAAATATTGGATGAGATCAGTTGTCATCTCCTGCTAATTTCCCATCTGGCGGCATGTTTCTGAGTGGATATACCATGCGCGCGTACAACCTTGTAGTGTGGAATATAACTTATGCACCCATAATGATGGTGGTAAGGCCTATGCACCTCCTATCTAGGCCTTCTCACATGCTTGGATATGAAATGAAGTGGTCTCTTTACCATGGTAGTCTTATATGACCGTGGGCGCGTTAATCCCGAAAAACCTTACGAGAAAACGAGATTCTTACCTTGCGCCACTCCATGAGGTTCTCCCAATGTGTAGCCCACCAGCCTGCTGCAGTCTCGAGTAGGTTATAACTAAGCATTTCCCTTCTCTTGTCGTCATTTTTCCACTGAGATTTCATGTCCCTTAAGAAAATTTTAGGGTATGCCCCTCCAGAGTAACTTGGCAACTTCTTTCCTCCTAGGTGCTTGAGTGAGCATGCCTTGGTCACTTGTTACAAACCCCCTCAACTATCACCTAATTAACTCATAGGTCACGTGTGCCCAATTGTCACACGCCATGCTTGTTGTATCACTCACAGACTAGGCATCCTCAAATTAGATAACTCCTTCTATAGGGTGAATTATTTCGGGTCTCTTGATGGAGTGCACATAAATTCTATCAAGGACCTCTTCTCCCAAAGGTTCAATGTAAGGCACCGACTTCCCATCCATCAAAGGGATGATGACCCATTCTTCCTTGTTCTCAAAACTGATATATCCTTTGTTGAACCTTAGGTCAACGTTGTTCTTATAGCACCATGGGCACCCAAGCAATGCTGGAAAATTGTTTGCCTCAACAAGCGCCAAGACTTTGAAGTCTCCAGTAAACTTGGCCCCTTGAATGGTGATCACTGCATCCTTCAATACTCCAATGGGCATTTCCTTAGTTTTTTTGCCATATACAACACATTCAAAGATGACTATAATGCGGGCCTTCCCATTTGATGTCAGGCATCTAATGTAAGAACATTGACTTCTCTCATGTCAATAAATATGTTTCTCAAGTAAACTAGTCATCCACAAATGCATTTAGTGTGATCTCTTTGTCGTAGTCAAGGCTATGGGGAGGGATGTTTGCATACACAAAGATCCGCCTTTCACGCTTTACTCGATGTGTGTCACCTTCTCCCATAGTCGTTCTCCTAGAAAGGGAATAATATTCTCTTGCCTTAACATTTTGTATAATTCCTTGACCTCATCCAGTCCTTCGCTTAGCCTCATCATTCCTCCTTTTCTCATATTGCCCGGATTGCTCCTTTAGACACTGGATTTCTCCTTGCAAACTCTGAATGACATCCATTATCTCTTGATACACATCCTTTCATGGGCGGGGTCCAGATACTTACCATGCACCACTTCTTCTCTTGAGACTAGAGTCCTTTGCCTTGGTACTTCCTTGGCACACACAACCTTTGCTTGTGTTGTCACCAAAATAGGTTCTAACCCTGACTCATGCGCCACTCTAGGCATCCACTATGTGTCACCTTCTTTATACTCACCATCCTAGTGCCCTTGTCCTTCCTGGTGCTGTTGGCTCATGTGCTCAAACAACTCAAGGAACTCCTCATACTTATGCTTCTTCCCGCACCATGAGCACTGCAATAAATCTGACACTCATGCATGTAATGTTCTATAGATCCACAATTATAACAGGTTCCTTGTGGGAACTCACTTCTCCCTCCTCCGTGGTTACTACGACCGCAAAATCCTCCATGAAAACCTCTCCCACGCGCCTCTCCATCCGCGCGTCCTTCATAATGGCAATCATCTTCCTTGGAACTATTGGTAAGGCTGGTCTGGACTCACACCATGATCAATGGCCTCATGGATTTGGTCAATAAGCCTACAATCCTTAGTATCATGGGTCGTAGAGGTGCAAATATTGTAGTAGCAAGACACATTCTTCCTGGATTGTGCGCTGCAATAAGGGACATCTACTCGCATCATGGTCCCCATGAAAATTTCACAATCCATCTATATGGTGCGTCTTTGACTTCTGGGGGAAACTATCCTTGGCATGCCCCTCTACTTCATAATCTATGCACCAAAGACCACTATGAGTCTCATGTGAAGAGTTTCACAACTTCTATAACTTCTTGGTCATTGTAGTGATTTGAGCCTCCGAGAAAGGGACTTACACCAAGATCAACGCTCCCAACTGCTTCAGTGCGTAAGGTAACCTCTAGAGCCTCGTGCATGTCAGTGAATGTTTTATGTAACAATGCCCTCCTAAATGGAGTGATCAACCCTCTAAAACCATTGAGCATATTGTGAAGGGTGAATGTCATATGACAATTTTGACAGAGAGTTTTAAACCGTGCATCATACTCCCACACACTCTCTGTCATTCCCTATTGGATCTCCTTCAAAGCGTTGATGCTCTTCTTCTCGAACTTCGGTATATGGAACTCTGCTAGGAAGGCATTCTTCAATGTGGTGTAGTTTACCACCGTCTGATAGGGGTCGTACTTCCTATACCAACGATGTGCACCCCCTTGTAATGTTGTTGCAAACTAATTTTCCTTCCGCTCTAAGGTAGTGATCCCCTTCACGCACAATAGTAATTCATAGTTATGCATGTGTTCTGTAACATCCTCTATACATTGGTATTATGACAAGTGTAAAGACATCTCAAAGAATACCTGAGGAGGTGGTTGAGGCCCCTTTCCTCCTAATCCATATCATTGTTCCTTTCGGTGTTTCCTCCTCCACCAAATCCACTAGATCCACTAGGTCCTGTGCCTCCAGATCCACCAGTTCCACCTCCGATCCTCTTGTAACTGGAAATGGGCCTGAATTGGTCATGCCTAATGTCCCCAACGTTCCACCGAACTGCACAGCACCAATGGTCTATGAGCTTGCTCCACTTCCAGAAGTGTATCCCGCGCCACTCCTAGACGTGTTGCCCAAACCTTACGTACTTGCACTTTGCCCAAAAATTCCTCCAAACACCGGAATGGTATGTGCAGCCATGGATGTTCCAAACAAAAAAATTATATCTCCTAGGTGTCGATCGGTCACTCCCACCGATACCAATTGGGTTATCAATACTTCTCCCTTGATTTGGAAAACCAAGTGCTAGGGGTTGGTCACTAGGTGGGTTTAGATGTGTGCCGATGGATCTTCTTTCTCCATGCAACGAACTCTCATCAGAAGCTAAAGGGGCCTCTCTCCCACACTTGCCAAGATGGGGTAACACAAACTTCTTAGGCTCCATGTCCTCTGCGTGAACTTCAACACCCTCTCGCAACGTCTGTCTCCATAGATCCATCACACTTGTAACCTCGCATTGTCTAGTCATCTCCCTTTCACGAGATTTACTATACTTGAGTCGTCTTTCCTCCCTTTCCTTTTCAGTTGTAATGTCTTGCCATCTTCCTCCACCCTAGCTTCCTCGCCCAACGCTTAGAGTAGCTTAGCTAGCCACGGGGAATGCTTCTAAACTCAAAGTAACAACCAAGATCTTCATAGCCAGAGGAATAACACTCAAAAATGATCCTCTAGGCTCCCTTAGAAACTCGAACTCAACAATTTCTGGGCAAGAATACGTCAAAATGGCGTATTATAAAGTGTAACTAGCCGATAATCTATTCCACCAATGATCAATATCACGCATCCAAGTCAGATCTACATCTTGCAGCCTTTGATAGTCATCTTGGGTCCACATGCGCGATCTATAGTACTAGCTTGATTTGGATGCATATGCTGAAATCCATTCATATAGCTCTATTGGGAAGCAGAAAAATAATGTCTCATATAGCTCATGGTATAGGTTCTCTTCTACCCATCCATATGCATTGAACTCAGGTCCAGTGCTGAATCTTTGAGCAAACTCGTCCTCTGTGCTCTTGAACCACGTTTCAACACTTTCTAAAGTCAGGCACTTTGTCATCACACATCACAAGGACAAAGATGCATGCCATTTCTCACAACAACTTCAAAAAGAGGTCCCGCAATGAAACCAAGATGTAGTCATTTTTATGCCCTTTCAAAGAACAAGGAAATCCCATGTGCACCAACCTATCACCCAATGGGCACTGGGCGCTCACTAGAGGCACACACGAGCACCGAACCCCTCCTTTATATGAGTTGTGTGAGAATGCATTATTTATGATAGAAACTTAAGTGAAGATAATGGAAATGAACCATACATTCATCTTAGAGCTCAGAATGGGCTTCTAGACCAATGTATTCATTCAGATAAGAAAAGCATTACAGAACATAGATCTAAATCACAACAGAAAGGAAATGCACATGGGTTTATACCCACTCATATGAAATATATATAAAACTGATCCATACAGATATAAGTAAAACTAGAACCACATATATCCATATTAAATACGTTTGGTAATCACATTACATTCATTGAGGCTATCACAAATCCATATAATAGTGCAAACTAATGTCATGCATCAGAACTAGACTTAAGCCCCTCTTAGTACAAAGAAAAGTATTCAGACCCATCCCCTTGATACATCATACTCCTACGGATCCTCTAAACCCAACCCATAGAACTCCTATAGTATTTCCACATAGCTTCGCCTCTCTTCAACTCTCGGTATCTCCTTCTCTGTTAGGTGCTTGTATTTATAGCCTCAGCAAGCACCACCATGCCTTTCTGAAGTTGTAGATTGTGTGCCAAGTGTTCAAGTGATCCTCCATGGAAGCATGCTCCTTCAGACACAAGCCCTCCATCCTTCGCCATGATGAACTTTTAGAATCTTCTATTGCAAAAGGTATATTCCTTCCTTGGGCACCATGTTGCCAGATTGACACCTTATCCACTCTGCATGTGTAATCAAGTCATGTTTTCCTCATGTTCTACTTGATATGCCAAATATGGCTAATTCCCAAGCCTTTGTTTTGCTTTACGTATGTCACCGGTTCTACTAAACCCTCCTAAACCCTTGTCCTATGTGCTTTCGCCTTGTTTTCCCTTATTCAAATAGGCCTTGCGCACCCACACACTTTCTTGTACTTAGCCAATATTTTAGGGGCCCAACAGATTTACATCCTCAAATCAGTAGTACAAAAGAAATAAATCTGCATCTAATGACCACTCGGTCACTTGTTTGAAAGTTTTGCTCTTCACATTTTGTATCGATATCTCATGACCATATGAAACCACTCTTCTATGTTTTCAAAATAATATTTTCTACTTTCAACGTGTAAGGAGTCATCCTTCCTAGGTGAAATTTGCACTAGTCATTCATTTCTACGATTAGTAGAGAATTTAGAAATGGTGAAAAAATTTGGCTCGACTCCATTCATAGGCTTCTTGATGCTTCATAATTACTTATTGTTCCAAGTAATTTCTTCTTGCACGTACTCAACTCATTCTTAATATGGTACGACTCACATGATGCCTTATCTTCATGGAAAGAGAATGAAAACAATATTGAGGCTGCAACATAGAAGTAGTCACATTCTTCATCTTGAACATATCTTAAAAGGACCTCTTCTCCAAGTGTAAAATAAAAGGCTCCATAATCACAATTATACTTGTTACCATTCTTTTTCGGTGATGATAGGGAAAACAATTTATCAAAAAATTCATGTGATCCTTTCTCATCAAAAAATGTCTTAAGAGGGACATTGAGCTCTTCCATTTTATTTATTTAAGTATTGAGAACTTATGCATTGAATGAAGGATCAAAAATAAAAATATAATCATCAATAATTACTTCAATATCACTCTCTTGAAGGGCCTGTGGTGGAGAAGAGGGATTCATATTCCAAATGTTCTTGTGATAAGCGAAAACCTCAACAAGCATTGGATCATTTCTTTTGAGACAATGATCTTCATTTCCTATGCATGTTACTTCTCCAAAGGATTTTTCTACAAGCTAAAATGAATCCATGGATGGAAACTCTAATTTTAATATCTCTTCATTATATACAATGATGCCAAGTGGAATTTCAACAAAATGCTCAAACAAAGGACATTCATGAGGGCATTGAATTGTCTTTCCATAATAAACACTTCATAGTATAGAGAATCATTATAATCTACATATACATTATGGATCTCCTCCTCCTCACTATGAAGTATCTCAAGATTCTCTTAATTATCTTGCATAGCCACAACATAGGTTAGGATTTCAAGATTGAGTTGAGGGTCCAAAATTCCTTTTGTAACTCTCAAAATCCTTTGTACATACTCATTTTTCATGTTTTTCGTCTCCTCATCTCCATAAACAAGAAAATCATCCAAATGAAGTTAAACAAAAGATAATTTTTGAGCTTTTTAACCAACAACGTAGAGTCCAAAACATTATTTTTAGGAGATTTCTCTTCTAAAAGAAATTTATCTTTGCTTACCTCGCCTAAGGATTCATCCTCATGTGCCAACAAAATTTCATACCTTTTTGCACTCTCCTCATCGATGCTTGGACTCTTGATCATCAACAGATGCATTCCCTAGTTTCTTACCTTTAACATCACTTCTTTTAAACTAAATCCATAAGGATTTAATGGTAGGATCATCGGATATAAAAAAATTCTTCAATTTAGTTATCCTTGTCTAGCTTTCATGTTCTAATTTGTAATTTGTGTAGGAGTGTCCACAACATTATTTCTTTTGTTGATTGCATATTTTTAGTCAATACAAGATACCTCTTTATTCTGTTAGAATCCATACCTTGTAAAAAAATTCCAAGAATGATGACTATTCTGAAACTTGGATGCCATGGTAGTTGTCCTCTTCTTCATTTTTATTATCACTTATTGATGTTGAACACCAATATTTAGACTTCATCTTCTTATAATAACATGACGTGGGATATGAATGTGACAAGGATTTGTTCCTTAGTAGAGTTTCCTTTTAATTTTAAATTTTTATTTTGATATTAGATTTTTTTATTTTATGTGGATTGTAATAGGGTGTAGGACAAATAAATATACCCCACAATGGGCACCAAAAATTCTTGGAATAATAATTTGTTGCAAGGGAAAAATATGGTTTTCACCAATGGTGATAGGACTAAGTTCCTCCTCTTGGGAATGAGGAGGCTCCCATTTATTAATGCGGGAAAATTAAAATATGTAGTGGTTGTTAGACTGTGATCACACAAGAATACTCCACTAAACTCTCGTGTAAAATTTCTTGTAATGAATACAAGAGAGGAATTTCCTTGGGGAGAGGTGAAGGGGAGATAATAACATAGGGAGAGAGGGTTAAGGTAGTGATTAGGAACTTATAAACTTCAATTACATCAACTAGATCAGGTTTGTTTGAGGTGATTTTGGTTAGTTGATTATATGATAAAACACCAAAACTCAAAAGACAACATGGTTTAATAGTACTTGTGCCAATAGTGTAATGCCAGGATGAATAGATGCAATAGACTTGAGGGCTTCCTATTTCCACCGAATGAGAGAACCTACATGCAAAGATAGCTAAACAAGATATATATTAGATAAAGATTGAACGATTTACTCGATAAAAGATCGATCCCAAGAACCAATGGGATTCCTCAAAGGGTGTTAAATCATTTTGACAATTAAGTGATTGTGATAAAATGATAATTGATAATTATAAGGAATGATTATAATTCTAGGGGATAGAGAGATATTGTTCTTCCTTATATGAGGCCTAGATGAGGGCTACAATGAGCTTGAATTCGAAGAAGTAGTCAAACTAGAACTATTTAGTTGCAAGGCCCCATACTTCTTGTATGATTTCAATTTGGTCTTCTATGTCTTTGATTTCAAGTGTCAAGGTGATGATGCAAAAGGCTAAGTTCGTGTGTGATATCAAATTGATCCTAGGTGAAGGGTTGTTTCTTGATTGAGAGATTTTATATATCTGGTAATGGGATGTGATTCACCTAACACCGTTATCTATAGGAGACACATCTTGGAAAAAGTTGATTAGATAAAACCATAACAATAAAATGAACAAAAGTATGCATATGTAATTAAAATGATAAAATGACAAAGAATAATTAGAAATTCAAGTAAAATTGCTAGTGATTCAAATAGAATAATGATAATTCTTGATAAACTATTAATTCTTTCATAAAAAGCATATTGATGCAAAATGATTAAAAAAAGGTTAAGTTTGAACGATAAAGGATGTTTAAAGAAATTAGAATGTAATTTGGATGAAGATATTACTTTTTATCAGTAAACAAGTAGACAAAGTCAGTAGGGATGTGTCACTACGGGCATATCCATAGGGACATGAGTTTATTGTTAGAAATGTTTGAGAGATGGGACCATGTGACAAACACATTCTAGATGCCTACCGGAGAGATAACGATCACCTTGGAGGATGTGCACCAGATTTTGTGCTTACCTGTATAGGGCAAGTATATTAATGTTATTAATGAGGGTGGTAGAGCTACAACTATGCAAACTCTTTATTGAGAGATGAAGGGGATGTAGTATACACGTTTGGGTATTTATCATATGGAGATTTATATAGTGATGATGAGGAAGGTATGGATTTGGTTACGATGATGATGATGGGTATCTATTATTATGTCTTACCATATTTAGTCAAAGGGTGATTTTCATGGATGTTGACAGGGGTGGTCAGTAGACATGTTATCGGCACATGTGTACAGGGGAGTTATGATCATGGAGCATCGGAAAGAGGTTTGTAGTTGATGTAACATTTTGTTAGAGTGATGGGTATATGAGCACATTATAGTGGCTAAGTTGAGAGGAGTTCCTTGGGTTTTTGGGTGAATTCATTATATCTAATTGGTTTTATGAGATGGCGATCCTATTTTGTAGATACTATTCCTATTTGAGATGAGGCTTATTACGATAACTTCGCATGGATTTTAGGGTGGTAATGTTATTTGAGGCCGTATGCAGGTTTTTGTGGTGGTCTATTCTAGAGGGAGAGTTGAGGGCCTACAATAGGATAGGTGGGTGTAATGGTAGAGGGAAGACTATTAAGAGTTGATTTGGTTTGGTCGTATCCAATGAAAATTTGGTTAGATACAGGGATGTTTCAAAGGCCGTAGTGGGCTATTGGCATGATGATGTTGAGGTTGATATGGCATTGGTCATTTTTCGGAGGCAATGAATATGGATAATGAGGAGTGGTGGGGATAAGGGTGGATGGGTAGGGAGTAGCGGTGGGATATGTCGATTTCGGGGTGATTGGGGCCTACATGACTGGTGGTAGGGGTAGGTATATGGGTTTGAGAGGTGGGTGTGAGATCATGTAGAGGATTCACCTCAAGAGGTTGGTGATGGTGGTGGTGGTGGAGATGAGGAGGATAGGGTGTTGGTTTTAGGGCCGAGAAGGTTGCGTTGTTGCTTGAGTGGGTGACACCGACGAGCGAGAGAGATGAGTTGAGCTAATAACTTATTGTTGTCCATGTAGATCTTACACATGATAAGGTTGATAGGGATAGTACAAGTGGGATAGGGAGGTCTTGCAAAATTCCTTCAGGGTGACTAGTTTGTTGATTTCAGGGGATGAGTTACACGTTTCTCATGCTCATACTAAGTAGACCTATACAACCACTTGGTAATGTGGGTATGTCCAACTACTAATAAATGTGTGAGGATTTCTGCTATTGTGAGGAGATAGTGCGATGCAAGCTTCTGACGAGCCCGGTTATACGATGTTTTTAAGACGGTGACATTCACTCCATCAAGTAGTCTTTGGGAGAATGGGTCACCACCGAAGGGTCCAGAGGGAGGACTAGTTAGAGGGTAGGATGGATCTCAAGGAGTTATGTGTGAGGGAGTGTTCATTTGACAAACATCTAGTTTACTTAGTAGTTTCATTTGTATGTATGATTTCAATGTATAGATTTTTGATATACGAGGCTCATTCAAGGCATTTATTGATGATGTATACATGAATTATATGTGTGTGTGTGTGTGTGGTTTTGATATTTTAATTTATACTTGATTTTTTATTATTATTGTAATGTGATAGTGATGCTTTAATTAATGATTTTGATTATATGAGTTATGGATGTAAATGTATGTTTAGATTTAGAGATGTGTAATATGATTTTGGTGATGTTAGATGTGTTTGTGACAGATGGTGATCTTGTTATTTGATTTAAATTTACTATAGATGGATAAGAACAAAATGTGAAATGTTTGCATCTTTATTGTCTTGGACGCATATAGTGTGTGATGGTAAACTGATTGTATATGTATGATACTACACATATGTTTTGTACTAGGTCTTAACACATAACTAACATTAGTTATTCATATTATTATCATGTAGACATATGTGGTCTAGTAGTATCTATCATTTTTGACACGAGCAAGGTTTGTGTGTATAAATCAGGAGGAAACAAGTTCTTAAAGATATTTTACAAGGATTTTCCCCACCTTTTTGTATTTTTCTCAAGCTTATCGATACGGGTAGCTTGCGTTTGTCGAGAAAGCTGATCTATGTGGGAAGCTTTCTTGGGATGATTTTATTTTTCTTGATTTATTTTTCTTTGACATGAGGGATCATCGATGCGAGAATTCATTTTTGATGTGAGGAATGATCAATTTGGGAATTCCTTATTGCATTTATTGAGTATCCATCCTTCGAGGGAGTGGTCTATGATTTTACTTATTTTTTTAATTTGATGGTAGCCATCTTTCGAGGGAGTGGTATAAAATTTCATTTGATATGATTTTATTTTAAATAGTCTTTCTTTGAGGGATCATTTTATGTTTTTATTGCATACATCCCATAGGTATTAAGTTGATTGTAACCCTAGGGTGACCACTTAGAAGGGGACAATGTAAGGATGTGAGCAACACATATTTCCTTATTGTGTTGATCAAGATAAGATAAAGGGATGGTGGTGAGTAATGATAACGAGGTTCCATAGCCATAGGTAAACAAATTTTCCATGAGGAATATGTTATGAGCAGAACCGTAGTGCCCACATTTAAGGTCATGATAGGTATGCTAACAAAATGCCACATGATTTTGTTATCTAATTTCCTCCATCGCCCGCTGAAATTAGATAACAAGTATATTCCTGTTGGGTTAAACAAAATATTTCTGAGAACCTCGGAATCGATACGAAGGGATTCAAGCCTTCGGAAATATGAGAGAAGACTTAACCAAATCATGGTGAAAAAGTTGAGCCTCGGACGAGTCAACGCGAAACAAAGTAAGGGGCCGCGGAAGGTGCCACGTGTCAAACTGGCGCAATTCCAAAAATAGAAAGGGAGGAATGAAATCTCAAACTCCTGCGGGACTTCCACGTGGAAGCAACAAGAGGGGCCCACCAATGAGAGGATCCTCATGTTAATATGTAATGAGTCTTGTTACAAGATAAAGGGAAAATAGAACGGGTCATGGAAGGTGCCACACGTCAACCCCACACACTTTCAAAAGATGCAAGAAAAGCGGAGCCCCTAGAGATGCGCTTAGCCTCTACACGGAGTTCAGCACAAATGGACTCCGAGCCCGAAGCAAGTTGCGGAAGACTAGCAGCAAGTTAATGCCACGTATGAACAATAATGAAAATCACCTAGGAGTTTTAAATACTTAGATCTTTCAAAAGGTGGAGGGTGAAGAAGTTATTAAAATTGTCCTTTCAAAGAAAGGAATTAATGCAAAGTTCTATGTAGAAGGAGCGAACCCGCAGAGATTCAAATAGTTCACCTACACTCATAAGGCCATTTCTTAACAAAATTATGCAAAAGTAGGTGTCATCGTAACCATGACCCAAAACCTAATGCACATGAAATTGAAAAATTCATATATGGAACGAAGATTTGAAGATGTATTCCTCAAAAATGATCCCACTTCAAGGTGTCGGTTGCAAGGTAGTTGAGGATATATAAATGAGTATGGCTCTCACTCCTTAATGAAAAATCATGGGGCAATGTGAGATAGATTTCATAAATCTATTTTTGTCACTTCATCTGATTTATTACAATTTGTAAGTGGTTGGAAGATAGTGCCAAATTGTTCTCCTCTCTTCTTCTAATTCTATATATTATAATGGGGGTTCATCGAAGATATATCAAGAGTTAGTCATATTTCCTTTCCACCCCTATTTCTTCTATGTTTAGGGTATGATCTAAGAGCCCAAGCCTTCTTCCTAAAGCTTTGTAATGACATTTTCCTTTCCTCTTACCTACTAATTGTTGTACTATGCACAATTTTGAAGCAATATAATGTCTTATGATGCATTTTTCCATCCTTTGCATGTTTTTATTTATCTCTAATAGCCTTTATTCATTGTTGGTATATTGTGCATATCTCTAATGTTCACTACGGGTTTTGGAAGTTGTGCTTAATGGGCTTGAAGTGGGATGTCCACAACTCAAGACTTAGACTCATTTGTAAAGGGGTGAAAATGAGACAAAATCAAATCTAAATAAGGAGGATTTGGAAACGTGAAAGAGATATGAAAGTGCACCCAAAATAAGAAGTATCTCGGGAAGGATTGAAAATGAGAACGTAAAATACAAGTGTGAAACACGACTCACTAAAAAAAAAAAGAGGTAAGAGAAAAAGTGAAAACAAAAGTTTTGTTTACAGATGTTTTGCCTCTACCTTAGATTGGATTAGACAGTGTGTGGCTTCTGGGTGATTCACTCAACTAGGTGTCGTAGTATAGGTGAGTGAGTGTGGTGCTATTGCTAGCTATTAGTTTTACTTTACCCATTTGAAATAATGAGCAACAATCTTGCTCAAATGAATCGCACCGGGTCAAGATCGAGGATATACATGACTCTAATATCACAAAGGTGAACTAGTCATGTAGGATGGGGGTATTCGTTTCATCACCCAATTCCCTTAATGTGCTTTGAATACTTTCGGGTTCTGTGATACTCATCAAATGAGTGTTATGGCTTAAGACAAAACACTTCCCATAGTTATAGAAATTGGGCAATAGCCTTGTCAACCGCACCTATAAATACAATGTGAATTGTTCATTTTATCTTGATTAAAGAGGTTCCCTACACACAAAGTATTAGTAGTTTTCTTAGCACACGATTGAGACAACCTGCAATTAGTATTTTAATGTTTTATAGCCTCCTTTAAGAGTCACCCCACAAAGAAGAGTTAGAATGTTTTCCTGAGGTAGATAGAGGACAAGACGATAAAAGTAATTTCAAATTTTGATTTCCAAGGTCGCTTATAAAGTGCAAGAAAAGAACATACATGTGAACAAACTTTGATTAAGAAAATAAAAAGGTTAATTCCCTAAAATTATCTAAGAAAATGATCATGTTTTTGATTTCCAAGATCACTTTAAAAGTGCGAGGAAAGAGCATACACGTGATCGTTGTTATGTTTAGATAAAAAACCAATAAAAATTTATAAAATACTACAAATTTAAGCACTATTTTTATCAATTTTCCTTTAGAAAACAAATATGGAAACCTACACACAAAATTTAGCAATTTGGAGCAAAAGGTGAATCTAACACGCAAAAAAAAGGTGTCAGGGAAAAAGTAAATAATAATTTTTTATAAGGTTAAATCATAAAATTATTTTTCCATTTCATAGATCATCTCGAGACCTTTCCGTAAAAATAAACTGAGTCGTTTCAAGTTCAGGAGCAAAAGTTATGGGTTACACTAGTGCACACAAAGAAACGCCAACGCATGCAATGTGATCGCTAGTGTAACGAAGGATTTTATTACATGTGCTAGCGTTCAACTAGGTGTGCCAAAGCATTCAAGTATGTGTGTTAGTGCGAAAAAATGTTTTTTTTTGAATGCTGAATACGTATACAAAGGATGTAAACACGTGCAAATGAATGCTAACACACACACACATTTACGCTAGTGCGTAGATTAAGAAAACTAGTGCATACACTTCCGGAAATGTTTAAACGTGAGAAAAACGACCTAGAAACTTGTTTTTTTAGTTTTTTGGCTTCAGTACTTCACATGAGAACCTAAAAAGTCAATAAAAATGTTAAATAGAACTAAGGAACACAAAGATAAAGTTAGATCAAAATATGAAGTAAAATGAAAGAAAAAACAAGGGGGTCACCCACCTGACGTGCAAAATGTAAACAAGTAAAATCATAGACAAAGAAGATAAACAAACAAACATAGATCACCTTCATCATGCGGACTTCTTGTAAACTTCAAGATAAGACTATAGAAGCTTGGAGCTTGTTTGGTCTTGTTAAAGTTAGGATTGTGGATGTTTTTATATTAAGCTCCAAATGTGTTTGCGAGATGCTATGAGCAAATTTTCACAAGGATATATGTCAAATCGATGTGTAGTTGGATGTAATTATTTGAAAGTTCCAGGATGGATCAAAAAGGAAATGGCTAGTTTTTATATGAGGGGTGAGGCCATGAGAAGTGGATCTTGGGTTGAATTGGCTCCAAAGGTAAGCAATCATTATATTTGAATTCATATGAGATGTGGTTGCATGGGCATTATTACGCCCCACGATTGTAGGCTTTTGGAAGTGGAGTGAAGTGGAGCATGAGTGGATAAAATGAATTAATTAAATAACTAAATTAATTAGTATTTAATTGTGAGGGAATAATTAACCATTTATTTAATTAAATGTTTAATTATATTAGCTAGAAGGATATAATAATTAATTTAATTAATTCCAAAGATATAATATAATTAAATTATTTAATTCTAAGAGGTGGGAATGTGACTTAGGAAATAGAATTAATTTAATTAATTCTAAGGGGTATTTTATCAATGGAATTAATGTAATTAATTCCAAAGAGGGAAGTTGTGATAAGATAAAATTAATTTAATTAATTCTAATTGGATAGCAAAGAAGATATAAATATGTATGTATTTTTAGAGTGTCTATAATATGTACACCTCTTTTGTGATATTTTCAGCTGGTTAGTGGGTAAATACAATTGATCGGTTTATTCATTGAGTTCGTGTGTTGAGTGATTGCTATTTATATTCATATTGCATCTTCCTAATAGATTTCTCAATTCTTGCAATTACATACCGCATTCATTGAGCCAAAATCCTTGACACTCTAATACAAGTCAAGGCTAAAATCAAAACACAAACAAGGTTTCGGTGTTTCGGAGTTATAAGCATCAAATAAGGCTTTCCTTTCCTCAACTTTATTTGGGTTGTACATGTTAAGAGGAGTGGATAAACAAATTTAGAGGGAAAAGGTTGCATTTGGCCAAATATGCCATGAAAAACTTACCGTATGTAGACAAATTACTTCTAATGATAGAGACAATCCAAGACTTAAGAGATCACCTTTGTTCTTAAGAGATCTTTTACAAATAAGTAAAGATGAAGGTAAACATTGACAAAATGAAATTTATGATTTCCTCATTGAAAATGAAGAAGCAACATCTCGACTTTCAATTTACAAGAGACTCTCTTGAAGTGGTGTTAGAATACAAGTATTTTGGCCTCGACTTTCACAACAAGTTAAACTAGGATACTTGTAGGATAAAGAGAATACAATGAGAATGAAGAGCTCTTTATGCACTCCAAAACATGTGTAGGAATACTAAGCCATGGAATTGGAAGACCACCGTGGACCTATTTAGGGTACTTATCACACTAGTGTTGTTGTACGGTTGTGGGGAATGTCTTTAGTGGAACAAGTTCGAAATGGAGATAAATAGAAATGATCTAGAAGTAGCTAATGATACACAATTTCAAAATCAAGACTATAATTCCCTATGTAATCATCTTGGCCGAAATAGGTACCTTCCTTTAGAGGCAACCACTATGACCATGCTTATATGTTACTTGAAAAATAGAAAACACGAAGACCAACATGTGGCTTAGGTGCAAGAGGCAAAGTGTTACACCGACAAAAGAACAAATGGACGCAACAACACCACAAATGGATGAACATACATGATATCAACTCATATGAATGCCCAAATCTTAACAAAGACAAAAACTATGTGAATGAAAAGTTTAGAATGATGATGCAAAGGAAGAAAATAAGTGAGAAACATCAACAACATACTACAAAGTTCAACCCGACATATGGACATTGTGAAAATGTATATAAGGGCTAAAATTAAATGGATGGAAAAAACTATCATTGCTCAATTAAGGATTA
Organism: Taxus wallichiana var. yunnanensis; assembly: GCA_018340775.1. Lineage (NCBI taxonomy): Eukaryota > Viridiplantae > Streptophyta > Pinopsida > Cupressales > Taxaceae > Taxus > Taxus wallichiana. The sequence continues at coordinate 627,804,568 of CM031234.1, forward strand.
GTTCCAACGTGTCTTAGATGTGAGCCATGAAGATGGACAACACCTAAAGAACCGTGGAAAAGAGAACTCACGTTTGATGCACAATGACATTTGAAACGTAGGAGTGTTTCATCCTAGAATGTCCAAGGTACACTAACATTAGAGCCAAGCATGATGAGAGGAAATTTTAAGAATTGGTTATATGATAGAGCTATTCAAGAAAAACAAAATCATAGATTGAGAGAGATGTTAACTCAAATCAACACGAAGAGCAACCTTTTAAAAATACCACTAAGCCCTAAAATCTTTTCACCTAGATTTTTCAAGAATCCAATACACCATTTATCTCATAAACATAATTAAAAAAATTTAATTTTGTTTCACTCCTTAAATACAAAAACATAAACCTAATGAAATATGTTAATAATAAAACCAACCCAAAAAAAAAAAAAAAAAAAAAAAACTTTTTGTTATAACCTTGCTAACTCATCGTCGAAGACTCGAAGGGGATTTAATATTCTGAAAAGACCCTAAGTAAAGAGGTCCCCAATAATAAAAAGAGAAGTATGCTGCACGGAGACACGTGCCCTCCCCTTGAAATGGCATAAACCCCGTCAGCACAAGGGGCTATGCTGACTGTGACGGTTACTTCAAATAAACATTACTTACTGAAAGGAAACTTTCCCTCGATCCCCCAAAAAACCAAAACGAATAGGTGCCCCGTAAATATTCCTTTAAAGCCTTCAAAGAACCATCAACAATGAAACCCTTAATTTCGGGTTCTTTTTAATTTTTCTGGCCTAAGACAAAAACAGTCTAACATAGGCTTTGGTTGTGTCTTACTCGTAATAGAAATAATAAACCGTATATGATATTTCACCTGGTTTAAATTCTCCCACTGGTTGCCAGTTCGAATCGATCGCCCAGCACAAACCCTGGGAGTGAAACACAGAGACATTCACTGACCAGGGCAGAGGCAGAGGCAGAAGTAGAATTAATTTAAGAATTGACTACAATTAATTCTTCTTTTGATTGTTCCCGATGGATTTAAATTTGAATGCCTCTCCCCTGCCTGAGGAAGATGATGAAGAAGCGTTTGTCGAACTCGAACACGAACACGAACACGAGCATGAGCGTGAGCCCGAGGAAGAAGTCGTTGAAGCCCAAGGCGGAGGACGTTATCGTGAACAGGAGCGGGAAGATGTTTATGAAGCAGAAGAAGAAGAACGCGTCGAGTCAGGCGTCGAGACTCTCCGACGGGTAAGCTGTTCGAAAACAAAATTAGTGGCGAATTGTATTGTTAAAAATTTGTAATCCTTTATTTAGGGCTTTGGAAGCAAAATAGGATGGGAAAATCTAGGTAGGGTTTTGTAAACGAATGTTTGTTAAATTTTTATGATACATTGCCTGGGGTTTGGAAAGCGAATTTCTTCGTTTAAAGTTTATGATGCTCTCTGCGTAGGTTTTTGGAAATTAATTTTAGTGTTAAAAATTTGTGATGTTTTTGTGTGATTTTGAAATAAACTGATGTGTTAAACATTGTTCATGTTGTTTGAACTTTATGATGCTTTGTGCATAAGAATTTTAGTGTTTAAAATATGTAATAATCTACTTAGCGTATGGGAAATGAATTGTACTGTTAAAAATTTTACGATGCTTTGCTTAGGGTTTCAGAAAAGAATTTGACAGGTAAAAATTTGTTAACAAATTACGGTGTTCAATCTTTTGTCGCTTTATTTAGGATTTCGGGTAGAAATTTCAATGTTAAGTATTTGTTATGCTTTATATTTGGAAATGAAGTATATTTTTAAAATTTACGATGCTTTATTTTGAGATAAGATGTGAAAAAATAGTTGCCATTGAGATGAACTAATTCACAGTCTCAAACCTACAGTGGAGGTTGTGTAATTCATGAACTGCTTAATGGCGTGCAATTACATGAGATTTTATTGAATACTGATCCTTTGTGTTGGGTGTGGAGAATTAAACATATTTTTACTGCTGACAGACAGTTCTCTGGGATTTGGACATGGCTTTGAGTTGATTTTTAAATTGTATGGTTTGATCTGAATTAGCAGTACAGAATCCAAGGTTGAGGTTGTAGAATTCACAAACAGTTACTAGTGGCCGTAAATTGTTGGGTATCTAATTAAAGGCTCAACGCTATACTTTTGAATCGACCTTGGATAGTTAAACTATTAAAACATTACCGCTTGCAAACAGTTTTATGAGATTTATGTTAGGGATTTTTCTGAATAGAATGAATGAAGATATAGAGGATCCCATGCAAATGTTCTATGCCTACAATCCAATACTGTATTTTAAACATAACCAGTTATGGATTTTTTATGAAATGGCAATACAGATTTCCTTAGTCAATTGATAACCTGAAAACTTTAAAAAATAATGACAATCAGAGTTATACTTTCATATGATATAAACAATATATATACAAAATAAACAAAAAGTCCTTTACTTGACCTTTGACCGGGCATGAAAAAACTGAAACTGAAGCGGATGATACTAGTGACATGCACCTGTAACGTAGAGCGTACAAACAATAAAGGCTCTTGCATGGCACAACATCAAAAACTGTAACAGATGACTCCAGTGACCCGTGCCTGTAACTTAGAGCAGTTCAATAAGCGAAACCTAAAGACATATATCAAAATACAGGGATTTGGGGAACATGAATTTTGAAGACATATGTGAAAGATATGATTTTTGCATTATTATTTTCCTTTGCTAGTGAAATAGGTTTACCATTCAAAGTCCAAAGTAACAAACCTGTGGACAAGCTACAAAGATAATAATATCTAGCTAGTTACTGAGTCACAAGATTTGAGTTTGAGTTCATGTTTGATGAGGAGGAAGTTTGGCTCAAGTTTGCTAGTGGATAAAGTTCAAGAAAATTTTATATGTCAGAGGGGCATAATGGATAGATTTTTCAGTCTGTTTTCAGTTGGTATATGTATATACACACTCATATTTATACTAGCAACATCATCGATAGGTGCTTGTGAAAGACTGATAGGCACGTTTTGCTTAGGCATATTTCTTATGAAGAATCTCTACTGTCTCACAAGATTTTTGGTTGTCATCTCTAATCACACGACTCATAAAGATGCTGATGGTATATTTCATTTGCTATTAAATATTTGAAATCCCTGTTCAATAACATATGATAAATAAGCGATCACCCATTCCAATTTATATTTTTAAAATACCTTTTCACTTTCTATGTGCCTATATTAGAAACATGTAATATCTGATAGAGAAAACCACTAATCATGACATATGATAGACTTGATAAAATGTTGTGTTACAACTCAAAAAAACAAATTTCCTTGAACCTTTTAGGCTTAGCCTCTACATAAAGTATAGCATTGAGAGTATTTCACATGAGAAAACAAGGGATACCATATGCTTTGGGAATTCCAAGCTCCGAATCTCATAAACTTCACTTACAAGTATTTAGGTTTCCATTAAGAATCTCATATAACAGACTACATCTTCTTCCACCTTATACTAAAGCCATAACCTGCCTAGATCAAACACATAAGGATGGAAAGCCACACAATCAGCTACCAAAAGCTTATACATCAATATTGTGCCATACAAACAGGATCAAAACCTGCTGTTTTTTTACGAACATTGAGATTTAAGCTTCCATAACATTAGACACTTACATAAAACTACATGCCTATACTAAAGCTTTACCTTTTTATGTCACCCTATACTAAAGCTTTACCTTCCTATTGGTCACAAGATTGTCACATGCAAACACACAAGGCTGGAAAGCCTCATAGCTTGCTACCAAAATCTTACACATCCATAGAAACAGGATTGGATCTGCTGTGCTCACTTAGTACTCATTATCAAGCACACGAGGCTACACAAGAGTGTGGGTAGGAGCCATCGTAGATGACCCCTTCTATACACTGTTGGTTTCAACTTTCTTTGCATAAAAAAATTTTAGCATGTGATTTCATAGCCTAGTTTTGATGTCCGTTCCCAGAGGAATTCCATTTTTCAAGAGATAATCTTAGCAAGAACTTCTATATGAATTTATGATAGGGCATCCATATATGATGTTATTCACCACCAGTTTGAATTTGGTTGGTCAACTCATGCATTGGACAGCATGTCTTGTTGACCACATGAAATAATCTAAAATCAAGCAAAACATCAATTTACCGATAGCAAAAAGCCACAATAATCACACGAGGAAGAATGAATATAAATGACATAATATTACATAGAAACATGAAAAGTCTAAATATAAATCACATAATAAATACACGGAAACATGAAAAGTCTAATTATTACATTGGTAATAATTTAACAATTAAGTCTACGATTAATGTTTTAAATTTAATTAATTTAACTAAGTCTGACTTCAATTTTTTAACTGCATTTAATTTTAATGTTTTATATCTAATTTAAAACTACTTTCAAGTTTCAACATACTCATCTTTGCAAGTTGCAACCAATAAACCATTATGTTAGTAAGGGGACCACTTCCATTGTGGCATCACCCCTATTGATATAAGGATCATGATATATTGGGGTTTATAAGTTACTGTGTAACAAGTCAATCGACCAATGTGGGATTAATTTTTTGATTAAATGAGAACTTCTAGAGTCATAGAAGCAATTCCAAGATGCACTGAAGAGGCATATCTGACTTGGGGTAGTAAGACATGTATTTCGAGAAAATTCTGAAGGATTTTAGTAAGGCATGAAAAACACATAAATGCGAGGTTAAAATTCCATCTACTTTTGTGTTTGTTCAACTTATAAATTCAAACAAATATATCTCCACATCCATACTCACCTGGTTGCTTTTTGAAAGAGAATAATTATTGTATGTAGATAAGATCGTAATTGTTTTATTTTTAAATCAATTTATAATTTGTATGATACTTTTCATATAGGAAATTTAAATTTGACGGCTGTTTATAAGTTTTCTGTGTTTTTGTTGTAAAATATATGCAAAATAGGAATCTTATCCTGTCTTTCAACTTACAGATTTAAAATATGACAATCATTTTCATATAAATTTATACATGAATTACAATGTTATATATAAATATATTTAAAAATGTTTTAAATGAATGAAGGCAGATATTTTATTTTTATCAGTATTGTAATAGAAAATTTGAAGGGCAATATTAAAAGTTACCGTCACTGAAAAGTTGTTTGATGGCCATGAGTGACCGTTAAATTTAAAACCGGAATCTCGATATTTTATTAAACTGCATAGAAAAGCACAAATATTTATTATTTTGTCTGTATTTACAGGTAAGACATTAGAAGGTTGACAATTTGACACGGTTAAACTTATATTTATACAAAATGCTTATTCAGTTTTTTTAAGATGCTCATCCTTTTCCCCTTTGACCATAAATTATCAAATCGCAACACAATGTTCATTTGAAGATTCTACGGTAGGAAAAATAGTGCTAAAATTAGTATAAGCTTTTCTTTGATATTGTTAAAAATTAAGGTTATACTTTTTAAATATTTTTTAATGTAATAAATGGTTATACTCTCGGATACCGATACGGCTGAATACAGGGCTGGATACAGATACAGCCCTGGATATGTCTGTATATGTCTGTAGATGCATCTGGCCATATCTGGACCATCCAGGCCATATCCTTGGCGTATCCAGGGTCTGATCTTGGGAACAAATCTGACCAGGAGGGAACAAGCACAATCGACCCAAATACTCTTTATCTGATCACTTACAGGCAGATTCAATTCTGGACAAGGAATGATTGTGACAGTAAATCTAAATCCCACCACAAATCTGATTTTCAGTTTTGTGCTGCTATAAAACCAGAAAATAAGATCAGTAGCTCTTGATATACATGCATCTTCTGTTTTAATGATCACGTGAAGATTCAGACCCTGCTGCATTTTTATGTAATAATAAAATTTAATATTTATTATGACATTTGTGACATTTCATTTGGCATTCGGTTGGCATTATATAGATTATCAGTAGTGTTTTGTGGTTATTTTGTTTTTTATATGCATATTATGTGGTTAATTCTTATTTATCAAGCTAAAATTTATATTTATTTTTATTTTTTAATTTATTTTTATACTGCTGTATCTGGGGCGAAAACAATTTTGCGATGTCCACGTATCGGAATCTTCGTATCCGTATCCGTATCCGTAATGAATTGGCTACTTAGGTTATTCTAGTTCATTTAGATTTTTAGGATATTTTCAGCTTGATAAATACACCCAATGGACGGTGGAATTTGGCTCCTCATATATTGAAAATGTTGTTATTTGGATCCTTGCTAGTTGCCGTGTAATCATTTCTTGTGATGGCACAGCAATTATCTGTGACACTTGCCGTGTACTTGGATTTAGGACAAATCAGAGATATTCATTGGTGCCTCCACTGGGGAATTCTTTCTTCCTGTGGCATAATGATTTTTTTGATCTGTTATATGTTGCTATATATGTGATACCTGTTCTTCATGTATATCTGCTACGTAGTGTAGATCTAAATATTCTTCATCTTTCAATCCTTTGTTAGGCACAAAGCTTGCATAACTGGTTGTTTATTGCTATGTCAAATATATATTTTAATTTAAATTCGAAGCTATGGCCAAAAAGCAAGGAAGCTGTGCTGACAAGACAAGGAAATGCCACTTTCCTAGCTGGAAATTAGTTATACATTTGATTAGTGTTGACAGTTAGCAAGAAAGAGAGATTATTTTGCATGCAATGCCTGCCAGAGGGACTTGGAATGTGGACATCAGTGAACCTTGAAATCATACTAAAACTTCAAAGATGATTTGTGTGGTATTTATGATACAAAATGAAAAATGAGCAAAAGTGGAGCAAAATTCCCTTCTTAAAACTTTTTGTAAATCTAGGTTATCTTAGAAGTTTAAGATCAATAAATCTACTGACTATTCCTCTTTCATCTTCCCCTTCTAGCCCGTGGGTTTGTTTAGGTTGGTGCTTCAAATCCGTCAAATAAAATTTAAAAATAAAAAAACATAGACAACCATGACAAAGTTACCATGAAAATGTACTTAATTAAGGTCTATTGTCCAAAAACAATGCAAAACCATGTCAAAAGTTTCCCATGTAAAAATAATGGATAAAGTTTGAGTTTACGTACAAATGAACCCCAATAAAAATGCACAAAATTTCTTTTTGCTAAAGATAACTAGGGTTAGGGACCCTAATCTGACAAAATGTTGGTAGAAAAGATTAGCCCTGCCTGATTTTATATTCATCAAGATGGGGCTTGAAGATATATGTGAATGACTAAAACTGCGTTCAACCCACAGGTTTAGCAGATTATTCTCTTGAAAATCTATCAACTGCATATAGATTTCTTGTAGAAAAATCCATAGCAGATATTGACGATAATCATCACCCTGTTTAGTCTGGAAATCATACTATCCTCATACAAATGCTTCTATCCCATGCATATATGCTTGATTTTTAAAATTGCGTCTTAGCTGTGTAAACCTCTTGTGGATAAAGCTGCCCCTCTTAAGACTTTGGAGATGAAGCATTTGCAGTATGCTTCCTTTCCTTGACCACATATTTCAAGTCCTCACAGCCTACTATTTCACTCTTTCCTTACAACGCTTCACAACATCTACATCTTGCTCGCTGATTTCAGTAGAGATAGTGGGGAGTGAGAGGCGAGTTTTACCGGTGAGATTCGCCTTCTCCCTCCCCAATACTTTTAGCTAAATTGCAGTCTTTGTTTTCAGACTGCAGGCAGAAGCCAAAGGGTTCATTCCTCACTTTAAAGATCAATCATCACACATCCATCCATCTCTAAATATATTAACATCCAATTAGTAATCCACTTCCCTGTTTTTTCTGTATGAACATATGCTGAATTCCATTTTTAAAGATTCACAGGAGAGAAAGCAACCAAGCTCTGATCTTGGTTCACATCTGCCTTAGCTTATGCAGTCTCAATCCAAAGAGAACGGATTAGACCATTTATCAACTGTAGAGAGTCAACTTCGCCTAATATCTCATTATCCTCCATTTATTCATATGTCTCAGTTAATTAGAAATTAGAATCAGCAGGCAGTGAGGGAGATATAACAATTTCCATGCATTCGTACATTGTAGACCTTGATACTGATGCCCATTCATAAATTGATTACCACATGCAGATTTGTCCAATGCCATTTATTAGAAAAGTTGAGCTTAAGAGTTTAGTGAGAGAAGAAAAAAAAGCAGAGGCCCGATTCTAACCTCGTACTGTCATTAACATTTATTCCTCCCTTCCTAAGAAATAGAAGCATTATGGGCAATATTAGTCACAGTATCAAGTCCTGCATGCACCTCTCACTATTTGATCTTTTTTACCCACCCCCAGGGCTTTTCATTGTCATTCATCCAGATTGAAGGAAAGAGAAAACAGAGGAAATAAAAATATCTTTCCATTTATTTATTTTACCAAAAAGTAGAATCAGTGATTCTCTATGCATATTATCTTCTTTCATTCCCCCACACATGCATCAATTTCAATGTCTGGATGGTCTTCCCGAAGGATAAAGGATCCTGCTGTTGACAATTCCTTTACACCTTGGTAAGTAGACTCCAATCTTAAAGAACCCTCAACAAGATAGCTGAAAGCCAATAAAAATGCTGAGCTGTACGTATAAAATCACTTACAGTAGAGAAACATAACTGAAAAATACTCTGATCTGCTCCAAATCACATCACTGTTTTATTAATCAAAAAAAGAAGCTATGATGCTTTGGAACACAGTCTAGAAATACACTCACATTGAATTAATAAAACACCTATCCTACGCCCTCTTTTATGGCTGAAGTAGAGACCCTAAAACTGGATCCATCCCAAAAAGAAACCAACCCTGACACAATGTTATCCTAGGGATCTGCGCCTTTAAATAGACAAGGCACGAAGTCAAACTGTACAAAAGCAGACTGCTAAATAAATAACTACTATTCCAAAACTGGAAAGCTAACTTCATAAAAGCAATTGATAATCTAGACAGCCAAGAATAGGGCTATTGTTCTATAAGGCCGTATGCTCTATTGAAGTGCGCCCAGGTTCTACACACGTGCCCTGCTGGAGGATGCATTCGGAAGTACATAGTAAATGATCGTAGGCTCCATTGTCTCACTTGTTCGCTCTGCATTCAACTTTCGAAGCCAAATGGCTTCACAACTAGCAGTGCTGGATGCCATGTACTCTGCCTTCGCTGAATTCTTAATGCCACCACAGTCTGCTTCCCATTGAATCAGGATATGACTTTTGAACCCAAATTGAAGCAACATTCTGAAGTACTCTTCATGTCACCTGCATCTCCTGCCCAGTTAGAATCAACAAATCCATGCAGCATCAACTCATCATCCCTTACATATCTCAGACCAAAATATATTGTGCCCTTAAAGTATCAGAGCACGTGGTTTGTAGCAACCCAATGAATCTGCTTCAGCTTAACTATGAACTAGCTCAAAGTGTTCACTGCAAAACATATATTTATTTCAGTATTAACTAGATACGTCAAGGACTCAATTGACTGTGTGTACACAGAAGGATATACTAGATCCGAATCCAAGGTAGCATGTAATTTCAGATTTTGTATCATAGGAGTGGCAATGGGTTTGCAATCAATCATCTTGAACCTCTTCAAAATCAGTTCTATATTTTTCCTGCCCAAGGAAAACCTCTTGTGCCCTCTGCCACACCTCTAGACCCAAGAAATAGTGCATTAGTCCAATGTCCTTCATGTCAAATTCTCTGGCCAACTCTTCCTTGCACCCTACAATGAGCTTCTTTGAACTCCCTGTAAGTATCAGGTCATCTACATACAAGACCAAAACCAACAAATCAAATCCATCAAATACAGATTGGGATTTGTAGTTTTTTGGTGAATCATGGAGTACCAAGCATGGGCTGTTTGCATCATCCTGTAAAGAGCTTTCTTCAACTTGCACACATGTGTCTCTTGCCTATGCACCTCAAATCCTTTGGGCTAGTGAATGTACACTTCTTCCTCAATCAAGCCATTCAAAAAGCTGCCTTAACATCCATTTGATGTAATTGTTGACCAAAAATAGCTGCCAAAGATATAATGGTTCCGATAGAAGTATACTTGGCAATTGGAGCAAAGGTCTCCTTATAGTCAACCTCCCTCCCTCTCACTTGAAATGATTCTCTAGCTACAAAACCGAGCTTTGTACTTCTCTATGCTTCCATCAGCTGCATGTTTCACCCTGTACAACCACTTGAAATCCACCGCTAATTTCCCTGGTGCTCTCGGCACTAACCCTCACACATCATTCTTCATGATGGAGTTGTACTCCACCAGCATGGCATCCTACCATACCTGCTGACCTGCTGCCTCCTCATAACTGGAAGGCTTTGCATCAATGATGGAAGACATCAGTGCAACATAACTGGGAAACTTCTTAGGAGGATGACATACTTGAAAAGAAGTCTTTGGAGCACCAACTTGCTCCTTTGCCTCTTGCAATGTCTGTTGAAGCCATTTAGGCTTCCTAGCTGTGTTGGGGGTAAAGGTATCTCGGTACTTGTATTGGGCTTGCCTGATCTAAACCTACACTCCTTGAACCCCGTGGATTAACTTGGGGCAGGAAATGTTGTCTCCTTCTCAACCGCTCTTGGGATCGGAAGACCATGCATCCTCATCCACCTTCACATCTTGACTCACTACTATCTTCCTCTGAGATGGAACATAGATCTTGTAAGCCTTAGAGGTCTCATTGTAGCCAACTAGAATACCCTTCAAACTGGAGGGTTCAAGCTTTGTCCTCTTCTCTTCTGGAAAATGAATGAAAACTTGGCTCCCAAACACTTTGAAATGAGAAATATTTGGACCCTGGTTTATTCCCTGTAAAAGCTTTTTCTAGAGTCTTGTGCTTCATTTGTGAGGACACTTATTCAATATGTAGATTGCAGCACTACAATCTTCTGCGCAAAAAAACCTATGCAGATCTAAGTCTATAGTATTCTCTACTATGGACTAGTTCTTTCTCTCTATAACCCCATTTTGCTGTGGGTTGTACGGTACTGTAAACTCCCGCTTGATCCTTTCTTCTGTGCAAAAGGAATCAAAATCATTGGAGGCATAGTCCTCTTCATTGTCTGATCTCAGCACCTTTTTCTTCTTGCTTGTTTGGTTCACACTAAGGGCTTTGAACTCCTTGGACTTGCTGAGGACCGCATCCTTGCGCTTCACAAAAGTAATCTGGGTCTTTCTGGAAGAATTATTATCAATGAAAGTAACATATCATAAATTGCCTGTCAATGAGGTTGACAACATAGGTTCACAGGCACCTAAATGAATCAGATCTAGAATCCCCCTTGACTTGTGCTCACCGCTCAAAAAAGAGGCCTTGGCATGCTTGCCGAGTGCACATCCCTTGCACACCCCCTCTTCTCCACCTTGAAGTTAGGGAATCCAACCACCATGTCCTTCAAAAGAGGCAACGATCGATATAACTAAGAAAATCTGTTCCAGTTCCTCTATAGACCTAATCAGGCCTGCCCCTACTCACATGATAGAACCAAATCCATGCTAGACCTCTCAAATGAAATAAAAATTGATACATTTCTTCATGAGAGTAGGTCTCCTTGAATTGAAGCCACCATTCTCTAGCAACAAAATCATCATCTGTAGACTACGTTGGTGAGCCCATGATCTGATCCACACGAATCTATGGTTTAATGAACACCATTATCCACAGGATCTCATATCCTACCCCAAATTTGAGAAAAAACATGTGGACAAACATATCTGAATATCTTCTTTGGACAAATTGACCAAACGGTTTTGGGCCGATGTAAGCCTTAATCCAAAAACAAAGAGAACAGACCCACACTAAGTTTCTGCGAGTTTTCCGAAAATGTAAAGAAATCAATAAATCTGCAAATTTCTTCCCGGAGAGCAAATTTATGAAGAACCCTAAAATTTTAATAACTCAATCAATATTGTGAAAGGAACGATAACCAGATCGTATTGCCAAGAACACAGATGCTAATTAAACACCACGATCAATAAGATGAAAGTAATTCGCCAGAATAACTTTACATAAAACCTTTGCAAACAAATGAGCAGCAATATCATATATTATTATGAACTCAATGCAATACATTGAGAATGAGCCTTGCTTAAATAGGCAAGGAATAACAATCTAAGAACCAGTCAAGGTCATAGATCAAGCTATAAATCAAGGAAATAACTAGTCATCGAGAACTAGTCAAGACCATAGATTTAGGAGAGAATTAGACATCAAGGATCTAGTCAATACCATAGATCAAGGAAAGAACTAGTCAATACCATAGATCAAGGAAAGAACTATACCTAACAACTAGATAATATCTCCTAATATCTAAATAAGATAAAAGAAATATCCACACACATAAGTGGGTGAGGATAAATACAATAAAGGTAAATAAAGTACCTAGGTGAACATGAGCTAAGGTAAATACCTACTCTAACACCCCCTCAAGTGAAGCTAGGGGCCAAAATAGAAGTGGCATGTCCACAGTATGAGTCCCAACAACTAGGCCTGATGAGGTACTCATATACAATAATTGAGAAAAATGGACACCACAAGGTACCCAAAACCAGTAATAACAAAGTAAAGAGTAAAAATCCGCTCCAAGGCATCCCAAGAAGCTCGGCTCAAAAATTTGTACAATGTTGAAGAAGTTTGGTGTGTACTGTGGTCTGAATCCACTGCTCGATCACAAAACTCAAAAATAATTGACACTTGGCTCCACCAGAATAGTTCCATACAAGGAGACTGTCAACGAAGTGATGTCGAAAGTGCAAAAAAACACCAAACATAATTCGATCAACTGCTGCAAATAGGTGTGCCACGATCCAAGAACAATAACCAAAGCAACAAGGCAAGGACACAAACTCCAGAGTGTCACGATCCAAGAAAAGCCAAGGTAACAAGGCAAGAACACGAAACCCGAAGAAGCAGGATCAACACCACACCCTCCCATACTGTTGAATGGGTGGAGTGATGCTACAAATCTGTATGAGTTGTCATAACAACTACTCAAACACTGACAAACTAACATTGGGCTCCACTATAATAGCTCCCCCACAAGAGAGACTATCAACATGCCAAAAGTGTCGAAAATACAGATACAAAATCTCTCAACAAACAAGAGAGATACACTACACCTACTAAAGAAAAATGCTCAAAACAAGAAGCATCACAATGCATAAGTATATAAAAGTGGAGCAAGAGGCCGAATGGTGGAGGAGCCACGCCTGTAGAGTCCTCTCAACGAATGCCTATGTCGCCTCCACGAGTGATCAGATATCCACCCCAAATCAACACGGATGGATGAAGAAGATGCCTGCATATGACTTGGTGCAAAATGCACAATGGGTGCATGCAAAAGAACATCAGAATGTGTGTCAGGTTGATCATGTCCGATGCTGAAATCTCGGGTTTCTCAATCCCGTGTGAAGGTGTAGAACTCATGTGTTGCTCATGATCCTCAGAAAGAGTCGAATGAACAAAAAAAAGAGCTCTGTCAATGTGTGATCCCAATGAAGTATATGCTTGAAAACCAATGTCATGACGAGAATTCCACTTAACATGTGGAATAGAGGAAACAATACCCTGTGAATGTCTGCCAATGACTCCACTAGTGAGACCCATAGAACGGAGCATGCGAGAACTAAATGTAGTGGTATGCTTCTTAAAAAAGCCATGCAACTGAGCAGAAGTAGGATACACAACATGTGGTATTGTAATAGGCACAAATGTGGAAGAGCATGTAGTAACAAGCCTCATAGGTTTAGAAGCATCAAAAGCAAGTTCAGCTCAAAGATTGGCAGATCAATGTCAGTGGGTACAAGAGCAACAACTGCAAGTGGACTAGGAGCATGGATATGGTTGTCCACAATATGATGGTGATGTTGTAGGCTAGCAAGTTTGTTCTGCAGGGAGTGTATTATTGTATCCTTATCATGAATGAGTGATTGTAGAAGAGAATTTCGCTTCTTGAGCGATCTATTTTCTTCCACAAATTTTACAATATCCTCTTGAAGTCCACATACTTTAGAGAAAAGCATATCATTCTTAGAATCCATGATAGGTACAAACTGTAACTCCCAAAAAATTTAGGACGTCGGCTCAACCGAAATTGCGTCCACAATTGATTACAACACTCCTCCATATTTGACACTTTATAATTATAGTGCAAGTCTCAAAATAAATAACTCTAATGGAAATAACACGAAAAAACAAGCACTTTTGCAAAAACGGCACTCAAAACCGAGTTACTGATCAAAAGTTACAAGCTTTTTAATATTTTGCTCTGTTATTTATTTTAGGTGCCACTAAAACAAAGTAAAATGTTGTTGCCTTCACCACACAAATAAAATTAAAGGGGGCTGAAGTTAAGCACCTACTAGTAGGAATCACAAGTTTTAAGCCCTCATATGACCATACCATATGACCAAGGGCTAAGGATTTTAATGGGTGGTAAAATTTACTATTTACTATTTCGGACTGTGTAGGACCTTTATTTGCCGAAAATAGCAACCTACGGATTTGCCCAAAATAGTAAATATGTGCAGTATCTGTGGACCCCTACCAAACAAGGAAAGATCTAAAAATCTTCCTGCGCGCAAACTGAGATAGCTACGCCGTAACAAAAATTTGCCTTGCGCAGATCTCAAAAAATCCAACAGACAAAAAAAATCCGCGATTTCTTTTCTGGTGGGCATGAATCCCGAGGCGAACCAATGTGCTTCTCTGCAACAACAAAAAATCCACAAAAACCGATTGTTTGTGCAGAAACGACTGAGTTTACAGTCAATCTTAGGGTTTTCACGCCTTTTGGATCCAATGGAAGCCTCTGTTTTCCATAAAAATGCATGCGCAGCAACAAAATACGACCAAATCCCAAATATATGAATACACAAATAATTTATTTGCAAAATAAAACTTACAGACGGATGCTAACAACAATCTCCAGCTCTGATACCATGAAAGGAACGATAACCAGATCGTACCAAGCCAAGAACACAGATGCTAATTAAACACCACGATCAATAAGATGAAAGCAATTCGCCAGAATAACTTTACATAAAACCTTTGCAAACAAATGAGCAAAGAATATCATATATTATTATGGAACTCAATGCAATACATTGAGAATGGGCCTTGCTTAAATAGGCAAGGAATAACAATCTAAGAACTAGTCAAGGTCATAGATCAAGCCATAAATCAAGGAAATAACTAGTCATCAAAGAACTAGTCAAGACCATAGATTTAGGAGAGAACTAGACATCAAGGATCTAGTCAATACCATAGATCAAGGAAAGAACTAGTCAATACTATAGATCAAGGAAAGAACTATACCTAACAACTAGATAATATCTCCTAATATTTAAATAAGATAAAATAAATATCCACACATAAGTGGGTGAGGATAAATACAATAAAGGTAAATAAAGTACCTAGGTGAACATGAACTAAAGTAAATACCTACTCTAACATATTGATCATAGAAAGCTGAAATAAACAGGTCAAACTTTACAAAAGCAAATCACTAAATAACGAATTGCTATTCTAAAGTCGGATATCAAACTTCATAAAAGTAACTGGTGAATGCCTAGATTCCACATGTGCACCCTAATGGAAAATGCATTCCACACCACCTACATTCAACAAATGTCTCGGACAATGAAGGCTCTTTGTAACACCTAAAGCTTTATTTCTTCCAATAGATTGTATAGGGTCCAAAGACATTTCCTTCATCACTTGCAACGGAGTTCTTCTATTTACCCTTTTACTACAGTCCATGAAAATTAGTGGGCAGAATTGAACCTTCTATCTTTTTCATGGTTATTTTCCTTCAGAAGAAGCCATTAAACTGTATGCTACACTAGAGAATGAGAAAAGTAAGTACACCTTTTACACTTTCCCCACCTCGCCAAAACTCCCTTAACCCAACTGTGACTATAATGTGCAAATTTATGAAAATATTGCAGAAAGAGGATAGGATTTGTTCCTAATTACAGATCTAAAACATTCAAGATTGTCATGCATACCTTGTCTATCTCACCGCAATTATAGAGGGTGAGGGTGTATTTACGGGATACACACCGATAGAAGATTTCGGTGTTGGCAATGCCTTTTTCACCTTTAATCTCCTTCTTTTACCATTAATAGAGCATTACATCCCATGCAAAACTATTTTCTCTTTACCACCACTACCAACCTTACTCATGTTGAATCATTCTTATGGGAGAAGATGACTTCCTTTCTCCTAATTATTATGTGAAACCTATGTTAGGTGAGATGAAGGGTACTTATGGGGTGAGGTGGTTTACCTCCCCCTCTCTATTATATCTCGGCTCTATAGCTTCTCTATCCGGGGCCTCGCTATGGATCTTATTTCTCTGCAACTATCTTATCTTATCATATCTATATGGCGAGGGTGTCCCTGCCTTCGGGCCGGCGCCGGGGGAATAACCGAATGGGCGGGCGGTGTGCGGGGGGCGGCCCCCTATCTCTCTATGTGGATGAAGGGCCTCTTCACGAATAGGGTTTGGGGATTTCTTGATATAGATCCAACCGTTTAGAACGAAAGAAGCCCGGCCCGATGCTCAAAGAAAATCCATGAATGAGGGAATCACTTGGGATCTCCGACTGCCCTACCCCACCCGTGGATGGAGAATCGATAGATAAGATAAGATAATATATATAGGGAGGGGGAGGCCCCCCCAAAGAATGAGGGGGGGTACTTTTTCTATGTAACACCGGTTACGTTCCTCCGGCATCACTGATCGTATTACATACGTAGTACGACTGATGCTACGTCTACAATGATTTCTATAGTAAAGCCTCCCCCACTGCTCTCTCCCCTAGGACCTTATAGATTTATAGAGAGTATCTCTATAGATAGATATGGCGCATCGTGGCCCCTGATATGGCGCATCCATCGTGTGACAGATATGCATGCACCTCATATATAGATATGAGATGAGATGAGAATCCCCCACCATATCTGGTCACTCGCCTAACCACACAAGTCATTCTGGAGGGTGAGGTTGAATATCTATAGAGAGAGGGGGGATCTCACCAGATATGATATATAGAAAGGGGGTTGAATATAGAGAGAGGGGGGATCTCACCGAAGACCCTCTCTCTATATCTGGGTGAGGGGGAGAGGGGGCCGGTAGGGCGTGCTGGTGCTGCTCGACCCTTCATGCGATTGATAGACCTTCTTTGTTTGATAATTTAGGAGATCGTAATATCCTATGTAACTTATAATTTTTTGTCCATTAATAAGGGAAGGGTCATTGGAAAGGAAGGGAAGGGGGACTTAGGGATGCTGTATAGGAAGGTAGTGGAGGAAGGCATAAATGAGAGGGGATTTTGGAAGGGAGGGGGCACCTGGCACTGCTCTTGAGTTGATGCCTTAATTAGCAACTAAGTCTGCTACTTTATTTAAATTTCTCTTTGTGTGACAGATATTTATCGATTCCAATCTCTTGGTCAACCATAACGCCTCATTTATCAAACTTTGAGATGCCAGGCTTTGACTGATCCCCCATTCATTGCCCCAATTATAACCTTAGGATCACTTTCCACAATCAGCATTTTCCAAGCCTTTACCATTGCTATTTGTGATCCTTTTAGTAGAGGTTTCCTTAGCTTGGTTTTTGGTATCTTCTCCAATGTCTTTGCTAATCTTAACGGTTTTCATCTTTGAACACACCTCTGCTATCAGATGGATCACTGTTCCCTTTTGTTGCTCCATCAAAATTTAGTTCGAGGAACCCACCCAGTGAAGGTGACTGTTTGAGTACAGTTTGACTGCTTTCTTTAAATGATTTTCGGTACTAATCTCATTATCGAGAGATTGAGCCCCAAAGAGATGGGATGAGTTTCTAGGTGAGGAAAAATCTTCTATCTTCAATTATTATACCCTCCTCATTCTTGATCCATGCTCTCAAAAGTTCTAATATTAGAGCTTCCACCGTGATCCAGATTTTGTCAACATGCCTCTTGGGATTATTGAATATTATATTTTTTAGCTAGATATTCCGCATAATCAGTTAATTACAGAGGGCCCTAATCTCCATAATGATGATGGTGTTTTACTTTTGAAGTGCGATTTCCAAGATGTTATCGCCAAGGCCGACTCCTGTAATGCCCAATTCATGTTCAGGTTTTCAAAGAAAAATTCGCATACTCTCTCTATGCATATTGGCAGTGTAGGAAAAAGTGGTCACAAGTTTCTTCCTTTGCTAAGCACACAGATGGCATATAGATGATCCATGAAAACCATTTCTAGCTATTATGTCTAGAGTCCGTGCATACATTGTAAGTACGATCGATAGCAAATTATTTATTTTTCCTAAGTTTGGCTTGATCCAAATTCTTCTTGCCAGGAATCACTCTCTTATGTGTGCAGTCATATACAGACCCCTCATATAGGCTCCATGAAGCGAGATATCCTTATTGGGTTCCCCTTCCCATATCAATTCATCCTCTTTTTTATAGGGATGTGGAAAGTGCTTAGTTTAGCCTCAAGTTTTTCAATTAGCTCTTTGTTGATGGAAGAAGGCCATTCTAATCTCTTCCAATACCTGAAACCCTCGTTTTTGGGGATGTAGTTGCTTAGATGTAGTTATTGATATTGGATATTTAGCTAGAAAGCTTGAATTTCATAGTCTTCTGTTAGTGACTCATCCTGAATCCAAGAATCCTCCAAGAACGTTTCCAAGTTGCCATCACCGGTTTGGCATTTCAGCCAAGGTAGAATCAATTCCTTGCAGGATTTAGTGAAGCTCCAAATATCCGACTCCCTTATAAGTGGGGATTGAGTAAACAATCTTATTACCTTTTGAGTATCAAGATGTTTGCATTTTCATAATTATGTTGCATAATCTATGTATGTATCTCTGGAGATCCTGCATAATACTTTGGCCCCTAATGCCTTATTCATCATAGCCCCATTTCTCATACCCAAACCTCCCTAGCCTTTTAGTCAACATACTTCCCATTCTGTTTGACATGTTTTTATTAATTCTGAAAGAAGTTTCTTTGGAGTTACTTCATACTTTCCCATACTTCGCTTGAGGGTTTAAATAGTGACATCATATAAGATGCTTGAATTAGCTGTTAGATTTATATTCCACTTTATGTTAAGATGATTTGGATCGCATTGTGTCTATGATTGATTTCCACGCTTCCTTATAACATTTTCCAATTAGTCAAGAGGCATTCCTCAGATAAGTGCTTAGCAGTTCACCACTTCCAAATCCCATGATTTTTTTAATGACAATTTGCATTCTTGGTTTCACATATGAAAAGTTAATCCAGGACTAACCAACATTGATCCTTTGACCTGCAGCAAATTCATACCTACTTAGGATTTGTTTGAGATTTTTAGCTGCATTTTCTGTGGGGTTTTCAATCCTTAAAGTGTTGTCCACGGACCACAAATTGAGGTTTTTCATACTTACTGAAGATTTCATTTACTAGGATTGAGAAGGTTGGTATCAAAATACTCCCCAAATCATCTGTGTCTGGCATAGTTACCAGATCTGGCTGGATCCGAATTTTTCAGGTGGCCCGGATGAATTTGGTCCAGGGCGGCCCTGTTTTTTTCCCACATAAAAATAATTTTAATTTTTTTGCAATGAAAAGACACGCAACACCCTTTACCCTTTAATATTTTTTAATAATAAATGTATTAACATTTTATCTTACATTATTAATATATATTTTTTGTGCATTTGTCAATTTTTTCATATTTATAAATAATGCTCATATATAATATGTATATATTCTTCATCGAATTTTCCCAAACTTTTCCAAGCGTTCCGGATTTTCAGATTTTTTCCCCTCATGAACGGATCCGGATTTCCGGACCTGGTAACTATGGTCTCTAGTCAGCTCCAAATGCAAATCTCCTTTGGACTTTATCCAAAGACTTCAATTTATGCAACCATTCCTGTTTTACTCCTGTCATATAAAGCCTGTAAAATCTCATGGGCTCTTGGAATCCAATGTAAGATCTGCCTTCCAGACACAGAATAGGACCCAGGACATCAGATATTATGTTGTCCAAACACATCTTTAGCCTATCCAATATAAGATCTACCTTCCAGACACAGAATAGGACCCAGGACATCAGAGATTATGTCATCCAAACACATCTTTAGCCTATTGACCATCACTTTGGCGACAATTATATACTGAGTTGCACAGTGCTATTGGATGTAGTCTGCTTCTTTTTGGCAATCAAAGCCAAAAAGGTGGCATTCCTCTCTCTGAAGGCTTTTTTCTTTCTTATACATCCCCCTATTGCTTCTGTCACATCTGTCCACAATATGCCAATTTTCTGAAAAAACCAGCCTGTAATCCATCCGGTCCTCGAGTCTTATTGGAACATAGATTAAACTGATTTTCTGACTCACACCTCAGTTACTGCATCTGTGAGCATCTCATTCTTCTTCTCTTCAGATTAGAGTCTTGGATGTTTCTAGATAGTTCTGTCTGAGCACGCTTTCTGTCAATCTCCTCTTCCAACAACTTGTTATAAAAATATACTGCTTTCTCTTGGATTTCGTCATTCTAGTTATAACTCTGTTCCCAGGAGTCTCCAGCCTCTTGATTCTGTTTTTTTCCCATCTGATTACAATAGAGAGGGGAAACAACTTTGTGTTCCTATGCCATTCTTTCAACCAGGTTGCTCTAGATTTTGCTTCAATTGGATCTCAGGTTTTATTTGGAATTGAACTGATCAGAATTTCATGGGATACCTAGATTGAGATATCCTTTGATACTGATCTCAGTTTCGGCTCCTCCTTTTGATACGGCAGTCTTCATCTTCATTCGTTTTCTGATTTATAAAAGCATTAACCTCCCTTTTGATCTCGTGGTTTTCAGAGCAAATACTTCTTAGCCCTCTTAGATTCTCTACTGTGTATCCACAAATGGAAAGAGAGTATCTTTCTTGCAATTTCACAGTTTTCCTTTGTTGGGTTGCCTGACAGCCCAAGGTATTCCCTTTGCAAACTGTGCCTTGCTGTCCAAAATCTTTCTAAATTCATTCTGTTAGACTTTGTTTCCAAACTCTGCATCAAACTCCTTGCCAATGCGTGTGATTGCTCCTTGTCTGATGTTCTTCTCTTTCTTTTCTGTTTGCTCCCTTTGCTCCTTTCCCATGCTTAGTTTAGATAGTCGTGCTTATGAATTATCGCCTTTAATTTATAAATGCACTTTACCTCTTTTTCAATGTGAAAATGGAGGTAGATTCACGATATCCTTTCTTTTTATAATTTATTGTCTTTACCATTTATCTTACAGATTGGTTATTCTGTTAAAATGCTGAACATACATTGCTAAGCACAAATATATAGCACTTTATGTTTGTGTATGATTATGCGTACTTGTTTCCTCTTCTTCTTTGTGTTGGTACAATCAACTTATGATGACAATGGTTATGAATTTTAACGCCCTTTAGACCAGATTGGTTTGTAAAATCTACCAAATTCTGTAAATCCTTGGCACAACTTGAAGTTGGAGTTGATGTCAACTTTCATTATTTTCCTCTCTTTGGACTTCAAGTCGAATTCCCTGGATAGGTGTAATGCATTGTGAACAGGATAATAAATGATCATATGCTTAAAAGAGTAGTTAATTGCCAGGACTGGCAAAGTGGCAATTTTTGAATACCAGATAAATCCTTCTATCAAAGGGTATGTTCATCTTTTATAATGCATCTCTCTTGGGACTTCTCCAAGTTGAATTGCCCTGGAAAGGTGTGATGAATTGGACTTATTATGTACATAAAAGTATCATTAGTAGTGAGGACTGGGTTAGTGGCATTTTCTGGAGTACTACATAAACCCTTTTATCACAGTCTATGTTCAAGGTATGCTATCGTTGATCTGTAATTTTTGGTCAAGCTTTGGAAACAGCCTTTGGAAAATGAAAGTTCTAAATTTAAACTAGAATGTTTTGGCTAGCTTGAATAGTGCCTTAGAATTTTATGCCTAGTGTAGTAGGGAAGCAGGGAATGGTAACCTTCAAATATCATTTGATGAGTTGTTGTATGAAATTAATAGTTTGACTCATTACTTTATGTGCAGGCAAGTCTAGCAACTAGATATCTACCACTTTACGTTTCTTTTCAAGTCCATTTTTAGAATTGTGCATACTTATTGAGGCCAGGTTTTGAGGTTAGCTTGCCTAAGGTTACAGATATGCTAACAATGTTTTTTTGATTGTAGGAACGTGAAGAGAGGAAACAACGGATGAAAAGAGAACGCCGAGATGATGACCAAGAAAGGGTTGCAAAAATAATGAAAGTTGAGAGTAGACCAAATGAAAAACTGCCTGAAGGTATGTTTCTTTAACTTTGATTGAATATTTTTATAAATGTTTTAGGTGTGGCATTTCCTTTTTGGTGAAAATCGAAGTTCATTAGATATGGGAAAGTATTACATCCTATATATTCCATTTCCTGATCATTCTCTAGATCATACATCTTATATATCTTTTAGTTTGTATTAGAACTCACTTCCATCCCTAGATAAATTGTGCTGTTTGTCTGTTCCAGTTCTTAGATAAATTTGATGTCATGTTGAATGTGGCAATGCTTTCCTCATACTACATATTGTTATTAACTTATTTGGGTCTTCATCTATGTAATTATTTTGACATAAAAACAAAAATGCATGTAGGCAGAGTTATGGATTCTGGCTGAGCTCGTTAAGATTGTACTGAAGTATAATGCTGTAACTGTTAATAAATTATGACTTATGCAATTGATTGCTGTTGTCACAATCCAACGAGGCTATATGTTTTAAAACCAGTTTGAGGATTTGGATATTGTCCTTTGCTAGTAAAGAATGTTGATAAATGAGTATTAGATATTAAACTGCCACATAGAAAGATGAACTGGATACAATTATGGATTAAACGAAAATGATTTCAGTGTAATCATCATCTCATATCAATGACATTTGGTAAACAAACTCATCTTTGTGTTAGTCATCCTCGGGACACAATTCTAGTTTAAGGATTGTTGCTTTTTATATGCATTCATTTCAATTCTTTATTGATTCTGGTGGATCAATCTTTTCAGTTTGTGTACATGTTTTTGATCCAGCATTCTGAACATATATCTATTAGTGTTGGGGTTTTGTACTGTAGTAAAGATCTCAACAAGGACCACAATCTAATATTTTGGTCATTTGCTCTTACCGTATCCAACAATTGTCCTGGTATTCATGGGAATTTGGTGAAAATTATGAAAATATTAGCTTGACTAGTTGGAATATTGTAGGATTGAAAACAGTTCGTTTTTCATTCTTCCTTGGGAGCATGATGCAAGCAGTGATACTAATTTCTAAAGCAGCATTCTTGTCATTGTTGCCCGGCACAAAGTCTGATTAAATCAGACTGAATAGTTGGAACATTGTAGTATTGCAAAATAATTTGATTTTCATTGTTCCTTGGGAGCATGATGTGAACGGTGGGAATAATTTTTAAATCAGCATTCTTGTCATGGCTGCCTTAGAAGCTTTGTGTTTATAACTTTATCCGTTCAAAGTTTTTGGGCTTCACTGAGCGGTTGAGCAATAGAATTTAACTACACAGGGTTTTCTGTTTAGCTACTGAAAACAATCCCGTAGCGGTGCTTAGTGCCGTGGCAATAGAAATAAACCCACTTATTCACCTATAATAACTTGTGAAAGCATATTCATTTTTTTCTTTTTTAGGACCTTAATATTGCCATTGTAATTTTTTTGGCTGAGTGATAAGTAGGGAAAGATTGTCGACCCGTAAAAAGAACAAGTCAAGTACCACCCGGGATCCACATTGGGGTTGTATAAATATGAGGCATATTGTCATGCATACAAAAGAGCTGGGAAGCATGGGTATGTGCCTCCCCCTCTCCCCGGGTATGTACACGGTACGAATTCGTCCCTGATATGTCCCAAGTATGTCACAAACGTACTCGCAGGTTTCACCGGTGTGGAAGGAAGATTTGTCTGGAGGCAGCCATTGCATGGAGGATGAGATTGGAAGCAAACATTGCTTGCAAGGAGTTCAAGTTTGTTTAGAGGCAGCCATTGTTTTTGCAAGTGTAAGAGCAAAAGCCAAAGCAGAATTGAGGAGGAGGCAGCCATTTGAAGGAAGATTTGTTTGGAAGTAACCATTGAAAGGAAGATTTGTTTGGAGGCAGCCATTGTAAGGAGGACGAGATTGGAAGCAAACATTTCTTGCAAGGAGTTCAAGTTTGTTTATAGGTAGCCATTGTTTAAAGACAGTCATTGTTTTATTGATCATTCAAAGGAGGAGACGTCATGCTTGGAGGCAGCCGTTGTTTGAATTTTATTGCAAGGAGGATCTATGTTTGTAGGCAGCCATTGTTTGAGGAAAATCTAGATGATATATTCTAGATTATTTGTATTCATATTGACATGATATTCATATATCATATGTATGGCAGCCACATGATCAATGAAAATATAAAATTTTAAGCATATTGAATGTTTTGAACCTTGATCATTCTATATTTTTCAAGTTTTGTATTTCTTATGGACTGAAAAATGAGTTAAATAAGTATACATACAAGATTTTTATATATAAATATATACATATATTTGTTAATTTTTATTCTATATCTACGGATGTAACCAAGACGTATCGTACCCAAGGGGTTTTTTGAAATTGACGTATCTGCAATCCATACCCGTATCAGAACCCGTATCCTGGCAAAATAGCAGAAGAGAGGTTCCATCAGAGTGTCCTAAGATACGAAGATAACAAGTGATTATCTTATAATATTCATGGATAACAACAGAGCTGGCACCCCACCATCAGAACCATGCTAACTAACATCTTCTTATCTGCTGCTTCAGATATCCTTCAAAGAAAGTGGCAATGCTGTTAACTTGAGAGTGAAGGGTCCTCAGCTGTAGAAAATCATCTACATGCATAATTATGAAGATACCATATTGTCTTCCAGCGTAGAAATAGCTTCAGGATTCAACTCAGTCCACCTGTACCTTCTTTTGTGCCATTGCGTGTGCTATTTTGCCAATTCTGTGTGTGCTTATATTCCAAGGTGCTTAGCATTAATTCTATTGCCGATGCCATATCATGTAGCAATTCGGACCACAGAGACCTATGATCTAGATAGCCGTATATTCAACAAAAACTAAAAGACAGTCTGCACAGTCTTTTGACAATTACCAGCTTTTTCCAAATCTGATGGCAGGTTGCAAGTTACGCAGGCCACACCCATTGAAGCCACGAACAATAAATATTAAATATACTTATATATCTATAAAAGTCTTGCAAATACATGAAATTAGTCTATCACTATTATATTTTCAGGGCCTTCCTGCGAGTTCTCCACTACATCATGATCCAAAGGGGGACAGCAAGCTGGAGGGTCAAAGATAGCTTCTTGGGGAGCTCAATTCCCGGCCTTCTAGCTAGATGCACTTTCCCACGACCCGAGTCCTTAGACCATCGATTATCAAGTGCTGATGGTCCATATTCTCCAGCCCCAGAGATTGCAGGAAACATTCTATGTGCTGGTGGTCCTGGTGCATGGTGACTTTCTTGGCTGCTCCCACATTCGTCTGATCCCGATTCTCATAAAGGGGTTATTTATCTCTTGGTTGCCGTATTTTGTAAATTTATCTCCCGGTACCTGCCGTGTGAAGTGACTTGCCTTCCTTTTTCCTTTACCTGACATAGATCCAGAAGGAACTGCAGACCCTCTAATTACTTCTTTATTCACCAACCACCTTATTCCTGCACCAAAAGACATAGCTAAACCACAAACAAAGCTTAGGATAGCAAAATGTGTTGTAGAAACTGCCCACAAGGCATCAACAAAGACTCCAACTTCCATCATATTCAAACTGGGATCAGAAAACTCAGAAATGCCCACCCATTAAACAAGAGGATCCCCAGACTCAGAAACACAACAGCACGGGGGATAATTACACCGAGAGGTGTTCCTACAGTGGCAGGCAAGGAGTGTAATGGTGTGTGTTGATTGAAAAACTATTTATTTGCCGACTAATATTTAATGGTTAAAATAATTTATTTTGTAATACTGACTCAATGTTTAACATATTTCCCTAAGACTCGGGACTGCAAAAATTTCTAAATTTTGGAGACTGCTAATTAAAATATATAAATATTTAAAATATAAAGATATAGTGACTAAATTATATAAATAAGCTGAAATAAAACCATTTGAGATTTAAATAAGGTGAAACTTGAACTCATAAACATCAAATACATTCCTTAATACTATAATATCAATATGTTAATGTCATAAATTGAAAATTCATAATACATATTTGAATTTTGAATTTGAGACGAGCTGAAATTTCAAATATATTATAAAATATAAAAGTAAAACCATTCTAAATTACGATTGATCAAGTGACAATAGCTGATATTCATATCATTAATCTCATAGCCAAATACACCAACAATTGTCTATTGTTTTTATGTTATAAGTGATTTACAATTAAAAATAAATAGTTTATAGTGTAAAAACAATGTTTTTTTAATTTAAAAAGGCGGCAGACCACGTGGGGATGTATGGACGCCCCCCAAACGCTTTACCACGTCCCAAGACATTTCCCACCAAGTAAACACTGTGGGAGACGTGGGGGAAACGCTTTCCCCACTTCCACACGCGTTCCCAAGATGTCCGGGACGTCCCGGACGTGTCAAAAATGGGGGACGCATCCTTGCGCAACTATGATGTTTAATAAATAAAATAAATATATGATTATGTATATATACACGGTAATGGAACGGTAAATTGTTTTGAAAGTGTGAAAGATAAAAAGTGTGAATTGGTAAATAACTATGCGGTGATATTACTGCAAGTAAATTCAAGATAATTAGTGTGGGGATATTAATTTTTATTGGAAGATAATTATTGTGGAGTAAGTAATAAGTGTGAATGGGTACTTAACCATAATATTATTATATTGACCTATATTATCTTTAGTTTTTGTACGTTTCCCCCACGTCCACATGTTCCCAAGATGTCCTGGACGTCCCCAGACGTGTCAAAATGGGGGACGCATCCTCGTGCAACTATGATGTTTAATAAATAAAATAAATATATGATTATGTATTTATACATGGAAATGGAAATGTAAGTTATTTTAAAAGTGTGAAAGATAAAAAGTGTGAATTGGTAAATAACTATGCGGGGATATTACTACAAGTAAATTCAAGATAATTAGTGTGGGGATATTAATTTTTATTGGAAGATAATTACTGCAGAGTAAATAATAAGTGTGAATGGGTAAGTAACTATAATATTATTATATTGATCTATATTATTTTTAGTTTTTATACTTTTAAATGTATTTTTACAACTATATTTATTTTTAGTGGAAGATAATTAGTGCCAAATAAATAATAAGTGTGAATAAGTGTTATATTTTTTTGTTTTTAAATGTATTTTTACTTTTAGGTGTATTTTTATTTTAGATTAGTTTTATTTTAGTTTTTACTTTTAAATGTATATTTATTTTAGTTTTTACTTTTAGATGTATTTTTATTTTATGTTAGTTTTATTTAGTTTTTATATTTAGATGTGTTTTATAAATAAAACATATAAATAAATGTTTTATATTTGTAATTAAAATTTAATAAATACAATTCTATATTTAAAAACTAGCATAGATATCTTAAATACACCGAGAGATATCAATCTCGAGGTGCCTATATTGGAATTCTCACATAAGTTAGATAGGCACCTCGAGATTGATATCTCTCGGTGTATTTTAGATAGATGTATTTAAGATATCTATGCTAGTTAAGGAAGTGAACCCCTAGTAGACCAAAATTGATGGTGAAAGATCTATACCAAGGAGGGAAGAATCATTAGAGAATGGTAAAGGCTAACGTGGCCTGTGTGCATAATCCTAAGAGGAAGCGAGGTTAGAGGGGCTCGGGTGTGGAAACAAAGTATATACATGATTTCTAGAATAAGAATAAAAAAGGTTGGGGTATTCCAGCCGTGGAATGCAAAGATGATTGTCGTCTAATTGCTCTGCCTTCCTCTTTATGTGAATAGGTTGAATCCATAAAGTGCTTAGTGCCAGCAATTGCTGTGACGATGGGCTGAATAGGGAAATCTATTGGCTTGCTTTGTAGAGGTACTGCTCTTAGGTAGTATTGTTAGTGGGCGAAGTACTAGTAGTGGGAAAAGTGCTAGTAGTGGTCTTAGTGGCAGTGGTTTGTAGTTTTAGGCATAGGTAACTGGTGTACACACCACCATCGGGGCTTCAAAATTTTCCCAATGCAATTTTTTATATGTTCAACAACTCCACTCTTAAGCTTGAAAGAAACAATCCTCCAGGATTCTGAGAAAAAACAGTTTTGTCAGAGATCAGTAGGATTGAATAGATAATTTTTATCAAGGAATTACAATGTGCAGAATTTATCGTAAGAAAACTAGAAGCGTACAAGAAATTAAATGAACGCACAACACACAATTTAATGTGGGGAAACCTGTCAAGGTGAAAAACCATGATCAAATGCACTATCTAGATTTAATTAATCACAAGGAACTTACAAAGATGTCTGATAATTACAGACCAAAACTCAGCACAATATCTTCCTTCACTTCTTCAATACAACTTCTACATAAAATATTTCACTTATTATATTTTTGTCTTTGAGATACATTCCAGATATTGGAAAATCTCTTTATAAAGGTGGGTGATTAACTGTGAATGCTCATTTTGATTCACCTCCAACTAATAACCATGAATGGTCACATCGATTCACCTCCAACTAATTGCATTAGTTGATTGTAGTTTAGTATAAGTTAATATTTAAAATATAAACCCTTAGTCTAATTTTAAGTTACAAGTCTATAGTAATATAAACTTATGTTGAATAAGTTAATAATGTGGAGTCATGTTTATTAAATAAACGGGCCACTCTAGGTTTGTACCCCACGACATTATATGCTCCAACACCCCCTTAATGTTTAGTTGGGATACATGCCATCATCACCGTTTTATTAGAGAAGGAATTATAAACACACCTTATAATGGAAGGATTTTATACATATCACCTTTTTATAAAAGGAATTACATTCCTCAAATCATATAGGTTGATTTGAGGCTAACATGTTAATGGGATTAAATATAACATCCCTAAGTTCCTCATGGATAGATGCATACATGAAGCCTTATATGTATTACTGGAGCCTTTTATAATACAAGGAA
Organism: Taxus wallichiana var. yunnanensis; assembly: GCA_018340775.1. Taxonomy (NCBI): domain Eukaryota; kingdom Viridiplantae; phylum Streptophyta; class Pinopsida; order Cupressales; family Taxaceae; genus Taxus; species Taxus wallichiana. Next base: position 627,833,846 of record CM031234.1, read on the forward strand.
TCTCCATTACAACGCTTCTCTAGGTTATTTGTAAACAAAGTCATCCTTGCATTAAATCACATAGGGTGATTTTTACAATGCTTTTTACAATAGAGAAGTATAGAGAAAAAGGTACAACAAGGGCATTAGGAGGCGACGGCTCTAAAAGGCCTAACATTGTTCTGAATTTGCTAAACTTACAAAATATCATTGGATGCAATTTATTATTGACGTCTCAAAATTGACAAGACGGACGTCGCCAAATGTCATGCGATAGGCATCTATTGATATTGCTCACACACATACTTTGGCGTGGATTCATATCCATTTGATATTGCTCACACACACTTTGGTGTGGCTGCATATCCGTTGATATCTTACATCATTTTTATACTTCTCAAAATAATGCATATAGGTTTGTGAGTTCTTTGATGGTGAACTGGATTTTTGGCCAGAGCTATGCAACTTTGATTGTTACATAGGAGTGTTGTACTTCATTGACACTCATCTGAAGTTCTTTTAACAATCTTCATAGTCACATTGCTTTCTTTTACATATTCCATAGCACTTCTATTCTCGGCTTCTGTAGATGAGATAGAAATTGTAGGTTGTTTTTATTGCTTTAGGTGATAGCTCCCGTACCAAACTTAAAATATATCTAGAAGTAGATTTTCTATCTACTACAACTCCAACATGCTCAGCATCACAATAACCAAATATCTTAGCATTATCTATAGAAAATAATAAAGACTATAATTAATTGTACCTTTGATATAATTTAATATTCTTTTTCCATATTCTTGAGGAATATATCAATATTTTAATGATATTATAGTCATGAAAACAAGGTCATATGTCTAGAAATTAAAGCAGATTTATGATATTATAGTCATGATAACAATGTTATATGTCTAGAAATTTAAGTTACAATTACTGTATTTAACACTTATCAATATCTTCTACATGCGTTATCTTAGAGACATCAATCTATTATTCTTCCATCATGGTTTAGAAGGCTATTTGATATTTCAAGAGTGAAATAAAATGATTTAATTCATGACTGCATGTCAAATACATTCAAGTGACTATCAAGAAGTCTTTAGAAGGAAATATTGTCCATAAATTTCAAAAGGTAGTATATTGTCTATCATTGTAAACACAAAGTCTATAGATTGATTACAACAATGAGTTTGGTACCAACTAGGGCTTAAAATACTAAGTTTAGTTTATAGGTCTTGGATAGAGGCCTCAAATTGAAATTCTTGAGACGTGAACTTAAAGTTATGCAAGTTCCACATAGGAGTTCGTCCATGCCACATATAGCCAGACACCTCTTTAACAATGTGTAATCATGGATCATAGGATTGTCAAACTATAACATGATCCCCACAAGATTGTCAAAGTGGATGTCATTATAAAATTGCTATAGTCTCATCTTGAAAGAATCTCAAAATGATTGCAAGACATACTCCCACATTAGGTTGTTTATAGTCCAATATGAAGGTACTCATGCCAATTTATTTTCATTGCAGAGGATATGTAATTACATCTTTCAAGTTAAGTGTTGTCAAAATGGAGTAGAATCCATTACCACTATAGTCTAAAACTTGTGGAGGCATAATCAAGTTAATATACAAATTTAGTTACAAACCCTTAGTTAATTTCGTCTACAAGACTTACCTAGAATGATTATAAGATCCTTCCCATACTATATTCTCAACAAAAGAGAGAGTGAAGGGTTAAAAATATTTTTCCAAAGATCTCAAACCAATTTTCTAGGACTTCAAAATTTTTCAGACCTAATTTTTTTCTTTTCCAATATTTAAAACAATTTTCATGGCTCTCAAAAATTTCTAAGGCCTTTAATTTTTTTCTTGATATCAATTCTTTTTGCAAGATTATTAATGATTAAAAATAATTCTTAGGACCTAGAAATATTTTTTTAGAGAAAAAATAATTTCATATAATTACAATAATTTTCCAAAAGAAATTCAAGACCATAAACAATTTTTCTTGGATTTAAAATAATTTTTGTGACCAATTTTTTTAGGGCCCAAAATAAATGTTTTCCAAAATTTTAAAAACAATTTTAGATTTTTTTAAAGATCTTAAAATAATTTTATGGGATTTTCAAAATAATTTCTATTCTCGTAAAATATTTATTCTAATTTTGATCTATATGTATTTTAAATAAAAAACATCTCTTAAAACAATTATCTTTAATGAAAATGGGTTAGGGGGTTTCAAACCCTTGATCTATTTTAATAAAAGTTTTAGTAAAATATAGGGTAACCAATTGTGCTACACATTTAAGCAAGCACATATGTATCTAAACTTGTATTTAAAGGCTTAAATTAAAAAATATGTTTTAAAACAACGGGAGTGGGGTCGACCCCGATCTCCTCTCTCAATGCATGTCTTTGAACATACTATCTACTAGTCGATCTACTCAAGCTCGTTGAGTATGCCTCAATAAGAAAATGAATTTAAATGTTAAAAATAAAACAACCAAATCTTTTAAAAAAACTTACATGTTTTTAGAGTTTTGAGTATTTTGGGCGAGTGAGATGGCGAGTTGGGCTTGTCACTTTATCCCCACGTCGAGTTAAATGATTCGATGTAGGGTTCCCGATTGTTAGTCAGCAACGGGTCTTTCACCTCTGTTTAGGGTTATCGAGATGTCTTTGTTGAAACTCGCTTTATTTGAGTTTTGTGTTGTCGCCTTTGAGAATACAAAGTTGTGTTGCTATTGAGAGGAGTCATGCCTTTGTTCTTGAGCTAAGGGATCAAGATGAGTTTGGACGCTTTGGAGTAGGGTCGAGGTAAGCACATAGCCATAGGGAAGTGTAACACCTTTGTCATCTCTGTTGAGGTTTTTGTAGGAGATGAGTTGGAGTTTGGCAATGTATACTTGAGCTTAGGGTCGATTGATTTGGTAGTTTGGTTGGTGCAATGAGATTGGAGTAGAGTTCAAATGCTTTGAGTTGGTGTCGAGTGGTATTCGATAGGACAAGGATAACTTAGGTCCTGGCCGAGTTGATGCCACATGGAGTCGATGCTAGAATGCTTTTGCCCTCAGTGCTTCTTTGCTTTGTAATAGGGTTGCAAAGGAGTTGGAGCTGCTTAGGATAAAGTGGATGTTGACGAGCTCTATGTGGGGCAAGTTCACAATCTTGTAAGTTGAGCAAAGTTCGGGGGCCGAGTAGAGGTAGATTTTGGCTTGATCCGGTGTTTTGTCGATGCGACGGATGAGCTCGTGGATATCGAGAAGTCGAGCTTGTGTGAGTTCGGGTGTGATTATGATGCAAAGATCAGTGTGTCTAATGATTGAGTTAGGAACATGTTGGAGGGAGCCGAGCTAGCACATATACAACAAAGCTGAGCTAGTTGAGTTGAGAGCCTCTTGAACCGCACAAGGAGCCAAGCTGGAGGGAAAACAAACTTGTTGAGTTAAATAGGAGCTTGCCTAGTGAGATAGGGAGGAAAGCTTTCTAAGTTGATTATTGGGCCCTCATTTTGCAGCAATTTACTATTTTTTTATTTTCTTCTATTACAAAGAACTCACTTGAGAGGATGTAGAATATAGATAATTTGTTTCCAATTTATGAAGTGTCCAACATAGATAATCAACCAGGAGATGGTCACAGACTACACAACACTGGAGTAGATTTCCTGAATCTTCCCAAATTTTCCCTAACATTACTATAATCTTCTATAGGCAATGTTTAGACAAAATGTGTTCTGCAAACTAATTAGATAATACAAACAGTTTTGATACTATCATAGAGATCAATAGGATCAAATAAATATTTTTTTATCTAATTATTTGACAAGGAATTACAATGTGCAAGATTTATAGTAAGTAAGAAAACCAGAAATATACAAGAAATTAAATGAACACATAACTCGTTAAGGTAAAAACCCCACGATTAAATGCACCATCCCAATTTTATTAATCACAAGGAACATACAACCATGTCCGACAATTACATCCAAAACCTAGCACAAAATCTTCCTTGACCTCTTTAATACAAATTTTACATGAATAAAATATTTCACTTATTATATTTTCTCTCTTCGAGATATATTCCGATATTGGAAAACCTCCTAATAAAGGTTGGTGATCGGTTATAATCGTGAATGGTCATACCAATTCACCTCTAACTAATTACATTAGTCGGTTTTAATTTTTTTAGATAAACGCTTTTGACTGGAGCTATGAATCAAGGGTTAATGGGACCCCACCCTACAATACACAAAAGATAATAGCGTTTAGAAGCATCCAACAAAAACCAAGACTCAAGAACATGGGTCTAAAACCACAAAAAGGTCGAACGAAAGCTTGAAAAACAAGGTTTGCAAAAAAAAGCAAAAAGAGATGCGAGACTAGGAAGTCACCAAAGATTACATGAATCTCCAACTCTTGTTTCACTTGAGCAAAATTCACGGTCTTGCATCCTTGAAATTGGTCTCATGAGCCGCGTCGCCACCTTTTAAGGAAGGTAAAGGACGAACCAGCGAAGCCTTCTCGAGCCACCACACACTTAGGAGGAGGCGAGACGGGGCAATGAGAGCAAACAAATTTAGAGAGGGAATCCTGAGACGGACGCCCCGTGAGAGCCGCAAATGTAGTGGAAGGATTCCACGAATTGTAGAACACGATTTTTTTGCTCCAAATTTTGCAAATTTTATGGTCCACCCATTGGGGGATGGAGAAGGGCTGACCGCAAAAAAGAGAGAAGGAAGACATACATCTGCCATTTCTTCGATCAGACCAATGTGGTAACAAGGGTAAATGAAATGAGTCGCCATTGCCACCGCAATATCTTTGTCCGCACACAACATGAGGGAGTTGAACATAGCAACACTAGCAATCTCGTAATCGACTCGAGCCCTCTCAGAGCTCTGAAGATAAACAACACCCAAGACTTTCTCAATCATGTCCCGAACCGGATTCGAGCCAATGCGGAAGACATGGCGTAAGCGAGTAGCAAACATCGAGGAAAAGAAGGCCATTTAAGGCTTCTCACCACGTTGGGGAACGAGAAGGAAAAGGGAGACGCCATAAAGGAAGAGAAGGAGGGCAACATAAAGAGATGTAGATGGCACGAGTGAAAGTAGTCGAGAACCCTCCTTGAATTAATAACACCTTGGCACGTGTGAGGGGAAGCCTTCACGATCATGACAAATGATGACATCTAGAGACTCCCATGCCTCAACATGATTAAGAATGATGACCTCCTCATTTTGAGTAACCCCATAATTGGTGAGGATATCCTCGGTGTGGCTGTTCTCGCAAAATACATGGCGAATGGACCAATCCTCAAAGAAAGAAAGCCAATGATTAATTTGATTGATAAAGATATTAAGTGACCAAGCCAAAGCTTTTCCCTTGCAAACGACAAGAATGATGATTTGTGAATCCTCTTTGATATAGAGCTTGGAACAACCACTATTCATGGCAAGTTTAATGCCTTATTGAAGAGCTTGGGCTTCAGTTGCATCACTAGAACCAGGGGGTAGCCGGAAAGAACTTGCTTTGATAAGAAAACCCCTCTCATCACAAAGAATACACCTTGCCCCGAAAACTGGGATTCCCTTTGGAAGAGACATCGAAATTGAGTTTGCAGAACCCGGGGTGATTAGTTGGTTTTAATTTAGTATAGGTTTATATATAAAATATAAACCTTAAAGTCTAATCTTAAGTTATAAGTCTATATTAATATAAACTTATATTAAATAAGTTTATAATGTGGAGTCATGTTTTTAAATAAACAGGGCCTCAATAGGTGTGCACCCCACAAACATTATATACTCCAAGAAGTTTTTGGGTGCACTTTAAAACAAGATGTGTGAAAAGATTTATATTTACTTTGGAATAAGATGTTTCTTCCAAGTTTTTATTCCAAGCTTTGGTCGATCTCATTCTAATAAATGGCTATTGTTATTTGTGAGCATGGTGTATTTACACATTTAAATCTGGCAAAATAGCATAGAAGGTCACACAATGACTGCTCCGTGCATTAGATCAATTGACAAAATGGCCAAAAACACACTGATTACGATTTTTGTCTCAATTTATGGTCTGAGTAGGTGCATAATAGCCCATAAGTTACCAGTTACCCCACGTTTATGATTTTCTTCCCTTGTAATAGAGCCAGATCTGTGAAGATATATAGTTTGTACCTTTGATTTTCAATTGGGCAGAGAAAGCAAGAACTCAACCTTGTGTGAGCTCCTTCTCCTTTTAGTAGAGCCAGACCCGTCAAGACATACATATTGTACCTTTGATTTTCATTTTTGGGGGCTTGGTGGTAAGCGAGAACTCATCCATGTGCATGATTTCCTTCCCTTTTAGTAGAGTCAGATCCATGAAGCCATACAGATTGTACACCTGATTTTCAATTAAAGGGAAAAAACAAGAACTTAATCATTAGTTAAATTGAATTCATTCACTGCTATCTACTTCAATTCCATGTTAATGTGATGCAACATCTTGAAGGGATTTGGCGAAGTGGCTAGAGATTACAGCTATTTTGGTTGAAGTTATCAACTGGGTTTATCAGACCGATTCACAACATTGAGATAGTGCAGTCATTCAATAGATATAGGCTGAAGAAATTACAGAAAAGATGTCTATGATGTCTATATTAAACCAGCAAATTTACAAATGGCCATATTTAAAGTGGCAGCCCCACTGTCCACATAAGTATAAGGTTGAGCATGGAAGTACAAGAACCATTGGTATACAGTACATGCTCAAAGTGCAGCTTTAAAAAGGCAGTTGCAATAGAAAACAAATCTACTCTAGGATAAAACAATTGAAGCCGTGAAACAGGTTTGGAAGCTTGCAAAAGAGATGGCTTACCAGAAAAAGAACATGATGGAAATATTTAACAAATGGAACTGACAAACCTTGCATTTGGAACTCAGTTTCACAAATTGATAAATAATTATTACATAAAAAGCTGGAAATAACTTATAGAGATTTATATAGGACAATTAGTTTGGGAAGCTTAATTGACATAGGTCTTAGATGAATATGAAGCCAAAATGGTGTTTCTAATGAAGTCACAAGAGAAGCACTTGAAGCAGTAGAACCAGTTTGAAGGTTTAATAGAAGACTTGAGTATGACCATTGCAATGTGATCTACCTTGTCAAAGTATTTTTATGGTTGGGCTTGTCTCTCCTACTATTTTGGATCAGGTTGGCCAAAAGGGTCCACAACTCATTCACTGAGGCAGGCTATATAGTCTCCACACCCCATGGCGGTGACTTTCACCAAACATACTTTTATCAGATGTTACCTTCTTACATACATACAATCACTCATTGGTCATCCCCATTTCTATCTTCCTGGAAAATTTGGTCTTGGTAAAATGGACATGACACCTTGCAATCTCCCAATCCATTACTGAATATGGCATTCAATGAGACCCCGCATTTTACTTTTGCATGGCATCCTTATTAGGGTACAATATATGACTTGCCTATGGTTTCTTTGTTAGCTTAGGAGCGATTTGTTTGGCTACTGTGACTTTGTTTTCATGCTTTCGATGACCATGACAAAGATGCCCACATGCAGGAATCTCTTTGCGCACACTATCTTCGTAACTCTTATTTTGCAAGCTTTCTGTCTTCCGACATAGACTGTCTGTTCAAACCACTTATTGTTGTGGTGCTGTCCAACAAAATCTGTATGAGTACTGCCACATTTGAGTGGTATACAAACCACATCAAGGTGTCTTAATATAGATTTGGTTCAAAGCATGAGGAAAATAACCATGGATTTATTGGACTTTAGCAAGAATTTGTAATTAATGTACGAGGAAAATTATGCATCTGACCATGAATTTGGATTGGAACATGAATGCAATTATCCATATAGTAGAGTTATTGGGGCAAACCCTTTATGCTCCTAATATCTTTAAGCAAGACATTAGAGTACATGGTCATAATCTGAGGTCATTTCCAACATCATAGTCTTGTTTCTAAATGTGTTAAGCTTCTATATGTAACATACATTGTACAGAAATGTGATGTATAAGTGTTATTTTTGTGTTCTTTGTTAGTTGCAGGCTTATTCAATAGTTCTTGAGCCTCAAGTTGCGATGTTTATTTAGCCTATGTAGCATTTTCCTTGTTTGCAGTGCATTAAGCTGAATGAAGAGCATTTTTAAAATCATCAACATATATCTGCGCAAAAGAATAGGGTTCCTGAGTATGAGTATTCATAACTAATCACTATTTGCATCTTGCAGGCTGGATAGGTTGTCCACCAGCTGGTCAACCTATTTTAAACATAATTCCATCCAAAGTTCCTCTTGGAGAGAACTTCAATGATTATATTATCCCTGGAAAAAGATATTCCTCAAAGCAAGTGGTGCACCGACAACGGGTTTTGGGTAGGGATGTAAGTTTGACATAAATTACTGCCAATTTTGATGTGCTCACTTGCTATGCAGACAATTTTCAAGATCTGGCAGCAAATCTCTTTGTGCTTTCATTTTTTTCTTACAATGTAATTGGTTACTTTTGTTAGATGATTAGTGAAATACTTAGGAAATTCTTGAAAAGCAAGTTCATTGATGATGATTTACTCAGAAATTCATAAGAGTATGTGCATGAATTATTGATGATGTCATCGAGTTCATCATCTGGTTTAGCCTTTACAGGATCCATTGAATCCATTATTGAAGTTGATGATCATTTTTCTTAAAATACTAATTGCTTCTCATGTATTACGGATAAGGATAATTGAAAGAGCGCACTTAACTTTTGTAATATTGATGCTTTACGTTGAATATATTATGTGTATAGCACTTGTTCATCGTAAGTAGGAAAAAGGAAGCAATTTCTTAGGGGTGTTATGTGCCTCTTTGTCTTTGAAGAGTTGCTAGTGGACTGTATGGAGAACATAGACATGTATTGTAAAGGACAGCCCTTATAACTTCATAAGCCATCTAAAATTCTGGAGCCTAGAGCATTTGAGATTTGTGCATAATCATGGAACACTCATTTATGCTGAATAACCATATTTTCATTCTAATAAGGAAAACGGTGATTTCTTAGGGTTGTTATGTGCCTCTTTATCTTTGAAGAGTTGCTAGTGGATTGCATGGAGATCATAGAGATATGTTGTAAAGGGCACATCCCTTAGAAGCGATCTAAAATGTTGGATCTAAGAGCATTTGAGAATTGTGCATAATCATGGAATTCTCATTTATGCTGAATAACCATTTTATCAATGAAATAGGTCCAATTGTAAACAAATGCATCACCATCTTTTGGCATCCCAGGTAAATAAAATACTAGGTAATATCTCACAGGTAGGCAAAAAAATATGGCATGCTTTTCTTGCAATAAACTTTAATATTTCAATGAAGTGTTTAAATTAACTGCATTTGCAATATTTGTAACGATTAGTGGTAAATTTCATGTTTCTAGAGAATATCAAATATTTTACTGCTAAATGTTATAGTTGTCCTTGCCTTCAAATCATAAAGTATTTGAATGACATGTTCAGCTATCCCAATATAGAAGAATAAGTATTTGAATGACACTAATGTGTATCTGCATTCAACACTAATGTAGAATGTGATATGGCTCAGGACAACTTCAAGGATACTTTGCCTGAGGAGCACCCACTTCAGCCTGCAAATTATTGTGAAAGGCCATCCCATTTTAATGTAAGGAGCATCGTTGGATCTTTAAGTAACCTTGCATCTGGGTTTTTGCACACCTTTTCCTAGTTCATGTTTACTTTTTTCAGCAATTGTTCAGCAGGGTGGGCTGAAAATGTAAGTTCAAGCCTTATACCATTTCCACATCTACCATTTCCAGCAGGGTATTCCATAATTTATACCATTTCCACATCTTGTCTAAGGGTTTTATACCTCTCTAGTTTGCGAAGTCAAGCATATCTTGTCATTTTTGGAGAATTCTGCCTAGGGACCCAAAACAATTACTTGGTGCATGAGGTTCCTGGGACTGTGTATTTCATATTCTGGTCGAGTCCATGTGTTACACAACATTCCTGTTGCTTATGTGTTTATTTCATCTAGCAGAATGGTAGCCTTCATAGTTCGCACTCTTTGCAAAAGCCTAAGGGATTAATCATCTCTACGAGCTGTTGTTTGCAGAGATGCTAAGGACGGCAAGATCTTGAAATAGTGCTTGAATATAATTGATGTGGTGTTATGATCATGGAAGACGTGGTAAACAGTTCAGAAGTGTATGAAGGATCTTGTAACGAAAAAACAAGTTTGCAACACTTGCTGATTGTTTTTGAATTAATCACAAATCTTGCGAGCTACATATTCGTGTTGCTCTCACGCCATCCCACTTGCATCTTCTTGCATGTATAATGACGTGCATAAACAATGAATAGTCTGTTTTCTATGATATCAGAGCTTGGTGTTAGGGGTTGTCTTAGTGGTGTTTAGTTTGAATAAAGAATAAGATCCTTCAAGCTTGGTAGTATGTTTGAATAGGGTTAAGAGTGAAGTAGGAATATGTAAAGGCCCATGTGTGTTGTATTGATTTGTATCTTCACGGAAGTGTGTATTTGGTCTCCATTGATTTTTTTGATTGAATGCCAAAGCATTACAATGGGCACTGACTTACATAGATTGTTGGCATCTCTGCCTGTGTCTTGGAGAAACATATAGCGAAATTACAATACTGAGTACACGTACATGTTAAGTCAGTGAGCACCTTCAGCTAAGCAGCCACAGGTAAGGGGCATCCACACTGTCAAAATTACCCTGGGCATGATCCTGGCCTCAACTGCTTGACTCTCCATGTCGGGTGTCACAGGCCTTTGCATTCAGCAAGAATTGATCCCTGGTGGGCTCTATGTGAGCCAAACAACTTCACTAATGGACCAAACGGCCATTAACTCCATTGATTTTTATGTGTGCTAGTGTTGCGCAAGAATGAAATAGAAGTATGTTGCTAACTAAAATTTGAGCATCATACTTGTATGTGCAGACTTAGATAATCTCAAGTGGTTGGTGGCAATTCTATTCACCTCAAGCCTGGAATCGCACCATCTGGTATCAGAGTTGTTGAGAATCCTTCCTTTTGAGTTGTTAGAAGAGAGAGAGTTGAGTTAATTGGAGTGTAAGTGAACTCCCACACTGCAAAGTTCAGGTGCGAATGGTTGAAAAGAGTACAAAATGTATCACAAAGGAATACCCTTTGGAAGAGGACAGGCACTGCAAGTTGCATATCTTGTTGCTGATTGTAGAGAAAATTTGATTCCTGGAAGAGAGTTGCTAAAGCTTGGAAGGAAAGAAGAGGAACTATGGCTGAGTAAAAATATATTTTCAGAAATAAGTGAAAAGTTGGAGGTAAGTGTTGCAGATTGATTATAGATCATGCCAGTGTGGATAATCTAGTTTCTACTGTGATGGTACAAAAGTTGGGTTTGAAATGTGATCATCAAGTGACTGTGTTAGAACAATGTAAAGTGTACTTTCAGAGTGGAAGTTATCAAGATGAAGTGTGGCATGATGTGATACCTATGGATTCTTGTCTTGTCTTGTTGGGTAGACCATGGCAATATGACAAAATTATTGTGCATGATGGAAGATGGAATACTATACAGATTAGAAAGGATGAGAAAAGGTTTGAGTGGCTTCTAATAAAGGAGGAAGAAGAAAGTAACATTAAGGTAATGTTGCCTTCAACTAAAGAATTCTTGAAGTAAAGAAGGCAAGTATGGAGAGATAGTGCTAAGTGGTTTACCAAGTGAAATACCCCCAATGAATCATATTTGTCTTTATATGGATTTGATGCCTAGTGATAGTTTACCTAACAAAGCCCCACATAGAATGAGTCCACCCATAAGAGAAGAATGAATAGTCAAGTGCAAGTGTTATTTAATAGAGGCATAATTAAAGGAAGTTTGAGTCCGTGTACTTGAGTAATGTTGACTCCATAGTTAAAAAATTGTTATCGACAATTAATCGACAGGCAAAATTTTGACTCAGAAATCGGTAATAGACAATTTCTCAATAATTTATCGGCATTAATCAACAACTTATCTCTGCTTTAAAAACATTTAAATTCATGAAATAAACTTAAATTAAATGTAAAACATTGTTAAATGACATGAGAAGTGAATCTATAGAATGCCATAGGCCCATAAGTATATTTTCTATTAAGTTTTGACCAAAAAAGAGTACAAACTCAAAGTACAAAGTTTGCAAACTACAATGCTCATAGAGTCATGTGACTTTTGAAGTATCAAATTATCAATAATATTCCATTTCATCAAGCACACCTAAAATAAGTTTGTTGCGGTTGCCTCGCGGAAGTGGAAGGTAAAGATTCTTCCTCTGCAACACCAACATCGTCATCTGCAAACATATCATCTGGATCCTCACCAACTCTTAATGCCCTTGATGTTATTGCTTCTTCAGTCTCCCTCTCCAAATTTGCTATCTCCTCCGTAGTAAACATAGGCTCCACATCATCAACAATCCAGTCATCATATGGATCGATGTCAACCAAGTCAATTGCATCATAACTTTGTGCCCCCTCCACTTGTCTCACACAAAGACGAAGATTGTATTGCACGAAGACAAGGTCATTGAGGTGTTGTGTTGTCAACTTGTTGCACTTCTTTATGTGAACAACTTCAAACATGCTCTAATTACGTTCACATCCAAAAGCACTACACGATTGACAAAATGCGATCGCTAGCTTATGAAGATTTGGTGTTTTTGCACCATAATCTTCCCACCACAAATCTGCAAATAAGACATTTATAATTTTGTAAGTTAACTAGGCTTGAATAAATGAAATAATTCTAGACTTCTAGTATCTAGTTCTACACATAACGAGACTAAATACAAATGACTCAATTTGTTTTTACTTGGCTGAGCAGTGTTTCTTCTTTTCACACAGAGCCGAAGAAAAGAGCCTCCCCTCTGTAGTCTTGTAAATCTGCAACGTGTATACAATTGCATCTCTAATATCTTTGTCAGATACCATCCTCTCTATGCATGTATTAAGGCCATCCATAACCTCCTCATCAACCTTAAATGAAGGGGAATAGAAAAACTTTGGATTTAGGTAGTACGCTGTTGCATGTATATGTCGATGGAGTGTCTTGTTCCATCTCCGATCAATTATGCACCAAATGGGTTCATATTTTCGCTGATTTTGCCCATGATATTTAGCTATGACCTCTTTGGCCACGTCCATAGCCTCGTACAAATAACCCATTGGGTTTTTCTCCCCATCCACCATTCGTAGAACTCAAACCAAAGGTTCTGACACCTAAAAATAAATAAATAAATTTACAATCAAAATTAAAAAAATGATACATAAACGAATATTTAAGGTTAGGTTACCTTTATGATTTCTTTAATTTACATATCATTGAAAACAATCTTCACCAACCTTTCCCCTTCGACCTTTCTAGCATTGAGAGACTACAACCATTGTGTGCTTACAAACATTTGCCTAAGGGATGTTAGTGAGACTGCATGTAATGAAGTTTGTGGCAAATTGTGTGACCCTCGATTACAAGCTCCTTTCCATTTTTGTGCTCTCTCATCAAGTTTAGCACACAAGTGCGATTATAGATGAACTTGGTAATATTTCTTGCGTTTTTCAAACATATTTTTCACCCATGAGAGTTTGTCCATGTCCTCTAATAAGAGATCCAACCAATGGGTTGCACAAGGGGTCCAAAAAGTGTAGGGTGCCTCTCCTCAAGAAGTCTCCCATTACATATACTGTTGCATTGTCTGTCACAACTTGGACGAAATTCTCCATGACCACCTCCTTCACCACCTCATCTAACATATCACACAAAGTGTTTGCAGTTTTCACTTGGTGGGAGGCATCAATTGACTTCAAGAAGACCAATTGCCCACTTGAAGCCACTAGGAAGTTAATCAATGTGCGATTTTTTCCATCCGTCCACCCATAAGACAATGGTGCAACCTTTTTTTTTGCCATACATTTTTTTGCTCTTTTACAAGAGTTTTGGTATGCATTGCAAAATCCTCCAACAATGGGCCACTCAAATCATGGGGAGTAGGAGCCTTGAACCCCTTCCCGACAACAATCAATGCAGTGACCAAATTATCCCAATATGGACTTTTTGCCACATTGAAAGGAATGTTGTTGTAGTACCAAAATTTTGTCATGACTATTCCTGCTTCATTGTGCATTTCTTTATTCCAAGCGGTACCTTCAAGTGAAGGTTGTGACCCAGAATATTTTGAGGGATAAAAATGTAGGTGAATTGCTTTCGGTGGATGAGCCCCTTTTCGTGTCCGACCCCCACAGTTGGGGCAATAGAAGAGCCCTCAACTTTCCTTTTTTTTTTCCTCTGCATAAGCCACAAGGAAAGCAGACAACTCTCTTTGAGCCTCAGGTGGTGCTTGTGTGCACACCATCACTTCATTCCCTAATATTCGTGCAATGTGGAACTTAAGGTGATAGACACCTCCACTCATCTTCATTTCACAATAATTACATACAACACAATTGCCTTCTGCTCGTTCACAATGCTTCCAAGAGGGGTCTTTTGAGTTAGGCTTACTAAGAGTAAATGAACTCCTAATAATATGCCGACACCATTCTAAAAAACAAAACAAAACAATTTTGTCTTAGTTTTACAAGTCTTAGAAAAATCAAATTGCATGACGAAATTAGGAATAATATTACAAATTGCATGAAGAAAGAATTACAACAAAGGTATATATGTTTTAACTTTTGTGACTTGTCCCTAAACAAGATGAAATTTGTTTGGGAGCTATAGGAAGAGGTTAAAAATTAAAATAAGGTTATCAATTTTTCTGAAGCCTAGTTGGATGGTTTGTTTTGTCTTTCATTCTCTCTCCATTTGGCAACTAAATGTAAACTATTTTAGACATTCATAGTCGTTCTTTGTTGAACATTATATCAGGGGCAAAGATAAAAGTTTAAAACGCGCCTGCTGAAGATCTAAATTCTAAACAAATATATTATTCGATTGTGCAAATCATGATTTAATTTGCAAAAGTTTTTGAAGGAACAAATCTTACACAATTCCATTTGAACCAAAATAAAACCATGATGCAAAAATGCACATTTTATCGGACCTATTTCTAGTATTTTGTATTGTAGATAAGTGTGCAGATTTAGGGCACACATTTATATTCCTAGTATTTCATATTGCAGCATGAAGTTTGATGACAGTCATGATTTTCACCATTCGTGACCAAATATGAGAAAACTCTACAAAACGAAAGACTGGAACATAAATGCAACAAGTTCGAAGCTGTATATTATCACTTATCAGAACATACATGAGAAAATTGCTACCATATCGATTGGGAATAAAAAAGGGAAAACACAAAAGAGTGTGATTGTCGAGGACCAAATCGACTGTGAATAAATGCATGAATAAGAAGAAACGTCTAAGGAGATTCGAGAACATGAGTTTTCTATTCGTCTTTTGCAGTCACATGAAGGAAAACATGAAGGACACGATCTCCATTTCATGATTTTCGAGACATAGACAAGTCACAAATAGGAAGTTGGTCTCGCTTTGAAGTTGTTTTGAGGTCGTGAAGCATTGAAAAGTCGAGACATTCAAAAGACAAGAAAAACAATAGTTAAACCTGTTAATCTTGCTCGAAACTTGCTCCTCCCGGTCGAAACCCTAACAAAACAGGTATGATGAATTCATGCTAGAGAAAATTGTTGTAAAATGCTTGAAAATTCCATGTTTTTTTCCTGTTTGAACGTTTTAAACCTACTAGTGCATTTTCCACGATTTTTGGAATGCTTTTTCACGATTATTATTGGTTTTAATCATCGGAAACCGCCGATAATTCAGAAGGACCAAAGTTGTGATTTTTGCAACAATTACTTGTTTTCCTATTTGCATACTATAAATCGTGATTTACCATCGATAAATCACGATTCTCTAACAGAGGTTGACACTCAAGAAGGATGGACAATATAGAATGTGCACAAATTCTAGAGTTATCAATACGATTGCTATTATGTACAAATGACTTGTAGGAATTCTTAAGTAGTGCAAAGTATTAATCCAAGATTGACTTGAAGAGTGGTTGGAAAATTGCATTTAGAACAAAGGAAGGATTATGTGAATGGTTGGCCCTAACACAATCACGAGATCAATGAATGAGGTGTTGATACCATTTTGGCAGATTTGTTATAGAATAGCTTGATGAAATCTATTTTCATTAAGACAAAGGAAGTGCCTATGATGAGTTTAAAATAAGTTTTGGAGAATTTGAAGGGAGAAAAGCAATGTTTTAAAAACAGCCAGAATCGAAACTGAAACGGAAATCAACTTGTTTGATTGGTTCAAAAATAAATGGCATGGACCAGCGGAAAAATTGGCTCTGGGGACCATTACGCACCTAATTGGTCGAAACCGCTTCAAACTAGCCATTGCGCTTCAAACCGGTCCTACATTGTAATGCGGTGTGTGGGCATTAATAAACAAAAAATCCAACTTTCTAGTTGGCTTTATTTAACCCTATACTCTAAAATAATGTTATATAGAGACTCCCCCTCCTAATGCGTCACACCCTCATTGAGCGTTTGGGGTATTGGGGCTGCATTGAAGAATTGTGATTTGGAGTGAGCTTGGAGTTTGTTTGGCATTCCTTGTGGGCTATTTGGGGTGGATGGCTTTGGATGATGACCCGCTAGTAAAGAATGAGCAGGACATAGCAGGACACAAGCTGTGCTATTACAATTGCTGCACATGTCCATGAGGAGTCCAACTTCGAGATAGAGGAGCATGATGACATTGACGGGGTGAGGATCCAATTCTTAGCGAGTAACGAGTTTGATCACTTTGATGATTCATGATTTGATCATTGGTATCGGATGTCTAGTAGCTTGAAGCATGTTATTTTTTTGGACTCTAGTGGCCATTTAGAGCCTCATTGTTTATGCATTTTGTTTCGGATATGTATTGCACTCGGTGCCGTTTTGTTAGCATTGGAGAAAAGTTGTTGATAAATTTGAAGAGGTGTTCATTTATTGAGGAAGAGCTTATATACTTGGGCTTTGTGATTTCCTGAGAAGGATTGAAGATGGATTTAGAAAAGTTCAAAACAATATTAGAGTGGCCTACTCTTAAAGAGTACCAATGAGGTAAGAAGTTCTCATGATTTAGAAAGTTTCGTAGGAAGTTCATAAGAAATTTTAGTGGTATTTGTGCACCATTGTTGGAGTGGATGAAGAAAGGAACGTTCAATTGGATGATAGGAGCTGAGAAAAGTTTTGAGCTTTTGAAGAAGTTTAAAGAGAAACTTGTATTTGCGTTGTGTGATTTTGATGAAGTGTTCCAAGTAGAACCACAGCTTGGTGTAGTCTTGAGTCGAGAAGGGAAGTCAATTGTATGTATTGGTGAGAATATGTTACAACCTTGAAGATGAGATGGACACTCTAGAAGTGTATGAAGGATCCCGTAAGGATTGTTTGTGTTAGGTATTGAAAAATAAAGCAAAGAATGAGGAACACACAAATAAGTTTACAATGCCTATTTATTACTTCTAATATTGATTAACATAATATAAAAATTTGTATTTAAATATTTAAAAGTTATTCAATGAAATTGATTGATTTTAATTGTATTTAATGTTTTTAGGTACTTTCAAGATTAGAATTCAATGTTTTTGGTAAAAATTACAGCTTTTTAAAAGTAAAAATTTCATAATTTTTTTAAAGATATTTTCTTAAAATAAGGGACGTCCTCTCGAAGTCCTCAAAACATTTGGGACGTCACTAAAATCTAGGGGATGCGTCCTTGCGTAACACTTGGTTTCACGTTCTTTAGATTTCTAGTTTACATCGTAGGAATCCATCGTCTGTGATTTAACATCTATAAGTGCCCAATGCCATATTTTTGGACTGCTTTTTTATATTTTTTTGAAATTTACATTTTTTCAAAAACAGATTTTCATAAAACAACTTTTCGAAAACCAGCTTTTTGAAATTTGAATTTTTGAAAATGCTAGATGTTGCATCTTCAAAATTTGTTTCTCATTCTTTAGTTGTCTTTTTAATGTGGGAATCCAATGTCTATTGATTTAACATCTCTGGAAGTGGCCAACAAAACGTTTTCTAGAGGACAAATTTACATTTTTGAAAAGCAGCTTTTCTAAAAACAGCTTGTCGAAAGTGCTAGATGTCACGTTTTCAATTTTTTTGATTTTCACATTCTTTAGATTTCCTTATTACACTGCGAGAATTCAAGACCTGTCAATTTTACAACTTTAGAAGTGCTTGGCAATATGTTTTCTGGAGAACATATAAATTTTTCTAGAAATAATGTTTTCCAAAAGATGGCTTTTCCAAAAACAACTTTTTGAAGATGTCTTATTTTCAAAATTTTGTTTTATGTTCTTTACATTTGCATTTTACACTGCAGGAGTCCAATGTCCATTGGTTTATCATCTTTGGGATTGCCCACCAATATATTTCCTAAGGGCAATATCTTTTCGGAAATTGAAAGTTTTGGAAAGCATTTTTTTGAAAAATAGATTTTTGAAAGTGCTAGATGTTTTCACATTTTTGAATTTGTTCGAGTTTTATGTTCTTTAGGTTTCCATTTTACACTATGAGAATCCATGGTCCCTCATTTTTAACATCTTAGGAAGTGCCCAATGATACTTTTTGAAAAGCAATTTTATGTTTATTTGAAAAACAACTTTTTGAAAGTGCTAGATGTTGTGTTTTTGAATTAGTTGAGTCTTACATTTATTAGATTTGCATTTTACGCTATAGGAATCCAACAATTGCTGATTTAACATATCTAGAAGTGCCCAACAATATGTTTTTGGAGGTCAATTTTTCATTTTTCTAATATTTATGTTTTTAACAAACAACTTTTGAAATGTTTAAAGTTTCATGTTGTGTGGATTTCTATTTTATACTGTGGGAATCCAATGTTCATCGATTTAACAACTCTGGAAATTCCGAACAATACATTTTCTGAAGGCCAATTTTATGTTTTTGAAAAGCTACTTTTTGAAAGTTCCAGATGTTGCAATTTTGAAATTTTCGAGTTTTATGTTTTATTAGGTTTGTTGATTTAACATCTTTGGAAGTGCCCAAGAATACAATTTTTTGAGGGCAATTTTACATTTTTGAAAAATGGCTTTTCAAAAGTGCTAGATGTGTTTTTGAGATTTTCAAGTTTCATGTTCTTCAGATTTTCATTTAAAACGATCAATGTTCGTCATGGAAGTTTAAGTTTTTAAGAATAAAAGCTTTTCCAAAAGTGATAGATGTAGCATTTTCAGACTTTTTGGGTTTCACATTCTTTAGGTTTCCATTTTATACTTCATGGATCCAATGTCCATCACTTTAACATCTTTGGAAGTTTTGAATGATATAATCGCCGTAGGGCGATTTTATGTTTTTTTTTTGAAAAACAATTTTTCAAAAGTGCTAGATGTCGTGCGTTTTCAAAATATTCAAGTTTCCCATTCTTTAAATTTCCATTTTACACTGCTTGAATATTAATCCAATCAAAAAACAACTTTTAGAAAGTGCTAGATGTCACATTTTCAAATTTTATGAGTTTCACATTCTTTAGCTTTCCATTTTCCATTGTGGGAATCCGATGTCCGTTGATGAAAATTATAAATTTCTAGATGTGACGTTATCATTTTTTTGAGTTTCATATTCTTTAGATTTCCTTTTAATACTACGGGAGTCCAACATCTGTCGATTTAACATCACAAGAATTGCTCGACAATCAATTTTTTGAAGGGCAAATTTACAATTTTTAGTGATTTTTTTTTTTTTTGAAAGTGATAGATGTTTCAATTTTGAATATTTTGTGTTTCATGTTCTTTAGATATCAATTTTACATCGTGAGAATATAATGCTCATTGATTTAACGTCTTTGGAACTGCCCAACAATACCTTTTTGGAGGCGAATTTCATGCTTTTCAAGAAAAAGCTTTTGGAAGCACTAGATGTCGTGTTTTCAATTTTTTCGAGTTTCATGTCCTTGACGATTTTGATTTTGCTTTGCGGGAATCTAACATCCTTCGATTTAACATATCCAAAAATGCCCATTAATACAATTTTTGGAGGGCAATTTAACACAGTTTTACGTTTTTCAAAAAAGAGCTTTTCAAAAGAGCTAGATGTTGTGTTTTGGAAATTTTCGAGTTTCATGTTCTTTAGAATTCCATTTTACACTGGCAATCCAACGTTCATCACTGAAATTTATGTTTTTCCAAAAAACAGCTTTTCGAAAATGCTATATTTTGCTTTTTCATTTTTTCTGAGTTTCAGGTACTCTAGATTTCCATTACCACGGGATTCCAACGTCCGTTGATTTAACATTTCTTGAAGTGCCTGACAATATGTTTGTCTGAGGGCAATTTTACATTTTTCTGCAATTTACCTTTAACTAAACTTTGAACGTCGATTCACTAAATTAACAATTTAATTGTTCTCATCTATAGGTAATTGAAAACACAAGATAAATCAAGATCGTAATATGAAAGATTTTAATTATCAAAATTAAATCAAAAAATAATTTTGTTATTTTATAGACTTGAATAACTTTTGTTTGGTACTAAGTTTTAATGGGTCATATATCGTGTGCTTGTTGGTGCCTTTGCAATCATCATGATTATTGTGTTAGGCGCACTAAAGCTTTTAATGGCATACCATTGAAATCCCTCCCGATATTATTATTTGGATACACATCTGTAATGTAGTTCTTGTTGATACTCAGGTCTTTTGAGCATGAAGGCATTGCTGTTTGTGAATAGAAACTGACTTACCTGCTCTCCTTGAAAAAGGTACACTCTTCTTTATAGAGTGTGAGTAGTTGCTTACAGTGATAGAAAAACTGTGCATAGTGTGAATGGAAACTCTTGGAGGTTGGTCCTCCATATGTATTTCTTCAGCACCATCCAATTTGATTCTTCTATCTTCTGATTGCTCAATTTATCCTTGCCTTATTTTTGTTAAAAGTGCTGTTCAATTCCATTCCTTTTCAAGGGCAGTATGCATCAATTGGAGGCTTACAATTCAATATGGAGAGCAGTGTGTTAATATTTTCTCACCTCACCATGGTTGCAACTTATGGAATAAAACATGTTTAAAACCTTTGAATGGGAAAGAATATTATAATATATAAATAATATATCTTCGTTGATATATAATAAGTGATATTACCATAGTAGCCTGAAGTTTTGGAAGAAAACCTTCTCATGAGCTATCGTTCAACTCTATTTTATCAAATCAGCAATCCCCTCACTCACAACCAGATCTCCATGTCATCAAAAAGCCAAGGGCTGATTGGTGAACGGTTTTCTATTATGGCCTTTTCTATAAGAAGTTCCATTTCCAACATTCTCCCACTTGTTGAAAACTTTCCATAGGGTGTACCGAGGCTATATAATCAGCAACTTAGGGTAGTCATGCCCATTAATTTTCCGCACTAAATTTTTTTCTTAGTACTTACAAACCTTTGTCAGTGAATCATGTATATTGCTGCCTGAAGCTCACCATGCAAAAAGGCTATCTTAATATCCATTTGTTCTATTTCCATATCGAAAGCAATAATAATAGCTAGAAGAAATCTAATAGAATGTAACTTAGCAATAGGAGAAAAATCTCACCAAAATCAAGTCTCTCTACATGCAAGAACCCTTTTGCTACTAGGAGAGCTTTATACTTCTCCATTTTCCCTTCTGCATTGTACTTCTTAAATACCCATTTACAACCAATAGGTTTTCTTCTAGGAGGTAATTTTACCAAGTCCCATGTATGATTCTTATTTAAGGACTCCATTTCTTCCTCCATAGCCTTCTTCCAAGACTTATTTTCTTTTGAGCCAAAAGCCTTCTTTACAGTTTTCGAGTCATCATAAGTAACAGACAAAATTGATGAAGGAAATGCAAAACAGAATTTGGAAGGGCTATATCTATAAGACGCCCTTCTTATTTGATATGATCTTCTCAAGACTAGAGTTCCTGGTTCTGTATTTTCTGGGTCTTCCTTTGCTTCATTTGAATCTTCCTCTTGTAAGTCTCTCTGGTTCATCTTTTGTAGCTGCATCAATCAGACACAAATTCACCCTCTTCTTGTCCACGATCATCCTTTGGTTTTGCTTCCTGCTTTGGAATCCCCTCAACTTCTCTGAAGATTTCATTATGATTGTAAACAACCTTCTGAGTTTTATCTATGTATTTGGGCTTCATAAATATAATGGATCAGTTTATGGGGCAAATGGCTTGAGTTACCTTATGGTTTCCTTAAGTTTCTTTCTCAGCCCTAGTCGCATTTCTTTATTTAAATTCAGATCTGTATGTTACTTTATTGGTATATTTTCTATAAGTTGCATTTAGTGGTGGGATTTGCCAAAACTCCCATTGGGTGTCAAAGGTGTCCTTTTGGGGACACTACAGTACATATTCCCTTCACGGAATTTGCCAAATTTAATTAAATATTATCTAAATTTAATCTTTCAAGTATCCCAAGTTCAGCAAACAAACCTGCTCACATCTAAAATTATTTTTTATCACACAACCTCCAAGTGTGTTGAGTGCGTCAGAGTAGCAGTCTGAATGAGGTAAAACAAATAATGAACACTTTAGTCTCCAAATATGTTTACTATCAAGCATTTTCTTAAGACAGATCATCTTCTTACGCTGCATAACATGTAAGTGACGGGCTTGTAAAAATATTATCAAAATCTTTACTATTTGCTATGTTCCCGCTAGGTTGCCAGGAACATGCTACAATCATATTCTTTAGAACTCCAAGTTTTATACGTATACTTAAATTATTTTCTTTCAAGTCATAAAATGTGAATGGCAATGTGTAACTAAGGTCCTTCCTTGTAAATATTCCCACATGCATTTTAAACATCCCTAGAATTTCTATTTTTACATGTTTGGAAATTTCCTAGTTGTATTTGCATAGACAGCCTATTTCCATTTTTCGCTGTGAACATAACTAGGGCATGTTGTTGGCCTTGATTGTGGGTAAAGCATGGACTCTGTTTTCCTTGAACGCTTTTAAATTGAATGCTATCCCTATTATATTACTTTTAAAGAACAAAAATATGAAATTAGGTACATCTATGAAAACTAATTTAAGCCAGGATTGTTGCTTGATTTTTGTTATTTATGGCGATCGTGGAGTTATCAACAACCTACTCAATTCTTGATTGCATGCTGACAATTGGAGATTGTTTTGATATTTTTGCTTATCCAATATCAAATGTTTAATGCAAAATTTGGATTTTCATACTAAAATATTTCAAAGGTAAAGATGAAATCCATCACTGCTTGTTTGATTATAGCTATTTTAAATTTTTATTTTTTTAGTATATACTTTTGGCAGGTGGGCATGGTAATAGATCTGACTAATACTATGCGCTACTACAAGATATCAGAATGGAAAAACAATGGTATCAGACATCAGAAGGTATACTTTTTGTTTTTCAACTTACCAAGTAATTTTATTGCATTGGCATCAATGGAGGTATTCTATATATGACTTCAAATAAATCACTTTTCTGTTTAATTTCAGATTGCTTGCAAAGGTCGAGATGCAGTTCCTGATAGTATGTCTGTGAATACTTTTGTGTATGAAGTAAGTATATTGTTTTCAGAAAGATTGAGAAAATTGTGTGAAATGAAACCTGTTCATATCATTTTAATATGCACTTACTGAAATTTAAGGTTGGGAGAAAATAGCATGGATTTCAAATGGGTTGGGTTTTTTGCATTCTTCTTGATGTCTACCATGATGTAAGTGCTAAATTTATTCATGCAGCTTAGCAAAACCTCATGCAGTTTTTTTTTGTAAGATGCACTTAGGCTCCAATGTCTTGTGTGCTTCAAAATTCTGCAGAATGGCCCTGTTCACCTTATTTCCATGCTATTGCTTGGCTACTTTAAATGCTATGATAATAAGAAGATTGATGTATTCTGATTAAAGTGTAATGCATTCCCTACATCACCACTAAAGATATATTAAATCATGCACAACTGTTTGTGCGTTTTCTACCGATAAGTTCCTTTTAGTGTCTAATGTCATTCATTGTGATGTCTCTCTCTCCATTCACAGTTTTCATGTCAAGGTTTCTTCAAATTGTTTGCTTTAATGGCCAATAAACGAGTAATATACATGTTATAGTAGTTTAGTTACATATTTGAATTTCGTCACAAGGAATGTTTTGTGCAGGTATCAAAGTTTATGCAATCTAACAAGCAGAAGAAGCAGAGCAAGTATGTTTTGGTTCATTGCACCCATGGTTTCAACCGCACTGGATATATGATTGTCAATTATCTTGTTCGCACTCAAGGCATGTCCGTCAAAGAGGTATTGAATAAGTTCTGAAAAAAATAGTTTCTTTTACAGGCATTTGCTTGTAAGCTTTTGCATGTCTGTCATTAGTAGTCATTTTCTAGCATATTAAATTTGTATCCTTTATACTTGTAGGCTGTGGAGCGCTTTGCTGCTGCAAGGCCTCCAGGAATTTACAAGCCAGATTATATTGATGCGTTGTTTAGGTGCTATAATGAAAGAAAACCAGAATCAGTTATTTGCCCTCCTACACCAGAATGGAAAAATCAAGTTGTTGATCTTAATGGCAATGGCATTGAGGATGAAGATGATGATGGTGACATCCTTGCTGCTCTGCAG
Organism: Taxus wallichiana var. yunnanensis; assembly: GCA_018340775.1. Taxonomy (NCBI): domain Eukaryota; kingdom Viridiplantae; phylum Streptophyta; class Pinopsida; order Cupressales; family Taxaceae; genus Taxus; species Taxus wallichiana. Next base: position 627,858,507 of record CM031234.1, read on the forward strand.
GTAGGTAGTATTTTTATTGATTCTAGAACCGAGTTTTGTGGATGTGTTCTAGAATATTGTTTTTCAACAATGTTTTGTCCGTGCCCCAAAGTGGCAAGTTGTGACATGCTTCACAATCCAAATTGTCTTTGACGTTCATTGATTGTTGAAACATATTGTACTAGTTTTTAAGAGTGGAAAGTAAACTTAAAATGAACAAATTACTTGGTAATACTTATCTACCCAAGCATCCACTAGTCTGCCAAAACATATACAATTATACAACAATGTGATTTTGATTATTGAAATTTGAAAGATGAGATGAAAGAAAATTTGATTTTATAGTCCAAAAAATGTTTGTCATAAAATTTGAATTTATAGCATAGTTGCCTAAGTCTCGGGGATGTGGGCACTGGGGGACAGAGGGACGGCAAAAAAAATCCCCAAAAATTGGGGACGACAGTCGTTAACGACTATTAAAATAATATATAAAAACTATAATTTAATGTCTTCAATATTATTTTTCAATGTTCTTTGTAAAAATAACATATTTTTAAAAATAAAAACATCATAATTTTTTTAAAGATTTATAAATAAAAGGGGGCGTCACCTCAAGTCCCCAAAAATGTTTGGGATTTCCAAGATGTCACTAAAATCTAGGGGACACGCCCCTGCGTAACATTGATTTATAGTTCAAAAATGTTGTTCGTTTACAAAAATATGGATGTCGATATTATTGACCATGACATCAATATAATAACATATTTAAAGGCAATGGAGGTTCTCGGTCAAATACCGAACTCAAGTTCAACGCTAATGAAGCAATGTGTATTACAATAGTGGAACAATCAACTCATGTGCCAAACCAAGTAAAGCCGAGGACGGTTTATAGTGGGAGGGGGATTGTCTATGCCATTCACAATCGGGTGGCAATGACCGTGAATAAAGTCTACAAACGCAACAATGAGGACTTAGTTGATATTTATATATTTCAGTTTGTGTGGGGATTAATATGTGTAATTTTGTTGTATCGGTGAGAAGTCCAACGCTCATTAAGTGTGAATAAGTGATGTGGGTGTAACCATTCCCGTTTCTTGAGTTGATATACTTGATGGAGAACTAGTGTATGCCTATGTGTAGTGGAGGATGAACAAGTGTTGTACCTTCACATAGTTTGTGTAGCCACATGTTCCTATTGTGAACTAAGTGTATGCCTACATGGAGTGGAGGATGAACAGGTGTGTTGTACCTTCATTTAGTCATGTAGCCACGTGTTCCGTGTTCATACAAAGGGGGAATGTCGATAATTTATTGTTAGTACTCACATTATTGTTGTGTGTGGGACATTAATTAGATGTATGGGTTATTTGTGTAAGTTTGGGTTGCCCGAATATGGGTACGAGTACGAGTATATGGGTTCGTCGATTTTCAAAAACCGTTGGGTACAATATGTCTTGGGTATGTTTGTACATATAGACATATATATTATATACATACATAAATACACACAGACACACACCCATTTTAGTCATTTTTTTGTCCATAAGAAATACAAAACTTGAAAAATATAGTAGGATCACGGTTAAAACCATTCAATATGCTTAAAATTTAACATTTTCATTAATCATGTGGCAATATGAATACAAATAATTAGAATATATCATCTAGATTTTCCTCAAAACCAATAGATCTTTAGATTAAGAATTATTTAGAAGAGAGATTATTTACAACCGATCTTCCTTTGGATGTTGATTCTCTGATTTCCTCCCATTTCATCAAAGCATTCTTCTCATTATTACGTAAAAAAATTCACGATTCTGACTAATCTTTTTTAATACCTTCATGAATAAATAATAAAGATATCAGCTAAAACGAATAGGCTATAAAACTGGTCGGAGAAGCTTTTTCCATCCCTTGATATTCATTCCCTTTATATGAAGCCAACTTATTCGAAACTACTAATATAGTTATACCATGAACATTGTTCGGCCCCACCTTCAACTAAAAGGACTCCCAAATATTTACAAGTTCAGTAATTTGGAATCTTAGAATCAATTCAATATTCAGTAGTTTATGAAGAGAAGTATTTATGAAGAAAATATTTGATTTCAAGTATTAGTTTATGAAGAGAAGTATTTACAAAGAATTTAAAAAAATAATGCTTTTGATCCGGTATATCCGGGATGTACCCAGCGTAACCAAGTTGTATTGGTACCATACCGATCACGGTACCCGACATTGTATGTAGGGTTTACGGGTGTACCCATGCTTCTTAGGTGTAAATGTAAGTGAACATATCTGTTATAGGTGTGAATGATTGAGTTTTACATGAGTAAGACAACTCACTCTAGATAAAGTTAAGTAGAGATATTGTAGGTTGTGTCACGGGGTTCGGCTGGATTTCAAGGAAAAAGTTCGAAATCCGGCGAACTTCAAAGCTGTCTTACAAAATCGCGATTATTTGGCCATATTCGGAAAAAAAAACTAGAAGTCGTAAAAAAACCCTACAATTCGTGCCTAACGTCGTGTGCAAGATTTTGAACCTTAAAAACTCTGCCCGTCAAGTCCCTGCGATGAGATTCTGAACCTTTTCACCAATGTTTAACGTGGCCTGCGAGTAGAGTGGTGGCATCAAGGGCACACGAATTTTCAATATCTCCTCTTTCCTTGTTTATAATAACTTTATATTGATACGAATGCCATAAAAGATAGGTAGTAGTATTTACGGTTAGGTTTTTTAAAATCTCTTTTTTTTGGTTTTAAGTTTTACTTTTTTTAACTTTTTAACTTTTCTTTTTTTAGTTAAATGTATGGTTACTCGAACTTGAACACGAACACAACCTTGTGACATAGTATATAAGTGTGTTATAATTAAAATTTACATATTATAATGGATTTAAATTTGTAATAATATTATTCTATTTATTAATTATATTAAAAAATTTGCAAATTATAGTAGTCGAATTTAATCACGAATTTTTTTACCGAATTTTATCATTGCCGAACTTAATCCGAATTTAATCCTCGCTTGAACACGAACCTGGTGACTTAGATTGTAGGGATCTCGGGGAGAGATAGGCCTTAACTCCATACTTGTAGAATTCAAGGATACTATACATGTGACCATTTCTATTGAATAATTAATCAGAGTTTTATTGTGCAATTTCTACCAAATTTTACAGTTGAGACACAAGCACCCAATATGGTGACTATCAAACATATTCAATTGGTTATAATTTATGGGTCACAGCTCGTAGATTATGAGTAGTGATCCAATATTTTCAATTTGTGTTATTTAATTTTTCTGCTTTTTTGAAGCTTTTCAACATCGAGATGTAAGAAGCCTTGTTCAAACATTTATTTGTAACTAAGGGATTTCACTTCATTTTCAAGAACAAAAAAATTCTCAACTAGTTTACACTGTATGATTAAATAGAGTCTGAAGACACAACCTTTTTCCAAGTAGATACTTTCGAGGCATTTCATGATTTAAAACTTGACCCTCTTTAGGGGACCAACATACTAACGAAGGTTAAATAATCAAAGGTTAATATCCTTTACTTTACTTTGCCTTTCATACATTTTTTTCTTCGTACAGTAAAATGTTAGTTTATATGCTCTTGTTGAGAAAGGATCTCCATTTGTCAACCCTTTTTAAAGACCCTCAACCGACAGACCTAATCTAAAAATTCAAACTGGAGAAGCTTAATTAAAACTCCTTCCCTCTCCTTAAACTAATTCTAACTGAATTGCTGCAAATGGGGAGCTGGGATATAATCACTCAAAATATCAACAAATTCATTTAATATACGGTCAACATAATTGAATCTTAGTTGCCAACATGCATTAGTGTACCCATGTTGCAGTTGCATGGTCATATCGTGAGAGAAATGAAAATATTGTAGCAAATATGTACAGAGAAATGAAAATATTGTTGCTAGTTGTAAAATTTATATCCTGTTCACTTAGCTGAAACATATTTGTGCTCAGAATGTAGTGTACTTTGGAAGTAGAGGATGTCTTTTTAGTTTTAAGTTTAGCTTCTTCATATTGCAATTATATATAAAATCCTTTTGAAGGCATCTGTTTTGTTCTTATTAATACATTAATTTTACATGACCAAATTCATTTATATATATTTATTTGGATTGAGATGTTTATTACCTCACCAAAATGGATTGGCTGGGATGTGAACTCATCAAGGTTTAAAAACTATATCTTGAACCCTTTAAGGACTGGTAACTCGGTAGAGAACCCAAATCAGTATTTAGGAGGTCCTGGGTTCTAGTCGTAGCCATTTCATTCTGGCTATAGGTACTAAACACCACAATCTGTACACATACATATAAATGAATATCGTTGTGTGAAGCCTATGTATTCAAAATGTTAACCTTATGAAAGGTTTAAAATCTGCAATACATATACATTGTTGTATATGTTGGTTGTGTATAACTTGTTTTCAATGGTACTCACCTATACATTGTTGTAAATGTTGGTTACTTTGCTAAATATAATAAATGCCATCTGTTGTTGGTTGCCCTGATGGTTATTCATCTGAATATGAGATTTTCAGGCCATCAACAGACAGAGAACTGAAAAATAAAATTTCTATTTTCCATTTTTATAAAAACTGATTTTTTTTTCTGTTCTGGAAATTTCTTCAAGTTGTTGTTTCTTTGTATGCAGGAAGTTGAGGTTGAACATGGAATAATGACAAATGATGATGTTCTAGGTGATGAAATTCCTTTTGGTCAGCAACTTGAGTTGCAGAGGCTCTGTTGCCAAGCACTTGGAATAGTGAGTATTGCAGGCTGCATTTGCTACATAGTTTTTAGATGATTGCACAAATACATATTTGTGTCTGGTTGTCCCCTTGTGAATTGGCACCATTTACAGGCAATAGTACAATGTTATTTTCAAGCTTTTTGTACAAGTATTTTTCGTAGAATGCTAAAGAATGTTGATGATGGGGTCTGGTCTCTGCATTTCAGCAAACACAAGGAAGTTCTTTTTTTCAGGATCACAGCCGGTCTCATTGGACAGGTGTTCTCTTCTCCCTAAAGTTTGAATGAAATTATGAACAATCTTTGAAATTTTTATATTGCTGTGGAACTCTGCCTCTGTTTATGCCAATATTTCTGTACAAATGCTGTAGCCCAGGTGAGTGGTTTGGCAAATTTAGGAACCCCCTTGCTATTTCTGGTACCGGTGCAGATGCATGAGCATAAAATCTAAGTTGTGGATGATAATTTGTTGCAATGATGTTTATTTGTCACAAGTTGCAATACTTCACCTTTCTAAAATGCATAGTGTATGAGTCAGATGCTACTTATTCAGAACATATGGTCTCATGGCTCTATTTCATCATTCATGTTAAGACCCATTTGATCTCAAAGCATCAGTGTTGGTTGACAATATGATTGAAACTCAACCACTCCTACCCGTTAAGCCCACCTCCACTAGCAACAGTCACAAAATTTAAGATATCTGAAAGACTAATTGGGGCTATTATTGATCAAAACATTTGAGGGGTTCAACAGAGTTATATGGATATATGATTTTTAAAGTTATTTAGACTGGTAGGGACTTTGTATTCAAGCTGCATGGATCCCATCAATGTTATGGTATTTACTATTTAGTATAGATATGGAGGATTTTATTAAACTTCAGCTATGACACAACTGTCTTCTAACATATAATTTTTTTTTTTAAAAGATATTTATGCAAAAGGAAACAATAAAAAGTAGACTATAAAAATATACCATCCATATTATTGGAATATAATTAATGAGGAAACACTGATTTTTAAAAGACCCTTGGGGACGGAATAACATGGACACATTGATACAATATTGTATTAAAAATATAAATATATATAAAAATGCATAATACTCATATTTATAAAGTTATCCACATTTTTGCCATATTACTTATATTATAAATATAAAGTAATACCGTATCTTACATCAAATTATAATTGTACCTTTTAACTATAAAATTTATTACTTATAGCTATAAACTATTAAATCATATAGCTATAAACTATTAAATCCTAAAAGTATAAATAAGATTCTCGGATACCGGTATGGCAGGCCCTGGGGGCAGGAAATGGGTACAGTATGTTTATCCATACTGGAAACGCTTTGTGGATACGCTCAAGATATGGGGGTGGCAGGTTGGGTATGTCTGCAGACATATCAGGTCTCATCCAACCTGCCATCCTCGTACCCGAGGTGTTTCCAAGCTGTACCCATGGCCAAATACATTTTTTTACATTATTTTTTTCAAATTTTAGCATATAAAAGTGCAAAAATAAAACATAAAACAAAGCCGAAAAACTCAAAAGACTGCTATAAAACAAAAGCAAAACCACTTACCTCTCATTCCCTCATTGCATACTTACCTCTCTAAGTTGTCATTGCTCATTTAGATTTGATACTTCATCAACAATCATTGTAATCATTTTCCTACGCTAGAACGAGTGCCCATTTGCTGCCAAGGTGATTGAGGAGCTTGTTGGTTGAAAGGAAGAGGATTCCATTGAAGGTAAGGTTTTTAACTTCTAGTCTTCCTTCACAAAGTTTATGGTTTTTCGTTTTAAAATTTTAAAATGTTATTGTCATTTATTTAACAAGTTGTTGACTATATACATGCTATACCGTAGGCCCTAGCGTTTGTTGTTTTCTTCGCTTAGGGTGTTGGTTTTAAAATTGTAAGCACAACTAAAGTGAATATTACTACAATAGAAACACGTTCTACCTCCTATGGTCAATCCTGATTTAAATTCGATCCGAATTCACTGTTATTGAGGGATGTTACAATGTTAGAGCACCTTCTAGGTGGTTGGTGTTTTTTGGCAATGCCATGATTGTGATAGTTAATTCAAAGGCGCATATAGTTTGGTGAAAGCCCAGTCGTGTGCAATACTAGGTCATAACATTAGAATTTGCAAGGGGAGGGACAATATAGGGGTGCCATAACAAAAGTTTCGGAGTGCATCAAGGAACAAGAAGATGCGGAATTAACCTATGAAAGCAGGTCATTTGTCAAAAAAGGAACTTCACCTTGATTGACGAGGCCACCTGTTGCCCCATCTTGTAATGGCTCCCCAATTATGGCCCCGATAATCCATATGTGATGACACCCTCCTCACAAGATGAGGAGTCACCTCTTTCACAAAAGAAGACAAAAGGATCACTAGAAAGATCCTTTCAAAAGGAGAGCAAGGATATTGTGGACAAGCACATCGCGTGATGTGTGTATCCAAATGGTTTGTCATTTAGTGTTGTCAGTCAACATATTTGCAAGATATGGTGAGAGTGATCAACGAGGCCCCAAAAGGGTAGAAACGACCAAGTTATGAGGAGCAAACATGTGGAAACCTCATTGTAACCAATTAGAGATTAATGTGCCAAAATAAGGGAGTTCCCTGTTTTTGATGGATGGAAAGATGCAAGAAACCAACCTTTGATCAATGTGGTTGTAGAATGCCCTAAAGGGGCAATGTTTTTGAAAGTACCCGATTGCGAGGGGCATGTGAAGGATGCCCACAATTCATTGCCAACATCCTATTCAAAGCCAATTGAGGCGACGAGGCCTTGAAATATTTTCCAAGTCATAACAAACAATCCTAAGAATTGTAAAGCCGTTGGGATGCTGTTGGAGGTGAGGTATGGGCACATTTTTTGGCTACCTTGTGTGTGCATTCATTTAACTTAATATGGAAGAAGTAGGGTAGTAAAATTGAGTGGATTAAGCAAGTGTATATCGAGGGTGAAAACATCCAAATGTTTATGACTAACCATCACTAGTTGCAAGGCATCTGCAGATCCCACTCACATTTAGAGTTGTTGAAGGTAAGGAAAGCTATCTTTCTTTATATATGATATAAGTTTTTGAAAAAACAGCACTTGAAAGTTTTCAAAAGATTTTTGATTTTTGTTTTAAATTTTTTATTAGGTTGTTGATACTCGATTCACAACACACACGATTGTCTTGAGACAACTTGTGAAGGTGTGGGAAGCACTTAACAGGATGGTCACTTCCAACCTATGTGTTGTATGGAGGCAGTCAAACATTGATCAATCCCAAAAAGTGAAGGTGTATACGAGAAGGACATACAAAGCATTGGGATTTTGACACGAATGTTCACTTGGATGCTTCAGTTTCCCACCTCCCATTACATGGCATGGAGACTTCCTTGGCGCTGCAGGACTAACATGCACAAGGGGGTGGTAGTGGTTGTGGGAGTGCTTCTAGTCATGGGAGTGCTTCTAGTCAATGTAGTTCTAATGATCCACATCATGATGTTGATGTTGATGCTCTAATGAAGAGCAATTATTGAATACAAGTTTGATCATTGACATAATATTTAAATTTAATATATCATGGCATTGTGACTTGTAGTTTTCGTTTGGCATTTGGCTGGTTTTAACAAATTATGAGCAGCGTTTTGTGGTTATTTAACTTATTTTGTTTTTATGCATAATATGTGGTTAAATCCTATTTATTACGCTGGAGTTTATATATTGTTTGTACGGCCATATCTAGCGCCCTAAAAATTTCCGTATCTACGTATCACATACTTTGTTTTTGTCTCCAAAATGTATTGACAATATATATAAGATTTTATAACATTATAAATTTAGAAAAATCCATTTAAAAATTACGATTAAAAAAATCTATTAAATCATATAAAGATTTTATAAGTTATAAAGTGATAACTTTACAAAATTTATATATGTTGCCGAGGATACGGATACAGTGCAGGATTCGATACGCGGATACGTCAGTTTTAAAAAACCCTTGGGTATGATATGTCTTGGATACGTCCATACACACACACACATATATATGTACATATACTCATTTTACTCATTTTTAGTCCATAACAAACTTTGAATCAATGTTCAAAACATTCAATATACTTAAGACTTAACATTTTCATTGATCATGTGGCTGCCATACATATGCTATACGAATATCATGTCAACATGAATACAAACAAAACTTGAAAAATATACTAGGATCAATGTTCAAATTTTCAAAACATACAATATACTTAAGATTTTACATTTCATTGATCATGTGGCTGCCATACATATGATATAGGAATATCATGTCAACATGAATACAAACAAATCTAGAATATATCATCTAGATTTTCCTCAAAATCAAGTTCTTGCGTGCCACTTGCGCTAGCTCCACTCTCCACTCCTTGCGAACTCCCTTGAATGTCATCTTCGCCATCAAATATTGAAAGTTGGGCAAGAGTGGCTGCGGAGGCATCCAAGTCTGTGGTCTCTGGAAGAAGATCCCAAAGTTTGTGAGGCCCTTTAGCATAGTCCTCAAACTTGTGTGACAAGAGGTGCAAATTGGAATGCACATATACCAAATCCTCAGCTTTTTTAGATGCCAGCTTGTTTTGTTTAGTTGAGTGGATAAATTCCGCTCTGCGGAAGAATTACTAGCCACCTATTACAACAAAGTTAGAAAATTGAAATTCAAATTAGTAACATACTAAGAATGTGCAAAAATAATCCTACTAACTTAATAAATTTAAAATATTCAATGATTATAAATTTATAAATGTTATACTTGTGAAAGAACTTTTATAGCAATAAGACGTAAGTACTTGGCATCATGGCCATGTACATGCCACCATGTGGTTGGGCTCAAGCTACTCTTGTTGAAAAGAGCCTCAATTGCTCCCATGTTGCCTTCTGAAGCAACAAACATGCCCATTTCACTTCTGACCACATTGGCTATAGATGGATCAAGAAAAAGTCTTCTGAATGTTGCCCTGGTTCCATTTCCAACTTCGGAGTCAGAGAATGGTGGTTGCCTATTAGGTAGCCCAAGTACGTCAGAGCTATAATACTTTGGGTTCAATGCATAAGCAAGGAGATGTAATGAGGTGGTCATTTTATTCCACCTCTTCATGACCACACTCTTGACCTCATTGTAGGTCTCTTTTGGATCTTGCTCTTTTGTTTGTATTACATCTCTGATACGTTCAAGCATAGAATCTATTCCATCATATATCTCTCCCATGCATGCTGCATCAATATCTACGAATCTGATCATGGAGAGAATGGGCTCTGTAAAACTCAACAAGTACTCAACCTTGGCCCACCAATCATCATCAAGGACCCATGATTTTACCCTTGAAGCTTTCTTTGTGTCCAAACATTGCTGATCACCATACTGCTTAAAGCCTCTCTCACCTTCACAAGTCGTCTCAAAACGAGCGTGTGAGAGGCAAATCTTGTTTCTGCAACCTTCAACAACTCCAACCTTGAGAATCTCTTGAATATGGCTTGTGACATATGATGGTTTGTGATAAACATCTGAATGTCATTTGCCTCAGTGTAAATTTGCTCAATCCATGGGATTTTCCCAATCTTTTGGAGCATCAAATTAAGGGAGTGGACAACACAAGGGGTCCAAAAAATGTGCTCATATCTACCCTCTATGATCATTCCTACTGCTTTACAGTTTTTAACATTCTGGGGCCCATCGACTCAATTGCCTCTATCAAAATGTCGGCAATAAATTGTGCATCTTTGACTTCCCTTCACAGTCAATGGCTTTTAGGAACATTGTTACTGGTATGTATGTACGCAGTACGGGTCCTCAGGCATTTCTTGGAAACACAACAATCTACATAAATGGGTGTCATCATTTTAACTTTAGGTTCACTTTTGCTGCACACAGCAGCCAAAAATCTTCATAATCTCTAAACTATGTTGCAGGAAACAGAAATAGCAGGGGAGTTTTCCCTTTCCCGGGGAAACATTTCGGGGAGAAATGCCTCCAAAATAGCGTCACAGGCTGGGTGTGTGCCAGAAATAGAAACTTTTTATAGTATTGGATTACAATCGATGAGGAAATTTCCATTAAGATTAGGATATCATATGAACAAAATACATAAATTGGTGTCATCATTTTAATTTATGTTCGGTTTTACTGTACACAACAGCCAGAAATCTTCATAATCTCTAAATTATGTTGCAGTAAATGGCAGTAGCAGGTGGGGTTTCCCGGGAAATGTTTCTGTGGAGAAACAGAGAACTGAAATGACTCTGAAACTGCATCACATTCTGGGGGCCTAGACGTTCCTGGGATCTTTTTCATCATAAATAAATTTATCCTGAAATTCGACTGTCAAATCTTATTTTCGGATATGATACTTATACAAATTACAGTAATATTTGGAATCCATTTTTTTGGTTCTTTCGTTTCCAGTATGTTACAAAAGAGACGTGATATCTTGGTTTGTACTATTGCAGTTCAATCACTGCTATAAACTTCATTGTTAATGCCCATAAAGTTGCATTTAGGTTTATACTTTTTAGTTTTATCTGGACTGTGGATTGAATGGTACAATCTGAAATTATATCAGTTGATCCACTAAAAATATATCTACATTACCTATACCTACCTTCTCAGCACCTCCAAAATCAATACCAACAAAAGCAATCTGCTTCCAAAATCCTGTGCAAAGTAGTCGCATGTATAACAAGGAGCTATTTTTGATAGGTCATTTTAAGTCTCCTCTTGTGAAAAGTTATAATTATCGCATGTACACATTGTTTTTTTGGGAATTGGATAAGAACAGTGTACATTGTTTTTCAGGAATTGGATGAGAACAGTGTCCTCTTGTTTATCATCATTTATTAATATTTTTGAGCATTCATTTTTGAAACTCTAATTTGAGATTTGCATTTACATTTTGAAGATTTCACTGATCCGCTTCCATTCCTTGGTAACTTAAAATGACATCCATCAGCAATTTAACTAAAATCGTTTAAATATGAGATCAAAGTGAGAGTGATATTGGAGAAGTGAGGCATTTTGCCTTGCTCTTTAGTGTATAAGTGTTATTATTTCATTTGATATTGCGTTTTTTCAGTTATTAAAATGTTTTTAATAGGAGAAGACTTGGCTTACATATTAGCCATATCCAATATGTGTCCCGATCATACTCGGGCAATATATAGGCTGTATTCGGATCATATGCAATACGTATTCATACTGCATCTATGTCATGGAAATAGATACATATTTTATAACCAAATTTCATAGCTATTGCAATGTTAGATGCATTTTCTTTCTTATTCCCCAGCAAATGTGGATGAGTTTTTCCTTTTCAATGTGGTTTCCATTGTGATTAAAGTCATATTCTGCTGACTGGTGATTGGAATACCCCTTGCTCGGTTTAGATCTTTCTCATCATTTTCTTCTTGCCATGAGTTCAATGTCAATGTTAAAGACTCTATTGATAGCATTGCCAAAACTTTCATGCTGTAAGACTCCTTTCGGAGATTTTCACTCTTAAATGGTAGGGTACTCTTCATTTATGATGAGTAGTTCTTGCGATTTATATGTAAAAGTCTATTCTGGTAGCTAGCTATTAGCGTATTTGTACTATATCATGTTTTTGATGGCTTCAATGCCTTAAAATGTTTTGACATACCATTTTTACAATGGTTCTATGATAATTAAATTCTTCAGATGATCTAATTTTCAGCTACAATATGTCACCCTCTTGAGATTGAAAATCTTGTTCAATTCTTCAGCCACTAAAGTCTCTTTCTCTTGCTGAATATACTATCTATAAAAGTGATAAGTAAAAAAACTTGTGTGGAATATGAATGTTTATGGGTCGGTTTTGATCATCTGAAGACAAATAAATTTGGAGGAGTTTTGTACTTGAAAGGATTGCATGAATCCTTGCTTGTTGTGTCGGCAATGAAATTGAGTTTATGTTATGACAGTTGTTTCCTTGATCAGTTCTTTAGTCTTATGTAAAGGACTGTTGGATATCTGTTGTATAGTTTGCACGAGTACCCACTTTATTGACTATACAGCCAGGCACAACATATTGTATTTGTGGTTTCATGGCCCATGGTTTTTTGGGAACTGTTGTGGGTGGTCTTCTTTGTCCATGGTGTTGGTACCCATTATATTGTAATACAGCTTGGACGGTTATCAATTAACGTGTGTATAAATTCTCACTTATGCATAAGGGTAGAGCTGAACTTTAAAGTACATTATCGTATTGTAAATGGTTGACTTAACGGGTTAATTCTCGAAAGGGCTTCCTTGGTGAAAATCTTGTATACACTCTATACCATTTTTCTATTCTCCTATGCTTAAAGATTCTGTTAACAGAGGATATGAAGAGATAATCAGTTTGTGATTGCAGTCAATGTGTGGGGAGCCTGAGGTGGGATACCCTGCTTACAACCAACCCTCCCTACGAATAGTGCTGAACATATGCCCTATTTGAAGGGCTGCTAGGTGGTTGTTGGATGGCTATCTGGCACATGGATAACTAGATAATTAAATACTTTACATTTTCCAAAAATTTTCTTCTCATGTAAAGTCTAATCTTGGGTTCATCAGGCGCAAATTATGATTTTGGATCTCGTCTCAAAGTTGGAATGTTATACTCAAAATTGCCTAAATGGAAAACCTCTGAATCACCTGTAAGTGATGGAACATAGGTCACCAATTACAAGCCGAAATGTGTTCCACCAGTGCAAAGAACCTCAATCCACATAATGTTTTGGACTATAATATGTTAATTTTCTAAAGACAGAATCAATGTAGGTTTTTGTGGCTCTTTGAAGTTTTCTTAGAAGTTTCTCAGTCTCAAGATTGGGCACATATTTGTGTTACTAGTTATTTACAGAAGACATGTTTGTCAGTTCAAGCAATCTAAGTGTTCCAAGTTTGCATCATCACTAGAATGCGACGATACCACACAGGATTTGCGGCTGTCCAGGACTGATGGCATGCTTACTAAAAAGTAAGTAGCGGGCAAATTATCTGTAGTCGAGTTGTCTAATTGGTCGGGAAAAGGTTGAGATAGCAGACACTTGGGAAAATAATTTTCTTTTTGTAGTGCCCAGACAATATACTCTGGATACTGAATACAACATAATGAATGATGTAAAATTGATGTGACATCACGATTAAAATTTCAAGATATGAGACAATTATGAAGTGCACATTCCATATTCAAGACACAATAGACAAATCTGTTGATAATGTTTAATTGCCCTTGTACTATATTTCATTTGTAATATTTTGTATTATATTTCACAGGACTTGGTTTTATTTCTTGAACATATGTAAGGTGCTGTAGTTTTATGATCTTGTGATTCGAGGTTTGGGATTTTTTCAGAGCACACATACAGCTCTTAAGGCAGCGTTATTATTATGCCACATGGAAAGCTGACGGAACTCGGTATATGATGCTCATTACACGTGAAGGATGTTACTTGATTGACAGGAAGTTCAGTTTTCGTAGGGTTCAGCTCCGTTTCCCTATAAGGGTGTGCAACCGGTGATTTTTCTGATGAACCCTTTGCATGTTGCTGTATTTGCTTTTGATTGTTGGTTGACACTTTTTTTTTTGGCATCATATTTTACAGGGCTCTCCTGAGTGTCATCACTTTACATTACTTGACGGGGAAATGATAATTGACACTGTGCCTGAAACAGGCGAACAGCAAAGACGATATTTGGTGTATGATCTGATGATGGTTAATGGACAATCTAAGATCAAGGTTAGCTTTAGCTATTAGGAAATTTTATAGTAGGACCACTTACATGGAAAATGAAGGTTGTTTAAATTAGTTCTTTTTCATGTTTGTTACAGTTATTTGCCAAAGCCTTCTGCACTTTCAGATAATAAAGGTGATTAACATTGAAAGAACAAGGAATACTTTATTCTCATTGACACACAAGGTTCATTTTATAGTCGACACGCAGGCTGGTCTGATCATTTGGTTAAAATTCACCGTATTAATTTTTGAATTGTTTATCTAATTTTTTTGGTGTATTTGAGTCTGTTTGTCTGATCTAACTTAATTTTCAAAGCATTCCATCCACATTACTAATTCTACGCTACATGTAGTTCAAGTACATGTTGGTAGTGATAGACTATATACTGTAACAGATCTGTAGACCTGGACAGATATGCGGGTGGGTGTAGGAAACAAGCAGCTCTTTACATAGTACGGAAATAAGAAAAATCTATCTGCATGCCTCACTGGTTTTTGAATTTTATGTCATTTACCCGTATAGAAGATGAAACAGCTGTTTTTACACAAATCAGAAAATGCTAAACCATGAAATGAGATTTCTTCTGAAGTCATTTCATACAAGAAAATGCTAACCCTGTCTATTATTTATATGGTCATGGATGTGACCGCCCAGGGCAGGAGAATGAATTACAGCCCATTTGTTATCATTCCAAGTGGTTGCAACTTCAACACGAGTCTTTTGGAGATTCTCCACTTGGAGTCAAATGAGATTCTCATTTAAATAGACTTCTGTTAGGAAGGAAGCCTAGCTTCTTTTTTGTTTTTCGCGGTTTTAAACGTTTATCTGCAGACTGAAACCTGGTAACTAGAGGTATTATCAGGGTTTGCCAGAGCTCTGTTAAGAGAGTTGTCTTTTAGGTCCAAAGGCTCATGCAAAAAGGTGTGGTCAGTCTGTAAAGGATCTATAAAGGTTTTGCTTTGAAAGGTCAGTCTTCTGTCATGCTCTCCCCTCTTCTAATTTTGCTTGGACTGCCATTTCAACAACTGGAGGTGGCTTTTTCTCTTTAGCAACTTGGACCCATGATCTTGGATCGTCTGTTTTTATTGGGTATCGACCATTGTTATTCTACTTTCTTTTGAATACATTGTTCATGTTGAATTAAGATTACAGATTGTTTGTTTTTAACATCATTTACTGTTTCCTGGAGCTGCTGAAAGTGTTGGGTATTAACTATGGGCGAGGGGGCCAGGAAGTTGAGATTGCTCATGCTTGATAATCTTCACTGTCAAGTCAACATATATGCTGTCTTTTTCCTGCAACTGTTGTTTGGTTAGCAACCAATAGTTCTGAAATTCAGATCCCAATTTATCCATTTTAGAAACCCAACTGCAAAGTCTAATTCTTTTCCTTCAGTGGTGTATTTACCACCCTCGTGATCTTGTAAGACTGGGGAGTTTAGACTTCCTCTGTCATAGGAAGAGGGGTTGCCACGTTCAGTTTAGATTGTCTGTGCTGAGAGTATGCTTACTGTATACTTTTTTCCCCGCACCTTAGAAATAAGGGAAATATGGAAATAGTGGAAAACCCTAGAAAATCTGGAAAATAAAGCATGAGGTAGTCAGTTTCAGAGTTCACAGAATTTCTCAGTTAATTTCCAGATAGTTCAGAAATTGAAAAACCCATGCTGTTTTTCTGAAAGTTGTTCCAGAAGAATGAAACCCTGGATTTCCAGAAAAATCCCTCGAAATTTTCTTACTATTTGAGCTTGGAAGAAGAGCGATTGATGAAAAGAATCAAACATTGAAAGAGAATTTGGAGGGCATATGATAATCAAAGATTTGAAGAATTAATGGCATATAAGGAAGATTTTACAATATGCTTGTTAAATTTAGCTTTGAATGGTATGTTTCTCTTGAGAAAAAAATCTTCTCTATATGGTGGACAGGTAGAGAATGTGGCATATCCAATTTGTGGAATTTTTTTCCCAACCCTCTCTGTTTTTGCAGTCCAAGTTAAAATATTTTGACGAAAAAACGTGCTTGTCTGATGGAAAATTTTACAAGTAGGTCCTTGTTAGCCAATTGTGGAAAATGAGAACAATAGTCGTAATTAAGTTGTTGAATGACAGCTAAAATTCTCAAGAGCTACAATACAGTACAGACTCGTCACCTACTGACAAGCCTATAAAATTCATCATATAGAAACATTACCTTGGTAATGTTTGCTACAAGAAACTGATAAGCAAACCAATTTCTAACACTAAACTATGAAAATCCAAATGACACTGTTATGGATATGTTAAAAATGGGATTTTCTGACAAGGCTTTAATTACTTGTTGAATGGAAATTCTGTTGAAAGTCTCAGGCATTTTGACAAATCTTGATCCTCGCTACATTGAGATTTATGATATCTTGTTAATGGTAGGGGAAAAAATGGTTTCCATTTTTGCTTTAAGGTAAAGATGAAGGTATGTAATATGCCTAAACTTGATCATTAACAACAGTCAATAGAGAAAAAAAATCTACGTGACTATATGTAGAGCACTTCTATATTTGGATATCTTGTCAGTGTAAAAGGAAACATGTGTCCTTATTTGTGCTTTGAGTTTGAAGCAGCTAATGGGCTAAGGTATGCAATATACCTCAAATATATAACTGCCTCAATTAAATGTATCAATCAATGTATGTTCACAGTAATCTTGTTAAGCATATTGTGACAGTTTGCAGTTGCACCATGAAATATTGTGTCAAAGAGACCTTAGAAAGAATTTTAGGTAAAATTTTGGATGGAGCTGAGGGTAACAATTTATGTGGTAAATGCTATACTAAATATTAGTTACAATGTAGCTGCCCATCTCTATGTGTGGAATTGGGAAGACAAAGAATAGTGCTGCAATATAAGGGTGAAGAAACAAATGTTCTTTTGAAGGAAGTACAAAAGATGACTCAAAAGACATCTATTCTTGGAAGATGGCAAAGGCAATAAATTATTGATCAGTCTTTACAATTGAAAATTTTGACACGGTCGAAACTTCTGGTGCTAGTTGCAAGAATGAATGTGCTTTACTTATTCGCTATAAAAAGAAAATAAATATAAACTTTTGAGTACAATATATGCTTGAACTAGCTAAAGCCTATATTAGTTTTTGCTTATTTTAGTGCACAATGGATATTTGATTGGTTTCTAATTTTATAGACCTGACTGTTTTGGATTTTACAGCAACCCTTTCATGAGAGGTGGAAATTAATAGACACTGAGATAATTCAACCGCGGACTAATGATATTAAATCAAATAGACATTACCGTTACGATATGGAAGCATTTCGGGTAAGTTCATTGCTTTTCTCCAGTAATTGGTCCAAACCATTTCATAGCTGCCAGATGACATTCCCTTTGAAGGGTTAAATTGAGTTTATTACCATGCAGGTAAGAAGAAAAAATTTCTGGATGCTTTCAGCTGTTGGTAAACTACTGAGAGATTTCATCCCAACGCTTTCACATGAAGCAGATGGTCTAATCTTTCAGGTATACACAGTTGTACATAGATAACTGATATAAGACAATTTGTTTATCTTTTCGTTGCTATATTAAAGATATTCATATTTGCTAGGATGGTGGGTTTGTGCCCAGAATTGATATAGTAGTATAATCTTGTATATGTTAGACTTCCTTTCCTTCGGTTTGATTTAGAAAAAAACAAACGACTGCATAGATTTTTAATTTTTGTCATCTCCACATGGCCAATTTCCATGGCTTTACTCTCATGCATGTTGGTAATTACAACAATATAAGGGGACCCACAGTGCACAAAAGAACCTCTAAGCTTTTTAACTAAGTAGCCAATACGTTTTTGATACGGGTACGGGCAGTGCGGAGTATCCAATATGCGGATACGATTTTTTTTTTTTGAGCTCGGATACGGCAGTACAAAAATATATAAAAATTAAAAAATATATAAATTTTAGCCTTCTAAATAAGAATTAAGTTATTAACCATGTATTATGCATATGAAAGACAAGATAAGTAGATAACTTATAAATTATAAGCTAAATATTAAATTAGTGAATGTTATAAATATAATAATGTCAAACGTTGTAATTAAAATATATTAGATTAAATTCGATTAATATATATATGTAAAATTAATAAATAATATATTCAATTTAAATAAATTAATATTCATATTAAAAAATTAAGAAGTTAAATATTAAATAAAAATTACTAAAATAAATTCAATTAAAAAATAACATAAAAAATTATAAAAAGATAAATAAAACAAAAATAAAAAATAAAATAGAAGAATTATAATTAAAAAGGAAACAACATTTAACGGAATAATAAAAAGAATAAAAATAAAATAAACTAAAAAAGCAAAAGAATATAAAACAAAAAAATCAAAAAAACAAAAGAATATAAAACGAAATAAACTAAAAAAAAGAGTATAAAACAAAATAAACTAAAAAACATTTAACTTAGCTTCCACGTGACTTAGCTTCTATGTATTCCTTGGAGTAATAAGATTCCGGTTGAAAAGATATTCGTATGACTTCAAATATTGACAGCAAAAGACCCTGCCATATCTTCCTGCTCCCACCCCTGTATCCGGCCCGCACTGCACCCGGTATGTTTTGTACCGATTTCAGGCAACCCCCCAGTGCTGTATCGGTATCACAGCTTTTTAATATGGGGAGGAACAATTTCCTTTGTGAATGTTGGTAGTGATCACAAGGCAAGGGACCCATAAAGCACACAAGCACCTCTAAGCATTTGTTTGTCTTGTGTAGTGGGTGTATGGGGACAAACTATAATTATTAGAAAATCCACGGCTTTGACTCACCCTCTAACCTTTTTCCAATTGGCAAAGCTTTTAGTGCATGTGATTTCTTATAGGCTGCATTTTCTGGCCATTATAATCAATGTGGGGCAAACTCAACCCTCATAATGATTGTGTTCCAACCGTAAAAAACATATAAATGCTGCAATCTTGATTGTGAGATAAATAGTTTTGTTGCTCTGTCTTTGGTATTTGACAAATCTGGGTCAATTGATACTTTGTAATCTCAGCTTCATTTCAACATATTGTATTCGTTCAAAGAAAACAGATTTTGAAACCTTTACTCTGCACCCTTGATAGGATAGACGGACTCAAAGGGCATTGGAGTCTTAAAACTTTCCTCCTTGAAAGCATTGATTGTCGTGATATAGGCTCATTAAAATTATGCACGGGTTGCACTTAGAGTTTAGGGTTCATGATAGAGGCTAAGAGTTTCTCTCTTAGTGATCTCATTGCTGGTGTCTGCAATAATATTTGTTCATGCAGACTTGAGAGGTAAATGTAAAAATGTTCCTTTGCTTCGAGTATTTTTATAGGGTCTTTTGAGACATTCTCACCTTTGATGTGCAATGCTGGCATCCTACAACTGGAAACCCTACAGGGAATTATCTCTTCACCAATGTCCCTTATATTTGTGATTTATTACTGGTTCTATTCATGCAGAAGTCAGAGGAAAACATAAAAATGTTCCTTTGCTTTGAGTATTTTTGCTGTGTCTTGCCAGACATCCTCACCTTTGATGTGCAATGCTGGCATCCTACAACTGTAAGCCTAACAGGGAATTATCTCTTCACTTATCCCTTGTTTTGGTGAGGTATTACTGGTGCAATTCACAGGGCACTTCCTCTCTACGTTACTGTCTGTGTACCAGTTTTCCCATAGCATCTACATCTACACCTTTTTAGGTGATGCCTTATATGCGTTTTTCCCTTTCTTCATGCTTCCAAGTTCCAACAAAATAAAAACACTTTCCTACTTAGACCAGAGCTTCTACTTTTAAGACTAAGAATCAGAACTGTACCTTTAGCTACAAATCAAAGTATTTACACTGCCATATGCCAAGATGCAAATTTCTAGTACAACATAACATTTTGGAGAGCTGTTATTAGACAAATTTTCCTCCCATTCACTGCACTTGTGCCTCAGTTATTGCACACATCATACCTTAAAGCCTCCACTCCCTAAAATCTTCTCCCCCTAGCCTGGATGTCCTGATTTTATCTGTCAGGTGACTTTCTTTCCATTTTTATTCAGTTTTTATCCCATTTGCTGATCTTCAAAATTAGTAAAATAGTCTTCATTATCGATTAGCCCCTCAATCAGTCCTTTGACATATCCCTTAGAAGTAATTGCTAATTGGATTGGAGATCAGCGTCTTTATTTCACTCCATTCTCAATGGTTTCAATATGAAATTTTAATATTGTTAATGCAGTTTTCTTCTCCTTTACATGTTCAAACTTCCTGGAAATGGCCTTTTTGTTTCAGATTAAACCTCCTCAATCTTCTCTTTCTGGGTTAACCCACTAAAATTTACTTCTATATTTCCTTAAGGACCCGGATTCCAATCTACAATATTTCTTTTGATCATGGATGTTAGCAGCTGCAGAGAATCTGCTTAACTGATATAACTAGCATATTTATCATTTTTTCTGTTATAAAACACTTATATTTACTTCCAATGCAACTTTTTGTTTTGTTTATGCTAATTTTACTAACTTGATATTGGGATTAAAAAGGTTTATGAAGATCTTCTACTTTATAGGGTCTTGAAATGTGAAGTATATTTGTTATCTATAATGTTTTTGTGAGGATGCAATGAGTTCTAATGTGGGCATGCAGAGATTTGAAATTTAATTTCAGAAGAGCATTCCATTGATCCAAACAAAGGAAAGGTATAAGATTGGAACTCCAAAATGCAAGGAACTTCCAGTTTGGAAAATACTATATAACGAACTTATGAATACCCATGGTATCAAATGGATGAAATGTTGATTTCACATATTGCACCAAAGTGTAGCTGCAAAGAGGTGCCTGACATCCTCCAAGCTTTAGAAGGAGCTTCCATCCAAAATCTTTTTGCATAGTTGTAAACGTGTTCAAAACAATCTTGAGCAATGTCTCTGATGCAAAGTACTTGAGGCAGAAGCATAAACAGGTTATATAAGCATGAGACTGAAAACATTTAGAAGGCATGGATGTTAAAATGGAACTCTAGGTAAGAGCAACAAACTAGTTTGCTAGAAATACTGGAAAATCTGCATGTGAATAACCCTATCATCTTGTTGCCTTTCTTAGTTTGTGCATGAAGTTCTTGATCAAAGAGGTATTTGGCTGATAGAGTCTTAGTTTTAGCTCGTAGTTAGAAGGATGTAGTGTGCATAGGTGTGCATAGAGAACAAGACCAAGCCAAACAAGAGTGTAGATAGTCTTCCAGCGAGTTCATGAAGCTGAAAGCGTAAACAAGTTAATGTAATCTCCATATTTTCATGAAGGAATGAGTGAATTGTTGTGTGCCAATATTGTGTGGCCATTGTGAGGTGCGTGCTTTGATATGGCTGTGAGTTGTTTTTCGTTCATATGACCAACAACCCATCTCACCATCATTTGGTATCAGAGTAGGTTGTGTCCTATGTAGTTGAGTGTGTAAGGCACATACAGGAATACCTCTTGGAAGAGGAGGATGAGTACTGAGAGTTGTGGATTTGGTAGAAGCAATTAGAGGAATGCAATCAAGATTAGAAGCTTTGGAGACTGCTCAATTCAGAGGACTTGCTGCTTACTTAAGTGAAGATTAGAATAAACCTTAAAAGTTCATCTAGAAGAGTTGAACAAAGAACTAAATGATAGATGTTTTAAAGCTATTGCCAAGATGGGAGGCAAGCCAAAGTTGGACACCCCTAACTACTTAGGAAGTTTGAATCTTGAAGAGTTGATTGATTCGATCTCTGGGTTAGGAAAAACAAATCTGGTTATGAAAAAATTCAAGCTGTCTTGCATTAAGTTGAAAGGACATGCATTATGGTGAGATCATGTGCAAATGTAAAGAGTAAGAAGAGGTAAACATAAAAGAAAAACTTGGGATAGAATGATTGCAACGTTGAAATTTAAGTTTAATTCTCTAAAGTTGATTAAAAAAACTGTAGAATTTGAGGCAGAAAGATATGTGCAAAGGATTACACCAAGGAATTCTACAGGCTGACAATCCAAGCAGGTCATGTAGAAAATGATGAAGAAAATATCTCAAGGTATATAAATGGTGTTTCCATACAAGATGAGTTTGGAATGATAATATTGCCTTCTGTAGAAGAAGCTTATCAATGTGCTTTGAATGCTGAAGAGAAGCTGTCCAGAAGAAAAGGAGGATGTGGAAGACAATCCTATCGTAGAGGCTAGACTTAAACAAAGGAAGGAGAGGATGAAGCTAGATCATCATGGCATATAACCAAATAACTGGGTCTATTTTTACGAAGGAAGATAATTAAAATTGATGACATGTTTTAGATGTGGCCAGCATGGGCAGAGCATATGAGTGTCTTGAAGCGGAAAAAGAATACACAAAAAGTGAAAACAAAGTGCATGTAGCACAAGTATATGAGCTAGAGATGAAGGAATTTGTTCCTGTAGAATCTGAGCATGGAGAGAATCTAATGCTGCAAAGATTCTTGTTAAAGCTAGACAAGCAGAGCAAGGTTAAGGTACACATTGGAAGCTACCATGATGAAATATGGTGTTATTTTATACCAATGGATGCTTGTAGTGCCTTATTGCATAGGCCATGACAGTATGAGAGAAGTGCAATGCACAATTGAAAAGGAGAATACCTTTTAGATTACCAATGATGGCTGCTTTTGAAGGAAGGAGCCAGCAGTTGATAATGTTGCTTTCAACAAAAGAATTTCTGAAGGTTGTAAAGAAGACGGAAGTATGTTTTCCGTCTTTCACAAGCTGGTACAAGTAGAAGAGATGGAAATGCCAGTATAAGCACCCGATTTGTTGAGAGAGTATGAGGAGGTAGTGTCAAGTGACTTACCTAGGGGATTACCTCAGACGAGAAAGATTTCTCATCATATGCATATGATACTTGCAACAAGTTTACCAAGCAAGGTGCCACATAGAATGAATCCACTTACGTGAGTAGAATTGAACAAGAAGGTTCGGGATTTGTTGGATTCAGAATTGAACAAGAAAGTTTGAGTCTATGTGCAGTATCAACAATGCTTACAAGTTACACCTAAGAACAATGGAGAATGTGTATAGATACAAAAGCCATCAACAAGATCACTATCAAGTATCGGTTCCCATTGCTAAGAATGGATGATTTGTTAGATTATTTGAGTGAAGCGACGTACTTCTCCAAGATTGATTGGAAGATTAGATACCATCAGATGAAAATAAGAGAAGAAGATGATTGGAAAACTACATTTAGGCCCAAGGAAGAATTGTATGAATGGCTAGCAATGCCATTCGGGTTAACCAATTCTCCTAGTACATTTAAGAGGTTCATGGACTGCTGAAGTCATTTCTTAGAAGATTTGTTGTAGCGTGTTTGAATGATATACTAATTTTTAGTAAACAAAATAGGAGCATTTGTTACATCTAAAAAGTCTTAGAGAAGCTACGGATAAATCTGAAGAAGCATTCATTTATGAAGGAAGAGCTAGTGAATCTAGACTATGTGATTCGATAAGAAAGATTGAAGATGGACCTGGAAAATGACAAAGCAGTATTGGAGTGGCCTATCCGAAGGAATGCTGCTGAGCTAAGAAGCTTTCTCAGATTAGCAAGTTTCTAAAGGGAATTTATTAGAAACTTTGGTGGAGTGTGTGCACCATTGGCAGCATGCTTGAAGAAATGATCGTTTAGTTGGACATCCCAAACTACATATAGTTTTGGGTTTTGAAGGTCACAAAGAAACTTGTGTGCCTTTGCCATAATTTGGAAAAGTGTTCCAAGTTGATTGTGATGCAAGTAGAACCATTGGTGTAGTGTTGAGTCAAGAGGGAAGGCCTATTGCATATTTCAGTGAAGTTGCATGAGGCAAAGCAAAAATATTTAATTTATGATCAAGAGTTCTATGTTATAATTCAAGCATTTAAGAAGTGGATGTACCATCTACTGCCTAAGGAATTTGTATTGTATATAGCATAGTTCAAAAAATCATTATTGGCAGGCCAAAATTTGACTCGGAAATTGGGAATCGGTGATTTCTCGGCAATTTATTGGCATTAATCGACGACTTTATCGCTACTTTAAAAACCAACGTTTTATTTAGCTTTACCAATGTTACACGAACTATACCAGAAATTGAGATTTAAGAGGCTGAGACTCTGAGTTATTTGAGTTCATGCATAAAACAAATTCGAATGCAAGGAAAATAAATGAAAGCAAGCTCAAATAGACGAACTCAGAATGTTAGACACTTGCAGGCTGCAGTTAATGTAAATTCGTATGAGCAATGAAGTTGAACATTGATAATAAATAAAAACAAATGTATAATAGTAAAATAAAGCTAATTGTGGTCGAAACCCTAGCAAAACACAGGGGATGAATTCGCAGGAGAAAGTCAACCCTAAACGCTTTGAAATGAACTCATTTTTTTCAGTTTTGACGTTTTATACCTAAGCAATGATTTTCCACGATTTTTCTTGAAATTTCTTGCCAGAAATCGCCGATTTATTGGGAGGGAAAAAATTGCGATTTTCCCAAAGATAAATTGTTTTCCCTTTAACAAAAGATAAATTGCGATTATCGGTCGATAAATCGCAATTTTTGTATTAGAGGTATATAGGTCTTCAAGCCACAAAGAACAACTAGACTAAGTTGAATCCTTTGTTGTAAGAAACACAACCTTTAAGTCCTATTTGGCGATTTTAACGTAAGAAATCTGTCAACAATGAAAACGTCTATCGCACACGGATTTGCCCATTTTTTCTGTGCATCGAAACATTTCTATGTACAACCAATACAATATCTGGTTTCGCGAGTGCAGAAAAAAACTACCTGATTTGGTGTCGTACCTAGATCTCCATGAGGCATGGTAGATAATAACAATACTTATTTAAATGATATAGTAGAATATTAATTTTTATGAGATTTTATTCATGTTTTGTCTAATTTATTATTTGAAGATTTTTGTATTTTATTTTATTTGTATTTATATGTATTTTGATTATGTTTGTCTAATTTATTATTTAAAGATATTTTTATTTTATTTTATTTGTATTGATATAAATTTTTATAATAATTATTATGTAAGGACCGCTTAGTATTCGAGTACCATAAATATGTGTTAGTCAATGGAAGAAGTAGGGTATATGAGGTTTTGAGTTGTATAAATGAATCAATTAATTATTATGTTAGTAAGAGGGCCACTTCCATTGTTGTGTCACGTCTATTGAAATAAGGATCACGATATATTGGGGTTTATATGTTACTACGGACCAAGCCAATCAAACAATGTGGGATTATTTTTTAATTGAATGGTGGATTCTTATCAAGAGTGTTGGACTTCTTGGCATTTAGCCTTTTTAATAGATACCATAGTTTAAGTATAATAAGTATAAAATAGTTAGACATCATGGCAAAATAACAATGTGCAATGGCAAGGGGTTGGATTTTTGATCTTGTTTTGAGAAAATGAGACAAACACTCATACTTCGGGTTGAGAAGATAGTTCATTATATATGTAATATGTATGTGCATCAAAAACTGTTTCTAATTCGTTTCTTGCGCAACCACCGTTAATCTTTGTTTCTTGTCATGTTCCTTCTTCTCGTTTCCAGTTACATAGGTTGGATCAAAGTCACTTGAAATGGGATGAGTATTTGCAAATTTTTTCACTTGTGCTTGACCATAGATCAGGTTAGTCAAGCAATGTAGCTAATGGCTTGGTATAAGAGTTGTTTTGTAAGACACTATTGCAATAGAGATGTAAATGGTAGAAGCCCAATCGTGTATATATTATCCAGGAAGGATTCTTGGTCATACAAATATATTTGTGCATCTTGTAAGAATCAATGAGGGAGAACCTGATCAAGGAGTTACATAGTTGCAGATTAGCATGAAGAACTTTGAAATTTGTTCTTGCATTGTCGAGGATGCAAAGTTATTGACTATATCTGTTCTGGTTGATTGATTTTCAAGATATCATATTTTATTCCTTACAAGAAGACTAGTGATGCTTTGGTTGTTGCAAGTTTGTTTTTCAAGAAAGTGTTACTTTAGGTAAAGACACTCGAGTCATGGGGCACTTTTGGAAAATACCTTGGAGGAAGTTAGGTACCAAGTTATAGTACAACTCATCATACGATCCATAGATGGATGGAAAAACAAAGGTAGTGAACATAAGTTTAAGGTATTTTCTTAGATGTTTGATCGAGAATAAGCCAATACAATGGGATGTGATGGCTTAAGTGGAATTTGCCTATAACAATTTAGTGAACATGTTAGTTGAAATGACCACATTTTAGATTGTGTATGGAAGAACACCCGAGGGAGTGATGAATTTGCTAAGAGTGAAAACATAAAAGAAGAGTGCATATGTAGAGGATTTGCATGAGGATGTGAGAAGGAAACTACAACAAAGTAACCTAACGTATAAGGAGAAAGCATATGAAAAGAGGCATGGTATCATTTGTTTTCAAAGGCCAAGTAGTAGTGTACTTGAGAAAGGAGAGGTTTCTAAGAGCAACGCATGATAAGTTGAAATGTAAGACAAAATTGGTCCTTGTTAGATTTTGAGGAAATTTTCGTGAGGAATGAAATAAATCTGTTAGAAGGGTTAGATATTTCACCCATATTTAAGTTTGTAGACTTGTATCCTTATCATGAGAGGAAAGAAAGAAAAGAAAGAAATTATATTAATGTCCACGAATGACCAAAAGTAGGTCAATGGGACTTGAGAATACACCCAAATACAATAGAAAGTGCTAGGGTAAAAGGACCCTACAAATGAGGACTAACTAAATAAATGAAAATAATGTTGAAACTAAATGTGGTTAAACCCAATACAATAAATCCCCAACCTATGTGGCTAGGGTAACAATATAAATAGCCATGTAGGTGGAGTAAGACACCCCCAAAGAGCACACGTTGATGAAAGTCGTAGTCTCATCAAACATCTCCAACAATTCATAGGAGAGAGTAATCATTTGTGTCGGGGTGTCGGGTTGGGTGATGTAGAGCACAATCAACACTTAACCAACCAATAAGTTAGTATAGCCAAAACTTGCAAAACTGTCCTAAACTTGGTGAAAATACCCCACTTTCTCAAGGTTAACTAGTCCAAAAACCAACAAATTCAAGGCTTGAGGTCCCAATGGAATTATCCAAACATTTCACCATGTTCCTAGACCTTATTCCATGCCATATCAACCATCAAAATGATGCAAAACCAACAAAAGCTTCAACTCTCTTACCTTTTCTCAAAACTGCCCTCTCAATGCTTCTTAAGAACAAAAATTCTGCAGCAAATTTCTGTCATGTATATCTTTTCCTGCAGAATGCGAATTGCTCTACAAATTTGATAGATTTTAGAAGTATCTGCAAGCAACTTATGTTCCAAATTTCATCCATTTTCATAATGGCATTTAAACTTAATGACTGTTTTCCGGGCAGACATTACATCAAACAGTTTGCATGCTTTCTCATTAGTAAAATTTATGTCATCAATAACTTTCTGTACAATTATAAACTCATTAACTCCTTTAAAACCCACTTGCAAATTACTACAATTCTTCTACCCTCCAAATTTCAGAACCCTTCTCCTCAAAACACGCGAGTTATTCTCATTTTACCAGGTCTGAACATGATTGTTTTTTTGTGTTCTCATAACATGGTCTGGACTGAGTTTTTGATTTTTCCCTATCAAATCAACTCAAAACTTCTTGAAAATTTTCACACATCTAAAACATACATGTTAGTCATTCCTCTCCAAAATTTAGCAATTTTCCATTTATATTTTTTAAGTTATGCAATTTTTCCTTCATTCAAAACCCTAGGAAAGGGTATAGGGCAGCAAGGGTGTATTTTTTGAGTTATTTAACTTAGATTTTTATAGTGATTCTAATCACTCCATCACCTCCACACATACTAACACCATAATAACAATGTTCTCATTTCCTAATTCCTTCCTTCATTCAATTCTCATAAGCATTCTTACCTGAACACATGAGTTTCCATTCCATCAAACATATGACTATTTTTCTTCATTAGTCCACCATCCTCAGGACTCCTCATTCTTCATAATTGTACACACACTTATACCTGCAAAATCAATCATATTCATCTCATTTAATGGAATTCATTCATACATTAATCTCAATCACTCATACACAACAATAACCATTCATAAATGCACATGAGAACATCAATAACAAAGAATAGATTCTCAAGAAGTCCTTGATTCATTGAATATAGAGAAAACACAAGGCTTCTAGAGCCATTATATAGAGACACTTCTTACTCCTCTTCTCTAATCTCTCCTTCCTCCTCTCATCAATCCCTATTCAAATTCATCATGCTCATTATGAAGGAGGTGAAGTAGTTAGGTTTTCATCCACCTAACTCAAACCATGATTCAAACAACTATAGTGAGTTCATACCTAGGTAGGGTCAATAGAGAGAGTTTATGATATGAATATCTTATTTATTAACATTAGGCCTAGACTAACCCCTAAATGACTAACATTCTAACTCCTAGGCCTAGATTACCTTCATGACTAATTTGAATATTTAAATGTGGTTTTTGGAGGGAAACCTCCAAAATACCACTTATTACACCTCAAAACACCACTTATTACATCATTAAGAGTCCAAATGGACTAGACATGACCCAAGAGCAACCAAGTGGACCCCACACACCTATTAAACTATGAAAAACCAAAATTTGAGCTATTTACAAAGATGCTCCTACATCATTCGGTAATCCTAGGAGGAAGCAAAACACTCCCTTTAGAATCCCTCTTAACATCCAAGTTTGAAGAATCTCATGTGGCAACAAAGGAACTAATCCACGATGCTTAGCGGGGGTGGATCATCATTATCGAGAGCTAGTGTGTTGGGGTACCTAAAGAGTAGTGATGCACAAAGATGAGCACGCCTCATTGATCTTCTCCCTCGGTGTGTGAAGCGACATCATCTAAAGGTCGTTTAATGCCACCGACCTATGTGAGCGGTTGAACGAATTAGGTGATCAACTTAGGGGCTCTATGGGATCCTTGCAGGGCCTATGCCGATGGTTGACAACCTCTAGAAAAAAGGCCCAAGCACTGTTGAGTAAGGTACCATAAGAAATTGGATAGAGAGTTACTCGATTCTCTGTAGAGATAGTGGTATCTCCCTTGAATCTCATAATAAATAGGGCATCTAAAAATGAAGTGATACTTATTCTCCACCACCTAGAGGGGCAAAGACAACAAATCCGGTCTCCATGTGGAATATGATCATCAATTTCAATGCACAATTGGTGTTAGCATACCCAGAATCGGCATGAGGAAACCTTAAGCCATGAGACGAATGACAACATCCACCATCTTCAAGAAATGCTCATCGTAAAAGGCAAGGTTGGAGCGTACTTCCTATAGATATCCTCTCGATAGCGGAAGAAGTTAAGGAGAGGCATGAGTACCTAAAAGGAGGTAACCTATCATTAGAGATATTGATAGATTGGAGGAGCAAACTAGTCTCAGAATACTCACAATGTTGACGTCTAGGGGCCCAAAGATGCAATCTTCTTTGAGATGGATAGAGTTGAAGAAGAGGAAAACCTTGAAGATTGGAAAACTCGGCTTCTTAAGAAGTGCGAAGAAATGGAAGAAGTCTTGGAAGAAGAGTTGGTAAGAAAATGTGGAAGCAAGATTACAAAGACTACTTAGTTTGATGCAATAATAATGATCTTGAGGAGGATTCATGGATTTCAAAAGAGGAACTTGGCCACATGGGTTGGCCAAGGCCAACAGTTGTAGCACCATGCTTGATCAAATTTGCAGAGGTGTTTGATGAAGGGGCATCCTTGGATCTTTATACAACTTAAATTGAGCTTCTCAAAGCCCTTAAGAGTTTCACAACTTGGTAGTTCATTTGGAGCTTTGCAGAACTAAAGGGGCCTTGCAAAGCGTACAGTGCTTTGTAAATCTATGAAAGTTTTGCAAGCCTAGTAAGCTTTGCAAGTGTAAAGTGAGCTTTTCAAGGCACCAAGGCCATGGTGCTGAAAATACTGTTCTCATGGCTTGAGGTCAGTGCCATTTTTAGGGGTCTGCGGTATTTTTGAACCCCCTACAAGATCATTGGACTATCTTCAGCTGAAAGCCCACATATCTCTACAAAGTGGTGCAACACTAGTCGAGTGGTTTAAACATGGTGCCATCCCCTCCATTCCTCATGTAGTTTCTCCAATGGCTTCCTTTGGGTCCCAAGCACCTGCCATCCATAATGCTAAGGATAACTAATGCCACATGGTGCTGATGTCATTCCTACCTATGTTCCAAAGAAGTGGGGCTCAACAACAAGCCAAGTGCCTGCACCTTGCATATAGTTTTCAGTGAGTGTATTATATATCATGAGCAATCAGAGAAGTAAATTAGTAATGTCATCCACCACTTCCTAGATGCCTTCCCTCCCAAATTTATTGACTAACAGTTTGTTAGAGATGTTGGACTTGTAATTGCAGAACATCCCAGCATACCCAGAAGTAGCAGGACACCTATGCCATGTAATTACGATGTGTTGGAGTTGATCAATTGCCATTGAACTATCTTGTAACATGTTTCCAATGTTTGAGTCGTAATTTGACATCAATGGTTTCATGTGATGCCTCTTGGCATATATAAGGCGAGTAAAAACAAAGGGGTGCCCAGTAGAAGGTTCCCTCAAAAAAGAAAGTCCCAGGTGAGAGACATAGGCTTTCCATCACTGCAAGAGAAGGATAGGGCTGGAACATTGCGGGTTCCAATTAGTTGAGCATTTGTAGCTCATGGTTAGTAGCAGTGTTTTAAAAACTGGCGAACCGGCCGGTTCGACCGGTTCAACATATTTAGACATGAACCGGTTAAAAAACCGGACCGTTCGACCGGTTTGGTACTGAACCGGCCGGTTTTGTAAGGAACCGGCCGGTTTAGTACCAAACCAGTCGAACCGGTCCGGTTTCATCCTGAACCGGCCGAGTCATGTAAAGATGCATGCATACAACACTGAGTATAAAAAATTCAATTTTTATTCAAAATTTCTGCTTATAACACCTTTCTTACTTGGAGTTCGTGCCATTTTGCTATAAACACCTTTCTTACCTGTTATATAGTATATACATGAGCAAACTTTGCATATTTTGTGTGTAATTGTTGGAATCATGGTTTCTAATCTTTCAAATATATTGTTTTCTTTAAAAATGTAATTTTTATGTGTTTTTTAGTAAACTGGTTCATAGAGTTTGAACCGGTCCAGTTCCGGTTCCGGTCCGGTCCAACCCTTGACCGGTTCCGAGTCCGGTTCTGATTTTTAAAACATTGGTTAGTAGGGTGTAGTGTGCATAGGAGTGCATAGAGAACAAGACCGAGCTGGTCTAGTGTGGAAGAAGTCAGCGTACGAGTTTACAGAGCTGATAATGTAAGCAAGTTAATAATTTTCCAAATTTTCATGAATGAATGAGTAAATTTTTGTTGAGCCAACCTTGTCTGTCATTCATTTGACCCACAACCCACCTCGCCATCAGTATCTGAGTGGTACATCTCACATACAGCTGGAAATGTGGGCAGTCCATCGAAAAGGCAAAATTGTGATTTTCAACAGCCAGGAAGCAAAGTTGAATTTTGGTTTCTGAGGCCAACAAAGTTTGTTATTTCCCAGTTTTTGATTTTTTTGAAATCGACCATCTTACCAATGCAGCAATGCTTGTGGAAGAAAAAGCACACAGACAGATTGGTAAACCGTAAAACTACCCACGGGTAGTCGGTTTAAATCAGATTGGTAAAGCCTCCTGTGTGTAGATCCACTGGTAGAAGGCTTAAATCCTGGCTGGGGTCTGAGGCATATTGCAACAGCTCCTTTATTGGGCAGGTCGAAGACTTTGGTTGACCGGAGCACATAGTCGGCTAGGATTTTTGCCCCGGAGCTGTGTTCCAACGGTAAATTCTGTGAAGTTTACCTATACTGTCACAGGTTCGAGTCATGGCCTGATTCCCCAATAATTAAAAAAACTGAACAAAACTTGAAAAGAAAAAACAATAAAAATTCTGCTGGTTGCTGAGTTTTCTATATGTATACCAAGTTTTCAGTGAGTTTTGTGATTATTACTCACCAGAGACTAGATCACAAGCACAAAATTGTTTGGTTAAGGTTTTCCCAGGTAACCTCAACGCCTTCTTAGCTGTTCAAATAAGTATTACGAATTTGGGGTCATCAATAATATCAGTTTCATCTTCCCAATAGCAACTAATTTTATCATTTCATAAAACAGGTCTGTTATCTTTAAAATTTCTGCCTCCTCTAGGCAGACATGGAAAGCAGATCCTATCAATAGGCACAAAATATATTTTCATTTTGTTAGTTTTTGGCTTGTATGAAGTTATTCGGCTGATTAGTTATATTTTTGCAGGGTTGGGATGATCCATATGTTCCCCGCACACATGATGGTCTTCTTAAATGGAAATATGCTCACATGAACTCAGTTGATTTCCTTTTTGAGGTAGGTTTTTTATTTGAGTTTTTACTACCGTTATAAGGGATTCAATTAGTAAATTTTCTAATTTTTGAGGGAGTGTGTTTGTGTTTGGTTTTACTTAGAGATGTAATGTGTCAAGAGATTATCATGCTACTAAATGGATTCTCACCTTAGGGCTTTATGCTGCTCATTTGGTTTAACATTCAGCTGAATATGTATGTGTCTCAAATCTTACGAATTGTGTTGGCTTAATAGTCTAATAATTTTGAACATGGACAGGTAGGAGAAGGGAATCGCCAATCAATGTGTTTAATGGACAAGGGAAAGAACCGAAAATTGGAAGGAGCTCATGTCACATTTCCAGGTTAAAATTCTAATACAAATGTTTTCTTTTGAAGGTACAATGTGTACATTTGTTTTTTCACATTTTAGATTATTTTATAGGCTTCTTAAACATGGCTGTTGATTGTTTGCTTACTTCATTTATTATTGTAATTTGAACTGAAAATATGGACTCTAAAGTTTCCTTGATTTCTAGATTCTTCTTGGCAGACATGAGTAATTGTATACCATGATCAAATTGCCGAGTTCCTTATGTATAGGCATACACACATTTGGCCATGTATGCTACAAGTTATTTCAGTTTTGGGTCCATGGAGGTGTATGAATGAGACAAACAGACTTGGATTAGACTGTTTTTGGGTCGTGTATGAATGAGAAGACCTGTTTTGGCTATGGGAGTTTCAGAATGGGATAGCTGGAGTTGTGGCTTTCCTAAAAGGGCGAATGATTTTTTTAGGATTGATGAATTATCTGAATTTTTTTATTACTTTAAGAAGATGCTTTGAAAAAATGCTGAAATGTTTTATCACGAACTTCGAGGATGGTATCACTGTTATAAATTGGCCAGCATGTTGAAGTTTGAAGTTTTTATTTGAAGATGGTATCACTGTTATAATTTTTTATGTATATGTGTGAAGTTATTCCCATGTTACTTGGAGCTTAATTTTGATGTAATAAGTTAAATATATAAGTATCCTGCCTTTGAGACTGCAAACTGTGTTCTTCTTTTCTGACATATTCTCTGTTTTTGCTAGATGGTCAAGATCCATCAAGCCTTTCTGGGAAAATTATCGAGTGTTCTTGGAATCCAAAAGAACAGTGCTGGGAATATATGCGTGTCAGGCCAGACAAGCCTACTCCAAATGGATGGCAGACATATATGAAGGTCTAACATTAAATGTAACTTTATATATTTAATCTAATTTCACAGGTTCAATTCCTCACCGCTAAAAGTGACAATTGATTTTGCAGGTGATGCGAAGCATAGAAGACAATATTACTGAAAATGTTGTGTTAGATGAGATTACAGAGATTATTTGTTTGCCAATGTATGCTGAGCGGATAAGACATGAGCAAAGATGCAGCAGAGGCAGCAAGCAGTCCAAGCGCAAGCACAAGGACAGGCACAAGCAGCTAGAAGGAGGTGACTGGGTTATTCCAAATCAGTGTATGCTCATCAGGTAACGTAAATGAAAATTAACGTTGGGAATATGATATTAGTTTTATTGAGTTTTATGATTTCAATATTTTTGTCTTATATCACGACTCCTCACCAGGGTGTTTTCAGCTATCAAATTGTTCAACCAGAATACTTTATCGTTTTGCATTTTTCAACTGGCATCTGTCTTATTTTAGCTCATTGGCATTGGATGCATTTGCTTGAGCTATCGGATTTCTTTTCAAGTGGAGGGATACTGTCATCTTTAATGTAGGAGTCAAGTATGTTCCCTTCCCTTTGTGCTTGAATTGTTTATGAGAGGCATCAGGTTCTGATCCATATCATCAAGACCTTGTTGTTGGCTGTTCCTTATTGCTTATATTCTGAGAGGCTACCTTGAAAGGGTTGTACTATAATACTATTACATCAAATTTGGTCATTTGGTGGCCAGTATAAGAAGAGACTAGAATTTGGCTTGTTTGTAAATCGTATTTACTTGTCAATGTCAGCAAAAGATAAAACCCATTGTTAATCCTCGGCAAGGGAGGGTCTGTAAAGAATTGGCTTTTTGATGGAGTTAAAAATTTGAGGAAGGAATCTTGTAACTGCTTTGCTAAATGGGACCCTAATTGGGGTCATCTGCCATACATAATGGATGATTACATGCGGATGGAAAAGGATTTAGCAAGTGAAACTGTTTGCCTTTTACTCAAATTGCATTAAGCACAGTTCCTGGTTCCACAATTTTTCAAGTATCTGTCATTGACATTTATGTGTATATCGTGCAAGAATGTTGCAGGAACCAGTATCTAATGAATAGCATAAATTTCTGATGTTGATTATTTTTGATAGCTCTAGCAGTATCTGAAATTACAAGAGCCTTCATTTCTGGGTTTAGAGAATTAGCATGGGTTTGGGATTATAACCACAGAGCCTTGTTAGCAGGGATCTTTTTAATTAAAATATCAACAAGACTTTATTAATAAAGTTCTATGGAGAAGTAGCTCTATTGCACAGGAGAGATTATATTCCCTGAATTGCTCGCACGGTTATTTTTTTACTTTAAGAGTATAAGTTTGAAGGATTATTTTGCAGATGGTTTGAGAGTGTTCCCTTTTTATGTATTTTTTCCCCAATTACAAGATATATGTTAATGCAAATCCAACAATGCTATACTTAATTAGAGCAATGATAATCAAATGATAAAGCTTTTGTATGGAGACAATTGTTATTATAGCTATAATTTATGAGCACAGTAGCAAGCAAATGTGGAATTTCTTTCATCCTCATTCCATCCCCTATTAGCACAAGGGGACAGAAATGAGCCAATATATTAATATATTGCTGGACTTTTATGGAACTTAAATGATTTTACCAAACTTTGGATGGACATTTCTAGAAGACTATGCAAATGCTAGTTTTAGTATCAAATGATGATCCCTTTTCAAGATGAGAATGCACTTTCAACATGGGAGACATGTCTAGGGTACGAGTTTTGGGTATTACGCTTTCAATGTAATTTATCGGATAGCATTTCCATACTAAAAGTCAAACGAATTAGCCGAGGGTAGAAACTCTTGAATACATCCATGTTAGGTCAATATTTTTACTCTTGAATTGGTTTTAGTGCAAAATCAAAGATTCTGTAGATACCATTGCTAACCTAGCAATGTGTTGATAACCACTAACAAAATGAAGACGATACAATCTTGAGAGCTTTAAATACGATAATAGATATTAAACCCATCTTTCTAGGTTTGTTGGACCAAATTCAAAATTTATTCATGTAGCTTCATACCGTATAATATAATTTAATTCCATAGGTATACATTTATGTGATTGATTTCAAAATTATCGTAATTTATATTTGAACTTAAATAGTAGCTAGCTTTACATGTTGTAATTCCGAATATAAGTAATGTGTGCAACTATTATTAATAATGTTAATGGTTGTCTAGAAATTTGAGAAAATTCATATATTATTGCTTTTTGATCATATTGATTAGGAAGTAACACATTAATGATTATGATTATTGAAATATGTATATTATAAAACAATCATCTATTTATAAAAATACTATTTATGCATGTTAGCAACTTAAGTCTCATTATCGGTATCTTTACATTATTATATATATTGCTAACCAATATTCTAATGTCCATTCAAATATTCTGAAATTTACCTTTTCTGGTTATGCACATTTTCGTATTTACATTTATATTATGCATGGTGAAGAATTTGCTACATATTTAATGATTATGTAGTTTATTTGTTTTGTAGATTTGGAGGAGAGGTTGCCATTTTTCATGCTTGAAGGAGCACAAGTGGCAAAGAAAAGAACTAGAAGCTCTTTGGCAAACCTAATAAGCACACAAAACGCATGAGAGAAAATATATATGGGTGTGTGCTTGTGATGAATCTAACATCAATGCATACATCATGTACAATTATATTAATCACTTTAAATATAATTTTTTTAATTCTCTTTTTTTCCTTGCCTTTATTTCATCCAAAAGAAATGTTTTTGTTTATCTATTTGAAAGCACACGAGGCCTCACATGCTTGTTTTTGTAGAAATTGTATTGATAGTTGATTTATAATAGCACTATTCATTTTCACAGATCGATGTCAATTATAATATGAAAAGTTAAAATCGAGTTGCTCTTTTGATTATTCACCTAACACACTATTAATGCAACATTATTACATTAATAATCTAAAATGGAGTGTTTTTGTATATTTATTTGAACAATTACCCTTACTTAATGCATTTTTGGTCCCTACCATTTTGGGTGATTTTATCTCCTATGTAGAGAATTGTCTACATAAGAAGTTCCATGTTATGAAAATCCTTATTGTTATTACCACTAGCAATTGCATGTGTACAATGCAATATGAATGCCAAACGGTATATGTTTTGTGATTTAGAGGGATAATTATTTCTTTTGTAGTTGATGTTGATAAGGGTCTTGATTGATTTTGTAAGTGTGTCGATATCACTTCTTTTGAAGGTTCCATATCATGAGTGGTAGCATTATGGGGAGTAGTTTATTTGAACTAAACATGAATACATGAAGTCTTCTGTATACTCGATAAGGCGTGTGATTGATAGTGGTAGTGTAGGAATATAGATGCGACATTACATTGAAATGTTGTATGTGTACATTTAAATTTGTTACAAATTCGTACATAAAAAGTTGCAAATCTTAAATCACGACATCTGAGCTAAACATGTATACATGAAGACCTTCGTACATTTGCAAAATTTATATCATGAATGGTAGCCTTTTGTGGCCAATTTTATTTCCAGTAAACATGAATACATTTGATACCCCTTGAACGGAAATGCCGCTTTGGATACAAGAAGTGTTGAGTAAAGTAGTAGTGGAGTTTCCTTCAAAGTAGAGGGTGGTATTTATGAAGGGTTGAGGGATAGTAGTCTCCACTCCTTTCTTCTTGCTCCAAGTGTTGGTACGTGTGCCATTTTTGAGTACCTTTCGAATGAAAAAGGAGGTGAAATGTGCAGATTTGCAGCGAGGGAACTCTGGAGAAAGCTATGAATGTCAGATCTTGCCTTTCAGTGGTTCCAATGTCGACAGTTGCTCTATGCAAAGTAAGTCCCTGGGACTTGTGGATAGTTAATCCCAAGCCATTTTAATCGGCAATTGTTTTCGATTCCCTCTCGAAATTGGAGCTATCGGAAATATGTAACGGGTTAGAGGGATCCCAACATGGGCCGTTGTATCTATCAAATTTGACAACAAATAAAGGTAATGTTGGTAGCAACATTGATGCTTCGTAGACAATGTCGGTGATTGTTCCTGTAGCACCATTCACGAGCCTGTATCAACCCATAAATTTACAATAAGCATGATTTTTTGTTGTTTGCACAACATAACTTTGCGTTCCAACTGATCATCATTAGGATCTCTTGGTCCAACCCACCTATTACTTTCAGCAATGGATTGGGCAATCGAAACATTCAATGCCTTCAACATCTGAAGGTTGTGGGAGTCCACGAGATGTTTTTCACAAACAAATGTGGTGCGTCCTTAAAAATGTTGAGGACTGCTGAGTTAGGTGTGTGTCTATGCGAGACATTAGGAGTTCCCAATCCTCAATAAGAGGAGTTGAATCTCGCATGTGGAGCAGTAAATTATGGAATGAAACTTGTGCATTGGTTGTTCCTGCAAAAAAGTGAAAGAAGAAGTTAATAAAACTAAATGTATCTCAAATTCAAAAGGAGGGACTCCTCCATTACATGATGGGAACTAAACTTGAATTCACATCAATATAATATATGTGGTTCATGGATATACATACTTCAAACATGTAGTTAAGAGTCATAACCCAAATCAAATTCCATGAATATTCTTTTCCAAATACACACATTATATTAAAACTATTTCCAAACAAAATACATAGTTTATGTTTTTCAAGGCATCCAAGCTTGCTTCCGTTGTTAAAAGAAAGAAGGAAATTACAAAATCTTCGACAATAATTCTCACACACCAACAAGTCACAAGACATTATTTTCACAGAGAGTTTCACATATGAGTGGGAGTAATATTATAAAACTATCAAAGTGCATATTAACTAATCCAACCAAATTCAGAGTTGATTCCACAGTTCTTGTTATGGGTAACAAAAGGATATATTTATACCATTAAACTTGTAGCACATGACATGTCCTGCATCTTAAGGATATATCTATACCATTAAGTTTGGTAAGAGCAACATGTTATCATTGTTTTCAATTTCCTCAAACAATCCTATGAAAGAAGAACTTCAAATTACTGTGACATGTTTCCCTGTGATCCAGTGAGTTAATGAAATCAAACAGGTTAAGAAATGGCGTTCATCCTCCTAATATTCTCATTCCCTCAACCATGGTCCTACCAGAGTTGTAAAGATAAATTTTCTTGGTCAAAAACAAGAAGCAAAAGTTTGCCCATCATTAGGAAGGGAAGATCTAGAACTCTCCACCATGTTGTCGCCATCACAAGGAGCTTAACCTACAAGTTATTTGGTTTACCTTCTTCCCAAAAACCCTCACATTAATTATCAATACTTAGTGAATTATAGGAAATGTTTCTAACATTGATTAGAAGTTATTATATAACTGTGAAAAATGTTTAGCAAACATAGTGACTAAGATTGATAACTCTTTTATTCATCTTATAAATATAAAGTCTATGTTTGTAAAATTGAAGCTACAAAATACCTCACGAACTGATAGTGAAAATATTTGACCAATAGATGATGCGTTTGCTGTGAAAATGTTTAGCAAACATAGTGAAAAATTATTAAATTTAAGGTTGATCGCTCTTTTGTTTCTTATAAAAATAAAGTCTATAGCTACAAAATACCCCACAAACTGATAGTGATAATATTTTCCAAATAGACATCTTAACCAACTTTGAGAAAGTATGACGACCAACTTTGAGAAAAAAGACGTGATGCTCAAGGAAGCACCAAATCACCCAACTGTAACTATGTAGTATTGTATAAGAATGGATATGTATGGACAATCTGGGAAACTGATAATTACTTAACTATAGTGATAATATTTTCCTAATAGAAATCTTCAATAACTTCAAGAAACTTAGACACGATTCTCAAGGAAGCACCAAATCACCAAGCTAGACCTATGTAGCACGGATTTGTATGGACAATCTTAAACCATATTCACATGCAAGGTACACAATCTTAAGGTTATTTGTTACATAACTTGTAAACCAACACTTGAATTTTTTTAAAACTAAGATTACAGAAAAACTAAATAGCAAAGTTTCTCTCTGAAATTTCAACTAATGAACAAGAAATTACATACTTTGTGCAAATTGAAAGAAATGATGATCAACTAAATTCAATCTTTCAATTTTGCAATATAAGAAAAAAAATTGCTTAGACAAAACAAATAAATATCTGAAAATTGCAAAAAACAGAGCCCATCGTTCCAGGGCAGTGAAACTAGATCTCAAAATTGCACAATAAAATTATTACTTAAAAATTCAGATTGAAAACCTCAAATATAAATCTATATTATTTGTCAAACAAAATGTATTTATTTACATCAAAGAAAATGTAGATCAGAAAAATGCATATCAGTTTGTATTTAATTACATGTTAAATATGGGTCTGACTGTTAGAAAATATAGTCAGTCACATATTTATTTGCCCAATATAAATAGAAATGTAGTTTCACCTTAGTGCAGACGTGCAAAATTATTTGTTATTTAAAGGATAAACATCCACTGATTGTCTGCAGGGCCAACTTTCAGCGAGACTAATAATACCTAAGAAAACAAAAAAACCAAAAAATAAATCTGCAAAAGCAAAAGCAAAATTGTTAAAAATAACAAAAGCAAAATTGTTAAAAATAGTAAAACAGTCATTTAAGCCGTCAAATTTGACAGTCCCATGAATGTCTGCAAAGCCTTTTCCCATAGGGGTAACACTTTCAGCATAATTAGGTTGAAATAATCTTTAAAGAAAACAAAAAACTAAAAACAAATCAGCAAAAGCAAAAACAAAATTGTTAAAAATAACAAAAGTAAAATTGTTAAAAATAGCAAAACCGTCATTTAAGCCATCAAATTTGACACAGTCCCATGAATGTCCGCAAAGCCTTTTCCCATAGGGGTAACACCTTCAGCATAATAAAAGACCAAAGAGTGTGCTCTAAAACAATGATTTTAAAAATTTGTCATAGTCCATAAAATATGTTTTCAACAATAACAAACTTTGGAAACTCATATGTACAATTTTTATTGAAGATTAGGAATAAGCTTTATTATTCGATTGATGACTAGTTGTTTTTGAAGAGGTGTAGGCATTTTGAGGCGGTGCCTCAATTTATGAAAGCTTTTCTTGTCTTTCATGGTTTTTAGAGCTTGTTTTTTAATTCAAAAGGAATCATAATATTCTTATCATTAAGGTGGACAAGGGAATGCGGAAGTCATTTTGGAAAGGAGTGATTACTTTTTAAAGATGAAAGATTGCCTTTTGAGCAATGTTACTTAAAAGAAGGTTGCAATTAATCCCATCGACGAAGTTATAAAGAGGGTGAAGAAGCTTGTTAACGCTTATTGAGCGAGATAATGCAACCAAGAATAAATTGCTCTAGAGGAAGAAGTTATCTTTAAAAATCTATTGCCTTTCCAAAATCGGGAGGAGCAACCTTGTTGTCGATTCTCTTCTTCCAAGAAGCTTAGGTATTTTGTGGGCAAGAATTCTTCGTATATATTAAATATCCATGACACTATATATCCATTATTATATGTGAACCAATATAAGTGAATATATGTGATTGAAATCATATTCTTTAAACAATCATATTATTTAATGTTGAATAATATGGATGTATTTAAAGAATCACATGATAGGTATATTTGTGATCTCTATGTTTTTTAACATTCTTGCATGTCTCACTTATTTAGGTTGTTGAAATTGATGGAGTATGTCGGGTTAGCCTTACTAATTTATTGCATTCAAATAATAGTATGTTCTTGAAAGACACTTATCGATGTAGAAGCATTCAACTTTACAAGAAATCATGCATCAACCAAACACTAGTAGTATGAGCAATAAGTGGCTATATCCTAGGGTTTCTATTAAATCACACGACATTTCGTTTAGGTGCGAATGTTTGCGATGCACCGACAAGCATTTGCTTACCAATTTTGTGAAGCTATGTGATCATACATATAATTGCCATCTCTGGATTTATGTGTACACCAAATCTTGTAAACTCCAATATAATTTCGCGTAATTACCTAGTAATCAATTGTTTGGGATTTCTACAATAGATATTATGAGTTTTATATTTGGAATGAATTGTGTTTCATTTTTGAATTTTGATATTTCAAGTCTCGCTTTATGACCCCCTTAAGGGACAAGGGTGTATGCATGAAAAGGTGGACAAAAAGAGAGTCCTAAGACTACTTTATGCTAAAAATAAAGTATACAAACTCGAACATATAATTTGAGATATTTACAATTGTTTTTAAATAAAAAGTTAGTAATATGAAATGGAGCATTTCAAATTTGTTTTTGAATTACTATTTAAAAAAAATAAATAGTGTAAGTGGGTCAAACAAACAATTTTCAAAGAGGTGCACGTGTTTTTAAAAAATATAATAAATTGGTGGTTGTAAGGCCTTTTTCGCATGACTAACTAAAACTATTTGCAGACACATTTTTGTGGGAAGTAAAAAGACATCACCATGATTGTGAGTAGTTTTTAATTATAATTTTCAAATAAATATATATTTTCCTAATAAAGTGTTTGTACAAAACATACCCCGGAACATGCTAGTTGATTGTGAGGGAGGTTGATATTGTTAAAAAATGACATTTATTTATAATGAGTATAGAATTGACCTAGTTTGTGACTTTAATTTTTGTATAGCTTGGAAATTACAAAGTAAATAAGTACCTACATTTTTGGGCATGTGAGGACATATTTATAAACAAAGAATAAATACTTAATCATATTATAAGAGCAAACATTGTACTTTGAAAAATAGTAACCAAGTTCGATGCATCTATATATATTTTATTATATGATGGAATATGTGATTATGTGCATTTTGATACGTTAATAGAGTCATAGTTCGGGGTCATAGTGAAGGGGTGCCTAGCCAAAACCATTTGAGTCGCCTGATGGGTTGCTCGAAATGCATGTTCTTTATTAATTCAAAGAATACATGATTGAGTTATAGAGTTCTATTGTGAAGCCCTTACCCTATGACTTACTTGCTCTTATCTAGCCTAGCTATCTCAATGGGGCTATGTGGACCCCCTTTATTCTCTATCCGATCCTTAGATATGGATCTGTTTTCCCTCTCTTCCAATTTATTGCTCATAAGTTCCTCCCTTCTCTCATATCGAACCTCTCTCTTGTGTGACTTCTTTTGGTGTAGAGTCCTTTATGTCTCCCTTTAGAGATACTCTATCCTTCACTCACCAATCTAGTTATGGTGGCTTCTCACCACTTGAGCCACTTCACCACCTTGGGCTACATCAACACTTATGGCTACCATCCTAGTGTAATGATGACTTGATTTTTCCCATAGATTTCCCTATATCTCACCTCCTCGAGATCATCATGCAATCACGATTCACGTCCTCTGTTAGTTATGGGTACATGTCGAGATTTGATCTTTCCTAGACTTGTATGCCTCGTGTCGATTAGAATCTATGCACCCAATCTCTACATGACAAGTGTTCTTATTAACTTATTCTTTACATGTTAGTTAGTCCCAATATTCTTGGAGTCCTCAAAACTAACTCAAGTCTTGCATTTTGTGCACCATTCTTAAGTAAATCCTTTAGCACTCCCCTTCACATACGTCACTTCCATGCATGCCTTGATCCATCTCGCAACTTTGAAACCTTGTGTTTACATCTTGCACTTCA
Source organism: Taxus wallichiana var. yunnanensis (assembly GCA_018340775.1). Taxonomy (NCBI): domain Eukaryota; kingdom Viridiplantae; phylum Streptophyta; class Pinopsida; order Cupressales; family Taxaceae; genus Taxus; species Taxus wallichiana. The sequence goes on from CM031234.1 coordinate 627,902,460, forward strand.
ACTAGACCCTTCCATTCAATATTTTAAAGCATAATTTCTGTTTTTGTCATATGCACTTGGTGGCTTCTAACGAGTTCTTCTACTCTTATCCTTGCACAAATTCATGGGTTCCCTTTTTGCACAACCTTTTGAGGAAATAGTCAAGATCATATATGATTAATAGATAACCATTTTGAGAAGGAACAAATAATAACATATGAAATTAAATGACATAATAGAAAAATATAGAGAACACATTACACAAGATTTACATAGGAAAAACCCTTTCAAGTAAAAACCCCACACCAAACGTATCATGCAATAGTTTATTAATAATAAGGAAACTTATAGTGTTTGACTATTACAAACCATAAGAACTCGATATATATTTCCTTCTTCTCTCACAATAATGGCCGCACAATGGATCTTGAAGATCCTTACGATATTTCCTCTCACAAATATTCCTAACACTTCGCAAATTCTGCCTCACACTCTTGCATACACAAATGAATGTTATCGTTGTGTGTTCCAAGTTCTACATTGCATCCTTAACCCTATTTAGGGGTTCCACCTAAATAGGAGGATGGTTGAATCTCAACCATCCATATATGAATGGTTATAAGCATTCATCATAATTATATAATAACTACGTATTTGTTGAGTATTAATAATTTTTTGGAAAAGGTAAAATTAGGGGTTTTGAAAAGACCCGCATCCTTTTACAAAAGGCCCATAAGGCTAGATAAAGCAATTAAGCATAAAAAGAACATGTCTTTAGACATCCAAAACAAAGAGACAAAATCCCGGTAAGGGGTATTACATGTTATGCATTTTCTTAAGTGCGTGACCGCATCTTTAGTTGCAACATTGGGAATTTTATTAACGAAAGTATCAACAAGCTTGATGAGCTCAATACAGTCAACATTGATGCTCTCCCAGGTTTTGTTAGTATGAGTCTTCCATTCCTTGATGACGAGAAAAGCTCGAATGAGCTTCTCTCAAATGTTGAGCATGATCTTGGCAAGGTATTGACATCCTTTATAACAGATGGGGCGTGTCAGGTGAAGCTCCGAAGCTTTTGTGATGTTTGCATCCACACCAACACCGGTAGGCGAGCCCAAAGGAACATGAAAAGGGAGTCTCGAAAAGTAGAGAAAAGTCCCAACAGGACGCCGGAATGTCTGTTCAAAAGTAATGTCCACGGGCTCGATGAACGAAGCATCGATCCACCGAGGCGGGAGGATTCGTGGTAACAATTGGGGAAACATGGGGGAGACAAAGTGGCTTTGGTAGTGGACCAAAGAAGAGGAAGCCGTGTCGGCAAGCGAGAGATGACATGAGAATAGCCAATCCGACGCCGACGGAGAGATGACAAGAAAAGAAGAGAGGGGTGGAAGGGGGAAGTTGCTTCACACTCGACCCGTGATTAAAACATCCAAGTCCGAACTCGAGGGAGGCACAAACGTCAGCGGAGGTGGCGGGGAGGGTAGACAAGACAACGAGGATGGAAGGTGGGGAATGTAGCTATTCAAAAATGGGACGGTGCAGCTTTGCTGGGTTTGGGAGGAAGCAGAAAGGTCGCCATGGCGGTGGCGATAGATTCACCCTTAGTAAACAGGAAGACCGATGACGGCGAAGATAGATTCTGGAGAGATCAAAAACTTGGTCTTTCCCACCTTAACCTTCCCTTTTTTCCACGTCGTAAGAACACTACTGGAAACTTTGGTGAATGGCCAGACCGTCTCTCTCCATGAAGGGCATAATCCCCTTCTCTGTAAAATGTTCCATACATCATGGTTTTCCCGAACCTCTTCGCAAGATGAAGGTTCGATCCTACGGGTAGACCCCCCTATATTATGCAAAGATTAAGCAACAAATAATTCAAATAGTTCTAAATGGGAATTGTTTAAATAGAAATTGTGAGCTCCACCGATCCAATCACTCACACGTGTCGATGGATAATCTAAACGAAACTGCCATTAATAAAGAATGCGTGCGAGTGGGACATAATTGAGATTTCTATACCACACGAGCGAATACCATCATAGTTATAAATGGAAATTAATGCGATATCATTGCCTCTGCCGTTGTGGCAAAGGGAAATGATCTTGTCTTTTCTTCTTTGTCTCTAGATAAAACGATAACAACGATGATGGGAAGGAGAAGCATTCCCCACATGAAGTTAAAATTTTGGAAGAAAATCATTTACAAGAATAATAAGGAGGTTCCCAGGAAAATCTTCAATCCATATTTGTTGATGGTCCGAGATGACACCCAAATTGGCCAGGAAGTCAACAAATCTATTACCTTCACTGTAAATGTAATGAAATTTGATATTTTGGAAGCGGGATTACATGCTTTGAATATCATCAATTATGTTACTTATAGTCCATCTAACAAGTTCATTTGAGTTGAGGATTCAAATAAGATTAAGAGAGTCACTTTCCATAATAAGTTGTCCAGGGCCAATCATAAGCACCAATTCCATCCCTTTAAGAATAGCCAGATTTTCCACTATGTTATTTATCCTTGTGTAAAAATTAGCTACAACAATGCAACCAAGGGTTAACCCGATTCATCTTCGAGTATAACCCCACCGCTTGAAGCTCCCGGGGTTCCTTTAAAGAACACCATCCATATTAATTTTTAACCAGCCAACAAGAGGGAGAGACGAAAAGGTGTTCACTTTGAATGTAGCTGAAGAGGGTGCATATACTGAGATGAGAAATTGTTTAGGCCAAGAATCAATAAAATTTAAAGTAATTTTTAGTTGTGCTTCTTCCAGATATAATAGTTCAAGTTCTCTTGAAGGCCGAAGACGACTCCTATGAAAACCTGCCACAGATCATGAGTCTGCTCCTTGAAAATTCTTCTATTTCATTCTTTCCAGATGCTCCACAGAGTGTGAGGAAGCAGTAGATTCCAAGCTAAGGAGGCAAGGGGGAGAGCCATTGATTAAAAGCTTTTGACAGTGAAGAGGGAAACACCCAAGAAATCTCAAATCTATCCAATAGGAGACTCTAGAGGGAGTGGAGAAAGAAAAATGAAGAAGAAGGTGGGAAGAGGTTTCAAAGAGTTAAGGCATACGACGCAACAAATTGGGAGAGAAAAGCCTCTACGTTTAAGATTTTTCCCATAGAGGATGGAATCCTGAAACACAATCCAAGAAAAGAAACCAATTTTGGGAGTTACTTGTGGGATCCGAGATATGTTTAAGCGAGAGGACCGTAGGGGTGCTATTTAGAGAGATAAGAAACTTTAACTAAGAATTCACTCAAAGGAGAGAGCGGCCATATGCGTGAATCCTCGAGTTGGGTGAATTGAATATAATGGGATGCTGTGAGTCTTGAGGTCATCAATACACTACATTTGGGTAGAGCTGCAACCATCCCGGGAAGGGATATACCAACACGGCTTATTATCAATATAGAAAATGTAACCATTAATCATCCTGCCACATAACATCGAGAGGGGATGACAGATAAGATCCCAAAAAGGATTGACAACTAAAGGATTATCACCTATCCACTAGTCTTTACAAAAATCAATGTTTACACCATTCCCTAAGTGCCATTTAGTACCTTATTGTTGAAAATGTTGAGTGTTGACTATGGAATTCCAAATAGCAGAGCCTCTCGAAATGTCATAAGAGAGGAAATATTCTTGGGAAGGAAGATATTTAGATATCATAAGTTGTGTCCATGGGGAATTGTTCTTGTAGCAATAACCCAACCAAGCTTAGCCAACATGGCTTCATTCATTTCTGACACTCTTCTAAGCCTAAGCCCCCTAGAGCAGTAGGTTTACAAACAAAATTCCATGATACCAAGTGGACCCCTTTATGCTCCTCGGGCCCATAAGCTTTCCGATCAATGACAATTATCTTGAAGCTAGAGTATCGTTCGCAATCACGGAATGAATCTACGGGACAACGTCCCATCAAGCAATTTGGGTGCACCTTGACAGTTTGAGAAACCTTTGAAGACCCGGTGATAACATCTCTCCACGTCCTGTAGAGGCGTGCGGTGATGTACCACCGAGAAACATCAAGAGGGGGCCGAGGCCGAGACCAGAGGATCGACATTGCCACATGTAAACTTTGAGTACGGGGAAGCCGAGACCAGAAAATTCAAAAAAGAGTAGAGCTCCCGATTAAAATCTAGACTAGGGATGTACCCCTAGGTGATATGAAAATACCCCACTCCATATGTAGCAGGTAAATTAGGATATGAAATCCTAGGGGGGGTTTGAACTCAGGATGTTGGCTCTCTGAAGCTAAATGCCCCACCGATTCACCACAGGTCATCCCCAAAACTTTGGAAGGTAAACACTTTTATTATACCAAAGCTATGAACTAGAGTGGTGGAGGAGAACTTTATCTAAGTGGGACATGAGGGTGGGCTTGGGTCCTTAATGTCCTCCAAGTTGAGTAGTTAATAATTAGATAGTATAAATAATATCTACTTATTATTTATTCGACACTACCTTAGGATATATATATATAAAATTTGTTTTCACCATATAATAAATGGCTTTTGATATATATTTAGCGGCCACTTATGTTAAGTGTGGATCCCCATAAATTTTATGCTTCATCATTCCCCCTTAATATTTAGTGGGGATACACCATTGATTTATTTATGCACAAAAACAATTGAAGACTTATAACTCACAATTTCTTTGATTTGCATGCTATGACACCATCTATCTAATGATACTACCCCCTTTTATCTATTTTCTCTAGATGATGCTAAAAAAGTGTTACATGTTTTTGGATCCGTAAAACACGATGCTTCCCCATGTTATTGTTACAAATATTGTATACAATATTTTTTAGGATGCTTTTTACAATAGAGAAGAATTGTAGAGAGAAATAAGATACAAGTTGGACACTAGGAGGTGTTATTATTCCCCTCATAGAAAATACTCGAGGCCTAATATTGATTTGAATTTACAAAAAATTGTAGTGCAAAGAGGTTTTTGAAGATAATTGTAGTTTGATCATCTCTTGGGTAGACATGGAGAGTTATCTCGCCGTTGAGGACCTTTTCTCTTATAAAGTGAATATTAATTTCAATGTGATTTGTTATTTGATCTTGAACCAAAATTTCAACAAGAGTGATACAACTTTGGTTGTTGTAGAAGAATGTGGTACTCTCACTAGTACTTATATGAAGTTCATACAACAATCTTCTAAGCCACATTTCTTCTTTTACACCTTTCAAGTACACTTCTATATTCGGCCTCTGTAGATGAGATGTAAATCGTTGGTTGTTTTTAGGCGATAACTCATATACCGATTTTAAAGATATATTCAAAAGTAGGTTTTCTATCTATAACATCAACAACATGGTCAAAATCACAATAAAAAAATAATTTAATATTTTTAGTGCAAGAATAATAGATACCATAATTAGATGTACCTTTATTATACCTTAGAATTATATTTTCCATTTTTCAATGATCTAGATATGGTTATTTCATAAACCTTAAAGCAATGCCTATTCAATAAGTAATATATGGCTTAGTAACTATTAAATAGATTAAACTTCCTACTAGTTGTTTATACAAAATAGGATTGCATTTTTCACATGAGCGTTTGGTATCAAGTTTGATTCCAACTTCAGGTTGTATAACAATTGGTTTACACTTATTCATGTTAAATTTAATAAGTAAATCATGCATGTTTTGTGTTTGGGATATCACAATTGAGTTTCAATCCTAGAATATAGTCATTCCAAGGAAATGATGAAGGAGACCAAGATCATCCATCCCAAATGTTTGATTAAACTTAGTTTTGTATTTGCATATTAAGGAATTTAGACTTTGCTAGTTATAAGTAGATCATCAACAGAAAGTATAATTATAATAATTGGCCATCTCCCTCTCTTACAAAAAGATCATTGTGAGAGTAACAATTATTAAAATGAAGACATTTAAAGTAATTGTTAATATTAGAATATCAAGCTCTAGGAGATTGTTTTAGACCATAAAGAGATTTCTTAAGTTTGAAAACATAATTGTCTTTGTTAGGTTCTTGAAGTATTTAAGTTGAGATAAATACATTTCTTTTTAATATCACCATTTAGGAAAGCGTTCTTAACATCCATTTGATGAATTTTCCAACCATGTCTAACTCGAGAGCAAGGAGCATTCTAATAATGCTCATTTTCATGACGGTGCAATGGTTTCTTCATAATCAATACCATTTTGGTGAGTAAATCCTTAAGCGACTAACCATGGATTATAATTATCTACTTGCCCAATGAAGTTACATTGAATTTTGTAAAGCCAATGACAACATATAAAATTTATTTTGGAAGGTGAAAGAAAGAGATCCCATGTTTTGTTCTTAATTAGAGTGCCATACTCTAATTTCATGACATCTCTCCATATTTCATCTTGGTTGGCTTCTTCAATTTTTTTGGTACATTTGCATAAGAAGTCATTGAGGCATGGTAAGTAAGCTGACTCATAATAATTTTAATTGAAATAATATTTTCTAAGTTAGTGCCTTGAATTAAGGATTGAACATATGTTGGTATTTTCATTTGAAAAACATTACGTGATTCCTCTCCCTTGTATTCATTAACTAAAGTTTCAATACTTTGATCATCTTCCTCTAGGATAGAGAATTCTTGATGTGGTTCAATTTGAGTAGGTTGATTGGAGGAAAAAGGACTTTTCCATGATTTGCACATTTATACTTAGGACAATCTCTCTTTTCAAAGGATTATAAAGCCTCGAGACCTTTAGTTATTTTTCTAGAACCTACAAAAATGCATGTGAAAGAGGTAGGATAAAGTTTATTCCTCTTCACTTTGGGGATTAACACTAGAATGGGACTATCAAAGTTTCTTAAGTGAGAAACACTTGGTTTCTTTTTGTCCCGATTTATAAGGGTGTTGTTGTGTTTAAGTATTTTGAATCTACTTTGTTGAGAATGTGTGTGTATGACAATGTTCATTGCTTCAATCCATAGGAGTTTGGGTACATTTGTGGAATGTATCACGAACCTTACCATTTCAATGCTTGTCCAATTTTCCTTTCCACAATTCTAATTTTTGAGGGGAATAGGAAGTTAATTCTCTTTGAACTCCACATGAGGCATAAAATTATTCATATGCTTTATTGATATATTCCCCATGATTGTTTATTCTCAAATTATTAAGTTTAAAGTTAGTATGATTTTCTACTACGACTATTTGAATTTTGTAAGAACCTCACTTTTTTCTTTAGAGAATAAGCCCAAATAATTTAGTATGATCATCAATAAAAATTAGTGCATATAGAAAGCCATTAAGAGAAGCAATCAAGTGGCCATAATAGATCACTTTGTGAACAAGTTTCAAGGGAGCGAAGGTATTAGCAATATGGATTTCGTTGAAAGGTAACATGCTTTGCTTACAAGTGTGTTACATTCACACGTTTCAAAATTAAATTTCATTTTGGGTAATCAAACCAAACATTCATGTCAAATCATTTCATTGATACTCCTCATATTTGTGACCAATTCTTTTATGCCAAATTCGTGTGTTACATTTGAATTGAATGGAGAAACATGATTCATTAGCAAAAGCATCAAAGATGTAAATGTCATTCTTTTGAATGCCTTGTGTGATCATAGAGTCATTTTTTCTTTGATGAACCCATCATTTTAAAGAAATTTTTCCTTAAAGTTCTCTTTAATAATTTGTGAGCAAGAGAGAAAATTATTTTTAAGTTTGGGAATAAAGAAGACATCTTCAATGAACTTGCTTGAGATTTTTATTTTTCCTAGACATTTAGGTTCTATTATAGAGTTATTTCAAAGACTAAAAATTTCATTGGATTTTTTTATATCTATTAGAATATCACACATATATGCCATGTGCCATGAGGCACCACTATTTAAGATCCATTATTATCATTTGATGTAGAAAGTACAATGTAAAGTTGATTTTGATGATTATCATTTTGGTTTTTGATTGTTTTTGGTAAATTTCATGCATTATTTTTCAATTATTCATCATTGTTGTACCCTTTCTTTCCCTCTCGTGTTAAAATAATAATCTACTTCCTTGTGACCAAAATTTCCACATTTATTGCAATTTATGGTGAATTTAACCTTGTAATTTTTGTTGAAGTTCTTGTTCTCATTTTTATCGAAGTAATTGATGATTTCAAATTTTAATTATAGAAATTTAAGTCCCACCATTCTTGGGAACATGGTTTCACGCACGCACTAATGATCGATCGGGTCGGGCCGAGACCCCTATTTGAATGAGAGGGGGCCTATCTCCCATCTCTACGTGAATTGAATTGGGTTGGGTTGGGTTGAAAGTGTCATTTATTTCTAATCTATATGGTGATGGACCTCTCAATGATTATAACTTGACTTGCATTCTCTTTGGAATCAAAGATTAACATTACTTGTTCTTCTTGAATAAAAAGAGTAGAGAATTTCAATTAGGAAGATCTTATTCATTCAAATATTTGATTTAAAAATGGAAATGAAAAATTTGAATTCCTCATATATATTCATTTGAATAATATAGTAGAGAAGTTTGTATTGAATAAGATTTTAATAACAACTATCAAGTTGAGATTTTATGTTTTTAATTTTTGCAAGATGATTCATAATCTTATTATCTCCCTTTATAGGAGTGGTCATAAATTCAAGGATAAGTTTGATAATTTTAGAGAGTCTTTTATCCTCGTGCATGGACTCTAAGAGTTTCAATCTCTCACTTGGCGAGTCACGATTTCTAATTTGTGAATGAACAATACTTTAAGATAGATAGTCATGGCTTCTTATGTTTTATCCTAATAGACATTCACATTTTCAAATGTTTCTTGCCTTCCAGTGATCGATTTATCATATCCATTTACAATGTTCTAGATTTTTTTGTCATAAATTCAACTTTAAGTATAATTTTTCTTATGATTTAGTTTGATCCATTAAGCACGTGAATTTTGTCAATGGTAGAATTTCCATGAGAAGCCATAACTTCTCTTAGAAGAGATACATTTCGAATAATTGTAAGAAACTATTTTTTTAGCTTATATCTTAGAAGAAACAAAGAAACATAACATGAGTTAGATATCCTTTTCAATTTTTTAACATCTATAATTATTGTTGTTCACTAATTTTCAATCAAATGTACCTAAATGAATTTCCGATTTTTGACAAGTTATGTCTATCCATCTATTTGTGGATGACATGCTCAACCTGAACTATGACCTTGTGTTCAATTTCTTGCTTACTATCCTCTAGAAATGTGTAAAATCCCTTCCATCCCTCTCTAATAAAATTCTACACAGAAAACCATGTAGTCTCACAATCTCCTTGAAAAACAAATTTATAATGTTAGTTGCATCACTAGTCTTCCTACAAGCCACACAATGTTTCATATTTGAAAACGTGTCAACAATGACAAATATTGAATCATTCCCCTTTTCATCTTATGAAATACTAACATAAAATCCATATTATCTTCCCATTGTCTCTTTGGAATAGGAAATGGTTGATACAATTATACATGCTTACTTATCCCTTTAGCCAATTAACATGCTCTACCGTCTTGAACAAACTTGTGCACATATGAAATCACACATGGACAAAAGTATTTTTTTGTCAATTATGCATGTCTTTTCATAGCCAACATGTCTTACTAATCCACACCAATGTTTTGTGCATCAAAACTCTCATTATACACAATTGTTCTTTATGAAACAAAAATCCTTGTTGAACAAAATAGTCTTATCAATGTCCTATCTCCACTCATTAGTTCTACACACACTTTCCATGCTTCACCGAAAGCCTCATCTTTGACATATTGTGTCTTCATAGAATCAAATGCCATGAATTCAATTCTTAACTCATTCAAAAATAAAATCATTTTTCTCAAAACATCTGCAATGTTACTTGACTTATCTCTTCTATGTCGCAACTTAGAAGAATAGCTATACAACAACTTGACCCATTTCATGTCTCTGCTTCAACTTACCATGAATATTGATGAACTTTAATGCCCAATGATCTGTATATAAAAAAACTCCTTGGGTATCAAATAATGTTCGTGCTTCTTCAATGCTTACACTATTGCATATAATTCTTGATCATTCATGGAATAATTATACTTTTTCATCATTGATTTTTTCAATGAAAAATACAATCGGTCATCCTTCTTAGCCTAGTATCAACCCTATTGCTGATCCACTAGCATTGCAACCCACTTCCAATACCTCATTAAAGTTTGGAAACACTAACATTGATTTTTCTTTCCCCTTCTTCATAAACTGCTGGAAACATTGTTCTTCTTCTGATATCCATACAAACTCTTTTTTACCTTTTTGCATTACATGTTAGGAAATTAGTGCTCAATGATAATTTACCGTATGGTAAATTAATTGGTAGTAATTATATTATGATTGATAAATGAGTTGTTTTAACAATTGGTATATATTATGAATTTGGCATAATATTATTATATGTGAGTGTTGAGTTATTCAACCAACTCACTAATAGATCATTGTAAGAAGAGTTGTTGGAGCAACTTCCTTGAATCTAGGAGCTTTCTCTCCTACATAATTGTATGAGTGTTATATACAGGGTAATGAATTTGAATAGAATAAAGCATATTGTGTGGTTTACATTTGGCATCAGAGTAAGCTGGTCTTGATCATGTGATAAGTGTCTTTAAAGGTTAATTAGCTCTACGTGGAAGGTCACTGTTGAGTTCTGTCACTTCCAAGCGTCAATGATTTACAGCCTCATCCACTTACATCGATCCATGCAACTCTTCCTTTTGTTTCTATGTGCTTCTTAATACGTAATTAATAATTCATGAGCCGTACACATGCACATGTCTGAAAAAATCTTTTCAAATTTGTTATTGATCGCCCACATTGATATTCATCTCATATGCAAAGAATATTACATCTGCATGCATTGGAAGGCATTTAGATCAGTTTCAACCACTTGTGGTGTTTGCAAAATATGGTTTCCTAGTCTACTGACATCAAAATCTGTCCCTTGCGTATCATTCATGCTTGCAGTGTCTTTTAGACTGTCTCTACAATTAATTCACAGGTGAAGATCAGAGAGTTACAATGGCAAACACATTGTCGATTCTGAGAAACAAGCTATAACTAGTTGGAGGTTCGACACACTGACAAGCACCTCGTGCATGGAATATTAGGTTTCTTTTCAAAACTGCCCATACAAGATTGAGCATCTAATATCCCTTTACCCGGTCATGTTACTTTGACAGATCGTATGCACAAAAATTAGTTTTATGTTTAATGGTTCGGTTGTTTTTTTATTTGGTTAACTTGTCAGTTGAGTGTCAAATGACACTTCAGAATATGTTTTGTTTTTTTTTAACTCTTCAAATAAGTCATAGTCAAAAATAAAAAAAAGTTTGCTAAGATTTTGATGCGTAGTCAATGTCTATTGGAGTCTAGTGTTATTTAAAAAGCGTAATAATTTGATTACTTTTTAAATATTTTATCCGCTTTTATTGTCTCTTTTCTATTGTATCGTCTTTTTTGTCCACAGTCTCATTTGTAAATGTACACACTCTTGGAGTATCCGACGTCCACCATTGAGTCAGTCAAGTTTGTAAAGGTATAATGATGGATAAATTTGAAGGAGAGAATTTCATACATAACAGATGCATATGCAACAACTAATTGAAAAAGACCTCTGGGATGTTGTCAAACCAATTGCAAAATCATACCGAAAAGTGTAAACGATCTCACCGAATGAACTTTCAAAGATCAAAAAGCATTGGGGACTATTGGTCTTAGTTTGTCAAAAGCATACCTACATCATGTAGATTTCATGAAGTCTGCTAAAGAGATTTGGGAGTCATTAAACAAGTTGTTTGGATATGAAGCAAAGAGTGCCAAGACAACATTGAAGCAAATATTGTGTGGTTTAAAGAGGGAAGAAGACACAAACATGACAGATCATATAAGTAAGTTTCATTCTCTATTAAATCATTTAGCTAGTATTAATAATAAAGTAAAAGATGATGATGCTAAAGCAATACTCCTAAATAACATGCCCAAGAGTTTTTCTAGTATGGTTTTAATTTTAACAAAGTGAAAATCAACTTGGAAGGAGTTATCTCCACTTCACTTGATGAAGGAAACTCAAATGAAAGGTTTGAACTAGAAGAGATATTATATGTCCAAAATAAGGCAAGTACATCTTCAAAAAAGGGCAAGTACAATTCAAAGCATGTTCCTCCAAAAGAAAAATCAAATGTTACTAATATTATAAAGAATAATGACATGGAATTTTGAATTGTAAGAAGAGGGCACAAGTTCTTCTAGATGATAAAATGGATCAAAAGGCCTACTTAGCAGAAAAAACTATCTAGGAAGAATATTCAAATGACGAAGAACTATCTTTCCCTAGTGATGAAGATTTTTTGTATTAAATAAATTCAACGGAGGATGGAGGTAACAAAGGAAGGAGGTCGGTCAACGATCTCTCATCACCGCTAACGATGGGGCCGCATACAACATTGGTGACATTCTTATGTTCAATTGTTTGTGTGTGAATAAGAACAAAACATCCTTCCTATTCACATGTTTGTAATTCTAGTATTTTCTCTTGAATGTGTTGTGATATGGCGTGGAAGGTGTCAAACTCGTTATAACAATTGTATAGAGGGAAACCTACTATAGAGACCCTATGTCTTCCATATTTCGTTAGAGTATGTTCCTTCAATGATAAGTTCACTAGAAGTGAAAGTGAGACGAGTTCTTGTATGTAGGTGATCATGAGTAGCAAGATCCAGACAACAGTATGCAAACCTAAAAGTATGTGGTGGCATATGATTATGGTGTACGTGAGTGTTGATTCATTTAACCAACTCACTAATATAGGAGACAACAAGATTATTGTGGGATGTGTTCTTTGGAGGAACCTCCTTGAATATAGGGTTGATCTCTCCTATATATTTGTATGAGTGTTGTATGTTAAGTAATAAATTTGAATGCAGAACACATCATATTGTGTGGTTTACATTACATCCATAATTTTTGCACATATTCCATTGAAATTTTCGATAAAATTCTGTAAAAACTTTCTTAAGCATGAAAACTTCATGCTTTGAAAAATTACTCGGTGATAACCAATCAACTATTGGGCATACATTTTCGTATCCATATCATACCTTCTTACAAAATCATAAAGCCCAACTATACCAATTCCTCCTTCATAAAGTTACATTTCGTCAAGTTTGCGAGAAAGTTTTCATCCTGCAATCTCATGAACACTTGATGCAAATGTTGCAAACACTTTAATTTGAATTATTGAAATTCAAAATATCATCTAAATAAATAATCACAAGCTTACCAAAACATGGTTTCAAAACTTCATTAATCAAATGTATGAGTTTTCATGGCATATTTGTCAACCCAAATGGCATAACCAACCATTCATAAAGTCCTTTTATTTTGATTTTTTTCCATTTATTTCCCTCTCTTATGAAAAGCGAATCATATCTTCTCTTCAAGTAAATATTTGAGAAATACCTCATGCCACTTAAGCAATCCATCAAGTCATCCATATATGGTAACAACAAGTATTTGATTGTGATCTTGTTTATTGCTCGACTATTGGTGCACATTCTCCATTCACCATTTTTTTGTGCTACTATTGTTGGTAGTATGTGCATTGACTCAACACTTCTCAAATCAAAACTTTGTCTAAGAGATCTTGAACTTGCTTTTACACCTTTTCATTCTCTTGCACTATTAATATGTATGCTTCTTTGTTTACTAGACTCAATCATGGGACAACATCCATTTGATGACCTTTGTTCTCATCAATGGTAATCCATATGTTAAATCATTAGAACAAATTGGTGTCCCCAGATTTCATCTTGAAATCTGTGACTACCCTATCCGAAAAAATTTCATACTTTTAAAATAATGGGTCGTTTTGTGTTTTTATTGTTTGAAAGTTCTTGTATTGCGTCAAGATATTCCCAAAGTGCTATATTAGCCATTTTCGCCAAATACCCAGATGCTCAAAATTGTTATATTCTGTCATCGAGGATTTGTCTGTGGGAAATTTGTATTTAATTATTTTGAGCCCCGTTTGAGGCAATTTGCGCTCCGATTTAACCCTGTTGTGATCGAACATATCATTATTCCTATATACTAGAAGGGTTTTAACTAAAAATAAGTTTTGGGCTTTATTTGTGACTTTTGGCAATTTTTTGTGTTTTTGTGTTTTCCCATTTCATTTTCTGTGAAATTTCTCTAGATCAATTCCTTTTCCGGTTTGGCCTAAAGTAATTGGGGATCTTATATGCACGTTGTGCCAGAAGGAATTTGTCATCGGAGGTCCTGTTCACTGGGAAAAGATGAAGTCGCGCACCAAAAACCCTCTTCTAGGCTAGCCACATTTTTGGAAAGCAAAGAATTAGAGTGGATAATGGGAAAATTAGAAGCAACAGGTAGGTCGGATTTTATTGGCTGCCTTGCAGGGTACTTTTTCCCATGATAGAAAAGTCACTTAAGTTGCAGTGGGAAAATTAGAGGCAGTAGGCGGTGTGGGAATTTATTTCTGCCTTGCAGGTAAAAATTCCCATTTTAGAATAAAAGAAAAGTCACTAAAGTGAATTATGGAATTTTATTGCACTCCTTTTGCAAGGTAAAGAATCCCATTATGAAAAACAAGTGATTTAAGTGAATCATGGGATTTTCGGGGCTACCATGCGAGGGTAAAGAATCCCATTGTCATAAATTCTTAAAAATAGAATTCTTTTTGGTCAAAAGTGTGCCCCCTTTGGAAAAGTAAAGGCAGCCTTTAAAGTGATTAAATTAATTAATTCTTCTTCTAAAAAAGGTGCCCGAGCATGGAAAAAATTCAACAAAAACAAAGGGAATAAAGGAAGTGGAAATAGATTGTCTGTCATTAAATAAATAAATTTATTTAATGGCAGCCCCTTCATGACAAAAAGTGCGCCCCATTTGGGATATATTTAATGCTTTTTGAAGCATTAATTGATTAAATTAAATTCTATTTTCAGTGGCTAAGGTTAAAGCACACTGTGAAGCTTAAGTGAAGTGAAGAGTGGATGATTAAATTGATTAAATTTAATTTATTGGATGGCTGTCCTTAAATATGCAATTTAGCACACCAGTTAAAGAGAAAAGCATGATTTTTAATTAATTAATTGCCAGGAATAGGAAGGGCAATTATTAATTATAGAATTATGAGGGTTATATAAGCATGGGCTGCCATAAGGATGAATTAATTAATTCACAGGTGAAGAAGTGCAGCCCAGAGGAAAAGTGTGCCCCATATTGAAGAGGATTTTGCCCAAAAGAAGGTGGATTTAATGCTAAAAGCTTCCAATTTTGGCACATGCATTGAAGGAGGCTGATTTGTGTTTGCATAATTGTTTGCATAAGTGATACAAGTGCTCAGGTGAAGTTGGAAAAATTCATGCTCACTTTGCATGCAAATAAAACATCAATTTTTGGGGCAGCAGGCTTGAATAGTGCAGATTTTTATGATTAAAATTCACTGTTCATGTTCCGGTTGCCATCTTTGTCTGAATTACTTGCAGGAATTCATTACGGTGCTTGAAAAAGAAAAGAGCTTTAATCAATGTCCAATACATTGAATATATCCTCGAATTTGAAGAATTATCCAGATCTGCACTAGTTTTGAAGAAATCCAGCCAAATAAGAAGAAAAAGAATTATTCAGACAAAGATAGACAAAGCCATGACAAAGAGGGACGAAAAATAAAGCACAACGGAGTCATGCATCACTTCCAAATTTGCAGACATAGGAGACACAAATCTAGGTCCGGAACCTCTTTTCGAATTGATTGATAGATCTAGAGCAATAAATACTTCACTCATGCGTGCAATTAAAAGCAGTGGAATTATTCGAGCTGCAACCTTTCCATACACAACCGATTGCGAGTTTGTTATGGATGCGCTAGATCTTACATCCTTCATTCGAGATCGGTGCGAGATGCTACGGGAAAATAATAATTTGGCTTTGACGCGAGTTCATCAATTATTGTTTGAAGATTCCGATCACGAAGGTTGTGACTTCCATTAGCATTCAAGATGTCGGCAACAAGTGGGAGAAGCATAGAGTTGACTGCATGAACATAATGAACAACAAATACATGAAGAAGCCCAGATCTCCTTCTAAGTTCCCAAGAACTCTTCCATGGTCCAATTTGGTGCAGGAGGTAGATGATATTGTCAAATTGTTATACATGATTAATGGCGAGGCGAATGCTCACACTTTCCGTACATGGATGTATGCTTTCATTAGGACCATTGAAGTCAACAAGGTTGATTCCATAATCAATTGGTCAAAAATCATTAGCGACAACATTGGTGAGAAACTCCGGAACGTGAAGCGTACTTTCAACTTCAAAATGACTTCCTACTTGGTGTATCTTTGTGCTTCACAAGGCATCTTCTCTAAATTGGATAGATGTGGCGTTCTTTGTAAGGACCCCATTTTTGAGTTCTACCCATAGCTTCTTTGTACAGCGTGCGTGTGAGAAAGATTTCAAAGTGGTCAATAATGAATTCTTTTACGAATTCATTTGCAGGCTAGACAGGGACCTAAAGGCCAACAAGGTGAGCAAGGAAACGTGGGAAGTCAGTATCCAAGATTGGTAGTCTATTCATTCGGTTCTGATTTCACATATATCGGGTTCTTGGCTTTTTTGGAGAACCGGTTAAGTTTGCCAAGATATCCGAATGATAGATTGATCACCATGGAGTGAGCGAGACAACTTGTGGAGTTACATGACCTTCATTCAAGCGGCACAAGTCTACGGGCTTCTTCCCAATCACGGTGGGACATTATAGTTGCCATAACATTCATAGAGCACGAGGATGGAGCTGCAGAGATGTTATCCAAATATGAGCAAGAGTTCTTCCCGGCACGGTTGAACTTTGATCCATTTGGAGTAGCTAGGAAGACGATCTCTCAAGAGTACACACATGTGCCTTCATTAGAGGATTTTTAGATGAAGTGCAAAAGTGAATACAAGGTTTGAAAGAGGGATTTTAGCGAGGCTATCGGCCACGGCAAGTGTTTGAATTTGGACTAGCACGGATACATGTGGATCTTAAAGATGATGGGAATGTGTTACTTGACATTTACCATCAAATGGGAGGAGATAGAGCCGTACTTCAGGATAACGTAGGGGGCTACCATACAATTGAAGAAAGGTATGGCGTTGTTCTGGTGAATAATTCAAACTGGTTGTTGACGAAGGGATACTACCTTGATGAAGCACTGATGAATCAAGTCACGAACAACTTCGACGTAGGATATTCCCTCAAGAGGAAGCACAAAGTAGAAAGCAACAAAGGCCGAGAAGTTGAAAGTACATAGAATATCTCAATCAAAGGAGAAGATCACTTCCACGGCTATGAATTTAGTCCGGCTTCTCCAAAGATCTACTACTTCACCAACTATTACACCTCAACAAGACACTTCCATGCCTCCACTGAATCCGGCAACATTCATCTTCTCTCCTCACCACTCCGTTCAGCACCTGTTCCAGAAGAGACATTGAAGCTGTAGATGACAGAGTTCGAAAGAGATTTGTCCTTGGATGATTCAGAAGATGGCAGCCATAACACTGTAGCACTTTCTAATGGAGAGGAATGGAGCGGGAGATAGTAGTGCACTCAGCAACTTCTCATTCTCCGAGAAGTAACTTCTTAGAATGGTTGGCTTCGCAGTTGGTTCCAAAAGCTAGAGTGGAGATGAACTTAGAAGAACATGACTTGCAGCTACTCTGGAGCCTAGGCGGAAAAGACAGAAGACCTAAAGTTGCTAAGGTAACTTCAAGGTTGATCATCGAGGAGTCGGGGTAGAAGTTTGCTAAGATGTCAATTCCGGCGGAAGGAAAGAAGGAAGATGAGCTCATGGCAGAAGATGTAACAGTAACTAGAGTACCCCTCGGTCAAGCCACCACAGAAGGATTGAAGCAGGATACACAGACATTGATAGATGCTCTATTCCTTAGGCTTGACAGAGAAAAGGCGAGAAAGACGAGCTTCAGAAGCAAGTATCTCAATTGTGCGAGATCATAGCCAAGGTTGCTAAACCTTCCATTCAGCCCATTTCAGAGCAGGTGAGTGATCATCTTATGCAGGAGATGGAAGATGCAAGCAATCAGGTGAAAGCTATTGATGAATGGAAGAATCTGATTATTCGTCAAGCTTTTGTACAACTTGGAGAGGTGCCAGCCCGCCTAAAGGTTATGAATGATGTAGCAAATCAGCTGAAGCAACTAGTGATGAGCATAGTAGATATGAACACAGTTGCTGAGAGTAACCTGAGTACTTTGGCCGAAATCAACAAGCTGTCGGGAGATGTATTGGTTGTAGAGCAGATTGTACCGGATGGATCAGTTGAGAAGGGGAAGCAGCTGGAGTTTGCAGTATCTTTCCATTTGGAGATCTGCAGAGTTTTGCTGAAGAGGATGCAGGCACTTGAGAGTAGGACATCATCCTTACCAGACAATATCATTTCTTTCACTGAGGAGGAAGTGGTGAAATGTTACTTCATACGTGCGGATCGTTCCCGGGAGTGCCTAATTCCTTGAAATGTCTCTTCTGATGGTACAAAAGAGAATTGACAGAGCTACTAATCCTTTCACGATGAATTCCATTAGCAAACTGGTGGCACTGTAGGGGGATATTGCGAGGTTCGGGCTGAGCTTGGAAGATGTGGAAGCATGCATTAAGGTGTTAAATGAAGGATTGCTTTGTAGTTCAGGATAGAGAAGGAAGCAGTGGCTAAAACAGATGGGAAGATGTTGAATCACATGTTCGATAAGTATATCCAATATCTGAACAAAAAGAAGATATAAATGCTACAGTTGGCTTGACTTCTTCTTCTATTCTTTCTTCTTCTATTTTTCCACGTTCCCGGATGAAATTCTTAAAATTTAATGTTATTGGTTTTAAAACCATTATTTAAAGTCATGTGGAACAATTCTATTAGTTAAGTAATACATGTGTGACTTAAGGAGAAGTTAACGGAGGATGATTGTCAAATGTCATCTTTACTTGTCGTTTATGATTCGGTTCGATTGAGTTTCCCATTTGTACTTTCCCTTCTACATTCTATAAGTAGGAGAAGAACCTTTGGGTTCATGATCATAATTTGTAAATAGCAACCTTGTGTTCTAGACTTTGTGTTTGAAACCCTTGAGAGCCACTTGAAGCAAAGGAATATACGGGAGTAAATTTCCGGAGAACTTTGTGTCACGGTGTATTTTGTTTCTTGTTTTTATCTTAGATATTTTAATAGACTTTGTGTTATTTTAGATCTAGATTTAAAGTCACCTTTGCTTAGAATTATGTGTTTATATCTATTGGTTTCTTCTATGTGCATGCAATCAACTTTGCTATCTATTGATTGGGATGCACATCTTCCCCATTTCTTTTACGTGTTTACATAATCTTCTTCTTCTATAAGTATTTCCTTTCTTAAAAAGTTGCTTACTTGCTTTGCAATGAGCTGTTCGATTATGGTTCATGAACCGAGTAGTTAAAGTAAAACTCCATTTAGATATTAGCATACTTTAATTGAAAAATCGACACGAGAGCCTCACCGGTAAATGAGGAGATTTATCTCATGAAAGCCTAGGTTTTGTGCTATGCAAAAATCTAGCCAACATTTTTTGCAACTCTGCTGAGGAATAACTCCTTTTGTAGATCAAGGCTTATCTCATTGCGGATCTGAGTGTTTTCTCATTTTACTCTCAACCTAGCTAAACGTCCATTCACCCGATCCAGGAAGGCGCGAGAAGGACCCGATCATTTCTACCGATTGCGGGAGCAATTCAATCTCAATCATCCTCCTCAAGTTAGAAGCCGCAGAGATCCGAGTCTTTCACCAGGAAGATGAGTACAAATGCATCTAGATCCGGATCTCCTTCGGCACATTAAGCGCTGGAGTTATCCATCAAGTCTACACAAGGAGAAGAAGTGCCCCATCAACATGCGAGAATCGGTTAGTACACTGTTCTATGGGGAGCACTTTTGGACCTCTCGAACTTGACTCCACCTATGCACGATCTGCGCCAAAAGGATCCAGAAAGAATTTTCTAAAATTATTTGGAGATGGAAAGCAAAACTTGAATGATCATTTGGTGGCCTTCTTCATATCTTATGGTGTGCTTGCGGTGGAGCATGAAGATGTCTTAGTCAAAATCTTCATTGAGACTCTACACGACTTGGTGGCTAATGGTTCTATCGATTAGCCCCGGCACCATAACCAACTCGGCGTATGCGTGAGCATCTCGAAAATATTTAAGCTGCAGAGATGCTAAAGACGTTGATCACTCAACGAACGCATTGAAGAAGGAGCCAAACGAGAATATGCGAACTTTATTGCAAGGTTCCAAATGATTTTATATAAAATCCCCACTTCTACCACATTGAGCGACGAAAATCAAAAGATGTTTTTTATAAACGCTCTATTGCCCGAAGTTGGATATCAGCTAAGAAGGGCAAGACCTGTGAATTTACTTGAAGCACAAGAATGCTGCCGTGGAAGTTGAAGATGACTTGATCATGGCTGGAAAACTCAAACAACCATCTCACAAAGGTGATGGCACTTCTTTAAGTACTTTAGATCCTTTGCTACAAAGATTGGCTAATGACATGCTGCAAATCAAGAAGCAAATCTCTCAAGCAGGGAATGTAACCCCTTCAAGATTAGCTCTGATCGGACCTTTAATGGTCAAAATCAAAATCAAAACCGAAATAGACTTACTTTACACCATAATGATTGCAATTGAAGGCTGCCAAGGAATAACTTGGAAACTAATGAAGAAGATCTCGGCATGACGAAGCGTTTGATGATGAAGACTTTGTAGATCCTACTGGCGACTCCAATATTAGTTACAGGACTACGAATCGATGATGGATACTATGAATCTTTTGAAGATTTTGATGGTCACACATTTACTTGTGTTCACAAGGTCCCGAGACACGCCAAAATGCCGAAGCATCCACAAGCGGCCAAAGAAGAGAAAGAGAAGATCTGGCCCGATGTTACTATCACGAAAAGAGGTAGTTCCCTTCCTTCTTCATTATCACCCAAGGATAAATATTCAAATTCTTTCAATTCGCAGCAAAGGGCCAACACACATCCGGCTGAAGCAAGTCAAGCTTTCGACATCATTGACCACATCAAGAAGACCAAGGTCCAAATGTCAGAAGATGAATATTTGAGAGCATTCCCTGATCAGCTAAATAGATTGGTCAAATATGTGCAAAGTAACGGTCCCAACCCAACAAATAATACTTCACGAGGTATCTTATCAAGTCCAAAGATTACTCCTCCTTCAAATAATGCGCTACTGAGTTCTTCTCCTTCTACCTCTTCTCCTGCTACATCAGAAAGGATCGAGCCATTTTATGTGTCATTGCTTATCAACGGATACAAACTAAGCAATTGCATTTTGGACTCTGGAGCTTCTGACAACGTCATGCCTACCAAAGTTGCTAATGCCTTGGGTCTCACATTGACAAAAACCATCGGAAGATGCTATTCAATGGAAAGGCAAGTTCCTCTTGTGGGGAAAATCAATGATGTGCAGGAAATACTTGCCTCTTTTTCAGATAAAAGATTAAAAATGACTATCCTTGTAGCAGACATCCCAGTCTCCTATGGCATGCTATTGAGTAGAAATTTTTGTAAAGAGTTGGGTGAAGAAGTCAAGATGGAATTATCTTGTGCGTACATACCAATCAAAGGAGTCAATCGAAGTTAGAACTTGAGAAGAAATCCAAGTACACAATGTCAAATTCTGAGGATCCTAGATCTCAGATCTTGTTTTAGGAATCTGATCACGAAGTCTATTATCTAGAAATGGATAAGGAAGATATTCACTGTGATTCAAGAACCACAACAACTTGACAACAAGGTTTGGACTCAAATTTGATGGCAGCTGCTATTCATTTGGATCTGACACATGCGTTGTTCTTATCTCTCCTGAAGGGAAGGTGCATGCACACTCCTTCAAATTGATGTTCGAAAATACTAACAACACAACAGAGTATGAAGCGTTGTTGTTAGGCATGGAGCAGGAAAGAACAATGGGAATCAAGCTCTTACACGCAAAGGGAGATGCTGAGCTGATTGTCAAGTAGATAAGAGGTCTCTATCAAGTAAAAAGGACAAGCTTCGGCATTATAGAGATCGAGTCTACTCTGTTATCCTGGATTTTTCAGCTTTCTCGGTATCTTACATTCCGAGAGAACAAAATTCAAGAGCTGATTCACTTGCAGTGATTGCAGCTTTGTTAAATCCAGATCAGCCTCCCACATTTATTAGGTAGGGAGATTATAAAGTTGAGATGGTCTTCCGCCCAAAATTTCCCGACAACGTCCAAAGATATGGCGAGTTTTTAATGATGACAAGCAATGATTGCTGCATTTCTCCAACAAAAGGTCAACTTTGAAGAGATCTACTATGAGGAAGAAATTCACCTCCAAGACAAAATCTTGTTGGAGAAATAGATGCGGACGTCTCGGGAAGTCGGGAGATTATTCAAATTAAAGGGAAATAAAATTCCCAAAGGCTTGGTATCTCTTGAGGGAATGTTTGACAAGCATGATCGAGATGCTTAAGAAAAATGAAGAAATTGGGAAGGTTCTTCCTCTCGATACACAATTACTAAATTTGGGAGCCGATAATGATCCCAAATTAGTAAATCTGGTAAGTGTTGTTCGAGAGGCCGAAAGAGAAGCTTTCTTGAGCTTCTTAAGAAATATATGGATGTTTTTGCCTAGTCTTAACATGATCTAAAAACATATCAGCTGCATAAGTCCAACACTACATCCTACTTAAACAAAAAAAAAAGCCTTTCAAGCGTGGCTGCGGTAGCATAACCCTACCATTTCCGGAACCATCTTTGCAGAAATCCAAAAGTTGCTAGACGCAAAGATTATTTATCCCATACATCATTCCGAATGGTTGGCCAACATAGTTCCTATGAGGAAGAAGAGTGGCGAAATTAGGTTGTGTGTGGATTTTCGCAACCTTAATCAAAATTCTTTAAAAGATAACTAACCCATCCCCATCATGGATCACAGTCTGCAGGTGGTCACTGGATCTAAGATGCTTTCCATGCTTGATGGTTTCTCAGGCTACAATCAAGTCAAGGTGGCTGAAGAAGATCAATACAAAACGACATTCATTACACCTTGGGGAACCTTTGCTTACCAGAAAATGCCGTTTGGTTTGATCAATCTTGGAGCTACATTTCAAAGAGCTATGGATTTAGCTTTTGCTCATCTCAAGGATATAAGCATAGTGGTGTACCTTGATGATTTGACAGTCTTTTCCAAAGATAGAAGCGCACACATTTCGAACTTGGAAGAAGTTTTCATACAATGCTGTAAACATGGTATTTCATTGAACCCTAAGAAATCCATCTTTGTTGTAACAAAAGGGAAACTACTAGGGCACATTGTTTCAAAATAAGGAACCAAGATAGATCCAGAGCATGTCAGATCGATTCAAACATTTCCATTGCCCACATCCAAAAAAGGAGTTCACTCTTTCTTTGGAAAAGTTAATTTTCTCAGGAGATTCATTCCTGACTTCACTGAGCTAACCCGTCATATCTCGAATATGATGAAGAAGACTCAAGATTTTAAATGGAGCAATGAAGGGAAGGAAGCTTTTGAGAAAATTAAAGAGGCCTGTCAAAAAGCTCCAGTATTGGTTTCACCCGACTTGATAAAAATTTATTCTTTATTGTTATTCATCCGAATACACCATGTCAACAATATTGATGCAGAAAAATCAAGAGGACGTAGAAGCTCCGATTGCTTTCATTAGCACACCCCTTAAATCCTATGAGTTGAAATATACTCCCATGGAAAAGCACACATATGCAGTGGTGAAGGCGTGTAAGGCTTTCAGGTATTATATTCTTTCCTCACACACTGTGGTTTTGGTTCCAGATACTGCAGTTAAATCTATCCTCACTCAACAAGAGTTAGGATTGTTGAGAGGTACATGGGTGACAAAGGTTCAAGAATATGACCTGGATATTAAACCGACAAATCTGGTTCGAGGAAGAGGTCAGTGCGAATTAATGACAGAGATGAAAGCATCGTGCACAAGCGGATCAAGAAGAGATAGATGAAGATTTACTTGCGGTACTTTTTATAGATATGGTGGAGGAGTGGTACAGTAACATTGCTTACTTTCTGACATATGGAGAATGCCCAGATCAACTTTCAAGAAAAGAGAAACGAACCATTAAGCTGAAATCCAAAGATTTTGTTCTTTGGGATAATGGTTTGTACAAAAGAGGAATTGATGGTGTATTTCTCAGATGCGTGGATAAAGCTCAACAGGATTAACTATTACAACAGTTTCATGACATGGATTGCGGTGGTCATTTCTCAGCCCGAGTCATTGCACACAAGATCCTCAGAGCAAGGTATTACACGCCCCACCCTTTTCCAAGATAATTTGCAGAGTGAGTAGGCTAAGTGCCAAATGTGCCAACATTTTGTTGGGCGTGTGAAATTACCTGCATTACCTCTAAAATCCATTGTAATTGAAGAACCTTTTCAACAGTGGGGAATGGATTTTATTGGTATGCTTAACCCGGCTTCCAGTGTCAGCCACCACTACATTCTAACAGCTACTGATTATTTCAGTAAGTGGGTAGAAGCCATTCTTGTGAAGAATGCCACTTCTGCCGAGGTGTGCAGTTTTATAAAAGAAAATATTATTGTCAGGTTTGGCGTGCCCAGTAAAATAGTAGTAGACAATGCTCCAAATCTTTCTTCTGAGGAGTTGGTTGATTTTTGCTACACTCATGGGATCCAACTGGTTCATTCCTCAAACTACTATCCACAAGGGAATGGCCAAGCTAAATCTAGTAATAAAAACTTGGTAACTATCATGCGCAAGCTAGTAACGGAAAATCAAAGGACTTGGCATAAAAATTTGTTTGATGCATTATGGGCTGATAGAATCACACCAAAGAGGGCAATAGGCATGTCCCCATTTCAACTGTTATATGGTAGAGACACGGAGCTGCCTCTTACCTTGGAACTACCTGCCCTACAACTTTCTAGGGCCCTGGAGGATTCCACATTCACGGATGCTATTGATAAAAGAATTATGTACCTGACTGAATTGAGGGAAGTACAAACTCAAGTTGCAGATAGGTTGACAGAGCATCAAAGGAAGGTGAAAGTCATCTTCGACAAAAAGGCCAGGGAAAGAAAGTTTGAAGTCAATGACTGGGTCCTTTTATGGGACAAAAGAAGAGAAGCAAAAGGCATGCATGGAAAATTTGATTCACTATGGAAAGGGCCTTTTGTGATTAAGAAGATTGCCGGAGCAGATAGCTTCATTCTTGCTCATTAGGATGGAGTTGAATTGTCGTTGCCTTTCAATGGGCAACACTTGAAGCTGTTCTAGGACATGAGAAGCAGGGTAAAACCTGTATGTACATAAATAAAACTTTGTTTGTTTTTCTTTGTTTTGTTTTTGTTTTTGTGTTGTGTTTGTTTGCCTGACCCCATGCCCAAAAGACAAGATACGAAACCAGAGATGCTGGGATCTCATCTTTTCCCTTGTCATTCTGACAGAGAAAAAGATGTCCACAGATGGAGCCACTGGTGTCCCCGATTTCATCCCGAAATCAGAACTACCCTATCCGAAAAAATTTCGTACTTTTAAAATAATGGGTCGTTTTATGTTTTTATTATGTCTGAAAGTTCTTGTATTATGCGTCAAGATATTCCCACAAAGCCATATTAGCCATTTTCACCAAATACCTAGATGCTCAAAATTGTTGTATTCTGTCGTCGGGATTTGTTTGCGGAAATTTGTATTTAATTATTTTGAGCCCCGTTTGAGGCAATTTGCGCTCTGATTTAACCCTATTGTGATCGAACATATCATTATTCCTATATACTAGAAGGGTTTTAACAAAAAATAAGTTTTGGGCTTTATTTGTGACTTTTGGCAATTTTTTGCGTTTTCCCATTTCGTTTTCTATGAAATTTCTCTAGATCAATTCCTTTCTTTGGTTTGGCCTGATTCTTGGCCAGAAGTAACCTGGGATCATATATGCACGTTGTGCTAGAAGGAAGTAATCATCGGAGGTCCGGTTCATCAGGAAAAGATGAAGTCGTGCACCAAAAAAGCCTCTTTTGGGCTGACCATAGTTTTGGAAAGCAAAGAATTAGAGTGGATAATGGGAAAATTAGAAGCAGTAGGCAGGTGAGATTTTATTGGGTGCCTTTGCAGGTACTTTTTCCCATGATAAAAAAGTCACTTAAGTTGCAGTGGGAAAATTAGAGGCAACAGGCAGGCGGGAATTTATTGCCTGCCTTGCAGGGTAAAAATTCCCATTGTGGAATAAAAGAAAAGTCACTTAAGTGAATCATGGGATTTTATTGCCTGCCTTGCAGGGTAAATAATCCCATTATGAAAAACAAGTGACTTAAGTGAATCATGGGATTTTCGGGGCTGCCATGCAGGGTAAAGAATCCCATTGTCATAAATTCTTAAAAATAGAATTCTCTTTGGCCAAAAAGTGCGCCCCCTTTGGAAAAGTAAAGGCAGCCTTTAAAGTGATTAAATTAATTAATTCTTCTTCTAAAAAAGGTGCCCAAGCATGGAAGAAAGTCAACAAAAGCAAAGGGGAATAAAAGAAGTTGAAATAGATTGTCTAAAATTAAATAAATTAATTTATTTAATGGCAGCCCCTTCATGACAAAAAATCGAGTGGAATTATTCGAGTTCTGCGGCCTTTCCATACACCCGATTGCGAGTTTGTTATGGAGTGCGCTAGATCTTACCATCCTTCATCCAGATCAGTGCGAGATGCTACGGGGAAAACAATAATTCGGTTGGACACAGAGTTCATCAATTATTGTTTGAAGATTCCGGTGCGAAAGGTGGTGACTTCCATTAGCATTCAGGATGCCAATAGCAGGTGGGAGAAGCATAGAGTTGACTGCGTGAACATAATGAACAATAGATATATGAAGAAGCCCAGATCTCCTTCTAAGTTCCCAAGAACTCTTCCACGGTCTAATTTCGTGCAGGAGGTAGATGCTATTGTCAAATTGTTATGCAGGATTAATGGTGAGGCGAATGCTCACACTTTCCATACATGGATGCATGCTTTCATTAGGACCATTGAAGTCAACAAGGTTGATTCCATAATCAATTGGTCGGAAATCATTAGCAACAACATTGGTGAGCAGATCCGGAACGTGAAGCGTGCTTTTAGATTCAAAATGACTTCCTACTTGGTGTATACTGCAGATTCACAAGGCGTCTTCTCCAAACTAGATAGATTTGGCGTTCTTTCTAAGGACTCCATTTTCGAGTGCTACCCACACTTACTTTGTACTTGTGTGCGAGAAATATTTCAAAGTGGTCAATGATGAATTCTTTTACGAATTCATTTGCAGGCTAGACAGGGACCTAAAGGCCAACAAGGTGAGCAAGGAAGCGTGGAAAGCTGTATCCAAGATTGGTAGTCTATTCATTCAGTTTGTAGATTTCACATACCTCAGGGTTACTGGATTTTTTGGAGAACCGGTTAAGCTAAGCGCCGGATATCCGAATGATAGATTGATCACCATGGAGCAGCAACACCTTGGGAGTTACACGACCTTTAGTCAAAGCGACACAAGTCTACGGGCTTCTTCCCAATCATGGTGGGACATTATAGCTGTCAAAGCATTTATAGAGCTCGAGGGATGGAGATGCGATGTTACCCAAATATGAGCAAGCGTTCTTCCCGACACGGTTGAACTTCGATTCATTTGGAGTAGCCAGAAGATGATCTCCCGTGAGTACGCACATGTGACTTCATTAGAGGATTTTTGAATGAAGTGCAAAAGTGAGTACGAGGTTAGAAAGAGGTATTTCAAAGAGGGCTATCAAACACGACAAGTGTTCGACTTTGGACTAACACGGATACCTACTTAGATATTAAAGATGATGGGAATGTGTTACTTGAAACTTACCATTAAATGGGAGGAGAAAGATCCGTACTTGAGATAACGTAGGGGCTGCCATACAATTGAAAAAGGTCTAGCTTTGTTCGGTGAATACTTCAAACTAGTTCTTGTGAAGGGATCTTGCCTTGATGAAGCATTGATGAATCAAGTCACGGACAACTTCGACGCAGGATATTCCCTCAAGAGGAAGCACAAAGTAGAAAGCAACAGAAGACCGAGAAGTTGAAAGTACATAGAATATCTCAATCAAAGGAGAAGATCACTTCCACGGCTATGAATTTAGTCACGGCTTCTCCAAAGATCTACTACTTCACCAACTATTACACCTCGGCAAGACACTTCCATGCCTCCACTAAATCCGCAACATTCATCTTCTCTCTCGACCACTCCATTCACTGTTTCCAAAAGAGACATTGAAGCAATAGATGACGAGTTCGAAAGAGATTTGTCATTGGATGATTCGAGAAGATGGCAGCCATAACATCGTAGCACTTTCTAATAGAGAAGGAATGGAGCGGGAGATAGTAGTGCACTCAACAACTTCTCATTCTCCAAGAAGTAACTTCTTAGAATGGTTGGCTTCGCAGATTGGTTCCAAAAGCTAGAGTGGAGATGAACTTAGAAGAACACGACTTGCAGGCCACTCCGAGCCTAGGCGGAAAAGACAAGACCTAAAGTTGCTAAGGTAACTTCAAGGTTGATTATCGAGGATTCGGGGTAGAAGTTTGCTTTGAGATGTCAATTCTAGCGAAGGAAAGAAGGAAGATGAACTCTCGGCGTAAGAGGTAACGGTAACTGTGAGTACCCCTCGGTCAAGCCACCACAGAAGGATTTAAGCATGATACACAGACATTGATAGATGCTCTATTCCTTAGGCTTGATAGAGAAAAGGTGGAGAAAGATGAGCTTCAGAAGCAAGTATCTCAATTGTGTGAGATCATAACCAAGGTTGCTAAACCTTCCATTCAACCCATTTCAGAGCAGGTGAGTGATCATCTTATGCAGGAGATGGAAGATGTAAGAAATCAGGTGAACTATATTGATGAATGGAAGAATCTGATTATTTGTCAAGCTTTTGTACAACTTGGAGAGGTGCCAGCCCGCCTGAAGGTTATGAATGATGCAACAAATTAGCTAAAGTAACTGGTGACGAGCATAGTAGATATGAACACAGTTGCTAAGAGTAACCTGAGTACTTTGGCCGAAATCAACAAGCTGCCGGAGATGTATTGGTTGCAGAGTAGATTGTATGACATTTGGATCGAGTTGAGAAGGGGAAGCAGCTGGAGTTTATAGTATCTTTTTTTTTGGAGATCTATAGAGTTTTGCTGAAGAGGATGCAAGCACTTGAGAGTAGGACATCATCCTTACCAGACAATATCATTTCTTTCACTGAGGAGGAAGTGGTCGGAAATGTTACTTCATACATGCGGATCATTCCTAGCAGAGTGCCTAATTCCCTGGAAGGGTCTCTTCTGATGGTACAAAAGAGAATTGATAGAGCTACTAAGCCTTTCATGATGAATTCCATTAGCAGACTGGTGGCACTGCAGGCGGATATTGCGAGGTTCGGGCCGAGCTTGGAAGATGTGGAAGCATGCATCAAGGTGTTGAATGAAGGATTGCTACTGATTCGGGATAGAGAAAGGAAGCAGTGGCTAAAATAGATGGGAAGATGCTAAATCACATGTTCGACAAGTATATCCAATATCAGAACAAAAAGAAGACATAAATGTTACAGTTGGCTTGACTTCTTCTTCTATTCTTTCTTCTTCTATTTTCCACGTTCCCGGATGAAATTGTAAAACTTTAATGTTATTGGTTTTAAAACCATTACTTAAAGTCATGTGGAACAATTCTATTAGTTAAGTGATACATGTGTCACTTAAAGAGAAGTTAGCGGAGGATGATTACCAAATGTCATCTTTACTTGTCATTTATGTTTCGGTTCAGTTGAGTTTCCCATTTGTACTTTCTCTTCTACATTCTATAAGTAGGAGAAGAACCTCCGGTTGATGATCATAATTTGTAAGCAGCAACCTTTTGTTCCGACTTTGTCCTAAACCCTTGAGAGCCACTTGAAGTAAAGGAATATACGGGAGCAGATTTTCGGAGAACTTGTGTCATGATGTATTGTGTTTCTTGCTTTTATCTTAGATCTTTTAATAGACTTTGTGCTATTTCAGATCTAGATCTAAAGCCACATTTTCTTAGAATTCTGTGTTTATATCTATTGGTTTCTTCTATGTGCATGCAATCAACTTTGCTATCTATTGATTGGGATGCACATCTTCCCCATTTTTCTATGTGTTTACATAATCTCCTTCTATAAGTATTTCCTTTCTTGAGCAATTACTTAATTGTTGTAGAACTATTCATTATGGTTCATGAACCGAGTAGTTAAAGTAAAACCCCATTTAGATATTAGCATACTTTAATTGACAAATCGACACGGAGCCTCACTTTGGTAAATGAGGGAGATTTATCTCATGATCGCTTTAGGTTTTGTGCTATGCAAAAATCTAGCCAACACAAATCTTCACAAAACTCACCAATTAAGTAATTTACCTCACAAGGAAGTATCTCTTCCTAGCATTTAATTTTTGTGCTTAGCTTCTCGCATATGATTTTTAGAAGAGAAAATTAATTCACATTATATTAGGAATTGTTTTCCAAACATCATCATAACCTTATTATTATATTGCACTACCTTAGGCATACCTTTTAGTGGATTAAAAATACACATCACTCCAATTTTACTATTAAACTGTAAATATTCACATGATTAACATGATGTGCCTTGCGATAAAATTGGAAAGGAATTTCAAGAAAAACATGATAAACATCCATATGCATGATATCACACATTACTTCATATATGTGTACCCCAATGGAAAGAGGACATTAACTTGGAGATATAGAGGACATTAACTTGGAAATATAGAGGACATTAAATATGGGTGTAAGTGTGAATTAGAGAGCCTAGATATTTGTCGAATACATTTTTCGGAGGCTTATAGAAGGTTGGATACAAAAATGGGTGATTCTAGGATAAATGGATCACTAAAAACTCATAACATTTGTTGGGTCCATGTAAGATGTCAAGAGTGGGTGGAAGAGATCTATGGAAGGTCATTTATAGTTGGATCGAATGGAGGCCGTGGGTTGGGCCACATGAGCAAACAATGAAGAAGTAAGTTTTATATATGTTAAGGGAGATTGTAGGACAAAGGGTCGACTCTCTAATCAATTATGTCCATACAAAATTCAATAAACAATAAAAAATTAGAGCCAATAATCATCAAGGTATAGAAAGATAAAAATAATTAAAAACCCAAAAATATTTATGAAAAAATAGAAATATATCATATAACCTAGAAATTTTATGATGTCGTCTCTATAATAGGATTATACAAAGGAAAGATTTGAGACCTCCAAAAAAACTACTAGCAAAATTTCTATAAACCTATATCAAGTTTATAATTGATCCATATATTTTTGGGGCTTTTGAACTAGGATGTTATAGAAAATATTTGCCTCTAAAACACACCTAATCTTCATAGGATCGCAATCTAGAAGCTTGTGAAGGGCATACCACTAGCTCCAAGTGTCCGATATGGACCATCCAAATATGAATGCCTATGTTTTTGGGCATTATGGACATTATGGTGCAGTAAATTTAGCTTCACAATATACCGAAAACAAATTAAAATATGATCTCAAACCCTAGGCCACATGGATTAGATAATCTAGTACAAGTGATGTGGAATTACAAGGAAAATCCACTCAACGAATGAAGATTAATACATTATTGGAGAGATGACACAACAAATTGAAAATAATCTCCACATGAGAACACTTCAATCTTAATTACGTGAAGAGAGATTACATGTCCTTATATAGAAATCATACACACCTTAAATCAAGGAGAAAATCCTATCCTAAATCATAACTATAACACTCTCTATCCCTTTAAGTGAGTGACAAGGTTGCACATCCTCACAAATAAGGAGAAAGACTAAGAAATGGTTAGTTAGAGAAGAAAGGAATTATTTCTCACTTATTACAATGCCCACACAAGATAAAATTAAACTACATGCTATAATATATCCTAAGTTTTAAAATTATTTCGTAAGCTTCCTTATCGGATAAAGATAATTTATTCTATTTATAATTTAGACAATTCTATTTGTTTTTAGTCATCATAATAAAATTAATTTTATTTGTTGTTAGATAGCTAAGTATTTCTACATCAATTATATGTTGATAATAGATTAATGATATAAGCATTTGTTATGCTTATTTGAAACATAAACACTTGTAAGAAGTATTAATTAACCTAATGACATTTATTTACCCATATATTTTTGATAATAATCACAAAGATATACTTTAAGATTCTCACGCCACTTAAGCAATCCACCAAGTCATCCATATACTGTAACAACAAGTATTTGATTGTGATCTTGTTTATTGCTCGACTATTAGTGCACATTCTCCATTCACCATGATTTTTGTGCCAATATTGTTGGTAGTATGTGCATTGACTCAAAATTTCTCAAATCAATACTTTGTCTAAGAGATCTTGAACTTGTTTTTACATCTTTTCATTCTCTTGCATTGTCAGTCCATATATGCTTCTTTGTTTACTAGACTTGATCATGTGACAAAATCCATTTGATGACATTTCTTCTCATCAATGGTAATCCACATGTTATATCATTAGAACAAATATTCACAAAAATCACCATTTAAGTAATTTACCTCACAAGGAAGTATCTCTTCCTAACATTCAATTTTTGTGCTCAACTTCGCATATGATTTTTTAGAAGAGAAAATTACTTCACACAATTAGGAATTACTTTCCCAACATTAACATAACCTTATTATTATATTGTACTTCCTCGGACCTATACTTTAGTGGATTAAAATTACGCATCACTCCATATTTTACTATTAAATCAGCTGTACATATTCACATGATTATCATGTTGTGCCTTGTAATAAAATTAGAAAGGCCTTTTAAGAAAAACATGATAAACATCCATAGACATGATATCACACATTACTTCATATATGTGTACAACAATGGAAAGAGGAAATTAACTTGCAATATAGAGGACATTAAATATGGGTATAAAGTGTGAATCGGGGAGCCTAGAGATTTTTGAATACATGTTTCGGAGGCTCACAAAAGGTTGGATACAACGATGGATGATTCTAGGATAAATGGATCACCAAAACTATTAATATTTGTTGGGTCCATGTAAGATGTAGATAGTAGGTGCACGATATCCATAGAAGGTCCTTTATAGTTGGATCCGAATGGAGGTGAAGTGGGCTTGGCCACGTGAGACAACAATGAATAAGTAAGTTTTAGATATGTTAAGGAAGATGGTAGGCCAAAGGGTCGAATCCCTAATCAATTAGTTCAATACGAAATTCAATAAACAACAAAACCTTGGAGCCAATAATCATCAAGGTCTAGAAAGTTGAAAATCATTGAAAACAAATAAATATTTATGAAAAAATAGAAATATATCATATAACCTAGGAAATTTATGATGTCGTCTATATAATAAGGATTATACCCGGGAAAGATTTGAGAACTCTAAAAAAATTGCTAGAAAAATTGTTATAAACCTATATAAAGTTTATAGTTGATCTATACGGGGTAAATTTTAGTGGTGAATCTTCACTAATTCATGAATATTTACATTTTTGAAATTTGCATTTGGTGATTTTGAGGAGTCATATAGAGCAACATTTCACCTAAAATTTCGTGTGTACAAGTTAATTTTGTGGGTCAACTCACCTAGTGTTTAAAATAAATTTCATACTTATGCATGTATATCGTCATTACCTCGAAACACCAATTGAGTACATTTACCAATATATACTAATAAAAAATAAGCATATTTGAAATTTAAAGTCTCTTACATAAAAGACATTCGACATACGAGATTGACCACATGGTCTAGATGCTGATGCATGCTCATGACTGTGTGTAATGCCGAAGTAGTCTCTATGCAACTAGGTGGCTACATACAAAGAAACTGACTGATAGGCATCTGTACATGTAGCCGCTCAGCTACATGTGTGGACAAGCATTTGACCATGCAGAAGCACATCTACATATACAATCGACTTCTGCATGCACATACTCTAGGGTTTTCTTGAGGGTTGTAAATGAGTTTATTAGGGTATGAGATGGAATATTAAAACTTGTCATGCATTTGTGTGAAGGAAAGGGAATTTGCTCTATTACAACACAACACATTCAAGCAAAGAAGTGTAGGGTTTGAAGCAAAATGGTTAGCATTATTTCTTCATCCGTGAAAACACTTTATCAGTTGTGTTGTCTTCATTATAGTCTAAAATTAATGTAATGTCGATCTGTCATGCATAGTTCAGATTCATGTTTATTTTCTCTATGAAGTATTATATCATTTGATATGGTGACTGGATGTTACCCCGTTTATATTTGAGAAGTTTAAATTACATATTTATTTGTGTTTAGTGTCTCTCGGTAGTATATGCATCACACTGGTAGTATATGCGAGACAGCGCTCTACAGAATAGTCACCCATATGTGTATGCAGAGTAGCATCTACATGCGTAGACACTCGTTTGCATACGTAAATGGCCATCTATATGTGCGAGCATCCTTTGTCTATTGATTATGTACAAATGAATCATTTGTACTTGCAAGTGCCTACTTACTAGGCTTCCGTACAACCAATGCATTTGTACTTATTTTGCGGTCACTCCCCTACAACCATCCCAACATGCCTTTTCCTGAATAAATTATTCACCTGCATCACTATATACATTTTTCTCATATTCGCCATCAACACGAAATCCATTTTTACAAATTCACCAAAAAAAATCCAAGTTGGATTTTGGTAAGGGGTCTTAAAATTTACCCTATCCATAACTTTTTGGGGCTTCTAAACTAGGATGCTCTAGAAAAAATTGCTTCTAAAACATACGTACTCTTCCCGGGATTAGAATATATGAAGCTTTGGAAGGGCATATCTCTCGCTCCAAGTGTCGATATGGACAATCCAAATATGATCACCTATATTTTTGGTATTATGGACTTTGTAGTGCAATACATTTAACTTCACAACATACCAAAACTAATTAAAATATGAGCTCAAATCCTAGTCCACATGGATTAGATAATCTAGTACAAGTGATGTGGAATTCTATAGGGAAAATCAACTTAATGAATTAAAATTAGTACATTATTGGAGAGAGAACACAACAGTGTGAAAATAATCTCCACATAAGAAC
This sequence comes from Taxus wallichiana var. yunnanensis, assembly GCA_018340775.1. Classification (NCBI taxonomy): domain Eukaryota; kingdom Viridiplantae; phylum Streptophyta; class Pinopsida; order Cupressales; family Taxaceae; genus Taxus; species Taxus wallichiana. The sequence goes on from CM031234.1 coordinate 627,937,775, forward strand.
ACTTCAATCTTAATTACGGAGAGAGAGAGAGAGAGAGAGAGAGAGATTTTACATGTCCTTATATAGGACTCACTTAAAATCAAGAGAGAAAATCCTATTCTAAATCCTAACTATAACACTTTCTATCTATTTTAAGTGAGTGACGAGGTTATACATCCTAACAAATTAGGAGAAAGTCTAAGAAATGGTTGGTGAGAGTAAGAAAGGATCTACTTCTCACTTATTATAATTCCCACACAATAAAATTAAAGTATATGTTAGAATATATCATAATTTCTAAAATTATTCCCTACGCTTCCTTATTAGATAAAGATAATTTATTCTATTTACAATTTAGCTAATTTTATTTGTTTTTAGTCATCATAATAAATTTTATTCTATTTGTTGTTAGGTAGTTAAGTATTTCTACATCAAGTATATGTTGACAATAGATTAATGATATATGTATTTTTATGCTTATTTGACACATAAACACTTGTAAGAAGTCGTAATTAACCTAATGACATTTCTTTACATATATATATTTTTATAGTAATTATAAAGACTATTTTAGGATTCTCACCCGTTAACCTCTTTCATAATTGGTAAAGATTTTGGTGTGTGTAATGTCTTATATGTCATCTTTATCTCATAATTCTTACCAAAGGGACTAACCCAATTACAATTCAATCATGTATTATCAACATCTTCTTTATGTTTGGCCTAGTTCTTAGTTTCTTAATTTTTCTCCACCCCATAACTATTTTCTATAAAATTTACTCTCATGACCAAGTTTTCTACAATAGAAGAACTTGAAGAGTTTGGTTCTCTAATTACCCAAATCTTTTGTCTAATTATTATCCTCTATTTTTCCATCTTTTTGCTTAAAAATTGCCCTTGTACTTTGTAGTCAAAGCTATATTTGTACCCTCAGTCTCACTTCACTACCAAACTACTTTTTCACATCTTGTTGCACAAGTTTAGTGCTCAACTCTTCAATCTTCATCTCGATATAAACAATAGTAATATTTAGGGTCTAATTGGGTTGTAATTGGGTTAGTCCCACTTTGGTAAGCATTGGGTTGTAAAAATTGTAATTGGACTAACCTAAAGTGGGACTAACCCAATTACAACCTAATCATGTATTTGTAGGAGGAACCCAATTAAAACACACAATTTTAATTATTGTCTATTTGATAGGATTTTTACTTATGTATTTTTAAGTCATCTCAATAAGATAGATTTGTAAGTAGTCATTAATTATTAATAAAAATAAAAAAATCCTTCAAATGTAAAAAATAATTTATAATTAAAGATCTAAGGCCTCCATAGTCTTTTCTCAATATTTTGAAAATTGTTTTAGAATTAACTTCTATACTTGAATCAAAATAAAGTGCATTTTAAGTTAAATTATTCTCCCTTCTCTTTCCCCTTCTAGGGTATTTAATTTATTCATTTCCTTAGGTGAAATTTAGGTGAACACTTTCAAAGTGATGCATCTCGTCAAATAATTTATGTGCCTTTTGCACTCTATTTAGAACACATTTAAAATGTTTCAATACTTTCAAGCAAGTGGCTGCAATGTAATAGATTTAAGAAGGTTATGTTCCAAAGTGTATGTATGATAGGGGTTGAATAAGATGATTCCAATCCATTTAAACCAAAATCTATTCAAATGGTGTTAATGTAATAATTTAGTGTGAATTTCATAATTCTTCTTTCCAAACTTATGTGCAATGCACATTTCTCTTATGATTTTTCCACCCACATATGATAGTATAAATAATTAGGGGTATTAAATATGTTATGGAAAAGAATGTACTTTATAGGTATAACTAAGGGTTATTTAATAGGACATAAGTCATAAAAATTGAGGATTATCTAGTAAAAATAAACAAAAATGATATTACTTAATATCCTTTGTATGCATGTAATATGTGATAATTTAACTAAGTGAATTCTTTGTACACATGGTGTCTAATACTTGTACATGATACACATATGAAGACCATAACCAAGGTAGTGTTGCAATGTTTTTGATAAAAGTTCTCCTTATGCTGCTATATATACCTATGTTCACACTTACAACATGAGAGAGTTACCTTAATTTTTTATTTTACTAAAATATGTAATGACATATTTATTTAATGCAAAGTTTTTTTGTCATTCGTGCATTTGATTTTCCTCTTATAAGTGAATTTATGTGGATAATGGGGAACACCAAATTTTTGTTGTGAAGTGTAGGGTGTGGTGTAAATCTCTATATACTACTGAGTAAAAACCAAGGAATTATTTATATATAAATTTACTTTTATCATCTAATCTAAGGATTTTGAAACTCTTTCCTGAATGTTTCTCTACCATGACCTTGCACTTTTTGAACTCATCAAATGCACCTGATTTTAAATTTAAAAAATACACCTACATTTTTCTTGAAAATTCAACTACAAATAGCGAAAAATACTTGGAGGTAAATATTGATGTCATCTTCATATTCCCAAAAATTCTTACATGGATCGGATGAAAGATGTCCTTCACTCTCCAATATTGTTCTCCTTGAAACAAAACCTTGTGTTGCTTCCTATATTGGCATGCAACTCAAATACCATGTTGATTTTGAATCTCTAAAAGGACATCAACCAAAATTTCCTTAGCCAAATAAGAAGACATTTAAATGCCCATACCTTTGATGCCAAAGTGTGACACTCCTGTAACTATTCTTGGCCATCAAAACATGATATTTTCCTTCACATGTATTAATCAAGTATGGAAATCCCATGTTCTTGAATACTATAACCAACCATCTTCTTTATGAGCTTATCAAAAATATATAATCTATTGTTGCTGAAAATCTCATTCAAATTAAGATTGTTGTGATTCATAATATTAGTATATGAGAGTAGGTTCTTTTCCAAACTTGGACAAATAGAAGATATTCATGAAGAGAAAATTTTAACCTCGTGGTGTTATCTGCACATTTCCTTTTCTTCTTGACCTTATATTTCTCTCCTCCACTAAAAATCATACTTAGAAATATATGTATCTAGTGGTTTGTGAAATTCTTGGTGGCACCATAATCTCTATACTAAGCTATCTTGTTCACACAATGTTTTATATCTTTAGCCATAAAACACATAAATCATCATATTCTTTATGTTCTTCAATATTGGCCTATTTCTTAGGGCCTTGGTTTTCCCCATCCGATAACTATTTTCTACCAAAGTTACTCTTATGACCAAATTTTCTGCAACAAAAGAACTTGAAGGTTTTGGTTCTCTAATTAACCAAATCCTCTATCTCATTGTTACCCTCTCTATTTTTATCATCTTTTTCTTTAAACTTGTCCTTTGTGCTTGAAATTTCTAGCCAAAGCTATATTTGAACTTTCACCCCACTTCATTACTAGGTTAGTGCTCAAATCTTCAAACTTCATGTCAATGTAAATAGTAGTTTATTTAGGGTGTCAATAAAATTCTCAAACAAAGTTGATAAACTCTTTAGAATGGTTTTTGCCATTTTTTCCCCATATTCCACCCAATGTCATTCACCTATTATCTAATATCCTTTCTCTTTACCAAATGATCTTGTAAAGACTCACTTTCAGCCATTTAATGGAAAACTATTCTTACGGAAGAATGCTCTACTTTTATCAAAAATTCATGTAACTCTTTGATCTCCTTCTAAATGCATGATGTGTCATTTTTAGTTTACACTTATGGTATTGCTTCATCAATCAGATATAGCTTTATTAGCATTACTTCTTTCTATTTTGTAAAGAAACCAAGAAAATACATGAGAGAACTTGAAAGAGAAATAAGCGTCATATAACAACTTTATATATAACTCTTTGATCTCCTTCTACTTTTATCAAAATTTCCGTGTAACTCTTTGATCTCCTTCTAAATGCATGACATGTCATTGTTAGTTTACACTTATGGTATTGCTTCATCAATCACATATAGCTTTATTAGCATTACTTCTTTCTATTTTGTAAAGAAACCAAGAAAATAAATGAGAGAACTTGAAAGAGAAATCACTTGTCACTTTATGGGAAAAAAACACAAACTCTAATACATGGGTGAATCTTAAAATGAATTAAGTAAACATTATGTCATGTTTATATAATTTTCTAAAGACAAATTAGTCATATAACAACTTTATTACTAATCATCACTAAGATTATTATTACCAACAATTGCATACGAGCGATAGGGTTCATTTTAAGACCCCCTCCAAAACATTATTATAGAATGGGTGGCGAATGTGCCGAAAAGGTATTCACATTGTTGGCGAATCTAGGAAAGGAGGGTTTTGGTATGGCGACGAATGCATGTTTTTAAAGTCACTAGGTGTTGATGTCTACATATATCTATTGTCGATTAGTAACAAAAATATGTTAGCATAAGGTAACAAAAACATACCGATGGACGTCAAACTCACGAGTGTTACCATCCGGTAATAAGCTTTCCTTTTCGTCGACTCTGCAACATGTTCTCGACGTTAACTAGAATTTGTTACTGGTTGGAATCCTGAGCAATACTAGCATACGATATTTCTTGCATGTTTTTGGATGTCTTCACCTATATGGTTTCAGTTGGTAATAAGTTTTTCTTTTCATCTGGATCTATGAACACATACCTAGCTACCAACTTAGAGTTGGTTCCATTTGACATCACGAGCGATGCTAGCATACGGGATTTCCTACATGTTGTCGATGTCTTCTCCTTTATGATTCGACCGATAACAACCCGGATGTCCATTGTCAACACTGCTTGTTTGATAATACAAAAGGTGTTACCAAGCATCTTAGTGTTGTGTTGTCACATGATACCTCGCTTGTGTTTTCTCTTGGTAACATTTCCAAACTACTAGACATTACCGCTTTGTGTTACCACCCTCGACTAATGGGCACATTCCTTGTCTATATATACCCACCCCATGCATTTTTTCCCAATTTACACTTACAGTTTCTTTGGAATAGATTTTTTTAGAGCGTTTTCCTCTATTGCAAACGGTTTGTTCTACTATTCTCGTCCATTTCCAGTATTAGTCACATGACTAACTCTTCACGTCACACGTACATGGTACCAATACAAGTATCTGCCAACACCTCTTTTTTTGTTTTCCAAAAAATCAAGATTCCGAAATCATGGCACCAAGAAAAATTTGATTAGAACTCGTCCTTCGTTTACAAAACCTATTGTATCTATAGTTACTATAATTGATAAAAGAACCATAAATCAAGAGTTAATCCAATTGGATTGGAAAATCAAGGTTCCATGGAATTCTTTACATGCCTCAGTATGGTATAGAAACCAAGTTGTTAGACAACTTAATGTATTTGTATAATAGTTATGATGGATCTTTCACGTTGCATTACCATCCCACCAATTTGTCATCAGAATAACCCCTGATGATATTCATCATCTAACAGGGGCTACCCCATCAAAATGCATTGCTCTGTATCGACAAAAACCATTCTACCTGATGAGAAAAATAAATTTTAGAGTCTCATTACAAGCTTTCTATTGAGGTTGAGGTTAATAATCCCTCCAAAAGAGGGATTAGCACACAATCAATCAAAGACCCCTTTCTCTTGGCCATGGTGGAATTTTTCCAAGCCCGCATCGTTTATAGGGAAGATACATTGACTTTCCTCAATGGGCAGTGTACTACCTTCTCCAAACCATTTCCGGTGTTAGATTTGATTGGTGTACATGTATTTCAAATAGGTTTTGCTCGACTTTGAAAAATCCATTGCGGATCTTAGTGCAATTATTTCTTCTTCTTATTTTATTCTTGCTTTCTATTATGAAGGTTTTCAATCAATAGCTATTCTAACTGATCTACACGAGAAGATGGACAAATATACATTGTCTCTGGATGACAGATTGGTGATATTTTTTAAAAAGAATTCTATCTTGATTCTTTTCATAAAAATAATCATTTTGAAAAATATATAATCTGCTTTTCAACAGTCAAAGCAATCAAAAAGATGGCTCGACATGTTGCCTCGGTTTGCGCACATAACCTTGTTGGGCCTGAAGGGTCTACAACGTTGTGGTTGATCTCACCATGACCGATGACTTTATGGATGTCACTAGCACCCAACAACCTAGAAGTAGAAGCAAACACATGCGTGGTTCATTTGAATCGTCGCACAACCAAGACAAAACATATACTAAGGCCAATCTAGGTTTTAATTAATCCATAATGAAAAATTGTGTTAATTTTGATTAAATTTGTTTATATACTAATGATAATCTAAGTCTTGACAATGGCATAAGTAATTTTTCTATTATACAGGCCATTCTGACACATCACCCAGACACATGGTGTCTACTTCTATAGAAACAACTTACATACATGAGCAACAAGAGATCTAGTCTGCACAAATTATTCTCCCTTCAAGTTCATGTATGAATAAATCATAGATTTAATTTTATTTTTATTTTTATTTCTTTTAGGATTTTATCATTCAATTTAACTAGTTTTCCTTAAAATTAGGGCTTGCAATGCCACCACCCCCCTTCCACCCAATGCCACAATCTATTGATTATGGAAAACAACATTCACAATGTAATAAATCTATATTGATTTCATTCTTTTTAAGTGCTTAGTGTTCTCTTGTTTGAATTCATAAATACAACATACTAATATTGTTAAATTATTGATGCTCACATAATTTTTGCAACCTCAATCTCATGTTCAACCCACGGTCATCCACACTTTGCTCATCGCTTAAGGAGTACAACACACCCACCTCCCCTTCGCCTCATGGTAGGGGAAAGAGGATAGTGTTCCCTAGAACGAACAAGGGGACACACAATTATACAACTTCAGAGTTCCCCAACTTTTCATTGGGCAGCATGTAGAGTGCTAGAGGCACTTCTGTTTTAAATAATATAGATATGGATGAGGAGTATCTTGGTTTTGATAGCCTTTATGACATGAAAGCAACAAGGAAACATAGTGAAGATATTATTCAATCTACACGTAAGGATCTGTCGATGCCACAACATCAATCCACTTCAGATCCTCCTTCCCCAATTGGGGAGGAAATTTTGGATGATGATGGGAAGACAAATTTTTGGTTGAAATTCTTGTGTCGATAATGCTACAATCCTTATGATGGAAAATATTATTCTAGATATTAAATAACTCGATGATATGAGAGATCAAAGTGAAGAAAGGAAATATTTATAGAAGAAGAGAATTATATAAATACGAGAAGAAATGTGGAAGATGTGCATCCCAATCAATAGATAACAGAGTTGATTGCATGCACATAGAAGAAACCAATAGATATAAACACAACATTATAAGCAAAGACATCTCTAGATCTAGATCTAAAATAACACAAAGTTTATTCAAAGATCTAAGATAGAAAGCTAGAAACAAAATACACCGTGACACAAAGTTCTCTCGAAAATCTGCTCATGTATATTCCTTTGCTTCAAGTGGCTCTCGGGGTTTCAGCACAAAGTTTAGAACACAAGAATGCTACTTACAAATTCTGATCTTTAACCCGTAGGTTCTTCCTCTACTTATAGAATGTAGAGGGCAATTACAAGTTGGAAGCTTTTAGTTGAACTGGCACATGTGGAAGTGGGAAAGGAAACAACTAGAAATCTCCCTCCTGGAATTCCTCTTTGCATGACATGCATGATTTGCAACTGAAAATAGAACCTTCTATTTTGCACGTCTGCCACCTATCTCCAAGTAGTTGACTTCTTCAAGTAATGGCTTTTAAACCAATCACTTAAGTTGTATAATTTAATTGATCACTCAATTACTTTGTCGGAGGAAATAAGAGAAAGAAGAAGAAAGAGGAAAGTTGCAGTCTTGTCCTTTTTCATATTCTGCATGCAGCTGATTCTTTTGCCTTTGATTCTCACCAAACTGGATCTGGGAGTAGCTGGATCTGAAAACAAGCTGGATGAAGCCTTTGTAATTATGGATCTGGAAACAAGCTGGATGAAGCCTTTGCAATTATGGATCTGGAAACAAGCTAGATCTGGAAACTTGCTTACGGGTGTTGCCTTTGCCTTGTCTTCCCTCTTATCCTTGAAGCTTTTGCAGTTCTTCTCCAGTACATGCATCAGTGCAATGTTTGCCGTAAATAACTCATCATTTTTATTTTTAATTGCATATGAGCAATTAAAAATTCTGGAAAGCACTCGGGTGAATGCAACTTCAATGAAGGCTTCAACTGGAAGATTGAGAGCACATGCACAAGATCCTAGAAGAAATTTTCCATGACTTCTTCTACACAGTTGCATCGAAACAAGAGGATGAAGCCTTTGTGCCGGAAGCTTTTGCAATTATGAGATCTGGATCTGGATCTGGGCCTATTGACTTCAGCAAATCTAGAAGCTACGCATGATTCCGCTGAGCTTTCTCTTTCATCCCGCTTTGCCATGGCTGGAGCAATCTTTGTCTGAACAATTCTTTTTCTTCTTACTTGGCTGAAATTCTTCAAAACTGGTGCAGATCTGGATAATTCTTCAGATTCGGAGGATATATTCAATGTATTGGACATTGATTTAAGCTCCTTTTCTTTTGTAAAGCACCTATAATGAATTCCTACAATTAATTCAGACAAAGATGGCAACCGGACCATGAACAGTGGATTTTAATCATAAAAATCTACATAATTCAAGCCTGCTGCCCCAAAAATTGATGTTTTATTTGCATGCAAAGCAAGCATGAATTTTACCAACTTCACCTGAGCACCTGTATCACTTATGCAAACAATTATCCAGACACAAATCAACCTCCTTCAACCTGTGCGCCAATTCTAGAAGCTTTTAGCATTAATTTCACCTTCTTTTGAGCAAAAATCCTCTTCAAATGGGGCACACTTTTCCTCTGGGCTGCACTTCTCTGCCTGTGAATTAATTAATTCATCCTTATGGCAGCCCACCTTATATAATCCTTATGATTCTATAATTAATTAATGTCTTTCCTATTATTGGCAATTAATTAATTAATTAATAAGCTTCACTCTTCAAATGGGGCACCTATTTTGTGCATGCTTATGGCTGCCATTAAATAAAATAAATTTATTTAATTTTAGACTTTTGCTTCCACTTAACTCAAGCCTCACAGTATGCTTTGACCTTAGCCACTGAAAATAGGAATTAATTTAATCATTTAATACTTAAAAAAAGTATTATTTATCTCCCAAAAGGGGCACACTTTTTGACATAAAGGGGCTGCATTAAATAAATATTATTTATTTAATTTTAGAACAGTCTATTTTCAACCTCCTTTTGTCCATTTACCTCTGTTGACTTTTCCACAAGCCTGGGCGCCAAAATTGGGTGAATAAATATTAACAAATATTTATTTAATGCATTTATTATTCACCCAAGGTGGGTCGCACTTTTTGGAATAAAGAATTTCTATTTTTAAAATTCAGATGTCAATGGGATTATTTACCTGGCAAGGCAGCCCTAAAAATCCCATGATTCACTTAAGTCGTTTGACTTTCATAATGGGATTATTTACCTGTAAAAGGGATTATTTACCTGTGACAGCAGGCAATAAAATCCCATGATTCACTTAAGTGATTTTTCTTTTATTCCACAATGAGAATTTTTACCCTGCAAGGTAGGTAAGAAATTCACTTTGCTCTTGCCTCTAATTTTCCCATTGTGACTTAAGTGACGTTGCTTCCATGGGAAAAAGTACCTGCTAGGTAGGTACAAAATTCCCACCTGCTGCTTGCTTCCCAAAATCCCATGATCCACTTCAAACCTTCTTTTTCCAAAAATGTGGCCAACCCAGAAGAGGCTTTTTGGTGCACGACTTTGTCTTTTCCCAGAGAACCAGACCTCCGATGGCGAATTCCTTCTGGCACAACGTGCGTATGTGATCTCTAGATACTCCAGGCCAAGAATCAGGCCAAACCGGCAAAGGAATTGATCCAGAGAAATTTCACAAAAAACGAAACGGAAAAACACAAAAAACACAAAACGTTGCCAGAAGTCACAAATAAAGCCCAGAATGCATTCCTGGTTAAAACCTCTTGGTATATGGGAATAATGATATGTACGATCACAACAGGGTTAAACCGGAGCACAAATTGCCTCAAACGGGGCTCAAAATAATTAAATACAAATTTCCCACAGGCAAATCCCGACGACAGAATATAACAATTTTGGGCATCTAGGTATTTGGCGAAAATGGCTAATATGGCTCTTTGGGAATATCTTGACACATTACAAGAACTTTTTGGCAATAAAAACACAAAATGACCCATTATTTTAAAAGTATGAAATTTTTTTAATAGGGTAGTCTCAGATTTTAGGATGAAATCTGGGACACCAGTCGGCTCCATCTGTGGACATCTTTTTCTCTGTCAAAATGACAAGGGAAAAGATGAGATCCCAACATCTCTGGTTTCGTATCTTGTCTTTTGGGCACGGGGTCAGGAAAAAAAAAAACAACACAACACAAAAAAAAACAAGGAAAAACAAACAAAGTTTTATTTATATACATACAGGTTTTACCTTGCTTTTCATGTCTGGAAAAGCTTCAGATGTTGCCCATTGAAAGGAAATGGTAACTCAATTCCATCCCGGTAGGCAAGGAAGAAAGTATCCATTCCTGCAACTCTTTTGATCACGAAGGGCCCTTTCCAGAGTGAATCAGATTTGTCGTGCATGCCCTTCGGTTCATGTCTCATTGTCCCACCAGAGTACCCAGTCTCCGATCTCGAACTTCCTTTCTTTGGCCTTCTTGTCAAATACTCTGGGCAAGTCTTTATCAACTTCATCTGGTGGTGGCTCATCCTTTCTTCTCTCCATGGCGGGTAAGTCTGCATCAACTTGCTCTGATTCCCAGATTTATTTGCTTGCATTTTTGAGGAAGAACTATCACCATATCCTTTGTTCTTCTTCAGGTACTGATCATGCTTGTTGAAAGTCTCCACTAAGGAAACTAAATCCTTGGGGATTTTGTTACCTTTTGGTTGGATCATTCCACTGCTATCACCATAACCTGGATCAGTTTTTCCTGTGACTATTTGTCGTGGTGGTGATTTACTCCTTTACATGCAACATGAGATATTTGATGTTTGTTTAGGGACTTTGGGGTGGTAGACCATCTCCACTTTATAGTTTCCTTGTCTGAATATGGATGGTGGTCTATCCGGATTCAATAGTGCAGCCGTGTGACTGCCAAAGAATCTACCTTGGAGTTTTGATTTATTGGAATGAAGTCAATAGAGAAGGCTGCAAAATCGAATGTGGCAGAAAGTACTCTATCTCTGTAATGCTCCAGCTTATCTCTTTTGACTTGACTTTTCCCTCGAACTTGCTTTACTAGAAGTTCAGCATCTCCTTGGGCTTTGAGGAGTTTTACTCCTTTCTTTTTAGCTTGCTCCATTCCTAGCAACAATGCTTCATACTCCGCCATATGATTGGTGTTCTCGAACATCAGCTTGTGGGAGTATGGAATATCTCATGATCTGGAGATATTAGTAGAAGTGCACTTGACTCTTGATCCAAAAGAACAACATGTGCCTTTAAACTCCAGAGTCCAAAATTTTTCTTCTTCTTTTGTTGGCTCTAGCTCTGGTTGAAAGTTCTAGCTCTGGAATGTCTTTATCCATTTCCAAGAAATAGACCCCACGGTCAAATTCCTGAAAAAGAATCTGAGATCTAGGATCCTCAGATTTTGTAACCGTGTACCTAGACTTCTTTTCCGCTCCAGCTTATGGTTAATCCCTTTGATAGGAATATGCGCACAGGACCAATCCATCTTTACTTCTCCTCCCAACTCTTTGCAGAAGTTTCTCACTTAACATCCCGTAGGAGATAGGAATATCTGCAACTAGAATTGTCATCTTTAATCTTTTGTCGGAAAAGTTTTCTAGAAACAACTTGTGCATCTTTGATTTTCGATTAAAGGGACTTGTCTCTCCATGGAGTAACACCTTTTTATGGTCTTTGTCGGTAAGCCCAAGCATCATCTGCACTTTAGCTGGCATGACATTGTCAGAAGCACCCGAATCTAAAATGCAGTTGCTTAACTTGAAACCATTAAGCAATAAGGAGACATAGAAAGGTTCCACTCTTTCAGAAGATGGTGAGGATTTAACAACTGCAGTGTTGTTTTGTGGAGGAGTATCTTTGGGCTTAGGCAAAAGGCCTTTTGATGTATTGGATTGTCTGGTGATTGTACATATTTGACTAGCCTATTTAACTGCTCAGGAAAATCTCTCAGGTATTCAGCTTCTGACATTTGAACTTTAGTTTTCTTGGCATGATCAATAATGTCAAAAGAAGAAATAGATTCAGATACAGAGCAGCCGCTTTCTGTGGTTGAGATGAAGAACTCGCATGCTTACTTCTAGGAGCTAAGGAAGAAGGCAAAGGGATGCCCCTTCTTTGTTCATCAACTAATGCCTCAGCTTGGCGAGTTTGTGATCTTGTAAGTACTGCATATGTATGACCATGATCATCTTCATGAAGTTTCTCATCGTCATGTTCAAATTTGTAGTTCAGGTAATTAATGTTGGAGTCACCAGCAGGACCTACAAAAATCATCATCCTCGAGCTGATCAGCGTCAGCTTCTTGGTCTTCTTCATTCATCTCCACGTTGTTTCTTGGAGCAGCTTCAATTGCTAATCTTTGGGAACCAGCAATGCGGTTCCGGTTGTTGTTGAAATTCTGAGCAAGGGGAATGTTGTTTGCCTTGAGCCATTTGAGCCATTTGTTTCTTCATCTGCATCATCTCATTTGCTAAATTTTGCAGTAGTGAATCGGAAGTAGTAGCAGAGGATGAACTTTCAGCTCTAGAAGTGTTGCTCTTTATCTTTCCAGCCATGATGAGGTCATCTTCAATTCAACCGCCATGTTTTGAGCTGTTAACAAATCAACGGGGACGTGCTCTTCGCAGTTGATAGCTTACTTCAAGAAGTAAAGCATTGATGAAGAATACTTTTTGATTCTCATCATTCAGAGAAGCAGAAGCTAGAAATTTTATACAGTAATCTTTGGAATTTTGCAATAAAATCTCGCATGTGCTCATGTGGTTCCTTCTTTAGCTGAGTCAGTTGAGTTATCAATGTGTTGGAATCTTCAGCTGGTTTGAATCTTTTCAGGAACGCATCCCGCATAGTAGCCCAATTGGTTATGGTGCCAGGAGCTAGCCGGTAGAACCATTCTCCAGCCAAGTCATGCAGAGTCTCTATGAAGAGTCTAACAGATACATCTTCATGTTCATTGCAAGCACTCCACAGGATATGAAAAATCACAGCCAAGTGGTCATCTGGATTCTACTTGCCATCTCCAAAGAATTTTGGAAAATTCTTTCTCGTCCCTTTAGGTAGATCATGCATAGGAGGAGTCAAATTCAGTGGCCCAAAAGTTGCTCCCCATGGGACAGGTACTATCTAGTTCTGATTTGCCATGATGAATGGGGCACGTCTTCTCCTTGTGTAGACTTGATGAATAATTCCAGCTTGGATTATGTTGAAGATGATCCGGATCTGGATGAGTGTGCACTCTCCTTCCTGGTGAGAGACTAGATCTGCGGCTTCTAACTTGAGGAGGATGATTGAAATTGAATTGCTCCTGCAGTCTGAAGAAATGATCAGTCCTTCCTTGCGCCTTCACGGATCGGGTGAATGGACGTTCAGCCAAGTTGAGATTTGTATGGAAAACACTCTGATCTTCAAAAGATAAGCTTTGATCTGCAAAGATAGTTGATCCCCAGCGGAGTCACCAAAAACTGTTGGCTAGATTTTCTGCATAGCACAAAACCTAGGCAGTCATGAGATAAATCTCCCTCATTTACCGGTGAGGCTCCGTGTCAGATTTGTCAATTAAAATATGCTAGTATCTATATGGGGTTTTACTTTAACTATTCAGCTCATGAACCATAGTTGTACATTTATGCAGCAAGTAAGCAGTTGTTTAAAGAAATGAAATATTTATAGAAGAAGGGAATTATATAAACACAGAGAAGAAATGGGAAGATGTGCATCCCAATCAATAGATAATAGAGTTGATTGCATGCACATAGAAGAAACCAATAGATATAAACACAGAATTATAAGCAAAGGAAACTCTAGATCTAGATCTAAAATAACACAAAGTTTATTAAAAGATCTAAGATAGAAAGCTAGAAACAAAATACATCGTGACACAAAGTTCTCAGAAATCTGCTCCTGTATATTCCTTTGCTTCAAGTGGCTCTCGGGGTTTCAGCACAAAGTCTGGAACACAAGAATGCTACTTACAAATTCTATCTTTTAACCCATAGGTTCTTCCTCTACTTATAGAATGTAGAGGGGCAATTACAAGTTGGAAGCTTTTAGTTGAACTGGCACATGTGGAAGTGGAAAGAAACAATGAAATCTCCCTCCTGAATTCCTCTTTGCATGACATGCATGATTTGCAACTGAAAATAGAACCTTCTATTTTGCACGTCTGCCACCTATCTCCAAGTAGTTGACTTCTTCAAGTAATGGCTTTTAAACCAATCACTTAAGTTGTATAATTTAATTGATCACTCAATTACTTTGTTAGGAGGAAATAAGAAAAGAAGAAGAAAGAGGAAAGTTGCAGTCTTGTCCTTTTTCATATTATGCATGCACCTGATTCTTTTGCCTTTGATTCTCACCAAATGGATCTGGGAGCGATTTGATCTGGAAGCAAGTTGGATGAAGCCTTTGAAAAACTATGGATCTGAAACAAGCTAGATCTGAAACTTTGCTTACGGGTGTTGCCTTTGCCTTGTCTTCCCTCTTATCCTTGAAGCTTTTGCAGTTCTTCTCTAGTACATGCATCAGTGTAATGTTTTCCGTAAATAACTCATCATTTTTATTTTTAATTGCATATGAGCAATTAAAAATTTTGGAAAGCACTCGGGTGAATGCAACTTCAATGAAGGCTTCAACTGGAAGATTGAGAGCACATGCACAAGATCCTGAAGAAATTTTCCACGCACTGACTTCTACACGGGCTGCATCAGAAACAAGAGGATGAAGCCTTTGTGCCAGAAGCTTTTGCAATTATGAGATCTGGATCTGGATCTGGGCCTATTGACTTCAGCAAATCTAGAAGCTACGCATGATTCCACTGAGCTTTCTCTTTCATCCCGCTTTGCCATGGCTGGAGCAATCTTTGTCTGAACAATTCTTTTTCTTCTTACTCGGCCAAAATTCTTCAAAACTGGTGCAGATCTGGATAATTCTTCAGATTCGGAGGATATATTCAATGTATTGGACATTGATTTAAGCTCCTTTTCTTTTGTAAAGCACCTGTAATGAATTCCTGCAATTAATTCAGACAAAGATGGCAACCGGACCATGAACAATGGATTTTAATCATAAAAATCTGCATAATTCAAGCCTGCTGCCCCAAAATTGATGTTTTATTTACATGCAAAGCAAGCATGAATTTTACCAACTTCACCTGAGCACCTGTATCACTTATGCAAACAATTATCCAGACACAAATCAACCTCCTTCAACCTGTGCGCCAATTCTAGAAGCTTTCAACATTAATTTCACCTTCTTTTGAGCAAAAATCCTCTTCAAATGGGCGCACTTTTCCTCTGGGCTGCACTTCTCTGCCTGTGAATTAATTAATTCATCCTTATGGCAGCCCCTGCTTATATAATCTTTATGATTCTATAATTAATTAATGTCTTTCCTATTACTGACAATTAATTAATTAATTAATAAGCTTCACTCTTCAAATGGGGCACCTATTTTGTGCATGCTTATGGTTGCCATTAAATAAAATAAATTTATTTAATTTTAGACTTCACTTCCACTTAACTCAAGCCTCACAATATGCTTTGACCTTAGCCACTGAAAATAGGAATTAATTTAATCATTTAATACTTAAAAAAGTATTATTTATCTCCCAAAAGGGGCACACTTTTTGACATAAAGGGGTGCATTAAATAAATATTATTTATTTAATTTTAGAACAGTCTATTTTCAACCTCCTTTTGTCCATTTACCTCTGTTGACTTTTCCACAAGCCTGGGCGCCAAAATTGGGTGAATAAATATTAACAAATATTTATTTAATGCATTTATTATTCACCCAAGGTGGGTACACTTTTTGGAATAAAGAATTTCTATTTTTAAAATTCAGATGTCAATGGGATTATTTACCCTGCAAGGCAGCCCTGAAAATCCCATGATTCACTTAAGTCATTTGACTTTCATAATGGGATTATTTACCCTGCAAGGTAGGCAATAAAATCCCATGATTCACTTAAGTGATTTTTCTTTTATTCCACAATGGGAATTTTTACCTTGCAAGGTAGGTAAGAAATTCCCGCCTGCCTGCTGCCTCTAATTTTCCCATTGTGACTTAAGTGACGTTGCTTCCATGGGAAAAATACCTGCTAGGTAGGTATAAAATTCCCACCTGCCTGCTGCTTCCAAAATCCCATGATCCACTTCAAACCTTCTTTTTCCAAAAATGTGGCCAGCCCAGAAGAGGCTTTTTGGTGCACGACTTCATCTTTTCCCAGAGAACCAGACCTCCGATGGTGAATTCCTTCGGCACAACTTGCGTATGTGATCTCTAGATACTCCAGGCCAAGAATCAGGCCAAAGCAAAGGAATTGATCCAGAGAAATTTCACAAAAAATACAAAACGTTGCCAGAAGTCACAAATAAAGTCCAGAATGCATTCTTGGTTAAAACTCTACTGGTATATGAGAATAATGATATGTATGATCACAACAGAGTTAAACCGGAGCACAAATTGCCTCAAACGGGGCTCAAAATAATTAAATACAAATTTCCCGTAGGCAAATCCCGACGACATAATATAACAATTTTGGGCATCTGGGTATTTGGTGAAAATGGCTAATATGGCTCTTTGGGAATATCTTGACACAATACAAGAACTTTACGCAATAAAAACACCCAAAAAAGTACGAATTTTTTTTCCCATTATTTTAAAATTAAATGTTGAGAAAGACTTGACCTTGTTAATTTGAAGATTTTTAGTCTCAGTTTTTAGGGTGAAATCTTGGGACACCAATTACAAATGTTGATCTCGTACTCAATATTTTGAGATTATTATAGCCTATCTACTTTTTAACTATCATATATTTTTACGTTCGAAAAAATTTAAGACCTGATGAGTTAGATGAACACTTAAAAAATCGAGATAAAGTGTACGCGTGCAATCACCTTGAAAGAGAAACTTGTTACTTAAACAACCGAGAATAATACATTGTGAAAGATTATAAAGGAGCATGGATTGGATCCGATATTTTGTTGAAAAAAATGATGAGGATCCTACTCTCTTTTCAAATTCTGAAGGATAAACAAAATCTTGGAAATATTAATGCAATCAATTAGTCCAATGTTATAAAAGATAGTTCAAATGTTGATGTTATAGAAGTTGCTCAAGGAAAAGGATCCAAATGAAGAAAAACTATTGATGTAAATCATTGTATTTGTCAAATGAAAACATTATCTTGATGTCAATCATTGTATTTGTCTCATTTTTGTTATCAAATGAAAACATTATCTTTTTCAAGCTTGTACAATTGATGAATAGTAATACATGGATTTACATTGTACAATTTAGTTTTAAACATGTATGAACTCAATATTGAAAACTTGGATGTACATTTTTCTCTTGAATCTTGATAGTTGATTCTTCATGTATAGATAGATTATAATTATAGTGTATTTTCAAATCTCTGAATTAAAAGCAAAAACATTATCTCTAGACTCCTATGTTTTTATTAATCCCCAAAATCTTGATGGGATATATGGATTATAATATATTTGCGAACACATGTGGATTCAATATTGAGAAATCAAAGATTGAACATACTTTCCTAGTAATGTAATTAAATTTAATTACATCATCCAATTTGCAGTTTGCACAACTAGTTACTATATGTTATTTCCAAACATTATATACAAAATATATGTAAAGGAAAAATAACTAAATGACGAGTCACTATATATATATATATATATATATATATATCGAGAAAAGAAAATGCTCATTGTCTAGTAGCTGAAACAACCCTATCTTTAATGGTCCTTCATCACTTATTTTATCTTTTGCAGTTGTTGGTCTGCTAGAGTCCAAGTCAATTTCACCATAATATGAGTCTCCATTGGTTGTTATTTGATTAACAAATTTCCACTCTGTGCAGGGATGTCCAAGTAGCTAATGCTCTTTCATATGGAAATGTGTCCACTCCATATCTTGAAACATACAGTCTCAAACAAGTTTCTAGATTTTTGTCCAATTTGTTGCAAAGTTTTGATTTAACAAATGTTAATGTGCTAAAAATCCTTTCATCTTCAATCGACCCTATAATCATTTTCTGTATGAGTTCATACAGTTTGAAGTATTCACTTAGAGTTTCCCTCAAAATGCTACTATAGTTTCCCTCGGATAGCTCCCTTTACCGTTGGTTCAAGTAAGAGTCTTATACTGATCACTCATTATCAAGGAAAAATGGGTTGACCGTGATATGAGTAATTTTCTATTCAACATACCATTCAATTCTCCTCCATTAACATATGAAGATTTGCGAAATTGGGCCATTAGTTTAGAGATGTATTTTGTAAAAAGTTGAGTTGTTTGTTCTTCATCATTCATTGGATTCTAGAAATTAGGATTTAAAACTCCCCTGACCTCAAGCATATCACCATTCTTAAATCATTCTCTGATCTCATAAGATAATGTTTCAAATATCTTCATCAAATTTTTTCCGTGTATCGAGACACTCACCGATACTTCCTCAATATCAAAACCTAGGACATAAGGATCTCTTTGGAAAGTGTGCATTGGTATATTTTTCCATCAACTAAGATACAAAGATGATCGTTGATATTGAACTTCAAATAGTTGTTGGGATCTTTTATATCTGTTAAAATCTTCCAAATACTGAATATTGGCTTCTGAAACCAGTTTTGGCTGGAATATAAGCTATCCAAAATCATACATACATGTTTCCTTAATTTGATAAAATCAACAATGTATATAGATATTTCCCGAGCTTGTTTCACCAAGCTATTTATTTCCTTCAACATTGGAAAAATACCGCATAATGTTAATAATGTCTCTAAATTAGTTAAGTGATATAACAAATCTTTTGCCTTGTCAACTTCTCTACGATTCTTGAACATATACCCTACTAATGACCTATATTCCTCAAAAATTCTGCAAGCTAGATCATACAACGATATCCATCTTGTGTTAACTTTCAATAATTTTTACCATTTGTAATTCCAACAAAAAATTCTGAAACTCAAAAATCTTTTAGGACTGCTTGACATGTATGAATGTAGATCGCTTATAAACTCTTCCACTTTAACAACAATTTCAAAATTACTTGACGACAATCTTGTAAGCGAGATTCATTCCATGAGTTATTCAATGAATATGTATCATGCACGGGAAACAATTGTTTAAAGGTGAATACAGATCCCGGTTTGTGACCTTGTATGACAAATTCTCTATCAACCCCAACATAAATCAGCTTCGTAAAAGTTGAATGATCATCCATACCAACTATTTCTTTCAAATTTTTAATAACTAGCTTGTAGATCTTCTCGAATTACAATTCTCCATCCTTTTGTTCATAGCTAGTAGATGATTTTCCCTCAAATGGTTATTGAAATTGAAAGTGTAGACATGCATACAAACCCACGATGTATTGTCTAATGTGATGCCATCAATCAAAAATGAGATAAAATTCACATTTTTTACCTTCTCTCTCAAATCAGTGATTTCAATTTCTACCATACACTTTGTCATTTCCCATGCACTAGTATCTGACCAATGTGTTATTGAAATGTTTGGAAACCCATTACATTGAAATAATATCTTATAATCAATGAGATCTGAAATTGGTCTTCCCTTTTTAAAATGTGAAATATTGTTCGGAATTGTATAAGTTTTTCCTAAAGACTTGCATCAACAACTTTTACAAATTTAGCCTTTATTGTTCCACCTTTCTCAACAAGGTCTTGAATATGTTTATGATGATTTTCATATTCTATTGCATACCTCATATGTAAAAATTCTTCCTTGGTTTTTGGTGTCCCAGATTTCACCCTGAAATTTGGGACTACCCATTTGAAAAAAATTTCTTCTTTTTTAAAATAACGGGTCTTTTGTGTTTTTATTGCCAAAAGATGTCTATATTATGTTAGGATATTCCCAGTGTATCATACGAGCAAATTTTGACAAATACCCAGATGCCCAAACTTGTTTTATCCCTCCGCCAAGTTTTGTCTGTGGGAAATTTTTATTTAATTATTTATTAAATAAATAGTGCCCGTTTGAAGTAAATTGTGCTCCGGTTGAACCCTGTTGAAGTTTTGCATGCCAATATTCACATATATCAATAGGGTTTTCATCAAAAATGAATCCTGAGCTTTGTCTGCAACTTCTGGCAATGTTTTTCGCTTTTATTTATTTCTTTTACATTTTTCTTCAGTTTTCTCCTCGGTTTCTCTGTGAAATTCCCCTAGGTCAATTCTTTCGCCAGTATAGTCTGTTTAATTTCTGAAGCATCTGGAGATCATCTACCAACACAGTGCTAGAAGGAATCAGCCTCAAAATGCAAGCTTCTAATAAAAAATGACGAAGTCATGCACAAAAAGCCTCTCTTGGCAAGTCGCACTTTTGAGAATGAATAGGTTTAAGTCAGTAGTGGGATTTTGGTAGCGGCGGTAGGTGGGAATTTATTATCGCTGCGGTGAAAATTCCCATGAAGTCAAAGTGACTTAAGCTACGGTGGGAAAATTAGAGGTGGCCTTGCAGGTAAAAATTCCCATTATATAAAAAAATCACTTAAAGCACCGATGGGAATTTTCCGCCTGCCTAGCAAGCTAACTTTTCCCATCAGAAGGTTTTATTCACCCAAACAAGTCACACTTTTTCAAAGGGGGCTAATTTTAATGCAAGTCACACTTTTTGGAAAGTCACTTAAGTTGCAGTGGGAAAATTAGAAGCAGGCAGGTGGGAATTTATTACCTTGCAGGGTAAAAATTCCCATGATGAAAGTCAAATCACTTAAGTGGAAGAAGGGATTTTTAGAGCTGCGGTGCAGGGTGAAAATTCCCATCAGAAGTTGACTTCTTAAATTTAGAATTCACCCATGCCAAAAAGACGACCCATTTGGTGATTGAATAATGCTTTTGTGGCATTTATTAATAACGTTTATTCCTAAGTTTGGCGCCATGGAGAAATAGAAGGTCAAAGCATGATTTTAAGTCAAAGTGAACTGAAGATAGCATGCTAAAAATAAATAAATTTAATTTATTTAATGACAGCCAACAGCATGCAAAAATAGGCGCCCAATTTGGGTGAATAAACATCATTGTTTATTAATTAATTGTCAGGAATAGGGTGGACAATTATTAGAAATAGAATGTTGAAGATTATATAAGCATGGGCTGCCATAGTGAAGATGTAATTAATTATTTTTGCAAAGGATTGCAGCCCGGATACAGTTTTGGTACCCAAAGAAGGAGGATTTTTGCATCAAAAAGTGTTTCTCATTGCCGGAAAGCTTCAAAGTTTGGCGCCTAGGGTTGGAGGAGCTTGATTTAAGCCTTGTTAATTATCTGCATGTTGGTATAAGTGCCTAGGTGAAGTTGAAAACATTTATGCTTGTTTTGCATTCAAGTAAAGCCTCAAATTTTAGGGTAGCGAGCTTTATATGTAGATTTTTGTGATAAAAATCAAGTGTTCATGCTCTGGATTCCGTCTTTGTTTGAATTAATTGCAGGTATTTATTACAGGTGCTTATATAAGTGAAATGAAGCTCAAATCAAAGTCAGGTACATTGAATATATCTTCCGAATCTGAAGAAGTTACTAGATCTACACAAATTGATCCAATTACAAGGGATTTCGGTAGAATTAAAAGAAAAAGAGCTCAGACAAAGATTCTTCCAGCCATGATGAAAGAAAAGGATCAAAGCGAGAATCATGCATAGCTTTCAGATTTTCTGAAATCAATGATATAGACATTGAACCTAAACCTATCACCGATTTAATTGATAGATCCAAATGTCATAATTTCAAAGGCTTCCAGCAAAATTCATCCTCTTGTTTTTGACACGGCTAGTGTAGAAGTTAGTGCGTGAGAAATTCCTTCCAAGATCCTGTGCATGTGCTCCCAATCTTCCAGTTGAAGCCTTCATCAAATTTAATTTACATGTACTGAAGAAGAATTGTAAAAGCTTCAAGGATAGAAGGGAAGACAGGTCAAAGGAAATACTCGCAAGCAAATCATAGTCACCTACTTCCAGATCTAGCTTGGTGAGAATCAAAGACAAAAGATTCAACCTCATGCAGAATATGGAAAAAGAACAAGACTGGAAGTGTTGCAGCTTTCTTCTAATTTATTTTCCTCTTTCTTCTTCTTTCTCTTATTTTCTTCGACAAAGTAATTGAGAAATCAATTAAATTATAAAACTTAAGTGATTGGTTTAAAAGTCATTACTTGAAGAAGTCAATTACTTGGAGATAGGTGGCAGACATGCAAAATAGAAGGTTCTATTTTCAGTTATAAATCGTGCATGTCATGCAAAAGGAATTATAGGAGGAAGATTTCCAATTGTTTCCCTTTTCATAGCTTCCGCATGTGTGAATTCATTTAAAGCTTCCTATTTGTAATTGCCCTTGATACACTATAAATAGAGGAAGAACCTACGGGTTAAAGGATCATAATTTGTAAGTGGCATTCTTATGTTCCGTAATTTGTGTTGAAACCCATGATAGCTATTTAAAAGCGGAGGAATAGACGGGAGCAAATTTCTAGAGAACTTTGTGTCAACGGTGCAATTTGTTTCTAGCTTTACTGTCTTAGATCTATTCATAAAATTTGTGTTATTCTAGATCTAGATATGAAATTTTCCTTTGCTTATAATTCTGTACGTTAATATCTATCTGTTTTACCTATGTGCATGTGATCAAATCTGTAATCTATTGATTGGGTTGCACATCTTCCCCCTTTCATTCTTGTGTTTCTATTATTTTCCCCTTCTTCAGATATTTCGTTTCTTTTACAACTGCTTACTTGCTGCAAAACTATATAGCTATGGTTCATGAGCTACATGGTTAAAGTAATACCCATAAATAGATACTAGTATATTTAATTGACAAATCTTACATGGGAGCCTCATCGGTAAATGAGGGAGATTTATCTCATGATTTGCTAGGTTTTCACTATGCAGAAAATCTAGCCAACAGCTTTTCATCTAGATGTTTTTATTAATGTTCCATCTTCTTACTTTTTTAACTCATATACTTTCCCACAATGCTTCTCTATTGTGTCCAACTTCAATTGCATTATGTGGTCTTTTCCTAGTTTCCAACTACATATAGTACATCTACATTCCGTAGGAGTATTAGTAGTGTTCTCTAGTTCAACAATGGATATTTGGATGACCATTCAAATTTATAACTCCTTTTTAAAGTCCACTTCCCACTCTTACGTTTTTGATGTCTATTTCTAGAATCTTTATCTAAAGTTTGAGTTTGATGGAAATTGGGATTATCACTACTATCTATGTGAATTGAATTACTCATTGATTACAAATTTCATCTAGCGTAAATTCATTGGTAGGGTTTTCTACATTTGAAAGAAATTGAATTTCTTATTGCATCTTTTAGGAAATCAACATATAAAGTAACATCAACATAATAAGATTCAAATTACCTATTGGCATTGGTGTAACTATGGGTTGACTGAAATATTTTGAAATTTCCATGTCGCATTTTCTTTTTCCTTGACATCTTTTCTCATTTACACCAGGGCCATTGGATGAGTCTTTGTTAAAGTTTACACATGTGACAAAAATATAAAAGTTTAAAATAAAATTTGTAAAAAATAAATTCAAGATATTTTGAAAAATAAAGCTCATGCTACATGATAACATGACTTAGGCTACTGAACATGGTTATGTGAACATGCTATCGGGCCAATGTTTGGTTGTATACATACACGCCACCAAATGATAACTCGAGTTAGGTTATTGTTTGGTAAAATGTTTTTAGGTTACCATCTCGGTAACATGTGTTTACGTTACTGCAGACGATGCCATGTGTTTAGTTTTGCATCCGTATCGATCTATAAAAAAATGCCTTGCGCAGTTCAACCTTTATCACTTACCTTTTTCTCTTATACCTTCAAATTTTTCACAGGCTTGTTCACTTTTACCTTCATCTTTGACAAATGGATCCTAGATTGCATATCTCAAATTTAACGAATTTTAGAATTATATTGTATTACTACATTATGGTGAATTGATCGTATATAAACTAGTATATTATAACATAATGGCGAATATATCAACATTGGTCGGACCTTAGTGGATACAAAGGTGATATTAAGGTCAAATTTATTTTATTTATGACTCGTGAAATTTTGGCGAACTTCTACCATACGGTAATATAAAAAATCACCAATTTCAAATTTCAAAAATCATAATATTCATGAATGTATGAATATCCCCCTAAAATGAATGTTGACGAGCTATGCAATGGAGACGTTCAATAGAGATGTGTTGAAGAACCTTAAATTGAAGGAGTGAAACAATGTAAGGAAAAAAAGGCGAAGAAGAAGGGGATTGAGGAGGAGAAGTTCATGGGCGAGGAAAATGTTGGGGGAACATATATAAAAGTTCCCACAAAGAATCCAATATGAATATGATTATTCTAATATTATGAATTGTATGCATTTTTCATGAGGGTTGTGGCTATTCATGAGAAATGCATTTCAAATATGACATTTGATAGTGAAATATTTAATGATATAAAATTTGAGAATTTTCACCCTACATTATATTTTTAATGAATTCTCTCACACATGGAGCAAGGCATGCACAATACAAGTTGATTCAAAAGGGATAAAAAAGTTAGGGGTGGTTATCCAAGTTGAAATCCTACAACAAATCGAATCCCTCCACAATATATTGAAGACTACTTACACACATAGTCCTTAAGAGAATAAATTACTGTGTAAACATATAAACATGACACTAAGACAAACACATAAAATCAAATGAAGTATATTGATAATTAATTAACGTGCGTGTCAAAAAACCAATGAAAAAATCAATCAAATATACACAAAAATAGACACAATCAATACTAATGCTACATCATCTTAATTATTCATCCTAGAATTCCAATAAGAGGAATATTCGATTGTATACTTGGGCTATGTGAGAATACAACAGATTAGAGACTCATCTTCGAGTTCACACAATTTTATTGAATTCAACGAAGTTAAAGTGTGCAAATTTTCAAGGCCTTCAACATTAGGTATCTACAAACTCATTTAAATGTAAGGTTTGAGAATCTTCTCCTTAGATTATATCTCCAAGGAAGCCTCTCGGGTGCAAAACTGAATTTGATAATAAAAACATAAGATGTTAAGTGGTTTTTGCAAAAGTGATATAAACAATATATTTAACTTGCTCTTTACTCTTTGCTAGACATGGGGACAGACACCGACAATTTTTATATATCTTGCGATATTTCCTCAACCGCCACAATCAAGGTGACTTTTTCGCCACTATAGTTAACTTTCTATCTTATGTGTTTATTAAAATTAAATTTACTAACAGTGGATTAATTAAATTTTATTTTCTAATAGTGTACATATGTAATGATAGGAATGATATTTGATTTCAAGATAACATGAATGCTATAATTGACAAAAATCACCGTTATAACATAAATATATTCTATAAAAATGTCATGAAGAAACCAATATGGATATGATTATTATAGTATTATGAATCATATGCAATTTTCATAAGGGTTGTGGTTATTCATGAGACCTTTTGTATTTCAGATATGAGACGTGAAACCTAAACGAAGTTGGTTCCAATATGGGACTTGAAACTACATGGAGTTGGCATACGAAGAGAGACCTCAAATTGTATGGTGGGGTTTTTTTAGACTACTACCGACAACCTAAAATTTTGATATCATGAATGTTTTCTAGCTTCTTGTGTTATGCAAGAACAAATTACTATATTGAAGCTTCTTCACCTCACATAAATTTGATGAATATGGAAAAGAAAGAAGAGGAAATGTTTGAGGACGTTTAACACTAGAAAAATACAAATTTGATGATGTAAGATAATAATGAGAATTTACACCCTATATTATATTTCTAATGAAGCCTCTCACACATAGAACTTAGTAAACATAATATAAGTGGATGCAAAAGTGATCCAATAGACGATGTTAGGGGATAGTCAACCCATTTGAAATCTCCCAATAGATCAAATCCCCCACCATCTATGAAAGACCACGTACACACATAACCCTCAAGAGAATACATTAATGTGTAAACATATAAATAGGGATTAATTCACAAATACATCTACTCAAAATGAGTATATTGATAATAAATTAATGTATATGTAAAAAAACCAATGATTAACAATCAATCAAATCATGTGTTGATTTTTTTGATGTAATTAATACCAATGTGACACTATCTTAAGTTTTAGCTTAGAATTCGATAAGGCATTTTTTCAACTTCTTCGTATACGTGAGACCAAAATAGGCTTTAGGATTCATGTATGAACTAACACAATTTAATTGAATCCAATGAATAAAAAGGTGGCACCTTTTAAAGGCATTCGACAAAGAGCAGAATTTTTTTACTTCTTACATTATATCTCAAAGGAAGCCTCTAGGGCGCAGCTTAATAAAAAACACTTTCCACATGTAAAATAATTATAATAACTTATACCATGGTGGGAGAATGGGTATTGGCTATATGTAAGGAGAATAACATGGTTTGGATGAATTGCAAAACAAATGAGTGAGTTGATTGATGTTGCATATTTGCAAATGTCGTGGAAACTATGATTTTTTCCCAATATATATCATTTAAAAGAGACAAGGATGTTTATTTGGGGTCGATATGGGCAAAAGGTCATGTATATCAATACTTATTTGTAAGTGAAATAACCATTAACATGTAAACATATAAACATGAGACTAATTCACAAATACATCAAATCAAAATAAGTATATTGATGATAAATTAATACTTTTGTCAAAAACCAATGATTAACATTTAATTAAACCGTACACTAATTTTTTTGACGTAATTGTAGAGGAAAAATCGTGTTAGCATGCACTCATGAAATGACTATGAAACCAAATCGATACAAAATCTAACACAATAATTTAACTACCTCGATTGAGCAAGGATTAAAAGGAGAGAGAATATAATACCTGCACTTACCTACAAGATTGCACAAATCTTCCTTTGATGTGATGGATCTGCTCCTTGATTTGCTTGTTGGATGGACTTGACATGCTTCAAATTTGTGGACTGATTTTGGCAGCACTTACCCTTGATCAAATGATGATTTTGGCTCACTTGGATGCTATGAAGATTGCTATATTACTTAGAAATTTTGGCAACATAAGTTTGCAATAGTTCTAAGGTGCTTGCCATGGAGGGTGGCACCTCTATTTATAGATGGAGGAAGCAAAAATCAATGGTTGAGATTTTGCCATGTTGGATTAGATTAATGGTTGAAATTCCATGAGAATGGAGAACTTTCTAGATTTTAGGAGAATTCTCCATTGAATTAAAAATTCAATGGAATAGTGCACACTTATTTGAATATTTGAAAATGAGAGGGAAGAATGGAGATGCTTCTAGAAATATAAGCCTCTAGATTTAGAGGTCATTTAACTTGTAGTTAGGTGAGCTTAATTATATTTAGTGGAGTGATTAGATGGAAAGGCTAGGCATAGAGTAGGCATAGAGTAGGTGGTAGGTGGGTGAGTATTTTTAAATTACTAGAGAATAGTTAATAAGGATTAATTAATATGGTAAATGAAATATTAATGATATATTAATATTTCTAAGGATATAATGGGATTATGGAATAGATGAAAGAAAATAATTGAAGTATGGTTACATATAATAATTAATTATATTTATAATTAATTATTAGATGGTTGATAATGGGGATGGATTACCATAGTATGATGATCATGTTGAAATTTTTCATGTCTACATTTTGCCCCTCTTTGAAGTGTTATTGCAGAGCAATGACAATTCAAAGAAAAGAAGAGAAGATAGGATAGATGGTGAGGTGATGCCCCCTTGAGGGGTTAGGCGGGGAGGAACGAGTCAAAATCGCTAAAAAAGAAGAGATACCTAAGTGGTTGAAAGATGATTAGGGGATGAAAATGTTGAGAATTGAGAAGATTTTTGGATTTAGAGGAGGAGGAATGGAGGATTAGAAGATATGAGATTAGGATTAGAAGTGGTGGGAAGAGTAGGAGAAAGAACTAGTAGAAGATTAGAGGAGAGGAAAGAGGATTAAGAGAGATAGAATATTAGAGAAGAGGAGAGAGGATTAAAAGAAATAGAAGAGTAGAGAAGAGGAGAGAAGTTTGAGGATGTATTGGATTTGTGGATGTTAGTATTAGAGGATGCCCCAACCAACGATATATAACAAGGGTTATGATTTAGGTTGTTAGATGTAGATGCCCCAATCAAAGGGTTAGGATTTAAGATTTGAGGTTTTGGTTTGAGGATATTTGGTTGGATGATATTTGATATAAGGATGTTGGATGTGGTGATGTTGAGATTCCCAAGTCAAGGGGGGTGAGGATGATGATGGAATGGGATGTCCTACCATAAAGTGTCCACTAATATCATCATAGCAGTTGTGATTCTGGCATTGAGCAAAACATGCCAAGGTATAAAGACCATGGTAACTGAATTGTCAAATACCCATGTCCTCATATCATCAGACAAATGAGAAAGGAGGTCCTCATATCATCGAACCGGAAAAAGAAACAAAAATGTCCTCATATCATTGGCCGGAAGGTAAATGTAATATGCAAAAATTATAAGTAAAAACACACATTGGAGATGTGATTGAATTTTTATGATTTTTTAGTTTTTGGGATGATAGAGGGGGAAATTTAATGATTGTAGGAAGAAACGAGAGAAAAAAATGGAGACACAAGGGGAGAGAATGGGCTCTCGGAAGGTATTAGGGCATTATGACGGGTATAAAAGGAGTTCAGGGTCTACGTTAGGTGTCATTTTAACCATGTAGTTTGAAAACGAGATCTTCGAGAGAAATATGTGATGGCATATGATAGGATTGTAGACCATCTAGGCGAGACACCATGAGATTGTATAAGCAACCAAGTGAGGGAGCGGATCCACCAAAGTGAGTGATTTAAAATTTGTTTCGTAATTTATTTGTACATTTTTATGTGTTTTAGGGTTTTCTTAGGTGATTAGGGATGAAAATTGGCACAAATGTGCACATTTTAACGCATATGCGTTTGAATCAGTGCATATGTGGTAAATCGTAGTGCATATGTAGAAAATGGGGTAGGGTTTAGCGTATTTGTGTGAGGAAGGTATGTGTTTTAGCACATTTGACAAGGTTTAACGTGTTTGATATATTTTAGCACCTTTGATATAGTTTAGCGAATTTATGAATTAGAGTAATGTATTTTTGGATATTGTAATAGTTGGATTTGTTTTAGCACATATGCGAAATGAGGATGAGTCCTAGCGCGTTTAATGCGGTGGGGAAATGTGTGAGTAATAACATGCTTGATATAGAATAACACATATGTGTATAGATTGGTGCATTTGTATATAAAGTAGCACATTATTTCCATATATAAAATAGAGGAGAATGAGAAAGGGAAGTAGGAAAATGGTGGGGAATTAGATGTAGGGATTGAAATGAATTGTGTGGACCGTGCGGGAGGAGTTGCTTCCGATTCAGTGAGGCAATGATGCGGTCGCGACCTTGGAGTACATGTTAGGGGACGATGATATAGATGCGAGAGGAGGATGAGGCCTCATTATTACATGTATTAGGGTTATTACATGTGGTGTGGATGTTGGTTATGTGAGTGTATCAAAGTCTGTTGATAGCACTAGCGAGAGAGATGGCACTCGAGACTAGTACACTCGGTTTGCAACGGGGAGAAGACAGTGAGTTTAGAGGACGTATATAGGATTTATCATCTGTTGGTGGAGGGGGAGCCAGTGGTGTGACATAGATCAAGGCCTAAGACTAGGTTAAGATTGTGATGATGTGGCGGGCTCCTCGTGATGGGATATAGATAGATTTAGGGGGTGTATATGCAAGAAAAGATTAGATAAAAGTTAGAAACCAAAAACAAAGCAATTGATTCCTAAATCTAATCTATTCAAACAAAACCTCAGATAGAGAAAGATGGAAGGGAGAAAGAAATGAAATACCTTCACTTACCAAATGAAGAGCTCCCTTGATGCTTTAGATGTGCTCTTGGATTGTGTTGGTGCTCAAATTAGTCTCGCCCCATTTTTCATTGAAATTCCTTAGTTTGTGGCCTCTGTCATGTTTTATGCCTCCCCATGTTAGTGCTTGAAGAATTTTTCCTCCACTCGGTTGCCATGATCAGGCCCTTCCTTGGTTGAGGATCACTTAAAGGTCCAGAATTTGTTTTTCGTTTCTCTGTCCATCTGAAGGAGTTTGTAAATTGGGCGTAAAACTCGGGTTGTTCCTTTCCTTCCATTTTCTGCAGTAACATTTTGTTGTCCCTATCATTTTTGTCCCAAATACCTGAGGAAACATGATTGGATGTAGTTTAGAGGATCATATTTGAGCCTTATAACATTTCTAAATTCTCTATCCTTAAGGAAAGATTCATTTCCGGCTCAAATGGTGATTTTCTTGCATTTTACTGGTTTGACAGGTGTAATTTTCCCGGTCAAATTTATATCTCAACATTAGTGGAAACGTGGCCTTTTTTTGTTGGATGCAGCTTGGTGGGGCACTTTAAAAAATCTAAGGCTTGCTTCAACCCAAAACTTGTCCACGTGGAGGAACGACACTCATTTGAAAATTCACCTTTTAGTTTGGCCTTGAGTTGAGTCGGGGGACATGTGGAGGATTCTCGCTTTGCTGACTTAAAAAAATTTCATGCAAATGCCAGATGCACAGCTTTTGGCGGGCTATGGACACATGGTAGGCTAGTGCTCATTTGAGGATCTGCCTCAGGGTCTCACCTTAACAATTGCGACAAGGAGACATGTGGAGGCTTCTGCTGGCTCCACATTGTACTTGAACTTTTCAAAGTAATTTTCTAAGGCCTGGGACACATGGAGGGACCACGCCTGTTTGGGGACCGACCCCTAAGTTTTATTTTGAAGAAGTGCCGGAGGATACTTGGAGGCTTCCTCTCACTCTGCCATTTTGCTTGACAACGACCAAAGAAAAATGTCTCGGACCCTAGACACATGGCTTCTTCCACTAAACCTTCAACTTTTTTAACAAGGATTCTTTTTTCACTAAGACTTTTCAAAGGCCAAAAGGCATTTTTCTTGGGCCCAGGTACGTGGAAGGCTCATGCTTGTTTGAAACTTGCCACTTTGTGCTTCTCTTTTGTAGTTGCACCAAGGAAACATGTGGATGGATATGATATAAAGTGGAAAAGGGCAGGATCAATGGTTGTACATTTCACCTATTTTTCCACCATTTTTGCTCCAAGACTCCTAGAGACATGAATACGCACTATTTTTCATCGTTCTTTGATGAAATTCTTTGTCGTCTCTGTCTATAAGGTGCCTTTGAATGGATTTGAAACTTAAATTGTGAGTCTAAGGATTGTTAAGGTCGATATTTTGAAGTGGGAATTACTTAGGCACTCGCAAAAATGGGAATTACCAGAGGAAATGGATGCGGGGTAGAATTGCAGAGGAAAGAGAGGGAAAAGGGATGAAATGATGAAAGTGCAAGTGCAAAAGATGAAAAAGGTGTTGCCACGAGAGCAAAAATATTACCTGTCATATCTAGTCAGCAAGAGTCTTGAAAATTATTAAAAGGGGATTTATTGCATGACGTAATCGTAGTGATTAAAAGGACCCCGAAACGTTGTGGCATGGCATCCTAGTCATTAGTCGAGGGCCCAAGAAACGTGATCAGTTCACAATTGGTCCACCTGGCAGATTTCGGATCTGAATTTGTTAAACGTCATTGTCTGAAACAAATTGGTAACAAGCAAAGGTCCCTCGAATATTCTTCTCTTTTGGGGAAAATTGAGTGAGAAAAATGTATAAATGTAATGAGAATACTCTTGCAAATGGTCGAGTTTGAATTCCTAAGAGAAAATTTGAGAAAGCCATCTTCGTGAGAGACTCAAAGCCGAGATAACATGTTATTTTCTTCTGTGTTAGATTTTCTATCGTGTCAAGTTGGTTGCATATGTATAGCCATTGACGAGCACTGAGATTGCTCTGAAGCTTTCCCTACTAATGAATCTAAGAAAATTTGAAATTAATTTGTGTCCAATCTCTAGCAATTTGTGTCTGACTTTGTTTCAAAATGTCTGCAAATAGTTTCTTTCATTCCTATTGCAATCTTACATTGAAATTTTTGTGAAATCACATAGGATCTCATCCTTGTGACAATTTAATGGTATTTGCAATTTCATTTCAAGAAGAGCCTTCATCTTGGATGAGATAAACAAATTTAAAATCAATTCACTGTCATTTGTTGATAAATATTGTCTATAAGTCTTCGGGTGTACCTTAGGCATGATTAATCAGAGACTTTGGTGTTTAATTGAGTCTTTCAATTCGAGCCTTCGTGTTGGAGTCTCAAAGATTATGTGAAAACGTGCTGATCTGGGCCTCCATTAAGCACACCTTCTGTTGAAGGAACGTCTTAACTATTATGAAGCTTTCTATTGTTGAAGTTGTTCATTGTTGTGAATTCCCTTTGAATATATGGTATAATCAACTTTATCCTGCTTCATCTCCCACCAAAATCATTCAAAAACCATGAATCCACCCTGAACTACCCCTGTTTTGCCCTGTATATCAACAAAGGAACAAAATCTACTTGTAAAAAATATGCAGAACAATAAGGATTTCTTAATGTCTTCAGTAACCTTAGCCTTGTGTTGAAAGTATCTCCATCGTTTAGAAGTGACAACTCTTAAGAGTTAAATCATGGAGTATTGACCGTATTTTCCCAAGGTTCTCTTCATAGAATTTGTGAAAAAGAAGGATATCTCCATCTCCTTCATCAAACAGAGGTTACACTAAGGGTCCTCTCACCCTGGTCGAAGAGGCATGGCCTAAAGTAGTGAGGATAGGTCAAATCCTCTTAAAGGTGTTATCCATCTCTCCACAAATATGAGTAACAAAGGGCCAGTTAGATCTCATCCCTAGCTACAAAACGACACACACTATGATCTATCTTCCTCTAAGCTCCTGTCAATTTGTGTTGTTACTCGGATTGAAAAGGAGAACAAATTTGGATACCAACATTGAACTTGATTGCTTGCTTCAGATTTTGATGTGGGAAGACTTGGAAAACGCCTCCTTAGATTGCTTTAATGATTTCTTGATTAAGGATGAAGTATGAATGATTTTAGATGATAGATTGGATTGAAAGATGGATGATTGATGATCAAAATAACATAATTTAGTTGTGGATTTTCAAGTTGGCTCTCATGGAGGATGAGAGCTAAATTTATAGCTGAGGAGTGGAGGATTCAATGGCTAAGATCTTTCCATGGTGGATTTGAATCAATGGTGGAGGATTGATGAGAGGATTGGAGGATTCTAGAATGGAGAATTCTAGATTTTGTGAGGACTCTCCATTGAATTAAAAATTCAATGGAATAGTGTAGATTCATTTGAATATTTGAAAATAAGAGGGAAAGATAGAGAAGCTTCTAGATTTAGAAGCCTCTAGATTTAGAGGTGTGTGCACATGATTAGTTTAGATTAAATGATGTGATTAGGATAATTAATGATGAGTGATTACATGGAATAGCTAGTGGTAGGTGTAGGTGTAGACTAGGGTAGGTGAGGCATAGGAATATTAAATTCCTATAAATGTTAATAGGGATTATAATAAGATAATAATGAAATAAAAGGGATTAATAATAAAATGGGATATGATGATGGATTAAAATGGATTAATAATGGAATATTGGATAAATGATAAATAATGATAAAGGGGAAATATGATAAATATGATAAAATGGATTAAAATAATAATAATTAATTTTGCGATTAATTATTATATGGATTGGTAGCAGATAAATGGTGATGAGGCTAAAATGCGGGACATGATTAATGTTAATTAGTCACGTAGATATCTTAGGTGTCCTGCAAGGAGTATGCTTTAGAGAGGGGTATATGGAGCGGGTACCATTGTTGTTGTGTTCATTGATCAGCTTATTTATTATTCCAAGATGGTGGAGGATCTTATTTCAATATTGAGTTTGTAGACATTGCACATGCAATGTGGCAGGAGGAGACAATTTTTGCATGGGCACCAACAATTCTAGCACGGTTATGTCACGTTTTGCATAGAGTGGCCTATGGTGGTGGGGGGAGTATTGGAGTGGGGATTTTGTTACAGATATGGAGTTATGATCATATTGTGGTAGGGAGACCGATTGGGATTAGAGAGCAATGGCGAGTGGGGGAACCATTGATGTATGGTTGGTGGATGATCGGGGGAGACGAGAGCATTTAGGTGAGTGGAATGGTATCATCGATGCATCGATGAGTTACGGGAAGGTGATATTACTTGGTTTCCATACCATCAATATGACGTGTGGGAGGGAGATCACAAACATTTGGGTAGGGTTTTGTCAACATATTCTATAGTTGGAGGCCAACCTTATACAAAGGGAGTGATATTGGCCGATCGGGTATTACGTAAAATTTGGCATAGTACAGGGGTATTCTGTCGACGACATATATTTTCTTAGACCACATGTGACATGACGGCATGGGGGAAGTGATATCAAGGAAGTGGCTAAAGCTTATCTAGATGATGTGCCGTTGATTCCATGGGAACCATCACCAAAGGTAGAGGATGCAGAGACAATACATGGGTATGAGGAGTGGTGGGTGAGGATTAAACTCAAAGTGCGGTTGACATGGCCACTGGTTGGCATGTGATTTGTGCATGGTCATTGTCGGTGTACAGGGGATGCCACGAGAGATAGGAAGTTGTGGTACACATACCTTAGAGATAAGCCGAGGAAGACGAGGCAAAGAGAGCACCTCCAAAGTTATTATATTAGGGCGAGTTCCGTGTCAGCAACCATTGATTCATTCACCGATACAAAGTCTAGAGAGACATGAGGTAGATGTGACGGAGGTTGAGGATGACACGAGACCATTACGCTTAGTCTTTCCATATCGACAGATATAACAGACCTTCAGTGCAGGAGGATCAGGAGCATTAGGAGTCCGGGGGAGTAGGAAAAGGGAGTGATGGTGGAACAATGGAATCAACTAGTGGACTTACAGTGTATCGAGAGATGGGGGTGCTGATTTATAGGCACACGAGATAGAGATGTTAGAGAGGTAAGATCGTACATAGGCGGTAGAGATAACAATATTATAAGTGGAGGTGGAGCTCGGGTGAGAGATGTTCATGTGTTGATAGTGGTAGTAGGGCGGGAGAGGCAGAGATTACACGAATGTAGGGGAGATATCTTAGATAGAGTAGGAGAAGGACCGTGTTATATGTCACCGAGATAGGTATTATGTTTATCAATAGGTGTATAGGGTGAGATATGGTATTTTGGATACAACTACAAGTGGTAGTGAGACATAGGGTAGCTCACAAGAAACAAGAGGAGTAAAAACCCCTAGTTACACCTCTCGAGTTTGGGTCGGATGGGTCCACCAATAAAAATATCATTGTAGCAGATGATCAAGAGATGATGGCTGAGTTATATTATTATAAAGGTGTTATGGCACATGAGTGGACGGATGCAATGCCTTATGTAGAGCATGTAGTGTGTCGAGAGTAGGGAATCTAGAGGGACAAATATTAGGACGAGAGACTTTGACGATCCATGGATTCTCGGAGCACTTTGGGAGTGTGGCACAACCTCCACCTTGGAAGGGGATGATACTAGAAGTTTGACACCTTGATGAGTGTTAGTGGATCGTATTATATGTATTTTTATCGATTATTTTGATGGCCATGATGATCACACATTTTTTACGTATATATAGATGATCGATGATTTTGATGATGGTCACATTTTTGGGTGTATCTCGTGATATACACGATATGTATATTTTGTTATTTTTGGGATATGGATGATGTTTTGATGATTGTGTTTATTTGATGATATAGTTCATTGTGATGGATCTTGATATGGTTATATTTATGTTATGATGTTGATGATAGTTGATTATGGTGATGGTTTAGATGATGTAAATTGATATGGTTATATTTATGTTATGATGTTGATGATAGTTGATTATGGTTATGTATTAGATGATGTTTTTTTTGATTAAATGATTATTTGTATGGATTAGATAATGTATAGTTTTGATGTATATTGGTGTATGTTGATGATATGTTAGATTACTATGGTTATGTTCATTTGTGATGATAGTGGATATGAGAAATGATGATAATGATGTATATATGATGTTGGTTTTAGCTATGATGTTTCTTTGGTATGATGTGAATGTAGTAATAATATCTATGATGATCTTATGTGATGTAATGATTGCATAATGTGTAGATGATTGGTGGATGATCATATAATGTAGATTATGAGTAAGATGTGTTTTTCAATTATGGTTAGATGTTTTTATTTAATGGCTGATGATAACATGTGATAGGAATATGTTTGTTGTACATTTTTTTATGTGAGTAGGATGGCATATGATTTGTAGAGTTGGATTCATCATGATGGTTTATTTATGATGTGATGCGTTGGATGTTATCTAATGTTAGTGATGGATATGATGATGTAGTGAGTCGAGTATGGTTGTGATAGGTAGTACTGGTTATATATGAGTTGATATTGTTAGATGGTTTTTAGTTATTGATTATGGATTATGGATGAGATGATGATTATTTGTGAGATGTAGGTGATGGATTTTTGATGTATGAGTAAATGGATGTATAATGATAGTTTGGATGGTAGTTTATTTTTTTATGTTATTGATGTAATATATGGTATTTACAAATGAGATGGATGTTAAATGTTCTTGAATTTGTATAAATATTTACAATATAATCATGGCATTAATTGTGATATGATAACGAGAGAAGGAAAGTGGTAGGGAAAAGTAACAATGAAGGCATAAATGGGGGAAGGTGGAGAGAAATTAAGGCCTCGGGATCTTACAAGGGTTGCATTTCTCGACATTTGACTTAGACTCATGAAATATGTTTTCTAGAATAGATGGGTGTGACAATGCGACCTTAGTTGGGATTAGGATAGATATTCCTAATCATGATATATCCTTTGCTTTGTAGGAAGGATCAAGAAGAAGTCTAGATTTAGAGAATGGATAAGGTGGATTGGGATGAAAATTGGGAATATGGATAAAAGGGATGTAGGGATGAAGGGGATTTTTTCCCCCAGTGTGCTTTTTTGTGTGTCATAGAGTGCTAGTAGAAATAGGATCTTGATTTACCATAGCATTGAAAACCGGTTTTCACCATGGTACTTTCCCAAGGTGCCACCAAAGTGGTTTTCACCATTGAAGATTTTTTTTTTTTTGAGTTAGGATTTAAGGCATAGAAACATCGGAGATGCATGATATTCATGGGCTCATCCAACTCATATCCATCTGGAGTAGAAAGCTTATAAGCACTAAGAGCCAATTTAGCTATGATGACATATGGTCCAGCCATTTGGTTCAAACTTTCCCTTCTTTTCTCGATCGATGTTAGTGTTGTGCTGATTTTATTTGAGGACTAGGTCACCAACTTTCAAACTCGTGGTCCTTTACGTGCTTGCTATAATGATAACGGAGGTGATTTTGGTAGGATTTAGATGGTCCAAGGCTTGAAGGCATTTCTCATCAAGAGTTTGAGTTCTTGAAGGTGATGGACGTGATAGTATTCATCATCAATGAGGTGTTGGAGGGAAACATAAGGATGGGAGTTTCGATCTCAACAGGAAAAATTTCTTCAGTACCAAAAACAAGGGAGTATGGGGTGGTGCACGGTGGGAGTGGATGGAGGTGTGATAGGCCCACAAGGTGGGATATATTTGTATGCCAATCTCATCCTTGATTCATATTTTTCCAAGAATGTGCTTTAGTGTTTTGTTAGATGCTTCTAGATTGGCCATTGCCTTGTGGATAATAAGGAGTGGAAAACTTGAGCTTAATATGGAATTTTCACAAAGTTCATGGACATCTTGATTTTTGAAGGATTTTCCATTGTCCATGATGAGAGTGGATGGAATACCATAGTGGAAAAAATGATGTGGTTAAGGATAAATTTGGATATTTGTTTTTCGGTGACATAGGTGAGCGGCATGGCTTCAACCCACTTAGTGAAGTATTTTGTGGTAGTGATAATGAACTTTGTGACCATCAAATGAAGTGGGATTTAATTTTCCCATGAGATCGAGACCCCAGTAGAAAAGGGCCATGGGGTAGTGATGGGTTGTAAGGCTTGGGATGGTGTGTGGATGAGGTCGATGTGTTTTGACATGGGACACATTTATGGACATATGAACATGCATATTTTTCCATGTTTGGCCAATAATAACCATTACATAAAGCTTTTTTTGCTAGGGCCATACCACTAGTGTGAGCACCAAAATTCTGCGTGAACTTCCTGGAGTGTTGATTCGACCTCTTGGGAATTTAAGCATCATAACAAAGTTTCATCAAAGCTTCTACGATAAAGGGTATCACCAGGATAGTGAAGTGGGAGGCTCATTGGATGAATGATTTGAAATGGATGGTTAGAGAGATTTGGTGGGAGTGTGTGATCATGGAGATAGGTATAGATGTCATGGTACCAAGGGGAATTGGGACCAACAATCTCACAAACCATCTCCGACTCAGGAATATCATAAGATGGGACCATTAATTTCTCAACCAAAAATTATGAATTAGATGCATTAGAGGGCATATCTAAGAAGGAGGCGATGATGGTAGCCATAAATCCACTGATTTGATTTATTGTTGCTGAGTAGAGGACTTGTTCAAACTGAATATGCTGGAAATAATGCCTTGAAAATTTCAACCATTCTTTTATAAGGAATTAATTTATCATCCTTGGTGGCATATTCATCATTAACTTGTTTAATGATTAACTGTGAATCACCAAAGACATTGATATGCTTGATATTCCATTGAATGGCCATCTTTAAACCGAAATGAGTGCTTCATATTCAACTATATTATTGGTACAAGGAAAAGCAAGCCAAAAAGCTTTAGGAATTAAGTCACCTTGAGGAGTATAAACAAGATATCCTACTCTTGAGCCATGATGTGTGAAGGATCCATCAAAGTATAATGTCCATATATCTGATTTTGTGAATCACATATGGATTCATCTAGGAACCAAGTGGTGAGTGGTGTAGAATCGAGATCTGAGAGCTTCTACCAATTGATCATTAGCTAGAACTTTCCTTTGATAGATTTTTATTAACATATTCAATGTCAAACTCACTCAAGAAGCATGATCCATTTAGCCATTCGTCCTGTGAGAGATGATTTAGAAAGTAGATATTTGAGTGGATCAACTTTAGCTATGAGCTTAACGGTATTATTGAGCATGTAATGTCGTAGCTTTTGAGAGGAAAGACTACAACAAGACACACTTTTTCCATAGGGGTATAGTTGAGCTCATAAGTGATTAATGTTTGGCTTAAATAATAGATGGCTTGTTCCTTTCCATGGATATCATGTTGTGCTAGGAGAGCTCCCAAGGCATGTTGTGTAGCTGATATATAGAGAAGAAGAGGCATTCCTAGAGTAGGAGGTACCAAGATAGAGGATGCATCAGATATTCCTTTAGTTTATCAAAAGATGCTTGACATTCCTCATTCCAATGAAATTTGTTCCCTTTTTGAGAAAATGATGGAATGGATGACATTTTTCTACTAATTGTGATATAAATCTTCTGATGGCTTGAATATTTCCCTGTAGGCTTCAGTAGTTGTTTGATATTTTTAGGTGGAGGATTTCAATTACAACTTTGACTTTATCTAGATCAATTTCAATTCCACGCTCTAGAGACAATAAAGCCTAGGAGCTTTCTCTAGATGTGATGCTAAAAACACATTTCTTGGGATTAAGATGAACTTTATATTCCCGAGTCATTTGAAGATTCGACAAAGGACCATAGGATGTTCCTCATGAGTTTTAGATTTTCCCATAATGTCATTGACATAGTCTTCAACTATATCATGCATCATATCATGAAAAATGATAGTCATGGCATGTTGGTAGGTGGCTCGACATTCTTGAGTCCAAAGGGCATGACTTGATAGAAAACGTGCCCCAAGGTGTAGTAAAAGTTGTTTATGTTGATCTTCTTTGGAAATTTTGATCTGATTATAGCCATAGAAAACCATCCATGAGAGACAACATCTCATGCCCGGTAGAGTCGATGATCATATCAATATTTGGTAGTGGGAAATCATCTTTAGGGAAAGCTTTATTGATGTCACGGAAATCGGTACAAATGTGAATGCCCCAATTTTCTTTCCTACTGGGACGATATTGGAGATCCAATTAGAATAATCAATGGGTCGGATGAAACCGACGTCAAGTAACTTCTATAATTCTTCTTTGACAAGAAACGTGACTTTTGGATGCATTTTTCAAGAGCTTTTGTTTGACCATGGTTTTAGCATCTTTACACACTACAAGATTGTGGACCACGAGAGAAGGATCCAAACCAGGCATATCCACATAGGACCATGTGAATATATCTAAAAATTATTTTAGGAGTGTGGTAAAGGTGGTTTGTTCCTCTATAGACAAAGATGCCCCCAGTTTGAGAATCTTGGTTCTTCTTTTTTGTGCGATGTTGATGTCAATGGTTTCCTCAATTAAGGATGTTGAGCCATCTTGTAGTGTTTTAGGAGCTTGGAAGAAGTTGATCCATAATTGGATCATGTTTGGATTTGGGGATTCTTGGAAGAATTCAACGAGGGGATCTTCCTTGTCAAGGTGACAAGAGAAGTTGGGATGAGGGATATTAGATTGGGATTGAAGGAAAGGGGAGGCTCTCTGTGCCCCAAAGTAGGCATGTCATCATTTAGGCATATTTGGAAACCTTTTTTATGATCCCCAACAAGTATATTTGTCACGAGTTCCCATGAACTCAAGAATTGCTTCATCATTTTTAAATGAGTCAAGAGGGGCATGCTCTGATCATTGGTCCCATTGAATGAGTTGTGGATAGGTGAGGGAAATGTTGATGGTGAGAAAAATGGTGGTATCATGGAAAATATTAGTGGTGGTGAGGTCTTCATATTGGCTACAGATGAAACTTGTGTCGATATTATTGATGGCCTCCTCAATGTATGTTGGAAGTATCACTAAGGTCATCATGGATACTTTCACTAGGTGGTTGGTACCCAAGTCCACAACCCATCAAGGTTGGGGATAACGTCTAGGGGTTTAGGGATGCCTTGTTTAGTGGGGCCTAGTCCTCATCCGAATAACCCATATGAGCCATCATCCTTTTGGGAATCAAATATTCATTGTTAGAGCAACAAGAGGGTATATAGAATCATCAATAAGCCATGTAGTATCAATATGGTTCAAGGTACTCATCAACAAGGTACCCAAAATGAATAAAAGTGGATGAGCCTAATAAATATGTTTTCCTTTTATTTTGACATATATCGGGCCTCCAAGTGTTTGTTTGGGTGATAATGGTAACTAGTTGATCGATGCTGAAAGTTTGATATTCTCCACACCCTATCGATTTTAATTTAAGTGGTGGAGTGGGTAAAGGGGAGTGGATATGGATGGAGTGGGTAAAGGGGAGCAAATGATGATGAAGTGTTATGTGATGTGGATGGAAGACTATCTAGAGAGACATATGAAGGTGGATGATGATGGTGGTGATGATCATGTGGGTTTGGTAATAGGAAAATAGGATTCCCGATAACTTTTTGCTTCAAGCACTTGACAATATTGAAAAGGTTGAGGATCACCGTGGATGGTGATTTATGTACCACATGCTTCAAATTTGAGACATTGATGTAGTGTAGATGGTACAACATGCATCTCATGAATCCATGGTCATCAAAAGCAATAGATTTATGTGGAATTGGATGTCTATAATGTGGATGAGGGTGGGAAGCATGATAGCCCAATTATTATAGGAAAATATATAGTGCCAATTGATTTACGCTCATGTATTATCATAATATTTTATAGTAATAATATCTTGTTAGAGATCTGATTCATTATACCCTAATCGTTGGATAAGAGTTAAGGTACAAAGATTAAGATTCGATCCATTGTCTATTAGCACTCTTTTAACATGGATATGTTTGATATGAACTTCAATATAGAGAGGAAGATTATGTGTGGGACCGTGTGGTGGAAGGTCTTGTTGAGTGAAGGTGAGTGGAAGTGTTGGATAGGAATAGGCGTGAGAAACGAGGGCTTGGAATTGTGTGGGGTCTATGTCGTTTGGAACATGTTTCTTGAAGGGCATGGTAAAGGATATCTTTATGGATAGAGGATGTTTTAAGAAGATCCATGATAGATATTTGTGTGGGGGTTTCTCAAGTTGTTCAATGATGTTATATTGAGGTTGTGGTGTGGGATTAGAAGAGGATGGAGTGGCTCCTTGAACCACCACACATGGATCCTTTGAGTAGTTACAACACACTGAGGGTTTTGTGATGGTGCTTTAACTTTTAATGGTGGCTACTTGGTGTGGGAAATGGTGAATGTGGCCAACAAGTGACTCGTATTGGAATGGTACATGATGGTAATTGATGTGGTTGGAATGATGATTGGATGATTCGGGTTTATTTCAGACTTTGTTAACCCTTGGTTAGAAAGCATGAGTTCTGACCATGATTAGGAAGGGATTTTGATAGATCCCAAGTTTATGATTTTGAGAAGAAGTGGAAGCATTGTCCTCTATTTCATTTCACCTTGGTCAATAAGATCTTGAATATAATTCTTTAATTTCATACACCTATGGGTGGCATGACCCTTGATTTTATGGAATTTACAATATTCATTTCTCCTTAAACCATGAAGGTTTAGGTCGGGACTCATCAATTGGTTGAGTTTGAGGAAAATGACCATATTGGCAACAATTAGTTTATCAAGGATCACTTCCATAGACTCACCAAGGGGGGTGTAGGTTCTTCATTTGGAGTCTTGGGTGGACCGAGGTTGTCCTTTAGGGATGGAGATGGTGGCTATTGTATGGACATGCTTGGATATTTTTGGTGTCTGTTACTCCATCACGCCGACAAAATTTTTATTCTTATTAAAATATTTAGGTTTTTCTAATGTAGAAGGTTGATTGGATTGGTTATGATTATCATGG
The DNA here is from genome assembly GCA_018340775.1 of Taxus wallichiana var. yunnanensis. Lineage (NCBI taxonomy): Eukaryota > Viridiplantae > Streptophyta > Pinopsida > Cupressales > Taxaceae > Taxus > Taxus wallichiana. Next base: position 627,981,086 of record CM031234.1, read on the forward strand.
GAATATATCTTAATAAGGCCTTTTGTAACAAGGGCCTTTTCAATTTGCATTCCTTTTCAATGATGTCATCAAACATGTGTTTCACAATGGACTTGTAAATGGAAGGCTAATTCTTGATTGAGGTTAGAGACAAAAATGGTAACTAGTTGTTTTTTGGGTATGGGCCATGGAATGACGGCTGAAAGGGCTCACCATCATTGTAAGAAGGATGAAAAAATTTCTCCATTGTGTTGTTTGGTATTGCACAAGTCAATCATTATGACATCATGTTCTACATTATATGAGAAGTGTTTTACAAATTTTTCTAACAAGTCGGTGAAATGTTGTAACAAAACCTTTGGGTAATCGGAGGAACCATTCTAAAGTGCGGACCACCTAGACTTCTAGAAAAGAGTCTTAGAAAATAGGAGTCATCGTAGGCTACTTCTTGACACAACATATAGAAATCCTTAACATGTTCATGGGATCACCTTTTCCCTTGTATTTTTCAAATTTGGGTGGTTCAAAATATGGTGGAAAAGGGACTCAAAGATGTCATGGTCAAAAGGATAGGGAAAAAGTTCCTCAATTTATATTCATCCCTATGTGTGAGTTGCAACCCTTGAAGTGTTTCCTTCATAGATTTCACTTCTTTCTCCAAGGTTGGTTCTTGAGAGGATTGAGAGGTGGTGGATTAAAGTTTGGTTGAGAATGTTGGGATCCATGATCATTGGATGGTTATGGGCCAATTTGAGAGGCTAATTGAGTGATTTGATTACTCATTTTTTGTAGTTGGGATAATACGACTTCTTTGGATATGTTAGGGTTGTTCTCTCATCCCATCCATATACAACATGATGGTGATTCGATTATGATGGTGTGTGGATGGTGGTCATTGGCCAATGTTATCATTTCATCTTGGAGGAGACTTTGGAGTTGGTCATGAGTGTAATCAAAGGAAGTTTTTCCCCATGTGATATAGTTGAGCAAGAGGGGCATCTTTATTTTTCTCGACAAAAATGGTTAAGCATTTCTCTTCTTCTTCCTTCTGTAAAGTAGGTACTTGAGTCATCATCATTACTAGTGTTGACCATGGTCTCCTCATCTTCTCCTCTAGGTTGATTTTCTTTGGCATTGGCATCATAATAATTGTGGTTGAATATATCATGTTCCATGTTGTGGTGATTGTTTTTCTTCATTGTTTCCAGATTGGGATCGAGTTACTATTCTCCTAGGTGCCATTAGACTCTGATGTTAGTGAGATGTATTGATGAGATGAAGATGTTTAGAATAAATGAAGGATGTTGGATGAAAAGTTATGATTCCTTGATTAATCAACGTATAATCTCAATAATCTACTCTTTCTTATAGGATGGAAGAAATTTGAGGGGGGGGATAGAAGAAGGATTTTCCTCATTAGTAGAGGGCTTAGGATGTGCCTTTTTATAAGGGCTTAGAAGAATAAGATAGATGATAAGGGTATTTTTTCTATTAGCAAGATGTTGATTAATAAGATTAGGTTAGTCATATCAAAAAGGGATCGTAAATGGGGTGTTTAGGATTGAAAGTGTTTGTATAAATGTGTATGAGGATATAAGGTTATGACATAAATTTTGTGATGAAATAAGTATGTGATTGGGATAAGTTTTTTAGAGTCTTATAGGCCTAGGTTAGTTTTGAGATGCCAATAGGAAACACAAGTAATTAATATGGTATGACTTATGTGGTTTAAGATGAAGGATAATATTTTTGTTTGGAAGATGGAAGAGAGGTGTTTATGTCATATTTTTAATGAGATGGATTATTATTTATGTGCTTTTTCTTAGTAAGCGAAGGGTGAAATAGTGTGGGATTGATATTATGAAATTTATTTAATAAGATGGGAATGTTGGTTTTTTTTTATTTAATTTTTGGATCTTTGTGGTAATGTGGAAAGTTTAAATAAAAATATTTACACAATGGTAGTGTATGTTTAAAGTTTATGGTGGAAAAATTTGGTTTTATTATTTACAAAGGATGTGTATAATGGCAAGGGGATAATGTATGGTCAAAATTTATGTATTAGGTGAAAAAGGAGGATTATTTTTAGTTTTATAGGATAATTGTGGTAGGTGTGATTAATATGTATGTGATGAGGAGATATGGTCAAAGTTGATGATGTGTATTCAAAATCAGGTTAAAAGGTTGTGGTCAAAATGAGTGAATGGTAGATGTATGATTTAATTATGAGGATTAGTGTGAGGGTTATTTACTGGTTTCAAAAACACTCAAACAAGTACAACCATGCAAGCACAACCCTAACTAGTCAAGTGGGATTGCAACCAAACTATAGCTCACTTTCAATACCACACACCGATGGTGGTGCCACAAACTGGCTCTCCACCTATGTGCCAATGTGTGATCGACTAGTGAGTGATCTTGGGAAGTGCAGCCTCCTTGCACTATAGTTTGATATGCGGCCAAAAGGCTACCTAGTCTAGGATAACAAGCTCTCTAGGGAGTCCCCAATATACCTTGTGGTACATGGGGCCCAAGTCTGTGTTGTAAGGATGTTGTCTAAGGCCTGGGTATTGGGATGTGGAAGCCCCTCACTTCACGCTCTTAAAACAAGCAAGCACTTAGCCAATAACAACAATTGTCCTTGAATTTATATACCCCACCGGAACACGGGTGTGTCTACGTGCGTGGAGGTGAATCCCATGGTCACGAGACCCTAGGACTATGGTAAGTGCATGTGGATGTCACTTCCACGTCACGTTACCCCCTAAAAAAAAAAAAGGGAGGGAAGACTAACCACTTTTGATCCTCAAGATCATCCTAGACACGAGAGGAGAGCATACACGTCGTCCTTTGGGTTTAAAAAAGCAACACAATAATTTACAAAAAGATAACAAAAAATAATGAAAATTAAAATTTATATGATGGGGGCCTTCAATAAGGGGACCTGTAAACAAAAGATTAGTAGTTTATTTCAAACCCCAATGTTCTTGGACCATTCGTGCTATGCAAAAAAGGTTAGTAGTTTTGATTTAATCAATATCCTGCAACCACAAATGTTAGTAAAATATTAATTTGAAAATATTAAATCTGATAGAGTTTCCCCTTGTTTCTAATATTCCTACAAAAATAGAATGTTAGACTTCAAAAAAACCACTAAAAAAGAAAAAATGTGATTAGTTGATAAAAAAAAAAAAAAAAATGTTGTAAGAAAAAACACGCTATTTATAGGTTAAATGTTATTTACTAAAAAATGTTGAATCCTACAAAAAAAGTTTAGAAAATCTTGCAAAATGCACTATTCTTAACAAAAATAAAGTTAAATAGAAAACCGCATTTAAAGTAAAGCAAATGCGCTAAAACAAAACAAGGATAAAAGTATTGAAACGTTAAAAATGCGTGAAACACTACAAAGAACAATAGAGAGTAATAACAAAAAACTGTGCAAAATCTAATTTCAAATAACAAAAAAATGTTGTTGCAAAATAAATAAAAAAACGTAAATACATGTATAAGTATACTAAACATAAACACCAAATCAATTTAATATCATAAAAATATGCATAATGCAAACGCATATATGTTAAAAAATGCATAAAGGTAATAAACAAACATGCACACGGGTTTCACAAATGTGCTAAGTATGTCCCCGCAAACACAAAAGTTAAAAAAAATAAATGCATTGTTTTAGGACATATGCATTATTTTATGTGTTAAAACATTTTTAGGTCATTAAAGCGCTAAAAGAAACAAAGTCACAAAAATTCAAAATTTTGAAGTCAAATCTCAATGAAAATTTCAAATTTTCACAACTTGTTTTTAAAGGGTAATGTTACTAAAAATGATTAAAATTTTGGGGGTAAGCCACATGGTGGGTGCCAAAATGTAAGAAAAAATTGTGTTAGCATGCAAATATGAAATTTCAAAATAGGAAATAAGCACATTTAAATCCTAACAACTAACACAATAATTACATACCTACCTCATATTGAGCAATGATAAAAAGGAGGAGAAAATATATACTATACTTACCTACCTACAAGTGAAATCCTCCTTTTTGATGATTTTGATTTTCTCCTTGATTTGTTTGTGAGATGAATTAGAATGCTTCATATTTGTGGACTGATTTTGGCAGCACTTCCCCTTGATCAAATGATGATTTTGGCTCATTGGATGCTATGAAGATTGATAAATTGCTTAGAGATTTTGGCAGCATAAGTTTGCAATTGTTCTAAGGTGTTTTCCATGGAGGGTGGCACCTCTATTTATAGCTAGAGGAAGAAAAAATCAATGGTTGAGATTTTTCCATGTTGGATTAGATCAATGGTTGAAATTCCATGAGAATGGAGAATTTCTAGATGTTAGAGAATTCTAGATTTTAGAGAACTCTCCATTGAATTAAAAATTCAATGGAATAGTGTATTTTTATTTGAATATTTGAAAATGGGAGGGAAGAATGGAGAGGCTTCTAGAAATAGAAGCCTCTAGATTTGGAGGGTCATTTAGCTTGTAGTTAGGTGAGATTAATTATGTTTAGTGGAGTGATTAGATGGAGAAGCTAGGCATAGAGTAGGTATAGGGTAGGTGGTAGGTGGGTGAGTATTTTTAAATTGCTAGAAAATAGTTAATGAGGATTAGTTAGTATGGTAAATAAAATATTAATGATGTATTAATATTTCTAAGGATGTAATGGGATTATGGAATAATTGAAAGGAAAATAATTAAAGTATAATGGGGATTTCATATAATAATTAATTTTATAATGTGGTTGTATGTGAATATTTTGCTTCCACCTTTGTAGGGTTCTAGAACTTGAGTGGAGTGAGCTAGTTCAACTTGAGTGAGTTAGATGGTGAAGTGGAGATGAGTGGAGGGTGAGTGGATAATTAGCTATTTATTTATTTAAATAACTAATTAAATTAGCCAAGGGGTGTGAATGTATGTTTTAAGCATGATAGAATTAATTAAATTAATTCTAAAGGGATGGGAGAAAATTCTAATGGAATGTGAGAGGGTAGTGGTCTAGAATGCATTCTAGAACTAATTTGACACATTATGTAGGTAATAGGGATGATTAGAAACAAGTATATATTTTAGGGTGTCTACATTTACCCATATTTAAAGTATTGTTACAAAGTAATAGCGTTTTAAAGACATTTCTACACATGTAGATCAATGAGAAGATGATGGGGAAGTGCGGTGGACCTACTTGATTTTCCCTAGCAAAACATTTAGATGTCCAAACAAGTATGGATGCTTGATTTTCCCCGATGAATCATTTGGATGCCCCAACGAGTATGGATGCTAAGGGATTTCCCCCTCAAGCGAATGGGTGACACAACAAAGCAAAGAGAAACCACTTGATAAGAGGAATGAAAAGGCAGACGATTTAAGAGGGAGTAGAAGAATGATGTGAGGGATTTTTCTCATAGCACAAGATTCCACTTAGATAGTGAAAGTTAGAGAAACCTTATTTTGTTGTTGCACAATAGAGTTGTCACCGTGATTATGAAAGAATCATGATATTTAACCCATTATGTGCGTAAAAAAAAAAAAACACACACACACACACAATAAAAAAGAAAAATTAAAAGAAACCCAATATACATAGTAAATGTATGCACCACGGCTATAAATGAACCAAGATGATAACAAAATATGTGTGAGTGATCCAAGGAACACAAAAGATAAAAATTAAAACAAGCCCAATATATATAGTAAAAGTATGCACCATGGTTATAAATGAACCAAGATGGTAAAAAATACATATAATTGGTCTAGAAAGAATAACAATGCAATAAAACGTAAATAAAGACAATTAACTATGCCCCTAATGTGTTCCAAAATGATAATTAAGCGAGTTGGATGCCCCAAGAAAGGCTTCATGTAAGGGGATTGGATCGGATCGAAAGAGAGGTGTCAAGTTACATTCTTTGTTGGATATGCAAAGTGAAGATTAATATGAGATTGAATGTGTCATTTACCCCAAGAAAGGAAGCATGCAAGGAGAAAATGAGAGCCGCGATTTCCCCAAGCGAGGATTCATGTGAGGGAGATGATTGATTGGGATTTCCCCAAAAAAAGGATACATGCGAGGGGTAAGGTGATTTGTATTTGATATTCGTAAGATAGTTAGAATGATCACTAGGATAGGAGTTAAAGGGTTGATGTTGTTGAGTTGTGTTGATTGTTTGGATAATTTTGATGTTTTTGTAAAATTTTAGGATTTTTGATGATTTGAATGTTTTTGTTATTTTGATTTCTTTGAGTTTTGTGATTTTTGAATGTTTTGTAGAGTTTGTTGGATTTTTTAAAATATTTTTGATGTTTTAATTTTTTTGGATTTTTTTATCTAACGGTAACACACAAAGTGAGATGTAATGAAGTGATCTGGGACCCACCCAAGCATACACAAACACATAAAGGATTATGAAGACCAAGGGATGGTCATGTGAGTGAAAATAGATAGAATTAAAGATGGTACACATCCCAAATATAATGAACAAATGACATAAACAAGTTTGGGATGAAACAATAAGATGCACATGATGGAGGACCTATAGAAGTGAATATGCTAAAATTCCCTAGAACAAGAGGTATGTACGTATGGTTTGATCTTCTTGTTGTCAGAGCCGTGACAAATCCAATTCGATACATTTTGAGACGGTCTAAAGCATTCAACTGCTTTTCATCTAGTAGATCAAGCTCGGTAAGGTAAACCTTTCTATAGCCATCTTCATTGATCAGATGTTGAAGGGATACATAGAGTGATGGGAGCTCAACCTTTATAGGTAATACAACTTCAGAGCCATATACAAGTGAGAATGGAGTGGTTCCTATGGGGTACAAAAGGATGTACGATAGTCCCATAGAAGCAGATAAACTTGGGTATGTCAATTGTGGTCATGCTTATCAATTTTCTTTCCATAATGGATTTAATGTCTTGTTGGAAGATTCAAATTGGTTGTTACATTGGGGATAGTAAGGGGTAGACTAGTGAAGGCATATGTTGAAGAGTTTAGATAAAGCTTTAACAATTTTATTTTTGAATGACTTACCATTATCTGTAGCAAGATGATGGAATGCCGAAGTGACAAATAAGGTGATTGAATATGAATTTGGAAATATTACTACCAATGACATAGGCGAAAGGCATTGCCTCTACCCACTTGGTAAAATACTATGTGGCATTAATAATGAACTTATGGCCATCAGATGAGATGGAGTTGATTTTTCCTCTAAGATCAATCCCTCATCGGGAGAAAGACCAAGGTGTAGTGATTGGTTGTAAGACTTAAGAAGGTGCATGAATGATATTTCCATGTGTTTGGCAAGCTACACACTTATTAACAAATTTGCATGCATCAGACTCCATGGTAGGCCAATAGTAACCGACGCGTAAGATCTTCTTTGCTAACACCATGCCACTTGTATGTGCTCCACAAATACTAGCATGTACCTCTTATAAGGTTTGGAACACTTTGTCTTGGTTGAGACATATTAATAGAGTCCTAGCATATCCTCTTTAATAAAGGATATAGGTAAGTATGGTATAACTCAAGCACGTTGTGCTAAGGCTCGTTTACTATGAGAGTTCATATTTTGAAGATAGTGTGGTCACAGATGAAAGTATAAATTTCAAGATACTAAGGATTGTTAGGACCAAGTATCTCACAAACCATGGTTGGATCAAGAAAATCATAGGCCAGAACTAGAATATATTCAACGAGAAACTTGATATGCGACGACGAGAGTTAAACTCAATAAGAGATCTCGATAGTTGCCATAACATCTACCGATTTGTTTTACAAGTGAGGAACTTGTTAAAATTTGATCAACTGAAAGTAACCCGTAAGGCTATCCACGATGTATTTGTAAGGAATGAGCTTGTCATCTTTGACTTGGTATTCACTTGTGACTTGTTTGATAATGAGAAGGTGATGTAGAGAAAATGTGATAAACATGCCTATATTCAACTTTCAAGAATTTGCTAATCACAACTTGACTTAGTCTCTGCATAAGAGGATCATACACAAGCCCAAAAAGGATTCAAACTAGCAAAAGCCGACAAACACCATCACGTATAAGGGTCTCACTAGTTCCATAAATTTTTCAACACCTTCGCCATTTCCCGTTCATCAAAGCTTCATAATCCATGCAAACTTTCAAGACACTCACCTATCACTCCCTGCTTAAGACCTTGCTTCACAATTCCCATGTACAAAATAGCAATTTCTTGTCTCCAACCTCCTCCAAGGTTATCCAATGCATTGTCCCCGTCATGTACTCCAAACAAAGTTAGTATCCACATTAATTTGGCCCAAAACCAACTCAAGCATCTCGCCTTCACCAATCTAGCTTCTAAGCTCCCCTTAAGACCAAGTCTTATGGCATGTTCATGACTAGAGTAAACTAGGACCACCAAAAATATATTTCAACTCCATTAGATCACTTCCATCATCCCTAGAGTGCATGTAAAATCTTAGGATCCAATTCTTTTTGACTCACTATATCCCACTTTTTCACCTTTTGCTCTTGAAGCACCAACTAGCCTAGGATAGTCTTGCAAATCACATAACTTTTCATGTGCGTGGAATAGAGAAACAAAATTTATATTTTGGGATCCCATTTTAGAATTTAATAATCATGGAAAATTTCAAGTTTCATCTCAGAAGGAAAATACCACTTCCTTTGTAAACCACCCCTCTGACTAGTCTTTTGAATGTGTTCACCAAGCTATAACCAAATTGTCATAAAAATATCATGTTTTAACCCTTAGTCCCTCAATATTTTTGCATAATCTCTTTCTATGAACCCCTAGAAATATATATTGAATATTTTAGAGTAGAATATGGTGATTATGTTCCTCAATACACAAACCCTAGCTCTGTCAAGTTAAAACCCTCCTAAGGAACCCAATAGAGGTCTTTTTAGCATAACTTCTTTAATTATTCTATTCAAAGGATAAAATTGAGCCCAAGGTATGTTTCAAGGTTCCTCAAAGGATAAACTTACCAATGGGAGGAGGTAGACCCATAAAACCCTCCAATGACTCTCTTTCTTATCACATGCCTAAGCGAGCACACAATCACAGTCTTATGTAAAGAAGTACTTGTATCTAAATTGCTAAACATGCATGCATGGGTTTTCAATCAATCTTCACACAATGGCCCCTCTCTCGTGTTACATGTCCACTCCTTTGAGGTTTGCTAAAACACAAATACAACTTTCCAAACAACAATCTCACAATCATGCAAATTTGTCTTTCTTGTTTACAAGATAAAAATGAAACTAAGTACACACATTCATAGCTTCATTCACCTAATAATGCCATACTCCCCCGAGAATGATCCATTCTCTCTTATTTGGATCAAGTCTAGCACATTTACTTAACCTTCAAGATAAAATTATGCATTCTCGTGGTTACAAAGACAATCTCCCATCCAAAACTCAAACATACAACAATAGTTACTAATGTGAGTCTATTTCATATCTTTAATGGAATTAATAACCTCTCTACTAAGTGAACTATCAAATAATGTGCTTCAACATGCAATAATTCAAGTCTATGTTTCCTCACTGCAAAATACAAATTCTATAGTTGCATACAAACCTCGTGTACGAGCTACTAAGTTAAATACCAAGTTTCAATCATCTGATAAACCTCTTTAATAGTGCTTACAGGATATAATCCATGCTTTTATTAGGACATACTTCCTATTATTAAGATAAACTCATATTCTTAACATCAAAAGGTAAGTTTTCACTTGCAAAACATAGTTCATTACAATGAGCATATCGGTTTAGATACAAAAGTATGATCCTTCATTCTTTATCTAACATCCTCTCCCACGAGGAATGAATGTAAAAATCCCTAACTCCTCCTCTTATCCTCGAACTATCCTTTCATATACCTACTACTAGGTGCATCATAACTATCACATTGTGACCTTTGGACTTCCATTTATCTTCTAGGCTCATAACTCGCCACTCTCATACTATTTCGAACACTTCAATGATTCTCCTACACACTTAGGACTCTTTGATAGATCTAATGACTCAACAAGACTATTTCAAAACCCTCGACAAACCCCATACTCCCAACAAGACACTTAAAAACACCTAATCACACACTTAACATTATTTGTTATGACCTTGTAGTGGAATTACATCTTTTGAGTCATTATCAACTAATTTTGACTTCGCAAAATTAATAAACATGAAAATTTTGAATTTTTTAAAAGTATTACTTTGTGTAATTTATCACCCTCGTCGTGATCGTCTAGTTTTGTGATTGTTCCGGTCTTCGTTTTGTCCATTTCGCGAGAACTCCTCCCTCCAGGTCATAAACTACTTTTAATATTAATTAATTTATTACCCTTTGTTTGATAAAATTAATTTTATTAAAATTTTGGGTTTTTAATTAAATAAATATTAATATAATAATTATTAAAAGTCAATCGAACAAATTTTTATTTTAATTGCCGGGGGAAAGTAAGCTTCCGCTTCCCATTGCCGGGGATGCCAAATTGGCTTCCCGTACCCGGATTTCCCCTTTCCGGCAAATTTATTTTAATTCCCCGCTTGTGGGATTTCTTCCACTGATTGTCAATTCAATGGATTGGCAAACGGGTAAAAATATCTCAATTTCCCACACGGGGAAATAAAATGGGGATTGTCAGCCCGCCGTACCATTTCCGCTGGCAAATGGTTGTTTATTTCCACTTTTCCCCGACAATTAATGCCACTACCCGAAGGAAGAAGAATCGGTTATTTCAACGGGAAGGGGAAACGGTTACGAGGAAGCTTCTTTAATTCCCGTAACCATTTCCCCATGAAATTAGTTGGAAGAAGTTTTGTTTCTTATTTCTTTTAGGGAATGAGAGTAATTGAATTTTTAGTGAAAGGAGAAGATCTTCCACGCATTGGAGATCATGTGAAGGAGGATTTCCACACATTTTTCATAAAAGGGCAGTCCAAGGCATGTGTTTTTGTTTTGTTGGAGAGTCCAAAGCAAGGAAGATCCTCCACGCAGCCTGTAGGAAGGAAACAACAGGTGAATAAGATTAGGAAGGAGATTTTAATTAGCAAAGAAGAACGCAACATTAAAACCAGAACACTCCACGCATTCACCAAAGAGTTCCCACGCAGCAAAGTAAAAGAAAGATTAGAGGGAATAAGAAAAAAGGAGGTAGTTTTAGGAAGTCCACGCATTGAGGGAGATAAGAAAATTAGCACAAAACAATCAAAAGTAATCACAAGTTTCCACGCAGGTTAAAGAAAACAGTTTGCATCAAAATCTCAACGCATTCATCAGGCAAAAATCCATGCACCAGGAGATTTATACGCTGCCAAATAAGTCTGCAAACAAGCCACGTGAGGAAGTCCGCGCCAGCAAAGAGCCAAGAAACCAGTCAAAGGAGAGCAAATTTCCAACGCAAAACAGAGAAAAAGGCATTTATTTTGTCTTCATTGAAAGTTGTCCATGCAGGAGGAAGAAGAAAGAATAGTCCAAAACAGAAAGAAGACATTAGTTTTGTCTTAAAACACCTCCACTCATTGGACAAAGGAGAAAACAACAGTTTTAATAGATTAAAGAAATACAAATCATTCACCAAAACAAGACTGCCACGCGTGCATGCAATAAAAAAATAAAAGTTTTCAGGCAGGAGTTTAAACATTTTTCCACGCAAAAGAAAGCGTCAGTTGCTCACGTGGGAAGAGAAAGGAAGCTGTCCACGTTTGCAATATGAAAGAAGCACGCAGGAGCTCTCTAGGCAAGGAAAATATCACGCATGCCATATAAAATATACCAGTTGTTTACGTTGAAGGAAAAAGCCAAAAATAAACAAATTTCAATGTATACACAGCCAAAGGAGATCTCCCATGCATTAGCCAAGAAATAAATCTCATAAAGACCAAACTCACGCTGAAAAGGAGAAGTGGATTCAACAAAAAAATAAAAATAAAAATCCAATTCTCCCATGCTGTTCCCAGGCATTTTTGCAGCTCGCGCGCATTCACCAGGCAGGTGAAAGGAGAATACGGGCCACACATCATCGTGAGGAAGATTGCTCACGCCAAAAGAAGAAATCAGTCCAAACAATATCATGTTTGCACAAAAAAATTAATGAAGAAAACAATAAATGCGGAAAGAAAGTGCCGCAGGTTGTATCTGTCGAAGTAATCGACTTTGGAGCTTGATATCTTGAAGCTGAGTGATTGTCGAGAAGAACGGGTTCATGAATTATTCCCATCTTCGTATACTCATTTGCAAAATTTCAAATGCACAACACCTCATTTGATATTTTTCACGAACCCAAGAAAAAACTCAGTTTGCTCTATTTTGTTGCGCACACAATTTCAGCTTGGCGGAAGGCCTACTTTGAGAATCCATATCTCAAGCCCAGATGATCGTCAAGAGAAATGATTTGGTTCGTTGAATTATTCACAAATTAATGTACTTATTTGCCAAAATTTAAATGTACAAAACTTCATTTGATATTTTTCACGGAGTCAAATAAAATGTAGTTTGCATGATTTCGTTGCGCGCTTTTCAGCCTGTCAAGGTGACTCACTTTGAGAGTTGATAGTTTGAACTCGGATGATCTTCAAGAGAAAATAATTGTTTCTTTGGATTCTCCCCACCTTCATATGATCCATTGCAAACTTGTAAATACTCAGGGTGACGTTTGGTATTTTTCCCAGGCTAAAACCAAACAGGATTTTCGCAGTTTTTCACTTGCATTTTCCTAGCAGTTTCAGAAGAGTCAACTTTGACCTTTAAAATTTGACTGAAGAATTTTATTAAATTTTTTTTTTGACACGCAAACTTGTGGTACCGTAATAAACTCCCTCATCCAGTGAGAACTTCTCAAAACAAGTTTTACTATTTTTCCCAGTGCAGTTTCACAGGATTTGTGTAGTTTTGTAAGAAGGAAGTAATAGCCTGAAATCATGCTTCTGTCACAATCATGTCATCTCCAAACAAAATGATGTTGTGGTATAGGTTCCGTGACATTCTACTCACCTCGACGCTCCATTCAAAGTATGAGAACATCGCCAATACCAACTTGGGACACGTCGATGTAGGTCGATCTGCGATCGCATATCAACCGAAGGCAAGTCACAATTTTCATGACGCTTGTTCTGAATTGGTCATCACTTACATGGATGCACCATGACACCTACATAGTGTGGCGATTCAACTCCAATGGCTCCGAAGTGGAAGTAACCCCGACTTCCTCATTATGTGGTATAAGTCGTAGCTATTGGCATAGGTCTCTTTAGAGTCAAAAGCCATTGTTATTGGCAGAGATCGATAATGGGAGAATCTTGTCTACATAAATTGTTTTCACTTGATCATTGTACGGATCTATTCATCGAAAACCAAGACCAATGATAAGTACAATTGTGCGAATCATCAAGCAAGGCCACATCATTCAAGCGTGTCCTTGTCAGCTCTCAGTTAGTAGTGAGCACAATACTTCATCGACCAGTTTTAAAGTTGGAGCGTTCTCAAATTGGACGATCGTGAGTGGATTAGAATGGAAACACTTCGGGATGGTGATAAAGACAAAAGACATAACTCTAGGAAGTGAATTACAATTTTAGCTCTTGGAAGATCTTCTCAATGGCGAAAGATCAAGAGCTGGATTCTAACAAGTCAAGGTGGTGTAACGACTTCGATCTTGTGACAAATGAAGAATTCACCATGGAAAGGTATTTAGAGCATGTGGAGAATTATATGTAATTGTGAATGTGAATACGAATGAAGACAAAATTGCTCACACCACGATGTTGCTCAAACGGAGAGGTGAATGAATTGCTCAAGTTTCAGCTAAACTCTCTTGTCACCTAGAGGATTGTGGAGCACGGTCAATGAGTTCATTCCCATACGACCGGGATAGACGGACTCTTAGCCCAATGGATAAGACACTGATCCTAGGTGTCTTGATCTAGGTGGCGCATTGTTGACTAGGATGTCTATGTGTATGTCCAAGTCATTTAAGTGGGGTCCACACGTACCCATTTATTTTATTTATGTATTTTTCCTTAAATAAATTTTTAACTTAAGTGCTTTCTATTTTTAGTCACTTTTTAAAAATTGGTTGAAAAAGTCAAAGTCACTTAAGTGCCCTATTTAATGTGCATTTAAAATCGTAACTACTTTGTAACCAACTTTTGGGTTATAAAAGGATGTTAGGGGCTCATTTGTAAGGGTGACTTTGAGAGAGGAGAAGAAAATACTTTTGTATGCAAGCTTTATTTTGAAGAAAGAAACTTTGTGTTCTTTTGAGAAGACATTTTGGAGTTAATGAAATATGAACTTTGTGTCCCATTCATTATCTCTTTTAGCATTTGATGTTCTTATGTTCATTAGATGTTAGTGTTTTAAATCTTGCATGCGAATATTGTCTTGGATCTTATTGTCAACTCTATTAATATGTTGTTCTAGTTCACAGTGATCAAGCTCTGCTATTTACTTGCTCATGTGTGTTCCCTTTACTCATTCTTGTTTAGCTAACTCAAACTCCGTTTTATTTGTGTTGGTTATTTATCATTCTTCTTCATGCAATATTAGGCTTTGCTTTTACCTAAATCTTGCATGTTCTTTCAATTCTTTCCATTCCACTCCTTTCCTTCATTCCATTTCATCTCCCTCATTCACTTTTCTTTCCATTGATGTTCCAAAACACCCCCCACATACAATTTTGAATGTATAGATGTAAATACAGTTTTGGTTTTCAATAAAGACATCCTCACCTTCATTGAGGAGGGACTTCGTTCCCACACTCGTCGCATGTCATTTACATGCATGCAAATCCGTATGCCAATAGGAGGGAAAAGCTCCGATTTGAAATTATAATTCTCTCACTCTCAACTCTCTCTTCCCCATGATTTCACATGTCCTAGTTCACTTCCATGACCTCATAGACATGGAAATTTGTATTTGAATGTTCCTTGACGATGCTCTTGCATCGTACTCTCAAGGGGGGATAAATTTAAGCTCCATTTTATTTTTCTTCGTTGAATTTATTTGCATCCTTGAATTCTTTCCTTTTTATGTTATTCTTGAACTCATCCACATGTTCTTTGGCTTTCTTTTCTCTTTTCCTTGCTTTCTTGGTTTCTTTCTTTCTTTCTCTTTCAACATATTGCTTCATTCTATTGCTTTCTTCACCTTGGTCTTTTTATTCTTCTTCATCACTTGTTTTTTCCCACCCATGTTATGTCTTTCTTCATCTTTCAAATTCACATCTTGATCCATACTTGGACACACAAAACTAAAAGCCACCTTAGTTTGCAAAAACAAAGGACTACTAGATCCCTCCTTATCTTCTCTTCTTTCCAACTTGTCATCTTCATGCACTTGTTGCTCTTTCTCTCCGAAACCAATGTGTCTTGCCACAAAGCATCATATTATTACTTGTTTCCTTCTTGAATCTCTACTGCACTCTCATCCTCATTGTAAACTTCATTTTCCCATGCTTCTCCAGCACGTGCCTTGATTTTCACTTCATCTTCTCCATTGATCCAACTCCACATGCTTGTGAGAGCTTTCCACGATCTTCTCATCATACTAACTGCTGCATTTTCACTCTTCACTGATTCACAGTGAGCTTGAGCTTTCCCACCAACTTCTTCCTCTATCTTTTCTTCACTATTCACAAGACTATCAAACTTATCTTTTTCATCCTTTTGAGTATTTACAATCAAACAACTATCATTTTGCATTTGAAATGGATCACATACCTCATTCATGGACTGATATGATGTTGTTGCACCTTCATTTTCCTCATCCATCCTCTGAATGCTTTCATACACAACTTCTTTGACTATCTCTTTCTCTATTTTGTTTACATGCTTGCTCATTTGCTTTAGCTTCCTTTCTTTTTCTCTCGATGATATCCTTCAACTACTACCTCTGATTCCTCTTGACAATTTGAGCTATAGGCCATTTGACCCTTCTTCTTATCACAAACCCAACTTCTTTGTCTTCTCTCATTAGCAACTCTTCTAGTCTCTTGACATCCTCTCTCAATGCTTTCAATTCTCTCTCCATCCATGCCTCTTGTCTTCTTTTCTCCTCTCTCTTCTTACGGGTCTATCTCTCCTTTCTTTCTCTCTCCTTATTGCTTATCAACTTCACCAACTCTACCACTAGTTCTTCTTTGTCAATTCTTTTCTTTGTCTCTTCACAATCACAACAACTCCACAATTTCTTGTTAACAATAAACAACCAAATCTCAATAATAACTAAGATACATGCTCGATACAAATGATGCGAGATAAAATGTGATAACCATGCCTATATTTTACTTTCAAGAATTTTCTAATCACGACTTGAATCGGTCTTTGCATAAGAGGATGATGCACAAGCCCAAAAAGGATTCAAACTAGAATATAATGGTCTCACCATCACCATACCTTTTTCAACATGTTCTTTCATTTCCCATTCATCAAACAACTCATCAAATCTTCATATTCCATGCAAACTTTCAAGACACTCACCTATCACTCCCCGCTTAAGACCTTGCTTCACAATTCCCAGTACAAAATAGCAATTTCTTGTCTCTAACCTCCTCCAAGTTTATCAAATGAATTTTCCCTGTCATGTACTCCAAAAAAAGTTAGTATCCACATCAACTTGGCCCAAAACCAACTCAAGCACCTTCCTTCACCAATCTAGATTCTAAGCTCCCCTTAAGACCAAGTCTTTTGGCATGTTCATGATTGGAGTAAACCTGGACCACCCACAAAAAAATTTCAACTCCATTACATCACTTACATCATCCCTAAAGTGCATGTAAAATCTTAGTATCCAATTCTTTATTTTACTCCCTATATCCCACTTTTTCACTTTTTGCTCTTGAAGCACCAACTAGCCTATGACAATATTGCAAATTAGAGAAATTTTCCTATAAATGGACTCAAGGCACAAAACATACATTTTTGAGAACCCATTTTGGCATTTAATAAGCATGGAAAATTTCAAGTTTCATCTGAGAAGGAAAATAATATTTGCTTCGTAAACTAACCCTCTGACTAGTCTTTTGACCGTGTTCACCAATCTAGAACCGATCTGTCATAAAAATATCAGGTTTTATCCCTTAGTACCTCAATATTTTTACATAATATATTTCTATGAACCCTGGAAATATATCTTGAATATTTTAGAGTAGAATATGGTGATTAAGTGCCTCAATACACAAACCCTACCTCTGTCAAGTTAAAACCTTCCTAAGGAACTGGTAGAGGTATTTTTAACATAACTTCTTTAAATATTATATTCAAAGGATAAAATTTGAGCCCAAGGTTTTTTTCAAGGTGCCACAAAGGATAAAATTACCAAAGGTGGGAGAAGGTAGACACGTAAAACCCTCCGGTGACTCTCTATCTTATCACATGCCCGAGCGAGCACACAACACATCTTATACAAAGAAGTACTTGTATTTAACTTGTTAAACATGCATGCATGGGTTGTAAATAAATATTGACATAATGGCCCCTCTCTCGTGTTATATTTCCACTCCTTTGAGGTATCCTAAAACACCTATACAACTTTCCGAACAACAATCTTTTAGTCACAAATTTGTCTTTCTTGTCAAACTTAGTTACAAGCTAAAAACCAGACTAAGTACACAAATTCATAGCTTCATTCACCTACTAATGCAATATATCCCCCCGAGAATGATCCATTCTCTCTTCTTTGGATAAATTCTATCATATTTACCTAACCTTTAAGACAAAATTCTGCGTTCTCCATGGTTACGGTGATGATAATCTCTCATATAAAACTCAAACATCCAATAATAGTTACTAATGTGAGTCTATTTGAAACCTCTAATGGAATTACTAACCTATCTACCATGTGAGCGTGCTTCAACATGCAAGAATTCAAGTCCATGTTTCCTCAACCATGCAAAATACAATCCTATAGTTGCATACAAACATGTGCACAAGCTACTAAGTTAAACATCAAGTTTCTATCATCATCGATAAACCTCTCGATAGTGGTTACAAGCTGCACTCCATGCTTTCATTAGGACATAATTCATATTCTTAAGATAAAGTCATATTCTTAACATCAAAAGGTAAGCTTTCACTTGGAAAAAAAAGTTCATTACCATGAGCATATCGGTTTAGATACAAAAGTATGATCCTTCATTCTTTATCCAACATCCTCTCCCACGAGGAATGAATGTAAAAATACCTAACTCCTCCTCCTATCCTCGAACTATCCTTTCATATACCTACTACTAGGTGCATCATAACTTTCACATTGTGA
Source organism: Taxus wallichiana var. yunnanensis (assembly GCA_018340775.1). Taxonomy (NCBI): domain Eukaryota; kingdom Viridiplantae; phylum Streptophyta; class Pinopsida; order Cupressales; family Taxaceae; genus Taxus; species Taxus wallichiana. The sequence continues at coordinate 627,999,354 of CM031234.1, forward strand.
CCTTTAGACTTCCATTTAGCTTCTAGGCTCATAACTCGCCACTCTCATACTATTTTGAGTACTTCAATGATTCTCCTACACACTTAGGACTCTTTGACACATCTAATGACTCAACAAGACTCTTTCAAAACCCTTGACAAAACCCATACTCCTAACAAGAAACTTAAAAACACCTAATAAAACAATGAACATTCTTTGCTATGTCCTTGTAGTGGAATTGCTTTGGAGGGAAAAGCTCCCATTTGAAATTCAAATTCTCTCACTCTCATCTCTCTCTTTCCCATGATTCCACATGTCCTAGTATACTTCCATAACATCATAGATAGGAAAATTTGTATTTGAATGTTCCTTGATGATGCTCTGCATAAGGGAATCATCAAATATTGATAACTCTTTCAATCTAATTATGAGGGCTTCATATTCTGTAATATTGTTTGTGTAGGGGAAGGCCAAGAAAAATATTTTGGAATAACATTACTATCTCGGTGTGATAAGTAACGTGTCAACTCCTTATCCATGATCGTTACAAGATTCATCAAAATATAGGGCCCATGAAGGCACTATATCAATATAGAAAATTTATTCATATGGAAATTCAAAATGATGAGGTTCTAATCTTGGTAGAGGTGTTGCAATAAGTTAATCTATAAGATCTTGTCCTTTTATTTCCTTTTGACTAAAAAACTCGATATCAAACTCACTAAGTAGAATGACCCAACTTGACATTTTGCCTATGAGAATGGGTCTAGAGAGTAGATATTTGAGAGGATCTACTTTTGCAATGAGTTTGGTTGTATGATTGAGAAAATAGTGTCGTAGTTTGTGAAATGCAAAGATACTACTAAACACACTTTCTCAACCTATGAATATTTAAGCTCATGATCAATAAGCGTTCTACTAAGATAGTAGACTACTTACTCTTTCCCTTGATCATTATGTTGTGCCAACAATGCCCCTATTGCATGTTCTGTAGCAGATGTGTAGAGAAGCATTGGTTTATTTGATATGGGTGGCATGAGAACCGATGGACTTGATAGATATTATTTTAACTTAGCAAAAGAATCTTGACATTCTTGGTTCCACTGAAATTGTACATCTTTCTTCAATAGTTGATTGAAATGGTGACACTTATCTGCCAATTGTGAAATGAACCTTCTGATTGACTGGATCTTTCCTTGAAGACCTCGTAGTTGCCTGAGATTTTGGGGAGGAGGCATTTCCATGATTTCCTTGACCTTTGCGGGGTCTAATTCTATGCCTCTCGTGAAACAATAAATCCTAGTAATTTTCCTGATGTTACACCGAACACACATTTCTTCGGATTAAGTTTGACTATCTACTCACACAATCTTTCAAAGATACACCACAATACTGATAGATGATCGTCTTCATAGTATTACATGATATCATGTAGTATGTCATGAAATGTTATTATCACCGCTCTCGATAGGTAGTACCTATATTTTTAAGGCCAAAAGGCATGACCTTATAGCATAATATGTCCCATGGTGTAGTGAATGTTATTTTATGTTGATCTTATTTTACAACTGAATCTGATTGTGTTAAAAAAATCCATTCATTAAGAAAATCATTTCATGACTTGTTGTTGAATCCACAATCATATCAATGTTTGGTAAAGGGAAGTCATCTTTTGGACATGCCTTATTGATGTCATGAAAATCAGTACAAATTCTGATGCCCAAACTTTTCTTTGCCACAAGTATGATGCTTGAGATCCATGTAGAATATTCTATATGTCCAATCAATCCTACTTCAAAAGCTTATGAAGTTTGGATTTGATAAGAAATGTAACTTTGGGATGCATCTTTCTTAATTTTTGCTTGATAGGTTTTGCATCCGGATGTACCACAAGGTGGTGTACTATGAGAGATGGATCTAATCCTGGCATATCTTTGTAAGTCCATGCAAAAATATCTTGAAATTTGACGAGGAGTGCTATGAAATCTACTCTTTCTTGATCTGACAGACTTGCGCCAACTTGTAAAATCTTCGGTTGCTCCTGTCTACCATGTTAATTTCTATTGTTTCTTCAACTAACATTTTATATGTCTCTTTCAAAAAGGATGTCGTTGGTTGATGTAAATCTTTAGTTGATGATGAATGGGAGTCCCCTCTCTCTAACGCCTCAAAAGGTTTTCACTAGGAGATACGTCCCTTTTATTTTTATTATTTTTTTCTTTTTTTTTCTTGTGTTTCTCCAATAGCGCCTCAACAAGGTTTTCACTATGAGAGATTTTATTTTTCATTTTTTGACTTGATTTTCACTTTTTGTGGACTGGGGTACTCCAATTCCTCACCAAAGTAGGCAATTACGTCAAGGTCAATATCAAATCCCTTCTTGTAATCAGAAAGGGGGACATGATCCCGAGTCCCAAAACTCTTCAATGGCCTCGTCGTTTTGAAAGAGGTCCATGGAGACATGATTTAGTTGGTCCTGACTTATTAGGGTAGGATATACAAGGTTGAAGTCGATGGTATTGATGGAGAGGTTTTCAATGAATAGGTTTTTTTCGGAAAGGTTATCAAAGAGGCTATGTGTGGAACCTATCTCATCGTCAAATTCAATGTCATCACCACTAGTCGAGAGATTAGGCACTACGTGTGAGTTTTCAAATGTATGATAACCAAGACCATACCGATAAATATTTTCTATGCAAGGTATTGGATCAAGATGTCCTTGTTCATTTTTCCTAAGTCCTTTTCCTTTCCAATGCATATTTTTCATGATTTTATGTGCTTTAGTATATTCGGATGATTCAAAGCACGAAGCATATCTATCATCATATAGCAAAGAGATTGAAGAACCCGAATGTGTTCTTGTGTTCTTTGTCAAGATATCTAAACCTTTGCCATATGGACTTACCAAGATTATAGATAGGAGGAATTTTGATATGGGGAGCATTATATTAACCATAATTGCATGGGGATAATGGTAGGTTTCCAAAATGAAGGGGATTTTGGAGTTTATACTCTCCAAGACATTTTTCTATGATTTTCAATGTAGATGGGGTGGAGGAAGTGGACGGTTGAGACTTCAACAAGACTTCAAGATCTATGTGGGTTTCATCTGTGAATGGGATAAGGTAAGGAGCCAAGGATTTATCCGTAAAAGGACAATAGTTTGCATGCATATGTCTACCTTCTAAGAGTTTGCAATACTCAAATGGTTTAACGTCTACACACAATGTGAATTCTTTTCCTTCATAGGGAATTTGATGCATTGATGGTATGTAGAAGGAACAACTTGCATGGCGTGAATCCATGGGCAACCTAGGAGGATATTATAGGAAGTTTCCACATCCACAACATGGCAAAATGTGTCCAAAGTTTGGGGTCCAACTTTGATCTATAAAGAGATATTACCTGTAGATTTCCTTTCACTATTATCATAACCACGAATGGTAATGATGTTAGTGCCTAGACTTTCCTCAGTATAACCTAGACATCACAACAATTTCATGGAGCAGATGTTCAATGAAACTCCATTGTCTATGAGCATGTGTTTGATTTTATGATGGGTGACGAATGCTTCTACATATAAGGAATTATTATTGGTAATGTTAGGGTTCAAGAGGTCATGAGGACCAAATGACAAAATGAGATTATTGGATGATAAATTTGCAATGAGGGCTTGAAATTGTTGGGAGTTAATATCCTTAGGAACACGTGCCTCATGGAGTGCAGTAAGGATACTTTGAAGCGCAGGAGATGTCTTGAGAAATTCCATGAGAGAAATTTACACGGTGGTCTTCTCTAATTGTTTGATTATATCGTAGGAATCGACGAAAGACTTTGAATTTGAGGATTATATTTTTGTGGTGGACTTAGGGTTAGACACTTGTTGTAGAGTTGTGGACATGGAAGGTTGTTTAATAATGGGTACCTAAACTGTTTTTTACTGCGTTGTTACAATGCAAGTAGGAGTGTTAAATTTGATGGTGGAAACCATGTCCAATGTATGATCTAACAAGGAAATAATAAAATCAAACTTGACATTATGTGATGACTGACCTTTGTCCTTTGCATCATTTTTTGTTCCATGCTTAGGGAATGGGTCTCGGAAGACCTTTAGATTCTCATTTGGTGTCTTGTTATTAGATTATCCTTCTATTGTGATGTCCCCATTATCAATTAAGTCATGTATATAGTGACAAAGTCTTATACAATGATTTGTTGGATGACTATGTATATGATGATAGTCACAATATTCATTCTCTTTATACCATGCAGGTTTAGGTTGTCCTTCTTTGAAAGGATGTGTGAATGGGTATGTCACCATTTTAGCGCTTGCGAGTTGATGGAGGAAACTTGAAAGGATTTCTCCAAGAGGCGTAAATTGTCGTCTTTTTACCTCACGTGGAGTAGTTTATTTGCTATATAATATTAAAGTATGTTTAGATTTTTCATATTGTTGCGGAGTTGGATTATGTGAATTTTGAACACGATGAGAATCATTGATTCTGCCATTTACAACATTTCTATTTCGATTCACAAATTTAGATTTATCATGATTTTGATTGTGATTATTTTTGTGATTATTGGGTTGATCTTTTGAAGGTGTCTTGATTAGGCCCTTTGCAATAAGAGCCCTCTCAATTTGTTGTCCTTTTTTTATTACTTCTTCGAAGTTAGTCAAACAATGCATTTGCATTTGAAATGATAGTTCTGAATTGAGATTTGGAATGAAGATGCTAACTAATTGCTTCTTGGGTATAGAGCAAGGGAATCAGCTTGTGATTCCTCGCCACCGTTGAAGAAATGATGCAAAAGTTTCATTATTCCTTTGCTTTGTGTTGTAAAGGTCCATCATTGTAATTTTAGAATCAAGATTGAATGAGAAATGTTTGACAAATTTCTTCAAAAGGTCTGTGAATGTGGTGATGGATCCCTTTAGAAGGTGTAAGAACCAATCCAAAGCTTTCCCTCCTAAAATTTTAGGGAAGAGGTGCAAGAGAAAGATATCATTGTATGCCACTTCTTGACATGCCATAAAAATTCTTTGACATGTTCTCTTGGATCATGTTTTCCCTTATATTTATCAAATTTGGGCATTTCAAAGGATTTTGGGAAAGGTACACTTAACATGTCCCTATTGAATGGATAAGGACATAGCTCATCAAAATTGAATTGCTTTGTGCACTTTTGGAGTCCCATTAAAGTTTCTTTCATACTCCTCCATTCTTGTGTGAATGGAGAGTTGGCTTGAGGAATGTCCATGGTGACATCATTGGCATGCATTGATTTGTGCTCTTCCCATGTTTTAGGATTTTTGTTGTTTTTGAGTTGGTGTTGTAACTCTTTGATTTTGGCCAACAACTCTTCTTTCGATGAATCGGATATAGTGATTGATTTAGTATTTTTCGTACTAGACTTGAGTTTTTTGATTAAGTCTTTTAAATGTTCGTGCCCAAAGTCGGAGGGTATTTTTCTCCCATTTCAAAAGGCGAAGTAGATATTGATTTTTATTTTGCATTATGACATGATCAATAGCTTCTTTCTCACCTATTGATAGTTCAGGTTGTTCTCCAATGTCTTCATCTTCAAAAGGACCACGACCAAAAGGGTTGAATCTTTTAGACTCATCAGGGACATGAGTACTTTTACTATGTGTAAACACCATTGTGTTATAGGTAAATACCTAAGTGAATAGTGTGTTTGATATTTTGTAGAAGTTGTGACAAATTTTGAACTAAAAAGATGGATAAGAATGATTGTTTTTAACTTTGTTGGAGATAATCAAAATGTAAGTTTGAGATTGAAAAGTGTTTTGATTGAAGTGGATTGAGTTTTACTTGATACATGAATAAAGTGAATGTTCAATGTATAAAGTTTAGATGTGGATTTGAATTGCTTAATACATGAATAACGTGAATATTCAACGTATAAGACTTAGATAGGAGTTGATTACGCTTAAACTTGATAAAGGGAATATCAAAGTATAAGACTTAGGTTGGAATTGATCGATATGTGTACTCAAATGTAAAAGTTTGACACTTGACTTGTAAATTTGTTTAGCTTGGATAAAGTGAATACCCAAAACAAAGACTTGTGATTGAATTTTGATTGTGCTTAGACTTGATAAGGTGAATATCAAAGTGTAAGACTTAGAATTGATTTGATTGAGCAATGTGCTTAAATTTAGAAAGTGAATCCAAAGAGTAAGGTTTGGACTGTTGAGTTATGGAGCTTAATTGCTTCACTGACATGATTTTACACCTTATTTGCTGATTACATAAGAATCGGTGTTGGTTGACGAACTGCCGTCAGTCACCCATGGATCGGTATTGGTCTGGCAAGGATGAACCAACATCAGTTAGGGCTAATCGGTATCGGTTAAGGCTAATCAGAATCAGTTTCTTGTGCGTGACTATTACAATTAAGTTACGGGAATTAGATATATCTTTAGTTGTAAACTGAATCTAATGGTTGTAATTGCATAGCTAAAGTGCCCTAAGATTGTAAATGCATATATAAGCATAAAGCTAGGGTTTTAGAAGGGAGAATTCAGTTTGAGAATTGAGAGAAGTTTCCTTTTGAGAGAAAAAACAAATTTATAGAGAAAAAAGTACAAGACATCCAAGAAGGTGTGGAAGATTGTAAATCTTCATTGTATTTCCTCTGTGATAATAAATTGATTGTTTCTTGGTGGATGTAGCCCACATTGGGTGAACCACATTAAATCTTGTGTATTGTTTCTTCTTGTTTATTTCCATATTGATTAATTTTATGCTTAGATCTAATAAATATATCTGTACAACCAGTGTGCTAACCCCAACAACTGGTATCAGAGCATCTTTGTTTGAGGGTTATGTGTGTTGATAGATTTACTCACAAAGGGATTTCTGATTGAGTGGGAGCAAAACAATGGGAGAAGAAGAAAAATTCATGAGTAGATAAATTTGATGGCCATGACTATCTATTATGGAAGATGTAGGTGGAAGATTATTTGTATCAAAAAGATTTATACTTACCGTTGGATGAGAAGGCAAGACTTGCAAAAATGACTGATGAAGAATGAAAAATTCTTGATAGAAAGGCTCTAGGATCTATAAGATTGAGCCTGACAACATCTGTGGCTTCGAATATTACTGAAGCAAGATCTACAATAGATTTAATGAAATCTTTAGCAAATCTATATGAAAAACCTAGTGCTTCAAATAAAGTTTATTTGATGAAAAAATTGTTTAATTTAAAGATGCAAGAAGGAGGATCTGCATCAAGTCATTTGAATGATTTCCAATCTATTGTAAATCAATTAAAATCAGTTAGTATTTCATTTGAGGATGAAGTGAAATAACTTTTATTATTATGCTCTTTTCCAGATAGTTGGGATAACTTGGTAATGGTTGTTAGTAATACAACATCTACTACTAATGTTTTAAAGTTTGATGATGTGGTTAGTATAATCTGAATGAAGAAATACACAGAAAAGTATAGGAGAATCATCATCTGGGAATGCTTTGAATGTAGAAAGTAGGGGAAGGCAAAAGAGAGATCCAAGAGAAAGAATAATGAGAAATCAAAGTCTAAGAATGACATATCTAAATCCAGAGGTAGAGGTATAATCTGCTGGAATTGTGGAAAGAAAGGTCATGCAAAGAAGGATTGTTGGTTCAAGGAAAACAAAGAGAATGTACTAGAGAAAGGTAAAGAGGAAAATGTTGTTACAAAAGAGGTAATGCAAGATGCCCTAATTCTCTCATTGGATAATAAAATTGAGTCATGGGTTTTAGATTCAGGAGCTTATTTCCATGCAACCCCTAATAAGGGCTATTTCGTAAATTATGTCCAGGTAATTTTGGGCATGTTTATTTAGGAGATAATGAACCATGCATTATTACTTGGTAGAAGTAAAGTTTAGCTTAAATTATAGAATGGAAATATATGGATATTGAAATATGTGAGGCATGTTCCAAGCCTCAAAAGAAATTTAATTTCTGCAGGACAATTGTGTGAAACTGTTGCATGGTTACACTCACACCGAATCTTGGAAAATTACTAGTGGATCTCTTGTTATTGCAAGAGGCAAGAAGGTAGGATCATTGTATTTGTAATGTCCCCCTTTTTTATTAAAAATTAAAAAGAAAAGGAAATCGATTTACACATGTAAATTTAAAATAAAATATTCTAAATTGTGCAAATCAAAATAAAAGAGCAAGTCGACTTCACCTTGGGTTAATCAATGCATTTTAAAAGGGTGAATCAAGTGACTAAGCAAGTCACATTTTCTGGGAGACTTTTTAATATTTAATATTTAAAAATAAAGTGATCCCTTCTATGCATGGGTCGATTTATATGGGTCTCATTTGCTTTAAAATCCCTATGCATTTAATGTGTGTTGTTGGATATGATTTTCAGGCATATTTTTAATAAGATCCCCTCCTAGAGCATGGTGCCAAAAATGGAGAAGAGCTTTGGAGGATGTGCAAGGCAAAGCTATAAAAGAAGATGTGGATACTCCTTTTTGGGTATGTTGATTTATGAAACTTATCAAGTCATGTTTGAAGAAGAGATGTATGCCCACTTGTGATAAAAAAACAAAAGATATTCATTAACACCACCATTTGTGAAGTGTGTGTGCCCATTTGAGCTTGAAATAATAAGTTTTTGCAATCATTTCTCTATATATGTATAAGGCGCCATTTTTGGAGAAGACCTAAGCTTGTTTTGAGGGTTTGGAATGTGATTTATGGTGAATATCTTTTATTATATGCTGTTGGTTTTTACTTGATGAAATCGACTTGTTTGGGCATGTTTTAAGAGTGTTTTGAGGTATTTTGAAGTGATTATCAAGTTGTTGTTTTAGATTTATTAATTGCAGATCTGAAACTACATTTATTGACTCTAAAGTGAAGGGAAAAAGTGCTGGAATTAATTTACAGATTTTACCCTAACCCTAAATGACGAGTTTGAGATTTCGGGGCTGATTTGATTGGTTTTAGTGCATGCAAAGATCTGATATTTATTTTTATGAAAAAATCATAATTTTCCCTTTCTACTGCATTTGGTTTCAAGTTAAAAGAGTTAGTATTTTGGGAGTTATTAATTTCCAAAGTTTCAACTAATTTTCAACAGTTATTATTTATTATTTTTACTTCGCAAATTGTATTGATAAAGGAGTGTAAATACCAACCGGATTGCCCATCAAATCCTCACCTTGGCTCACTCCAACCCTATTTGAGTTGTATTGTTTCGACACTAGGGTTCGTTGAGGTAACCTAGGAGGGTTTATCTTTGAAGTGTTTTTTTGCAAGTATTTAATAATAATCGCTTAATATCCTACAAGGGGATATTACAATATTTGTCTGCATGTATTATCGATTCCTTTTCTGCTCTATCTACTTCAAATTCGATAGAAGCATGTGACAAAATTGGCTAGGCCATATGAGTGAAAAGGGAATGCAGATCTTAAATGAAAATAATAAGTTATTAGATCTCAAATGTGTAGATTTTGATTTCTATGAGCATTATGTTTTGGAAAGCAAAAGAGAGTGAGATTTCTCAAAGTTGGGGAAGTAAAGAAGAAACATAAATTAGAGCTTGTACACTTAGATGTGTTGGGACTAGTGCAGGTAGCTTCTCATGGAGGATCCCAATACTATATTACTTTCATTGATGATACCATAAGAAAGGTATGGACTGATTGTATAAATTGTAAATATGATGTTCTTAAAACTTTAAAAGATGGAAAGCCCTTGTGGAAAATGAATCGAATTCAAAGTTAAAGTGTCTTATATTTGAAAATGGTGTCGAGTATTGTAATAAAACTTTGAATGATTATTGTTCAGTAAAAGAAATACACAGAGAAATGACGGTTCCTAAAACACCAAAGGAGAATGGTGTTGCAGAGAGAATGAATAAGACAATCATGGAGCGTCGTGCTAGAAGCATGAGTATACATGTTGGATTTCTCTTACAATTTTGGGCGGAAGCAATAAACACGACGCTTATTTGATTAATCATATACCTTTTACCGTAAGAAGCTTAGACTGGAAAATAGGTAGATCTTTCTTTTTTTAGAGTATTTGGCTCATAAGCTTTTATGCATATTGATAAGGAAAGTAGAAAGAAATTTTCTGCTAGATTCAAACGATGTACTTTCATTAGTTATGGCTCTGGTGATTTTAGATTCCGGTTTTGGGATTTAGAAGGTTCTAAGATAATTAAGAGTTGTGACATTGATTGGAATGAAAAGAGAATGTACAAGGATCAAGTTTTGGTACCCAAAGGTGAACTAGTGGAGAAGTTTGTGGATGAAAATGAACTCTCATATTTAAAATTAACACCTACATGTTTACACAGTAATTGATATCGATTTACCCTTAACCAACATGACATTGGTGAGTTTAAAGAAAAGCTAGCTCACACATTTGTAATGAAAGATTTGGGAGCTGCAAAGAGAATCCTTGAATGCAAATTCACGAGACAAAAAGAACATGAAGTTGTATTTGTCTCGGAGCATTATATAAATAAGGTGTTGGAAATAATTAATTTGTAAAATTTAAAACCTGTAAGTACACCTATGGCTAGACACTTCAAATTGAGCGAATATTAGTGTTCTACATCACACGAGGAGGTTGAGTACATGACCGAGTTCTCAGTATGCTTCAACAATTGAGATCTTGATGTATGATATGGTTTGTACTGCACAAAACATTGCACAAAAGGTGTGAGTTTTGAACAGATGTATGGCTAATCTAGGTAAAGAGCATTGGAAAGCAATCCAATGGATTCTTAGGTATTTGAGAGGGACATCTAACATGTAGTTATGTTATGGAGGGTCGATTCTTCTTTACACGGCTATGTGGATTCAAACGTGGCGATGATTTGGATGGTAGGAGGAATGCCACTTTGGATATGTTTTCACAATAGGTGGGAAAAAGTTAGTGGATTTCTAGATTGTAGAAGGTTTTGACCCTGTTTACTACAAAGGATGAGTATGTTGTAGCTACAGAAGCTAGCAAGGAGATGATATGGATGAGAAATTTCATGGAAAATTTGGGAAATGAGTAAGAGGATTGCAGATTGTACAGTGATAGTCAAAGTGTGATTCATCTAGTAAAGAACTCAACGTTTCATTCTAGAATGAAACACATTCAATTGAGATATCACTTCATATGACAGGTATTGGAGGATGGACAACTAAAGTTGGAGAAAATTCATACAAAGGAGAACCCTACGGATATGCTAACGAAGTTGTTGGCAAAGGAGAAGTTAGAGCTACACTCCACTTTTGTTGGTCTTCGAGTTTGAGACTTGAAGAGGGAGAAACAGCCAAGGAAAGGATTAGAGGAAGGAGTTGTATGATATAATGTAACAATTTATCTCCAAGTGGGAGATTGTTGAGTTGTGGAGCTTAATTGCTTCACTGACATGCTTTTGCAGACTTGCTGGATTACACAATAATCGCCGTCGGTTGACAAACCCATCGGTCACCCATTGACCGGTATTAGTCAGGGAAGGAGGAACCGACATCGGTTAGGGCTAACCAATATCGGTTAAAGCTAACCGACATCGGTTGCTGTGCGTGCTTATTATAATTAAGTTGTGGGAATTAAATCTATCTTTAGTTGTCAAGGGAATATCTAATGGTTGTAATTGCATAGCTAAAGTTCCCTAAGATTATAGATGCATATATAAGCATAAAACTAGGGTTTTAAAAGGAGAATTCAATTTGAGAATTGAGAGAAGTTTCCTTTTGAGAGAAAAGAGAAATTTGTAGAGAAGAAAGTACAAAACATCCAAGAAGGTGTGGAAGATTACAAATCTTCATTGCATTTCCTCTGCGATAATAAATTGATCAAGCTTTCTTGGTGGACGTAGCCCACACTTTGGGTGAACCAAATTGAATCTTGTGTATTGTTTCTTCTTGTTTATTTTCGTATTGATTGTTTTTATGCTTAGATATAATAAATATATATGTACAACCGGTGTGCTAATCCCAACATGGACTTGATATTGGATTAAATGATGTGCTTAAACTTGGAAAGTGAATCTAAAGAGTAAGGCTTGGACTTGATATTGGATTGAACAATGTGCTTAAACTTGGAAAGTGAATCCAAAGAGTAAGGCTTGGACTTGATATTGGATTGAATGATATGCTTAAACTTGGAAAGTGAATCCAAAGAGTAAGGCTTAGACTTGATTCAATTCAATTTGGAATGGGTATTCAAAAGAGAAGAGTTTACAAATTTTGAAGAGAGTTTGATTTTGATGGAAATGGAATATGATGTGATTTAAGAGAAGAATGTGGAACACAAACTAATCTGACTCAAGTAATTTGGATAATAACATTATTATTGGATTTAGTTTGTCAAACTTCCTAGGGGTTAGTGAGAACTTTCACTCACCAAAGTCCCCGAACTTTCACTCACCAAAGTGGAATTTGTAAAGAAAATTTAAAATTACCAGCTTTAAGAAGCTAAAGTTGATCTTTCTTAAAGTACACATAGGGGTGCTTGGGGATTGTCAAGGATCAATAGAAAATATGCAAATCAACAACTCTTCAACACTCCACTCAACCGTAAATAACTAAACCTAGTCAACACCACTTGAGTAGTATGTTCATTTAGATCATTGGAACATGTACTCTTCCCTTCCAGTCATTTAGTATTTTACCTCAAACAAACACATTCAAATCGCTGCCCTAGATGGCTCAAAACATCATGAAAATAATAGTTAAGATCAAAGAAATAGTGCCATACAAATCTGGTGATCTATGGAGGTTCAAAACATACCTTCAAACATTCCATACTTTCCCAATGAAGTCGCTTATCCAAGGGAAAACACAACAACCTTATTCACACCAAATCCAGATCACAATCATGTCAAATACTATCACCGTATTGTCCGAAAGAGATCGCTGCAACAATGATCGGTTCTCGAATATTTATAGCCCCAAACATGCATTCAACTATTCAAACTCATTCCTAGATGGCGCTGCTGCATTGTTAGGAGGGAGATAGATCTATCAATTAACAAACATGAACTTCCAATAGAGATCGTGTCAAAGGAATAACAACAAACAACCGATAAAGTTCATATTTCTAAGCGCATGGATCTCATACCAAATCAAGCATATATATCGAGTCGTGTCATCCTTAGAATCGTATACAAACAACCCACAAATATAATAAGAGGAATCGTTGGGATTGGGGACCAATACACCAAGTCGATTTGCAATAATTTTTGTATTTGATGCCAAGAAAAACCAGCTATAAACCCACACGACCACCTAGTTAAATATGCATCCAAATCAATTCCAATACTCCACAAACAAGTCGCTAAAATCAAGATCAAGTAGATTTGCAAGCACACCAAAAATACTCCAATTTAATATCAAAAATCCAATTGCTACGTGGCGTCGTTCACATAAAAAAAGGGCAGATTTCAATAGTAAACTTCATCTAACAATTGTCCAAAGCCAAAGACATGGATCTCACAAATAAATACTTCAAATAAATCTCAAATCAACTTGATCCAACCTCCCACGCAAGAGAGAGAGAACATCAAAGGGCATGCATCCCAACTCCAAGCATGGAGTATCAAAATAAGTTCATCATAGCATAATCATAATAATGGTCCTAGCACTCCTTTTATAAGTAAGGAGGCACAAAATTCGAAAACCCTAGGAGAAGGAAAATATTAAATAAAAGCAGTTTGTCTTCCCTAGGTGTGGCGTCCCCTTTGCAAAGGGTGATTTTATAAATTAAAAGCCACCTAAATATTTATTTAATTAATTCCCCATTTAATTTTTATATTTTGGGAATTAAATTAAATAATCTTCATAATTAAATAATTAAATAATCAAATAATTATTGCTCCAGGCAATAATATTTAATTATTTATTAAAAATGTTCCCCTTGCACATCCCGAAGCCCACGAGGACGCATAGGCTAAGGGTCTTCAGAAAATGGGGACATTACAAACAAGAAGTGGTCGTGTTCGGCTCCACAAATTCAAGGCCTAGTATATAGTCATCAAGAACGACCTATCTTTCCATTGTTTTGTTTATAATCCACATTTTCAAAATGTCTTGACCATCGATCCAAAGACAAGTTTTAACAATGCATACAAGGTTATTCCCCTTTAGTGAATGCCTAGTGGCATAAATATGCCCAAAATTTTAAAATTTCTTCCATAAATGCCATCAGATTTACATTTGAAACCACACTTTGTAGTCTATTGGTTCAGACCAATCTTGAGAGTCTATCCTCATGACGAATGATAAGAACAACCTTCTCATTTCTTATTAGCACTTACATAAACAATAATTACCAAAGTATAATCTAAATTAAAAAACGTGTTGATAATAAGTAAATAGTAATGATTAATTTGGGGGTCTTAATAGGGAAAAATAGTTTAACTTCTTCTCATAATGTTATAGCTCTTAGTCCATCAGTAGATTCCACATGCCTTTTTAACCATTAAAACCCTTTTTAACGAGTAAATAAAATTACTTTACTGCAGGATTACCGTGGGTTTGAATGTTCTCAAATTGTTTGAAAGTATTTTACTGTTTGTTCTACATAGTAGAGAAATGGGGGCAGTGAAAAATATTTCTATAAATACAGACTTCAGAAGGGCAATCTGAGTCCCATAGTTCCCACAAAAACAAATATATCAAATTCTACATTCTATAAACTCTGAATAATGATATCAGGAACATGTATAGTAAATAAAACACAAGTCAAAGTAAAGTCATAAGTCTTTTTTTGAATATTTATAAGAATGGTTGGATCCGTAGTGTTGGGGTGTTTATGAATAAAACCAAAAAGTTTGAATCGATGCTTATTTCAGTGGGAGGGTCTGTTGGACCAAAGGGGCTGACCCTATCCCTCACGTAAGTTTGCATGGGGGCTTATGTGGCATGTGATGCATGGGGTTATGTGGCCTGTATCCTATACTAAAGTTGACCAATCTTCTTCCTCTGCCTCCGTTTCTCTATGCCTCCATTTGTCTCTGCGTTCTTTTCTGTCCAGCTATCATCTCTGTCAAATCAATAGCTGTGCCTCGGTTTGTCTCTGCGTCCTTTTCTGTCCAGCCATCATCTCTGTCAAATCAATAGCTATCAAGCAATAAATTTCTATTTCAAATTTTAAATTTTCCCACGCATAATGGCTGATTTGGGCGAAATTCGAAGGGTTTATGAAACATCAGAGCCCGGCCCGGAAGCCGGTCAGGATATGGCACGGGCTGTGTCTGCCATTGACAACCTATACAAAGAAGCTGAAGACCAACTGCAACAGCAGAAGCTGGTAGTGGTAGAGGAAACTCTTGAAGCCGGCCAGGAAATAAAACCAGATGTTAGAAGACTGCAGGATTGGGATGCAATAGCAAGCAGTTACAGCAACTACAGAGTCTGTAAGCTAATTCTCAGCCGTGATTACAGTAGTGTGAATGCACTAGTGGATGACTTGTTCTCTTCATTGGGAGATGTATTCTATTCTTCCCTGAAACGAGTACCTGATACGCTGATAAAGAGTTGCAGGAACTGGGCAGTCCAGTTTGAAGAGGACAAGATTTGGGAGGCCATTTACATTGCAGCAAAGGCTACTGGAGTGCACGAAAAGTGTAGCCTGGAGCTCAATTAATTTCAACCGTAACATGGATAGGTACCCACAAGCTTAGAGCTTGAATCTCTATATTGTTATGCTTCTTGTAGAATATCCAGCTTCAATATTTACAGATGTTAGAGGTTTGATTGTCATAAGATTTCGTAAGTTTTCTCAGCTATAAACTATGTTCAGCACCTCTTGATTGGTAGTATTTGATTGAAAAGAGATTATTACAAGTGTATTTGAACTCTGTTTTAATCATGTATTTTATAATGTGGCCATTCAATAGGAAAATTAGACATTTTCCTCCCAAGTGTAGAGGCTGTTTATGTGAAAATATAT
Source organism: Taxus wallichiana var. yunnanensis (assembly GCA_018340775.1). Lineage (NCBI taxonomy): Eukaryota > Viridiplantae > Streptophyta > Pinopsida > Cupressales > Taxaceae > Taxus > Taxus wallichiana. The sequence continues at coordinate 628,015,274 of CM031234.1, forward strand.
TTGAATGCTCAGAGAGTCTGTCATCTACAAGAATATTAAATTAAACGAATGTTGGAATTGTTTTTATGGCAAGCTCTTTATTCATATTATCAGAGAGTACTTTGAGGGCAAACCATGCTATCCTCGTTAATGTTTGTAATTCAATTTTCAATTTAAATCGTGTTTCTCAACACAAATTAAGCATGTTTAATGGAAAAACTATAACTGGTGCATTGAAAAAATCATAACCTGTGGGGGCGGCTATATAATTGTGCTTCTGCATCTTTCCGGGAAATGGTTGTATTTTCTTGCATCTTTTCATGATCACATAACTTCAATTAGCACGGTAACTCTTCTGTACCCAACTTTTCCCAAAGTTGATTGCGATGTCCAACATCAAATTAAACTCTAGTAAAAATAGATTGAACTTCCAATAGTTTCAAAAAACAAAGTTCTTATAAGTTATCCATCTCTTTTTTTGTTTGTTTATTGACGGGATGTTTGTGGATTTTGTAGAATTTAATTGAAGGTGACAAGTTTCATTGTGTCAGACCACCCTCTGTTTAAAATAATAAATAGCTAATGTTAATGTTGCGAGCCTAACCACAAAAATTGACTAGCTTTGACTCTCTAATTTCTGCCTCATTATTGAATATTTTTGGATTGAATATTTAATTTAATTTAATTTAAAAATTAATGTCCAGAAATAACTAAAAATATGACACTTATTTTTTTTAACCAAAATACTAACCAAAAAAAAATTAACAACACATTAAGTTGTTACATTTTAACTTTCTAAATACAACTCAACCCTCTATTTGGTTGTCATGTGCTAGATGCAATGTGTGTGATTCTAATTAGACAATGTCTTCAACGTAAATATTAGTTATCTTCCCCATAATTACTAATGTGCAAAAAACATGAATTGAGGCATGATAACTTACACACACTGTTACTGCTCACCCATATTATGAATTTTCACCATAGTGAATTAAAATACGGATTATGTGAATTAGAAATTATTATTTAGTAAATAAATAAACTATTAATCTTGAACCTCTTCGTGTGCATATATATTTTACATTAACAATGCATTAACAATAATTATGTACATTTTGATTTTAAAAAAACATTTATATCAGTAAAGGTGATTTTATTGTATGAAAATATTTTTTTATATTTTAGGAATATAAAAAGTAATGAGTAGGTTTGGATCTAATATTATATCATGTAGTTTTATGGATAGTTTTCAAAAATAGTAATGTCAATAATACCTGGAAAATTTAACATAAGTAGATAAAATACCTACATAGAATTTTTAAAATTAACTTAGAACTATAATACATTATATTTCAGTTATAGGAAAAAATGAAGATTTGATTGATGAAGTTATTTGTCTATAAATCTTACGATATAAATTATGATACACAAATTATATGGTGAATATACAGAAAACATTTTTACTTCAATTGACCCAAAATTTCCAAGAATGATTTGTAAAAATGTGAAATTTGTGGTATCATGTTTTGAGGAACTTACATTATTAAGGAATTATGATATATGTTTGGAAATAGTGTGTTGAAGAAAACAAATGTATAATAAAAATAAAACCGACACGAAATCCTATGTAGCTCATGTTTTAGCAAAATATCATCACTTGCAAGAAAACTAACTCAATGAATTCATAGAGCTTGATTATTTTTGAGATGCACGAGTACTTTTAAAGAGACAAGTTTTATGTATCTTTTGGTACTAGTATGTTGAACCCAAGATTATATACTTTATTTCTTGTTTTCTCAACAAACAAAAACTCTCATATAATTTCCTTGAAATCAATCTACCTATACAAATTCAAATATCTTGGTTGTTTCGAAGATGCATGATTTATTTAAAGAGAAAATTTCATTGTATATTTTAATAATATGTTAAAACTGAGATCATATACATTATTTTCTATTTTCTCAACTAATAACAACTCTCATGTTTTTTCGCACTTGTAGAATACAATTAGAGCCTTAAACCGATAATTGCAATTAACTTTTAAAATGTAAGGAACGTCTCTCTTCATAGGAGTGTCATATCCATTTTCATTACAAATCCTTGATGAAACACCGTATGTGGAAAATACTATTAATATCTTATTCGAAAGGAATCTTTCATTTTTATAAAGTAAGTCATAATAAAGTAAACAACAATTTTAAAACTGCATTAAAAACATCACCGAACATTGCCACATCATACATTATATAACTGATGGTGCTATCAATTCGAACCCGGTGTGTACTTTCCCTTATGGGTGATGAATGACTCCAACGTTTGTAATAACTTGTTGGAAATGATGTCCGCTGACATTCCCCTTTAATAAAATCATCTACTCATCCAACTTCTATCCATGCAACAAAATCCCCTTCCACTCCACGGTTATCTTTAACTTTGCTCCAAACAACATCTAATGCAGAGAACAGTCCTTCCGGAGGACATTGGATAGGAATGTCTAACAAGCGCTTCCACTTTGAGTCTCTCTGATTATACATTGATGTTAATAACACTACAAATTATTAAAATTTGGAAAAAAAATGCCCAAGCTAACACACTATACAATTAGACAATAACACTAACCATTCTATATTTATAATATAGCTGATGCTAAAATGATAGGACCTGCCTGCATTCACAAATGTTCAATATGTTAAAGAAATTGAGGATCATTATTAAAAAAATTCAGGTCAAAAAAAAAAGTAAAAACGACATCAATAATCTCATAAAAACGACATCATACATATATAAGATTAGACAATAGAACGTGACATGCTCGTTGAGGAGGATCTACCGAGCTAAGAGGTACACCAACTGTAATGAATATAGCTTCTAAGAATATCGTTTTCCACCGTTTAGCCCGGGTGACAACGTAATGCGTTGTCGTCGTGTCGAAATTAAATTGTGAGAGGATGAACTGGAAAGTATTCTAGTTTAATTGAATCAAACAACTTCTAATAGAGTATTCGCGCTAAACAATCTTTATAAATGCAGGTCGTCAAAGAAACAACGTATTACGTTGAGAAACCACCTTCTTAGATATAGATCCTGTTGGCGCACCAAGATCTTAAATTATAGTTTTATACAGTACACCATGTACCTCACGGAACCTAGTAATGAGTCAGGTCATCGTTATCGCGGGCAACAACGTAATGTGTTGTTAAATTGCTGTACTCATAGTAGCTCGGAGTTAAAAGGTAAATGTGGACAGTTAGGGCAGTCAGCGACCTTACTAAAAGTACTTGTCATTGGGTCATGTATGCTTGGAAGTCGACTTCAATGCTTGATTGCTCGAAAAGACACCAACATTGAGGGCACGGTGGTAGAGAAGAACAACAACATGAATATGAGAACGTGACATGCTCGTTGAGGAGGATCTACCGAGCTAAGAGGTACACCAACTGTAATGAATATAGCTTCTAAGAATATCGTTTTCCACCGTTTAGCCAAGGTGACAACGTAATGCGTTGTCGTCGTGTCGAAATTAAATTGTGAGAGCATGAACTAGAAAGTATTCCAGTTTAATTGAATCAAACAACTTCTAATAGAGTATTCAGCGCTAAACAATCTTTATAAATGCAGGTCGTCAAAGAAACAACGTATTACGTTGAGAAACCACCTTCTTAGATATAGATCCTGTTGGCGCACCAAGATCTTAAATTATAGTTTTATACAGTACACCATGTACCTCACGGAGCCTAATGTAGTCAAGTCATCGTTATCGCGGGCAACAACGTAATGTGTTGTTAAATTGTTTGTACTCATAGTAGCTCGAGTTAAAAGGTAAATGTGACATTAGGGCAGTCAATGACCTTACTAAAAGTACTTGTCATTGGTGTATGCTTGGAAGTCGACTTCAATGCTTGATTGCTCGAAAAGACAGTGTATGCATACAAAGAAAGATTGAGGGCACGGTGGTAGAGAAGAACAACAACATGAATATGAGAACGTGACATGCTCGTTGAGGAGAATCTACCGAGCTAAAAGGTACACCAATTGTAATGAATATAGCTTCTAAGAATATCGTTTTCCACCGTTTAGCCCGGGTGACAACGTAATGCGTTGTCGTCGTGTCGAAACTAAATTGTGAGAGGATGAACTGGAAAGTATTCCGGTTTAATTGAATCAAACAACTTCTAATAGAGTATTCAGCGCTAAACAATCTTTATAAATGCAAGTCGTCAAAGAAACAACGTATTACGTTGAGAAACCACCTTCTTAGATATAGATCCTGTTGGCCCACCAAGATCTTAAATTATAGTTTTATACAGTACACCATGTACCTCACGGAGCCTAATAACGAGTCAGGTCATCGTTATCGCGGGCAACAACGTAATGTGTTGTTAAATTGTTGTACTCATAGTAGCTCGGAGTTAAAAGGTAAATGTGGACAGTTAGGGCAGTCAACGACCTTACTAAAAGTACTTGTCATTGGTTGTATGCTTGGAAGTCAGACTTCAATGCTGATTGCTCGAAAAGACAGGTGTATGCATACAAAGAAAGATTGAGGGCACGGTGGTAGAGAAGAACAACAACATGAATATGAGAACGTGACATGCTCGTTGAGGACGATCTACCGAGCTAAGAGGTACACCAACTGTAATGAATATAGCTTCTAAGAATATCGTTTTCCACCGTTTAGCCCGGGTGACAACGTAATGCATTATCGTCGTGTCGAAATTAAATTGTGAGAGGATGAACTGGAAAGTATTCCAGTTTAATTGAATCAAACAACTTCTAATAGAGTATTTAGCGCTAAACAATCTTTATAAATGCAAATGTCGAAAGAAACAACGTATTACGTTGAGAAACCACCTTCTTAGATATAGATCCTGTTGGCACACCAAGATCTTAAATTATAGTTTTATACAGTACACCATGTACCTCACGGAGCCTAGTAACGAGTCAGGTCATCGTTATCGCGGGCAACAACGTAATGTGTTGTTAAATTGCTGTACTCATAGTAGCTCGAGTTAAAAGGTAAATGTGGACGCCAGTTAGGGCGTCAATGACCTTACTAAAAGTACTTTTCATTGGTTGTATGCTTGGAAGTCGACTTCAATGCTTGATTGCTCGAAAAGACAGTGTATGCATACAAAGAAAGATTGAGGGCACGGTGGTAGAGAAGAACAACAACATGAATATGAGAACATGACATGCTCGTTGAGGAGGATCTACCGAGCTAAGAGGTACACCAAGCGTAATGAATATAGCTTCTAAGAATATCGTTTTCCACCGTTTAGCTTTGGGGTGACAACGTAATGCGTTGTCGTCGTGTCGAAATTAAATTGTGAGAGGATGAACTGGAAAGTATTCTAGTTTAATTGAATCAAACAACTTCTAATAGAGTATTCAGCGCTAAACAATCTTTATAAATGCAGTTGTCAAAGAAACAACGTATTACGTTGAGAAACCACCTTCTTAGATATAGATCCCGTTGGCCACCAAGATCTTAAATTATAGTTTTATACGATACACATGTACCTCACGGAGCCTAATGAACGAGTCGGGTCATCGTTATCGCGGCAACAACGTAATGTGTTGTTAAATTGTTGTACTCATAGTAGCTCGGAGTTAAAAGGTAAATGTGGACAGTTAGGGCAGTCAACGACCTTACTAAAAGTACTTGTCATTGGCTGTATGCTTGGAAGTCAGACTTCAATGCTGATTGCTCGAAAAGACAGGTGTATGCATACAAAGAAAGATTGAGGGCACGGTGGTAGAGAAGAACAACAACATGAATATGAGAACGTGACATGCTCGTTGAGGAGGATCTACCGAGCTAAGAGGTACACCAACTGTAATGAATATAGCTTCTAAGAATATCATTTTCCACCGTTTAGCCCGGGTGACAACGTAATGCGTTGTCGTCGTGTCGAAATTAAATTGTGAGAGGATGAACTGGAAAGTATTCCAGTTTAATTGAATCAAACAACTTCTAATAGAGTATTCAGCGCTAAACAATCTTTATAAATGCAAGTCGTCAAAGAAACAACGTATTACGTTGAGAAACCACCTTCTTAGATATAGATCCTGTTGGCGCACCAAGATCTTAAATTATAGTTTTATACAGTACACCATGTACCTCACGGAGCCTAGTAACGAGTCAGGTCATCGTTATCGCGGGCAACAACGTAATGTGTTGTTAAATTGCTGTACTCATAGTAGCTCGGAGTTAAAAGGTAAATGTGGACAGTTAGGGCAGTCAGCGACCTTACTAAAAGTACTTGTCATTGGCTATATGCTTGGAAGTCAGACTTCAATGCTGATTGCTCGAAAAGACAGGGTATGCATACAAAGAAAGATTGAGGGCACGGTGGTAGAGAAGAACAACAACATGAATATGAGAACGTGACATGCTCGTTGAGGAGGATCTACCGAGCTAAGAGGTACACCAACTGTAATGAATATAGCTTCTAAGAATATCGTTTTCCACCGTTTAGCTCGGGTGACAACGTAATGCGTTGTGGTCGTGTCGAAATTAAATTGTGAGAGGATGAACTGGAAAGTATTCCAATTTAATTGAATCAAACAACTTCTAATAGAGTATTCAGCGCTAAACAATCTTTATAAATGCAGGTCGTCAAAGAAACAACGTATTACGTTGAGAAACCACCTTCTTAGATATAGATCCTGTTGGCGCACCAAGATCTTAAATTATAGTTTTATACAGTACACCATGTACCTTACGGAGCCTAGTAACGAGTCAGGTCATCGTTATCGCGGGCAACAACGTAATGTGTTGTTAAATTGTTGTACTCATAGTAGCTCGGAGTTAAAAGGTAAATGTGGATAGATTAGAGGGCGATCAATGACTTACTAAAAGTACTTTTCATTGGTTTGTATGCTTGGAAGTAAGACTTCAATGCTGATTGCTCGAAAAGACAGGTATGCATAAAAGAAAGATTGAGGGCACGGTGGTAGAGAAGAACAACAACATGAATATTGTTTTCAATATGCTCCATTTCAAAGTATCTTTCAAATATATATTGAATGCTACCACTTAAATTATAGTCATTAAACTATTTACTCCACTTTTTGGCGCCACTGTGACATTAATTTTTTTATTATTTTTACATAAATGATTTATTTAAGTATGAAAAAAAGAAAGTATTTCATTCAGTTTATGGAAGTCAAGGAGATTTCTAAGGTTGGTTATGGAAGTTGAAGGAGATTTTATAAAGGAGATTATTGCTCATGACGTTGGAAAATTTGGAAATAATCTGTTGCATTGCAAATCAAGATAAGAACATTATATTTTTAAAATCCATGATAAGTTCAACTCATCTTGTTTATTAATTTATTAAGTTTTTAACTACTTTCCAGTCATCTATCAAAGTTAAAGGAATAACAATTACAGTTAGTGTTTGCAAGATTTATTTGAAACAAGGCTAATTGAAAACAAAGAAATTATAAGTCAATGGTAATTGATTCTTATATCTAATATTCAAGGTAAGATTTTTCCCGAGAGTTTTTGTTACAACAATACAACAACATATTATGTTGTCGCCAATAAGGGGAAGAACAACAACATGAATATGAGAACGTGAATGATGGAATACGTTATATTTACGAGCTATGGTCATTATAGTGTATAAAACTATGATGCCACATTCTTATGTGCCTACGGGATGTATATAAAAGTAGGTTGTTTTCCCATGTAATACGTTGTTGCACACAGACATGAAGTTCTAAAGATTTTTTTGCACATCATAGTATTATGAAACAATTCAAATTTGTTTCATTATATTACTTTAAAATAATTTCAAATCCTTTCCCTCCTACTATGAGTTCGTTGAATTTAACAACACATTACGTTGTTGCCATGCGATAACGATGCCAAGACTCTTACTTATACTCCATAAGGTACATGGTGTACCTCATATAAAACTATAATTTAAGATCTTGGTGGGCCATCGTTATCGCGGATCTATATCTAAGAATGTGGTTTCTCAACGTAATACGTTGTTTCTTTGGAGACCTACATTTATAAAGATTGTTTAGCGCTGAATACTCTATTAAAGTTGTTTGATTCAATTAATTCTGGAATACTTTCCAGCTCATCCTCTCACAATTTAATTTCGACACGACGACAACGCATTACGTTGTCACCGAGGCACGGTGGTGAAAACGATATTCTTAGAAGCTATATTCATTTTCAATATGGTGTACCTCTTAAAGCTCTAGATCCTCCTCATATTGAGCATGTCACGTTCTCATATTCATGTTGTTGTTCTTCTCTACCACCGTGCCCTCATCTTTCTTTTATATGCATACACTGTCTTTTAAGTATTAAAAGAAACAATCATATTTCATCGACTTCCAAGCATACGTTGAAGGACAAGTACTTTTAGTAAGGTCATTGGCTATGAAGTTGAAGGAGATTTACCTTTTAACTCCGAGCTACTATGAGTACAAAATTTGAAATTTAACAACACATTACGTTGTTGCCGCGCGATAACGATGACACTATATTTTTTAAAATCAAGTGATAAGTACATGGTGTATCTTGTATAAAACTATAATTTAAGATCTTGGTGAACTATCTATATCTATCTATCAGAAGGTGGTTTCTCAACGTAATAATTGTTTCTTTGATGACCTACATTTATAAAGATTGTTTAGCGTTGAATACTCTATTATAAGTTGTTTGATTCAATTAAATCTAATACTTTCGAAGATTCATCCTCTCACAATTTAATTTACGACAATACGACAACGCATTACGTTGTCACCCAATCTAAATGGTGGAAACGATATTCTTAGAAGCTATATTCATTATAGTGTATAAAACTTGGTGTACCTCTTAGCTCGGTAGATCCTCCTCAACGAGCATGTCACGTTCTCATATTCATGTTGTTGTTCTTCTCTACCACGTGCCCTCAATCTTTCTTTGATGCATACACTGTTTTTCGAGCAATCATCATTGAAGTCGACTTCCAAGCATACACCCAATGAAAGTACTTTTTAGTAAGGTACTTTAAAATAATTTCACATTTACCTTTTAACTCCGAGCTACTATGAGTACAGCAATTTAACAACACATTACGTTGTTGCCCGCGATAACGATGACCTGACTCGTTACTAGGCTCCATAAGGTACATGGTGTACTGTATAAAACTATAATTTAAGATCTTGGTGCGCCAACAGGATCTATATCTAAGAAGGTGGTTTCTCAACGTAATACGTTGTTTCTTTGACGACCTGCATTTATAAAGATTGTTTAGCACTGAATACTCTATTAGAAGTTGTTTGATTCAATTAAACTGGAATACTTTCCAGTTCATCCTCTCACAATTTAATTTCGACACGACGACAACGCATTACGTTGTCACCCGGGCTAAACGGTGGAAAACGATATTCTTAGAAGCTATATTCATTATAGTTGGTGTACCTCTTAGCTCGGTAGATCCTCCTCAAGGAGCATGTCACGTTCTCATATTCATGTTGTTGTTCTTCTCTACCACCGTGCCCTCAATCTTTCTTTGTATGCATACACCTGTCTTTTCGAGCAATCAGCATTGAAGTCTGACTTCCAAGCATACAGCCAATGACAAGTACTTTTAGTAAGGTCGCTGACTGCCCTAACTGTCCACATTTACCTTTTAACTCCGAGCTACTATGAGTACAGCAATTTAACAACACATTACGTTGTTGCCCGCGATAACGATGACCTGACTCGTTACTAGGCTCCGTGAGGTACATGGTGTACTGTATAAAACTATAATTTAAGATCTTGGTGTGCCAACAGGATCTATATCTAAGAAGGTGGTTTCTCAACGTAATACGTTGTTTCTTTGACGACCTACATTTATAAAGATTGTTTAGCGCTGAATACTCTATTAGAAGTTGTTTGATTCAATTAAACTGGAATACTTTCCAGTTCATCCTCTCACAATTTAATTTCGACACGACGACAACGCATTACGTTGTCACCCGGGCTAAACGGTGGAAAACGATATTCTTAGAAGCTATATTCATTATAGTTGGTGTACCTCTTAGCTCGGTAGATCCTCCTCAACGAGCATGTCACGTTCTCATATTCATGTTGTTGTTCTTCTCTACCACCGTGCCCTCAATCTTTCTTTGTATGCATACACCTGTCTTTTCGAGCAATCAGCATTGAAGTCTGACTTCCAAGCATACAGCCAATGACAAGTACTTTTAGTAAGGTTGATGACTACCCTACAGTCAATAGGATTGCTAACCGTAACAAGTATAATACATCAAGGGACCAGAAAAAAAAGAAAGGATCTTAGGATATGGAAATGTATATGGAATTTAGAATCTCATTAAGGTCTAGGGATTTACCATAACTCGAAATTTTAAAACAAGTAATACTGGAATAGTTGGACAATGTGTTGGTTGTCTTATGGTCTAGTGGCAAGATGGGCCACCTTATATACAAATAATTTGAGTACAATTCCTGATGAGCATGCTCCTTGAAGTCACACTAGATAAAGAGCACATTTCCCAATGACCTTGACGACCACAATTGTGGCAATCATACATTGACATCAAGCCCAAAGGAAAGTCCTGGGTGATACTAGTGTCTTAGGAAGAATCGATACCCCTTTTTCATGTATTATACACTTCAGGCAAAGCCCATGTTTGAACATAATGAACCTTTTGCGTAAAAAACATAAACAAAAGCACTCGTTCATTTGCATAAATTCCCAAGGCTCTATAGAACCATTCCAAACACCTTCTACCAATAAATATTCTTAGTTAATGCCAACCTTCAGAAATCTCCTTCAACTTCCATAAAACTGAATGAAATATGACTACTGTTCTTTTTTGCAATACTTAAATAAATCATGGCTATTATGGCCTAAGTTTATATATGCCTATATAAGCATGAAATTTAGGGTTAGAAAGAGAATTAAGAGAAAGATTGAATTAGATCCTTGATTCTCCTAGATTGAGAGGATGGAGAAGAAGAAGAGAAAGAAATAATATGTTACATGAAGACAGAGTCCCCATGGAGAGGAGCTAGACAGAAGGAAATAACAGGTACATCTAAATTGTGAGAAGAGGGTAACATCTTCTACTGTATTTCCTTTGTATAGTTATTGTCTCATTGTAATGGCTTGCATAGTATGCAAAGCGCACATATTTTCTTCTTGTAGATCCACATGTTGGTGAGATCTTGTATTATAGATCCATGTAGATCTAGTCTTGTATTGTAGATCCATGAGATCATATTGTATTGTTAATCCATGTAGATCTAGATATTGTAGAGGAGGTTGTCTTCATGTTTGGACAGGTTATGCGGTGATGGACAGACATACTTACTTCTTGGTGCACAGTCATAGTTGCGCATATGGTAGACCCATGTGAGAGGTCTTGTTGCAGATCCACAGGGAACTTGGTAGCAGTTAAGAGATGCAATAGTAGCTGATTATGTGAGATCTGCAGGTGGTGTTTAAAGGCACGGTTGTAGTGCACTCATGGAGATCCGTTTAGAGATCTAGAGGAGAGGAGATACTCTTGGAGAGATGCATTTTATTCTTGTATTAAAGAGTTGGTTTGTACTCTTGTTTTATTATATATATGATATCTTTATATTTGGTGGACATAGCCCACACTGGATGAACCATGGTACATGTTGTGTTATGTGTGTGTACTTTTGTGTGATTTGGATTTTTCTAGTTTATACTTCCACTGCTGTAGATTTTTGGGAATTGTTTAGATCCTGTGTGAATGATTTTGTTTGTTATTAAATCATAGCACTATTCTACAGTCCTGAATTCCCAACAACTGGTATCAGAGCTTAGTTGGCTTGGTTATTTCAGAGCAAGGTTTTGCTTCATTATATTGTTAGTGTTTTACTGACAGGTGTATGAGAGCAAAATTTGTTTTACCTAATGAGAAGATCACAGGAAGAGATTCAATCTCAAGTGGGAGCTGGAAGAGTAAGGTTGCTGGAAATTACAATGAACGGTGTCGGTTAAGTGGTAATTGGCGTCGGTAGGGTGAGCGTGGTCAATTACTGGGCAACCTAGTTTTAAGTAGAAAATCACAGATGTGAAGTATTGAGAAGATGCATGGAATGCATCTTGGTTGCTGAGGTGTCCTTGGTTCTTGGAGGCACAAACATGTTGGTCAAATTGTAGATCTTGTTATTGAGGTATGGTTTTATCTTGGTATTGCAGTGATTATATTATTTTGGTTGCACATGCATGTTTGGGATTACGAGATCTAGATATGAGAATGAGATGAAGGAGCAGATTATGCATTCTTTGGTGCAGTTAGATGCATGGGATTCATTAGAAAATCTAAATATAGTAGCACAGAATGAAGATGGGGTTTCCATCGAGAAAAAATCTTCTTCGATTGAAGATGCGGTTGAGTATCTTGGTGTTGGTAAAGTGATGTGTTTCATCTTGATGCAGTTTTATTACATGTATTATTGATGTTAATTTTTTGTGCAAGGTTGGGTGATTCTTGAAATGAATGGCTCAACACAACTATCGGATTTGGTCAGAGTAGGCACCTGGTTTGGTGACCTATGCCAATTTGTGGCATTGTGTTAGTTTCAGCAGCACTGATGTTGGTCAGGGAACCAACATCGGTCCACGAGAAACTAACAATCTTGAGTCAACAAACTATGGTCGGTCTCTGAGACAACAAGTTTGCACAGGGTTTCTTATAGTAGAAGAGGGCATGGTTGGTTTAGTGTCCTTTTTTGGGAGGATTGAGTTTTTGACATAGTGTGTACATGTAAAAAAATGCAGATCACTTCATGGTTTGGATCAGAAAGAGGACAGAGTTTTCTTGGTTACTCCAGTGAGACTTTGGGTCAAGTATCTCTATATGGTTCATGTTTTATTTCTTTCATTTGGAGCAACATATATTATGTTTTGATAGTGTGCACATATTTACAACATGTATTTGGTGTTGTTTGACTTTTATTTCCCGGTTGTGTGGAATCTTGAGGACAAGGATATCTAGTCTAAGGATGATATCCTCAATGGAAATTCATAGTTAGACACAGTTGCAGATAACGAAAGATGTTGAGTACACATGATGAAAAGAAGTTGATTCACCTACTTCACAAGAAGTCCAAACTTCTGTGATGTAGAAGTATTCTTTGATAAGAAGGCAATGCATTTATATTTTCTTTCATCTGATTTTATTTCTCACTGACATATTAGCTTTTGAGCTTGGTGTTAGAGGCAGTGCAGAGAATTTCGTGTTCAGTTGGAGAAAGCCATGGTTGTTGGCATTGCAGGATTAGATACATGATGCACATGTAGAGTGAGAGGAGATTGCTACTATTTAGAGTGGCAGAGGCACTAGTTGGTTTTGGAGAGCAGTCACGGATTTGTAGGTATATTGAGCTTATTGCTTTGTGATGTCACTTCTAGATTATTTTGTGGTGCTTGGATATTCCTTAGGGATGGAAGTTGATGGTTGATTTAGCTGGTTTTAGATGATAGAGCAATTTTTAAAGTATGAAGGATGAAAAAGGAGAAAATATGACTGTTACAGAGACCGGTGTCGGTTATAGTTAATCGTGGTCGATCAGTAGTGACCAAGAGTGTCGGTTAGGGGAAACCGTGGTCGATTTGGTCACAGGTTTGACAACAATGTTTATTAACCATTTTTTGATGGTGCCCTTGTTTTGTTTTCATCTTGGTTGGTTTGTGCAGTATGTTGATGACATGTATGCTGGTATTTGCATTATTTATTAGTAACATGGTTTAACATGGTTGTTGTTATTGACATTGATGAGCACAAGATTCATATTCAGCTTTAGAGTTAGTCGGTGAGAGACTTAGATATTCTGGAGAGCGTGATGATATGGATAGATGTATAGGTGAGTTTATACATGTGGATAGATTCAATTTTGTGAGTCTATGATGATGCAGATGTTTGATTTGCACATGGATGCCTATGAACACGGTTTAGATGCCTTGAGTAAGAGTAGGGGATGTTTGTATTTCCTCTTGTTACTATGTTAATCCTTGATAGATATGATATCTACAGGTGAATGTCTTGGGCATGCTAGTTGTTTATGTAGGGTTGGATTTGTAGAATGCGGTATTTTGATTCTTTGAGTTGTGCAGGTGTTGTGGAGTAATTAACCACGGGTTGCATGTAGAACTCATTTGGGCTATCTTGATCCATGATCTTGTTATGCTTACGCATATTCTAGTTTGGCTTGTCTATGGTCAGTTGCATTTGTGGTTTCATGGAGACATGGATAGATGGATGTAGAACATGGTTGGTTTTATAGGTATGGCTATGGTTGTAGTCAAAGCTCAGTAATTCAGTTTGAGTGGGAACTTTTGTAGGTGTGTTAGTCATGATGGCTTGGTTGCATGAGGAGCTTGGTTGGCTTGATTTCATAATACCAACAATTGGTATGGTGTTACGATTCAATGGGAGCTTGAGGCTTGGTGTCACGGATCAGTTGTAGCTTCATGCAGGTTTGGTAAGTCATGGTTTTATCATCTTGGTTTGAGAAGATAGTTTGATCTTCTTGGTTTCATTTGAGAGAGTTGTTGATATAAAGAAAAGATGGTTTTCATGGTGTGTAGAGGACGGTGATGTATAGGTACAAGTACAGAGGTTAAGAAATTTATCTCCAAGTGGGAGATTGTTAGGATTGTGGAGTTAAATTGCTTCATACATAGCATGGTTTACACTGCTAGTTTACACGATGGCAAAATCGGTCGACATATTAACCGGCATCGGTTACTGTGTAAACCAGCGAAGTTTTAAACCATGCTATCTGTGAAGCAATTTAACTCCACAATCCTAACAATCTCCCACTTGGAGATAAATTTAGCATATTAACCGCTATTGGTCAGAATAAGAACCGCCATCGATCCGTGGAGTAATCACAGCCGGATACTGGATACCTGTGCGTGAAAGTTTATATTTAACTCATGTGAATTGGGTTTAACTTTATTATAAAGTTGATCTAAAGGTTGTAAATGCATGGCTATTGTGCCCTAAGTTTATATATGCCTATATAAGCATGAAAGTTAGGGTTAGAAAGAGAATTAAGAGAAATATTGAATTAGATCCTTGATTCTCCTAGATTGAGAGGATGGAGAAGAAGAAGAGAAAGAAAGAACAAGTTACATGAAGACAGAGTCTCCATGGAGAGGAGCTGGATAGAAGGAAATAACAGGTACATTTGAATGGTGAGAAGAGGGTAACATCTTCTACTATATTTTCTTTGTATAGTTATTGTCTCATTGTAATGGCTTGCATAGTATGCAAAGCACACATATTTTCTTCTTGTAGATCCACTTGTTGGTGATATCTTGTGTTATAGATCCATGCAGATCTAGTCTTGTATTGTAGATCCATGAGATCATATTGTATTGTTAATCCATGTAGATCTAGATATTGTAGAGGAGGTTGTCTTCATGTTTGCACATGTTATGCAGTGATTGAAAGACAGACTTACTTCTTGGTGCACAATCATAGTTGTGCATATGGTAGACCCATGTGAGAGGTCTTGTTGCAGATCCACAGAGAACTTGGTAGCAGGTAAGAGATGCAGTAGTTCCTGGTTAGGTGAGATCTGCTAGTGCTGTTTGGAGGCACAGTTGTAGTGCACTCATGTAGATCCGTTTAGAGATCTGGAGGAGAGGAGATACTCTTGGAGAGATGCATTTTACTCTTGTATTAAAGAGTTGGTTTGTACTCTTGTTGTATTATTTATATGATATCTCTATCTTTGGTGGATGTAGCTCATACTGGGTGAACCACGGTACATGCTGTGTTATGTGTGTGTACTTTTGTGTGATTTGGATTATTCTAGTTTATACTTCCACTGCTGTAGATTTTGGGGAATTGTTTAGATCCTGTGTGCATGATTTTGTTTGTTATTAAATCATAGCACTATTCCGCAGTCCCAATTTCCCAACAAATATAATGTATTTGAAATTGAAGCACACTAGTATGCGTTAATATTCCAATAAAATATTTAAAAGGATAATCTTGGGATTTACGCAATCATTAATGTTTTCATCGCATATGCATCTTATGCGAAACTAGTAAGAGTGACCAATGTAGAGAAAACCTATTGAGAAATGACATGCTCATGGTTAAGACAAAGATTAGTTATTTTGGGTTGTGTGCCCAAGCGGGAAAGGGCTAGGAGTTGGTAGGGTTTGACATGGGGGTTTAAAGTAGCGACCATTGTTTTGCCTAAATAGGTAGTTATTGTGAAGGTTCGATTTTTCCTTATTTGCTGAAAAACCCAAAAGGACCTTCAATTAGTTCACCTCAATAATTCTACACAATGAAAAGAGTGAGAATTGAAATTTTATTTCTTAGATGTAAATGCTTTGAATCTATTGAATTTAAGGAAATAACAAGGAACACTTAAGTATGTTCACCATAAGTATGTTAATCAAAGCCAATAAATTCCACAAAAGAATCATTTGACACTTGATCATGGGTATTAAGGTTGAAACAGGTTGCCTATAACAATGCTTGTTGGAAATAGAATGTATTTGGAAGTGAAGCACACTAGCATGAGTTAATATTCCAATAAAATATTTAAAACAAAAAAGTGAAATAATTATAATAATGTGAAATTATAAAACTCGTGAAAATAATTTCAAAATACATTAACGAGGCATATATGACTTAAGGCAATAAGATATATCCAAATAACAAAAGTGAAGTTTGACCTTGAAAAATGCGAGTTGACATTTTCAAACCATCACAAAATTCATTTATTCCTTTCTTTCTCCCTTTTAAATACGCTATAAACCACCATTGTTTTCTAGAAGTTAATTGAATAGATATTTAAAGTTATTTTTAAATAAAAAAGTAACTAGATTCATATTATAACGGTAGATGCCAAACTCTAAACAAGGTCGAAAATACCAAAGTCAAAGACAAGAAGTAAAAACTGAAACAAAACCAGTAAAAAATGACATATTGCACATGAGTGATAGAAAGTTGTACATGAAATAAGGGATGTCAAACGAGTCTATCCCTCTTGCAAGTTCATATATTTTATGTTAATTGGGTAAATAGTATTTACTATTAGTCGTCATTAATTTGGACGGAAAAGATAACACCATGTTATATCTAAAAATGTAACAACTTAATGTGTTGTTAATTTTTTTTTTTGTTAGTATTTTGGTTAAAAAAATAAGTGTCATATTTTTAGTTATTTCTGGACATTAATTTTTAAATTAAATTAAATTAAATATTCAATCCAAAAATATTCAATAATGAGGCAGAAATTAGAGAGTCAAAGCTAGTCAATTTTTGTGGTTAGGCTCATAACATTAACATTAGCTATTTATTATTTTAAACAGAGGGTGGTCTGACACAATGAAACTTGTCACCTTCAATTAGATTCTACAAAATCCACAAACATCCCGTCAATAAACAAACAAAAAAAGAGATGGATAACTTATAAGAACTTTGTTTTTTGAAACTATTGGAAGTTCAATCTATTTTTACTAGAGTTTAATTTGATGTTGGACATCGCAATCAACTTTGGGAAAAGTTGGGTACAGAAGAGTTACCGTGCTAATTGAAGTTATGTGATCATGAAAAGATGCAAGAAAATACAACCATTTCCCGGAAAGATGCAGAAGCACAATTATATAGCCGCCCCCACAGGTTATGATTTTTTTTCAATGCACCAGTTATAGTTTTTTCCATTAAACATGCTTAATTTGTGTTGAGAAACACGATTTAAATTGAAAATTGAATTACAAACATTAACGAGGATAGCATGGTTTGCCCTCAAAGTACTCTCTGATAATATGAATAAAGAGCTTGCCATAAAAACAATTCCAACATTCGTTTAATTTAATATTCTTGTAGATGACAGACTCTCTGAGCATTCAAATATATTTTCACATAAACAGCCTCTACACTTGGGAGGAAAATGTCTAATTTTCCTATTGAATGGCCACATTATAAAATACATGATTAAAACAGAGTTCAAATATACTTGTAATAATCTCTTTTCAATCAAATACTACCAATCAAGAGGTGCTGAACATAGTTTATAGCTGAGAAAACTTACGAAATCTTATGACAATCAAACCTCTAACATCTGTAAATATTGAAGCTGGATATTCTACAAGAAGCATAACAATATAGAGATTCAAGCTCTAAGCTTGTGGGTACCTATCCATGTTACGGTTGAAATTAATTGAGCTCCAGGCTACACTTTTCGTGCACTCCAGTAGCCTTTGCTGCAATGTAAATGGCCTCCCAAATCTTGTCCTCTTCAAACTGGACTGCCCAGTTCCTGCAACTCTTTATCAGCGTATCAGGTACTCGTTTCAGGGAAGAATAGAATACATCTCCCAATGAAGAGAACAAGTCATCCACTAGTGCATTCACACTACTGTAATCACGGCTGAGAATTAGCTTACAGACTTTGTAGTTGCTGTAACTGCTTGCTATTGCATCCCAATCCTGCAGTCTTCTAACATCTGGTTTTATTTCCTGGCCGGCTTCAAGAGTTTCCTCTACCACTACCAGCTTCTACTGTTGCAGTTGGTCTTCAGCTTCTTTGTATAGGTTGTCAATGGCAGACACAGCCCGTGCCATATCCTGACCGGCTTCCGGGCCGGGCTCTGATGTTTCATAAACCCTTCGAATTTCGCCCAAATCAGCCATTATGCGTGGGAAAATTTAAAATTTGAAATAGAAATTTATTGCTTGATAGCTATTGATTTGACAGAGATGATGGCTGGACAGAAAAGGACGCAGAGACAAACCGAGGCACAGCTATTGATTTGACAGAGATGATAGCTGGACAGAAAAGAACGCAGAGACAAACGGAGGCATAGAGAAACGGAGGCAGAGGGAGAAGACTGGTCAACTTTAGCATAGGATACAGGCCACATAACCCCATGCATCACATGCCACATAACCCCCCATGCAAACTTACGTGAGGGATAGGGTCAGCCGACCAAAGGGATTGAAAAGACCAAAACAAATATTCTTCGCTGTATTTAACTTGTATTTCCTTTCCAATTTCTTCAAGATGGAACTCCCCCTTGGATTGCCTACGTTGGACATATACCAAGTCACATGTTTAACCAATACCCATATGACAAAAAAAATTAGCAACAAATCATCAACGATTAAAACTAAAGAAATGATTGTATACCAGCTGCTTTGACTCGCTGATGGCAGAAACATTATTGCAACTTGAGCTCTTATACTCCATTATTCCAAACTCATTTGAACTATCACAACATTGGTAAATATGGACATTGCTTGCATTCACTTTCTAAAATAGCATGCACTCTTCACTTGATGTGCTGAAAAAACACTTCTCAATACAATCAAATACAACAGTGGAGAACCGTGATCGAATTGTGGAGAATTTGACAAACAATAACATAATGTAATCAAGTTTTTTTATAAATTAATACTCAACCTGGTTGTTGGAAGAGGGATGGGCGAGGTGTGATGTATTTAATGTTATTGGAGGTTAGTTTTCATGAAAATGTGTATGCGGGTTTTCCAACAAGAAAGGTCAATCACCACACTCCACACTATCGAATCCAAATAAAACATTTCTGCAATGAAATGTACGCGAAGCAAATTGTCGCTCGCATGTCTGTGTACTTATTCATTGATAACTTTTCCACGCCATGAGTAGTTGTCGATGCAGAGATTCTCCATCATCCAATGGTGTAAGAGTTTGCTAGGAATTTCCACTTAGACAATGCACGTCGGCGTAATTATAATTTGGAAAATGCCTTCAGCATAACAAGAAAACATGATTGCGGGGATTTTCACAACTTGCATGCACTCGTCAAATAACTTGGTGTTGAGCTCTTCTAACATGTATCTCCTAAATTTCATGTGAAGATCTTGCCCTTTGTAAAGACAATCAATGTCAATGACAATCTTGATAGGCTGAAGACAAACTCCTTTTCACCCTTTCACATTCTGAATGAAGTCTCCAAAGAGCTTTGGGTCTTGCGCTCAGATCCATTTTATATTTTCTGTTGAAATTTTGCACACAACAATTGACCACCCTTTTGTCAAAATCGTGATCGCCCAAATACATGTTCCCCCACAACTTTCAACTTAATTTTATTTCCCTCGACTATAACAATAGAAACATCAAAAATACCTCCACCAAGGTCAAAAACCAAGATATTTTCTCTTCATCCTCACTTACACAAAAATTATAAGTTATTCTTTCCTATTTGGCTACGTGAGAAAGGTGTTATGTCCGATTCCATTAATTGGTGAAAAATGTATTGTGTTTGCTCAAGGTCACCCAACATACAAATTAGGCCCTAATGAGGAAGAAAATTTTAATATTTTCCTCATATGAGTGGCCTCTTACGTTTTGTTTCTTGTGATCATCTTATTGTTCTTTGGCCTTGGCACATTTAGGTTTTCCCAAGCCTCAAATGCCTTCAATTCTCACAAAGGTTAGGTCCTATTTTTGAATTGTTCACCTAATCGGACTTTCTCGATCCACCAAGCGTCTTGGTGGTTGTAAAAAAAAACTCACGACCTACATGTCATTTGTGCATTGGTAGCTTTTCACCCTCCGATTGGTCGTTGATGCAGAGATTCTCCACCGTTCAATGGTGTTAGAGTTTGTTGGGAAATTCTCACTTAGACAATGCCTATCAACATAATGACCATTATAACTTTATGTTACAAACTCTTAATGCTCACGGATACACTATGTGAACATCTCCTCAAAACCAAGGTTATATGGTACTAATGAGGCATATGCATTTTTGACATCTACAAGCAAAACATTATTATCTATGCCAAGTGAATTACTAGAGGAAATTCTTATAGTGAGGCTTGGAATATCCTTCTCCAATATTGCATTGAGCAAGACATGCATGACCAAACTTGTTGGACAAAGACATGTTTGTTAACTTCTATGAGTTCACTACCTTTGCCTTTATGAAATTAAGCATTTTGTTTCCCAAGTATCATACTCTTGGTATGTGTGTTTGTGTGTGTATATATAGATATATTGAATATTAGCTAGTTAATTCTTGTGCTTTAAACAAATTGTAATGTAGTTATCGGTAAGGTTTCCTAAAAAAGTGGACATAAAATTTAATTGTTTCCACTCTAAAAATTGCAAATCAAAATCAAAGGCATTGAAGATACAAGCTTATTGAGGTTGCACCGATCTTTGAAGTATACCATTAGCCGAATATTGAACCGAGTCACCGTAATCTAAGTTTGTGTTCAAGCTGATTTCAATGATAGAGAAACAAAATGTGTTGATGAAGTAAAGTATTACAAAGGCAAGTCCTCGTATGACACTTTGCACAAGTATAAAAGAGAGAGACAATAATGTACATTTTGTCAAACTTGGTAGAGAGATGAGCGAGGTTGGACCAAATAAAAGTGAGAGCATGAAGAGTTTCCATTCATGGACAACACAAGGTATGACAAAAATAGTCACATTTCATATTCTGTCTACTCCTATGTCACTACTATACTTGTTTCATCATGGGCAACTTGTTGAAAGGAAGAAACACATGGCAAGTTTGATGCTTCATGGTGGCCATTATGGAGAACACTCTAAAAAATAAGGATTCAATAGGGTTATGGCTAATGAGTGTTTATTTCCATGCATATGGTTAGAAGGAAGATTTATGGAGGATGTTATGCATTCACACCACTTGGTGAAGAATGAGATGATGCAAAGTAACTTCATCACCAAGGGGCACCAATCATTCAAGCTAGCTTTGGGAAGGCACATGGTAAGCTCCGCATTTCCATTTGTTATTCAACAATCATTTGATTTGGATTTTCAGTTCCTAGTCAATGCACATATTCATAAAAAGATTCCTCCAATTGTAATAAAGGTTGTGTGCATAAAGTTGGTGTTTGAATTGAAGTGGAATGAGTGTTATTCCTTTGATCTGGGCATTGTAACTCAACTGAGTTTGAAAGGTATGATTGAGAGCAATAAAAGGGTCGATTTATGGTGTCTTAAGCTTTGCCATTGCGAGTTTTTATGCTGTTGTTTTGGAATAGCGGTCACATTACACAATAATTCAGTTCCTTTCATGGATAATCCATGATGAGAAGGATTCGTTGCACCATATATTGCTACAGCAGTTGCTTCAGGAGGTAAATCCGTCATTTACAGTGTTCGGATATGATGTGAGTCATCCTTTACACTCAAATTTATTGCAGCAGTCCTATCTTGAAGTAATTCCATTCTTTTCATGGATGATATGTTATGAAAACAAGCCTCTTCATTCCATTTTTGAACAACAATCATATTGGGGAAGAATTCCACTCTTACCTTGGTCAAAGTGTGTTAGGAAGGTCCCTTTACTCACTGGTTTTGATTAGCAGTATCATCCAAAGAAAGTCTCACTTTTTTCATGGTTGACAGATGCTAGCAACTCTCCATTTCCAATTGAGTTGGTGCAGCAGTCATTGAGTAGTAGATTTCTGCTATGTCACCATGTCAAAGGAGCTAAGAAAGACCCAAGAAAGGAGGATAACAAAGGGCCTATAAATAAGGGCATGAAAGTTGAGATTGGTGGACTCCTCTTTGCCATCACATGCATTCCATACCAGCTGGATACCCATGAAGAAAAGGTATGTGGGATGACTGATTTATATGTTGTTGAGTATGGTAGAAGCACTACTACTTCCCATAATTGCTTGCCCCCTTTGTGTTCAAATCTATGCAAGTTGGGAATGTTATGGGAAGAGTTCCAATTCACAATTTCCAGATGTCTTGCAATCCTATGCATACTTTCCATGATTCTTATGACAGCAGTGATTGGTATTCAATGAAATATTTTTGGCATGAAGGAACTTGTGTGTTCATGTTGAAAATTAGAGCCAAAAGAGGGGCTCTTGAAAGGGGAACAACTCCGCTAGAATTGGTTTTGTGGAGGCAGCCCAAAACCACCCAAATGCAACTCCAAATCACTCATGCTAAGGGGCATAAGGTGCTGCTACAGCCAGGTAACCATGAAGAATTGTTTTTAGATCAGTTCTACAAATGTGCTAGAAGTATTTTCCAAACTTCCCTCATGGTACATAGAAGCATGAGCAATAAAGGAGAAGCAATAGAGGGAACTTCAAGCATGAATGAGAAGATTTTTATGACAGTAGTTGTCCCTATCATTTTCAGTTTCCTTTGCATACTTTGGGTTGAGGAAAAGGAAGATTGGGTCACAAGAATGATGCTAATACTCCTCCCGGATGTTTCTAAGGCATGTACAGCTATTTGGAAACATGTTCCAACTACTTTCAGGCTGAGCCATGAGGAGGAAATGCATAGCTACAGCTATGTGTGGGGCAGCCATCAAATGCACAAAGTTCATGGAGCTTCCACAAGCAAGAATGGAGAGTCACTTCCCATAACTGCAGGGCCTAAGAGAGTGTTGTTAAACACTCTTGTTTTCTTTAACATGTTTGTTTCTTGAGTAAGTACAAACATAAATATCATGGAGCAAATGAGATTCATCTGGGATCTCAGGCATTTGCAATTGCTTGAGGACAAGCGATTTCGAGAGGGGAGAACTATCATGTCCCCTTTTCGAGCTAACTCCAATTGAAGACCTTAACCCATTTTCTCCCCGTGGGTTTAAGGAGAAAGCAAGGGGAAGATCTGAGCTTCATAGTTGCATCATTATTTTGATAGTTATTTCATTTATATATTTATGTATTCCTATTGGGCGATTAGCGCTCCAATAGATGGCTATGTAATTAGGAAATAAAATAAGTATTTGTGGCATATAGGCCCAATACTTAATGAACTTTTAAAAGATCCTTCCTTAAGGGGTCGGCCTTTTTGGATTGCATTGTAATAAGCACCCCTTATGTCTATATAAGGAGGTCACTTAGTCATTTGTATGGATGCTTTTTGGTGAATCTATCTTATTGGTGAAGGTTGTTTGTTGAAGCCCTTTCTCCACCTCATTCAAGGACGAAAACCCTTGAATTGAGTACCTCCCAAGGACGAAAACCCTTGAGGAGAGGGTAGTGTGGACGAAAACCCACATTATCTCATTTGTGTTGATCTCATTGCTGGTTATAACAAATTTCTGCCCTAAGCGACTTGCTTAGAGGTATGTTTTCAAGGATATTGTTGGTTTCTATGTGATTTCTTTGCATGGTTGAGCTCCCTATGATTTATAAAGGTGAAATCTTCCATTTTATCAATTGTTGGTGCAAATTATATTTAATTTCAAGAGGGGCGACCTATATTGGAGTGATGTTTTGGTATGTGCGGTGACATTTTGGCAAATATGGAATTATCATCTTATTCTCTATATTTTATAAGGCCAATATCTCAAGTTTCATGATTTTTGGTGCTTTCTATGTTGAGTTATGAATTTTTAAAGATACACTATAGACAAGGGTTTTATGAAATTCATATCTTCATATCTAGGGCATTAAAAATCAGATTTCTTACATTACATGATTGTTGAGGTTATAACATAATTTTAGAAATTCAAGTGGGGTTAATTGAAGGGTTTTGAAGGCTCAAAAGTGACGTTGAATTCCACAAATAGTTTGCTACCCTAGAATATTGCAGGAATCAAATTACTTTCAATTCGTTGGTTTCTAAATGAGATTTGGAGATATTTGGTTTTGAGCTAATTACCTTAATTTTCAATATTGTTCCCGAAAGGGTCATTACATCCTGGAGGCATCTCACCAAAAACCCCACTATGATTATCCAAAAAGAATTGTATGTCAATGTGGTAATCCTGCTTACCACTACCTGTGTTCTTCATTGAAACGAAGCAATGAACTTCCCAATCTATATCACCATGCCTGAATGTCCTCTCCATCCTCTTGGCCGTAACCACTCTCGAAGCTCCATTGGACATTCCCCACAACACCACATGCTTCCCATTCGCTTTGAATTTCAGCTCCATAGTTTGGAAATTTGAGTGAATTCCCCAAGCAAATGTAGCCACTGAACACCCAATACAACGTTGGTATTCCCAATACCAACCACATAGAAATCATCAGTCACCGTATGATTGCCCAATGCAATACTGAGTTGCGGGACACGCTTGGTGCATGTCATAGTAAAGCCGTCTGCTTGCTATAACCATGTTGAAGCCCTCAAAGTCTTCAACTTGTATCCCTCGTTGCATGACTAATGCCTCGTCAATGAAGTTGTGGGTTGCCCCACTATCAATCAACATTGACACCCGCTGCCCTGAAGCACACCACGAACCCTGAATGCATTGTACTTGGTAGTACCAGACAATGTAGCAATAGTACCTCCTGATGTGGGCTCTTGTGTCTGTGTAGGCTCCAACTCCTCATGCTCACTATGCTCACTATGATTATCCGGTACATCACTATCTGAAGCCTCACTGTCCTCTTTTGGAAACACCTCAATGTAGTGCATTTTTCCCTTTCCCTTGCACTCTGTGTCTCGGTTCCCATGGGTCTTTGCATGTGAAACACAACTTCTTCCTCCGCAACTCATCTCTAGCCTCATTCGTCATGTAAGGCTTCTTCGACAATTCAGGTCCCTTGTCCTACTTATGTGGAAAAGGCTTAGCAGGAAACTTCGATGGAAATCTTGTCTTGGGAGTAGAGAACTCCAAGTCCCGTGCTCTCCTGATAGCATCCTGTAGTGAAAGTGGACCAAATGCCTTCACCTAACCCCGCAAAGGCTCTATCAATCCCTCGATAAATAAGGAGGTCAATTGTCTTTCAGAAACATCCGAAACCATGACTGACAACCTCTGAAATTCCGCAATGTAGGCATCAAGTGTGCCAACTTGTCTCAAATGTGTCAACTCTCTAAAAAACATCTCAGGATCCTTCTTATCGAACTTGTCTATCAGCCTCTGTGTGAACTCTCCATACATATTAATGAACTTGTGTCCTTGGGTTACCAACCCATGGTGCCACCAATCATGTGCCTCTCCTTCCAGATGAAGGGTAGTGAACTTAATCGCCTCTATCTCATGCATGGGATTCAACTCCAAATATGTGTCCAGCTTCTAACCCATGCCCTCGTTGTGCACTTTCGCGAACCATCAAAGTTGGGAAGGTAAGTTTTCCCAAACGTCTTTGCATATCCTAATTAGGACCACCTCTATCCTCATGCGGTCTAGTGCTAAACCTCTACCTACAATGATCAAGAAAAGTCATAGCTGCTTGAAAATCAACCCCCAACTACTAGTAGGTTCCCCAAAACACCATCTCCTCTGGTTTCTCTGGTTGCTTTGGTCTAGTTGAGTCTTGTCTCTTGCAAGAAGGTAGGCATAAATGGTCTCGACGACACACTAGATGAATGAGTCGTGTGAGGGGCAATATGACTTGTCTCCCCATTTGCAGCTCCACCACCATCATTGTTGCGTACCCTTGAATTATGTGTAAGTTGACTCAAGTATAAATTTGTTTGTTCTTGTTGCTTGACCATTTTTATGAGCACTTGTTTCATGAATTCACCATCAGGATCACCTACAACTGCTTCCTTTCCTCTGTCCTCAACCATCCCTTCAATCTTGCCCCCAACTGGAAAATCAGAAAGGACTCCCTTTGTATTACCTGAGGGTTCAACGGCCTTCTTCTTAGATAATACTTGTTCACACCTGTACTTGGTTGCATATGAATTTTCTGTTTGTATAAAATTATTCAAACCCCCATAGGCTGGGAGGAAAACCAACTCTGATACCACTAAAATATCCCCAACTAGGAGATATTGTTCCAAACTTGCAAAAATTCTTGACTTTTAACTTGTAGGCATTTTGTCAAACAATTTGCATGCAATGTTTAGAACAACTATGACAATGATCATAAATCCATCACATAATCATGAAAATATTCAAAGATTGCATAGTGTCATTCCATCAAACAATTGACAATCATTCTCATAAGCAGTTAGAAAAACAAGGAATAAGGCAAAGACATTTTAACAAACATTTACCATACATCCAACTGAAGCAAACATTCCAATATATAGTGTTCAGATTAATAATTTCAGACCTCTTAAATGATACAATGCTATTCTTTGGTAATATATTTCTGAGTGTAGTGATCCACTGTGTTGGCATGCATTCGATATTAAACTCAGAAATTATTATTCCTTTGAACAACTGAGTATGGTTGAGTTGTACAACAGAAAAATCAGTCCTTTGCAATGAATTATCGAATATAAAACTGAATATGAATACTCAGAACAGCTCCATACGACATATAAAATTTAGAAAATATTATACTTGCAACAATTGAGAATGACTGTTTGTACAACAGTAATAACAATATGATTTTTGTTTAAAACTACACATACTTTTGAAATAGCAACACCCAACAATAGATGGATATTCGGGGAAGGGGAAGCTATTCTGGGATTTCTTTCCATTGGTGGAAAGGGAAAAGAAAGACTCCCGAGGTTTATACTATGAACATTGATGATCCGGATGCTCAATTGATAAAGATCAGAGATCTTAGAGGAAAAATTGAAGCATGCAATTTTATGAATACTGATGCAATGTGGTGTCCTCAGATTACACCCTAAAATCTGGGACTACCCATTTGAAAAATTTTCGTTCTTTTTTAAAATAACGGGTCTGTTTGTGTTTTTATTGCTAGAAGATGTCCGTATTATGTTAGGATATTCCCAGTGTATCATACGAGCCAATTTCGACAAATACCCAGATGCCCAAACTCGTTTTATCCCTCCGCCAAGTTTTGTCTACGGGAAATTTTTATTTAATTATTTATTAAATAAATAGTGCCCCGTTTGAAGTAAATTGTGCTCCAATTGAACCCTGTTGAAGTTTCGCATGCTAGTATTCACATATATCAATAGGGTTTTCATCAGAAATGAATCCTGAGCTTTGTCTGCAACTTCTGGCAACGTTTTTCGCTTTTATTTATTTCTTTTGCGTTTTTCTTCGGTTTTCTCCTCGGTTTCTCTGTGAAATTCCCCTAGGTCAATTCTTTCGCCAGTATAATCTGTTTAATTGCCCGAAGCATCTGGAGATCATCTACAACACAAAGGTCTTAGAAGGAATCGGCATCAAAATGCAAGCTTTTAATAAAAAATGACGAAGTCATGCACAAAAAGCCTCTCCCGGGCAAGTTGCACTTTTTGAGAATGAATAAGTTTAAGGCTGCGGTGAGATTTTGGTAGCAGTGTGGGGGAATTATTATACGCCTTGCAGTGAAAATTCCCATGAAGTCAAAGTCACTTAAGTCGCGATGAGAAAATTAGAGGCGACAGTAGGTGGAAATTTCTTACCCTTGCAGTAGGTAAAAATTCTTATTATAAAAAAAAAATCACTTAAAGCACCAATGAGAATTTTCTATCTGCCTAGCAGGCTAACTTTTCCCATCTAAAGGTTTTATTCACCCATACAAGTCGCACTTTTTCAAAAGAAGCCATTTTTAATACAAGTCGCACTTTTTAGAAAGTCACTTAAGCTACAAAGTGAGAAAATTGGAGGTGGCGGGCGGTGCGAATTTCTTACCCGCCTGCAGGTAAAAAATTCCCATGATGAAAGTCAAATCACTTAAGTGAAAAAATGGATTTTTATAGCTGCGGTGCAGAGTGAAAATTCCCATCGAAGTTGACTTTTAAATTTAGAGTTCACCCATGTCAAAAAGTGTGACCCATTTAGTGATTAAACAATGATATTAATGGTATTTATTAATAGCTGCTTTGCCTAATTTTGGCGCCCAGGATGAATAGAAAGTCAATGCATGAGGATAAGCCAAAGTGAACTGAAGGTAGCATGCTAAAAATAAATAAATAAAATTTATTTAATGGCAGCCAGCAGCATGCAAAAATAGGCGCCCAATTTGGGTGAATAAACATCATTGTTTATTAATTAATTGTCAAGAATATGGTGGACAATTATTAGAAATAGAATGTTGAGGGTTATATAAGCATGGGCTGCCATAGTGAAGATGTAATTAATTCTTTTGCAAAGGATTACAGCTCAAACAATTTTGGTGCCAAAGGAAGGAGGTTTTTGCATCAAAAAGTGTTTCTCATTGTCGGAAGGCTTCAAAGTTTCATGCCTAGGGTTGGAGGAGCTTGATTTAAGCCTTGTTAATTATCTCGCATATTGGTATAAGTGCCCGGTGAAGTTGAAAATATTTATGCTTGCTTTGTATGCAAGCAAAGCCTCAAATTTTAAGGCGCGGGCTTTATATGCAGATTTTGTGATAAAAATCAAGTGTTCATGCTCTGGATTCCGTCTTTTTTGAATTAATTACAGTATTCATTACGAGCACTTATATAAGTGATAGGAAACTCAAATCAATGTCGGTACATTGAATATATCTTCTGAATATGAAGAAGTTGCAGATATGTACAAATTGATCCAATTGCAAGGGATTCCGGCATGCAGAATTAAAAGAAAAAGAGCTCAAACAAAGATTTTTCCAGCCATGATGAAAGAAAATGATCGCCAGAATCATGCATAGCCTCCAGATTTATCAAAGTCAATGATATAGACATTGGCTCTAAACCTATCACCGATTTAATTGATGATCTAGATGTCATAATTGCAAAGGCTTCCAAAAAAATTCATCATCTTGTTTCTAACACACACTGTGTAGAAGTCGGTGCATGAGAAATTCCTTCCGTGATCTTGTGCATGTGCTCTCAATCTTCTAATTGAAGCCTTTATTGAATTTACTTGTATTTGCATTCACACGAGTGCTTTTGAATTTTTAATTGCTCATATGCAATTAAAAAAAAACCGAGTTTTGTCTCGAATTATTAACGACAAACATTTCACCGATGCATGTCTTGGAGAAGAAGCGCAAAAGCTTCAAGGATAAGAGGGAATACAAGTCAAAGGCACTACCCATAAGAAAATTACAGATCCAATCGCTTCCGGATCTAGTTTGGTGAGAATAAAAGGCAAAAGAGTCAATTGCATGTGGAATATTGAAAAAAATAAGACTCAAAATGTTGTAGCTTTCCTCTAATTTATTTTCCTTTTTCTTTTCTCCAACAAAGTAATTGAGCGATCAATTAAATTATAAAACTTAAGTGATTGGTTTAAAAGCCATTACTTGAAGAGGTCATTTACTTGGACATAAGTGACAGACATACAAAATAGAAGGTTTTATTTTCGATTATAAATCATGTAGGTCATACAAAGAGGAATTCGGGAGGAGATTGCAGTTGTTTCTTTTACAACTTTCACATGTGTCGATTCGATTATAGTTTCCTATTTGTAACTTCCTCTCCACACACTATAAATAGAGGAAGAACTTACGGGTTAAAGCATCGTAATTCGTAATTAACATTCTTGTGTTCCAGACTTTGAGCTGAAACCCTTGATAGCTTTATGCAAGTAGAGGAATAGAAATGAGACATATTTCCAGAGAACTTTGTGTCAACGGTGCATTTTGTTTCTGATTTCTTTCTAAGATCTATTCATAAACTTTGTGTTATTCTAGATCTAGATCTGAAAGTTTCCTTTGCTTCTAATTCTGTATGTCAAGATCTATTTGTTCTATCTATGTGCATGCAATCAACTCTGTAAACTATTGATTGGGTTGCACATCTTCTCTCCTTTCTTCTGTTTTCCATTATTTTCCTTTTCTACAGATATTTCCTTTCTTTTACGGCTGCTTACTTGCTACAAAACTGTATAGCTATGGTTCATGAGCTACATAGTTAAAGTAATACACACAAATATATATTATGATATATATAATCGACCAAATTTTACACGGGAGCCTCACCGGTAAATGAGGGAGATTTATCTCATGATTGCCTAGGTTTTTAGCTGTACAGAAAATTTAGCCAACATAATGGCAGATAAAAATAATGTTATGGAGCTGCACAACAGAGTCATCAAAATGGAGAAAGTTGGAAGTTGTTAAGTCCAAGCAATGTGACATTCTTAGCATGCAAAAGAGCACTCTAGACTTCCTCTCCATCTTCATTGCCCAGTTTGAAGTTCATAATAGCAAGAAAAAAACCAACAAGGGTACTACTTTTAGAGATATCAAGAAGGATTTGGAGAATGTTAATGGTGTCCCCGAGATTTCACCCTAAAATCTGGGACTACCTCTTTTAAAAAAAATTCGTTCTTTTCAAAGTAATGGGTCGTTTTGTGTTTGTTTTACTTGCAGTTGTTTGCATTGCTCTAAGTTATCCTTAGAGAGTCATAAAAGCCAAATTCCCTAAGTACCCACATGTTAAAACTCACTCTATCCGTTTACCAGGTTTTGTCTGAGAGAATTTTATTTATTTATTTATTAAATAAATAAAATTATTTTAAAAATAGATTGAGCTAAAATTGGAGAATTTAGGTTATATAAAGCACTTCACTCCATTATCATTACCATATAGAACATTCATCCGGGGAAAATTTTTGCGAGATCGCCTAATTGGAATTTTTTTGGGCAATTGCATGCGGCGTCTTTTGTTTTGTTTTATTTCTTTTTGTCTGTGTTTTGGTTTGTTTTCTCCGACAATTCATGTAGCCTATTCATTCTTCCTACCAGATCTTTCCCCAGGCCTAGGGTTTTGAAAAGCTATCCAATATTTTTAATTACTAATCTGTCTACAGGCGATCAAAGCTCAGGATTCTTTCAAAAGATTGCAAGAAGTTGTTTGGTCCAAAAAGGTGTAAAAATGGATTTTATGAAAATAAGAAAAATATTGCCATCAATGCATAGTGCTCGAGAAAATATGCACTTTTAGAGAAAACGACACCTAAAACTGAGCCACGGAATTAAAGTTATGACACATGCAAGTTTTTGCTGCTACATCTTCCTGAACCCTTTCCAAAAATGGCAAATTTTATTCTTCCCTTGTGTTTTCTTCACCAAAAGTCCAAAAAAGGAAAGAAATGTTGTTTTCATGCTAGTTGTAATTTTTAAGGTTGCCTTCGGCGTCCAATTTCCACACTGCTTAACGTGACGACTTTTCACACAATTTTAAAGGCAGAAGTCATAATGCAAGTCGCACTTTTGGAAAAGAGCTATCTTTCATGCAAGTTGCACTTTTTGTAAGGAAGACTTTAAGCTTCCAGTGAGAATTTTGGCAGTGGCGGGCAGACGGGAATTTCTTGCCGCATAAAGCCGGGTACTTTTTTTTATCAAGTCAAAGTCACTTAAGCTGCAATGAAAATTTTAGAGGTGGCGGGCAGACGTGAATTTCTTACCCGCAATTCAGGATGAAAATTCTTATTATAAAATAAAATCACTTAAAACACTGGCGATAATTTCTTATCTGCAACGCAGGTGAAAATTCCCATTATGAAAGTCAAATCACTTAAGTGAAAGATGAGATTTTTGGAGCTGCAATGCAGGTTAGAAATTCCCATCACTTTGACTTTCTATTTTTAACAAATACCCCTGCCAAAAAGTGCGACCCACCTTGGCATTAATGCATGTGATTAATGGTATTTATTAATGGTATTTCTAGCTGAGTTTGGCGCCATAAATAGGAAGAAAGTCAATGCAAGTGGATGAGCTAAAGAGAAGTCAAGGATGCATGCTAAAAAAATAAATTCATAAAAAAACAACCAGAAGCATGTAGACTTGGGCACCCAAATTGGATGAAGAAGCATGGATTTTAATTAATTAAATTGCCAAAAATAGGGAAAGACAATTATTAAAAATAGCATGCAGATGGCTATATAAGCATGAGACGCTATAATTGAGAAGCGGTTAATTATTTTTGATGAAGGTTGCAGCGCGGACAAGTTTTGGCGCCAAGGGAAGGAGGATTTTGCATTAAAGAGTGTTTTCCATTGCAGGAAGCTTCTAGTTACGCGCATTGGGTTGGAATAGCCTGATTTTTGTTATTCTGATTGTCTGCATGTTGGTATAAGTGCCTAGGTGCTCATATTAGTGAAAGGAAGTTCAAATCAATGTCAGATACATTGAATATCTTTTCCGAATCAGAAGAAATTGCCATATTTGCACAAATTGATCCAATTACAAGGGATTGCGACAAAATTAAAAGAAAAGAGCTTAGACAAAGATTGTTCCACCATGTTGAAGAATGATTAAAGAAAAAGATCCATTGAATCATGCATAGCTTCCATATTTTCTCGAAGTCAATGATACGAGGCAGGACTCAAATCTATCACCGATTTAATTGTTAGATCCAAATCTCATAATTGCAAAAGTTTCCGACAAAAATCATCCTCTTGTTTCTAGTGCGGCCAGAGTGGAAGTCAGTGCATGGAAAATTCCTTCCAGGATCTTGTGCATGTGCTCCCAATCTTCTAGTTGAAGCCTTTATTGAATTTACTTGTATTTGCATTCACCAGTGCTTTCTAGAATTTAAAATTGCTCATATGCAATTAAAAAATAAAAGATGATGAGTTTTGTCCAATTGTTTACGGCAAACATTGCCTTTGGTGCACGTCTTTGGAGAAGAACTACAAAAGCTTCAAGGATAAAAGGGAAGACATGTCAAAGGTAACACCCGTAATCAAAATTATATTCAAATTTCTTGCGAGATCCAGGTTTGATGAGAATCAAAGGCAAAAGAGTTAACCGCATGCGAATATGGAAGAAAAACAAGGTTGGGAGTGTTTGAACTTTCTTCTAATTTATTTTCCACTTTATTTTTTTTTTTTTATTTTCTTTGACAAAGTAATTAGCAATCTTAAGTGATTGGTTTAAAATCTATTACTTGAAGAAATCAATTACTTAGAAATAGGTGGCGGAGATGCAAAATAAAAGGTTCTATTTTCGGTTATAAATCATGCGAGAGAATTCCAGAGGAAGATTGTTGGTTGTTTCTTTTACAACTTCCACATGTGCCAATTCGGTTATATTTTCCTATTTGTAAATTTCCCTCTATACACTATAAATAGAGGAAGAACCTACGGGTTAAAGGATCAAAATTTGTAATCAACATTTTTGTTTCTGATTTTGAGTAAACCTTTGATATCTTCTCGAAGACTAAGGAATAGAGAGGAAACAAATTTCGGAGAACTTTGTGTCAACGGTGCATTTGTTTCTTATTTCTTTTTAGATTTTTGCATAAACTATGTTATCTTAGATCTGGATCGAAACTTTCCTTTCCTGTGAATTCTGCATTTCTAGATCTATTTGTTTCGTCTATGTGCATGTGACCAACTCAGTCAACTATTTGTTAGGTTGCACATCTTCTTTCTTTTCTGCTCACATTCAATTATTTCCCTCTTCGTATATATACATTTCTTACAGATGCTTACTTGCTGCAAAACTGCTTAGCTATGGTGCATGAGCTACGTGGTTAAAGTAAAACCAACATATAGGTATTAGAAAATATAATTGAAATAAACTTACACGAGAGCCTCACCGGTAAATGAAGGAGATTTATTTCATGACCGCCTATGTTTTCAGTTTGTGTAGAAAATTTAGCCAACAATTAAAAAAGATTTCAAAAGCTCATGAAATGACTTGGGCTTCTCTCTTCCTTTTTATTCTTTGGGTTTTTTTGTAATTTTGATGCAAAGTTCTTCGACATTGTCTTGACATCTTGCCATAATTGTGTTGTTTGTTGATTGGTTTATACTCTAGTCTTATTTTTGACTCTTGTTATGTATTGAATATCTAGGCTTTGGGCCACTTATTGTATCTGGGTAGGGTCTTAGGCAAAAAACCTTTATCCTTAATAAAAACAACGAGATGGATATTAGATAACCACGATTTTGCTTGAAATGCCCACACTGCCTTCACAAATAAACTCCAATATGCAGGAAATGGTCTTCAACACCTGTAAATACTACTAGGGATTGAGGATGAATCCTCTCACCGAAATAGCCCTTCCAGCTAGGGTCCAAAGTCTCCTCTGCACTGAAACCAGGGATCCCAAGGGATTTCACTCCTTGAGCAAGAGAAATGAACACAGGGCTCACCAAACTTTTTCTAGAGAAAATAACAAATGAACATAACTTTCATTTTAATCCTCAAGTCATCCTTATAACTCCTTTGAAACCCTAATCCTCCACTTTTTCCAATGCCACTTTATAAAATAATAATTAATATTTCACTTTAGTCATAAGCCATGACTTAAAGCACCTCAAAGTGAAATTATAATATAAAGTGCATTAAAAAACATCTCAACGTAAAATTATAATGTTAATGCATATAAGGGTCCAAATATTCCCTTTACATCTCCCACGCCCTAGTTCCCAAGGGAATAAACAAGGAAAAAGGGCGGAATAGGCCAACTAGGCCTCCGAGCATTTGGAAAGGGACATAACATTGTTATTAGCAAGATTAAGAATGCAATCTTTTATGACCTTGAAAGGAGGAAAGGAGAGGGGGATTACCCAACTTCAAGTAATTTGTTTTATAAAGGTTTCTGTTACTGGCTTACTGTCATCTTTTCACATATTTTTATGGAGTTTCCAATGAACTTTGATAATCCAACATATTTCAAGTATGTTGGAACTCAACAAAAAGTTGGAGTTTTCTATTGTAAAATGGTAATATATATAAAACTAAATGAAGAACATAGAACTCGGAAGGGCATGCAACATCGACTTGGGTTCTTAAAACCAATATGATTCACTACATTACAATTGCTTAAGCATATTTATTGTAATATAGTCACAATTTTAAACTGCAACAATGGATGTTTTTATGTTGCTTACACATGCCAACCGTTCAATGCTACACACACATTGCAAGAAATTTGAAGAATATAGATTTCAAAAGGGCAAGCAACATCAACTTAGGTTCTTAAAACCAATATGATTCACTACATTACAACTGCTCAAGCATATTTATTG
Organism: Taxus wallichiana var. yunnanensis; assembly: GCA_018340775.1. Lineage (NCBI taxonomy): Eukaryota > Viridiplantae > Streptophyta > Pinopsida > Cupressales > Taxaceae > Taxus > Taxus wallichiana. The sequence continues at coordinate 628,050,961 of CM031234.1, forward strand.
TAATATAATCACAATTTTAAACTGCAACAATGGATGCTTTTTATGTTACTTACACATGCCAACTGTTCAATGCCACATACACATTACAAGAAATCATTAACATATTGCACCAAGGTACATTCCAGATATCAAGATGAACAAGCCGACTCCATCTACAAGAAATTCTTTGTACACCTTAAGAGTCATGGGACAAGCTGCATTCCTGTTGCTGGCCATAAGTAGTCAGTCCACCACAAGCAAAGAAGGTGCAATAAAAGCTTTGCCAATATGGAAGTGTACTTTGGTGTGCAAGTCCCCGAATGTGTCTTGAAGGTACTTGCGGGCTTTGCACATCTCCTTGTCTTGTCATTATCGCAAATGTAATTGTTCTAAAATTAGAAGCTTGTCCAAACAGAGTGGCATGTCACTTGTTGAGGATTTCATTCCGAGCTTAATATCCAACTCTTATGCACCATAGGAGGATAATAAATTACAGTTATTAAGATCACATGGTGTTGATGCTCCTTCGGCAAGCTACAAACATGTACGTATAACTGAAGAAAATTCTGTGCAGAGTCATCTTCCTGCACGATCACAGAAACCAATTGGAATTGATCAATACCCTTGCCTGGTTTCAACTTTTAAGTTCAAACACGACAAGAAAATAGTCAACAATTTTGAATAAAATATTAATATCTAAGCATAAGTAGAAGATCTAAGTTCTAAGTTCTAAGCATCAGCATTTAATTGCATTTTCAAGTACTAATTTTTCTTGTGTTCCATAAAGTTTTTGAAAACTTTGCTGCTACTAAAAAGTTACCAATGCTGCCATGTTGATTATATAAATTTCTACTGAAATTCAACATTAAAGGTCAAATTGAGATGTGAGATACAACCACCTGTACATCCAATTATGCAGAAATGGAATGTTTGAATGTGCATACATCTTCTGCAGACCAATAGGAATTAGATTTCCAATTGCCACTACTTCAAGGGCTATTGCTAATGTGTTGTTCCATATCCAGAGTCCATATATCCCATGCTAATTCATCATAACAACATAAAAGGAATAGAGTTCAAATGCTCTCACACACAAGAAAACTCACAACGCTATAGTTACCCAGGGAAAACCCCAGCATGGATTGTGGTGCCTCATGGTTTGGTATTGAAATCAATCTAAGTACAAAGCAAATATAAAGATATACAAGACTCAAGAGCAACTCCTCCATGGAACTATTCGTGTCTCTAACGTTATCCTGTAAATCTCTCAATTGTGTGGTTGCTGAAGACACTCAGTTTGGAATCCCTACCAATGCTTCAGATTGGTAGCTTATTTATTAATAAAATGTGCAATGCATATGAGATTGCAACTCAAAAGGTCACAAAGTCTCTTCCTCTCTACCCAAGGTCGCCCAGATAGCTGAGTGATGAACCGATCAAACTTGGAATTCGAAACAAACCATCATGTGTGTCCCTTCATGTGTATGTTTACATCCTTCAGATTATAGGTACCGGTAATGACTCATTACATTGTTACTCATCCTGAGGTTTACTGTATCTGGATATGGAATTTTAATCTTCCTATGCTAAGTGCAATGGATTAAATTGTTTATATTGATTTCAGTATGTCCTTGAAGGTTCCAAGCTAATCACATGATTGAGGTATAATACATTAGAGTTATTACTGACCAGTTTGTGTCAAAAGTTCCAACTTAGGTTCAAAATTAGGTACTATAATTCATTGCATCCCCTAGATTATGCAGATGCTGTGAAGATTTGCCTCTTGGATGGAAGTATCTCAAAACTTCTTATGATTATGCTCCTCACTTTCCATCTCTTTTGGTATCGCATGTCAAGAAATTCCATAGCTCTCATACTCAAAAACTTCTAGAAATATCCTTTTGAATTTCTGGATATCCTATTCTAGCATCTCCTAATTGTTAAACAGTAGACTCACAAAACCCCTCTATATTAAAAACAGAAACAAGGCTATTTAAGTCAAAATCAAATAGCAAAAGGAAAGAAAAGTGCACGCAAGAATTCCCTCAATAATGATAATCTAAATTAATTACTTCAAAAACCCTTTTTGTTTTTTTGAAAAAGGTAAAGATTTAATATAAAAAGATTACATATGTCCTTTGCCTGAGCAGACAAAAGGGAGGCAAAGAGAGAAACTAAGGATTTTGAAACGCAACATCAAGGGATCTGAGCCTAGATTTTCTTCAATAAAAGTTACAACATATCCTTTTAACCTTAGCACAGCTAAAAGTTACTTCAAAGACCACATAATTAAAAAGCGTTAAGGGGTAAGGAAGAGACCACCTCTTATTCATCCCATTCTAAGTCAGCTGGTTTATTGTCCATGTCAGGGTCCTTTATGACTATTTGCCAAGATGCATCAAGTTGAGGGGGTTCCTGAATCATAACACACGTCAAAATGTATGCTATCCTAAACACATCTCATCATAAACATTAATTTGCAAAATATTTTATTGTAAATATTCACCATCTGAGCAAAAGAGTGAATAGAATTGTATATATCATAGCACATAACATCATTTCTCTGAGAGAAAGTGTTTAGGATTAATGACAATGCAATGATGAAGATAATGCAAGCATGTCATTGACCATGCCATGGAAATGATTATTTGCTAAACTGTGGAAAAACATTTACACTTTCTGGGACTCCTTTCATTCTCAATTTTATGACAATGAATTTTTATTGTACAAATATTTTCCTTTTGTTTTTGCTTTAAGATGATAAATGCTTTTACTATATAGAATCATGTATTTGAAAACTAAAACGAATAAGACCCTGGTGGTCTTTCGATCCCACAACTTTAAATTCCTACATTTATGTTATAGTGCATGTAGAGCTTTCCATCCACCTTGTATTCTCCATACTACATGTGTCCCAACTGAGTTTGTTGTGAAAGTCTAGGCCAAAGTACTTGTATTCTGTTACCACTTCAAGTAGGTCTCCCTTGAACTTGAAGTTGAACTCTCTCTTTTAAAAAAAAAAATTAGAGAGGAGACCAATATCTTGGTTTTGCCAATGTTACTTGCATCTCAACCTCTTTACATAAATGATCCATACCCTGTAGGTGGCCTTCCAAGCCTCGGATTGTTTCAGTAAATAGAGTTAGATCACAATATCACAACTTGATTCATTCTAACAACAAAACAATATCACACCTTGACTGAAAGATGGCACTAATTTCCATTTTTACATGTATTAAGGACTGACGTTAGGGAGAATCATGGGATGCAAAAATTATCGTGTGAAATTTTTCATAATTCTAGCATTAAACATGTTAGAAAATATTTAGCAAAAAGCAATTCTGATATGAAAAGAGTTAAAAACCACCGATGAGCTTTTATATGGTTGTACCATCCGTCTTTTTGCAACCAAAATCCCAAGAGGATAAGAGGATAATATCTATGCTATAGCAGATTTGTTTCTATGCTGCTATGCGTCTCTTGTGCTGCACGAGAAGAAGAATGGTATGCATGCCTTAGAGTGAGGTGTACACGTCTTGAATGGTCCCAATAACCTTAAATGTGTTAAGTTTTATAAATATTTAATCACATCTTTAGGTAGGCCAGGCTATGATATTAAATGGATTCTAAGGATCTTTCATGTGTATTCAAGGCCTTTTCTGGGGACTCCTTTACAACTATGTGGTTCCTTTCTCCTTGGAAACTTTTTCTTTGGGTACCGTTTCAAAGACCATTTGAGCAATATACGTGTCAATGCTATAATCACAACTCCGTGCTGCCTTACCTAATCATGTAGTGAGTATAGAATCCTTTTCCTCTCCGATATCTTTCAACTTTTCTTCACGTTTAACTTTAGTCCTAATGTAAGCATTGTGAGCTAAGCAACATCGTTATCCTCCAAAACTTTATCGAAAGCCAGCATAACCCATTCATACCATTTTTAAGTATTAAATTGATTCTTTCTCTACTACAGTTTCTTTTAGAGACACAACCGAGTCCAAGTTTATAATGGAACCTTCTCTTTACACTTGGCTTGCTCCTGGTTCTAATGGTTTTGGGGCATGTCCATCAAACTCATGTTTGTTTTTCCTTTATGGTTACGTATATTATTTGTATTGTATCAATTTTTTTAATATATAAATTCTGAAATGGCTTACACAAAAATATTCATGTAAAATAAAGCATGAAAAAGATCTAGACTAATAAAAGCTTTAATTGATGGGCTCTACGTATGAGTAATAAAATACCATGCAGCGAATGAGGGCCCAGTTGATTTCACGAAAGAAAGGATGCTTCTTGATTTCAGATGCTCCATTACTTGAGCCCAGTCTATTTGCAGGATCCCTATGCAGCAATCCATGAATTAATTGTCTCACCGTCAAACTTGCCTGCATACAGAATAAATGTTAGGAAGCAAAATTCGTTACAAGAAATAAATATTACTATACAAAGTCAAGTGTTGATAACCTATGCAGAAAACTTCTGTGTCCAAACTGTATAACTCTGTATGTTGTCATATATATTTTCCTTAGTCAACATTAATACAATACAAGATTTCCATCTGTGTCTATGATATCGTTGGAAAGTAGTTTTTCCCATACAAACAATTTTCGATAACCTAATAGCCACCATTGTAGCTCATTCAATTAGAGGTGATTCAATTAAGGAACATATATGTGGATAGACTTCTTGTAGATATGGCCAAACAAGTAAAATATTTCATTCAAATGAATGTGGTAAGAAATGCTAATATTTTGAATATTCTCAAAGGTTTTGGGAGACAAAACCTACAATGTTATCAAATTATGCCATTAAATTTATATGCCCATTTTATTAACTAAAAAAATAATTAAATCTTAAGAGGTGTCATATCCTTGTTTATTTGACCTAGGTTTTAGAGACATTCAGGGGATTACTTGGCAGCTGCCACATCTGATATAGCATATTATATTACTTTGATTGCTTTAGTTAGCATTATGACATGTTTTGGGAATAAAACATTATTATCAATTGATTTGATTCAGTAACTAATATTGTGGATTTACATTGTAGTTTTGGATTACTGTGTATTAATGCTGCTTTAGTTCATTTCAGTTAATTTGATTGTATGAAATGAATAATGCACTAGGTACTCTTGTCTACATGTGTGCAGGTTTTCTCCGGAGCGAGAAAGGGTATCATCGGGGAGAGACGGAAAGATGCAACAAATGGGTATGGATAGAGAGATTTGCCATGTGTGATTCGATGCGTGAGAAACGGTGTCAAAAACCGTAAGTTGAGGCCATAGATTCCCTTTTGTGATTCAACATTTTTTTGTATGTGTCGCTTTGTGCAATGGGATGGATTAGGTTGCATTGCAATAAGTTAGTGTTGCGCGCTCCCACTACGGCGAGGAGTGCAACGTTGTTTTGTGTGTTTAGAAGAGTCGTACATTATAACTTTGCAACAATGGCATACTTGCATTTACGTTGTTGTCTTGTATGACACTTTATATATTTATAGCACAATATAACAAAAATGCTATTAAGCAAAAAGAAATTAATTAAGGTTGATTAAAAAGGTTTTGGAATTAGATCCCTAATGCTATTGTTTGAGCTCTTCCAACTAAATCTTCTTCATTGTGATAATTGAGTTGCATTGGATTGAAACTAACTCGCCAAGATCGATTTGATTGCCAACTCGGTCGAGCTCTCATACAAACTAAGTCGAGCTCATATAACGAACCAAGCTACATTGTAACTCGTTAAGGTTGCCTTGCATTATGAAACAGAGCTAGGGATAACTATTTTATGTCGAACTTGCATTCGAGTTGAGCTAAGTTGATATTGTTGTACAATCGACCGAGCTCGAGACATAGACCTTGCATTATTCCAACTTGCCGAGGTAAGTCAAAACCGGGCTTGCATGCATTGCTTTGTTAACCAAAGCTGGTTTCCAACTCACCAAGCTAGAGACAACCCGCATAGATAACAAAATGCCTTATAGGTAAGTCTATAAACCTAGCATGATTTAATATAAACCCATAGACCTTCCTACCCATGAAGAATCTAGTACTAATCACTTAGTAGGTTAACCATGCAAAGCAAGCCTCGATGGGCGCCACGTGGTGGACATCAGCAAAGAATGTTGCAAACCATTGAAAGAGTCGTACTATGGAAACCCTGATTGTTGCACCATGTTGCACATCGGCTCACTCAAAGCTAAGAATGTCAAGGTGAGGAGTGCGGGACATGGGGGCACGAATTGGTGTGAGTGCCACGGATTGGTGTGATGTGGCACCGATCCGAGACCCTCGGTTCACGAGATTTTGTGGTCATAGAGGCCATATGATTGGTGTACAGTTGGTGCAACGTGGCACCAATCGAGAGCCCTCGTGCTAAGCCAGCGTTGACTAACGTGGGATGTGGGGACGTCGATGGCCCCCACGTGGCGTCCATTCTTTAGGGCTAAACCACCTGGGCATGAAACACCGCTAAAGTTAGCGAAAGATAGTTGAATCTAAATTTAACTAAATGAAAACAGTGTGTGGTTGTGAATAAACAAGTTGCATGGAAGTTTAACAAAAATCAGATTTGAGGGTTATTGAGTTCTAGATCAACACGTCATTTCTAGGGTAATTTCAGATCTGAAAATTGAGGATAACTTGCATTATCATCATAAATTTGGTGTCCCCAAATTTCACCATGAAATCTAAGACTACCCCATGTTAAAAATTTCGTTCTTTTAAAATAATGGGTCGTTTTGTGTTTTAATTGCCAGAAAGTATCTGTTTTACGTCAAGATAATCCCAGAGAGTCATATCAGCCATTTTCGCCAAATATCCACACACCCAAAATTGTTATATTCTATTGTTGGGGTTTGCTGCAAGGGAAATTTGTTTTTAATTATTTTGAGCTCCGTTTGAGGCAATTTGTGCTCCAGTTTAACCCTATTGTGATCGTACATGTTAAAATTTCCATATACCAGTAGGGTTTTTAACCAAGAATGGATCTTGGGCTTTATTTGTGACTTCGGCAGCAATGTTTGTGTTTTTGTGTTTTCCGTTTCGTTTTACTCAGAAATTTCTCTGGATCAATTCCTTTGCTTTGGTTTGGCTTTGATTCTTGGCTTGGAGTGTCGGAGATCACCTATGCACGTTGTGCGAAGGAATTCACCATCGGAGGCTTGGTTCTCTCTCGAAAAGATGAAGTCACGCACAAAAACTTCTTTTGGGCAGCCGTAAACGCCACTTAAGTCACATGGGAAAATCGGAGGTAGTAGGCGGCGGGAATTTTTCCCCGCCTTGCAGGGTAAAAATTCCCATAGTGAAATAAAAGAAAAATCACTTAAGGCATTGATGGGATTTTATTACCTGCCTACAGGTAAATAATCCCATTGTCAATTGACTTTTAAAAATAGAATTCCTTATTCCAAAAAGTGCGACCCACCTTGGGTGAATAATAATGCATTAAATAAATATTTGTTAATATTTATTCACCCAATTTTGGCGCCTAGGCTTGTGAAAAAAGTCAACAAAGGGAAGTGGACAAAAGGAAGTTGGAAATAGACAGTTCTAAAATTAAATAAATATTATTTATTTAATGCAGCCCCTTCATGTCAAAAAGTGCGCCCCATTTGGGAGAGAAATAATATTTTTAAGTATTAAATGAATTAATTAATTCCTATTTTCAGTGGCTAAGGTCAAAGCATACTGTGAGGCTTGAGTTAACTGGAAGCAGAAGTCTAAAATTAAATAAATTTAATTTATTTAATGGCAGCCATGAGCATGCACAAAATAGGCGCCCCATTTGAAGAGTAAAGCTTATTAATTAATTAATTAATTGCCAGGAATAGGAAAGACATTAATTAATTATAGAATCATGAGGATTATATAAGCAGGGGCTGCCATAAGGATGAATTAATTAATTCACAAGCAGAGAAGTGCAGCCTAGACAAAAAGTGCGCCCCATTTGGAGAGGATTTTTGCTCAGAAGGTGTAATTAATGCTAAAAGCTTCCAAAATTGGCGCACAGGTTGAAGGAGGTTGATTTGTGTTTGGATAATTGTTTGCATAAGTGATACAGGTGCTCAAGTGAAGTTGGTAAAATTCATGCTTGCTTTGCATGCAAATAAAACATCAAATTTGGGGCAGCAGGCTTGAATTATGCAGATTTTTATGATTAAAATCCACTTTGTTCATGTTCCGGTTGCCATCTTTGTCTGAATTAATTGTAGGAATTCATTACAGGTGCTTTATAAGAGAAAGGGAGCTTAAATCAATGTCCAATACATTGAATATATCCTCTGAATCTGAAGAATTATCCAGATCTGCACTGGTTGTGAAGAATTTTGGCCGAATAAAGAGGAAAATAATTGTTTAGACAAAAATTGCTCCAGCCATGGCAAAGTGGGATGAAAGAGAAAGCTCAGCGGAATCATGCGTAGCTTCTAGATTTTCTGAAATCAATAGGCCTAGATCTAGATCCAGATCTCATAATTGCAAAAGCTTCCAGCACAAAGGCTTCATCTTCTTGTTTCGAACGCAGCCTGTGAAGAAGTTAGAGCGTAGAAAATTCCTTCCAGGATCTTGTGCATGTGCTTCCAATCTTCTAGTTGAAGCCTTCATTGAAGTTGCATTCACCGGAGTGCTTTCCAAAATTTTTAATTGCTCATATGCAATTAAAAATAAAAATGATGAGTTATTTACGGTGAACATTGCATTGATGCATGTACAGGAGAAGAACTGCAAAAGCTTCAAGGATAAAAGGGAAGACAAGGCGAAGGCAAAATTCCAACCGCTTCCAATTCCAACCTCTTCCAACCGCCTCCGAGGCGCTTCCGGGCGCTTCCCGGATCTAGCTTGGTGAGCATTAAAGGAAAAAGAATCACCGATGCGTAATATGAAAAAGGACAAGACTGCAACTTTCCTCTTTCTTCTTTCTCTTATTTCCTCCGACAAAGTAATTGAGCGATCAATTAAATTATACAACTTAAGTGATTGGTTTAAAAGCCATTACTTGAAGAAGTCAACTACTTGGAGATAGGTGGCAAACGTGCAAAATAGAAGGTTATATTTTCAGTTGCAAATCATGCATGTCATGCAAAGAGGAATTCCAGGAGGGAGATCGCGAGTTATTTTCTTTCCCACTTCCACATGTGCCAGTTCAACTAAAAGCTTCCGACTTGTAATTGCCCCTCTACATTCTATAAGTAGAGGAAGAACCTTCGGGTTAAGGATCAAAATTTGTAAGCAACATTTTTGTGTTCCAGACTTTGTGCTGAAACCCCTGATAGCCACTTGAAGGAATACAAAAGAGCAGATTTCCGGAGAACTTTGTGTCACGGTGTATTTTGTTTCTAGCTTTCTATCTTAGATCTTTGAATAAAATTTGTGTTATTTTAGATCTAGATCTAGAGCTGCCTTTGCTTATAATTCTGTGTTGATATCTATTGGTTTCTTCTATGTGCATGCAATCAACTCTGTTATCTATTGTTTGGGATGCACATCTTCCCCGTTTCTTCTCTATGTTTATATAATTCACTTCTATAAATATTTCCTTTCTTTAAACAACTGCTTACTTGCTGCAGAACTATACAGCTATGGTTCATGAGCTAAATAGTTGAAGTAAAACACCACATAGATACTAGCATATTTTAATTGACAAATCGACACGGGAGCCTCACCGGTAAATGAGGGAGATTTACCTCATGATCGCCTAGGTTTTATGCTATGCGAGAAAATCTAGCCAACAATTTTTTTCAACTTGAGTCTCTTGTAATAAATCGGGAATTTCAAGTGTTCTCTTTGGGGTTTGAATATTCTCCATTGGGGACATTATAGTGCCATCAAAGTGGTGATTCTTTCCATCCCATGAGAAGAAATCAAATCTTGATGCACAAGGAAAAACCGACTCAGGTCTATCAAAGAAGAAACTAGACTCCAAGGAAAGGAACCATGGATGATCAAGATCAGAGAGCTCCTCTTATAGATGAGCTAAGTTTTATGCAATGAGTAATTACAAGAAGCCAAAGGGAGCTGTAACATGTTATGAGGGAATCTCAAAGGGGTAGCCAAAAGGAGTTGCAACATGTTTTGAGGGAATCTCAAAGAGAAATGGGTGATGCATTGACAGGATCCGTTATGGACTTGGCTAAGGCTCTACATGGACACAATATAAACAAATCAACAAACTAGGGAGCAACAAATAATGGTGAAGGAAGCTCATCCTGTCAAGTAAGGACCTCCATTAAACCTCCTCAAATATTCATGGCCAAATTCCTTCATAAATAAGAACAACCAATTGAGTTGGATCCACCAAGTGACATGGAGGACATAGAGGCATGGGGTGAAGAATATGTAGCCCTCAACTACAGAGTGCGAGATATGTTGTCCTTCAGAGATTACTGCCAAGTGAAGAATAGTAAAGGCACCGGAAAGAATAGAAGAGTTCAACAAGAGCAACCAAGAAGAGACATACAACAGAGGTTGGGAAGGTAACTCTTCCTTCTTATGATGGATCTCGATAAGTGTTCAGCAAGAGCATGGTTACAGAAGTTAGATACATACTTGTCCTTGAATCCCATGTATGAGGAGGAAGCCCTCAAATTTGCCACTTTGCATTTGGAAGGAGTAGCACATGAATGGTGGTACCATGGGTTGATCACACAAGGGCACGGATCTATCACAACCATTGAAGAATTCAGTCAATGTCTAACAGAAAGGTTTGATAGAATAGATCTAGAGATCCACTTTAGAGAGTTGGCTCAACTCAAACAAGAGGGACTATTGGACAAATATATTTTTGAGTTTCAGAGACTTGCAGTGATGGTGCCAGATGTAAGTGAACGAAGGCTTGTGGTGTTGTTCATTGAGGGCCTAGCAGAGCCACTTAGAGGCCTAGTCAAGGCTTTTAGCCCTCCCTCTCTACAAGGAGCTATAAAGAAATCTTTGGACCTTGAAACTTCAGTCCCAAAAAGAAAAAATCTGCCTTATGGACAACATTGGACTGCACCTTTGGGGCAGCGAAAGGACTCATTTGGACAGCCAAGGACAACTCAAAATAGTGAGCAAGGGACAACTAGTGGACAACAAGGTAAGTCAACTCAAGAGAAATTTGATCCAAGAGAGTGGTTGAAAAACAAGAAGCTAATAGAGGTAAAAAAATGAGTTAAGAAGGAAAAATTTATGCTTCAACTGCAGGGACCCGTGGACACCTAACCACCATTGCCTTGGTAAAGGGGCAACCCATTACATTGAGGTAGTTTTAGATGAAGAGAGTGCTGATCCGAAAGAAGTTGAAGAGCAAGCGAAGGAAGTGGTTCCCACGGATGACACACTAGCTACTTTATCTGGAGCACCTAGATACTATGCATTCTGTGTTAGAGGTGTCCTTCATGGAAAAAGATCACCGTGTTGATAGATAGTGGAGCTACCCATAACTTCATTGATGAAAGCTTGGTTACTAGGATGGGATTGAAGATGGAAGATTTCCAAGGGTTCAATGTGACAGTAGCGGATGGATACTCACTCTCATGCACGAAGAAGATCCCACAACTTGAGCTCACTTTAGGAAGACATAAGGTAAGAGATGATTTTTATGTCATTGACATTGGTGAGACAGATGTAGTACTTGAGTACAATGGCTGCAATCTTTGGGTGAATTCACTCAAAATTATCAAACTATGGAGTTGAAATTCAAGGTGCAAGACAAGGAAGTTGTTCTACAAGGTATGAGGAATGGTGCTCCCAAGTTGTGACAGCCAAGAGTATGGAAAGATCTTTCAAAAGAGGGCAGATTGCATGGGCTGCACATTGTTTGGTAAGAAATACATCCTCTTTTTTATCACAACAGTCCTATCATGTTGATATTCAACCTATTTTGGACAAGCATACTAAGGTGTTCAATGATTTACTTCATGAACTGCCCCCTCTTGATGATGAAGAGCAAGATGATGATGGATTAGACTTTGGTAAGAGCCAAGAAGACATTCAAAATATATATGAACAAGGTATGAAGGTAGTGAAAAAGGGAAAATCACCAATTGTAGAAGCAAAGGCAAAAGGAAATGAATATCTTGATGACACTCCAAGGTATGAAAAGATTGGTAACATGCCATATTTATTGCTGTATACTAAATCATTTCAGATTTGTTTTCCTCATGAGAAGCATGTTAAAAGGAGTGATAAAATAGAGGATATAGTTTACAATATGGGACGTCACGAGGGTTGCATACAAACTAAGGCTCAAAACTCAAAACTAAAAACTTAGATTTTGGCAAGAGCTCTCTCATTTGACATGCACGAGATCTAGGCTTTTGGAGCACTACAACATGTTTTACCTCTTAGATCATTAAGCACAAGATAATACTGAGAGGGGGGGTGAATTAGTATTATGATATTATTTCAAACTTCAATACTTAAACTTAGATCTATAATCACGAGCAATGTGAATATATCAAATCAATCAAAGAACACAAAACTTAATGCAAGTAGACACAGATATACGTGGAAACCCTTTCGGGAGAAAACCACGGAGAAACTTCTTTCTTTATATATATTTCTCAAAAATTGTAGGCACCAACCTACTGGAGACACCAATCCCCAAATTACAGTTTTGTAGGCACCAACCTACAGGAGCACCCACCCCTTTTGCTAAGCACCAACTTAGCAAGAGACACCGATCTCTTCGAATATGAAGGCACCAACCTTCCTTACAAAATTTGCTTTCCACTTTTGAACTTGTTGCTTCCTCAACGAATAATGGAAAATTCTTCTTCTTACTTTCAGATTTGTTGTTCTAAAATTCTGCCCTTACGCTTCCTCTTCTTCTTCTTTTTCCTTAAGATATTCAACTTGAATCCATGCTTAATAAGTCTCATATGAATCTTCTTATATAGCCTTTCATACCTTTTTGAAAGGGCATTACACCTTAAACCATCACACCCTTTCATTAACATTAGTCGGCCTTTATTTATTAATTTATTCTTTCTAAACAAATCGCTGCCCCCTTTGAATTAATTAATGCACACATAAAGACTGCCCCAAATAATTTAATTATCACCTAAACATTCAATGCAGCCCCTTAAGACATGAGTGCTGCTCTCTAAGCAAGTCGTGGGCCCTCTTTTGTGCAAATCGTGGGCCTCCAAGGATAAATCACGGTCTTCATGAAAAAGCGCTGCTTTCTTCTCATCATGGTTGTCAAGATCTTCCTCTTTCTTGAATGCTGTTCGCTTTACACAGATATTGTTGTATTTCTCTTATAAAGGCGACCCTTTTCACATATATAAATATTTGATTTCTACTCTTTTTGCTACTCTATATGTTGCTGGTTATTTCCGTTGACATACTCACAATTCCGTTACTTTCTGACAGATTTCCGTTTACCAGTTCAACACCTCTTTTGACATCAATGACAATATTTCCAACAATCTCCCCCTTTGTCATTGATGGCAACCCCAAAAAAATAATCTCCTCTTCTGCAGCTTCCTCTTGCCGTAGCTCCCCCTTACTACCATTCTCCCCCTTTGACATCAATGGCAAAGGGTCATCCTAGGAGCTGAAAAATTTGCAAAGTTTTAGCTCCCCCTTAACCAGTGCTACCCTTGACTCTTCAATGTAAAGATGTGAAAGAAATTACTCCCAGCTTATGTCGTAGATATTCAAATGTCTCCTTTGGAAGTGGCTTAGTGAAAATATCTCTATCTGATTCGGATGTGGCGACATACTCTAACCTTACTGTTTCTCTTACACCTGCTCTCTTAAGAAGTGATATCTTATGGGAATGTGCTTTGTTCTGGAATGCATAACCGGATTCTTTGAAATACTTATTGCACTGGTATTATCACATAATATGGAGATGGGATGATCATACTCTACTTTGATATCCTTCAAGGTCTGCTTCATCCATAAAATTTGCGTGCAACATAGTACCATTGCTATATACTCTGCTTTTGTTGTGGATAGGGATACAGAATTTTTCTTCTTACTTAGCCAAGATACCAGGTTGTTTCCAAGAAAAAATGCTCCTCCGCTTGTACTTTTTCTGTCATCTACACATCCTGCCCAATCTGAATCTGTATAAGCTGTCAATGTGAAATCTTTTCCTTTTGGATACCACAACCCGTATTCCATAGTTCCCTTTAGATATCTGAATATGCGTTTTACAACTTGCACATGTGTTTCTTTCGGCCCTGCTTGAAAATGTGCCACCATACCCACTGCTTGCATGATATCTGGTCTGGATGTTGTCACATATAATAAACTCCCAATCATTGATCTATAGAGAGATTGATCAACATCTGGAGATTCGTCATCTTTGCTTAACTTGGTTCCGGTGATCATTGGTGTGCTGACAGGTGCACACTCCCTACCAAACTTTTTCAACATTTCCTTCACATACTTGGTTTGGGATATAAATATTCCTTTATTAGATTGAGAAATTTACAATCCAAGGAAAAAGGATAACTCACCCAACATAGACATTTCAAATTCCTTTTGCATGTCTTCTACAAATTTTCTAGACATTTCTTCATTGTCTCCTCCAAAGATTATGTCATCCACATATACAACCACAATTAACTGGTGTTCATCTTCAGTTTTGATGTAAAGATTACTGTCAGCATGTCCTCTCTTGAATCCTTGGTCCTGTAGATGTTGATCAAGCCTTGAGTACCATGCTCTGGGGGCTTGTTTTAATCCATACAATGCCTTTTTCAACCTACACACATAATCTTCATTTTCTGATAATAGGAACCCTTCAGGCTGTTCTATGTAAACCTCCTCTTCTAAATTCCCATTTAAAAAGGCTGATTTGACATCCATTTGGTAGACTTTGAAATTTTTAAACACTGCGAAAGCAAGGAACATTCTGATTGCTTCTAGTCTGGCAACCGGAGCAAAAGTCTCTTCAAAATCAACACCTTCCACTTGAGCATACCCTTTGCATACCAATCTTGCCTTATTTCGAGTGACTTGACCATCTTCATTTAGTTTGTTTCAAATACCCACTTAGTGCCAATCACATTCTGACTCTTTGGTCTGGGAACCAGTTCCCAAGTTTCATTTTTCTCAATTTGATCTAATTCTTCTTCCATCGCCTTCAACCAATGTTTATCATGTCTTGCTTCTAAAAAGTTCTTAGGTTCTACCTTAGATAGCAGAGAAAAATACCCTTGCTCAGAAGCATTTGTAATTCTTCTTCTGGTTTGAACCCCGGTATCAAGTTCTCCAATAATCTGACTTTCATCATGATTTTTCTGAATGAAGCGAGATGGCGTCTTGGTATCCTGCCTTTCTGATTTACTCCACTCTTCAATATCTTCTTCTTCCTCTTGTTCTTCTTTCACAAGACTTGGTATTTCTAAAGACTCTTCTGAATTTTCTTTTGTCTTTAGATCCAGACCCTCATCCACTCTGACACTTGCACTTTCTATGATAGTCCGCAACCTCTTGTTATAACATCTGAAGGCTTTACTTTTAGTGGAGTACCCAAGAAAAATCCCTTCATCGGATCTTGAATCAAATTTGCCTAAGTCCTCTTCGGTTCTTTTAATGAAACATCTGCTCCCAAATACCTTAAAATATTTGACCGAGGCTGGTCTTCCTTTCCATAATTCATATGGAGTTTTGTCATGGTTAACTCTGATTTGCACTCTATCCAAAATATAAATGGCAGTACTTACCGCTTCTTTCCAGAATCTATCTGATAGCTTAGATTCATTCAACATTGTTTGGGCCATCTCTTGAACGGTTTTGTTCTTCCTTTCTACTACTCCATTTTGTTGTGGAGTTCTTGCAGCTGAGTATCGTCTTTTAATTCCATGGTCTTCACAATATTCAATAAATTCATTTGACATGAATTCACCTCTACGATCTGACCTTAGACATTTTATCTTTAGCCTGTTTCATTTTCTACTAATGCCTTGAAAGCTTTGAACTTTCCAAATGCTTTAGGATTTTCTTTCAAAATGCTACCCATGTCATTCTAGTGTAGTCATCAATGAGTAACATAAGATAACTCTCACCTTGAATACTTTTCGCTCTAGTAGGTCCACACAAATCCGTGTGAATTAGCTCCAATGGTTTGGTGGATGAATACTCCTTTGTTTTGAATCTTGTTACGTGCTTCCCAAGTGGCTTTACTTTGCTTGCATAGAGTACTCGAAGGCTTTGTTATTTTAGGCATGTCCCGTACGGCTTGCTTATTGCTTATCTTCACAAGATTATCAAAATTTATGTCCCATCCTTCTATGCCATAGCCAACTCTCCTCAACTTGACTTAGGCAACATTTTTCTTCTTTTATTTCTCCGAGCATATATAGATTATTTGCAGTTCGGTGGCAATCTGCAATTAGTTCTCCTATATCTGCTTTCCTTATTTCACATCCTTCGGCATAGAACTTAAGAGTGTGTCCCTGATCACACATTTGACTCACACTCAAGAGGTTATGTTTTAATCCTTCAACATACAAAACATTCTCTGTTTTTGTTTTTCCATTATCTAGACTCAACGTACCTTTGCCAACGATCTTGCACGTAGCATTATCACCAAATTTTACTTGTACCTTCATTTACTTTCTTTAAGGAGAGAAACTTACTTTTATCACCAGTCATATGTCTTAAACATCCGCTATCAATGTACCACTGCTTTCCTTCATCTCGAGCATGAAAAGTTGTTTGAATGAGCATGGATTTTTCTTTGTCTAGCCCATCTTTCTCCTGCTTCCTTGTCCAGGATTTCGTAGCCTCCCTTTTCTTTGTATCTAATGGCTTTGTCTTTTCATCTTGTCTCGAGTCAAACACACTTCTACAAAAGTGTGCTATATGTCCATAATTATTGCACTTGTAGCAGATAATGGCTTCCTCGTTATAATAGGATAGTGGAGCAAACGAATTATAGTTCATATTCAACACTCTATGAGCAGATTTTGGTTTGTTCCAGGCTTCATTATCTCTCATTCGCTTTCTACACTCTATCTTTTTATGCCCATATATATTGCAATAAAAACAATAACCATGAAAGGAACTTTCGAACCTATTCATATTCCTATGTCGTGGAGTAAATGGTCTTTTGTTCTTCTCTTTAACACCTTCCTTGTGGATGGAACTGGTCTTCATAGTTTCCTCTTCCTTTCTACTTTTATTCTTCATAGGTGCATTTAGAATTTCTGCATAGCTTTTTTCCTTTTCTAAACCTTTCTTCTCCGAATCTCAATGGATTTTGAAGCTTTCTCTAGTTTTTCTTCATATCCGAGTCCTGATTTGTTGGATGGTGATCTTTGATTTTCTAGAATCTCATCTAGAACCTTAGTACTCTTTTCAAATTTCAAGTTGTTCATTAGTTTGGTATTTACCTTTTCTAAGTCTTTTCTCATCGCAACAATCTCTGACTCACGCTTTTCACATTCTTCTTGTTTCACCTTGAGCTGACTTCTCAACCCTTCCTCAATTCTCTTTGCTTCTTCAATCTGGGTCTTCAGGTCAATGATTAGATTCTTTGATTCTTCAAGACTCTGTGCTAACTTAGCTTCGAAAGATTGATTTTGTTCTTCATATTTCTGGAGCTGAAGTCTTTGCTTCTGATTCCTCTTTTTGAGTGCTTTTATTTCACCCAACGCACAAATGAGTTCTTCTTCGAGGTTTACCTCACCTTCTTCTTCTATGTCCTCGATTCCTTCCAAATCAACTTTGCTAGTTGATGAACCTTCTTCTATAGCCATAAACAATGTTTCTTCATCATCACTGTCTGAATCACTTATTCCGCTTTCTTCGGATGAGCTGCTACCTCTTTTTGAATATAGACTCTTCTTTTGCTTTTCAAATTTTTTCTTGCCTCTGCTTTGCTTGAATTCTCTTTTGAACTTGGGCTTGCTTTCTTCATCTTCGCTATCTTCCTTCTCTGGGCATTTAGCTGCAAAATGACCAATTTTACCACAGTTAAAACATTTAAATGGTAACTTACCTTTGTATCTCCCGGATCCTTTCTTTAGCTTTCGAATGAATAAAGCTTCCTTTTCATCTTCTTCGCTTGTTTGATTCATCATTCGCTTCAGATTCCTTGATTGCCTTTTTCTTCGAGACTTTGAATGCGGCTTCCTTCTTTGCTGGTTTATTAGACTCAGTCCTCATTTCATAAGCCGTCAGTATTCCATGTAGTTTGTCCATGCTTAGCTTGTCAAGATCCTTCATTTCTTCGATGGCAGACACCTTAGCATCAAATCTTAATGGTAAAGATCTTAAGACCTTCTGGACGATCACAGGTTCCTCAATCTTTTCTCCAAGCCCTCTTATGGCGTTGACAACTTCATCCACCCGCAGAAGATAAGCTGCAACATCTTCCTCATCCTTCATTTTTAGGCTCTCAAATTTTCTCCTATGGGTTTGAAGCTTAGCTTTTCTGACCTTATCATCACCTTCATATATTGTTCAAGTTTATCCCATATTTCCTTTGCCGTGTCACATTGCATTACCTTGACAAATTTGGACTCTGACAGACCACACAAGATTGCGTTCATCGCCTTGGCATTGTTTTCAAAAGCCTTCTTACCGGCTTGGTCTGATTGGCGGAGTTGATGGAATGATATATCCGACCGCTACTGATTGCCAAATATCAAACCCTAGTGCCATCAGATAGGTTCTCATTCTTACGCTCCAAAATGCATAGTTTGTTCCATCAAACAACGGAGCCTTGTTCGAGGAAAAACCTTCTTGTACTTGACTAGCCATATGTGCTCCCGAGATCTACCTTCCAACTGTTAGATTGTTCCTGAAGGAACCTGCTCTGATACCAATTGTTGAGCACAAGATAATACTGAGAGGGGGTGAATCAGTATTATGATATTATTTCAAACTTCAATACTTAAACTTAGATCTATAATCACGAGCAATGTGAATATATCAAATCAATCAAAGAACACAAAACTTAATGCAAGTAGACACAGATATACGTGGAAACCCTTTCGGGAGAAAACCACGGAGAAACTTCTTTCTTTATATATATTTCTCAAAAATTTGTAGGCACCAACCTACTGGAGACACCAATCCCCAAATTACAGTTTTGTAGGCACCAACCTACAGGAGCACCCACCCCTTTTGCTAAGCACCAACTCAGCAAGAGACACCGATCTCTTCGAATATGAAGGCACCAACCTTCCTTACAAAATTTGCTTTCCACTTTTGAACTTGTTGCTTCCTCAACGAATAATGGAAAATTCTTTTTCTTACTTTCAGATTTATTGTTCTAAAATTCTGCCCTTACGCTTCCTCTTCTTCTTCTTTTTCCTTAAGATATTCAACTTGAATCCATGCTTAATAAGTCTCATATGAATCTTCTTATATAGCCTTTCGTACCTTTTCGAAAGGGCATTACACCTTAAACCATCACACCCTTTCATTAACATTAGTCATCCTTTATTTATTAATTTATTCTTTCTAAACAAATCGCTGCCCCCTTTGAATTAATTAATGCACACATAAAGACTGCCCCAAATAATTTAATTATCACCTAAACATTCAATGCAGCCCCTTAAGACATGAGTGCTGCTCTCTAAGCAAGTCGTGGGCCCTCTTTTGTGCAAATCGTGGGCCTCCAAGGATAAATCACGGTCTTCATGAAAAAGCACTGCTTTCTTCTCATCATGGTTGTCAAGATCTTCCTCTTTCTTGAATGTTGTTCTCTTTACGCAGATACTTTGTTGTATTTCTCCTATAAAGGTGACCCTTTTCACATATATAAATATCTGATTTCTGCTCTTTTTGCTACTCTATATGTTGCTGGTTATTTCCGTTGACATACTCACAATTCCGTTACTTTCTGACAGATTTCCGTTTACCAGTTCAACACCTCTTTTGACATCAATGACAATATTTCCAACATGGACATGGTACTTGGGCATATAAGCTTGCATTTTCTTGAGGGAAAAGATGACTTTAATGTCCCCTTTTTCAAATTAATGGAGATTAATAATATTTCTAAGTTGGGCTTGGTCAATTCATTATCTAGTGGCATCTTATTAGTATTATTATACGAATAAAATGTATTTTTAAATACTGGCAGGTAGAATACCCAATTTAGCTTATTTTCCATTGTATTCAGTCATCTAAAGGGAGAATAAAGGAGGAATTAATAATCTAATTTTAGTACTAAAGTAATTCTTATTACTGGTACTTTAATTAATTATTAAAGGTTGGTGGAAAAATAAAGTAATACTAAAATAAGAAAATAAAGTTACTTTATTAATCCCACATGGAATGCCCCACTTGAAAAATAGAGAAAAAAAGTATAAAAGGAGGTGAAGAGGGGTTCATTTGATATCTTTGGTTATTTTGATATCTATTTTCTGGTTTGGGCTGATTGCTCTTCCATTTCTACATTAAAGGACAAAACCTCTTTGGTGTACTTGCATTAGAGAACAAAACCCTCTCTTCTAAGGTTGAAGAACGAAAAACTTTTCATCCTTTGTGTGGAGATCCTTCATTTCAAGAGTTTCTATTGAGTTTCAAGGAGTATTTCAGATTTTCAGCAGGCGATTGAAGACCCAATAAACCTCGACTCTTCTCAATGATTATTTATATTATTCTTTTTGTTTATAGTGCTAGGGATATGGCTAATAACTTCCATGCTTGGCATGATAGAGTATGTAATTCAATATCTTTATCAATATAATTGGTGATTTTTTTTTAAATAATAATAAAAAGGGAAAATTAATGTTCTATTTGGAGTTTGACTTTTCAGGAAAGAAGACTATTATTAAAAGTCACCCTCTTACATGAAGAAATGTGCCATAAAGAGGAGGAAACTTAGAGATTTGAAATGCAAAAGCTATATAAGAAGATAGTGGTGACCCCTTGGGGGCATGTTGAAGTTTTTATTAAAATATATTCATGCTTGAAGAGGGATGTATGCCCATGAGATCTCATAACAAAGGTGTTTCTTCAACACCACCTTATTTTGGAGAGTGTGAGCCTTCTTGCAATTATTGTTGAGTGAATATATGCATTGTTTATCCATTCTAAGCATTGGCGACTTGGTTTAGAGGATTGACGCATTTATTTGGGGTTTAAATCTGCATGTTATTGAAGGGTTTGGGGTGTTTTTGTTATTGCTGCAATTATTTTAGCCATAACGACTTGAATTGGAGCTTGTTTTTATCATGTTTGATGCCATAAGAGCTAAATCTAAAATATGTTGTGTGTTAGTGATTATTTCCGAACAAGGGGTAGTTATTTTGGTGTGTTTGGAGGCTAGAGAAGTGTTGGAAATTATTTATTTAATTTTCTCTAACCCTGACGACTTGGACTGAGATTTCAGGGTCTGTTTTGGTGAAGCTTTAATACTTAGAAAAATTTGTTTGATAGTGCATTGAAAAACCCTAAATTTCTAGTTTATTTTGCACTTGATTTCATGCAAAAACATGGAGTATTGAATAAGATATGAATTTTTGAAGTTTCAGCTTGTCTGGATACCATTTTAATTTAATATTTGCTGCAATAAAAATATGAATTGGAAAAGATTGGGTTTCTAATTGGTTCTCCCATCTAACCCACCACCTTGGCTAATTCCAACCCCATTTTGGGTTGTAATTACGCTGACATTGGGTTATTTGAGGTTGAATTAAGAGGATCTCATCCTTCTTAGTTCGATTGGTGTTAAGAGTGTTGCAAATTTCTATTTGTCCCTAAAGGGGATATTACATCACCGAAATCAATTTCTTTTCTTTATCAATAGATTGTACCTTGTTTCTTTGAAAAATTTGAGGACCAAATGCCCCCAATAACCCTTCCAAAGTTTCCCCCATGTTATTGATATAAAAATCAGTCACAAGCTCTATTAATAAAGCTTTTTCTCCTCTCTTTATGATTGTTGTTATACACAATTCAACAATCTGAAATTGCTAAAAATTGTTCTCTTACCCCTTATTACCATCGAGAAAACCAACATTAGTACCTTGAGAGGTACTCTCCTTCTTGCACCGGAGTCCCCAAAGAAGAAACCATGCTTGCCCACACTTGTACTCTTCAAAGATAATTATGAATTCTTTCTTTTCCTTATGGAATTAGTCATAATATTTTCAAAATAAGAACTGATAACTTTGGACAAATGCAACATACTACCAGGATCCCATACCTTATAATGGCCATGGAGGTCTTCATCACTTTTTGTCTTCATGATGACTTGACTTTGATGTATCAAATCCTTAACATTCTTATCCACAACAGGCTGAATACCATCATGATAAAACTGCTGTAATGATATAGGATGAAGATGATGAAATAAATCCTTGCTACTCCTAACCTCCTTATAAAGAAGATCATCAAAAGGTTTACCTTCTATTGCTGATTTAGAAACCTCCAAAACAACACCATCCCTATTGTGACTCATGATTTCAGACACAACACAAGAATCAACACTCTTCACAATTTCATGCCCATCAATACTATGGCTTGGTAAATCCATCCCATGTGACAATGACTCATTGATATGTACCTTTGGAACTAAAACATCTTTTTCAACTTTGCATCCAACAATCAGTGTTTGTTCCTCACTAATACAATTATTTTTCTCATTAGAAGTTATACCTCTTTTCCTTGAAGCTTCTTCTTCACTTTGCATGGTGGAATACTCTATGGGCTGATTTCTCTCCAATTTTTGCATGGTAATTTTCTCCTGTTGATATCTTCTATTTTTCCTTGTGCCTTTACTATCTTTCAACTCACAAAAATATTTGAAGGTCAACATAGCTCTTACCTTGGAACTGAGTGTTGCATACTTTTTTCCCCATATCTCCATGTCATCATCCTCAATTGGTTGTTCCTCCTTTTGGAGAAACTTCGAAATTTGTGAAGGCTTGGATGAGGTCATAGCTGGTCCCGTAGAGCTTCTTTCACCATTGTGGGTTGCTCTTTGATTGGTAGACATATTGTTCCCTTGTAGGATCTTTGCCAAATTTCTCATGGAATTGGTCAATGCTTCAGAATTTCCCTTTGGGATTCTTTGAAAACATGATGCATATCTCTTTGGCTCTCTCTCATAGACTGCTGCAACTCTCTCCGACTTTTTGTGATTACTTCATGCATGTAACTTAGCTTCTCTGTAGGATGAGCTCTTTGATCATCCATTGTCTCTTTTTGCATTCACATCTGATTTTTCTCTTCTTTCCTTCATAGGCTGGGAGGATACACTTCTCTGATACCATTGTAATGTCCCCAAATGGACCAATTCTAACCCCAAGATGGATTTCCCGCAAATCCTAAACAAAAATGCAATGGCTAGAAGATATATAAAAATTATTATATGCAGATCTGAATATTGTCCTAGAAAATGCGACTTGGTATAGGAATGAAAATTCATCAAATATGAAGCAAAACCACTGAATCTTTTAATCAAACAAATCAACAAATTTTATAAGGATAAAAACATTAGAAAAATACCAGATTGTGCATCAATAACAGGCTGAAATTATTTATTAAAATCTGCAGACTACCCCTTCAGACATACAATTGGAAACACCAATTCTTTGACTCAAAAATTGTGCAAGTTGGCTGGTTTGATTTCTAAAAATCAGAGTTATAATCAACAACCTAAATCAGCTCCAAAACAGATCCAAAACACCATAAATCAGCTCCTATGGGTTGCTCTACTGCTGGAAATAAAAAAGAATCACATGACAATATTCTCCTTCAAACCCTTGTACAAATCTGCCACTTTCAGCCCTCAACACTGCTGGAAAACATAGATAACTCCTTGAATCTTGATCCTTAATAGAATCTCCTGAATGGAGAATCCTCACAACATAGAAGAAGAGTTTTCGTTCTCCTTCTAGATCTTAAGAGTGTTTTCGTCCTCAAGAGATAATCTACAAGGGTTTTCGTCTTTAGAATCAGACAAAAATCAGAATTTGTATAAAATAAAGAGATTCTTTACAAAGCCAAGTACACTTGCTTTTATAAGCAATCTTGGTTTAATAGCCACCCACAAGCACCAATCACATCCTTTTTCCCACATTTTATTCTTTTTGGCCTTGCATCATCTTCAACATGGGTCACATTTTTCCTAGTGGAAATAAAAAAAAAAAGTGACCTCTTTCCCTTTTCTTTTTTAATTTCACTTTATCTTTTTTTTATTTTTATTTTTTTTATTTTTTATTAAGTCATTAATAAATTAATATAATAAGTGCTTTTTATAAAGTTCTTTTTGTGCACTTTATAATAATTTATTAAGACTATAGTTTCCTTTTTTAACACTCCTTAGCCGTCGGAAACAAAATTGGACTAAAGGTCTTCGATTGGATTGTCTTAGGAAGTGGAACATTTCATGTTCTCTTTGGGGTTTGAATATTCTCCATTGGGGACATTACAATTGAGATCACATTTTCAACCTTTGAGGACAAAAACCCTCATTGGATCCTATTGAGGATGAAACCCCTCAATAGTCACAAATTTTGGGAACGAAAACCCTCATTTGTTGCTATTGTGGCTTCATCTAGCAGTCACAAGTGAGCTTCATATTCAGAATTTCAGAACAATAAGTGTTTCCATCCATGCTATGGCACAAATTCCAGTTAGGGCATGCTTTTTGGGGCTGCCATACTCATTTCTAGCTTGAGCGACCCCTTTGGGCATTTCGGGACAACATTTAGCAGGTTTCTATGGTTGGAAAAATATGAACTTGATTTTGTTTGATAGATGTCATTTTTTTGGTCATTTTGAGCTATTGTTTGCATTATAACTCCAAGTATTTCTGAAGATATGAATTTTTGAAGTTTCAATTGTTTGTGGCCAATAATTAATTCCAGAATTATGTATTTTGATGTTGAAGCACATATTTTGCATTATTTCATCAAGGGTTTCAAATTGTTGATATGTTTATGAAAAATTATGCGTGAGAATTACTAAAATCTGAATTTTACTTGGGTTGCATGGGGTTTTGGGGACCCAAAACAGGTCGTTAACCCTTTTTGGCTCTAATTTCTGTGGTTGTCATAAAATTCAGGTTTATACACATGGCTGTCATAAATTCCAGCAATGTTCCATTTCAGTTTAGGGGAAAATCCAACTTCCTCAAATTTGAGCCCGAAAGGGACATAACATATTTCATTAAACTAATAAATAGGACATTTAGAGTAATAGTTTAGAGTTTATAAAATACATTTTTATGATATTATTTTGCATATTTGGCTGTAATTTTAAAAAAATATTATATTATATATACATTTTTGTGTGCCTTTCCCCAAGCGGTGCATGGGGCCAAAAATTGTTGTACCTATGTACCTAAACCTTGTGTTGGTACCTATATCAATATGGTAATTGACTACTTATGGTCTAAATGTGTTTGTGCACATGGGTGAGCAGACATGTGCTTAAATACCAAGTCACTTGCCTACAAAAATAGACATTTGACTCACCCCTTCTACAATATTCTTCAACGTACACATGCATAATAACCTAATGCTTAAAATAAGAAAATTACACCAACCTAAGTAAATATGCAAAACTGTATGTATGCCAAAATATATTCCTCTTAAACGAATTTAAGATTTAATGCATGCCCTAATTTTTGTCTTGAATATGTACTTCACAATGGCATGCAAATAGTGTATCATTTTACGTACCATTGATATCCACATTAATTGATGTCATGTACAAATTCTACTCTTTTAAAAACACAAACTTAGTTTTAAATTCAATGTGATAAGAAATATGGATTCTCTAAATGGTTTTGAGTTACGAGAATGGTTCTCACCGGGATACTACTTGGAAATGTTAGGTCCTTGTGAAGTATATTTGCAAATGTCTTTTGCCTATTTTTTCTCGGAATGGTGTTCTCCCATAAAGCATTTCATATAGCAAGATACCTAACAATAGAAATCAATAAAAGAATTTATAGACATCAAATCATAAAAATACAAATCATTAGTGTTTAACACAATGATAATTTAAAATCTTAAATCCATGACTCTAAAAAACTTGCTCATAAATGCTAATCATGCTATTTTGCTATCCACAAATGTAAATTGAGCAACTTTTATAGTACTTTCGGATTGCCAATCTAGAATGCAAGAAAAAGTATACACGAGGTTGTAATTCTATAAAGTTTAAGAGAAACGTGGATGATATAGATATACATGGGTACATGATATTATAATAAACTTCAAGATATTAGGTGCTAGAGCTTCATATCATTGAAGTTAGATCACTTCAAAAAAATATTAAATAAGAATAAAGAAAAGGAGGCTTGCATGGTATGTCTAAATAATCATAAGAACAACATGGATACCAAGGCCTTGACTTCTAGGGTAATGTTATTTTGGTCAGTCCTTTATTTTCCCCTTCATCCACTCCCAAATTACTGAAGACCATTTTTATAAGGATTCACTTAAGGATTTATGTCTCGAGTCCCTTTTGCCAAGCAACATATGGAACAATGATTGAAAATTGTCAAAAATGTAAACAACTTTAAATATAGTAGGTAAGAATCATATTATCGGATTTTTATATGATGTAAGAAATGGATAACTTAATCAAGTTAAAAATTTAATTTGCTTTATGAATTATAATAAACTTTAACTTCTTTGGTCCGTGAAAGTGTTCACCTCTTACAGCAATTTAGATAAATTTGAGTATTTTGATTCATTGTTGGATGACAATATTCTTGAACTTATTTTAACAAGTCTATCTATATACTCATCTTTCTTCTCTACTTAGCATTTTTCTATTTTTTATGTCACTAATATTTAAAATCAACACTTCAAGAGTTAAGAAATTTAAGTGATGTTGATTACATGTATGGGGAATTCCATGAAGCTATCTTCTTCCTTTGTTGAAGTGAGGAAGATATATGTGTTCACTAGGAAACATAATCTTCTAGGCCAGCTTAGTCCTTCCATTCGCCGTTCGAAGGAACTCTAATCCTTTACTCAATAATATGGGAGTCTCCATAGAATGAACAAAATCTAAGAGAGGTGCATGATTTATCTTTCAAAATGTATCCCACTTGATGGTATCTTGGTGCTTCATATCAAGTTAATTCCAAGGATGCAAGATTGTTTTTGGCATGTATTTTCTCCATGGTTAATTGACATAAGCCGATTCTATGGTATAGTTACTGAGGACTTAGGAGGATGAATATTCTATTGGTATAGAATTCACAGGACTTAGGAGGATGAATATTCTATTGGTATATCGAATCTTAATTTTAATACCGGGGATGATCTATTTGATATGAATTTCATTTTCAATAGATGAGTTGAGTAGTGGGGCAAGATGAGCAAAAGTGTTTACATTTTATTGTGTATATTAGTGTTTCCTTAGCCATTTGTTTCAATGTGTAAGAAAGTATAGTAGATATTAGATGCAAAAAGCTCCAAGCCTCCAAAATGATGACATATCTCATGATTTTCACTTGCACGACCAAGTTACTACTTACAACACAATGAATAATCTAGAGTTTTTGGTATCCCTTCTATTGATACAACAAGACGAACAAGGTTCTCGAAGGCACCATCAGGTACGATTTTACTACTACTTCAAAATTAATATAAAGTTGATTATAGGTACATTAAGACTAGAAAGTTCTAGAAATGATTTCTTGATAATATTATATAAGAAGATTAGAGATGATTATATTATATGAGGTAAAGGAAAGATGGATATCTATTGTAGGTAATACAATACTATAGATGATAGTTGTAGATCATCTTAGAAGATACTTGAGTTCTAGAAAACAATAATACCCATAGTGTGATATCCCCTTCCCAATCGAAGACCCTTAGCCTATTTTGTCTACCCGATGGCTAAGGGAAGAAAATAAGGGTGACTTAAGTTTTATTATTTTATTATAAAGTGCAAAAAATAAATAAAACATTATAAAAACTTATAATAAAGTAATAGACTTAATATTAATATAGACATAGAAAAGTGCATAAAAGATAAAAGCACTTATAAAAAATGTATTATTTATGGAAAAGTGCGACTTGCACTAGGAGGCAAAAGTTAATTATAAAAAAGGCCAACAAAAAGAAGAGCATATGGGCCTAATGATTATTTCTAGGAGAAAATGTGACTTGCATGAGGGAGAAAAGTTGGTGGTAAAAATATTAAATGAAGGGACAAATCTGATTGGATGTTGAAGGAGGTTAGTTGGGCCTTTTTCTCTTTATAAGCAAGTCGACTTGCTTAGGAGAGGCATCACTTGTTTATTATCAAATTTTAGATTTGTGTAAAGATTTTGGTTTGCATTTCCTCTCTGAGGACGAAAACCCTCCTAGAGTCTAGAGAAGGACGAAAATCCTTCCTCTAGTTTGTGAGGATTCTCTACACAAGGGATTCTATTGAGCATCATTGAGTTAGCCGTAATTTTCAGTATCTTTTCAACAGTTGAAGGAATAAAGTTTGCAGATTTTTGTGAAGGGTTTGGAAGAGAAGTTGTTATATTTCCCACTCTTTTCTATATGTTTTTGCTGCAATTTCCAGCCCAAAACCCTAGGGCGAATTGGTGTTTTGGCTGTTTAGGGCACTTATGGTGGTCAGTTGTATGAATGGGTAACATCATTGCATTCTCCCTATTTTTTTGAGTCCGTGCATAGTTTATTTGTGTGGATCAGAGCATTGTTGAATGAGTTATGAATTTTTGAAGTTGCCATAATTTTCTGCAGACTGGGGTTTCAAAATAAATTTATTTCAGCCTTGTTTGCATCAAAACCTGCATATTCATGCATATTTTAGATTTATAAATAGATGAAATCAGATTGGAGTGGTGAAAGTATAATTTATTGGTTGATTTGTATGAGTTTCTTGCTATGCCCTAGTCGTATTTTTCCATTAAAATTTAGATTTGCATAGTAAAAATCTGATTTTAATTTTGTGAGCTTGCATTTGGTTGTGGGATTGGCCTAAAATCCATTTGAGGTCAAATATGTCCATTTGGGGACATTACACATAGGCGAAAGCATGGTAATTCCTATTACCAAAGATGAATCCAATAATATTTCGAGGTTGATTGCATCCTTCTTTCAGTCCATCACAAGTGTTGGAGGTATTAAGCACCCCTTGGATATTGTCAATCCACAAAAAGGAAACAAACCAAAGTGAAATGACCTTTTAGTTGTGTACTTACTACTTGAGAGCCCTGTGCTCCCATTTTCGTTCCGGACATGGTAGATCCGTGTTCCCCAATTTAGAGTGTTATGTAATGTCCCTTTCTAGGGCTTAAAACGAAAATATGGGTTTGGCCACAAACCCTAAGAATCAAATCTGAAAATACACCAACACCAACCCGAACATAATCTGATTTTTATAACAGATCCAACAATATTAGAAACCCTAGCAGCGAACTGGAAATTACACTTTTAGGGTATCAAAATCAACTTAGAACATTAATTAATATCCCTCTAGGGAAGAGAACTGTACCAACACTTAGGAACAATCATTCACATGTAATATGGGCTGAAAATTAACATAGAAATATCCCAAATACTCAATAAATCCAACAAGATGAAATCTAGAGCAAATATGTATTTTGTAAATTTATTTCAAGTGCAAATACAACTGAAACTTCAAAAATTCATAACTCCATCAATACTTGGAGTTTCAACACAAACCAATGCTCAAAATGATCTTGAAGAGACCAGCTATCCAATGAAAGTGAAATCACAATTTTCCAACTATGGAAACCCTCTCAAAATTGATCTCAAACTTCCCAGGTGGGTTTCTCCAAAGAAGGAAGGGTGCCAACACCCTAGAAATTTCCCTAGCTGAAGTAGGAGTGCCCTAAGCACGGATAAACACCCTGCTTATTACAAAAATTTGCCAATTAAGTTCACTTGTGACTCTCGTATGATGCCACCAATACAACTAATGAGGGTTTTTGTCCCCAAGTGTTGTGACTATTGAGGGTTTTGTCCCCAATAAAATCCAATGAGGATTTTTCGTCCTCAATGTTGAGCCACACCAAAGGTCTTCGTCTTCAGTGGAGACTAGGGCACCGTGCACAAACCTAAGATATCAATCTTTGAAAAAAACATGCATAATCTTTCTTAGGCCATTAGATCCACCTTTATATCCTCCTTTTTGGCACCAAGGATTAATTAGAAGCCCAATGCACTTTTTTAATCTTCCGTTAAGAAGACCGAACTTATAAGAGTATTTAAAAATACTTTTTATTTTATAATAATAATATGAAGTTGTCTCAAAATAAGAATTGGTTGGCCCACTTAAAATATTATTAATTATTTTTAATTTAGAAAAGGGGACATTACAATCCTCCCTTCCCAAATTTGCTCACCCTCAACCAAAATGAAAGCTCCTGGATCCTAAATAAATCAGTAACTTTTTCTTTGATGTACTTGCACATGAAGCAAACTCATTAAAGAAAAAATGTGTTGCCTTCTTCCTCCACTCATGCTCTGTTGATACGATGGCCAACGCTTCTTCTTTGTTTGCCAAGGCCTTACAATTACCGTCCAAGCATTGGTTGTCCACAATTTCTCTCATGCTGTCCCAAATACCATTGTAATCTTGCTTTTATCTTTCAAATATCACAAAATGATCTAGATGTAGGAAACACAACTTCCAATTGCCTAGGTGTCCTTTTATGACCCAAAAAGGTGAAAAGAACAAGATGGAAATGCACCAAACTGATTGTATGGGGGCTATATAGTGACTATAACAGTCATGAAATACTTGAAATTCCTTCCCAAACAGTAATTCCTTTGTACCTAAAGACCTATGATGAAGCTCTTCATACCCCACTCTAATGCAAATGTTGTTTACCCATGTTGTGGCTGTAAAAAGGTGTTTTCTTGCTTAGAAACTTATTGGTAATGACTGAAAATAATCTTGTAATGACTGTACATACCTCATCTTTGAACTGGTTGCTTAGGAGCACCATTGAGCATGCCATGATAGCCGGTTAAAGATTGAGATAGATGTGACCAGCTACATAACCAACGTAGCCCAAAAAAATTTCTTTTGAATCAATAGCTGAAAGTACCTTAATGACATGGTAATTCTTTTCAATACCTTGGGCAGTTGTCCATATAATTGCATCCATGGGATACAAATATTTTCTCATTATGTCAACCCAAGACAACTCTCCGAACTGCTGTACTTTAGAGATGTGGCCTTTTTGTAGCAACTCATCCTTCATTATGGTGCTAGAAGGTACAATAAACTTCATATGCCTCCGCATAAGTTTCATTATAAATAAAATGCAAGAATCGTAAAAATCAGTAGAAGGAGAAGCTTTTACCTTGTTTTTCATAAGGTCATCTGGAATCTCCATGCCATAGTCAATTTGGAATTGACTCAAACCAACTCTATATTTATGGCTGAAAATGGTGTTTTTCACCTCAATATGCTCTTCGAATTCACTTTATGATAATAAACACTCTTACAAAGTGTGAGCAACCTTTGTTGTGACGAATTTTCTTATTACAAGTGCCTTATTTGCTGCCCCAAAACAATTGTCCTATGTTCCTTCTTGCAAACTCCTTCCATGATGTCATTAGCAAGCTGATTTCTAACATAACCAATAGTGATAATATTTTTCCAGTCAGCTGTTATGCAAGAGAGCAACCCACAATGTGATTCCCAAAGATTTGCTTCAGCATTCACTTCTTTCCTCATGCCATGAATTCTGATTTCTCCAACTTGGTCACAAAATTTCAGTTCTTTATCATGATATTTGAGGGTGAACTCCCCCAATGTTTGCAACCATTGAACCCCAAGAACAATTTCATCATTAGCTAGTTCAATCACAAAAATTCATCACATACCTCATGAACTCCCAAGAGAATTGACAATTGTACTATTTTCCTTGCGCAAAGTATGATGGTGCCATTCTTTGAAATATGCCTTGTGGGATATCACTTGAAATTCATAAAATATATGAAAATAACAATGAACTGAAATTCTGATTTTTTGATTTTTAGGATGGCAATATGTAGAAAAAAAGAAAAAATTGTATTTTTCAGAATAATAATTTCTAGCACTACCCAAAAGCTTCAAATAACTTAGAAAAATATGTAGAACAATAAACAAAAGAGAAATGATTATATTTCTCGGATTTGATTTGATTTATTTATTTTAAGCTCTGAAATTGCCTAAAAAATCCAAAAATTCACAAGGAGCTGAAATGATCTTTATAAATTCTGAAATTCGGACAACAATATATTTAAATCACAACGAATAAGATCCAACACGGAAAACTAAAAACTCTAATAAAAAACCCTAGAAAACATTGCTGCAAAACCCTAAGTAAGTAGATCTAAAAATAAATAAAGCCCAAACTAAATGAAACTCCTAGGAATTTGCCAATAGTTCCTCAAACGCTGGGAATAATCTGATCTGTAGATGGTTAAAGTATGTACCAAATAATCTCTCTCTAGCGCTAAGCAAACCCTTGAAATTCTCACGATAATTCCAGTCCAAAATTTGATTTGACTAAAGCTCCAAATTAACAAACATGGGAGGATCTCTCACCACTTACTTGACAAGCTAAAAATGTAACCAACACTGATTTCAATATCATAAAAGAGTGAGTGTATGAATGAATGCCCTTTTCTCCCCCAAGCGCTTCCTTTTATAAATTTTCATTGTAACAAAGAGCCCAAAAGAACCCTAATCGACCTCCTCGGGAAAATGCACATATTAATAAAATAACTTAAGTTACTTGATCACCCTTATGCCAAAAAAACACTTAAGTTATCCCCAACGAAGAAATAAAAATAAAGCACCATATATTCACCCATCTCTTAAGTTTGTTGTTGTCAACTATTTCAGTTTTCCCTACAATATGTTTGCTTTCATCAATAAGAGGAAAGCCATGAGAGGAGATAGTTTCCAAATTCCCAAAGCATTTTCAGCCATCAAGGATTGGTCCCTTCTCACCTCGTTCATCATTGCAAGGGCAACAAGGTTTTTGATTCAGAAAGATGGTAAGCATGGTAAAAATCATCTTGTTATTGATCATAATGTTTGGATTCAACATAACATGGTTTTGTTGGAATTGCGTTGCACAAAGATCTACTATTTTCGGGTATGTACAGGAGAAGACAAGGATGATATGTTTTTACATAATGGATTAATTAATTTTGATCATAACACTACTATCATATGCACTTCCAGCTTTCACAAGGGCACATTTGAAAGCATACAGGTGGATTCAGTCATGGGAAATTTTGGTTTGCAATTTATAGAATTGTTGGCAATCAATATAGGATCATTTCCAACTCCTATATCATTGTTGTATAGATATTATCATGCATCTCATACTCCAAGGAATGATGAGGTGAGAAGCACATCTTTGATTCAATTTCAAGTTTGTTTCTGCATATGGGATATGAGTGTTTTTATGACTATCGCAAAAGGATAAACTTCTGATTTCAAGATCAATACTACTGATAATTTTATCATTATGGGTGTCGGGATGAGGGAAAGGTGAAATGAGCCTTATGGGGAACACAAGCAATATGATCGTCTTCATAGAGGAGATTGTTTGCACCATTTTTATGCCATGCAATTGTTATGTTTGGATCATCAAGGTAAGAATTGTAATTCTGATTTTTTGATCTATGTATTGCTAACACTTACATCCATGAAATAACTGGAAGAAATGTGGAAAAAGGAAGCAATTATGATGAATTTGCAGCTGTACATATATCAGTCATAGAAGGAATCGAGGATGTATCAAAAGGAAAAATGATAAGCATACTCTTGGAGTAAGTACTCCACTAAGAGAAGAGGCCTTGTTCACAAATTTTGTGTGCTATCTAATAGTTCCGGATATTGTATCTCAGCTGGAAGTTGTTGGTATGAATGGAAGTAGTAAGAATACTGAATTTTGGGCATTCAAGCATGTTGTCCTAAGCTTCTATGTGACTGTCATAAACATTTCCAGCCCCTTCTTCATGTTGCTATCAGCTGTAATAAGGTTTCCAGCCCCTAACATCGTGATTTCCAAAAGAGAAATGCATGGGTACAATTGTGTTTGGTACAACCAGAAGGAAAATATGAGAATTCATCCCTTGGGGGAGTTTGCAAAATTGTTGAAAGGAAAGAAAGAAGACTTGCCATCATGTCCATGAGATATGAGGAAGCAAGGATGTTGAAACCTTTGGTTTTCTTTAATGAGTTTGTTTCATGTGTAGGTACAAACAAGAAGAAAAAGGAGAAGATGAGTTTTATTCGGGATCCGGGTACTTGCAATTGCTTAGGACAAGAAATTTTGAGTGGGGAGGACTGTAATGTCCTCTAAATGGGACATAATGAGAATTGCATTCATATTTTTTCTAATTCCCATCATGTTTTTGTTTTAGTCAATATTGGCTCAATGAATGATGAATTTTACTTGATGTAATGGCGTAAAAGTATTTCTAAATACTTTTAATGGTGAGTTGGGCACAAAGGCCTCATATTTGGTTCAAAGACTTCTAATCCTTATGGGTCTGCCTTGATTGGAGAGGCTACATAGAGGTTAATGAATAAATAGAATTACTTGAAGGCTGGCCTATGCATTGGGCTTCTATTTTGATTTTGGCACCTCTCGAGGATATATAAGGACACAAAGGTTTATTAGAAGGGTTATGCGTGTTTATTCTAAAGATTTATTTCTAGGGTTTGTGCACAATGTGCCCTACTCTCCACTAAAGACGAAAACTTTAGTGTGGCTCAACTTTGGGGATGAAAACCTCCATTGTTGGAAGATTGAGGAACAAAAACTCCTCAAGCTTGAGGGGAATCCCATACGGGGGTTTCCAAAGTGCTTCAAAGTGGTTTATTGCTGGTTTTTCCCCTTTCTTACCTAGGAAACTTACATGAGTGGAGGATTTTGTATGTTCTAGGGCTGATTTCACTATTTTGGTTTGATATTCTTGTTCGACATAATTTATAAGGCCGTAATCTGAACTTTGGAGAATTTATGTGAGGATTTGCTATTTTTTCTAGCCCTCGGTTTGGGCTCAACTGCTGCTGTCATAAATATTTAATTCCAGCTGTGTTTATGAGATATTTCTTCAATAATCGATGTATTTGTGATGCATAAATATTGCCATGGCTAAGATAAATTATTCCGTGGCATTCTACATTGATTTACATAGTGAAAAGCAGATTCGAATCTCATAGGCAGTTCGCTGCGTTAGGAGAATACAAATTTCGTATTGGTGAAACATTCTAAGATATTTTAAGCTATTTTCAGTTTGTTGTGTGTGTGGTTGAAGGTGTTTTTAGATCAAATCTATTGTGGATAACCGGTAAACTCCTTTTCTCCGTTTTCAGCCCTAAAAGGGACATTACATTCAATGCATGGGTGTCTTACGCCATGACTTTCTACCATGCATTGAACCAATCTTGCATATATAAAGCTTGCTCAGCATTCACACCATGCTTGTGGGACTAATGTTCCTTAACAATTACATGTTGTTGAGCTCGTTTGAGCTCATTGGTGATTCCAACTCACTAAGGCACAACTTTCCTCACATACCTTCGTATTACATTCCCAATTAGCTGGAGAGCTTCTAACAGCTAACTATCACTACTCCACTCTGCAAAAGCGGGTTCAACTTCATTTAAGCTATGAAGCAACTTAATATTAATGCATCAAGTCTCTTATGCATATTGCATGTGTGACAAAATGCTTAAAAGCAAATAAAAATAAACAAGATCGTAACTCAATTATCAAACGAGCTCATCGTGCTTAAGGGATTCATAGTTGAGTTTTGGTTGAACTCAAGCTTACTACTTGAGCTATAATCACAAACATGCCGAACTATATGTTGAAATCAAGCTTGCTTAAAATGATTGAGTTGTGCATGTTGAGAATTGTCGAGCTTTGCAAAATTTGAACTCACCTTACAAATCGACCTCACCGCCCAACTTAAAACATGTGGCTTGTGCATGCATGTGTGGAGCCGGTCTTCAGGTGCGAACAACCTATTAAAAATAAATGAACTCACATAAAATGTTAATAAACTAAAACGGTTGAATAAGATGCATGGCCATTTTAAGCCATTAAAGTAATGGAGGTGTAATGTCCCCTTTTCCAAGCTAGTTCATTTTGGAGACTTCGAGCCCATTCCACTTCCCGGGGGCAAGAAGAAAATGAACAAGGGAAGTAATTGTCATGTTTTTCAGTGATTTTCGTGAACATTTGCATTCTTCTTTAATAGTTTTCTACATAGGTCAGGTCTGTTGGATTAATAAGGTGAAAGGACAAAGTAAAAATAAAAGAAAAGCATCCTTATGAGGTCAGTCCTAGCTTGGAGACACTCTAATCTGTTTTGGTGCCACAACAAGGTATAAAGAAGGTTCCCTTGGCTCATTTGAGGATCATCTCTTGTAAAAAATTTATAACTTGCATGGTTTTGGGCTAATTGCTCAATCACTTCCACTTAAGGGCAAAAATCCTTTGGTGTGGCTAACAAGGAGGATGAAACCCTTCCTTGATTGAAGAACAAAACTCTTCAATTTATTGGGGATTCTCCATTCCGGGGTTTCCAAAGTACTTCAAGAGGATTGATATTGCAGATTTTCAGCGAGGGTTTGATCCTAGAGTGATTTACAACCCCTCTCCTAGGGTAACTTGCTTGGAGGTGGAGTTGGGTGCCATCTAGGGCACATTTCTTCATTTGGAGTTGATATTCATATTCCTCATAATTTTAGAGGCTGATTGCACACTTTCATGAGATTTTTGGGTTTGGAATCTCCATTTCCAGCCATTGTTGTGAGTTGTAATTCTGTTGTCATAAATTTAATTGCAGCTGTGTAGAATTTCCAAATTTGCATATACTTTGGAGTGTTTTTGCTTGGTGTTTGTTCCATTTGTTGAGTATAATATTTTGGAGAATTTATACATCCATTTTCAGCTTGTTTGGAGGGTGTTTGATGCCCTAAAAATGCAAATATAATTTATTTTTAGGGTTTATAATATTTTTTGGTTGGCTGTCGTAAAAATCAGTTTACTCTAAATTGGGACTTAAGCTATTTCCTTGTTTTTCAGTTGCACGTCAATAATAGTGAAACACTTTAGATGAGGGAGAAATGGAGAACTGACAAAGTAAGGGATTGGAGAGCCAAATATAGAAAAGAAGAAAAGAGAGAGACAAAAAGCATATAAGAAATATGAGGGATTGGAGAAATGATCACTCTTGCAGCTGTTCAAATCTGAAAACAACTCATAATCTAGTTTTCTCAAAATCAGCAATTTAAATTCTCCTATTATAAATTTATTGGGTGACTGAATTTGAGCATGCCCAACTATAATTAAGTTCTTCCCATGAGATGATATATGAAAAAGAGAACAATAATGAAATTTTCCCAAAAACTGAATCCATTGCATCCCACAAACAACAATAACTTCAGCTGGCTTAATTTCAAGAAAAACATCACATACCTTGTACCTTTCTATGAGGTATGACAACTGTACCTTGTTCCTTTTGTAATGCACAAAAATGTCATCCATCATGTTGATTTCAAAATCAGATCTCCTTCCCTTTTTGCAGCCCACAATGATACCCACTTCATGTGCACAAAAACAAGTTCGACATTGTACCAAACCATCTACACACCTTTTGCTACACCATTCGTTTCTGTCCTTCTCCTTACTTGGTGCAAGTTGATCATGAAGATAAAAAAACAGCAGTATAATGTAATAGAACCATGCATCATAGTCATCATGATTGTTTTTCGTTTCTCTCCTATTCTTTAGTCCTTCCACGGAACCATAAGTTAGCAACATATGGGTAAGAAAATCAGAATTCTTATCATACTTATGATGCCTCAAACATGCCATGCTAGAATTCTTCCCAACTTCATACAAACTCATCAATTTTCTTTCCTTCCATAAGCAAAGAGAGGAAAAATCAAAACTGAAATTTTTATCTTTACCTTCTTTGAGCTTCAAGGGTTTACCCGAATTCCAAGGATGTAAGCAATCTATGTAACTCTTCACCATACCTCTTCTTCTCTCAATCAACATGTGCAAAGCAACCTCTATCTTGAAGCCCAAACTTGTGACCAAGAGTTTGTGATGACCAGCCCAACATGATGATGAAATAGGAAACAAAGAATCTGAAATATGTTTGCACCTTGGGTTGTCATGAAAGACCATCTCATAGGCATTGCTTGGGAGATGTATAATGAATCCTTGGCCACAATTCTCTTCCCAACCTTGCTCCTCTACCTCCTTAGCATAATTATGATCACCAAAACATGGCAATGACAAATAATGATGCAATAGATTCTTGTCCAGACCAAACAAAATATCAGAGGGCTTACCATTAGTTACTGGTCTGAAAATTACAGTGGGCTGAGAGTGGTCATGGGCACCTGGAAATGCCCTTTTTCCATGGGTGTACCTCATAACAACTTCACTTGGAAACTCTGCTTCATAGATCCTCCAATATTCAGATTTTTCTCCAATTATAACCCCATTTTTAGCTTGCTGATCAAAATGTACAGCCACTTGCCATGGTTTACAATGGAGCCTCAACCATGACATATTGTTATTCTTTTCATCAAATGGCTCAAGACAACAAAATTGAATTGGTGTAGAAGAAAGCAATGATTTCAAACACCTTCATACCTTTGGTCATCCCCAATATGCTTAACTCCTATTGTCATATGAGAATTGTTTGGGCTATCTCCAACATTCACTTCATCATCTTGCTCCTCATGCTTCCCTTCATCCTTTTGCTCATGCTCCCAAGTTCCCTTAGTATTTTGCCACATGCAACCATTAGAAATCAAAGGAATATCATTAACAATCAAAAGTTCTTTACCTTCCATTTTGCTTGGTTCTTGCTTAAAAATTTCTCCATCCTCTTATGCTTTTATAAGGCTATAAAGAAAATCAGTCGAGGATCACCTTAGACAATGGCAGTGGGTGCTTCTAGGGCTCCCAAAGGCTGATCCATTGTAATGTCCTTAGAAGGACACTTTGCAGCCCCAAAGGGATTTTAGGAAAATCCCATCCACAATATGCAATTTATAGAAATTATATTGAAGGATAATATGCATATTTGGATTAAATAAGGAAAATCTGACTAGGGCTGGGTAAGAAAATGCACCAAAAATGATAGAAACCCACTGAAACTTTCAACCCAACAAATCAGCAAATTTATAAAGACGGAATCATGAAGAAAATACCGGATTTGAGCTCCAAAACAAACTGAAAATATTTTTATAAAGTTCTGTAGATGGCTTCCTCAAACGCAACTGTAAAGTGGCACTTCCTCAACTCTAAAAATTCCAAAAATGGAGATTCTGATTTATAAAACTCAACAGGATAATCTGTAACTGAAAACAGTCCCAAAACAGCCCCTAAACAACCTAGATCAGCTCCCTAGGTGGGTGCTCCACTTGGGAAAAGGCGTAGAATGTGATAACAACTTTTCTCATCAAACCCTTGACCAAAAATCTGCAACTTCATTGTCTTCTAACTGTTGGAAAATACTGAAATATATTCTGCAACCAATGATTCTCAATGGAAACTCCAGGGTGGAGAATCCTCTTAGCTAGAAGAAGGGTTTTCGTTCTTTTCTAGATCTCTTGGAGGGTTTTTGTCCTCAAGAGTGAAGATGAAAGCAAAAATGTTCAACAGACAAATATGAAATTAGAGAAATAACAAGTGATGCCTCTCCAAGCAAGCCAACTTGCTTAAATAGGAGAATAGGGCCCAAATGGCCACTCACACCCAATCAGAATTTTCCCCTTATTTAATGCTTTCCCCACTTACTTTTCTCTCCTAGGCAAGTCACATTTTCCCTTGAATAAATAACTATTGCTAAATGCCTTTTTTCCTTTTTCTATTTTTATTTTATTATTAAGTTCATAATATTTTATTATAAGTGCTTTATAATATTTTCTTTTATTTTTTTGCACTTTATAATAAACTATCATAACTTAAGTTCCCCTTGTGTTTATTCCTTAGCCGTCGGGAGACAAAATGGGCTAAGGGTCTTCGACTGGGAAGGGGATATTACATCCTCCCTTCCCAAAATTGCTTGCCTTCAAACCATATGTAATAGATGGAACATGCTTTGTAGTGTTCCAACAGTCTAGCTCCTGTACCTGTTAAATGAGAGAGCTCTTTCCAAAATATGTGGCTCTCATAATGCCCACAATCATGAAATTGGAACAGAGGATCCACATGCTCCATATTACACTTTGTATTACCATACTTCTCATGAAGAAAGCAAATATGAAATGATTTAATATGCAGCAATAAATTTGACACATGTTCATTCCTTTCATACCTTGGAGTACCATCAAGATCTTCATCATTCTTTGTCTTCAGAATAACTTGACTTCGCTGCACCAAATCCTTAGCATTTTTGTCCATAATAGGTTGAATACCATCATGATAGAACTGCTGTAATAACATAGTATGAAGAAGATGCAATGAATCCTTGCTACTACTAACCTCCTTATAGAGAAGATCATCAAAATGTTTACCTTCAGTTGCTGATTTGGAAACCTCCAAAACAACACTACCACTCATGATTTCATACAAAAAACAAGAATCAACACCTTTCACAATTTCAAGCCCACCAATACTATGGCTTGGTAAATCCATCCCATATGACAATGACTCATTCTTTAGGACTGCAACATCTTTTCCAATCTGCATCCATCAAGTATTGTTTGTTCCTCTTTGCCTTCCTCACTAATACTAATATTTTGCTCAATGGAAGTCATACCTTTTCTCTAGAAGCTCTTTCTCTTTCACTTGACATGGAGGAATACTCTATGGGCTGATTTTCCTCCACTTGTTGCATGGTACTTTTCTCCTGTTGAGATTTTCTATTTTTTCTATTGCCTTTACTATATTTACACTCACAAAATTCTTCAAAGGTCAACATGGTTCTTACATTGGAACTGAGTGTTGCATACTCTTTACCCCATGTCTCCATGTCATCATCCTCAGCTGGTTGTTCCTCCTTTTGGAGAAACTTGGTTTTGAAAATTTGATGTGGAGGCTTGGCTGATGTTCTAATTGGTCCATTAGAGCTTCCTTCACCATTGTTGCCTTGATTTCCTTGAGAGTTTGGTTTGAAAGTACTTATCCCCTATATAGATCTTCTCAAATCAGCCATGGCTCCTATAATGGAGTCTCTTAGATCTCTTTGAGCATCCAACCAACAGGTTTGCAATTCTTTGTGGTACCTAGTGATTGCTTCATTTAGATAACTTATCTTATTTGTAGGAGGAATTCTCCGATCATGCCCTTCCATGGTCACCTTCTCTATCTTCAGATTTGATTTTCTCTTTCACAAGTTGGGAGAATCATCGCTTTGATACCACTGTAGTGTCCCCAAAAGGACACTTTGTAGCCCAAAAGCGATTTTAGGCAAACCCCATCCACAATATGCAATTTATAGAAATTATATCAAAGGATAAAATGCAGATCTGGTTTAAATAAGGAAAATGCACCAAAAAGGATAGAAGCCCACCGAAACATTCAACCCAATAAATCAACAAATTTTATAAAGACGAAGTCATGAAGAAAATACCGGATTTAAGCTCCAAAACACACTAAATTTTTTTATAAAGTTCTACAAATGGCTTGTTGGCTAGATTTTATGCACAACATAAAACCTAGGCAATCATGAGATAAATCTCCTTCATTTAACGGTGAAGCTCCCGTGTAAGATGTTTATCTATTTTGCAAGGGTGAATCCTAATAACTACTTTTAAGGGGTTTTACTTTAATTCCCTCATCTCGTGAACCACGGCTAGGTAAATTCGCAGCAAGTAAGCAGCTGTGATGTGAATATTTGCAGAAGAGGGAAAAATAGAAATAGGGAACGAAGGAAGATGTGTTGACTCAACCAATAGTTATCAGAGTTGGTCTCATCCACACAAATTAAATAAACATATAAATCACAACATTCAACAAAGAGGGAAAGAAATAACTTCTAACCTAGATCTAAGATAACACAAAGTTTATCTAAAACCTTTGAATAGAAGCTAAGTTGCCGCATTCGAATTCGTGTTCGAATTCGCCGATGATTAAATTTGTGAAAAAATCGTTGGTAAAAAAATTAGCGATTAAATTCGTGATTAAATTCGACTATGAGAAATATACATTTTTATTAAATATATAAAAACAAAAGATAAATTCACATTTCAAAAGAGAGATAATATCACATTTCATTGATTTCATAAGTATCTACTACAATAATGTGATTGAAAGCAAAAACTTCAAAAAACATGTGCTCGTATGTTGCGACCAAGGCGGCAAGTGAGACGATTAGTCCGAGCACGGAGAATACTCGGCGAGTTTTGGAAAGCTATCCAATATTTTTAATTACTAATCTGCTACAGTGATCAAAGCTCATGATTCTTTTAGAAGGTTGCGAAGTTGCTTGGTCCAAAAAGGTGCGAAATGGATTTAATGAAAATAAGAAAAATATTGCCATCAATGCGTAGAGCTCGAGAAAATATGCACTTTTAGAGAAAATGACACTAAAGCGGAGCCACAGAATGAAAGTTATGGCACATGCAAGTTTTTGCTGCTACATCTTCCCGGACCCTTTCCAAAAATGGCAATTTTTTTCTTTCCTTGTGTTTTTTTCACCGAAAA
The DNA here is from genome assembly GCA_018340775.1 of Taxus wallichiana var. yunnanensis. Lineage (NCBI taxonomy): Eukaryota > Viridiplantae > Streptophyta > Pinopsida > Cupressales > Taxaceae > Taxus > Taxus wallichiana. The sequence continues at coordinate 628,093,497 of CM031234.1, forward strand.
TCCAAAAACGGAAAAAATTGCCAAAAAAGGAAAAAAAACGCGAATTAAATCACGATTTTCAACGCACTGTTAAAATTCGGCGAATTTCGAATTTTTTCCTTCAGGTTCGCGAATGCGGCAACACGTAATAGAAGTACTTAGCAAAGCATTGTAGACACAAAGTTCTCCAGAAATCCACCTTTTATTCAATCCCTAACTTTCACAGAAATCACATCAAGGGTTCCAACACAAAGTTTGAAAACTCAAGAATGCTCTAGTTACAAAAGTCTCTGCTAAACAAGTTCTGATGAACAAATTCTATGATGATTTAACCCATAGGCTCTTCCCTATTTATAGTACATAGAGGGCAAATACAAATAGGAAACTCTCAATGATTTCCCGCATGTGACAACTATGAAAAGGGAACAGTTGGCAATCTTCCTCCTGGAATTCCTCTTTGCATGACATGTATGATTTACAACTGAAGACTAAATCAATGCCTTGCATGTTTGCCACCTATTCTTAATTAAAGGAGCTTTTCAAACAACTTGAAGTAATGGATTTTAACCAATTACTTTAGTTTTACAATTTTTTGTCCAAGAAAATAAGGAGAAGAAGAAAGAGGAGAAGAAAGAAGTCATTCTAGCTGTAATACTTCATATTTGCCCTTGATTTGTCAATTAATTCACTGATAGACATGTGCCCCATGTCTGTATCACTCACTTCAACAAGCCTGGACACTATGCATGATTCTGCTGGATAACCTTTGTCATCACACTTCCTTCGTCTCGAATCTGCTTTTGTGTGAGACTTCCCCTTTTCCACCTTTTCCTGAAGCTTTTGTAGTTGTGAAATTAGATCTCTGTGTGTAGAAGCTGCAAGTGCTTCTCCGACTCTAAAGATATATTTAATGTATTCGACATGAGCCTCATCTTTCTTCTCACAATGTGCACAAGTGAAATATTCGTGTAAACAATTTAGACAAATATGCAACTCATCACCTCTTATTTATATATACGAGGAGCTGTAAATTTTGGGAATTACTCCGGATGCAACCAAAGAGAAGTGGGCTCAACTGAGAGATTGCATGCATTTATGAATATTTTCCACATGGGCTGTGTTTGGGCTTTCAGAATGGATACTTGCAAATTAGAAGATAACTGCGTTGAAATTAGAAGGATGAAGCTACTTGTAATATAGAAGATTCATGCAATTTCCTTGGCTATTTTTGCTCTTCTCCCAAAGGCTACGTTTGGAATATAGAAGACATGTTGCTAAAAATTCACGACAAAACTTAAGTGAATTTTAACTCGTGATAAAAGGGCTGCGTGGATTTTGAAGCGGAAGGGCAGCTTGCCAAGGAAGACAATGACTTCAAAAACCACGACTTGCTTTAGTTATTTCTCTCTTTTAATATTTGCATGGAAATTGAAGAGGAAGGGCAACGTGGATTTTGAGAATGGAAGGCAGCTTGGAAATCCACGATTTTAACTTAAACACCTTGCCTTAAATTTGCGTGGATTTTGAAGATGGAAGGCAGCTTGGAAATTCACAACAAACTTTAAGTGACTTTAAAGACCTGTGTGAATTTTGAAGTGGAAAGACAACTCAATATTCACGACAAACTTTAAGTGACTTTAAAGACTTGTGTGAATTTTGAAGATGGAAGGCAGCTTGGAAATTCACGACAAACTTTAAGTGACTTTAAAGACTTGTGTGAATTTTGAAGATGGAAGGCAGCTTGGAAATTCATGACAAACTTTAAGTGACTTTAAAGACTTGTGTGAATTTTGAAGTGGAAAGGCAGCTGAATATTCACGACAAACTTTAAGTATTTTCAACTCATTACAAGAGGCTGCATTGATTTTCAAGGGTGTTGCATGCTTGCAAAGGAAGACAAGGCACTGAAAATCCATGATTTGCACTTGAGACCTGCGTGGATATTTATGAGGGACAACTGCGTGGATTCGAACAAATAAGACAAGGCTCTTAAAATCCACGATTTGCACTAAAGTGTTTTGCTCTTGCTTATAAAAGGCTGCGTGGATTTACATGAAGGAGGATGCTTTCGTGGGTTTGAAGGGGGTAGGATGCTTTCACAAAAGAAGAACCAACTATGAATATCCACGCAATTCTTTATAAGATTCTGCCTTGATCCTTAACGCAATTGCCTGAGTGACTTTGCCTCTTGAATGATCTTCCAAACTGCTGCATTTTCTTTCTTGGCAATGGCTGCTTTGTAAAAGTAAGACAAACTCTTCTAGGTCCACGATTTGCTTGATCTTTTAACTTGGATCGAATCTCAGACAAGGCAAAAATCCCGAGCTTTCTTCTTGGTTGATCTGGTTACCTTCAAAAACAAGCTATGGCAGACAAATTGGTTTGCAATTAAAAACACTGGATAGCTTTTCAAAACCCTAGGCCCGGGAAAAGATCTGGCAGGAAGAAAGAAAAGGCAATGGGGATTGCCAAATGGAAAAAAAAGAAAAACCAAAACCAGATTACAAAAGAAATAAATAAAAACAAAATACCCGAAAGAAGCTGAAAACACTTTTATATAACTAGACTAAGTCTGGGAAGGGAATTGAGTGAACTTTTGCATATGGGTGTTTGACGAACGTGACTTTATGACTGCCTAGAGATACCTTTGAGCAATGCAAACAACAGAAAAAAAAACACAAAAACATGACCCGTTACTTAAAAAGAACGAAAAATTTAAAAAGGGGTAGTCCCAGATTTCAGGGTGAAATCTTGGGGACACCATGGCTTCCTCAAACACAACTGTAAGGTGGCACTTCCTCAGCTCTAAAAATTCTGAAAATGGAGATTCTGATTTATAAAAATCAGCAGGATAATCTGCAACTGAAAACAGTCCCAAAACAGCCCCTAAACAACCTAGATCAGCTCCCCGGTGGGCGCTCTACTTGGGAAAAGGAATAGAATATAATAACAACTTTTCTCATCAAACCCTTGACCAAAAATCTGCAACTTTATTGTCTTCTAACTGTTGGAAAATACTGAAATATATTCTGCAACCAATGATTTTCAAAGGAAACTCCAGGGTAGATAATCCTCTCAACTAGAGGAAGGGTTTTCGTCCTTCTCTAGATATCTTGGAGGGTTTTCGTCCTCAAGAGTGAAGATGCAAGCAAAAATGCTCAACATACAAATATGAAATTAGAGAAATAACAAGTGATGCCTCTCCAAGCAAGTCGACTTGCTTAAATAGGAGAATAGGGCCCAAATGGCCACTCACACCCAATCAGAATTTTCCCCTTATTTAATGCTTTCCCCCACTTACTTTTCTCTCCTAGGCAAGTCACATTTTCCTTGAATAAATAACTATTGTTAAATGCCTTTTTCCTTTTTTCCTTTTTCTAATTTTATTTTATTATTAAGTTCATAATATTTTATTATAAGTGCTTTAAAATATTTTCTTTTATTTTTGCACTTTATAGTAAACTATCATAACTTAAGTTCCCCTCGTGTTTATTCTTCATCCGTCGGGAAGACAAAATGGGCTAAGGGTCTTCTCTTGGGAAGGGGATATTACATCCATTACCATAAGCAGCCTCTTGTGATGGTTCTTCCTTAGCATGGTGGCTACCTTCCTCTTTTTCAACTCGAAAGGTTGTTATAGAGGGAATTATCTTCGAACTTCTTCATGACTTCTCCACCTTGTAGCTGATCCGTTGCTGCTCTTCGACTTGCTTCTTCACAATGGAGGGTTTTCTTCCCTCTTGAACTTACGTCGTGGATTCCTCTATGTAGAGAAATAACAAGTGATGGCTCTCCAAGTAAGTCGACTATTTAAATAGGAGAATAGGGCCCAAATGGCCACTCACACCCAATCACCATTTTCCCCTTATTTAATGCTTTCCCCCACTTACTTTTCTCACCTAGGCAAGTCACATTTTCCCTTGAATAAATAACTATTGTTAAATGCCTTTTTCCTTTTTGCCTTTTTCTAATTTTATTTTATTATTAAGTTCATAATATTTTATTATAAGTGCTTTATAATATTTTCTTTTATTTTTTTGCACTTTATAATAAACTATCATAACTTAAGTTCCCCTCGTGTTTATTCCTTAGCCGTCGGGAAGACAAAATGGGCTAAGGGTCTTCTACTGGGAAGGGGATATTACATCCATTACCATAAGCATACTACCGTGATGGTTCTTCCTCCTTAGCATGGTGGATACCTTCCTCTTTTTTCAACTCGAAAGGGTTGTTATAGAGGGAAGTTGTATCTTCAAACTTCATCATGACTTCTCCACCTTGTAGCTGATCTCGTTTTGCTTCTTCGACTTGCTTCTTCACAATGGAGGGTTTTCTTCCCTCTTCAACTTACGTCGTGGATTCCTCTATGGGTTTTTTCTTCTCCATTACTTGCAGCCCTAATTTTTCTTCTTGTGTAGCTTGAGACCTAGGCTTGGGCCTTGATCTTCCCTTGCTTACTCCCATGAACTCAGAAAATGACATGGCATCATGAATCTTCTCTAGAAGAGCCCTATATTCCTCATACCATGTAGCAATGTTGTCTGCTTTGGATGGTTGAGTATTATTGAATTCTTTAGAAGAACTCTTTTTGCCATTCGGATCTTGAAGGGTATGGATTAGTTGAGCCATTTTATTGGCCAATCTTTCTTGCCCTAGGGAAAGCCTTTCAAATCTAGCATCACCAAAAATTCTCTCCGCTATTTTATCTTTTCCTTGATAACAAATGTAGCTCTTATTTTCCTCTAGCATGAAAACCCTCAGGTTGGGAAGACCGAAGCTTTGATACCATTGTAATGTCCCCTTTTAGGGTTGAACCACACCAACAAGGAATTTACACAAACCCCAACTGAAAATAATCTGATTTTTATAACAGCAGATCCAACAATATTAGAAACCCTAGCAGCGAATAGGAAATTACACTTTTATGGCATCATACATCATTAAAAGCAGCTGAAAGTAAATAAACAAGTCTTCCTAATGCAGCGAACTATAGCAACACTTAATGGCATCCATTCTCATGCAATATGGGCTGGAAATTAACATAGAAATATCCCAAATACTCAATAAATCCAGCAAGATGAAATCTAGAGAAAATTTGTATTTTATAAATTTATTTCAAGTGCAAATACAACTAAAACTTCTAAAATTCATAACTCCATCAATACTTGGAGTTTCAACACAAACCAATGCTCAAAATGATCTTGAAGAGACCAACTATCCAATGAAAGTGAAATCACAATTTTCCAACCATGAAAACCCACTGAAACGTGATCCCGAAATGTCCAAATGGGTAGATCAGCTGAAAATGAATTTGGCAGCCCCCAAAAGCATGCCGTAGCAAGCATGCCGTAGCTGGAATGTGTGCCGTAGCATTGATAGAAACTCTCTGTTATGAAATTCTGAATTTTGAAGCTCCAATGTGAGTCTCAGATGAAGTCAAGAATTCAACAAATGATGTTTTCCATCCCCAAGTGTTGTGACTACGAGGTTTTTGTCCCCAATAGGATCCAATGAGGGTTTTCGTCCTCAAAGGGTGAAAGTAAGATCTCAATGCTCCAATTTCCAAATGAGAATGATATAATTCACGAAATGATCCCATAAATGAGACCCAAGATTTGCTTTTATAGCCTTTACTTTTCTTTCTTTGTGGAGTGCTCCACGTAGGCCTCTTTATTTCTTTTTTTTTAATATTTGCTTTTCCCTCTTAAAAAGGGACAACCTCTCCTTTTATTTTATTTTAGTATTTAAAAATACTTTTTATTTTATTAATAATAATATGTAATGTCCCTCTTTCTCGAATAGTTTGGTCGAAGACCTTTGGCCTGTTTTGTCTACCCGACGGCCAAAGGGTGTTTTCAAGGGTGACTTCGGTTTATTATTTTTATTATATGGTGCTCAAAATAAAGTAAAATATCATTAAAGCACATATAATGAATTAATAGACGGTTTAAGTGACTTTAACTTAGGAAAGTGCATTTAAATAAATTAATAAATTATTTAATGTGCCTTCTAAAAGATCCCAAACCCATTTTTGTCTGAATTTTTTTTTTTTTAATAAAATGCTCGGCTCAGATCTGAACCGATAATATCAAAGGAATTCATGAAACATCACACTGAAACTGCATAGATAATTTAAATACAACAAACCCCGCAAACCGGGCAAATACAGAATAGGCGCCTAGGGTTTAACTGGCAGATTTCTTTATAAATATTTCAGCTGTGTATTTAATAATGATTTATGAAGCTAAATATTACAGCAATACAGATATAAAACTGCAGAAAGATTTAATAACAGAGATTGTCCAAAAACCCACAGTAAATGAATCAAAACCCTAGCCGATTTGATATATTTGCTGCTTGAAAATTACAATAAATATCTAAGAAGACAAATACCTCGATACAACAATAAATAAGCTCGTAGAAGAAGCTGCCCCACTCGGATATATGTGCAAACGCTCACTTTGCTGCAATTTATTCTTTTCTCTGAAAGCTGTTGAAATCTTTGAATAAGCGTGTAAACAATGAAGATTCTGGATGGAAGCTTCTCTCACTTTACTCTGAGGTTTCCGTCTGCAAGAGGAATAATGTTCAATCCAATGAGGACCACGTGTGAATCTTCCTCCTTCGAATTGGGTTTCCGTCCAATCCGTAATCTCGAGGGTTTTCGTCCTTCGAGAGTAATTAGTAAGAGCTGCTCTCTGAATTTGTTTTTTTGTTCAAAATGACAAGTGTGTAGCAAATGGGCCAAACCCTCCTTTTATAACCTTTTTCGAGAATTTTCATTAAAAGGAAATATAATTAATAAATCACTTTATTAATTAATTACACCTTATAACTCCGAAAAGTGATTTAATTAATTAATTAATCATTCCTGGCGCCCAAGGTCACTTTGAATTAACATCTCATCATTTAAAACTCCACATTCTCTTTCCGACGAGCTATAATCTTTGAGGTGCTTGCCAAGTAATTCATACAAATATAAGCAACTTTGGGGTAAAATAATAAAAATAAGTCATTAATGCTCCCAAAGTGCGGAAATTGTCAGAAAGCACCGGAATCAGAAATTCACTGAGTAGAAGCGGTGCCGATGACGAATAATGAGAAATGAAGTCAGTTGGGTGACTAACTATAAATGGAAACTCTCTCCAAGAATCTTGGAGAACACACTAGAAGCCGGAAATAACCTCAAAAAGTGCCAAGTGAGTCCTTAAGACCAAATGAACTCATTGCTAACATCAAATAATCCACCAGATTATCGATAAAACCCTTACCTGCTATGCACATCGTCTCCTAACAACGGGACTAGCTTACGAAGATGACAAATAAGCTACCCACCAAGTGTCCAAGGGTCATGCCGGAAAGAGGGACATTACAGTACTCCCTTCCCGAGATTGCTTGTCCACAAGCAATATCAGATCTGCATACCAATCAAGTCCCAGATACCACTGAAAGATCCCAAATCAACCGAAACCTTTTGAATGGCTTCAAATGCACTGTGCTAAACTGCTCAAAGTCTGCAAAATAGAACTTGTGCAACTTACTCATAAAAAGTGCCACAACACCTGAAGCCAAAATAGAAAATCGACTGCACCTGTCCACCAACCACCTGGATCCCAAATGATCCTGGAACATGTGCAATCCCATAACCTCAGTATGCAATTGGAACCCAAGAGGCTGTCAAACTCTGTCAACCAATGAAACCAACCAGCCAACAATGGAATTCCTAGATCCCAATCCTGTAAATCAACCCCATAATGCCAACTCCAAGTACTATGTTGATCCACCTCGAATATCATAACTGGATAAACTGGAAGTCCCTCAACGCCAACTGACTTTCGCTTTGTGCCACTCTGATACCCCCTAGAGTCCGATCGAGCCAAACCTCAATCTCCAGCTTCTGTGAGCAACTGTCTGGCGAGAACAACTTGGACTCATCATTTGAAATCTGAAGCATGTCATACCAGAGTGAATCCGAACATCCCTTATTCAACCCACCTCTCTGTGTCATCAATGTCATCATCAAATCCTGTACATGTGGGCTGAACAAAAATGATAGGCACACCTCATAATGCAATCGAGGTGAAATTCTCCTGACTGTGCTAATGGAATACTCGAATAGTCAGGTGTATTCCATCCCATGCTGCCATCACCAGAAGAAGACTCACAACTCACAATAGGATGAGTTGATCTTGCAGCAACCTCATCAAGACCTCTCCCACAAAGTAATTGCAAGTGCCCTGTCTCTCTTTCAGGAGTGAGAAGAATATCATCATGAATGCCATCTACTATTTGAAAAGAAACTGGATCAATACCAAAGTCCAACGTGCAAGTCCTAGAAAAACCCAACTCCTTCTGATAAAACTGTCCAAGGTCAGTCTCCAAAGTTCCGAAGTAGAGCCTGGTGCTCATATCTCCAATGACGCCTGAACTTACAGCCATGACTGATGTGTCTATGTCATCCACAAACCAATCCACACTGAATGGTCCCCTGCAGATGTGAAAGATGCCTAATGAAGGTGCATAAAAGCATATACTAACATCTGACAAGCTGCTGGCATAAATCAAAACAGCACCCTGTAACCTGTGAATCATGTCCATGATGGAGCAAAAAGTATCTCTACTGCCCAAAGATAAGAAGAAATCATCATTACTCCATCCTCTAATTCCAAAGTGACCATCCCAATCACTCCTCTCCATACCAACAGCTGCTGCCCTCAAAGTGTCACCTGACAGAACTCCAACCAGCAAAGGAGGACAGCCATCAATCAATGAAGTAGGAGGTAAAACCCAAGAGGATGACATTGGAATACTGTTGCCAACATGTCTATCTCCAACCCATAGACTGAAACTAATCGAAAACTCAATCATGTACCTCTCTCTAACTGACTCCTCATGCCTTTCCAACGCGCAAGGCACTGCACCTGTATCTTGAATGTGAATGCTAGAAGAACTCATGCTACTATCCTCAACATGTGCCTTGGCTGCCATAGATGACTGAGTCTCTGATATACATAATGAATATCGAGCTAAACTCAACTCTAAGCAAAGCTCATCAACATGACTCTCGGAATCCTGAAGTGCCAACTGAGTGCTCACCAAAGAATCCCTTGGAGCTTCATCATTCTCTAACTCCATGATGCCTTGGCTTCGCTGCATCAAATTCTGAGTATTCTGGTTCATGATGGGTTTAATGTCATCATGATAATACTGCTGCAACAACAAAGATGGTGTATCTCTTACCACCCAATCTGCATTTTGTGAAGTCTGCTCCTCTTGGATTGAATTTTCCATACTCCAATACCTACCAAAAGCTGATGTAAATCCTGCAAAAGTGGAAAATGACATGGAATTCCATGTAGGACAGCTATTAATTCCTGACAAATCAATGAAGATGAAGTCACCAATCAACAAATAGGGAGCTGCCATATCATAGTAAATCGATGACATAACAAAAGATGAGATATGGATGTCTTCAACACCCATCAAAGACAACTCATGAGTGGCTGGTCCACTATGAATGTCATCAACAAAATCATCAACTCCATCAACTGAAAATTCTGAATTTTCCTCCTTCATGCTTTCATTGCAATCATCACCCAACGAATCCATGGCATTGTTATCCAAAACACTCACATGCTCTATGCTAGCCTCTAAAGTAAAAGCTTCTAGAGACACCTCTTGTAAGGATGGTGTAAAGACATCAGCATGTCTATCAAATTCATCATATAAATTTTTGCATACCTCATTAGAACTTAAAGACACCAAAGCACTCTCATGAAGAGTTGTATCATCCATATGTGAAGACTCTTTATTCCTTCCATGTATCAACCATTTAGAAGCTATAGTGTGAGATTCCTTCCTTGCCTGCTCAGTCTTGTAGCCAATACTTGGGTGCATGTCCATGTAGTCCATGAAAGGAAAATTCTCCTTAACATCTTGAGGAAGAATGCTATACTCCTCAAATATGTTAATCACTTCCGCTTCTTTGTCCTGTGGTGTTGGACCTTTGTGAATAGAAAGTGATGATGATCTAGGCCTCCGATCCTGTCTGGCCCTCATGTTGTCTCTCCTCTGAGCACAATACTGTGGGAGGGGAAATGCATCCCTCACATGCTGCGGCAAACTCCTCCACTCATCACTGACTGCCATGATAGTATCCGGGAAAGTTGCTTCTTCCGACCGTCCCTCAATCTCTGGTGGGTCACCTCTAGGCAAGAAGTTAGGCTGCATAGGCCTATCTGCAGTCCGTGTAGGTCTCCTCTCGTCTGTATGAGTATGCCTCCGCTCACGGCGTGGCGATCCCCTAACACTCCCAAGCTCTGAAGGTGATCTGCTATGACCCCTGTAGTTGCTGGCAACTGATACGGATCTGTCCCTCCTGGTGCTGTCCCGCGGCCCATCTAGTGCCAACCTGTCCAAAGTAGTGCCCATTCGCTCCATGGTCTGTAATAACTGCCTCTGCGTGGCTGCCATATCCCGAATAAAATTCCTATCTGGATCTGCATGTTCCTCTCGAGGACTCTCAGGCCTCTCGCCCAAATATTCCATTCTGTCACCTCCTGCAATACCAGCCTCGAGTCGTGCTCGTCTGCGGGTGTAGTATCTGTGTGGACCGTCCTCTCTGTGATGCATTCAAAGCTGATTTCTGTTGTAATACCCTATCTGTTTCTTCCCACACAGGCTGGGAGGATACACTGCTCTGATACCACTGAAAGATCCCAAACCCGTTTTCTGTCTGAATTTTTTTTTTTTTATAAAATGCTCGGGCTCAGATCTGAACCGATAATATCAAAGGAATTCATGAAACATCACACTGAAACTGCATAGATAATTTAAATACAGCAAACCCCGCAAACCGGGTGAATACAGAATAGGCGCCTAGGGTTTAACTGGCAGATTTCTTTATAAATATTTCAGCTGTATATTTAATAATGATTTATGAAGCTAAATATTACAGCAATACAGATATAAAACTGCAGAAAGATTTAATAACAGAGATTGTCCAAAAACCCACAGTAAATGAATCAAAACCCTAGCCGATTTGATATATTTGCTGCTGGGAATTACAATAAATATCTAGCAAGACAAATACCTCTGATACAACAATAAATAACTGTAGAAGAAGCCGCCCCACTCAGATATATGTGCAAATGCTCACTGCTGCAATTTATTCTTTTCTCTGAAACTGCTGAAATGCTGAATAACTGTGTAAACAATGAAGATTCCTGGATGGAAGCTTCTCTCACTGCTCCTGGGGTTTCCGTCCGCAAGAGGAATAATGTTCTGAATCCAATGAAGACCCTGTGTGAATCTTCCTCCTTCGAATTGGGTTTCCGTCCAATCCGTAATCTCCAAGGGTTTCCGTCCTTCGAGAGTAATTAGCAAGAGCTGCTCTGAATTTGTTTTTTTGTTCAAAATGATAAGTGTGTAGCAAATGGGCCAAACCCTCCTTTTATAACCTTTTCCGAGAATTTTCATTAAAAGGAAATATAATTAATAAATCACTTTATTAATTAATTACACCTTATAACTCCGGAAAGTGATTTATTTAATTAATTAATCATTCCTGGCGCCCAAGGTCACTGAATTAGCATCTCATCATTTAGAACTTCACATTCTCTTTCCGACGAGCTATAATACTGAGGTGCTCGCCAAGTAATTCGTACAAATATAAGCAACTTGGGTAAAATAATTAAAATAAGCCATTAATGCTCCCAAAGTGCGGAAATCGTCGAAAAGCACCGGAATCGGAAACTGACTGAGCAGAAGCGGTGCCGATGACGAATAATGAGAAATGAAGTCAATTGGGTGACTTACTATAAATGGAAACTCTCTCCAAGAATCTTGGAGAACACACTAGAAGCCGGAAATAACCTCAAAAAGTGCCAAGTGAGTCCTTAAGACCAATTGAACTCATTGCTAACATCAAATAATCCACCAGATCGTCGATAAAACCCTTACCTGCTATGCACATCGTCTCCTAACAACGGGACTAGCTTACGAAGATGACAAATAAGCTACCCACCAAGTGTCCAAGGGTCATGCCGGAAAGAGGGATATTACACCTTCCTTGCCAAAAATGCGACTTGCTTGGGTAAGGGTCAAATAAACCCAAAAATGCGACTTGGTGGGAAAAGGAAAATAATTAATTAAAAATTAATTATGAGGATTGGGAAAAAGTGTGACTTGTTCCTTTGGAGGGTTTTTTGGCTATAAGGGAAAAATGCGACTTGGGGAAAGGGCATTCAGATTATTATTATTTTTCCTAGCGATTGCACTGAGCTTATGCAGACAAAATCCAAGGACGGAAACCCTCTGGATTAATCCTCTTGCAGACAGAAACCCCAGGAGTAGTGAGAGAAGTTTCCATACAAGGATCTTCATGGTATTCACAAGGGTTTTTATTATTCCAGCAGTTAGACAGAGAAATAAATTGCAGCAGTGGGCATACAGACTTCTTCCAGAGTGGCGACTTCTTCTACAGTTGTTTAATGCCGTATTCGAGGTATTTTCATGATAGATAGATAATTATTGTAATTCCCAGCAACAAATATATATCAAATTGATTTGGTTTGAATCATTTACAGTGGGTTTTTGGTCAATCTTTATTATTAAATCTATCTGCAGATTTATAATTGTATTGCCGTAATATTTAGCATCAGAAATCATTATTAAATACACGGCTGAATTGTTTATGAAGAAATTTGCCTGTTAAACCCTAGGTGCCTTTTCTGTATTCACCCGGTTTGTGGGGTTTGTTTTATTTAATTTATCTATGCAGTTTTAGTGTGGTGTTCTATGAATTCTTTTGATATTATCAGTTCAGATTTGAGCCAGAGCAATATATTAAAAAAAAAAGTATTCAGGCAAAAAGGGGTTTGGGATCTTTCATGGTATCAGAGCAGTGTATCCTCCCAGCCTGTGTGGGAAGGAAGTAGACAAGGTATTAAAATAGAAATCAGCTTTGAATGCATCACAGAGAGGACGGTCCACACAGATACTACACCCGTAGACAAGCATGACTCGAAGCTGGTATTGCAGGAGGTGACAATGAAATATTTGGGTGAGAGACTTGAGAGTCCTCCTTGAGAGGAACATGCAGATCCAGATAGGGATTTCATTCGGGATATAACAGCCACGCAGAGGTAGTTATTACAGACCATGGAGTGCTTGAGCACTACTTTGGACAGGTTGGCACTAGATAGGCCATAGGGCACAGCACGGCAGGAGGGATAGATCCGTATCAGTTGCCAGTGGTTACAGGGATCATAGCAGATCACCTTCAGAGCTTGGGAGTGTTAGGGGATCGCCACGCGGAGCGGAGGCATACTCATACAGATGAGAGGAGACTTACGCGGACTGCAGATAGGCCTATAGAGCCTAACTTCCTACCTAGAGGTGACTCACCGAGAGATTGAGGGACAATCGGAAGTAGTTTTTCCGAGATACTTATTATGGTAGTCGGTGATGAGTGGAGTTTGTAGCAACATGTGAGGGATGTATTTCCCCTCCCACAGTATTGTGCTCAGAGGAGAGACAACATGAGGGTTGGACAGGACAGGAGGCCTAGAGCGCAGCAGAACAAGGATTTGCAACAGGTTACCAATAAGGTAACCCTCTCCACTTTTGATGGTAGTGGAAAGATCAGTGCCAGGGCTTGGATTCACAAGCTCGACACCTATCTTACCCTCAAACCCATGAGGGAGTAGGAGGCCATACAGTTCGCTACATTACACCTTGAGGGGGTGGCTTATGATTGGTGGCACCATGGGTTAGTTACATAGGGTCATGAGCTTCTACGGTCATACAGGGATTTCAGCGAGAGGTTGATTGCGAGGTTTGATCGCAAGGATGTGGAGTTGTATTACAGGGACTTGGCACAGCTCCGATAGAGTGGACACGTTGATTCATACATCAACGAATTTCAGCGGATAACAGTTATGGTTCCAGAGATGCCTGAGAAGAGGGTGGTGATGTTATTTATAGAGGGCCTTCATGACAGGATGAGAGGATTGGTCAAGGCTCTTAAGCCTAGGACATTGCATGATGCCATCCAGACGGCATTAGATTTGGACACATCCCCCACTTCATATCAGCCCACTTCTTATCAGCCCAATAAGAAGTTTCCCACGAGCTCCAGGCCATTTCAGCGCTCTACCGCTCCGCAGAAGAGTGCACCACCTCCTAAGGTGGATCAGGAGACTCGTAATGAGTTAAGGAGGAAGAAGCTTTGCTTTCATTGCAAAGATCATTGGGAGCCTGGACATCGTTGCCTTGGTAAAGGCAAGGTGCATCTCATTGAGGTGATTTCAGACGGGGAGGATGATCACTCGCCAGATACAGATGCAGAGGATGAGGGCGGTGACCATGATGCACAGGGGGAGCAGCCCCAAATAGAGCTTGGCGAGAGTGAGGCATTGGATTCATCCGATGTTACTATTGCTACACTCTCAGGCGTTCCTAGGTACCATCCCTTTCGGCTGAAGGGAGTGCTTAAGGGACAACGGATTGTTTGTCTGGTTGACAGTGGAGCTACGCACAACTTCATTGATGAGGGGTTGGCTGCGAAGCGAGGATTACAGGTTGAGGAATTTGAGGGGTTTAGTGTGCGGGTAGCAGATGGATTTGCTATTAGCTGCACTAAGAGGATTCCACGGCTTAGTATTCAGATGGGGGACTACACATTGACCGATGACTTCTATGTTATTGGACTTGGTGAGATTGATACAGTATTGGGTATTCAGTGGTTACAGTCCCTTGGCAGATATGTGTAGGATTTCCGGAGGATGGAGTTGGAGTTTATGGTGGATAAGAAGAAGATTGTGCTTCGGGCTCTTTCTGACGGTGGGCCTAGAGTTGTTTCAGCACACAGGATGGAGTCTATAGTGAGACATGGAGAGGTTGCATGGGCAGCCCAGTGTTTCATTTCATCCAAATCTTCTTCAGACAATGAGCAGCCTTTTCACATTGACATCCAGTCCATACTGGATAAGCACGGTCCAGTGTTTGGTGACATTCCTCTAGGTAGACCACTAGATAGAGGGTTTGAGCATGTTATAGAGCTTGAGGAGGGTGCTAAACCCGTGATGACTATGCCTTATCGCCATCCTAAGACATATAAGGATGAGATAGAGAAGGCCATTAGAGAGCTCTAGTCCTAGTTCTAGTCCCTTTGCTTCTTCAGTTGTTTTGGTGAAGAAGAAGGATGGGACCATGAGGATGTGCATTGATTATCGGGCACTGAACAAGAAAACCATCAAGAACAGGTATCCCATTCCTCGCATTGATGAGCTGTTGGATGAGTTGCATGGATCTATTTACTTTTCGAAGATTGATCTTCGATCGAGGCTACCACCAGATTCGAGTTCGGGATGAGGATATTCACAAGACAGCCTTCAGGTGTCACTACGGGCACTATGAGTTCTTGGTGATGCCATTTGGACTCACTAATGCCCCTGCTACATTTCAGTCATGTATGAACCATCTCTTCAACAGGCAGTTGAGGCAGTTTGTGTTGGTATTTTTTGATGATATTCTGATTTATAGCAGGACATGGGATGATCATTTGAGGCATCTTGATGAGGTACTTAGCATAATGGAGACTCAGTCTTTATTTGCTAAGATGTCCAAGTGTGAATTTGGACTTACGGAGATATTGTATCTTGGGCATGTCATTGGGGCCAATGGGGTCAAGGTCCATCAGGAGAAGATACAGGCAATGCAGGATTGGCCACTAGCCAGGAATATCTCCGACTTGCGAGGATTCTTGGGGTTATGTGGTTACTACACAGAGGTGGTGTACCCAGATTTCATCATGAAATTTGTAACTACACTATTCTAAAAAATTTCGTACTTTTAAAATAATGGGTCGTTTTGTGTTTTTATTGCTGCATTTTATTTGTGACTTTTGGCAACTTTTTGTGTTTTTGTGTTTTCCGTTTCGTTTTCTGTGAAATTTCTCTAGATCAATTCCTTTGCCGGTTTGGCTGATTCTTGGCACAGAGTAACTGGGAAAATATACGCACGTTATGCTAGAAGGAAGTCGCCATCGAGGTCAGTTCACTTGGGAAAAGATGAAGTCGTGTACCAAAAAAGCCTCTTCGGGCTGGCCGCATTTTGGAAAAAGAAGAATTGAAGTGAATCATGGAAAAATTAGAAGCGGCGGGCGGTGGGGGAATTTTGTACCTGCTGCTGGTACTTTTTCGCATGAAAGCAATGCCACTTAAGTGACAATGGGAAAATTAGAGGCAGCAGGCAGGCGGGAATTTATTACTTGCTTGCAGGGTAAAAATTCCCATTGTGGAATAAAAGAAATATCACTTAAGTGAATCATGGGATTTTATTGCCTGCCTTGTAGGGTAAATAATCCCATTATGAAAGTCAAGTGACTTAAGTGAATCATGGGATTTTCAGGGCTGTCTTACAGGGCAAAAAATCCCATTGTCATGTGTTTCTTAAAAATTGAATTCTTTATGTCAAAAAGTGCGCCCCCTTTGGAGAAGTAAAGGCAACCTTTAAATTGATTAATTTAATTAATTATTCACCCAAAATAGGCGCCCAGGCTTGTGGAAAAGTCAACAAAGGCAAAGGACAAAAGGTGGTTGAAAATAGATTGTTCTAAAATTAAATAAATTAATTTATTTAATGGCAGCCCCTTCATGTCAAAAAGTGCGCCCCTTTTGGGAGAAAGATAATACTTTTTAAAGTATTAAATGATTAAATTAATTCCTATTTTCAGTGGCTAAGGTCAAAGCATACTGTGAGGCTTGAGTTAAGTGGAAGCAGAAGTCTAAAATTAGATAAATTTATTTTATTTAATGGCAGCCACAAACATGCACAAAATAGGCGCCCCATTTGAAGAGTGAAGCTCATTAATTAATTAATTAATTGCCAGTAATAGCAAAGGCATTAATTAATTATAGAATCACAAGGGTTATATAAGCAGGGGCTGCCATAAGGATGAATTAATTAATTCACAGGTAAAGAAGTGCAGCCCAGAGGAAAAGTGTGCCCCATTTGAAGAGGATTTTTGCTCAAAAGAAGGTGAAATCAAGGCTAAAAGCTTCCAATTTTGCGCACAGGTTGAAGGAAGTTGATTTGTGTCTGGATAATTGTTTGCATAAGTGACACGGGTGCTCAGGTGAAGTTGGAAAAATTCATGCTCGCTTTGCATGCAAATAAAACATCAATTTTTGGGGCAGAAGGTTTTAATAATGCAGATTTTTATGATTAAAATCCACTGTTCATGTTCGGTTGCCATCTTTGTCTGAATTAATTGCAGGAATTCATTACAGGTGCTTTACAAAAGAAAAGGAGCTTTAATCAATGTCCAATACATTGAATATATCCTCCGAATTTGAAGAATTATCTAGATCTGCACCAGTTTTTAAGAATTCCGGACAAATAAGAAGAAAAAGAATTGTTCAGACAAAGATAGACAAAGCCATGGCAAAGAGGGATGAAAAAGAAAGCACGACGGAGTCATGCATCGCTTCCAAATTTATAGACATAGGAGAGACGAGATCTAGGTCCGAACCTCTTTCCAAATTGATTGATAGATCTAGAGCGAGAAAAACTTCACTCATGCGTGCGATTAAAAGCAATGTGGAATTATTCGAGCTGCAACCCTTCCATACACAACCCGATTGCGAGTTCGTTATGGAGTGTGCTAGGTCTTACCATCCTTCATCCAGATAGTGCGAGATGCTACGGGAAAACAATAATTCGGTTGGATGCGAGTTCATCAATTATTGTTTGAAGATTCCATTAGAATTGGTGACTTCCATTAGCATTCGGGATCTTTGGCGAGGTGGGAAAAGCATAGAGTTGATTGCGAGAACATAATGAACAACAGATTCATGAAGAAGCCCGAGATCTCCTTCTAAGTTCCCAAGAACTCTTCCGCGTCAATTTGGTGCGGGAGTAGATGATGTTGCTAAATTGTTATGCGGGATTAATGGCGAAGTGAATAATCACACTTTCCATACATGGATGTATGCTTTCATTAGGACCATTGAAGTCAACAAGGTTGATTCCATAATCAATTGGTCGAAATCATTAGCGAACATTGGTGAGCAACTCCGGGCGTGAAACATACTTTCGACTTCAAAATGACTTCTACTTGGTGTATGTTGCATGACTTCACAAGACATCTTCTCCAAGTGGATAGATGTGGCGCTCTTTCTAAGGACCCCATTTTGAGTGCTACCCATACTTACATTGTACTGTGTGCAAAAAAGATTTCAAAGTGGTCAACGATGAATTCTTCTATGATTTCATTTGCAGGCTAGACAAGGACTTAAAGGCCAACAGGTTGAGCAAGGAAGTGTGGGAAGCTGTATCCAAAATCGGTAGTCTATTCATTCAGTTTGCAGATTTCACATACCTCAGGGTTACTGACTTTTCTGGAGAACCGGTTAAGCTGCCCAGATATCCGAATGATAGATTGATCACCATGGAGCTGAACAGACAACTTGTGAAGATACACGACCTTCAGTCGAAACGGCACAAGTCTACGGGCTTCTTCCCGATCATTGTGGGACATTATAGCTGCTAGAGCATTCATAAGGCCCAAGGATTGGAAGCGGAAATGTTATCCGAGTATGAGCAAGAGTTCTTCCTGCACGACTGAACTTCGATCCATTTGGAGTAGCCAGGAAGACGATCTCCCAGGAGTACGCACATGTGCCTTCATTAGAGGATTTCTGGATGAAGTGCAAAAGTGAGTACGAGGTTAGAAAGAAGGATTTCAGTAAGCTATCAACATGGCAAGTGTTCGACTTTGGACTAACACGGATACTTGCGGATCTTAAAGATGATGGGAATGTGTTACTTGACGCTTACCATCAAATGGGAGGAGATAGAGCCGTACTTCAGGATAACGTAGGGGGTGCCATACGATTGAAGAAAGGTCTGCAGTTTGTTACGGTGAATACTTCAAACTAGTTGCTTGTGAAGGGATCTTGCCTTGATGAAGAACTTGATGAATCAAATCACGGGCACTTGGCCGGAGATTCCCTCGAGGAAGCACGGAGGAGAAAGCAGTAGAAAGTCCGAGAAGATGAAAGTGCACAGAAGATCTCAATCAAAGGAGAAGATCACTTCCAAGGCCATGACTTTAGTTTCTCGACATCCAATACTTCACCATTGTTGCATCTCGGCGGGACACTTCCATGCCTCCACCGAATCGGCGACATTCATCTTCTCTCTCTCGGCACTCCTTCGGCACTGTTCCGAGAAGAGACATTGAAGTTGTAGATGGCAGAGTTCGAAAAAGCTTTCTCCTTGGATGATTCACAAGATGGCAGCCATAACACTGTAGCACTTTCTGATGGAGAGGAAACAAAGTGGGAGATAGTAGTGCATTCAACAACTTCTCATTCTTTGAGAAGTAACTTCTCAGAATGGTTGGCTTCGCAGTTGGTTCCAGAAGCTAGAGTGGAGATGAACTTGGAAGAACATGACTTGCAGCTACTCCAGAGCCTAGGCGGAAAAGACAGAAGACCTAAAGTTGCTTAAGATAACTTCAAGGTTGATCATCAAGAGTCGGGGGAAGTTTGCTTGAGATGTCAATCCGGTGAAAGAAAGAAGGAAGATGAGCTCACGGCGAAAGATGTAACAGTAACAAGTACCCATCGGTCAAGCCACCACAGAAGGATTGAAGCAGGATACACACACATTGATAGATGCTCTATTCCTTAGGCTTGAGCGAGAGAAAAGGCGGAGAAAGACGAGCTTGAAGCGAAGTATCTCGGTTGTGCGAGATCATAGCCAAGGTTGCTAAACCTTCCACTTAGCCCATTTCAGAGCAGGTGAGTGATCATCTTATGCAGGAGATGGAGGATGCAAGCAATCAGGTGAAAGCTATTGACGAATGGAAGAATCTGATTATTCGTCAAGCTTCTATACAACTTGGAGAGGTGCCCGCCCCTTTGAAGGTTATGAATGATGCAGCAAATCAGCTGAAGCAACTGGTGACGAGCATAGTAGATATGAACACAGTTGTTGAGAGTAACTTGAGTACTTTGGCCGAAATCAACAAGCTGCCGAGAGAAGTATTGGTTGCGGAGCAGATTGTACCAGACGGATCAGTTGAGAAGGGGAAGCAGTTGAGTTTGCAGTATCTTTCCATTTGGAGATCTGCAGAGTTTTGTTGAAGAGGATGCAGGCACTTGAGAGTAAGACATCGTCCTTACCAGACAGTATCATTGCTTTCACTGAGGAGGAAGTGGTCGGGAATGTTACTTCATACGTACGGATCGTTCCTAGCAGAGTGCCTAATTCCCTGGAAGGGTCTCTTTTGATGGTACAAAAGAGAATTGATGGAGCTACTAAACCTTTCACGATGAATTCCATTAGTAGACTGGTAGCATTGCAGGCGGATATTGCGAGGTTTGGGCCAAGCTTGGAGGATGTGGAAGAGTGTATCAAGGTGTTGAACGAAAGGATTGCTTGCGATTCGGGACAAAAAAAAGGAAGCAGTGGCTAAAACAGATGGGAAGATGTTGAATTACATGTTCGACAAGTATATCTAGTATCAGAACAAAAAGAAGATATAAATGTTACAGTTGGCATGACTTCTTCTTTATTCTTTCTTCTTCTATTTTCCACGTTCCCGGATGAAATTGTAAAACTTTAAAGTTATTGGTTTTGAAACCATTACTTAAAGTCATGTGGAACAATTCTATTAGTTAAGTGATACATGTGTCACTTAAGGAGAAGTTAGTGGAGGATGATTGCCAAATGTCATCTTTACTTGTTGTTTATGTTTCAGTTCAATTGAGTTTCCCATTTGTACTTTCCCTTCTACATTCTATAAGTAGAAGAAGAACCTCCGGGTTAATGATCAGAATTTGTAAGCAGCATCCTTGTGTTCCAGACTTTGTCTTGAAACCCTTGAGAGCCACTTGAAGCAAAGGAATATACAGGAGCAGATTTCCGGAGAACTTTGTGTCACGGTGTATTGTGTTTCTTGCTTTTTATCTTAGATCTTTTAATAGACTTTGTGTTATTTCAGATCTAGATCTAGAGCTACCTTTGCTTATAATTTTGTGTTTATATCTATTGGTTTCTTCTATGTGCATGCAATCAACTCTGCTTATCTATTGATTGGGATGCACATCTTCCCCATTTCTTCTCTGTGTTTATATAATTCCCTTCTTCTATAAATATTTTCTTTCTTAAACAGCTGCTTACTTTTGCTATTTCAGAATCTGTCTATAACTATGGTTCATGAGTTGAATAGTTAAAGTAAAAAACCCATATAGATACTAACATACTTTAATTGAAAATCGACACAGGGAGCCTCACCGGTAAATGAGGAGATTTATCTCATGATTGCTAGGTTTTGTCTATGCAGAAAATCTAGCCAATAGTTTTTGCGACTCACTTTGAGAACAACTATCTTTGCAGATCAAAGCTTATCTATTGAAGATCAGAGTGTTTTCCATACAAATCTCAACCTGGTTGAACGTCCATTCACCCGATCCGTGAAGGCGCAAGGAAGGACTGATCATTTCTTCAGATTGCAGGAGCAATTCAATTTCAATCATCCTCCTCAAGTTAGAAGCCGTAGATCTAGTCTCTCACCAGGAAGGAGAGTGCACACCCATCCAGATCCGGATCGTCTTCAGCATAATCCGGCGGCTGGAATTATTCACCAAGTCTACACAAGGAGAAGACGTGCTCCGTTCATCATGGCAAATTAGAACCAGATTGTACCTGTCCCATGGGGAGCAGCTTTTGGGCCCTTTGAACTTGGCTCCACCTATGCACGATCTACCAAAGGATCCAGAAAGAATTTTCCAAAATTCTTTGGAGATGGAAAGCAAAACCCGGATGATCATTTGGCGGCCTTCTTCATATCTTGTGGTGTGCTTGCAGTAGAGCATGAAGATGTCTCGGTCAGACTCTTCATTGAGACTCTACATGACTTGGCTGGCGAATGGTTCTATCGGCTAGCTCTGGCACCATAACCAATTGGGCGACTATGCGTGAGCAATTTCTGAAAAGATTCAAGCTTGCAGAGGATGCTAGCACGTTGATCACTCAACTGACGCAGTTGAAGAAAGAACCAAGTGAGAACATGCGGGACTTTATTGCAAGGTTCCAAAGGATTTTATATAAAATCCCCACTTTTGCCACATTGAGCGATGAAAATCAAAAGATGTTTTTTATAAATGCTCTATTGCCCGAAGTTGGATATCAGCTAAGAAGGCAAGACACTGTGAATTTACTTGAAGCACAAAATGCTGCCGTGGAAGTTGAAGATGACTTGATCATGGTTGGAAAACTCAAACAACCATCTCACAAAGGTGATGGCGCTTCTTCAAGTACTTCAGATCCTTTGTTGCAGAGGTTGGCTAATGACATGCTGCAAATCAAGAAGCAAATCTCTCAAGCGGGAATCGACCCCTTGAAGAATAGCTCTGCTTTCGGACCTTTAATGGTCAAAATCAAAATCAAAATCGAAATGACTTGTTCTTTTTGCCACAACGGTTGGATTGAAGCTGCTCGAGGAATAACTTGGAAACTAATGAAGAAGATCTCGGCATTGATGAATCATTCGATGATGAAGACTTTGTAGATCCATTGGCGACTCATAAATTGGTTACGGACTACGAATCGGCGATGGCTATTATGAATCTTTTGAAGATTACGATGGTCACACATTTGCGGTGTTCACAAGGTCCCAGACACGCCAAAATGCTCTAAGCATCCACAAGCGGCCAAAGAAGAGAAAGAGAAGATCCTGGCCCAGATGTTACTATCTTGAAAAGAGGTAGCCCTCTTCCTTCTTCATTAGCGCCCAAGGATAAATATTCAAATTCTTTCAATTAAAGCAAAGAGCCAACGCACATCATCAGTGAAGCAAGTCAAGCTTTTGACATCATTGACCACATCAAGACCAAGAGTCCAAATGTCGGAAGTTTGAGTATTTGAGAGCATTTCTGATCAGCTAAATAGATTGGTCAAATATGTGCAAAGTAATGGTCCCAACCCTTACAAAATAATACTTCACGGGGTATCTTGTCAAGTCCCAAAGATTACTCCTTGAAAATAATGTGGCTGCTGCAAGTTCTTCTCCTACTTCTTCTCTCTCTGCTACATCAAAAAGGATCGAGCCATTTTATGTATCTTTGCTTATCAACGGATATAAATTGAGCAATTGCATTTTGGACTCTGGAGCTTCTGACAATGTCATGCCTGCCAAAGTTGTTGATGCCTTGGGTCTCACATTGACAAAAACCATCGGAAGATGCTTATTCATGGAAAGGCAAGTTCCTCTTGTTGGACAAATCAAAGATGCGCAGGCAGTACTTGCTTCTTTTCCAGACAAAAGATTAAAAATGACTATCCTTGTAGTAGACATCCCAGTCTCTTATGGCATGTTGTTAAGTAGAAATTTCTGTAAAGAGCTGGGTGGAGAAGTCAAGATGGATTGGTCTTGTGCGCACATACCAATCAAAGGAGTTAATCAGAAGTTAGAACCTGAGAAGAAATCCAAGTACACAGTATCAAAGTCTGAGGATCCTAGATCTCAGATCTTGTTTCAGAATCTGATCACGAGTCTATTATCTAGAAATGGATAAAGAAGAAATTCAACCTGTGATTCAAGAACCACATCAACTTGACAACAAGGTTTGGTCTCTAGAATTTGATGGCAGCTGTTGTTCATTTGGATCCGGTGCAGGCATTGTTCTTATCTCTCCTGAAGGGAAGGTGCATGCACACTCCTTCAAATTGATGTTCGAAAATACTAACACAGCAGAGTATGAAGCGTTGTTGTTAGGCATGGAGCAGGCAAGAACAATGGGAATCAAGCTCTTACACGCAAAGGGAGATGTTGAGCTGATTGTTAAGCAGATAAGAGGTCTCTATCAAGTAAAAAGGACAAACTTCGGCATTATAGAGATCGAGTCTACTCTGCTATCTGGATTTTTCAGCTTTCTCGGTATCTTACATTACGAGAGAACAAAATTCAAGAGCTGATTCACTTGCAGTGATGCGCAGCTTTGTTAAATCCAGATCAGCCTCCCATTTTTTCGAGGGGGGATTACAAAGTTGAGATGGTTTTCCTTGAAAGTTCTTGACAACGTCTAGCATATGGCAAGTATTTAACGATGATAAGCAAGATTGCTGCATTTCTCCAACAGAAGGACAACTTTGAAGAGATCTACTATGAGGGAAGCAATTCACCTCCTAGGCAAACTATTGTGGGAGAAATGGATGCGGACGTCTCGGGAAGTCAGGAGATTATCCAGCTAAAGGGAAATAAAATTCCCAAAGGCTTGGTATCTCTTGAGGAAATGTTTGACAAGCATGATCAAATGCTTAAGAAAAATGAAGAAAGTGGGGAAGGTTCTTCCTCGATACACATTACTAAATTTGGGAGCAGCAATGATGATCCCAAATTAGTAAATCTGGGTAAGTGTTGTTCGGAAGCGAAAGAGAAGCTTTTACAAAGCTTCTTAAGAAATATATGGATGTTTTTGCCTGGTCTTACCAGGATCTAAAAACATATCAGCCTGCGGAAGTTCAACACTACATCCCATTAAAACCAGAACAAAAACCTTTCAAGTAGAAGCTGCGGCGGCATAACCCTACCATTTCCGAACTATCTTTGCGAGAAATCCGAGAAGTTGTTAGATGTAAAGATTATTTATCCCATACATCATTCCGAATGGTTAGCCAACATAGTTCCTGTAAGAAAGAAGAGTGGCGAGATTAGGTTGTGCGTGGATTTCCATAACCTTAATCAAGCTTCATTAAAAGATAACTACCCCATCCCCATCATGGATCACACTCTGCAGGTGGTCACTGGATCTGAGATGCTTTCCATGCTTGATGGTTTCTCAGGCTATAATCAAGTCAAGGTGGTGAAGAAGATCAATACAAAACAACATTCATTACACCTTGGGGAACCTTTGCTTACCAGAAAATGCCGTTTGGTTTGATCAATCTTGGAGCTACATTTCAAAGAGCTATGGATTTAGCTTTTGCTCATCTCAAGGATATAAGCATAGTAGTGTACCTTGATGATCTGACAGTCTTTTCCAAAGATAGAAGCACACACATTTCAAACTTGGAAGAGGTTTTCATACAATGCCGCAAACATGGTATTTCTTTGAACCCTAAGAAATCCATCTTTGCTGTAATAGAAGGGAAACTACTAGGGCACATTGTTTCAAAAGAAGGAACCAAGATAGATCCGAAGTGTCAAATCCATTCAGACATTGCCATTGCCCACATCCAAAAAAGGAGTTCACTCTTTCTTTGGAAAAGTTAATTTTCTCAGGAGATTCATTCCTGACTTCACTGAGCTAACCCGTCATATCTCGAATATGATGAAGAAGACACAAGATTTTAAATGGAGCAGCGAAGGGAAGGAAGCTTTTGAGAAGATTAAGGAGGCCCTGTCAAAAGCTCCGGTCTTGGTTTCACCCGACTTCAGTAAAGAATTTATTCTTTACTGTTATTCCTCCGAACACACCATGTCAGCAATATTGATGCAGAAAAATCAAGAGGACGCAGAAGCTCCGATTGCTTTCATGAGCATGCCCCTTAAAGCTTATGAGTTGAAATATACTCCCATGGAAAAGCACGCATATGCAGTGGTGAAGGCGTGTAAAGCATTCAGGTATTATATTCTTTCCTCACACACTGTGGTCTTGGTTCCAGATACTGCAGTGAAATCTATCCTCACTCAACAAGAGTTAGGATTGTTGAGAGGCACATGGGTGACAAAGGTTCAAGAATATGACCTGGATATTAAACCTACAAAGCTGGTTCGAGGAAGAGGTCTGTGCGAACTAATGACAGATGAAAGCAACAGTGCCAGAAGCAGATCAAGAAGAGATAGATGAAGATTTGCCTATGGTACTTTTTATAGATCTGGTGGAGTGGTACAGTAACATTGCCTACTTTCTGACGTATGGAGAATGCCCAGATCAACTTTCTTGAAAAGAGAAATGAACTATTAAACTAAAATCCAAAGATTTTGTTCTTTGGGATAATGGTTTGTACAAAAGAGGATTGATGGCGTATTTCTCAGATGCGTGGATAAAGCTCAATAGGATCAGCTATTACAATAGTTTCATGACATGGCTTGCGGTGGTCATTTCTCGGCCAGTCACCAAACACAAGATCCTCAGAGCAAGGTATTACTGGCCCACACTTTTTCAAGATACTGTAGAGTGGGTAGCTAAGTGCCAAGCATGCCAACATTTTGTTGGGCGTGTGAAATTGCCTGCATTACCTCTAAAACCCATTGTAATTGAA
This sequence comes from Taxus wallichiana var. yunnanensis, assembly GCA_018340775.1. NCBI lineage: Eukaryota > Viridiplantae > Streptophyta > Pinopsida > Cupressales > Taxaceae > Taxus > Taxus wallichiana. The sequence goes on from CM031234.1 coordinate 628,119,756, forward strand.
GAACCTTTCCAACAGTGGGGAATGGATTTTATTGGTATGCTTAACCCGGCTTCTAGTGTCGGCCATCATTACATTCTAACAGCTACTGATTATTTCAGTAAGTGGGTAGAAGCCATTCCTGTGAAGAACGCCACTTCCGCCGAGGTGTGCAGTTTTATAAAAGAAAATATTATTGTCAGGTTTGGCGTGCCCAATAAAATAGTAGCAGACAACGCTCCGAATCTTTCTTCTGAGGAGCTGGTTGATTTCTGCTACACTCATGGGATTCAGTTGGTACATTCCTCAAACTACTATCCACAAGGGAATGGCCAAGTTGAATCAAGTAACAAAAACTTGGTAACTATCATGTGTAAGCTAGTAACGGAAAATCAAAGGACTTGGCATAAAAAGTTGTTTGATGCATTATGGGCCGATAGAATTACACCAAAGAGGGCGATAGGCATGTCCCCATTTCAGTTGTTATATGGTAGAGACACGGAGCTGCCTCTTACCTTGGAACTGCCTGCCCTACAGACTTTCTAGAGCCCTGGAGGATTCTACATTCACGGATGCTATTGATAAAAGAATTATGTACCTGACTGAATTGAGGGAAGTACAAACTCAAGTTGCAGATAGGTTGACAGAGCATCAAAGGAAGGTGAAAGTCATCTTCGACAAAAAAGCCAGGGAAAGAAAGTTTGAAGTCAATGATTGGGTCCTTTTATGGGACAAAAGAAGAGAAGCAAAAGGCATGCATGGAAAATTCGATTCACTATGGAAAGGGCCTTTTGTGATTAAGAAGATCACCGGAGCAGATAGCTTCATTCTTGCTCATCAGGATGGAGTTGAATTGCCGTTGCCTTTCAATGGGCAACACTTGAAGTTGTTCCGGACATGAGAAGCAGGGTAAAACCTGTATGTACATAAATAAAACTTTGTTTGTTTTTTTGTTTTGTTTTTGTTTTTGTGTTGTGTTTGTTTGCCTGACCCCATGCCCAAAAGACAAGATACGAAACTAGAGATGTTGGGATCTCATCTTTTCCCTTGTCATTCTGACAGAGAAAAAGATGTCCACAGATGGAGCCAACTGGTGTCCCAGATTTCATCCTGAAATCTGTGACTACCCTATCCGAAAAAAATTTCGTACTTTTAAAATAATGGGTCGTTTTGTGTTTTTATTGCCAAAAAGTTCTTGTATTGTGTCAAGATATTCCCGAAAGAGCCATATTAGCCATTTTACCAAATACCCGGATGCCCAAAATTGTTATATTACGTCGTCGGGATTTATGCGGGAAAATTTGTATTTAATTATTTTGAGCCCCATTTGAGGCAATTTGCGCTCGATTTAACCTGTTGTGATCGAACATATCATTATTCCTATATACTTAGAAGGGTTTTAACTAGGAATGAGTTACGCACTTTATTTGTGACTTTTGCAACTTTTTGTGTTTTTGTGTTTTCCGTTTCGTTTTTACGTGAAATTTCTCTAGATCAATTCCTTTGCGGGTTTGGCTTTGATTCTTGGCACAGGTAAGCGGGGAGATCACATACGCATTATGCCGGAAGGAAAGTCACCATCGAGTCAGTTCATTGGGAAAAGATGAAGTCGTGCACCAAAAAAAACCTCTTACGGGCTGGCCGCATTTTTGGAAAAAGAAGAATTGAAGTGGATCATGGGAAAATTAGAAGCAGCAGGCAGGTGGGAATTTTGTACCTGCCTAGCAGGGTACTTTTTCCCATGAAAGCAATGCCACTTAAGTGACAATGGGAAAATTAGAGGCAACAGGCAGGCGGGAATTTATTACCTGCCTTGCAGGGTAAAAATTCCCATTGTGGAATAAAAGAAATATCACTTAAGTGAATCATGGGATTTTATTGCCTGCCTTGCAGGGTAAATAATCCCATTATGAAAGTCAAGTGACTTAAGTGAATCATGGGATTTTCAGGGCTGCCTTGCAGGGTAAAAAATCCCATTGTCATGTGTTTCTTAAAAATAGAATTCTTTATGTCAAAAAGTGCGCCCCCTTTGGAGAAGTAAAGGCAACCTTTAAATTGATTAATTTAATTAATTATTCACCCAAAATAGGCGCCCAGGCTTGTGGAAAAGTCAACAAAGGCAAAGGACAAAAGGTGGTTGAAAATAGATTGTTCTAAAATTAAATAAATTAATTTATTTAATGGCAGCCCCTTCATGTCAAAAAGTGCGCCCCTTTTGGGAAAGAATAATACTTTTTAAAGTATTAAATGATTAAATTAATTCCTATTTTCAGTGGCTAAGGTCAAAGCACTTTGTGAGGCTTGAGTTAAGTGGAAGCAGAAGTCTAAAATTAAATAAATTTATTTTATTTAATGGCAGCCATAAACATGCACAAAATAGGCGCCCCATTTGAAGAGTGAAGCTCATTAATTAATTAATTAATTGCCAGTAATAGCAAAGGCATTAATTAATTATAGAATCACAAGGGTTATATAAGCAGGGGCTGCCATAAGGATGAATTAATTAATTCACAGGTAAAGAAGTGCAGCCCAGAGGAAAAGTGTGCCCCATTTGAAGAGGATTTTTGCTCAAAAGAAGGTGAAATCAATGCTAAAAGCTTCCAATTTTGGCGCACAGGTTGAAGGAAGTTGATTTGTGTCTGGATAATTGTTTGCATAAGTGATACAGGTGCTCAGGTGAAGTTGGAAAAATTCATGCTCACTTTGCATGCAAATAAAACATCAATTTTTGGGGCAGCAGGCTTGAATAATGCAGATTTTTATGATTAAAATCCATTGTTCATGTTCCGGTTGCCATCTTTGTCTGAATTAATTGCAAGAATTCATTACAGGTGCTTTACAAAAGAAAAGGAGCTTTAATCAATGTCCAATACATTGAATATATCCTCCGAATTTGAAGAATTATCCAGAGATCTGCACTTTTGATTTTGAAGAATTCCGGCAAATAAGAAGAAAAAGAATTGTTGAGACAAAGATAGACAAAGCCATGGCAAAAGGGATGAAAAAGAAAGCCTGATGAGTCATGCATCACTTCCAAATTTGTAGACATAGGAGACACGGATCTAGGTCGAAACCTCTTTTGAATTGATTGATAGATCCGAGAGGAAAGACTTCACTCATGCGTGCGATTAAAAGCGATGGAATTATTCGAGGCTGCACCTTTCCATACACAACCCCCGATTGCGAGTTCGTTATGGAGTGTGCTAGGTCTTACCATCCTTCATCCAGATCAGTGCGAGATGCTACGGGAAAACAATAATTCGGTTGGACGCAGAGTTCATCAATTATTGTTTGAAGATTCCGGCTCGAAAGGTGGTGACTTCCATTAGCATTCAGGATGCCGGCAAGGTGGGAGAAGCATAGAGTTGACTGCGTGAACATAATGAACAACAGATACATGAAGAAGCCCAGATCTCCTTCTAAGTTCCCAAGAACTCTTCGCGGTCCAATTTGGTGTAGGAGGTAGATGATGTTGCCAAATTGTTATGCAGGATTAATGGCGAGGCGAATGCTCACACTTTCCATACATGGATGTATGCTTTCATCAGGACCATTGAAGTCAACAAGGTTGATTCCATAATCAATTGGTCGGAAATCATTAGCGACAACATTGGTGAGCAACTCCGGAACGTGAAGCGTACTTTCAACTTCAAAATGACTTCTACTTGGTGTATGTTGCGACTTCACAAGGCATCTTCTCAAGTTTGGATAGATGTGGCGTTCTTTCTAAGGACCCCATTTTCGAGTGCTACCCATGACTTCTTACTGTACTGCGTGCGAAAGATTTCAAAGTGGTCAACGATGGATTCTTCTACGAATTCATTTGCGAGGCTAGACAGGGACTAAAGGCCAACGGGGTGAGCGAAGCGTGGGAAGCTATATCCAAAATTGTAGTCTATTCATTCGGTTTGTAGATTTCACATACCTCGGGTTCTTGGCTTTTTAGAACCGGTTAAGCTGCCCAGATATCCGAATGATAGATTGATCACCATGGAGCTAGCAGACAACTTGTGGAGATACCGACCTTGATCGAAAATGGCACAAGTCTACGGGCTTCTTCCCGATCATTGTGGGACATTATAGCTACTTAGAGCATTCATAAGGCTCGAGGATGGAAGCGGAAATGTTATCCGAGTATGAGCAAGAGTTCTTTCGGCTGAACTTGATCCATTTGGAGTAGCCGACGATCTCGGGAGTACGCACATGTGCCTTCATTAGAGGATTTCTGGATGAAGTGCAAAAGTGAGTACGAGGTTAGAAAGAAGGATTTCAGCAGGCTATCAACATGGCAAGTGTTCGACTTTGGACTAGCACGGATACCTGCGGATCTTAAAGATGATGGGAATGTGTTACTTGACACTTACCATCAAATGGGAGGAGATAGAGCCGTACTTCAGGATAACGTAGGGGGCTGCCATACGATTGAAGAAAGGTGCAGCGTTGTTCGTGAATACTTCAAACTAGTTCTTGTGAAGGGATCTTGCCTTGATGAAGCATTGATGAATCAAATCACGGGCAACTTTGGGTACGGGAGATTCCCTCGAGAGGAAGCACGGAGGAGAAAGCGTGAAGGTCGAGAAGATGAAAGTGCACTGAAAGATCTCAATCGAAGGAGAAGATCACTTCCACGGCCATGACTTTAGTTCGGCTTCTCGACATCCGATACTTCACCATGCATTGTTGCACCTCGGCGAGACACTTCCATGCCTCCACTGAATCCGGCGACATTCATCTTCTCTCCTCAGCCACTCCGTTCGGCACTTTTTCGAAAGAGCGTTGAAGTTGATGGATGGCGAGAGTTCGAAAAGCTTTGTCCTTGGATGATTCAGAAGATGGCAGCCATAACACTGTAGCACTTTCTGATGGAGAGGAAACAAAGTGGGAGATAGTAGTGCACTCAGCAACTTCTCATTCTTTGAGAAGTAACTTCTCAAAATGGTTGGCTTCATAGTTGGTTCCAGAAGCTAGAGTGGAGATGAACTTGGAAGAACATGACTTGCATACTACTCGAGTCTAGGCGGAAAAGACAGAAGACCTAAAGTTGCTAAGGTAACTTCAAGGTTGATCATCGAAGAGTCGGGGCAGAAGTTTGTTGAGATGTCAGTTCCGGTGGAAGGAAAGAAGGAAGATGAGCTCACGGCAGAAGATGTAACAGTAACCAGAGTACCCCATCGGTCAAGCCACCACAGAAGGATTGAAGCAGGATACACAGACATTGATAGATGCTCTATTCCTTAGGCTTGGCTTGAGAGAAAAAGGCGGAGAAAGATGAGCTTCAGAAGCAAGTATCTCAGTTGTGCGAGATCATAGCCAAGGTTGCTAAACCTTCCACTCAGCCCATTTCAGAGCAGGTGAGTGATCATCTTATGCAGGAGATGGAGGATGCAAGCAATCAGGTGAAAGCTATTGACGAATGGAAGAATCTGATTATTCGTCAAGCTTCTATACAACTTGGAGAGGTGCCAGCCCGCCTGAAGGTTATGAATGATGCAGCAAATCAGCTGAAGCAACTGGTGTGAGCATAGTAGATATGAACACAGTTGTTGAGAGTAACTTGAGTACTTTGGCCGAAATCAACAAGCTGCCAAGAGAAGTATTGGTTGCGGAGCAGATTGTACCGGACGGATCAGTTGAGAAGGGGAAGCAACTGGAGTTTGCAGTATCTTTCCGTTTGGAGATCTGCGAGTTTCTTTGAAGAGGATGCGAGGCACACTGAGAGTAAGACATCGTCCTTACCAGACAGTATCATTGCTTTCACTGAGGAGGAAGTGGTCGGAAATGTTACTTCATACGTACGGATCATTCCTAGCAGTGCCTAATTCCCTGGAAGGGTCTCTTCTGATGGTACAAAAGAGAATTGATGGAGCTACTAAACCTTTCACGATGAATTCCATTAGCAGACTGGTGGCACTGATGGCGGATATTGCGAGGTTCGGGCCAAGCTTGGAGGATGTGGAAAAGTGTATCAAGGTGTTGAATGAAGGATTGCTGCGATTCGGGACAAAAAAAAAGCGATGGCTAAAACAGATGGGAAGATGTCTTTGAATTACATGTTAACAAATATATCGATATCGAGAACAAAAAAAGAAGACATAAATGTTACAGGTGCTGACTTCTTCTTGATTTTTCTTCTTCTTTTTCCACGTTCTATGGATGAAATTGTAAGACTTTAAAGTTATTGGTTTTGAAACCATTACTTAAAGTCATGTGGAACAATTCTATTAGTTAAGTGATACATGTGTCACTTAAGGAGAAGTTAGTGGAGGATGATTGCCAAATGTCATCTTTACTTGTTTTTATGTTTGATTCGATTGAGTTTCCCATTTGTACTTTCCTTCTACATTCTATAAGTAGAGAAGAACCTCGGGTTAATGATTAGAATTTGTAAGCAGCATCCTTGTGTTCCAGACTTTGTGCTGAAACCCTTGAGAGCCACTTGAAGCAAAGGAATATACAGGAGCAGATTTCCGGAGAACTTTGTGTCACGGTGTATTGTGTTTCTTGCTTTTTATCTTAGATCTTTTAATAGACTTTGTGTTATTTCAGATCTAGATCTAGAGCTACCTTTGCTTATAATTCTGTGTTTATATCTATTGGTTTCTTTTATGTGCATGCAATCAACTCTGCTATCTATTGATTGGGATGCACATCTTCCCCATTTCTTCTCTGTGTTTATATAATTCCCTTATAAATATTTTCTTTCTTAAACAAGCCAAGTGCTTACTTGCTTTGAGAATCTGCATCTATGGTTCATGAGAGATGAACAGTTAAAGTAAAACCCCATATAGATACTAACATACTTTAATTGACAAATTGGTAAATGAGCGAGATTTCTCTCATGATTGCTTAGGTTTTGTGCTATGTAGAAAATCTAGCCAACGGGAGGTTTGTGAAGGGTTATTCTCAGCTGGTAGCTCCATTGACAGATCTTACACGGAAGGGTGCATTCAGTTGGTCAGATGAGGCATAGGTGGTATTTGAGAGGCTCAAGGTAATTATGAGCACCTGTCCAGTTTTGGCTCTTCCAAATTTCTCACGGCCCTTCATTTTAGAGTGTGATGCTTCAGGATTGGGGATTGGTGCAGTTCTTATGCAGGATCGCCATCCTATTGCCTTCGAGAGCCGGAAGTTGAGAGATAATGAGAGATTGTATTCCACCTATGATAAGGAGATGCTTGCCATTATGCATGCTTTGGCAAAGTTCAGACAATATTTGGTGGGTGGAAAATTTGTGGTGAGAACCGACCACAACAGCTTTGAAATATTTCCTGGAACAAAAGGAACTCAATGAGAGGCAACAAAAATGGGTCAGCAGAATCCAGGCATATGATTTTGACATTGAGTATGTCAAGGGGACGAAGAATGTAGTGGCTGATGCACTTTCCAGGAAACCCCATCTCGCTGCCCTATGTTCTTTGAGCGAGATTTCAGCAGATTGGAAATCTCAACTGTTAGTTGAGTATTCCAAAAACACTTGGGCATGTGACATTATGGATGGAAAAATTCAGGATGGCCGGTATAAGGTAATAGCTGATTTGATTTTGTATAAGGGCAGAATTTACCTAGTTCCTGAATCTGAGCTTAAGGAGAAGATTATGCATGCTTTCCATGATGCACCACTTGCAGGACATCCAGGGTATTTTAAAACATACAAGCAAATTAGAGAGAGATTCTCCTGGAAGGGTCTCAAGGATGATGTCTTGCACCATGTCCGTGAGTGTATGACTTGTCAACAAAACAAGTCAGAGCATACTTTCCCAGCAGGTTTACTACAACCATTGCCAATTCCAAAGCAGAAGTGGGAAAGTATTTCGATGGATTTCATTACAGGTCTTCTGTGGTGCAAGGGAATGATCGCATTTATGCAGTAGTTGATCGGTTGACAAAATATGCACACTTTTTCGCTGTCCCTACCAGCTTTAAGGCACCTCATGTGGTTGATTTGTTCTTCCGTCAGATATTCAAGTTGCATGGACTTCCGAAGAACATAGTTAGTGATCGGGATAACAGGTTTATGAGCATATTTTGGCAGGAGCTTTTCCGTTTGGTTCACACTGAGTTGACTCCTAGCACTAGTTATCACCCTCAGACGGATGGGCAGACAAAGATTGTGAACAAATGGATAGAGGGTTATCTTCACAACTACGTTGCAGGACAGCAGAAGGCATGGGTAAAGTTGCTATATTTATGTGAGTTTTGCTATAACACCACTTACCATATGTCTATTGGTATGACTCCATTCCGAGCACTGTATGGGTATGATGCGAGATCTTTTGTTGATATGGCGTTTGGGGACAGTAGAGCTCCCAAGGCTCAGGAGAGTTTACAGGATAGTCAGGAAATCCTTAAGGTACTTAAGGAAAATATTCAGCGGGCCCAGAATCAGCAGAAGATGTATGCAGATAGGCACAGAGTGGAGAGATCATTTGAGGTAGGAGACATGGTTTTTCTACGACTTCAGCCTTACAGACAGAGTACTCTCAAGAAGAGTGGGGCTGAAAAGCTCAAGCCGCGATTCTATGGGCCATACAGGGTGTTGAGGAGAGTTGGTGAAGTGGCATACGAGCTAGAGTTGCCTTCTGAGAGTAAGATACACAATGTTTTTCATGTATCTTGCTTGAAAAAGGCCTTGGGGCAGAACATTATTTCTTCTACAGAGTTACCACCCCTGGATGAGGAAGGGAGATTGGACTTAGTGCCAGAGGAGATCTTGGACAGCCGAGAGAGGAGACTGAGGAATAGAGTTATTCGGGAGTTCCTAGTGAGGTGGAAAGAGTTACCAGAGGAGGATGCTACATGGGAGGGCGAGACTATATTACAGCATCCAACTCTACAGTTGCTTGGGGACAAGCAATCTCGGGAAGGGAGGACTGTAATGTCCCTCTTTCTCGAATAGTTCGGTCGAAGACCTTTGGCTTGTTTTGTCTACCCGATGGCCAAAGGGTGTTTTCAAGGGTGACTTCGGTTTATTATTTTTATTATATGGTGCTCAAAATAAAGTAAAATATCATTAAAGCACATATAATGAATTAATAGACTGTTTAAGTGACTTTGACTTAGGAAAGTGCATTTAAATAAATTAATAAATTATTTAATGTGCCTTCCTAGCCAAAAATGCGACTTGCTTGGGTAAGGGTCAAATAAACCCAAAAATGCGACTTGGTGGGAAAAGGAAAATAATTAATTATGAGGATTGGGAAAAAGTGTGACTTGTTCCTTTGGAGGGTTTTTTGGCTATAAGGGAAAAATGCGACTTGGGGAAAGGGGATTCAGATTATTATTATTTTTCCCTAGCAGTTAGCACTGAGCTTATGCAGACAAAATCCAAGGACGGAAACCCTCTGGATTAATCCTCTTGCGGACGGAAACCCCAGGAGCAGTGAGAGAAGTTTCCATACAGGGATCTTCATGGTATTCACAGGTTTTTATTATTCCAGCAGTTAGACAGAGAAATAAATTGCAGCAGTGGGCATACAGACTTCTTCCAGTGGGGCGACTTCTTCTACAGTTGTTTTATGCTGTATCAGAGGTATTTTTCATGATAGATATTTATTGTAATTCCCAGCAGCAAATATATATCAAATCGATTTGGTTTGAATCATTTACAGTGGGTTTTTGGTCAATCTTTATTATTAAATCTATCTGCAGATTTATAATTGTATTGCCGTAATATTTAGCATCAGAAATCATTATTAAATACATGGCTGAATTGTTTATGAAGAAATCTGCCTGTTAAACCCTAGGCACCTTTTCTGTATTCACCCGGTTTGCGGGGTTTGTTTTATTTAATTTATCTATGCAGTTTTAGTGTGGTGTTCTATGAATTCTTTTGATATTATTAGTTCAGATTTGAGCCAGAGCAATATATATATATATATATATATATATATATATATATATATAAAACAAAAATTATTAAGGCAAAAAGGAGTTTGGGATCTTTCATAATAAAAAGTTGTCACAACATAAGAATTGGTTGGGCCCTACTTAAAATATTATTAATTATTTTTAATTTAGAAAAGCGGATATTACAAAATTATTTTTCATCATCTACTTGTACAAGAGGATTTCTAGATATTTTGGGTCTTTTGGGTATTTTTGTATTGTGATTATTTGATAAATAAAGAAAGATTTCAGATTGATGTACTTTCTTGTCGAAAGGGTTTGCATAAAAATCAGATTGCTGTTATATATTGTATAAGGGGTTCATGGAAATCAAGAATTTCTTAGATCCATCTCGTATGGGACATTCACAAGATGCTTAAACCTCAGGGATTATTTAGACTTCATTACTCGTCTTTGTTGCTCTAAGGAAAAAATGTAATCTCCATTGTACATATCGCTGTATTGTTTTCTATTCTTTTGTACAACTCTTTGTTGTAAATATTGTTTTTTGTTAATATTTAGAGCATCTATTCAAAATTTAAAAAAATTAGTATGCCCTTTTCGGACTATTTGTGCTAGCAAGGGTTTTTGCTAAAATTTTATAAGGAACATGAAGGAGGGTAATAGGCTGCCAACCACTTACCCAATCCTTTTTGGAGCCATTTGGATTCATTTTGATAAATCCACTATTACCGAGCTCCCCCATACTCCCTTGTTGATGGATTTCGACACATTTTAAAATAAGTTGGTCCAAGATAGACCACATCTTATAAAACTCCACATGGAGATCATCGGGTCCTCGAGATTTTTCGTTCTTCATATCTTTCATTGTTACCTTTAGATCCTCTAGCTCTAATTCTCTAGATAGAAAAAGCTTCTCATAGTTTTCCACCATTTTAGGAACCACTTGCTTGACAAGATCAATGCAAGTATTGCGTAAAGGTCGGTAATCACAAATGTGAAAATCGTTTGAAAGTGACCTTAAAACATCTCGCGGATTTGAAGTTCATCCTTTGATAGATTATCATTAGAGTCTCACATCACAAGAATTATTTCGCATTATGACTTTGTTCTAGATAGCGTAACTAAAATTGGGAGGGCGTATCTCCTTCTGCAATCCAATGAAGGTGACCCCAAGCTCTAGCTCCTTATGGCGATATTCTACAATTTTTTTCATGCGGTGAGATTCAAATTCGCTAATTTTGCTTTGTTGTTCGCATTCAAAGGATCTAATTCCAACTTGTGCCTAGGTTGTTGAAGTTGAAGTTGAGCTTCTTTTTCTTTCCCTTTTTGGGTCCTGCAATCATTTGGCCCCACCCTTAAAGAAACTTGGTAGTGTGTTGAATGGTCGCTTCCCACCAAAGAATCCACCCTTCGTCACCATTCAAGGTAGTGACCAAGGAACAAAATATAGTAATAACCTTTAAGCATTCTTTTGACTCATCGAATACATTCATCGGGTTGAAGAGTAGTTTCATGTCCTCCAACTTGATCCCCATCCTATTCAACCATACTTAAATCACCCCCACAACCCATTTAGCAACGGGGCGAGTGGGACATCCACTACCACAATTGAATTCTACCATCGTAACATTAGGTTCATATAATGAACAAAGCCCCATGCTTTCTTTGCACCATGACATGCGGTCCGCACACCTCTTATCAATTATATAGAAGTTGTAGTAACCCTTTTGAGGGTTTTAATCAAATATTCTAAATGCAGATCTGAAAATAAAATTGCAGCAGACTGAAGAATAAAATCAGCGACTTGTACTTGCACCAAAAAATGCCAAAATCACCATAAAACACCTCCAATCAATTCACCACTATTTTATATGTATTTTATGGAATTTTAGAAGCCAAAATAACAAAGAAATACTTGAAGAATACTCTGCTGAAAAATAAATATGCACTGGAAATTGCAGCCACAAGATAAATATGAAATATGGGTCTAGAAACCCTCTAAATTCATGTAACTTCAGATTCTGGCCTTTAAAAATATTACAAATCAGAATATGAAACCAGATTTCTCAAATTCTTCACCAACACTCCCAAACCCTACCCAAGGTAGGTCGCTCCACCCTAAATAATTCAATAACAAGCTGGAAATTACAAATAGATCTTCAAATCAGCTCTTCTCTTCAAGACTCAACAATGATGAAGGGTTTTCGTCCTTCACCTAAGCCACATGAAGGGTTTTCGTCCTTCAATGAGGCCTCACAAGAGGGTTTTCGTCCTCAAGTGGATGAACAAGGAGCAACTAGCTTTCTATGCCCAAGTATAACAAAATGCGCCAAGACTCCCTCCAAATGATGCCTCTAATCCCCTTTTATATCCTCCTTTGCGCCAATGCTCAATTAGAAAAGGCTGACTTGTATAATGCAAGAGAACACTACAGAAATATAATAATATTAGATAAAATATATTATAAAGATGCTCAAGGGTCTTCTCCTTCATTTATGCTCCTTTGCCATGGAGAAGGAATGGCAAGAAGACCAAATTGCAGCTCTTAAGTGGGAAAAGGGACATTACAGAAGCTAAGCCAAGGGGCAATGGCACACAGCCCCTCCTTTGCCCTTCTCATGAGAGGTGGCAATATATTCTCCACTCCAATTGTTCATCAACAATCATAACTTGAACCCAATGACTTTTATTTCTTGAAGGAAGAGGACATCTATATGAAGATTGGCCATGGTTGATTGAATAAGAACTTGTCTACCACTTCTAGATGCTCTCCTAACATTCTAGGACAATAGCTTCATCCTCATGGGCAATCTATCTCAAGTCCATTCTTGAGGACTGCAAAAGAATTTGCTGTAGAAACTTCTTGTGCTGGTAAGGTTCCATGCAGTGGTGGTTGGCTTGTGGTTTGGTACGAAGGGGCCTTGTCATTTTTTGACATGGAATTCAGTTTGGCATTCTTTGCTACCATTGTCATCCCCTGTGATTGACTCCTATTATTACTCGTAGACTTATCTTGTGCACTCAAGTGTGACCAATGTGGTTTCATTCCTAAGTTACCATTATCAAGGGCAGAAGTCATTTGAGAGTTCTCGATAGGAAGCTGTTTTGTCCCCTAAGAGTTTTATCTTGTTAAGGCATTTACTTATTCTTCTTTTTTGATCTACTTTTCCACCCTTGAGAATCATATGCAGTTTTATCAATCTCAACACAATGTGAGGGAACATTTTGTTTGATATGTAAAAGACAATCTTTAATCAACCGAATGAAAGAAAAGCATGCGAAACAAAAATTTGAAAGGTTGAGATACAACACCTTTTGAATGAAGGGAGATCCATTAAAAAAGGAAAATTTCAAATGGGAGTTTCCTTGAGATGTCCACCTCCACACAAACTCTAGCATTAGGTTGCAAGGAGTTTGATCCTTGTTTATCGCCTACAAGTAATTGACCACAGGGGACAATATTTTATATGTGAGCCTCAAAGATTTCATGTAGGCAAGGAAACTCCATCCAAAGAGGTTACTTATGATGGGAAGCTGATTTTGGATTGAAATCCTCATGCCATGGCTAGACATAAGCTAAAGCTCCAACAATCATACAAAAAACATGCTGGTAAACACCCTGAGCAGCTTCCTTATCAAGAAGGACACAAACATATCGAATTCCAAAGCCTCGAGAGGATTCCACCTTCTATTCGCGCTGCTTCCAATTTTTGCATACTATTTGTAAATATCCTTCTAAAACGACATTTGATGAAGTTGAGGATGATAGCCATTTCCTTTAACCGCTTAGCAACCAACTTAATCTTAACATCATTTGCATGAAGTCTGTATCAAATTCTCCCAACCGAGAATGTGTGTTTGTTTTATACAAGGACGGATCCCCTTGCCTATCAATGACATAATCTTCTCCCGAAATATTTTTGTAGGATGTGAAAGTCCTTGAACAGTTGGACCCACTTTTGACTCTATGTGAGGTTGTCCTTAACAAATTCATTAAGAGGACAAAATGCTTGGTGAGATTGGAATAGATTAGTCCTTACGTTTATTAGCAAGTTACTTGAGGTAGAAGTTCATTTTCGTTCGAGTGATCTCTTGTTGGCACTTCCATCCAAGGGCCAGCCCTTGAAAGAGGGTTTTTGGCAATAAATTGGAGGTCTCCTATAGAAACCCTCTTTTTCATCTTCAACAATAAGGGTTTTATCGGAGGAGACATCATCTCCTCAATAGCCAACTGGATATCCATCGAAGCCATTCATTCAACGTTCTCGACCTATTTGTTGAAGATATTTCTTGATGCAAGCCTACCGATCACGAGCCTAGAAGAAACCCTCACGGATGGAATTTGTTTGCTTGGTCTCGCCATCTAAAGCCCTAATCACGACTGAAATGAGGTTAGATATGGATCGAACGATGTGTTTGCTCTATTTGTTCCCTGAAACAAGGATTTATCATGCTTCAATCTGATCTACAATAACTCAAATCACAAATTAGTAAACCTTCACGTACGAGAGTTCTGACTTCTCCGTTCTCCATCACTACTAAGATTTTGAAAAAAGTCTACCTACTATGAGCGAGCCAAGAATAAACCCTCGTGGATGGGCCCTATCTTCTCGGTCTCACTTGTTTATAGCCTTCGAGATTGGTTTTTTGTCTTTCTTTACTGCTAAAACAACTTTTCCTGTCATGTTTATTCCAACCACTTTTTTCTATTAACCACCAAATAAACTTGACATCTTCCATTCTCACTTACTAACAATTTCTTCAGCGAATTTGTCGAATATTAATCTCCCTTGAGCGAATGCCTTAAGGGATGTGCCAAGATCAAGGTGGATTGACTCATAACATCTCGTGGGAGATTGTTGTTGCACTTACCCTTCCTACCACCACTTTATACCTCTATACTACCTCCTTATAACACCATCTAATCACCTTTCTATTTTCTCCAAGTGTCTTCCATTACCCTTCATTCCTTCCCACTTCCTTCACCTTTTCATCATTTTTTCTAGCTGACATCATTGGTCCATTTGATGATGTCTCGTAGAAAAACTATCCATTGACATCATTGGCCCGACCGATGGCGTCACCTAAGTTTTAGTTATAGCTTTAGGTTATGGTCCTCTATATATAAGCATCATTATCGTCATTTCTCAAGATCATCATCGAATAATCTCCTCTTCCCTCGCTTGCGAATCTTCCCTTAAAGGTGTAGGAGGTTTTAGGGCTTAATGGAGCATACACTTGGAGATTATCATTGATGATAGAGAAGCAAGAATGATGTCCCCGCATTTCACCCCGAAATGCGAGACTACCCCATGTTAAAAAAAAATTCGTACTTTTAAAATAATGGGTTATTTTGTGTTTTTATTGCCAGAAAATGTTTATATTGCGTCAAGATATTCCCAAAGAGTCATATAAGCCAATTTCGACAAATACCCAGATGCCCAAACTCGTTATATTCTGTCATTGGGGTTTGCGTGCGAAATTTTTATTTAATTATTTTAAGCCCCGTTTGAGGTAAATTGTGCTCCAGTTTAACCCTGTTGAGGTTTTACATGTCAATATTCCCATATACCAGTAGGGTTTCCACCAGGAATGAATCCTAGGCTTTGTCTGTGACTTCTGGCAATGTTTTTCGTTTTTGTGTTTTTTGCGTGTTTTTCTCTGTGAAATTCCCCTAGGTCAATTCCTTTGCCAGTTCAGTCTGTTTTCTTGCCTGGAGTATCTGGAAATCATCTACAGACGTCATGCCAGAAGGAATTTGCCACAGAAGTCTGGTTCTCTCTAAAAGATGAAGTCATGCACAAAAAAAGGCCTCTTCTGGGCAAGTCGCATTTTTGGGAATAGATGGATTTAAGTTGCAATGGGATTTTTGGTAGCAGCAGTAGGTGGGAATTTTGTACCTGCTGGCACTTTGCAGGGTACTTTTTCCATGGAAGCAAAGTCACTTAAGTCATGATGGAAAAATTAGAGGCAAAGTAGGCGGGAATTTCTTACCTGCCTTGCAGGGTGAAAATTCCCATTATAAAATAAAAGAAAATCACTTAAGGTATTGATGGGAATTTCTTACCTGCCTTGCAGGTAAAAATCTCATTATGAAAGTCAAACAACTTAAGTGGACCATGGGATTTTTGGAGTTGCAGTGCAGGGTGATTAATCCCATCAAAAAGTGACTTTTAAAAATAGAAATCAGCCATGGCAAAAAGTGCGACCCACCTAGAGGAAGAATAATACTTTTTAAAGTATTAATTAATTGTTTCTATTCCTAAAATTGGCACCCAAGCATGAGGAAAAGTCAACGCATGATGAAAGGATAAAGAAGATTGGAAATAGAATGCTAAAATTAAATAAATTTAATTTATTTAATGCAGCCCTATATCATGCAAAAAAGTGCGACCCACCTAGAGGAGAAATAATACTTTTTAAAGTATTTATTGATGGAATTAATTCCTATTTTTGGCGCATGAGGTCAAAGCATAGTGTGAAGTCAAGGAAGACTGAAGGAAGAAAGCTAAAATTAAATAAATTTAATTTATTTAATGCAGCCCCAAAGCATGCAAATTTTGGCGCCCAAGTTTAAAGAGAAAAACATGATTTTTAATTAATTAATTGCCGGAAATAGGAATGGCAATTATTAATTATAGAATGATGAAGGTTATATAAGCATGGGCTGCCATATTAATGGAGTTATTAATTCTTTAGCAAAGGAGTGCAGCCCAGGCAATTTTGGCGCCCAAAGAAAGAGGAATTTTACTCAGGAAAAGGTGTTTTCATTGTCGGAAAGCTTCAAAGTTTAGCGCCTAGGTTTGAAGGAGCTTGATTTAAGTCTGATTAATTGTCTGCATAGTATTACAGGTGCCCAGGTGAAGTTACAAATATTTATGCTTGCTTTGCATGCAAGCAAAGCCTCAAATTTTAGGGCAGCGGACTTTATATGCAGATTTTTATGATAAAAATCAAGTGTTCATGCTCCGGATTCCGTCTTTGTCTGAATTAATTGCAGGTATTCATTACAGGTGCTTATATAATTGAAAGGGAGCTTAAATCAATGTCCAATACATTGAATATATCTTCCGAATCTGAAGAAATTCCCAGATCTGCACCAATTGTAAAGAATTCCGGCTGAATAAAAAGAAAAAGAGTTGCTCAGATAAAGATTGCTCTGGCCATGGCGAAGCATGATGAAAGAAAATGATCAGCAGAATCATGCATAGCTTCCTAGATCTAGATCCAAATTCAGATCCATAATTGCAAAGGCTTCATCCTCTTGTTTCTAATGCAACCCGTGTAGAAGTCAGTGCATGAAAAATTCCTTCCAGGATCTTGTGCATGTGCTCCCAATCTTCTAGTTGAAGTCTTCATTGAAGTTGCATTCACCTGGTGTGTTTTCCTGAATTTTTAATTGCTCATATGCAATTAAAAATAAAAAAGATGAGTTATTTATGGCAAACATTGCACTGATGCATGTATTGGAGAAGAACAACAAAAGCTTCAAGGATAAGAGGGAAGACAAGGCAAAGACAACAACTGTAAGCAAAATTCCAGATCTAGCTACTTCTAGATCTAGTTTGGTGAGAATCAAGGGAAAAAGAATCAATTGCGTGCAAAAAATATGAAAAAAACAAGATCACTGAGCTTTCCTCTTCCTTCTCTTATTTCCTCCGACAAAAGTAATTGAGTGATCAATTAAATTATAAAACTTAAATGATCGATTTAAAAGCCATTACTTAAAGAAGTCAACTACTTGGAAATAGGTGGCAGACATGCAAAATAGAAGGTTCTATCTTCAATTGCAAATCATGTATGTCATGCAAAGAGGAATTCCAGGAGGGAGATTGCAAGGTGCTTCCTTTGCAACTTCACATGTGTCAGTTCACTAAAAGCTTCCTATTTGTAATTTCCCCTCTACATGCTATAAGTAGAGGAAGAACCTACAAGTTAAAGGATCATAATTTGTAAGCAGCATTCTTGTGTTCCAGACTTTGTGCTGAAACCCTTGATGGCTATTTGAAGCAAAAAAATAGAAATGAGCAGATTTCGGGAGAACTTTGTGTCAATGGTGCATTTTGTTTCTAACTTTTTGTCTTAGATCTACTTATAAATTTTGTGTTATTCTAGATCTAGATCTGAAAGTTGCCTTTGCTTATAATTCTGTGTTAATATCTATTGGTTACTGTTTCATGTGCATGCAATCAACTCTGTAATCTATTGATTGGGTTACACATCTTCCCTCTTTCTTTCCCCGTGTTTATATTATTTCCTTCTTCATCGATATTTTCTTTCTTTAAATAATCGCTTACTTGCTGCAAATCTATACAAATATGGTTCATGAGTTGCATTGTTAAAGTAATACCCTAAATAGATACTAGCATATTTAATTGACAAATCTTATACGGGAGCCTCACCGGTAAATGAGGGAGATTTATCTCATGATTGCCTAGATTTTCAGCTATGCGAAAATCTAGCCAACAAAGAATAAGAGCTAAGCCAACAAGGTCTTAATCGTTGGAGACCCAACTTTAGTCTACTTAGGCCTTCTTTCTATCCTTCTTTAGTCTCCCCAATCTCCCGAAGGTGCTATAAGCCAAGGAGGGACGTTAATGCACCGACAATGACCCCTAAGGCAAGTATCTCTATCCCTATACTCTTTCCTTTAGTTTCTTTGATTGATTGTTCTAATGCATCATGTATTAGATAGGACGGTGTAGTATGTTCTTATCTCTTATATTATAGTTCTTTTATAGCTCTTGCTTGGCACCAAATGGCATTACAACCATTAGATAAGTATCGGTCTTGCTTCTTACCATTAGCTCTTGCTTTTTCCTAGAGGCCACTCCTGGGATTCTAGCTAAGACCTACATCTCTTTGCATGTTGGTACCCCTTTTAGATCCACTTACAACCCCATAATAATGCCCCTTTGCTATATCTTTGTATGTGTTGGCTTTAGTTTGGTCTTGTATTTATAACCTTATTTCGAGAGATGATCAATATATTGGCCATATTAGCTCACATAACTTCCCAAGACTCCACCATAGCAAGTTTCACGAATAATTGTACCTTTCCTCAACTAAGTTGTTGGAAACAAATTGGTTTGGGATTTCTAGGACTGGTTGGCAGTGTGCATATAGTTAGCGCAAAACCACTAGTGATATAAGGTGGTAGTTGTGAATTGGTGTATTAGTTGGACATTTAGTGCCATGTGGCAATTCTAGATTGGTTCTATAAGCTATATGAACAAAGTAAAAATTTGAAAATATTTCCAAATAATGGGGTCGAGTCATCACATTACGCGAGGATGTGCAATCCCCATCTCCAAGTCGTCTTGGATGTTCCGAGGACGGGGACGAGATGCCCCCACATCTTGGAAAATGTAAAAAATGAAGGGGACATCCCCGAGTTTAGGGGATGCCCTTGAGATGTTTTGGGTGCTTTGTGGAAAAGGGGACGCCATCGGGGACGTTGTGACGTCCCCAACATCTCCCAAGGCCCAACAATTTTTTTAAATTTTGTTTTACAATCATGTTGATTAATGAAGACTTGTTTTTCATTGTCATATTGATATTGTTGATGTATCATTGTATCTCTATCTAGTATGAATTATCAATGTATCTCGGATTCTCGCCCAATTTTATGTTAATGTCAATGACTCAATATGAAACATTGAAATATGAACATTGAATATTAAATATAGCATTTTGGGCCTTGGCTTATGTGATGAATAATTGGATTAATGGTTTCAATCTTCAAACTTTCAGTTTTAAGTCTTAGTTTATTGAAGTATTCATGTTATATTTGTAATATATATAAATTTTATATATTTTTATTAGCTGTCCCCAAAATTTTGATAGAAAATTGTCATCCCGAAACCCCATACTTGTCGTCCCAGAGCCTTAGGTAACTATGGGTTAGGTTGGTTAAAAATCCTCTCGGTGTCATTAGGCTAAATATTTTCCTATTTATACAATTTGTCATGTTCCTTTTTAAATAAAGAAAAAATAATAAAGTTAATATTTTAAGTTGTCTAAGTGACTTACATTTTTTTATTAAAAAAATGACAACTTAATATTACTTTATTATTATTAGAAATAAAAGAAAAGGGTGAGAAAAGGGAAAAGTAAAAATAAAAGAAAAGGATGTTTTTGGTTGCTTTTCCTTGAAAAGCATGAAAGTAAAATTATAAAAGTGGGGTGCTTGGGGTCTTTTGGCATCACTTTTTCAATCAACTATTCTTATTTTGTGAGTTTGAGTATTCCGCTTTAGCTTTCAGCTTCAGAGGGACGAAAACCCTCCTGTGGAGCATCAAAGGACAAAAACCCTTCGGTGGAAAAGACTTGGGGATGAAAACCCTCAGGTTTTGTGTGGTGGTTCCATCCAGGGACTACATATGCGCTTCAGATTTGTCTATATCAGAAATCAACTTCATCAAATAATCAGCTTCAGAAGTCATTTTCAGCTTGCTACAGTGTCACTACAATAAATTATGGAAGATTTCAGCTTGTAGAGGATTAAATTCCAATTTCGGCGTGGCTAAGGATTGCTATCAAATTCGGAAAAAATCTCATGTATATGGTTAGGTGTATTTTCTGATTTTCAGTGTTGAAAAATAAATTAAAAAAATCTGATTTCAGTGTTTATGTTACAGTTATTATATGCAACAAATCTAGATTTTCCTAGGGTTTAGAAATTATTTCCATCATTTTCTAGCAGTTGTACATTTTTCCGTAAGGGTTTTGCAATAAAAATCAATTTTTATTAATCCTTCCCTAGGGTTTCTCGGTGAATCTGGAATTATTTAAAAATGTCCATTTAGGGACACTACACAATTCCATGGTAAACATTTTTGGAAAAGACTAATGAACCGGTGAAGACCAAGCGGTAGTGACATATTAGTTGACCAATCTAGTTAAAGTGCAGTCACTGGAGAGTATTTTGCATATATGCCATCTTTTGGGTGACAACCCACTTTGCCATTCCCGTTGGCAATTGGCCGTTGTTTTCCCATTTCCCGACAATTAATTCCACTACCCAGAAGAGGCGAGGTCGGTTTAGCCTTCATAAATTCCTCTGTCGGACTCGGTGGAAAGAGTCATACAAAGCTTTCTAAAATTGCTTCTCACTTCTTCTAAAGAACATAATATTTTATCACATCCCACAATACTGCGAAGACCATTGCAAAGGATAAAACATAGCCATAGAAATCCATGCATTCACCAGGCAGTATAAGAAACAAGAATATTATTTCCTAAAGCTTCACGCAGGGTCTAAAAGCCAAAGCCATACGCATTGGTGAAGGAGTTTGATTCCAAACAGCAAGAAGACAAAAATCTGTTAATACAGACCAGTCCAAAAGACCATGCAGGAGTAGTTTTAGAGGTTCCACGTTTTGGGACAGCACAGGCCCAAGCTAAAATACCACGCAGCCATAAAGGGAATTTACAAAGACATTGTTTTGGAAGAATTGAAGTTTTTAATGCATTGAGAAAATCCAACGCCTAGCCCAAGGAAATACACAGCCAAACTAAAGTTTCCACGTGGGGGAGAGAAGGAGTTTACACGCATTCATCAAGAGATACAGTCCAAACAAAGAATAGTGCACCAGTCCAAAGAAGACAAAAGTTGTGCAAGCTTTAAGGAGAAAAACAACTGAGCAAAACACCATGCATGGAGGTTGAAAAGGAACAGTCCAAAAAATAGAAAAAGAAAGACCACGTGGGAGAGAAAAGAAGATTCCACGCACAGCAAAGCCAGGACAGTCCAAAACGCAGTAGAAGACAAGAAAAATAAGAAAAGAAGGCAAGGAGGAGAAGGCGGTTTTCAGTCCAGCAAAGAAAGATCTCCCACGCACAGCCCAAGGAAATACACAGCCAGAAAGAACAGCTGTTCCAACGCCTAGCCAGGAGAAAAATAGAAAGCCACGCATGGGGCAGTATGGAAACTTCAACGCATAGTTTGGAATAAGTAAAATTAGTTACCAAAAGACAAATAAATTCCCACGCCCAGCCAGCAGAAGGAGGTTTTCCACGCATGCACAGGTAGTCATAAGAACAAAACAAATTGTAGGCCATGCATTGGAGAAAAGCAGGTACAGTCCAAAGCAAAGCAATTTTCCCACGCAAGTTGTGAAAGAAATTGCAGAGGAAAACAATCTACACACTTTCACGCCTAAAGCACATATCCACGCATTTGCCTAGGCAGGTCACGCAAGAGACAAGAAAGAAATACCGCGAAGCTATCCAAACATTGCTCACGCGGCCTGTAGGAGGAAAATTTTCAACAAAGACAATCACAACAATCTCCAAAACAGTCCAGAAGAATCCACGCAATTGTAGAAGAATTAAGCAAGTTTATTCACGCATCGCTCAGAAGATCGCAAGGAAGAAGTGAATCTCAAAGTACGCGGCCATTTAAATCGTGCAATTTTCACACATACGAGGAAGAATTTGCTCCGCAAATTAAATTAAAAAAATTGATATTGAACTCGGGTTATTTCGTTTATTTAAAATAAATAAATAAAAAGTTGTCGCCCGAGTCGGAGATCAAACCAGTCTTGGTGTGTGATTTTGTAAACAAGACTAGTTATTATTATTATTGTTGTTTTTAAATAATAATAATAATAATAATAATAATAATATTAATTTTTTTGTAATCGGCATTTGGTTATTATTATTATTATTTTTTAAAAATAATAATAAAATTAAAGTGAGTCATATTTTTCTTGCATTGACGGGGTTTTCGAAGATTGAGACCTGACCCGCTTGCATTGTTTTGTGTGCTCGAGTCATTCTTTTGTGAAATTCATAATGGCCGAGAAATCTAACAAATCCGCAAGAAGATCGAGGAAGACAGTGGAAAAATCGAACAAATCCGGCGTTGAAATATGAATTCCAAGGAATCATCCCTCCTTCCCCATTAAGTCAAGATATGACAACATCACGTCGATACAAATTTGGGTCCCATCGATGTGCAACAATTCTGCGAACGGTGAAATCAAGGCAAAACCATATTCGCGGATAGGCTTTACCATAGTGGTCTACCTAAGCGTGACATTTCTGTCTCGGTCAATGTCCGAGTCAAGGTTATCGCTTGCGTGGAGCATTATGATCCCGAAAGATGAGGAATTTTTAAAGATAACTGCAAGTCTTTTCTCTTAATCACACTGGAGCATATTGAGGAATTGCTCGATACTTGACTTTCCTGAGAATGCAGATATCACTCACCAGTCAACACAAGAATTTTGGGATGAAGAACCCCTTAGGTGGAGCAAGATGGTTAATAACAATTGGTTAGTAACCAAGAGGCCTCGAATTGAGGCTTCCCAAAGAACTGTACCGCGTTGAGTTCATGGAAGAAATCGGGGACATGATTACTCTCCTAAGTCGAGTTTTCAGTTTACCCTCTGCTAGGATTTTCCACCCATGGATGTATCAATTTATCTGTATCATCCTAGCCAAGAAAGAGTTTGTGGATTGGGCCACCATCATCAATAACACCCTTCACAAACAATTGATAGAAGTTAAGATGACTGGATGCTTCTACATGACATCATATCTGACTTATGCGGTAGTAAGAAGGAAGCTATTTTCGGGACTTGAAACAAGAGGGGTCATGGGGCCGTCAAATAGTGTTTTTCATTATTACCCTCAACTCAGTTTCAAAAATAGCTCTCACCATTTTAGAAGAGTCAACGATGCATTCACCTTCCGCGTGATTCGGAACCTGAATCAGAATATTGAGGAAAGATTTTCTAAAGAAGCCATGAGTGTCATTTCCCAATGGGGAACCTGGTTTATTCAATTTTCATCATTTTCCTACATTCACGTGAGTGGCTTTGCACATGTACACTGTGGAAGCTTCCTAAGTACGTCAGTGACAGATGGGCATTAATGGAGCTTGCGCGACAACTATTCCAAGTTCACTGTCTTCTTAGTGACAAGCACCGTTCAGGAATTCATTTCCCAATTCAAATTGGGGAATATCAATGTCCAAATCTTTTCAGTGCACAACTCATGGAAAAAGAGTTCGCCCTCATCACAATTCATCCATATGTGAAGAGAGAAATATCTCAAACCCATTTTTCTCTACGATTTTTTTTTTTTATATATATATATAATGCTTTGGCTCAGATCTGAACTACTAATATCAAAGGAATTCATGAAACATCACACTAAAACTGCATAGATAACTTAAATACACCAAACCTCGCAACCTGCGAATACAAAATAGGCGCCTAGGGTTTAACTGCAGATTTCTTTATAAATATTTCAGTTGTATATTTAATAATGATTTCTGAAGCTAAATATTACAACAATACAAATATAAATCTGCAGAAAGATTTAACAATAGAGATTGACCAAAACCCACAGTAAATGAATCAAAACCCTAGCCGATTTGATATATTTGCTGCTGGGAATTACAATAAATATCTATCATGAAAAATACCTCTGTATACAACAATAAATAACTGTAGAAGAAGCCGCCCCACTCAGATAGATGTGCAAATGCCCACTGCTGCAATTTATTCTTTTCTCTGAAACTGTTGAATGTTTGAATAACCTGTGTAAACAATGAAGATTCCTGGATGGAAGCTTCTCTCACTGCTCCTGGGGTTTCCGTCCTTGGATTAATTTCCGCCTTGCAAAATCTCGCAAAAGCTCAAGCAATGCTGTGTGAAAATAATAATGTTCTGAATGCCTTTCCCCCAAGTTGCATTTTTTTCCATATAGCCAAAAACCCTTCCAGAAAGCAAGTCGCACTTTTTGGCTAAAACCATATATTAATATTTAATTAATTATTTTGCTTCACTAAGCAAGTCACATTTTTGGGTTTATTTGATTATTACCCAAACAAGTCGCATTTTTGGCTAGGAAGGCAATTTAAATAATTTATTAATTTATTTAAATGCACTTTCCTAAGTCAAAGTCACTCAAACAATCTATTAATTCATTATATGTGCTTTAATGATATTTTACTTTATTTTGAGCACCATATAATAAAATTAATAAACCGAAGTCACCCTTGAAAACACCCCTTTGGCCGTCGGGTAGACAAAATAGGCCAAAGGTCTTCGACCGAACTATTCGAGAAAGAGGGACATTACAGTCCTCCCTTCCCGAGATTGCTTGTCCCCAAGCAACTGAAGAGTTGGATGTTGTAATATAGTCTCGCCTTCCCATGTAGCATCCTCCTCCTGGTAACTCCTTCCACCTCACCAGGAACTCCCCAATAACTCTGTTCCTCAGTCTCCTCTCTCGGCTGTCCAAGATCTCCTCTGGCACTAGGTCTAATCTCCCTTCCTCATCCAGGGGTGGTAAATCTGTAGAAGAAATAATGTTCTGCCCCAAAGCCTTTTTCAAACAAGACACATGAAAAACATTGTGTATCTTACTCTCAGAAGGCAACTCTAGCTCATATGCTACTTCACCAACTCTCCTCAACACCCTGTATGGCCCATAAAATCGCGGCTTGAGCTTTTCAGCCCCACTCTTCTTGAGAGTGCTCTGCCTGTAAGGCTGAAGTCGTAGAAAAACCATGTCCCCTACCTCAAATGATCTCTCCACTCTGTGCCTATCTGCATACATTTTCTGCTGATTCTGGGCCCGCTGAATATTTTCCTTAAGTACCTTAAGGATTTCCTGAATATCCTGTAAACTCTCCTGAGCCTTGGGAGCTCTACTGTCCCCAAATGCCATATCAACAAAGGATCTCGCATCATACCCATAAAGTGCTCGGAATGGAGTCATACCAATAGACATATGGTAAGTGGTGTTATAGCAATACTCACATAAATATAGCAACTTTACCCATGCCTTCTGCTGTCCTGCAACGTAGTTGCGAAGATAACCCTCTATCCATTTGTTCACAATCTCTGTCTGCCCATCCGTCTGAGGGTGATAACTAGTGCTAGGAGTCAGCTCAGTAAACTAGACGGAAAAGCTCCTGCCAAAATATGCTCATAAACCTCGCTATCCCGATCCTACTATGTTCTTCGGAAGTCCATGCAACCTGAATATCTGACGAAGAACAAATCAGCCACATGAGGTGCCTTAAAGCTGGTAGGGACAGCGAAAAAGTGTGCATATTTTGTCAACCGATCCACTACCGCATAAATGCGATCATTCCCTTGCACCACGGGAAGACCTGTAATGAAATCCATCGAAATACTCTCCCACTTCTGCTCCGGAATTGGCAATGGCTGTAGCAAACCTGCTGGGAAAGTATGCTCTGACTTGTTCTGCTGACAAGTCATACACTCACGGACATGGCGCAAGACATCATCCTTGAGACCCTTCCAGAGAATCTCTCTCTAATCTGCCTGTATGTTTTAAAATACCCTGGATGTCCTGCAAGTGGTGCATCATGGAAAGCATGCATAATCTTCTCCTTAAGTTCAGATTCAGGAACTAGGTAAATTCTGCCCTTATACAAAATCAAATCAGCTATTACCTTATACCGGCCATCCTGAATTTTTCCATCCATAATGTCACATGCCCAAGTGTTTTTGGAATACTCAACTAACAATTGAGATTTCCAATCTGCTGAAATCTCGCTCAAAGAACATAGGGCAGCGAGATGGGGTTTCCTGGAAAGTGCATCAGCCACTACATTCTTCGTCCCTTGACATTCTCAATATCAAAATCATATGCCTAGATCCTGCTAACCCATTTTTGTTGCCTCTCATTGAGTTCTTTTTGTTCCAAGAAATATTTCAAACTGTTGTGGTCGGTTCTCACCACAAATTTTCCACCCACCAAATACTGTCTAAACTTTGCCAAAGCATGCATAATGGCAAGCATCTCCTTATCATAGGTGGAATACAGTCTCTCATTATCTCTCAGCTTCCGGCTCTCAAAGGCAATAGGATGGCGATCCTGCATAAGAACTGCACCAATCCCCAATCCCGAAGCATCACACTCTAAAATGAAGGGCCGTGAGAAATCTGGAAGAGCCAAAACTGGACAGGTACTCATAATTACCTTGAGCCTCTCAAATACTACCTGTGCCTCATCTGACCAACTGAATGCACCCTTCCGTGTAAGATCTGTCAATGGAGCTACCAGCTGAGAATAACCCTTCACAAACCTCCTGTAGTAACCACATAACCCTAAGAATCCTCGCAAGTCAGAGATATTCCTGGGTGGTGGCCAATCCTGCATTCCCTGTATCTTCTCCTAATGGACCTTGACCCCATTGGCCCCAATGACATGCCCAAGATACAATATCTCCGTAAGTCCAAATTCACACTTGGACATCTTAGCAAACAAAGACTGAGTCTCCATTATGCTAAGTACCTCATCAAGATGCCTCAAATGATCATCCCATGTCCTGCTATAAATCAGAATATCATCAAAAACCCCAACACAAACTGCCTCAATTGCCTATTGAAGAGATGGTTCATACATGATTGAAATGTAGCAGGTGCATTAGTGAGTCCAAATCGCATCACCAAGAACTCATAGTGCCCATAATGACACCTGAAGGCTGTCTTGTGAATATCCTCATCCCGAACTCTAATCTGGTGGTAGCCTGATCGAAGATCAATCTTTGAGAAGTAGATAGATCCATGCAGCTCATCTAATAGCTCATCAATGCGAGGAATGGGATACCTGTTCTTGATGGTCTTCTTGTTCAATGCACGATAGTCAATGCACATCCTCATGGTCCCATCCTTCTTCTTCACCAAAACTACTGAAGAAGCAAAGGGACTACAACTAGGACGGATGTGTCCCATCTCCAAGAGCTCTCTGATGACCTTTTCTATCTCATCCTTGTATGTCTTAGGATGGCGATAAGGCGTAGTCATCACGGGCTTAGCACCCTCCTCAAGCTCTATAACATGCTCAAACCCTCTATCTGGTGGTCTACCTGGAGGAATGTCACCAAACACTGGGCCATGCTTATCCAGTATGGACTGGATGTCAATATGAAGAGGCTGCTCATTGTCTGAAGAAGATTTGGATGAAATGAAACACTGGGCTGCCCATGCAACCTCTCCATGTCGTACTATAGACTCCATCCTGCGTGCTGAAACAAATCTAGGCCCACCATTAGAAAGAGCCCGAAGCACAATCTTCTTCTTATCCACCATAAACTCCAACTCCATCCTCCGGAAATCCTGCACATATCTGCCAAGGGACTGTAACCACTGAATACCCAATACTGTATCAATCTCACCAAGTCCAATAACATAGAAGTCATCGGTCAATGTGTAGTCCCCCATCTGAATACTAAGTCGTGGAATCCTCTTAGTGCAACTGATAGCAAATCCATCTGCCACCCATACACTAAACCCCTCAAATTCCTCAACCTGTAATCCTCGCTTCGCAGCCAACCCCTCATCAATGAAGTTGTGTGTAGCTCCACTATGAACTGACAAACAATCCGTCCCTTAAGCACTCCCTTCACCGAAAGGGATGGTACTAGAACGCCCGAGAGTGTAAAGAATAGTAACATCGGATGAATCCAATGCCTCACTCTCGCCAAGCTCTATTTGAGGCTGCTCCCCCTGTGCATCATGGTCACCGCCCTCATCCTCTGCATCTGTATCTGGTGAATGATCATCCTCCCCATCAGAAATCACCTCAATGAGATGCACCTTGCCTTTACCAAGGCAACGATGTCCAGGCTCCCAATGGTCTTTGCAATGAAAGCAAAGCTTCCTCCTCAACTCATTACGAGTCTCCTGATCCACCTTAGGTGGTGCACCCTTCTGCGGGGCGGTAGAGCACTGAAATGGCTCTCGGAGCTCAGTGGGCAACTTCTTATTGGGCTGATAAGAAGTGGGCTGATAGGAAGTGGGGGATGTGTCCAAATCCAATGCCGTCTGGATGGCATCATGCAATGTCCTAGGCTTAAGAGCCTTGACCAATCCTCTCATCCTGTCATGGAGGCCCTCTATAAATAACATCACCACCCTCTTCTCAGGCATCTCTGGAACCATAACTGCTATCCGCTGAAATTCGTTGATGTAAGAATCAACATGTCCACTTTGTCGGAGCTGTGCCAAGTCCCTGTAATATAACTCCACATCCTTGCGATCAAATCTCGCAATCAATCTATCGCTGAAATCCCTGTACGAATGTAGAAGCTCATGACCCTGCGTAACTAACCCATGGTGCCACCAATCATAAGCCACCCCCTCAAGGTGCAATGTAGCAAATCCGTATGGCCTCCTGCTCCTCATGGGCTTGAGGGTAAGATAGGTGTCGAGCTTGTGAATCCAAACTCGCACACCGATCTTTCCACTACCATCAAAAGTGGAGAGGGTTACCTTATTGGTAACCTGCTGCAAATCTCTATTCTGCTGTGCTCTAGGTCTCCCGTCCCGTCCAACCTCATGTTATCTCTTCTCGAGCACAATACATCTTTGTGGAGGGGAAATGCATCCTCACATGCTACGACAAACTCCTCCACTCATCACTTGATCGCCATGATAGTATCCTCGGAAAGCCGCCTCTTCCGATCGTCCTCAATCTTTGGTGGGTCACCTCTAGGCAAGAAGTTAGGCAACATAGGCCTATCTCGCCCGTCCGTGTAGGTCTCCTCTTGCTCGTATGAGTATGCCTCCGCTCACGGCATGGCGATCCCCAAACACTCCCAAGCTCTGAAGGTGATCTCACATGACCCCGTAGCTACCAAGAATCGATACGGATCTATCCCTCCCCGCCGTGTGTCCCGCGGCCTATCTAGTGCCAACTTGTCCAAAGTAGTGCCCATGCGCTCCATGGTCTGTAATAACTGCCTCTGCGTGGCTGCCATATCTCGAATAAAATTCCTATTTGGATCTGCATGTTCCTCTCAAGGAGGACTCTCAGGTCTCTCACCCAAATATTCCATTCTGTCGCCTCCTACAATACCGGCTTCGAGTCGTGCTCGTGCTGTCATGGGTGTAGTATTTGTGTGGACCGTCCTCTCTGTGATGCATTCAAAGCTGATTTTTTTAAATACCCTGTCTGCTTTCTTCCCACACAAGCTGGGAGGATACACTGCTCTGATACCACTGAAAGATCCCAAACCCGTTTTTTTCTGATTTTTTTTTTTTTATATAATGCTCTGGCTCAGATCTGAACTGATAATATTAAAGGAATTCATAAAACATCACACTAAAATCTCAGTATAGATAACTTAAATACACCAAACCCCACAAACATACTGAATGTGAATAACACCTAGGGTTTAACTGGCATTTCTTTATAAATATTTCAGCTGTATATTTAATAATGATTTCTGAAGCTAAATATTACAGCAATACAAATATAAATCTGCAGAAAGATTTAATAACAAAGATTGTCCAAAAACCCACAGTAAATGAATCAAAACCCTAGCCGATTTGATATATTTGCTGCTGGGAATTACAATAAATATCTATCATGAAAATACCTCTATTCAACAAAAATAAATGTCTGTAGAAGAAGCTGCCCCACTCAGATAGATGTGCAAATGCCCACTGCTGCAATTTATTCTTTTCTCTGAAACTGCTGGAATGCTGAATAACCGGTGTAAACAATGAAGATTCCTAGATGGAAGCTTCTCTCACTGCTCCTGGGGTTTCCGTCCGCAAGAGGAATAATCCAGAGGGTTTCCGTCCTTGGATTTTGTCTCAAAAGCTCTGTGCTAACTGCTGTGTGAAAATAATAATGTTCTGAATGCCTTTCCCCAAGTCGCATTTTTCCCCATATAGCCAAAAACCCTTCCAAAGATGCAAGTCGCACTTTTTGGCTAAAACCATATAATTAATATTTAATTAATTATTTTGCTTCACTAAGCAAGTCGCATTTTTGGGTTTATTTGATCATTACCCAAACAAGTCGCATTTTTGGCTAGGAAGGCAATTTAAATAATTTATTAATTTATTTAAATGCACTTTCCTAAGTCAAAGTCACTCAAACAGTCTATTAATTCATTATATGTGCTTTAATGATATTTTACTTTATTTTGAGCACCATATAATAAAATTAATAAACCGAAGTCACCCTTGAAAACACCCTTTTGGCCGTCGGGTAGACAAAACAGGCCAAAGGTCTTCGACCGAACTATTCGAGAAACAGGAACATTACAAAGAGAGCCCAGTTTGATATCAATGGATGTATGCAGAAGATTCTTGGAGCAAAGTATCAACATAACCTTACCATGGAAGATTTCTGGGCTGCCTGTTCGGACGAACATGAAGTAAGAAGATGAGAGTTTTTTTAACACTTGCTCGCATCAAGGCCTTCCACATCAAGAACCCTCCCGATTCATTCATAAATGATGATGAAGATGTCATTCATCCCTCATATGATGCGATTGCTTTTACCCCATTGCCTCGAATTATTTGGACCAAAAGAGATGAATTTTCTCTTGATAGCAAGAATCAACCGATTCTTGAAAGAAGCATATCTTGGTAGGACAAAGAACTTGCCAAGTTACAATCAATTCAAGATCATGCTTCAGGATCACAAAAATTGCCAACATGAGGCCTCCATTCAACCAAAGCCTCGTCTCGATCAACCTCTGTACCATCCAATCATACACAACAAGCAAGAAATGAGTGGTTGCCAAAATCCACTTCGCTAAGTAACGTGTCACGAGGAGAAAAATATAAAGATCCTAACCCCAAAGAAGGAAGAAAGCGTGTATCGATTTTCTACCTCGACAAGAGATTCTTCTACCCACATTGTTAATAGTGCTCAGAGCTCGTGACAAACGATCCTCACCATGCTTCAAACAAACGTCCACTCAGTGTAGGTAATTCAAATATCAAACACTTGAAAACATGTAGTTCATGAAGGGATTTCCAAAAATCTCCTAAATAATCAAGAGGTGGATAATAAGGTTGTTTCTCCTCAAATCGAGGTTGTAGATAGGATTCAAGCAGGATCTCATGATGTTGAGAACAATGAGAATATTGATTTGAGCTCTAGGATTTCGTATGCGGAAATAGTGCATGATACTCCTTCCTGGGTTGATTCTAAGGTTAAGAAAAGGAAGAGGGTTATCAAGGCAATTGACATCGATTTTGATGCCCTTTTCAAACTTTCAAATGACGTCATTCCAAAGAAGCCTAAGGTGCTTTCTCGAATAATGGTGGATAATGACGGAAATAGATTTGCAGATCTCGCCATCCCACAAGTTGATAAGGAGCGTGATGCCATGACACCTGCTGATTATGAAGTTTCTAGACTTGGACTTGGGAGGTCTACATTAGAAAGTGACATGGCGATGGCTCGAGATTCAATTGATATCGTGCTAAAGAGACTTGAGAAATATAAGTCTCAAAACTCTCAGCTCAAGGCCGAAAAGAATCAATTGGTGGAATATGTTCAACATTTGATAAATCCCATATCATCCACTTTCCCAAAGCTCTAATGCGGTGGCTGCCCTAGATGAAGAGACTATCAATTTGTGAAAAGAAATAAACACATTGGGCCATGTCACTAAAACTTGGCTTTCAGAGATTCTCATTTTAGGCCAAGGGACGATCAAGACCGCGGTTAAGCTTCATGAAGATGTCAGTGTGTATCTTGATCCAATTCTTTCTTTCAAAGAAACTTTTGTTTCTAATATATCAAATTTGGATGAGATATTGCCGGTTGCGGGTGATGACAAGTATGGAATCCTCAGTTTTAGCCATTGAAGGAATTCTCGAATTTGAACATCGAGGGACACGTTTTCTTTGGTCTTTGCATCTCAAATCAAGGAAGACGCTTCTCGAGGATTCTATGATCCATTATGAGAGCATGTGCAATGAAGCCTTCACTTCACTCTCCTTGATTCAAGAATTCATAGCTTTGAGATTCCTCGCTTACCTCGTAAATGAGCATAATCAAAGTTGTTCATCGGAGAGCGGTGGAAGAGCAATTTTCACAATTGTTTAAGGACATGTACACTCCCGCCAACAATTTCTCGTCGGTTTGAATGGAGCGGTGCATCAAATTAAATAACTTGTTTGAGAACTCTCAATCCAAAATTGTTAATTTAAATGATATGCCAAGTAGGATTCTTGAATTGCAAGTATTTTGTGAGGCTATTATTCGACCAAATGAACCTCTGAAGAAGAAAAATGTTTGAAACTTTGGGAAGGTTTAGATCTTTCAACCGCAAAAGTGGCAGATCCTAATTTCACCGGTGGTTCGGGGATAATTTTCTTGATATTTAACGAAATGGGAGAGTCCATTTCTCATATGCTTGAGATAGGCGGACCCCATTTCAATGGATAAGGCAATGGTTATTATTGTAATATTTTAAAAGGTGTTGTTATTTGTTTTTGGGTACTATGGATATTTTAAGTAATTTCTATTTTTGGTTGTCTTTAATAAAGTTGGTTGAAAAAGTCAAAGGTCACTTAAGTGCCTTATTTAATGATCATGTAAAACCCTAACTACTTTGTAACCAAATTTTGGGTCATAAAAGGAAGTGAGGGGCTCATTTATAAAGGGGACTTTGAGAGAGGAGAAGGAAATACTTTTGTGTGCAAGCTTTGTCTCGGAAGAAACTGTGTTCTTTTGTGAAAACATTTTGGAGTTAATGAAATACGAACTTTGTGTCTCATTCATTGTCTCTTGTAACATTTGATGTTCTTATGTTCATTAGATGTTAGGTGTTTGAATCTTGCATGCAAATATTATTTTTGATCTTATTGTCAACGTTATTAATCTTTTGTTCTAGCTCACAAAGTGATCAAACTCGATTATCTACTTGCTCATGTGTGTTCCCTTTTACATTCTTGTTTGGCTAACTCGAACTCCGTTTTATTTGTGTTGGTTATTCACCTTTCTTCTTTATGCAATATTAGGCTCTGTTTTTACCTAACTCTTGCATGTTCTTTTAGTTCATTCCATTCCATTTCATCTCCCTCATTCACTTTTCTTTCCATTGATGTTCCAAAACACCCCCACATACAATTTTGAATGTACAGAGATGTAAATAAAGTTTTGGTTTTCAATAAAGGCAGCCTCACCTTGATTGAGGAGGGACATCATTCCCACACTGCTGTTGCATGTCATTTGCATGCGTGCAAATCCATATGCTAACATGACACGATCAGTGATTTCCTCTGATTTTCATTTTTTAGTGTGAAGGGAGGAAAAGTAGATTTTGATAGATGAAGTTTAAAAAGTAACAACTTTGTCATATGGACTCCGTTTGAGACAATTTTCAAATTGTTGGAAAGCCTTTTCAGAGATCTTCATAGTGGTACTAGATTTATTAGCATTTGTAGGTTTATTTTTGGTCTTAGCTTCTTGAAAGATGGATACGATTTTTAGAGTCCTGTCTTGACGGGACAAAATTATCAAGATCTCTAGTCATCCATGGAGTTTACATTGACGACAAAGGGACCGAAAAAGGTTGCTTACATGGAGAAATAAAAAGATTCCTGATATAGTTGGGAAGATTAGGAAAGGAAATTTCACAAACCCACATTTTCCTTGAACTTCATTTTCATCCCAAGGTCAAAAATAACTAGGAGACGATGCATGCATTGAAGAAGTTGTTTGGTAATATTGATGATTCGAGGGTTTATAAGTTGAATTGTGAATTGTGTGCACTTGATCCATTGAAATATGGTAGGATAAAAGATTATCATGTGAAGGACCTTTAATTTCAATTGGAAAAGGGTGGTAAGGAGTACAAAAGAAGATGATGGTTTGGAAAAATTATGCATGGACTTGACTCTTGAGATAAGCATGATTGTGATTTGGGAAGAAACATCAATATCTCCTCAATCGTGATCCTTGTAATTGTGAAACCAAAGAATTAGTTTCCCCTCGTGATGTTTTTTGATAGAAGAAGGCCAGCCAGATCTGAAAAAAATCTAAAATTTATTGAATGAGTTCTAATGTGCCCTCATAGTTGCGAAAGACGAGTGAAGACACCGAATCACTCTTGAGTCTAGTTGCGAACATTGACCTTCCTAGATATCTTAAAACTTACACATAAGGTCAAGATGGGGAGCCCGCAAGTGACCAAGGTCAAAACCATGGTCTTTGATTGCCATGTTGGATGCACTCACAAAAATGAAAAGACCATTGCAATGAAATGAAGAGCAAATATAATACAATGCTATACAAATGAATGCAATTGCTTGTCCAATGACAAATGAGTGAGTTGCTTTTATAGGCAACAAATGTGGTTGCAAAAAAGTAAGGCTGGCCACAATACATGGGAGAGAATTAATAAAATAAAATAAAATATCGTAAAGGACCAAAGTCAAGTTAGAGCGGTCCACCAAGGTGGGTTTACATAGGCACCTTTTAGCAAGAGGGACCAACTCATAATGTTCTTGAATTATGTCTGCAATTTGTTGCCTAGCATTTTATGACAAGAGAATGATGTTGATTGCACCCAAGGTTTCTTCGTGATGTTCAACAATTTTGCTGAGGTGATCCACACAATCGTTAAGAGAATCTACTCTTTCACTCAACTTGAGGACACAATGCAATATTATTTCATCCCACTTTCAACCTATGTAATGTGAACTCCTTTCTCTTTAATAGTTTTGTTTAGGATTTCAAAAGAACAAAGATTTCCATCACAGCTGTAAACACAGTAGATTCAATCGAATTGTTGTCAGATTAGAAATAGGAGTAGATCTGATTACCTGTGTAATGTCCCCAAATGAATACTTTTCAACCCAGGATGAATTTGAAGCAAATCCCACACTCAACTACAAATTATAAAAGTTGAATCAATTCTTATGATGCAGATTTGATTTTTATCTATAAATGGCGACTTGGTATGGAGATGAAAATCCACAAAATCTGAATTAAAAACACTGAAACATTAATGGAAAAAAATCAGCAATTTTTGCAAAGATGGAATCATGAGAAAAATACCATATTGGAGCTTCAAAATAGGCTGAATTTATTTATAATAAATTTGTAGACAGATTGCCCTCAGACACAGCTGAAAACACAATTTCTTTGGCCTAAAAATTATTCAACCAGTTGACTTTGACTTGTAAAATTATGGCAAAGTTGTTGGTAATGAGATCCGGGACAGCCGTGTCCTAGAATGTACCTGAGTCCACCCACAAGGGTGTAGATAACCCTAGATATGGCTGCAAATGAAGGTAAAAATTCTACAACAAGCTTCCACCTTCAAACCCTTGCCGGAAGTAACATAAATCTGCAATTCTAGCCATCAACAACTGCTGGAAAACAAATGGAAAATCAGCGAACTCCTTGATATGCAATGGAAACCCCGTGTGAAGAATCCTCTTGTAATGTCCCCTTTTCGGGAAATTATTGATATTTATTTTTCATTTGCATGTGTACACCTTGGCGTGCCTAGTGCTAAAAGTGGGAGTCTCTTTAGTTAGTTTAATGTGCACGTAGGTTAGTTACTTTTATTTATTTAATTAAAAATAAATAAAATGCACATAGTCTTAATATTAAATATTTTAATGAGAGTTTATGTTTTCCCTCCAAAAGGGAAAGGTCGGTCTTTATTGGATATTGCACCCCTTAGTTCTATAAAAGGGAGGTCACATTTCCTTAGAGGGTATGTTGATTGATCATTTGATGTTCACTCCATGCTTGGAGTTGGGATGCATGCCCATTAATGTTCTCTCTCTTGCGTGGGAGTTATTGTGTTGGTTTGATATTCAATTGAAGTATTTTCATGAGATTTGCAAATCTACTTGTTGGTGATTCTCTTTCTAGCTTTGGCGCCTTTTATTGAGAGTAAAATCTGCATGTTATTGAATATTATGAAGGGTTTTATGGTGTTTTAGATTTGCTGGTTATTGTTGGTTTTATTCTAACTATGGCGACTTGATTAGGGTATCTTTTAGCATGCTTGAAGGATTATTAAGTGCTGGAAATTAGTTGTGCAATTTATTCTAATTCTAACGACTGGGTTTGAGATTTCGGGGATGTTTTGAAGGGGTTTCAGTTATCAAAAAATTCAGATTTTAATATCTTTGGAAATCTCTTGAATTATAGATTAATATGCACTTTATTTCATGGCAAAAGATGAAGTATTGAGCAAGTTATGAATTTTCCAAGTTTCAACTGTTTGTGCCAGGGTTTTATCTACACAGTTTCAGATTTCGTGGGTTGATTTGCATGCCTTCTACTTATCCAAAAATTGTGATCTATAGCTTGTTGGAAAGCTAAAAATATTAAGAATATTTTGGCATGAGTTTGATAGAAAAATAATGGATGGTGAAGGAGTTATTAATTTTTGAAGTTTGCAGCAGTTTAGTGCATTTATAAATTAATTACTGTTGTAATTAATTTCAGATTTGACGTGATTAATTTCTTAACTGGTTCTCCCATCTAATCCACCACCTTGGCTTACTCTAACCCTTTTCGGGTTGTATTGAAGCTAACATTGGATTATTTGAGGTCGAACTAGGAGGGTTTAGTTCTTTTAGAGTCGATTCGGTAAAGTAATTTTGCATATTTGGATAATATCCCAAAAGGGGATATTATACCTCTCAATTAGAAGGGTTTTCGTCTTGAAGAGATTATTTCTAAAGGGTTTCCTCCTCAAGAGATTATTTCTAAAGGTTTTCGTCCTTAGAAATATTTTTGTAAAGCTCTAGGCTCAAACAAAAATCAGATTTATGTAAAAATAGAAAAACATGCCTTCAACAAGCAAGTAAACTTGCTTTTATAGATGTAATGGGCCAAATAACCTCCCCAACTTCCAATTAGATTTCACCCCTCGCATTTAATATTTTTTTCCACCTTTTTCATCCTCCAAAGGGGTCGCATTTTCTCCTAGGAGAATAATAAACATAAAGTGATATTTCCCTTTTTTCTTATTTTACTTTATCACTTTATATTTTCTTTTCCTATTTTTAATTTGACTTTATCATTAATAAATTAATATAAAGTGCTTATAATATGATTTTATATTGCACTTTTATAATTAATTTATTATGATAAGTTTCCCTTTCTAACACCCTTTAGCTATCGGGAAACAAAATTGGGCTAATGGTCTTCGACCAAGAAGGGATATTACAATCCTCCCTTCCCAAAATTTTTTTGCCCTCAAGCAATTGTAACTTATTTGTTCAAGTGCCAAGTGCACGAGACAAAACATGCCATAGTGTT
Organism: Taxus wallichiana var. yunnanensis; assembly: GCA_018340775.1. Classification (NCBI taxonomy): domain Eukaryota; kingdom Viridiplantae; phylum Streptophyta; class Pinopsida; order Cupressales; family Taxaceae; genus Taxus; species Taxus wallichiana. The sequence continues at coordinate 628,157,619 of CM031234.1, forward strand.
CCAATCCAATCTCCTATACATGTTAAGTGCGATAGATTTTTCCACGATATACCTCTCTCAATATCCTCAAGATCTAACTTCTTGCTAAAATAAAGTGGGTCCTCATCTTGATAATTGGTGCTCCAAGTAATGGTGTCCTCAACATGACATGGGGAGTCATCAAAGGGATAAGATTTGCTAAGCTCCAGGCTGCCCACTTTCCTCTACTCTTGTGGGGTTTGTGTTTGCAAATCTGGATACATAGGGTATGAATCATGGGTTAACAAGTGAAGGAGAAATGAAAATATAGTTTTGTAGATTGCGGTGATGGCTTGATCCTCCACACCTTTTGAGAGATGTGTTGCTTAGCATTTTGAAGGAAGTTGCAAATTGTTTGTCCATGGTAAAGAAATCGGATTATGGCTCCATGTTTTGTGATGGACTCCTTGGTGACTCACTTGGCTAGATCCGAACTGTTGAGGCATGATGAGGTGGAGGTGAGGCTTATGGTCATCATTTGCGTCAGCGAGGTGACAAGGATAACAACTCCAAATTTGCCATATAATGACACCACCATGGAAGAAGTCTTTGAGCTCATGATAGGAATCTTTCAAAAGCTTTGAGACACCACAAATGCTTACTTTGATAAGTGGGTTAAGATCTTGGAGAACATGACAAAAGGTAAAAACTTCTATACCAATGTTAGATCTTAATTATGATGATCTCATTCTACACATGTTTGAAGTATTCTTTGTTGTTCTACATGATCATTCACAAAAAATAATGGTTGCAATGCAAACCATCATGTCCCTAACATTGAATGAATATGTGGATCCTCCACAACAATTGTTATCCATACTTGAGGAAGGTTTGAGATAGGAGGAGTCATGTATTGCTCATACTTTAGCCAAAGGTGTTTTGAATCAATCTTTAAGCAAGGTGAAGGTATATATGTTAAGCAGGTCTTCTATGAAACAAGAAGAAACAACTCTCGAGGTTTGAGTCATTTGGTGTTTAATGATAATTTTTGATATCTAATGCTTGCATGGGACTTGGTAATTGCAAAGAAAAATCAGATTTGATTCAAGAGGAAGTAAAAGTAGAAGATCCACTAGAATGAAAATAAGCAAGGGAAAGATTCATTGTTGATTGAAGAGGTTTCTTTGCCTTTTGATGATTGCATGCATGATGATAAAGTGATCATGGGAGATGAGTCAAAGAGGAAAGAGAAGCTTGATTTACAAGTTTGCATGGACAAACAAAATGAGGGCAGCCAAGAGGTAATCAATGATCATTATTTGGTTGTTACTAATGCTACTTGGGTTGGTAATGAATGCAAGGATGTGGGGATGTGTGCCATGCAAGAAGAGGCATTTCTGGGTACTTTAGACCATTCTCAGCTCGCTGGTCTGCGCATAACAACAGTCATTAGAGGGCAAATAAATGACTTCATTCACTCAAAAATGAAGTTTAAGGAAGCCCCACACCAATCACAAATAAGGTTGCATGATTCCAAGGTAGAAGGTGATGTTTGGGTTGAAAATTTTAAGGAGTGTGAAGGTGTTCCATGGCACAAAGGTATGATGCGCAGCCCCAATCATATTGTTTCAAATGTATTGCTTCCTTTCATAAGGGAAATCCATTGGCACAATGAATGGTATGAGATTCCTTGCATGAGTTATATTTCTGATTTTCCTTTTTCTTATGTGAATGATGGAGTAAAAACAATGGGGTATCATCATGCACATGCTACCTCATGGTATGAAGAAGTGAGCAACAACTTCGAATTATTTGTATTGACACTTCCATGTACTTGTGAGATGATCAAGTTGAATATTCAATTGTTCTTATATCATGGTGAATTTCAGTTTTCGGTCATAAGGAAGGTTGTTGGGATCATAAAAAGAAAGTATAAACATTGTCTATTCATTTGTGAATTAGCAACCAAGAAGAGTATGTGTATGCCTAATATTTCCATTGATATTCACATTGTTGTCATGCACATTTTCAGTTTGTTTGGGGACATGTTAGCATGCCCACAAAAGGATTCAATCACACAGTATGCTAATTTTCAGTTTGGAGTATCATTGGTACATGTTACAGAATCATTTCCAGGACACTTAACATTGATGTTGCGTTGGGAGAAGCAAAGAGGAAGGTATGGTGTTCAATTTTCATGCTATGTTTTGGAAAATAAAGACAAATATGATGAATATTCAGCTATGGAAGGAAGAGGTGCAAAGTTTGTCATAAAATTCACTTTGGATCAGCTCTACATCATCTATGTGAATGTGTTTCAGAACTTGTTTATATGGGAACATTGCATTGTGGGTTGTGAGGGTGTAGTGTTGGTCTTACCTAAGGTGAGTTGGGATACCTTGAGGTCAAATATTTTTATTTACACTGCTGTAATTTATTTCAGCAGTCTTCTTGTGGCCTTTAGAGCCATAAGGCATGAGGATAAGGGATATTTTTCCATTGGTACACTCACACATGGATCGAAGGATGAAGTAGGGCTCACATGGGGACAAATTTGGAGTTGTCAAGCTGCTGATTATTTATCAGATTTTTATTTTATGACAGCAATGGGTTTTGGGAGTTCAAGGAAGTATGGGGCACCATTGTGACATTTGGGAATAGCCCATACATGAAGGAGACTTGTGAGCCATTCACACCATGAGACACATTGGAAAAGTGTTTTTCAACACTTATTTTTCTAATAATTTTGCTTCATGTGTAGGATTGAAGATATGTGAAGAAAGACCGCTGTCCTACTCACTTCATGAGCGCATTATTGAGTGGGCAGCCTTGGAGCTTAGCAAATCTCATCCCTTTGATGACTCCCCATGCCATGTTGATGACACCATTACTTGGAGCACCAATTACCGAGATGAGGACCCACTTTGTTGGGTTGACACGGGGGAAGGAAACATGTTTTTCCTAGTGCTTCATCACTTGGTAGTACCCGAGCAAAAATTTGGATGCATCACTTCCTCTCTTCTCTTAGGTGCATGATACATGGATCTATGAGCTTGCTATTGCTTGATGGCAAGAAATCTTTGAGAGGGGAGGACTGCAATGTCCTCTTTTCAAGGGCATTACTAATATATTTGTTCATCTCTTTTATTTGCATTGTAACCCCTTGGCATGCCTAGCGCTACAAGTGGGAGTCTCTAGTTAGTTCAAAAATGTGCACATAGGTTAGTTACTCTTTATTATTTAATTAGAAAATAATAAAGTGCACATTAAGTGAGTCTTTTAAGTATTTTAATTAAGTTTTATGTTTTCCCTCCAAGTGGGTCGATCCCTTTGGGAAGTCTATTTAAGGGATGTGAGGGGGTCATTTCACCTCATGTTGATTTGATCATTTTATGTCTCTCCATGCTTGGAGAAATGGGATGTATGCCCTAGCTCTTCATTGTGCTCTCTCTCTCTCTCATTTGATTTGGAAGTGAAATAAATATGATTTTTGTTAAGGATCCATTAGTGTGTGTTGCATTTGTGGTTTGGCGAATTGCTTGAGAAAGAGTTCCTTTCCTAGTGCATCTATTTATGGTGCAAATATGGTTACTATTGCATGATTTGGGATCATACTCATTGATTTTCAAATCTGCTGTGTTTGTAATTAATTTTATAATTTTTGGAGATTATTTGATGCCCTAAATGTGTTGGGCGACCTATTTTTAGGGAAAAATTAGGGTTTCGTGTTTCTGTGAGAAAGTTAATTTTGAAATATTATTCTTCATATTTTTGTGGCCCAAGATCCAAAGTTTCAGCTCATTTGGACTTCTCTAGCAAAAGATATGAATTTTTGAAGTTATGTTGCAGACAGGGTTTTTAAATAATTTCCAGAATTATTTGGCATGTTTTTTGGTGATCATAAAGCAAGATCTACAAATCTGATTTATTTATCTTTTATTTCTAAGCAAGGGAGGTGCTTTTTAGTGTGTTTGGAGGCCGGGAAAAGTGCTGGAAATATTTTATTAATTTCTTCTAACCCTAGCACCCAAATTTGGAAATTTAAGTGTTATTTTGAAGGGGTTTTAGTGCTCAGAAAAATCTGATCTTTAGTTCATTGGAAAGGGAAAAATCCCAAGTTTATTGTGCACTTTGTTTCATGTGAAAAGGAGTATTGATGAAGTTATGAATTTTAGAAGTTTTCAGCTGTCTGCAAGCTGATTTATTTAATTACTGCTGTTATAAAAATCAAAATTAAGAGGATTTAAATTCCAATTGATCCACCCATCTAACCCACCACCTTGGCTACTTCCAACCCCATTTTGGGTTGTAATTAGCCGACATTGGGTTATTTGAGGTTGATTCAAAAGGGTTTACTCCTTGAATTGATTTCTATCCATTTGTGGCATTTTCCATTTTGTCTCAAAAAGGGGGCATCACATTGTCCCCTGTGCCTTAGATCTCCTCGAATAGGATCAACAACTGTTCTTTCCTTATTACTTGCATCCTCATCATTAAGGACAACTCGAGACTCTTTCTTTTTGCTGTAGTAACCACTAGGGTGTTTATTAAATGGACGTGGCATAGTAGGAAGCATTACACACCATTAATTAATTACATCGAAAGTTTACCAAAGGTTGTTGTTTTGAAAATTACAGCAGGCTATAATTTCACGCAAGTGTCCATGGAAGTCTCCTCTTCATGTGCAAGTTCCACCATAAGGTCTCCTTTGGCTTCTTCACTTGGGTGTAGATCTGTTTTGTCTTCCTTCATGGGTGTAGACTCCATGGCTTCATTTCCTTGCTTACCCTTGCCATCCTATACATCAAATCTTTCTAGAAACTGTGGTGTTGTTGGTCCGAAAATCATCGCGCGACGAGATCTATGGATAGGCGAGCCAACAGTGTGCGGGGCTTAGCCCCTCTTTGAGACAAAGAGCGGCGGTTTATTGCTATTTCTACTAGCGGGAACCTATGCAAGTCTCACAGATTACGCCTTGGGGTTGGGATCTCATCCCGGTAGAGTATTCCGGCTGCGAAAAGAAAGGAATGAAAGAGGGAAAAGAGAAAGAACAGATCCGAAGGGAGAAAAGAAATGAATTCCAAAGCGAGAAAGGTCGAAGATTTATGTTTTTAGTTTGGTAGTAAATGAGCCAAACCTACTTGCGTAAATAAACAAAGCAATCTTGATAAACAAATGATGGAAAAGTAGATATGAATCAACAGATTAAACACATATAGATCTAACGTAAGAAAGATCTAATGTATAACACTGACTATTGAGCACAAAGTCGAATAATTGTATTCTTTGTTCTTTTACATTACAAGAAAGCTCAAAGTCTTTCTCTCCTCACTTCTATTTCTATCTGAAAAATGTTCACCCCTAATACAACAAGTATTCCAGTATTTATAGAAGAGAGGAGAAGGAAAGCAAAAAGGAACCAACCACTTACAAAATATCTAAAAAGTCAAAAGTTGACTTGGGCAAGTTTTTGGAAGGCAACATCCCATGGTGCAACATGGATGAAGTCATCGTGTATGCCAACATGCTTTTTAAATATCTTACAAAAATGATCAATGGATCCCAAGAAGAAACCACTCTTTAGTGTAAAAGGGCGCACTTTTCATCGTGTCTGCGCTTTGGCGCACCGTTCAGCATGTCAACAGGAACTTATCAGCGCCTTTGGAAATGGGCGCACTTATCAGCATGTCGACAGGAACTTATCAGCGCCCTTTGGCGCACCTTTTGTCGTGTCAACATGAACTTCCTTGCGCCTGGCGCACCATTTGTCGTGTTAACATGAACTTCCTTGCGCCCTTTGGCGCACTCTTCAGCATGTCAACAGGAACTTATCAGCGCCTTTTCTGAAAAAGACTGAAAAATGGCTAAGTCCTTAAAACTTGATTTTCGGAAGATAATTTTGGGCTTCTTTCGAACGTTGTCAAACTTCCTTGGGGCCAAAACAAAATTTTTGGGTATGGTTATCTGCAAATTGCCCTTGACAATTTTGCAGGATAACAGCTGGCTCTTTCTGGGGACTATCTTTGAGTGAAACTTAAGGGTAGAGAATCCCAGATTTTCATGTGCCTATCCATTGGGTTACGGAGTCAAAAACAAGGGGAACGGAGGGAGAACAAAGGAAACACACAACAAACCGAAAACAAACACACGACAAAAGCAAACACACAACTAAAATAAACTGTACAAAGAAGAGAGCAAGCTCTACTTCCTGAAGATCTTGAGATGTTGCCCACTATAGGGAAGCGGGAGCTCAGCTCCATCCAGATATGAGAGATAGAAACTATTCTCCCCATTGAGTTGCTTGATTTTGAAGGGCCCTCTCCATAGGGAATCAAATTTTCCGTGCATGCCCTTTGGTTCTCTTCGCTTGTCCCAAAGAAGGACGAGATCTCCTACTTGAAAATTCCTCTGCTTGGCTTTCTTATCAAAAAGCCTCTTTACTTGATTCTGATGTTCAGTGATCCTGTCGACCACCCTTACTCTCTTTTCTTCAAGTTCTGCAAGATACATGATTCTCTTTTCTAGAGAATTCAAAAGTTTCATCTTCGATTACTTGTGCAGCGTAGAGCGGGAAGTTCGGTAGAAATGGGAAGTTCGGCATCGATGCCATATAACACTTGAAAAGGTGACATGCCGAGAGATCTCTTGGGAGTTATGCGGTCCGCCCACAAGCGTCGTCTGAAAACTTGTGCCACATCCGCTGATTTTCATCTACTAATTTCCGTATGATGGTCACCAAGTTCTTATTACTGGATTCCGCCTGACCATTTCCCTGAGGGTAATAATCCGAGGCATGCGCTAAAGTTATCCCATATTCGTAACAAAAACTAATAACTTCCCGCGAGGAGAAGTTAGAAGCATTATCAGCAACGATTTTGTTTGGAACGCCGAACCTGACAATGATATTCTCTTTGATAAAACTGCAAACCACCTCAGAAGTGGCGTGCTTGACTGGTATGGCTTCCACCCACTTAGTGAAGTAATCCGTTGCTGTGAGGACATAGCTATGTCCAGCACTCGATTGAGGATTGAGTGCGCCAATAAAATCGATTCCCCATTGCCTGAATGGTTCATTGATGATGACCGGCCTAAGGGGAAGGGCAGCCAACTTGGGCTTGCCGACGAATTCTTGTGAGGTTCACACTTTGCCACCCGGTAGCGCATCTTGAAAAAGCGTTGGCGATAGTACAGCTCGGATGATCTTGTGTCTTTATCACGGAAGAAGAAAAATGACCTCCACGAGTGAATTGTGAAAACTTTCCAGCAGTTTTACTTGTTGGGGCTTATCGACACATCGCGAGGAAGACACCGTCATCCCGCGCTTATATAAACCATCATCCCGGATGACATATCGCGCTCCGAGCTTTATAAGTCGCTTCTCCTTCGCAGATTAGGTGCATTGGGCATTCGCCGTAGGTAAGGAAGAAAGCAATGTCGGAGTACCACTCTCGTCATTAGTTGCGATAAATAAAACTAGAGGCGAGAGAATCGGAGTTCCTCCCGAGGGCTTTGCTCTTTGTCGATGCACGATTTGCTCTTTCATCGGGATCTTCGAATCCTTGTTCTCGGCCATTAGGCGACACGGCCTTTGCCCTTACCCGGCTTGGTTGGTTTAATATCCAGTCATATTCTGGACCTTTGCGATCGAATTCCCTCTCGAAGCCTCCTAACTCCTGCTGAGTTAGAATTGATTTCACCGCCGTGTCGGGGGACCCCGCACTACCGTATGCGAGTTCGAATATAATATCGAAATTCTTCACTTGCTTTGACAACGGCAAAAGGCATGCTTTTCCATTGAGTCATTTTCAGTTCGTGAGGCTTAAGAGGAGAACTCATGAATGCGATTGGAGATTCAATATCCTCCGAGTTCTTTTGCATTAGGATTGCAGACACAGTATGTTCCGATGCATAGCTATACATAATGAAGTCTTTGGAGAAATCCGGACATACCAGGACCGGTGCATGAGCAACAGAAGTTTTTATTTCCTCAAATGATCTTTTCCCTTCTTCACTCCATCTGAAAGTGGGTGACCCTTTCATCATGTTCAGTATGTGGCGGGTCTTCTCAGCAAAATCAGGAACAAAACGCCTAAGAAAGTTCACCTTTCCGAAGAAAGAATGAACACCATTCTTGCTTGTAGGCAGAGTAAGGCTTTGGATAGCCTTAACTCTTTCGGCATCGATCTTCGTTCCTTCTTTGCTAACCACATGGCCTAGCAATTTCCCTTCCGTAACCCCAAAAACAGACTTTTTGGGATTTAGGGAAATTCCATGTTCTCGGCACCTGGCCAATACTTGCTCCAAGTGATCACAATGATCACTTCGTTGTTTAGAGAACACGGTTAAGTCATCTAGATAAACTACAATGACTTTTCCCATCATGCCTTTAAATGCAAAGTCCATGGCCCGTTGAAAAGTAGCACCTGCATTAGTTAAGCCGAAAGGCATCTGCTGTAGGCAAATGTACCCCAGGGAGTAGTGAATGCTATTTTGAATTGATCTTCAGGCGAAACTTCAATCTGATTGTAGCCTGAAAAACCATCAAGCATAGACAGCATTTCTGATCCAGTTACTGCTTGCAGAACTTGATCCATTATCGGGAGAGGGTAGTTGTCTTTCAGCGAAGCTTGGTTCAAGTTTCGGAAGTCTACGCAGATGCGTATCTCACCGTTTTTCTTGCGCACTGGCACAATATTCGCCACCCAAGTGCTGTGATGAATAGGGAAGATGATTCTTGCATCCAGCATCTTCTGAATTTCTGCCTGGATGGTGCCCGAAATCTTCGGATTATAGTGCCTTTGCTTCTGACGGAAGGCTTTGACATCGTCTTTCAAGGGAATATCGTGCTGAACGTCCTTTGGCTTGAAGGACTTTAAATCGGCATAGGACCATGCCAATACATCCATATATCTTTTCAGCAACTTGACAAATTTCCGCTTTTCTTCTGGCGTGCAACATTGCCCGATGTTCACAAATTGCGGATGTGCCTCAGAACCTATATTGACTGGTTCTGTCTCTGGGGATGAGTCAGGATCATCTCGTCTTTTCTTTTTCACAAAACGGTCATGCACATGACAGGCGCTCCGGAGAAAACCAGGCCCTTCGGAATTTTATTTCCTTTGGGCTGACATATGCCGTCGTTCTCCTTTATTTCGTGGTTTTGATTTGTTGATTGATTCGCGGCATGTTGAGGTGGATCCTTCAAAATACAACTCATCAAAATTTTCGATTTTTCTAGAAAGGCAATGAGGTGATAATCATCGTTGAATACACCCCAATCTTTGAGAGTTATGCAGCACGCTCGGGCGGAAAACCACTTGATGGTGTATTTGTTTGTTTTCAAACCGGGTGCGGGAGCATGAGAGATCTTTGAAACGGCCAATGAATCGGCCATATCATTACGAGCCCTTGGAATCGTTCCTATCGAAAAGGCATCAAATTCCTCAATGCTGTCCCATCTGCATTACGGTAGTGCCTGAGCCTTTCATTTTTCACTTGGTAAATCCTTTTGACCTGATTTACAACTAGCTCAGCATCGCCTTGAACTTTTAGATTTTTAATTCCTCTTTCCTTTGCAGCTTGCATACCGAGTAACAGAGCTTCATACTCAGCAGTATTGTTAGTGTTGAAAAACTGCAACTTGAAAGAAAGAGGAATTACCTCCTCTTCGGGAGATATCAGCACAACTCCAGCGCCGCATCCACTGGTTGCGCAGCTGCCATCGAATTGCAAGATCCAAATCTCATTACAATCCTTTTCTTGAACGAAAACGTCCTTTGTATCCGCCTCGGTAGATAAGAAGTAGTTCCCCAACCCCGATGATTCGAAAAGGATTTGGGCTTTGGGATCTTCGGAGCTAGTGACCAAGTACTTCTTTTGGGATTCCGGTTCTAAAGTTTGCATTACGCCTTTGATTTGAATTCTAGCTTTAGACTAGTCCATGTGAATTTCTCCACCAACTTCACGCAAAAGCTCCTTCTAGCAGAATTCCATAGGCTGCTTAGGAATGTCGGCGGCAAGGGGCGGTCATTTTACTCTTTTATCCGGGAAGGCTGCGCAAACGCAAATTGCGCGTCTTTGATTTGGCCAATCAATGGCACTTGCTTGGTCTCCAATGAGTAACATCTGCCGAAAGGTTTGGTAAGAGTGAGGCCCAAAGCATGGGCGACTTTCGCCGGCATGACGTTATCGGAAGCTCCGGAATCAATTATACAGTTGCTCAACTTATGGCCGTTGATTAGGAGAGAGAGATAGAAAGGTTCTATCTTGCCTGATGCGGATGTTGAAGCAACATTTATGTGGGATTCAGGGGGAGTGGAAAGGATTCCTTTTGGGGAAGCCTGATTAGATATAACAGCTTGACTTTGGATATACTTAGTCAATCTTACAAGCTGTTCGGGATTTGACTGAAGATACTCAGCTTCAGACATCTGGATCTTGGTCTTTTTTGCATGATCTATTATATCGAATGCGGCCAAGGGTTGCGTTGGTAAAGGAATGAGTCCTTCACTTCGCGATTGCGGAACAGGGTTACTGATCTTGATAGGAATATGAGGGGGCTGATTCGGAGGAGAGATGGGCGGAAAAGACTTCTTTGCAAAAGATTTAACAGGGAGTTGAGTAGGAAGAGGATTACCTCTTTTAACAATGGTTGGAGGTGCGTTTGATACGACCTTCTCCTTCTGCACATGGGCAGCAACTTCCGCTTCCTTTCCTTGCGAGCGGGTAAAAACAGCGTAGGATTGTCCGCTTGCATAGCCCTGAGTACTCTCTTCTTCATCAGATTCATCCTCATCAAATTCCATGTATCCAATAGTAGAGTCGCCAGTCGGTTCACCGACATCTTGATCATCTTCGCCTTGAGACGAAGGTTCTTCATAGTACTGCTCTTCCTCTTCAATTTCGGCCAAAGCATTGACCGGAGGAGCTTCAAGCGCCAACCGTGGAGCAGTTGCAGGTAGACGCGGTCTTTGTGAAACATTGTTAGGAACAAAATTCCTCCGCGGGACATCCCGGTACGAGGAACTGGGAGAGGCCTGGGCCAGCTGCTTCTTCAGTGCAAGCAAATCGTTCGCCATCTTTTGGAATCTTTGGAGTCGGACAAGTAGCGGGGGAGGGTCGAAGATTTGGACTTTGATGATTCCTTTTTCAACTCGCCAGATATTATCAAATTGTCTTCTATCCGGATGGCGGCGACTGAGCGAGAGCGAGTAGCTACTCGCTCTTGAAGGAGCAAGAAACTGACTTTTGAGCTCATGGCATTCACGAAGAAACACTTCTGATTCTCCGGTGTTGGAAGCATGGCAGTAGGGACACGGTTGATTAATGCATTGAACCGGGCGACAAAATCGCGCATGGTCTCATTGGCCTCTTTCTTCAGATGGGTGATTCGTGATAACAACGCAAATGCATCCTCTGAAGGCTTGTACCTGTCTTCAAAAGCCTCCCGCAAGGTGGCCCAACTGGTGATAGATCCAGCCGGCAAATGTTGAAACCATTCAGCTGCGGGCCCTTGTAGAGTTTCCAGAAAAAGGCGAACCGACACATCTTCGTGCGTCACATCCAAAATACTGCAAGACATGATGAATGCAGATATGTGGGAATCCGTGCTTTGATTTCCGCTCCCGTCGAATTTGGGAAAATTCTTTCGGTTTCCGTGAGGGAGCGCGTGAACTGGATGTGGCAGTGCGAGAGGACCCATAGCATTTCCCCATGGTACCGCCATTTGAAAGGCCGGAAAGAGAACACGGGCTGGAAGGGTGGTTCCACTGAGCAGCAAAGCGCTACAAAGGGACGTGGAGGCTCCTTGTGAAAACCGGCTCTTCCGTGGGGGTGAGGCGCTTCTAGTTGACCGATCAGCTGAACTTAGTGATGAAAAGCGCGTCGGTGCTACACTGAAATTGTGCCTTTGAAGCCGATCGAAAGTAGGATCGACTTCTCCACGAGCTCGCCTGCCACGCGTAAATGGCTCACCTGCCAGTGTACCTTCCAGATTTGTGACGCTGTGGTGCAGATTTAAAATTTATTTTTGGTTGTACTTGCTGATTTTCTGGTTTTTCTGTCAAAAACCAGCAGCAGGCACTTTTCTGAATATTTAAAAACTATCCTCTTGAAAAACCGATTGCGGTTAATGACAAATAACAACGAGGATAAGATGGCAGGGAAGAATAGCAAGCTGATTTTCGGATCTGATTTTTACTTTTTTAGAGGGTTTCAAACTTTTTAGAAAATCAAAAATCCGAGATCTATGGCAAAATACTTTGATTTTTATAAAAACTCAAATAACTAAAGATCTCAGAACTAGGCCCGATCTATGGATCTCAGAAGAAAATTTTCAATTTCGGGCACTTTTGCAAATTTTTGGATTTTCAACAAAAAGTTCAGATTTGCAAACTGGCAGCGATTTTATTATTTTTCTGATTTTATATTATACCACCACCATAGATCTGACAGATCTATCCGTTCCCCAGCGGAGTCGCCAAAAACTGTTGGTCCGAAAATCTATCGCGTGGACAGATCTATGGATAGCGAGCCAACGGTGTGCAGGGGCTTAGCCCCTCTTTGAGACAGCAAAGCGAAACTGGTTTATTGCTATTTCTACTAGCAGGAACCTATGCAAGTCTCACAGATTCTAGCCTTCGGGGTTGGGATCTCATCCCAGTAGAGTATTCCAGTCTGCGAAAAGAAAGGAATGAAAGAGGGAAAAGAGAAAGAACAGATCCGAAGGGAGAAAAGAAATGAATTCCAAAGCGAGAAAGGTCGGAAGATTTATGTTTTTAGTTTGGTAGTAAAGAGCCAATCCTACTTGCATAAATAAACAAAGCAATACTTGATAAACAAATGACGGAAAAGTAGATATGAATCAATGATTAAACACATATAGATCTAACGTAAGAAAGATCTAATGTATAACACAACTATTGAGCACAAAGTCTGAATAATTGTATTACTGTTCTTTTCTGTTACAAGAAAGCTCAAAGTCTTTCTCTCCTCACTTCTATTTCTATCTGAAAAATGTTCACCCTAATACAACAAGTATTCCAGGTATTTATAGAAGAGAGGAGAAGGAAAGCAAAAGGAACCAACCACTTACAAAATATCTAAAAAGTCAAAAGTTGACTTGGGCAAGTTTTGGAAGGCAACATCCCATGGTGCAACATGGATGAAGTCATCGTGTATGCCAACATGCTTTTAAATATCTTACAAAAATGATCAATGGATCCCGAGAAGAAACCACTCTTTAGTGTAAAAGGGCGCACTTTTCATCGTGTCAACGCTTTGGCGCACCGTTCAGCATGTCAACAGGAACTTATCAAGACCTTTGGAAATGGGCGCACTTATCGGCATGTCGTCGACAGGAACTTATCAGCGCCCTTTGGCGCACCATTTGTCGTGTCAACATGAACTTCCTTGCGCCCTGGCGCACCATTTGTCGTGTTAACATGAACTTCCTTGCGCCCTTTGGCGCACTCTTCAGCATGTCAACAAGAACTTATCAACGCTCTTTCTGAAAAGACTGAAAAATGGCTAAGTCCTTAAAACTTGATTTTCGGAAGATAATTTTGGGCTTCTTTGAACGTTGTCAAACTTCCTTGGGGCCAAAACAAAATTTTTGGGTATGGTTATCTGCAAATTGCCCTTGACAATTTTGCAGGATAACAGGTGTGAAATCCTCAAGGGAAGTAATGGATTCAACCCCTTGGGTCTTTAACATTTGGTGCCATCATTTATGTGCTACTCCATCCATGTATCTAGAGATGAGCATGAGGGCATCATCCTGACACATAGGATTACAACGAAAAATGTCTCAAATTCCTTCAACTAAGGCGTAGCAAATATTTTCGAAAGGAACTTGGATCCACTTCATATTGAATATTTCTCACCTTTGTCCATGCAAATTTGATTTCCCTTCACTGGCTAGGAGAATCACCGCTCGATAGCAGACTTTGAAGGGGATATTACAACCTAGATGTCCAATTAGAGGAGCTTGGGTGTTGGTCTTTCTAGTGGGAGGGTTCGATGGAATCTATTGGCGAATTAAGTCGTGCATGAGCCCTTATTGAATATAGTAAGATAATACCAAGGATATGCATAACCATAATAGATCTGCAACTCGCCAACCTATTTGTAACAACTATATCATTTTCTAGGTATTGTGTCTCACTTTCTCTCACTATCACATCACTCATATCATCACATCACTTCTTTCTTCAGGTTCCTAGGGTACACGCCACCTTTTGTACCTATCTCCCCACCTCTTAAACTCTAACTCATGCTCTAACCGGATTGTCACAGATCTAGAGGTTTGGGAACAACCTCTAACAATCCAGAATCATTCTTAAACTTTCCATTAATGAAATCCATATGTACAATTACCATGTCAACCAAATTCAAAAGGCATGAAAGGAGCCGAGTTATCCATGAGCCAAATTTTCCTGAAATTAAAGTCTGCCAAAGAAATCAAGTTCCATACATTATTTCAAGTGTGTCATTCATGAGCCTATTAGAAAGAAGAATCTTTGAGAAATTGCATCATTTTCATTTCTAAGGTAGCTAATCCATTTAGGTAAATCCTCTCGCAAGACAAAAAATGGTCAATTAATATGATAACCAATTCCTTGACTTGCCAGTTCATATTTGACCTGTTTCAGAAAGTACAAAACATATTATTGAATGCAATTCAGGAAATACAATCTTCCCTTTCAGCTCAAATTTCAAACACCACTCAGAAAAACATACATTTCATATAACAAGGATAACAGTATTGAGTATCTTCCTTTGAATCCTAAAAAATATTTGTATATGAATTACTTTTGGGTTTTCAGCTATATTTGCAAACTCTTTCAAACCTTTGGCTGTGTGATCTTTTCTCGAATGTGAAAATGACACATTCATATCAGTTACAATAGACATGAGAAATTATTGAGAAAACATATAAGCCAAGCAAAGATTCTATACATTAAGAATTCATTTTCCCAATGGGTCTGAATCAACTGGGAAAAAAGTAACACACTTTTGTCATGTGAAATGACCATAATTTCCTTTGTCCTTTGATTGCAACCTTCGATATGGTTGTCAAAATTGAATCACTTGAAAAGTTTTCAAACCTTTCGATTCAAAAAGGAAATCTCTCATTTCATGTAATAAAAATAGATTTAAAGATATAAATGGCAAGATTATACAATAAGTATTGGCACATTTTACTTAAAGTATGCAGTCTGAAAAGAAAGGATTTAAAAAAACATAAGATTTTATACAGAAAATGAGAAATAGGTTGAGCTGCATAAAACTAGATTTGAGCAGATCATCTACTACTAAATTAAATTCTGCTTTACTTTACTAGCACTTTATTTTGATATTTTTATGTTATATAAGACATTGAGTTGAGAAGATCTTGTACTACTAAACTAAATTCTGCTTTACTTTACTAGCAATTTGTTTCCATTTTTTTATGTTACATAAAACATTGAGTTGAGCAGAACTTGTACCACTAAATTAAAATCTGCTTTACTTTACCAGCAATTTGTTTCCATTTTTTAATTCTTACACTTACATTATTTTGGTATCTGTACTGAAAAATCAATTGTGTTGAAAGAGTGTTGTTGACAGAGGCATCCCGATCTTGGTTTGACTGTGTACTGTAAAATTTTGGAACTCCATTTCTATTGCACAAAATTGAATGCAACATTGTTGCTAAAACAAAGGCTGGGGTAGAATGATAACAGAAGATTAAAATTGTATGATTGTAGTTATACTGTTCAAAACATAGCTGGATACTTGAACCTATTCTGAGAATAAAACAGAATTGCTTCTGTACATGCACTGACATCATAAAAGCTTGTGCTAAATCATTAACATTTATAAGCATTAAGAAATAAATTCATAATACCATTTAATCAAGAATCATATTCTGATTCTAACATCTGAATTCGGGAAGTGTATGTCATGCGGTAGGAGCTAGTGGTGTAAGAAAGCTACGTGTATATACTCAACTACTGCAGATCTCCAAACTGAATAAATTTTGGAATTTAACCCAAAGAAGACGATGAATGGATCTGATAGTTATGCATCCATAAGATTTGAAATATATATTTCTTTTGAACCTTCTCTAGTGAATGTAATTTAACAATAGTTATGAGCTTACCGAGAGCCCACCAGTCAACAGAACTACTGTGACCTGTGCTTCTAATGATTTCCTGCAAAGTTACAAATATTTCTATAGGAGACATTCACGAAGAAAATTCACATATAATTGCATTGATATATAATTTGCATTCAAACAATATAACTAAAAATGAAATTTCTTTATCAACTTGAAGACGGATCAACACCTAACATAGGAGAATAATACAAGTATATATTTTTTTCACAATTGAAGAACTAGTATTCAAGTTGTTTCTTTAATTGATTTGTTTGTCCATTGACACTGAAAAGAAGCCTAGAAAGTTCTGTGAACTAGGTCCGAGAAAAGACTTAAATTAAGTTAGACACTCCTGATTATATTTAAATTATCGTCGAGGGTAGAATTGCCATATTGGTTGGGCGAGACCGAACAACAGATTACAAAGGAAAGAAATAAGCCAAAGGATATTATAGCCATTTGGGGGTGAGGAAATAATAACAGAAACTCAAACAAGTTTTTCATCAATTGCTTATATCCAACCTATTGCCTATGCCAAAGTTATTTGGAACTTAAAAAAATCAAATCAAATTAATATCAAACTGATATTGAATCATGAAATTTGATTTATGTTGACTAAATTGATATTTTGTCTATTGTCTTATAGTAGCTCTTGTTCTTATGTTTGTGCTGAGTTAATATTAGGCTTGTATTTAAAACCTGGAGATAAGTCAAATTAGATTTTTTTCCTCCTTCAATTATAAAAGCCATAAAAAAAAGACTTTCTATACCTTTGTATATTACCCTTGTGTGCTGAACATCATTTAATAAGGGGGTCATATTGTAATGTCCCCTTTTCTGAATTAGAAATACTTAATAATATTTTTAAGTTGAGCCTAGATAACTATCTACTATCTAGTTCTCTATATGCAGATGGACCTCCCCTTTCCCATATAGAGAGTTGATAGGGGATCCTCCCCCTCTATGGGCAACTTAATAATATAACACGTATTTTTAAATACTAAAGTAGAACGAGGACCCTTAGCCTATTTTCATTAGTTTTAGTCGGCTAAAAGGGGGAAGGAAGTAAATTAAGAATTTAATTTTAAGTGCTAAAGAAATTTTAATTATTGGCACTTTGATTAAATTATTAGTAAGTGGGAAGAATAAATGTTAAAATGGAAATAAAGTGTCCCACATGGAGCACTCCACAAGGAAAAGAAAGAAAATGCTATAAAGGCAAATGTTGGGGTTCATTATAAGGATCATTTAGTGAATTTGATACTGTGGGAAATTGGAGCATTGAGCTCTCATTTTCAGCCTTTGAGGATGAAACCCTTCATTGGATCCTATTGAGGATGAAAACCCTCAATAATCACAACACTTGGGGATGAAAACCCTCATTTGTTGCATTGGTGGCTTCATCCGGAGTCACAAGTGAGCTTCATATTTAGAATTTTAGAACATAAAGAGTTTTCATCCATGCTAGGGCACAAATTCCAGCTAGGGAATGCTTTTATGGCTGCCACACTCATTTCCAACTTGGGCAACCCATTTGAAGATTTCGGGATCACTTTTCAATGGGTTTCTGTGGTTGGAAAAATCTGAACTTAATTTTGTTTGATAGCTGCCATTTTTGTGGTCATTTTGAGCTATCATTTGCATTGTATCTCCAAGTATTTATGAAGATATAAATTTTTGAAGTTTCAGCTTTTTTGGACAATAATTAATTCCAACAGTCTATATTTTGTTGTTGAAGCATTTATTTTGCATTATTTCATCAAGGGTTTCAAGTTGATATATTTTTGAAGATTTGTGTGTAGGAAATACTAAAATCTGAATTTTACCTAGGTCACTTAGGGTTTTGGGGACCTAAAATAGTTTTCCGCCCTAAGTTTTGCATAAAATTAGATTGTTGTCGTAAAATTCCAGGTTTATACATATGGCTCTCATAAATTCCAGCAATGTTCCATTAGGATTTTGGGAAAAATACAAATTCTTCAAATTTTATCCCGAAAGGGACATTACACATATTTTTCCTCATGGATGGTAGGGGATACCTATGAGGCAATTTGTATCACCCTTGTACTATTTAACAAGTGACATTATTTGGTTGTTGGAGATCAACTTTTTCGCATCCTGCGTAGGGCTAAAGAGGTATTGTTAACTTGAGATATGTGCAATGCATCTAGTAACATGATTCCTACGATTGACATGGAAGACCCAATTTGAATTGAGATGGGTAACTTGTCTAGTTTCACCTAAACTCGGTACATATGGGTTAACTAGAAGATAAAATTGCCAAGTTTGTTAGATACGGAGGTCCATTGGAATGATCTAGTTAGAAAGAGTAGGGTGCCTACCATTCACAGTCTTATGGCCATCACC
This sequence comes from Taxus wallichiana var. yunnanensis, assembly GCA_018340775.1. NCBI lineage: Eukaryota > Viridiplantae > Streptophyta > Pinopsida > Cupressales > Taxaceae > Taxus > Taxus wallichiana. The sequence goes on from CM031234.1 coordinate 628,176,085, forward strand.
TTCCTCTTTATGAATTTTAGATTTCCTCTTTCAGTTCATTGTTGTCACGGGATGCTATAAATAGGTGATAACTCGATATACAAATTGACTCTCTTTCACCTTCCATATCAGTTTTGTATCTGTAATGTCCCTTTTGGGGGACCTTAGGAAATGGCAAAAAGCTCCCAAATCAGATTTAGAACACTGTTGTTTTAACCCTGCAAAAACAGATCTCAAACCCTTCCTAGGGCAGCGACCTTCCTAGGGAAGAACAACCCTTCGAAAAGGAGATAAACCTTGCAAAGAATACTTCCAACTTGTGCCAAAATTAATAGGAAACCCTCATCAATCAATTGTAGTTATTAGAACTCATATTTGCATGTGAAATTAATTAATTATGAAACCCTAACCAGCGAACATTCCCGAGCATGCAAAAAATAGTAGAACATCACCAAAAATCACCAAACTTGAGATATTGGCTTCATAAAATATGAAGAATAAGACAATGAATTCAGATTTTCTAAATTGTCACCATACATACCAAATTACCACATCAACCTAGGTCGCTCCACTTGAAATACAATATATTTTGCACCAAGAAAGAGACAACGATTACAAGAGAAACATACTTAATTCTTTTTCTAACCAGTTTGCATATCAAAAACCTTATGAAGGGTTTTTCGTCCTTCACAAGTTTCCCCAACCAAGAGTTTTTGTCGTTGGAGGAGATCCTAAACCCGGGGGGTTTCATCCTTGAGAGATAGTAAAAGGGCTACACTAGCCACTTCCACCAAAATAAGAATAATCACCAAACATAATTCATTAATGCCCAAGTGGCCTCCTTATATAGGCAAAAGGAGTGCTTAAAGCAATCATTACATCATGGCCGACCCCTTAAGTAATTGCATTTTAAATATTAAAAGGTTATTGGAGCTTACATGCTCACAATACCATTAATACTAAACTACTTAAATTCCTCTATTAGAGCAAAAAGGCTTCCAATAGGATAAATGATAATAAATGAAAATGACTATCTAATCAATAATAAAAATATAATCCAGATTTCCCCTTGCTTTTCTCCTTAGACCCACGGGGAAAGAATGGGTTAAGGTCTTCAGAATTTAGCCTCCAAAAAGGGACATGACAGTCCCCCTTCCCAAGATTGCTTGTCCTCAAGCAATGATGAACTCTGCTGCTCCAAATCCTTGACTCCTTGTGAGGATCCTTCTTGTGTTTCTCCTTGATTCCCATGAAGAGCTGGTTTCCATGATAAGGTATCAGCTGATGCAATGTTTTTCCGTCAACTGCTGCAATGTTTTTCCGCTTGACATATTTGATGTCAAAACCAAAAGCTTGTATTTTGTTGACCCGTCAACAAGATATGGCCTAAATTTGACCAAGGCATGCATAATGGCCATCATCTTCTTATCATAAATGTGAAGATTCAACTCATATTTCTTGAGTTCTTTGTTTTCTAATGCAATAAGACGCTGATTTTGCATTAGAACAACCCCTATTCCTTCACCGGATGCATCAAATTCCACCATAAATGGAAAAGAAGAATTAGGTACAACAAGCACTTGACATGAGTACATTACCTTCTTGAGTTTATCAATTGTTTCTTGCACTAGACGTGACCAGCTGAGTGCCCCTTTCTTAGTTAAACTAGTTAGAGGGGCAGGAAGATGTGGAAATCCCTTCTTTGACACAAGGGACCTTCTAAGTTGTGAAATGTAGACAGGAGGAGGCCAACCAAGTATGGCATGTATCCTTTGTTTCTCCACGTGTACCCCTTGAGACTCTATGGTATATCCTTAGTACAAAATTTTTCTCAAACCAAATCCACATTTGAATTTCTTTGCAAGGACTGCTTTCCTAAAACACCCATCATTATGTTAAGGTGTTGTAGAAGCTTCACCCATGTTTTGCTATATCTCAAGATATCATCAAAGGAAACAAGTACAAACTCCTTTAAGTACTTATAGGATATGAGGTCCATACATGACTGAAAAATGGTAGAAACTAAAAAGTGCTCTACAAGGACGGCGAAAATGCAATCAGCTGTTATATTCACTCTAAAATGTGTAGAAATGGTTCAATCTTCCCTTGCACATGTATGGAACTGATTGCTCCCATGACTATGTTTCATTATTTCTTCAGTCCTTATCCTTGTTCTTAGTTTTAGGATGACAAAGGCTGTAAACCACCATGCAGCAGCTGAAATCTTCTTTTCCATTGCCCAAGAGGGAAGATGCATTTTTCTTGTATCACGACCTATCTTTGCCACTTCAAAAGGCATGTAGTAGAAACCAAAATTGTTGAGGATTGCAATCCAACAATGTGTAACAGCCCTTTTATCAAAATATTGGAGCAACAATCTCCCTATTCCCCATGCATCAATCTTGCGGATGTCTTTTTCATTATGCAAGCCACTTTGATCCCATACTTTCTTTTCAAAAACATATGTATCAGCTAGTTCATAGACAATATGGAAAAAGAAAGTTGTTACCTTTTTCAGTAAGCCATAGGTCTTGCCAAGAAGACAACTTCTCATCATTTCATTCCTATTCCATGTGCATGAGACATCCTTTACCTTGATCCTCTTAGAATTATTTGAGCTTCCCATGATAAGGTTTGATTCCACCTTTGTTCCCAAACATACAAGGATGAGATTACCAACAATACTGATTTTAAAATCAGACCTCCTTTTTCCAGAATTTACAACAGCACCTATGCGGAAACAATATTGGGGTTGAACCCAATCATCCATCTCCTTATTCTTTTGAATATGTTGATCACGAAGACATGGACATGGAAGCGACATGGGAAAGAGTAATGAAACTGAAAGGTGGCCATTATTTCTAACTTGTTGTGCATAACTACAACATACCTGATTTGACACACTGCTAGGTAAGGAATTTGGAATACCTTCGTACCCAGAGCTGCCCGTGAATTTCATAGGACTCGGAAATTCTGAGTTACAATCAACACTCTTCCTTGGCCTGGTTTCCTTTCCGGATGGGATCTTTCCTTTCCACAATTTTCGGTGATTGTCTTGGATAACTTCCGGCTTCTTGTTAGGGCTGTGGTTTCCATCAAATGAATTCCCATTGATTGCTGTTATGGACAGTCTAGCCACCCTCTCTTATCCTTTATGGAGAGTTTCTTCCAATCTTCTTGACCATAAAAGACTTGTTGAGGCACCGTCAATGCAAACATCATTGTGACCCCAATTTCTTCCCCAAACACAAGTATATAAGATGGATTACAAACCAAATGGAAAGAGGAAGTAGTTACCTTTGCATGCATACTGTTGGCCTTGGGAAGAAGGTTACCCCTTATCAACCCCATTTCAGTCCTTGAGCCTAAAGCGACTTTTGTCTTGATGCATGCATGACTTGGAAGTTGCTTGAATGGGTGCACTACCTCCATACCTTGTTCATGTGTGTTTGGAATGTCTTCATAGCTTTTACCAAGGTCTAATCCATCATCATTATTCTCTTTAGGGACTGCTGTTCTAAACAGACCAGCAAGCTTATTGTCATCATGTCTATTTGGAAAATGGTTTCCAACCATCCCTTTCTCTTCCCCTTCTTGCTCCCCATTCTTCTTTTCAACCCTGGATTCATCACATGTTGAAACATTATCAACATTAACTAAACAATGATCAAAAATTACTTCATGGTGTTGACCCTCCGGAATAATAGGAGTAAGGACCAATTCTCTCTTTCATGGTTCCATTTCCTTCAAGACGCAGATCCATTGCATGTTGCACCTCTCCTTTTGGCGCTAGGGTTCCTTGTCGGTAATGTTTTTCTTTCATCCTTAATTTGACAAAATCTGTGAGAGACATTGCCTCCCGAAACTCCTCCGACATTTCTTGGTAATCTTCCAACAATGTGATGTAGCCATGAGCTTTTCTAGGGCTCCCTTATGGAGCGATTTCCTTCTTAGCCACAAATTGGGGTTTGTAGGGCCTTGCAAAGGGGATTTTCTCGTTCTTTGATTCCCGGGGATTGTAGGAAGACTCTTCCTTTTTGGCCGAACCACCACCTTGCAAATTTTGGATGGCTAGGGTAAGTTGACTCAAAGCCTCCATCATTCTTGCTTGGTTTTTCATGATCCTCTCCAAATTTTCCATGCTTCACAGGATGGGAGGAAAGAGCTCTGATACCACTATAATGTCCCTTTTTGAGGACCTTAAGAAATGGGAAAAAGCTCCCAAATCAGATTTAGAACACTTTGTTGTTTTAACCCTACAAAAATAGACCTCAAACCCTTCCAATGAGCTATAAACTTCCAAGGGAAGAACAACCCTTCGAAAAGGAGATAAACCTTGCAAATAATACTTCCAACTTGTGCCAAAATTAATAGGAAACCCTCATCAATCAATTTTAAAAGTGTTAGAACTCAGATTTGCATGTGAAATTAATTAATTATGAAACCCTAACCAGCGAACATTCCCGAGCATGCAAAAATAGTAGAACATCACCAAAAATCACTAAACTCGAGATATTGGCTTAATAAAATATGGAGAATAAGATGATGAATTCAGATTTTTCAAATTGTCACCGTACATACCAAATTACCACATCAACCTAGGTAGCTCCATTTGTAATAAAATATATTTTAAAAACAAAGAGACAACAATTGCAAGAGAAAGATAATTATTTTTCCAACCACTTGCATATAAAAAACCTTATGAAGGGTTTTCGTCCTTCACAAATTTCCCCAACCAAGGGTTTTGTCCTTGGAGGAGATCCTCAACCCAGGGGTTTCGTCCTTGAGAGAGAGAGAGTAAAAGGGCTACACTAGCCACTTCGCCAAAATAAGAATAATCACCAAAACATAATTTATTAAATGCCCAAGCGACCTCCTTAAATGGGCATAATGAGTGTTTAAAACAATCATTACATCATGGCCGACCCCTTAAGTAATTGCATTTTAAATATTAAAAAGGTTATTAGAGCCTACATGCTCACAATACCATTAATACTAAACTACTTAAATTCCTCTATTGGAGCAAAAAAGGTTTCTAATAAGACAAATGATAATAAATGAAAATGACTATCTAATCAATAATAAAAATATAATCTACTAGATTTTCTCCTTGCTTTAATCCTTAGATCCATGGGGAAAGAATGGGTTAAGGTCTTGATTTAGCCTTCAAATCACGGGACATGACAAAGTATCTTTCTTCCTCACGAAGGGTAATCCATTCCTTGTATTGAGGAAGGTTTGTTGGGGAATCATTAGGTTTTTGGTTGGAGTGTAATGTCCCTTTCTAGGGCTGAACTACACAAACAAGGAATCCACACAAACCCCAAGTGAAGTAAACTCAGATTTTTATACCAGAAAATTGAAAATAAACCAACAATGTACAATAGTCTGATTTTTATGGACAACAACTTGCAAAGAGTAGTATTTCAACCCAAAATCACCATAGAAATCATCTACAACATAAACAAACACTTTAGCAATATTCTAGGGAAATTTCCACCATGAAACTCAACCAAAAAGCTAGTTGGAATTTAAATAATGAACAACACAAGTACAACTAATAGAAGTGGTAGGAAACGAGGTCTCCAAACACCAACAATTATTATCTCAGACATACAATATATCAACCTTATAAAATATGAGAAGTCCAATTATCAAATTGGTATGTTAAATCGTGCCCTAGAAGACACCCAATCACACTCTTATACAAGTTTGTAATATCCCCTTTCGGGATATTTTTTGAATCTACAAAAAGTAACTAACCAAATCAATCCTAGAAGATTAGATCTTCTTAGTTTGACCTCAAATAACCCAATGTGGCAATAATACAACCCAAAATGGGGTTGGAATATGCTAAAATGGTGGGTTAGATGGGAAAACTAATTAAAATGCTAATATCATCCAGATTTGATTTTTAACAGCAGTTAATTAATTAAATAAACACCAGAACAATTGAAAACTTACAAAATTAATATCTTGCTCCAAACTCAATATTTTTCCACCAAATAAAATGCAAACTATTCTATAATTCAAGGCCTTTCCAATGAACTATGATTCTGAATTTTTAGATCACTGAAACCCCTTCAAATCAGCCCCCAAAATCAGAAACCCAGTCACTAGGGTTAGGATAAAATATATAAATTACTTCCAGCTCTTAAAACCCTTCAAAAACCCTCAAACAATCAGCCCATTCATCTGAAATAATTAATAATTTGCAGCAGCATGTAGATCTATCATAAACACCTCAAAATATGATGGAATAAACACCAAACCTAGTCGATTTGCCCTAGATAATTTGCAGCAGTGAATAAGCACCCATTAACCTTCAAAATATCAATCCCACACTTGGAAAAATAGGCCAAAACAAATCAAATTGTAAACATTTCTTATTGACCCTTGTAACATGCCATAACAACACCCAAACCAAGTCACCATAGCTGGAATAAATGCAGATTCAAATCAGATTTAATAATTACTTGTAATGTTCCCTTCTAGGGCAAGTTAGGAATTAACACAAATCTGATCACATGCTACTTGGAAAATAAATAATTTCAAACCCCAACTACTGCAATTTTCTAAAATTTATATCTCGTGTCTAGAGAAGTCCAAATGAGCTAAAATTTTGGATATTGGACCACAAAAATGTGAAGAATAATATGCAAAAACCAGATTTTGTACAGCCAACACGAAACCCTAATTTTGACCTAAAAAGTAGGTCGCCCAACACATTTAGGGCACCAAATCTACTCCAAAAATTATGAAATCACCTTCTCCTTATTTCTCTTAATTTCTACAATCACATGTAATATTAAATTGACCCCAAACTGTAGATCTGAATTTTATAACAACAGTTAATCAATAACAATGCTCTCGGGATAGCTTGAAACTTGGAAAATTCATAACTCCTTCAATAATTAAGAGTTTTTTTATGAAACAAGATGCCAAATAAACTAGAAATTTAGGGCTTTCTATTGCATTAAGGATCTGAATTTTTGAGCAATAAAACCTAGCCAAAACAGCCCCATAAAATTGATTTCAAGTCACTAGGGTTAGAGGAAATTAATTAAATAATTTCCAGCTCTCTCCTAGCCTCCAAAGACACCAAAAATTAGCTCTTCTCTTAAATAATCAATGACATATAGCAGATTTGCAGATCTAGCAATTATGGCATTCAAACATGAACAAATCATCACCAAACCAAGTCGATTATGGCTAAAATAATTCCAATAATAACAATCAAAACACCATTAAACCCTTCACAATATTTAAGAACATGCAGATTTTGTATCCAAATAAATGCACCAACACCAACACAAGAGATCCCAATGGAGAGAATAGTAAAATCTTCAATATCTTCAACAATGGTTTCCAAATGAGAGAGCAAAATGCAAGAATTAGGGCATTTATCCCAATACTCCAAGCATGGAGTGAAATCAAATGATCATTCAACATGCCCTTCTAAGGAAATGCGACCTCCCTTTTATAGAACTAAGGGTGCAATATCCAATAAAGATCGACCTTTCCCTTTTGGAGGGAAAACATAAACTCTCATTAAAAATATTTAATACTAAGACTATGTGCACTTTATTTATTTTTTAATTAAATAAATAAAAGTAACTAACTTATGTGCACATTAAACTAACTACAAAGACTCCCACTTGTAGCGCTAGGCATGCCAAGGGGTTACTGACGAAAATGAAATAAAAACATTAATAATGTCTCGAAAAAAGGGGACATTACATTACTTCAAAGACACCCCAAATATGCCTAAAACAACCACCCAAGCAAGTCGCTATGGCTGGAATAATTGCAGCATTAAAGGCAGATCATAAAACACTATAAAACTCTCCAAAGATCATCAATAAAATGCAGATTTCCTTCTCAAATAATGGCGCTAATCATGGAATGAATATATCAAATAACATTCACTCAATGAAAGCTTAGAAGGTCTCACACTCTCCACAATAATGGTGGTGTTTAAGAACACCTTTGTTTGTGATCACATATGGGCATACATCCCTCTTCAAGCATGAAGATATTTTTGATAAAATTCTCAACATGCCCCCAAGGGGTCGCCATTTCTTCTTATATAGCTTTAGCATTTGAAATCTTCAAGTTTCCCTCCTTCCTTTGGTGCATTTTCTCATGTAGAAAGGTCACTTTAATATGGGTATCTTTTCTTGAAAAGTCAAACTCCAAAACATATATTAATTTCCTCTTTTAATATTTTTAAAAATAAAACATGAGAGGAGAATTAATTATTTAATTTTAAAATAAAAGGAGTAATGACACTTCTCCCTTTTTTTACCTTTTAATCCATGGGACGAGTGGATTAAGGGTTTTCCCATATTTTAAAATAATTAATGTCCCAAAAGGGAACATTACAAAGTCACTCCCAGGAGAAGGGCTCCAAACAATGCCAAAACCCTTGATATGTCTTCTTCTTGATGCCCTAGCTGCAAACCAACAAGATAGTCTTCAAAGAATGTCTTCAACACCACCAAATTGGAGGGTTTCCATCCTCCAATCTTCAACAAGGTTTCTGTCTCCCTTGCTTGCCACACTAATGGATTGTCGCCCTTTAGTGGAATTGGATTAGAGCACCGCTCTAGAACCAAAGTAGATAAAAGTATATATGCCAAAAAGATGCACAAATAGAGCCTATGTGACCCCTTTTATAGCTTAGTGGTGGCACCAAAAGCCTTAGAGGAGAATTCCCCCAAGACCGACCTCTTTAAAAGCTTGTCTTAATTTCTAATTTCACTTTTGGGAGCTCTCCAACCCAGCCGACCTGCCTTAGAGGGGAAAACACAAAATAAAAGCTTAAATGTGAATAAAGAAAACTGAAATTCCCCTTGTTCAACTTCTTCTTGCCCACGGAAAGGAAGATGAGCAAGAAGCCTTCAATTTATATTATTTTGAAAAGGGGAATTACATCCTCCCTTCCCAAATTTGTTTTCCTCAAGCAAAATGCAAGCTCATGGATCCCAAGTCAATTTGAGTGGCTCCTTCTTTGATGCACTGCGCACAGAAGAAAAATCATTAGAGAAAAAATGTGTTCCCTTCCTCATCCACTCATGCTTTATGAGATATAATGGCCAACGTTTCTTCTTTGCTTCGCTAAGGCCTTCCAACCATTTAATTGATGGATTCCCAATACTTTAGTGATATTGTCCCAAAAAATGCGCACCATTGAATCCAAACGACGTAGGAACTATTATGATTTGTAAACAACATTTTACTTTGAACAGTTCTTTTTAGAATGAAAATATACCTTAATGTGTTAGAAGATGTGAACAAAGAAAAATTGAATGCAAAACTGGAATGCACACTTGAAAGGATGTGTTTCCATCATCTTATTATGTTGGGAGTATTTACAATGTATTTGAATCAGTTGAGATAAGTTAGAGAATTACCAACTACAATGTGTGTATAAATATATTCAATACCCCCTTAATGACTAAACTAGAAACAACTCCAAGTTTGTCCCGAAATTTTACAAACAAGATAGGACCAAGAGGTTTAGTCATTAGATCTGTAGGCTGCTCCTTAGAAGGACATAAATGAAGAGAGATATCACTAGAATCAACCAATTGTCGAATATAGTGATGATGAATCTCAATGTGTTTGGTGTGGGCATGATATACCGATTCTTTACCATCTTCAATACACCTTGATTGTCACAAAAATAGAAAGTGGAGTAGGTGTAGCTTGGGAAAGTTGAAGATCAATCAAAATCTAACATAGCCAAACTGCTTCACAACTGGCATTGACAACTACTTTGTATTTTTCTTAGTTCCGGAAGATATACTTACGGTGGGTTGAAACTTACTCGTCATGAAACAACCTTTGAACCAAATGAAAAAATGTTCCCGAGTGGTAGACCTCCGAGTATCCAATGATCTTCCCAATCAAACTCTATACAACCGATCAATCTGAAATCGGTGACTCATTGATATAGAATGCCAATGTCAAGAGTTCCTTTGTCATATCTTAGAACTCGTTTTGTTGTTGCCCAATTAATGATATTTGGTTTAGACAAAAACCAAGAAAGGTTCTTAACAACAAAATGTAAGTTTGGTCGCTAAGGTGTATTAGGACGTCCGCCATAGTTTGTAGAGTGATTTATCGAACGGTGATGAATCATCATGAACTCATAATTTCTGCCCAACCTCCATAGGTGTAGAAGAATTAGATGTAGGCATTAGAAACTTCGAAAAAAATTGTAGCATATTTGACCTAGGCTATGAAAAACATATGGTCATGTTGCCAAAATTGTGCACTAAGGCAATATTGTAGGAGGCCTAAATCAGTCATGTCAAAAGCAACACATAAATTTGATTTTACTCTTTGAATAGTAGTGGCCCCACTTCTGTAATGAATATAGCATGAACATAAACAATAAGAATCACAATGTCATCACTATCACTTTTGACATACGGTTTATAGCTTTGGATCACAAAGGCTCCTTCTGAATCTAGAATCTTGTAGATGTTGATCTATTTTGATATACCATGCTTGAGGAGTTCATTCAAATCCATACAAGAGACTTAATCATCCTACATAGTAGTTTTCAAAACCACGTGCCTAAAAACCTTCAAGTTGTGCCATATAGACTTCTTCCCCAAAATCTTCGTTCGAAGCCACTCTTTACATCAATTTGAAAAGCCTTCCATCCAAATTGAGTTGCGATTGATAGAAGAAACAAAAACGAAACCATGCTTGCAGATAGGAGGAAAAGTCTCCTCATAATCTATTCCTTCTTGTTGCGAGAAGTCTTTTGAAATAAGACGAACTTTGTATTTATCCAAAGATATATCACTACTTGTGCAAAGGCATACAACTCTTTGTGATATAATATCGCCACTATATTGCTACTTGTGTAATGACATGCAACTCCTTGTGATAGGTGGAGTACCTCAACATTATTATTGAAGGACTATGAAAAGAAAGCAAGAAATTATATTAATGTCCACAAATGAACAAAAGTAGGTCAATGGGACTAAAGGATACAACCATTAGCAATATAAAGTTCTAGGAAGAGAGAATCCTAGTAACGAACGAAATTGTAATGTCCCCGAAATGAGAGATAATGAGAATTGCATTCATATTTCTTCTAGTTTCCATTATGTCTTTGTTTGGGTCAATATTGGCTCAATGGATGATGAATTCTACTTGATGTAATAGCGTAAAAGTATTTTTAAATACTTTTATGGCGAGTTGGGCATGAAGGCCTCTTAATTGATTTGAAAATGGTGGAAGGACTTCTAATCTTTATGGGTCGGCCTTGGTTGGAGAGCCTACATAGAGGTTAATGAAGAAATAGAATTACTTGAAGATCAACCGATGTATTGGGCTACTAATTACATGTTGGCGCCACTTCAGGATATATAAAAGACATGAAGGTTCATTTGAAAAGGTTATGCATATTTATTCTAAAGATTGATATCTTGAGTTTGTGCACAGTGTGCCCTACTCTCCACTAAAGACGAAACCTTTAGTGTGGCTCAACTTTGGGGACGAAAACCTCCATTGTTGGAAGATTGAGGAATGAAACTCTTCAAGCTTGAGGGGAATCCCATATAGGGGTTTCCAAAGTGCCTCAAAGTGGTTTATTGCTTGTTCCCCCTTCTTACCCTAGGCGACTTGTATGGGTGGAGGGTTTTGTTGGCTAGATTTTATGCATAGCTTAAAACCTACATAGTCATGAGATAAATCTCCCTCATTTAACGATGAGAGTCCTGTGTAAGATGTTTATCAATTTGGTAAGGGTGAATCCTAATAACTATTTCCAGGGGTTTTACTTTAATTCCCACAGCTCGTGAACCACAACTAAGAAATTTTGCAACAAGTAAGTAGCTGTGTTGAGGATTATTTGCGAAGGGGAAAAACAAACGTAGGGAAAGAAAAAAAAGAAGATGTACTAAATCAATCAATAGTTATCAGAGTTGGTCTCATCCACACAAATTAAATAAACAAATAAAATTCACAACATTCAGCAGTAAGGAAAAAGAATAGATTCTAACCTAGATCTGAGATAACACAAAGTTTATCTAAAACCTTAAATAGAAGTGATCAACAAAGCACCCTAGAACCAAAGTTATCTGGAAAATCCACCTTTTATTCAATCCCAAGCGTTCACAACAATCACACTAAGGGTTCTAGCACAAAGTCTGAAAATTCAAGAATGCTCTAATTACAAAAGCTCTTGCTAAAGAAAATGAAATATCCTTTTTCCGGAATTATTTATATTCAAGATTTCCAACCAAATTTTCACAAATAACAATCTGATTTTTATGACAACAGTATATAGAAAAATATGACAACAAAGAACAGTTATGGCAGCAAGGTATAAAATCAGAAAATAACCAATATCTTCACTTTTATTGCAATTAAACTAACATGCAACAACATGCAAGTAACATGCATCAACATGCAATGACATGCAAGTAACATGCATCAACATGCAATGACACGCATCAACATGCAATAACACGAAGTTTCCACTAATAACGTAGATGATCTCTCTTACTGAATATGGTTGTCTTCTCTTTATGGACTTGAAACCGGATCAACATGCCTCTGGCCCCGACAACTTGATCTCAAATAAATTCTACAATAGCAAACTAGGGAGGATCTTTCACCACCAAAGAGTGCTCTGCTAGCTAGGTGTGGATCTTTCACCACCGAAGCTAGGGTTCCTGTGGGATCTTACTCCACAAGCAAAGAAAGTGCAAACAACAATTGCTCCAATATCAAAATAGGCGAGTGTATGAATGAATGCCTATTCTCCCCCAAGCGCTTCCTTTTATAACTTTTCATTGCAACAAAAGGCCCAAAAGAACCCTAATCACCCCTTTGGGTCTTTTCTTTAATTAATTAAAATAACTTAAGTCACTTTATTCCCCACATGCCAAAAGTGCACTTAAGTCACCCCAACGAAGAATTAGAACATAAAGTACCATATATTCACCCATTACTTAAGTCATCGACTAAATATAACATAAAGTACCTTAGGGGAGCATCTCACAACCTTAATTTACTTAAGTCACCTCAAAGTATGTGTCTAACATCGAAACATAACCTATAAGTGAAATGAAGGTGCAAACCATACCCAATAACCATCAATGTCACTAGCCCTTGGGCATGACCAATGCTAAGACAAATGAAAGGCCTCCTGAGCCACCGGCTCGGAATGGGGATATTACGAAGAAGTTCTGATAATACAAGTTGTGATCCTTTAACCCGTAGGCTCTTCCTCTATTTATAGTGCATAGAGGAAAATACAAATAGGTAACTTTCAATGAACTCCCGCATGTGGAAGCTCTAAAGGAAACAACTGGCAATCTATCTCCTGGAGTTCCTCTTTGCATGACATGCATCTGAAGACTAAATCAATACCCTGCATGTCTGCCACCTATTCCCAAGTAATTGACTTTTTCTAGTAACTCGAAGTAATGGCTTTCAAACCAATTACCTAAGTTTTACAATTTAATTGATTACTCAATTGCTTTGTCGGAGAAAATAAGAGAAATAAGAAGAAAGAAAAGAAGTTATTCCAACTGCAACACTCTCCATTTTGTTCTTCTTCCATACTCTGCATCTGATCCAACTGTATTGCACTTCTGCCTCATGAATGATCTGAATGATATCTCTGCCTTGAATCTGAGATGCTTTTTCTTCTCCCATATGTTGTTGAATCCTTCCCTTTGATTCTCACCAAACTGGATCTGGAAGCAACTGACTGTGATTTGCTTGTGGGTGTTGCCTCTGACCTATCTTCTCCTCTTATCCTTGAAGCTTTTGCAGTTCTTCTCAAGTATGTGCACCAGTGAAATGTTTTCCGTAAACAATTCAGACAAAACTCACCACCTTTTTATTTTTAATTGCATATGAGCAATTTTGAATTCGAAAATCACTCCGGGTGAAAGCAAATAGAAGTAGGCTTGATGTGAGCTCAACTGGGAGATTGGAAATAACATGCATGGGCTTTTAGAGGGAATAACTGGGAGACTTTGCATGCATTTTCATGGGATGCGTGGAATATGGAAAAGTTAGCTTGAGTGGTGATCCAATTTTGGCATGGATTTTGCAAAGAGAGGGCAACTTTTAACTTAGCAGACAAGCCCCCTAAGAACCACGACTTGCTTCCAAACGTGTTGCTTCTAACCTTTCAAAAATTGCGTTTAAAATCCAAGGAGACTCTTTGTTGGAAATCCACGACTTGGTAGAAGACTGGGCTGCTAGGAACCACATAATTCACTTAAGTGATTTGCTTTTTATTTAAAACAATTGTGTGGATTCCAAGGGAGGAGGATTATGTGGATCTAGAAGGGAGAGGATGCTTTGCAAAAGGAAGACAAGACACCGGACATCCACACAATTCACTTAAGTGATTTACTTTTTATTTAAAATAATTGTGTGGATTCTAAGGGAGAGGATGCTTTGCAAAAGGAAGACAAGACACCGGACATCCACACAATTCACTTAAGTGATTTACTTTTTATTTAAAACAATTGTGTGGATTCCAAGGGAGGAGGATTGTGTGGATATAGAAGGGAGAGGATGCTTTGCAAAAGGAAGACAAGACACCCGACATCCACACAATTCACTTAAGTGATTTTCTTCTTCCAACTTGCACGTGAAAAATAGAAGACTCTGCTGCTAGAAACCACGATTTGGTTAAGTGAAATTGCCCCTTTAAAATATGGCATGGATTTCCAGAGTGAAGGCTGCTTGAAACAAGAAGACAAAGGCATGAAAAACCACGACTTGCATAAAAACTTCATCTTTGGATAATTGCATGGAAGTTTAATGATGAGGGCAGCTTTGAAAAACCATGTTTTGGCTCTAGATTGTATTTCTTTCCATTTTTGGATTTTCGGTGAAGAAAACACAAGTACAAAATAAAATTTTCCATTTTTGGAAAGGGTCCAGGAAGATGTAGCAACAAAAACTTGCAAGTGCCATAACTTTCACTCCGTGGCTCTGTTTTAGGTGTCGTTTTTTCTAAAAGTGCATATGTAATGTCCCATTTTTCGAGACATTATTAATATTTATTTTTCATTTGCATTGTAACCCCTTGGCATGCCTAGTGCTACAAGTGGGAGTCTTTTTAGTTAGTTTAATGTGCACATAGGTTAGTTACTTTTATTTATTTAATTAAAAATAAATAAAGTGCACATAGTCTTAGTATTAAATATTTTAATGAGAGTTTATGTTTTCCCTCCAAAAGGGAAAGGGAGGTCTTTATTGGATATTGCACCCCTTAGTTCTATAAAAGGGAGGTCGCATTTCCTTAGAGGGCATGTTGAATGATCATTTGATTTCACTCCATGCTTGGAGTATTGGGATGTATTCCCTAGTTCTTGCATTTTGCTCTCTCATTTGGAAACCATTGTTGAAGATATTGAAGATTTTATTGTTCTCTCCATTAGGATCTCTTGTGTTGGTGTTGGCATGCATTTATTTGGATAAAAATCTGCATGTTCTTGAATATTGTGAAGGGTTTTATGGTGCTTTTATTGCTGTTGTTATTATTGGAATTATTTTAGCCATAGCGACTTGGTTTGGTGATGATTTGTTCATGTTTGGATGCCATAATCGCTAGATCTGCAAATCTGTTGTATGTCATTAATTATTTCAGAGCAAAGGGCTAATTTTTGGTGTCTTTGGAAGCTAGGAGAGCTGAAAATTATTTAATTAATTTCTTTAACCCTAGCGACTTGAAATCAGTTTTCTGGGGCTGTTTTGGCTAGGTTTTATTGCTCAGAAAATTCAGATCCTTAATGCAATAGAAAGCCCTAAATTTCTAGTTTATTTTGCATCTTGTTTCATAGAAAAACTCTAAGTATTGAAGGAGTTATGAATTTTCTAAGTTTCAGTTGTCCTGGGAGCATTGTTATTGATTAACTGCTGTTATAAAATTCAGATCTGCAGTTTGGGGTCAATTTAATATTACATGTGATTGTAGAAATTAGGAGAAATAAGGAGAAGGTGATTTCATAATTTTTGGAGTAGATTTGGTGCCCTAAATGTGTTGGGCGACCTACTTTTTTAGGTCAAAATTAGGGTTTCGTGTTGGTTTGTACAAAAAATCTGGTTTTTGCATATTATTCTTCATATTTTTGTGGTCCAATATCCAAAATTTCAGCTCATTTGGACTTCTCTAGACAAATGTATGAATTTTAGAAAATTGCAGCAGTTGGGGTTTGAAAATTATTTATTTTCCAGCAGCATGTGATCAGATTTGTGTTAATTCCTAAACTTGTCCTAGAAGGGGACATTACAGTGGTATCAGAGCTTCCTTCCTCTATTCGTGTGGGTCATTTGTGGATGCAGGATTTGTATTTTCAGATTTGTATGCAGAGATAAGAGGCTCAGTGGAATCATGGAGTTAATGAGTGAAGGTGGGTTAAAAGAAAGGATCATCAGGGTTGGAAAGAAGCTTAAACGTCCACACCATTCAGAAGATGCCTTGCTTAAGGACTTGTCAGAAGCAGCAGGCCTTTTATCTATGGTGAGACAATCAGATTATGAGTCTATGATTTTTGCAATGCATTCTTTGATAAGTCATTTGTCTAGACCCAAGTTTTTGAGACATGCAGATCCGGATGTGAGACTTGTGGTTACCACCTGTAGAGTGAAATTATGAGAATAACAATTCCTAAACAGCCATACAATGATAGCATCATGAGAAAGGTATTCCAATTAGTTGTGAGGAGTTTTCAAGGTTTGAATCAAATTGAGAGTTCTTTTTTGCTAAAAGAGTTACAATTTTAGAAAATGTTGCTAAAGTTAGATCTTGTGCTCTAATGTTGGATCTTGAGTGTGACAGTCTTATTCTTAGAATGTTTGAGCAATTCCTTGATACTATGCATGAGGGTTATGGGGAAAAAGTCATTTCATCAATACAAGAAATTATGTCTCTTGTAATAAATGAAAGTGATGTTATTTCCGAGCCATTATTATCTATCTTGTTGACAGGATTAAGAACAGATAAGGAGAAATTTCCAGTTGCACATGGGTTATTTAAAAGGGTTGTAGAAAATTGTGAGGGAAAATTAAGGCCACATTTGGTGGAGGCACATATGGAGGTAAATAGTGATGATTCAGATTTTGATTCCTATGATACTAATATTGAGCATGTTGTTGATGAACATGAGCATGAGGAAAAATCAAATGTAAGAGAAGTGGTCCAACAACTTCATGAGACATTAAAAGGACAAGAAGAAAGGAGAGATGATGACATCATTATGGAAAGGTATAACAACTCTTATGCCAATTGTTTTTATGCATTTCCTTTGCCTAGTTTCTTACCACAAGGAGAAGAAATTATGGAGTCATTTTATAATTCCTTGGCTACTAATTATATGGAGAGGGACATGAAGATGGTACATGATAGGACAACTATCTCCTATTTTGATATGAGTGGTGATTCATCACACAAGCAAGCATATGGAAATGTGAAAGCAAGCTCTAAGGGTAAAGAGGTAATGGAAGACAAATTTGGTACACATGTAAGTTTGCACTCTTTTGTTGATGGGGTTAAACTTGACATGAAGGATACTAATATGTACTTCATTTTTACCATTTCATATTGTATGTTTTGCACAAATCCATATTGGGGAATATTGGGTGAATTTGTGAAAGTTAGTTTGGGTCCCTTGAGGGAAACTACATTGGTTTGGCACCTTCTTGTTGGTTGGGTACATAAAGTTGATATTATCTTGAGCAAAAGTTCTGAATTATATATGACAAGCTTAAGCATTGGAAAGTGTGAGGGGACTTTAGAAGAAGAAAATGATGAACGAAAGAGCGCTGTCCTAAACTCAGAAATTCTGAGTTTTGTATATGATGGGAACAACCCAAGGTATGGTCTTTCTTATTTTATTTCTCCTAATATGTTGAGCTTTGATGGGTATGTTCATAAGCATGTTAGAGGGATGGATATGAGGCATATTGGTCATATTTTGATTGGTATTTTTGTTCCTAACACTTGGGTGCATGCGGAACATAATGGCAAAGGAGAAAGAGTGATTGGTACTCTTTCCCACGGAGGTATGATAAACAACCCACATAAATTCATTCCAAGGTATGAAGAGAGTGGATTATGGTTGCATACTTTTCTATCTCAGATTTGTACTTCTAATGAGAGGCATGCAAGTGACAAAGATAGAATGAGGAGTAGGAAATGCAAAATGGAGCAAAAAGACTCCTTGGGACAAGATCATGCACATGGGCACTCAAAGGTATGGGAACCAATGATCTTTTCAAAAGAAATCAGATCTGATTTTCTGATTTTTACAGCTGGTTTCATGTGTCCACGTGAAGTTTCAGATTTGAATATGGTGAATAAAGGTGTTGGCAAGCATGTCCTAACATTGGTGGACCCGGAAATCAATGGGAAGGGTACTTTTTTGAGTGGTAATAATAATTTTCAGTTTGAAGAACTTGTTAGGACAGCCCCTATAGATTTTGTTGTTCATTATTGTGATGGTACACTTGACATGAGCAAGAACAAGTTGTGTTACATATTGGTTTTCTCTCATTGCATGGTTTGCATTCACTTAGATGGAAAGTTGGCTAGAGTTGGGAGTGAATTTTCAGTCACTATGAAGACATTCTTCTCAACTAGTTTGTTGTTCCTTCACATTGGGATAAAAATTTTGAAACATGATTACTGTTGTAACATCATTTTTATGATTGACATCACTATGACCAGCCTCCCTATCACTTCTATAATTCAGATTTTTGTCATGCATTTGATGATATGGTTGTTGGTGCTTGATTTTGGCGCATGGGTGAATACTTGGGGATGGAAACCAGCCATCCTAATTCTGATTTTTGAAGGAAGAATGCATGATTACAGCAGTGGTGGGAGCCACATAACAGATTTTGGGGACAACCCATACATGAGAAAGATTTGGGAGCTCTCCATGCCTTGGAGACATGAAGAAGAAATAGGAAAAGTGTTTCTCAACACTTGTTTTTCTAATGAGTTTGCTTCATGTGCAAGATTGAAGACATGTGATGGAAGATTGTTGTCCTATTCATTTCATGAGGGCATTTTTGAGTGGGCAGCCTTGGAGCTTAGCAAAGCTCATCCTATTGATGACTCTCTATGCCATATTGAGGACACCATCTCTTGGAGCACATGTTATGGAGCTGATGACCCGTATTTTTGGATTGACATAAGTGAAAGAAATTTGTTCTTTCCAACTCTTCACCACTTGACAGGCACCGGATCGAGGCTTTGGATGCACCACCCCACATCTTCTCTTTGGGGCATGATGCATGGATCTATGAGCTTGCTATTGCTTAGGGAAAAGCAATTTCGAGAGAGGGAGGAGAGACTGTAATGTCCCCTTTTTCGAGACATTATTAATATTTATTTTTCATTTGCATTGTAACCCTTGGCATGCCTAGCGCTACAAGTGGGAGTCTTTTTAGTTAATTTAATGTGCACATAGGTTAGTTACTTTTATTTATTTAATTAAAAATAAATAAAGTGCACATAGTCTTAGTATTAAATATTTTAATGAGAGTTTATGTTTTCCCTCCAAAAGGGAAAGGGAGGTCTTTATTGGATATTGCACCCCTTAGTTCTATAAAAGGGAGGTCGCATTTCCTTAGAGGGCATGTTGAATGATCATTTGATTTCACTCCATGCTTGGAGTATTGGGATGTATGCCATAGTTCTTGCATTTTGCTCTCTCATTTGGAAACCATTGTTGAAGATATTGAAGATTTTATTGTTCTCTCCATTAGGATCTCTTGTGTTGGTGTTGGCGCATTTATTTGGATAAAAAATCTGCATGTTCTTGAATATTGTGAAGGGTTTTATGGTGTTTTAATTGCTGTTGTTATTATTGGAATTATTTTAGCCATAGCGACTTGGTTTGGTGATGATTTGTTCATGTTTGGATGCCATAATTGCTAGATCTGCAAATATGTTGTATGTCATTAATTATTTTAGAGCAAAGGGCTAATTTTTGGTGTCTTTGGAGGCTAGGAGAGCGCTGGAAATTATTTAATTAATTTCCTCTAACCCTAGCGACTTGAAATCAGTTTTTTGGGGCTGTTTTGGCTAGGTTTTATTGCTCAGAAAATTTAGATCCTTAATGCAATAGAAAGCCCTAAATTTCTAGTTTATTTTGCATCTTGTTTCATAGAAAAACTCTAAGTATTGAAAGAATTATGAATTTTCCAAGTTTCAAATTGTCCCGGGAGCATTGTTATTGATTAAATGCTGTTATAAAATTCAGATCTGCAGTTTGGGGTCAATTTAATATTACATGTGATTGTAGAAATTAGGAGAAGGTGATTTCATAATTTTTGGAGTAGATTTGGTGCCCTAAATGTGTTTGGGCGACCTAATTTTAGGTCAAAATTAGGGTTTCGTGTTGGCTTGCACAAAATCTGGTTTTTGCATATTATTCTTCATATTTTTGTGGTCTAATATCCAATATTTCAGCTCATTTGGACTTCTCTAGACAAAGATATGAATTTTAGAAAATTGCAGCGAGTTGGGGTTTGAAAATTATTTATTTTCCAAAGGTAGCATGTGATCAGATTTGTGTTAATTCCTAAACTTGTCCTAGAAGGTGGCGAGTATTTTCTTATTTTCATAAAATCCATTATTGCACCTTTTTGGACCAAGCAACCTCTTGCAATCTCCTGAAGGAATCCTGAGCTCTGGTCACCTATAGACAAATTAGTTAGCAATTAAAAACACTGGATAGCTTTTCAAAACCCTAGGCTTGGGAAAAGGTTTGGCAGGAAGAATGAATAGGCTATGGGGATTCTTTGGAAGAAAAGCGGAGAAAAACTAAAACACATACAAAAAGAAATAAAAACAAAACCGCAAAGAAGTCATGGCAATTTGCTCAAAAAAATTCTCTAATTAGTTGATCTGCAAAAATTCTTCCCCTCGGGTGATAGTTCTGTGGTAATAATGATGGGGTGAAGTGCCTTATATAACCCAAATCCTCCAATTTTAGCTCAATCTATTTTTAAAATAATTTTATTTATTTAATATAAAAATAAATAAAACTCTTTCAGAAAAAGCTTGGCGAAGGAATTGAGTGAGTGGGTATTTGGTGAATGTGGCTCTCATGACTCTCTGGGGATACCTTAGAGCAATGCAAGCAAACAAGCCGTAGGCAAAACAAAACACAAAACACGACTTTGTTGTTTAAAAGGAACAAAAAATTTAAAAGGGGTAGTCCCATATCTCGGGGTGAAATGTCGGGGACACCGGGTTTTGTATGTTGTAGGGTTGATTTCACTATTTTGGTTTGATATTCTAGTTCGGCATAATTTATAAGATCATAATCTAAATTTTGGAGAATTTATGTGAGGCTTTGCTATTTTTCTAGCCCTCGGTTTGGGTTCAATCACTCCTTGTCATAAATGTTTAATTCCAGCTCTATTTATCAAATATTGCTTTAATAATTCATGTATTTATGATGCATAAATATTGTTGTGGCTAAGATAAATTATTTCATGGCATTCTACATTGATTTACATAGTGAAAAGTGGATTTGAATCTCATAGGTAGTTCTCTCTTGCCCTAGGTGATCAAGCAGATTTTATATTGGTTGATCATTCTAAGATATTCTCAACGATTTTCAGTTTGTTATGTGTGTGCTTGAAGGTATTTTTAGATTAATTCTTGTCGCGATAGCCGGTAAACCCTTTTTCTCAATTTTTAGCCCAAAAAGGGACATTACACAAAGAAATAAAGTACAAAAGATAAAATAGAACAGCGTGCCACTACCACAAGTGGCAAAGAAACCAATATAAAGAGCAATGAGGAAGAACAAAAACCCCAAGAGCATGCATCAATGAAGACTGGAGGCAAAACTCATCGAATGTCCTGTTTGTGCATGAAGTGGAGGAATCATTTGAGCCATTATCGATCACTGTGAGGGATCTAATAATGTTGTTCATGGCGAGTATACAGGGTCGAAGGAGCCAAGTTGGGGGAGCCTAGGAGGAAGCAAGACACTTCCTCTAGAATCTCCCCTAGCATCCAAGGCTGGTGTAACTCCCATAGTAGAAAAGAAGCTTGTAATATTAGTTTTCCCCTGTGGTTTGGGGCAATGGACAAGTAGTAGTTGATCTATGTAGCCGAGAGAGGTAAAAGCCATGCGAGACGGGTCGAGCAAAACCATGATGTTGAGAGATGGCAAACCCGGAGATATGAGTAGTTTAAGTAGTAATGATCTGTTGAGAGAAGCACCGCCTAATTGATCTATCAAGTTTGATGTGTGATGTATTGGTGTCCAAAGGATGCTTACTTCTTACTACCAATCTCCTAGATGAGATGAAAGAAAGAGGTGATCAATATGAGAGCTCTTGAGCCTCTAGGCTCCTCCTGTAGGCATCTACGTTAGAAGGTGAAAACCTCATGAAGATAAAGAGCCGAGGCACTATTGGTTAGTCTATCGAAGAAGGTTGCTTTGATTGTTTTTGATTATCTATGAGGCATTGATATCTTCCCCGATCTCATAATAAATGGGACATCTGAAAATGAAGTCCTCAGTCTCCACCTCCTGGAGGGAGCAAAGACGACAGATCCAGTCATGACAGAGAATGTGATGGTTTGTTTCAACAACTAGTGGGAGCAAACTCTCATCTGGCCAAGGGGAAACCTCAAGCCGTGAGACCAATGGCACTGGAGATAGTAAGGGTGACGAATAATACCGTCCTCCACCTGTAAGAAATGATCAACATAGAAAGCAAGTTTGGGGCTGAGTGGCTCATGGGGAGATCCAAGTGGTCTAGATATACTGTTTGTAGATGTCCTCTCTGGCAGCCCTAGTGATGACGTCTTTAGTGGGAAGGATCCCGGGAGGGGCGTCTAGGGAGTACATGAAAGGGGGTAGCCTATCAATAGAGATGCCGATAGAAAGGAGCAACTCAAGTCTCAAAGTACCAACAATGCCGACGTTTGGTGGGGACTAGTGAAGCAATCCTCTTTGAAGAGAAAAGTGCTAAGGATACCTCTCACAACCAGAAGCTGAGTCCCCAAGGATCTAAGTCTATAGATGTAGAAAGTAAGCTTGAAGATAGTCTCAAGGCACAGTGGGTGGGCAGAAAATTCAGCTTGAATGATGCATGAGGAACTGTCCGCTTGCAACGGATCATGCGCTGCAACATGAGAGTTTGGACCCTCTCAATACGGGCCTAGTCAAAGGCCCCCGGATAGGTCCCCAAACCTCTAAACCATACTAGGTCAGTAGGTTTGATAATAGTATTGAACAAGTGTAATTTGGAAGGGATGTCTTGGAAGTGGATCTAGAAACATTGATGTTCCAAAACAGAAAGAGAGGCATACCCCTTGCAAAGGCATGGTTGAGCAAAAAACTTCATGTTAAAGCATGGGCCAATAAATTGGACCCCCAAATAAGTGTAGGCTGATGTGATTGATGAGCGTCGTTGTGTATTATTCCCTTCTCGGTCGAAATCTTTTAGCTCAATTCAATTTCCCAATGGCTAAAGGGTGTCGAAACTTATTATAATAAATTAATTATAAAATTACAAAATAAAATAATATTATAATCACTTTATATTAATTAATCAATGATAAAGTCAATTTAAAAATAGAAAAGGCAAATATAAAGTGATAAAGTGAAAAAAGAAAAAAATATATATCACTTCATGTTATTATTCTCCCCTAGGAGGAAATGCGACCTTTGGAGGATGAAAAAGGTGGAAAAACATTAAATGCAAGGGGTGAAATCTGATTGGAAGTTGGGAGGCTATTTGGCCCATTTCATCTATAAAAGCAAGCTTACTTGCTTGTTGAAGGACGACTTTTTATTTTATAAAAATCTGAATTTGCATGTTGAGCTTTGAGCTTGCATCCAAAATCTCCTAAGGACGAAAACCCTCAAGGAGAGGAAACGTTGGGGACGAAAACCTCCAAAGTTTCAAAGATTGAGGAACGAAAACTCCTCAGTTTTGAGAGGTGGATCCATCTGGGGTTCATCATTGGGCTGCATTTTTGTTGTCAGTGATTGGGAGAAGTATTTTTAGATCTGGACATATTTGGGCTGATTGCACTCCAAGGATCAGTTGGGCATAAATCAGATCTGAGTTGGTGTTTGATGTGTGTTTGGACCAGCCAAACAGGAGAATTTGTAAAGGAATCAAATCTGCACATTTCTGGGCATTTCTACACCCCAAGCGACCCAGTTTGGGAATTGTGAGCCTTCATTTTGGGGTTTTTGGTTGCTGTTGGATCTGCAACTTTTTGGAGCTGTTTGGGCATCCTCAAAGAAGATATTTTCAACATTTCCAGCCTCATTTGTGGTACACATAAATTAATATTCACTGCTGTAATTTTTGGGTGTTTTCAGCCCTTTTATTTTTTTTTTTATAAAATCAGTCAAGGGTTAGAAAAATCTGATTTCACTTGTAATTGATTCTAATCACCCAAATCGCCATTTTTGGCCTTGTGGGTATGTGGAAAAGTGAATATTTGAGGAATAAAAATTAATTTTCAGTTGGCTGTTCATTCTGGCAATTTTTGGGTATTTTATTGTAAGTGGAAGTTCAAATTTGTTGTGTTATTTCAGTCTATTTTCAGTTTCAGAAATCAGGGATAAACATCAGATCTGCATTTAAATATTTGGTATATCTTCTATAATCTATTTTTGGGAGTGGATTTTTCCTTAAATCCGTTTGAGTTGAAAAATGTCCATTTGGGGACATTACACGTTGATACTCACACTTTAATAATTTAATACTCTATCAATACCAAGGCGGTGTCCAAGGTTGTTTGCAATGAAGAGTCGATTTGGAACGTATTGAGCATGTAAACTTAATCAAACTGGAAATAACACAACTATTGTGATTAAAGGATCTATTCTAAATTTATTGAAATTGGTAAGAACAAGGAACAATACTTCTAATTCTATGACCATGAAAATAGAAACATACAGGAATGAAAATACAATCTGGATAATTGAAGCACATTAATATTGGAAGTAAAATAAATTAGAATAATTGAACAAGAAATAAATAAAACTTCCCTTCACATTGGAGAGGAGTGGCCCTTGCTCCTTCCCTCTAATCCGATTGCTAATGTCTACTCAAGAAAACACGAGTTTATCCTAGAAGCATGCTCTTTATTTATCAATAGTTCAGTTTACAATACTCTTACTATCTTCCTTCAATGTCCAATTGTTTATTCTATAATGATCCTACCTTATATTGATCGAAAACATCCTTTTCCTATTAGGAAATAGAGTTTCCCCTTTTAATAGAATTTATTATTCCAAAATACAAGATATTTTTAAGTAGGTACATAACAAAACAATTATGAAACTGGTAGTTTTCATGTCTATGTACATATGTGCTTGTAGATTTCCATTGGAAATTTGCCTGTCTGGATTTGGAGATCTTCAGGATTTAATCGAATTCAAAGTAATCACGTTCCTTGAGAAGTGAAGGATTCTATGAAATTAAGATTGGTTATTGCAGGGGGAATCTTTAATGCATTGATTGAATCGTGTCAACTAAATGATCTTCATGTCAAAAAGAAGTGGTTGCCACCTAAGAAGATCGGGTTTCATGATGGATTTGGTGCTGAATAGGCAATTCCACAAATTGTGCGAATTTTGTGCTGACTATGTGAGTCCTACACTCAACTGAATGAGTCCCGCACTTGATTGAGTGAGTCTTGCGCTCATACAACTTCTATATCCTTCCATTTACATATGTTAGCGCCAGAAATCAATTTATATCAACAAATAAAGAAGGCATATAAAAGATAGAAAATAACCAAGACACATGCTCAAAACACATCTTTTAGTCAAGCAAAAGTTTTATTTATAATAAGACTACTATTAGTTTTTATACAAGGTAAGATGGAAATAGTAGCAAAAATGGGGCTTGGAATATGGATTTCTAAAGGCTCATCACTCCCCCATACTTAAGGATTAGTAGGTCCTCATGCTACAAATTCATCCATTGTTATTCAAGGATTCCACAATTTTTCTATAGTTGTATTCATTGGAAAAAGTAGCCCATGTTTTTATTTTTGGGTTGTGGTATCCTTTGAATTCCAACACTAATTTCCTCCATTTGTTATAGCTTTTGACTAGTTGATCCTGATCATTAGTCCATCGAGGGACTGGTGCCAATATGAGTGGTGGTCTGAACCACATGCCAATCCATTCTTGTTCTAGGTCCAACATAATTCTCCCCACCTCATTTTCTCTCCTCAATGACCACCGAAGGTTGTTAGGTGAAATAAGTTCTTGTTTCTTATAGCTATCAGTGAGTAGATCCCACTGCGCGACAGTTGCAGACAAAGAATGTTGCATTGAAGTTTGGTATGGCATATTCCCGAAAGTTTATCACATAAGAAGAAAAACTTTATCTATACCTGCCCACTAGCTGAATTGAGTAAATTTGTGCCTTGTATTTCCGTAAAACCTGCCGTATTGGAAATTCATGCCTCATTAGAAGACCTGAATTGGTCTCCTCCCTTGTGAAATTGTCTTTGTTCTCTCTAGATAATTTGATGCCGAGTGTGGAGGTGAAAGACCTTAGTTGAAATTCTCCAACATACATATTGATTGGAATTTGTGTCAGCATTGTAGATTGTCTATTTATGGGGTGTGTCCCTTTGTGTTTATTTGTGTTTTCGGGGTTGTTACTTGTCCTTCGTGGGCTCTGTAAAAATCGTGGCTATCCCCCTTGCATTTCATGACCACTAGTAAGCTTTTTCACTCTCTTCTGCTACGGGTTTTGAGGCTTCATATTATCCTTTCCCTATCATGCGATCTCTGTTTTCTTTTGAATAGTTTGAGTTCGCAACTCTTATGGAACTTTGACTTATTCTTTTGGCCCTTGTGGTCAAAGGATCCATATTCCTTTGAATGGAGCCCTCTAAAACTTGCATGTTTGAGAGGGGAATCCTCTCGCATGTCATTTAGGGATGCAATCCGTGGATCCCGGGATCAACCTTTCTCCTCCAACACTGGTTTGAATGGTTTGTTCCGTATAATCAAAGAAGATCCTAGGAAGACTCCAACAGGCTGCATGAAAGTTGCGGATGGTACTCCGGTTATCAAAATTGCAGCATTTGATGTTCAAGCCAATATCCGAGAACTGGAAGATAGGGATCTCATTATTCGTTTCTGGGGTTTAAACCGTCATTGCTTGCATTCAAGGAATGGGCCCGGAAAACATGGAACACCCCATTGGAGTTTGGCATCTTGCCATTTCCTAAAGCTTCCGTGATGAGCTTGGTTATTTATTCACTCATGGTTTCTGAAACTCCAAACCACACCCTTGCATTAGCTCTTGTAGAAATATTACTTGATCCGGTGTGAATGCCCCTTCATCCATGTTTCCCTTATTTCTCCTCTTATAATACTAAAACTCCTTATCATCTTGCATCCACAAATTACCCACACGAAAAGAGGAAAGAAAGCTCTGATACCACTGTAATATCCCCTTTTGGGATATTAATTAAATTTTATTAAACTACTTACAAAGAAAGTAAAATTAGAAGAGAAACCCTTCTAGGTTCACTTCAACTAACCCAGTGTCGGCTTCAAGATAACCCAAATGGGGTTGGAGTGAGCCAAGGTAAGGGTTTAGATGGGCTAACTAGTCGGAATTAACACTTCTTTAACCAAATAACTTGTAGCAGTAGTAAAATAAATTAAAATATGTTGAAAATGACTGCAAACTTAAAAATTAATCTCCCTCAATATTGAATTTTTTTAATGAAATAAATTGCAGATGGAAGATAAAATTATGAGCTTTCAAATGAACTAACAATCTGAATTTTTAACCCACTGAAACCCACTCAAATCTGCCCCCAAATCTGCAAATCAAGTCGCTAGGGTTAGGGAAAAATATTTAAATTAATTTCAGCTCTTCCCCTTCACTTTCCAGCCCAAAAAATGTTATTTTCAGATCTGCAATAAATGATTTATGACAACTCATAAACTATTAGAAAACCCTTCCAATGATTGCCAAAATACCTCTACACAAGTCGATTCAACAAAGGTAATTTCCAGCAACATATGCAAGCTAAAAATTGATCAAATCATGGCCATATCAATTAGAAAAGTATGCTGGAAAATATCATATTTAAACTTGCTTCAAATACCACCAATTTGCACCACAAATACCTCCCAAACAAGTCGACTTGATGCACAATAACCAGCTGCTAAAATCAGATTGAAATCTTCACACAAAACTCACAAAACCCTCACCAAACAAGCTCATGCACTCTCCAAAAATGGCGACTCACATATATGGAATATAAATGCAAATAACTCATCAATTCAAAGCTCTCAAAGGGCACACACACTTCACAATTGGTGGTGTTAATGAACACCTTTTGTTTTTTGATCACTAGTGGGCATTCATCCCTCTTCAAGCATGAAGATAAGTTATAATAACCATCAACATACAAAAAGAGGTGCCCCTCATCTTTTTTTATAAATATTCCTTACTCATTCTCCAAATCTTTTTTTCTTTTGGCGCCATCTTCTAGTAGAAGATTCTTTATTTTAAAAATTGTCTGGAAATCACACTCAAAACAAATATTAAATGCATGGGGAAATTAAATATATCAAATGATACCCATATGAATCGACCCATGCTTAAAATAAATCGATTTATTCCAAATAATAATTATTAAATAATCCCAAGGAATTCGACTTGCCTTTATTTATTTATTTATCTCCAAAAATAATTAATTATCCCAAGGAAAATCGATTTCCTTTCTATTTTTTTCGATTTGCACAAATAAAAATATATTTTGATTTTGAAATCCATTGTGCAAATCGATTTTCTCTCATTTTAATTTTTATTTGAAAAGGGGGACATTACATCCAATGGGGGAGGATCTCTTCAAAGGAAGTCATGAATTCTCCGTCATCCAAAGGAAGCAACATTGGTACATGGTATGAAGAGTATAGAGCTCTTCCGGAAAAGATCTGTGATGCCCTACCTTTTGCAGAGTTCGTGAAGTTGGAGACAAAAGAGTGGGGATTGGCACGGGGTCAAAACCCCAAGCAACAAGGAAGGGGTCAACCCTCCCTAGGGACCCCACACTCAAGAGTATGGATGCGGTTCATGAAGAAGGGCTTGAAGGTAGAGGGTTCTCAAATCCTCATGACAAGTTTTTGAACTTCAACAGTCACCCACATGCTGGTGAAAAATCAGATCTGCACTTTGAGAGAAACAAAGCCATGAAGGATGAAGATTCAGCCCTTGATCCCATCATTGTTCCAAATAGGCATCATTATGAGGTAATTGTTCATCATTGTTTGACTAATACTGATAATATTTCAGCATGTGTGGATTCCAGGATTGAAAAGGAGGATGGTGAACAAGTGGGGAAGAAAAAGGAATGATTGGAAACCATTTTTCCAAGAGACGTGTTAACAATCAACTTGCTGGTCTGTTTAGGACAACAGCGCCTAAGAGTCAATTTGAAGGTGTTCATGGCTTGGGAAAGGACCACAAAGAGACTCCATGCATGTGCCAACAGGGCATGGACGAATTCAAGATGGAAAGAGAAGATGGGCATGCCTACTTCCCTAAGGATAAGGAGGAAGATAGATTGCAGCAGCTGGTTACTAAGAGGGAGCAGCCCTTGGGAGTCTTAGAACCCCCCAACCCTCTTGCCAAATTGGATCTCTCTACTGATTTTCAGAACAACAGCTTGAAGACATCAAAGTTCAATGAAAATGGGGAGCATGAGCCTAGAAGGAAAGGGAAATCATGGAGCATGAATCCCAAGGTAATAATTCTTTAATATTTAATGATATTTCATTGGCTTCTAATGGGTGTGCATGGAAAAATGTTGAAGAGAAACCAGATTTGCTTAAGGGTGAGAAGGATGCATTGGAAGAGGAAGATATCCACCATGCTATGAAGGAAGAACCATCACAACAGCAGTTCATAATGATGGATCAGTTTTTGGGAGCCCTAGAAGCACCCATCACCATTATCAAAGCAGATTCCTTGACTGATTTTCCGGACAGCCCTACGAAAGCTCAAGAGAATGGAGAAATTGCCAAGCAAGAACCAAGCAAAGAGGAAGGTAAAAGACTTTTGGTTGTTAATGATATTCCCTTGCTTTCTAATGGTTGCATGTGGCAAGATACTAAAGGGATCTTGGAAGCATAAGCAAAAGGATGAAAAGAAGCATGAGGAGCAAGAGAATGAAGAGAATGTTGGTGTGATGTCCCCTTTTGGACAAATGGGAATTTTAACAAACTTCCACACCAATCAAATCAAGAAGGATTAGATCCTTTTGATTCAACCTCAAATAACCCAATGTCAGCTAATTAAAACCCAAAATGGGGTTAAAAGTAGCCAAGGTGATAGGTGAGATGAGAGAATCAATTGGAATTCACACCTTTTCCAGATCTAATTTTAATAGCAGCACTATTAATTTAAAATAGCTTGCAGACAACTAAAAACTTCTAAAATTCATAACTCTCTTGATACTTAGTCTTTTTGCATGAAACAAAGTGCACAATAAACTTGGGATTTTTCCCTTTCCAATGAACTAGAGATCATATTTTTCTGAGCACTAAAACCCCTTCAAAATAACACCTAAAATTTCAGATCTGGGTGCTAGGGTTAGAAAAAATTAATAAAATATTTCCAGCACTTTTCCCGGCCTCCAAACACACCACAAAGTACCTCCCTTGCTCAGAAATAAAAGATAAACAAATCAGATTTGTAGATCTTGTTTTATGATCAACAAAAACATGCCAAATAATTCTGGAAATTATTTAAAAAAAACCCTGTCTGCAACATAACTTCAAAAATTCATATCTTTTGCTAGAGAAGTCCAAATGAGTTGAAACTTTGGATCTTGGGCCACAAAAATATGAAGAATAATATTCCAAAATTAGTTTTCGTGACAACAAACACGGAACCTTAATTTTTCCCTAAAAAGTAGGTATCCCAGCACATTTAGGGCATCAAATCATCTCCAAAAATTATGAAATTAATTGCAAAACACAACACATCTGAAAACCAACAAATATAAATTCCAAATCATGCAACAATCCAGATTTGCACCATAAATAATTGCGCTAGGGTTAAGAACACTTTCCCAATCAATTCGCCACATAATAGATGCAATATACACACACATGGATCCTTATCAAAATCAAATTTACTTCAATTCCAAATCGAATGAGAGAGAGAGTACAATGAAGAACTAGGGCATACATCCCATTTCTCCAAGCATGGAGAGATATAAATGATCAAATCCAACATGAGGTGAAATGACCCCCTCACATCCCTTAAATAGACTTCCCAAAGGGATCAACCCACTTGGAGGAAAATACACTTTTTAAATTTGCAATTACAAGTTGGATAGCCAGTAGCCCCTTTGTAATGTCCCCATTTTGGAACATTAATTAATTAAAAATATGGGATACCTTTAATCCACTCTTCCCATGGATTAAAGGATAAAAATTGAGAAAATATCATTACTCCTTTTATTTTTAAATTAAATAATTAATTCTCTTTTATGTTTTATTTTTAAATATTAAAAGAGAGAATTAATATTCTTTTGAAGTTTGACTTTTCATGAAAAGAGACGCATATTAAAAGTGACCCTTCTACATGAGAAAATGCGCCAAGGAGGGAAACTTGGAGATTTGAAATGCCAAAGCTATATAAGGAGATATGGCGACCCCTTGGGGCATGTTGAGATTTTTATTAAAATATTTTCATGCTTGAAGAGGGATGTATGCCCATGTGATCACATTATAAAGGTGTTCTTCAACACCACCATTATTGTGGAGAGAGTGAGACCTTCTAAGCTTTCATTGAGTGAATGTTGCATGATATATTCATTCTATGTTTGGCACATTTATTTGAGAAGGAAATTTGCATGTTATTGATTGTTATTGAAGGGTTTGATAGTGATTTATAATCTGCTGTTACTGCTGCATTTATTAGAGCTAAAGCGACTTGCATGGGAGGTTGTTTTGGCATGTTTGGGTGTCTTTTGAGCTAGATTTGCAATCTGATCTGTATTGGCATATTTTTCCAAGTGTGGGGCTGCTATTTTGGGGGTTTTGGAAGCATAGAAAGAGTTGATAATAATTTATGCAATTTATTCTAACCCTAGCGACTGGATTTCAGATTTTGGGGGCTGTTTTGAGGTGGTTTCAGTGATCAGAAAATTCAGATTCATAGTTCATTGGAAAGGCCTTGATTTCTAGTTTATTGTGCATTTTATTTGGTGGCAAAATATGGAATATTGAGTGAGATATTAATTTTTGAAGTTTCAATTGTTTTGGGTGCATTTTTAATTAATTAACTGCTGTTATAAAATCAGATCTGGAAAAGATTAATTATCTAATTGGTTCTCCCATCTAACCCACCACTTTGGTTTACTCTAACCCCATTTGGGTTGTATTAAAGCTGACATGGAGTTATTTGAGGCCGAACTAAGAGGATTTAATCCCTCTAAGTCGATTTGAGTTAATTAATTTGAGGATTTAAATAATATCCCAAAAGGGGATATTACACCCTTTTACATTAATTTCCCTCCCATTACATTAAAACATTTAATATGCTAAGACTATGTGCACTTTATTATTTTCTAATTCAATAATAAACAATAACTAACCTATGTGCACATTTTAAAACTAAATAGAGACTCCCACTTTTAGCGCTAGGCATGCCGAGGGGTTACAATGCAAATAAAAGAGATGAACTGATATATTAATAATGCCCTGGAAAAGGGGACATTACAGAATGGAAAGATGCCAAGCAAGTCTCATGGGATAAAGGGAATTGAACATATTGGGGATGTCCAAAGGTATGGAGGTGTTCTAAAATCATTGCTTTCTTCTACTCCAATTCAGTTTTGTTGTCTTGAGCCATTTGGTAACAATATGACATTGTTGAGGCTCCCTTGTAAACCATGGCAAGTGGCTGTACATGTGGATCAACAAGCTAAAAATGGAGTTATAAGTGAAAAAAATCTGAATACGGGAGGAAAGATGAAGCGGAACTTCCAAGGGAAGATGTTATGAGGTACACACATGAGACAAGGGCATTTTCGGGTGTCCATGACCACTTTCAATCCGCTGTAATTTTCAGATCAACAACCTATGGTAAGCCATATGATATTTTATTTGATCATGACAAAAGTCTATTTCATCATTATTTATCATGGCCATGCTTGGGTGATCATAACTATGCTAATGAGGGGCAAGGTTGGGAGAAGACTCTTTGCCAAGGACTCACTATACATCTTCCAAGCAATGAAGTGGTTTTTATGACAGCCCAAGGTACACATATTTCAGATCTTTTGTTTCCTTCTTTATCATCTTGTTGGGTTGATCATCTCCAACACCTTGTCACGAGTTTGGACTCCAAGATAGGGGTTTCTTTGCACATGATTGAGGGAAGAAGAGGTAGGATGAAGAGTTACATAGACTGTTGGCATCCTTGGAATCCGAGTAAACCCTTGAAGCTCAAAAAGGGTGAAGGTAAAGATTTCATTTTTGATTTTCCTCTCTTTGCTTTTGGAAAGGAAGGAATTTGATGAAGGAGAATTCTAGCATGACATGTTTAAAGCAACATAAGTTTGATGGGAATTCTAATTTTCTTTTCTATGAATTGCTAACCCATGGTTCCATGAAAGAACCAAAATAAATATGGGAAAGGGGAAGCAATTATGATGAATTTGCAGCTGTACGCAAGACAGTCAAAGAGGAGAATGATGATTTTATTTTTCAGTTTCATGACTCCATGATGAGGTATGAATTTTGTTTTGACTACCTTGTTTTCAGTTCAGCTGAGTCACACAATGTTTGTGGGTATCAAGAGCTCCAAATTTTAGAAGAACTTAACCTTAAAATTCGTAAGGAGTTGGAGTTGCATTCAAAAATGATGAAATCAAAATTCATAGGAATGTTAAAAAGGTTTATTTTCTCAAGTTTAAGGCCAAGATGTCTGCTGATTTCAATGTAGGCTTGTTGTTCCTAGTTTCTCAGCATATGTAAATCAAATTTCAGTCCCTACATTACTCATGGAGTTGCCTTTCTTCGTGAGATTTCAGTTTGGTAGGATGAGTTTGCAAAAATCAGATTTGGGGCTGCCACTAACAAGGGTGAAGAATTTAATTGTATATTTTTATATAAATTTGACCATGAACAACATGTTTTCATTTTTGAAGAACATTCCATCATGGAATCATGAGGAAAGATCTCATAGCTAAAAAGAGGGAATAAATAAGATTATGATGTGTTGTTTTCAGACTTGAACATTATGATTTTTGAAAGAAAAATGCATAATTACAACTTTTTGGGACAACATTATTGAAGTGTTGGGAAGCCATCATTTGGACAGGAGTTATGAGATGGTGTCAAGCAATGGAAAAGCTAGTTATCATGTCCCTAAGGCATGATAAGAGAGATTTAAAAGTGTTGTTAAACACTCTTGTTTTCTTTGATATGTTTGCTTCATGTGCAAGTACATCAAAGAAGAAGCAATTGAGATTCATTTGGGATCCGGTACTTACAATTGCTTGAGGACAAGCAATTTCGGGAAGGGAGGATTGTAATGTCCCCTTTTTTTTTCGAATTAATCCAAAATAAAGATTCCTTGCCTTTCCTCTTTTCGAAGGCAAGACATGGATTAGCAAGGGAAGATCGTGGGTTATATTTCTATTTTCCTCACTCATGTTTATGTTTTTTTTTCTTTGTAATTCCCATTATAAGGGGTTGATTGGTTTAGTGCATTTTAAAAGCAAAATAAAAGATTAAATATGCTTTATATGGGTCGGCCTTGCCTTTTTGGCCTTTGGTGCCAAGATGAAGATATAAAAGGAGATTAAGGACTTCATTTGGAGACATCTACTTTTGGGAATTTTATCTAATTTGGACCTTTGGGCTGTTTGCTCATTGTCTTTCCACTCTTGGGCGAAAATCCAAGTGTGTGGCTCTCTCCAAGAAGGACAAAAACCCTTCTTGTGGCTGGTTGGAGGACAAAACCCTCCATCCTTGGTTGAAGCAAAAATATCTTGAAGACTTCATGCAGATTTGGACTCTAGAAGATCAAGGAAGACATCTACAAGGGTTTGCATGAATTTTAGAACCCTTCCTAGTTGGAGTGACTAGGGTTTGAGGGTGCCTTTTAGGGCACGAAAATCAAATTTTATTTGATATTCTGATTCGGCATAATTTATAAGGCCGAAATCTATAATTTCATGATTTTTGGTGAGGTTTATCTATCATTTTTAACCTTGGTTTGTGGCAGCCCTGCTGCTGTCCTAAATTTAATTACAATAGTGTGTTATCTTGGGTTTTCTCCATTTGTTTATTGCAAATTGAATGGATAAGTGTTGTCGTGCATGAAGAAATTATTTAGAAGTGTTTTCAGCTATTGTGCATGGTTTTTATGGTGCTTTTAAACCCCTTTTCAGTTTGCTGCTAGGGTTTATATTATCTTGGGAACTGTTGTTATAAAAATCAGATTATTTTCATTGTGGTGTGGTGTATTTTCAGATCTGATCCTTGGGGTTTGTGGCCAAACCCATATCTTCAGTTTTTGTCCCAAAAAGGGACATTACATAGAGGAAGGATGGAGTTCTCCTTTTTCTTGTCCTTTGAAGGGGACCTTTAACTTTTCAATCCTTTCTAAAGGCGGGACCAATTTTTGTCATTTCGTGAATAATTCTCTAGGCTATCATTTTCTACTCAACTTTGCAACTACACCTGACGTTGACCTAGCCACATTCTTCCTAAGAAAAATTGATTCTTCAACCTAAACATATTTCATATTAACCGAGTCGTTGAAATTCACATCCGGCTTATTTGTGCAAAAATAGGGGTTGTAATAATTTATGACATTCAAAAGCTTTTGTATTAAATAAGCGTCTAGGAAGTCATCTTGAATACGCATATTTATAATTGGGGATGTAACAAGTATTTCCCCCTGGTGATATTCTTCAGGGAGATCACTTATTGCTCCATGATATTTATATAGGAAAACCACTTCGTATCGCGCTTTGATATTTTGTAGTTACAACTTATCACTTTGGTATTTCTTGTTATACTTTTTTGTATCTATTATCAACAAACCGCTTTGGTATCTTTGATTCAAACCATTCTTGATAAGAAGGAAAGGTTGAATATGATGAGTGAGTTGGATTCTCAAATGTGTGACCTTGATTCTTGATGGATGACGACAAAAAGAACTTCAAGGGACATCCATTTATATATAGGTTTGGTGTTGGACATACTTCATAAAAGTCCTTATAGACTTATCTATTGAACCCTATAAAATGACATGTATTTTTTTACAGTTTGCGATTTAATGTCATGTATAGGAGCAGGGACAAATGGTAGCATTAAAGAATCTTCCAACTATTGTAACATATGCAAAAAAACATGATTCAATCACCATTAGTCATAAAGCATATACATTATGGGGGATCAAAGTACATTCAACAAATTATAATGCAAGAAAACAAATACAACTGTATATGCGATAAACTACAATGAAAAAGAATGAATTTCAACCATTGGAATGGCCTTACGTTACCTAGAAGAAGAAAGAGTCGATTTGAAATGCTCTAGATTATCTTTGAAAAATGTTTATATATTGCAACCATCTGAAATCATATAAATGTTCAACTTATATGTGATCAAAATAAGTAGCATGAAAAGGAAAAAACACAATACCGGTGCTATGTATGTACTCTCTGTACCCACAAATGAATTTGATGCCACTGTAGGTTCTGCAACAAATATTGGAGGTGGTTCATTTTTCACTTTTCTTTTTCTCCTAGGAATCCTTGTATGCTTTATTAGCTGCACATTTAAGTTGCAATGTATATCTATAGAGACGGTAGAAATGAAATGTAATCATGTACATTGGGATATAAAGTAGAACGCGAATTGTAAAAACTCGTACACTTTGATATTTAATGTGGTTTTGTTACAAACGATGAAGATTCTATAGCTATTAGAAATGACTGCTGTAATTAAAATTAAGATAACTATACAATATGCACATCAAGCAAAAGGATTCATGCACATTAGACAAAGAGCAAGTTTTTTACCATGATCCAAAAGTAGTTAGAACAAGTCCAAAAATAATAAATGAACTCCACTAGACTAGAAGAACGAGTTAAACTTAGAAACCATATATAGGATGCCATTCACTCTATATTGCATAACAAGCATATTACTTACAGCTATCCTTGCTTCAATAACTTACATACATTGCAAAGAGTGATACCCAAGAAGCCTCGCTAGAGATAATTCAAATATTGGTTTAATAGACTTTACATTGTTGATCCATATAATCGAAAGTCAAAACTAAGAGGGACCTTCTAATGATCCTCGTGGACACAACACCGAGAAAATGTCAAAATATTTCACAACTCAATGTTTAAATTTGTATTACATTGGTTTAACTTTAAAATGAACTAAACCCCACTAGGTTATTTAGATGAAATGAAACCATTAATATGGATTGAAATTATTTTTCTTGGCATGCTCTTTACATTAATATGACACCCCAAATTCTTGTAATGTCCCTTTCCTAGACAAATAAAGATAGTTTGGGTTTTCCAACAAACCCTTATACCAAATATGCAACAAACTGATTTTTATTTAAAACCCTTACCAAAACAAATACAACAATATGAAATCTTCCTTTATTCATCTAATAACCACAAAGCAACAATACCCAGAAGGCCCAAAGCCTTTAGGAACCCTCAAGGCACATGTATATACAAGAAAATAAGTGTTTTTAACAAAGATCTGAAATTTTATGTATTTATTTTGTAACAGAAATGGAAGATAAAAACAAATGACCATTTGATAAAAAATTTGAAGATTGGAAGGCCAAAAATGATGCCCTAGGGCAGATTTAGGCCTTGTGCAAGCCCTAGCACCAAAAATAACTCTTTTCACAATTGAACTAGCCTCCTAAGGGATTTGTTCCACCTCCCTACAATTTCACCCAGCCCTAAAATTGTGCAAAACTATCCAAAAACTATCGCAGCGAATATCCCTAATTTGTTGTTGTTCCAACACAAGAAAATCTAATATGCAGATGATGCCCTTGCTTTACAATCTTGGAAATCCGATCCAAATTGTGCCCTATGCTAATTTTGATTTGATCTTGCAAATTTGTTGATTGTAAGCCCAAAAGTAGCTCCTGATTGGAACTACCTTAGAAGATTAGTGCGTTTTATCCACAAATTTGAATACACCGGAGGGTTTTCGTCATCAGATGTGGATTGCAAAGGAGGGTTTTCGTCCTCAAATGTAGAAGTTGTAGCAACAACTCAAACCTTCAATGTAAAAATAGATGAGAGTAAAAAGATGTGTCCAAATGACCCCTTAACACTCTTTTATAACTTTACTTTTGATTTTCCCAAGGAAAAGCCTCCAAAAGTAATAACTTTCCATTTTTTATTCTTTCGTTATGACTTGTTTTTTCGAAAGTGGATTTTTATAATAATTAAAGTTTATCGAAAAGTTACTTTTTATAATAATAAAACATAAGTGTCTTTTATAAAGTTACTTTTTCGACACTTTAAGTTATATTATTAATTTATCATACTTTATTTGAAAAGGGGACATGACAATTCTTCATGATTTTTTTTTTGTAAGAAGTTGCCGATGGTTGTCTGAAGTCTTATGTAATGTTCCTTTTGGGCTCAAATTTGAAGAATTTGGATTTTCCCAAAACCCTAATGGAACATTGCTAGAAATGATGACAGCCACATGTAGAAAACCTGATTTTTATGACAGCAATCTGATTTTATGCAAAAATTAGGGCAGCAACCTGTTTTAGGTCCACAAAACCCTAAGCGACCTAGGTTAAATTCAGATTTTAGTATCTCCCACACACAAATCTTAAGAAATACATCAACAACATGAAACCCTTGATGAAATCATGCAAAACAAATGCTTCTACAACAAATTATAGACTACTGGAATTAATTATTGTTCAAAAACAGATGAAACTTAAAAATCCATATCTTCATAAATACTTGGAGATAAAATGCAAATGATAGCTCAAAATGACCACAAAAATGGCAGCTATCAAACAAAATTAAGATCATATTTTTCCAACCACAAAACCCCTTGAAATGTTGTCCTAAAATCTCCAAATGGGTCACCCTAGCTGGAAATGAATGTGGCAGCCCCAAAAGAGTGTGCCCTAGCTGGAATTTGTGCCCTAGCACAGATGGAAACCCTTGCCATTCTGAAATTCTAAATTTTAAGCTAACTTGTGACTCCCGATGAAGCCACTAATGCAACAAATGAGGGTTTTCATCCCCAAGTGTTGTGACTATTGAGGGTTTTTGTCCCCAATAAGATCCGATGAGGGTTTTCATCCATAAAGGCTGAAAATGAGAGCTCTATGCTCCAATTTCCAAAGAGAAGTACCAAATTCACTAGATGATCCTTACAATGAACCCCAACATTTACCTTTATATACTACTGTTTTCTTTTCCTTGTGGAGTGCTCCATGTGGGACACTTTATTTCCTTTTTAACATTTACTTTTCCCACTTTTTAATAATTTAATTAAAGTGCCAATAATTAAAATTACTTTAGCACTTAAAATTAAATTATTAATTTACTTCCTTCCCCCTTTAGCCGACTGAAAATAATGAAAATAGGCTACGGGTCTTATTTCTGCTTTAGTATTTAAAAATACGTTTTATTTTAATAACAATATTATTGAGTTATCATAAATAGAGAATTACCTAGGCTCAACTTAAAAATATTATTAAGTATTTCTAATTTAGAAAAGGGGACATTACAGTCCTCCCTCCCCAAATTTGCTTTCCCTCAAGCAAATGCAAGCTCTCATGCCCAAGTACCATCATGCCAAAGTGAAAAATACGCCGTAACGCTCTCAATAATATAGATCTCAGACTGTCAAATATAGAGAGATCTTGCCGAAACAAGCTCATATATTTGTTGTTCCTCTTCTTATTGATGTACTTTGGCAGCCCATGAAGTTTAACAACTTCCTTGAAAAAGAAATTAGTTTCTACCTCAATTCTGCCCTCTTCACTTTCACCTTCAAAAATAACATTAGCAACTTTTCTCTTTACATACTCAGCTGTACAAAAAACCTTCCAATCTGTTGTAATCTTAGTCATAGAGCAAAAATTGAGGAATAATCAGCAGCATCTTCACTTTCTGTTTCAAACTTGTCAACTATGGTGGAAGAGCATCCTCTAACCATACACAAGAATGCAACTGAAATAATGTGGGGGCTGCTAAAAATGATGACAACAACATTAATGGTGGCAATTTGATGCATGGTTGTCTTGTATATACTTCCTCTATCATTTGGCGGAAGTAACACATCATCCTGCATTCCTTCCATGCATTGTTGGGGATCCCTTGCATAAATATCCATGTGGACTACCCCTTGAGATCTTCTTATGGTGCTCATAACTTCCTCAATAGGAAGGATGTATCCCACACCATTCTCCAACTCTTGATGGCATTCTTCACTCAATAGCAAACTCAGAAATGCAAACTTAAACACCATGCACAACTGACCCAAAGTAGAATACTCAAGAGAGTTACCTTGCTGTAATAGCCTCCTTGGCTGTCCAAAAAATGTTGTTTGAAGCTGCCAAATGTGTCAATCAACTTTTTTACTTGGTTTTTGTATCAACTTCTTTCTGGTGTGCTTCTTGGGCTTGTGGAGACATCTCTTCATCTTCTCGCTGCAATCTCATATTCATTATTACTTGCTTAGGTTGATAACAAATTCAGTTTCTCTTCCTTGTTCCCTTTTTCTTCTCCTTTCCTGGACATGCACATAGAACGACTCATTAAAGAAAATAAGAGTTTTCAACCTCCCTCCTTCATGCCTCATAGACATGATGGCAAGTTCTCTTTCATTGCTAAGAACCACTTCCCAATCTTCATTCAAGAGGATAGATTTCCAAAAATTCAATCATGTTGCTCCAAACACAACTTTAGCAATGCATTTCTTTCCTCCAAATCGAGATGACATTGACTGGAATCCAATTTATGTTGGCATGCTTCAAAACCCATACATTAAAGCTCCTACTACCACCAATCATACCATCATTGTCATGCTAAGTTATAATAATTTGGACAACAAGATAACATTCATCTCACTCACTTCCAAATGCCGATTTCATGAACTCAACATCTACTTTTATCGGATGGCCTCTTCTAAGAGCATGTGCAATAATTAGGAGATGGAATGTAATGTCCCCATTTTTGAAGACCCTTAGCCTATCATTCCCCGTGGGCTTTAGGGATGTTGCAAGGGGAAAATTATATTAAATAATTTTATAATATTGCCTGGAGAGTGATTTTAATCATTTGACATTATAAAGCAATATTTATTTAATTATTTAATATTTATGGAGCAAGTAATTATTTAATTAAATTCCCAAAATGCAAATTAAAAAAAAGGGGGAATTAATTAAATAATATTTAGGTGGCTTTTAAATATTAAAATCACCCTTTTTAAAAGGGGATGCCACACCTAGGGGAAATAAACTTATTTTATTTAATAATTTCCCTCTCCTAGGGATTTCGAATTTTGTGCCTCCTTGCTTATAAAAGGAGTGCTAGGATCATTGTTAGACTCATGTTATGATGATATTTATTTTATGCTTCATGCTTGGAGTTGGGATTCA
The DNA here is from genome assembly GCA_018340775.1 of Taxus wallichiana var. yunnanensis. NCBI lineage: Eukaryota > Viridiplantae > Streptophyta > Pinopsida > Cupressales > Taxaceae > Taxus > Taxus wallichiana. The sequence goes on from CM031234.1 coordinate 628,217,758, forward strand.
TGCCCATTAAAGCTCTCTCTCTCTCTCTTGCATGGGAAGTTAGTAAGCTGGTTTGATCAATTGAAGTATTCTCTCTTGTTCCATTTGTTGAGTTATCTTGTGTTGAAGTATGTTCTTTGTATGATTTATGCTTGCAAGCATTGGCGACTTGTTTGGATAAGTGGCGCATTTATTTGAGGAGGATATTTGGATGTTATTGATGATTGTTGGGTGTTTTATGATCTGATTTTTAATGCAGTAAACTTATTCTAACCCTAGCGACTGGGTTGAGGATTTTGGGGCTGTTTTGGAGGGTTTTCGGCTGTCACAAAATTCAGATCTTTAGTTCTTTGGAAAGATCTTAATTTATAGAACAATCTGCATTTTATTTGGTGAAGAAATATTGAGTTTTGAGTGAGATATCAATTTTAGAATATTTCAGCTATCTGCAGGCTTTTCTGGGTACGGTAAATTAATATTTATTTCAAATCTGCGGTTTGGGGTTGATTTAATATTGCATTTGATTATATAAATTAGGAGGAATAAAGATAAATTGATTTCATAATTTTTGGAGGAGTTTTTGTGCCCTAAAAGTGTTGGGCGACCTAATTTTTAGGTCAAAATTACGGTTTCGGGTTGGTTTGTGTAAAATCTGATTTTTGCATATTGTTCTTCATATTTTTGTGACCCAAAATCCGAAGTCTGAAGATTTTTGCATGAACGGGTAAGTGGGAATTAATTTTTGAAGTTTGCAGCAGTTGGGGTTTGGAAATTAATTATTTACAACTATGTGTGATCAGATTTGTGTTAATTCCTAACTTGTCCTAGAAGGGGACATTACAGTGGTATCAGAGCATGTTCTTCTGCACCTGTGAGGTTTGACATTGCTTGTGGATCATGGATTTATCTAGTGCAGGTAACATGAAGACAAGATTCCGGAGACTTGGTAGAGCTCTCAAGCACCTACCTCCATCAAAGGATGAGTTGCTCAAATTCTTGAAGCAAAAGAAGTTGCTTGGTAACAATAGAGCAAGATGATTATGGATCTATGCTTCTTGCAAGGGATTCCTTGGTAATGCAACTGGCTAAGCATGAGTTGTTGGATCATGAAAATGGGGAGGTAAGAATTATGGTTATCTTTTGCATTAGTGAGGTTATACGAATCACAGCCCCAAAATTTCCATATTGTGATGTTATCATGGAAGACATCTTTGAGGTCATGGTGGGAAGTTTCCAAGGTCTGTGGGACCTCATAAGCCCTTCTTTTGGTAAGAGGGTTTGCATTTTGAACATTGACAAAAGTAAGATCTCGTGTTATAATGATGGATTTAGAATGTAATGATCTTATTTCTCACATGTTTGAGGTGTTCTTTGATGTTCTAAGTAATGATCATGCTCAAGAGATCATGATTTCCATGCAAGCCATTATGTCTTTGATATTAAATGAATATGAGAGTTCCCAACACACTTGCTATCTATTTTGGAGGAAAGATTGAGTCAAAAGACATCACGTGTTGCTCATGCGGTTGCCAAAGGTGTTATAGAGCAATGTTCAAGCAAAGTAAAGACTATGATGTTCATGAGATTCACTTTGAATCAACTCTATGTCATGCATATGATTGAGTTTCAGCATGTGTTTTCTTGGGAAGAATGTATTGAGGGTTGTGATGATGAAGAATGGATCACATGGGCTTCACACGGCATGGTAAGAGTCTCATTTTCGGATGTGCATATGAATGATTTTTAGATTTTTATTATGGGGAGTGAAATTTCATTTGCATAGGGGCCTATTGCATTTACTAGATGGTTGCACATTGATATCGGAAAAATAATTTTGAAACATGGTAGTTTCTGTCCTCTAATTTCTATGGATGATATCACCTCCATAATTCAGATTTTTCACATGTATTCGATGACATGGGTGATGGTACTTGATGTTGACTCATGGGTGACTATTTGGGGGTGGAAACCAGCCACTCCAATTCTGATTTTTGGAGATTACAGCAACACTTGGGGCCACATAACAGAGTTTGGGGGCAGCCCATACATGGAGGAGTTGTACATGCCATGGAGACACATTGGAAAAGTGTTCTTCAACACTTTTTTTTCTAATTTGTTTGTTTCATGCGTAGGTTTGAAGAAGAAATTACAGCAGACTACACTCCTAACTTTGAGGAGAATGAAGCACCCAAGATATCAGGATGCAAATGCTACTTCACTTGAGTGGCATGGGAGCACGGCTTTTCGAGCACTACCCTTTTGCACATGGACACATGAGCTTGTTATTGCTTGAGGGCAAACAATCTTGGGAAGGGAGGATTGTAATGTCCCCATTTTTGAAGACCCTTAGCCTATCATTCCCTGTGGGCTTTAGGGATGTTGCAAGGGGAAAATTATATTAAATAATTTTATAATATTTCCTGGAGAGTGATTTTAATCATTATACATTATAAAGCAATATTTATTTAATTATTTAATATTTATGGAACAAGTAATTATTTAATTAAATTCCCAAAATGCAAATTAAAAAAAAGGGGGAATTAATTAAATAATATTTAGGTGGCTTTTAAATATTAAAATCACCCTTTTTAAAAGGGGACGCCACACCTAAGGGAAACAAACTTATTTTATTTAATAATTTCCCTCTCATAGGGATTTCAAGTTTGTGCGTCCTTGCTTATAAAATGAGTGCTAGGATCATTATTAGACTCATGTTATGGTGATATTTATTTTATGCTTCATGCTTGGAGTTGGGATGCATGCCCATTAAAGCTTTCTCTCTCTCTCTCTTGCGTGGGAAGTTAGTAAGTTGGTTTGATCAATTGAAGAATTCTCTCTTGTTCCATTTGTTGAGTTATCTTGTGTCAAGTATGTTCTTTGTATGATTTATGCTTCAGAAGCATTGGCGACTTGTTTGAATAAGTGGTGCATTTATTTGAGGGGATATTTGGATGTTATTGATGATTGTTGGGTGTTTTATGATCTGATTTTTAATGCAATAACTTATTCTAACCCTAATGATTTGGGTTGAGGATTTCGGGGCTGTTTTGAACGGTTTTCAGCTGTCACAAAATTCAGATCTTTAGTTCTTCGGAAAGATCTTAATTTATAAAACAATCTGCATTTTATTTGGTGAAGAAATATTGAGTTTTGAGTGAGATATCAATTTTAGAATATTTCAAATGTCTGTGAGCTTTTCTCAAGTTACTGGTAAATTAATATTTATTTCAGATCGGTAGTTTGGGGTTGATTTAATATTGCATTTGATTATATAAATTAGGAGGAATAAGGATAAATTAATTTCATAATTTTTGGAGGAGTTTTTGTGCCCTAAGAGCACTTTGGGCGACCTACTTTCTAGGTCAAAATTAGGGTTTCGGGTTGGCTGTGCGAAATCTGATTTTTGCATATTGTTCTTCATATTTTTGTGACCCAAAATCCAAAGTCTTAAGATTTTTGCATGAACGGATAAGTGGAAATTAATTTTTGAAGTTTGCAGCAGTTGGGGTTTGGAAATTAATTGTTTACTACTATATGTGATCAGATTTGTGTTAATTCTAACTTGTCCTGAAGGGGACATTACATGGAAATTCGATGAAGTGATTGCTGTTTTAAAATTGAAAGTGGGGAATTTTTTTACCATGAGCTGCCCATATGTCTTGCCCTTTTGCGAAATTCTTCCCATCCTTTTGGTTGTAGCAGTTTGAGGAGTTTTATTTGTCATGCCTTGAAGCACAACCTCTTGGTCATCAAGCTTGAATCTTATCTTCATAGATTGGTAGTTTTGGTTAAATTCACTCAAGGAATGCAACCATTGTATCTCAAGTACCAAATCCGTATCTCCAATACCAACAACATAGAAATCATTACTTACCATGTGCCTTCCCAAGGTGAGCTTGAGTTGTTGGATCCTCTTGGTGCAAGGGATGATGAAGTCATTTTGTAGCATCTCACCCTTGATCCTTCAAGACCACTCATGCCAAAACAATCTTGGCCTTGAATAGAAAAAGCAACATGTTCATAGCTGCAAGTTGTCTCTTTGGACTTAACATGTTTCTTAAAATGTTTTCCATGATGACAAAAATATGGCAGCAACATATGAGGAAACAAAAAATTAATAATGAATTAATTATAAAAGTGCAATATAAAATATTATTATAAGAACTTTATATTAATTTATTAATGATAAAATCAAATTAAAAAAGAAAAGAAAAAGATAAAGTGATAAAGTAAAAATAAGAAAAAAGGGAAATCACTTTATATTTATTATTTCCCCTAGGAGAAAATGCGACCCATGTTGGAGAGGGGACAAGGAAAAAAAAGAATTAAATGCAAGCAATGGAAGATGATTGGTGGTTGTGGGTGGCTACTAAGCCAAATTTCATTATAAAAGCAAGTCGACTTGCTTGTGAGAGGCATCACTTTCATTTTATAAAATTATGATTTTTGTCTGAGCTTGAGGGCTTTACAAAATATTTTCTAAGGACGAAAACCCTTAGAGATAATCTCTTGAGGACGAAAACCCTCTAAGAGATCTAGAAGAGGAACGAAAACTCTTCTTCTAGTTGAGAGGATTCTCCATATAGGGGTTTCCATTGCGGATCAAAGAGTTATTTGTGTTTTCCAATATTTTTCCAGCAGTATTGAGGACTGAAAGTGCAGATTTGAACAAGGGTTTGAAGGAGGGAATTTGTTGTTGCATCTCTTCTTTGTTTCCAGCTTGTTCTAGGTGGTGCAACTTGCATAGAGGACTGTTTGGAGGTATTTTGAGCTGCTAAAAATCAGATCTGGGTTGCTGTTCTAGTTGCAGATTTTTAGTCATCCAAATCAGCCTTTTTGGAGGGGATTTTGGCTCAAAAATATCATATTTACAGCTGTGTCTGAAGGCAAGTATTTGCAGATTTTTAATAAATTATTTCAGCCTCCTTTTGGGTCCCAAATTTGGTATTGTTCTTGTGTTTTGGCTTAATAAATTCAGCTGATCAGTTTATGGTAAAAATATAGTGATTTATCTTCTATTTTGGATGAGTCTCATACTCTAGCCAAGTCGCCATTTATGTATAAAAATCAGATCTGCATTATAAATATTTGATATATTTTCTATAATCTGTATTTGGGTGTGGGATTTGCCTCAAATCCGTTTGGGGTTGAAAAATGTCCAATTGGGGACATTACAATGAATTTACCCAAAACTACCAAAGCATGGAGCTGAAATTCAAGGTGGATGACAAGGAGGTTGTGCTACAATGAAGAGTGGAACTCCTCAAGTTGTGATAGCCAAAAGCACGGAGAGAACCTTCAAGAGAGGGAAGGTCGCATGGGCAGCTCATTGCTTGGTAAGGTCTAATTCTTCTATTGCAATTCAACAATCTTATCATGAGGATATTAAGCCCAAATTTATAGGCATTGTAAAGTTTTCAATAATCTACCTCATGGGCTACCACCGGATAGCGGATTCAACATGTTATTGAGTTAAAAGTGAGTACCAAACCAGTAATAACTACTCCTTACCGCCACCCAAGGGTCTACAAGGAAGAAATTGAAAGGACAATCAAAGAATTGCTGGAAATGAGACTCATTAGGCCTAGTTCTAGCTCACTTGCTTCTTCTGTAGTACTTGTTAAAAATAAGGATGGTACCTTGAGGATGTGTGTGAGATATCAGTTTTTGAACAAGAGAACAATCAAGAATAGATACCCAATTCCAAGGATTGACGATCTGATTGATGAGTTACATGGGGCGGTTTTCTTCTCCAAGATTGATTTAAGGTCTGGGTATCACCAAGTCCAAGTAAGGGAAGAGGATGTTCACAAGATAGCCTTTAGGCGTCATTTTGGGCACTTCAAGTTTGTTTTCATGCCATTTGGGTTAACCAATATCCTAGCCACTTTCCAATCATGCATGAATCATGTTTTTGGTAAGCATTTAAGAAAGTTTGTGCTAGTGTTCTTTGATGATATTTTGGTGTATAGTAAAACATGGGAGGAGCACCTCCAACACTTGGATAAGGTGTTGGAAATTTTGGAACAACAGTCCTTTTATGCAATGAAATCCAAGTGTGAGTTTGTGTTGGGTGAAATTTTGTACTTGGGACATGTGAATGCACAAGGGGTTCATGTGGATCAACAAAAAATTCAGGCCATCTTGGATTGGCCACCACCAACCAATAATTCATAGTTGAGGGGGATTTTGCATTTGTGTTGGTTCTTATAGAAGATTTGTGAAAGGATTTTCACTTGTTCCGTTGACTGATTTAACTAGGAAGGGAGCTTTTAGCTGGTCAAAAACAACCCAAATAGCATTTGATGAGCTCAAAAAGGTGATGAGTTCTTGCCCAATACTTGTTGTTCCAGATTTTTCTATTCCATTTGTGCTTGAATGTGATGCTTCAGTGAAGGTATAGGGGCTGTTTTGATGCAAAATAAGCATCCCATTGCATATGAGAGTCGGAAACTCAAGGAGCATGAGAAGAATTTCTCCATCTATGACAAGGAAATGTTGGCCATCATGCATGCATTGGCCAAATTCTGGCAATACTTGGTTTGTGGTCAAAACCGACCATAATAGCTTGAGGTTCTTTCTTCACCAAAGGGATTTGAATGACCGACAACAAAAGTGGGTAAGTAAACTCCAAGCATATGATTTTGATATTGAATATGTCAAAGGGAAAAATAATGTGGTGGTGGATGCTTTGTCAAGGAAGCCAATTCCTTGCTCTTTTGATGATGTTGCAATACAAAGTGAGAAGATGAAGGATACAAAGTTTCGTATAGACCAAGTTTGCAATTGCTTGAGGGAAAGCAATTTTGGGAGGGGAGGACTGTAAAGTCCCCTTTTCCAAACTAGTTTGTTTTGGAGGTTTTGAGCCCATTCCACTTCCCATGGGAAAGAAGGAAGTGAACAAGGGAAGTGATTGTCATATTTTTCAGTTATTTTCATGAGCATTTGCATTCTTCTTTAATAGTTTTTCTACATGAGTCAGGTCGGTTGGGTTAAGAAGGTGAAAGGCCAAAGTAAAAATAAAAGTATCCTTACGAGGTCGGTCCTAGTTTGGAGACACTCTAATTTGTTTTGGTACCACAACAAGGTATAAAGAGGGTTCACTTGGCTCATTTGAGGATCATCTCTTGTCAAAAAATTATAACTTGCATGGTTTTTGGGCTGATTGCTCAATCACTTCCACTAAGGGCGAAAAATCCTCTGGTGCGGCTAACAAGGAGGACAAAACCCTTTCCTACTTGATTGAAGAATGAAAACTCTTCAATTTATAGGGGATTGTCTAATTTTGGGGTTTCCAAAGTACTTCAAGAGGATTGATATTGCAGATTTTCAGTGAGGGTTTGATCCTAGAGTGATTTACAACCCCTCTCCTAGGGTAGCGACTTGCTTGGAGGTGGAGTTGGGTGCCATCTAGGGCACATTTCTTCATTTGGAGTTGATATTCATATTTCTCATAATTTTAGAGGCTGATTGCACACTTTCATGAGATTTTTGGGGTTTGGAATCTCCATTTCCAGCCATTGTTGTGAGTTGTAATTCTGCTGTCATAAATTTAATTGCAGCTGTGTAGAATTTCCAAATTTGCATATACTTTGGAGTGTTTTTGCTTGGTGTTTGTTCCATTTGTTGAGTATAATATTTTGGAGAATTTATACATCCATTTTCAGCTTGTTTGGAGGGTGTTTGATGCCCTAAAAGTGCAAATACAGTTCGCTGCTAGGGTTTATAATATTTTTGGTTGGCTGTTGTAAAAATCAGTTTACTCTCAATTGGGATTTGTGCTATTTCCTTGTTTTTTCAGTTTCAGCCCTAAAAGGGACATTATATATAGCACCTCCTACTTCAGTTGTAAATCAACAATCAATGTACAAATTTGTGTTTATACAATCTTTATACGAGTTTTGATTGCCATTTAACATTCCATTAAAATATGCAACTTTTTCTAGGTAATATTGGGTCTATTACGTTCGATGCCCTTAGTGCTCAAGTATGCTTGAATTTATAACATCTTGAAAGAGTTGTGGGTAGTGTGCGGAAGAATAACTTGAGGGGTCAATGGATATTAAATGATATGGAGCATGATCTTGATCCAAGTGGCAGATTGGGATGAAATCCCCTAAGTACCTTTATAAGATTGCAATTTCTTTACCATTACTCAAAATATGAAACTACGATGTGTTGAAAAGCTTAAAATTTTCACTATCAATCCTCTTCATGTAGGCTATGCATTTTCCAAAAAACATTCCAAAGGGCCCTGAAAACTCAAAAACAAAAATGCATCAAAAGTACCATAAACTAAAATTGTGTTTTACTGACTTCCACTTCCCGACAAATCCTCCTAACATTTTTAGGGGACACTTGTCACATGGATTTTTGGGTTGATGTGAGCAGTAAGTTCTTCTACAATGACTTTAGATTCTACAAACAAATCCCTTCATCTACTCTTCCCCGCACAGCTACATGTACAATTGCTAATAGTACCGAGCAGAGTACAACATAGAGACAAGCCCATAGTCACTCCCTACAGGAATAGATAGTATTGTGTGCTAGCTTCACATATGTTTTAAGGGATTCGTTCGTTTTTGTAATAATAAGAGATTAATAGCTTAAATATTTTCCCAAAAATAATTATATATGCATCTTGAATCAATAAAGTAGTTAGTTCCTATTGTTCTCTTTGTGTATATTTGTATCTTCACTCATTTATAGATCACTTAGTTACAATTCTAAAATAATTTCTATACCCGAATTGTTGAAATTATTTGCCTCTAGCTATAACACATGTTTCTACAATTTAGTGTGTTGTTCACCAAATTCCAATCAAATACTGGTCAAAGGTACCAAAGCAGACATTACATGCACTTTGCAGGTATTTTGTAGTTGTTTCAAAAAAAGAGGCAAGCAGGAAGAAGTGCTAAGATGAGAAAATCCAAGGACACAGATCTGCTTTGAGCGCCTTGGAACAAGAACCAGTCACTCATTCAAGGAAATCAACACCAAGAGAATGAGAACTAATGGATGCATAACAAACTGAATATCATCGTGGATCACATTATAGAAATGTGGAATAACCTTTCACAATTTGGCAACCCTCTCCTCAAAATAATAACTTGAGGTGAGGAGAAACGTAATTTAAACCATGAAGAAACTTCGTGAAGAATTGGCTGCTAAAGGAATGTTGATTAATAAATTGAAACAAATGATAGCACGTTAAGCCCTTATGATTTCTAACATCTTAATTATCCATCACATTAATTTGGCAGTTTGGAAAGGCACGCCAAAGATATTAATTTCAAGATATTAAACAAAATAGGATACACTAGCCAAGCTCTTGGCAAAGATGGTCAAGAAATTCAGAAACCTCTTTAGGTACAGATACGGCCCAAGAATTTTGGTTCCAGGTACACCAAAGAATTTCTTTAAACAACCATGGGGTTGATTGTCATTGAAGCAGACGTATGCAAATGTAATAGTGGAACACCATGCTTCAAATACAATATAACCTCCTATTCAAGATTAGTCTTGGCATCTTAATCATATAGATAGAAGTTATATGTTTCATCCTATCACTTGCAGTTATTGTGGTACGAGAGGTCAAAAGCCTAATCAGTGTTGGAAACTTCATCCTTGTGAAATATACAGCAAGTACTATCACAACAGTTGTACATGTTTGTTTTCATTCCTTTTATAAAATTTTAGAATCAATAAAAATGAGCTCTGAATGAATCGCACCACTCAAGTGGAAGAGAATCACTTCTATAGTAAGTTCTTATGCACATAAAAATCAGAAAACACATAATCACCCTCTAAAATTAACGCAATTGGGCTATTGCTTCCCAAGGAGGGGCTACGCATCCCGGTGGCAGTTAAGGACATAATACCCTTAAGATGGCCGCTACCTCTTTAGATAGTAACCTTGTTGGGGTCATGGTTTCTTTACCAGTCCTCAGAATCCTAAATTGCGATATGCATTGCAAAGATTAGGATCTCTGCTAAAGCAGTCCCCATCAAGTAAAACGTCACATTTTCTAAAAAGTACTCTAAAGGGCCCAAAAATAATAATATAATAATGTATTAAAAATCCTGAAAATTCAAAACTGAAATATTTGGTTTCGATGAAATCCTCTTCCAAACATATCTTCTTCACTTTCTAGGGGACACTTGTCACATGGATTTTTGGATTATTGGGAGGATTTTGTTTTTATTCTACAATGGTTGTAATGTCCCCAAATTAGGGCAATTCAATATTCACCCAAATTCAATGAAACCCTTATGCAAATTATCTTGAAGTATTCCAAAGCCTACTATTCCTAACCCGGAGTGGGATTAGAACTAGCGGAGGTAAGTGAAATAAATCAGAAAATAGCTAGAGCACACTAAATTAGCACCAATCTGATTATACACAGTTGAATGTAATTAAATAATCAAACCCCAAACTGCTGCAATCTTCTAAAATTAATTCCTGCTCAACCAACCATGCAAAATACTTCAAACTTTGGATATTGGGGTTATTAAATATGAATTTTATGAATGTAAAATCAGAATTAACCCAGTTTTCACCAAAAGTGCAGAAATGGCCCTCCTATTATTTCTCCCAGCACATTAGGCTGATTATGGATGCAACAAGACTCCACTTTGATCACCAAACCTTGTGTGCAAGATCATAAAAATATATAGAATCAGATTTGAATCTTTTATGCACCCAATATACTGAAAACACACCCTTACGCAGTCGCCTAGGGCATATAAAATACAACAACAACGTAAAGCATCGAATTATTACCAACACAAGTGAGATCCAGCTCGCTAGGACATAAACGCATTACCAAAATTACCACCAAGAAATTCACCACCAAAGAAGGATAAGATCAATGCACAATATTCAGATTTCACATTCACATCAAGTCGCTAGGGCACAAGAGAAAAACAGACCAGCAATCATGCATGAATGGATCCTTCAACAACTTGCTTGGGTCTTCAATTTGCCAATAACAAGGTGGTGTTGTAAAACACCTTTAGTAGAACATCAATGGGCATGCATCCCTTTTCTTCAAGCATGAAGAAATAACAATAATCATAATCAGCATACCCCACAATGGAAGAGGTGATGTGACTTTATATTCCTCCCTCCAAGAGTGGTACTCCAAATGGGCCCTTTCTTTGCCCAATGCTCCCTTAGAATGGTGACTTACTTTAAGGGTAAGTGACCATTAAAAAGGGGGTCTTCATCATGTAGAACATATCTCTTTTTTTTAATATTTAATTCACCTTTTTTAACTTAATGATTAAAATCACAAAAAGGTAAATTTAATTCTTTTTAATGAGCTCAAAGGAGTTAACAAATTAGTGGTGAAAACCACTTTTATAATATTTTCCCCAAATTTATCCTTTAGTCCATGGGGAAAGAATGGACTAAAGGTCTTCAAGACTGCTTTTAAATGTCCCGAAAAGCGGACGTAACAATGGCTGATTGGATTCGCAAATGAATTGCTTCACCCAATCTTGCCCATGCAAATGCACATCCAATTGCATATAGTGGAGAGCGCAACAATCCATAGAGAGCACAAAGGGAGGTCTAGAGTAATTTCCTCCAAGTAGAAGTTAAAGAGAACAAAGACTAGTGTCGTAGTTTCATGTCTCTTCTTATATAATGCTACATTTTTGTAATAATCGAGAGTAATGGCTTATGTCTTCTCTCAAATATAGTTATAAATGCCACTCAAATCAAAAAAGTAGTCAATTCCTTTCTCGTAATGTCCCCTTTTGTAAATTAAAAAATGATTAATAATATTTTAAATTGGGCCTAGCCAATTTTTCATATTGGGACAACTTAATAATATTATTATTATTACAATAGAATGTATTTTTAAATACTAAAGTAGAAAAAGACCCTTAGCCTATTTTCATTATTTTCAGTCGGCTAAAAGGGAGAGGTCATCCCTCTTTAAGAGGGAAAAGAAATTATTAAGAAAAGAAATAAAGAGGCCTACATGGAACACTCGACAAAGAAAGGAAAGAAAAGGCTATATAAGCAAATGTTGGGGCTCATTTTAATTATCATCTTGTGAATTATATACTTTTCTTTTGAAAATTGGAGCATTGAGCTCTCATTTTCACCCTTTAAGGACGAAAACCCTCATTGGATCCTATTGGGGACGAAAACTCTCAATAGTCACAACACTTGAGGATAGAAATTTTCATTTGTTACATTGGTGACTTCATCCAGGAGTCACATTGGAGTTTCAAAATTCAGAATTTTAGAACGACAAGGGTTTCTATCAGTGTTAGGGCACACTTTCCAGCTAGGGCATGCTTTTTGGGGGATGCCACATTCATTTCTAATTGATCTACCCATTTGGAGATTTCAGATCACTTTTCAATGGGTTTTCATGGTTGGAAAAATATGATTCTAATTTTATTGGATAATTGATATTTTTGTGGTCATTTTGAGCTATCATTTGCATTTTATCTCTAAGTATTTAGGAAGATATGGAATTTTGAAGTTTCAGTTGTTTTTGAGCAATAATTAATTCCAGCAGTTTGTAATTTATTGTTGAAGCATTTATTTGCATGAATTCATCAAGTGTTTCATGTTGTTGATGTATTTTTGAATATTTGTGTGTGGGAAAGGCTAAAATATTAGGATTTTGTGGACCTAAAGCAGGTCGTTGCCTTAATTTTTGCATGAAATCAATTTGTTGTCTTACAAATCAGGTTTTCTACATGTGGTTGGCATCATTTTCAACAATGTTTGTAATGTCCCCATTTTTGAAGACCCTTAGCCTATATTTCCCAGCGGGCTTTGAAATGTTGCAGTAGGGGAACATTTTTATCAAATAATTAAATATTATGGCCTCGGAGCAATAATTATTTAATTATTAAATTTATTTAATTTAATTCCTAGAATATAAAAATAAAAATAAATGGGGAATTAATTAAATAAATAGTTAGGTGGCTTTTATTGATTAAATCACCTTTTGAAAAGGGGACGCCACACCTAGGGAAGACAAACTGCTTTTATTTAATATTTTCCCTCTCTCCTAGGGATTTCGAATTTTGGGCCTCCTTGCTTATAAAAGGAGTGCTAGGATCATTATTATTATTATGTGATGATAATATTTATTTTATGCTCCATGCTTGGACTTGGGATGCATGCCCTTCGATGTTCTCTCTCTCTTGCGTGGGAGGTTGTATTGAGCTGGTTTGGAGATTCAATTGAAGTATTTATTTGTGAGATCCATGTCTTTGCTTTAGAAAAAATTTAGATGAAGTTTACCATTGAAATCTGCATGTTTTATTGTAGCAAACCACTATAGCGATTCACCGTAGCAATTGGGTTTTCATGCTCCTTGCAAATTGATTTGATAGAGTGAGTCTAATTTGATGTTCCCTTGATATCATGGCCAGCTTGGGCATGTTTGGTGACTGTTTTGGGGCATTTTAAAAAGCAAATCAATCAGTATTCAAAGTCTTATTTGCTCAACTGACTTCTGTGCTTAGTAACTTGAGTTTTTTGCATGTTTTGGCCTTTTGAAAATTGCGATCTGGGTGTGTTATTATGCAGCGACTCCTTGAGGGCAATTGTTAAGTGTTTGTGGTGTGTTTTGGGCCACCTGTGATCAGCGGATTTAGTGGGATTGAATATAGCTGTTATAACTCAGTTTTGCTACTTTATTTGGATGAATGAAATCTGCCATTTCACCTCTAAAACAGCAACTCTATTAGGAAGGATATTTAGTTGTTTATTGCATGTTTAGAGCTCTCTTTTGATCAGCGATTTATACTCCATTAATTCTGAGTATGGCGACTTGGGTAAGTGCATGATTTCATGATAAATAAAGCCCTGTAGGCAGTGGTTGTATTATCTGAATATTCTCCATGGTGGCTGAGTTTAGCAATCTGATTCAATATAGATTTCAGTGGTGTTTGGGTCTCTTTTTAGCAGCGAACAGTAGGAGTGAATTAATCTGAGTTTGGAGTGAATGAGCAATTCTTAGAACAGCGATTGATGTGACTGTTAACTCTAAGTATGATGGTTTAACTATTGCATGGTATTTGATGATCTTGCATATGATCTATATATAAAATATTAGATCATATCATATATATTCAGCGACTGATATTAGGAGTTTAAAATCTGGATTTGTACTCTTGAATGGACATGCATGGCTGAGAGTTGTATGAAGGATTTTTGAGAGTATTTGAGAATGTTCATTACAGTTGTGTTATTACTTGTTTGATGTGGATTACTAGTTCAGCTGAGGAATAATGGCGTGAGCTGCTTGATAGTGGCCATTAAACCCCTATCATTGGGTTTATTGAGTCATCTATTTGAATGGATCAAGTACATTTTGGCTGGATTCTACTATGTGCATTTGATTTTCAGTGATTAAGTGTTTGTTGATTGCCATTTCCCATATATTCCATAAGAGGGATATTACAATGTTCCATTAGGGTTTTGGGAAAATCGAAATATGTCAAATTTGAGCCCGAAAGGGACATTATACTTTATTTGAATATTGTTCTCTTTGTGTGTATTTTCTCTCCATTCTCTACCACCACCAAGCTTGTTGTTGTTCCTTTTCACATTCTTTTTGCATGCCAACTTTTCTTCAAATCTGAAGGCATATTGGTATGCCTCTTCACTATGTTGATCTCATCTTGGATCACCCATAAGAGTAGATGGCGTATCGCACCACGCTTTATTGATCAAGGCCAATTCGAATTCTAATTTTGTAAAACTCTATATATTCTTTCAAATTCAAATCATTCTTTTACAAATTTTGCAACCTCTTCAACAGATCTAAATAGTAATCACCACACAAAAACTTACCTTTCAGTTTTGCAGCCATTTGCTCCCATCGAGTAATCTTGTCTTAACTCTTTTCTATTGCAATCCAACCGAACTATCCACCACAATGCAACATGGCCTCTCAATTTGTAATATCCCCTTTCCCAATCGAAGACCTTTGGTCTATTTTGTCAACCCGATGGCCCAAGGAAAAATATAAGAGTGAATTAAGTCGCAATAAATTATTATAAAGTGCTATAAAAATAAAATAAAATTATTAAAGCACTTATATTAATTTATTTGGCTTAATAAAATCAAATAATAATCCCTATGGTCAATACGAGGGGCAAATATCTAAGTAGCTGAAATAATTGTCAGGGCAGCGGTAGGGAGCGGGAGCGACGATGGGAGCGGGCGAGGAGCGACGGTAGACCTATGGAAATGGCCGGGTATGGCCTCGTGGCTGTACCCGGCCATTTCCGCATGCCCCGCCGCTCCTCCGCCTCGCTCCCACCTCAAAATAATGATTTTAATTTTTTTTAATTGTTTTCATGTTTTAAAACCATTACTACTTTAAAAAATTAAATATTAATCTATTTTACACCCTAAAACACAAATCTAAGCAATAAAACAAAAGAACAACTCAAAAAAAAAAACATAAAGCAAAGAAACTTACCTTTGGCTCTCCAAAATTGCATTGTGTTTCTAGGGTTTGAGGAGCTATTGCTAAGCTTGTAGGAGGTGAGGAGGAGTCAAAGGAGGAAGATTTGTGAATGATTTGTGGTTTACTAAGTGAAGGTAAGTTTTTATTTAATTTCTAACCTTGTTTCTTTTTTTTTTTATGTTTAATCTTGCACACATTACATTTTGATTTTTTGCTTATGTTCATCTTTTTTTTGCTCTTTCTATTTATTTTTTTAATTTTCATTGTTCAATTACAATGCACGATTGCATGCCATTGTTTTCTTTGCTTAATTTTTTTAACCTTGTAGAGGTATTTATACAATGACAACAAGAAGTTTTGCTTCTTTCCGGGGCAAGGTTTGGGCAAGGACTTTGACCCAAATTCACCGTTATGGAGGCATGTAACAATACTTCAACAAATTCCAGGTGGTGGTTGTTTTGAATGGAAATGCAATGATTGTGATGGACTATTCAAAGGCTCTTACAAAGGGGGTGAAAAGCCACCAGGTGCCATAACGGGTAATGGTATAAGAGTATGCAAGGGGAAGAATAATGTTGGGGTGCCAAAAGAAAAAGTTTTGGCATTTATCAAAGAGCAGGAAGATGCAGAGGCAAATGTGGCTATGAGAGCGGGTCATCCATTGGCCAAAAGAGGAGGTTCATCTCGTTCAGCAAGGCCTCCAGTTTCTCCATCACCAAGTGGATCCCCAATTGTGGCCATGCCACATCCATTTGTGGCTTCTATTTCCACGGATGAGGATGTTTCCCTTGCACGAAAGAAGAGTAAGACAAAAGGGCCATTAGAAAAGGCCTTTCAGAATGAGAACAAGGAAATTGCAGATGAACACATTGCAAGGTGTGTATATGCTAATGGGCTTTCTTTTAATGTTGTGAGATCACCTTCATGGCATGAGATGGTGAAAGCCATCAATGATGCACCAAAAGGGTATAAATCACCGTGATATGTGAAGATCCGCACCACCCTTTTGGATAAACAAAAAAATTATGTGGAAATCTTCTTGCAACCAATTAGGGACTCATGGTCCAAAACAGGTGTGTCCATTGTTTCTGATGGATGGAAAGATGCAAGAAACCGCCCTTTAATCAATGTGATTGCAGTATGCCCTAAAGGGGCAATGTTTTTGAAAGCGGTTGATTGTGAGGGGCAAGTGAAGGATGCCCAATTCATAGCCAACATTCCCTTTGAGTCCATTGAGGCAATGGGGCCTGAAAATGTTGTCCAAGTCATAACGGACAACACCAAAAATTGCAAAGTTACATGGATGCTAGTTGAGGCACGATATGGACATATTTTTTGGACACCATGTGCCGTGCATTCATTGAATTTAATGCTAAAGAAAATGGCAAAAAAATAGAGTGGATCCAACAAGTGTATGCAAAGCTGATGAGATCCAAATGTTTGTCACCAACCACCACATGTCATAAGGCATTTTTAGATCATTCTCGTAGTTGGAGCTACTGAAGGTAAGGAAAAACTTTTTTTTTTTTCTAATTTAAAATTTAAATATAAGTTTTTTAGTATTCTTTTAGCTTTCAATTTTATTTTTAATTTTTGTTCCTCATTCTTATTAGGTTCATTGAGACTCGGTTTGCATCCCACAAATCGTCTTGAGACGACTAGCGAAGGTGCGAGAGCCACTCATGAGGATGGTAACATCTAATCTTTGTCCGTACGGAGGCAATCAAACACTCAACGGGCTCAAAAGTGAAGACCACCGATCTTAAAGGACCCTTGGTGGGATAGAGTGGATTATCTATTGAGTTTTACAGAGCCCATTATGAACATGATCCGGTTTATTGACATGGATCAACCATGTTTAGGAGAGAGTTATGACGGCATCGAATCAATGATTGAGAAGATAAAAGTCGTCATAAATGCCAAAGAACAAGATCTCGAGGAAATATTTTTCAAACAAGTGAAGTCAATCCTCATTGAGCGGTGGAACAAAATGACCACCCCATTACATTTACTTGCTTTTGCATTGACTCCCAGATTTTATAGCATAGAGATTCTTTTCTTGCTAGGGAGGGTAACACCATACAAGGATGCGGAAGTCAGTGAGGGATATATGGTAGCATTGGCTAGGCTCTTCCCTGATCCCGAGGCCCAAGACCAAAGTTATGGTAGAGTTTGGCAATTTCATAGTAGAAATGGGTCATAGCCTTCTCGCTCTTCGGAGCAAATACAAGATGGATGCTCATATGTGGTGGTACCTCTATGGTACTTCATCGGTTTACTCACTGACCTCTTACAATCAAGGTCTTGCACAAGTAAGTTTTAAACTTTTTTATTCTCTTTTCTTTTTAGTTTTTAAAATTTAAGTTTGAAGTTGAATTTTGCATTGACATTGAAGTTTGGGTTGCCTTAATAGGTCAGTAAGTTCATCTTCCTCTCGAGCGCAACTAGAGTACATATAGTTTCATCGACTCACGAAATGCAACAGTTGGGGGCTAAAAGGGCTGAAGATTTGGTATACATACATTCCAACTTGTGCCTTTTATCCCACAAGCAGTGAGTACAAGGAAGAGTCAATAAGACATTGGGACATTGATTCGTAGATAATTGACTTGGATGCTTCCATTTCTCACCATGGAGCATATGATGATGAAGGGAGTTCTGTGGCACCATGAGACCTACATGCACAAGGGGGTGCAACTGGTAGTGGCCCTAGTGGGAGTGGTTCGAGCCCATGTGGTTCTAATGAACCACATAATGATGATGATGTAGCTGATGTTGATGCTCTTGATGAAGAGGAATATGATGAAAATTGACAATGAAAGATTGTTTGAACTTTGAATACTTGATCTATGATTGAATTTAATATATCATGAGATTCATGACATTCACATTGTGTTCGATTTAAGTATTTTAATTTAACTTTTAAGCTTTTAAGTTTCTAAGTTTTATTGGTATTTGTAATGTCCCCATTTTTAGAGACCCTTAGCCTATCATTCCCCGTGGGCTTTAGGGATGTTGCAAGGGAAAAATTATATTAAATAATTTTATAATATTGCCTAAAGAGTGATTTTAATCATTTGACATTATAAAGCAATATTTATTTAATTATTTAATATATATGGAGCAAGTAATTATTTAATTAAATTCCCAAAATGCAAATTAAAAGGGCAATTAATTAAATAATATTTAGGTGGCTTTTAAATATTAAAATCACCCTTTTAAAAAGGGGACACCACACCTAGGGAAAATAACCGCTTTTATTTAATAATTTCCCTCTCCTAGGGATTTCGAATTTTGTGTCTCCTTGCTTATAAAAGGAGTGCTAGGATCATTGTTAGACTCATGTTATGATGATATTTATTTTATGCTCCATGCTTGGAGTTGGGATGTATGCCCATTGATGCTTTCTCTCTCTCTTGCGTGGGAAGTTAGTGAGTTGGTTTTGATCTATTGAAGTATTTTCTCTTGCTCCATTTGTTGAGTTCTCTTGTGTTGAAGATTTTCCATTGTTGCTTGAGTTATTTCATCTTTGGCGCCAAGTTTAGAGTGTGAAAATCATTTGATATTGCTCCTTTGAATCATTCTATTATTGTTGCCAATATTCTTACCATAGCGACTTGGGTTGGTGATGATTTGATTATGTTTTGATGCCATAAATGATAGATCTGCAATCTGCCATGTGTTATTGATTATTTCAGAGCAAGGGGCTAGTATTTTGGTGTATTTGGAGGCTAGGAAGGAGCTGGAATTATTTTATATAATTTTATCTAACCCTAGCGACTTGAAATCAGTTTTCTAGGACTGTTTTGGCTAGGTTTTAAGGCTCAGAAAATTCAGATTGATAGCTCTTTGGAAAGCCCTTAATTTATAGAACAATCTGCAATTTATTTGGTGAAGAAATATTGAGTTTTGAAGGAGTTATGCATTTTTGAATATTTCAGCTGTCTGCAGGCTTTTCTGGGTATGGTAAATTAATATTTATTTCAGATCTGCAGTTTGGGGGTTGATTTAATATTGCATCTGATTATAGAAATTAGGAGGAATAAGGATAAATTGATTTCATAATTTTTGGAGGAGTTTTGGTGCCCTAAAAGTGCTGGGCGACCTACTTTTTAGGTCAAAATTAGGGTTTCGGGTTGGCTGTGTAAAATCTGATTTTTGCATGTTGTTCCTCATATTTTTGTGGTCCATTATCCAAAATTTCAGCTCATTTGGACTTCTCTAGCCAAAGATATAAATTTTTGAAGTTTACAAAGTAGCTTAGGGTTTAAAAATTAATTATTTCCAGATTCTTGTGTGTGATTAGATTTGTATGAATTCTAACTTGTCCTAGAATGGGATATTACAAGATCCTAGCTTGTTTGTTGTGGTTATTCACTTATTTAGCTTATAACTTGTCTTTCATATGCATAATATGTGGTTAATAATTAAATTTCTATTTAGAAAGCTGAAATTTATATATTTTTAATTTTTATATAGTTTTGTACTTGCCATATCCTACGCCATGTCCGGGGTCAATTTTTTTTTTCCATTTCCGCGTATTGGATACTCTGCTCCCACTTCCGTATCCAAAACGCTTTGGTAACTTAAGAAAATATCATTGTGAAGGGGTTATTATATTTTATTCTTCCTAGAAAGGTCAATGGTGACTTGGGCCAAAGAGGAATAATGAAGTTAGGAAGGATAAAATATTATTTATGTCTTGTATTCCTCCTATGGAAAAATGCGACCAGCTCTAGGAGTGAATAATTTAGTAAAGTGTGCCAATGGTCTTTCCTAGAAAATGTGACCTGGTCTAGGGGATTGCATAAAATATGATTGGCTGATTTAGAGGTCATTTTGTGACCATTTTCCTTTATAAGGAAAGGTCGACCTGCCTTATGGTATCCAGAAATTTTATATGACATTTTTGTCTTGCATTGAGCTCTCAGCTTTTGCCAATATTCCAAGGACGAACCCCCATCTGAATTCTACCTCTTGTGGACGAAACTCCCAAGAGTTTGAGAGGGTTTTTCACTCAGAAATTCCCATTGATTGTAATCTGATTTTCAGTCATTTCCAGTAGTGTCTTTGAAGGTATTTTGGTGAATAAATTGCAGCAGTATTTCTTCTATTGGATCGACCCAGTTTGGGACAGATTTGGCATGTTTTATGAGGTATTTAGATCTGATATCTATTGTCAAATCATCTACTGATTTTTGTGAAGTGAAGCAAAGCAATTTCATAATTTTTAGAGGGTTTTCACAGTGGTTTTCAAGCAGTTTATTATTCAGATTTCAGATCTGATTTCTGAGTAATTTTGGGCTCCATAAATTCTGATTTTTATATGTTTGGGTTCCTAAAAATAGTGGCAATCATTTGTGATCAAAAGAATATTTTTTGGAAGTCATTTGCATGGTTTTCCTTCCAAACCCTAGTCGACCTGCCCTAAATTAATTTAAAACTGCCCTAGGGTAATCGCCATATCCTTTCTAAGGTTTGTTTTATTGTTGGGAAGTGTGTAATAAATATTTGGGGTTGTTTGGGTGTGATTGCATACAAAACCCTAGTCACATTTTGCAGAAATAAATCCAATTTGCCCTAGTTTATTTGCCATAGCTGTCAAAAAGTATATTTTGTTATTTTGTGAAGTGGGAAAAATTCATATTTGGGAAAAAGATCTATTGGGATCATTTTTGGCAAAGGATCCATTTGGGGATCTTTCACAATTTGTTCTGCGTGATCTTCACCTTGCATTCTTCCACAACTTCATCAAATTTAAAGTATTCATTCATTTAAGTGAGCCAATCTATAAGCTTTTTTTGCATTCAATGCCCTTGCAAAGTAAGGAACCTCCATTCACACTCAATCGATTTTCAACATAACTTTCAATAATCTCTCTTCTCCATCATCTCGAATGAGATTGTGGAGTTGTTTAATCTATGCCACCTTTAGTCGCTTCTTGTGTTATCTCTTCTACATAACTCACATCATCCCTTGGTACGAATCCTCTTTTTCCATCTTTTGATCAAGTCAGTCTAATCTGCATTGTCCTCAACATCTCTACAATTTCATCAATCCTTCCAGCTATATTATAAGCTTAAGTGCCTCCTCGCCCTACTCTTCTTGGTGGAATCTTGTTTTTGCGAGAGATCTACGGATGCACTCTGCTGCAAATCTACATGGATTACACACTTGCTTTCCTCTATCATTTACCACCTCGCAAAGATGGAGAACTTTCAAATATTCACTTCCTCGAGTTGTGCCTTGCTCTAATACCAATTGATGCAGTCGTGGTTAGAGGTCTTACTGAAAGGATGTTTGTAGCCAAGCTGCTTATAGAATTAGGCGAAATATTAACAACCACCGATTACAACAATGATGTATTTATTCAACAACGAGGTTACATCAATGGGCGACCTTCACCAATGATTCAATCTTACACACACAACCACCCATAGGCTTACACGCATATCAATACCACAATGTTTTCCAAGGGATTGTCTTATAACCTCACTTCGACCTACACATAGATCTTTGCTAGTAAAACTCTTGGTAATTGTTATATTGATTTCAAACCTTGAGTTCAACTCCTAATCCAAACCGAATCGAATTCACAAGTGTGGTGGTGCATTTTTAGTGCACAATCAACTACTTACAATAGTTGGCTCAACATTTGGCCAAAAACCTATTAAATGGCTGATTAAGGTTCAAAGGACCCATATTACATTTGAGCTCGATGAAAACACAAGATGTCCGATCAAATGCAATTTGAAATTAACCTATTGGGTTATTGCGGGGGAAGTTTGTACATCCCATGTTTTGAGAATTCTCAACCCAGAGTCCAATGACTTCGCGGTTTCACTTGTGGATGTGTGGCATTGAGATGAATTTATGCTGATAATGCAAGCCCATGTATTAATATTGATATACATTGTTTTGTGTTACACTAATGAACTACATGATTGTGCTATCTACACTCTAGAAGATATTGCGGACCCGATGAAGTCCCTCTAGATATGTAATGTCCCCTTTTTTGAATTAATCTGAAATAAATGATTCCTTAGCAAGCAATGGTTGAATGATGGAAGATCATGGATTATATTTCAATTTTCATTATCCATATTCATGATTTAATTCTGTATTACCCATTCTTAGTGGTTCGCTAGGGTTTAGTGCCTAATGAGGCTTAATAAAAGATTATAATGACTTATTAGGGGTCGGCCTTACCTTTATGGGCTTTGGCACCAAAGAAAGGTATAAAAGAAGATTAGAGGAGTTCATTTGGGGATCTAGATTTGGCGCATTTTTCCTATTTGGGCATTGTGAGCTTGTTGCTCCATGTTCTTCCACTTGAGGATGAAAACCCTCTTGTGTGGCTTCCTAGAAGGACGAAAACCCTTCTAGTGGTTTTTTTGGAAGGTCGAAAAACCCTTCAACATTGATTGATATTGAAGAATATTGCAGATTTGAAGAGGATACTTCATACTCAGATTTTTATTGGCATTGGGCAGCCTTCCCTAGGTGGAGCGACCTACCTTGGAGAGTAGTTTGATGCCATAGAAGGCATGTTATTGATATTTCACTTCATAATCTAATTTGGCATATTTTATAAAGCCGGAATCTCCATTTTGGCGATTTTTGGCAAGGACTTACTATTTTTCCTAGCCCTCGGTGTTGGCTAGTTTGCTGCTGATTTTAAATAATTAATTCCAGCTGTGTAATTTGATATTCCATCCATCTTTTGATGTATTTGTGATTCATAAATATTGTCGTGGCTAGAATAATTGTTTTGTGGCATTATTCATTGATTTGCTTGGTGAAAAGTGGATTTGAATTTCATAATCAGTTCGCTGCCCTAGTAGATTGCTGATTTCAGTTTTGCTGATTTTAAAATTAGACATGTTAAAATTGGGGTTTGAGCTAATTTCCGTAATTTTTAGTTTTATCCCCAAAAGAAATATTACAAGATATGTTGCAATCACAAACAACCAAGAACCACATTACAAACGCTTCCGTGCTTCGAAGCACAGACAAAACATTACAACATATGGGGGAAAAACAAGACTTGCACAAACAAACAACGTGCTTGTGCAGTTTCAAGTGGCGCAAAACACTTACAAAGACACTGATGCAAGACCAACCTTGAGAAAATTACAAATAGAAACTACGAGCAAACAAAAACCTCTTGCGTCTTAGAGTTAGCTCATTTTTTTAACAAATATATTTTTGGCTGATGCAAGCTTGCATGTGAATGCTCTTGCATCACCTATTACCTAAACATATACATAAGAAATTATTAATTATTTCTTAACTTATCTCGGCTTCATATTTGAATGTGGTTTATTGCCCCAACAATTAATCTAGTTGGAATGAGCATGTTACATAGAGGTAAACATTGAACTTAGTGCTTTACTACGCTTATGTTTTTACTATTTGTGAGACAAGAGTATATGCTTTAATCCACTTTTGACACGTACATAAAAATTTGAAAATGACACTTGGAAAGGGAATGACAATATATCATTGACACATTATCAAGAAAGTTATAATTGTAAATCAAATCATTTTTTTCTTGAGTTAAATGACTGCAATACATACCAAAGATAGCATTTGATGTTTCCAAGAGAAAATAACATAGAAATGTTTCATGATGCTGAAAAGATTCTAGATATGCCTTGTACCTTTGGTTGACAAGGAGTCAAAAAGGAGAGGTCAAAATCTGTCAACAGTACATGCCCATCCCTTTGAATCAACACATTTTCAGGTTTCAAATCTCTATAAACAACACCTGGATTTTGGAAAACACATCAACATAAAGTAAGAACCTGAAAAATAGTAGTAATTCAAATTAGGATTATACATATTTAAATTTAATTGAGTGTATTTTTCTTCTAATTTATCTAAAATCTAAATTTGAAAACATATATTTGAAAATGCTTCCTTGTTTGCAAGACGGTGATTATTTATCAGATCTCTTATGATGTTTGTATTATTCTTATGACACATAAATGTAATTGAAATACATGGATACATTATGAAACCCTTATAGGGATATAATTGATTAGTCAAAGTTGACACAAATGATCAATCATAATGCTCATATAGTTGCATGGATCTCAGTTGGCAGATTGTATAATTGCAAAGATCTAGACATATAGCTTCAATTCCAACAATATGCGGTACACAAAAAAAACAAATAAGCGAAATAAGCCCACCATTGACAAAGTGAAGCAATACAATGTGAAGAGCCCCAATGAAAACTAGATAAACATAGGAGAAGTAGAAAATATCAACAAGGGTTTGAAGTGACATTTCTAGGGTTTGATGGACATAGGGTCCCAACCAAAGTAGGCTTATATGAATCATTCTATTTGCAATAATAAAATTAATTGCAAATTAAAACCAATATCAATAAATGCTAATCTAACCTATAATACAAACTAGATGAATAGTTCCCTTTTCTTTTTCTTCTATTTCTAAAACAAACAAATTAGGGTTAGAGAATGCAATTTTCAATCTCCCAAATTCCTAGCACAAACACAATGCATGAATATTTTCAGAATTCAATGGGAACCTAGATGCAATTCTAAATGAGATACAAGTAATGATTAAACCACCAACAATGCTCAATTAAGATAAAGGAAATATTCTAAATTAAACTATAAAAGTAACTTTAAAAGTCCCAAAGCGATGTTATTGTTAGAAGATGTGAATACAGAAATAATGAAGAGAAATGTGAATGGCATGCAACATACATTGAGAGGTGTGTGGTGCTTGTATTTATTATGCTTAAAAAGGTTAAAATAAAAGGTTAAAATATAATTGAGGAAGTCAATAATCGAACATTAGTTGGTTGATAACTAATAGTTCATTAAACATTAACTAATATACTTTAATACCCCCCCTTAATGACTAAACTAGAGACAACATGTTTGTCCCAAAATTTTACAAATACAATAAAATCAAGGACTTTAGTCATTACGATTATAGTTATCTCCTTAGATATTACTTCAAAATCTATAACAATCATCTAATATTTTTCTACTGCCTAATGTATGAGCTTCAAGATAGACAATCGCACAAGTAAACAACAAAATTGCGATCAAAATATGTGGACATAAGATATGATAGGTGGTCCACTAATTGTTTGTAGAATGATTCGTTGACCGGTGGTGAATCATCAATGTCTGATGATTTCAACCTAACCTCCATAATTCTGAAATCAAATTCTTGGAGGTGCTGATCAAATAGAGTGTACCGGGGTCATCGAGCCTACTCAAGTTTACACAGGGGATTCAATCAATCTGCAACCCAAATGAGCATATTTAGGTAACTGAAAATTTTCGGGAAGCACTATGTAGATCTCCTTGTCCAAATTGTTGGAGAGAAGCAATAGAAACTGAAATGTGACAAATGTTGTAGTATCCCTAATAGGAGTAAAACCAACTCTACAATAAGAGAAATAACCGTCTTTGGAATAGTAGGAGATATAACCATCTCCTCTCGTAGTAGGAGAAAGAATCATCTCCTTAACTATGCATCTCTATCTCTTTGGAAATTGGAAAATCCTAGATTAATCTGTTGGTCTACTTGATTTGAGCCTTCATGTGCATCACCAACTACTATGGTATATACTAAGAACTCGAATGTTCATTTCACAAGGCACTTTGTAGCATATAGACTCGGGAATAGAACAAGTTGAACATTGTGCCATCCATAGTCACATAAAACTTTGGGATATGAGGACGTAGGGACAAGATTTATGGGATCGCGAAAAATCCCGTATTTTGGTGATGGTGAGGGGATGACTAGTAAAATAATATACAAAATTATAAATGTTATGAAATATTGAAAGAAAATTTTACGAAATCATTAATAGCCAATCTTCTTCTATAGGATAGTCCTAAAAACATTCCTTTTAAAAGGATTTCTTGTTCCCTTCTTTGTTGGATAGGAGGTTGTGTGTAGAGGGGGGGGGGAGGGGAAGGGAAGTTTTGCCCCCATCCCCAAGTCACCAAAACTTCCCAAAGGTCGAGGATAGCTACGAAATGCGGGGAACACATGTAATGTCCCCAAATAGGACATTTCAAGATTCGACAATTATTTATCAAAACCCTTGAAATTTGAATGTGGAAAATGAGCGACAACAAGCTAGAAATTTTTTGATTTTATGAAAGCAATGCAAACAATGCAAAATTCCTTGCCAAAACCCTAGGATATTTTTCTATGGGTGTAAAAATAGCCTCAAAACACCTTAAAAAATTATGAAATTAAATGTGCAGCTAGCCCATGAATTGTCAAATCTAAAAATACTTATATTTTTGCAAAATACTAAAAATTTGATTTTTAATTGCAGAAAAACATCCGAAATTTCAAAATTCATTACTTGGGAAATACCCAACAATTTTTGCTCGAATTGAAGATAAAATTACAAGCTTTCCAATGATACCAAAATTAAAATTTTTCGATGGGTAAAAGGCACCCAAAACAAACTCGGAAATCTAGAAAATCTAGATGAAACCCTAACTCGTACTTGAAATCAACCATTCGCCCCTCTTTAAAATCTCTCGAACAAGCCTCTCGAACCGATCACAACACCTCGATTTGATTCTCCTTCAATTTGAACTTCAACAAAGACCTTACATGCGTAAAAACCCTTCAACAACGACACATCAAAATTCAAAATCTAGCAATGTATTTCTTGGATGAAAGTACCCAAAATCAGCAACAACACTATTGGGCATGCATCCCAATAAATCTTCAAGCATGAAGATGAAAAATATAATTTTCAAGCATGCCTTAATTGGAAACCCTTATGTTGCTTTTATATTTCCCCTAAGTGGGGCGATCCACCTTTGAGGGGGAAATTTTATTTAAAAATCACTTAAACACCCTTTTGATCTCTTTTCTTTTTTCCCTCTTGTACCTCATTTGTTCACTTTATTATTAAATTAATTACCAAAGTTTAACTTTAATAATAATTACTTTAAGGCAAATAATCTAATAATTTAATTATTTCCCTCTTTATTATAATAACTAATATAATTACCCTCTAATTTCAAATGATGAAAATCACTCTCAAGGTAATTAATATTAGCTATTATTTTTATTTGAAATGGGGACATTACAATCCTCCCTTCCCGAATTTGCTTGCCCTAAAACAAATGCAAGCTCATATGCCCAAGTACCATGTCCGACAGAGAAGACATGATGTAATGCTTCCAAAGCCTTGACCCGGTGCTGGTCAAATGAGATATCACTTCCCAACATAAGCTCATGCTTCTGATATATTTTGGGCAAAACAAAATTTCTACAACTTCATTCTTTCTTGTTCTTGACCCTGCACATGAAGCAAACATATTAGAGAAAACATGAGTGTTTAGCAACACTTTTGTCAATCCTTCATCATGCCTTGGAGGCATGATCATCTCATGAACTCTCCTCAAATGGTGAGACCTCCATGGTTCACTCATGTTGCCCCATCTACTGCTGTAATTTTGTTTCTTTTTCCCCGCAATCCTCATTAAAGTGGCTGGAAATTCGCTAGTACTTACACAAAAACTCAGTGTCACTCAGATTTCACCCCGAAATCTGCGACTACCCTATTCAAATTTTTCGTACTTTTAAAATAACGGGTCGTTTGTTGTTTTTATTGCACAAAGTTCTCAGTTATTGCGTCAAGATAATCCCAAAAAGCCATATTAGCCTTTTTTTCGCCAAATACCCAGATGCTCAAAATTGTTTTATTCTATCGTCGGGATTTGTCCGGGGAAATTTGTAATTAATTATTTTGAGCCCATGTATGAGGCTATTTCACTATGCTGCTGTTTTTAACTCTATTACGAGCGAATATGTTAATATTCCTATGTGCCAAAGGATTTTAACTTATTTTAAGTTTTGGGCTTTATTTGTAACTTTTGGCAATTTTTCGTGTTTTTGTGGTGTCCTGTTTTGTTTTCTCGTAAATTTCTCTCTGAGCACTTCCCTCACCGGTAAGCCCGATTTTTGGCCTGGAGCAGCTGGAAAACATACATGCACATTTTGCCCGGAGGAAGTCGCCATCGGAGGTCTGGATCACTGGGAAAAAGCGAAGTCATGCACAGAAAAGCCCCTGCGGGGATGGGCGCCTTTTTGGAAAACAAAGGATTTAAGCTGCAGTGGGAAAAATATAAGCCGCAGGCAGGATGGGAATTGTATACCTGCCTGGCAGGGTACTTTTTCCCGTGTTATAAAAGTCACTTAAGCTGCAATGGGAAAAATAGAGGCTGCAGGCAGGTGGGAATTTATTGCCTACCTTGCAGGGTAAAAATTCCCATGATATAATAAAAGGAAAGTGACTTAAGTGAAATCATGGGATTTTAGTGCCTGCCTTGCAGGGTAAATAATCCCATTGTCAAAGTCAAATCACTTAAGTGGATCACGGGATTTTGGTGCCTGCCTGGCAGGGTAAAGAATCCCATTATGAAAAAATTCTTAAAAATAGAATTACATGTGCAAAAAAGTGCGCCCCCTTTGGTGAGAGAATAAAAGAATTAAATTTGTTTATTTTAATTAATCTTTCCTCTCAAAAAGTGCGCCCAAGCTTGGAGGAGGTCAAAAAGTCAAAGATGGAATAAAAGAAAGGAATTAAATGCATTAAATTTAATTTATTTAATGGCTGCCCTCTTCCTCTCAAAAAGTGCGTCCCATTTTTGGGTATTATTTAATGTTTTTAAGGCATTAAAACATTAAATTAATTTCTATTTTCAAAGGGCTATGGTCAAAGCACACTTTGTGGAGCTTGAGTGAAGTCTTTGTGTGAAGGATTAAATTGGATTAATTTAATTTATTGGATGGCTGTCCTTAAACATGCTATTTTTAAAAAAGAAAAGCACGATTTTTAATTAATTGCCTTTAATTGTTAGGGCAATTATTAATTATAGAATTGTGAAGGTTATATAAGCATGGGCAGCCATATGGGTGAATAATTTAATTCACAGGTAAAGAATTGCAGCCAGGAGGAAAAGTGCGCCCCCATTAGAGGAAGGATTTTGTTCAGACAAAGTGCTAACAAGGCTAAAAGCTTCCAGATTTGGCGCATGCTTTGGAGGAGGTTGATCTTTGTCTACATAGTTGTTTTCACAGGTGTTACAGGAGCTCAGGTGTTGATTGAAAGGATTCATGCTCTCTTTATGTGCAAATTAAACACCAATTTTTGGGGCAGCAGGCTTGAAAAGTGCAGATTTTTATAATTTAAATTCACTATTCATGCTCCGGTGGCCATTTTTGTCTGAATAAATTGCAGGAACTCATTACAGGTGCTTTACAAAAGAAAAGGAGTTTTTATCAATGTCCAATACATTGCAAATATCCTCCGAATCTAAAGAATTGTCCAGATCTGCACCAGTATTGAAGAAATCCGGCCAAGTTAGAAGAAAAAGAATTATTCAAACGAAGATAAACAAAGCCATGGCGAAAGGAGATGAAAAAGAGAGCACGATGGATTCATGCATTGCTTCCAAACTTTCAGACATAAGAGACACAGATCTAGGCCCAAAACCTCTTTCTGATTTGATTGATAGATCCAGAGCGGGAAAGACTTCACTCATGCGTGCGGTCAAAAGTAGCGGAATTATCCGAGCTGCAGCTTTCCCATGTACAACCCAATTGCCAGAGTTCGTGATGGAGTGTGCTAGATCTTATCATCCTTCATCCAGATCAGTGCGTGATGTTGCGGGAAAGACGATAATTCGTTTGGATGCGGAGTTCATCAATTATTGTCTGAAGATTCCAGTGCGAAAGGTGGTGACTTCTATTAGCATTCAGGATGCTGACAGTAGATGGGAAAAACATAGAGCTGATTGCGTGAGCATAATGAACAGCCGGTTCATGAAGAAGCCTAGATCCCCTTCAAAGTTCCCGAGAACTCTTCCACGGTCCAATTTGGTGCAGGAGGCAGATGATGTCGTCAAATTGCTATGCAGGTTGAATGGCGAAGCGAATGCCTACACTTTCCATACATGGATGTATGCTTTCATCAGGACCATTGAAATCAACAAGGTTGATTCTATAATCAATTGGTCGGAAATTATTAGCAACAACATCGGTGAGCAACTTCGGAACGTGAAGCGTACTTTCAGCTTCAAGATGACTTCATACTTGGTGTATGTTGCAGCTTCACAGGCACCTTTTCCAAGTTTGGATAGATGTGGTGTTCTTTCCAAGGACCCCATTTTCGAGTGCTACCCACAACTTACTGTACCTGCGTGCGAGAAGGACTTCAAAGTGATCAACGATGACTTCTTCTACGATTTCATCTGCAGTTAGACAAAGACTTGAAGACTCACAGGGTAAGCAAGGAAGCATGGGAAGCAGTGTCCAAGATTGGCAATTTATTCATCCAGTTTGCAGATTTCACATACCTCAGGGTTACGAGCTTTTCTGGAGAACCAATAAAGATGCCTAGGTATCCGAGTGACAGATTGATCGCCATGGAGCTGAGCAAGCAACTTGTGGAGTTACACGACCTTCATCAAACAACACAAGTCTACGGGCTTCTTCCCAATCACTGTGGGATATTACAGTTGCATCAGCATTCACAGAGCTCGAGGGATGGAAGCGCAAATGTTATCTAAGTATGAGCAAGAGTTCTTCCCTGCACGGCTTAACTTCGATCCATTTGGAGTAGCCAGGAAGACAATCTCCCAGGAGTACGCACATGTGCCTTCGTTAGAAGATTTCTGGATGAAGTGCAGAAGTGAGTACGAGGTTAGAAAGAAAGATTTCAGCAAGCTATCAGCAAAGCAAGTGTTCGATTTTGGATTAGCGCGGATACCTGCGGATCTTAAAGATGATGGGAACGTGGTACTTGACACTTACCATCAAATGGGAGGAGATAAAGCTATACTGCAGGATAACAATGGAGGCTGCCATTCAATTGAAGAGAGATCTGGAGCTGTGTTGGTGAATACTTCGAACTGGCTGCTGACGAAGGGATACTGCCTTGATGAAGTATTGATGAATCAAATCACGGGCAACTTCGGCGCAGGAGATTCCCTCAAGCGAAAGCATGAAGGAGAAAGCAGCAGGAGGTCCGAGAAGTTGAAAGTACACAGAAGATCTCAAGAGAAAGAGAAGACCACTTCTACGACCATAGTTTTGACTCCGACTTCACCAACTATTGCACCGCAGCAGCAGGACGCTTCCATGCCTTCATTGAATCCGGCGACGTTCGTCTTCTCTCCTCAGCCACTTCGTTCATCACCCGTTCTGAGGAAGTGTTGAAGTCTGCAGATGATGGAGTTCGAAAGAGCTTTGTCCTTGGATGTTTCAGAAGATGGCAGCCATAACACTGTGGCACTTTCTGATGGAGAGGATGCAGAGCGGGAGATGGTAGTGCACTCAGCGACTTCTC
Source organism: Taxus wallichiana var. yunnanensis (assembly GCA_018340775.1). Lineage (NCBI taxonomy): Eukaryota > Viridiplantae > Streptophyta > Pinopsida > Cupressales > Taxaceae > Taxus > Taxus wallichiana. Next base: position 628,249,567 of record CM031234.1, read on the forward strand.
ACTCCCCGAGAAGTAACTTCTCGGAATGGTTAGCTTTGCAGTTGGTTCCAAAGCAAGAGTAGAGATGAACTTAGAGGAGCATGACTTGCAGCCTACTTCGTGGATCTCGAGCAGAGACAAGGCCTAAAGTTGCTAAAGCAACTTCTAGGTTGATCATCAAAGATTCGGGAGAGAAGTTTGCTGAGATATCAATTCCGGCGGAAGGAAAGATAGAAGAGGAGCTCACGGCAGAAGATGTGACGGTGACCAAAATACCACTCGGTCAAGCTACCACTGAAGGATTGAAGCAGGACACGCAGACATTGATGGATGCTTTGTTCCTTAGGCTTGACAGTGAAAAGGCGGAGAAAGAAGAGCTGCAGAAGCAAATATCTCAATTATGTGAGATCATAGCCAAGGTTGCTAAACCTTCCATTCAGCCCATTTCAGAGCAGGTGAGTGATCATCTTATGCAGGAAATGGAAGATGCAAGCAATCAAGTAAAGGCTATTGACGAATGGAAGGATCTGATTATTCGTCAAGCTTCGTCAGTGCTCTGGGAAGTGCCACCCGCCTAAAGGTTATGAACGATGCAAAGAAATCAACTAAAGCAATCGATGGAAAGCATAGAAGGCATGAATACAATTGCAGAGAGTAACTGAGTATTTTGGCGAGATCAACAAGTCACGGGAGATGTATTGTTGCAGGACAAATTGTACCTGATGGATCGGTCGAGAAGGGGAAGCAAATTTTAGAGTTTGCGCAATATCTTTCCGTTTGAAGATCTGCAGAGTTTTGTCAAAAGGATGCGCAGCGCTGAGAGTAGAACATCGATTTACCAAACAAAGATTATCATTTCTTTCACCGAGGAAAGAGTGGACGGAGGTGTTACTTCATACGTGTGGATTGTTTCTAACAAGGTGTCTAATTCCTGGAAGGTTCTCTTCTGATGGTGCACAAGAGAATTGATAAAGCTACCAAGCCTTTCACAATGAATTCTATCAATAGATCGGTGATGATGCAGCAGGCATATCATTGCGAGGTTTGGGCCGAGTTTGGAAGAGGTGGAAGCATGCAAAGAAAAGTGTTGAATGAAGGGTTCTTCTGATTCAGATGACAGAGAAGGAAGCAATGGCTAAAACAGATGGAAGGATGCTGAATTATATGTTCGACAAGTATATCAGATATCAGAACAAGAAGAAGATGTAAACATTACAGCTGGCATGACTTCTTCTATTTTCTATGTTCCCGGATGAAATTGTAAAACTTCTAAGTTATTGGTTTTGCAACCATTACTTGAAGTCATGTGGAACCATTCTATTAGTTAAGTGATACATGTGTCACTTAAGAAGAAGTTAGTTGAGGATGATTGCCAAATGTCATCTTTACTTGTTCATATTTTAGTTCAGTTTGAGTCTTCTATTTGTACTTTCCTCCTACATTCTATAAGTAGGAGAAGAACCTCCGGGTTAATGATTGATCGAATTTGTAGCAAAGCAATCTTGTGTTTTAGACTTTGTCTTTGAACCCCGAGAGCAACTTGAAGCAGAGGAATACAAAGGAGCAGGTTTCCTGAGAACTTTGTGTCACGGTGTACTTTGTTTCTTGCTTTGAATCTTAGATCTCTTGATAAACTTTGTGTTATGTTAGATCTGGATCTAGAGCCGCCTTTGCTTTATAATTCTGTGTGTTCATATCTATTAAGTTTTTCTATGTGCATGCAATTAGCTCATTATCTACTAATTGGGATGCACATCTTCCCATTTCTTCTCTCGTATTTCCTTTACTTCTTTCTTCTATAATTTTCCTTTCTTAAACAATTCTTACTTGCTAAAACTTCTTAGTTATGGTTCATGAACTAAGTGGTTAAAGTAAAACCCCGATAGATAATAACACATTTATATTGACAACTCGACACGGGAGCCTCACCGGTTAAATGAGGGAGATTTATCTCATGACTGCCTAGGTTTGATGCTATGCAAAAAATCTAGCCAACAAACTCCCAAGATGATAAGGGCCAAAAAGAACATCTCCTAAGTGTCAAAATACCACCACGGAATATAAAAAGGAGAAGGATCAAACTGAAAATGCATAAAACAACGGTCCATAACAATATGTTAGCACCTCCCATGAACCATGGGTTATCCTCCTTAACACTTCTATTAACTTACATCATGCCATGAGGGTGTATAACATCTTGAATAGCAAAATGTTGTTCACTTGGCTGCCCTCGATAGCGGAATTCAAGAATTTAGTTCTTCTAGACTTGTTCCTTACTCCATCACTATGCTTCCCACAAAACTGAAATGACCTAGTAGGAAACAATAAGTCATCAACACTTACATACCCTTGGTTGTAGCATGTTATTTTTGTACTTATCCTTGAGTAAATGATGGCTGAAAATTCATTAGTATTTGCCCAAAATATTGCCACAACATCAAGTGATAAAAAAGCAACTCCCAACAGCCATGTTGTCCCTTTGTGGACCCAAAGAAAGAAAAGAACAAACTGAAAATACAAAATACAACAGCCTTATGCTTAATAACAACTTGTTTTAGAGCCCATAAAATATTGTTTGAATCACCCAAATGTGATTTTCGGTTATGAGTAAACAGCTGCAACTATCGATATCCAACGACCAAAATCATGACCAAATATGCATTCCAAACTCACTCTTGAAGTGTTAGCAATGACACCCAAAGCATAGATGACTGAAATTGTCTTACAATACTGAAAATCATTACCTTCAAGGGCTACCTTCTTGATCACGACAAAAATGTGTTGAATGGAGAACTGAATTTTGTGACAGCAGTCTATAACCCTTTATAACAGCAAGCTTATCATTCCAACTCTTAACATTAATACCAAGAGCAATTAGTTTCTTCACATCAAAATATCTTCTATTATGTCCTTATTCAATGATTCAAGAAGCCATCTTTCATTGGTGAGTTATCTCTAGGCATGTGTGAGTAATTGAAGGGCCGAATAAATAATATTCCATGGGGTGTAAATGAAATTATTTGCTTACCAAGGAGGACCAGCTCACAAGACCCCATAAGTTCCAATTTCTATGAAGCATCCCTCTTACCAAATTCATGCTTGAAAGTGTGACAATCCAACATCTAGTCAGTGGCCCATCATGTAGACATTTTGTAACAGCAATCCCTGTTTGTTGGGCAGCAAACAAAGTAGATAGCAAACTGAAAATGACAAGTACAACAGTCCTATATTGCATGGAAGCTACTATCAAACCCTAACAACCATGATTAATCCGGATTGTCTTCATCAACTCACCCAAAACATAAGAAGCAATGTCATCTTTGATCTGAAACATTTCCCAATATTGGTATGTGCCAAATATATAACAAGGGGTGGTAAAACTTAAGTAGTTATTATTCTTTTATTTATCCACACCAAGCATACCTTTATTAGCCCAATCAACAAAGCATGTAAAAGAGTGCATACTCATACATATACAAAATTCTTTTGCAAAGACATCCTTATAACCTATTTGTCCCCTTTCGCAGGCATACTTGTTAGATAAACCATAAATCATATGAAAGTGGAAGATTGTTGCCCTATCACGTGAAATGTCTAGCAACCAACCATTCTTCCATGTATCTTCAATTTTTACTCATGTGAATTGGCCCAAGTAATGCTATCAAAATTGAATTGAGGGGAAACAAAATTAAGTAGCTTAACCAACCTTGGGATCACTCTTTGGCTGCCCTTACTTTCACTTGGACTGAAATTTAGGAAATGTTGGCCTTCTTGCCAATGATCCGGGGCTGCCTTAGGAAGATTCCTTCTCTATTTAGCACCCTTCATCTTGTCTTCATTGTTAGCACAATACTCATAATGACCAAAACAATGCAAGGACAAGGTAAGATGGTGGTGCAAAAATTCCTTGCTATGGAGATAGTCAAATTGATTACCCTTAGTAGCTGCCATAAATAATCTACCAAAGGGAAAAACAACATTAGTACCTTGAGAGGTACCTTTTCACTTTGCATCCAGATCTCCTAAAGCTGAATCATGCATGCTAATACTCATGCCCACCAAAAATAATTCTGAATTTTCATTTGTTCTCAGGAAATCGGTCATATAGATCACAAAATCAGAATTGACAACCTTTGGAAAATAAAGAAAATTACCTGGATCCCATACCTTAAGAGTGCCCATATAAGTGACTTTGAACCAAGGAATCTTCTTGCCTCATGTTGTGACCAGTAATCTTCATTTTTTCTCCATCTCTTACATGTTTCTCATGAGGAAAACAAATATGATATGGCAAAGTATGCAACAATAAATCAACCTCACTTGTAAGCTTCTTATGATGATAACAAAACCTCTATGATTGAATGATATATGTATGCGACATCTTCATAACATCCTTTAAGGCCATGAATGTCATTTTCTTGCTACATATTAACGGTTGTTCCGGAATGGAGAGAAAGCTGAATATCAACATGCACATTGGGGATTGGGGCTTCAATTACCAAATTCTCTTTTCTCTCTTGTAGATCTGACTTTTTCTCCTTGGGTTCAAATTTTGTGATCTCCTCTTTTGTCACTTTCCTAACATGCATGCAATCCTTAAAAGGAAAAGGAACATTTTCAACTAATGAGGGATTTTCACCTTGTTCATCCTTGCAATCTTGCACATCGAACCTTCTTAAGAACATTTGGGTGAAATCTTCAAGGGAGGCAACGGATTCGACCCCTCGGGTCTTCAACAAATGATGCCACCACTTATGTGTCATTCCATCCAAGTATATAGAGATGAGCATGAGGGCATCATCATGACATAGGATTCCATCACAAATATGTCTTAAATTCCTTCAACCAAGATCTAGCAAAAATTTTATTAGTACCATCAAAAAGGAACTTGGGTCCACTTCATCCGTTCCATTGAATCTTTCTAACCTCTAACTTCCAGATCTGAAACACAAAACCTCACTAGTGCACCATATCGGTGCTCTGATACCACTATAATGTCCCCTAATAGGACATTTCAAGAATCTACAATTATTTATCAAAACCCTTGAAATCAATGTGAAAAATGAGCGACAAGACAACAAGCTAGAAATTATTGATTTTATGACAACAATGCAAACAACCCAAAATTCCTTGCCAAAACCCTAGGAGATTTTCCTATGGATGTAAAAATAGCCTCAAAACACCTTCAAAGATTATGAAATTAAATTTGTAGCTAGCCCTTGAATTATCAAATCTTATGATTAATGGTCATGACAGATGACACGAATAGGGCTTTATCTTCTTCGAATCGGGCTTTGAAGCTTTCAATTTGATTTTGAGGTCCATTTCATTGTTCTCAGAACCTTACAATTTGATCCTTAGCAGCCGTGTTTGGATTTAGTGCATATTTGTGCTATTGTTTTCATGTTTTGTCCTTTCTGTCATTTCCTATTCATCTAGTGACCCCTATCATGGTCTTCTTGTGACCACCGTAGCTTTTCTATTGGCCACGCTTTTGTCGTTTTCAGCCTCGTTTCTTGTGTCCTTACCTGTTCTATCAAATGGTTTTCTCTATTTGTTTGGGTTTAATCCATCCATTGTTGTTTATACCTAACACATTCCTTTCGTGTATGGCCTCCTCTACATTTCTTTTCTTTAGTTTGGTGTTTTGTTCTTCGTTTTGGTACCTAGTGCCTTGTGGACTGTTATGGCCAACCTCAACACGAAGAATGTTGGAAAGGATCCTCTTGATGGAGCAGACATATTTTAGACCACATTTAAAGAAATACTTCAGTGGTATGTTGGCTAGATTTTCATAATTGTTGAAAACCTAGGCAGCAAACATGAGATAAATCTCCCTCATTTACCTAAGTGAGGCTCCTGTGTCGATTTGTCAATTAAAATATGTGAGTATCTATATGGGGTTTTACTTTAACTATTCAAATCATGAACCATAGTTGTATAGTTCCGCAACAAGTAAGCAAAAGACTTTGCTTTAAGAAAGGAAATATTTATAGAGGAAGAAAATAGTAAAACATAGGGAAGAAATGGGAAAGATGTGCATCCCAATCAATAGATAACAGAGTTGATTGCATACACATAAAAGAAACCAATAGATATCAACACACAATATTATAAGCAAAGGCACTTCGATCTAGATCTAAAATAACACAAAGTCTATTAGAAGATCTAAGATAGAAAGCTAGAAACAAATTGCACCGTGACACAAAGTTCTCCGAAAACCTGCTCCTTTATATTCCTTTGCTTCAAGTGGCTATCAAAGGTTTCAGCACAATGTCTAGAACACAAAAATGCAACTTACAAATTCGATCATTAACCCAAAAGTTCTTCTTCTACTTATAGAATGTAGAAGGAAAAGTACAAATGAAAACTCAATTGAACTGAAACATAAACAAGAAGTAAAGATGACATTTGGCAATCATCCTCCTCTAACTTCTCCTCAAGTGACACATCTATCACTTAACTAATAGAATCGTTCCACATAACTTAAAGCAATGGTTTCAAAACCAATAACTTTAAAGTTTTACAATTTCATCCGGGAACATGGAAAATAGAAGAAGAAAGAATAGAAGTCAAGCCAACTGTAACATTTATATCTTCTTTTTGTTCTGATACTGAATGTACTTGTCAAACATATAATTCAGCATCTTCCCATCTGTCTTAGCCACAACTTCCTTTTCTATCCTGAACTGCAGCAATCCTTCATTCAACACCTTGATACATGCTTCCACATCCTCCAAGTTCGGCCCGAATTTGCGTGTGATGCTTGCAGTGCCACTAGTCTCATGCTGATGGAATTCATCGTGAAAGGCTTAGTAGCTCCATCAATTCTCTCTTGTACCATCAGAAGAGACCCTTCCAGGGAATTAGGCACTCTGCTAGGAATGATCCGTATGTAAGAAGTAATATTTCCGACCACTTCCTCATGAGTGAAAGCAATGATATTGTCTAGCAAAGACGATGCCATACTCTCAAGTGCCTCGCATCCACCGTAGCATAATGCCTGCAGATCTCCAAATGCAAAGATACTTGTCACCGATTGCTTTAGCTGATTTCTTGCATCTTTCATAACCTTTAAGCGGGTTGGCACCTCTCCAAGTTGTACAGAAGCTTGACGAATGATCAAACTTTTCCATTTGTCTATAGCTTTCACCTGGTTGCTCGCATCTTCCATCTCCTGCATCAGATGATCACTCACCTGCTTCTGCGCTGAAATGGGCTGAGTGGAAGATTTAGCAACCTTGGCAATGATCTCGCACAACTGAGATACTTGCTTCTGAAGTTCAACTTTCTCTGCCTTTTCTCTCGCTGCCTAAGGAATAGAGCATTTATCAATGTGTCTGTGTGTATCCTGCTTGATCCTTCACATGTGGCTTGGTGATAGGTACTCTGGTTACTGTTATGTCTTCTGCCGTGAGCTCATCCTCTTTCTTCCCCTCCACCGGAACTGACATCTCAACAAACTTCTGCCCCGACTCCTCGATGATCAACCTTGAAGTTACCTTAGCAACTTTAGGTTTTCTGTCTTTTCCGCCTAGACTCAGGAGCAGTTGCAAGTCGTGTTCCTCCAAGTTCATTTCCACTCTAGCTTCTGGAACCAACTGTGAAGTCAACCATTCTGAGAAATTACTTCTCGAGAGAATGAGAAGTTGTTGAGTGTACTACTATCTCCCACTCTGATTCCTCTCCATCAGAAACCGCTACAGTGTTGTGGCTGCCATCCTCTGAATCATCCAAAGACAAAGCTCTTTCAAACTCTGCCATCTGCAGCTTCAATGTTTCTTCAGAACAGTCTTTGAAACGAAGTGGTGAGGAGAGAAGACGAATGTTATCGAATTCAACTCGGGAATGACATTGTCTTGTTGAAGTGCAACAATCGGTGAAGTACTATTGGATGCTTTAGAGAAGCCGAAACTAACGTCATGGTCGTGGAAGTTATCTTCTCCTTCGAAGGAGACCTTCTGTGCACTTTCATCTTTTCGGGCCTCCTACTGCTTTCTCCTCCGTGCTTTCTCTTGAGGGAATCTCCTGCGCCGAAGGTTGCCGTGACTTGATTCATCAATGCTTCATCAAGGCGGTATCCTTCAATCAAGAAACCGGTTTGAAGCATAGTAGGAAAACTCGCCAAAACCAAAAACTCTTGCTGACCCCAAAAAAAAAAAAACTTCATAAAACTTCGCCAATATTCGGCCAATACTGGGAATATTCGACAACTTAAAAAATACTCAATTTTTTTTAAAAAACATAAATTTTAAGCAACACATAGCTACAAAATGTATCAAATGAGCCCATAAAATGTTGGAGAAGTGTTTTCTATTAGATTTGAATACAAATACAATACAAAATCGCATCATCATGCGAATACGACAATAACCGGTGATAAGTAATATGAATTTATGATGATTGACATTGAAAAATATCATCATAAATTTCATATCTATCTGAAGTTCTGATATCTGATAAATTACATTTTCCTCTTCCCCAATCTAGAGAAATATTGGGGAGAGGGTCTAGTGCCTCTGGCTCCACTAGTCCCCACACTCGGCTGCGTCTCCACGCTCCTCCTAGAAGGCTGCGAATCTGGCTCGATCCTGGAACTAGATGGTGGTGCTGGTGGCTCCTCTGCTGCATGTTGGAGATCACCTCCAAAGATGTCATCCACTCCAATATCTCCTCGGAGTCCTGCTAGTGCTTCTCCCTCCATAGCCTCCCTCTCAAAAGAAGCAATCTCGTCCGCTGTGAATGCAGGGTTTTCCTCTTCTTGCCCAGTCCACTCACTGTATGGATCTATCTCATCCAAATCAATGAGCTCCTCTGATGTCGCCTCAACTTTTTTTGTGCGAAGCCGGAGATTGTATTGCCTGAAAACCAAGTCGTTGAGTCTTTTTGAGTCGACTTGTTGCGCTTCTTCGTGTGAATGGCCTCAAACAAACTCCATTGCGTTCACATCCGAGCGCTACTGAGGTTGAGATAGAATTACGAGGGCTAACTTTTGAAGATTTGGGGTATTCCCTCCCAATCCTCCCACCAGAACCTACTGAACATTTAACAAGATAATCAAAAATTTATAATTAATTAATAAAATCAAATATGTAACTAATAAGTAACTTGGTAAACATTCTAAGTAACTTGGTATTACACAGTGATTGTGTGGTTCTCCCTCGAATAGCTAGCGCTGATGAAAAGAGTCTCCCCTACCATGTTTGTAACTCTGCGGCTCTAAAATAACGAGGTCCCTCGTCTCGACATCCGGTATCATCCTCTCAATACATGTCGAAAGGGCCTCCATAACCTCTCCATTCACATCGTGAAGGCATCGTCGAGTAGAAATACTTGGGGTTGAGGTAGTACCCATTGCGTGAATAGGTTGGTGGAGTTGATTGTTCCACCTCCGATCAATATAATCTCCCAAAAGGGACCATATCGACGATATCCCCCACCGTAATAGTTTTGGATAGACTCTTTGGTCCTATCCATGGCCTCATATACAAACCCCATGGGGTTTTGCTCCCCATCAACCAAACGCAAAACTCTCACCAACGGCTCTGACACCTACACACAAATTAAAATGTAAGATTGCAAACTTACAAGTTACAATACATATTAGAAATGAAATAAAAAAGTGAAAAGTAGAACAATGTATTTAATATTTATAATTTAACAAATTAAAATAAATGAATGAAATATAAATCGAAGTTTGAAATTACCTTGATGATCTCTATAGCTCTCTTGGCAAAGATATCATCAAAAACTATCTTTACAACCCTCTCTCTATTAGCTTTCTTTGAATATTGTGAGTCTAGCCATGCTTGACTCACAAACATTTGTTTCAAAGATGTCAACAAACTAGAAATACTTTGCAGCGTCGAAGTTAGTTCTGAGCCTTGTGACACCGGCTCGAACAAGTTCTTTCCCCTTTGTGTGTACTCTCATCAAGCTCAGAACCCAAGGGTGATTGTATATGTACTTCGTTATAGATCTTGCATCTTCTACAACCGGCCTCACCCAATCAATTTTGCCTATGTCCTCCAAAAGAAGGTCAATGCAATGAGCTGCACTGAGGAGTCCAAAAGAGTGATGGATGTCTCTCTATGATAGTCTCCCGGTGCCACATATCTTTGCTGCATTATGCTCAATAACAACTTGCACAACATTACGTACACCAACCTCTAATCTGTTGTCTCTAACATAACACTCAAATTTTACGCATTTTTATTATGTTAGAGGCATCAATAGATTTTAAAAACACCATCTCACCGTTTGAAGCTGCTAAAAAATTAACAAGGGTGCGGTTCCTTCCATCCGTCCACCCATCTGAAAGAATGGTGCATCCGAATTTTTTCCATTGTTTCTTGTGCTCTTCTAGCATGGTAGTGGCATCTGCAATCGCACCCTCAAGTAATTTTCCGCTCAAATCTTTTGGAGAGGGTGCCTTGTACCCTTTCCCTACAACTGTCAACGCTGTCACCAAGTACTCCCAGTATGGGCTCTTTGCCACATTGAATGGCAGGTTGTTGTAGTACCAAAAATTTGCACAAGCTTTATCCACTTCCTCGTGCATATCTTTGTTCCAGAATGCACCATCCAATGAAGGTTGTGCTCCAGGTGTGTTCCTTGCCACAAAATAACTCGGTATGCCTTTGCTCGAACTCGATGAAGATGAGCCTCTTCCGGCTCTTCCTGATCGTATGCGTGGACCACGAGTAGAGCCCACATTGTTCTTTGCATCATCGTCTAAATTCTCTTCCATTGCAGCCCCGAGTCTAATAGCTTGTCTTGTAGTGGCTGCCTTGACCTTGCGTTCTCTAGTTTTTTCTCCTCTAACTCTGCCAGCTCTGCTTTAATCTCTCGCGTTGCCTCTTCTGACACGTTGGGGCAAACTGTAACATCTCGGCAAGGAATAGTTGAAAGGTGATATTTCAAACGATTGATGCCTCCATTCATTTTCTTGTTACAGAAAGTGCAAAAATTTCGCCCGCCTGACTTCCACGTCTGACATACTTCCATGCTTTATGGAGCGGGCATTCGGAGGAACGGTCCTGCTAGTGATCCGGATGCCGAACGATCGATGCCGAGCGATGCCATTGTTAAACTCTAATCTGTAACACAATGCACATTTAAAAAATTAGAAAACGTAAACTTAATTTAATTTTAAAAACAAAACATGCACGAATAACAAATTTGCGTAAGTAAAAAAAAACATTACTGAGCATTCAATTTTACATTACATGTATTTAGAATTACACAACGAATCGATTCTGATACACATACATAAAATTTAACTAATTTACAATGAATTTGCGTTAATTAAAAAAAAAATACGTACCTCTAGCTGCAAATGAGTATTAAAAATTTACAAGTATTCAATTTTACATTACATGTATTTAGAATTACACAACGAATCGATTATGATACACATACATAAAATTTAACTAATTTCTGATGAATTTGCGTTAAAATAAAATAAAATTACATACCTCTGGCTGCAAATGAGTATAAAAAAAGTACAAGCATTCGATTTTACATTGCATTGATTTAGAATCACAATAGGAATCTATAAAACCTAAATAATATATTCAAAATTTGGAAAAACTTCAAAGAATTAAAAAAAAAAAAAAAAACCTACCTCCAAATGCAAATCTCCAAATTCTCTCCTCGAATTCGCTCCAAAATCCACTCAACACAAGCAATGCAAGCTCAAATGGTTGTGTGAGTGACAATGAGGGAGTTGAGGGCCTTAAAAAGAGCCAAAACCGTGTAAAAAGAATGTTTTTTGCGTGTGAAAAGCGTGTATCCGTGTACAGGCCGCGTCTGGCGAGTATTTAGCACGGGCTCGCCGAGTTTTGGCGAGTACTCGCCGAGTTAACTCGGCGAGCCCTGTTTTGGCGAGTTTTATGGCGATTTAACCGGGTTTAGGTTTTTTTGGCGAGTTTTTCAAAAACCGGAGTTTTCCATCTATGGTTTGAAGTATTCACTTAACGGTGGCAAGCCTTTCCTCAATCATATGGTAGCCCCATACGTTCTCCTGAAGTACGGCTCTATCTCCTCCCATTTGATGGTATGTGTCTATTTTTGTCTCGAACAATTCTTTTTCTCCTTATCTTGCCGAAATTCTTCAAAACTGGTGCAAATCTGGATAATTCTTCAGATTCAAAGGATATATTCAATGTATTGGGCTTGATTTAAACTCCCTTTCTCTTATAAAGCACCTATAATGAATTCCTGCAATTAATTCAGACAAAGATGGCAACCGGAACATGAACAGTGGATTTCAATCATAAAAATCTACATAATTCAACCTTGTTGCCCCAAATTTGATGTTTTATTTGCATGCGAAGCAAGCATGAATTTTACCAACTTCACCTGAGCACTGTATCACTTATGCAAACAATTATTCGACACAAATCAACCTCCTTCAACTCCGTGCGCCACCTTGGAAGCTTTTAGCATTAATTTCACCTTCTTTTGAGCAAAAATTCTCTCCAAACGGGCACACTTTTTGTCCTGCGGACTGCACTTCTCTGCTTGTGAATTAATTAATTCATCTTTATGGCAGCCCCGCTTATATAATCCTCATGATTCTATAATTAATTAATTAATTAATAAGTTTTACTTTTCAAATGGGGTGCCTATTTTGTGCATGCTCATGACGGCCATTAAATAAATTAAATTTATTTAATTTTAGACTTCTGCTTCCAGTTAACTCAAGCCTCACAGTATGCTTTGACCTTAGCCACTGAAAATAGAAATTAATTTAATCATTTAATACTTAAAAAATATTTTTTCTCTCCCAAATGGGGCGCACTTTTTGACATGAAGGGGCTGCATTAAATAAATAATATTTATTTAATTTTAGAACTGTCTATTTCCAACTTCCCTTTGTCTACTTTCCTCTGTTGACTTTTCCACAAGCCTGGGCGCCAAAATTGGAGAAGGAATTAATTAAATTAATTAATTTAAGGCTGCCTTTCCTTCCCTAAAGGGGTCACACTTTTTGGCATAAGAGATTTCTATTTTTAAACGTCAGTTGACAATGGGATTATTTACCCTGCAAGGCAGCCCTGAAAATCCCATGATTCACTTAAGCTGTTTGACTTTCATAATGGGATTATTTACCCTGCCAGGCAGGCAATAAAATCCCATTCATGCCTTAAGTGATTTTTCTTTTATTCCACAATGGGAATTTTTACCCTGCAAGGCAGGTAAGAAATTCCCGCCTGCCTGTTGCCTCTAATTTTTCCATTGTGACTTAAGTGGCATTGCTTTCATGGGAAAAAGTACCCTGCTAGGCAGGTACAAAATTCCCACTTGCCTACTGCTTCCAAAAATCCCATGATCCACTTCAAACCCTCTTTTTCCAAAAATGCGGCCAGCTAGAATAAAGCGGCAAAGGAATTGATCCAGAGAAATTTCACAGAAAACGAAACGGGAAAACACAAAAAACACAAAAAGTTGTCAAAAGGCACAAATAAAACCCAAGATTCATTCCTAGTTAAAACCCTACTGGTATATGGGAATAATGACATGTACGATCACAACAAGGTTAAACTGGAGCACAAATTGCTTTAAATGGGGCTTGAAATAATTAAATACAAATTTCCCACAGGCAAACCCCAGCGACATAATAAAATAATTTTGGGCATCTGGGTATTTGGCGAAAATGGCTAATATGGCTCCTTGGGAATATCTTGACACAATACAGAAACTTTCTGGCAATAAAAACACAAAACGACCCATTATTTTAAAAGTACGAAATTTTTTTCGGATAGGGTAGTCCCAGATTTCAAGGTGAAATCTGGGACACCATTGGCTCCGTCTGTGGACATCTTTTTCTCTGTCAGAATGACAAGGGAAAAGATGAGATGTCAGCATCTCTGGTTTCGTATCATGTCTTTTGAGTACGGTGTCAGGCAAACAAAAACAACACAACACAAAAACAAAACCGGAAAAACAAAGTTTTATTTATATACATACGATTTTCACCACGCTTTTCATTTCGAACAGACTTTAAGTGTTGCCCATTAAAAGGCAACGGCAATTCAACTCCATCTTGATGAGCAAGAATGAAGCTATCTCTGCTTGGCGATCTTTTTAATAACAAAAGGCCCTTTCCATAGTGAATCGAATTTTCCATGCATGCCTTTTGCTTTTGTTCTTTTGTCCCATCTGAGGACCCGAGTCATTGACTTCAAACTTTCTATCCACGGCCTTTTTGTCGAAGATGAATTTCACCTTCCTTTGATGTTACTCACACTGTCTACACTTGAGTTTACCTCCTCAATTCAATCAGTACATTATCCTTTTATCAACAAAGACATCATGAATGTAGAATCCTCCGGGGGTTTAAAAAGTTGTAGAGGGCAAACAATTCCAAGGTAAGAGGCAACTCTGTGTCTCTTCCATATAATAGCTGAAAAGGGGACATGCCTATCACCCTCTTTGGTGTAATTCTATCGGCCCATAATGCATCAAACAACTTCTTATGCCAAGTTCTTTGATTCTCCATTACTAGCTTTCTACACGATAGTCACCAAGTTTTTGTTACTTGATTCAGCTTGGCCATTCCCTTGTGGATAGTAGTTAGAGGAATGTACCAACTGGATCCCATGAGTGTAGCAAAAATTAACTAGCTCCTCAGAAGACATATTTGGAGCGTTGTCTGCTACTATTTTGTTGGGCACACCAAACCTGACAACAATATTTTCTTTTATAAAATTGCACACCTCGGCAGAAGTGGCGTTCTTCACAGGAATGGCTTCTACCCACTTATTGAAATAATCAGTAGTTGTCAAAATATAGTGATGGCCGACACTGGAGGCCGGGTTGAGCATACCAATAAAATCCATTCCCCACTGCTGGAAAGGTTCTTCAATTACAATTGGTTTTAAAGGTAATGCAGAAAACTTTACACGCCTAACAATGTGTTGGCACGCTTGGCACTTAGCTACCCACTCGGTATCTTGAAAAAATGTGGGCCAAAAGAATACCTTGCTCTGGGATCTTGTGTGCGGTGACTCGTCTGAGAAATGACCACCGCAAGCCATGTCATGAAACCGTTATAAGAGTTGATCTTCTGAGCTTTGCCCATGCATCGGAGAAATACACCATCAATCCCTCTTTTGTATAAACCATTATCCCAAAGAACCAAATCTTTGGACTTTAGTTTAATAGTTCGTTTCTCTTTCCGAGAAAGTTGATCCGGGCATCCTCCATACATCAGAAAATAGGCAATGTTACTGTACCACTCCACCAGATCTATAAAAAGTACCATAGGCAATTCTTCATCTACCTCTTCTTGATCCACCTCTGCGATGT
Organism: Taxus wallichiana var. yunnanensis; assembly: GCA_018340775.1. Classification (NCBI taxonomy): domain Eukaryota; kingdom Viridiplantae; phylum Streptophyta; class Pinopsida; order Cupressales; family Taxaceae; genus Taxus; species Taxus wallichiana. Next base: position 628,264,861 of record CM031234.1, read on the forward strand.
TGCTTTAATCTCCGTCATTAATTCACACAGACCTCTTCCTCAAACCAACTTTGTAGGCTTGATATCCAGGTCATATTCTTGAACTTTCGTCACCCATGTACCTCTCAACAACCCTAACTCTTGTTGGGTGAGGATAGATTTTACTACAATATCTGGAACCAAGACCATAGTGTGTGAGGAAAGAATATAGTACCTGAATGCTTTACATGCCTTCACCACTACATATGCATGCTTTTCCATTGGAGTATATTTCAACTCATAAGCTTTGAGAGGCATGCTCATGAAAGCAATCGGAGCTTCTACATCCTCCTAATTCTTCTGCATCAAGATTGCTGACATGGTGTGTTCGGAGGAATAACAGTAAAGAATAAATTCTTTACTAAAGTCAGGTGAAACCAAGACTGGGGCTTTTGATAGGGCTTCCTTAATCTTCTCAAAAGCTTCCTTCCCTTTGTTGCTCCATTTGAAATCTTGTGTCTTCTTCATCATATTTGAGATATGACAGTTAGCTTAGCAAAGTCAGGGATGAATCTCCTGAGAAAATTAACTTTTCCAAAGAAAGAGTGAACTCCTTTTTTGGATGTTGGCAATGGCAACGTTTGAATGGATTTGACACGTTCCAGATCTATCTTGGTTCCTTCCTTAGAGACAATGTGCCCTAGTAGCTTTCCTTCTGTTACAACAAAGATAGATTTCTTAGGGTTTAGAGAAATACCATGTTTGCGGCATTGTATGAAAACCTCTTCCAGATTTGAAACGTGCGTGCTTCTGTTCTTGGAAAAGACTGTCAGATCATCAAGATACACCACTATGCTTATATCCTTGAGATGAGAAAAAGCTAAATCCATAGCTCTTTGAAATGTTGCTCCAGCGTTGATCAAACCGGAATGGCATTTTCTGGTAAGCAAAAGTTCCCCAAGGTGTGATGAATGTCGTTTTGTATTGATCTTGACCACCTTGACCTGATTGTAGCCTGAGAAACCATCAAGCATGGAAAGCATTTCAGATCCGGTGACCACTGCGAGTGTGATCCATGATCTAAGGCGATAAGCTAGAAACAAAATGCATAGTGACACGAGTTCTTCGGAAATCTGTTCCTTTCTATTCCTTTGCTTGAAATAGCTATCGGGGATTTTAGCACAAAGTCTGGAACACAAGAATGCTTTGCTTACAAATTTCGATCTTTAACCCGAAGGTTCTTCCTCTACTTATAGAATGTAAAGGGAAATTACAAATGGGAAACTCAATCGAACTAGAACATAAACAAGAAGTAAAGATAACATATGGCAATCATCTTCCTTTAATTCCTCTTCAGTGACATGCATCCGGATCCATACTCAAACTTATACACATCTGTCACTTAACTAATAGAATCGTTCCACATAACTTAAAATAATGGTTTCAAAACCAATAACTTTAAAGTTTTACAATTATATCTGGGAACGTGAAAATAGAAGAAGAAAGATTCGCCAGCTGTAACATCTACATCTTTTTGTTTTGATACTGAATATACTTGTCGAACATGTAATTCAGCAACTTCCCATCTATCTTAGCCACAACTTCCTTTTTGTCCTGAATTGCAGCAAGCCTTCGTTTAATACCCCGATGCATGCTTCCACATCCTCCAAGCTAGGCCCGAACTTCTCAATATCCGACTGCAGCGTTACCAGACTTACTGATGGAATCCATCGTGAAAGGCCTAACAGCTCCATCAATTCTCCCTTGCACCATCAAAAGAGATCCCTCCAAGGAATCAAGCACTTTCTAGGAATGGTCCTTGTGTATGAAGAAACGTTCCTGACCACTTCCTCGTTAGTGAAAGCAATGACATTGTCTGGTAAAGATGATGTCATCCTCTCAAGTGCCTGCATTCTTTACAACATGATTCTGAAGATCTCCAAGCGAAAGATACTACAAACTCAAGTGCTTCCCGTTCTCAACCGATCCATCAAGCATAATCCATTCGCATGATCAACACCTCCCTCGTGACTTATTAATTTCGACCAAAGTACTTACGTTACTTTCAGCAATTGTGCTCGGTCTATCGTGCTCGTCACTAGTTGTTTCAATTGAACCGATGCATCCTTCATAACCTTTAAACGGGCTAGTACCTCTCCAAGTTGTACAGAAGCTTGGCGAATGATTAGACTTTTCCATTCATTGATAGTTTTAACCTGGTTGTCTGCATCTTCCACTTCCTGCATCAGATGATCACTCACCTACTTATGTGCTGAAATGGGTTGAGCGGAAGATTTGGCAACTTTGCCAATAATCTCGCACAACTGAGACACCTACTTCTGAAGTTCAACTTTCTCCGCCTTTTCTTTGTCAAGCCTAAGGAATAAAGCATCTATCAATGTCTGCATGTCTTGCTTCAATCCTTCTATGGTACTTCACCTCGGGGTACTCTGGTCACTGTTATATCTTCTACTGTGAGCTCATCCTTCTTCTTCCTTTCTTGGGCTCGACATCTCAGCGAACTTCTGCCCCGACTCCTCAATAATAAACCTTGAAGTCACCTTAGCAACTTTAGGTTTTCTGTCTTTTCCGCCCAAACTTAGGAGCAGCTACAAGTCATGTTCCTCCAAGTTGATCTCCTCTCTAGCCTCTGGAACCAACTGCGAAGCCAACCATTCTGAGAAATTACTTCTCGGAGAATGAGAAGTTGCCGAATGTACCACTATCTCGTGCTCTGATTCCTCTCCATCTGAAACTGCTACAGTGTTGTGGCTGCCGTCCTCTAAATTATCCAAAGACAAAGCTCTTTCAAATTCTGCCATCTGCAACTTCAGCGTTTCTTCAGGAAGAGGTGCTAAACGGAGTGGCTGAGGAGAAAAGATGAATGTTCTTTGGATTCAACGGAGGAATGGCAATATCTTGCTGAGGTGCAACAATCAGTGAAGTACTTAATGCTGGAGAAGCCGAACTAACACCATAGCCGTGGAAGTGATCATTTCCTTTGAATGAGACCTTCATGCACTTTAATCTTTTCAGGCCTTCTGCTGCTTTCTCCTTCGTGCTTCCTTTTGAGGGAATCTCCTGTGCCGAAGTTGCCTGTGATCTGATTCATCAATGCCTCATTAAGGCAATATCCCTTTGTCAGCAACCAATTTGAAGTATTGACCAGAATGGCAACAGACCTTTCCTCGATCGTATGGCAGCCACCTATGCTCTCCTAAAGTACAGCTCTATCTCCTCCCATCCAATGGTATGCGTCAAGTAACACAGGCCCATCATCTTTAAGATCTGCAGGTATCCGTGCTAAACCAAAGTCAAACACTTGCCACGCTGATAACCTGCTGAAATCTTTCTTTCTAACTTCGTACTCGCTTCTGCACTTCATCCAGAAATCTTCCAATGAAGGCACATGCGCATACTCCTGGGAGATTGTCTTCCTTGCCACTCCAAATGGATCGAAGTTCACCGTGCTGGGAAGAACTCTTGCTCATACACAGAGAACATCTCCACTTCAATTCCTCGGGCTTTATGAATACTTTGGCAGCTGTAATAGCCCACTGTGATCGGAAGAAGCCTGCAGACTTGTGCCATTTCGACTGTAGGTCATGCATCTCCACGAGTTGTCTGCTCAACTCCATGATGACCAATCTGTCACTTGGATATCTAGGCAACTTAACTGGTTCTCTGAAAAGCCGATGACCCTGAGGTATGTAAAGTCCGCAAACTGGATGAAGATATTGCCAATCTTGGACACAACTTCCCAAGCTTCATTGCTTACCCTGTTGGCCTTTAGATCGCCGTTTAGCCTGCAAATGAATCTATAGAAGAATCCATCATTGACCACCTTGTAATCTTTATTGCATGAAGGCACAGTAAGTTGCGTATAGCACTCAAAAATAGGATCCTTAGAAAGCACACTACATCTATCCAGCTTGGAGAAGACACCTGTGAAGCTGCTGCATATACCAAATACGAAGTCATTTTGAAGCTGCAAGTGCGCCTCACATTCCGGAGCTGCTCACCGATGTTGTCACTAATGATTTCCGACCAATTGATTATTGAATCTACTTTCTGATGAAAGCATACATCCATGAGCAGAAATTGTGAGCGTTAGCTTCGCCATTTATCCTGAATAACAATTTAGTAATGTCATCCACCTCTTGTGCCAGATTGGATTGTGGAAGAGTTCTCGGGAACTTGGATGGAGATCTGGGCTTCTTCATGTATCTGCTGTTCATTATGCCCACACAGTCAACTTTATGCTTTTCCCATCTGTTGCCGGCATCCAGTATGCTAATAGTAGTCACCACCTGTCGTGTTGGAATCTTCAGACAATAATTGATGAACTGTGCATCCAATCGGATTATTGTCTTCCCCGCAACATCTCGGACTGATCTAGATAGTGGGTGGTAAGACCTAGCACAATCCATGACGAATTCTGGCAACTGAGTTGTAGATGGGAATGTTGAAGCTCGAATGATTCCACTGCTTTTGACTGCACGCATGAGGGAAGTCTTTCCATCTCTAGATTTGTCAATCAATTCGGAAAGAGGTTCTGGACCTAGATCTGTATCTCCAATGTCGTGAAACACGAAGTAATGCATGACTCTGCTGAGCTATCTTTTTCATCCCGCTTTGCCATGGCCATATCTGTCTTTGTCTGAGCAATTTTTTCTCTTTATTTGGCGGAATTCTTTACAATTGGTGCAGATCTGGAGATTTCTTCAGATTTGGAGGATATGTTCAATGTATTGAACATTGATTTAAGCTTCATTTCTCTTATATAAGCACCTGTAATGAATCCCTGTGCCCCTGTACCACTATGCAGACAATTAATCAGACTTAATTCAAGCTCCTTCAAACCTAGGCGCCAAACTTTGAAGCTTTCCGACAGTGAAAACACCTTCCTCTGAGCAAAATTCGTCCTTAATTGGGCGCCAAAATTGTCTGGGCTACACTTCTTTGCTAAAGAATTAATTAATTCATCATTATGGCAGCCCCTTCTTATATAACCTTCACCATTCTATAATTAATAATTGCATCTCTTATTCCTGGCAATTAATTAATTAATAAACATGTTTTTCTCTTCAATTTGGGCGCCTATTTTGTGCATGCTCATGGCTGCCATTAAATAAATTAAATCTATTTAATTTTAGTTTTCTACTTCCAGTCCACTTTGACTTCACAATGTGCTTTGACTTCATGCACCAAAAATAGGAATTAATTCCACCAATTAATACTTTAAAAATATTATTTCTCCTCAATATGGGTCGCACTTTTTGACACGAGAGGGGCTGCATTAAATAAATTAGATTTATTTAATTTTAGAATTCTATTCCTAATTTCCTTTATCCTCTTCTTTCTTGTTGACTTTTCCTCATGCTAGGGCGCCAAATTTGGAAATAGAATTAATTAATAAATGCATTTAAAGTCGTCCTATTCCAAAAGGGGTCGCACTTTTTGACATAGCCAATTTCTATTTTTAAAAGTCAATTTCCAATGGGATTATTCACCCTGCACCGCAGCTCCAAAAATCCCATGATCCACTTAAGTTGTTTGACTTTTATAATGGGATTATTTACTCTGCAAGGCACGTAAGAAATTCCCATCAATGCCTCGAATGATTTTTTTTTTTTTCACAATGGAAATTTTCACCCTACAAGGCAGGTAAGAAATTCCCGCTTGCCTGCTGCCTCTAATTTTCCCATTATGACTTAAGTGGCTTTGCTTTCATGGGAAAAAGTACCTGTCAAGCAGGTACAAAATTCCCACCTGTCTGTTGCTACCAAAAATCCCATTAAAACCTTCCTTTCTCAAAAATGCAACTTTGCCTAGAAGAGGCCTTTTCACGTACCACGACTTCATCTTTCTAGAGAGAACCAGACCTCCTGTGGCAAATTCCTTCTGGCATGACGTCCGTAGATGATCTCCAGATACTCCAGGCAAGAAAACAAGCTTAACTTGATGAGGAATTGACCTAGAGAAATTTCACAGAAAACAAAACGAGAAAACACCAAAAACGCAAAACGTTGTCAAAAGTCACAGATAAAGCCCAGGATTCATTCCTAGTGGAAACCCTACTGGTATATGAGAATATTGACATGTAAGACCACAACAGGGTTAAACTAGAGCACAATTTACCTCAAACGGGCTCTTAATAATTAAATAAAAATTTCCGTAGGCGAACCCCATGACAGAGGATATAACAATTTTGGGCATCTGGGTATTTGGCAAAATTGGCTTATATGACTCTCTAGGAATATCCTGACACAATACAAGACACTTTCTGACAATTAAAACACAAAACGACCCATTATTTTAAAAGTACGAAAATTTTTACATGGGGTAGTCTCAGATTTTAGGGTGAAATCTGGGGACACCAATAATGAATGTTGAATTAATAGCAGATCAGAATATCAGTGCACGGGTCTTTCTGTAGAAATATGTTCTTAAATTTATATAAAATTATGCTTTTTAAGAAATTATGCGATAAAAATCAATCACCACTATTTCCATGTGCCAATGCCATTATATCCTTATGGAAAGTCACCAATTACTTGTTATTATAGTTAATCTTGGTTTTGTATCTGACTCTGCACTTATTAAATTTTATTACATCAGAGTTGGATAACACTGAAAATTTTGGTAGCTGAAATGCACCCTAGCAGACACTTCTTATCTCCAAGATCCTGCGGTGAAACCAAAGCACTGATATAAGAATGCATGATCCCCACTTCAGATCTTCCTATTGTTTATTTCTAAATAACTTAGTGTCATAAGGACAATAGATTGAAGATGCAAGCTAGATATTACTATAGTGCTTTCTTAGGTGATAAGCTTTGACAGTGTAACATAAACCACTAGAAAATGCTCTCAATGGGAGTATTGGATGCCATATAACATGGCTATAAATGTGGATCTCTCTTTGCAATCAATACTATATTTTTACATGCCCTCTATACTTGACTGACGCTGAATCCACATTTGCCCCATAACTATTTCTTTCTTGCCTTCCTTTTTTAATGACAAAGAAAATTGTCTTTAACAACCCAATGATAAAAGCTCTACTACTTAGAATGGAAAAGGCATGTCAATTAAGACATTTGGGGAATCCTAATATGCAAAAGTGAATACACAAACATAGTTAATAGATCCTTATTGTATAGAAGAACAAGCATAAATCCTTACAACAATCTATTTGAATCATTTGTCTATTTTAATTTTTTAAACATTTTTTTATATTGCCAAATTTGTTGAATGTAAATTTATACTCATAGTTATAAGTTTTTTCATATGGATGCAATATTTTGTCTAGGTACCTTGACAATGAAGATACTCCAAAGCGACGACAACCTCTGCTGCATAAAATCTACATGAGAATAAAAGATTTTATTACTTCCATTTGACACCCAATATTTGGACCATTTACAAAAATATAAATTTCCTTCCAAGCCTATGCAATGGGACAAGGTCTTTCCTTTACTGCAAAGCGTGTTATACAAAAACATAAAATTATCATAAATATGCGTTTGCCTTTTATTCCTAAATAGTTTATAAAAATACAAGGACCTCATAGAATACATCAACCGCCAGTGAATGAAAGCAATACATAAGTTTTTAACAGGGAGCTCTAAAAATAAAAAAATCTCTAATAAATGAAAGAAAATACGAAATAACATTACCTCACAGCATCTTCTCTAATAATTTTTTTAGGTTGCCTATCTAGCAACCAAAAGAGCTCCCACCAGGGGCAAAATCCGTTATTAGACAAACATGTGTCTTTGTCTGCAAAACAAAGATGACAAGCTTATTTTTTATTGAAAAAAAATATTTTTAGATTTAAATACATGTACAATAATTATTGATTTATGGCAGTTATCCTCATATTTTACTTTGAAAGCTATTTCAGATGAGATTGTGCATAAACCGCGAATCAGCATGGTTTCTAGATATGCTTGTTTTAGCATCCTACTGGAAATATTGATTAATATTTTACGCTACTAGCATCTATTTATCTAGTCCAACCATAAAGCACATGTAGAGATGACTATGTTGAGAATGCATGATATCAAATAACATAGAAATGAATAGAGATACTGTTTCTGGAGGAAACAGTGAACGAGTTTCTCATTGACATTTCGGGTCTCTGTCTGTCTAAATAATGATGCAGTAAACATAGTGATTATATCAGTATCATGATAATAAAGCAATAGTCTAAATAATGGTTAAAAAACATACTAATTGGTAAAATAACACACGTATCCCTCGGAGAAAAAAATCAGTTAATGCAATCAACCCCTAAAATCTCAAGAACAGTAAAGAAGATACTCATAGGGATAAAGAACGGAGAAGGGGAACATAGCATGTCGCAAGAGCGAGGCGCCTCGCGAGCCTGATGCTTTTAGAGATGAGGAAACAAAAGAAAAAGCAAACTAGTCTTTCAGAAAAGCTGAGTCGATTTTGTGCCACCAAACCCTTCTTTTGTAAAATCTGCCTCAAGTTTACTACGATCACAAGCAGTCACCTTGGCAGACATCACTCTAAGACAAGAATTCCTTGCTTCTATAATCGTGGCTCTAAACTCTGCAGAGTCCTCTTCTAAAGAACCATCCAGCCTACGTATACCAAGAATTTTTTCAGAAACTATTTTCTTTTTCAAATAATGGAAGAAAAATTTAGACCATTCATCACCTTCTTGAATCCAGTACAACCGGGCATGAATTCAAGCTCATCATGCTACATACTCTTTATTTTAGCAAATTATAATTTCCAATCGAGTTGCTTCTTCCTATAATGGTTCAATATGAAATACAGGTTGTTACCAACTTACCTTTAGCTTCCTGAAGAGTACGTCTATGTTGCCAAGCTATCATTCATCCCTAACAACAAATGAATTTGGCAGTTCTGCATACAACAAACTCCCACCACGACAACCATCCTGTTACTCCATTAGGACGAGACACCAAATTCCAAATATGATGGACCAACGCTCAGAAATTAGATGATTGAAGATGAGAAACATTTAATTTAAACAAAGAGGAATGCTGGTCCTCCTTAGAACTGCCTATAGAGATGAATGTCTGAATAGGAAGATGATCTGATCCAGTTTCACCTATTAGCACCTCAACTGGTTGAGAAGCACCTGAAAAAGAATATCGTGAGGTCCATAGAACCTGTCTGGTCTGGCCTGTATCCTGTCATTTCCTCTACGGAAATTGCTCCAGGTACACCAGCTAGTTTTCACTAACCCTTTCTTACCCCAATTTGGATCAAAGAGCTATAGAGAGGCCTTGCACCTAGCCCATACTTGTTTTTCTGTCCCCGATATAACAGATCCAACACCACCAACCTGGTCTCCCTCCAATTCAACTGTATCAAAATCTTCCTCACTTACCCACTCAGCTCCTGGGAAAAAGGAATGTAGCTAGTCTCTAAGCCAAGTACGATTTGTACTCGAGTTGGGAGCATAAACCACATAAAAACCACAGACCTTATCCTCAAGCAAAAGTATAATCCACACGCATCTACCTTCTGGATCCATAACATGACTCACTACATACTGTTGCAAAGAAGGAGCAATCACCAAAACCACGCCTCCACTACCCTGAGAATGGTTTGACAACCAAAATTTCCCATTCCAGCAATAATTCATTATGTTTCTCAATTCAAAACCAGCTGACTTTACCTCTTGCAAGAAAACTATATCTGGCCTAACTCTCTGCAGAACACAATGAACAAACTGCTTGCGACCTGGGATAGAGATCCCTCTAACATTCCAAGATAAAAGATAAATCTTCATTCCAGGAACAGAGGGTTACACAACGAGCTAAACCTATTACCAACCGCCAAGGCTGATACAGTATTCTCTAGCAAGAAAGAAAATGTATCCTTGAAAGATTTTATACACACTGTCGAATATTCAAAGATATGTTGTTTGTTTTTCTGCTTTGGAGATGGAACTTATCTGCGCTTATTACTTTTAACTTTCCATCCCCTATTAAATTCTATTGATGCTGAGCTATTATCTGAGTCTTGCATGGCTGCCTTTCCTCCTGAATCCATTGGAAAGGAAGAAATCACTTCTTTCAGCCTTGTCTTTTAGTTCCCTCCTTTTGCTACATCCATTGGATTTTGGGAAGGGAGTGCCTTTTTTATTGGGTTTCTCTTTAGTGTCATGTTTTGGTATCGTTCCATTCGGTTCTACTACAGGGTTTCCTCTAAGTTCTTTGATGCAAACCAACGTAGAGGGCAATCAAGTATATGGTGATCTTGAGTTCGATATGCAAAATATGCATTTGGGAGATTCAACAAATGCACGTTTTGTTGGTGAACACCATCAATTGTCATAACAGTTATGGATGGGGGAGCCTTTTCTTAAGATCTACCTCAACTCAAACTCTTGGGTTAGCACGAAAGGAATTTTGCTTGCCATCCGGGATGAGAACTTTACCAAAGAGGGCAACGAATAACTCCACAAAAGGATTTAAGTCTCTCGGCATTGCTGGGAATTCTAAACAAAGTGGGCAGTGATCCTCCCCATTATCTTACAAATTAAAATTTGCTTGTTGTGATTGTACGTATGCTAAAGAGCCAACAATATTCCGTATGCAATATTATAGGACCCGCTGGATAGCTGTAATGTCCCCTTTTTCAAATTAGTTCCAATTGAAGACTTCTTGCCATTTTTCTTCCCATGGCCAAGAAGAAATTGAACAAGGGAAGTCCTTGGGTTTCATTTTTGTTTTCTTTCATTGCTATTAATGTTTTTCTTTTGTATTTTCCTCCCTAAGGCAGGTCGGTTGGGTTGGAGAGCTCCCAAAATGAAAATAGAAGATAAAGCAAGCTTCCTAAGAGGTCGGTCTTGGGGTAATTCACCCCTTAGACCTTTGGTGCCACCAAAGGGGTATAAGAGGAGTCGCATAGGCTCATTTTCATCATCAATTTTGGCATATATACTTTTCTACTTGGTTCTAGGGCTGATTGCTCTAATCCAATTCCACTAAGGGGCGAAAATCCATTAGTGTGGCATCCAAGGAGGATGAAACCCTTCCTTGTGGCATATTGGAGAACAAAAACTCTCCAAGTTGGTGGTGTGAAGGCAATTATTGAAGACCATCTTGCTGGTTTGCAACTAGGGCATCAAGGAGTCATTTCAAGGGTTTTTGCATTGTTTGGAGCCCCTCTCCTAGGGAGCGACTAGGGTTAGAGTGCATTTGGGTGCCTTCTAGGGCACGAAACTTCATTATAAGTTGATATTCAAATTTCTCATATTTTATAAGGTTGGTATCTTCCATATTTTGCCATTGTTGGGGTTTGGAGACCTCATTTTTGGTCACTTCTATTGGTTGTACTTCTGTTGTTAATAAATAATTTTCCAACTGAGTATTTGGTTGAGTTTCATGGTGAAAAGTGCCCTAAAATATTCTTAAAGTGTTTATCTATGTTGTGGATGGTTTCTATGATGATATTTGGTTGAATTTTCACTCTTTGCAAGCTGCTGTCCTAAAAATCAGACTGCTGTTCACTGTTGTTCCTAATTTCAGTTGGCTGGTATAAAAATTTGAGTTTACTTCACTTGGGGTTTGTGTGAATTCCTTGTTTGTGTAGTTCAGCCCTAGAAAGGGACATTACAGTGGTATCAGAGCTTCAATCTTCCCATCCTGAGGGTTTCATGCAAGAGGGCAACAAGGGTTTCATCTACTATCAGAGGAGAGAAAAGAAATCAGACCAGCCAAGAGAGGAGGCTAGTATGGATCGCCAAGATCCTCAAGAAGCCAAAATCGACAAGCTCATTGAAGGGCAAGTGAGATTGGCGGATACTATGGATTTGCTAGCCCTAACCCTTCAAAGATTTCATGAACCTAGGGTTCATAATGGAGAAAACCTTCTTTCCTTTCAAGGGAAGAAACCCTTCGGAGGAAGGCCCGCTATGGGGTAAAGTATTGCGGCAAGATATGAGGAATACATGACACTTCCAAGGGAGATACGGGAGGCAATTTCACTTGCCGAGTTCATTGGTGTAAGTAAAGGGAGGTCTAAGTGGAGCCAAGACAAAATGCGCCACCAAAAGAGGTACAAAATGTGTTGGGTAAGATGTCTTTCTCTATTTTTGATGGTTCAAATAAGGGGACAACTAGGGCATGGATTCAAAAATTGGATACATATTTGTCTTTGAGGCCTATGACAGAGGATGATGCCATAAAATTTGCAACCCTTCATCTAGAGGGGATTGCTCATGAGTGGTGGTTCCATGGATTGGTGACACAAGGGCATAATGAGATCCATTCATATGATGAGTTTTGTAGAAGACTCATTGGAAGATTTGATAGAGTTGACCCGAAGTTCACTTTCGGAACTTGCACAATTGAGACAACAAGGCACGGTAGAGGAGTATGTGGCTGAGTTTCAGAGGCTTTCCGTAATGATTACGGATGTCACGGAGAGGAGACTTGTTCTATTCATTGAGGGTTTGATCGAACCACTCAAGGGTTTGGTTAGAGCCTTTAATCCGTTCTCTTCAAGAGGCAAACAAGAGATATTTGGAGCTTGAAGGTGCTGCCCCAAAAACAGCAGCGATCAGCGGACATTCCAAGGTAAATTTGAGTGGAGGACAGCCCAAGGGACCCTTGGGACAGCCTAGAAACCCTCCCTTGGACCAGCCAAGGAAACCCTTCCAACGGATGCCCATTGTTCACAAGGAGCTGCCCAAAACCAGCAATGGAGGTGAGTCAAGAAATGAGCTAAGAAAAAGGAATTTGTGCTTCTCTTGCAAGGATCCATGGTCTCTTGGTCATCATTGTTTAGGTAAGGGTAAAGTGCATTATATTGAAGTATTTTTAGATTGTGAAGATGATGAAAATAGTGTTGATGAAGCAAAGCAAGATAGTGTTCCGAAGAGGATCCGAAAAATTTGGATGGCACTCTTGCTACCTTGTCCAATGCACCTAGATATCATGCATTCCGGGTGACGGGTGACCTACAAGGGCATGTATGTATGTATGTATGTATGCATGCATGCATGCATGAATGCATGTATGTATGTATGTACGTAGGTACATATGTATGTATGTAGATTTTGAAGAAAACAATATTATACAACCTTATATAGCCTAAGAACTTAGAAAATCAATAATAACTTTATAAAGTGAACATATTAGATGTCAACAAAAGATGGAGGAAATTATATTGATATTTATCTTTGATATTGCATCATATCTACGGTGAAGAGAAACAATTATATTTAAAAATAAAACACTGAAACACAAGTCTCTGAGAGAGTACAAATGAGTACCAGTCTCCCAAATGTATCCATTTCCAAAGAAATTGGAACAAGAAAGAACACGTTGAAAATATTAAACTTTCATGTCTCTGCCTGCTATTAGGTTAGGCTTTCACTACTAGGTCTGCCCTGGGAACTAACACCTTAAGGGTAGGCTATAGCTATACAGCTAGGATATCAAATCAATGCAGTTAGGCTAGTTACCCGACAGCTAAGCACTCTAGCTAAGGAACTACCAACTTCTATGCTATTGGACTAGAAACCACTATGCAGACACAACAGGGTATAGCAAACAAGGCAGCTCACCTCCTCCAGAAAGAATAGACTAGACAACTTACCTCCCTACTGACAGCTAGAAACCTGACAGCCCACCTCCTACCGAAGGAATCTAGATGGCTGATCACCTACTATCGCAGCCTACTGATATTAAATAAGACAGCTCACTTCCTCCCTGCTGATGGAAAACCAGACACCTCACCCGCCTACTCATTGATATAAGATGAGAGCTCACAATCTCACTGAAATTTGACCTCATCCATCGCATTGAATATGCACAAACCCTAAATATAGAATTTTGTTATGTCCCAAGAAAATGTGAAGTGATTCCAATAAAGTGCTTTGATCAGAAAAGATAACAGTATTTGTAAAGAAAAAGAATACACAAAACCAACCTGAAAAGAAGCATAAAGAGTTGGAAGGAAAGGATGGTCCATCATATCAATTATCTGTCTTTCCATACAAGCTCTATGAACCTTCAAGACAATAATCAAGATTAAATTTAACATGAGTCATTAAGCTGTGTAAGGTTGGTTAAATAAGTCAACATAAGAAAATAAATCTGCATTCTACTAACTTTTGATTATTCTAACTTTGTAAGGCTCCTTTCAGAAGAATTTCTCCCTTGATAATAATTTCCATAATGACAGTGCAATTCCATGATGAAACTTTCATTATAATAAAAGTTTATCAAATTTCCTGATTCTCGTCTTTATTATGATGATTTGATGGAAAATTTTGTGAGAAATGTTGAATGCTTTCATTCATACAAAAAAGCAAAAAGAGAACTGTTACTCTCAATTATAGGCATTATCCACACTTAAAAAGAAAGAAAATAAATATCCTGATTTATCAAGTGCAATGATGTGAATTTTATCAACTTATAACGTAATTTTCTCCATTTCTCTTTTTTTTGTGGATAAAATTTGAAATGCAGAAAAACACACATGTAAGGAAAAAGACATTTACAAAATCAGAACACTGCTAACATAAAAAGCCAGGAATCTGAAACAACTAGGGCAGGTTAAGATACATTCACTTTTCATGAGGTATCTCAAGAACAACCGTGCAGAAAATTCACATTTCATGAGGCATCTCACGAACAACCATGCAGATAAAACCAAAAAAAGATAAGGAAATGGAGAAAAACTACTTGTTAAAAAACTATACATGTTCGAATATACTTATAAATAGATTTTTAAAAACAAACTGAATTCATGAAGAATGTTGATCATAGACGACTGAAATTTTGCATCTTCGTGTCCAACAAAAATATAAAAATGGGTTTTTACTTTAGCCTTTCATGTATGGCGATGGTTCAGATCAACTGAGCTATAGGATCTTCAAAATCCTTGCTCAGATCAACCCCAGAATCAAATGTTTTCTTGAAGTTTCCAGTTCGAGGTAGCGTAGCATGTGCTTGGGGATGAAGAACAAGTCATTCATCCTCTGACATGCTAGACATGTCCATGGTCTCAGCATGTGGCCTAACATTTAGATTGTGGAGTTGGTGTACCGCTTTCAAGTATAATTTCTGTAGACCGCTTCTTAGCAAGATCCATAAGAAGCAGTGACTCGTTTGTGTCGATATGTTGTTTCTGAAGCTCGTTATTAGGAAACAAGAAATTCATTACTAGCAACCAAATGAAGGATACATCTCTCAAGTCACGGGATTTGTAGCCCATTTCCTCCAATCATGTTAGCCAAATTTTTAATGCTTTCCTCCAAGGTATCGTGAGAATGAATGAAAGTCATACCTCCAAAAGAGATATTTGGATTACCTTTTGAACTATACCTCATACCAAGGGATTATGAGGGATTTCTGTTAGGATGCAGCGAGATTAGAATCCCTAAGGTCAATGGTACATGGGCAACCTCTGGGTTTAAATTCTCCCAATGGAACTAAGGAAGATGAGTTTTGGAGGGTCATGGGGACAGGTGGGGTATGGATTGTCTACTAACTAGCACAGGTGGTTGATTGAAAGTATTTGAACTCAAATGACACAGCTCATATGACCGAAGTTGGGTGTGAGGCTTTGGTGAAGAGGTGTGGGAGGTTTGGCCCTAGTGGAAGTGCTTGCACTAGCATAGTTTACCACATTTGGGGGCATCACCAATGGAGAGTTATGTAACAGCATGGGAGCCTACATGTATATTGACAAGGCTATCTATGTTGCCAAGAAACGGAAACAAAAATAGGTATGAAACGCCGAAACGACATATCCTTTTGGAAGATAATCCCAAGCTTCTGCCTATGTTCACCCAAATTTGCCTGTTTTCAGAGGGGAGATTCTGTTTTGGATATGGAAAGAAAAAAATTCTTTTTTCTTTGCTAATTCTGCAATTGATCAATATTTCTCTGTTTATAATAAATCTATGGTGATCTCCAATGTGCTTCTGCAGATACAAATTAGTGTCCCGAGATTTCACCTTGAAATCTGGGACTACCCCTTTTAAAAAATTTCATTCTTTTCAAGTAACGGGTTGTTTTGTGTTTGTTTTGCCTGCAGATTGTTTGCATTGCTCTAAGGTATCCCCGAAAGTCATAAAAGCCAAATTCGACAAATACCCACATGCTAAAACTCACTCTATCCCTTCGCCAGGTTTTGTCTGAGAGAATTTTATTTATTTATTTATTAAATAAATAAAGTTCTGTTTAAAAATAAATTGTGTTGCAGTTGAACCCTACTGAGGATTTTCACGCCATTATTGCTTCCGCCTCTCAATGGAGTGTTCACCAAGGAAGAGTTTTTACTGACCAACTAATTGGTAGGTTATTTTCAAAGCAATTGTCTGCAACTTCCGACGGGGTTTTTCGTTTTTATTTCTTCTGTGTTTTGGTTTTTCTCCATTTTTCGTCTGGCAATCCCCGTAGCCTATTCATTCTTCCTGCCAAACCTTTTCCGGGCCTAGGGTTTTGAAAAGTTATCTAGTGTTTTTAATTGCTAACTAATCTATCTAAAGGTGACCAAAACTCAAGATTCTTTTAGGAGATTGCAAGAGGATGCTTGGTCCAAAAAAGGTGCCATAATGGATTTTATGAAAATAGGAAAAAAACTGCCACCAATGTGTAGAGCTTGAGAAAATATGAACTTTTAGAAAAAACGACACCTAAAACGGAGCCACGGAGTAAAATTTATGGCACTTGTAAGTGTTTCACGCCACATCTTCCTGCACCCTTTCCAAAAATGGCAAATTTAATTCTTTGCTTGTGTTTTCTTAACCGAAAATCCAAAAATAGAAAGAAATGCGTCTTCATGTCGATCGCATTTTTCAAAGCTGCTTTCTGCGTCCAGGTTTCCACGTTGCACAAGTGACGAATTTTCACGCAATTTTAAATGCATAAGTCATAATACAAGTCACACTTTTTGGGAATGATGGTTTCTTAATGCAAGTCGCATTTTTAGAAGTTGTCGACAGTGCAAATATTTGTGATGAATTAAGTGGAAAACGGGAAATTAGACCTAAGCGGGCGAAAAAAATTTACCTGCCTACCCCTCATGTTTTTCCCTTAAAGCAAGTCAAATTCACCCATGCAAGTCGCATTTTTTAGAAGCTTCGTAGTGCAAAATCACACGGCACCCCGGATGCGAGATCGGGCTTCTAGGTTGATCACTCGGGCATCCAGGTGTGATTGCACAACATGGAAACCTCTCTCCAGCGTGGGACTTGTGAAACGAGAGAGGAATCTCCGAGAGAAGGCTGGTTCTCTGCTCCTAAACTACCTCGCCACAAGCTATTCCA
This sequence comes from Taxus wallichiana var. yunnanensis, assembly GCA_018340775.1. NCBI lineage: Eukaryota > Viridiplantae > Streptophyta > Pinopsida > Cupressales > Taxaceae > Taxus > Taxus wallichiana. The sequence goes on from CM031234.1 coordinate 628,282,118, forward strand.
GTGCAGGCAAGCTAATCGATCCTAATCTAACAATGCCAAGGAGACAGAGAGAGAGAGAAAAGGAAAAGAACAAAAGCCTACACTAAAACGGTGATACACCGTAGAGAGGAGAATGTTGAACATCTATCAAAACCGCATGGGACAAAGAGAGGTGAGCAATGGAAGGATGGACGGATGCATCACGAGGCCCAAGGATAGATTTCACACATAATGTCCCAAAACTCCATGAACACAGCTCCAGATCTGCAATGAACGTTCAAACATGCACAAATACCTGCAATGAAGAGAGGCAAGAAGAAAACAAGCAAAAACGAGAAAGGATGGACAGATGCATCACAAAACACATTTTTGTTGCTTCAGAAGTTTGCACAGAACATCATTTCAATAGTAAAAGGCAAAAAACGCCATTACAGAGCAAGGGAGGAGGTTCGAACTCCATTTTCAACCCTAGAGAAGAAAAGAAGGGAGGGCGAGCCAAACAGATGAACTTGTCATCTCCCTTTTAAAATGAGCCAAATCTGGCTTTATACAATACATGGGTCAAGCCCAGGAGACAGAGAAAACATAGGAAAATGTGTAAGCAACCCAACCATTGACCAAAACGCATTCTTCATTAAAATCGGTGGTTGAGACATCACTTCTGGCCATGCTGAAGAAGAATGCGACCCATGTGCATTAAAACTGGTTGTTGAAACGTCGCTTCTGGCATTACCACACGTCAGAGCCGTTTCTCAATTTTCTCTCTCGATCGCACCAAAATTCGAGATTGATCCCAGAATCATGCAGAGAATTTCATAAGCTTTCCGTTGATATAAAGAACGTGCAAATCCGAGCTCTGGATCGAAAGTTATGGAGGTCTGAAGTTTTAGGGCACAAAACAGGCGAAAACGTGTTTTGAAATCTTTCCCGCGCTCTGCCACCTGGATGACACGTGGCACGCATTGATTGGTCGCGTGATTCTCTCTCCTCGCTCACCCGCGGGTTTTCCTTGAATTTTGACCTTTTTGATGATTTTGGAACATTTTTCACTTTTCCCGCTTCCCCGCCACTTGTACGACACGTGGCATGATCTGGTTGGAGGACAGGGCGCGGGTCAACCTTGTCTTTTAAACTTTGGGCCCAAGACTTTTCCCTTGTGACACGTGTCATCTCCTGGTTGGTCCACGGGTGTGCCGGCTCTTTCGCGTCCACCGCGTCTTTTCGTCCCGGATGCCCTTGTGCTGAAAATTCCCGTTTCGGCCGAACCGGCCGGTTCGCGTCCATTCGTCCCGGATGTCCCAGTGCTTCGTGGGACAAATTCTTCCGGTTCGCCCGATCCGGCCGATTCGCGTCCTTTTGTCCCACTTGTCCCACATTGTTTCGGACTGAAGTTCTCCATTTCGGCCGATCCGGGCGGTTCGCGTCTTCAAGGCCCAAATGTCCCATTTGCTTAGCGGGCCGCCTGTTCTCATTTCGGCCGAACCGGCCGGTTCGCGTCCTTCGCGTACTCTTGTCCTGAACTGTCCCGCTCAGCAGTTAGTCGTTTTTCTTCCTCTTTCGGCCGGATCGGCTTTTCGCGCCCACCGCGTACTTCTGTCCCAGATGTCCCTGTCGCTTCCGGACTGCCTAGAGGCCTTTCGGCCGATCCGCGTCTTTCTGTCCCACACGTCCCTACTGTTGCAAGGACTAGGACTTAGCCAATTTTCACGATTTTTCCTGGCCCAAGTTTATTTTCTGCAACCTTCTCGCATTTTCTCAGAGCTTGCTCTCTTCAACCTGGTCAGGAGAGTTAGAAAAATTTCTGAAGGGACCCTAGAAACATGATTTTTGCCCTGAATCAATCTATTTGCCTGGGGCTTGAATATTCTGATGCATGTTATCAAAAATTACCCTGGGGGGTGAATTTTGGATAACAACTTCTGACAGTTAATATTTAACACGATGACTTAAGTGGAAAACGGAAAATTAGACCCTACGAAACAGGGTAAAATTATTATTTATTTCGATTTTACCTTGGGATAATAATTATTTATTTTGAAGGTAAATTAAGTGACTAAGCAAGTCGCATTTTTCTAGGAATTATTTAATGATTGTTATTTAGAATAAATCGATTTATTCTAAGCATGGGTCGATTCATATGGGCCCCATTTGATTTAATTTCCCCATGCATTTAATATTTTCCTTGAGTGTGATTTCCAGGCACCTTTTAAAATGAGATTCCCTCCTAGATTTTGGCACCAAAGATAAGGAAAGAACTTTGGAGGATGAGCAAGGAAAAAGATATAAAAGAAGATGTGGGTACTCCTTTTCGCATGTTGACGGTTTTTGCAAACTTATCTTCATGCTTAAAGAGGGATGCATGCCCACTAATGATCTAAAACAAAAGGTGTTCTTCAACACCACCTTAGAGTGAAGTGTGTGTGCCCCTTGAGCCTTGAATTGACAAGTTTTTGCATCTTTCTTCCATATATGTGAGTCGCCGTGTTTGGTGAAATGTCCCTCTTTCCGGAATAACAATTTGAAGACCCTTGGCCTATTCATCTACCGACGACTAAGGGACATCAATAAGGTAGACTTAAGTCGTTTATAAATTATTATTAAGTGCCAATATTAAAATAAAATATTTTAAGCACTTAAGGTAATTTATAGGACTTAATAAAATAGGAATAGTGGTCATTATGATTGGTGTCCCCAGATTTCATCATGAAATCTGAGACTACCCTATCCGAAAAAAATTCGTACTTTTAAAATAATGGGTCGTTTTGTGTTTTTATTGCCAAAAAGTTCATGTAATGTGTCGAGATATTCCCAAGGAGCCATATTATCCATTTTCGCCAAATACCCAGATGCCTAAAATTGTTATATTCTGTCGTCGAGATTTTCATGCGGCAAATTTGTATTTAACTATTTTAAGCCCCATTTGAGGCAATTTGCGCTCCGGTTTAACTCTGTTGTGATCGTACATATCGTTATTCCCATATACCAATAGGGTTTTAACCAAGAACGCATTCGGACTTTATTTGTGACTTCGCAACGCGTTTTGTGTTTTTGTGTTTTTGTGTTTTTCGTTTTCGTGAAATTTCTCTAGATCAATTCCTTTGCCAATTTGACTTGATTCTTGGCCTAGAGCATCTGGAGATCACACACACATGTTGTGTCGAAGGAATTCGCCATCGAAGGTCTAGTTCTTTGGGAAAAGACGAAATCGTGCCGAGAAAAGCCTCTTCATGCATGCTTTGCATGCAAATAAAACATCATCAAATTTGGGGCAGCAAGCTTAAATTATGCAGATTTTTATGATTAAAATCCACCGTTCATGTTCCGGTTGCCATCTTTGTTTGAATTAATTACATGAGTTTATTACAGTGTTTTTATAAGAGAAAGGGAGGTTAAATCAATGTCCAATACATTGAACATATCCTCTGAATCTGAAGAATTATCCAGATCTGCACCGGTTGTGAAGAATTTTGGCCGAATAAAGAGAAAAAGAATTGCTCAAACAAAGACAGATTCAGCCATGGCAAAGCGGGATGAAAAAGAAAGCTCAACAGCATCATGCATTACTTCCAGATTTGCTGACATCGAAACACAGATCCAGATCCAGATCTCATATTTGCGAAGGCTTTCGGCAAAAATTCATCCTCTTGTTTCTGACGCGGCTTTGTGTAGAAGTCGATCGTGGAAAATTTCTTCCACGATCTTGTGCATGTGCTCCCAATCTCCCAGTTGAAACCTTCATTGAAGTTGCATTCACCCGGAGTGCTTTCCAGAATTTTTAATTGCTCATATGCAATTAAAAATAAAAATGATGAGTTATTTACGGTAGACATTGCACTGATGCATGTACTGGAGAAGAGCTACAAAAGCTTCAAGGATAAGAACGAAGACATGTCAGCAGCAACACCCGCAAGCAAATCACAGTCACTTGCTTCCAGATCCAACCACTTCCAGATCCAAACCACTTCCAGATCTAGCTACTTCCAGATCCAGCTTGGTGAGAATCAAGGGCAATGAAATATCCCCTTTTTGGATTTAGTTTATGTTCAAGATTTCCAACCAAATTTTTCAAAAATAAAAATCTGATTTTATGACAGCAATATATAGAAAAATATGATAGCAAAGTACAGTTAAGGCAGCAAGATATAAAATCAGAAAATAACCAATATCTTCACTTTTATTGCAATTAAACTAACATGCAGCAACATGCAAGTAACATGCATCAACATGCAATGACAAGAAGTTCCACTGATAAAATAAATGATCTCTCTTACTGAATATGGCTGTCTTCTCTTTCTGGACTTGAAATTGGATCAACAAGCCTTTGAAACTCTGAATCTGACAACCCGATCTGAATAAACTCCACAATAGCAAATCAGATCTGAAAACCCTTGATTTTTCTCCACAAAAGCCCCAAAAATCTTCCAAAACCCTTCACCGAAACCCTTGAAAATATCTCTCGAAGAACAGCCACGATTTCTGCTCTGAAAATGACAAACTAGGGTGGATCTTTCACCACCGAAGAGTGCCCTACTAGCTAGGGATGGATATCTCACCACCGAAGCTAGAGTTCTGTGGGATCTTACTCTACAAGTTGGATATTTGCAAATAGCATTGCACATGAAAGATAATATAAGTGTATGCATGAATGGTCTTCCTTTCACCATGCCAGGGGAACCCTAAAAGCCCAAGTCGCATTTTCTCGAGGAAGACCAAAATAATAAAGTAACTTAAAATTACTTTTTTTTTTTTCTTTTCAAGTCACGATGGTCCAAAAAGATGACCTCAACGCAAAATTAGAACATTAGGAATTAAGTGGCCCCTTCCAACGATAAAACATAACATCTAGTCCCTTTGAAAGCACTTTATAACCCCACGAGGGAAAATTATAACTGGACTAGATATTCATACCCAATAGCTCATAGCGTCCGTAACCCCTTGGGCGTGACAGGGTTAGGACCCGTCTTGCCCTCAAACTCGTGGCGAGGAAAGGGACATTACAATCCTCCCTTCCCAAAATTTGCTTGTCCCCAAGAAAATACAAACTAGGATGCTGTAGAATCTGCTCTCCTTCCCAAGTAGCATCCTCAAGAGGCAAACCCTTCCATCGTACCAAGCATTTTGTAATATCTTTGCTCCTGAGCTTCCTCTGTCTGACCTCAATAATAGAGTCTGGTTCTAAAACCAGCTTCCCCTCCTCGTCCAATGGTGGCAACTCTGTAGAAGGTACAATATGTTGTCCTAGTGCCTTCTTAAGGCATGACACATGGAAGACATTATGTATCTTACTGTGCTCTGGAAGATCCAACTCATATGCAACTGCACCCACTCACCGGACTACCCTGTATGGACCATAAAACCATGGTTTCAGCTTTTCTGCCCCCTTCTGCTTGAGTGACGACTACCTGTATGGTTGCAGACGTAGGAACACCAAATCTCCTACCTCGAAGGACCTCTCTATCCTGTGCCGATCTGCATAAACCTTCTGCTGATTCTGCGCCTTTTGGAGGTTCTCCTTAAGAGCTTGCAGGATATCCTGGTTCTCTTGTAACCAATCCCGAGCTTTGGGAGCCCGACTATCTGATAATACCAAATCAGCAAATGACATGGCATCATATCCATACAAAGCTCTGAAAGGAGTCATGCCGATGCTCATCTGATATGTGGTATTGTAGCAATACTCACCCATATGCAACCATTTGATCCATGCCTACTGATGTCCGGTCACATAACTCCGCAAATAGCCCTCTATCCATTTGTTAACAATCTTCGTTTTCCCGTCGATCCCGAGGGTGGTAGGTCGTCTGGGAGTCAATTTAGTACCGGCAAGTCTGAATATCTCCTGCCAAAAGGTGCTCATGAAGATCTTATCCCTGTCATTGATAATATTTTTAGGCAAACCATGAAGCCTAAAAATCCCTGTATAAAATACCTAAGCCACGTCAGCTGCCTCATGCTTCTTAGGTAGAGAAAAGAAATGTGCATACTTGGTCAATCGATCAACTACCACATAAATGCAATTGTGCCCATGCACCATAGGGAGTCCTGTGATGAAATCCATCGATATGCTCTCCCACTTCTGCTCAGGGATGGGAAGAGGCTGGAGTAACCCTGCAGGAAAAGAATGCTCCGATTTGGTTTGCTGGCAAACCATACACTCTCTGATGTGATTAAGGACATCGTCCTTCATCCCCTTCCAAGTGAATCTCTCTCTGATGTACATGTATGTTTTGAAATATCCGAGATGTCCAGCTAATGGTGTATCATGTACTGCACGAAGGATCTTGTCCTTCATCTTAGACCCCGGTACAAGGAAAATCCAATCCTTGTAGAAAATGAGATCATCTACCACCCTGTATCGGTCATCCTTGATAATACCATCCATGATCTCGCATGCAAATTGATTCTTGGAGTACTCAACAAGTATGTGAGCCTTCCAATCTGCTGAAATCTCAGACATAGAACTCAGCATAGTAGTAAGGTAAGGCCTCCTAGATAAAGCATCAACAACAACATTATTCTTACCTCTAGTGTATTCTATGTCAAAGTCATACATTTGTACCTTGTTCACCCATCTCTGTTGGTGGTTGTTGAGATCCTTCTGCCCCAAAAAGAACCTCAAACTATTGTGATCTGTACGTACCACGAATCTGCTGCCCACAAGGTACTGTCTGAATTTGGCCAAGGCATGCATGATGGCCAACATCTCCTTGTCGTAAATTGAATACCCTCTCTCCACTAGGCTCAATTTCCAACTCTCATAAGCAATGGGATGCCTATCTTGCATAAGCACCGATCCAACCCCCTCACCTGATGCATCACACTCTAGAACAAATGGCCGAGAAAAATCTGGTAATGCGAGGACGAGACATGAACTCATCACCTCCTTGAGATGATCAAAAATCTGTTGTGTTGCTTCTGACCAAGCGAAAGCTCCCTTCTTTGTCAAATCATCCAATGGCGCAGTCAACTATGAGAAGTTCTTCACGAACCTCCTGTAATAGGTGCACAGTCCCAAGAATCCCCTCAGATGTGTCAATGTCCTGGGTGGCGGCCAATCCAAAATTGCCTATATTTTCTCTCTGTCCACCTTTACTCCCCCTCCACCAATCACATATCCCAAATATAGCAACTCTGTCATGCCAAACTCACATTTAGAAGCTTTTGCATATAGCAAATTAGCTTCTAATATTCCCAAAATCTCATCAAGGTGGCGGATATGGCCCTTCCAAGTCCTGTTGTAGACCAATATATCATCAAAGAAAACCAATACAAACTTCCGCAAATGGCGAGTTGAACACGTGGTTCATGCAAGACTGGAATGTAGCTGGTGCATTAGATAGTCCGAATGGCATCACTAGAAACTCAAAATGTCCATAATAGCATCTGAAAGCGGTCTTATGCACATCCTGCTCCCTAACCTTGTTCTGGTGATATCCAAATCGCAAATCTATTTTAGAAAAATAGATTGCCCCTTGTAGCTCATCTAACAGCTCATCAATACGTGGCACTGGATATTTGTTCTTGATTGTCTTCTTGTTCAATGCCCGGTAGTCGATGCACATCCGCATGGTCCCATCCTTCTTCTTCACCAATACCACCGAAGAAGCAAAAGGACTGGAACTCGGCCTAATGTGTCCCATGTCAATAAGCTCATGGATAGTCCTCTCAATCTCATCGTTAAACTATTTGGGCAAACGGTAAGGAGTAGTAACTCTTTGGTCTAGTGTCCTCAAGCTCAATCACGTGCTCAAATCCCCTATTTGGAGGTACACCAGGTGGTATGTCACTAAAAACTGCACTGTGCTTATCCAATAGCCCCTGTATATCCACATGATACTTTGGCTGTCCATCCTCTGATTTCTTGGTAGAAACCAAGCACCTTTGCATCTTGCCCAATCAACCCCATTGTGCTCTGTGAATCCTCGCGATCCTCTTTCTTGAAACAACCACAGGTGCATCGAAGATAAACCCCTCAAGAGTTACATTCTTCCCCTCGGACTTGAACTTGAGTTCCATCGTCTCGAAAGTTAGTCCGAAATTCTCCAAGAGAATGGAGCCCTTTGTACACTGAGCACAAGGTTGGTCTCTCGATACCAACCACATAGAAGTCATCGGTAGCCAAATGTATGGTTACCCATGGTGATACTCAAGCTGCGAAACTCACTTTGCATACATCTCATGGACTCACCATTGGCTACCACTACATTAAAGCCCTCAAAGTCTTACGCACCGTAATCCACGCTTCTCTACCAAAGATGCATCAATGAAGTTGTGGGTTGCCCCACTATCAATGAGTACTACTACTCTACGACCTTGTAATACCCCCTTAACCCTAAATGCCTTATACCTCGGCGTACTCGACAAGGTAGCAATAGTCTCATGGGGAAAAGTCTCCTCCTCCTGTTCAACCCCTGCACTATCCAATGTCTCTCCATCTTCATCCTCCAACTCCTGAGCGTCCCACTCCTCCTTGCTCTCACTCTCCTCGAAGACCTCTATGAATTGGGCCTTCCCTTTTCCTCTACAATCATGTCCTGGAACCCATGGTGTGTGGCAATCGAAACATAGTTTCTTTCGCCTCAACTCCTCTCTGTCCTCTCTCGATACAAATGGTCTCCTTGTTGTATCCTACCTAGGTGGGGGCCCCTTCGGCTGTGAACCATCAGCTCTCGAAGGAAATACCTTAGGCTGAATTCGAGGGGAAACCTCGATTTTGGAGTGGAAAACTCCAGATCACATGCTCTCCTAATAGCCTCATGTAAGGAGGAAGGATCAAATGCCTTCACAAATCTGCTAAAGCGTCAGTCAACCCTGCCATGAAGAGTGAAGTCAACCTCATCTCTGAAACATCAGATACCATAACTGATAACCTTTGAAAATCTGCAATGTACTTGATCTAGAGAACTTGTCTGCCTCAAGTGAGTCAACTCTCTGAAGTGCCTATCTGGGTCCCTCCTGTCGAATCTGCTCATCAACCTCTGTGTAAAATCTGCATAAGTAGTGATATGCATGTGCCCCTGTGTGATCAATCCATGATGCCACCAGTCATGAGCATCTCCCTCGAGGTGTAGGATAGCAAACTTAATTGCATCCTCTTTTCGCATGGGATTAGTCGACGTAAGTCTTGACTTCGAATCCGAGGCCTTGCACGTGTACGCTTCTTAAAGCCATCGAAGTGTGGAATAGAGATTTGTCCCAATCTCCTCTAAAACTCAGTACACAGTGTGCAGGTAATCTCTTACGGGCTCTTTACCAATCTTCATTTTACAATACTCCTAAAATGGCATGTTGTCCTGAAATTCTCACTCAATGTCCGGTACTTCTCCCAACAACATTCCTCATTCACAATGATCTGCAGATTGTCGTGTCTGCGAAACTTCCGGATCCTTCAAAAAAGAAGGCTCGTGGAGTCCCAAGGGCCTGGTAGAAGTATGAGGGGACCCTTGTCCTGAATGTCCACTCTCACCTCTATTACCATGCTGTCCCATATTGCTAGCTTCTCCTTTCTCCGTATGAGCCTCAATCCTGCCCTGTGCTAACCTCTCAGTGAGCTGGCTCAAATAGAGATTGGTAGTCTCTTGTTGCTTCACCATATTGGTGAACAATTGTTTCATCAGATCTACTCCCATCTCTTCACTGTCTTTGTCTTTGTCTCCCATCTTTCAACCCCAACAAGCTGGAGAAACAATAGCTCTGATACCACTGAAATATCCCCTTTCCGGATTTATTTTATATTCAAGATTTCCAACCAAATTTTTCACAAATAAAAATCTGATTTTATGACAGCAGTATATAGAAAAATATGACAGCAAAGTACAGTTAAGGCAGCAAGGTATAAAATCAGAAAATAACCAATATCTTCACTTTTATTGCAATTAAACTAACATGCAACAACATGCAAGTAACATGCATCAACATGCAATGACATGCATGTAACATGCATCAACATGCAATGACAAGAAGTTCCACTGATAAAATAAATGATCTCTCTTACTGAATATGGCTGTCTTCTCTTTTTGGACTTGAAACTGGATCAGCAAGCCTCTGAAACTCTGAATCTGACAACCTGATCTGAATAAACTCCACAATAGCAAATCAGATCTGAAAACCCTTGATTTTTCTCCACAAAAGCCCCAAAAATCTTCCAAAACCCTTCACTGAAACCCTCCGAAAATATCTCTAAAGAACAGCCCTGATTTCAGCTCCGAAAATGACAAACTAGGGTGGATCTTTCACCACCAAAGAGTGCCCTACTAGCTAGGGATGGATCTCTCACCACCGAAGCTAGGGTTCCCGTGGGATCTTACTCCACAAGCTGGATATTTGCAAACAGCAGTTGCACATGAAAGAAAATATAAGTGTATGCATGAATGATCTTCCTTTCACCCCTCTTCTCCTTTTATAACTTTTCCCATGCCAAGGAACCCTAAAAAGCCCAAGTCACATTTTCCCCTAGGGAAGACCAAAATAATAAAGTAACTTAAAGTTACTTTTTTCCTTTTCAAGTCGCCATGGTCCAAAAAGGTGACCCCAACGCAAAATTAGAACATTAGGAGTTAAGTGGCCCCTTCCAACGATAAAACATAACATCTAGTCCCTTCAAAGCACTTTATAACCACATCAATGGAAAATTATAACTCGACTAGATATTCATACCCAATAGCTCATAGCGTCCATAACCCCTTGGGCATGACTAGGGTTAGGACCCGTCGCCCTCAAGCCTATGACGAAGGAAAGGGGACATTACAGGCAAAAGAATCAGTGCATGCGAGAATATGAAAAAGGACAAGACTACAACTTTTCTCTTTCTTCTTCTTTCTCTTATTTCCTCCGACAAAATAATTGAGCGATTAATTAAATTATACAACTTAAGTGATTGGTTTAAAAGCCGTTACTTGAAGAAGTCAACTACTTGGGGATAGGTGGCGGACGTGCAAAATAAAATGTTCTATCTTGATTCAAATCATGCATGCCATGCGAAGAGGATTTCCGAGGAGGGAGATTGCCAGTTGTTTCCTTTCCCACTTCCACATGTGCCAGTTCAACTAAAAGCTTCTGACTTATAATTGCCCCTCTACATTCTATAACTAGAGGAAGAACCTTCGGGTTAATGATCAGAATTTGCAAGCAACATTCTTGTGTTCCAGACTTTGTGCTGAAACCCTTGAGAGCCACTTGAAGCAAAGGGATATATAGGAGCAGATTTCCGAAGAACTTTGTGTCACGGTGTATTTTGTTTCTAGCTTTCTATCTTAGATCTTTAAATAAACTGTGTTATTTTAGATTCAGATCTAGAGCTGCCCTTCTTTGATAATTACGTGTTGATATCTATTGGTTTTTTTATGTGCATGCAATCAACTCACATTATCTATTGATTGAGATGCACATCTTCCTTATTTCTTTTCTATGTTTATATAATTCCCTTCATCTATAAATATTTCCTTTCTTAGGAAGGCTTACTTCTTCAAAAAGCAGATGACTATGGTTCATGAGATGAATAGTTAAAGTAAAACCCCATATAGATACTAGCATATTTTAATTGACAAATCGACACGGGAGCCTCACCATAAATGAGGGAGATTTATCTCATGATACTAGGTTTTATGTTATGCGAAAATCTAGCCAACGCTTTTGGCAACTCATTTGAGGAACAACACAAATTAGCCGACCAAAGCTTTCTCAAGTTAGAAACCGCATATCCAGTCTTTCACCAGGAAGAAGAGTGCAAACTCATACAGATCTGGATCATTTTCAGCATAATCCGGCAGTTGGAATTATTCACCAAGTCTATTCTCAAAGAAGACGTGCTTCGTTCATCATGATGCAGAATCAGCCACTTGCCCCTGCAGCACTTGTTCCATGGGGTGCAGCCTTTGGACCTCTGAATCTGACTCCTCTTATGCATGATCTACCTAAAGGGACGAAAAGAATTTTCTGAAATTCTTTAGAGATGGCAAACAAAATCTAGATGACCACTTGGCTGCGTTTTCATATCCCGGGAGTGCTTACGGTCGAACATGAAGATGTATCTGTCGGACTCTTCATAGAGACTCTGCATGACTTGGCTAGAGAATGGTTCTACCGCAATCAGCTCCTGGCACCATAACCAAGCGGGCCACTATGCAAGATGCGTTTGAAAAGATTCAAGCGATCGAAGATTCCAGCACCTTGATAACCCAACCGACTCATCTCGAAGAAGGAACCACATGAGCACATGCGGGATTTTATTGCAAAATTCCAAATATTCTGTGTGAAAATTCACTTCGCTTCTCTCGAATGATGAGAATCAAAAGTATTTTTCATCAATGCTTTACTTCACGAAGTAAGTTATCAATCACGAAGAGCACATACTTTGTTGATTTGTTACCGGCTCAAAACATGGCGGTTGAGATTGAAGACCTCATCATGGCTAGAAAGATAAAGAGCAACACTTCTAGAGCTGAAAGTTCATCCTCTGCTACTACTTCGATTCGTTGCTGCGAAAGTTAGCAAATGAGATGTCGCAGATAAAAGAAACAAATGGCTCAAATGGCTCAAGGCAACGACACTCTTGCCCTTTTCTCGAATTTCAACAATTGCCGGAACAGCATTGTTGGTTCCCTAAGATTAACAATTGAAGCTACTCCCGAAACAACGTGGAGATGAATGAAGAAAACCAGGAAGTTGGCCATGATCAGCTCAAGGATGATGATTTTGTAGGCCTGTTTGTGCGACTCCAACATTAATTACCTGAACTACAAATCTGAACATGACGATGAGAAACTTCATGAAGATGATCATGGTCATACATATGCAGTACTTACAAGATCACAAACTCGCCAAGCTGAGGCATTAGTTGACGAACAAAGAAGGGGCATCCCTTTGCCTTCTTTCTTAGCCCTTGGAAGTAAGCATGCGAGTTCTTTATCTCAACCATAGAAAGCGGCTCAGGTATCTGAATCTATTTCTTCTTTTGACATTATTGATCATGTTAAGAAAACCAGAGTTCAAATGTCAGAAGCTGAATACTTGAGAGTCTTTCTGAGCAGTTAAATAGGCTAGTCAAATATGTACAATCACCAGGACAATCCAATACATCAAAAGGCCTTTTGCCTAAGCCCAAAGATACTCCACAAAACAACATTGCAGTTAAACCCTCACCATCTTCTCGGCGTGGTGGAACCTTTCTATGTATCCTTATTGCTTAATGGTTTCAAGTTAAGCAATTGCATTCTAGATTCGGTTGCTTCCCGACAATGTCATGCCAAATAAAGTTGCAAATGCTCTTGGCTTACCACACACAAAGACCATAAAAGGTGCTACTCCATGCGAGAAACAAGTCCCTTTAATCGAACAAATCAAAGATGCACAAGTTGTTCTGGCAGCTTTTCCTGACAAAAGATTAAAGATGACAATTCTAATTGCAGATATTCCTGTCTCCTACGGGATGTTACTGAGCAGAAACTTCTGTAAAGAGTTGGGAGGAGAAGTAAAGATGGATTGGTCTATGCGCATATTCTTATCAAAGGGCTTAACCATATGTTGAAGCCGAAAAAAGAAGTCAGTACGGTTACAAAATATGAGGATCTTAGATCTCGATTTTTTTTCAGGGAATCTAATCTAACCGTGGGGTCTATTTCTTGAAAATGGATAAAGACATTCCAGAGCCAGAATGTCAACTAGAGCCAGCAAAAGAAAGGCTGAAAAAGTTTGGACTCGGAGTTTAAAGGCACTGTTGTTCTTTTGGATCGGTTGTCGGCGTTCTACTAATATCTCCAGATCATGAGATATTTCCATACTCCCACAAGCTGATGTTCGAGAACACAAATAATACGGCGGAGTATGAAGCCTTATTGTTAAGAATGGAGCAAGCTAAAAAGAAGGGAGTAAAACTCTTCAAAGCCCAAGGAGATGTTGAACTTCTAGTAAAGCGAGTTCGAGGAAAAATCAAGTCAAAAGAGATGAGTGGAGCATTACAAAGATAGAGTGCTTTCTGCCACATTCGATTTTGCAGTCTTTTCTATTGACTTTATTCTAATAAACCAAAACTCCAAGGCAAATTCTTTGGCAGTCACGGCTGCACTATTGAATCCGGATAGACCACCGTCCATATTCAGACAAGGAAACTATAAAGTGGAGATGGTCTACCACCCTAAAGTTCCTGAACAAACATCTGCATGTCTGTATGTTTAAGGGAGTGAATCATCACCACGACAAACAATCACAGGAAAATCTGATCCAGGTTATGATGACAATAGTGGAGCAATCCAGCCAAAAGGTAACAAAATCCCCGAGGGTTTGGTTTCCTTAGTGGAGACTTTCAAAAAGCATGATCAATACCTGAAGAAGAACAAAGAATATGGTGATAGTTCTTCAGAAATGCAACAAATAAATGCAGGAACGGAGGCGGTTGATGCAAAGCTTACCCGCCACGAAAAGAAGAAAGGATGAGCCACCACGGATGAAGTTGATAAGGACTTTCCCAAGGTATTTGACAAGAAGGCCAGAGAAAGGAAGTTCAAGATCGGAGACTGGGTACTCTGCTTTGGGACAAGAGACATGAACCGAAGGGCATGCACGGCAAATCTGATTCACTTTGGAAAGGGCCCTTAGTGATCAAAAGAGATGCCGGAATGGACACTTTCTCCCTTGCCTACCGGGATGGAATTGAGTTACCACTTGCCTTTAAACGGACAACATCTCGAAGCTTTTCTGATATAAAACAACCGAGGGTAAAACATGTATGTATATAAATAAAACTTTGTTTTTCCCTTGTTTCGTTTGTGTTGTGTTGTTTTTGTTTGCGACCCCGTGCCCAAAAAACAAGATACAAAACCAAAGATCTTTGGGATCTCATCTTTTTCCTTTCATTCTCGACAGAAAAAAGATGTCCACAGATGGAGCCGATTTGGTGTCCCCGAGTTTCATCCTGAAATCCGAGACTACCCTATCCGAAAAAAATTGTACTTTCAAAATAATGGGTCGTTTTGTGTTTTTATTGCGGAAAGTTCATGTAATGTGTCGAGATATTCCCGAGGAGCCATATTATCCATTTTTGCCGAATACCCAGATGCCTAAAATTGTTATATTCTCGTCGTCGGGATTTACCTGCGGGAAATTTGTATTTAATTATTTTGAGCCCGTTTGAGGCAATTTGCGCTCCGGTTTAACTCTATTGTGATCATACATATCGTTATTCCCATATACCAATAGGGTTTAACCAGAATGCATTACTGGACTTTATTTGTGACTTAAAGCAACGTTTTGTATTTTTGTGTTTTTCCGTTTCGTTTTACGTGAAATTTCTCTAGATCAATTCCTTTGCGGTTTGGCTGATTCTTGGCACAGGAGTATCTGGAGATCACACACGCATGTTGTGCCGAAGGAATTCACCATCAGAGGTTTGGCTCTCTAGGAAAAGACAAAGTCGTGCACCAAAAAGCCTCTTCTGGGTTGGCCGCATTTTTGGAAAAAGGTTTGAAGTGGAGCATGGGATTTTTGGAGGCAACAGGTAGGTGGGAATTTTGTACCTGCCTAATAGGGTACTTTTTCCCATGGAAGCAATGCCACTTAAGTCACAATGGAAAAATTAGAGTCAAGGCGGTAGGCGGGAATTTCTTACCCGCCTTGCAGGGTAAAAATTCTCATTATGGAATAAAAAAAAATCACTTAAGTGAATCATGGGATTTTATTGCACCTTTGCAACGTAAATAATCCCATTGTCATGTGACTTTTAAAAATAGAAATTCCTTATTCCAAAAGTGTGACCCACTTTGTAGGTGAATAATAATGCATTAAATAAATATTTGTTAATATTTATTCACCCAATTTAGCGCCCAAGCTTGTGGAAAATTCAACAAAGGAAAGTGGACAAAAGGAAGAAATAATCTAACACTTAATTCACCATATGTGGATTAATGTGTAATTATAATAAAGTAATTATTTAATTACTTTAGTTAGCTTAGTTGTTAGTGTGTTGTTATCATCCCTTAGATTGTGGAGGATGTTCTTTAGTTAGAATATTGTTCTCGAATGATTTCCTGTAGAAGCTTTTTAGGGGCAATATGTTATTTCTGCATATTTGCTTTGTTTAGGAGATTTGTTCCATATATTGTGGAAGAGATAGAAGCTGTCCAATATCTATAAATATTGCAGCTCTCTCTTTTGGTTGTAATGCTTCATTTTATATTAATAAAATCACAGCAAGCTCCTAATTGTTTTTGCAATTTAATCTCGTTTATGATTTCATTTGGTACCGGAGCGGGTGAGTTAAGGCTTGTAGATAATTGCTTGAGGAAGTGTTAGAAGATTTGAGGAAGGAGGACTAGAAGCTTGAGCCAGGAGGAGCCATAGATGCCCCCAGCCTCTTCACAACCCCTGCCCCTTCTCCACACACCCGACAATAGTAGAAGCAACAAGAATATAAAAAAATAAAAATTGGAAGGGCAATCACAGGCCAGAGCACCTGGATGCACCTCCCAACTCCATTATTGTTTTCCAGGTGAAATTATTTCAATTGAGGAGATATTTGTCAATTTCTTTTAATATTTGATGTTGTATTAAATTGCAAATATAACAAATATTATTTTGAAATCTGATTATTTCATTGATAAAAAAAAAAGAGTTTCATATACAATTGGGGTTGTTATCTATACATAAGATACCCCCCTAATCCTACTTCTAATTCAAGCGGATCCCCAATTTTGGAGGCACCACTATTCGGGTTTGGTGTGTAGGTTTCTTTTTAATAAAAAAAAAACATCCACCACCGATCTACAACCTGTATGCAACTGCGGTATTTGCATATATCTGTGAATTCACCTTGCAGACCTGCAGATTTACCAACACTTCACACCTGCAAAAGAAAAAAAAACGAGCTGGATACTAATCTGGCTGTGCGTCTTCAATCTGCAAGCAATTCCTGTGCGACCTTGCAGAATAGAGCATAAGAGAGCCTTTAAGGCGAAAGGGCGGCGAAGGAAACAAGGCTGACGACGGAGGAAACAAAGTGCATGCATGCGTAAGTCAGACCGCGTTTTTGCGTTAAAAATCATTTTTAAAAAAAATCCTTTTTGGACGATGCGAAAAAAATCAGAAGAATAAAAAAAAAAATTCCATTTTTGGAAAGGGGCCCGGAAAAATAATTTTAAAACGGTCATAACTTTCAACTGGTACCTCGGATTGAGGTGCCGTTTTTTTTAAAGTGTGTGTTTTTTCGAGCTCTACACTTTGGTCTCAGTCAAAGAGGCCAAAGAGCCCAAAACTAAATTTGTAAGGGAAAAGAGGCCAAAGTGCCCAAAAATTTAAAAAATTGCGAAAATATTAATTTTTCGTAAACAAGAAGGGGGGTGCAATTTTCTTTTTCTATTTACAAGATGTTTGTAAAAATGGCCGATAGTGCCGAAAAATCATTGTAAAAGGCCAAAAAGGAGCCCACACTCAATAAAAATCAATTTTGGGGGTGTGTACTGATTTGAGGGGGGATTTGTTTCGTGTTTGATTCTCTATCTCTCTTTTCTTTCGTGCACAAATGGCTAACAATGCGCCCAAATTCTTTTTGCCCGATTCACAACTCCTACGAGGAGATAATTATGCTGCATGGAAAATGAAAATTAAAACTCAACTTGAATTTGAGGACATAATTGGTGTAGTTGATGGCTCGATAACGAGACCAGAAAATGATATTGCTCAACAACATGTGTTTGATCGTGCTAATCAAAAGGCAAAACTTATAATTCTGTTTGGTGTAACTGATGATGTACAACCTCATATTCATCAAGCGACAACTGCAAAAGAAGCATGGGATAAACTAGCAACTGTATATGAAGCTAAGAACAAAAATGCTATTTTGCAATTACAAACACAACTCCATTGTCTCAAAATGAATTCTAATGAGTCTATTGAAGGTTTTCTAAAGCATGTTGCTATATTGAGATCATCTCTCCAAGCTTTGGAAGTAGAGGTCACTAATGAATCTCTTGTCCCTATTGTATTGAGAGCTTTACCAGCCTCATACAAAATATTTGTCACAACTCTCAACATTATGGGTCCAACTACAAGTTTTGAAGAGTTAGTGAACATGTTACAACAGGAAGAGTCCATGAACAAACTTGTAGAAGATGAGGAACAAGCCCTCTCTTCATTCCATAAGGGAAAGAAACAGATTCATACAACTGGTAAGCAACACAAGCAGCATTCTCAACAGAATACTCAAGGGAACACTCAACAAAAGCAGTGTCAGATTTGTGGCAGAAAAGGACATGACTTAAAATATTGTTGGTATAACACATTTCAGAAGGGTTCATCTAGTGGCAAGAAGCCAAATTTTCAACAATCTAGTCAGGGTTATCAAAACAAACAACAAGGACAAAGGAAAAGTAACTGGAAAAAGAAAACACCACAACACGGCAACATTGCTTTGAAGAAGAAGATAACTCACCAGATGAGGACTTCCTATTTGCTGCACAATCAACTCAAGAAATCAATTCACCACAGGCAATTTGGTATGTTGACTCAGGAGCAACAAGACATATGACCGAGAGAAATGATTGGTTCTTAGAGTTAAAGAATACACCTAACAAAGACTTTGTTTCGTTGGGTGATGATTCATCGTACAAAGTACAAGGAATTGGAAACATCTCCTTACCTCTTGGATCAAGAAAGTGCACAATAAGAGATGTTCTATATGTTCCTGGATTGACAAAGAATCTACTTTCAGTAAGTCAGCTTTTGGAGCACAACTTAAAAGTGGATTTTGATTGTACAGATGGAAAGAAGATGTGTTTAATCAAAGATAAGTCTAAAAACTCCAACATTGTTGCACGAGCTTCTGGTGTAGGTCGTATGTTTCAGTTGGATTTTGTTCAAACCAAAAATCAGGCCCTTGTAGCTAAGGATACATCATCGGCACAATTGTGGCATCGAAGATTTGGCCATGTAAGTTTTGGCTATCTTGAAACACTTCAAAAAAATAACATGGTAAGAGGACTGCCAAATTTCAAGAAGAATACAGACAAGTGTACAAATTGTTTGGCAGGAAAACAACATAGAGCTTCTTTTCAGAAAAGCAGTACATTCAGGGCCCATGGTAAACTTGATCTGGTGCATACCGATCTGTGCGGACCTATGAGACCTAGTCATTCAGGGTTTCAATATTTTATGCTCTTTGTTGATGATTACTCATGAAAAATGTGGGTATACTAGCATTCGCACCAAAGACCAAGCCTTTGAAACTTTCAAGAAATTCAAAGTAGCTTGTGAAAATGCAACTGGTAAGAAAATAAAAACACTCCGCTCAGATCGAGGGGGTGAATACACCAGTAATGAGTTCAAAGCTTTTTTGGAAACACATGGAATTCATCGGCAAATGGCACCTCCATATACACCACAACAAAATGGTGTAGTTGAGAGAAGAAATAGAACTATAATGGATATGGTAAGGTGTATGATCGATGATTCAGGCTTGAGTAAAACATATTGGGCAGAAGCAGTAAAAACAACAGTTTATCTGCTGAATAGAGTTCCCACTTCCGCACTTGATGGAATAACACCACAGGAAGCTTGGTCAGGGAACAAACCATCTATAAAACACCTTAGAGTTTTTGGATGCAAGGCAAGTATGCACATTCCTAAGAAAAAGAGAACTAAACTTGATATGAAATCAGAACAACTTATATTCTTGGGATACAGTGATGAAGCCTTGGGATACAGGTTAATGGATCCAAAAACAAGAAAAAATTTCACAAGTAGAGATGTTGAGTTTTTTGAAAATAAAGAAGCAAATGCTCCTTCCATAAACTCACAAAACAATCCTACTAAGAAAATAGAAGATGTTCTTGATGAAGATAATGATGATGAGGATAATTCAACTCCTCCATCTACAGGAACAACTAAACGTATGCCTAAGTGGTATACTAATCTAATTTGAGATGCTAAGTTGGATAGTGATCCTAACACATCCACTTCAGGACCTAGAACTCGTAGTATGACTCAAAATGAGGTAAACTTAGCCTTAATGAGTACAGTAATTGAATCAAGTGAGCCCACTACAGTTCAAGATGCCCAGCAGTCAAAACCTTGGTCAGATGCTATGAATTCAGAATTCAACTCTTTGATTAAGAATAATACATGGCAACTTACAGATCTTCCACCAGGGAAGAAGGCAATAGGTTGCAAATGGATATTTAAAACAAAGTACAAATCAAATGGAAGCATTGATAAATACAAGGCAAGATTGGTAGCTAAGGGTTATGCACAAAAAGAAGGCATTGATTATGAAGAAACATTCGCACCAACAGCTAAGATCAAAACAATCAGGATGATATTTGCTCTAGCTGCACAATTTGGTTGGAAAGTTCATCAAATGGATGTAAAAAGTGCATTTCTCAATGGGGATTTACAGGAAGAAGTCTACATGACTCAACCAGAAGGTTTTGTCATACCAAGTAAAGAAGGAAAGGTATGTAGACTCATAAAGTCACTTGTACGGTCTCAAACAGGCTCCCAGGGCATGGTACATAAAGATTGATGAGCATCTCATCAAACATGGATTCAAAAGAAGTCCATATGATCCTAATCTCTATCTCAAAAAGCAAGGGGGGGAGATAGTGATCATAGTAGTATATGTCGATGATCTAGTCATCACTGGAAGTTTGGTGAAGATGATTAAAACAACTAAGGAAGATCTAAATCGATCATTCGACATGACAGATCTCGGGCTTCTTCATTATTGTCTTGGACTTGAAGTATGGCAAAAGGAAAATCACATCTTTGTTACTCAACTAAAATATGCCAAGACAATGCTCGAGAAATTCAGAATGATGGATAGTATACCAATGGCTACACCTATGGAGACAAGGCTTCAATTTTCTCACACAGATCCATCAGAACAAGTAAATGTTACTCTTTATCGATAGTTGATTGGGAGTCTCATTTACTTAACTTATTCTAGGCCAGATATCAGCTATGCAATCAGTTATCTTTCTCGATTTATGCAAGAACCAAGGGTTTGTCACTGGAAAGCAGCAAAGAGGGTACTGAGATACATCAGAGGAACCATGGACTTTGGCCTAGAATACAAGAAGAATGATAACTTCTTCTTGACAGGATATATAGATTCAGATCATGCAGGTAACGTTGATGATAGGAAGTCCACTTCAAGATTTGTGTTCTTTTTGGGATCTGGACCTATTTCATGGGGGAGCAAGAAACAAAATTGTGTTTCAAGGTCTTCCACAGAAGCAGAATATCGCGCAGCAGGAGGAGCTGTCTGTGAAGCGATTTGGCTCAGAAGGATACTTGAAGGATTAGGAATTCAACAGGATCATCCAACAATCCTACATGTAGACAATGAAGGAGTAATAAAACTTGTTCGGAATCCAGTCTTTCATGAACGCACCAAACACATTGAGGTGCAGGTACATTTCATTCGCGAACAAGTTCAGAACAACAACATTCAACTTCAGCATTGCCCGACAGAACATCAATGTGCAGATATCTTCACAAAATCTCTTGCACGTCCTAAATTTGAGGCATTCAGAGTATTTCTCTCCTGTTCACTTCAAATATGATGAATTAAGGGGGGGAATGTTAGAAATAATCTAACACTTAATTCACCATATGTGGATTAATGTGTAATTATAATAAAGTAATTATTTAATTACTTTAGTTAGCTTAGTTATTAGTGTGTTGTTATCATCCCTTAGATTGTGGAGGATGTTCTTTAGTTAGAATATTGTTCTCGAATGATTTCTGTAGAAGCTTTTTAGGGGCAATATGTTATTTCTGCATATTTGCTTTGTTTAGGAGATTTGTTCCATATATTGTGGAAGAGATAGAAGCTATCCAATATCTATAAATATTGCACTCTCTCTTTTGGTTGTAATGCTTCATTTTATATTAATAAAATCCTTCCAATTTTGGCGCCACGAGTTAAAGGAGGTTGATTTGTGTCTGGATAATTGTTTGCATAAGTGATACTGAGTGCTCGGTGAAGTTGGTAAAATTTATGTTTGCTTTGCATGCAAATAAAACATCAAATTTGGGGCAGCATGCTTGAATTATGCAGATTTTTATGATTAAAATCTACTGTCATGTTCCGGTTGCCATCTTTATCGAATTAATTGCGAGAATTCATTACAGTGCTTTTATAAGAGAAAGGGAGCTTAAATCAATGTCCAATACATTGAACATATCCTCTAAATCTGAAGAATTATCCAAATCTGCACCGGTTGTGAAGAATTCCGGCCGAATAAAGAGAAAAAGAATTGCTCGAGACAAAAGACAGATTCAAATGCCATGGCAAAGCGGGATGAAAAAAGCTCAACAAAGATCATGCATTACTTCCATATTTGCTAACATCGGAAACACGAGATCCGAGATCGAGATCTCATAATTGCGAAAGGCTTCCGGCAAAAATTCATCCTCTTGTTTCGCGCGCTTGCACTGTGTAGAAGTCGATGCGTGGAAAATTTCTTCCAGGATCTTGTGCATGTGCTCCCAATCTTCCAGTTGAAGCCTTCATTGAAGTTGCATTCACCGGAGTGCTTTCCAAAATTTTTAATTGCTCATATGTAATTAAAAATAAAAATGATGAGTTATTTACGGTAGACATTGCACTAATACATGTATTAGTGAAGAGCTACAAAGCTTCAAAGATAAGAGAGAAGACATGTCAAGCCCGGACACACCTGTAAGCAAATCACGACCACTTGCTTCCGAGATCCAGGCCGCTTCCAGATTCAACCGCTTCCAGACGCATCCAGATCTAGCATGGTGAGAATCAAGGGCAAAAGAATTAGCTGCATGCAAAATATGAAAAAGGACAAGACTGCAGCTTTCCTCTTTCTTCTTCTTTCTCTTATTTCCTCCGACAAAATAATTGAGCGATCAATTAAATTATACAACTTAAGTGATTGGTTTAAAACCAGTTACTTGAAGAGGTCAACTACTTGGGGATAGGTTGCAGACGAGCAAAATAGAATGTTCTATCTTTAGTTGCAAATCATGCATGTCATGCAAAGAGGAATTCCAGGAGGGAGATTGCCAGTTGTTTCCTTTCCCACTTCCACATGTGTCGAGTTCAACTAAAAGCTTCCGACTTGTAATTGCCCTCTACATTCTATAAGTAGAGGAAGAACCTTCGGTTAATGATCAAAATTTGTAAGCAACATTCTTGTGTTCCAGACTTTGTGCTGAAACCCTTGAGTGCCACTTGAAGCAAAAGGATATACAGGAGCAGATTTCCAGAGAACTGTGTCACGATGTATTTTGTTTCTAGCTTTCTATCTTAGATCTTTGAATAAACTTTGTGTTATTTTAGATCTAGATCTAGAGCTGCCCTTCTTTATAATTCTGTGTTGATATCTATTGGTTTGTTTTATGTGCATGCAATCAACTCTGTTATCTATTGATTGAGATGCACATCTTTCCTATTTCTTTTCTGTGTTTATATAATTCCCTTTGTCTATAAATATTTTCTTTCTTAAATGCTACTTACTTGCTTTCTGAGTAACTCATATAACTATGGTTCATGAGCTAAATAGTTAAAGTAAAACCCCATATAGATACTAGCATATTTTAATTGACAAATCGACACGGGAGCCTCACCGGTAAATGAGGAGATTTATCTCATGACTACCTAGGTTTTATGCTATGCGAGAAAATCTAGCCAACAATGATTTTATTTCCCCTAGGAGTTTTGGCGACTTGTTTTAGGATATCATGGGATCCTTAGAAAGGATAAACAATTATAATATGAATTTTGTATTCCCTCTATGGGAAAGTGCGACTTGGGTGGGAAAGTCTTTAGGTGCTTTGTGCATAGAAAGTATAACCAATTTTCATTGGTTATATCATAGGTAGCCTTTTTAGGTCACTTCTCTTATATATGTGAGCAAGTCGACTTGGGGGGCATTCATGCTTTCATTTTATACTTGCAAATTTGCTTGGAGCTGAAGCTATGCTACAGCAATTTTCTGAGGACGAAAACCCTCATGAAAAGGCACCGGAAGAACGAAAAACTCTTCCTTTCTCATGAAGTGAACATTCAGATTTAAATCTGCATCTATATATATTTTCTACAGGCTGGAGCGACCCAGTTTTGGGTATATTTTCATCTATTTGGAGCTGGAAAACTTGTATTTTCATTTGCTGCTGTTACAAGGGTATTTTCAGGAATTATTGCAATATCTTCCAATATATTTCCAAGGGTTTTCAGTGTATGTTTCACTGCTGCAAGTACAGGTCAGATCTGGCATTGTTTACCATTGTAAAAATCTGCATTTTAACTTCAGTTGTGAGTGTTGGCACTGCCTAATATCTATTAAATTTATATCTTCCAAAACAAATCAATTTTAGTCATTTTATGGTATGTCCTTTGGTATTTCTTTTCCTCCTTGCAAATCGCATTTTTCAGAAATTCAGATCTGCAGTAGTATGCTCAGCAGTTAAGGGTATTTTTCAGCTGTGTTTATTCTATTTTATTGAAAGCCTTCAATTAGACTTTGGAGGGGACATTACAGTTTGGAGAGTGTATGAGCTTGTTGATGAGAGTTTTGAGAGCTTTGTGTGAAAAATTCAATCTGATTTCTCGCAGCTGATGATTGTACATCAAGTCGACTTGTTTGGGTGACAATTGTGGTGTGAATTGGTGGAATTTGAAACAAGTTTCAATCTGATCATTTCCAGCATGTTTATTTAATTGATATGGTCATGATTTGACCATTTTTATACTTATATATTTGACTGGTAATTGCTTATGCTAAATCGACTTGTGTAGAGGGTTTTAACAACCATTAAAGAGGGTTCTCTAATATTTTATGAGCTGCTGTTATAAAATATTAATTACAAATCTGAAAAATGCATTTATTGGGCTGAAAAGTGAAGGGAAACGGCTGGAATAAATTTACAAATTTTGCCCTAACCATAGCAACTTGTTCTACAGATTCGGGGCTGTTTTTAGTGGGTTACAGTCAACTAAAAATTCTGATTGCGGTTTCATTTGAAGGATCTTAATTTTATCTTTCATCTGCATTTGGTTTCATGCAAAAAGAGTTCATATTAAGGAAGATATCAAATTTTGAAGTTTTCAGCTATTTTCCGGCATATTAAATTTATTTTTCTACTTCTACAAGTTTATTGGTTAAAGAAGTGCAAATTCCAACTAGATAGCCATCTAAACCCTTACCTTGGCTCACTCCAACCCCATTTGGATTGTATTGAAGCCGACATTGGGTTAGTTGAGGTGAACCTAGAAGGGTTTCTCTTCTAAGTTTACTTCCATTGCAAGTAGTTTAATAAAATTTAATTAATATCCCAAAAGGGGATATTACAGCCCATTGCATCAGTGCAGTTACTCACCATCTCGCTGCCGTGGTCGGGGCTCGCCGCCGCCTTCATCAGGTTGCCAGCAGGGTTAGGGCTCGCCAGCAGGGTTAGGGCTCGCCACCTTGTCAACATGGGTGGGGTTCTCCTCTTGCCGTTATTGCACATCATGATGTTTGGCACCCTCCGCCTCAATTGCTTCCACTAGCCAAATTCCCCGCCTCAACCTCGCCATTCCTACTCGCAGGGAAGCAGACTCGAAGGAAAAAGTTGTTGGTTGGGAACTTCCAAATCTTTGGTAAGGACTTACAGTTCGGGGTGGCCGGATGATCATGATCCGCCCGCCTCGAGCATATTTATTCTTCTTTGCTTGATTGTGTTTTTGTTTGCTTTTAGGATATGCCTATCTTTTGTACTCTCTAGGCTCCGCCTAGTTTGACTCACATTTCTCTAGGCTCGGCCTAGCTTTGTTTGTGGTTTTGGGGCGTGCTCTCATACTTGCCCACTTTTTGGTTGAAAGTTAGCTTGTATCATATTGAATCAATATAATATAAGATCCTTTTCATTAAAAAAAACATTGATACGAAAAGTTATCGAAAACGTCCATATAATATACACACACATATATTCACAAATATATGCATAGTACTCATTTTATAATTGTAGACCATAAGAGATAATTGATAAAGCACTCAAATTATTTTGTATTTATTGAAATTTGAAGTTCTAAAGAGTCATCATTCAACATGGTTACAATTTCAATGATTCAAATATACATGATAATAATCTAGATTCTACAATATATCATCTAGATTTTGCTCATTGTTGGCTAGATTTTCTGCATAGTTGAAAACCGAGGCGATCATGAGATAAATCTCCCTCATTTTGGTGAGGTTCCCGTGTAAGATTTGTCAATAAAATATGCTAGCATCTATTTAGGGGTTTTACTTTAACCATGCGAGCTCATGAACCATAGTTGTATAGTTTTGACAAATAAGTAGCAACAAAGAAAGGAAATATCTAATGAAGAAGGAAAATAATAAAAACACAGGAAAGAAAGAGGGGAGATGTGCAACCCAATCAATAGACTACAGAGTTGATTGCATGCACATAGACAGATCCAATAGATATTAACACGCATAATTTTAAGCAAAGGCAACTTTCAAATCTAGATCTAGAATAACAAAAAGTTTATAAGTAGATCTAAGACAAAAATTTAGAAACAAAAATGCACCGTGACACAGTTCTCCGGAAATCTGCTCCTTTCTATTCCTTTGCTTCAAATAGCTATCGGGGTTTTAGCACAAAGTCTCAAACACAAGAACACTTCTTCACAATTCCGCCCTTTAACCCGTAGGTTCTTCCTCTACTTATAGCATGTCGAGGGAAATTACAAATAAGAAGCTTTTAGTTGAACTGCACATGTGGAAGTCGAAAGGAAACAATGGCAATCTTCCTCCTGGAATTCCCCTTTGCATGACATGCATAATTTGCAATCAAGATAGAACTTTCTATTTTGCATGTCTCGCCACCTATTTCCAAGTAGTTGACTTCTTCAAGTAATGGCTTTTAAACCAATCACTCAAGTTTAAATTTAATTGATCGCTCAATTATTTTGTCGAGGAAAGAAGAAGGAAGAGGACAGATCGCGATCTTGTTCTTTTTCATATTTTGCATGCGATTGATTATTTTGCCCTTGATTCTCACCATACTAGATCTGGAAGCGGCTGGATCAGGAATTTGTCTTACGGGTGTTACCTTTGCCTTGTCTTCCCTCTTATACTTGAAGCTTTTGTAGTTCTTCTCCAGTACATGCATCAGTGCAATGTTTTCTGTAAATAACTCATCTGTTTTATTTTTAATTGCATATGCGCAATTAAAAATTCTGAAAAGCACTCCGAGTGAATGCAAATTCAATGAAGGCTTCAACTAGAAAGATTGGGAGAACATGCACAAGGTCCTAGAAAGAATTATCCATGCACCGACTTCTTCACAGGCTGCATTCGAAACAAGAGGATGAACCCTTTGCAATTATGGATCTGGATCTGGATCTGGATCTGGAAGCTATGCATGATTACGGATGTAGATGCGAATCACTATCTAGATCTGAATCTGTATTTGGATCTGAATCTAGAAGCTATGCATGATTTTGCTGATCCTTTTCTTTCATCATGCTTCGCCATGGCCAAAGCAATCTTTGTCTAAGCAACTCTTTTTCTTTTTATTCAATGGAATTCTTTACAATCGGTGCAGATCTGGAGATTTCTTCAGATTCGGAGGATATGTTCAATGTATTGAACATTGATTTAAGCTCCCTTTCTCTTATATAAGCACCTGTAATGAATACATGCAATTAATTCAGACAAAGACGGCAACCGGAACATGAACACTTGATTTTAATTATAAAAATTTGCATATATCAAGTCTGCTGTCCCAAAATTTGAAGTTTTGTTTGCATGCAAAGCATGCATGAATATTGCCAACTTCACCTGAGCACCTGTACTACTATGCAGACAATTAATCGAGACTCCTTCAAACCTAGGCGCCAAACTTTGAAGCTCTCTGACAGTGAAAACACCTTCTGTGCAAAATTCCTCCTTTGAGCGTCAAAATTGCTTGGGTTGCACTCCTTTGCTAAAGAATTAATAACTCCATTAATATGGCAGCCCATGCTTATATAACCTTCATCATTCTATAATTAATAATTGCCCTTCCTATTTCCGCAATTAATTAATTAAAAATCATGTTTTTCTCTTTAATTTGGGCGCTTATTTTGTGCATGCTCATGGCTGCCATTAAATAAATTAAATTTATTTAATTTTAGCTTTCTACTTCCAGTCCACTTTGACTTCACAGTGTGCTTTGACCTCATGCACTAAAAATAGGAATTAATTCCATCAATAAATACTTTAAAAAGTATTATTTCTCCTCTAGGTGGGTCACACTTTTTTGCATGATAGAGGGCTGCATTAAATAAATTAAATTTATTTAATTTTAGAATTCTATTTCCAATTTCCTTTATCCTCTCATCCTGCGTTGACTTTTCCTCATGCTTGGGCACCAAAATTGGGTGAATAAACATTAATAAATATTATTAAATGCATTTTTATTCACCCAAGGTGGGTCGCACTTTTTGGCAAGGGTGAATTCTATTTTTAAAAGTCAATTTCCAATGGGATTATTTACCTTGCACTGCAGCTCCAAAAATCTCATGGTCCACTTAAGTTTGTTTGACTTTCATAATGAGATTTTTTCCTGCAAGGCACGTAAGAAATTCCCATCAATGCCTTACGTGAGTTTCTTTTATTTCATAATGGGAATTTTCACCCTGCAAGGTAGGTAAGAAATTCCCACTTGCTTCTTTGCCTCTAATTTTTCATTATGACTTAAGTGACTTTACTTTCATGGGAAAAAGTACCTGCTAGCGGTACAAAATTCCCACCTACTACCTACTTTACCAAAAATCTCATTATAGCTTAAAACCTTCCTTTCCCAAAAATGTGACCTGCCTAGAAGAGGCATTTTTGTGCATGACTTCATCTTTTAGAGAGAACCAAACCTCCTGTGGCAAATTCCTTCGGCATGATGTCCTAGATGATCTCCGGATATTCCGGCAAGAAAATAAACCGAATCGCAAAAGGAATTGGCCTAGGAAATTTCACGAAAAACAAAACGAGAAAAATAACAAAAACGCAAAACGCGTTGCGAAGTCACGAGATAAAGCTCATGATTCATTTCTAAGTTAAAACCCTAGTGGTATATGGGAATATTGACATGTAAAACCCCAATAGGGTTAAACCGGAGCACAATTTACCTCAAATGGGGCTTAAAACAATTAAATAAAAATTCCCATGAGCAAACCCAATGACAAAATATAACGATTTAGGGCATCTGGGTATTTGTCGAAATTGGCTTATATGACTCTCTGGGAATATCCTAACATAAAACAATGACCACTTTACGCAATAAAAACACAAAAGCGACCCATTAATTAAAAATTAAGAAATTTTTACATGGGGTAGTCTCGGTTTCGGTGAAATCTAGAGACACCACTCATAATCATCTCCATGAACACCATTGGCACCAATAGGTCCACTCCCACTAGCTCCACTCTCCATCCCTTGTGCAAAAAGATCCCGATCCTTCATCATCATGCCAAGCGGTGAAAGTTGGCTAAGATGTCATTATATAGCTTTTAAGAAGTGTCTTTAGCAAGTTTAGGTAAGTAGATTAGGTTTAGGTGCAATAAATGAAGGTATTTTTATTTTTCAAAAGTTTTGATGCTTTGAAAATTAAAAAAGCGGTGGAAACGGGCAGGGGACATTTCCACAACATTTCGATGGCGTCTTGTACCCGTTTTTCGTTCTGAAAAATTTCAAGGAAGAAACGTGGGCTCCTTAGGCGTTTCCCCGGCTTCACGGGGCTACATCTATTGGGCTTAAGCAATGGGGCAAGTTTTCATCATCATCTATCTTGATAGAAGCATGTGTATATGTGTTCATGAAATAGTCCTCATTAATCTTGCCTTAGGGTTGGAGTAATAAGGCTACATCCTTGCTTTCTTACGTTTTCCATGATAAATTTTCAAAGGTTTTGCATGAGAGAATGCACAATGGCATTTACTAGACCACAATATATTAAGTTTTAAGTAAGATAGTTGCTGAAAGATTTCCAAATCTTTCAAAATAAGCCAAGCATCGCCATTTTTAATGTCATGTGCCCTCTGAGTTACATGGAACTAATTTTAGGGGTTTGAGTGTGAAAAAGAGGCATAGCTTCCTATATTCCTCTATTAATCCTGCATCTGTGTTGGATGAGCATTTGGATCTTATCTCATCAGCGTCAATCGATGTTTCTTCACTTCACTTACCATCAAAGTTTTTTCGCTATTGGCCTATCCATTAATTCTTTTATACTCCAAATCATTGATTGTGATTACACAGAATTTTTTTCCCCTTGCTAACATAAAGATTTGTTGGTTTTGCCAAAATATAGGTGATTTAAACAAACACACTTGAAAATGGGAGGATTTGGTCTTGCATTGCTTTGAACAACATTGTCCACGGTTTGACTCAAGGCCATGACAGCAAGGCACAACAACTATTTCATTTGGAAGCTCGTTGTGTTAAAAACGCCACACTTGTTTGAAAGAATAAGAAATGCATGCTTCTAAAACATTATATTTACCTCGTGACCATTGGAATGAATGAATGGAAGACCAAGCATTCTATGGGACAAAACCAAGCATTTTTCAAGACCAAGCATTCTATGGGACAAAACAACAGAAACAGAGGAGTGCTGCAAGGACAACCACATAAAAACAAGGGCTGCCCCACTAAATTTGTCATGTATCCATTGCTTTTTCAATGTCTAATCTTCCAATATGAATCTTGATTAGGAAATTTATTTTTCCCAACTTATCTTCTTCAAACAAGGCAGTTAGATTTTTCACTTTCAAGTTGTTTCTAGGTCCAGGGTTGCTTACCTTCACTATATCTTTTAGCCTCTTCATGCTAGCAATGGTATTTATGCATGGAACCCTTTCAACATCCTCTTCATTCTCTAGCTCCTCATGCTTCTTTCCATCTTTTCGCTTATGCCTCCAAAATCCTTTTGTATCTTGCCACATGCAACCATTAAAAAACAAAGGAATATCATGAACAACCAAAAGTCTTTTACCTTCTTCTTTGCTTGATGCTTGCTTGACAATTCTCCCATGTCCTTGAGCTTTCATAGGGCTGAAATTTCCCT
Source organism: Taxus wallichiana var. yunnanensis (assembly GCA_018340775.1). Lineage (NCBI taxonomy): Eukaryota > Viridiplantae > Streptophyta > Pinopsida > Cupressales > Taxaceae > Taxus > Taxus wallichiana. Next base: position 628,313,150 of record CM031234.1, read on the forward strand.
CAAATGACCTTTTTACTGTTGTTATGTACAGACCAGCAGCTCCATCTATTGTGATCCTCGGTCTATCATGGAGAAATTCTTTCTCTCTCCTTGACCTTATCAATTTGGGTGAGTTATCTTTAATGCATTCATCATTGTGATCCCAAAATTCCTTTCTAGGCACATACATAACAGCTGATATATGAATCAAATGGAAAAAGGAATTGGTTATCTCTACAAACATACCATAGTCTTTGGAAGGAGGAAAGCTTCTCCCCAATTCTATCTTGGCCCATGCACATATAGCGGTCTTCACCCGGTTTGGAGAGTGTATGTGCCCTTTACCATCAAGGTGTTCCCACTCTTTAGACCATGTTTCTCCAACCAAATGATCTTCCTCTTTTTGAACTATTTCCATATCTTGATTGCTTGAGCTTGGGTTGCCTTTGTGGCCTTTACCAAGGCTCAATTCTTCATCATTATGCCTCTTTTTGACCACTGATATAAAAAATCCAGCAAGCTTGTTGTCCTCATATCTATTCGAACAAGGGTTCCCTTCTTCTTTTCCCACTTGCCCAAGCCTAAATTCATCATGAGCTAAAAGAAAATCAGTATTAACCAAACCATGATCCAAAATTACCTTATTTTGTTGACTATCCAGATAGGAATGTGAGTAAAGCAACAAGAGGCAATCCGGGTCTAGCTAGTTTGGGAGGGATAGCTCATGATTCTTTGGTAACTCCCTTTTTCTTTTTGCTCATCAATTGGGACACTATACTAATAATGTGGCTGAAATCTTGGCAATCCAGTGAGCTCTTCTAGAAGCAACTAAACTGGGATGTTTTAAAATTATAGTTGAATCTGATTCTAAGGTTATTGTTAGCCTTCTATCTATAGAGATAGAATCCAACAATAGATAATAGCTCCCCACGAGCACAACTCACAATTTTCATCATACTATGCTCTTCAAAGAGTAACTACTCACAAAAGTAGCTGGATTCAAATCCGTATTCCATAGATTCTGGAAGTTATGGAGCATACAACTTCATATGAAGTAGGAATGGAGATCTGTCTTTATGAAAATCCTAATAGTATGGGAAAAAAAAAACAAATTGACTCATACTGTTATGGTATGATAAAAATGGGGAAAAGCAAAGAATCCCTTGTCCTGATTTGATTCTTAGAATACCCCAAAAAGGTATTAATAACATAAATAACATTTTTGCTCTTTTGAATTACCCTCAAATTGATAGTTCAAGAATTCGAAAATATGGGGATATCATCAAGGTTGATTCACTTGAAAAATATTAAATATAACTATAAACTATAGACTATAGTTAATAAATAAAAATATAAATATATTTTTATTTATTAAATATAACCTCCGGGTTTATATAAAGGTTATTCAGAAACTAGGGCATAGTATTAATTTGCTTGAATTCTTAGATGACATCCTTCAACATACTATAAAGAAATACAGTGAAAAAGGAGGTCCAATTCACCATCAAGGGCTTATACAGTTGATTTGTCAACACTCTATTACAAGTAAGAAAGACAAAAAGGTCTGGGACGCATTGTTTAAAAAAATTAAAGAAAATGCCAGAAAAGAAAAGGAAAACTCTCTCTTTTTCCTTTACACCTAGCTTTGGGTTAAGAGCAACTTCATGCTTTGCTCCTCATGAGGAAAAGCCCCAAGCTTCCGGCTCCATGAAGACTCCGCAACTCACCGCTAGACAACCTGATTCAATTGCTACAAGAACAAGGCAATTGAGAAAGTTAGGAGAAGAATCCTCCTCTGTTGGACCCCAAGGAGAAAAAGAAGATTAATACTACAAGAAGAAGAAGACCTAGAAGAAGCTGCTGAAATTCTAGGCAGCATTAATTTGGCTACAGAAAATGCTGCAGAAACAGAACAAGGATTGTCTGATGAAGTTAAAGAATTGACTACAAAGCAGGTTGCAGCATCAATAGCACCACCTTCTGCCTCATGATAGAAAAGGGAAAGCTCCAATGGCAGAAGAGGAGGAAGCCCAATCCCTTGTTTCAGGAAGGCAAAGCACACAAGAAGAACAAATACAACAAATACTCCTCTCCAAGGCAAAGGCAACTATCATACAACAACAAGAAGAATTAAATTTCCTCCAAGCAAAGGTACAAAGTAAAGAAGATTTTATTTCATCATTGCAAAAACAGATAGAAGAACTTAAATTACAATGTAAAGAAAAAGATGAAATAATTCTTTCCAAAACCAAAGTGCAAATTGATCAAGAAGTTCAAACTTCATTAAATTATGAGGAAATCAAAAACATTTGGGATAGCACTTGCAATGACTTAGGAAGGTTAACCCTTCAAAATAAGAAGTTGAGAAATGATTTAGAAGAGGAAAGAAAACAGAAAAGAGAAATTGAGAAAGAAAAATAAAAAGTTGGAAATACCCTGCAAGTTGCTTGTGCCATAGGTGAAAAACTCCTTGCTTGTAGAAGGCCTTCCTCAACTTACAACATTTTCCTACAGGAACAGTTTTTTAGATGGCAATTATCAAGAATTTCCTGTGAATTACCTTATGATTTTGAGGATGAAAAAGAGTTTATGGAGGATTAAACTTCAAGCTCTCCTAAACATCAAAATTTAATGCGTGAATTTCACTTGTGTAACTTTCTCCTGAGTCATATGTCTGGTTTTCTAATCAATTTGTATGTAGGAGAATCCCAACTAAGAGCATTCTCATCTACCCTGCAAAACCAAATTGCTTGGGACCAAAGGATTGAAGAATATTTCCGAAGGCAAAGGCAAAGGCAAAAGGATTTTGTATGAGGCCACAATATCCCAATGCCAAACTACTCAAAAAATTGAGAGCTCTAGCCTTTCAACCTAAAATCCAAGAGCATCATGTACAAGAGTTGAAAAATAGCATTGCCAATATTCATAAATTCGCTCATCAAGACTTTGGAAAGGCAATGGCTGCTTGTAACAAAAGGTGGGATACCTTAAATATTCCTTTGAAGAGGAGGGAAGTACTTTCTCCTACAAATCTAAAGTGGTCTATGAGAAGAGCCATGACTATAGCAGATATGATCCCAAAAATCTGCCAGACTCCAGGACACAAATGGATTGGAATGAGATTTAGACCCCCACTCATTCTCTACCCTATGCCCTCATGGCAAGAATTTTCTGCACATGGCATACAAGAATTCAGAAAGGGAACAACATGTCATCGAAAAGATGGATTTAGTATCTCAAGGAAAGACACTTGGCAGTATCAGTATGATACTTATGATTTGAGTAAACTGATGGAGGAGAGGATCCTTGATCCTGATTTTGGATAAACAAGTTACAAGAGGACTTGCAAACAAGTGTGGGAGAGAATGTGGGGAGAAATGATGAGTTCATTTAATGGCTTAATAATGACATTGTTTATCTTCCCCTCGTCTGAATATGCATGCATTCTATAACTTTTTCCTAATCTAAAGTAGAGAATATATGCATTTTACTAGATTAGTATGTATGTATTTGTTCCACTATTGTGTTCTAACCAAATAGCATGGAAAGAATTCAGTTTTGTGTATACAAATATCTCCAGATCGAGGAAAAGTATGATTTTGTCAATGATGCAGTGTTCCAGGCACTAGAGAACTAGTCTGCTACGCTTCAGTGACCCTAGATTTCACCCTAAAATATGAGACTACCCCATGTAAAAAAAATCGCACTTTTAAAATAACGGGTCATTTTGTGTTTTATTGCCAGAAGATGCTTGTATTGCGTCAAGATATTCCCAGTGAATCATAGGAGCCAATTTCAACAAATACCCAAATGCCGAAAATCGTTTTATCCCTTCATCAAGTTTTGTCTACGAGAAAATTTTATTTAATTATTTAGAGCCCGTTTGAAGTAAATTGTGCTCCGGTTTAGCCCTGTTGAAGTTTTGCATGTCAATATTCACATATACCAATAGGGTTTTCACCAGGAATGGATCCTCGGCTTTGTCATGTCTTCTAGCAACGCTTTTCATTATTTTATTTTTCTCATATTTTTCTCTCTGTGAAATTTGCCTAGGTCAATTCCTTCGCAAGATCACCTCTGTTTTCTTGCCTGGAGTATCTAGAGATCATCTACAGCCGCCATGTCAGAAGGAATCAGCTTCAAGAAGTCAACTTCTCTTTAAAAAAGCGACGCGTCATGTACAAAAGAGCCTCTTCTGGCAAGTCACATTTTTAGGAATGAATGGATTAAAGTTGCAGGTGGAATTTTTGGTCGCGAGCGGTGGGAATTTTGTACTGCCTTGTAAGATACTTTTTCCCATAACGGCAAAGTCACTAAATTACGATGGGAAAATTAGAAGCAGCAGAAAGAGATGGGCATTTCTTACCTACCTTGCAAAGTAAAAATTCTCATTATGGAAGTCAAACAACTTAAGTGGATGAAAGGATTTTTGGAGCTGCCATGCAGGGTGAATAATCCCATCAAAGATGACTTTTAAATATAGAAATCAGCCTCATTAAAAAGTGCGACCCCTTTTGGAATTAAAGAATAACTTTAATTGCATTTATTAATAGTCTTTCTTCCTAATTTTGGCGCCCAGGGATGATGGAAAGTCAATGCATGATAAGAGGTCAAAGAAGACTGAAGGTAGAAGGCTAAAAATAAATTAAATTTATTTATTTAATGCAGCCTTGAAGCATGCTAAAAAGTGCGCCCCATTTGGTGAATAAATAATGCTTTTTGAAGCATTTATTAATAGTTTTTATTCCTAATTTTGGTGCCATGGAGAAATAGAAGGTCCATGCATGATGTGAAGTGAAAGTAGAGGGCTAAAAATAAATTAAATTTATTTATTTAATGGCAGCCATGAGCATGCAAATTTAGGCACCCAAATTGAAGGAATAAGCATGTTATTTATTTAATTAATTGTCAGGAATAGGAGAGGCAATTATTAAATATAGAATGCTAAGAGTTATATAAGCATGGGCTGCCATAGTAAAGAAGTAATTAATTCTTTTAGTAGAGGAGTGCAATGGATAGTTTTGGCGCCCTGAAAGAGGATTTTGCATAAAGAAGTGTTTTTCACTACCGGAAAGCTTCAAGGTTTGGCGCTTAGGATTGGAGGAGCTTGTTTTAAGCTCTGTTAATTATCTGCATATTGGTACAAGTGCCCAGGTGAAGTTGAAAATATTTATGCTTGCTTTGCATGCAAACAAAGCCTAAAATTTTAAGACAGTGGACTTTATATGCAGATTTTTATGATAAAAATTAAGTGTTCATGTTCCGGTTGCTGCCGTCTTTGTTTGAATTAATTGCAGATATTCATTACAGGTGCTTATATAATTGAAAGGGAGTTTAAATCAATGTCAGATACATTGAATATATCCTCCAAATCTAAGGAAATTCCCAGATCTGCACCAGTTGTAAAGAATTCCGACCGAATAAAAAGAAAACGAATTGCTCAGACTATGGCAAAGCGGGATGAAGGAGAAGGCTCAGTAGAATCATGCATTACTTCTAGATTTGCCGATATCGATGATACGGATCTAGGACCGAACCTCTTTCCGAGATGATTGTGCAGATCCAGAGCTGGAAAGACATCTCTCATGCGGGCAGTCAAGAGCAGCAGAATCATTCAAGCTTCAGCATTTCCATTCACAAACTCGGTTGCCAAAATTCGTCATGGAGTGTGCAAGGTCGTACCATCCACTATCCAAATCCATCCGAGATCTTTGCGGGGAAGAAAATAATGCGGCTGCCAGACACACACTTTATCAATTATTGTCTCAAGATTCTAGACGACAGTGTGTGACTACTATCGACATGCTAAACGCTGCGGCAGCAGATGGGTAGAAGCATAAAGTCGACTCTGTGGGCATAATGAACAGCAGGTATATGAAGAAGCCCAGATCTCCATCAAAGTTCCCAAGGACTCTTCCACGATCCAATCAGTGCAGGAGGTGGATGACATTACCAAATTGCTATGTAGGATAAATGGCGAAGCTAACGCTCACAACTTCCACTCATGGATGTATGCCTTCATCAGGACCATTGAGATCAACAAAGCAGATTCTATAATCAATTGGTTGGAAATCATCAGTGACAACATCGGTGAGCAACTCCGGAGTGTGAGGTGGACTTACAACTTCAAGATGACTTCATATTTGGTATATGTAGCAACCTCGCAGGGTATCTTCTCCAAGCTGGATAGATGGGGCGTACTCTCAAAGGATCCTATTTTTGAGTGCTATCTGCAGCTTATTGTGCCTGCATGCAATAAAGATTACAAGGTGGTCAACGATGGATTCTTCTACGGATTCATTTGCAGGCTGAACGGTGATCTGAAGACCAACAGGGTAAGCAAGGAAGCTTGGGAAGTTGTATCCCAGCATGGTTGTATCTTCATCCAGTTCGCTGACTTCACATACATCAGGGCAACCGGCTTTTTAGGGGAACCAGTCAAACTGCCCAGATATCCAAGCGACAGATTGATCGTCATGGAATTATGCAGACAACTCGTGGAGATGCATGACCTACAGTCGAAATGACACAAGTCTACAAGCTTCTTTCCGATCACAGTGGGCTATTACGATTCTTGAGAGCATTCACAGAGCTAGAGGAATTGAAGCGGAGATATTCGGCACGAGTATGAGCATGAGTTCTTCCCAAAGGCGACCGAACTTCGATCCATATGGGATAGCAAGAAAGACAATCTCCCAAGAATATGCGCATTTGCCTTCGTTAGAAAATTTGTGGACGAAGTGCAAAAGCGAGTACGAAGTTAGGAAGAAAGACTTTAGCGAGTTATCAGCGTGACAAGTGTTTGATTATGGATTAGCACGGATACTGCGGCTCTCTCGGAAGATGGGCTTGTGTTACTTGTGTAATGTCCCCATTTTTGAAGACCCTTAGCCTATCTTTCCTCGTGGGCTTTGGGATGTTGCAAGGGAACAATTTTATTACATAATTAAATATTATTGCACAAGCAATAATTATTTAATTATTTAATTATGAAGATTATTTAATTTAATTCCTAAAATATAAAAATTAAATGGAGAATTAATTAAATAAATATTTAAGTGGTTTTTATTGATAAAATCACCCTTTGAAAAGGGGACGCCACACCTAGGGGAAATAAATTGCTTTTATTTAATAATTTCCCTCTCCTAGGGATTTCAAATTTTGTGCCTTCTTGCTTATAAAAGGAGTCTGGGATCATTGTTAGACTCATGTTGATTTGATCATTTATGTCTCTCCATGCTTGGAGAAATGGGATGTATGCCCTAGATTTTCATTGTGCTCTCTCTCATTCGATTTGGAATTGAAGTGGATCTGATTTTGAAGACTTTGTCATTGAAGATTTGAAGACTTGATATTTATTTTTGCCATTTTGGAAAGTGGCGACTTTGCTGGAAATTTCTGTTGCATTTCTAGAAAATTCTGTTGGTTGGAATTTGATGAATTTATGTTCATTGGAAAGCTCTTTGTCCAAGCTTTCCAACAAGGGTAATTTCGTGTCAAAATTCCAAGTATTGCTCAAGATATGAATTTATGAAGATTTCTGTTATTTACCTAATTTCCCAAAATTAGGGCAGCGACTTGTTTTGGAGTTTCAGGTGACTTTTTAGCATGGCATTCATGGATGCAAAATTCTAAAATTGATCTCATAATTTTCCTTATAATTTATGCTTCGTTTTGAGCTATGGTTCATAATTTTTGGATAAGTATTTTGCAAGTTATGAGGGTTTGATGCTGCAGCTGTATTTCGAGATTTAAAAATCAGGTTTTCCATATTTTTGTGGTTTTCTTATACGAAAATTTTCTCTTAATTAATATCTATCATTTCCCTTTCGTTTCATGCAATTCAGAGCTGTAAATCAAAAGTTATGGAATTTTGAATATTTCAGCCTAGGGTTTTGATGAACTTACTAAAAATAGTAAATTTCAGATTTCAGTGCTTTTGCTGAGAGTTTATGGTTGAAATGTAAGATTCAGATTTTTAATTTCAGATTTGGCTAATTTTCCGGTTTATTCCAAAAAGGGGACATCACAGTGGTATCAGAGCGAGGGTTCCTTTGCTCCTTGTGGGTTTGTCTGTAGAGTGGAACCATGGAGTTAATGAGTGAAGGTGGTTTGAAAGAAAGGATCATCGAGGTTGGGAAGAAGCTTAAGCATCTGCATCATTTCGAGGATGCCTTGCTTAAGGACTTGGAGGAAACAACAAATTGTTTGGCCATGGTCGAACAATCAGATAAGTACATGATTCATTCATTGATGTTTCAATTGATTAAGCCTAGGATCTTTTGGCATGAAGATGTGAGAGTGAAAATTATGGTTGTTACTTGCATTGCTTTGAAGTCACAAGGGTCACAGCCCCTAATCTGCCCTATAGTGATGATATCATGAGAGACATATTCGAACACATGGTCGGAAGTTTTCAAGGCCTTTGGAACGTCACAAGCCCTTATTACAGCAAGAGGGTAAAAATTCGGAAACTATGGCAAAGGTAAAATCTTGTGTATTGATGTTAGATCTTGGTTGTAATGATCTTGTCCTTCATATGTTCGAGGTATTCTTTGGGGTCATACAGGATAATCGTTCAGAAAATGTAATGGTTGCAATACAGAGTATCATGTCTACGGTGATAGATGAATATGATAATGTTCCTCAACATTTGTTGAATGTGCTTAAGGAAGAATTGAGACAGGAGGCATCATATATTTCTCACACCTTGGCCAAAGGTGTCATGAATCAAATCAAGATGAAGACATATATGGCAGCCAAGTCTTCAGAAAAGGATATGGGAATGGATCCTCAAGGTATGAGTTCTTCGGTGCATACTAATGAGTTTCTTGTATCTAATACTTGCATAGAATGTGAAGGCACAAAAGAATCAGCTGCTAAGGTAAAGAACAACCAAGAGAGTTTAAAGGCATTGAGTAAGGGATACCCCCCAACAAATAAAAATGCAAATGGCAAGCTTGCTGGTCCGTACAGTACCGCTGTACATATGCAGCGAAAAACAGCGAATAAGGGACAGCCAAGGTCACTTTTGGGTGATCAAACTCATGCCTCAAAAGGGCAGCCACGTAATAAGGTAATGGATTATTCAAATTTTTATTTGGCTAATGAGGATGATGAAGTTATTGTTGATGAACATGAGCATAAGGAAGAAAGTGTAATAGAGGGAACTTTGGCATCACTTTCCGGAAATGATAGAATTCACCTATTCCAAACAAGAGGTATGTTGCATGGCAATCCGATGAGTTTTTCATTAATAATGATGCTTCACACGATTTCATTGATGCAAGGATGGTTGCAAACTTAAGTCTGAATATTGGAGGATTCCAAGGCCTCAAGGTATCCTTAGCCAATGGATCTACCATACTATGTTGGCACAAGAGTTCCCCACTCATTACCACATTAAGAAATAATGAAGTATGTGATGATTTTTATGTTGTGAGTTGGAATAACATGGATGTGATGTTAGGGTGTCAATGGTTTTACACATTGGGGAATTCACTCTCACCCTAGAAAAGATGGAGCTCAAATACACCAAGGAAGACAAGGAAAGGGAAATCCAAGGTATGAGAACAAGTTTGCCTAATGATGAGTCTTTGATTATTGACAATTTGCATATGGAAGTTCCTTGCCATGATCTATTTGGCACTTCAAGCAGTTGGGTAAACTTTATTGCTGTTATGCATAAGAAAAAACAGCCACCTCATGCTTTTCTTATAGATAATTTTGTTGGTGCAAAGGCTCAGAAAATTTCAGTTTTTCATGACACAACAAATTGGAAGTTTCTTATGCATGGACTGATAAAAAAATGCAGTTTAAGGGGGCTGCCAACAGTAATTTTCTAAGAGGGCTGCAAAATCAGTTAGGGACATGCAAACAGGGGTTCAAGGGTATCTATATGATACCAAAATTCAAGGTAATAGATGATGCTTGGGCCTTGAAGAAGAATGATTTATTGTTAGTACAAGCTCTCATGCAACCTAAGACTGATGTATTTATCATTTTCAGTTTGTTACCTTCTTCATTTGTTGTTTCTTATGATCATGGACCACATGTTAGGAAGAGTGATGAAGTTTCTGACTCATGTTCTTTTATGAGTAATGAGTTTTTCCACATCCAATGGAGTTTCATGAGGAATTATGTATGGCTTGATTTTATAGCTAACATGTTGTGGGAAAAAGTGTGGCAAAAGTACAGGAAAACCTTGAAGCATATGACTGAGATTTTGGGACAGCAAAATGAGGAAACAAATTATGCAAGATTGTTTAATTCTACAGTTCAGATTTTTTATGTACACATGATGATATGGTTATGGGTGTTTGTTTGTAACTCATGCATGATTGATTGGGAAGGGATAAGTCTGATTTTTGATGAAGAATGGCATGACTACAGAACATATGGGACTGCATAGCAGATTATGGGGGCAGCCCATGCATGAAAGAAAGTTGGGCACCATCCAAGCCATGGAGATACCAAGAAGAAGCAAGAAGAGTGTTCTTCAACACTCATTTTTCTAACTAGTTTGTTTCATGTGCAGGTTTGAAAAATAAAATGCAGCAGTTTACACTCCTAACTTTTAGGAGGACGAAGCAGCCCAAGATATTACAGATGCTACTCCACTTGAGTGGCATGGGAACTCGGTTCTTGGAGAGCTACCCTTTTGGTACCAGATGCATGGGCTTGCTATTGCTTGAGGGCAAGCAATCTTGGGAAGGGAGGACTGTAATGTCCCCATTTTTGAAGACCCTTAGCCTATCTTTCCCCGTGGGCTTTGGGATGTTGCAGGGGAACAATTTTATTAAATAATTAAATATTATTGCCTGAAGCAATAATTATTTAATTATTTAATTATGAAGATTATTTAATTTAATTCCCAAAATTAAAAAATTAAATCGGAATTAATTAAATAAATATTTAAGTGATTTTTATTGATAAAATCATCCTTTGAAAAGGGACGCCACACCTAAGGGAAATAAATTGCTTTTATTTAATAATTTCCCTCTACTAGGGATTTCAAATTTTGTGCCTCCTTGCTTATAAAAGGAGTGTTGGGATCATTGTTAGACTCATGTTGATTTGATCATTTATGTCTCTCCATGCTTGGAGAAATGGGATGTATGCCCTAGATTTTCATTGTGCTCTCTCATTTGATTTGGAATTGAAGTGGATCTGATTTTGAAGACTTTGTCATTGAAGATTTGAAGACTTGATATTTATTTTTGCCATTTTGGAAAGTGGCGACTTTGCTGGAAATTTCTGTTGCATTTCTAGAAAATTCAGTAGGTTGGAATTTGATGAATTTATGTTCATTGGAAAGCTCTTTGTCCAAGCTTTCCAACAAGGGTAATTTCATGTCAAAATTCCAAGTATTGCTCAAGATATGAATTTATGAAGATTTATGTTATTTACCTAATTTCCAAAAATTAGGGCAGCAAATTGTTTTGGAGTTTCAGGTGACTTTTAGCATGGCATTCGTGGATGCAAAATTCTAAAATTGATCTCATAATTTTCCTTATAATTTATGCTTTGTTTTGAGCTATGGTTCATAATTTTCGGATAAGTATTTTGCAAGTTATGAGGGTTTGCTGCTGCCACTGTATTTCGGGATTTAAAATCAGGTTTTCCGTATTTTCGTGGTTTTCTTGTACAGAAATTTGTTCATAATTAATATCTATCATTTCCTTTCGTTTCATGCAATTTGAAGTTGTAAATCAAAAGTTATGGAATTTTGAATATTTCAGCCTAGGGTTTTGTGAACTTACTAAATAGTAAGTTCTAGATTTATTTCAATGCTTTTGTTGAGGGTTTATGGTTAAAATGTAAGATTCAAATTTTTATTTTCAGATTTGGCTAATTTTCCAGTTTGTTCCAAAAAGGGACATCACAACTTGACACATACCATCGGATGGGAGGGGATAGAGTTGCACTTTAGGATAACATTGGTGGCGGCCACATGATCGAGGAGAGGTCTGCCGTTGTTCTGGTCAACACTTCAAACCGGTTGCTGACGAAGGGGTATTGCCTTGATGAAGCTTTGATGAATCGATCACGAGCAACCTCAACACGGAGATTCAATCAAAAGGAAGCACGAGGGAGAAAGCGTGAAAAGGCACGAAAAGCTTAAAGTGCACAAAAGAAGTCTCATTCGAGGGAAAAGGTCACTTCTACGGCTATGGTGCTAATTCGACTTCTCGACAAGTACTTCACCAACTTTTGCACCTTAGCAAGATACTTGTCGTTCCTCCGTTGATTCGCAACATTTTTGTTTTCTCCTCACCACTCCGATCTACACCTCTTCACGAAGAAGCGCTAAAGTTGCGGATGGCAGAAATTTAAAGAGATTTGTCTTTGGACAATACAGAGGATGGTAGCTAAGACAATGTAGCAATCTCGGATGGAGAGGAACCAGAGCATGAGATGGTGGTACATTCAACAACTTCTCATTCTCCAATAAGCAATTTCTCAAAGTGGTTGGCTTCACAGTCGGTCCCAGAGGCTAGAGAGGAGATCAACTTGGAGGAACATGACTTGCGCTTACTTCTGAGTTTGGGCGGAAAAGACAGAAGACCTAAAGTTACTAAGGTGACTTCAAGGTTGATTATTGAGGAGTCAGGGCAGAAGTTCGCTAAGGTATCAAGTTCAGCAGAAGGAAATAAGAAGGGCGAGCTCACGATAGCAGATATACTAATGACTAAAGTAAACATAGGTCAAGCCACTCATCGAAGGATTGAAGCAAGACACGCAGACATTGATAAATGTTTTATTCCTTAGGCTTGACAAAGAAAAGGCGGAAAAAGTTGAACTTCAAAAGGTGTCTCAGTTGTGCGAGATTATTGCCAAAGTTGTCAAATCTTCCACTCAGCCAATTTCAACACATAAGCAGGTGAGTGATCATCTGATGCAGGAAGTGGAAGATGCAGGTAACCAAGTTAAAGCTATCGACGAATGGAAGAATCTAATCATTTGCCAAGCTTCAGCTGACTCGGGAGGTGCTTTGCCCGTCTAAAGGTTATGAAGGATGCATTGGTTCAGTTGAAACAACTAGTGACAAGCACGATGGACATGAACACAGTAGTTGAAAGTAACCTGAATACTTTGGTCGAGATAAATAAGTTGCCAAGGGAGGTTTTGACTGCAAAACGAATTGTGCCCGATGGATCGGTTGAAAATGGGAAGCAGCTTGAGTTTGCAATTTCTTTCGCTTGGAGATCTTCAAAATCATGCTGAAAAGAATGCGGGTGCTTGAGAGTATGGCATCATCACTATCAGACAATGTCATTGCTTTCACCAATGAGGAAGTGGTCGGGAACGTTTCTTCATACAAAAGGACCATTCCTAACAAAGTGCTTGATTCCCTAGAAGGATCTCTTTTGATAGTGCAAGAGAGGATTGATGGAGTACATTAGGCCTTTCACGATGGATTCCATCGATAAGTTGGTAATCTTTGCGATCAAACATTAAAAGTTCGGGCCTAGCTTAAAGGATGTGGAAGCATGCATCAAGGTTTTGAACGAAGGCTTGCTACTGATTCGGACGAAAAAAGAAGTTGTGGCTAAAACAGATGGGAAGTTGTTGAATTACATGTTCAAGAAGTATATTCGATGATCAAAGCAAAAAAAAGATGTAGGGGTTACAACCGATGGCAGATCTTTCTTCTTCTTCTCTTTCTTCTTCTATTTCTACGTTCCTAGATGTAATTGTAAAAGTTAAAAATTATTGGTGTGAAAACCATTACTTTAAGTTGTGTGGAACTATTCTATAAGTTAAATGACAAATGTGCATAATTTTGACTAGAACTCCTGATGCATGTCACTTAGAGAGGAATTAAAGGAAGATGATTGCCAGTTATTATCTTTAGTTCTTGTTTATGTTCTAGTTTAGTTAAATTTCCCATTTGTAATTTCCCTTCTACATTTTATAAGTAGAGGAAAAACCTCCAAGGTTAATGATCGGGCTCGTAAGCAGCATTCTTGTGTTCCAGACTTTGTGCTGAAATCCCTGATAGCTATTTGAAGCAGAGGAATAGAAAGGAGCATATTTCCGAGAGAACTTTGTGTCAACGGTACATTTTGTTTCTAACTTTCTGTCTTAAGATCTATTCATAAACTTTGCGTTATTCCAGATCTAGATCTGGAAGTTCCCTTTCTTATAATTTTGCATGTTAATATCTATCTGTTCTATATATGTGCATGCAATCAACTCTGTAATCTATTGATTGGGTTGCACATCTTCCCTCTTTCTTTCCTGTTTTCTGTTATTTTCTTCTTCATCAGATATTTCTTTTCTTTAACATTTGCTTACTTGAACTGCAAAACTATACAACTATGGTTCATGAGCTACATGGTTAAAGTAATACCCACAAATAGATACTAGCATATTTAATCGACAAATCTTACACGGAGCGTCACCAAGAAATGAGGGAGATTTATCTCATGATCGCCTAAGTTTTCTGCTATGCTGAGAAAATCTAGCCAACACTTCGAGTCTTTTTGTGTGGCTTGAAGTCGATCCTTTGGCTTTGGAGTCTAACCTATAACTATGAAGATCCATGCTAACCTGGGCCGCGCATCCATGCTTATCCAAGAATAGCACATACTAGAATTAGAGAACACCAATTATAGACAGATCATATAGTTTATTTTTATATGTTTTGTTGTAACCGAATCCTATGGAGTCAATTGGTTCCCCAATTCTCTCCATCATTTCACCTTAAAACATGGAGATATTGTGGAACCTCTTTACCAATTATCTAAATAAGATAGATTTTAGGATTCATCTAGTTGTTTTGTAGGCATCAATTGAGGGAAGCAAGATAATATAATCCGCGCTCATTGATTGTCATATATATTACAATAATTAGTATTTTGTAATCAATCCTATTATATGATCCAAAACTTTTGAATTGAATAAAGTTAATGCTTTGGTGATTTAGCGTGCAAGGTGTGGTTCTGATCTAAGGAAGAGCAAGGGTCCACTCAACCCAGGATTCAAAACCTTTGGTATTTTGTATTAGTTATTTTTGTGTTAATATATGTGCATGTGCTTACTTGTGTTTAGTATAATTCAATATATATTGTTCATTGTTTTATTCTTTATTGTTTGTTAATCTTTAGCAAATTTATCATACAATGAATTTCTATCACAATAATTTTTCTTTGTCTCAAGCAACTTTAAATTCCCAGCAAGTGTGTGATTTCATTTAAAAAGCATTTAAATTCTGTTCTCACTTTAATTCTGCAATTTCCAATTCTGCAAGTGTCTTTGATTTAGTATTGAGAGTTTCCAAATTAAGTATTGTATGTTCCAATTCAAGCAAGCAAGTATGATTTTATCTTGAACCATGTGTGTAATTCCCTATCCTAGATTAGATTTCATTTCCATCTCTCAGGACTTAAACCCACCAAACATATAGACCCACCAAGCAATTGCTAGTTTCTCAAAGGAATCTTATTGCATATAGCCATGAATACGGCCCTGGTTAGAATGACACAAATCATTACGTTGATTAAATGAGGGGTTAACAACAAATTTCGTCACAATGACAAGCAAAGGAAGGGAGCTAGCTATCATGTCCCTATGACATGATGAAGAGATTGTAAAAGTGTTGTTAAACACTCTTGTTTTCTTGATATGTTTGTTTCATGTAGAGATACATCCTAGAAGGAGCCACATAGAATTAATTAGGATCCAAGAGCTTCCATTTTGCTAGAGTGCAAACAAATTTGGGAAGGGAAGACTGTAATGTCCACTTTTTCGAAATAATATAAATTGAAGACTCCTTTCTTATCTTCCTTTACGTGGGCAAGAAGAAGTTGACCAAGGGAAGAATTTGAACTCTATTTTAGTTTCTTTATTCATATTTATGAATTTATTTTGTGTGTTGCCCTTCAAAGCAAGTTGGTTGGGTTATAATGCTTCCAACATGAAATTAAAAAATAAAGTAAGCTCCTTAAGAGGTCGGCAGGTTGAGAGTTTCCAACATGGAAATAGAAGATAAAGCAAGCTTAAGATGTCGGTCTACACTCATATGAATCTTGGCACCAACTAAAGGGTATAAGAGGAGTCTTATAGGCTCATTTGTACATCATCTTTTGGCATATACACTTTATGCTTGGTCTCTAGGGCTGATTGCTCTTAGTCCATTCCACTATTGGGCGACAATCCATTAGTGTGGCATCCAAGGAGGACGAAACCCTTCCTTGTGGGAGATTGGAGGACGGAAACCCTTCAATTTGGTGGTGTTGAAGACTCTCATTGAAGACCATCTTGTTGGTTTGCGTCTAGGGCATAAAGTATGTAATGTCTCCATTTTTGAAGACCCTTAGCCTATCTTTCCCCGTAAGCTTTGGGATGTTGCAAGGGGAAAATTTTATTAAATAATTAAATATTATTGCTTGGAGAGTGATTTTTATCATTTGACATTAGAAAGCAATAATTATTTAATTATGAAGACTATTTAATTTAATTCCCAAAATAAAAATTTAAATGGGGAATTAATTAAATAATAGTTAGGTGGCTTTTATTGATAAAATCGCCCTTAGAAAAGTGGACACCACACCTAGCGAAAATAAATTGCTTTTATAATTTCCCTCTCTTAGGGATTTCGTATGTTGTGCCCTCCTTGGTTATTAAAGGAGTGCTAGGATCATTTTGAGACTTATGCTATGATTATGAAGAATTCAAACTCCATGCTTGGAGTAGGGATGCATGCCCACTTTTGATGCAATTTGATATCTTTCTATCTCTTGTTTTGGAGATCTTGTAGCAGTTATTTTTGATATTCAATTGAAGATTTTTATATGCCTGAAAATTGATTTATTCGTGTGTCTCCTTTCTAGTTTTGGCGTCTTATCATTGATGTTTATGGGCTGTTTAAATGTAAAATCTAGTGCTAGGTTTTAAAGTATTATGTGATAAGAATCGACCTGATCTATACACTATCTTTGTGCACTTGCTAAAGCGACCACCTTTTAAACCAAACTGGCTCTAATACTTGGGGTGACGTGATTGTCTTTGGTTGAGTTATACTGCTGTTTCCTCCTCTAAAATCTGCGACTTTATTCAGGGGTGAATGTGAGCTTTTAAATGCCTGTTTTGATCCTCCCAACATCAGCGACTTTGTTAGTATTGGTTTGCTAAGCTAACAGCGATAATATTTGGTGTATTGTGACCTGATTTAGGATTGAAGTAAGCTGCTGATCTCTCCTTAACAACAGCGACTCCATTTGGGAGTATTTTGAATGATTGATGCATGTATTTGACCCTCAAAAGACCTGCGAACTGTGTGGCCTTATTGGCTGGAAATGGCGACTTGTTTTTAGCTATATTTTCATATGTTTGGCTCCCCTTTAGGACAGTGACCTGGGTATGTATATTTGAATAAAAGATTAAATACCTTGATAGCAAAGCAGTGTCTTGAGGCTGCCATTTCCCTCTTAACCTGTGGCTTCATCATTGGGTAAAGATATACACATGCAGTGAATGTATTATTGCATGTTTAATAATAATTGTGAGTACCTTTCAGGAAGATACAGGTGACTGTTGTTGCTGATTGAACAAAGCTGGGTTTACTGGTATCTTGGAGTTCTATAACAGCGAGCTATGGTAGTAGAAGGAATCTGAGTTGAAGCATATTTCTTCATCATTTTTGGCAGTAGAATGGATTGGGTTTGATATTCTTTATATCGATCTATATGTGCAATATTAGATCAATATTTCAGTGAAAGATTACTCCAGATTTGTACTCCCTAATGGTCATGATTGGTTGAATGTTGTGTAATTTCAGTATTCAGTTCGACAGTGTCATTGTTTGTTTGATGCTCAATTCAGTGGTTGCATTAGAAGCTTAGATCTGATTTTTGAAGTTCAGCTGAGGAATTATCTGTGTGAGTTGTGATAGAGGCCATTAAACCCCTATCTTTGGGTTTATTGAGTCATCTACTCAACTGGTTCATGTGGTTGTGATTATATTTTCTATATTCAGTGAATTGATGTTTGAAGGGTTGTTGATTAGCCATATTCCCCATTGGACCTGGAGTTGGGACATTACAAAGTATCATCACTCTCATTCAAGACCAAAGTCATAATGGTCTGCATTGAGGCTACTACATTTTTCGTATGATTTTTATGGACAACAACAAAGAAATATTCAAACATTTGGAGAATAAGATCATCACATTCTAGATCTAACATTAGAACACAAGATCTGGTTTTTGCCATAGTTTCTAGGATAGTGACCCTCCTAGCAAAAGGACTTTTGATGTCATCCAAACCCTCAAAACTTTCCACAAATAACTGAAATACCTCTCTCATGGTGTTGTTGTATGGCTGTTCAGGAGCTGTTATTCTTGTAATTTCACTAATACAAGTGATAACTACAAGTCTCACATCTGGATCTGAGTGTCTCAGAAGCTTGGGCCTAGCCAAATGAATCACCAATGGATTCATTTCCCAAAACATAGACTTAGAATCTGATTGTCTTAACATGGACAAACAATTTGCCACTTCCTCCAAAATATTGAGAAGAACATTTTTTTGAATAAGGTGGATGCTCAAGTTCCTTCCCGACCCGCATGAAGCTTTGTTCTCGATTCATCTAGTTGATTCATAGACTATGCATCAGATAGTATCTACAAAAATTTTAATTCTTCCCACAACTAGCGAGATCATCAGCTCTGATACCACTGTAATGTCCCCAATGGAGGATTTTCTAACCCAAAGGGAACACCTGAAAATTCTGATTTATTGCAGCAAGCTGAAAATAGAGATATTAGGACAGCAATGTGTGTTTTTCACAAAATTAGAAATCTGAAACAAACCCTAGGTATGGCGAACTGTTATGAAGACAAAAGTGCCACAAAGTACCTTGAATTTGATCTCAAATGACCCAAATCTCATGCCAAAATATTTATAATAATTTAGGAATGCAAGAACACCAAAATACTGAATTTTTGGAACCCAAAACAAGAGCTAGAAATTTATTTTGTCTGCAGAAGGACAACTTACAAAAGTGGCCGGAAAGAAGTGATCCCAAGCCCAAATCCATTGAAACAAAGTTGAATATGGCCTCCAAAATTATGAAAAACAAATGGTGATGAGATCCGGAATAGCCATGACCTAGATTGTAGCAAACTCCACCCATAAGGATGTAGATAGCCCTAGATATGGCTACAAATTGTGCCCTAGCTATCCCTTCTTGAAGTCTTGGCAGATGTCTCTCCATTGGTTGAATTTATTTGCTTGAAATGCAAATCTGAAGCGGAAAATGTAGAAAACGTGCCCAGAAAATGTGCCCTAGCTCTGAAAATATGATCTTTGCGCCCAAATGTGACCTCCAAATGAAGTCACCCAATAGATGTTGAGGGTTTTTGTCCTCAAATCTGAATTCTATTGAGGGATTTCATCCCCAATAGGATACCAAGGAGAGTTTTCGTCCTCTATGGCTGAAAGTGAAAACAAATGCATTCAACTCTCCAGAAGTGAAATTAGATAAATGACCAAAGATGCCAAATGAAATCCTCTTCACCTCATTTTTACTATTATGTCTCTATTTTTCAAGTGGGGCATTCCATCTAGGATTAGTAGAGTAACATTATTTTCTATTTTAATATTACTTTACTTTTGCCACCCACCTTTAATAATTAATTAAAGTACCAATAATAAGAATTACTTTAGTACTAAAATTAAATTAATTTCTCCTTTATTCTCCCTTTAGCTGACTGAATACAATGGAAAATAGGCTAAAAAGGGTCTTCTACCCGCCAAAGATTTAAGAATACATTTTATTCTTATAATAATATTGATAAGTTGCCCCTAGGTTATGAATTGACCGGGCCCAACTTAGAAATATTATTAATGTCCATTAATTTGAAAAAGAGGACATTACATATTAGCCATGCCTCAACTTTATTGCCATCTATGATCAAACACACGGGCAAAAATTCTCATTGGCATAAACAATTTGCACATAACTAAATTTTTTTCTCCTATGTATAGGATAGAACGCATTTTGTACTAGTACTTTTTCATCCAAAACTGCCTTCAACTATGTAAAGTCATCTTTTGCATTGGGAAGTAATTCACATAATATAAATTCCAAATAGTGTTAGAAATACACTGTTGATCGCATGGAAAATCTCTGCATTGATACAATTATTGAACTGATAAGACATTTTGAAGTTTTTAATATGAACAGTATCGAGGTTGACCATATCTACCAAAAATGTTAACATTTTTGTGGTGTCCCTGGACAGTGAAGCCCAGTCAATGCATGTAAAATGTAAAAATAGACATGATCACCACCTCCAACCCCCACCAGGTTTGGCCGATAAATTTTTTTCCTGCCAATGCATGCTGCCCACGCACATTTCAAGATTTTAAGATGTTTTTAGTGCCATAATACTCCACAAAAAGTGATACCAATTATTTGGCGGAATTCACCAAATGTCTGCTGAGTATTTGGATGGACTCGCAGCGGACAGTCTGGCCAGGCTTCTCATTAAACAATGTAGTTACTGGTTAAGATCTTCCCATGTGTTGATGCCTCTATTATAAAATTTCAAGTACTTCAGTATTTTTGGAAGGTATATTCTTTAGGAATTTAAAGCATAAAGTTCATGGAGATAATTTGTATACAAACAATTATGTAGAAGACAGAACATAAAATGAATACATACGAGTCGTAATTGAAAACATAAAAAAATTTATCCTATGACTTATGGTAATGGTTACAAGTGCTTGCATTGGTCAAATATCATTATCTACTTAAAATAACTGAAAATATACTTCAAGTCTGATAATCCATGTTCATGATCGTAATATTACAAATGGTGATACGTAACCTTATTTCTGTTCAACATCAGTTCCTTCTCCATTGTTTTCATTGCATATAATTCACCAGCACCACGTAATTCCACCAAATGTACACTGCATCATGAAAAATAACAGATGTTTGCAACAATTATCCATTATGACATCTCTAATCTTCTAATAAATTTTATAAATTAAAATTAAAAAAGAAATTTGAAATATATATAGGTAACATTTTGTTTGAACTAGAAAATCATATTGATGTGAAGAAACTCAAGTTTCTTATTGCTAGACCATTAAGAAAAACCATGTGACAGTATCAACTGCGGAAGAAACCGTCATCATGGAATAGGGTCGCCAAACAAGTTCGACTATGGATGAAATCATTTCTTATGAGGAAAAATAATATAACAAAGCATCCAAAGGGAAGTTGAATTGATTCTTCTTCTGTCTGTTCGTAATGGAGATATTTCAAATCCTCTACATGACTCATTTTCTCATCCTTTAGCATAAACATACCCTAGGAATTTTGCGAAGGTACTTGAAGATTGGAGAAGATCCAAGCATTGACATGAGTGTTCTTAGGGAGTTCTTGAGGTGGAAGATGAATGCACAGCTGAATATGGCTGAGAGTAGCAGTCAATCATGTTGAATAAGCAACCAATCTAAAAGATGCTAACAAAATATATAATGCATGTGAAATCTCAAATTCAGCGATTAGCTTGTAAGAGCGAGCAAGATGATAGTGAAGATATGGAAGCATAGCTTCACTCTTATTGAATTCTCTCATGTTAGATTTCTTCAAGGTAGATTCTTGTGTTTATCTCTCTGTGCTTTGATTCATTTGCTTGCTTATTTAATTTATTTTGTATTATTTTTGGCAAAAACAGGGTTTACGGCATGGCTGCACTGTTGTACTACCAAGGCACATTTTGGTTGTGTTTTCAGACAAATTTGAGAGCATTTCAAAGTGCTAGGGAACAAAATAAAGTCAACAATCTCAGGTCCTTTTATTAGGGCACCAAGCAAATACATGCTAGTAGCAATTGTTGGCTTCTAAAACAGACTCGATCAGTGGTTTTGACATTCACCGTTAAAGTTCCAGACACTATTCGAGGGAAGTTGTCCAAGACACATACCTACTTGGTGTAGTTTCCTTTCTTTGTTGTAAAACCAAAAAGAACTACAAAAACAGTTTTAATTCCTATCACATAGATTATCATGTCTCGATTAAAAATTTGAAGTACTCAAACTATACTTCCTTTGCAGCATTAATTTGTGGATCATTCTATTTTTCTAGGAAGGGTTATTTTATTAGGTATTTTGTCTGAAACTGGAAATTCCATTAGACAAATATTTTGGCCTCGACTTTCACACTTGGAAGGTAAAAAACCAAATGAAGTTAATATTGTCATTGTTGAAGATCCACCGGATGTTGCTAGTCGTGAAGAATTTACTAAAGAAGAATATGGATTTTAGAGAAGTCTGATAGTTTGAAGACAAGAAGGTATCTAGTGTAGATGAAGCTCAGCTTGGATGATTGTCCAATTAAATCGGGAGTTTGTGGATCTTGGGAATTATACCACTATGATGGTCGTGAGACAACTTGATGGAGCACTATGGATGTAGCTCAACATGGATGGTTGTCTGATAATTCAAAAAGTTCATAATTCTTCATATTCCTCTTAAAGTGTTTTTCACATACCTCTCGAGCAAAATAATATTTCTCCTCGATGTTTGGAATTGTCTTTGTGTTTAGGTCTTCCAAAAGAAAATATTGGCTTGTTTCATATATGCCTATGTTGTCGGGATACGGGTATGGGTTCGGTATGCGGATACATCGATTTTAGAAAACCCTTGGGTGCGATACGTCTTGGATACGTCCGCATATATTAAATAATTTATTTGTGTGTGTACCATATTTACGTGGGAACGCGTCCCCCTATTTTTGACATGTTCGGACATCCCGGACGTCCTGGGGAGGTGGGGAAACGTTTCCCCCATGTTTCCCACAGTGCATGCTTGATGGGAAACGTCCTGGGGACGTCTAAAGAGGTTGGGAAACGTCTTGGGACGGGAAATGTGGGGGGGACGTGGGAAACGTGGGGGGCATCTAGACGTCCCCCACGTGGTCTGCTGCATTTTTCAATAAAAAAACATAAAAACAACACTCTAAACTATATTTTTTAATTGTAAATCACTTATAATATAAAAACAACATTACTAACCTAACCCTAACCCTAAAAGTGCAATTTTATGTTATAAATTTACATTATGGGCTCATTTCATATTCACACCAAGCAAGAGAAAGAGCAAGAGCAAGAGCAAGAGCAAGAGCAAGAGTGAGAGCAAGAGCAAGAGCTATGAGATTAATGATATGAATATCAACTATTGTCACTTGATCAATCGTAATTTAGAATGGTTTTACTTTTATATTTTATAATATATTTGAAATTTCAGCTTGTCTCAAATTCAAAATTCAAATATGTATTATGAATTTTCAATTTATGACATTAACATATTGATATTATAGTATTAAGGAATGTATTTGATGTTTATGAGTTCAAGTTTCACTTTATTTAAATCTCAAATGGTTTTATTTCAGCTTATTTATATAATTTAGTCACTATATCTTTATATTTTAAATATTTATATATTTTTTAATCAGCCGTCCCCCCGCCATCCCTAAAATTTAGAAATTTTTTGCCATCCCGGAAACCTCGTGCCGCCGTCCCCCTGTCTCAGGTAACTATGGTGTGTACTCATTTTTAGTGCATTAGAAATACAAAACTTGAAAAATATAGTAGGATCAATGTTCAAAACATTCAATATACTTAAGATCTTACATTTCATTGATCATGTGGCTGCCATACATATGATATATGAATATCATGTCAACATGAATACAAACAAAGGAAGAATAGATTTTAGTCTTAGAGCAATCACCTTGGCGATAATTTTGTAGATTGTGTTATAAAGAGAGACTGGTCTATAGTCCCGTATAAAAGGGATTGCTATGTTTCGTATTTAGTATTGGCTTTATTGAAGTATAAACAGATAGTTACAAGTTTCCAAAATGCATGAAATCTGCAAAAATTCCATTTGATGGAAGTGTTTGATGTTGCAAAATAATTGTCCTTACTACAGGCATGATCGCTTGAGTTCTAATCATCCTTTGATCTAATCTTTAAAATTGCTATCAATCTATTGAATGTAAATTATTTACTGAATTCAAATTTTAAAGTTTTATATTTACATGTTTAGGAGTATTTTCCCCATTTTCGATTGAAAATTTTGGTCTAATTTGTCTTCTTAATTTTTCATCCCAATTGCTCTAAAACCTTTTGTGTATTGTCACAATGATAAAAAGAAAATGAAAACCCTTGTCTCAATCTGAAGGTAATACTTAGATGGTTTGTTAGACCAAAATTGGTTAGAGTTTAGTTCTTTGCTATATTTAAAGCCAAACAATCAAATATTATTTTGTTCTCGACCTTAAATTGTCCTTTCCTAGCATGTATCAATCAGCTTTCATTGATCCAGAGACTTAATGTAGTAAATTCTAGTACAAGTTGCGGGAAGAATGTGTTTTTGGATGTGGTGTTATTGTTTGACTTGAAAATTTTTATCGACATTCCCTAATTATATTTTGTCCATTATTTAGGTATTGGGATACTTGACAAAAAAACCAAGCATATATCCATCCATTTCCTTAGCGTTGTTATGCATTGAGGCCAAACTTGAGCCCTATTATAAAAAATGTTTATTTTTGAGTTTTCCAACACCAAACTTGTAGGTACATCCTGTGCGTCAAAACGCATTACCTCGGATGTACCCTAGGCACGTATCCATAACGTACGTAATGGGACTTTTCCCCAATTAATAATCCTAATATTAATGAAATACTTTACCATATAAAACCCTCTTATTGTATATTAAACAAAAACAATAGTTAAAGGATTAAATACATATCTCTAGAGGGGTGGTGAGGACTGTGTGTTGCTCAAGTAATTCCTAGGTGATACCCGAGATTCAACACCTCAAGTTATGGCCACATTATCAGGAGGAAATATTTAATAAATAATCTTCTTGCCCTGGCCAGAACCATCTTGGGTTATACTTTACATACCCCAGTTAGGACACCCTCTAAAAGTGCCCCTCTCAAATGCCCACCACTTGCCTTCACTCGAATCAAATAAAAATTACTTGAGCACACATTTCCCTATTCTTATCAAATCCCCATGCCACAGGTCTATAAAATTTTCCCCGGGTAGGTTTTTCAACCAACCCACCGGTTCATAATATACATTAGTATCTTTTAATTAATAGTCACCCATAAATGGGGTCCACTTTTAATCACATAATCCCTCTATTACAAATGAAAGAGTTCGAGAAGTATTCTCTTATCCCCTATATTAAAGGGGTCTTCAAATATTCATACTCCATTAATTCTTGAATAACTTTAGGACTTAAATTTTGTCTTTTCTCTTGATCAAATAACTTTAGAATACATAATAATTAATTTATTTCATTTTGATTAATCACTAACTTCTAGAACTTCAATATTTTCTCAATGTGGGGAATTTGTCACATAACACCATGCTTGGGATGGATCCATATAGCGTACGAATCCGGGGATACGGGAGGGGGTGTGAACCCATGCTTCCTAGATATATACCATAGTATTGGTATGTCATGTCCCCTTTACAAAATTTAAAAGCGGATAGAAACCAATAGCTTTGTTGGCTAGATTTTATGCACAACATAAAACCTAGGCAATCATGAGATAAATCTCCTTCATTTAACGGTGAAGCTCTCGTGTAAGATGTTTATCTATTTTGCGGGGTGAATCCTAATAACTACTTTAAGGGGTTTTACTTTAATTCCCTCAGCTCGTGAACCACAGTTGGGTAATTTGGCAGCAAGTAAGCAATTGTGATGGGAATATTTGCAGAAGGGGGAAAAATAGTAGGGAAAGAAGAAAGGAAGATGTGTTGACTCAACCAATAGTTATCAGAGTTGGTCTCATCCACACAAATTAAATAAATAGATAAATCACAACATTCAACAAAGAGGGAAAGAAATAACTTCTAACCTAGATCTAAGATAACACAGTTTATCTAAAACCTTGAATAGAAGTAATCAACAAAGCACTGTAGACACAAAGTTCTCTAGAAATCCACCTTTTATTGAATCCCCAGCTTTCACAGAAATCACATCAAGGGTTCCAGCACAAAGTCCGAGAACTCAAGAATGCTCTAGTTACAAAATTCTCTACTAAACAAGTTCGATAAACATGTTGTCCTTTTAACCCGTAGGCTCTTCCTCTATTTATAGTGCATAGAGGGCAAATACGAATAGGAAACTCTCAATGATTTCCCGCATACGGCAGCTATGAAAAGGGAACAGTTGGCAATCTTTCTCCTAGAATTCTTCTTTGCATGACATTCATGATTTACAATTGAAGACTAAAACAATGTCTTACTTATGCCCCTATTCCTAATTAAAGGACCTTTTCAAACAACTTGAAGTAATAGCTTTTCACCAATTACTTTAGCTTTACAATTTTTGTCCAAGAAAATAAGAAGAAGAAAGAGGAGAAGAAAGAAGTCATTCCAGCTACAACACTTCATTCTTGCCCTTGATCTATCAATTAATTCGCTGATAGACATGTGCCCCATGTTTGTATCACTCACTTCAGCAAGCCTGGACACTATGCATGATTCTGTTGGACTACCTTTGTCATCATGCTTCATTCTATCTAAACCAGCTTTTGTCCGTGATCTCCCTTTTCACTTTTACCAGAAGCTTTTACAATTGTGAGAGTTGGATCTATTTGTGCAGAAGTTGCAATTGCTTCCCCTGATTCTAAAGATATATTCAATGTATTTGACATTGACCTCAACTTAATTTTCACAAGTATGTGCACAAGTGAAATACTCCTGTAAACAATTCAGACAAATATGCAACTCATCACCTCCTTATTTATATATATGGGCAGCCGTAAATTCTGGGAATTACTCCGGATGCAAGCAAAGAGAAGTGGGCTCAACTAGGAGATTGCATGCATTTACATGGGCTGCATTTGGGCTCTTAGAGGGGATGCAAGGATGTCTGCATGCTTGGAGAGGGAAATAGCTGCGTTGAATTTAGAAGACAAGCTGCTCGGAATCCACACAACTTTAAATGTTGTGTGAATTTTCAAGTGGAAAGGCAACTTTGCAAATTAGATGACAAGACTATGAAAATTCACGATTTCACTTAAGTGACCTTTTAAAGACTGTGTGAATTTTCAAGTGGAAAGGCAGCTTAATATTCACGACAAACTTTAAGTGACTTTAAAGACTTGTGTGAATTTTCAAGTGGAAAGGCAGCTGAATATTCACGACAAACTTTAAGTGACTTTAAATACTTGTGTGAATTTTGAAGTGGAAAGGCAGCTGAATATTCATGACAAACTTTAAGTGACTTTAAGACTCTTGTGAATTTTGAAGTGGAAAGGCGGTTGAATATTCACGAAAAACTTTAAATGACTTTAAAGACTTGTGTGAATTTTGAAGTGGAAAGGCAATGAATATTCACGCCAAACTTTAAGTGACTTTAAAGACTTGTGTGAATTTCATAGTGGAAAGGCAGCTGAATATTCAAGACAAACTTTTAAGTGACTTTAAAGACTTGTGTGAATTTTGAAGTGGAAGGGCAGTTTGCCAAAGAACAGACTTAAAAACCACGACTTAGCTTGCAATTTCCTTCTTTTAATATTTGCGTGGAAATTGAAGAGGAAGGGCGGCGTGGATTTTGAGGATGGAAGGCAGCTTGCAAAGGAGGACAAACCTTTTAAAAACCATGACTTGCACAAGTGAAATTTCCTTTTAAAAATTGCGTGGAAATTGAAGAAGGAAGGCAGCTTGTAATTGGAAGACGAAGCATTCAAAATCCACAATTTGCACTAAGTGACTTCTCCTTTATTATTTGCGTGGAAATTGGAGGATGAAGGCAGCTTCAATTTAGAAGACAAGGACTTCAAAAACCACGATTTGCACTTAGATATTTTGCCTTGGCTTTTGCGTTGATTTTCAGAGGGAAGGCTACGTTGAATTTAGAAGGATGAAGCTGCCAATATCCACGACTTGCTTAGGAAAATAGCGTGGAAGCTTAGAGAGGGCAGTTGCGTGGAAACTTGGAGAAATTGGATTCTTTCAATTTGGCAGACAAGACCACAAACATCTACGCTAGTCTCAAGACTTTCCTTTGCATTTTTCCTCAGGGCTGCGTTGAAAATAATAGCTTGAAAACCAGCGTATATCAATTAATTTTCCCTTTGTCTGAGGCAAAGAATGGCTTTTCAAAACCCTATGCAATTGGACTAGATCCGGTAGGAAGAAAGAAAAGGCCACGAGAAATTTCCAGATGGAACACGAGAAAGACTGAAACCAAAACACAAAAGAAATAAATAAAAACAAAATACAGAAAGAAGTTGCGGGCAATTGCTCGAAAATAATTCTCCAATTAGCTAGTCTGTAAAAACTCTTCCTGGGTGAATGCTCCACTTTGAGGTGAAAGTAATACTGGTGTGGTAATAATGATGGGGTGAAGTGCTTTATATAACCCAAATTTTTTAATTTTAGCTCAATCTATTTTTAAAAGAACTTTATTTATTTTTATTTAAAAATAAATAAATAAAACGCTTTTATATAACCAGACTAAGTCTGGAAGGGAATTGAGTGAGCTTTTGCATATGGGTATTTGACAAACGTGGCTTTATGACTTCCTGGAGATACCTTTGAGCAATGCGAACAACCACAGGCAAAACAAAACGCAAAAACATGACCCATCATTCAAAAAGAACAAAAAATTTAAAAAGGGGGAGTCCTAGATTTGAGGGTGAAATCCTAGGGACACCAAGCCTATTCGTTATTACTCATAGGCTAGGGGAATAAAAGCAAGGGAAATAAATTAATAATATTACTTTAAGTGGTCCTAAAAGTAATTTAATTTTATAACATGAAAAAGGACACTTAAGTGTAATTATTATTAATTGGGCCAAAAGCAATTATAAAAGTGACTTTATTAAAAAGAGCATGTCAGTGTCTAATTATAAGGTGGGTGTTGATTTTTGGGGTTTTATTAAAAGGGTGAAAAGAAATTATAAAAGAGGGTGTTGGGCTTTTGGAAAGCATTCTATTCGATCATTCATCTTTTATCGTGTGAGTTTGAGCAGCAGCTTCAACTTTCAGCATCAAAGGACGAAAACCCTCCCATGGATGCACCCGAGGATGAAAACCCTCATACCTAGTGAGGTGATTCCATCCAGGAATCATTATTGTGCTTCATATCAGGATCCGAATTGCAGTTTCAACATGTGTGACCCTGTATAGGGTTTGAAATATTTTCCAAATTGGTGCATTGGGGTTTGAGGAGGAATTATTGTTGTTTTTGAAGATCAGAATTCAGGGTTTGTGGCCATTTCCAGTCTTGGCGTCACCCATCTAGGGCTACCATACAACCTTTTGTACTGTTATACCTTGGCATCACTTTCGAGGCTTTAACATTGTCTATTTTGAGTGATTTATGTTGTTATTTCAACACCTACAGGGCTGACGTCATACCTCCAGGGCTTGGCGTTAGGGTTTATGTCATCCTTTTCCATTAAGGCGTCATCATTTTGGGGGTGCCATCTTTGCTGCAAGGTCAATTCAAAGGTGTTATACCAAGGGTGGAATCATACTCGGCGTTGGTTGTACCTTCCGAAACAAGCATATTCAGCAATTCCAGCTTGCCATACCATCTTTTGGGACCATTATAGATTGTTGTACCTTATCCCACTGGTTCATAATTGGTATTTATTGTTGAATTCATCATTTGTGGACTTTACAATTAGGGTTTGTTGCAATAAATTTGTAATCAACTTATTTGAATAAAATTTACAGTTGGGTATTATCAGTTTTGCATATTTCAGTTATTTGCTATTATCTAGGATTTGTTTCAACATTGTTTATTCAAAAATTTGCAAAAAAAATAGAATGTCATAAAAAATATAAAATGTCATATTACTGATGGTATCGGAGCGTGATTCTGCCCAAGTGTTGGGGAAAAATCAGATTTTGATTTCTTATGCAACCTAATCAAAGAGAAATCAGGTATTATCAACGGGAAAAGAGAAGGGCTAAGTCACTTGAAAAGAAATAAGAGGCTATGAAGGACGGGAACAAAGAGCTCCTCCTATAGATGAAATGAGCTATATGCAAGAACTATTTGGCCGAAGTCAGATATGGAGAGAACCATTCAAGAGAACCTTGAGGGAATCTATGACAAAGCTAGTACAAGCTATACAGGGTGTCAATGTGAACAAGGCAAACCAAGGTGAAGCAAGCTCTTCAAGGAATGATCGGACCTCCATCAACCCTCCTAAGACTTTCAGAGCTAAATTCCTACAAAGAGAAGAACATCCAAATGAGGTAGAGCCTCAAATACCTCATCCAAGTAATGATGTTGCATTGAATCATGAGTATGAAGAACTTGACGCTGCAATACAAGAAAGCTCTAACATTCTAAAAGTTTTGTAACCTTTAGATGAAGAATAATCCGAGGAGAGAAAACACAATAGGATCAGTCCAAGAGAGACATTCAAAGACACGGGTTGGGTAAGATCACTATCCCTACTTATGATGGCTCCAGTAAGAGTTCTGCCAAGTCTTGGATTCAAAAATTAGACACATACTTTTCATTGAATCCCATGTATGAGGAAGCAATTAAATTTGCTACATTGCATTTAGAGGGAGTTGCACATGAGTGGTGGTACCATGATATGGTCACCCAAGGACATGGATCTATCACTACCTTGGAGGAATTCAGCCAAAGGTTGACAAAGAAATTTAACAAGAAAGATCCTGAGGTGCATTTCAGGGAATTAGCCCAACTTAGGCAAGACAAGACTGTGGGACAGGTTATATTGCAAAGTTTCGTAGATTACCCGTGATGGTTCACGATCTAGCTAAGAGGAGATTAATTGTATTATTTGTTGAGGGGCTAACTAAACCGCTTAAGGGTTTGGGAAAATCCTTTGATCCTTTGTCTTTGCAAGAATCCATTAAGAGGGCTTTGAACTTACCATCTTCTACACCTAAAACTATGTTTTTTCACGTACTCCATCTATAGCGAAG
The DNA here is from genome assembly GCA_018340775.1 of Taxus wallichiana var. yunnanensis. NCBI lineage: Eukaryota > Viridiplantae > Streptophyta > Pinopsida > Cupressales > Taxaceae > Taxus > Taxus wallichiana. The sequence goes on from CM031234.1 coordinate 628,344,100, forward strand.
CAAAGAACATCACCATATGAACAACAAAGAAAGTTGTTTCGTAAGAAGTGAATCCATAGAAAGAGTTGCCCCGGAGATCGATAAAGGATATAGAGACCAAAAATGAGCTTAGAAGGAAGAAAATTTGTTTCACTTGCAAGGATCCATGGGAACCTGGTCATAGATGCCTTAGGAAAGGACAAGTACACAAAATAGAGTAGTTTCTGCGGAGAGTCGAAACAGAGGAGCCGAAGATTTGTAATGTCCCTTTCTAGGGCTGAAACTGAAAATAAGGGTTTCTGCTCAAACCCAAATGAGAGAAATCAGATTTTTGGAACAGCAGCTATCAACCCTAAACAGTGAACTAAAATCAGACCTTTAGGGCATCAAACTCCCTTCAAAACCAGCTGAAAATTAGTGAATAGACCCCTCTTCGGAAGCAAACTGTAACAACACTTAATGACATCAATTCCCATGCAATAACAAGCTGAAAATGACAAAAATGCTTCTAACTATTTTATCCAACCAATATGCTTCAAAAATAAATGAGAAACAAGTGATAAACCATAGGTGTAATTAATTAAATAATCAGCATAAGTACAGCCCACATAAGGGCTCGAAATGATGATTTCAAAATCCCAAAAACACCAATGAAGTGAGAAATCAGCCTTACAGATTATGGAGAACAAGAATATCAACTCAAAATATTAAAATGTGCCCTAGAAGGCACAAAAATTCCTCCACCCAAGTCGCCACCCTTGGAAAGGGTGCAAAATGAATGTAGAAAGCTTCTTAGCCCTTTCTCCTTCAAACCCTAACTATGCAAACCAAGTAAAATCACCTTCTCTAAAGCCCTTAAGAACCACCAATTAGAGATCTTTCGTTCCCAACTTGAACAAGGAAGGGTTTTGTTCTCCTTGTGTGCCATACCAAAGGATTTTCACCCTCTAGTGGAATGAAATAGAGAAATCAACCCCAAAACCAAGTGAGTGTAAAATTATATTAAGATGCAAGCCAAAAATGAGTGCAAGCGAGCCCTTATATAGCTTCCCGATGACGCCAAAGGCCAATTAGGGAGGCTTTTGTAATGTCCCCTTTTTAAAGCTAATTGGACTTCTTGCCATCCCCTTTTCCATGGCAACGAAGTAGAAGAGTTAGGGAAAGGAATTGATTTTCCCTTGCATTTGTTTTGTAATTTCAATGTTCCTTTTTTAGTGTGTTTTTGCTTTTAACAGGTTGGCTGGGTTTAGTGACTCAAAACACATCCAATATTAATGATTCCACAAAGTAAACGATAAATCTCAAGAATGACTATATTCACCCATAAGTAAATTAGGGCTTATGACATCATCTCGTTCAAAAAATAAAATATTAATTGAATATTGATGTAGTCTAAAGGCTATAAAATTACTATAAATGCTATAAAGAGAAGTCTACAAAATTCTCAAGCAAAATAGTGAATCCTACTACCGTGTGTGTGTGTTGGCTCATGTAACTTGTCTATTGGTTGTCTATTCACGAAATGAACCAAAGCATTTAGATCACGATTTTGTTCCTGCTGATGTTTGGAAATTGCACTTTTTTTGCCTACATCAATTTCTTCTCTACCTGCATCGATTTCATGCCTACAAATCGTCTCGTCTGCAAACTGTCACGTCTTTGAAGGTCACGTATCTCCTTCAACTCGCAATCTTTTTCAGATCATGTCCTTCACGTTCATTTTCTGGTCTTCACTTTCCTATTCCTCACTCTCCATGCCATGGCGTGAATCCCTCTGCCTCAACCTTTACTTTTGAACCTCTTCTTTTTATTCATTTGTGCCTTAGAGAATTTCCAAGGGCTTCCTCAAACAAATGGCTTTGATACCAATGTCGGTAAGAAACATTAAAAGAATGACGGAAATGGAAGGAGAATAGAAGACCCACTCTATCAAGATCATGTGTTCGTGTTTTGTTAATCAAAAGGAAGTAACATATTCGATTGAGGAGGTTGATAATTGTAATGTAATGTCCCCTTTTTGGGACAAGATGGAAAATGCCACAAACGGATAGAAATCAATTCAAGAACGAGTAAATCATTTTGAATCAACCTCAAAAAACCTAATGTCACTAATTACAACCCAAAATGAGGTTAGAAGTAGCCAAGGTTGTGGGTTAGATGGATGAATCAATTGGAAATTAAATCCTCTTTACTTTTTATTTTTATGACAATAGTAATTAAATAAATCAAGCTTGCAGACAACTGAAAACTTCTAAAATCCGTAACTTCACCAATAATTCTCCTTTTCAAGTGAAATGAATTGCATCAAAAACTAGATTTTTATCTCTTTCAAATGAACCAACAATCAGATTTTTCTGAGCGCTTAAACCCCACCAAAATAGCATCCAAACTTTCAGATCTAGGTGCTAGGGCTGAGAAAATAAATAAAAATATTTCCAACACTTTCTCGGCCTCCAAACACACCAAAGGACCTCCCTTGCTCAGAAATAAAAGATAAACAAATCAGATTTGCAAATCTTGCTTTATGATCACCAAAAACATGCCAAATACACTCCTTATCAAGTCGCTATAGCTGGATTTATTCCAGCAGTGACCAACAAGGATAAATAAGCAAAAATGATGATTCTTTGCATTCAAACTTGGCACAATAAGTTGGAAATTAATTGCAAAACACAGCAGATCTGAAAACCAACAAGTATGCTCCCAAATCATGCAACAATAACCAGATTTGCACCATAAATAAATGCGCTAGGGCAAGGAAACTCTCCTAGTGCAATTTGCCACACCAATAATCATAAATCTGATCATAAAACACACTAAACCAGCAAGAACAAGTGCAAGTAGTCTTCAAATCTCCACAAGATGGGTGGTGTTGATCAAACACCTTTTAGTAGATCACATGGGCATACATCCCTCTCTTCAAGCATGAAGAAATTTCAAATAGAATAATCAGCATGTCTTCAAGAGGTGGAGCTCATCTTCTTTTTAATGTCCCTCTTCTCGGATAATTTTAACGAAGACCTTTGGCCCATTTTGTCTACCCGACGGCCAAAGGATGAGCTCAAGGGTGACTTAAGCTTTATTAATTCTATTATATTGTGCACAAAAAATAATAATAATATAATAAAGAACATTATAAAAGCACATATAATAAATTTATAGGCTTAACATCATAGTTACCAGGTTCGGCCGGATTTGTATGAAATCCGGTTCGAACCAGTATTTTTTTTAAGCAACCGAATAAATTCAGTTCGGTTCGGGCTTGTTTTTGCAGAATTTTTTTCCTTTTTTGGCATATTTTTTTTTTTGGTGAAAAAATCGCAAGATGGAAAAAAATTTGCCATTTTTGGAAAGGGTCCGGAAGATGTAGCGTGTAAAAACTTGCATGTGCCATAACTTTCATTCTGTGGCTCCGTTTTAGGTGTCGTCTTCTCTAAAAGTATATATTTTCTCGAGCTCTACGCATTGATGGCAATATTTTTCTTATTTTCATAAAATCCATTTTTGTACCTTTTTAGACCAAGCAACTTCTTGCAATCTTTTGAAAGAATCATTATGATGATGATGATTATGGTAGATGGATGCTTTTTTGTATGATTTGTCTATATATAATGATATAAGTATACAATAATATAAATTTATAATAATATATGTATATATATTCCGAACCGGATTTTTCCGTATTTTTTCGGATTTTTTCGAGAACTCCGTATTTTCGGATTTTTTTGCCCTTCCGAATTTAATCGGATTTCCAACTGCAAACTATGCTTAACATGATATTAGAACCTAGAGAATCGCTTTAAAAATAAAGTAGTTATTAAATTATTTTTTTCTAGGGGAGAAATGCGACTTGCTCAAGGAGGATTAAAAAATAGAAAAAAGCACCACAAGTTGATTGGTGGCTTTTTAGGTTTCCATTGGGTCACTTCTCTTTAAAAGGGGAAGAAGTCGACTTGTAAAGGCATTCCAGATTGATTTGATATTTTCTCTTCTTGCATTTGAAGCCTGGAGCTTTTTGCAAATTAATCCAAGGACAAAAACCCTTTGGATTGACTCTAAAACTTTGGAAGAATTTCCACACAAGATTTTCCAGTGGGACTACACAGATTTTTGTTAGTTTCTAGCAGTGTATTGAAGAATAAAAATTGCAGCAGGGTTATCTTTTTCTTCTAGTGGAGCGACCCAGTTGTGATTGTTTTACTAGTGCTTTTTGGGATATTTAAATCAGCTTGGACCTCTGTTGTTCTAAGCTCATTTACAAATCTCTTTTGCTACTTTTCTGGAGTATTTCGGTTGGGTTTTGAACCCCTTTCCTCTGCTGTTTTGAACAGGTCAGATCTGCTATTATTATATAATAAAAATCTGAAGTTTGATGCTCAGTTTGGTGTATTCTCTTGCCTTAATTTCTGAAGATTTATTGCTGCTAAAAATCAGTATTATTCCCGTTTATGGCTGGTAAAAATCTGATGATCAGACTATGGTAAAAAGATAGAAATTACATTGAAAATCTTGTTGAGCTTCTATATTAAACCCAGTCACAGTTTTTGTAAGGGATACTTCAGGTCTCTTTTGCACTCTAATCAGCCTATTCCATCAAACTTTGACTTCTAAAAAATCTGCATTTCATAGCTGAGTGGAAAGATAAACAGTTAATCACTGTGTGCATGATTTTTCCTAGTCGAAGTTTCTTTTCTGAATCTGGTCTGCAGTTATAAATCTCTGTAATATTTTTATTGAGTTGCCTCTTGTTAAGGGAAATCCACAAAATCCACCTGAGGTCAAGATTGTCCCATTTGGGGATCTTTCATCTTTTATATCTTCTCTTTTAAACGATCCAAGTTTCCCTCCTTAGCTTTGGCGCATTTCCTTAAGTGGGAGAGTCAATTTTTAAAAGAGTACTCTTTTCTGGAAAGTCAACTCCAAGTAAATGATTAATTTCCCTTTTTTCTTCATTTGAAATAAAAATATGAGGAAAATTAATATTTTATTTAAAAATCAAGGAGTTATGACATTTCCCATTATTTTACCCTTTGATCCATGGGGAAGGTGGATTAAAGGTCTTCAATAATTTATTTGATTAATGTCCCGGAAAAGGGGACATTACAATCCTCCCCTCTCAAATTTGCTTTCCCTCAAGCAAATGCAAGCTCTCAACCCAAAAGCCAATGTATCCATGCTATAAAACTTCCAAAATGAGCTCTTGTGCCTGTCAAATGAGAGAGCTGATGTAAAAACAACACCTTGCAATGGCTGCCCCATTCTTCCTTGAATTCCCAAGGCTGCCCAAGAAAACCAACTGCTGTCATACCAAACATTGACAAGAAATCTGAAAAGTAATCATGAATTTGACAAGAACAAACAATTTCCAGCTTGGCCCATGCATCAATAATGTTCCACAAAGTGCAAGAGAGCTCTTCAATCATGAACATGAAAGCAATTGAGTAATATAAGTGGCTGTCATAATTGATGACAGCAACCTTAGGGGCTTTAAATAAGCATATGGCAGCTTTGGACCAATCCCTTTCAATCTTAGAAAAGGGTAGAATACTCCCCTCTTTTTTCTTCACTTGATTTTTAGGTTCTTGGGCATGAATCCTCAAGGTATGAGCCACATGAACATGCATTTTCTGTATTAACCAACGGTGCAAAGAAGGTATCCCAAAAAATACGGAAATACATGCCAAATCTTTTCTCATTTCACAACAAAAATCAGTCATCATGTAGTGGCACCATACACTAGATGTACTCAAACAATTACCTTGAGGTGGGAGAACTTTTCCTTTCCCAAGAGTGAATGCTTGGAACACCAAAAAGAGTATTCCGGGCTGCGTACTTACCGCACTTCTTATGGTTGCCTTCTTGCTTGTGACAACAAGCATGATGTGGATAGCAAGTGGAATAATGGTGCAACTACTATAATATCCATAATTCTTCCTGTAGCTCCAGAATGTCAATGATGTAGGCACTAAAAACAACTCATAATTGACCCACCAAACTTTAACAATTTGAAAATTCATCCCTGCTATGACATTCCTTATATGTATGGCGGAAAACCAAGTGTAGAGCCAACAAAAGATGTTGAAAACAGCAGTACTAATTGTTATAAAAGTGCTGTAGCAAATGTAATCAGTGGTCCACAAGAGTGGACAACAGTCGTTAGGTTCATCTTTTATCATAAAAATCTTAAGAGGCCATTTTGAAGGGGCTGGAAATCCTTCATAAATGTCAAGTAGACCCATCTCAACTTGGTAATTCAACTTCATAACAGTTGTACTAATTTTTTGGCCAACAAATATGAGAAACAACACACAAAAAGATGGTACAGCAGTGTTACCTTGTGAGACCATTAGCATTTGGAACCACCAAACATGTCCTTTGTCATTCCTCCTCAAGACCCAAACCACAATCTGATTTCTCTTGCTTGGGGAAACGAAATATCTCTTTGTAGATTCATTCTCCCCTATTTATTTTATGATCCCAACAACCTTCCTTATGACCCAAAATTGAAACTCACCATGGTATAAGAACAATAGAATATTTAACTTGATCTTCTCATGAGTACATGAAAGTAGCAATACAAATAATTTGAAGTTGTGGCTCACTTCTTCATACCATGAAGTAGCATGTGCATGATGATACCCATGCCACCCTCATGTTCCCTCTTCAAAACTGATTTTTTCTACTCATGTCCAGCTCAATGTAGTTAGTAGGCACCAATAATTTATCAAGCATCAACAAATTATTACCACTAGATGAATGCTCTATGGTTTCCTCTTTTGGCAACATGAAAGTAGACAAAAATGATGCATTAAAAGAAATGATGCAAGAATTGGTATACCCTTCTATAGTGGTGTCATTGTTCGTGCTTTCTTCCCTTAAATCTGATTTTTCTGTTTTGTCGATTCCTCCATAGGAATCCTCATGAAGAACTATCCTCTCTTTGTCTTCCATCACATGTTTTTTTGCCATCATTTTCCCTTCATCATGCACGCAACCATTAGAAGCCAAAAACTGTCATCAAGTACCAATAAGTTCATACCTTGTAGATATGATCCTTCTATCTTCATAGGAGACTTTGCTAACATATATGCCTTCACTTTGCTTGAACATTGATCCAAAACACTTTTGGCTAAAGTATGAGCAATACATGACTCCTCTTGACTCAAACCTTCCCCAAGTATGGATAGCAATTGTTGTGGGGGATCCTCATATTCATTCAACACTAGGGACATGATGGTTTGCATTGCAACCATTATATTTTGTGAATGATCATCATGTAGGACAACGAAGAATACTTCAAACATGTGGGGAAAAGATATATTCTAGATCTAACATCAATACACAAGATCTCACCTTAGCCATATTCTCCAAGATCTTAACCCTCTTACTGAAGTAAGGGTTTGTGATGTCCCAAAGCCTTTGAAAACTCCCTATCATGAGTTCAAAAATTTCTCCCATGGTGGTATCACTGTGCAGTTCCGGAACTGTTATCCTCATAATTTCACTAATACAAGTGATAACTACAAGCCTCACATCCGGATTTGAATGTCTCAAAAACCTAGGACTAGCCAAATGGATCATCAAAGAATTCATTGCAAAAACATTGCTTGATAATCGAATTGCTTTATCATGGACAAACAATTTGCGGCTTCCTTCAAAATGCTAAGCAACACACCACTTTGGAAGGTGTAAAGGATCAAGCCATTTCCCCAATCTGTAAAAATGCATTTTCATTTCTCCTTCACTTTTTAACCCCGTGATTCATACATTATGTATCCATATATGCAAACATAAACCTATCAAGAGTAAAGGAAAGTTGCTCCGATACCATTGTAATGTCCCCTTTTTGGGACAAGATGGAAAATGCTAGGATAGAAATCAATTCAAGGAGTAAATCATTTTGAATCAACCTCAAATAACCCAATGTCAGCTAATTACAACCCAAAATAGGATTGGAAGTAGCCAAGGTTGTGGGTTAGATGGGTGAATCAATTGGAAATTAAATCCTCTTTACTTTTGATTTTTATGACAATAGTAATTAAATAAATCAGGCTTGCAGACAGCTGAAAACTTCTAAAATCCGTAACTTCACCAATACTTCTCCTTTTCAAGTGAAATAAATTGCACCAAAAACTAGATTTTTATCTCTTTCAAATGAACCAACAATCAGATTTTTCATAACACTTAAACCCCACCAAAATAGCATCCAAACTTTCAGATCTAGGTGTTAGGGCTGAGAAAAATAAATAAAAATATTTCCAACACTTTCCTGGCCTCCAAACACACCAAAAAGGACCTCCCTTGCTCAGAAATAAAAGATAAACAAATCAGATTTGCAAATCTTGCTTTATGATCACCAAAAACATGCCAAATACACTCCTTATCAAGTCGCTATAGCTGGATTTATTCCAGTAGTGACCAGCATGGATAAATAAGCAAAAATGATGATTCTTTGTATTCAAACTTGTCACAAAAGTTGGAAATTAATTGCAAAACACAGCAGATCTGAAAACCAACAAGTATGCTCCCAAATCATGCAACAATAACCAGATTTGCACCATAAATAAATGTGCTAGGGCAAGGAAACTCTCCTAGTGCAATTCGCCACACCAATAATCATAAATCTGATCATAAAACACACTAAACCAACAAGAATAAGTGCAAGCATTCTTCAAATCTCCACAAGATGGGCGGTGTTGATCAAACACCTTTTCGTAGATCACATGGGCATAGATCCCTCTCTTCAAGCATGAAGAAATTTCAAATAGAATAATCAGCATGTCTTCAAGAGGTGGAGCCCATCTTCTTTTATATCTTCTCTTTTAAAAGATCCAAGTTTCCCTTCTTAGCTTTGGCACATTTCCTTAAGTGCTAGAGTCACTTTTTAAAAGAGTCTTCTTTTCCGGAAAATTCAACTCCAAATAAATAATTAATTTCCCCTTTTCTTCATTTGAAATAAAAATATGAGGAAAATTAATATTTATTTAAAAATCAAGGAGTTATGACATTTTCCATTATTTTACCCTTTGATCCATGGGGAAGGTGGATTAAAGGTCTTGATAATTTATTTGATTAATGTCTCGGAAGGAAGCAACAAAGGCCGAGAAACAAGAAAAGAAGATGAATAGGGTGAAGGTGTGGGGGAGGGGGCACGGAAGGAGCAACACCCCCAATAGCTTCACCTAACACTCAAGGTCGGATGGGAGTGACCCTTGATGCATAGATAACTAGTTACTTGAGGCTGTCATAATGCTTGGGAAGCCGGTGTATGCAGGGATGAAGGCGGTGCCTCTCTGTGAAAGCCTAGTGGATCATTTGTCGATGTGGAGGGGCCCTAAGATGTGCCTAGGGTAGGGAGCCTTGGGTGGAGGAATCGAGTCCCGAGACTTGACAAATCTAAACGGTGGTCCAAACTTGTGTCCAAGTGCCGCTTGGTACCCACGACCGAGGAGAGCACCGGGAAAAAGATGTGATCGAGTCTAGTATTCATCCGTCTGGGAGGGTGGAAGAGCTTGTCGCGAAGCTGAGGGCCTCCTGAAGGTAGAGAGCAAAACATATCTGATCATAGTATCGAAGAAAGGCTGTGAAGGAAGCGCACAGAACACGCAATTGAGTCTCCCATGAATCTCATAGTAAATAGGACACCGAAAAATGAAGTGTTCATCATTTTCAACCTCCTTAAGAGAGAAAACAGGCAAGTCCGCTCCGAGCGGTCTAAGTGATGATCAGTCTCCACACAAAGTCGATGTGAGACCACTCTAAACGGACCCGAGAGATACGAAGGCCCTATAACCAATGTCCGGAAATGTACATGGGTCAGTTAATGACCCCATCACAGATCTCAAGAAAGTGTGTCGTATAGAATGACATCTTCGGACCTGACCCCGGGGGTTGCTCCAGTGTCTTCGAATGAATTGTCTATATATCATCTCGATTTTTCTATGAAGGTCTTGTTGGTTCGGTAGGAGATGGGTAGGGGCATCTAGAGAATAGTTGAAGGGTGGGAGATGGTCCATCTGGATGCCAATGGACTCAAAAAGGCATGAAACGCAGGCATACCAACAGCGAGATCGACCATTGTGATCGAGGATGCACATAACCCGAGAGGAGCAGTAGGCAAGATAAATGTACCTATCCCTATCAATAGCAGAAGAACCAGAAAACCCTCGGATACGGTGCAACAACACAAGGCTGAAGATGGTCTCCAATCGAAAAGGGCGAGCCCCAAACTCAACAAGAATAATGTTGTGAGGAACAAATTCTTTACACCTGATAATACGTCTGAGCATGAGGATTTGAACACGCTCAATAGTAGCCCAATCTCGAGTCCAAAAGAGAGGGACCCCAAATTTCCGAACCATATAAGAACCATGGGCCTAACCAAGGTGAATCGGAGAGGGACAACTTGGAAAGAATGTCTTGAAAGTGGTGGCGGAAACACTGTCTCTCAAGAATTGCCAAAGAACCATACCCCTTATTAACCCGGGGTTGGAGAGCAGGACGGAGGCTAAAACGAGGTCCAGAGAAAAGAATCCCCAAGTATGTATAAGAGCAAGTGATCTCAATCTCCACACCCCTAAAGAAGAAGTGGAAGTCCGAAGTCTTCAGACAATTGAAAACCATAACTTTGGTTTTCCCAAGGTTCACTATCAATTCCGGTGAATCGGAGAGGGACAGCTTGGAAAGAATGTCCTAAAAGTGGTGGCGGAAACACTATCTCTCAAGAATCGCCAAAGAACCATACCCCTTATTAACCCGGGTTGGAGAGTAGGACGGAGGCTAAAACAAGGTCCAGAGAAAAGAATCCCCAGGTATGTATAAGAGCAAGTGATCTCAATCTCCACACCCCTAAAGAAGAAGTGGAAGTCCAAAGTCTTCAGACAATTGAAAACCATAACTTTGGTTTTCCCAAGGTTCACTATCAGTTGTTTGTGATCACAAAATAGGGCTAAGGCATCCAGCTACCTCTAGAGACCCTCTGCAAAAGAAGCAAGGAGAACTACATCATCTGCAAAGAGGATGTAGATCAAAACATGGTGCAGAAGACACCCATCACCTTCCTGGATGTGATCCCTGAGAAAATCCTCAAGCTCATCAATGTAGATCCCAAATAAGGTAGGAGAGAGGGGCAGCCTGTTTGACTCCAATGGTACTCCTGATGAAGTCGGACAAGCCAACAGAGGTGCAAAGACAGCCAAGGACCTCCTCATAAAGGCGCATAATGGTTGTAAGAAGAGTCTCGAAATGCCTATATCTCTAAGCCTGCGGAAAAGGGCTTCTCGTGGAACCGAATCAAAAGCTTTCCGAAAATCTACAAAACAACAGAAAACTCTGGAGGAACGGTGGCAAGCTTCCTCAATGTAGTAGAATAGACCTAAGTGGTGTATAGTAAGGATAGTTTATTTTTGAATTTTTGTTGGTTACACCATTCCTCACATTTGGATCTCGAACAATTGTCCAACTAAGATACCCAATGTGGTTAATGGCCTATATGATCATGTTTCAACAACTATGAGTGTGGTTGTCTAGAGTTAGCTTTGAAGCTCTTTTCTAGTCTTCACCTTGAGGTTTCTTGTTGCCCATATTAATAATTGTCAATTAAACTACTACAAATGAATAATGCCAACTTCTATTATATTATTGTCAGTTGTTCTATTATTTTATTGTGTAATGTCCTTTTTTCCCCTTTGAGAGCTACTATTGGTCTTCTTGCCATTCCTTCTCCATAGCAAGGAAGTGAAGAAGACGGAGGAGAATCTTGAGCTTCTCTTTGCATTATTCTTCTAATATTTTATAATTTCTTTTAGAGTTTTCCCTCTTAATGAGGTTGGTTGGGTTTAATGCCTTTAATAAGGCTTAATGAAAGATTATAAGTGGCGCCAAAAGGAGGATATAAAAGGGAATTAGAGGCACCATTTGGAGCCTAGTCTTCACGCATTTTACTATACTTGGGCAAAGAGAGCTAGTTGTTCCTTGGTCATCCACTTAATGACGAAAACCCTCTTGTGAGGCCTCATTGAAGGAAAAAAACCCTTCATGTGGCTTAGGTGAAGGACTAGAACCCTTCATCATCCTTTGGTATTGATGAGAAGAGCTGATTTGAAGATCTTTATGTAATTTCCAAACATTATTGTAATTATTTAGGGTGGTGCGACCTACCTTGGGTAGGGTTTGGGGACTTTGAAGGAGAATTTGATAAATCTGATTTTGTAATCTGATTTGCACTATTTTTAAAGGCCAGAATCTGAAGTTTGGTGATTTTGGGGGCTTTTGTGCCCTAGATATCTAACTTTTATTGTGGCTGCAATTTCTAGTGCATTTTTAATTTCCAATAGTAATTTGTGAAGTGTTTCTTTGTTATTTTGGCTTCTAAAAATCCAAAAACCGTATATAAAATATTGGTGAATTAATTGGTGATGTTTTATGGTGATTTTGGTAATTTTTGGTGCAAGTAGAAGTCACTGATTTTATTTTCCAGTCTGCTGCAATTTATTTTCAGATCTGCATATTTATTTGAAACCCTCAAAAGGGTTACTACATATTGCGAATGTGTTAAGTTTCTATTGTGTACACTTAGTATGCATATATCTCCTATAGTACATCATCTCAAAAACTCAATTTAGGTAAGTGGTTGCAAACAACACTTGAATTCCAATCATAAATATGTGAGCATCCAATATAAGTGAATTGAAAAAAAAATCATTTTTCTCCAAATTATTCCTCTTTACATTGTGTTTTGTAAGTGAAAATTTATTGTGGACATATTATGCTTGATCACATCTTCACTATCATATTTTAATTGTTTCACTTTTTTAGATATAGTAAAAAGGAAGGAGGAAAATAATAAGAAGAATATGTGTACTTAAAATATAAACCTTTCATGAAAATAATTAAAAATACAAATCTGGTCATTTGATGTCTATGAGAATCTAGAAACTCAAAGAAACCTACCTTCTGTATCACCACATCCTAGAGGTCGAATAGGTTTGAAATGCTTCAAACCTATTTGCTCACCAGATTCTTGGATCTGCAACCAAAGAATCAACATTAATATCTTATGTATGCAGCAAAGGTATATCTCGTATGAATGCAAAACAAAATATTTTAAAAAAGAAAAAGAAAATAGTCAATCATTATATTAATATAGGTTTTCAAGTACATACTCTAGCATGCCAAGCATTGAAGCTATTAGCCATATCTCTAGCTTTATAAACAAAAATAACAATATGACTATTCATTGAAAAGAATCAAGGTTTATGATTTTCCTGATTTCTTCTTGAGTCTTAGTAGACCACCATAAAGGAGGTGACCCATAGCAAAGGATATCATTATTGTCTAGAGCCCAATTTGCCAATCCGTCTGCAGCTTTGTTCCTCTGTCTGGGGATATAGGTAAACTGAATTTCTTGGACCTTCTCTGACAGCTTTCATATTTCACAAACCTCCTTAGCAATTCTCCACTGAGGAGGATATCCATTATTGGACTTGCTCAATAAGTTCATCATAATTCTGGAGTCTGATTGTATCTTGATCTTCCGCCAGCCTATTTTAATAGCTTCTTGTATTCCTCTACGGATGGCTTTGATTTCTGCCACATTGTTAGTAGAAATTCCCAAATTTTCAGCAAAGAGGAAATGGACTTCTCCTTCTCTGTTGCGGCCAATCCCTCCCATAGTTGTTCTTCCAGGATTGCCCCTGGAAGCACCATCTGTATTTATCATCCCATCATACATCATCCCATCATCCATTTGAGTTTCAGTCCTTACTATCTTTGTCATGTGAAAGCGAGGCATGGTGGCTTCCTTAGGATCCAAAGAAAGTTGTTTGTAGATATGCTCCCATTCTTGAGAGGGTTGATCTGGAAGTGAAACCTTATGTTTGAGGCTCTCTGACAAGTTACTTTTTATTTTTTCCCAAACATATATAACAGCTCTGCTAGTTTGTCGAAATATTCTATAATTTCGCTCTTTCCACGTATTCCAAAGAAGTGAGATACCACTCCAAATAGCTGGAAACAAATTTTGTCCAAGTATCATTAATCTGTGTAAGGGATCCCAAACTATTCCATTAAAGTTTGAACAAATCAGCCAATTGTTTCCACAATATTGAAACCCATGGGCAATGAAAGAAAAGATGATCCAATGTTTCCTCATCTTGCATACATAGTTCACACCTAAATGGGCCTCTGAAACCTCTTTTTGAGCCTATCTCCAGTTAACGCCTTTTATGAATGATAAGCCAGAGAAAGAAGCTTACCTTAGGCCATATCTCTGGCTGCCATATACGCTGAAACAAGGCTTTTTGAGGATGATTCCAATTTTGAATAAGGGTTGAATATCCCGAAGCTACTTCATATTCCCCTGTTGGGCTACCTCCCCATCCTAACTCATCCAATTCAAACGAAAACAAAAGAGGTCGTCCTTCCATAATGTTGTTCAACAGATTTTGATGTTCATGCTCAATCCTGGCAGGCCAATCCATAAGAGGTTTCCATCGTGTCTCAGTACCCCATGGCTGAATGTTTATCTGAATGTAGTGGCTTATCTTAATCCATCCCTAGCTTGCAGTTGCTCCTTAATAGGATGAAGTTGAGGGAAGATTGTTACAATTGGGGCTGACCTTCCCATGAGTCCGTCCAAAAATTAGCCAATTGACCATTGTGAACTATCCAAAAAAGATGGTTTTTAATCAGATTTTCTCCGCTTTTAATATACATTAATGCTGGAAATCAATTATTAGGAAGAGTTGTCTTGATTATCTCCTTTGGTCTACTACTCTCTGCATATTTACCTCGAAAATTAGCTTGGCTGCCAAAGCTATATTTTGTTGAGTGGATAACCTAAAACCCAACCCTTGTTGTTTTGGTTTGCAGAGAGATGTCCATTTCACAAGTGACCACTTTTTTTTCCCGAACCCCACACCATAGAAATTTTTGACATATGGAATCCATTCTTTTTAAAATAGTACCTGGAATATTCAATACAGACACCACATAAATCAGCATCGCTTGGAGTATCGCCTTAATAAGATTCATCCTTCCTCCAATCGACAACCATTTGTTTGTCCATTTTTGAATTTTTGTACAAATCACAATTAACCATTTCAGTCTTTAAACTTTTGGGGAGCTAGAGGAATACCCACATATTTCACTTTGGTAGTATTCCTTTTGGAATTGTACAACTTGCAGATGACATTGTTCTCCTTGTTTCTTCGGTGAGGGTCTCTGAGGCAACTTGATGCCTTAGCCCTTTTATGTGATCATCGACAGTGACTGTGAATCTTGGGAAAACCAAAGTTATGGTTTTCAACTGTCTGAAGACTTCAGACCTCCACTTCTTCTTTAAGGGTGTGGAGATTGAGATCACTTGCTCTTATACCTACCTAGGGATTCTTTTCTCAAGGCCTCGTTTTAGCCTTCGTCCTACTCTCCAACCCCGAGTTAATAAGGGCTATGGTTCTTTGGCGATTCTTGAGAGACAGTGTTTCTGCCACCACTTTCAGAACATTCCTTCCAAGATGTCCCTCTCCGATTCCCTGGTTAGGCCCGCGGTTCTGTATGGTTCGGAAGTTTGGGGTCCCTCTCTTTTGGCCTTAGATTGGGCCACTATCGAGCATGTTTAGATCCTCATGCTCAGACATATTATCAGTGCAAAGAATTTGTTCCTCACAACATTATCCTTGCTAAGTTTGGGGCTCGCCCCTTTCGTTTGGAGACCATCTTCAGCCTTGTGTTGTTGTTGCATCGTATTCAAGGGTATTCTAGTTCTTCATGTGAGGACAGTACACTTATCTTGCCTCTTTGCTCCTCTGAAGCTATTGCATCCTTGGATCACAGTATACGATCTCGCTGTTGGTATGCCTGCATTTCAAGCCTCTTCGAGTCCATTGGCATCCGATGGACCGTCTCCCACCCTTCAACTATTCTCTGATGCCCCTGCCCATCTGCTACCCAACCAACAGGATCTTCACAGGATAATCAAAGAGGATATCTACAGACATTTCATCCAGCACACATGAACCAACCCCCCAGGGAGGTTGCGTCTGAAGATGTCACTCTATGCGGCACACTTTCTCGAGATCCATGATGGGATCATTTTCAGACCCATGTACATTTCCGGCATTGGTTGCAGGCCCTTCGTATCTCTCTGGGTCAGTTTTGAGTGGGCTCACATCGACTCCGTATTGAGACTGATCATCACTTAGACCACTCAGAGAAGACTTGCCTAATTTTCTCTCTCCAGGAGGTTGAAACCGAAGAACACTTCATTTTCAGATGTCCTATTTACTATGAGATTTGTGGGCGATTCCATTGCCTGTTTTGCGAGCTTCCTTCCTTCACGACTTTCTTCAGATACTATGATCAGAGATGTCTTGCTCTCTACCTTTAGAAGGTTTTCAGGCTTCGGGACACGCTCCTCCATCCTCCCCCCCGACACGGATGGCTACTAGACTGATCACTTCCTTCTTCCCGTTGCTCTCCCGGTGAGGGGCGCTAAGCGGCATTTGGTCACGTGTCTGGACCCCCAGTCCAGGTCCGTCAGGTCTCGTGACTCCGTTCCTTCCACCCGAGGCTCCCTATCTTAGGCATGTCCCAGGGCACCTCTGCATAGACAACGATCCACAGGGCCTACTTTGAGGCACCGCCTTCCTCTTAGACGTCGGCTCCCCAGGCAAGCCATAGTCTCTGCTTCTTGTTGTCGCCGCACTACAAGTTACTCCCATCCGGCCTTGAGTGTTAGGTGATGTTGTTGGGGATGTTGCTCCTTCTGCTCCCTCCCCACACTGTCATCTCTCTCTTCTTCATTTCTGGTCTCTCGGCCTCTGTTGTTTCCTTCTCCTCCTCTCCTTCTCTCATTGTATTTCGGGTGACCCATTTGGGTCCTCTTGCTGGGTTTGTTTGCTTTGTACTCTGCAGTCCCATTGACCTACTTTTGTGGTCATGTGTTGGACATTAATAACATTATCTTATCTATCTTATCTTATCTTCTTATCATTGAGAGCAATGGAAGAAGTAAATATTGATTTTGCATTATTTATGCTCGACTGTGGCAATGAAAACGTTTGAAGAGTCTTTTGTATTTTCTAGGCGAGAATCAAAATCCCAAACCACCATCTTTTTTTGGCCTGCAAAGAGTTTTCCATTTAACTAATGACCATTTTTTCTTATCCTGAACTCCACTTCATAAGAATTTTTGGCAAATCGAGTCCACTTGTTTCAAAGTGTTTCCAGGAATATACAACACAGAGGTAACATAGATGGGCATAGCTTGAAGAATCAATTTTAACCAGTGTCATCTTTCCCCTAAAAGAAAGCCACCTATTATTCCATTTATGTAGTTTTAATTCATACTTTTGTGTTAACCACTGCGAGTCTTTTAAATTCTAAGATGCTAAAGGAACACCCAACTAATGTAGAGGAAGCAATCCCTTCCCGAAATGAAAGATATTTAGAATTTTCTCCTTTTGTTGTCCTGGAACAATGAAAAAAAGACAATGTTGAATTTTCCTTGATTGATCAACTGACTAGTGGCTTGTGAAAAGGTATGAAGAACTTTATGAGGTTGTCTTGCTTCCATAGAGGTAGTTTTTCCAAGCAATGTAGAATCATCAACAAACTCGAGATGGGACATAGGAGGACTGTTTTTAGCTAACTGAATGCCATGATATTTCCTTGACAAGATTTCTTTGCAAGTCTCCCCATACATTCCGCCAAAATAATGAATAAGAAAGGCGATAGGGGATCTCCTCATCAAATACCTCTAGAAGCTCCAAAAATTCTGAAGGAAATCCATTGAGTAAAACAACGAAGGAGACAAAAGAGACACAGGCATTTAGCCATTGAATCCATTCTATAGAAAATCTGAATTGGGCCAGGACTCTGCATAGAAAACCCCAATCGACCCTGTCATAGGCTTTAGATAAATCCAGTCTAATAAACATTGCTGGATTTTTCTGAATGTCCATAGAGTGCAAAATTTCCTGTGCTAAAACAATTTCATCATGAATATGACGACCTGGTACAAAACCACCTTGTTCGGGGAGATAATCTTGTGCAAAAGGGGTTTTAGTCTTTCTGTTATAGCTTTAGTAATTATTTTGTACAAGACATTACATAAAGCTATAGGATGGTAACCTAAAATATCTTCCACCTCATTATTTTTTGGAATAAGAGCAATGAAAGTTTTATTTATTTGCTTAAGCATAGTTTTGGCTATTCTTACCTCCTCAACCACCTGTAGAAGGTCCCTTTTGATGATATCCCAAAATGTCTGGAAGAACTCAATCGGGAAGCCATCCGGTCCAGGAGTTTTTCCTTTTTTCATTTTGAAAACAATACTTTGGAGTTCTCCTTCCGTAATGGGTTGCATCAACCTTTCATTATCTTGTTGAGAAATACAAGTAGGAAGTATGTTCAGAAGTTGTTGTTGTGAGTCCAGGTCCAGAGGTTGAGAGGTGAACAACTGCTGAAAATATTGTTGAGCCACCTACTTCATCCCCTGAATCGAATACACTTTAGTTCCATCTCCTTTAGAAAGGGAGTGGATATAATTATGGGCTCTCCTAGCTTGCACTTTATGGAAGAAAGCTGAGTTTTTGTCTCCTTCCTTTAACCATTGTATCTTGGATTTTTGCTTCCACATAATTTCCTCCCTAGTATCCCATTCTTGTAGTTTTGCTTTCAAAAGACATTCTTTTTTGAAGAGATCTATAGAATAACCTGAATGCCGGTGAATATCATTTATATCTTTCAGCTGTTCCAAAATCTTTGTTTTTCTTTCTTTAATATCTCCAAAGTCATTCCAGTTCCATTCTTTTAGTTTAGATTTTAAGTATGATAATCTTTTAACAAACATGAACATTTGAGTTCCGTACTGGGCTTTCCTTCCAACCACCATTGTTGAACCAGTTTATCAATATCCTTATGACGCAGCCACATAAGCTGAAATCTAAAAGGAGCTTAGCATGGTAAAGTTCTACTATTTCCAAACATACCGGCCAATGGTCCGAGCCACTATTATTAAGAATTGTTTTCTTAGGAGTATTATCCTTAGCCCTGCAGTCTTCTGATAGCAGAAATCGATCCAATCTTTCTAAGATAAAATCCTAACCCTACCTTCTATTAGACCATGTCATTATTCCATTAGCAGTAGGCACATCCACCAACTGACAAGTGTGCATAAAATGAGTCATGAGCCCCGAATTAGCATTAATAGGGAATTACCTCCTTGTTTCTCTTGGATATTTAATATAGTATTAAAATCCCCACCTAATATGATTGGTAAGTGAGGAAAGGAATGAATAATAGTAGTCATAGCTTGCCATTGTTGTCTTTTTTCTTCCATCATTGAAGGAGCATAAACATTTAAAAATAAAAACTCTTGGTCATCTGTTTTGGAGTAGACATGTAAACATAAAACACCTTTACTCGCACATGAATTTAATATAGTAATCACTCTAGGATCCCAACAAGAGACCAAACCTCCTGAAGCTCCCTGAGAGCTTATAGATAGGTGTTTAGCTCTAGGCCAAAGATTGTCAGCTAGCACATTCATAAGATCAATGGAGGCTTTGGTTTCTTGGATGCAAACCATCGTAGGATGCTCATTATTTAACATTCTTCTAAGTTCTTGAAGTTTTGAGGGGGAACCCTTCAAGCCCCTTATATTCCAAGTGATGAGCTTCATTGGGAAGGGTTGTGGAAAAATTGGGATAAGTCCCATTCTATTCCCATATTACTCATATTTTGACCCTCCTTCTGAAGTTTAGCTTGATTTGACTTTCTACTAGCCTTTATATTAGTATCCATTTTTATTTTTTATTTTTCTCTTGATCCATGCCTAAAGAAGACTCCATTTGATTTGAACTGTTAGAGCCTCTAACCACAAGGGCCTTATCCATTCCTTCTAACTCTTTTGTTGGTTGGTGTTGTTCTTGAAATTGCTCATGGTATTTATTTTTCCACTGATAACTTTTAACCAATTTTTCACTTGCAGACTTATTGGGTTGGGCTTGGAATATCACCATCTGAGTCTGATTTCCGGCATCCTGTTGAACTAGAATTTGTTGTTGCTTCTCCATTTGTGTTTCTGGTACCTGTGATTCTATAAGTGCATCCAATTCCTCTTCCTCTTGTTCCTGTAGGGAAGCAAATCTGTTGTTGCTCGCTTTGGCATTTTCCTTATCATTCTTTCTATCCATTTGTTTCTTCTTCGGTATAATAAAGTCTTTGGTTTTTTCGTCCTCCTGCTGGAGCTTTATACTTACAATCTCTGATTAGATGACCATACTCATGGCATAATAAACATCTAAAGGGAATGTTTTCATAGTCTACTACTTGGTCCCATTTGTCTTCTTCGATGACTAGAGAAATTTTTTTAGGCAGCGGTTCACTTAGGTCCATCATAACACAAATTCTTGCATATACCATTTGTTCCAGCTGAAGAAAAGCATCCACAATCATCATAAATGTGCCCAACGTATTTCCAATTTCCATAAACACATCACCTGCTTCCCCAGGAACAAGGCGGGAAGCCTAACGAATCGATACTTATCGGGCTACTAAGGTAAGTTCTTCATCCGGCTTAAACATGGGGTGCCATGGTTTCATAAATACTCACCTTTTGTGTTCCATATGTTTTTAACCTAATCCTTGAAGGCTCCCGCAGAAGGTTGGAAGCCAAGAAATCGAATCGTTGGCTAGATTTTCTGCATAACATAAAACCTAGGCGATCATGAGATAAATCTCCCTCATTTAACCGATGAGGCTCCCGTGTCGATTTGTCAATATAAATGTGTTTTTATCTATCGTGGGTTTTACTTTAACCACTTAGTTCATGAACCATAACTAAGAAGTTCTGCAGCAAGTAAGCAGCTGTTTAAGAAAGGAAAAATGATAGAAGAAGAAAGTCAAGGTATTACAGAGAAGAAGTGAGGAAGATGTGCATCCCAATTAGTAGATAGCAGAGCTAATTGCATGCACATAGAAGAAACTTAATAGATTTGAACACAGAATCATAAAGCAAAGGCAGTTCTAGATCCACATCTAAAATAACACAAAGTTTACTTTAAAGATCTAAGATTTAAAAGCAAGAAACACAGTACGCCGTGACACAAAGTTCTCCGGAAACCTGCTTCTTTGTATTCCTCTGCAACAAGTGGCTCTCAGGGGTTCAGCACAAAGTCTAGAACACAAGATTGCTTCTTACAAATTTTGATCGATGATTAACCCGTAGGTTCTTCTCCTACTTATAGAATGTAGGAGGGAAAGTACAAATAGAAGACTCAAACTGAACTAAAGCATGAACAACAAGTAAAGATGACATTTGGCAATCATCCTCAACTAACTTCTTCTTAAGTGACACATGTATCACTTAACTAATAGAAAGGTTCCACATGACTTCAAGTAATGGTTGCAAAACCAATAACTTAGAAGTTTACAATTTCATCCGGGAACATAGAAAGTAGAAGAAGAAAGAATAGAAGAAGTTATGCCAGCTGTAACATCTACATCTTCTTCTTGTTCTGATATCTGATATACTTGTCAAACATATAATTCAAAGATCTTTCCATCTGCTTTTAGCCACTCGTCCTTTTCTCGTCCCGAATCGTGAACCCTTCATTCAACACTTTGCTGCATCCTTCCACTTCTTCCAAACTTGGCCCAAATCTCGCAATGTCTGCCTGCAATGTCACCAGCCTACTGATAGAGTTCATCGTGAAAGGCTTGGTAGCTTTATCAATTCTCTTTTGTACCATCAGAAGAGAACTTTCCAGGGAATCATGCACCTCGTTATAAACAATCCGCACGTATGAAGTAACACCTCCATCCACTCTTTCCTCAGTGAAAGAAATGGTACTGTCCGGAAAATCTGATGTTCTACTCTCAAGCGCCTGCATCCTTTTCAGCAAAACTCTGCAGATCTCCAAACGGAAAGATACTGCAAACTCTAGCTACTTCCCCTTCTCGACTAATCCATCCGGCACAATTTGTTCTGCAACCAATACATCTCCCAAGAACTTGTTGATCTCGGCCAAAATACTCAGGTTACTCTCTGCAACTGTATTCATTCCTTCTATGCTTTCTATCAGTTGCTTTAGTTGATTTGCTGCATCGTTCATAACCTTTAGCGGGCCGGCACTTCCCCAAGTTGCATGTAAGCTTTAATAATCGATCCTTCCATTCGTCAATAGCCTTTACTTGATTGCTTGCATCTTCCATTTCCTGCATAAGATGATCACTCACCTACTCTGAAATGGGCTGAATGGAAGGTTTAGCAACCTTGGCTATGATCTCACATAATTGAGATATTTGCTTCTCGCAGCTCTTCTTTCTCCGCCTTTTCACCGCTAAGCCTAAGAACAAAGCATCCATCAATGTCTCGTGTCCCGCTTCAATCCTTCAGTGGTAGCTTGACCGAGTGGTATTTTGGTCACCGTCACATCTTCTGCCGTGAGCTCCTCTTCTATCTTTCCTTCCGCCTGGAATTGATATCTCAAAGAAACTTCTCTCCCGAATCTTTGATGATCAACCTAGAAGTTGCTTTGGCAACTTTAGGCCTTCTGCCTCTTCTCGCCGATCCTCAAGTAGCCGCAAGTCATGCTCCTCTAAGTTCATCTCTACTCTTGCTTCCGGAACCAACTGCAAAGCTAACCATTCCGAGAAGTTACTTCTCGAGGAGTGAGAAGTCGCCGAGTGCACTACCATCTCCCGCTCTGCATCCTCTCCATCAGAAAGTGCCACAGTATCATGGCTGCCATCTTCTGAAACATCCAAGGACAAAGCTCTTTCGAACTCCGTCATCTGCAGCTTTAACATCTCCTCTGGAACGGGTGCTGAACGAAGTGGCTGCGGAGAGAAGACGAACGTCGTTGGTTTCAATGAAGGCATGGAAACATCCTGCTGCTGTGGTGCAATAGTTGGTGATCCTCTGTCTCTTGGAGAAGTCGAGTCAAAGCTATGGTCGTAGAAGTGGTCTTCTTTCTCTTGAGATCTTCTGTACTTTCAACTTCTGGACCTTCTCCGCTTTCTCCTTCATGCTTTCGCTTGAGAGAATCTCTCTTGCGCCTGAAGTTGCCCGTGATTTGATTCATCAATACTTCATCAAGGCAATATCCCTTCGTTAGCAGCCAGCTCGAAGTACTCACCAACACAGCTCCTGGATCTTTCTTCTATTGTGTCATGCAGCCACGCTATCATTGCTATCCTGCAGTATAGCTTTATCTCCTCCCATTTGATGGTAAGTGTCAAGTACCACGTTCCCATCATCTTTAAGATCCGCAGGTATCCGCGCTAGTCCAAAGTCAAATACTTGCTTTGCCGATAGCCTGCTGAAATCTTTCTTTCTAACCTCGTACTCACTTCTGCACTTCATCCAGAAATCTTCTAACGAAGGCACATGTGCGTACTCCTGGGAGATTGTCTTCCTGGCTATTCCAAATGGATCGAAATTAAGCCGCGCAGGGAAGAACTCTTGCTCATACTCGGACAACATTTGTGCTTCCATCCCTCGAGCTCTGTGAATGCTGATGCAACTGTAATATCCCACAGTGAGTGGGAAGAAGCCCGTAGACTTGTGCCGCTTCGATCAAGGTCGTGTAACTCCACAAGTTGCTCGCTCACTCCATGGAGATCAATCATCACTCGGGTACCTTGGCATCTTTATTGGTTCACCAAAAGCTCGTAACCCCGATGTATGTGAAATCGTAAACCGGATGAATACACCGCCAATCTTGACATCGCTTCCCATGCTTCCTTGCTACCCCGTGAGTCTTCAAGTCTTTGTCTAACTGCGCAGATGAAATCGTAGAAGAAGTCATCGTTGATCACTTTGAAATCCTTCGCACGCAGCAGTGCAAAAGAATCTGTGGGTAGCACTCAAAAATGGGATCCTTGGAAAGAATACCACATCTATCTAGCTTGGAAAAGACACCTGTGAAGTCAGCAGATACACCAAGTATGAAGTCATCTTGAAGTCAAGGTACGCTTCACGCCCGCAGCTTCAACGCTCACCGATGTTGCACGCTTAATAATTTCGACCAATTGATTATAGAATCAACCTTGTTGATTTCAATGGTCCTGATGAAAGCATACATCCATGTCCTAAAGTGTAGGCATTCGCTTCACCATTCAACCCGCACGCACTGACGATATCATCCGCCTCCCGCACCAAATTGATCATGGAAGAGTTCTCGAACTTGGAAGGGGATCTAGGCTTCTTCATGAACCGGCTATTCATGATGCTCACACGCTTAGCTCTATGTTTTTCCCACTCTACCGCAAGATCCCGAATGCTAATAGAAGTCACCACCTTTAGACCGGAATCTTCGACAATAATTGAAGAATTCGCATCCAAACGAATTATTGTCTTTCCCGCAACATCACGCATCGATCTCGGATGAAGGATGATAAGATCTAGCACACTCCATCACAAATTCGCAATTGGGCTATACACGGAAAGCCGCAGCTCGAATAATTCCACTACTTTTGACCGCACGCATGAGTGAAGTCTTTCCACTGGATCTATCAATCAAATCGTAAAGAGGTTCGGGCCTAGATCTCGTGTCTCCTATGTCCGATAGTTCGAAGCAATGCATGAATCTATCGTGCTCTCCTTTTCATCTCCTTTCGCCATGGCTTTATCAATCTTTGTCCGAATAATTCTTTTTTTCTAACTTGGCCGGATTTCTTCAATACTGTGCAGATCTGACAATTCTTCGATTCGAGGATATTTGCAATGTATCGGACATTGATAAAAACTCCTTTTCTTTTATAAAGCACTGTAATGAGTCCCCGCAATTTATTCGAGACAAAAATGGCCACCGGAGCATGAATAGTGAATTTAAATTATAAAAATCTGCACTTTTCAAGCCTGCTGCCCCAAAAATTGGTGTTTAATTTGCACATAAAGAGAGCATGAATCCTTTCAATCAACACCTGAGCTCCTGTAACACCTGTGAAAACAACTATGCAGACGAAGATCAACCTTCTTCAAAGCATGCGCCAAATCTGGAAGCTTTTAGCCTTTGTTAGCACTTTGTCTGAGCAAAATCCTTCCTCTAATGGGGGCGCACTTTTCCTTCTTGCTGCAATTCTTAACCTGTGAATTAAATAATTCATCCATATGGCTGCCCATGCTTATATAACCTTCATAATTCTATAATTAATAATTGCCCTAACAATTAAAGGCAATTAATTAATTAAAAATCATGCTTTTCTCTTTTAAAAATAGCATGTTTAAGGACAGCCATCCAATAAATTAAATTAATCCAATTTAATCCTTCACACAGCACTTCACTCAAGCCCCACAGTGTGCTTTGACCATAGCCACTGAAAATAGAAATTAATTTAATGTTTTAATGCTTCAAAATCATTAAATAATGCCCAAATGGGGCGCACTTTTTGAGAGGAAGGGGGCAGCCACTAAATAAATTTAATTTAATTAATTTAATTCCTTTCTTTTATTCCTTCTTTGACTTTTTGACCTCCTCAAACTTGGGCGCACTTTTTTAAGAAGAAAGATTATTAAAAATAATCAATTTAATCTTTTTAATCAATCACCAAAGGGGGCGCACTTTTTTGCACATGTAATTCTATTTTTAAGAATTTTTTCCATAATGGGATTCTTTACCCTGCCAGGCAGGCACCAAAATCCCGTGATCCACTTAAGTGATTTGACTTTGACAATGGGATTCTTTACCCTGCAAGGCAGGCACTAAAATCCCATGATTTCACTTAAGTCACTTTCCTTTTATTATATCATGGGAATTTTTACCCTGCAAGGCAGGCAATAAATTCCCACCTGCCTGCAGCCTCTATTTTTCCCACTGCAGCTTAAGTGACTTTTATAACACGGAAAAGTACTCGCCAGCAGGGTATACAATTCTCACCCCCGCTCGCGGCTTATATTTTCCCATCGCAGCTTAAATCCTTTGTTTTCCAAAATGCGCCCATCCCCACAGGGGGCTTTTCTCAGGCACGACTTCGCTTTTTCCCAAAGTGATCCGCACCTCCGATGACGACTTCCTCCAGCAAAATGTGCGTGTATGTTTTCCACCGCTCCAGCCAAAAATCGGGCTTACCCGCCAAGGAGTTGTCTCAGAGAATTTTACTGTAAAAAACAGAACGGGACACCACAAAAACACGAAAAATTGCCAAAAGTTACAAATAAAGCCCAAAACTTAAAATAAGTTAAAATCCTTCTGGTACATAGGAATAATAACATATCCGCTCATAACAGAGTTGAAACGGAGCGCAAATAGCCTCATACGGGGCTCAAAATAATTAAATACAAATTTCCCGCAGACAAATCCCGACGACAGAATAAAACAATTTTGGGCATCTGGGTATTTGGCGAAAAGGGCTAATATGGCTCTTTGGGATTATCTTGACGCAATACAAGAACTTTCAGGCAATAAAAACAACAAATGACCCATTATTTTAAAAGTACGAAATTTTTTCGGATTGGGTAGTCGCAGATTTCGGGGTGAAATCTGAGTGACACCACAAACAATCAAGCCCCAATTTTCCAATTCAATGATATTGCTTTGAACATCTGTTTTCTGAAGTTGAATGACTAGTGTTCCATCTATCAAGCTAAGATACATCCATTTTCATTTTTCCGAGGATCTAGTTTAGGCATCCTTAAAGGAATTTTCCTAAAAATTTTACCATTAGAATTATTCCTTGTGGGGCCACAGAGAATCTCCGTAAATGTTGTTTGAAATCCGTCATCGTTGTTCGGAGAATCTTTTCTAGCGATCTCCTTGTTGAGTTTAGCCATTACAACCCAAAACGCCAAAAGACTAAATCCACGAATGGTTTGCACAAGCAATGCTACACACACGGGAAGAGTGAAGATACTACGCAGAAAGGGACATCGCCAAGAGTGAGACGTACCCAAGAAGCCACGACGGGGTTAGCAGGATAGGTAGTCAAGAAAGAAAAGGATCAAATCCAAGTCAGTAAGAAGAAGACGAACCCTGACAAAGGGCAAAAAGGTCAAAGCAACAAGAGCGGTCGATGCCCAATCCCGACCACTAAGGGCCGAGATGTGGGAAGGAGAACAGAGAGCCTCCTCAAAGGCCAATCGATTACAAAGACACTCAAACAAGAAATCGAAAACCCCATCGATATTCCTTTGTTGACAGAAATGAGGAGAAAGTATGGCTGACCGCAAACTCCATAATATCAAGGGAAAATTATTGGAATAATTTTAGTTGGCATCAATATGATAAGTACAATCTTCAGATCTAAAATCTCTGAAACGGGCCACGAAACCCTCCCAAATGCTTTCCGAATCTCCTGTGTAGGGAGCTCCACTTGGGGAAGAAACCCAACAGCCCCAAATCTGAAAATAACTGAAACCCTTGATGAAGAATGGTTGTCCTCTTCCTCCGAATCAGAAATTCTAATTACTCTCCAAATATGATCCAAAATCTGAATAGCATGCTACAGATATGAGTGAAAAACCCTCACTGAAGAATGCTCTACTAGCTAGAGATAGATCTCTCACCACCGAAGCTAGGAATCATGTAGAATCTGACCTCCACAAGCAAAAAAATTAAAAATAGCAAGAACTCAAAATGGTTGCATGCATGAATGAATCTCCAAAAGACCCCAAAGGTATATTTATAACCTTTTTCCTCAAAAAACCCTAATCGCACCCCTTTGGGAATTTTCTCATAAACATAAATATAACTTAAGTGACTTTATTGTGCACATACTATAAAGTACACTTAAGTTGTCCCAACGAAGAAATAGAACATAAAGTACCACCTAGTCACCCATCACTTAAGTCAATGACAAAATATAACATAAAGTGAAGGTGGTAATAAAATAACCCATACCCAATAACCTCCACATCTCCAGCCCCTTGGGTATGACCAAAGCTAAGACGGAAATAAGCCTCTAGGCCTCTAGCGTAGGAATGGGGACATTACATTGTCCTCTAAATATTGGCATCTCTGAATTGCATTTCTCCCCTCTTTGTTTGGTTTCCTTTGCAATTCCCCATTGAGATCTAAGTCGTGGGCTTCTAAGAAAGATTTTTTTAAGGTGTTAATATGTATCTTTTTGCAGCCTCCTCCATCTCCTGTCTTTTTCTTGCCAGTTTTAATGCTTCATGCTTCATTGACGATCTCTGTTGTATGCATATTCTACAGATCTGTAAATAACCAACCTCTACCGGTTTTCCCTCTTTACCTGTCCATTTTTAATTCTCACTTTTTGTTAGCAGGTTAAATTTGTCCCATTCAATGCACTTGTCTATCAAGAACTTGTGCTCTAGATAGGCTCTACATTATTCCAGTTTTTCACTTTTCTTGTTCCCGAATCCTCCATTGTTATTTTACAAAAATAGAAATTTAATTTCATATTGTTTACATTTTTATTGGTACTTTCACTTTATTAAATCCTATTGAGAGGTGGGTTATTGAGTCCATGCTGATATGGAGATTAATTATGTGGTCATTTTCATACATGGTTAAAACTTCTTTTATAAAGGTTTTCTTTTTAAATGAATGACTAAACTTTAAGTTTTTTTATGTAATTCATTTGTGGGATAGTGACAGGCAGGGAACCCAAGGTCAATACTTACCCCCTGCCCCACTTTGTTTACCCAGAGAGGAAGAAAAACCCACAATATATTCTCATTAATCCACATTATTACCACCTATTTCTCGTTAGCCTCCTTATGTTCATACCATTCCACTCCAATGCAAGGAGCTTCTTGCATGAATTGAACCAAGGACCTCCTCTTTCATGGAGGCAGCAATTTAATTCTGCATCCCATCTCAATCCCATTGTAACCAATTTGTTTTACTAAAGCCAATGTCTGACGAATAATTTCTTGTTTCAATACTAACTTTCTTTAGGCCATGATACCCAAACTATTGTAAATTGCTAGTAGTCAAGGATGAAAAAGAATTACACTGTAAAATATTACAGCGCTGATCCATTGTTAAGAATGTTTTCAAATACCATTACTCCTAACAGGATTCAAAATAGATGCATGAAAATATTTGCCTAAAAGAGTACATTCAAGTTTGTTCGAATAAAATGTCTTCAAAGATAGAAAGGGTCATCCATTCAAGAATGCATACCTTTGAAATTGCTTCCCAAGAAGAATTATACTTCTTATGAGGTTTAGGTAAAACAAGTTTGGAATGCATTATCCATAAGTCCTCGGGTCTCTACACATTAACAAAAAATAAACGAATTGAAATCTAAAAATCAATATACAATGAAAGGAAAACTGAATTGTAAGCAATATCGGATACAAAATTTAATAATGTAATGAATGCTTTAGAGAAAAACAAGCTATATTTTAGTCTCACTGAATTTCAACAAAAATCAATAGCATTATGCAATCCTATTAATTACCAATAAAAATCTTATTGTCCACATGTACAATCTAAGTAATTGTCAACGAAAAACAATTGTCAATGTGCAAGTGACTTTGATGGTGTTTAATTTAATTAATGAGGAATAGTATATAAATAAAAGAGGTTGCATGATTTAAAAGAACACTCATCACTTAGACACTATTAGAAGAATCCTTTCAGGGTTTCCATTTGGCTGCTAACAAAGATAAGTACTTGTCAAACAAGTCTACCCAAAATTGTTGCAATAAACATAAAAACCCCACCATTCACTTCTTCATTCATATATGATTGGTTGTCAGAAAAATTTATATATATTATTATTGGCTACAAATCATGCCCTTTTTTATATCTGCACCCAAAAATAAAATACAGACAGAAGAATATTTTCCAGTAATAAATTCAAGAATGGAGCTTACAAGGATTAGCACAGATTGTGACCAACACTAAATTCATTTCCTAATATTGTCATTCTAAAAGATGACGTAAAATGCGTGACTCTCATTATGGACAAATTGGATTGTAATATCCCTTTCTAGGGCTGAAACTGAAAAACAAGGAAATAACACAAACCCCAAACTAATTAAATCTGATTTTAGACCAGCAAATTGAAAAATTAGATCAACAATGTACAGCAGTCTGATTTTTGGAACAGCAGCTTGTAAACAACAAGATTTCACCCAAATATCACCCTAAAACTCATCCACAATATTTATAAACCTTTTAGAAACACTTTAGGACAATTTTCACCATGAAATCCAATCTCAAACACAGCTGGCAATTTATTTATCAACAGCAGAAGTACAGCCAAGATAAATGATCAAAAATGAGGTCTCCAAACCCCAACAATGGCCAAATATGAAAGATATCAGCCTTATAAATTATGAAAAATCTGAATATCAAATAATAAGTGTTTTGGTGCCCTAGAAGGCACCCAAATTGACTCCAACCCTAGTCGCTCCCTAGGAGAGGGACTCCAAACCATGCAAAAGCTCTTGACAGGTCTTCTCCTTGATGCCCTAGATACAAACCAGCTAGAAGATCTTCAGTATTTGCCTTCACACCACTAGTTTTGGAGAGTATTTCCTTGGATGCCGCACTATGGATTTTCGCCCTTAGTGGAGTTGGAAATAGAGCAATCAGCCCTAGAGTCCAAATTGATAAGTATATATGCCAAAAAGTGATGTGCAAATGAGCCAATGGACTCCTCTTATATCCTTTAGTTGGTGCCAAGAGTCATAAGGGGTAATGACTGACCTCTTAAGCTTGCTTTATCTTCTATTTCCATGTTGGAAACTCTCCAACCTTGTCGACCTCATAAGGAGCTTACTTTATCTTTTAATTTCATGTTGGGAGCACTAGAACCCAACCGACCTGCCTTGAAAGGCAAAACACAAAATTAAAACATAAATATGAATAAAGAAACTAAAATATAACTCAAGTTTTTCCCTTGTTCAACTTCTTCTTGCCCACGGAAAGGAAGATGAGCAAGAAGCCTTCAATTTATATTATTTTGAAAAAGGGGACAATACATGGATTATAAAATGAAATGTAAAACCTTTTATCAAAATATTCCTATAATAAAATTAAAATTAATCCTATTAACCAAGTTTCTATAAAGAAAATTGTTTTTGTCACTACTTCACAATTAAACTTGACAAAAAGATCTTCTATTCCTAGAACTCACTTTGTCACAACTAGCCCCCACAAAGAAGGTTTCCACTTACAACCGATTGCACTTAAGTAAAATTATTAATTTATTTCCCCTTTTACTAACCCATTAGCCCACATGAAAATACTGGATAGGCTAAGGGTCTTCCATAGGATTAATCTCGAGAAGGGGACATTACATATAACAAAATTAAATTATACATAAATCATGTACACCATAACCTCAACCTCGATAAAAACTCATGAAACTAAAGATATTAACATGGAAAATACCCCAACAAGTATCACAACACATTCCTAGAGTAATAATAATTGGCTAGAGGGGAACATGCAACATCCGCCTTTAGCCATGGTGTTCCAACTATCACCTCCTCCCCCTCGTCCCTCTCGCTCTCGATCTAACCAACTTTGGTCAAGGCTACTCTTTGTTGGTCTTCTTGTTACTCCCGTAGTTACAATCAAGTATTTGTCTCAACCGGTCAGAAACCACTTTCTCTCACGACTTTTCTCCCTCTTCTCTTCCCGCATGTTGAGGCCTTCTCTTCTTTCTCGGTTCCATGGATGCAGCTCTTGAGACCTCGGATACTCTTCAACAATCTTAGGGTTTTGTTGCTCCTATCGTTACATTGGTTTCTACACCAAGGATCTTGCATTGGGACATTATCTTGCCCCTTTCTGGCTGCTTATGGGTCTGTGGTTGAAAATATTTTTGAAGATCTGGGGCTGCCTCTTTTTAGCGTAGCACATGATGCCCCTCTGATGTCCTCAACCCACTATCTTCACTTGTTGGGCATTCTAGAGCAAGAGTTGGGTGCATTGTCTTGACAACAAATCTTTTTTGTGTTTATGTTTGCAATATCTTATTTTAGCAAGCCCTCGGTATGGGATCCCATTTTCTCTCTCGCTTGGTCTTTTCTCTCCCTACTAACGTGCTCCCCGTCTTCTTCTCACAAACTTGTAGTTGTTTCATCTAGTCGATTTCTTCATGGCTTTACCCCACGTTGCTAGTCTTTTCCTATGGACCAGCTTCCTCTGGGTGAAGCTACAAAAGGAAGCCCCTCTTCTTCTTCTTTTTTCCTTTGTTGGGCTTGTCTTTTTGTTTGGCGATCCGAGTTGAGGGTAGTTGTTTTTATTTGGAGTTTTTCTTCTAGGCGTGATTCTCTTTGCTCGCCTTGTTTTTCATTAGTCTAACTTCTTCATGTGGAACAAGCAACAAAGAGAATGTTTTTTCTTCTCTTTTATTCGTTCTAGGTTTTGGCCCTAGATGGATGTAAGGCTATGTTCTGTGTCACGGTTTCGCCGGATTTCAAGGAAAAAGTTCGAAATCCGCAAACTTCAAAGTTGTCTTACAAAATCGCGATTATTCGCCATATTCGGAAAAAAACTAGAAGTCGTAAAAAAAACCCTACAATTAAGCTGCCTAACGTCGTGTGCAAGATTCTAAACCTTAAAAACTCTCCCCGTCAAGTCCCTGTGATGAGATTCTGAACCTTTTCACCAATGTTTAACGTGGCTTGCGAGTAGAGTGGCGGCATCAAGGGCACACGATTTTTTAATATCTCCTCTTTCCTTGTTTATAATAACTTTATATTGATACGAATGCCATAAAAGATAGGTAGCAAGATTTATGGTTAGGTTTTTTAAAATCTCTTTTTTTTTGTTGTAAAGTTTTACTTTTTTAAACTTTTAAACTTTTCTTTTTTAGTTAAATGTATGGTTACTCGAACTTGAACACGAACACGAACCTTGTGACATAGTATATAAGTGTGTTATAATTAAAATTTACATATTATAATGTATTTAAATTTGTAATAATATTATTCTATTTATTAATTATATTAAAAAATTGCAAATTATAGTAGTCAATTTAATCACGAAATTTTTTGCGAATTTTATCATTGTTGAACTTAATCCGAATTTAATCCTCGCCGAACACGAACACGAACACGAACTCAGTGACTTAGGCTATGTTTATAGGGCTACATTGGTGGCTTGTTCCTCTCCTTCAGCCGGGCATTGGAATTGGCTGCATTCTGTGGTCATGTGTTTTGGACCGTTCCTCCTCCTCGAACCCTATGGAGTTGTTTTGATCTCTTTTGGGTGATGCCCCCAATTCCTCCACTCTTCTGATTTTATACTCAGCTTTCCTATTACAACTATCTCTGGTTGTTAGCAGTTGTAGTCCCAAATTTGTCCTTGTGGAAATTGGCTCTATGTGGCTTGGGTCCGTAGTGGTTTTAGCATATCAAGCTCACTCCTCTCTAGCTCGAGATGACTTTTCTTCAGATTTCGATGGTGCTCGTTATGAATGGTAGTTTTTCTTTCTTATTTCTATGGATCTTCATCTACTAGAATATGAACAGCAAGGGCCCGCCTAATTTTTCGGATTTCTAGGGAGCTCTCTTTGTTGAACTGCTCATGGGTCTTGTACTAAGTTTGTGAGGACGCTATGTTGGCTTGTTTAAAGGCTTCATATTCCCCTCCCTTTCATCTTCTCTCTCTCCTCTTTCTCTTCTTCTTTCTCCTCCTTCAATTGTTATTCCAAAATTTCAAAGGGTTTGGGTCCCAATGGAATCCACAGCTTTAACAAACAAAAAAACTCTTGTACATCATAACATAATATACACCATTGTTTTTGAGAAAAGGTCAAGAATGTATTACAAGAAAAAGGGAGTTACAATAATGTCAATCCCCTATGTTATACAAAATTAGAGAGATTGGTACAGAGCATCCAAGAGAATCTACTCGCTTATTTTTTCTATTACAAATCTTATTACAAAAGAGCGGATTATATCAGTAGGATCAAGATAGCTCTCATCTTCATCTTCCGACGCCTATAATTTGAAGATCCCGAATAATTTACATCACATTGGAGGTTCCGAGTGTGCATATCAAATGTAATGTCCCCTTTTTCAAAATAGCACCAATTGAAAACTTCTTGTCATTTCTCTTCTCGTGGCCAAGAAGGAATTGCACAAAAGAAGTCCTTAGGTTTCGCTTTTGGTTTTGTTTTATTATTATTAATGCTTTTCTTTGGTGTTTTACTCCCTAAGACAGTCGGATGGGATTATAATGATCCCAACATGAAATTAAAATATAAAGTGAAGCTCATTAAGAGGTCAGCAAGGTTGGGAAGATTCCCAACATGGAATTAGAAGATAAAGCAAGCTTAAGAGGTCGGTCTACACCTTATGGCTCTTGGTGCCAACCAAAGGGTATAAGAGGAGTCTTAGGGGCTCATTTGCACATCATCTTTTGGCATATACACTTTATACTTGGTCTCTAGGGCTGATTGCTCTTAGTCCATTCCACTATTGGGTGAAAATCCATTAGTGTGGCATCTAAGGAGAATGAAACACATCCTTGTGGGAGATCGGAGTACGTAAACCCTTCAACTTGGTGGTATTGAAGACGCTCATTGAAGACCATCTTTCTAGTTTGCATCTAGGGCATCAAGAACGTGTCATACAAAAGCTTTTGACATTGTTTAAAGCCCTCTCCTAGGGAGCGACTGGGGTAGAAGAGTATTTGGGTGTTTTCTAGGGAACAAAACTTCATTAGTCTTTGATATTCAAACTTATCATATTTTATAACGCTGGAATCTACAAGTTGGTAATTTTTTTAGGAGTTTATCTATTGTTTTCAACCCTTGTTTGTGGCTGACCTGTTGCTGTCATAAAATTAATTGCAGTTGTGTATAATCTCTTGTTTTCTCCATTTTTATATGTAATTTGGATGGATAAATGGTGTCGTTTTGAAATAATTATTTAGAAGTTTTTCAGCTATTGTCACATGGTCAGTATGGTGAGTTAAAGTCCCTATACAATTCGCTACTAGGGTTTTCTAATATTTTTAGATCTTCTATTATAAAAATCAAAATTTACTTCACACGGGTTTGTGCCATTTCCTTGATTTTCAGTTTCAGCCCTAGAAAGGGACATTATAGTGGTATCAGAGCTTTGTTCTTCCCATCCTGAGGGTTTCATGCAAGAAGGCAACAAGGGTTTCATTTGCTATCGAGGAGAGAAAAGAAATCAGACCAGCCAAGAGAAGAAGATAGTATGGCTCACCAAGATCCACAAGAAGCCAAAATCGACAAGCTCATTGAGGGGTAAGCAATATAGGCGGATATTATGGAGTTGCTAGCCCTAATGCTTTAGATATGTCATAAATCTAGGGTTCATAATAGAAAGGGTAGCTCATCCGAAGCAAATACTTCACGACATCCCCTTGGACCAGCTCACGTATAGGCCACTAGGCCTTCTTTCCTTCCAACGGAGGAACCCCCTCGTGGCGGGAACAAGACCCACTATTGGGCGAGCATTGCAACAAACTATGAAGAATACATGGCACTTCCAAGGAAGATAAGGGAGGAAATTTCACTTGCCGAGTTTATTGACTAAGCAAAGCCAAAACAAAATGTGCCACCAAAAGAGGTACAAAATGTGTTGGGCAAGATGTCTTTCTCTACATTTGATGGCTCCAACAAAGGGACAACCGAAACATGGATAAAGATGCTAGGGTTAAACCCTAGACCACAAGAATTCGCCAAGGAGCCAAACTCAAAGGTGTTGTTTCTCTTGAAAGAAGAAAAAGAAAAATCAGATCTGCAAGAGGGTTTTGAGGTGGAGTCCCAAGAAGACCACATTGAAGGACATGGAAAGGTGTTGTTGGGCGAAGAACCAAAAAGGGATTTTGATGCAGCAGAATCTCCAAAGAAAGAGGTAGAAATCATGGAGCATAAGGCAAGGAAAGAAGAAAAATTTGATTTGCAAAATTGTGGAGAGAATTTAGTGGTTGAAGCCAAATCTCCTGTTAATGGTGATGTTCAACCTACTGAAATTTTCAAAAAAGCATCTCGTAAGAATCAAGTTGAGGGTGTTCATGGCTTTGGCAAGAACCACGAAGAGGTTCCATGTATGTGCCAACCAAATATGGACGAAGTCAAGGTGGGAAGAGCTTGACTAGTTGAATATGAAGAGATCTCAACCAAGCTTCATTCGGAAAAAGAAGATGGACAAGTTGAGGACAGCCCAAGGTATGATATTGAAAATCACATTTCAGTTTTTTGGTCTCCTCCTATGTCGCTGCCATACTTGTGTCATCATGGGCAGCTTGTTGAAAAGAATGAGCCTATGTCAAGTTTGATGCTTCATAGTATAATTGGCGGTCATCATGGACAACATAGTGGAAATGGTGATAAAGTGAAGAACACTCTAAGTGGCAAAGGGTACATAGATCCTTTGAGTTACAAAGAAGGTGAAGTCTTCAATGGGTTCCATGTTACTATGGCTAGTGAGTGCTTCATTTCATGCATATGGTTAGAAATAAATTTTATGAGAAATCATATGGAGTTTGTTGTGCATTCAAACTTCCTTGTGAAGGATGAGATGCTACAAGATGGCCTCATCATCCCTTGCACCAAGAGGTTCCAACAACTCAAGCTCACCTTGGGAAAGCACATGGTAAGTAATGATTTCTATGTTGTTGGTATTTAGATACTTAAGATTCAATGGTTGCATTCTTCGGGTGAATTTAACCAAAACTATCAAGCTAGGGAGTTGAGATTCAAACTTGGTGATCAAAAGGTTGTGCTTCAAGGCATGACAAGTGGAGCTCCTCAAGTTGCTACAGTAAAGAGGATGGAAAGAATTACTAGAAGAAGGCAAGATCTATGGGCTGCACATGGTAAGATAACCACCACACTTTCAATTTTAAAACAGCAGTCGTATCATAGAGATTTTCAGCTCTTAATCCATGCACATGCTCTTTGAAGTGGTCTTCCAATGGAAGTGGATGTTGATTTCATAAATTCTACATTCGGAAGTGAGCAAGATGGATGTTATCTCATTACCCCGAGCATTGTAACCCAACAGAAATTGGTGGTACAAGTGTAAGTAGTAGAAATCATGTTTTATGGGTTAAAAGGCACGTTGTCATAAAAATTCATACAGCTGTTATCAACATTTTCAGTTTGGACAAGATTGTATTTGTAGTCATACATGAGTGTAATCTTCAGTTTGTTGATGTTGTTGAAGCATTTTTAGTCCCCATATGAATGATTTTTGTGAAAATTTTGGACTGTGACAGTTGTTATCCTATTCTTTTTGTCGTTGTCCGCATCAAAACCAGCTCTTAACCCCTTTAACAGTCACCAAAGTGTTTTCAGTCACAAGGGGGAGGGTTTTCCACCTACCATCAATAATAGATTGTTTGCCGCTGTTTTGGAAGAGTTTCCGCCACCATAATGCTAATTTTGAGAGAGAAATTGCAATGGTACAACTACAGCCATACTTGGGACAGTGTGAATGGACCTTTTAAGAGTCCATATGAAGGGGAATTTCGAGAAAATGCAAGCAAAAGAAGAAAGCTAGTTCACATATCTATGAGCCATGAAGAAGTGATATTTAGAGATCTTATTTCTTTTAATGTGTTTGTTCATTGTGTGGGAATAGGAATAAAGAAGAAAGAGCAACTGAATTTGTTATCCATCCAAGCATGTGATGAAGAATATGGGACTACAACTGAAGAAGATGAAGATGCCATAATGGAGGATGGCAATTTTGAGAGTGCAAAAGGTCTCAATTTGCATAGAATTAGTGTCCCTCCAATACTTGGATTGGGAGTGAAACATAAAGGCCTTGAGGAGGGTACAACCTAACCTAGGACAGCGGGAAGAGGACACCCTAGACCATCTTTTGGGCAGCCAAGGAGGTCACAACGACAAGATAACTCTAGGTGTTTGGATCAGTTTTGCATAATGCTCAAGTTTTTCTTTCCAAGTTTGTTGTTGA
Source organism: Taxus wallichiana var. yunnanensis (assembly GCA_018340775.1). Lineage (NCBI taxonomy): Eukaryota > Viridiplantae > Streptophyta > Pinopsida > Cupressales > Taxaceae > Taxus > Taxus wallichiana. Next base: position 628,381,922 of record CM031234.1, read on the forward strand.
GTGAAAAATGTTATCAAGAGTTAAGGAATGAGGGGTTGTCTACCCCAAGTGAGACGGGAAATATTTCTATGGCAACCATGAGCTAAACTACCATCATTGATACTACTGTCATCATTTATATCAGCCTGCACCTAGTTTCAATTGCATTTGTATTTGGAAATATGGAGTATTCTTCCAACTTTATTAACAAGGATTGAATGAAGAATGAGGATGCCACATTGGGACATGGATTAGCTTGTCAAGTTGCTGATTATTTATTAATTTCTTGTTTTATGACTGAGATTACAGCCGTTTGGAAAGCTTTTTATACAGTTGAGTATGCAAAAAAAGTTATTGTTATTTTACAAGTTGATGATGAAGGGGACTTCAATGAAAAAAGGGGCAACAGGTGTCAGAGTTAGTTTGGGCAAAAGCTCTTTCATTTGACAGGCACGAGATCTACACTATGGGAATGCTACTTGTTCCTTCACCTTGTTATGATGGCACTTGGGCGTGAGAGGTTGCAATTGCTTGAGGGCAAGCAATTTTGGGAAGGGAGGATTGTAATGTCCCATTTTTCAAACTAGCACCAATTGAAGACTTCTTGCCATTTCTCTTCTCGTGGCCAAGAAGGAATTGCACAAGGGAAGTCCTTGGGTTTCGTTTTTGGTTTTCTTTTATTGTTATTAATGTTTTTCTTTGGTGTTTTACTCCCTAAGGCAAGTCAGCTGGGATTATAATGATCCCAACATGAAATTAAAAGATAAAGTGAAACTCATTAAGAGGTCAACAAGGTTGGTAAGATTCCCAACATGAAATTAGAAGATAAAGCAAGCTTAAGAGGTCGTTCTACACCTTATGGCTCTTGCCACCAACCAAAGGGTATAAGAGGAGTCTTAGGGGCTCATTTGCACATCATTTTTTAGCATATACGCATTATACTTGGTCTCTAGGGCTCATTGCTCTTAGTCCATTCCACTATTGGGTGACAATCCATTAGTGTGGCATCCAAGAAGGACAAAACCCTTTCTTATGGGCGATTGGAGGACGGAAACCCTTCAATTTAGTGATATTAAAGACTCGGTTGAAGACCATCTTACTAGTTTGCATCTAGGGCATCAATGAGGAGCCATACAAAAGCTTTTGACATTGTTTGAAGCCCCTCTCCTAGGGAGCGACTAGGGTAGAAGAGGATTTGGGTGCCTTCTAGGGCACAAAACTTCATTATTCTTTGATATTCAGATTTATCATATTTTATAAGGCTGAAATCTACAATTTGGTAATTTTTGGAGGAGTTTATCTATCATTTTCAGCCCTTGTTTGTGGCTTCCCTGCTGCTGTCATAAAATTAATTGCAGTTGGGTATAATCTCTTGTTTTCTCCATTTCTTTGATGTAATTTGGATGGATAAATGTTGTTGTGCTTGAAATAATTATTTAGAAGCATTTTAGTTGTTGCATGGTTGTATGGTGAGTTGAAGTCCCTATACGAGTTCGTTCTTTAGGGTTTTCTAATATTTTTAGATCTACATGTTACAAAAATCAGAATTTACTTCACTTGGGGTTTGTGCCATTTCCTTGATTTTCAATTTCATCCCTAAAAAGAGACATTACATCAAAACAACAAAGTCCACTTGGATTCGATCAAACAAAAATTATGCGCCAAGTGACACCAACAATACATAAGTTTTTATTGAAATGATAAAAGTTTTCTTAATGATCCACTAGATAGAAACTGTATGACTATGGCCAAAAAAAAAAAAAGTCTAGGATTCCTAATTTAGCACCATTAAATGCACATAAGCCCATGATCAATACATAATGGGTCCTAACATGACTGACAAAAATTCCTCGACAAAAATATATAATCAAATGGAGGGATGGGAAGTCAAACTTATGACCTCGATGGGAAGCCAAACCTATGACCTCTCCGTAAGGCCCAAAGGCCTTGTCGTGAGCCATAAAACCACAACGGAAGGTTGATTCATGACACCATAAGGGAGAAAAAAATTTAAAATCGGTAGACATGGTGGTCATGTAGTTTACATTCCACATCAAATTTTAAACCCCCAATCAATGCCTACTAAATTAGCACTGCATTAACCTCGTAACATTGTAGCTTCTTAACATAGTGCATGTGGGCTTCAAATGCTCACCCTCAGCCTGATGTACTTGCCCATGCAGCACATGTTTTCTTCATTGCAGTCCCACACTTTTCAATCTCCAAAGCAACACACATGACCAGCCCCAAAGTTCCACCCTATTGATGCAATAAGCTAGTGAGGTGGAAGGAGTGTCGATGACACTATTTTTGGTGGTCTTGCTAAAAACAATCGATAAAAAACGGCATTCGTAATTATAGCCATTATACTTTCCATTACAATTGCATCAAACCTTCAAAATAGATAAATGGAACCGAATCATACCAACTTTGGAAATTATTTTCACCAATTTGAAGATATATCATATTAGTCATGCCTCCAGTGTTGAAGCTTCATGCAAAAGAGAGACACGTAGCATTGGTATCCCCAGTTTCACTCTAAAATCTGAGACTACCCCATGTTTAAAAAATTTCGTACTTTTAAAATAGCGGGTCGTTTTGTGTTTTTATTGCCAGAAGATGTTTGTATTGCATTAAGATATTCCCAATGAATCACATGAGCCGCTTTACAAAGGCCTAGATGCCAAAACTCGTCGTTATCCTTTCGTCAAGTTTTGTCTGCAGGAAAATTATATTTAATTATTTAAAGCCCCGTTTGAAGTAAATTGCGCTCCAGTTTAACCCTATTGAAGTTTTGCATGTTAATATTCACATATACCAGTAAGTTTTTCACTAGGAATGGATCCTTGGATTTGTCTTTGACTTCTTTTGCGTTTTCGCTTTTATTATTTTTGCGTGTTTTTCTCTGTGAAATTCCCCTAGGTCAATTCCTTCACCAATATCAAATTGCTTTTTATTTCCCGACTATCTGGATATCATCTACAATGGCCCGCCATGTCAAAAGGAATCACCTCAGAAGTCACCTTCTCTTTAAAAGAGAAGTCGTGCACAAAAACCTCTTACGACAAGTCGCATTTTTGGGAATGGATGGATTTAAGTTGCAGTGGGATTTTTGGTCACAACAGGCAGGTGGGATTTTTGTACCTGCCTTGCAGGTAATTTTTCCCATGAAGGCAAAATCACTTAAGTTACAATGGGAAAATTAGAGGCAAGCAGGTGGGAATTTCTTACCTGCCTTGCAGGGTGAAAATTCCCATTATAAAATAAAGAAAAATCACTTAAGGCATTGATGGGAATTTCTTACCTACCTTGCAGGGTAAAAATTCTCATTATGGAAGTCAAACAACTTAAGTGGATGAAGGGATTTTTGGAGCTGCCATGCAGGGTGAATAATCCCATCAAAGATGACTTTTAAATATAGAAATCAACCTTATTCAAAAAGTGCGACCCCTTTGGGCATTAAATAATAACTTTAATGTGATTTATTAATAGTTTTTCTTCCTAATTTTGGCACCCATGGGATGAGGAAAAGTCAATGCATGAGGAGAAGTCAAAGAAGACTGGAAGAGGAAGGCTAAAAATAAATTAAATTAATTTATTTAATGCAGCCTTGAAGCATGCTAAAAAGTGCGACCCATTTGGTGAATAAATAATGCTTTTTGTGGCATTTATTAATAGTTTTTATTCCTAACTTTGGCGCCATGGAGAAATAGAAGGTCAATGCATGATGTGAAGTCAAAGAGAACTGAAGGAAGGAGGCTAAAAATAAATTAAATTTATTTATTTAAAGGCTGTCATAAGCATGCAAGTTTAGGCGCCCAAGTTGAAAGAAAAAACATGTTTATTTATTAATTAATTTCCAGGAATAGGAGAGGCAATTATTAATTATAGAATGTTGAAGGTTATATAAGGTCATATAAGCATGGGCTGCCATGTTATCTCGGAAACCCCGCTCAAGGATTGGTACCTTTCCCAACAAGAATCCTCATCCCAAACATTTGTTGGCTACCTTACCTGTGAAACTTCCGGATCCTTCAAGAAAGAGGGTTTGTGAAGACCCAAAGACCTAGTAGGATTGTGGGGAGACAGCTTGCCCCGTATTTCCACTCTCACCTTTATGGACTGGTTGTCCCATACTACTAGTTTCCCCTCTATCTATTTGAGTATCAATTCTACCCTTTGCTAATCTCTCAGTGAGCTGGCTCAAATATAGATTAGTAGTTTCCTAGCTGCTTCACCATGTTGGTGAATAATTGTTTCATCAGATCTACACCCGCATCCTCACTATCACCCATCTTCTCAACCCAACAGCTAGAGAAACAACTCGCTCGATACCACTGAAATATCCCTTGTGGGATACCACTCAAAAATGCACAAAATATAGATAATTTGCAGCAAAATAAAATTCTGATTTTTGCAAAAATTAACAGCTAGGGCAGTGAACTGATTTAAATCAATAACTCACAAAATACTTGTTCAAATCACTTGAAAATTTACGGAGAGCTTGCTAATATGATAACTAACACAAGAAAATTATTTTTGGAATTTTTGGAATAATATATTGCTGCTAGAAAATTACAGAATGCCCTAGGTAGCTGGAAAACTTCAAAACATATCTCTCCGAATACAAGTGCAAAAATTCTAAAAATCTGGAAATAACATCTACTAATAATATAAATGAAAGCCCAACCACTAAATTTGGAAACGGCACATCAAAACCCTTCCAAAATCACTACAAAATCCCAAAGTGGGCCGCTCCCTTGGATAGAGGCCAAAATCCTCAAAAGAGTCTCCAAATGTGGCGCCAAAACCTGCTCTAATCGCTGCCACAAATCAGATCTGAAAACCCTTGATTTTTCTTCACGAAAAGCCCTAAGAATCCTCCAAACCCTTTTTTGAAAGTTATGAAATTAATCTCTCTCAAAATCAGCCCCGAATCAGCTCCAAATGACAAGCAAGGGTGAATCTTTCACCACCAAAGAATGCCTTACTACCTAGGAATGGATCTCTCACCACCGAAGCTAGGGATCTTATGGGATCTTACTCTGTAAGCTAGATAATAGCAATCAGCAAATGCTCAATAAAAATCATAAGTGTGAATGCAAGAATGTGCTCTAACACTCCCCAAATCTCCTTATATAACTTTTCATTACCTTTTTCCAAGTTGGGAGCTCCATGTGGGACTAAAAGTGACTTAAGTGACCCCAACGAAGAAATAGAATAATAAAGTACTATGAGCCCCCCCAACGACAAAATATAACAATTATTACCACCAAGTCGCCCACTTAATGTCAACAACAAAATATAACAAAAAAAATGTGGTAATAAGTCATCTATACCCAATAGCCTCCAACGTCATTAGCCCCTCGGGTATGTCCAAGGCTAAGACGAATGAAAACCTCTCGAGGCTATCTGCTCGCAATGGGGACATTATATAGATAGATGGCAAAAGACAATAAATCGCGAATCACAATAGAAATGTGCAAGAATCGCTCTTTACCTCACAAACGTGTGCATTGAGACTATTGATTTTTGAAGTTTCTTGAATGCATATACCATATACGCCTTTTAAAGTGATTGCAATAACTATATACTACTTGTTGATTAATTGTATACAAAGTGCCGCAATGATTTGATAGCACCTTTGCACGCCACAATAGGTCAAATAAGCCATAGCACATTGCGGAGATCTATCAAAGGAGACCAGAAACTGTACAATGCATGCGGCGATATGAGCACGGGATTTCACATGTGTCTCCTGACAATCAAATCCGTGCACGTAATCGGAAAAGAGGAATAAAATAAACGCCACAACCGTGTGCTAACTGTAATGGTGACACATCTGTAACAATACAACAACAGATCTTCATGTCCGTATCTAATGTAATTTCATCAACGTTGTTCATGTATACACCCGACCTTAATTTCTCTAGTAAAATCCCAAAACACTTTGTAGTTACCTTAAAAACTACAAAACCTCTCTAATTAATTTGAAACAAGCATTAGCTATGGTCGTTTCTGCAACCATAAACTCTCATTTGCTTCTCTCATACACAGACAACAAAGAATACCAATTGCCCCTCCAAACTATTTTTTACTCCATTATAGATGCAAAATGAACCCGCTTTGATACCGAATGTTAAACTTGGTCAAAGATCAAATGAAATCACTATTCATTATCAGTATTCAATAATAGAAGTTACAATACAAATATATAGGCCTTTCATCTCCAAAAATAAGGAATTTAGGCTTATCTTATCACTCCACAACTACAAATCCCTACATAATCTCTTTCACACCCCTATTCTCTCTCCTAGAACATCTATTCCATTTTATTCTCATGTATACATTATTCTCACAAAAATTAACCAAATATATTTTACTCACTCACCTACTAATGTGAGTACTAAACATGATATTCCTAACAGCAATTGATTTCCTTTCAACAACTAGGACACCCTATATGGTTTTGAATGCACAATCCTCTTCAAACCAAGCTTTTCAACCATCTCATTAGAAATGAGATTATCAATGCTACCACTATCAATAATGACTTTACAACACTTACCTCCTAACTTGCATATGGTTCTAAATAGATTCCTTCTATGCATTGGTGCATTCCCCACCTTAGTTGGCTTTAGCAATATTCTCTTCATCATGAGAGCTTCTCCACACTCCAACTCTTCTACACAATTGTTTGTGCGAATGCTCGCCAGTATCCGAATGTTGGGCAACATGGTTCATAGCATCATTCCTTCTCACACTGCTATTTTTTGTTACTTGTGGATGCTCGAATGCACAATACTTCTCCCAATGGAAACATGTTCCACTGAAGCCTCTACTTCTTCCACATCCTCTTCCTCTAAAATAAGATCTACTTCCACATCTCTCACATGACTCTAATCACGCGAGGAATTCTCTTCACCTTCATGCACATGATTTTTCATATCATTGTAATCCTCCTCTTGCGTAGGGGAACTTTCCCCTCCTCGCGCATTGCTTTGATGTTTGCGCAACGACTTTTCATTCACCTTCAACGCCAATTGATAGACTTCTTCAATAAATCTCACTTTAATCATACTAAACTCATCTTGAATGGAAATGCATAATCCATTAACATACCTTGATATCTATTTTGCATCATCTTTCACATGACCCATTTTAAAAGTGAGCTTATAGAACTCTTCTATGTAATCCTTTACACAACTCTTCCGACACAATTCTACGACAACTCGTAATCCATAGGCATAAACTTAGCCGTCAATTTCATCATCAATCTATCCTAACTTTTGATCTGATCATTGCCACTACACACTCTCAATTCGCACATATTCCCACCATAAAGATGCATGACCTTTCAACTTAGTACAGGAAAATCTTATCCTCTTGGAATCTTCTACACCTTAGTGACCGAAATACTTCTCTAGCTCAGAAATCGACAAGACAAACTTTGTATGATTCAAACTCTCCCATAAGAACATCAAGCACAAGAATTGATCCTCCTACACATCAACATGCTTTGCTTCAACATCTTGGCCCTCAAATGCTCTTTTAGCACTCTCATTTTTGCTCGGATCATCATCCACCACCACATCTCTAATTTTGCAATTTCCATAGCCTCCAAATGGGTTTGCAATCTTCTCATCATCTCCACCAAGTCTACTAGTCTTGGCGTTGTAGTTGCTCTAACTGCTCTAAAGCAGCGAGATCTACCCTATGTGCCATTTTCATCTCCACCCAACTCTCAATAAAAATCAAGAATATCAGAACCTCCACCTTCTACCCAACAACCAAAATGTTGGAAGATGCTTGCAACTACTTTCTACCCACACACATATGAAAAGTAACAATACGAAAATATACACATACACACCTACAAGACTTAAAATCCTTGTTTTGGTACAAGAAATGAGGTAGTCACAGTTAAGGGTCCCAATTAAGGGATGCCTTAGACCATATAGCCCACAATTATTAGAGTTAGATCTCAACGAGGCAAGATCCCAACGTAGCTCGTAAGAATAAATAAAAGCTTCTAGATTAATATGAGGAAAAACTACATGCTCGTGAACAATCACATTTGCCACAATTTTATAAAAAGACTCCACAAAATTCTCTAAGAATTTCAATCCTAGGACCTATCCTAGCTTAAGTTTACAAACTCTGCTAAGCTTCTACAAAACCAAACTAGGCTCCTTAGAAAATGAGTTTTATAATGTTATTCAAACACTTAATTTCAAAACTCAATCCTTCCTCTAAGCTCTGACTCTAATTCTGGCTCACTCAATCTCTATTCTCAAATAGGATCTCTCCTCTTTCTAAGCTCTATTGATACCCTGCACTTTCATGCCTCTTTCTATTTCTAGAATCCGGTAGGAGCACAAAGATGCCTTTACAAGTAAAGATACCCTTGCAAAGATTCCTCAATTTGCTTGGATCACTTTCAATCTCATCAACTGGTTTACGAGTTGTCTCTCATGAAATCATCTCCATCAAATCAAAGTGTACTATGATGCCTGGTAGGTCCTTGGGCAAAGAAAATGGATCAAGGCCCATGTTTTCTTGCCTAACTATATCAATGTTGACAAGCACGCAAAAGAACTCCAATTTTGCAAAGACGCAAAAATGTATGGCATCCATCTCTAGGCACAAAAAGGAACTTAGGACCAGTAAGAGGGTACAAATCTTGAGATGAGGAGCGTGAATCTCGGAAAAGTGTGGAGGCATGTTTGTGCACAGCTTTTGCACGAGAAATTTCCTTGTCTTCCCCTTATTCCAACAACACAATGTGCAAAGTTTATGCAAGGGCTGTGCAGAATTGTGCAATCTTTATTTTCCTAGTTCTAGCTTATTTTGGTTGACGGGGAATTTCTAATGAACTTGGATGCTCCCGCATCACAAGCACCCCCTAATGAAGACACGACAGCTACAGCCCAGGCTCAAGTTCTTCACCACATCCCTTAGTTATAGGAAGACAATGATTCCCTCTTGAAGCCATTACTGAAAAGGAACTTGGTGAGGTCTTCTTCTCCTTCAACCCAAGTAAAGCACCTAGTCCAGATGGATTCACCAGCCTTTTCTATCAAACTAATTGGGATCTTCTAAAAGAAAAATCATTTGAAGTGGTGGAAGTATCATGCACAAATAAGCAAATGCTCGTACAAATGAATTGCACAAAACTCATTCTTATTCTAAAACCAGCAGAGTGCTTCATCTCATTCACTACTGACCCATTGCCTTGTGCAACATGATTTATAATATCCTCTCCAAACTCATAGCCAATTCGATCAGGCCCTCCTCCATCTTATATATCCTTATCAACAGCCTTTGTTCAAAGGCCAGAAAATTGCAGATAATATCATTGCAATTCAAGGACTCTTACATTCCCTACACACCCAAAAATGGCAAAGGAAAGTTATCAAGTTAGATATTTCCAAAGCCTTTAATAGATGTAATTGGAAACTCATTCAACAAGCACTCACAGTTTGAGTTCCATGATCAGTTCATACAGTGGGTCACTGGCTGCATATGCATTCCAACCTTCACAGTGGCAAGTAATGGAGAAACAAAGAATTCCTTTCAGTCATAATGTGGAATGAGGCAAGAACATTTTAGTACTGACCTCTTTATCATTATGAGTCAAAATATCAACCACTCTATTCGACATGCCAAAAATGTACAAAGAACTTATGCTATTGAATCCATGAAAAGGGCAACAAGATACTCCAACTTTCACTTTTGTGGATGATACTTTATTATTTTTCACCCTGGTACATAGTGAACTAGAACAGCTTGTTTATCTCCTCCATACCTTTCAAACAGCCTTGGGTCAGCTCATCAATAATGCTAAATTCAACATCTTCTTCCCCAACATTTTGGCATGTTAAAAAAGAGATATTCTTTGGGTTATTCCTTTAACTGAAATTTGTTTTCGTACCAGTTATTTGGGCTTTCCACTCCCCACAAATACCACCAAATTATGGGATCCAAAACTATCACAAATCAAGTCCAAAATTTCCAAATGGACTAACAGATGGCTTAGTTTTGCTGGAAGGATTCAAATGATAAAGGCACTACTCTAAGCATTCTCCATCTATATGATGTCCCTTCACCTTTTCCTACCTCAGTGGAAGATCAGCTCATACACATCTTGGGGAACTTTCTCTAGAAAGGGCAACAAGATCAATTCAAGTACCCCATGGTAGCTTTGAGTAGGATTATAATGACCAAAAACATGGAGGATTGAACATCAAAATCCACAACTGTTAAATCAATCCTTAGCCATGAAAGTACCTTGGAGACTACATCAAACCCAGGGAATATTCTCGCCGCTAATCCTTACTGAAAAATATCTGTTCGGTTCGCACATGCGATCTGACCAGTTCCCATCACCCAAGAAAATGTCTACCACATACAGGCATCTTCTAGGAGAATTGCACAATGTTAGCCCCTGCTTAAGTTGGCATATAAAAATGGGAAATCAGCCCCAGTCTGGGCATTCCTTTGGAATGGATACACCCCTCTATCTCCCCAGTTTGATGAGTCATCTCAATACCTTCTTCATGAATCATGACAAGGGGTTCTATCACGTTGCTAATTATTGCACCTAGGATCAGCATGGATACAGTGACCGGGCCATTTCTTCATTATTTGATCAGTGCATTTTTGCTTGACCTTGATAGAACGACTCAGAAATATATTATTGCAATAGCCAAATACCCTCTCCTATGGTTCCAACTCTCTAATATTGCCCTTCACCCTTCGGGATTGTCATAGTGGCTTCAGCTTGTGACCTCTTGAATCAGAATAACTCTACCCAAGGATCCGATTGGATCTATCTTTGGAATATCAAGAATAAGCTTAAAATCCAAGCATTTCTTTGGCTGGTCATACATAGAAAAATCCTTACAATGAACAGCCTCCAGCAATAAGGCTTTATAGGCCCTTTCATCAAGCAGCGGAATTCATACAGCACCTTTTCTTCCGATTCCCACTAGCAGTTGCAACATGGGACAGAGTCCACTTGTGGTTTCAATCAAAACCCCAACCATGACAAACATTGAATCAAGCCTTGTACACCTGGTCCAAAATAACTATAGATGTTTTTGCATTAGCTGATTTACCACAGCTCTAAAGACTCAATGAGACCCCCTCCACATGGATGGCGTGAATTGAAGTTTGATAGGGCATCCGAATGCAACCTAGAAAAGGATGGAAACGGAGACATTATCCGGGATGACAAAAGGGAATATCGTCTGGCCTGTGTCCATATATAGGCTCGCAAACCAATAATTTTGCAGGATCAGCAGCTTGCCAGTATAGAATAGCAGCACAATCTCACAAACTCAATCTTGCATGGCTCATTGTGGAAGGTGAATTCCAGCTCATAATTGATATGATTACCCAGGCAATTCACCTTCACACCACCCAACCAGATGCCCCTCACCATGACTTCAGTCAAATCCTATTTCAGCTTAAACCGTATTGTTGTAAGACTGCCAATGATGCAAAAGCCAATTTCCTTTTTTGACCCAATGTGGAGTATGCTCCTCATTTTGTTATCCCACAACAACTTTCATTCCTCAACACCCCCGTGATTCCAAATGTCATTTTCGCACAAGTGCAGTTGTTCATTCAAACAGTCATAAATCATTCATGTAAAGCTAACGGTATTCATACGTCTCCCTTTATATTCATATCATTGAGCATTCATCAATGTCCTCTTTTTGCTGGTTGTCTTAAGCCTACTTCTCGACTCCTTCATACAACTCCCAGAACAGCCAAACACACACAGTCTAGGCTGCACTTTTCCAGATCAGCTACCAGCTGGCTTCATTTGACTCACCACCCCCTCGCTCCACATTGTCACAACATCACCTTTCCACCTCAGCTGCGCCCATTCGTCCCTGCCTCTGTTTTGTCCTATTGCGGGCTTCTATCAAGCAGGAGACTATTCCCGACCATCTTTTCTGGCAACATGGTCAATCCTTGTCTCAAACCTTGTCATGTCCCTTTTTTTGGACTAAGGAAATAATTTAATAATTTAATTTAAGTTGCCCGAAAAGTAACTTTAATATTATAAAGAGGCAACTTATATTTTATTATTAAGTTAAAAAGTTCCTCAAAGTGATTGTATAAAGTGACTTTTAAAAAGGGGGCTTAAGATGTTTTCTAAAGTGTCACTAGGACAAGGGGCAAAATGAAATATTAAAATTAAAAGGAAAAGAAATTCTAGAGATTTCTTGAGGAGGCTAAAAATAGCAAACAGAAGATTATAAAAGGAGGAGCTAGGCTTGAGGAAAATATTGATTATTTGTTGCCAAAAACCCCTTTCTTGAAGATTGAGCATCTGTGTTCAATTTTTTGGCCAGAGGATGAAAACCCTCTTGATTTCTGGAATTGGATTTGGGGACGAAAACCCTCTTATCCAACAAAGGCGATTCCATCCAAGGATTGTGTTGCCCCTTTTTGAAGCCTGATTTTCAAGACCTTAACCCATTCTTCTCCCCATGGGTCTAAGGAGGAAAGCAAGGAGAATATTTGGATTATATTTTATTGTTGTTTAGGTAGTTATTTTATTTATTGTCATGTATCCCATTGGAAAGCCTAGCGCTCCAATAGGACTTAAATAGTTCGGAAATAAAGGTATTATGAGTAGGAAGGCTCCAAATACCAATTGAATATTTAAAAGCATTTACCTTAAGGGGGTCGACATTATTTTTATATTGTTAAAGCACTCTTTGTGGTTATATAAGGAGATCACTTGGCCATTATTGGATTATGTTTTGGTGAATATTCATATTTTGGTTAAGGTTTGCTTGTGAAGCACCTTATCTACCTTTCTCAAGGACAAAACCCCTTGATTGAGGACCTTTCCCAAGGACGGAAACCCTTGGTTGAGGACTTGTGGAGGACGGAAACCCTTCCATAAGGTTTTATGTATGCAAGCTGATTTGAAAGGCAATAAATTATCATTTTCTTGCATGATTTATCTCTTTGGTTCAATGATCTATTTATTTGGAGTGGAGCGACCCACTTGGAAGTGATTATTTGGTATGTGTGATGATAATTTGGCAAATCTGAATTTATTATCTTATTCTCCATATTTTCTAAGGCCAAGATCTTGAGTTTTGTGAATTTTGGAGGTGTTTTACTATTTTTCCAAGCTTGTTGATGTTCGCTGGTTGAGGGTTCCATAATTAATTATTTTCAAGCTCAAATCTGATTTCTAACAGCTGATTGTGTTTGCTGAGGGTTTCCTAATAATTTTGGCATAAGATTTGAAGGGCATTAGCAAGGTTTAACCCACCTTTGAGGGGTTCAACCTCTCCAAGGAAGTCACTGCCCTAGGAAGGGCCTAATTTGCAGATTGAAGGGTTTATATCAGCCATCTACAGCAGCTCCATAATCTGATTTTTAAGTTACATTTCAGCTTTTGGTCATTTCCTGAGTCCCCTAAAAAGGGACATTAAAGATTGCATTTGCGCTGACTGGATTGAAGAATTTCAATTGGCAGTTTAAATTGAAGATTTCCAAATTTGTGTCGATGAGCTAAGTATTTCCAGATTTCAATGGGTAGCACAGTAAGCGTTCCTATTTATTTTTGAATGCCAAAGAGGCATCGTACAGTTTGGGGGAGCATGTTAATGTTTTAAGGACTTTCCTTGGCTGCCAAACCCACTTTGTGGAAAGGAAAGTAATTTATGATATCATTTTTGAAAGGCTGTGATTCATCTTGAATCTGCCTTTTATCATAATTTTTTGTCATTTATGCCGTACAAATAATATTTGTGAGATTTGTTTATTATAAACTGCTGCTACAATATTCAGGTCTGCAGTTCACCTGTTTGCAAGTATTGAAATCTATTTATTGCTGAACATATAACTCCAGCTGGTTATATTCTGAATGTAGAATTTCTGGTAACATTCCATCATTTTCAGATTACTTATTAGCTGATAAACAGAGGTTTTATTGCATACTAATATTGTTGGGTGGTTTATATGAGTTTAAACTTCAGTTTCTATTCAATATTCAGCACTCAAAAATATGTTCAAGGTAGTTTGGGTTTTGGGCTAATCTGTTACAATAGTACCATCTTTGGGTTACCATATAAATTCCTAGATGTCTACAATCAAGTGGATGATTCCTATGCAACTTTGATTATTTTATACAGGGGTTTGGGTCCAGATTGCAGCATTAGTTCCTTCTTCATCGAACTCTCAAACATATCAGCTCTTACTCCAGTTTCGGGACATTACAGCAGCAGCATTATACCTCCCAACGAATGCACCATTCCTAGATGTCTACAATCAAGTGGATGATTCCTAAGCAACTTTGATTATTTTATACAGGGTTTGGGTCCAGATTGCAGCATTAGTTCCTTTTTCATCGAACTCTCAAACATATCAGCTCTTACTCCAGTTTCGGGACATTACAGCAGCAGCATCATACCTCCCAACGAATGCACCATTCAACAGCTAGGACGCAAAGCCCTCTTTGCATGCACACAACTGAGGTGTCTCTTCTTATCCACATAGTAGGGTTTCAACACATGGAATTCACTCCATATCATTCCGAACATATCGGATATTGTTCACCTTTCCAAAGGAATGTACTCCTGAATCAACATATATTCTACCGTCAGATCTTTCCCATTAAAACTAAATCACTATCTTCCCAACTAGTCAAACAGAGCAATGTGAGCCCTATGAGGAAGGCAGTGGCGAAATTTTCATCAAAATATCCAAAGTGAAGCAGCTAAGAGAGAATTTTACCATTCCCCCACTGTTGATTCACCCCCAGGCCATATTCTCCCCACCATAGCCCAAGAACCCCTTCATCACGCCATCCTCACACCTGCATACAACTCCAAATGCAGTGTTTATGAGATCTGCCTCAGTCTTTACCCTCTTCTCACAGCTTATTCTTCAAAAAATCTACCCCCACAATAAATCTCTTTCCCATCCAGAGGATGGTAACTAACCCAAGGTGCCCTCTCTGTATATCGATAAAGGTTGGCCTGGGTTTAATTCTACCCCTCAGCATACCAGCCATTAGGGTCCCAGGGTCTACGGATGTCAGCCTCTCAGAACTACAAAATCTGCTCAAACTGTTGCTCAACAACAGCCTTAGCATCATCCACCAAACATGAACACACAACAGCATCCAATTCAGGTTGAAGCTGATTAGGCGAAAAGCATAACTGAGGACACTCAAATGCATGGAAGCCCTCAGTAGTCTCCTTCCTCACATTATCCCAGACTGGTGGAAAAGAGCCTAACCAAGGAAATGGGCTGTATGCCTACTTCTACCACTTCTTCAAGAATTAACTACTATCCTGGTTTATTTCCTCCACATGATTATTCCAACAAGAAATTTCCCTCGCACTTACCCCCTGTTCCACCATCCTTAAAACCCCTCCTTTCGAAAACCCTCATGGGGTAGTCATCCCGATTGTGCCCCATCATATCCTTATTGCTGGCCCTATTCCTCAACTCCCTTACAATGACTTAACCCACCTTATCCATGGTGGCTCTGTTTTGAAGCTTATGCCTGCGACCACCCTCCAAAACCACTACATCTTCACTTCTCGCCTCCCACTTCCCACCAGTTTCCCACGCTGCACCCTTGATGCCATGGTCCTTATGACCATAGTTACCAGGTTCGGAAATCCGATTAAATTAGGAAGGGCAAAAATCCGAAAATTCTAAGTTCTCAAAAATTCAAAAATACGGAAAAATCCGGTTTGGAATATATATACTTATATTATTATAAATTTATATTATTGTATACTTATATCATTATATATAGACAAATCATACAAAAAGCATCCGTCTACCATAATCATCATCATCATAATGATTCTTTCAAAAATTGCAAGAAGTTGCTTGGTCCAAAAAGGTGCAAAAATGGATTTTATGAAAATAAGAAAAATATTCCCATCAATGCGTAGAGCTCAAGAAATTATACACTTTTAGAGAAGACGACACTAAACGGAGCCACGTAATGAAAGTTATGGCACATGCAAGTTTTTGCCGCTTCATCTTTCTCGGACCCTTTCCAAAAATGGCAAATTTTTTTGTCCTCGTCATTTCTTCACCGAAAATCCCAAAAAGGAAAGAAATGCCAAAATAGGAAAAAAATTTGTGCAAAATTTGGCTGAACCGAACCGGATTTATTCGGTTACTTCAAAAATACAGCTTCAATCGGATTTCATACAAATCCAAATTAACTCGTAACTATGCTTATGGCATTGCTGAAAATCTCGTAAATGCTTCAACATCAGGGGCCACTATTGAGAAAAAGTAATCTATAATCCATGCATGGAGGATCTAATTTCTACTATGTGCCGATTATTCTCCAATGACATGAAGGTTGTGGTCTCTCCAAACACGTGGATAATCTCAATGACATTGTCACAAAACAGGATAGAATGATGGATGCAATAAACGCCATCGTACTTATAGAAAATGCTAAACGTAGATCGAGACCACCATGATGGATTCGGATCTTCAAAACCCACTCCTAAAATGCCAAGATACTTGTACAAGAACCGACAAAGTAGACACTTCCAAGGACACTACTTACACCACCTTGAAATCTTCCTCCTCTAAATGCCGGTCCTACATAGGACATATTTCCTCTCTCCAACTCGTGACAATTGAATTAGTGTATATATGTTTTTTTCATAGTTTTTGTCCTCGCGACCATCCTTCTTGGATTTTTTTGGTTTCCCCTCTATGTAATTAAGTTTTGTTTTTTAGCTCTAACCTGTGAGCTCCTCCTTTTAACTCATATTTTTGGTTATAATATATTTTACCTTTTCCTTACTAAAAAAAGAAGAAGAAGATGCTTACAAATATGGAAAACGGTAAGTTGACAGTGTTGAGTAGAATACTACAGGCATCTCATGTTTATTATGTCTCGTATTGGCTTCCATCCAAAGCTCAATTTCTTTGTCATGAAAATATTTTGAGAATTTATCTCTGGTCTAAATATGGTGGCACTCGAGGTCTTCCTATGGTGTCGTGGGTTGTTTGTATTATGCCCAAGGAGGAAGGTGGTTTGGGGTTAAGAGATATTGCCACTCAAGGCTGTATTTGCAACCAAATGGGTGATATGATGCTTGGAGGGTTCTTCTTGGAAGATTTTTATGCAACATAGACTGCTCTCAACCCATCATTTGGGTAAAGATTAGGGGCACTTTTGAGCTCTGTGTTATTATTGCTGATCCAAATAATTTTCAGATTGAAGGATCTTTTGTTTTCAAGAGTATTTGGGCTTCCTGGAAAAAAATTGCAGGTTTACTTACTTGGAGAATATCCATTAGTCACATCAGCTAGGATTTGGCTGAAAGACCAATTGGGATGTGGACATTACAAGATATGTCTATATCTACCATCCCACATTTTTAGGCACGAAGGTTCCATAAGAAAAGAACTTTTTATGGAGAGATTTGTGGGATGCCAATACATGTAACTGGAAAGATTGGCGGTCATTAGCCCATGAGTTTGCACTATCCTCTGCAAATCGTTCTTCCATAAAGGATCTTCAGAGCTTTATTCCTCAGGAGGACCTGTTTAAGTTGAATCTAGAGATAAAAGGTCCCATTTGGAGAGATTAGCAATGGATCTTTGGTCATCCCATATCTCAGTATGACACACATCAATTTTATTATTTATTACATAAAAACGCACTTTTTCACCAATTCTCAATCTTGGATGAATTGCCTATGATGCATAAGCCTTGTGGATAAGTAGACCCCATAGTGTGTGTATAGCCAAGGTCTCATATAAACTTCAAGTTTTTGCTTGGCTCGTAATATATCAAGGGCTTCCTACAAATGCTCGTTTATCCAAGAGTGGTGTTATTAATAGTCTATGTCTCTATTGCTCTAAACTGGAAAATGTTAAACATATTTTGTGTAACTCGTCCTTTTGTGAGATCTTGTTCGAAACTCGTAGTCCACTATGTTAGCTATTTTCCAAGGACCTCTTCATTGCGGGACACTTTATTGGGTGATTCCAATATTCTTATACATGTTGCTTTTAGAAGTATTTGGAATTGTATGGATTTCTGCCTTGTTCATTCTCCTGGAAACATGGACACAATTATGCCTTTAGGGATGAGGTATGCAATTTGAATGATTTTTGTCGCACTTGGAGAAATGAAGTTAGAATGCAATTACTTGCAAAAGGATTTCTCTTTATCAATGAAGCATAAAATTTGATCCTGACGATTATTTTGATTTCATTGTTGTATGTTGCTTTAAGGACAAAGTTGTGATTTTAATTGTAAATACCATTGTACAATTCATTCTTTTGTTTTTTTGAATAGATACTTCTTATGTTGACAAAAAACCAATTTTTACAACAAAAGTTGTTCAAAAGAAGAATTATTGTACAATAATATGTACAAGATAGATTATAGCTTAGTCTATAAAGCAGCCGTAATAGCAAGAAAATCAAAGTAACCCATAGGTTCTAACTGCTTTGCCTCCCAATGTAGCAAAAAACCTTTGGCAAGTACTTGTAATCGAATTTGACCTTTTCAACGGTGAAAAAATCAAGCGTACAAACCTCATTGTGGAAGACATAATTGCATCTAAGCTTCCATAAAAAAAACAAGGTTTTAAGTCGTACAGAATTCCAAATACTCTTAAAAGGATGAAAAAAAAGAGTATTGGAATCTCCTAAAGAAGATTGTCTCCACAATGCAAATGTCCCTGAAAGAGAGTTGGTAAGCGTGAATGAACTAACTTCCAACATGATCTAGCAAAATAGCAATCCCACAAAAGATGTTTAACAGTTTCCAGCTTTGAACAATGGAAACAAAGACCATCCGTAGCTACTTTTAGACAATCAAGCTTTCGAGGCTAGTCCCTGATAGATCACAAGCCAACCAAAACTCGAAGTTTGAAAGAGACTCTTATTATCCATACACTATGCAATCAACGAATCCACACTAATTTTGCATCTAAAGAAACCCGTCTGGCATTGAGAACAAGTGCAAGAGCTTGTTTAGGACACAAAAAGTGATAAAGGCAGTGTGAATCATATTGAGAGATGGGATGTCTAAAAACCCAATTCCAATCATGCCAAATAGGCCCTCGCATGGTAAAATTCAACTTAAACAGGTCATCCAGAGGGTTAAGAGTCTGAATTTCCTTAATAGAAAACCTTTCTTTTAAGTGTAAAGCATAATCACGAGCTAAATAATGTCATTCTTTCCAAGTACATGTTTGTTGTCCTACAATTCTTTCCAAAAAAAGATGCCTTTTTTGCTGAGCTGACGAGCCTGAAAACACGGAATAGTGGCAAGAGACTTATCCTATAACTTTCAAGTCTATATAGTTATGTTAGCTAGTTCCCACCCAATGCGGCTACCAAAAACTTGCCATGTGACCAAACCTGCAATTTTTTGCCAGGCTGTCCAAATACTTTTCAGAACAAATGACCCAGCAACTTGAAAATTCATAGGATCGGCAATAACATCACAAAGACTAAAGGGGCCATTGATCTTGTGCAAATGACGAGCTGTTAAAATTTGATGCATCATCAAAATGTGCCATGAAGGGGACCCTTCCAAACAGCATATCACCCATTTGGCTGTCAAAATACAGTCTAGATAGTTTTGCATTGCTTTTCGGGCTGTGGTGAATCAGAATATTGGATAATGTCCCTTCCCGGATTCCTTCGGAGTGGTCATTTATTCTGTAAGGTACTATTTACAGTTCATTCTTTTTACAGCCCTTTGTTGTAAATATTGTTTTTTGTTGATATATGAAGCATCTATTAAATATATATATATATATATATATATGGAAAACAATACTCAATTGTATGCCTCCAGCCCTTGGATGTCCAAAGAACCGATAAAAGTCTAGTTTTCAAAGCTAGGATTAATAAATCTGACCTAGCTAACAAGGCATGGATCATTTCAAAAGCAATAGACAGTACAAAATATTTTCTAGAACTTAAAATATCTCAATTGTTTTGAAGTTGGATTTTGTCAAAATGTTGACTCCTTTTTGTTTCACCTTTATGTGTGGAGGGAATGATTTTGGGAGAAAATTAGGATAAACCCAAAAGATTTTTCAAGATGTAATAACATATGGGGATGTAAAAGATAATATGTGATTTAATAGATGCTAGTTGGTATGGAAAATGGTAGTCGATTTTAAGTCTCAAATACTTGCATACCTTGGAATCAATCATAGTCTAGTTGTCAAAGCTAATATTTATAAATATGCCTAATTAACAAGGCATGAGTCATGTCAAAAACAAGAGAGAATACAAGATATTTTCTAGAACTAAAAGAATCTCAATTGTTTTGAAGTTGGATATTTTCAAAATACTGACACTTTTTTTTTATATACATTTATGTGAGAAGGGAATGTTTTTAAGAGATTTGTAGATAACAATATGGTAGAGGGATTTGGATTACCATCAAGTTGAAAGGAATCACCTTCCGTTTGTGACAAAGGTATAAGTACACTTCCAATCATCATATCTACAATATTTACCTTCAAGAGTTGACCACTTTTAAAGCATACCTAGCTGCTAAAGATTCAACTAAAATGGATATATCTAGGAAAAATGTTGACACTCTTGATGTATAAGTACACTTCCAATCATCAAATCTACAATATTTACCTTCAAGAGTTGACCACTTTTAAAGCATACCTAGCTGCTCAAGATTCAAGTATTCAACTAAAATGGATATATCCAGGAAAAATCTTGACACTCTTGATGTTGGTTATAAAGCAGATATGTTGGCCCTTTTCTCCTAAGTTTGGATATGAATATGGTATGATTTTTTATTAGTCGTTTGAATTACTTTATCATGTAATTTACTCTTTTATAATGAATTACTAGATACAAGCTTTTTCAACATAGAAGTCTCTAGACATAACCCTTCATTGATCAAAATTGTGTGCCTCACCATATTTGCATCAGGAAGCTCTCTAACAGCATCATCAACATTTTCAGCTGTTGCCTTAACCTGAAAAGTAAAAAAACCAACAAATGGTATGAAATTAGGAACTTTTGTATAGTAATTAGTTGAACTTTTGTAAAAATTAAGAAAAATTGTATTAGGGAGCAATACAGCATTCACAACTACAAGCAAAACCATGTTTGAATATAACAAACTAAATGAGAATTTTCACTTCTATCATATCCTTGAAATAATAAGTTACAAATTGACGAGCACAATTGTAGAGCTAGCTTGTTTGGTTATGGGCATGGACATGGTTGGATAAAGAATTAATTACATTATGTCTACGAAGATAAGTGTTTTTAGGAAAGATAGCTCTTTGCAAGGGGTCTTCCTAATCATGTGGCCCGTACCTCAGACTTCTATTGATTTATATTCTATAGTGATAATGAAGTTTTAGTAGGGTTCCCAATACAATATCTACACTTCATTACATGTGAATGGATCCAGACTCTCCCTAGATAAAGTATTTACATGTGGATGGCTGCATATCATATATTGCTACTTGCACTTACGGTTTAGCTCAGAATTGAAACCGGTTAATTGAAGCTTGACATACACATATGGTATCATTGTGGTGGGTAGTCTTAAGTTGTCTAGTTAATGTCATGTGCAGTACCTAATCCACATTTAGGGCAGAAAAGGAAATTAAAGAAACCGATTGAACAACAAAAATAAGTATGCATATCAGTGTAGTCAGCTTAGTGGGAACTTGTCTAGATTAGTTATTACCAATTAACCTGATTGTGCTCTCGAGAAATATTTTAATTAAAGTATTCTTATGGTTATGAAAAGGTATCCTCGAAGGTGTGACTTTTGATAGTCACCTTACACTCATATTTTGTGTTCACTTGTTTTTGTATTAATACATCATCACTATAGGAATTAAGAGCTGTTATTTGCAAACATACCTCATTGTGCATTGCTGTTGTACATTGCTATCTGTTTCCGTTATTATACTGCTTATTGCACTTTCTAAATAAGCTGTAAAGAACACTCTAGGCTAAAAGCATGTTACCAATCCATTTGAATAACTAAGCACACCAGTCTAGGACAAAACTCCTGTTAGCATAGGGTTTATCTTTTATTTCTTTATTGATGGATAAGAGATGATGAGGTATGAAATTGTGTATGAGAGAAGTGGGAGAGATATGAAGAGTTCAAAGGAATTAGTTGTGATGAATGTATTAGTGGCAGCATAGGCTTGGTTGTAGAAAGTTGGATCTAGAATATAACTGTCGTGTAAACCTACATATGCATGTATCCTTATGAGAGAAGAGGTAGAGCTCTATTATCAACAATATGATTCCTCCCATACGCTTCTTATTTCAATCAAGTCTGTACGGACTCTACACCATAAATAAAATATGCAATTCATCCAAACTTTTAGTTTGTCTCTATTTATAGAATGTTTCTTGGAGTTGAGTGAATGTTTGATAAAATGGAATATTATCTATTATTCCAGTTGGCTCTGTCAGCACATCCAAACCATAGCAACCCCTAAGTTGGTAAAAGTTGAAAATAGTGGTGAAAGAAAGTGTGGGTCAGAGGATCCAGGCCCTAGCAAATACTTAATTTTGACTGAAGCAACCAATTCTACTAAAAGAATGTGGGCTGGAAAGACAACTGAAACGTCGAGGATACCTACTCATTCTTCTATCCATGATATGAATGAGCACCACACTGAAGGAGGTCAAAGAAAATATGAAGAAAGAAGAGAAAACCAGTTGCTGAGGCCAGCTACTTCACTGGTCAAACATATGAAAAAACTCCCGACCTTCAATCCAAAGAGAAAGGACAACAATGATTGTTATTGTCATAGGTGTGAGCTCCTTGGGTTGCGAATCAGCAGACTAAAGAGCAGTTTAAATTATTGTCACTCCCTACTGCTCTGAAAGGAACTCCAGTTGATCAGTTCATGTCTCAGGACGCAAGAAATTTTAAGACACGGTAACAGCTAAAAAAAGCATTTTGGAAAGAATTTAAAACTCTGTTTACATAAAAATCTACACTACCAGTTAACACTACTTGCAGAAATAGAATCATATACCGTGAATGTAACACAGGAGAACATAAACTATCAACATAAAGAGAACAATATCTTTATTGCACAAGGTGTTATACAATACAATGCTTAGTACAAGTTGGCCTGTCACATCAGCTCCCTCACCCCAACATTAGACTTAATATTTACAAAACCAAACAATTATCAGTTATTGCCAACCATCAGACTGAACCATGCATATCCAAAAAGTATCACCACAATGACAATACAATAATTAACAACACAACTAAGTAGGCTCAAACCATTTATTTTATTCATACGATGTTAACAATACCTAACAATTACGTGACGAACTACATTATCCCCCATTTTAAACAAGTCTCAGTCCCATCTGCCACAATCCAGTTATAATATGATGAAGAATAAGATGGATGGGAAGAAGAAGACACCATTGGAGGTACGGATGCTCCATCTGATCATGTTCCTGAAGAGGCTGCCCCACTTGACTTCAACTGATTCACTTCAGCTCTGAGTGGATACATCTCTTCAGTGCACTTCTTCAAACGGCTCTTTGTTGTGATCTCACATTCTCTAGCACACTTCACCATTTGAACTGTTTCATGCATTCTCCCTTTCAATCGATCTCTTTCAGCTTCCTCCACTTAGAGTTCTGCCACTTAAGCCCTCCGTTGTGGTTAACTCCTGCTCATATTCAGTAAATCTGCTCTTGAAATCTTGTACACTACTCCTCCAACTGACCACACAAGGCCTCATTTTCCTGTGTGACTCTAGCCTCCGCATTCTTCAGTGTCTTGTTTACACAAAGCAGACTGTAACATTAGGTAATGATACAAAAAGATGGGACAGAGTGCTTCAAACAGACCTAGCACAGGAGGGAATATAGTGAGATGGGACATGGTGGGAAGCATTTTTGGGTCATCTTTACTGTGTTTCACTCCAATAACCTTGGCTTACAAAATGCATATAAATTGCATGTGACAGTCCACAAACTTTCTTATACAAACTGCCTCATTCAATCAATGGAACTTGTGTCTACCATACTGCCACATCTAAATTATTGACAATGTTTGCAATGTCAACCATTATCATCTCAACAACAGCTCTCCCCAATTATAAATCTGTCCTCTACTTAGACCAGACATATACCATACACTGCAGCAGCTGCCATAGGTAGAATAATTGTTGCAAATAGTCATATGCAAAAATTGCATAGAAATATAAGTAGCGTGGATGCCCATTTGTGAACATAATGCTGCAAAATTACCATACAGTCACCAAGGAAACACTTCGAATGGTTTTGTCGAGGATAAAACAGTAGCAAAACCTGAGGATTTAGCTGGAAATTATCAGAGTACAGATTATGTGTTTAAGAATCGGCTGGGCTAAGCCCAGAATTTTAATTTACACAATTTCTATTCAGAAGCAAAGCTAGCAGATAAAGGCAGTCAAGGTGCGTAAAAGCCATATTTCAGGCATGTGGGAAACTTCAGTAATTCAAAGGGCAAGAACCCATTTTCCAGAATTTAGAGAAAGAAGGTGTTACATAAACTGTAATATCCCCTTCCCAGGCGAAGACCCTTAGCCCATCCCGTCTCCCCGACGGCTAAGGAACGAACTCAAGAGGGACTTAAGTTATGATATTTTATTATAAAGTGCAAAAATAAAATTAAAATAAAATAAAATATTATGAGCACTTATATAATTATTATAAATTTAAAATATGAAAAAAGCACACAAAAGGGAAAAAGCACTTAGTAAAAATGAATTATCCATGGAAAAGTGCGACTTGCTTTTGGAGAAAAGGTAAGTGAGAAAAAGCATTTAATGAGGGGAAAATATGATTGGTTATCAAACATGGCAATATGGACCACAAGCTCTATAAAGGCAAGACAACTTGTCTTAGGAGGACACACTTGAGCATTTCTCTTATTTCTGATTTTGTATGAAGCTTTCAACTTTGTCAAAAATATTTCTAAAGATGAAATCCTTTAGAAATACTCTCTTGAGGACGAAAACCCTCCAAGAGATCAAGGGGATTCTCCACTTTGGGGTTTCTATTGTGCTTCAACAAATTTGTAATAATTTTCAGAGTATTTCCAGCAGTTAAAGGGAGAAGATTTGCAAATTTCTACAAGGGTTTGAAGAAGGAAAATTGTTGTTGTGTTTCTTCTTCATTTCCAGCAGGAGTGACCTATCTAGGGATCTAATTCATGAGGTTTTGGAGCTGTCTAGAAGCTGATTTTTATTGTTGTTCACAGATCTGATTTTTAATGATTAAATCAGCCACTTTTCAGAATTATTGGTGTTAAAAAGGTACCATTTCCATCTATATTTAAGGGCAGCTTGTCTGCATATTTTACAGATTTATTTCAGCCTCTTTGTGTCTCAAAACTGGATTTTTCTTCATACATGGACTTTATAAGTTCAGTATATCAGATTTGAAGGGAAATATCATAATTTAATTGATGGATTTTATGAGTTTTCTTCTTTTACCCTAGTCACATTTTCTAGCATAATATTCAAATCTATTGTTCAACTAGGACCAGGAAACTACCTACAATGGAAGAATGGGATACTCGATCATTACATTATGTACAACTTGTTACCACATCTTCTTGGGTTGGCACCTGAACCTATTGACCGCATTCATCACCAAAATTGGTTGAACGAGAATGATATGGCATACGGGCTTCTTTGTCTTACTATACCGGAGGACCTTCAACGTCGATTAGAATTCACCGAGTCTGCGCACCGAGCCTAGACCTTCATTCGGAATTTTCATGGAGACTTTGATCCTCCTTCATCTAGTTATGGATCTTATGATGATCTTGCATCCATGGAGGAAAGTGAGTTCACCGATACTTTTTCTTACGAAGGGCCACCCACACATATTTCTGTGCATGCTCCTTCAAAACTTAGTATTGCTCCTATCATAGTTCCTAGTGACTCTCCTCCATAGGACTCTTCGGTTGAATTCTCACCGCACACCATGTTGCCTTAGATCTTAGGTTTTCCCCTTCACGAGCATCTATTGATTCCGTTGATTCTAGCTTGGAGATTCTACCATCCCCTATTACTTCCACAAACCTCGAGATTGCTTCTTCAAAGGGTTCATATAGTCCTCCACAACAGACATTGATTTCCTTGACTCGGACTTGGATGATATGCTCGAGGATACCGACATCACAGTGCAACATCTTCTTCCACCTACTACCTCTTCAGAGATCAGAGTTGCCATCACACCAACTTCCACTGACTCTCCACCGCAACAAGTTCCTTTGCCCCTTCAGGGCTCTCCATCACAACCCAACTCTCTTAATGATATATCTATATTTGCAGACTCCCACCTTATGGAGATTGACAGATTGTCACCGCTTCTCTTGATATATTATCTCCTTCCCATATTGGGCCACCTTCCGGCACACTCCATGCTCCTCCTCCTTCCTCCACTGATCACAGACCTTTGGTCCCTTCACCATTAGGAGTTCATAGAAAATCTTCCTGGAGGAGCTGGATAGCTCTCTTTTCTTCTTCTCCTCTTCTTCTTTCTAGAAAGATGTTGTTTGTATATGGGCACCTTATCAAGCCTTTAGTTGTCGGGCCCCATTGACACATCTTTCTTAGTTGTCTAGGGAGTCTTCTTTTCTGTTCTGGCTTACCATTACCTCTTCCTCGGCTTCAATGAAGGGGGGGTGTTGGTGTGTGTGACATGCCTAGTCATCGTCCACATCACCTGGTGATTCATCTCGCCTTGTGAGAGTCATAGGTCTTAGGAAATCAAATGAAAAGAGTCGAATCTGTCATTGTCATTTGCGTCGATGCGTCATAGAGTTACATTCCTTATTTAGAATTGTAACTCCTTTAGTGGCGTCATATGTCGCTCACATCATATGCGTCAGTGGCGTCATTGATTTTCTTTCCTTGTTTAGGCATGGGGGTTACACAACACCCCTATTTGTACTTCTTTTTTTCAATCTATGAGTATGAGCAGACCTATTTTCTTACTTGCATTTTCTTTCCATTGATTCGAATCTTGCTTATTGCGTTGGAGCTTGACGTTACCATCGGAGTGCAACTTTGTTGTGGTGCATTGTTTTCGACATCGCCTCGTTTTCCTCTTTCGCAGTCTCTCTCCACATGTATATTTAAGTTGAATGTAGCGAGGCAACAAACCTATCCTAGCCATCTTTCCCAATGCCTAGGAAATTACTCGCTTTTGTTTTACATTCAACACAATAAATTTTTGCCTAGATAAATTTACAGCAATATTGGGATTTTCTATTAATTGACAAATATACAAGATATTTTTATGCATGCTAGGAACATACCTAAAATTTCTAATATTTTTTTAAAATTACATAGAGCTATCTGAATATCTCCTATCCCCTCTATTGCAAGTGACTCCCCATCAGCCAATACAGCTAAATCTAAACAATTTGTATTTGTCACATATATTACTTACTAGTTCCTTTGAAACGAAAAATGTTTGGGTACACCATAACGAATGATCCAGCAACTAGTAGCACTATTGTTCGAGCATGATGCCATGAGAGCATACTTTTCCTCAAAATCTCGTTCATTTGCAATTGCTGCCACATTTGCCTCATCCTATGGCTTTTTGTTATTTTGGAAAAGATCATATTGTCACTTCTCACAGTCCTTTTCGATATGCCCAACCTTCTGACAGTAATAGCATTTCACCTAGTATCTGGAAGATGATTCACTGGGAATTTGTTTTCACTTCCTCTTCGACTAAGCAACAAATGCATTCTCTACTTGTTCAGAAATCAACTTACTTAGAAATTGACTTACTTAACTGATTATGTCTACATTCCTTCTACGATAAATAGAAACTAACTTGATCAAAAGTCGGGGTCTGACTTTCAGCCATCAAATTTTAAGCTTCAATGAAGGACTCATATGAGGGCATCAAACTGTTCAAAACCTGAGCAACCAAGTCGTTTTCATCCACCTTTTTGTTGATGGCACCAAGATGGTCTTGGAGATCTTTCATCCGAAGGTGTTCTGACAGGGACCCACTCTAATGCACCTTTGCTGAAAACAGCAGATTCTCCATGTACAAAACTCAACTTTTCCCTAAATTCATGTACTTGTTCTTCAAATGGATCCATAGCACACTTGCCTCAGTTGCATTCTGGAACTCGGGTATTAAATCATCTGACACTCAACTTTAGCAACAGCAAGTCCTCCTTATGACGCCGGACATAAACTACAAAAACCACAACAGGCCTTCCTTCAGTGCCAAGAATGATTTTATCGCAATCCTGATACTTTGCAATCATCAAAACTTTGAAACTCTACACATTTTAATTCTTACCACTCAACTTTTGTGCCTACAACAACACAAGATTCTAAAATTGGTCAATTTTCACACAATATTTGTTTTCTGGCCCGCAAATCAATGCAGTAGGGAAAATGTACAGTCTAAACAGCAACTCACAAATTGAAATAATTACAAAAATGAACACTGTACAATCATGTTCAGGTACGACCGAATTTAGACTACTAAAAACTGACTGCAGTTGAATTTTGTCTGCAGACATTTAAAGGTCTGCAAAAAGAAAATTACCTAGGACTGTTCTGTGCCCTGATGTTCTGGTCTGAACTGTAAAAACCTAGAAAACGAATCACATTTCCTCTGAAATTTATGGGACTGTACAGCATGATTTGTTTTTCAGTTTTCCTTCATCGTGCCCTTGCACAGTTCGTGGATTTGCAGACCTCAATCATGTTTTCGTTGCTGCAGTTAAAAAGTTATCATGTAAATTGTGATATTCATCTGGTTATTCTTCTGGATTGGTTCTGCACAATTTCCGTCCGATTTGCTGAATTTTTGCAGATTTCTATGACCTCTACAATTAATTCATGTCCTTCTCAATCAGTTTTCAAACAGTCTTTGCCATTCCCTAGCTGCGATCCTCAATGATGTCTCTGCTGCATCCTTACAGAATGAAAATCAATTCATGCAGGGTCTGAAATCATCGCGATCTAGTCATTTCTGCTTTTAGACCTCTGTTTTCAATCGCAATTTTTGTTTAAATTTCTTCTTCAAACTTCTTTCCCACAGTCCGTACTCTATTCCAAGGCTTCCTCAAACTACAAACAATTCAAGCATCAATGGCTCTGATTCCAATGCTAGAAAATGAGAGAGAGAGAGAGAGAAAAACTGGAAGGCACATGGCACATTTATTATGCATTATGTGTAAGTGGTTACATCAATTGGAGGTAGTTTATAACCGTAGTTAACAAATAACTTTAACAATTAGAAGCTCAATTATTTCCGCTGCCTGACCCAACAATTAAAGCTTCTTTTACAATAGATCTCTTTCTCCCATTTCTATAGGGAGGCTAACGGATCTGCAAACAAATGTCAGAGCGGAATGCAGAGTGTTCTCAATGATTGAAATCTTCTTTTCAATAGATTGGATGAGTTTTGAGGCCCTTGTACTTCATTACTCAGCGGGCCTGGGGTCATGTAACCAGGTTGCGGTTTATCTTTTGTTGATTGATTGTGAAGAATTTTTTTTAAAATTATAAAATTTGAAAAGACATAAATGAGAACAATAAACAAAAGAAATTGCATAATTTTGGGATCAAACTAGAATAAGAAATAGCATTGAAAGCTACTTCTCTTATTTGATTGATCTTTTTTATGGTAATCATGGTTTTGTGCTCCTGTTTTCATGTTAGATGGGAGATGTGACCTTTGATGAACGCCATCTCCCAAAGGGAGTGCATCTGGATAGGCACACTTCTTAGTGGTGGGAAATCAATGCTCCATGGTTTTTAAGGGCAGAACACTTTCACTTAAATTCCCTCACTTGTTCCTTTTCTTGTTTCTCGTCAGCTCTACTTTTGTTTTTCTGCAGTACTTTCATGGCTGCCTCAGCAAGTTCTTCACATTCACAGGTAGCTTTGGGAGCATGATCTCGTCAAAATGCTTGCACCAGTGCTTTGTGGTTGATAAGGATATGGGTGAGGATTTTATCTGTCATATTCTTGGTTTTAGAGGTTGGGGTGACGTTAAAGGTGTGAAGAAAACAGTGGACTCCGTTAGTGAGGATTTTCTTCATAAACTGGCTACAGAAATATTTATTAGTATTCAAACATGCTGAATATTGATACTCATACTAATATGCTGAATACTACGCAATGAATATTGATGCTACACATGTTGAATAGTAATATGAGAACTGGCTGCATACTCAGAAATATTTATTCAAACACGCTGAATATTGATGTGCTTTCTATGCATTTGGATAGAAAGCATATAATAAATTCATATTCAGCATGTTTGAATAAATATTGCAGTTGGATATTCTTAGTTTTGCATATTTCAGTGATTTATTATTATTTAGGGTTTATCTTAGTATGATACTCAGAAAAATTACAAAAAGTCAGAATATTGAAAATTTCAGAAAAAGGGATATTACATGTGCTGTTGAAAAAGGGTTGCCTCCGTGAGGATAGGTACAGAGCTCTGCAAAATTATGCCTCATCTCTCTGTGTGGAGATTTGAGCGGCCTTGCCTGTTCTGGTTAGTGAAGATTCTTTGGATGTCCCAGAAAAGCTTGCCCATCCCCCTACTATCATGTCTGTCAGTTTCAAAATCCCTGCATCAGGCTCCATGCCTGGGAAATGACCACGGAAGGCTAAGGAGCTAACATAGATATCATGGAGATTCTCATAAGTCCTCCTCACACACCCTCACAACACACTCTGCTTGGCATGAGCAGCAATATGGCCCCACAAGTTAGCTTTTTATTGGCTGCACCAGAAGCAACAGGAGCAGATGCATTTGGTCAATGAAGAGATAGGAAAATGAATACTGGTGCCCCAAACAACGCCACAAAACATCTTCTGCAAAAGAGGGAAACCACAATGTTATGCCAGCTAGGTAATCTCACAGTTGTTTCTATACAATTTTCTATTCAGAAACCATTATTTCCTTCCTTTAGTACTGTTGTGTCCTAGGGATGGGGGATGAAATCAATTCTAACTCAGAGGGGCATTTTAAGTTTGTAAATGGCCAATTTACAGATAGTTCTAATTCACCTCACCCTGACCCTAGATTTGTTGTTTGTGTCTAAAGCTATTTTGGGACTACTTCCACCAACTCTGTGCTTCATAATGTGACCACACCCACTCAGAGTACCCTAGAACCTACTATTATCTGCAATGCACAAAACCCTATGATGGCTCAAATATATTTGAAAATGGTTATGGAACAACCTATTATAGAGGAGGAAGTGGAGAAGGATGGTTTACCACAGGAAAGCACCCTTATTGGTTGGACATGTTACAATATGCGGAGAGAGAGAGAATAGAGAAAAGGCGGATTGCACACATTTGAGATTGTGTGTCTGTCTATTTATTATAAATGAAATAGTTACAAAACGGTTGATGTAGTTACAACCAGTTACAACAAACTTGTAGTTAGGCACCTTTTAAATAAGTCTTATATTTTCATACCCCCTCTTAAGGCTTATTCTACATAAAGAAAAAACTAGAACAAAACAAAACTACGTAATCTTCAAACGCTTTCACTTTGAAAGCAATGCTATGATAAGGTAGGGCTCCATCAAGTTGCTTCGTGACCTTCATAAAGGTGTAGCTCCCGAGCTGAATTCCCGAGCTCCCAGATTCCACCTCCCCAAACTCCCAAATCAAACATCTCCTGAATTATTGGACAACCATCCATACCGAGCCATCCACAAGCTCCATCAAGTTGTCTCGTAACCCTCATGAAGGTATAATTCCCAAGATCCACAGTCTCCCAAACTATCTGAGCAACCATCCATACCGAGCTTCATCTACCCTATATCCTTTCTTGCCTTCAAAGTTTAGAGCATCTTTATATTGTGTATTTGTCACTGTCCTCACTACCTTCTGCATCTGGTGGGTCTTCAACCATGGCTATATTGGTTGTATTTGATATGCCTTTACCCTTGAGCACATCATTGGCTCGAACATGACAATCCCACAATTTTTATTCATAAGTTGCATTTGTATTTTCACTTTCCATGTATGAAAAGATAGACCAAAATATTTTTCTACGGGAATTTCCATTTTAATAAAATAAAATAAATACGACTGCTTATTTTTAAAAAATAGACAGCAGAGTACCAGGAAGGTTTTGAAAATGTGAAATCTGTAATCTGACCTTGTTTTGCTACCTCAACCTCAGTTTCTGACTTTTCCAGCCATTACGATTTCTTTTCAACTTAAACACTCTCTTCAAATTTGAGACTGTAATTTTCTTTTTGTGCATGACTTCAACAAAATTTATACAACCAATCTGTTCCTTTTGCGACTGTAAAAAAAAGGCAAAAAACGTACGCAAACAGGTCTTCACGATTTCTGTGACAAGCAAGTAAATACCCTTCGCCAATAATATCCTTCTCGTTTTCAAGAGCAGGCATTAAAATGCCCTAACACGACTGTAATGTGACAGTATGAAATTCGTGACTTTTTTTTTTCTTCTGAAAAAATGTGAGTGTATTCTTCTGATTGCAGCATGACTTTTCGTGCCCTAATTGTGTGCCCTTGATTTCCGACTGTGCAACAAATCTTCACGAACAAGACTGTTTACTTCGACCTCAAAATCTTCTCGTGATTTCCTTCAAAAATCAAAACGAAAATGTCTTCCTTCTTCAGCGTGCCCTAATGGGACTCACAAAAATATCTTTCTTCCTCCCTCTCTTTGCTTGCTCCGTGCTCTGATACCAATGTTAGAATATGCGCAAAGAGAAAGAATTGAGAAAAGGTGGATTGCACACATTTAAGATTGTGTGTCCGTCTATTTATTATAAATGAAATAGTTACAAAACAGTTGATGTAGTTACAACCGGTTACAACAAACTTGTAGTTAGGCACCTTATAAATAAGTCTTATATTCTCATAGGACAAAGCTGAGCCCATGGAAGTAGAAGTGGTCACAGAAAAGAACAAAATCAAAACCATGGGTAGTCTCCTGTCAACATAATCTTGGTGAGGTCAATGGAATGTAGAATGTACAAAGCATGATGAAACGGGCAGAAGATATGTTATCTCCTTGATGACCACTCATTGCGAAAAGAAGTGCACTCTTTTATCAAAGAAGATTGAACAACTTGCACAGGGAAAACTGGCAAAGGGACTTTGCTATAGTACAATCAAATAGTACAGACAAGATACAGATGATGGGAGCTTCCAACAATGGCAATGTTATTATGTCTGAGGATGTAATTGATGAATTTGTGCAGCATTATTTCAGTTTTCTTTGTAGTCTGGGTCAGGAGGTTCAATGCTATTACAGCATGTCACAAGGTTAAAAAGAAAACTGTATAACTACCACAATACTCTTCACACAGGAACAAAGAAAGTTGTAAGGAAGCAAAAATTAAGCATTTAAAGGCTAAAATAAGTAAAAATAAAAGACAATTGAGGGCATCGTGGTTCGTTATCAGTCTATTGAGAATATTAAGAATGATTTGATTAAAAAAGTGAACACAGAAGAACAGATAGATTTGGATGCAAGAATCTATGGCCACTTTGGGCTTTAAAATGCTACCATCAACATCAACCATACTGATGATTCTGGTCGAGCCACCCACACATTGGTCACTCAGCAACAGCATCCCAAGAAACCCCAGTACGAGATGCTCAAAAAAATTTAAAGGTGCCTGAGACCACTAAAGAAATGCCAATGGTGCCAATACAGACCATTTCCCTTGAAGGTAAAGTATCAGCAAAAACAGCTCTTACCAGTAGCACTACAGAACCTTCTAGTTCTGTAACAGAATGGCCCTGGCAAGATAATTGGATAAACGGAATTAGGCAGGATAACTAATAGCATAGAGTGGGGAGACATGTTGAAGTTCGTTTAGTTGGTTATGGGAATGGTTGTAATTAGCTAAAGACTTAAGTTATGTTATGAAGTTGCATGTTTTGAATAAACAAGTGACTCTTTGCAAGGGGTTTTCCTTATCCTGTTGCCCTCGCTTGATACTTTGATATATTTATACTCTTGACAGCCATAATTTTTCTAGGGTTTACATTACAATCTCTATGCTTCATTGCATGCGATTGGGTCTCGACTGTCCTTAGATAAAGTATTTGCATGCAAGCAGCTACATATCATACATTGTTGCTTGCATATAGAATTTAGCTGAGACTTGAACCCAATAATTGATTTTTCCATGAACAATGATTGATCACAGAAAGTATCACTGACTCGTGCTAATTCCAAATGTTTATCACTTCAGTTAAACAAAGCTGCCATTGTTGAGGTTTGAATTTGTACTCCCGATGTTTGTTCTAGTGATGTATTCTTCTGTTAGAATGAGCATAATTAGTGTAAGATATGTTTGTATAAAGGAATGATGCTATGTTTTAGTGATGTATTCTTCTGTTAGAATGAGCGTTGATTATTTTAAGATATGTTCATATAAATAAATGATGCTATCTACCATATTTAAAAATACTTATCCTGGTTTGTTTAAACTTTAAAGCATCTGCAAATTTTAAAATCACCAAGGTATGAACCACAGCGTTTAATTTCTTCAATTTACAACCTCCTCTGCAATACAACTAAGCCGACAAGTGATTGTACAATAATTTACAATGGAGGCATGGATTTTATTTAAGAAATTATGTTTCAACTTTTTTGATGTAATTGCACATGTCTATGTAGCCATGCAGATTCAATTTTCACAAAAATACATAATGATACATTAACATCTCCAAATTGGTAAGAAACAAATGGTCAGAAAATGTAATCCAAGAGTACATGATCTTGGCATCAGTGAGCAAATATAGTTTCTTTTAAAAGGAAATGTCAAGTATCCACAAGCTGCACAACTTGTGCCTAAAACTAACATTAAAATGCATTACCAACTTTGCACTTTCTAATTCCGTCTTCTCTGAAAGGCGATTTCGGAGAGGTTCCACATGCTCGCTTCCATCAAGTTGTACTCCAATGAAATATTGTAGTTCTCCCTATGGAAAAAAAAAATTGAACACCTTAAAAGTTGAAAGCATTGGTGGATGCACAAAGAAGCAAACAGAACTAGGCCAAGCAAGATCCTAGTTGCAAAATAAATCCAAAATATATGATGCCAATTACCTTTTGATCATGCATAGGTTGTAAGTGAAATAAGTTCCAAAATTTTTTTCCTGTGCATGAGATCAATTTAATTGCAATCAATACCAATACCAAAAAAACAAAGAAATGCAATGAAGTTGTACAATCTTTGCATCCCTAAATGTACATTAAAAATCAGTATAAATGTTATGTGAAACGCCTATTAATCATTATTTAAAATCTTCTATTATAAATATAGGACTATTCCAAAAGGGTTCATAGGTTTACTTCTGTTTTTCTTGTCCATCTTTGTTGCAATGTCAAGCACATTTTCATAAGGACTATTACAGCAAAGAACTTAAATTAGAAACATGAATTCTTTCATCGCAATTATTAACATGTGAATCCTTAATTGGGCCTGTTCCTTGGACTTATTTTCTGGCTAATGATGTTAAGAATAGAGCAACACTACCCAAAATTACATCTAATTACAAAAGGTATGGCACAATGCTTATAGAATCATGATATCTACATTAATGGTATGAATTCTTTAGCATATTGTACCAGAGCAACAACAGAGGTATGTAATGTCCCCTTTTCCACGTTAGCCACTATGAACACCTTGGGCCCATTCCACCTTCCATGAGCTTTAAGGAAAGCAAGGGAGGTGAACATTGCCATAATTGTAAATGACTGTATTTTCCTTATTTATTTAATTACTAATTATGGCTTGGAGTGATTCGATTAGGTGATAGGTAAATGACAAAGCAAAAAGGAACTTCTATCTTTGCGACGTCCCTTCTAGGGCAGCGAATGGGGAAAAAAGGTTTCTCCACAACCCTAATGGATCAGATCTGAAATTGCACCTTCAAACATCAATCTGAAAATGACTGAAAATATACTTTAACCCTATTCAAACAATCAATGATTAGTCCTCTAGGCACTTCACATCAACATATAACCATACAAATAGAGCTGAAAATGTTTGTGAATAATTAATTCAACCACGGCAATATTTATCAATCCAAATTATATCAAAATAATAGAGAAAATGAGTGATTACACCCAGCTGTAATTAATTTTATGACAACAGCAGTACAGCCAAAACCAAGGGCTGAAAATAGCTCATAAACCACTCCAAAAATCACCAAAATGTAGATTCCATCCTTATAAAATATGAAGAACAAGAATATTAGCTCAAAATGTCCAAAAGTTCCTTAGATGATATTAAACCCTTCACCCAAGCAAGTCGCCTAGGGTTAGAAGGGAAGAAACAAACATGAAATCCTCCTTAAAGCTCACTTGTGACTTTCGGTGAAGCCACCAATGCACACAAGAGGGTTTCGTCCCCAAGTGTGTTCCTATTGAAGGGTTGTCCTCAATAGGTGACCAAGGAAGGGTTTTCGTCCTTCAATGGCAAGAAGAGAAGCTACTTGCTCCACCTCCAAGAGAAATCAATATCAAAATCAACATAACCCTCCTTTAGCAAGTTG
Organism: Taxus wallichiana var. yunnanensis; assembly: GCA_018340775.1. NCBI lineage: Eukaryota > Viridiplantae > Streptophyta > Pinopsida > Cupressales > Taxaceae > Taxus > Taxus wallichiana. The sequence continues at coordinate 628,418,500 of CM031234.1, forward strand.
AACCACCTTATATAGGCCTTGAAGATGTCAATGGGCAAATAGAATCCTCTAGAGAGGCCGAACCCCCTTAATGAAGGAAAAGAACATTAAAGTCACCATGTAGGCCTCCACAAGACCGACCTTGTAATATCCCCTTCTCGAAAGCAACAGTCAAACACCCTTAGCCAAATTTTGTTTCTGGCTGCTAAGTAAGAAAGAAGGGGAAATGGTCCTAATAAAGTAATTTTAAGTGCATAATGAAATTTTATTATAAGCACTTGCATTAATTATTAGTGACAAAATAATAAAAGAAAAAAAAATCACTTTATTTCTAGTTCTCCTAGTGAAAAATGCAACCCATATGGGGATAGAAAGCAAGGGGATAAAGAAATATTAAATAATGTAAAGTGGGAGGAAAATATTTAGTAAAGCGCAAAGAGCTGATTGGGCCTTTGTCGCGATAAAGAGGCCAAGAGAAGTTATAAAAGCAAGTCGTCAGGTATGGAGAAGAATCACTTTTATATATTTTCATATTTGAAATTTGGTTGAGCTATTTGTTTTCCATTTTTACCTCAAAGGACGAAAACCCTTTGATATGTTGCATTAGAGGACGAAAAACCTCTATTGCCAGGTTGAAGAACGAAAACTCTTCATCCTTTGTGTGAGGAAGCTCTATTTAAGGGTTTTTATTGAGCTTCAAGGAGTATTTCAGAATTTCAACAGTGATTGAAGACCCAATATTGCAGATTTGAGGCATTTCCAACTAGGGTTTGAAGACACAAGTGTTGGGGCAGATATCTACCTTTAGATTCAGCCGGATCGGGGTTATCTACGCCCTTATGGGTGGAGTTCGACACATTCTAGGACACGGGTGTCCCGGATCTCATCAACAACATCTTCGTCATAATTTTGGAGGCCATATTCAGCTTTGTTTCAGTGGATTTGGGCTTGGGATCACTTCCTTCCAGCCATTTTGTAAGTTGTACTTCTACAGATTTCTTAATAAATTTCCAACATTTATTTTGGGTCCAAAAATTATATATTTTGGTATTCATACATGCATAATTAATTCTGATTATTTTGGCCAAGATTTGGTTAAGTTTAGATCAGATTTGAAGGTTGTTCATCTCTAGATCAAGTCGTCATTTTTAGGGAAAATTCAGATTTGAATATAATATATTTATTGTATTCAGCTAGTTAGCAAGATAATAAATCAGTTTTTATGAGTGTTCCCTTTCGGGTTTGAAAATCCTCCATTGAGGGCATTACAGACCTCCATAATCAAGAAATAGAAATCCTCCTTATATTGTTTGACAAGTCTTCCACCACTTAATCGAACCACTCCAATGCCATGATTAGTAAATAAAATAATAAATTACAAAACTACAACACTTACAACCATGGCGAGCTTTCGTCCCTTTGCTCCGTCCTTGATGCCCAAGAGAAATGAGCATAAGGTCTTCCATAGCGAACTAACTTGGAAAAAGAGACATTACAATCTTTTCCTTCATTAAGGTCGGTCTTCTTGAGAGCTACAATGGAGATAAAGAAATAGTCTTTCCTTTTTATGAGGTTGGTCTTCTTAAGTGAAGATTAAAAGTGCACTTCCCCTTCATTAAGAGGTCAATCACAAAAATTGATCTTCTAATTCATCCTCGCGCCAAAGAAGGGTACTTAAGGAGGTTGGATGGTGGGGATCATTATCATTCATCATTTGACATTTACTTGGATTTAGAGCTAGTGTAGCTTCTCTTCTTGCCAATGAAGGATGAAACCCTTCCTTGGTTACCTATTGAGTACGAAAACCTTCAATAGGATCACACTTGGGGACGGAAACCCTCTTGTGTGCATTGGTGGATTCATTCGAGAGTTGTAAGTGGGCTTCATTGGCAGATTTCTAGAACAACAAGGTGTCTATCCATGCATAGGGCACTTCTACTCCAACTAAGGCACTTTAAAGGGTGTTGGCACCCTTCCTCCACTGATCTACCCACCCGGAAAGTTTGGGATCACTTTTGGAGGGGTTTCGTGGTTGCAAAATTGTGATTTCACTTTTATTTGATAGTTGGTCTCTCCGACATCATTTTGAGCATTTGTTTGTGTTGAAACTCCAAGTACTTATGGAGTTATGAATTTTCCAAGTTTCAGTTTGTGTTTGCACTAATGGAGTTATGAATTTTCAAAGTTTCAATTGTGTTTGCACTTGAATTAAAATTATAAAATATATATTTTCTCCAGATTTCATCTTGCTAGACTTATGAAGTGTTTGGGATATTTCTATAATGATTTTCGGTGTATATTACACGAGAATATTGTCTTGAAAAGCCCATACAGTTCGCTGCCCTAGGAAATAGAAAATCATGTTCATCGCTAGGGCTAAGTGGTGATATTGTTGGCTGCCATATGAATTATTTTCTTATCATAAATATTCAGATTTATCTTTGTTACTAATGTCATTTACAGCTTGTTCCTCTAATAAGATTAAAGTGATTGACCGATGGCTGTAATAAAAATCAGAAGTTGTCATTTGGGTTTCAACAAAAACCCTTATTTTCAGTTTCAACCCTAGAAATGGACATTACGGTGGTATCAAAGAAACGATCTTCCCAACTTTGAGGGTATTCGTGCAAGGCGGTGACAAAGAATACGGACATGGATTGGCGACCTAGGTTCTTACCACGAAAGAAGTAATTCTGAAGCGGAAGCACGACATTTAGTGGGTCACAACAATGTGGTTATCTATGAGGAATATCGGGCTCTTCCGAATGAGATTTGTGATGATATTTCACTTGCCGAATTCATAGGGGTAAGCAAGGGTAGGTCAAGGCCCAAACCTAGACCTCAAGCATCATAGGAAGATCTTCAACATGCCTCGAGAGAAGGTGACGCTCTCCACATTTGATGGTTCCAACAATGGGACAACCGGAGCATGGATGAAGATGTTAGGGTGAAACCCTATGGAATGTCCCCATTTCCGAGCGGATGGCCTAGGAGGCTTTTCATCCATCTTAGCCTTGGTTATGCCCGAGGGCCTAGTGACGTTGATGGTTATCAGGTGTGGTTTGTACCTTCATTTCACTATATCTTATGTTTTGGAGTTGGACACCTACTTTGAGGTGACTTAAGTGAAATAAGGTTGTGAGATGCTCCCCTAAGGTACTTTATGTTATATTTAGTCAATGACTTAAGTGGTGGGAGAATATATGGTACTTTATGTTCTAATTCTTCGTTGGGGTCACTTATGTGGACTTTTGGCTTAGTGGTGATAAAGTAACTTAAGTGATTCAAAAGTTGAAGACATACTTTCACTTGAATCCCATGCGCAAAGAGGATGCAATTAAGTTGACAATCCTACATCTTGAGGGAGATGCACATAACTGGTGGCATCATGGTCTTATTACACAGGGGCACACGCTATTGATACATATGCAGAGTTTACACAGAGATTGATGAGTAGGTTTGACAAGGAGGGATCCTAACAGGTTCTTCAGAGAGTTGACTCACTTGAGGCAGACAAGTTCTTTGAACGGTTACATTGCATATTTTCGAGGCTTTCGGTTATGGTTCATGATGTTTCAGAGATGAGATTGTCTTCTCTCTTCATAAAGCAAGTTTGGCAAATGCACTAGCAAGATTTGTGAAGGCATTAGAGCCTTCTTCATCGCATGATGTTATTATGAGAGCCCAGATGTTGGCACTGGGATTTTGAGTTAGCCACTCCAAAGTCGAGGTTTCAGCTGAGTTCAGCAAAAGAACATCCATCTAGACCGGATGAGCTTCAAAGCAAAGGAGCCTACACCTAGGCAAATGTGGCTAAGAAGCCATTCACTTCCCGAGAGCTTCGAGATGATTTGAGGCGAAAGAAACTATGTATACAGAATGTGTGGTTTGTCGTGATGACAAATCGAAGTATACAAGTTCATCGTTGCTGAGTCGACATGGAATAGCACTCCTATGTATTTTATTGCTTCTATGCATGGTGAGCACTTCCCCATGTGCTAGTCGGTGGAGGAACGGAATTGACTCGATTACTCAGCTTATTCAATAGGTTCACATTCATCACAGGAGGTGGACTATGTAGAGTTCATATTTTCAAAGAAAAGACCGTTTCACGGATTCTTGGGATTTTTCCCCACAGCTATACAAATTGAGACACATTATGAGGAGCCTTTCTCTCACACGAGTGTGAGTCATGTGGTAGAGTTGGCATTTTGTGCTTATACGGGTTGTTTCACAAGTCGATCCAGAGGATGCCATATGGTTCAGAGGGGACTTTCTTACCCATTGGTTGACTAGAGAGGCAGTGAGTGATCACATGAAGACAACATCACATTAGCGGGGACCTGGACAAATTGCGGTTTCTGGTGGGGTACCAGTGGAGAGTTGGTATGGGCATCATACTACTTTAGGGGCAGCATTGTTCTCTACACGATAGCATGGAGACCATGATGACTACATGAGGTGTCTTGGTTACTTCGGATCCTACCGATCATTGAGTGACTACAGGGTGAGGTGGAGAAACTTGCTTTGTGGGATTCACTTATGCAAACATGACAGATAATGCCCGGGTCAATCATTTTTGGGAAGGGAGAACTACAATGTCCCCATTTCCAAGCAAATGGCCTAGGAGGCTTTTCATCCATCTTAGCCTTGGTTATGCCCAAGGGGCTAGTGACGTTGATGGTTATTGGGTGTGGTTTGTACCTTCATTTCACTTATATGTTATGTTTTGGAGTTGGACACGTACTTTGAGGTGACTTAAGTGAAATAAGGTTGTGAGATGCTCCCCTAAGGTATTTTATGTTATATTTAGTCGATGACTTAAGTGATGGGTGAATATATGGTACTTTATGTTCTAATTCTTCGTTGGGGTCACTTAAGTGGACTTTTGGCTTAGTGGTGATAAAGTAACTTAAGTTATTTTATTATGTGGTGTTTCCCCAAGGATGTCGATTAGGGTTTTTTTCGGGCCCTTTGTTGCAATGAAAAGTTATAAAAGGAAGCACTTGAAGGAAAAAGGGGCATTCATTCATACACTCACTCTTCTATGATGTTGAATCTAATTGTTGGTCAGCATACTTTTTGCTTGTGGAGTAAGATCCCACAGGAACCCTAGCTTCAATGGTGAGCGATCCACTCCTAACTAGCAGAGAACTCTTCGGTGGTGAAAAATCCTCCCTTGTTTGTTAATTTGGAGCTTCATTCAAATCAGATTTTCAGATTAGGGTTTTTAGAGAATTTCAAGGGTTTTCTCAATGCCGGAGAGAGATTATTTGGTCCATACTTCAGCCATCTACAAATCATATTATTTCCAACGTTTGAGGCAATTTTGGCGAATTCCCCAAGAGTTTCATTCAGTTTGGACTTTATTTATTCTCAAATCTACTTAGGGTTTTGCAGCAGTGTTTTCTAGGGTTTTTGGTTGGAGTTTTTCATTTTTCCAGGTTGGATCTGATTCGTTATACTTTAAATATATTGTTGTCTGAATGTTAGAATTTATAAAGATCATTTCAGCTCCTTGTGAATTTTTGGAATTTTTAGGCAATTTCAATAGTTAAAATAAATAAATAAAATCAGATCTAAGAGATAAAAATTATTTCTCTTGTTTAATGTTCTACATGTTTTCTAATTTATTTGAAGCTTTTGGGTAGTGTTTGAAATTATTATTCTAGAAAATACAATTTTTTCTTTGTTTCTGCATATTGATGACTTAAAAATCAAAAAAATCAGAATTTCAGTTCGTTGTTATTTTTATATATTTTGTGAATTTCAAGTGATATTCCACTAGTGATATTTAACCCTATACCATAAGAAAGTGTCAAAGACCCAAACCCAAAGGGGTTTCTCTTGAAAGAAAAAGAAAAATCAAATCTGCAAGACGGTTTTGAGGTGGAGTCCCAAGAAGACAATGTTGAAGGACATGGAGAGATGTTTCTAGATGAAGAAACAAAAAGGGTTTTTGATGTGGCAAAATCTCCATAGAAAGAGGTAGAAGTCTGAATTACCCATCACTCTTTCCAAGGAAGATCCATTGATTGATTTTCATAACAATAATATTACGGGTCAAGGGTTTGATGAAGCACAAGTTGGAAGGTAAAATCCTTGATATTAAATGATGATTCCTTGATTTCTAATGACAACATGCGGCAAAAATGGAGAAGAAAATCAAATTTGCATGAAGTATATGAGGATGACATTATGGAAGGGTATGTCCATGAAGGAAGGACACTTCCGATTATTCATGATTACTTACAATTTACTAGAATTTCCCAAACAACAGCCAATGATGGGAAGATTGACGGAGTTCATAACCTTGAAGAGAGTTCTGAAAATGTTCCAAACAAGTACCAACAAAATAAGAGCGACCTCCTTCTTGGCAGCCCAAGGTATGATATAAATGATTACATTTTGTCTCCTCTTATGTCGCTGCCATACTTGTGTCATCATTGGCAATTTGTTGAAAAGAATGATCATATGTCATGTTTGGTGCCTCATAATATAATTGGTGATAATTTGAAGAACTCGTTGAGTAACACAGGTACATAGATCTTTTCGTGCAAGTTCAAGATTACATGAACATAAAGGTTTGGGATCTAGTTGATCCTTTGAGTTATAAGAAAGAGGAAGTCCTGTGGAATTTAATATAGCTACTCCATGCGTATGGTTAAAAAGAAATTTTATGAAGGATCATTCTCGAACTTATTATGTATCCTAACAAAGTTGTGAAGGATTTACTCCAAGACTGTTCTTTGAAGCCAAGTTCTACACTCCAAGGCAAGGATATCAAGATAATCAAAGTTGCCACAACAAGAAGCTTGGTGTGGGAAAATGGTAAAATGTTCTATCTGAATTCATATTTTGGATAGATAGTAATCTCCTCGGACAACATTAGATTGTCATATATGATGAAGCTCTTTGGGTTTAACATGATGTGTGAAAGGGATTTCTAGTATTGCAGTTGTTACATATTTCCTATGTTACTAATATCCACAATTTTTGAGGTAGAGGTCTTTCTCTATCCCCTATATCTTCTTTCGTTGGAGTTCTTCTTGAATACTGATAATTGAAACCCTCTTCATGTAATGTCCCCAGATGGACATTTTTCAATCCTAAATGGAATAGTGGCAAATCCCACTCCAAAAGACAAGTTCTAGAGGATACACAATAAATTTTGATTGGAGATCTGAATTTAATATAGAAATGGTGACTTGCCCTAGAGGATGAAACTTATCCAAAACAGAAGTTTCAACAACATAGGATGAGCATAACAAGAATTTCCGATATAGGATCAACACCTTCATTCTACTTAGTTTCTTCAACCCGAGCATCATCTTCCACCTTAAAATCATGCAACCATTGTGTCCCAAGAATAACCTCATCTCTAGCAAACTCAATCACACAAAATATATCACATACCTCATGTTTTTTCAATGGAATGGGGGGTTGTACTATTTTCTGCGTGCAAGGCATGATGATCCCATTAACAAGAGTTGCCCTTTAAATCAATTCTTCTTTATCAGCAGATTGTACCTAGTTTCTTTGAAGAATTTGAGGACCAAATGCCCCCACTAACCCTTCCAAAGGTTCCCCCATGTTGCTGATATAAAAATCAGTCATGGACTCTATTAATAAAGATTTTTCTCCTCTCTTTATGACTGTTGTTATGCACGATTCAGCAATCTAAAATTGATCAAAAATTGTTCCCTTACCCTTTATTACCATCAGAAAACAAACATTAGTACCTCGAGAGGTACTCTCCCTTCTTGCAGTGAAGTCTCCAAATAAGAAACTATGCTTGCCCATACTTGCACTCACGAAAAGATAATTTTGAATTCTTTCTTTTCCTTCTGAAATTAGTCGCAAAGTTTTCAAAATCAGAACTGATAACTTTGGACAAATGCAACATACTACCAGGATCCCATACCTTATAATGCCCATGAAGGTCTTCATCACTCTGTCTTCATGATGACTTGACTTTGATGTACCAAATCCTTAGCATTCTTATCCACAACAAGCTGAATACCATCATGATAAAATTGCTGTAATGATATAGGATGAAGATGATGAAATAAATCCTTGCTACTCCTAACCTCCTTATAAAGAAGATCATCAAAAGGTTTACCTTCTATTGTTGATTTAGAAATCTCCAAAACAGCACCATCCCTATTGTGACTTATGATTTCAGACACAAAACAAGAATCAACACTCTTCAAAATTTCATACCCATCAATACTATGGCTTGGTAAATCCATCCCATATGACAATGACTCATTGATATGTACCTTTGGAACTGAAACATCTTTTTCAACTTTGCATCCAACAATCAAGTGTTTGTTCCTCACTAATACAATTATTTTGCTCATTAGAAGTTATACCTCTTTTCCTTGAAGCCTCTTCTTCTTCACTTTGCATGGTGGAATACTCTATGGGCTGATTTCTCTCCAATTTTTGCATGGTAATTTTCTCCTGTTGATATCTTCTATTTTTCCTTGTGCCTTTACTATCTTTCAACTCACAAAAATCTTCAAGGTCAACATAGCTCTTACCTTGGAACTAAGTGTTGCATACTCTTTTCCCCATATCTCCATGTCATCATCCTCAACTAGTTGTTCCTCCTTTTGGAGAAACTTGGAAATCTGTGAAGGCTTGGATGAGGTCCTAGCTGGTCCCGTAAAGCTTCTTTCACCATTGTGGGTTGCTCCTTGATTGGTAGACATATTGTTCCCTTGTAGGATCTTTGCCAAGTCTCTAATGGAACCAATCAATGCTTCATGCATTTCCCTTTGGGATTCTCTAAAAACCTGATGCATATCTCTTTGGCTCTCTCTCATAGACTGCTGCAGCTCTCTCTAACTTCTTGTGATTACTTCATGCATGTAACTTAGCTTCTCTCGTAGGAGGAGCTCTTTGATCATCCATTGTCCCTTTTTACATTCAGATTTGATTTTTCTCTTCTTTCCTTCATAGGTTGCAAGAATACATTGCTTTGATACCACTGTAATGTCCCCTAATGGACATTTTCAACCCCAAATGTAAGAATAGACGCAAATCCCGCTCCAAAAGACACCTTATAGAGGATACACAATAAATTTTGACTGTAGATCTGAATTTAATATAGAAATGGCAACTTGCCTAGAAGATGAAACGTATCCAAAAGAGAAGCTAAATCACTATATTTTATCATAAATTGATCAACTGAATTTATTATGCGAAAACACAAGAAAATATCAGATTTGGGACCCAATCTGGAGGCTGACATATTTTATTGAAAATATGCAACACTTGCCTCGAACATAGCCGGAAAGTACAATGATTTAGAGCCAAAAATCGGCGAAGGAACAACAACCCATATCTAGTTTTTATCAGCTCCCAACACCTCAAATGAGTTCTCTATGTGGGTCGCTTCTCCTAGAACAAGCTCGAAACAAAGAGAAAATACAGCAACAAGCCTTCTCCTTTAGACCCGTGTTCAAATCTGCATAACAAAGCCTTCAACAACCGTTGGAAAACTACCTGAAAACACCGATACTTGAATCTTGATCCTCAATGGAAACCCCTGAATTGAAGAATCCTCACAACATAGAAGAAGAGTTTTCGTTCTCCTTCTAGATCTCAAGAGGGTTTTCATCCTCAAGAGATAATTTCCAAGGGTTTTCGTCCTTAGAAATTATTTTGCAAAGCTCTCAAACTCAGACAAAAATCAGAATTTGTATAAAATAAAGAGATGCTTTACAAAGTCAAATGGACTTGCTTTTATAAGCAATCTTGGCTTAGTAGCCACCCATAAGCACCAATCAAATGCCTTTTCTCATATTTAATTCTTTTTTGGCATTTATCTCATCCCCAACATGGGCCGAAATTTTTCCCTAGGGGAAATAAAAATATAAGTGACTTCTTTTATTTTTTTCATCTTTTATTTTCTTTTTTATTTTTATTAAGTCGTTGATAAATTAATATAAGTGTTTTTTATAAAGTTTCTTTGTATGCACTTTATAATAATTTATTAAGACTATAGTTTCCTTTTATCACCCCTTAGCCATCAGGAAACAGAATCGGGCTAAGGGTCTTTGAAAAGAAGGGGATATTACAGTTCACCTTTGTCCATGCAACACCGATTCTTTCTTCATAGGTTGGGAGAATCACCACTCTAATACCACTATAAACAGCTACAATGGATTTGCCCCAAATCTGAACTTATAATGCACAATAAAAAATTTATAAAGTTGTTGATCTGAGATTAACATAAAAAATGTGACTTGCCAAGGGTATGCAAATCACTCAAACTTGAAACAAAATAACACTTTTTATCACCAGAATGGATTATTTGATTATTATAATGCAAGTACACAAAAAAAATACCAAATTGAGATCCAATTGAAGGCTAGTTTATTTATTGAAAATTTGCAAATAGCTATCCTCAAACATAGCTGAAAAGTACAATATCCTTGAGCCAAAAATAACACCGAAAGGCTGATTGATGTCTAAAAATCAGCCTTTTAACAGCTCCAAACACCCCAAGTCAATCCTCTATACAAGTCGCTTTATCTAGAACAAGCACAACAATCAATCTTCCCCTTCAAACCCTTGTTCAGATCTGCAACACAAAGCCTTCAAACACTGCTGGAAAACACCAATAGAAGAAGAGTTTTCGTTCTCCTTCTAGACCTCAAGAGGGTTTTCGTCCTCAAGAGATAACCTCCAAGGGTTTTCGTCCTTAGAAGTTTCTATGCAAAGCTTCACAAGCTCACACCAAAATCTGATTTTTATAAAATAAAAGGGATGTCTTTTCAAGCAAGTCGACTTGCTTTTATAATCAAACTTGGCTTAGTAGCCACCCACAACCACCAATCATCTTCCTTCTTCCACATTTAATTCTTTTTTTGCTTTGTTTCATCCACAACATGGGTCACATTTTTCCTCTAGGAGGAAATAAAATTATAAAGTGACTTTTCCTTTTATTATTTTATTTTTTATTTAGTCTATAATAAATTAATATAAGTGCTTTTTGATAAAATTACTTTTTTATGCACTTTATAATAATTCATTAAGACTAAAGTTCCCCTTTTATTCATCCCTTAGCCATCAAGAAACAAAATTGGGCTAAGGGTCTTCGACAGTTATTTTAGAAAGAGGGACATTTCAGTCCTCCCTTCCCCAAATTGTTTGCCCTCAAGCAATTTCAAACTTGGATGCTCCAAAATTGTTGCACCTTCCCATGTTGCATCCTCAAGTGGTAGACCCCTCCATTGTACCAAATATTCTCTGATAACTCTATTCCTTAACTTCCTTTCACAAACATCCATGATAGTCTCCGGTTCTAGCACCAATTTTCCCTCATCATCAAGAGGGGGCAGCTCCATGGAAGGAGTGATATGCTGTCCTAATGCCTTTTTGAGGCATGAAACATGGAAGACATTATGAATTTTGCTTTGTGCCGGAAGTTCAAGCTCATATGCAACATTCCCCACCTTCCTTATGACCTTGTAGGGACCATAGAACCTTGGTTTCAATTTTTCAGATCCTTTCCCTTTGAGGGAAGACTGTCTATAGAGTTACAATTGCAAAAAAAAAAAAGTCTTCTACCTCAAATGACCTCTCAATTCTTCATTGGGCTGCATACAACTTTTGTATGTAAAAGGTTTTCCTTGAATGCTTGCATGATGTTTTGACTATGTTGTACCAAATCTCTAGTCATTTGGAATTCTAATATCCGGAATGACAACATCCACAAAAGAAAATGCATCATAACCATACAAAGCCTTGAAGGGTGACATACCAATAGACATGTGGTAGGAAGTATTGTAGCAAAACTCCCCCAAATATAGCCATTTGATCCATGTTGATTGTTGACCTGTAACAAAGCTCCTTAAGTACCCTTCTATCCATTTGTTGACAATTTCAGTTCGTTTGTCTATTTGTGGATGATAACTTGTACCTGAGTCAACTTTGTGCCTAAAAGATGGAAGAGTTCTTGCCAAAAAGAACTCAGAAATTTGTTGTCCCTATCACTCACAATGTTCTTTGGTAGCCCATGAAGTCTGAAAACTTCTTTGAAAAATATTTCAGCTACTAGTGGTCCATCATACTTAGTAGGAAGAGGGAAAAAATGTGCATACTTAGTCAATCTATCCACCACAACATAAATGACACTCTTACCTTGAACCGTGGGAAGGCCACCGGTGATGAAATCCATAGAAATACTCTCCCACTTTTGATTTGGAATTGGTAGAGGTTGTAGAAGACCTGCTGGAAATTCATGTTCAGCCTTGCTTTGTTGGCATGTGAGACATTCTCTTATGTGTTGAAGAACTTCTCCCTTGAGCCCTTTCCAAACAAATTTCTCACGAATTTGTTTGTATGTTTTAAAATAGCCCAGATGACCAGCCAATGGGGAATCATGCATAGCTTCTAAAATATTTTGTTTTACCTTAGATTTTGGTACCAAAAAGACTCTATTTTTGTAAAGTATAATCCCATCCATAACCCTATATTTTTCATCTTCAATTTCTCATTCTAGGATAGCACTACCAAACTGATGTTTTGTGTACTCTGCTGTTATAACAGCCCTCCAATCTACTCTAATTCATGCCATAGAACAACAATATGGTTTCCTAGACAATGCATCCACTACTATATTATTCTTTCCTTCATAAATTCAATTTCAAAGTCAAAGGACTGAATTTTACTCACCCATTTTTGTTGTCTATCATTCAAATCAGATTGGTTGAGAAAATACCTCAAACTATTATGATCTGTTTTCACCACAAACTAGATATTGCCTGAACTTCACCAATGCATGCATGATTGCCAACATCTCTTTGTCATAAATAGAGTACTTTTTTCAACCTCTTTGAGCTTCCTACTTTCAAATGCAATGGGATGCTTATTTTGCATCAAAACAGCCCCAATACCATCTCCGGATGCATCACACTCAACAACAAAAGGAATAGAAAAATTGGAACAGCAAGTACAGGACATGTGCTCATTACCTTTTTTAAGTTGTCAAATGCATCTTGGGTTGTTCTAGACCAGCTGAAAGCTCCTTTTAGTTAAATCAGTCAAAGGAGCAGCAAGTTGGGAAAAACCTTTGACAAATCTTCTGTAATAACTGCATAATCCCAAGAATCCTCTCAATTGTGTCATAGTGGTGGGTGGAGGCCAATCCAAGATAGCTATGATCTTTTGTTGGTCCACATGAACACCTTTGGCATTGATAATGTGCCCCAAATATAAAATTTCAGTCACTCCAAACTCACACTTTGATTCCTTGGCATAAAGTGACTGCTGCTCCAAAATTCCTAACACCACATCCAAGTGTTGAAGATGCTCCTCCCATGTTTTACTATAAACCAATATGTCATCAAAGAAGACCAATACAAATTTCCTCAAATGCTCCCTAAAAACATGATTCATACATGATTGAAATGTAGCGGGGGCATTGGTTAACCCAAAAGGCATCACAAGAAACTCAAAATGGCCAAAATGACATCTAAAAATAGTTTTGTAAACATCTTTTCTTACCTGAATTTGATGGTACCCGGATCTCAAGTCTATCTTGGAGAAGTATATAGCTCCATGTAGCTTATCAATAAGTTCATCAATTCTAGGTATGGGATACCTATTCGATGGTCCTCTTATTCAACAAGTGAAATCAATGCACATTCTCATAATTCCATCGTTTTTCACAAGAGCAATCTGAAGATGCAAAAGGACTAGAGCTAGGCCTTATGTGCCCCATTTCCAACAACTCCTTAATGGCCTTCTCAATTTCTTCTTTGTAGGCTCTAGGATGATGGTATGGAGTAGTAATCATTGCCTTAGTATTCGATTCCAACTCAATAGTATGCTCAAATCCTCTATCTGGAGGTAACCCATGAGGAAGATTGTCAAATACCTTTGCATGCTTGTCACGGATAGCCTGAATATCTTCATTATACTGTTGTTGTCCCAAAATCTGATCTGCAGATGTTATTAGACACTCAGTTGCCCAAGCAATCTGCCCTCTATGAAATGCTCTTTCCATCCTTTTGCAGTTACAACCATAGGAGCTCCATTTGCCATTCCATGTAAGCACTATTTCTTGATCTGCTGATTTGAATTTCAGCTCCATTGTTTGATAATTTTGAGTGAATTCTCCAAGAGAATGTAACCATTGCACACCCAAAACTAAATCAGTTTCACCAATACCAACCACATAAAAGTCATCCATCACCTTATGCTTACCAAGAGTGATTTTCAGTTGTGATATCTTCTTGGTACAAGGGATGGTGAAGCCATCTGCTACTGTCACATTAAAACCTTTGAAATCTTCTAATGGCAGCCCCAATCTTTTAACTAAATCAGCATCTATGAAATTATGAGTTGCACCACTATCAATTAAAACAATAACTCTCTTACCTTTTAGTTCTCCTCTAACACAAAAAGGGTGGTACCTTGGAGCTCCGGATAGTGTGGCAAGAGTACTATCCAAGTGATCAACTTCTTCTTTCTTTTCTTGCTCTTCATCTCCATGACTCTCTTCCTTATTTATTTCTTCTTCTTCTTCCTCCCCATCAGAAATTACCTCAATGTAATGTACTTGGCCCTTGCCTAAGCAATGATGCTCGAAGTCCATGGATCTTTGCATGTAAAACAAAGATTTTTCCTCCTTAGTTCATTCCTTGTATTATCAGCATCTTTATTCCTTGGAAGCTCTCTTGGGATCCACACCCCACTGAAATGGCCTTCTTGCTTGATTAATAGGGGCTGCCCTTGAAATGTTGATAAAGAATTTTCTTTTGACCGTCCAAAGGGCAGATTTTTTCCCTTAACTGCTGTAGATTCCAGATTTAGTGACCTTTTGATTGCATCTTGAAGAGAGGGAGGCTCAAAAGCCTTCACCAAACCCCTAAGAGGTTCAGTCAAGCCTTCCATGAACAAGACAACTAATCTTCTTTCACTTACATCTGAAACCATGACTACTAATTTTTTAAAATCAGCAACATACCTTTCTACTGATGCTTCTTGTTTGAGTTGTGCCAACTCCTGAAATGCACTTCTGGATCTTTCCTGTCAAATCTTTTTGTTAGCCTTTGACTGAACTCCTCAAGAGTGGAAATAGAACCATGTCCTTGTGTCACTAGACCATGATACCACCATTCATGAGCCACACCTTCTAAATGTAAGGTAACAAATTTGAGGGCCTCCTCCTCATACATAGGATTTAGTGACAAATAAGTATCCAATTTTTGCAACCAGGCCCTAGCAGAACATTTATCCGTACCATCATATGTAGGAAGAGTAATCTTACCCAATCTATGTTGGATATCTTTCCTTGGCTCTTGTGGATGACTCACTTATTCTTCCTTGGTCCTTCGCTTCTCCTTAGTTGACAATAGTCCCAAAATGAAAGCAGCCCTTGTGTTGAGATTCAATGATGCATATTCTTCTCCATATAGATCCATTTCCTTAGCAAACCCATGTGCTTATGGTTGTTCTCTCTCTTCTTGGGGCTCAGTTCTTTGAAGGAAATTAACACGAAAAAATTTAGTGGGGGTCTTGCTTGAGACCCTTTCTCTATGATAAGTAGAGGAGCTTCCTTCACCTTGATTTCCTTGATAGCCTTCAGAGTTATGTTTGGTAGTGCTTAGCCCATGTATGGATCTACTCAAATCAACAATAGCTCCTACAAAGGAGTCTCTTAGATCTATGTGTGCTTCCATCAAGCGGTTTTACAACTCTTTATTACCCCTAGTGAATATTTCATTCATATAGCTCAACTCATATGAGGGTGGATGTCTTTCTCTATCCATTCTCTTGCCATTCTCGAGAGACAGTGTTTTCGGCACCACTTCCAAGACGTCTCCTCCAAGATGTTTCTTATGAACTCCCTCATCCGCCCCACTGTTCTCTATGGGTTTGTTGTCTGGGGGCCCTCCCTTTTGGACACAGATTGGGCTTCCACCGAAAGGATTCGACTCTCCTCCGCTATTTCTTCAAATGCAAACAGATGGTCCCCAACATATTATTTGGCAGAGTTCGGAGCCCGACCTTTCCATCTAGAGACTATATTTGACATATCATCCTTTCTTCACCGTATCAGGAGGTTTGGTGATCTCTCCAATGAGCAAGACAGGTATCCATATCTCGCCTATTGTTCCTTTGTGAGTATTGCCCAGGTTGTTGGCCGTTGTTGGTTTGCCGAGACTTTTGCCTTGTTGGACTCAGTTGGTATCCAGATTGATCGTCTCCCCCCCTTCCATTATTCTCTAAATGCTCCTAGTCATCTCTTGCCCACCAAGCAAGTGTTGAACAGGTCCATCTGGGAGGATATCTACAAGAGCTTCATTCAAACTACTTGGGTGAACCCCCCCGGGGGTTTGCGCTCTAAGATGTCTTTTTATGCAGAGCACTTTCTTGAAATCGAGATGGATTGATCATCCGACCTCGACACCTCTCGTCACTGGGTGCATGCCCTCTGTATACCTCTGGGTCAATTTCAAGTCGGCTCCCACAGACTTTGATGCGAGACTGATCACCACATTGATCGGGAGGATAGACTTTATAGCACCGTAGCCTTCATGAGGTGGAGACAGAGACTCATTTCATCTTCCGTTGCCCCATATACTATGAGATCAGAGGACAATTTCACTATCTCTTCAAAGGGATTCAAACTCTCCCGGTCTTCTTCAGATATATTGATCAGCGGTGTCTTGCCCTCTACATCCATGAGTCTTTCTCTGTGCCGCGACAAGATTCTTCATCCCCCTCCGAGAGTCATCCCCACTAGACGAATTACTACCTTCTTTCTGATTCTACCCACAGGTGGAGGAGCTAAACGACAGAGCCTTTCTGACCCAAATACAGTGCATAGATCAATTTGTCCCCGGTTGGACCTTCACACTTCCCTAGATCACCGCCAGCAGAATCGGATGCACACACGTATCAGAGGGCAGTCCAACTCCATTCGTCCTCCTCGCTGTCTCATCAATCTCGAGATCTCAAAGAAGGAAGGAGGTTTTCACTCCCCTCTTCGGGTTGCCAATCTATCAGAGCTTCTTTTCGTGGGCCTCTAATTTTATGAGGGGTGTGGCTACCATTCCTGATTAGACCATTGGTCCTCGTTTTCCCCCTTCATTCCCTTCTTTGCTTCCCTCGTTTTTCTCCCCCGCTTGCTCTATTGCCCCCACCGTGGGGTATTGGCTCAGGTTTCCTTTTGTTGTCTTTTCTCTTCTTTTATGTTTTTGAGAACTCGTTTTCAGATTGTCCCCGCCGCACTTTGTATATTGTTTGGGCTGCAGTCCCATTGACCTACTTTTGTGGTCATTCATTGGACATTAATATATTTATCTTTATCTTTATCTCGTATCTATCCCCCATATCTTCTTTCTCTAGAGTTCTTCTTGAATAGTGATATTTGAAACCCTCTTCATATTTGTCCATGCAACATTGATTCCTTCATCACAAGCTAGGAGAATCACCGCTCTGATACCACTATAATGTCCCCAATGGACCTATAAACAACTACAATGGATTTGCCCCAACTCTGAACTTAGAATGCACAATAAAAAATTTATAAAGTTGCTGATCTGAAATTAACCCAGAAAATGTGACTTGCCTAGGGTATGCAAATCACTCAAAACTGAAACAAAATAACACTTTTTATCACCAAAATGGATCAACTGATTTTTATAATGCAAGTACACAAGAAAAATACCAAATTAAGATCCAATTGAAGGCTAGTTTATTTATTGAAAATCTACAAATAGTTGTCCTCAGCTACAGCTGGAAAGTACAATATCCTTGAGCCAAAAATCACACCGAAAGGCTGATTGGATGTCTAAAAATCAGCAAATGGAACAGCAACCAAGATCTGCATTTTAACAGCTCCAAACGCCCTAAATCAGTCCTCTATACAGGTCACTTTATCTAGAACAAGTTGGAAATAAAGAAGAAGCACAACAACAATCTTCCCCTTCAAACCCTTGTTCAGATCTACAACATAAAGCCTTCAACTACTGCTGGAAAACACCAATAGAAGAAGAGTTTTCGTTCTCCTTCTAGACCTCAAGAGGGTTTTCGTCCTCAAGAGATAACCTCCAAGGGTTTTCATCCTTAGAAATTTCTATGCAAACCTTCACAAGCTCACACTAAAAATCTGATTTTTATAAAATAAAAGGGATGCTTTTTCAAGCAAATCAGCTTGCTTTTATAATAAAACTTGGCTTAGTAGTCACTCACAACCACCAATCATCTTCCTTCTTCCACATTGAATTCTTTTTTTGCTTTGTTTCATCCACGACATGGATCGCATTTTTCCTCTAGGAGAAAATAAAATTATAAAGTGACTTTTCCCTTTTATTATTTTATTTTTTATTTAGTCTATAATAAATTAATATAAGTGATTTTTGATAACATCACTTTTTTATGCACTTTATAATATATCATTAGACTAAAGTTCCCTTTTTATTCATCCCTTAGCCGTCGGGAAACAAAATTGGGCTAAGGGTCTTCGACGGGTTATTTTAAAAAGAGGGACATTTCATAGTAATATTAAAAAGTTGCCCTTAGATGATGAATTGACCAGGCTCAACTTAGAAATATTATTAATGTCCATTAATTTGAAAAAGGGAACATTACAGCAATCATGACAAGGGATGGTTTCCAATCTTTGGGAGCATTTTCAGTCAAGAATGACTTGTTCCTAGCCCCCCACTACATTGTTTTTTAGGACATTCGTGAACGGTTTTCAATATGACAGTTGTACCTTCCTTTCACTTGTTGTCCACAACATTTCCATTCCCCTTTCCATTTTGTTGTCAACTGCAAAAGAATTTCCAGCCAATTGGTTGAAGGAGACTAACAAAAGCATCATGCTTACACATGTCATAAGAGGGATTTCATTCACCATCATTTTAATTTTGAATGAAATGCGTGGTTACAGCTGTAATTTGGACAACATGATTGTAATATTGGACAGCCATCGCTTATGCGTAGATTATGAGGGCGAATTGGTGTTTTGACTTTTTAGGGCACTTATGGTGGCCAGGTTGTATGAATGGGTAACATCATTGCATTCTCCCTATTTTACGAGTCTGTATAGTTTATTTGTGTGATTCGGAACATTTTTGAGTGAGTTATGAATTTTGAAGTTGCCATAATTTTCACAGATCGGGGTTTCAAAATAAATTAATTTCAGCCTTCTTGTGCATCAAAATCTCTATTTTTCTTCATATTTTGACTTTATAAAATTGAAGGATCAAATTGGAGTGGAAATACCAAAGTCTAAGCGCTGGTTATTGTGAGTTTCCTTTCATACCATAGTCACACTTCCCATGTTTAATTCAGATCTGCATGATAATTTATTGGAATTTTGTCTAAAAGTTGCATTTAGTGTTTGGGATTGCCTAAAATTCATTTAGGGGTAAAAATATGTCCATTGCATCCTATGCTTCATTAGATGCCACAGTGCAATACTTAAAGAGAGGACACCTAGGAAAGGGACACACACACACACACACACACACACACACACACAACTATATATATATACACTCTCACCCCTATTCTTTATTTAATATGTGAATATTTCCATATTCATACCTATTAGGATTTGCCAAGAGGTAGAGCATAATTCCTCCAACCATTTCTGGGCGTTGCTGGAATAATATATTTTTCTGGCCTATGGCCATCCATACCTTCTTTGGCCAGTAGACAATAACTTTCTACTGCCACTTTCAGTTTCACTTTTATTCTATTGCAAATCCTAATAATTAAACATAGAGAATTACTGAAAAACACTAAACAATGAGATAAGAACGGAAACTATTTCACTTTGTCTGTTTTGATAACAACATGCTGCTTAAAAACTATATAAATTATTGCAGAAAGCTTTTGCTGTAGTCATTGTCAAAACTCTTACAACTTTCTGATTTGATTGAAAACTATAAACACTAGGAATTCAAGGAGAATAGTTTAAATATTTTGTAGCTAGTGTGAGGACAAACTTCTTTTAAAATATCTCTGCAGTCACTTGTTGAAAATATGGGATACGCTGAAAAGAACTCCACGTGATATAATTTTTGAGCTTCAGAAGTTGTTAGTTGTTATGGTGCACCCATCCATATCTAATCATCTATCCGAATGTGACGGTGAGATAAATAATATATTAAGGAATATATAAGAAACATCCAACGCTTATCGGAGATTATTCCACACATCATTAAGGAAGTGTCCACTTTGAGGTAAAAGATTAAAAATAAAGTTTTTAAAAAGCTACTTTTATACAGAGTGTAATGAATCTGTCGGTGGGCTCTCCCACATGTATAACAATTGTGAGAAAATAATGCTTTATGACACACAATCTGTTACCAAAAGCTTTTCCAATGGAGAACGAGGATGGAGGATGAAAAGTCCGCAATAGTTTAGGTTATTGCCCTCCCTA
This sequence comes from Taxus wallichiana var. yunnanensis, assembly GCA_018340775.1. Lineage (NCBI taxonomy): Eukaryota > Viridiplantae > Streptophyta > Pinopsida > Cupressales > Taxaceae > Taxus > Taxus wallichiana. The sequence goes on from CM031234.1 coordinate 628,438,901, forward strand.
CTAACATTTTCAAGAGTTTCGAGTCATGCCTTTGAACCTTCTCTCGGCTTGTGATTGTTATCATGTGATGCAATACAAGTCTTTGATTACAAGTAGTTTAAACCCAAGTGGCATATCTTGCTGAAGTTGAGGATGGTTTTGCGGTCATGCCCTCTGGACCTTCTCTAGCTTGTGTGTAATGTCCCCTTTTTTATAAAAAATTAAAAAGAAGATAAAATTGATTTGCACATGTAATTTTAAAATAAAATTTTATAAATTGTGCAAATCAAAATAAAAGGGGAAGTTCGACTTCACCTTGAGATAATAAATGCATTTTTTAAAAGGTAAATCAAGTGACTAGGCAAGTCGCATTTTCCTGGAAGCATTTAATAATTAATATTTGAGACAAAATGATTATTCCTAAGCATGGGTCGACTCATATGGGCATCTTTTTAAAATCCCTATGCATTTAATATTTGTTGTTGATGACTTTCAGGCACATTTTTAAATAAGATTTCCTCCTAGATGATGGCGCCAAAGATGGAGAAGAACTTTGGAGGATGTGCAAGCAAAAGCTATAAAAGAAGATGTGGTTACTCCTTTTTTGGCATGTTGACGGTTTATAAAACTTATCTTCATGCTTGAAGAAGGGATGTATGCCCACTTATGATCAAAACAAAAGGTGTTTATTAACACCACCATTTGTGAAGTGTGTGTGCCCATATAAGCTTGAAGTAATAAGTTTTTGCACTCATTTCTCTATATATATAAGCGTCATTTTTGGGAGAAGATATAAGCTTGCTTTGAGGGTTTGGAGTGTGATTTATGTTGAATATCTTTTATTATATGCTGCTGGTTTTTACTCAATGAAGTCGACTTGTGTGGGCATGTGCTAAGAGTGTTTGGAAGGGATTTTGAAGTAATTATAAATCTGTTGTTTTAGATTTATTAATTGCAGATCTGGAACTACATTTATTGACTCTTAAAGTGAAGAAAACTGGAATTATGTTGCAGATTTTACCCTAACCCTAGCGATTGGGTTTAGGATTTTGGGGGCTGTTTCGAGGGGTTTCTAGTGCATGATAAGATCTGATATTTATTGTGAATAGAAGCTCATAATTTTCCCTTTCTACTGCACTTGGTTTCAATTCAAAAGAGTTAGTATTTTGGAAGTTATGGATTTTCAAAGTTTCAGTTAATTTTCAGCAGTATTATTTATTATTTTACTTCTGCAAAGTATATTGGATAGAGGAGTATAAATACCGACTGGATTGTCCATCTAAACCCTCACCTTGGCTCACTCCAACCCTATTTGGGTTGTATTGAAGCTGACACTAGGGTTAGTTGAGGTAAACCTAGGAGGGTTTATCTTCTAAGTTGTTTGTTTCAAGTAATTAATAATAAATCATTAATATCCCACAAGGGGATATTACATTGTGGTTGTTATCATGCAATATAATACAACTCTTAATTACAAGTACTTTAACAACAAAGTGGTATATCCCGCCAAAGTTGAGGATTCCATTCCACTATAATACTCTCTAAAAATGTGTGTTGGGGGTGTGTGCTAATAATCCCTCGTGTGTATCAATTCCGAGAAAGAGATGGTCTATAAGGCATTACTAATATTAATAGCTTTGCTAATGGGTAAAAGGCCTAGAGGGTTAAAAAAATCCAAAACAGTTTCAGCCGTTCCTCCCCACTTCTAACAGCAGCAACAATTTTATGATCATGCCTTGTAGACCTTTTCTAGCTTGTCATTGTTATCAAATGATGTAATACAAGTCTTTAATTACAAGAAGTTTGACCAAGAGGCATATCCCACTAAAGGTGAATATTTCATTCCACTAAAATATTTTCTCTTGAGAATTAAATAGTTTTAAAACTAGTACATATATCTTAAATATCTATCTGAAAATGCCATCAAAATCTCAAGGCATCTATCTTAGATTTTTCACACAGTTTCACCCATAGAAGGATTCCACATTGATTAACAATATTGTTGCCTTCTCCATAAATTTAGCACTAATTGGTGACAAATGGCTTCAATCTAATTGCACCACTACATCGGGCTCAAAAAGATCTTTCTAGAAGCCAAAACAAGCTCCTAAATCATCCATCCGGCCAAGATATTGTGATGTTTCGTTGCTTTCTAAAATAAAAAACGAATTTAAGGTCGTCCATTTTTATTGACATCTCACACTATTTTACTTTCTCCTCCCACCCCTTTGTCTATCACTATAGTTACACCTATCGACATAATTAAAAATAAGTTCAACTTAGAAAATATATTTGCACTCATTTCATGAATAGCTAACCTTAATGTGAGAGTGTAATAGAGGTGCTAAAAAGTAACTAAACCCTTTACAATATTGCTTTATTAAAATAATTTACGAAATTCGTTGAATTGGAGTCTAGATAAATTGTTTTGAACTCTACGAGAGATTATGTAAACATTTTTGCATAAGTTGATTTATTAAGTCAAGGCTAAGATGCCTAGGAAGTGAGGTGTAAATAAGTGGTTCATAAAGTTAATGTTATCTCTAGCTTAAAAACAAAATCATACACGTTAGTTTTAGGCCAATTTTTCAATGACTTGAAGATTGAAATGAATAATACTTTAAAGATCAAAACGAATTAAACCCTAACGGAAATGACTTTGGTAAGAGAGGTATCCAACATATGTTTCTAATTAAAAACCATTCAAAACTGTTTACCACTAGCAGGAGATTCAGCAATTATGTAAATAAAAGCAAGTTATCCTTACTCAAATCAAAAGTTTTGAAGAGGAATGAAAGGTATAACATAAGGAAAACGTATATGTTAACAAAGGAACTACAACCAAACAAAAATTTAACGTCAACAAAGAAGTTCAAAATGGTCTTATAACCTACTTCTAACAATAAATTCAAATAGAAATGAAGTCATTAAATTTTGACTCTCCAACAAACAAATATTGGTAAAATTATTAAAATTAAAAGCATCAACAAACGAGGTTCAATGAAACCCTAATTTTAAACCCTATCAACACCCTCATTCTTGCTATGAGAGTATCCAACTTTGTTAGAAAATATTTATATAATTTACTAATCAACATAACAATTGATACTTACAAATTCCAATTCAATAATTCTCAAGTTGACAATATTTAGGTGTTAACATACAAAATCAAAGCAAGTTAAGATTGGTCTTGGTTCAATGTGTCGTATTGGCCAAAATTAATTAAGATCTTATTGTTTATCTTCTACATGTGTTTAAGGGCGAAGCCTTTCCAACACAATGGGCGTGTAATGAATCTAACTAATAACTGGTAGGTATTTAAGGTTCCCTCATATGGATGTGTCCCGACTTACATACCTTTATTTTGTAAATTTATAATCTCTCTCTCCCTCCGTTCGTCCCGCCAACCCACCCCCACCGCCACCCCGCCTCCCTCTCTCCCCTCGCCGCCCCCTACCTCTCCCCCACCTATTCATCAAATTTATTTATTCATTATTCTTTATTCACATTTTCATATTCATCATGGGTATCCACGTACCTATTTGATATTTATCATTCACGCTTTGGATTCCCAATGAGATTTATCTTTGGTTGTGAGCTAGTGTAAGGGATTTCAAATGAACTTCCTATCAACATCCATGCCTTCTAGAGAACCCTTTTAAGTTCAAAGTGGTGGTAAGCATGGGCCTTTCTTGAAGGGTCTTTACCTTTTACGAATCAATATGAGCTCCATGTTTATCGGTGAACTCATGATTGAAGTCTCACCGAAGAAGGATTTCTTCATCTTTTCCTAGAGCAAGTTTTCCAAAGAAGGTCCAAGATAGAATGTGCATGACCCATATGTTCATTCCCATGTCTTGATGTACACTAGGATATCATCCAAGAGCATAAAGTCGAGGATGTAAGATAAGGGTTGTTTAGACATATGAGGTGGCGGGTGCATTATTGAGGTTGTATTCTAGACGTTGCGAAGCCTCCATATAGAATTTGAGATTGTAGATCCCAAACTTTGTATTGCATGTTGAGTTCCGGTATTGTAAGGCTCCATAGAGGGCATGAACTCTTAGGAAACATAGGGAATGATTATATATTTTTATTTGTTGATAAATTTTTAAAAATGGCAAATTTTTCCTTCCAAAATGACTGGTGATGCTACTTGCGTAGCAAATTACATTGTTTTCCAAAGAACAAAACAATTGATAGGGATACTAGATTTCTTTTCCATTTCGCAAGAACACTTTGCATGAAGTTGGGTACAAATCTGCATTATAATTCTATATACGTTCCTCAAACAAATGGACAAGCGGTTTGGTGAAACAAACCAGGACATTGAAATACAATTTGGCATGAGCGAGTTTTCCTAGAACACTTAAGCGAGTCCATAGGGAAAACACCATTTTAGATTGCGTATGTGAATTCATGTAGTGTCCCCATTTTTGCACCCTTGGCCTATCATTCCCCATGGGCTTTAGAAATGTTGCAAACGGGAAAAATATATTAAATAATTAGATAGTATTGCACGGAGAGTGATTTTAATCATTTGACATTATAAATCAATATTTATTTAATTATTTAATATTTACTGAGAACAAGTAATGTATTTAATTATTTAATTAAATTCCCAAACCGCAAATTAAAAAGGGAAATTAATTAAATAATAATTAGGTAGCTTTTAAATATTAAAATCACCCTTTTTAAAAAGGGACGCCACACCTAGGGGAAATAAACTTCTTTTATTTAATAATTTCCCTCTCTTAGGGATTTCGAATTTTGTGCCTCCTTGCTTATAAAAGGAGTGCTAGGATCATTGTTAGACTCGTCTATGATGATATTTATTTTATGCTCCATGCTTGGAGTTGGGATGCATGCCCATTAAAGCTTTCTCTCTCTCTTGCATGGGAAGTTAGTAAGCTGGTTTGATCAATTGAAGTATTCTCTCTTGTTCTCTTCATTGTGATCTCTTGTGTTGGTATTGGCGCATTTATTTGGATGATAAATCTATATTTTTGTGAAGGGTTTGAAGTACTTTTATGACTATTATTGTTGCTGCAATTTATTTAGCCATAACAAATCGGTATTGGGGTTTGATCTTTCATATTTTGAAGTTATTTATGCTAGATCTATTTGTTGCTTTGTGTCTAATCAATTATTTCAGATCAAGGGTTGATTGTTTAAGGGTTTTTGGAAGGGTTTTATGAGCTAGAAATTATTTAATTAATTTTTCCTAACCCTAGCGACTGGTTTTCAGATTTCAAAGGCAGATTTGAGTGGGTTTCAGTGGGATAAAAATTCAGTTTGTTAGTTCATTGGAAAGATCTTTATTTCTACTTTATTCTGCAATTTATTTCATGCAAAAACTCTAAGTATTGAAGGAGTTATGAATTTTAGAAGATTTCAGCTGTCTGCAAGCTTTTGGTTCTTATAAACTAATATTTATTTCAGATCTGCAGTTTTGGGGTCAGATTAATATTGGTTTTGGTTGTAGAAATTAGGAGAGATAAGGAGAAAGCAATTTCATAATTTTTGGAGGAGATTTGGTGCCCTAAAAGTGTTGGGCGACCTACTTTTTAGGTCAAAATTAGGGTTTCAGGTTGGCTGTGCAAAATCTGATTTTTGCATATTGTTCCTCATATTTTTATGGTCCATTATCCAAAATTTCAGCTCATTTGGACTTCCCTAGCCAAAGATATGAATTTTTTAAGTTTGCAGCAGTTAGGGTTTGAAAATTAATTATTTTCAGCTGTGTGTGATCAGATTTGTATTAATTCCTAACTTATTCTAGAAGGGGATATTACAATTCACTACAGGGAGTGACTGATTTGTAGTTTCTACCTAAGACAAACAAAATAAGTTTAGAAGCAAAAACATTTGAGTAAAACATTTAAGAAGTGCATGAAGAAGTCAAGAAGCCACAATATAAGAGTATTAAGATGCATAAAGTGAACGCATATGAAAGTAGAAGGAAAAAGTCCTTTGCAGCTGCAGATTCAGTATTGATCATAGTTACCAAGTTCAGAAATACAGATTCGTAAAGGAGGAGAAAAAATACAAAAATATGGAATTGTAAAAAAATCGTGAACTCCAATTCAAAAAAGCAAAGTGTGTATATATGTATGTGCAAATGACTAATATAAATATATGTTAAATTTTAAATGTTGGGTTCAGCAGCAAGGCAACTGAGACGTGGATTTGCAGAAAATGAAATTCAATTTGCAAAAAGAAAAATTTAGAACTAATAACAACAGATTAGGGATGTCTGAAAAATCTGGATCCAACAGGATTTGAACCATCCAACAGGATTTGAACCATCCAGCAGGATTTGGTAAGTATCATGTTGCTACATTTAAGGAATGAGAAGTCCCCAATTGAGACATGTAGCAATTTGAAGTATAAGAAAACTGGCCCTTGCAAAAATGAGGAAATTTTCATACAATGCCTATGAGATGGAATTTCAAGAATGTTTGGACATTTCGTCCATCTTCAATACGTCCGATTTGTTCCATATCGTGGGAGTGATGAAGCTGAAATCAATGTGGATCAGTTAGCAGATCAGAAAACATAAATTTCTGAAAGAGAGCATGGTGAAGTCTAAGAAATTTTGGATCAGTAAATTGGTTGAAAAACAAGAGGACATGGTTATTAGAAATAATTGGTTTGGTGTAAAGGGAAAGGGCCAGAAGAAGATTCCTGGATCTCAGAAATTGAACTTGGTTAAATTGGTCGTGCCTATTTTAACTCTTTTGCAGATACAAATTGTGAGCATCATGCTTTACAATCAAAAGGAATTTTTCGGAGTATCTTTCTGTTCCGTGTAGGAATTTTTGAAGTACTTTTCTGTTCCACTTGTTGCTGCTTGTGTATCAATTTCTACAGTATCAATATAATAACAGTTTCTATGTCGAGTTTGGCTTCCATTTGTGTCTGTGCACTCTGATATGGCTGAGTGGCCAATAGTTGTTTAATTGACCCTCAACCATGCCAGCAGACTTCATCACGAGTGTAACATTAAAAATAATTTACCACCATTGATAGAATATAGGAACTCCATCACAATATTGGGCTAATAGAGATAAAATAATTTGGAATCGCAATGATGAATGCTTTGCATTTCCCTGAAAACTAGAATCTAGTATAAAAAGACAATATTGTGCAATAAGAACCGAAACTAAATTCTGGATAATCTAGTATAAAAAGAAAATATTGTGCAATAAGAACCGACACTAATTTCTGCAATGGATTCACTTCTTACCACTCTTCGTATAGTTTATTAATTGAACTGTGATATTCCTTTGATCCCTAATGGCATCTCTTATGTGTTTTACAGTATCTTGGTCGGTTTCGGGGCCTTGAAGAAATCTGTCATGTGAACATCAGAGAAATTACAATAAGACATGTTCTTATGCTTTAAACTTTAAAGATAATTTCCAAATCTTCCATTTCAGAAGAAAGAGCTATTGAAATATAATATACAATAACTCATACCATATTTTAAGGTGCAATTTAAGAACCTTTATAGAAAATATACATTGAAGTTATTAATAAAATTCAGCACCACGTTTGGTTATATTATATGGACAATCATTCCATATGGATGAAGTGACTAACAACAAACATTTTTATATTGGCAACCAAAGAAGGTAGTGTTTCTTTTTAAATTGATATTATATTTTCCCTGCATTCATAACCTATTAGTATATAGCATTCAAAAATAATATAGAACTGGAATGGATCATTTAGACTTTAGGCCCTCCTTTAGGAAAGAAAATATCGGCATAATTCCAAACAGTTGTAAGAAAGCTTGAAAAACCAGTACACAACACTTCATATACAGTGATTACAGTGAGAAAACAAATATAATACTCAAAGACCCTAATAATCAAGGGATGTTGAAAATATAATCACTATATTTTGAAGTACAGTTTAAATCCACAAGCTATTACCCTGCAATAATTGGAAGGCCAGCTACATCAATACAATAAGTTCAATGATTTCAGAAAATCCTAAAACAGCTAAATGACAAGTGATTATAAGTCCATGTAAGTTCAGAAAAAATTGCACTTATAGAGGCTATATAAAATGAGAAATTCATACCAAATCTATGTCACAAGTTATGCCAAATGTTATTGAAATTTTTTTGACTTTTTTAATTTTATTCTCTTCAAACATGAACACGAATTTTATCCACTATTTTTACATGAGAAGTTTTTGATGCGATTATTCCTTCTTTTGTAAATCTGTGTATACATACATATACCGACTGAAATCAGAGGATAGAAATCTCTCTATGTTGTCCCTCTGAAATATTTATGCATTTTATCAAAAAAAAAATGATAAAAAAATTATTCCTTCGAACTCGGGAGACGTTTTTTCTCGAACATTTTCCATTGGCGACCTTGAACTGAACTTTATCCTCATCAAACACAAAAACGAACTGAAATCTTGTGACCTAGATGCCAATCACATATGGCAAGTTGATGAATAACTTTTCTTGGTGTATTGATCTCATCCAATATATTATAGAGGTGATTATGTCCAAATCCAAATAGCTTATGACAATGTCATGCATAGATAGCCTCTGGTAAAAATGGTATTTCCATGTCAATCATACTACATCCATACATTAAGTTGTACCTAGGGTAATGAATAGCTTATGGCTTTCTTCTCGGTGGACTTCATATGGTAAAGACATGATAGTACACAAAACATTAATGACCAACATAAACATACAACATTACTTATTGTTTACATATTATTTAAAGCATCAAGACCTATAAGCGCCTCAATTATGTAACTTTGCAATATGTTGAAGTTCCACTTTTCAAATGTATTAGTAGTGATCTCAACAAGAGGGCCCTGAGATGCCTTGCAGAAAGTTTCATATTTTGAGTTGGAATTCTCAAGAGTACACTATCCATCAAGTCCCAAAGAAAAATTATTGATCCATGCCAAGCCCAAGAGTGACACGGAGGCCAAATCATAAACTAACTACTAGATGGATCTATTGTAATGTCCCTTTTTCGACTTGAGAGCCTAATTAAGGACTTATTGCCATCCCCTTTCCATGGCAATAAAGTTCAATGAGCTAGGGAAGGAATTGCATTCCCAATTCATTTTTCTTTTACTAATTTTTAATGTTTTCTCTAGTGTTTTCTTTATTTAGGCAGGTTAGCTGGGATGAAAGAGATTTAAAAATAAATTAAAAGCCTCGAAGAAGCTTTATGAGGTCAGTCCTATTTTGGCTTTTGGCACCGAAGGAGGGATATAAAAGGAGATCAAAGACTTCATTTTCATCATCAATCTTGGCGCATTTACTCTACACTTGATCTTTGGGCTGATTGCTCATTGTCATTCCACTTTTGGGTGAAAATCCAATTGTGTGACTTTTCCAAGGAAGATGAAAACCTTCTTTGTGGCTGGTTGGAGGACGAAAAACCCTCCATTTTTGGGTGAAGTGAAGACAACTTGAAGACCTCTTGCAGATTTGGACATTAGAAGATCAAAGAAGACATCTACAAGGGTTTGCATGCATTGTTGAGCTCTTCCTAGTTGGAGCGACTAGGGTTTGATAGCATTTGGGTGCCTTCTAGGGCACGAAATTCAGATTTTATGTGATATTCTGATTCGGCATAATTTATAAGGCCGGAATCTATGTTTTTGTGATTTTTGGTGGAGTATATCTATCATTTTCAGCCTTGGTTTGTGGCTGTCCTACTGCTGTTCCAAATTTAATTACAGCAGTGTGTTATCTTGGGTTTTCTCCATTTGTTTATTGCAAATTGAATGGATAAGTGTTGTCGTACATGAAATAATTATTTAGAAGTGTTTTCAGCTATTGTGCATGGTTTTATGGTGCATTTAAGCCCCTTTACAGTTCGCTGCTAGGGTTTATATTATTGTTGGAACTGCTGTCATAAAATCAGATTATTTTCATTTGTTGGTGTTGGTATATTTTCAGATCTGATTCTCGGGGTTTGTGGCCAAACCCTTATTTTTGGTTTTTGTCCTAGAAAGGGACATTACATCTATATACTTAACCTACAAGTTGTAGTGGAATATGCAATAACAAATATGTAAAAAAATGGAAAACTATTTACACATTTAGTGAAAACAAGAGATAGCAAGAATAGCTATTCATGCATCTTGAACATGGTATGATACATAATACATATGATTACAATGCTGGGCACAAGAAGCCATATTGTGTATCCCCATGTCGTGAGGACCTAAATACATGGTTGTACTTGTGAATAACTGATTGAGAAATCGGTATGGAAGAATACTCCGGAAATTTCTAATAGATAATTGAGATAGTGCTGACCCGATTAGAATCGAGTTTATTACAATTGTAGACTACCAAATCCATTAAAGTTCAATCTTAATTCCCTCAACTATTTTGTGTCCAATTGATTCAATTTCCAAAACCTATCATGAGTGTTTCTCGGATGGTCACTTGAGTCGCATGTTTGTTTAGTATCCCAGTTTCACCAACATGGCTCATAGGAACTAAGGTGTTGATGTGTACTTCACAATTGTTCATTCAGAAACTACACTACCAAGAACAGTCGCCTACAATATTGCATAGCATAAAAAATAGATGGGATTGACAGTAACAATAGCCTCTCATTAACAATAGGTAGTACTCAATACAATAAGTGCAGTACAGGGAGGACCTGATACAAATGCCCATATCCTTAAGTGTAACATGCTATTTGAAAGCCAAGATACAACAGTTTGTTGTTGACACAACTGCTCAGCAGAACATCAGGTTTGTTACTACCTAATGCTAACAAGTATCAACAAACCAAGGTTGAAACAACAACTACATTTATTGAGGACAGCCAACATTATCCCCCTTTTAGATAAGTCGGAGACCTATACAAAAACACCAATACAAAATTGGTTCAAGAAGAGGAAGGAGGGGAAGAGAAAGACGTCCCTAGAAGTACTGAAGCACCAGCTCCAAGTGAGCCTGAAAAAGATGCTCGCTCTAACTTCAGCTGCTGAAATTTATCTCAAAGGGCATAAACTTCACTGGTACATTCTTGCAGATGCTTCGCAGCAACAAGTTCCCACTCTCTGGAACACTTCACCATCTGCACAACTTCCTGGCATTTGGCCTTCTCTTGAGTGAGTTCCTGTTGAGTCACCTGTATTTGGCTGTCACATTAACTACCTCCTCAAACTCAGCAATCCTTTACATCTAAGCTGAGGTTATTGGCTCAGCTGCTCCTAGAAACGCCACACAACTCTTCAATCTGAGTCGGAAAGTCTACATCTCTAGAGTAGCAGTACCCTCTCATCCTTCAATTGCCATTGCTAGCACATGCTGGACTGAAGACATAGCGATAGGAATCCTCGTTGGTGAGAAGGAACTCCCAAGACATTTTGTACAGGAGAAGTAACTCAAGGAACCCAAGTGGGCAGCCAATGTGCATCAATCTTGCAGTGTAGTTTCAGCCTACCCATGGCAAATGTAGATTCCAATGAATGTTAAATGACATTCCTCTTGCACAAACTTCCGTAGTTGTATTGCTGCATCCAAAGTCAACCACATTTGCGATGAACCACCAGCCACATCCAAATTCACACCCACATTAGAAAGGCCTTGAAGTGCTTGTACCATAGGTACCGTAGCCCGCAAAAATTGAGACAAGATCTCATTGGTACTAACATTATTCAGGCTCGGTAGGAACAACGGCACAACCTCATAATATGTAGTCTCTGGAACTGAGGACTCAATAGGTCATGTCATGAAAGGGCCTGCCTCTGAATGTAATTTATAGCAACCTCAAACTAAACTGGATATGCTACCTGCTTTGGCTCTCCCAGCTCTCTGAGAAATGGGTTGGCTGGGATATCCAACTTGGTACTAACTAGTTCCCATAATTGTTTCAACCAGTCTTCAATTTGTTTCTCTTCTATCTGTTGCCCTAGCGGCAACAAAGTGACCATGACCAACTCCGAGGTAGGTATGTAGGCTGCTCTAACTCAAAAAAAAGTGAAAATGTCAGAATCTAGCAGCCCAACAAGGTGTCCACCATAGTCCTCTTCATCCGCCTTGGTGTAATTTCTAATCCCTCATCATGTAAATCTTGTCTCTCTAAAGAGCCTTGACCGATCCCAATTCATTGTCACTAGAGTCGGATTCTTCATCCTCGCTTCTCCTTGAGTGTGAAGATTTCTTATTTTCACTTTATATGTCCATACTCATGTTGTTCTTCTTAAGTTGAGGGTGGAACCACCTTTATATTTCACCACAATGAGGGTACCAACCCTTCAATGAACCATCGCTTCTTCAAGCCATCAGCAGGTTCTTTCTCAAGTTTTCCCAGCAATTCTTTGAGTCTTTTGCTATAGGCTCCAAATTCCCATATTTACCATGCCGACTATTAAAGATCTCAGCGAAAATCTTACTCTCATCTCTTGGGAGTCTAAAATTCCTTCTCAAAAGCTTTCCGGAGTCTTTCCCATGAAACCCTCATAGCAATTGGTGCATATGTACTATCCAATGGCCACTCCTCGAAGTGCAGCTGGGAAGCACCGCGACCATAACTGTTCATCTATGTGCCTTTTTCCATCCATTTTGTAATACACATCCGACAATGCCATATGCGATCCTCCGATCCATCACCAGTGAACTTTGGCAGATTTTGTTACTCTGGAGATGGAGTTTATGAGTGTAACCATGGCTTTGGTTAAGGGTTACTTTTGACATGGCTCTTAAAAATGCATCTCCTCTTTAAGAAGGTCTACATTGGACATTCCTCTGCTCTCTCAGAATTATCAAACACGTCCCCATGGTTGACCCTTCCTTCAACAGGGATCCATACACTATCTTTCTCACCGAAAGGTTCCGTTATTGTTCTACTCCCTCAAATTTGTCATTCGGGATACCTTAGACTCTTCACTTAATACTCTTGCAGCTCCCTCCGACCAAACCTAGTGGGAAAGGTCTGCACTTCCCCTAGAAGGGGCTAAGGCAATATCTACCCACTCCTTACTCGTGAGGTTCAGCTCTAGATCCACTTCTGACTTCTACTACATTACTTCCCTTGATGATTGTTTAGAGTTGGCTGCCTATCACAGCCTTCTGTGTCTTTCTTGTTGCTCCACCAATTGAGCAGACCATATAACTTCTTGGTCCCCTCCGTGAAAATGTTCTCTTCTTTGCATGTTTTGACTATTACATTAGCAATTCGACAGTTTTGTTCTTGTATTTAGTTTGAACTTGGTGTGTATAGATTGTCTACATTTAGTAGTCAATAAGTTGGTTTTCTATTTTGTTATTACGAGTATGGAATGTATTTGTGTTATTTGAGGTTATGGAATTGTGGTGTTCTCATCACCCATATGATGTTTTTGGAAGAGAATAAACACACAAAATACTTCATTCATTACTCAATGTTGGAGTGCTTACACATAGGCTAATGATGGAATTATTCACAAATCCCAACTTTTACTCAACTGGACCTAATCTAGAATGAGTTGTCAATAGAACTCATTGTTCACACACAATAATATGAATTATATACCTAAGTATGTACTAACCAAGATTATTCCAACATTCCCTCCGAGTACATACATAGGGAAATGAAACAATATACATGACTTAGAACAAGTGACACAGCACAAACTTTTGGATGGTCAGGGAACACATCAACCTTTTCATCAACAACAAATGTTGATGGACAAGGAACACATCGACCTTTCACCAAGCGAGTATGAACAAGGAACATATCAACCTTTCGTGGATCAACTATTCAAGTTACAGGGGAACATAGCAACCTTTTAACTATCTACTTTCTACATCCCTTAGTTCACAATCATATGTGTGCATTGTTTTACATTTATTTATTTTTAGTGCGAATAAATTGCCACCGATTACATATAAACAAAGAAAATAAATGTAAGAATTGAGGATTATGTCCTCACTATTGTGTTTACAACCACCGTACATGATCATTGCCACCTGATCACAAACATTGTAGACGATCACCACTGTCATTGGAAACCATAATTGGCATTAGTTGATTTGGCGCAAATGTTTTTACTAGTATTGCATTGTGCAAGCCCTTCATTAGCATTGAACTTGAGGTCGTTGATCAGTCTCTTACCTTTGTTTCCTTCTACCTCTTGTGGACTCAAACTTGCTTAGCCATATCGGTTGTGATGTGCTATGATAGTTTTGGCAGGTTCTCTATAGCACCAATTGCCTCCATGGGAAATGGAAACCCCCACTATCAAACAATTTGAATGGTGTTGGATTCAACAGAAAATGCAACCCTTCTTTTTTCTTGTTTTTACAAAGATAGGACTATTGACACACAATTGACTCTTTATCTTTGGCTAATGAATTCCTATATGACTCGAACTTTGACTATAGCAAAAAAATTATTAACTTTGACCTGTCTAGAATAAAACTAATATAGATATCTTAAATACGTCTATCTAAAATACACCGAGAGATATCAATCACCGTGTACCTATCTAACTATGCAAGTGTAGTATAAGTACAAAGAAAAAGTAATAATTATTTAAATAAATATAATATGATTAGTATATTATGATAAATGTATCTATATGAAATACATCTATAGATATCAATTGCAAGGTTCTTAGGTTTGATTTTTTACATACCTCTTTAATCAACAACTTCATTAAATTCTTTATCAATTTCCCATTGATTTGTGCCAAACAGAATCATTTAGCTACGCGATTGTGTTAAACTCAAAAATATCTATTCAAGACAAAAAAAAAAACCCAAACATTAAACATGGCCAAAATATTACTATTTTTTATTGACTTCTTTTTGGCTAGATTTTCCACACAGTGAAAACCTAGGCGAATGAGATAAATCTCCCTCATTTACCAATGAGGCTCCCGTGTAAGATTTTGTCAATTATATTTCTTAATATCTATCTGTTGGTTTTACTTTAATTGCGTAGCTCATGAACCATAGCTAGGCAATTTTGCAGCAAGTAAGTAGTTGTAAGCAATATGTGTAGGAAAGGGAAATAATTAAATACGAGAAGAAGGAAAGGAGATGTGCAACCTAACCAATAGTTGACAAAGTTGGTCACATGCACATAGACGAAATAAATAGATCTTGAAATGCAGAATTTAAAGAAAATGAAAGTTTCAGATCCAGATCTAAGATAACACAAAGTTTATGCAAAGATCTAAAAAGAAATAAGAGACGAATACACCATTGAAACAAAGTTCTCTGAAATCTCTTCTCTATTCCTTTACTTGCAGGAAGCTATCAGGGTTTCAGCTCAAAGTCCTGGAACACAAGAATGTTGATTACAAATTCCGATGTTTTAACTCAAATTCTTCCTCTACTTATAGTGTATAGAGGGCAATTACAAATAGGAAGCTTTAAATGAATTCCCAAATGCGGAAGCTATGAAAAGGGAAGCAATTGCGATCTCCCTCCCGAATTCCTCTTTGCACGACATGCATGATTTATAACTGAAAATAGAACATTTTATTTTGCATGTCCACACTATTTCCAAGTAATTGACTTCTTGAAGTAACAACTTTTAAACCAATCACTTTAAGTTTTATAATTTAATTAATTGCTCAATTACTTTATCGTAAAAAATAAGAGAAAAAGAAAAAGAATTAAAAAAATTAAAAGAAAGCTGCAATACTTCCAGTCTTGTTCTTTTCCATATTCTCGCATGCGGTTGACTCTTTTACCTTTGATTCTCACCAAATTGGATCCGAAGCAGTGATTGTGATTTGCTTGCATGTATTGCCTCGACTTGTCTTTTCTCTTATCCTTGAAGCTTTTGCAGTTTGGAAGATTGGGAGCACATGCACAAGATCCTCGGAAGGAATTTTCCATGCACCGACTTATACACCGGCCGTGTTAGAAACAAGATAATGATTTTTGTTGGAATCCCTTGCAATTGGATCAATTTGTGCAGATCTGCAACTTCTTCAAATTCAGAAGATATATTCAATGTACCTGACATTGATTTGAGCACCTGTGATGAATACCTACAATTTATTCAGACAAAGATGGAGTCCATGGCATGAATACTTGATTTTTATCACCAAAATCTGCATATAAAGTCTGCTGCCCTAAAATTTGAGGTTTTGCTTGCATGCAAAGCAAGCAAAAATATTATTTAATTCACCTGGGCACATATACCAACATGCAGACACTCAGAATGACAAAAATTAGGCTATTCCAACCCTAGGCGCCAAACTGGAAGCTTCCCAACAATGGAAAATATTTATTAATGCAACATCCTCCTTTTGGCACCAAAACTCTGTCCGGCTGCAATCTTCATCAAAAAGAAATAAGTGTTTCTCCTTTATGGCATCCCATGCTTATATAACCTCCAACATGCTATTTTTAATAATTGTCTCTTCCTATTTTTGGCAATTTAATTAATTAATAGCCATGTCTATTCATCCAATTTGGGCACCCAATTATGCATGTTGCTGGTTGCTTTTTAAATTATTTATTTTATTTATTTTTAGCATGCATCCTTGACTTCTCCTTAGCTCTTCCACTTGCATTGACTTTCCTTCTATTTATGGCGCCAAAATTGGGTGAATAAACCATTAATAAATATTATTAAATGCATTGTTATTCACCCAAGGTGGGTCGCACTTTTTGGCAAGAGGAATTGCTAAAAATAAGAAGTCAACTTTGATGGGAATTTCCACCCTGCACTGCAGCTCCAAAAATCCCCTCTTCCACTTAAGTGATTTGGCTTTCATCATGGGAATTTTTACCCTGCAAGGCAGGTAAGAAATTCCACTTTGCCGCCCGCCACCGCCGAAATTCCAAGTGGCAACTTAAAGCCTCTCCCAAAAAGTGCGACTTGCATTAAAAATAGCTTCCTTTAATAAAGTGTGACTTGCGTGGGTGAATAAACTTCTTTGGTGAGAAAAGTTAGCCCGCTTAGGCAAGCAGAAAATTCATCGGTGCTTTAAGTGATTTTTCTTTATTTTATAATAGGAATTTTTACCCTAGGCAAGGTAAGAAATTTTCGTCACTGTCGCCTCTAATATTCTCATTACAGGTTTAAGTGACTTTGACTTCATGGGAAAAAGTACTGTATGGTAGCTAAGAAATTCCCGCCTACCTTGCCACTACCAAAAATCCCATTCGCAGAATCGACCCATTCATTCCAAAAGTGTGACTTGCCTAGAGAGGCTTTTTATGCATGACTTTATCTTTTTGGTCGAAGTTTGCCCTTTGAGGCCAATTCCTTCGGTGTTGAGGCCGTAGATGATCTTCGATGCTTCGAGGTAATTAAACAAACTATACAAAACAAAGAACGGACCCAAGGAAATTTTACGAGACAAACCGTGGAGAAAACTCGAGAAAAACGCAAAAAGAAATAAATAAAAGCGAAAAACATTGCGAGAAGTTGCAATGCTCGAGAATTCATTCCTAAAACAAAACTAAATGACATCAATCTATAGTCATTAAAACAAAACTACTTTGGACTTATATTTGCGTGTTTTCCGTCATAAGTGACTTGGTGGTGTCCCTAGATTTCACCCCGAAATCTGGGACCACCCATTTGAAAAAAGCGTTCTTTTTTAAAATAAGCAGGTCTTTTTGTGTTTTATTGTCGAAAATGTCTCGTATTATGTTAGAATATTCCATAAACCAATTTCGACAAATACCCAGATACCCAAACTCATTTTATCCCTCCGCCAAGTTTTGTCTACGAAAAATTTTCATTTAATTATTTATTGAATAAATAATGCCCCGTTTGAAGTAAATTGTGCTCTAGTTGAATCCTGTTGAAGTTTTGCATGCCAGTATTCACTCATCTCAATAGGGTTTTCACCAGGAATGAATTCAGGGCATTATCTGCAACTTCTGGCAACATTTTTCGCTTTTATTTATTTCTTTTACATTTTTCTCCAGTTTTCTCCGTTTGTTTCTCTGTGAAATTCCCCTAGGTCAATTCCTTTGCCAATATAGTATGTTTCATTGCACAAGCATCTAGAGATCATCTACCGACACAACACCGTAAGAATCAAATTCAAAATGCAAACTTTTGACCAAAAAGTTGAAGTCATACACAAAAAGCCTCTCCCGGGCAAGTCGCATTTGTTGGAATTAATGATTGTAAGTCGCAATAAGAGTTTTGGTAGTGGGCAAGGCAGCGAGAATTTCTTACTTGCCTCACAGGTACTTTTTCCCATGAAGTAAAAGTCACTTAAGTTGTGATGGGAAAATTAGAGGTGGCGGCAAAGCGGAATTTCTTACTGCGCTTGTAAGGTAACAATTGCCATTATAAAATAAAGAAAAATCACTTAAAGCACCGATGGGAATTTTCATTTACTTGGCAGCCGTAATTTTTCCCACCAAAGAGATTTATTCACCCATGCAAGTTGCATTTTATCAAAAGAGACGCTTTTAATGCAAGTCGCACTTTTTGGAAGGAAGAGTTTAAGTCGCTGGGTGGGAATTTTGGCAATGGCAAGAAGGCAGAATTTCTTACCCGCCTTGCAGAGTAATTTTTCCATGAAGTCAAAGTCACTTAAGCTGTCGCAATGGGAATATTAGAGGTGGTAGGCACCTATGACGGAATTTCTTACCTACCTTGCAAGGTGAAAATTCTCATGATGAAAGTCAAATCACCTAAGTGGAAGAGGGGATTTTTGGAGCTGCAGTGCAGAGTGAAAATTCCCATCAAATTGACTTCTTATTTTTAGCAATTCCTCTTGCCAAAAAGTGTGACCCACCTTGGGTGAATACAATGCATTTAATAATATTTATTAACGGTTATTCACCCAATTTTGGCGCCATAAATTGAAGGAAATTCAATGCAAGTGGAAGAGCTAAGGAGAAGTCAAGGATGCATGTTAAAAATAAATAAAATAAATTTATTTAAAAGCAACCAACAACATGCATAATTGGGCGCCCAATTTGGGTAAATAAACATAATTGTTTATTAATTAAATTGTCAGAAATAAGAAGGGCAATTATTAAAAATAGAATGTTGAGGATTATATAAACATGGGCTGCCATAATGAAGAAGCAATTAATTCTTTTTGCAAAGGATTGCAGCCCGAACATGTTTTGGCGCCAAAGGAAGGAGGTTTTTGCATTAAAGAGTGTTTTTCATTGCCAGGGAGCTTCAAGGTTTGGCGCCTAAGGTTGGAATGACTTGATTCTTGTTATGATAATTATCTCCATGTTGGTATAAGTTCCCAGGTGAATTAAATAATATTTTTGCTTGCTTTGCATGCATGCAAAACCTCAAATTTTAGGGCAGCAGACTTTATATGCAGATTTTGGTGATAAAAATCAAGTATTCATGCCATGGACTCCATCTTTGTCTGAATAAATTGCAGGTATTCATCACAGGTGCTCAAATCAATGTCAGGTACATTGAATATATCTTCCAAATCTGAAGAAGTTGCCAGATCTGCACAAATGGATCCAATTGCAAGGGATTCCGACATAATTAAAAGAAAAAGAGCTTAGACAAAGATTGTTCCAACCATGTTGAAGCATGATGAAAGAGAAAGATCAGCAGAATCATGCATAGCTTCCAAATTTGTTGAAGTCAATGATACAAACATAGGCCCTAAACCTATCACCAATTTGATTGATAGATTCAACTCTCATAATTGCAAAGGCTTCTAGAAAAAGTTCATCCTCTTGTTTCTAACGCAGCCCATGTGGAAGTCATTGCATGAAGAATTCCTTTCAAAAGCTTGTGCATGTGCTCCCAATCTTCCAGTTGAAGCCTTCATTGAATTTACTTGTGTTTTCATTCACCCAGAGTGCTTTCCAAAATTTAAAATTGCTCATATGCAATTTTAAATAAAAGATGATGAGTTTTGTCTGAATTATTTACGGCAAACATTGCACTAGTGCATGTACTGAAGAAGAATTACAAAAGCTTCAAGGATAGAAGGGAAGACAGGTCAAAGGCAATACCCACAAGAAAATCACATTCATGCATAGCTTCCAGATCCAGTTTGGTGAGAATCAAAGGCAAAATAGTCAACCGCATGCAGAATATGGAAAAATAACAAGACTAAGAAGGTTACAATTTTCTTCTTATTTCTTTTTCTCTTTTTTTAGTTTCTCCAACAAAGTAATTGAGCAATCAATTAAATTATAAAACTTAAGTGATTGGTTTAAAAGTTGTTATTTGAAGAAGTCAATTACTTGAAAATAGGTGGCGATATGCAAAATAGAAAGTTCTATTT
The DNA here is from genome assembly GCA_018340775.1 of Taxus wallichiana var. yunnanensis. Lineage (NCBI taxonomy): Eukaryota > Viridiplantae > Streptophyta > Pinopsida > Cupressales > Taxaceae > Taxus > Taxus wallichiana. The sequence goes on from CM031234.1 coordinate 628,459,085, forward strand.
TTCAGTTATAAATCATGTATGTCATGCAAAGAGGAATTCCAGGAGGAAGATTATCAATTGTTTCCCTTTTCATAGCTTCCGCATGCGGGAATTCATTTAAAACTTCCTATTTGTAATTGCCCTTTATACACTATAAATAGAGGAAGAACCTACGGGTTAAAGAATCGAATTTGTAATCAACATTCTTGTGTTCCAGACTTTGAGCTGAAACCCTTGATAGCTTTCTGCAAGCAAAGGAATAGAGAGGAGATTTCCGGAGAACTTTGTGTCAACGGTGCATTCATCTCATATTTATTTCTAAATCTATTCATAAACTTTGTGTTATTTTAGATCTAGATCTGAAAGTTTCCTTTGCTTTGATTTCTGTGTTTAAAGATCTATTTGTTTTAATCTATGTGCATGCGATCAACTCTGTAAACTATTGATTGGGTTGCACATCCTCTCTCCTTTCCCCCGTTTCCTATTATTTTCCTCTTTTGCAGATTTTTCCTTTCTTTTACAGTTGCTTACTTGCTGCAAAACTGTCTAGCTATGGTGCATGAGCTACGTGGTTAAAGTAAAACCAACAGATAGGTATTAGAAAATATAATTGACAAAATCTTACACAGGAGCCTCACCGGTAAATGAGGGAGATTTATCTCATGACTGCCTAGGTTTTCAGCTGTGCAGAAAATCTAGCCAACACTTGGCAAGTATATAAAGCTTTGATAATGCCAATGCATGTGAATATAAACTTGTGGATGAAGTTTGAAGTGGATCGAACACAACATTGGCAAAGATCACAGATCGCATGTACAAATGGGAGGATGATTCAAGAGCAGCAAAGAAAGATTGATGTGATTAAGGAATGAATGCAAATTTAAACTCATGTTAACAAAATCATGAGCGAATGAATAACATAGTCACACATGTAGACATTTGTACCCTTTTAGGAGATGTAGGAAAGCACACAGAGATGAATACACGAGTGCAAAGATATGGACAGAGGTCGGCATGTATAGTCTATAGACTACACAACATTCTGAGGTGGAAAATGAGTGTGGAGATGGCATTTTTGTCAGGGGATGTATCACACCTGAGGATCTACAGATCCACCTGATGAAGAAGACTGCAAGTGAGACAGAAAAGAGACTCTCAATAGTATTTGATCAGATATAAATAAGCTTGCAACCAAGGTTGGAAGACCATAAATAAATGACAATCATGTACAGATCTACCACTTCAACCTGATATAGTCATCCTTATCTTTGTTCATTTGTGCACAAATCACGCCAAGTGCATCACCATCCACTTCGGCGAGCATTGTTTTCCTGTAGATCTGATCCGTATGCGAATAATGTTTTGGCAAGGTCGTCAATTTCCAGATGATGTAAAACAAATCTTGACATAAGCACAAATGCACTTAATGAAAAAAAACACGAATGAATTAGATCATTGTCAAAGCATAAATCTGTCAAAGATGGTCAGAGCATGTTGATGCAGGCATGTCAATGCACAGGAAAATGTTGACTAAGTGCACCGTGCACATAGTTGAAGGAGTTTGACCAAAAAAACTCAATACTAATGAAGATACCTTAATCCTTGCAGAAAGCACTCACACAGACTCTAAAATCTAATATTTCCCTAACAAATCTATATTCTACTAAAAATAAGATTACCTTAACACACTTTCTCATATTTCATGAATCGGGCAATCAGAAACCAAGATGTTTCCCCCTTTCACAATAATTACACCATTACAGGGATAACCTGCTCTACCAAATGATGTTTTTGGTAGAGAATAAACACACAAAATACTTCATTCAGTATTCAATGACGAAGTGCTTACACATAGGCTAATGATCTCTTACAAAGGAGGAGTCACGCCTTATCTTACAAATCCCTACTTTTACTCAACTGAACCTAATTTAGAATGATCTTTTATTATAACTCATTACTCACACACAATAATATAATATGAATTATATACCTAAGTACTTTCTAACCTAGATTATTCCAACATATATAACACATTTCACCAAATATTACCTAATCCTTGCATGAGGTGCTGGCAACTATTTCAGTCCAATGGCAAGCAAAAGTAAAAACTTTTAGTTGTAGCTAGCTTTGAGATTTTATATTGATGCCTTTGAGTGATTGGAAATCATTGAACTTACAAAACCATGTTTTCCTTTTCTTTGACTGTGTCTAGCTGTTTCCCAATCTGAATAAAACTAGGTAATTGTTAATTCAAATTATGTAGGACTGAATTTCCAACTTATAGAGTGGTATTTTATCTGACAATGGGAATATTCCATGTGATCCATAAGCATGTTACCATCATTTTAATTCTGTATAAAGTGAAATAATCACACATGATTGAGGTGCATCATAAATAGAGATTAAGGGTTCCCATCTGCCTGCATGCTTTCTCTTCCATGTATATCCTTAATCCTCTGTGTGCATTGTAACCCCTTCCAGCGTAGTGGTGAATATAATGTATTTACAGGGACATATTCAATAATCTTATATGAAGTTACAGCTTTTTTCCCTTTCTGCTGACATATTTTCGCTCCGCATACTTTAAGGTTGGTCATGAAGTTCAATGCACAGATCTATCAATTTTTTGTTCTTAGGCCTTAAGGGGTACTTGTATAGAGGTACTAGGAAACTGGACAAAGACAAAAGAATCAGTTCTTATTAGCCCATTCTTATTGATTGCAACCAATAACAACTAAATAAAAGTAGCATTTTTTAAGTCTAATCATGCAAAGAATAAGCACCATACCGACAATTTTGTCCAAGAATTTCTTCACGAGTATACTCTGTTAGCTCCAAGAAACTGTCAGAAGCAAATATCTGCATAGCAGAATAATGTAAGCACATTCTTCTAAAAATTCTCCGTTTCTATCTTTTCTATGAAAAGAATAAATATCCAATACTAGAGATATGTACTCTTGCTTCATTTTAAGAAAATCAAAATTACAATTAAAAAGAAATATATAATAAATGTTGGTTGAGTTTTGAACCCACAATGGGATTGTCAGGAAGCCGTGGATCTGTGATCACAAAATTTTTCTCAATGCGCTCTAAAGTTGTCGCCAAATCAATTCCTTGTCGAATTTCTTCCCGTCTTTCCCACATGTCCAAGCTATCAAGTTTTTCTTCATCCTTGGTCATTAAAATCTCAGGTTCAATGGTTGGTTGAAGTTCGTGATTCTCTTTATGATTGTGAGCCTTCCTTGTTAGTCTGCAGCTTCATAGAGTTATTAGATTTCATCAGACAGCTTTATGTAACAAGAATTAAAATCTACATATATATTTTAAGATCAGATTGAGATTTAGTTTACTATAGTTTATGTATGATGATTTTCATATCAAACATCCAGATTTTGCAAATGTTCCAGTTGCCAAGAAATGATATATGCACAATTTCTGCAAGCCACATTTTAGCATGAAAATCAGTAACACAAAGATAATTACTAATTGACATAAAAACTTGAATAAAATAAGTAGACAATACAATCAAATTAGAAAACAATTAAATTAAAAAAACCAACATAAAACGATACTTTGTGATTTCAGTCTCAATGAAATTTGTTGGGTAAGAAAAACAATATATAGCTAGTATGTTATTTAGATTCTTAACCTTGGCCTCATCCAATGTAATGTCCCTTTCTAGGGCTGAAACTGAAAAATAGGTAACAACCCCAATCCCACTTGAGAGTAAACTGATTTTTATAACAGCAGATATAAAAATATCAGAAAACGCTAGCAATTGTTGGGTTTATAATATTAAGCGGGAAACTTCTTATTTAAAAACCCGCCAAAGAATATATGTTTTTGGCTTATAGCTTATATTTAAAACATAAGCATGGTAGATGCACTACTGCTGTCGGCAGTATTTAAAATATAAGAGTGACCCAAAATAGGTCACCCAACTTGATTAAAACCAAGTGATCTCATTAGAGATCGGTTACAATACATATATAAGAAATATCAAGCGTAACATATGAATGTGTAATGTCCCCAAATGGACATCTTTTGCCGTAAATGAAATTTAGGAAAACCCCAATCAATAAATGCAACTTGTAGACAAAATACCAATAAAGTATCATGCAGATCTGAATTAAACATGGGAAGTGCGACTAGAGTATGAAAGGAAACTCACAACAACCAAAGGCTTAAACTTTGATATTTCCACTCCAATCTAATCCTTAAATTTTATAATGCCAAAATATGGAGAAAAATACAGATTTTGATGCACAAAAGGGCTGAAATTAATTTATTTTGAAACCTCGGTTTGCATAAAATTATGGCAGCTTCAAAAATTCATAACTTACTCAAAACAGCTCCGATTCACACAAATAAACTATACACATGACTCGAAAAATAGGAGAATGCAATGATGTTACCCATTCATACAAGTGACCACCCCATGTAATGTCCCCAATGGACATATTTTGACTTAAGTTAGATTTTAGGCAATCCCCAATCCTCATATCACAACTTATAACACAAAGATTAAATTTACTTTTGCAGATCTGAATTTATAAAGGAAATTGCGACTAGGGTAGGATTAAATACCACCACAAATCAGCCCCTAAATCTATATCATTCCACTCAAATCTGGTACCACTAATTTATAAAGCCCAAATATGTATAAAAATGCAGATTTCTGATGTAAACAAGGCTGCAATAAATTATTTAAAAACCATGTTTGCAACATAACTTCAAAAATTCATATCTTTTGCTAGAGAAGTCCAAATGAGCTGAAACTTTGGATCTTGGGCCACAAAAATATGAAGAATAATATTCCAAAATTAGTTTTTGCACAACAAACACGAAACCCTAATTTTTCCCTAAAAATTAGGTCGCCCAGCACATTTAGGGCATCAAATCAGCTCCAAAAATTAAGAAAACAAGCTATTTTGATTCCCAACATTCACCTCAAGATATAGCAATACAAATCAGATTTTTAAGTACCTCCAAAGCACCCAAATCTGCAAGAAAGTGGGTCGCTCAAGCTGGAATTAACAAGAAGCAACTGCTGCAATTTTACCCTTCAATTCCTTAATAAAAATCTGCACTATAACAGCTAGAAATACTGGAAATACCCTTGCAAGCACAATAGAATTTCCTGTGTGGAAATCCCTCACATTCTCTAAGAGGGTTTTCATCCTCTAGAGGAAATATACTAAGGATTTTCGTCCTTAGAATATTTTTGGTGAAAGCTTCAAGCTTCAACACAATTCAGAAAATATCAAGTGAATATGGAGTGCCCCTCAAGCAAGTCTACTTCTCCTTTTAAAGGAAGAAGAGACCCAAAGCAACCTCCAAAATATCCAATCAGCTTTCATGATTCTTTCGATGCATTTTCCACCCTCCATTTCCCTAGAAAATACAAATTAAATAAGTGTTTTTCTTTTTATGCACTTTTCTAGGTTCTATTTTAAAGTTAAGTTTATTAATTTATTATATGTGCTTTTATAATGTTGTATTTTAATTTTGCACAATATAATAAAATTAATAAAACTTAAGTCACCCTTATATTTTTCCTTTGGCCGTCGGGTTGACAAAATAGGCCAAAGGTCTTCGATTGGGAAGGGGATATTACACCCCAAGTGCCCTAAATAGCCAAAACACCAATTTGCCCCTAGGGTTTTGGGCGGAAATTGCAGCAAAAACATATAGAAAAGAGTGGGAAATATAACAACAAACTTCTCCAAACCCTTGACAAAAATCTGCAACCGTATTTCTTCGACTACTGAAAAAATAAGTTGTAAATACTTGTTAATCCACTGAAGCACAATGGAATCCCTTGTGTAGAGAATCCTCACAAACTAGAGGAAGGGTTTTCGTCCTTCTCTAGGGCTCTTAGAGGGTTTTCATCCTCAAGAGTAAAAATGCAAGCCAAATGCTTAACACACAAATCTGAAATTTGATAATAAATAAGTGATGCCTCTTCTAAGCAAGTCGACTTGCTTATATAGAGAAGATGGCCCAACTAACCTCTTTCAACACCCAATCAGATTTGTCCCTTCATTTAATATTTTTTCCACCCACTTTCCTTCTTAGTGCAAGTCGCATTTTTCTAGAGTGGATAACTTCGGCTCATATGTTTTTGTTTTTTTCTTATTTATTTTTAAGTTACTAATAAATTATTATAAGTGCATAGAATGTTTCTTTTTATTTTATTTTTATTTTGCTATTTATAATAAAATATTATAACTTAAGTCACCCTTATTTTCTTCCCTTAGCCATCGAGTAGACAAAATAGGCTAAGGGTCTTCGATTGGAAGGGGATATATAAATCCTCCTTGCCCAAAAATTGTTTGCCCTCAAGCAATTTTGATCTTGTTTTGTCCAAGTGTCATGCACGAGAAGAGAAAACGTGCTTGAGGTGATCCGAATCCTTCCACTTGTCCCTCGCAAATGAAAGAGTTCTTGCAAAACATGTAGATTTCATAATGCCCATATTCATGTATTTGGAACAAGGAATCCGCATGCTTTATTCTACAACTTGCATTACCGTACACCTTATGAATAAAGAAAATCTGAAATGGTTTACTATGCAGCAATAAATATGACCCATTATTATTTTTTCATACCTTTGAGTATCATCAAGGTCTTCACCATTCTTTGCTTCCATGATACTTTGACTTTGTGGTACCAATTCCTTAGTATTTTTGTCAACAATGGGTTGAATATCATTATAAGTCAACTACTGCAATAAACAAGATGACATACCTTCTTCCACACAATTCTCAATCCGTGCAATTTGCCCTCCTTGGAAAGAGATTTCCATGCTCCCGGTTGCCATATCTTGAGGAGTATCATTCCTCATACCTCGTTGTCCATTAATTGAAGAGGTATTTGCTTTGAACTCTTGTAAGTGTTGTTTTGCTTGAGCGGCTATCAACCTAGAACTCTAGCTCTCTATTCCATTCCTCACACTTTCTTAGAGTTTCCATTACATCCTCCTTGCTTGCATATATGAATTTCTTCTCATGTCTATTATCAATTTCTCTAGCAAGCAAAGTTTCACTAACCCATTATTTTGCTCAATGGAAATCATACCTTTTGGAGCTTCTTCTTCTTGCATGTTGGAATACACCATGGGCTGATTTCTCTCCAAGTGTAGATCTGATTTGGTAGACTCCATGATTTTGTTTCCTTGCTCAACCTACACATCAAATCTCTCTAGAAATTTTTGTGAGAAATTTGCAAGTGAATCAACGGATTCGACCCCTTGGGTCTTCAACAAATGATGCCACCATTTATGTGCTTCTCCAGCCATGTACATAGAGATGAGCTCGAGGGCATCATCTTGACACATAGGCTTATAACACAAAAATGTTTTAAATTTTTCCAACCAACACCTAGCAGAGATCTCCTTTGTTCCATCAAAGAAAGGGACTTGGGTCCACTTCATCTTTCCCTTCAACTGCATTCAAATCTGATTTTTTTCCTCTCACACAGGCTGGGAGGATTTCACGCTCTGATACCACTGTAATGTCCCCAAATGGACATATTCTCGCCCTTCAAATGGATTTTAGCTATGATGCATGGATACTCGAAAACCCTCGCGGATCACCTGGCTCGATACGCCTCTGAATACGGATCCGCCTTGGATACATTTCCGATACGTCCGGATCCGCGCCGTACTCCAGGATACGTGGCGGATACGTATAGCCGTATCCGCCACGTATCCTGGAGTATCCTGCGCGGATCCGGGCCGTATCCGCCTTCAAAAACGTTTTTTTTAAGTTCTATTTCATTTTTTTATAATATTTGACTTTTCTACTCCCTAAAACCGAACCCTAAACACTAAATGAATAAAATAATACACCTCATTATTTGATGGCGAAGATGACGCTCAAGGGAGTTCGCAAGGAGCGGAGAGTGGAGTTAATGAGAGTGGAGCTAGCGCAAGTGGCACACATGAACTTGATTTTGAGGAAAATCTAGATGATATATTCTAGATTTGTTTGTATTCCTATATCATATGTATGGCAGCCACATGAACAATGAAATCATAAATGTAAAATCTTAAGTATATTGTTTGTTTTGAAAATTTGAACATGGATCTAATTTACTAGTATATTTTTCAAATTTCAAGTTTTGTTCGTATTCATGTTAAGTTTTAACATGATATTCGTATATCATATGTATAAGCCACATGATCAATAAAAATGCAAAGTCTTAAGTATATTGAATGTTTTGAACATTGATTCAAGTTTTGTATTACTATTTCAGTTTTTTATGGACTAAAAAATGAGTAAAATGAGTAGATGTACATAAAAAAATATATATATATATATATATTTTTATATATATATATGTACGGACGTATCCAAGACGTATCGTATCCAAGGGTTTTTTAAAATTGACGTATCCGCGTATCGTATCAGATCGTATCGGCGGATACTCGTATCCGTATCCCAACATAGGATTTTAGGCAAACCCCAACTAAAAGCAACTTGTAAACAAAATACCAATAAAGTATCATGCAGATTTGAATTAAACATGGGAAGTGCGACAAGGGTATGAAAGGAAACAACAACCAAGAGTGCTTAAACTTAGATATTTCCACTCCAATCTAATCTTTCAATTTTATAAGGCCAAAATATGAAGAAAAATACAGATTTTGATGCACAAGAAGGCTGAAATTAATTTATTTTGAAACCCCGATCTGAAAAAATTATGGCAACATCAAATATTCATAACTCACTTAAAAAAATTTGATTCACAATAATAAACTATGAAACAGACTCAAAAAAATAGGAGAATGCAATGATGTAACCAATTCGTACAAGTGACCACCCCAAGTGCCCTAAACAGCCAAAACACCAATTCCCCTAGGGTTTTGGGATGGAAATTGCAGCAAAAACATATAGAAAGGAGTGGGAAATATAACAAACATCTCCAAACCCTCGACAAACATCTACAACCTTATTTCTTCAACTCGCAAAAATAAGTTGTAAATACTTGTTAATCCACTGAAGCACAATGGAATCCCTTGTGTAGAGAATCTTCACAAACTAAAGGAAGGGTTTTCGTCCTTCTCTAGGGATCTTAGAGGGTTTTCGTCCTCAAAAGTAAAAATGCAAGCCAAAAGCTTAACACACAAATCTGAAATTTGATAATAAACAAGTGATGCCTCTTCTAAGCAAGTCGACTTGCTTATATAGAGAAGATGGCCCAACTAACCTCCTTCAACACCCAATCAGATTTGTCCCTTCATTTAATATTTTTCCACCCACTTTCCTTCCTAGTGCAAGTCGCATTTTTCTAGAGTGGATAACTTTGGCTCATATGCTTTTGCTTTTTTTCTTATTTATTTTTAAGTTACTAATAAATTATTATAAGTGCATATAATGTTTCTTTTTATTTTATTTTTATTTTGCACTTTATAATAAAATATTATAACTTAAGTCACCCTTGTTTTCTTCCCTTAGTCATCGGGTAAACAAAATAGGCTGAGAGTCTTTGATTGGGAAGGGGATATTACAGAATGTGAGCTATATGTGCAAGTTGATCATAGATACATGAAGCGAATGATGTAAAACACATGAGCGAATGTATGAGGCGGTTTGTAATCCCTTCCGATGTGAATCCAGCTGCAAGAGGTTGAAATACCTCCAAAAACACACATAAACAACTTTGCAAATAAAACCAAGAGTTTCAAAACAAATTACTTCTCATTCTCGAATTCACACCGATCCTATTACATCATTACTCCTCCTTTTATTTCAAGACTACTCGAAACCCTAAAATGCCAAAAACCCTAAAATGCCAAAAACCCTAAAATGCCAAAAACCCTAAAATGCAAAACAATTCAGATTGACCCCAAAATTTGCGTGCCAAATATGCATTCATAAATTAGGGCTCACGCAAAATTTGGCCTTATTCTCGACAAGCAAAACAAAAGTTATTAAAGTTAAGACCTAGTCAAAAGTGGAAAAAACATTCGAGCCAATTTTAGGCCACTACATGAAGGAATCTCGAGCCGAAAACGTGTCAAAATGAGCACAACCTCGCAAGCAATCGTGACCCTAAATAGTACTAATGTATATCTACCACCACCGTAAAATTTCGGGACGATCCAACGGTCGGATCAAAAGTTATGGTCTCTGCAAGTTATGATTCTCGCATCACCTTCTTGAAGGTGTAACTGCAAGTGGATCTGTTGAAATAGTGGGAGTCTTTGGGTGAAAGTTTATTCTCAATAAAGATAAGTGATTTTTAGTGGGTTTTTAACCTTCCAAGGTTTTCCCACTTATATCTTGTGTCACTGTGTTCATTTACTTTACTTCATGGTGTTTACATTCTATAATCTACATTATAAACATCTAAATCTATGTTTTTAATTACTACACTTCATAAACTATAATCTTCAGCAATTTATATTGTGGATTTATAATTTGTAACATTATTTATCCCTTAAATTCCCTAATAGTAGCAAATTGTATAGGGACTTCAACTCATTATACAACTATGTAATAACCGTTGAAAATGCTTCTAAATAATTAATCCAATCACGGAAACATTTATCAATCCACTTTACATCAAAGAAATGGAGAAAACAAGTGATTACACCCAACTGCAATGAATTTTATGACAACAAAGGCAGCCACAACCAAAGGGCTGGAAATAGCTCTTAAACAACTCCTAAAATCACCAAATTGTAGATTTCACCCTTATAAATTATGAGGAATTGAATGATGCAAAACAAACAAGAAGAAACCCTTCAAATCAATGCAAACCCCACTCCTATGCAATTCGCCCCACTTGGAAAGGCTTAATCATTTGCTCAACATGCAAAGAAATAATTGCTTTCACCTTTAGAAATTAGTACAAGTCCATCCATGCAAGAATCAAACCATACATCCATCAAAATACCACCAAAATGCTCATGATGCAAGTCGCCTAGGGCTAGATAGAAAGATATCAGCTCCAAATACCTTAAGATATTCAATGATTCCAAATATCCTTCCTTGAGGGTTTTCGTCCCCAAGGCAAGTTCCACCATCAAGGGTTTTTGTCCTTGAAGGGATCTCAAACAAGGGTTTTGATCCTTGATGAGAGAGATAGGAAAGGTACAACCTTTACCAAGAAGAAATAATAAGATTCAACATATGACATAATAATCAAGCATCCTCCTTTTATAACATAAGGGGTGTTACATCATAACTTATGGCCGACCTTATAATATTAAATTCTATTTCTAATTTGAGCATATATGCTCACAAAACAACTAAGTAATTTATTTCATCTATTGGAGTGATAGGCATCCAATAGGAATACAACATAAAATAGTGCAATATTCTTAAAACTAATCTTAATATCTTCAAACAACTTTCCTCTAGCTCCAAATCCTTAGTCCCACGAGGAAGGAATGGGATAAGGTCTTCCATAGCGACTAGCTTGGAAAAGGGGACATTACAATCCTCCCTTCCCAAAATTGTTTTCCCTCAAGCAATTGTAAGCTCTCGTGCTTCAATTTGATCCAAGCAAGCAATCCAAATCCAATGCCGATCAAGTGGAGAAGTTTTTGCAAGAACATGCCTTGGTTACCATCTAGGTAGCTTGCATTACCTTGCAGGGCATGGGTACGGGTATGGTGCGTGACTGCTATGTGGTACAAGTATGGTACACCCTAGGTACGGCCATGGCACGTTGACGTACCTAGTACTACTAGACGCACAGGCTGTACGAAGGTGTACCCAGCCGCACCCACAACGTACTCCACTAGTAAAAACAACAATTTTTTAATTTTTTGTAACTTTTTTTGTAGAAAAAAAAAAAAGTATTTTTGGGGTCAATAAAGGTCGATAGATGGGATTATGTAAATGATTCAACTCGGTAAAACTTCACGCTGTAAGCACCTAAAACAATGGTTGAAACTGCAACAGCTTGAGATGCGTTTGGGCAATGGCAACATCTCCACTAGCAAATAAGACTAATGCAGGAATAATAAGAGAAACCCCAAAGGAATCTGAACTGCCAGATTTGAAGGGAGCTGATAATAGAAAGAATTCCATCCAGCTTATGTGATTTGTTATTATTTATGTTAATAATTGGACATTGTATACAGTTGGAGTTTGAACAATGTACTTGGTCGAAGTTCAATCAATGAATATCATGACAAAATGCATTGAATTATTAATACGTTATTTGGCTATTTTACTAAATTGATAATGTGTTTATTCTATTCATGTATAAGGCTGAATTTTTGCTTGCTTATTTGGCTATATTTTTAATATTTTATATGTATATTGTACTTTGCCATACCCAGGCCCCCAAAAAAATTGTTGTGTCGTCCAGATCCGGATCCCGTGCATCTGCACTTCGCACTGCACTCCGTCGCATCAAGCTACCTAGGTTACCATCCTTCTTCACTATAGAAATAAGGGATGTCTTTAGATGCAATCTTCTTTTTTATTTTCAAATATACACATGGAACAAACATGTTAGAAAAAATAGAGGCTCTTATTAGCCTTCCCATATGCTCCATAGTTCGATGGATCAATCAACTATTAGGATCTTAGACTTCTCTTCTCCTTTGATTGGTTGGCGGTGCCCATACAAGCCAAAATACGGTTGTCTGCATTTTGTGTTCACAAGACCCAAACACCCAACAATCCTTCGCTTGCCACGCCAATTACTGTTGTAATGATGCATTTCCCTCTCCAAAGGGAAGCTAACAGTGACTGAAATCATCCCCCAAAGTGTTGGATACATATCTTCAAAGAGGGTTGCCCCAACAACTATCCAAAACACTACTGAATTTTTATTTACAGCAGTCCATAGAGCAAGAAAGGAGCTGGAAAAATAATGATCAGCTAGTAAATAAATAAAATCAGGCCCCTCTCTAAACTCAGTTGTATGTATGGGACCATGGTTCTCATCTTTCCTTGCCACCGTGCTCCCTTTATTCATTGTGCCATGAAATCTGATTTTTTTGGTTCCAACCCGGAAATTCAGTCCTTCACCATGATATTTGAGGCTGAGTTTTTCCAAAAATTGAGACCAAAGTACCCCACAAATAAGAATAACTTCAGTTGGGTTAATTTTCAAGAGAACATCACATACCTTGTATTTTTCTATGAGGTATGACAGTTGTACCTTGTTCCTTTTGCAATGCACAAAAATGTCATCCATCATGTTGATCTCAAAATCAGATCTCCTTCCCCTTTTGCAGCCCACAATGATACCTACTTTATGTGTACAAAAACAAGTTTGACATTGCACCCAAGCATCTATACACCTTTTGTTAACGCCATTTGTTTTCGGCCTTTTATTTTTTTTTTTTTGCGTTTTTCTCCAGCTTTCCCCATGGCCTTCGTTTAATTCCCCTGGGTCCATTATTTGTCCTGTATAGTCTGTTTAATTGCCTGGAGCATCTGGAGATCATTTACGGCCGTTGCACCAGAAGGAATCAGCCTCAAAAAGTAAACTTCTGACCAAAAAAGATAAAGTCAAGCACAAAAAGCCACTAGTGGCAAGCAGGTGGGAATTTCTTCTCTGCCTTGCAGGTACTTTTTCCCATGAAGTCAAAGTCACTTAAGTTGCAATGGGAATATTAGAGGTGGCAGGCAGGTGGGAATTTCTTACCTGCCTTGCAAGGTAAAAATTCTCATTATAAAAGAAAATCACTTAAAGCACCAGCGATAATTTTTTACCTGCCTTGCAAGATAAAATTTTCATTATGAAAGTCAAACAACTTAAGTGAAAGGAGATTTTTGGAGCTGTAGTGTAGTGTAGAAATTCCCATCAAAGTTGACTTCCTATTTTTAGAAATTACCCTTGCTAAAAATGCGACCCACCTTGGGTGAATAACTATGCATTTAATAATATTTATTAATGGTTTATTCACCCAATTTTGGCACCATAAATAGAAGGAAATTCAATGCAAGTGGAAGAGATAAGAAGAAGTCAAGGATGCATGTTAAAAATAAATAAAATAAATCTATTTAAAAGCAACCAGCAGCATGCATAATTGGGTGTTCAATTTGGGTGAATAAACATGATTGTTTATTAATTAAATTGCCAGAAATAAGAAGGGCAATTATTAAAAATAGTATGTTGAAGATTATATAAGCATGGGCTGCCATAATAAAGAAGAAATTAATTCTTTTTGCTAAGGATTGCAGCCCGACAGGTTTTGGCGCCAAGGAAAGGAGGTTTTTGCATCAAAAGGTGTTTTTCATTGTCAGGGAGCTTCAAGGTTTGGCGCCTAGGGTTGGAATGGCTTGATTTTAGCTATGATAATTATCTACATGTTGGTATAAGTGCTCTAATGAATTAAATAATATTTTTGTTTGCTTTGCATGCAAGCAAAGCCTCAAATTTTAGGGCAGCAAGCTTTATATGCAGATTTTGGTGATAAAAATCAAGTATTCATGCCCTAGACTTCATCTTTGTCTGAATTAATTGCAGGTATTCATCACAAGTGCTCATATTAGTGAAAAGAAGTTCAAATCAATATCAGATACATTGAATATATCTTTCGAATCGGAAGAAATCGTCATATCTCGCACAAATTGATCCAATTGCAAGGATTCCGGCATAATTAAAAAAAATAGCTCGAGACAAAGATTGTTCCATCCATGAAAAAGCATGATGAAAGAAAAGGATCAGTAGAATCATACATAGCTTCCAGATTTGCTTTGAAGTCAATGATACTGAGACATAGGCCGTGAACCTATCACCGATTTAATTGTCAGACCCAGATCTCATAATTGCAAAGGCTTCCGCAAAAAAAAGTTCATCCTCTTGTTTCTAACACAGCCCATGTAAAAGTCGGTGCATGGAAAATTTCTTCCAAGATCTTGTGCATGTGCTCTCAATCTTCCAGTTGAAGCCTTCATTGAATTTACTTGTATTTGCATTCACCCATAGTGCTTTCCAAAATTTAAAATTGTTCATATGCAATTAAAAATAAAAATGATAAGTTTTTTATGGCAAACATTGCACTAGTGCATGTACTGGAGAAGAATTGCAAAAGCTTCAAGGATAAAAGGGGAAGACAGTCAAAGGCAATACCCGCAAGCAAATCACAGTCAGATGCTTCCAGATCTAGTTTGGTGAGAATCAAAGGAAATAATTCAACAGCATATGGGAGTATCTCAGATCCACAAAGAAAGATATCATTCAGATCATTCATCGCTAAAATAGATGAAGTAGAAGTACAATACAGGTTAGATCAACATGCAGAGTATGGAAGGAGAACAAGACTAGGAGTGTTGCAGCAACTTTCTTCTAATTTCTTCTCCTCTTTCTTTCTCTTATTTTCTCCGAACAAAGTAATTGAGTAATCAATTAAATTGTAAAACTTAAGTGATTGGTTTAAAAGTCGTTACTTCAAGTTCTTTGGAAGAAGTCAATTACTTGGAAATACATGGCAAACATGCAAAATAGAAAGTTTTATTTTCGCTTATAAACCATGCATGTCATGCAAAAAGGAATTCCACGAGGGAGATTGCCAGTTGTTTCCTTTACAACTTCCACATGTGTCAATTCCGTTATAGTTTCTTATTTGTAACTTCCCTCCATACACTATAAATAGAGAAAGAGCCTACGGGTTAAAGAATCGGGATTGGTAATCAGCAATCTTGTGTTCCCAACTTTGAACTAAAACCCTTGATAGCCTTCTCTCAAAGCCGAGGAATAAAGAGGAGGCAGATTTCCGAAAAACTTTGTGTCAATGGTGCATTTGTTTCTTATTTCATTTTAGATCTTTGCATAAACTGTGTTATCTTAGATCTGGATCTCAAACTTTCTTTTTCTTTAAATTTTGCATTTCAAGATCTATTTGTTTCGCCTATGTGCATGTGACCAACTCACAACTATTAGTTAGGTTGCACATCTCCTTTCCTTCTCGTATTTAATTATTTTCTTTCCGCACATATTACTTACGATTCTTACTTTGCAAAATTGCCTAGTTATGGTTCATGAGCTACACAATTAAAGTAAAACCAACAGATAAATATTAGGAAATATAATTGACAAAATCTTACACGGAGTCTCACCGGTAAATAAGAGAGATTTATCTCATGATCGCTTTAATTTTCAGTTGTGCGTAAAATCTAGCCAACAATAAACATGGCTATTAATTAATTAAATTGCCAAAATAGGAAGGGCAATTATTAAAAATAGCATGTCGGAGGTCATATACTTTTGTTTTTATGAAGATTGCAGCCTAGACAGTGTTTTGGCACCAAAAGGAGGATGTTGCATTAATAAATATTTTCCATCATTTCGGAAGCTTCAAATATTTTCCATTGTCGAGAAGCTTCCAGTTTTGGCACCTAGGGTTGGAATAGCCTAATTTTTGTCATTCTAAATGTCTACATGTTGGTATATGTGCCCAGGTGAATTAAATAATATTTTTACTTGCTTTGCATGCATGCAAAACCTCAAATTTTAGGGCAACAGACTTTATATGCAAATTTTGGTGATAAAAATCAAGTATTCATGCCATGGACTTCATCTTTGTCTGAATAAATTGCAAGTATTCATCACAGTGCTCAAATCAATGTCGGAGCACATTGAATATATCTTCTAAATCTGAAGCGGTTGTCAACCGACAAATTGATCCAATTGCAAGGGATTCCACCGAATTAAAAGAAAAAGAGCTCGAGACAAAGATTGTTCCAACCATAATGAAGTATGATGAAAGAAAAGGATCGCAGAGAATCATGCATAGCTTTCGATTTGCTTTGAAGTCAATGATACTGAACATAAACCCCGAACCTATCACCAATTTAATTGTGAGATCCGAGATCTCATAATTGCAAAGGCTTCCGGCAAAAATTCATCCTCTTGTTTCTAACGCAACCTGTGTAGAAGTCGGTGCATGGAAAATTCCTTCCAGGATCTTGTGCATGTGCTCTCAATCTTCTAGTTGAAGCCTTCATTGAATTTACTTGTATTTGCATTCACCCAGAGTGCTTTCGAATTTAAAATTGCTCATATGCAATTAAAAATAAAAATGATGAGTTTTGTCTATATTATTTACAAAGAAACATTGACCTTTGGTGCATAAACTGGAGAAGAACTGCAAAAGCCGCTTTCGGATCTAATTTGGTGAGAATCAAAGGCAAAAGAGTCAACCACATGCGATATATGGAAAAAGAACAAGACTGAAATGTTATGAACTTTCTTCTAATTTCTTTTCTTTTTCTTCTTTTTCTCTTATTTTCTCCGATTAAAGTAATTGAACAATCAATTAAATTATAAAACTTAAGTGATTGGTTTAAAAGTCGTCTTGAAGAAGTCAATTACTTGGAAATAGGTGGCAGACATGCAAAATAGAAGGTTTTATTTTTCAGTTATAAATCATGCATGTCATGAAAAGAGGAATTCCAGAAGGGAGATTGTCAGTTGTTTCCTTTACAACTTCCACATGTGTTAGTTCAATTATAGTTTCCTATTTGTAATTTCCCCTCCATACACTATAAATAGAGAAAGAACCTACGGGTTAAAAGATCGGGAATTTGTAATCGTGTTCCAGACTTTGAGCTGAAACCCTTGATATCTTTTTGAAAGCTAAGGAATAGAGAGGAGGCAGATTTCCTGGAGAACTTTGTGTCAATGGTGCATTTGTTTCTTATTTCATTTTAGATCTTTGCATAAACTTTTGTTATCTTAGATCTAGATCTGAAACTTTCCTTTGTTGTGAATTTTGCATTTCTAGATCTATTTGTTTCATCTATGTGCATGTGACCAACTCTGTCAACTATTGGTTATGATGCACATCTTCTTTCTTTTCTGTTCGCATTCAATTATTTTTCTCTTCTGCATATATACATTTCTTACATTTGCTTGCTTACTTTGCCGCAAAACTCTCTAGTTATGGTGCATGAACTACATGGTTAAAGTAAAACTAACAGATAGGTATTAGAAAATATAATTGACAAAATCTTACACGGGAGCCTCACCGGTAAATGAGGGAGATTTATCTCATGACTGCCTAGGTTTTCAGTTTGTGTAGAAAATCTAGCCAATGTGATGATACATCTTACAGTGTTGAAGGCATTGGTTCCATTTCACTACCACTTGGGCAACATAATTGTAAAATTACAGATGTTCTTTATGTCCCTAGTTTAACAAAAAAATTGTTATCCGTGAGTCAATTATTAGATCACAATCTCAAAATTGACTTTGATTGTAAAGGCGGTAAAAAGATGTGCCTAATTCAAGATAAGTCACGAAGCTCGAAAATTGTTGCAAAAGCTTTGAATGTGGGAAGAATGTTTCAGTTAGATTTTGTTCAACGAAATGATCAAGCACTTGTAACAAAGGATACATCATCAGCTCAACTATGGCATCGAAGACTTGGACATGTCAGTTTTGGCTATCTTGACACACTTCATCGATACAATATGGTTAGAGGTTTGCCACTTATAAAAAGGGTACAGATAAATGTCAACATTGTTTGGCAGGAAAACAACATAGAGCACCATTCAAACATAGTACATTTTGGGCTAAGGCAAAACTTGACTTGGTGCATACCGATCTGTGTGGACCAATGAGACCTAGCCACTCTAGGTTTCAATATTTCATGCTCTTTGTTGATGATTTTTCAAGAAAAATGTGGATATACTGTCTTTCTACAAAAGACCAAGCTTTTGAAACTTTCAAGAAGTTTAAAGCCCTTGTTGAAACAGAGTCTGGTAGGAAAATAAAAACACTTCGCTCAAATCAAGGGGAGAATACACCAGCAATGAGTTCAACGATTTTTGGAAACACATGGCATTCATCGTCAAATGGCTCCTCCTCACACACCACAACAAAATGGTGTTGTTGAAAGGCGAAATCGTACTATCATGGATATGGTGCGATGTATGATTGATGATGCAGGTTTATCAAAAACATTTTGGGTGAAGCAGCTAAAACGGCAAATCTATTTACTAAATAGAGTTCCCACTACAACTCTTGATGGAGTAACACCTCAGGAAGCATGGTCAGGGCATAAGCCATCTATTTCACACCTTAGAGTTTTTGGATGTAAAACAAGTATGCACATTCCTAAGAAACAAAGAACTAAGCTTGATATGAAATCAGAAAAACTTATCTTCTTGGGATACAGTGATGAAGCACTTGGCTATAGACTTATGGATCCAAGAACAAGAAGGGTATACACTAGTCGGGATGTTGAGTTCTTTGAGAAGAAAGAAGCGATTCTCCTTCCATACACTCACATGATGAAAAAATTATCCCTACAGTGAAAACAGAGGATGGTAATCACTTTGATGACGACAGTGATGATGGGGAAGATAATGAAATTCAACCTCCCACAGGAACCACTAAAAGTATGCCTAAATGGTATACAAGTATGATGAGAGATGCAAAATTGAATAGTACCCGACACATCTACCACTGGAATAAGGAATCGCAATATGGCTCGAAATGAGGTCAATTTGGTCTTAATGGGTAAATTTGTTGAAACTACTGAGCCGTCCACAATTTCAGAAGCCCTACAGTCTAAACCTTGGAAAGATGCTATGGATGCAGAATATAAGTCACTTATGAAAAATAATACATGGCAACTTATAGATCTTCCACCAGGGAAAAAGCCAATTGGATGCAAATGGATCTTCAAAACGAAGTACAAAGCAGATGACAAAATTGATAAACACAAGGCTAGACTAGTTGTTAAGGGATATGCTCAAAAGAAGGCATTGATTATGAGGAGACTTTTGCTCCCATAGCTAAAATAAAAACTTGCGAGTTAATATTTGCTCTAGCTGCACAATTTGGTTGGAAAATACACCAAATGGATGCGAAAAGTGTCTTTCTTAATGGTGATTTACAAGAAGAAGTTTACATGACTCAACCAGAAGGTTTTGTCATACCAGGTAAAGAGGAAAAGGTATGTAAACTCATAAAATCACTATATGGTCTAAAGCAGTCTCCCAGGGCATGGTACATAAAAATCGACGAGCATCTCATTCAACATGGATTCAACAGGAGTCCATACGATCCTAATCTCTATCTCAAAAATCAAGGGGGGGAGATAGTGATCGTTGTAGTATATGTCGATGATCTAGTCATCATTGGAGGATCAATGAGGATGATTGAGTCAACAAAGAAAGATCTAACACGATCATTCGACATGACCAATCTCGGGCTTCTGCATTATTGTCTTGGACTTGAAGTTTGGCAAAGAGAAAATCATATCTTTGTGTCACAATTGAAATACGCTAAGACAACACTCGAGAAATTCAATATGATGGATTGTAAGCCATTTTCCACACCTATGGAGACAAGACTTCAACTGTCTCGAATAGATCCATCACCACAAGTAAATGCAACTCTCTATCGGCAGTTGATCGGGAGTCTCATCTACTTGACTTACACTAGGCCGGATATCAGCTATGCAATCAGCTATCTTTCACGGTTCATGCAAGAACCAAGGGTTTCTCACTGGAAAGCAAAGCAAAGCGGATACTAAGGTACATCAGAGGAACTATGGACTATGGCCTAGAATACAAGAAGAATAATAACTTCTTCTTGACAGGATATTCAGATTCAGATCATGCAAGAAACATAGATGATAGGAAATCCACTTCAGGATTTGTATTCTTTTTGGGATCTAGACCGATATCATGGGGGAGTAAGAAGCAAACTTGTGTTTCAAGATCCTCCACAGAATCAGAATATCGTGCAGCAGTGGAGCTGTCTTGTGAAGCGATATGGCTCCAATGTATACTTGAAGGATTGGGAATACCACAGAAAGATCCAACTATCCTACATGTTGATAATGAAGGAGTAGTAAAACTTGTTCGAAATCCAATTTTTCATGAGCACACCAAACACATTGAGGTGTAGGTACATTTCATTCGCGAACATGTTCAAAACAACAACATCCAACTCTAATATTGCCCAACAGATATGCAACGTGCAGATGTCTTCACAAAGTCACTTGCTCAAGGTAAATTTGAGGGTTTTAGAGAATTTCTCTCCTATTCACTTGAGACCATGCTGAATTAAGGGGGAATGTTAGAAATAAAACTTAGCTTAATTCATCATTAGTTGATATTTGAATAAATGTAATAAGTTAAAGTATTTAATTTAAATACTTTAAACTTATGTCAATAGGTATTAGTTATCCTTAGTTGTTAGTTAAGTGATAGTGTTCTCATCCCTATGTTTGTGGGATCATGTTCTATCTTGCATATTTTGTTCCCGGATGATTTCCATGAGGGGCAATAGGGGCAGTTAGGGGCAATATGCTATTTCTGCATATTTGCTCAGATTAGGTGATTTGTTTCCATATATTGTGGATGAGATAGAAGCTGTCCAATATCTATAAATATTGCAGCTCTCTCATTTGTTTTGTAATTCTTGATTTTGATATTAATAAAATACACAAGCATCGTCTTGTTTTTGTGCAAAGCTTCTGTGTCAAATATTGTTTTCAAGTATTCATTGTCAAGAGTGTTTTGCAGAAAATATATGGTTTTAATCACTTTAGCTCACTTTATGTCTTTTATTATGAAAGTGACGTTATTAACATAACTTTATTTTATAAAGTGACTTAATAAAGTCGAAGTGACTTTATTAAAATAAAGTGCAAATATTAAAAGTGAAATAAAAGACTATTTTTCCCAAAGGGGGCGACCCATATTGGAGACCTAAAAGTTCATAAAATGAGATTTAAGAGGAATTTGGAGTCCAGGGTTGGTTCGTTGGAATCTATATATTTTTCTCTTTCATTTCATACGGGTATTATGTCATTTCTTCAAAAAAACAGATTTTGCAAATTTGGAGCAGCGCTTCAGATGAAACTGGTTGAGGACGGAAACCCTCTTTCAGTTCAGCCATAGGGGACGGAAACCCTCTATTGGATACTTGTATTTGGGGATGGAAACCTCCGGATACGAAGGGCATTCATATTCAGTGATTGCAAGGGTGTGAAAGGTATTCTACAATCAGGTTTTCAGAGATTTTTATATCAGTTTTGGGACAGCATTGGAGAGCAGCTTGTGGATCGATTTGGGGGAAGAATACAGCCCCAAAAGGAGATGTCTAGGGCAGAAGTGTGTGGACAGCAGTGTGTGGGTTTGTCTGAGGGTTCTAAGACAATGTATGCTTTTCTCCAAGAGGGACGACTAGGGCATCAAAGCAGATTTCTGTTTGTAAGGGGTTTCCCCTAATTTCCGGGTATGCCATTGTTCTTTATTTGAGATAATAATATTAAAATTGCATTGTAATCATTGGCTGTCATAAACAGACCAGCAACATATCAGTTCTGATTCTTATTGTAAAACCCTCTTGTCTGATATTGGAAAAGCATTATTTTGGGTTCCATACTGTGTTATCTATCTACTCTTTCATATATATGCTTTATTGTTGTTATCTAACGTTGTAAGCAAGTATCCAAGCCCCAAATCAATCAGAAAAAGATAAGGGCAGCATAGGAAGGGATCTTTCATTCTGTGGCTTATAAACAACTACCTTTACATCTTTATACATGAAGTCTCTGCATTGCATTTGCATGTCATAATAATGATAAAAATCAGTATCTTTTACAACTGCCATGACCGAATGGAATATAATCTATTGACATAGCAAACAATAAATATATACTGAGAAAGCATTTCCACAACCAGATACACGGAGCAGTAAAAATTGATCATACTAAGTTCTAACAAGTAAATTCATGAATAAAAATAGAGAATTGCAAAGGGGCAAATCAGATATTACCAAGAAAATTGCTTTTCAAAATGAAAGCTCATATCGAGCATAAAAATAAAATCAAATACAAAAGGCATAGTATTGCATTAAAATAAAGTTAAAATCTGCACCTACCCCATTAGCGACAGTCTTCCTGATTTTGTTTGTCTTGGCCTAGCATCATCTACATCACTTGATATCAATGGTACATCTCTTAGGCTAGTTTGTGAAGCATGTTGACTAGGGCCAGTGAAAATGTTCTCCTCAATATCCTTACAGGCTACTAGCCCAAGATGCAGTGGTGATACACCCTGCTCAGATTGGCGCACATTCAGTTGACTTGTGGGCTTAGAAACTGGACGGGGATGTTTAACAGCTTGCACCACCTCTGTGACATAACTGGTAGCCATATCCTTTTGGCGAGCTGTAAGAAAACAAAGTTCAGATTTATATAGGAGAAACACAAAATTTTATTTAGAAAAACGGTTTTTGGAAAAACCGTGGAAATCTTGTGAATGAACATTTTGGATCACACCCTACGATCCATCATCAAGATAAGTCATTTGTTTTCTAGCTGAATGAAAATTCCTAAATAATGTTTACATTCTTAAAATTATGATATAGAACATAGAACCAAAGACAAACCAATCTCACAGAGTAAAAAAATTGGATAAATTTTATTCTAGGTGTACCATCATATCGAATCAAAGACTCGGCAATCCATTAGGTCGTAGCATCCTATCCTTTGAACCTTCTGTGTACTTGCTCACCTCAACTTGCATTCTACAATATAAAAAGATGAATGACTTAGGCAAGAGAAAGCATAAATAAATCATCTCTATGCATGTCATTAGGTAATACTAGGAAAACGACAATCTAATTAAACCAAGAAGCAATTATTTTCTCCGTATGGCAACATTTATATTCAATTTAAAAGCATCAAAGAAAATACATGTAGGAATGATGTATTCAATCATGTTGATATGTATTGATCTCATGTCTCTGTGATTGATCCCTCAACTTCTTCTCCCTTGAAGCTAAAAATTACCTTCCCTTTAACTGGGTTCTGTGACAGAGTAGTTGTAAATGCATGTATGCTCAATCTGTTGTTGGGAATTATCAAGGAGCTAATGGTAGATTTTCATGTATCGTAAGCAAGTTAAAAAAATTTATTGTTCAGCAATGAATAAAGATATTTGTCGCACGTCACAAGGAGTTTCAGTTTTTAATATTATGAGACTTTCATCCACACCCATAGAGCAATTTTAAAGTATCCAAGAGAAGATTCAAATCAGTGGCTTGAAAGCTACTTTCAATCTGAATTCATGCCAAGCACTAAGCAATTTAAGTTTTTATAAACATAAAGATGAGCTACCCCTACAAATAATTTCATGGTATGGCAAAAGCCTTATAAAACAGGGATGAAGATGTATGCACTGATTGTGGCTGCTAGTTGAAATAACAACTGATGCTAGTACAACTGAACCTACCAACAAATCAATGATTTCTATGATGGCTTACCCAATATATTTGATTATATTCCCACTTTCATCCTTTATGGGTGTGACTGTCAAGAGGTTCCAAAAAGGTGTTCCATCCTTCTTATAATTTAACAATCGTCCACAATAAGTTTTCCCTGCAGTCAAAGCTTCACGTACGCGCGAAACTTCTACAGTATCTGTTCCAGCACCCTGAAGAAAGCGACTGCAATGAAAAAACACATTTTTAATAGGCTTTCAACTAAGCAATTAGGCTTGTGATTTTCAAAATTGTTTTCTTCTTGCCATGGAAAAAAATAAAAACAAGTCATCATAGGGGAGCCATGTAAACAAAAACTTAAAAATACAATAAATAATGGAGATTTAGCTGTGACCTTGAAATTGCAACTATCTAGGAGGATGAGCAACAACATGTTAGGGGTTTTTGAAAGTGAATCATCGATTCCCATGTGGCTGAGGGCCCAATCTCCCTCTTAAAATGTTTCAAATTGTTCCCGAACCATGTGGATGATGTTTATTCTTTAAGCAATCTACAGTCTTTTATACAGTGGAAATGTGAGCCTATGCCAAAGGCTTTACAAAATGGTTGTCAAAGAATCTAATAACAGATAACAACAGAACTTAATCTCGGATAATAATAAACATTCTAAAGAGGAGGCAATTGGCTTTTATTTATAGGTTCATAACTTATTTGGCTTCTGTCCAAAACTTTAGGACTATCAACTGTTAGACAAGAAAAGGTAAGAAATAAAGGGTTCCTATAAGCTCATCGTGGCGGGAAAATACTACTTTGTAGGCAGATTATCAGGCAAGGAGAGAGGGAAAAACCATACAGTGGATAGTTTTGGCCTTTGACTAGAGCTCATCTAATCATGAAGAAATGGGCTGTTCTTTTCATCCCTTCTCTTCCCCAATAGTAGCACCGGCATGGGGCTGGAATTCTTTTTCTGGCAGAAACTTTCTTGAACATAGAAATTTTTAGGGAATAGGAACTCATTGGGTAAATTCACTAAAATCTTGGAGATAACGAGCCAAAACAAGTTCTCTCTAAATGTGAGGATGAGTGGTTATGTATCTAGATAATTTGATTTCAGAATTAAACAGCCCATTGTAGCTTTTTTAAATGTAGAAAGTTTTAGGGTGATCTGAGCTCCTCGAATAAATTCACTAAACATTTGGACCTAACTGGCCAAAACAAGTTCCCTACAAGTTTAAGAATGTGCAGAAATGGATCTCGAAAATTTGATTTCAGAATTAAAGTGTTCAATCAGAATTTCTTATGCTCCTAAGGCATTCATTTGAGGATATTCATTCAACCACGGGACTTTTCATAGCCACAAGGGATGTTTTTTACCAAAGGTACCAAACTATAAAGAACTAGTCTGGGAAAAAGAAAAACAAAGAAAAAGGTGAGCAGATAGCTCCAAGAAGACAACACCAACTGGATACGGTATGGATCCAAAACATCAAACCTTAGAGTTGAAACAAGAGGAAGGTATTTCAGATTAAGAAGTCCTAAAAGGAATTGTTAAAAAGCGAGAGGGAACTAGAACCACATCAAGGAAGAAGAGAACGGTTGGGAAGATCCTTCTTAGAAGGTTGAAGTAGAAAATAGCTACAATGAGAGCTAGAATGAGATGGAAGAAGAAGAAAATTTTAAGATGGTGAGTTAATAATTAAGAAGCCATAGGCAAAAGGTATGTGCCTAGGTGCGGAGAGAAACACACAAGGTACACCTTTTAATGATGTACCCAAGTACTGAAATGCGTACCTGGGGAGTTTTTGAAACGAACCCCCAAGGTTCTGCCACCAAAACAGTTTTTTTTTTGTCAAAAACAATTTTTAAAACATTAAAATACAAACTCTAACCCTAAAAGACGCTCCCAAACTCTTTTTACACAACAACACATTTACCTCACATTATCATCGGTCATTCGGTCTGCACATAGAGGATGTAAATGAAAGGATGTCAAGTGAAAAGGCATGCAATTTGGGCCTGCTCTAATGAACCACACTAAAGAGGCCTTATCTATTACACTCAACATTCATCCCATACTCTAATAAACCACATGATGGCTCTAATGATTTTCTCGCTGAATACACTAGAGAGTATTATGATAATGAAAATAATCAATATTCTGATTTGTCTTGATTTTTGTGTATATCTTGTAACATTTGCACAATGTACTTGTTCCAAGTTCGATCAATGAATATCATGACATTTGGCATTGAATTATCAGTATGTTTTGTGGTTATTTAGCTTATTTTGTTTACTCTATGCATATTATATGGTTAATTTGCTTATTTAGCTATATTTTTTATATTTTTAGTATTTTATATTTTTTTGTTGACCATACACAAGCCCCCAAAAATGCCATACTAGGTTCCTGTCACCGTATCCCTATCCATACCCATACCAATACCGGCTAACTAGATTATTAGTATGCATTCTTAAGTGTGTTAATAGTCATTTCATCGCTTCTGTCTCATTTCAACCACCTGTGCCCTATCTCTCTCCCATTTGACCAGTATCATTGCTCCTAGTTTAGCCCATTTCTTGTCTAGTCTAGCCTATCTCTTCTTTAGTCTTGGTTGTTGTAGGTTTTGTGTGAGGTCCTCCTAGTTTAGCCTGTCTCTTGTCTAGTCTAGCCTATCTCTTCTTTAGTCTTGGCTGTTGTAGGTTTTGTGTGAGATCCTCCTAGTGCTCGAGGGCACCTAACTAGATTTCCCAGTTGGCCGACTTTAAAAGCCTTCCCACCTAAGTTCCTTTTTTGTAAGTATGGATGATCAACATAGTTACCAAATCCAGCTGGATCTGAACAAAATATTGCCAGATCTGGATTTTTCATCTGGCCCGGATAAATTCAGTCTAGATCAGACCTGTTTTTTTTTTTTAAATAATTTTTGCCTAAAACAAGACATCCAGCAACTTTTATATTTTTTAATATTAGATATATTAATATTCTATATTGCATTATTAATTTCTTATTGTATTTGTCAATTTTTGCATATTTAATATTTATAAATTATAATCATATATAATATGAAAATATTTTGCACTAATTTTTCCAAACTTTTTCAAGATTCTGGATTTTTGGATTCTTTCCCTTCCGAATGGACCCAAATTTCTAGACTTGGTAACTATGATGATCATACTATCTTTCATGGCCTTAGCAATTTTTTGCCAAAAAATCAGTTTTGATACTTCCCAATGTCAGTTCTTATCAAATTTACTCATACTATCATCCCTATTGACCAAAGGGAAAGAAATATGCACATGGAGAGCATATAAGAGCATACCAATTCCTTCCAATGACTTGTTTAGGAGAATAGCCTGTCATACTGAAAAAACCAGCACTAGCATATACGATAGGAAAATCCGGCTTAGTTGCGTCAGATACCACAAATGTTTGTTGCAATGTTGACAATGCATCCTTTAAATCCTTTGAAACATGGGGAGTTTTGAGTCACCCCCATAATCAGATCCCTCAGATGTCCTCATGGAGCTTCCAGATGCTCTCTGAGAATCAACTCTTCCCTCCTCAATTGATGGCCTGAGAGCTACACCCTGAGGTTTCCCTGTTCCTATATCTGTTTTGACAACAAGTCCCCATGCTGCTGCTCTCTCTGCCATATCCGCTTCAGATAAAATCTGCTGTGAACCACTGCTATCTGAAAAGGCACTATTTAGAGGTTCCAGTAATGCTGTATCTTCTTTTTCTCTAGTTTCATTTCCTTTCTTTTCAGGCAATGTCACAGGTTCTTCTTGTTTACTTGGCACTTCTGCTTTTAAATGATCGAAGCTCTCTACAAAGATCTCTGATTTTTTTCCGTACCTAAAGGAAACTCGGTTGGAGTCCCTGCATTGCCTCTTTCTGTATCACTCATGATAGCATTTGAAAACCCTTCTGTCAGTGCCATCCACTTACTAGCTGATCCCTTCAATCTTCCAGACTGGGATCTCTGCCCATGTTCAATTGTTCGACCATTATCCTCTACTTCTTGTGTCCTGGTAGAAGGTAATCCAACATCTTGCACAGCATCGAATGGAGATCTGTACAAGTTTGACGTCAAAGGAGAGGCAGAAGGCAAAGAAGAAGAGCCCGCTGGGTTGAAGACTTCAAGTGAACCACGAGAATCTCGAGGAAGTACGGGAGCATAAGGGGATTTCCTAAACTGTACAGACTTGGAATATCAGTATTTGCATGCTCTGGCCTCGAGGACTCCATGGAAAGGGTCCAGAAATCTCTCTACAGCAACACATGGTCAGATTAATACATCAGATTACAGCATATTATGTAAGAAGAAATAGCATGAGTCTGAATCTGAAGAAAATTGGCACAATGCAGAAAGGATTTAATATTCAACTTATTGAGAATATCTGCACCGCTCCACTAAATCATGCAAGTAGTCCATTCAGAAAGTGCCTAAAATCAAATCACCTTTAAAAACTCTTCAATAGCAAATGCTTATAAGTATTTAAAGTTTAACAATTGACAAATAAATTTGATTACAATGAGAATGCTGGTATATGTTTCTTAAAATCAAGTGAACGTTTGTGACACACATGAAAATGTTCCATGGTTGAACCAGAAACAATTGAGAACTTAGCAATTAGAAATTTTGACTGAATTTGAAATGTGGTACATATAGATCCATGTTAATTTCCGTTGATCATATACACCAGGTCTCCCAATGTATCCATTCATTAACAAAGTCACATACCATTATATTGATTCTAGGATTTCAATGAAGAAGCTGGAAATGAAAGAGATGAGGTAGCAGCTATCGAAAGATTGAACAAGGCTTGGAAAAGAAAAATTAGTATCCATTACATTCTTTCTGGATTTGCTTCTGAAAACTACACGCTCAGCAGCAAAGGTATTTTGCCGAAGGATGGATTTTGAGGATTAAATCTTTAAGCTTTTGGTTTTTGAAAAATATAACTTGTAAGTGAAATGAAAGAATTGAAAAGAAAATTTCATTGACTTCCAACGGACACCATGTAGGACCTATGATCTGTCAGGCCACAAAATTAAAAACTAAGTTCAAGAACATCCTTAATGTAACTAACTAGTTGTTTCAGAGGCATCAAGAGATTGTATAAATTATTAGTCCCATTGTGCTTAACTGATTGTTTCAATCTTATTGCCCGTAGCTATGACAGCATAGCATCACATGATTTTCATCCTCCATTTTTCATAGTGTGATACTTCATTTTTATTCTAAGTGTCGTTAGTCCCTTCTATTGTAAAACTCAGTTGGATTACCATGGACAGGTTGGAAACTCTGTCATGGGACTCTACTTTAAGCCTGCCAGGATTTGAAATTGAGTAGTTTGCAAGATATTTGAGGAGAAAGCACTCACTAGAAGGAAGTTATGAGGTCATCCCACCAAAGATTGACATGTGTGCAAACACACTCAATGATGATCCCCACACAAAAGGAAGTGAACACTAGGTTTATAGATAGATTTCAACAAGACGAAAAGGTTTCTAATTGCATTACATAGCAAGATGTAAAGTTTGTGAACTCTCTCAAGCTTAGAGACTGTAGGTTCTTTTTGATCCACTTACCTCAATCCCTAGAAATTAAGTGCACAAAACCATTCTAAATTGGGTGATAATCTCCTTCAATGCTTGCTTTCTAACTGTTAATATATTGACCTTAATGATGAGAGTTGGAATTAGCATATTCGTATATTAACCAGGATACAATTGAAACATGTTACAAAAATTATCATATTTTAAAGAAGCTTAATGTTTTATTTTTCTGTAAGAACCAAATATACTATTTTTTATCCTAATAGTTTCAGAGATGAGGACCAAATGCATCAAAAATATTCAGACAGGTCCCTGTTCCAAACAAAGTCTAAAGCATTAACCTGCAAAAATGACTGCAGTAATCTCAAAGTGTTTGGACATTATCCCAAGGTTATTTTTGAAAAACTCATTTTGCTACACCCTTCTATATGGAATCATTGAACATAAAAGCAGCTAGAAATATTTATTATTCACAAGTTCAGATCACTAAAGAGTCGGTGTGTAAGCCAAAACAATTCCCCGTGACATTGACAAAATTCCAGCAGTTAAGTTGTAAGCAGGTGTTTATTGCCTATAGTTATAACTTATAACAACATACAATATTCTTGATTACAGACTCCCTGGGTAAAACCTCAAGTGGGTGTGAATTTATAAAATAAGAACTCACACCCTACAATTTCTTCTCAAAATACAACCATTTCAGACATACAGACATATTAATTTTTGTGCTACATAAATGTGACTTTACATGATACAAAGTGTTCAGTAACAAAATGAATGTCCTGCAAAGGAATTGCATAAATTTTCCATTCTTCCCCTTTAATACTGCTAAACTGCATACACTTCTGCTCTGAAATGGGTTATATTACAAAATTATGCAATCGCATGAAGACATAAACCCCAATTTTTGCCCCAAAAAAACACTGTAAATCTTGCCTATAGCAGAGAAAAGGCAACGAGTTCTCATTTTATACTCTTATCACTGGGATATAAACGTAAAGGTAAATTTGTAGCTCAATCAAATTCTAAAATTGATCACAGGCTTTTCCAAAAGCTTTTTACCTTTATTATGGATTGTCAAAGCCTCAAGTCTCTAAACATATAGATAGTTTTTCAAGTCACAAAAAGCGAGACACCAATCTGGTATAAGCAACCCTTGTTTGGAAGCCCATAAGGAGACTGTTTTCCATTTTCCTTATATGTTGTTCAAGTTCTCTACTTCTAGATTTTTGACCTCGTTACTAAGCTCAGTCATAAACTTGAACTTGTTGAAATTTAACATGAAACTTCATTTCTCAAACTGATATGGCATAGGCTTCATAATTTACACTACAAACTTCTCATAACAAAACTTTCGCTTTACAACAAGGTAAATGCTCTCCATATTTCCTCTAGATCCTCTACATTAACTTAATCTTGTTCAAACTCAACACAATTCCTTAAACTTCATCACATTTTGCTCTTAAAAGTAGTTTTTATGTCACTAAAATTCTAAAATTCATACCGGGTTTTTTCAAAAGTCTTTTCACCATTAATTTGGACTATGAAAGTGAAACACCAATTTGATGTAAAAGAGCCCCAAAACAAGACCCCAATTTGATGTAAGCAATACCCACTGTGGGCTTTGCTTTAAATTTTGTGTGTATTGCCCAAATTCTGTACTGTTGTGGAAGGGGCCTAGGTGAGTCGGTAATCCAACTGTAGTAAGAGTATATCAAGCTTTCCACCCAAGTTCAAACCCCACTATATCCACATAAGGGTTTTGGTGGCCCACCTCTTGAAAGGAAAATTGAATCCCCACTTCCACACAATTAGTATGAGCCTGTCATGCTCATCTAAAGTAGATTAGATTAGGAGTATAAATAGAAACATACAATTTACAAAGAAAAAATTGGACTTCTAGATATTGACCTCATCACTAAGCTCGGTCATAAACTTTAACCAGCCCACCCACACTCGAGTCATTACCTTATATATAAAGAGCAAGAACCTCCATTTAATTGTAAAATTACCATGAAACTTCGTTTTCTCCAAATTTATAAAGCGTATGCTTCATAATTTACACGACAAACTTCTTGGAATGAAACCTTTTCTTTGCAACAAGCTAAATGTTTTCCAGATTTCCTCTAGAACACACCAGATCCTCTAAATTAACTCAATTTCATCCAAACTGAACAAAATTCTTAAATTCCAGTCACATTTGGCACTCAGATTCCATTAAATGCTTGTTTCCACTACACATTTAATAATTCCAAAACCACAATTTGTACAGTTTAGCAAGCGCAAAGATCTCTCTTGATTAACAACAAGTATCTGGGTGCACCATAAATAATCAAACTTCTTCCATTATTTTCCTACAACTCATGCTTTAGCTAAAATATATATAATTAGAGCTGCACTTCAAAATTTAAACTACAAATTTCACAGATGGAAACCCTTGTTTTGCGTCAAGTACAGGTCATTTGGTACTACACGCTCAAAGCATATGTCAGTGCTCTCCTCCCTCTCCTTCATCTGGAGAGGGCATACGCAAACAGCTGAAAGGATGTCAACGATGAACTAGTCAAGCCCTTAATTAGAACAGGGCATAAATGACCGGTTGATCCAGTCCTTTCGTTTGGAGAGGGTCTAATCCTTCACTGGTACAGGGCATAAATGACAGGTTGGTCGAACCCTTCGTTAGTAGAGGACATGCACCACCCTCATAGAAGCTATCGGTATCTCCTCTTATTCTTGAAACCCCTTTATACTACTACCTCTGTTTGTACAGATATACCCCATGCCAATGTTTTAGATAAAATTACTCCTTGTATACATTTGGGCGATATTTACCATGTCCCAAAGGTGACGCTCAGTGGCCTCAACTCAACATAAACTTAATTTCATCCAAAATAGTGACATCTAATTTGCATTTGGCTCTCAATTTCACAAAACACCAGTTCCTACTCCACATTTAGTACTTCCCAAACCAGAATGCGGTGCAGCCATGTAAGCCGAAACACTTCGGCATTAACAGCAGCTATTCTGCAGCCGCGTCACGAAATGAGCTAAATTCTTCCATTCCTTCGCTAACACACTAAATTCAGCAATATATATCTTACAAGAGAGCTATAAAGACATTGATTTTTCATTGCTGTCAACTTGTAGGAATATTTCCGGCTAATTGAAGAGAGAAAACGCGAAAGTTTTTAAGATAAGCAACAAAACCCGCCGAGTTCTTCCCGTTATGGTACTGTCAAGACTTACCATCTAGAGGATTTTAAGTAAATTTTCCAAGAAAACTAGATTCTTGCATTTATTTAGCCAAAGGACATCATTTATACAACAAATTCAGCAGCGATAAATCTTATTCTAAGGCTGAAAAACGTTTGTGAACTTACCTTTAAGGAGGATATATGTTCGATAATGATTTTACGCTCAGGAAAATAATTTTTTCGCTGGATGTAGTGCTTCTTCGAACGCCATTCTTTACTCTGCTCAAAATTCCCTGTGCTAGTGTACAATTGAGTGTTCCAAATTGTTTTTACATCCATCTTGTATTTATGTCTGAATTTATCGACGACTGTCACTGTGCAGAAGTTTGAAATATCAAATTATTCGTAGACTTGTACTTTTTATCCTTCTTCTTCACCGTTTCACGGGACTCCTCTAGCCTAATCTTGACCCTTATCCAGGTTTGGTATGGCAAATATTTGTTAAATGTAACTTGAAAAAGGAAAGGTCCACCACGTGAAGTGTGGCCTTTACGGTAGCTCACAAAGCTCACAAAAGATTTGGGGTCCCCAAATGTAACTTACACTTCATTGCATCTTTTTGAAAAGGTAGGTAGTCTATGGGAAATTTGATGTTTTAGATTTACAATTAGTTTATAGCATATGGGACCACTTCATATTCTTAATATATAGGATTAGATGACACTACTTCATACTTTCAGTACATAATATTTGAGTTTGTAGGATAACTTATGTTATATTAGACCACCCCATACGCTTTGTACTCCTAATATGCAAGATCTAGGTTTATAGGGTAACTTGCAATATATGACACCACCTAACATGTAGGATTTCGGTTTGTAAGGGACTTACAACATATGAGATTGTCTAGTACTCCTAGTATGTATGATTTGGGTCTACAAAGTAACTTATAGTATATAAGACCACCTTATACTTCCAAAGATGCAAGATTTGGGTTTGCAAGCTAGCTTACAATTTATGAGATTATCTCGTAGTAAGGTTTGGGTCTACAAGGTAGCTTATGGTACATGAGACCACCTCATACTTTAAGAGGCACCTAACGTGCCTCAAATACGAAGCATACATGTGTTATCTCTACAAGATTTTTGTACTTGTGACCTTCGTTTGAAGACCATACATTCTTCACCTTTAAGCCTACTCGTATCACAAATTCTTGTATTGCATCTACAAGGTAACTTACAACATATGCGACTACACATACACCTTGTAATCCCATTATGTAGGATTTGGGTTTGCAAGGTGACTTACAACATATAAGACCATCTTATACTTCTACTATATAGGATTTTGATTTGTAAGGGATTTGGAACATATGAGACTATCTCGTACTCCTAATATGTAGGAATTGAGCTTACAAAGTAACTTATTTCAAATAAGACACCTTCATACTTCAAGTATGTAGGATTTGAGTTTGTAATGTAGCTTACAACATATGAGACTATCTTGTACTTCTAGTATGTAGGATTTGAGTCTACAAGACAAATTATGGTAAATGAGACCATTTCATATTTCAAAAGGTATCTAATTGTGCTTCAAATATCTAGTATAAGGGAAGAGAACGGGTAGTTCAATGTAGACCAATAATTGTGATACATTTTGTCATAGATATTGTCTAGGTGGTGATTTTGTATTCTTTAATACTTGTCATAGTACTATGTACTATTGTCCAACTTTTACCTCACAACCAATCACATCATGACATGTCATCAATTTATCAATTAGTGCACCAATGTACAACATTTGTACACCATATTCAACTATTGGGCAATAAATGGTTTACATGCATTTCAAAAATATTATTTTAAATTAATTCAAATTATGACTTTCCTGGATTTCGACATCTCAAACAAAAATTTAAATAAAAAATTGTTAAACTTTCAAATGAATTAGTTTGTATATTCCTAGTGGCATCTATATGAGTGTGTGAATCCACAAATTTACGTGTAACAACTACGTTTTTAAAACAACTCAAATCACAAATTCTTCCCAAATAGTACAAGTTGAAATGCACTCTCTAAATAAAGTCAAAATCACTTAAATTGGAGAGGTTTTAATGGCATCCTAGATAATCATTTTATGATTTTTATAAATGTCCACTGCACCAAAAGATTTATGGGATTGAGATTTTAATGATGTTTATTCTCCATATTATATTATTATGAATTATGTAAATTGACTCCTTCAAACCACCTAACTAAATCTCTTATAAAAACACATTACATTAAAGATAGACTAATTAAGATTGTTTTGATAGCATTCATGGTACGGGAAAGGTTTATTGAAGTCATATTCAATAATTTTTCAAAATAGCTCATGGCACCAAATGATGTATATGACAACATTTTAAAATATGCATATTATACAATCAAGTATATAATCCAAATATAGAATATTTTGTGTCATCAAATAACATCCAAAATGAAAGACAAATCATACGGCTCATGTCACCCCAACAAAGCATACCATAAAATTTTATGGGCCATTATGCAACATCTCAAAAGGAAAATGTATGTCGTCCAACCATAACATCTATACAAAATATGGGCAAACCCGACAGAGTTATATTTTAGATAAATAATGTACTATAACTAATTGAGGTTAACATAGGGGTTGGGAATTTTAATATGTTTTAGATTGTTTTTCAAGAGGGAAGTTTTGGTGGATGTAAAGTTTTAAATATGATCAAAACAATTAAGTTATATTCTAGGAAATGAATCAAAATTGGAGTCAATATTAAATTTTTAATGACTAGAGAGAAGGGGCTCATTATATGATATAGTAATACATGGGAGTAATTTTTAATATCACGTTAAAATTCCACTTTGCACCCCACCACCAAACAACGAGGGGTGAAGTGCAACCTTGTGTAACATGGCATATGTCAATAACTCCTACAAAATATAAAGGGGGAGAAATATTAGAGGCAATTAGCTTGACTTTTTATGGAGATTACCCTAAGGGATCCAATCTTTAAGGAAAACAAATCACCAATGGTGGTGATGCCTTTCCTAAAGAATCGAAGTGTTTTTTATGCTAGGCATTTTAGCCAAAGGGATGCAATTGTCGATATGATGGGAGACCACTAAATATTGTAGTCATTAAAATACATAATAGATCTAAATTCATAACCACAAACCCACTTCATATAAGGTTTCACAACCTAAAAATCATTCCAAAATATTTTAATGATGAAAAAACCTTCAATTTTGGCCCGAGAATAAGCCATTAATAGGGTATGAAGCCCAATATTTCTCCAACAAAATATACCATAAGGGACACCAACATAGACACAATGTCTTAGAAGAATATTCCAAGCTTTATTATCGTTAATGGCCCTATTTCTCCATTTAGCACATAAAGTAATGGTTTGCATGTAAAAATCAATGGTACTTATGTCACTTTTTTCTTCAAGAAGGAAACAAACTCCCAAGCAACTTTATGAAATCCTCTTGTTTGGTTAGCATTGACCTAAGGAAAAAAATTGAGAAGCTTGGCAAGTTTGTTTCAAGATGCCTTGGAAGGAGAACAATAATAAGAATAGTAAACATGAATAATGGCAAGAATTTTTAGTAATCCTAGAACTTCTCATCCAAAGAAAGAGGTCGATAATACAAAAGGAAATCTTCTTCTTTACTTTATCAAGCACATATTGTGTAATCCGAGAAGGTGTGCTATCAAAATTGAAAGGAAAGTCAAGAAATGTGTTCCCATGTTGGATCAATTTTCAAGGAGAGTATTACATACAATCGGTATGGGCATCATGCTCTACCTAATCATATGGTCTTGGCCCACCGCAAAAGGATCCTAACACTTTGTAAAATATATTAACATAATTAAGAGCTTTAGTAAAAGAATCCCCATTTTCGTTAAACATGAGAAAAGAATCATATGCAAAGTGATTATTGATAAGCTAAGATGTTCGATCAATAAGCATAATTCCTTGTATCAACCCACAATCAACTCTTTGAGAAAAAGGATTCCTAAAATTCTTTGGCATTAGAACATAAATCACGGGAGAAAGTAGACATCGATGTCAATAGAGAAAAAAATACCAAAGGTTTCATATTTTTGGCCATCGATTGTTAAGCAATTGATGCCTCTAAAAAGAGAGGTACAACCAAGAAAAAAAGTCTCCAAATCCAATATCCTTAAGCATGGCGAGGATAAAATTCCATTCAATACAATCATAGGCTTTTCTAAAGTCCATCTTAAAAACTATAGTGTCTATCGAAGCAAGAGCCCATTCTATTCCTTCTTAAACAACAATGATAGTATCGAGAATATAACTTCCTTTAATAAAGTATGTTTAATAATTATAAGAAGAGTTTGGTGAAATCAAAGCGCAAGATCCTTGGGTATTATCTTATAAGATATGTTCAACAAGGTGATTATCCTTGAATTGGTTATAAGCTCAAGATCTCCTACTTAATGTGTAAATTTGATGATATCTATATTAATAACCTTACCTAAGGATTTGTTGCTTAATGTTTCCTCGTAGACTTGTAACAAATTGAGACTAATAAACAAAAAATTATATGTGAAAAAATAACAAGGAAAACCATTCACACTTGATGCCTTATCATTAGCCTTACATTGCACTACCACAAAAATCTCCTCTAGAGTGAGTGTTG
Organism: Taxus wallichiana var. yunnanensis; assembly: GCA_018340775.1. Taxonomy (NCBI): domain Eukaryota; kingdom Viridiplantae; phylum Streptophyta; class Pinopsida; order Cupressales; family Taxaceae; genus Taxus; species Taxus wallichiana. The sequence goes on from CM031234.1 coordinate 628,496,680, forward strand.
CTTCACATTGTTGTCAATATAAGGATTTTAACTCAAGGGACCACGTCAAGGTATTCCTAGTATTGTAACATTAACTTGGAATGATACCAAAAATTGTAGATATTTCGGGTAGGTTGTTGAGTCGGTTGTGCACAATTTGAATAACTTTAATTTTCTCTTTAGTTAATGTGGCTCACAAAGGTTTGAAAAAAATCTTTAGAAGGCCAATCTCCATCTTTGAACTAATGTCGATGAGGAGGTATCTAAGAACCCCAAACATCATGACTTTCCACTATCTTAAGCTTGTGTTTAAGTCCAACCAACATGGATTGTAAGTGTGAATCAAATAGACTACATTCAATCTAGGTATAAACTCTTTAAAATCCTTTATGTAATGCTCATGTAGGATCTTACAATCATGTGCTACCTATTTTTCAAATTGGTAGAATAAGGCGGGGTATAATTAATTGTGTCATTTCACCACTTAATCCAGGTTGGCTACTTAGGGAGGACATGACACCATATTCCAAACCTTGGTAATTAGTTGGATGATTAACTTATGGTTTAGAAGAGACATGTCAAGAAACAATTGTGTACATGGCACTTTGAGCCATGCATCTCCATATACCAAATGGAAAGTGATAGGAGTGTGATCAAAAAGTAAAATTTACTAATAAATGATGATAGTTTACTCATCGGGAATGTGGAATATATAGGGTAAAAGGAGGGTTTTAGAAGGTCCCACAACCTTATACAATAGAGCCCATCAGGCCAGATTTAGCAATAAAAGTAGCAAAGCAAAAAAGTACCCATGAAGATTCCAAAAAAGGAGGACGAAAAGGACAAAAAAGGAAAGAAGAAAACATCATAAGAGCTTTTTCAGCTCAGAGACTGCAGTTCTAGCTCTAGGAGAGCCTGAGTCATTTGCAAGTTGTTCGGCAAGATTGATGAGCTCCGAGCAATCATTGGCAATGGCAGTCTTGGTAGAATCAGTGAAAGCCTCCCATGCTTTCAAAGCCTTGAAGGCGCGCTGAAGCTTGTTTAAAATAGAAGAAACCATGTCGACTCTGCAATCATCCCTTTGAGTGTCAGCAGACTCAGGCGCAGCGGGGGTTGAATTCAGAATCGGCGAGGATTGCAAAGTGTCAGCAGGAGGAACTTTGTCATCGAAGAGAGTATTGTTTCCGCAGACTGAGTGATGGGATCATCCACCGGTTGGTTGTTCTCCAACTGCTCCGAGTCCGGGGAGTCTGGGTAGAGCTTAGCGAGGCCCAGAATGTCAGCAGCCAGAGAGGAATCAGGGCTAGAGACTGGAGAGGCAGCTTGAAAGTTGGCGTCAGTGCCTTCTAAAAACAAGCAAGAGAGGGGCGTGGGGAAAGTGGGGGTGGCAGGGGGCTGAGAGGCAGTGAGGGGAGGGCTAAGAATGGCCACATCAGAGTCGGAATCAGATGAAAGGTGCAGACGACGTCGGCGCCGAGAAGAGCGGAGGGAGGTGGAGGAGGGGCGAGGGGAAGGCGAGGGAGAGCGGCGGCGACGACCAGTTTTGGGGGGGAAGCGAAGAAGGTCGGAATGTGAAGCAGCAACAGAGAAGAGCAGGTACAACAAACCTTGGTGGAGAATGGCACCTTCCCCATCACGAGCCAACTGGACAGAGTGCTCTAAGGACTGAAAAGGAAAGCCGCCAGATTAATTTTCTTCCCCCATCGAAGATGAGAGAGGATGAAAAAATGAGGGCCGTAAACAAGCCGATATCTACCGTCAATGGTAAAATAACGCATTATGACCTCCGCGACTCTGTCCCATGGAGGAGGCAGGGAGTCCCGAGTGTAACCAGAGAGGTATTTAACCGGTCTGTCCCCAGGAGCATTAAAATCCTACATTTCCGCATGCAGCGAGCGCTTGAAGTAGATGTCTCCGGTGGCAGGAAGACCAGTGGCATCAGCGATAGCATTGGTGGAGATGGTAAAGCGAGTGTTGCCAATCTGAACCCGACCCTTCGACCAGGAAGCCGTAACCGCATACGAAACAAGAGCCGAGTAACCCGCCATTCTCTCCAGGAAGGTAGCAATTCCATTCTCCAGCATTATGTTCCAAACCTCCCCATCATTTTTAACCGAATCACAGTTATCAGGCTCTAGACGCTTCAACTGACCCCCCATAGTATAATTTTTGAAAAAATGCAGAAGTGAGAGCAATAAGGGTCATTTAACAACCCAGTCAGGGCGGGGGAGCCGTCGGCCAAGTTATCATTGCCCTCCCGCCGATCATCAAATGATTAATGTGAGGATATGTCCCATTCGTGCGGAGATCCTCCGCATCATTACACATCACCGTCATCAAAATGCTCTTCGCCAAGTGTCAAATCAATTAAATTCGACATGAATGCCGCCGCCCTTTGAGAAGGCCATAGAGAATTTTCCGAAACCCAAATCAGCCCTCCATTCCACCAGTCAGCAATGGGATATATCATTTTGAGTGATTTGGAAGAGATCATCCGGGAAGTTGTCTGTCCAGCTTTGTTGATTCTCAAGGAGAACACCAATATTAGCAAGGTGGTCAGCCGCTTTTCCCTCCCAGAGGACATGCTGGAACTGGATTTGCTTGGAAAGATCTTTGAATAATTCTGATATCAGCAATGATATTCTGTATCGACCATTGACCAGAATCATTAGACTGCAGGAGCTTGATGATGTTGAGGGAGTCACTTTCAACTTGGAGGGGATCATCACCAAATTTGATAGCCAGCTCAAGGCCTTTGAGGATGGCCAAGGCTTCCATCGATGGTTGGTACCATAGTTAAGGTTATGAGCAGAAGCAACAACAATATAGCCCGATGAGCATCGAAGAATGGCTCCTCCACCAGAATTACCAGGATTGCCTTTTGAGGCCCCATCCGTGTTAAGTTTTTTCCAGCCCCTGGGAGGGGGAAGCCAACGAACTAAATCACGAGCAGTGGAAGTGCCTTTACTTTGAATGGCCAACAACTTCTGCCACTCCTGGGAGTTACAGATTTGGATTTTTTGCTGATATTTGGTCCACAGGAGCGAGTTGAGATTTTCTTGGAAAGCAAGAGCAATCTGAGTAGCCACCTGATCAGGTTCAAGACTTTTTTCTTTGAAGATTCTTCTGTTCCTTTCTTTCCAGATGCCCCATATTCCATGTGGGAGGAGGAGTTTCCAAGCCAAAATCAGATTCGGATGAGTGAATGGAGAGCTCCATTGAGAGAGGGTGTCCTGAATGGACTCAGGGAAGGTCCAAAGCACTCCCATCCTCGATAAAAGCCAATGCCAGATAACTTGCGAAAAAGAACAGTGGATCAAAAGATGGGCAGAGGATTCCGCCTCCTTAGTACATAGCACACATCTAGTGGGGAGAGAGAAACCCCTCCTTTTCAGATTTTCCCCAGATAGGAAAGCATTCTTAGAAGAGAGCCAAGAGAAAAAACCAATTTTGGGAATGATCTCATTCGGCCAGAATTTGGAAAGGGGGGGACCAGAGTCAGCACTATGCATCGATAGATAAGCAGCCTTAACCGAGAAAGAGCCAGACGGGGAGAGGGGCCAAATTAGCTCATCCTCGATTTTGGGAGAAGGGGATGTATATGGAAGCGAGCACAACTCTGAGCGAAGTCAGGAGCCTACTTGTAGAGATCACTGATATCATCCCAGACCTTAATATCCCAGGAGGGAATGGAATTCACAATCGTCCAATAGCCCGAAACTAATCTTCCTTGCTTATTAATGATGCTTCTTTTCACAGGGTCCCATGCAGGATTGTGATCAAGAGGCTCGTCCCCTATCCAAAAATCCCTCCAGAAGTCAATAAGATGACCATTCCCAAATCTCCATTTAGTGCCAGCCCGGATAATGGGGAGGGAGCTAATAACAGAATTCCAGATGGCAGAACCTCTAATTGGATTGGAAGTGAGAAGATCTTCGTTATTTGCCAGATACTTAGCTCTGAGCAGTTGAGCCCAAAGAGAGTCACCTTTAGCCACTTCCCATGCAAGTTTGGCCAGGAGGGCCCCATTCATGTCAGCCATTTTTTGAAGACCAAGCCCTCCTTGAGAAGTTGGCTTACACACTTCCTTCCATGACACAAGATGGATCCTCTTCCTTACATCAGTCCCTAGACCACAGAAAGTTCCTTTGGATTTTTTCCACAACCTCCCTCACCGAATTGGGGACTTTGAGAAGGGACATGAAGTAAGTAGGAAGGCTTTGAAGGGTGGCTTTAACCAGTTGGAGCTTGCCAGCCTGACTGAGCAGAACCCCTTTCCAGTGGCCAACTTTTTTTGATACCTTTCAATGACAGGATTCCATAGAATTTTAGATTGCTTACCATGGAAGAGGGGGATGCCGAGATATGAGGCGGGGAGATCCACAATATTGCATCCAAAGATATCAACAATCTTTCTCTGAGTCCTAGGGGCAGTGTTGATGAAGGAGATGCTACTCTTGTTGAAATTGACAGTTTGCTGAGAAGCTGATTGGTAAAGAGAAAGGATATCCATTATAGCCCGGCCTCAATCACAGAGGCTAAACTTAGCAGCATAGTGTCATCAGCAAACTGGCTATGTGTGGCAGAAGGGCAGCTTGAGGTGATTTTCAGACCAGAAATGATAGATTGACTTTTAGCCGCTTCCAGCTCTCTGAGGGAGTCCGCCATAAGGACAAAAAGGAAGGGTGACAGGGGGTCACCTTGCCTGATACCTCTGCTGCTTTTGAAGAAACCTGCTGGAATGCCATTGATAAGAATAGAGAAGCAAGGGGTCGCGATACAAGAGAAGACCCAACTACACCATTTTTGTCGAAACCAAATTTTTCCAGGACCCTAATTAAGAAAGGCCAGCTGACTCTGTCAAATGCTTTTTGCATATCCAGTTTTAAGATCATTCCTGGGGATTTCGAGTGATAGGCTGAGTGAATGGCTTCATGAACTGTAATGATACCACCTTGGATGAGCCATCCTTTTATGAAGCCGTTCTGATTTTGCGAGATGAGATCCTTCATTAGAGGTTTTAGTCTGGAGGCCAACATCTTAGTGATAATCTTATAAGCCGTGTTGCATAAACTGATTGGCCTAAAATTGGAGACATCTTTAGAACTATGCACTTTTGGGGCAAGGGCAACGAAGGTGGTATTCCATTCCTTTAGCAGATTGTTATTAACCTGAAACTCATTCACTGCTTTGAAGAGATCCTGCTTGATGACTTCCCAAAACACCTGGAAGAAAGCAACAGGAAAGCCATCCGGCCCGGAGCTTTGTCCCTCTTCATTGCAAAGACCGCTTTGTGAATTTCCTCCATAGCAAAAGGCTTGGTCAGATTGTTGTTCATCTCAGGTGACACCAGATGCGGAATATGTTGGAGCATGGCAGTCATTGATTGCTCCGGAGGGGGCAGGTCAGCCTGGAGAAGGTTTGAATAGAAGGAGACAAGCTCATTGGAGATATCAGCCTCAGCTGTTAACAAGGTACCCGAGGACGACACCAGCTCTCGATCTTATCTCTAGCTTTATGCTTGCAAGTAGTGATGTGGAAGAATTTGGTGTTACGATCCCCCGCTCGAGCCAAAGGGCTCGAGAGCGTTGCCTCCAATAGGTCTCCTCTTCTTGAAGTGTATTGTGATAATCACTGAGGAGGGAGGTTTCATGTTGGTGAAGATGATCCAATCTTCCATCAATCTCTATTTGGGTAGAGACTTTAGCCAAACCCTGAATTAGCTCTGTTTGCGGAGCTTGATGTTGCCAAAGACCGTCGACTTCCATATCTTGAGTTGTTTTTTAATTTCTTTGAGCTTGCTGGTAAATCTAAACATACTAGAGCCCTCAATTTTGATATTCCACCAATTAGCAACAAGAGGGTTCAGGTGGTTGTTTTCAAGCCAAGCAAGCTCAAACCTGAAGGGAGGATTCTTGGTATTCAGCTTGTGATTTGCACTCAACAGAAGAGGGTTGTGGTCAGAGGCAGCCCGGGGGAGGGAGTTGAGGTAGAAGTCAGGAAAGAGAGAAATCCAGTCCAGAGAGCCTAGAGATCTATCCAATCTGCTTTGAATATGGTTCCTGCCCAATCTGCGGTTTGACCATGTATAAGATGAGCCATGGAGTTCCATGTCCAAGAAGTGAATTCTCCCTGATGAAGTCAGCCAGAGCATCCATGCTGGCGGTCATGGCAGGAATACCTCCCTGTTTTTCCGAAGGATAAAGGGGACAATTAAAATCTCCCATTATTAGAATGGGAATTTTACCACAAGTGATGATGAAGTTAGTGATATCTTTCCATAATTTACCACGATGAGTCTCCAAGTTGGGGGCATAAACATTGATAGCAATCCAAGTGGAGTCCGCTCCAATCTCTTGGAAGAGCATGCATAAAAAGTTGGGATGCTTGAACAGACAATCCCCTTTGAGACTTCTGGGATCCCAAAAGGTACAAAGACCCCCTGAGTTCCCTGTTGATGGTTGAGATTCAAAAGAGGCCGCAGGCCAGATTTTTAGGAGACGATCCTCTTTTTTAGTTTAGTTTCCTGCAGCATTATGATATCAGGAGAGTTCTGGAATTTGATGTCTTTGATAACTCTTTGCTTTTGAAGAGAGTTGAGCCCTCTTATATTCCAAGAAATGATCTTCATTTCTTTGGTTTGGATTTTCTCCCCACCACCATGGGGATTGTGCTTTGGGTTCCTTGCGCGACATTAAGAGCTGCTTCTTGCTGGAGTTTGATATTGCTCGGAATCCTCCCCCAAACTTTTTCAGTGCCTATATCGGGTTTCTTGCTGCTACTTCTAGTAAAATGGTGGTTGAAGCTATCATCAGAAGAATGACCCGAGGGGGAGGAAACAAAGTCTAAAACAGGGGGAAAGAGGGGAGGCGGGGGGAAAGAGTCAAGGAAGGGGGATCCGAGGGAAGGGGTGGGAAGGGAAGAGGAGAAGACAGTGGAGAAGGGGGAGAGGAAGAGACAGCCAAGGAGAGGTTAACTCCTTTAGAGGAAGAGGGGGAGAGCCGAGGGAGACAGAGGGGTGATGAGAGATTGAATGGCCATGGAGGGGGGGACGACCTCGGAAACAGGATCAGAAGAAGTGTTGATTTCTCCATCTTCTAGGAGAGCAAAGGAATTTGATGTGGGGATGATCGGGATCTCAATAGAAGACGTTTTAGGAATAAAGCTTTTCTTGACTTTTGGGGAGAGGATTTGGGTCTTGGGTTTTGGCTGAGGTTTAGAGGGGCAACTAGAGGCCCGATGACCAATGTTTTTGCAGAAGGAGCATGCTTGTGGAATATATTCATAGTCAATGGGTTGTTTCCAGTTCCCCAAGTCCGATAGAAGCTCTATCTCTTTTGGGAGGGGACAACTGACGTCAGCATTTACACAGAATCGAGCATGGATGAATCTAGTTTTAGCTTTTGTTGCTTGATCTATAGCAATTAAAGATCCTATTGAGAGAGCAATACCTTCAATAACCGCTGGATGCCAGAACTCCAGAGGGAGCCCTGGGAGGTGAACCCAAATTGGGGCTTGGGTCATGGATTCTGTGTGAGGGTTGAAACCAGGAGACCATTTCCTGAGGTAGAAGCCCCGCCTGCCAAAAAACCACGGACCACCTAATAGAGCTCTAGCGAAATCTTCTTTCATGCTGAAGGAGAATAATATGAAACCATTAGGCATTGCCGCTATTTCAAGCGCTCCACATGGTTGCCATTTCAACCGTGCCCATTTTTTGATATCTTCCAATGGGGGTCTAGGGCCCATCAGTGTACCCACCAAGGAAAGATCACGAGAAGCAGCAGCAGCCTCCGTGATGTGAGAGGGGATGCGCAGAGAGAAGGACCCATCTGACAGCGAAGGGGATAGCTTTTCCGAGCTAGGAGCGGATGTGGAACCCTCCACTATTTTATTAACTCTCTTTGTCCTTGGGAGTCTCAACCATATTATTGTTATTGCAAACAAGTCAATAAGTTAGTGACAATTTCTTAACTAACCCTTTCCATGATGCTAATATTTATGGGTCATAATTAGGGGCATAGACATTAACAAGGCCAAAAGAGTCACCATTAATTATAATAATGACCCAAATAAATCAATGTAATAGATTTTTCTTGAAGCAATAATCAAGGATGAAAATTTAGGGAATATAAAATACGAGCACCACTACGACTATCCACATGATAAGTGTAGAAAAGAATGACATCTAATTAAATACACTTCAAGGAAGTTTGTAGCAAGAAGCTTCAAAAATTAACGTCTTACAAAACAAACAAAGAAATTTCATGAGGATTGTAAGACCTCTTATATTCCATGATACGAATGAGGGAAAATATTCCATCTCGTTGTTCCATGTGTTCGTCTTCAAACCTTGTATCGATTCCAATGTAGCAAAATGGTTAGTCAAAAGCGAAGGTTATTTTGGAAAATAATGACCGTCAAGAGAAACATAGCAATACTTAGCCCCATTATCTCCTCAAGATGACTCGCTCCCACAAAGTGAGGTGTGTTGCATAAGTATCAATAGGGTAGAGAAAGTTTTGTGGAGGTCCCAACCTTGGAAACAATCATTTGCATAAAATTATCTTGAGAAACTTAGCTCTAAGGGACAACGTGAGGGTTTTAGACTAGATAAGATGACATCGTAATGGAGAATTATTATTTTATTTTTCTTGTACACCAAGGTTTGCTTTTGAAAAACATGTGTTTCTACTTTAGTGTTTTTTATTTTGACTGGAGGACGATTTTCTAGCCACGATAGTTCAACCATAATTCTTTTTGTTGTTACTTTCTTTTCAACTAGTGAATGCCTAACGGTTGGCTTAGAGAAAGCCATGAGGAACAATCACAAATCATTTGGCTTAGAGAAAGCATGTGTTAGAAAAATAACCCATGTTAGAGATGCTTGAAATGGATTCATTCTTTATTTTAGCCTTTCCACCTTAAGCCCACCAATTGAATAATGGATTTATAAGGGGGCTAACCCGAGTGTGCTTTTAGTGGCCAATATACATAGTTTTTAATGGAATTTTAAAGAGCTATAATTTTATTTTTAAAATTGGAAAGCTATAAATTATGTTATTTTTAATAAAGATTCTATCCATTGGCATTTTTCTATTAACAATAATGTTTTTGTAATGTTTGTTATTTGTCTTTATATCTCGAGCATTGGTCAAGAAAGTGGCTCTTTTATTCCAAAGATTTGCAGGGAGCTTCTTAATCAAAGGGGAGTTCCTTGTGCACCATGAGCAACATTCCACCACATTCTTCATAGTCTGTCTCTCCACTTCTCATTTCATGCATAGGAAAATTCACTCCCACATCTAGTTCTCTTTATCTCGCTTGTAAAATTTCTCCACTCTTCCTCCTCTACGAGGGATTGGAGAACACTACCTCATGACAATTATGTTTGACCTTTTCAATGGTTTTCATTGACGCAATAGGTGTTATGATGGTTGGATCTCTATAGTTACGTGGGGAATCATGGATCCTTTAAGTTTTCAAGATAATACACAAGTTCAATATGAGTGGGTTTCCTTGATTCCTCCCTTGGTAGATCCCTCTCCCTAGAGTTTCATTCCTCATAGAATGTCTTGCTACCTCCCCTAGTTTTTTTGTTTACCGTGCATTATTTTCACGCTTTTATTATTTTCAACTATTTCGTAGATATTAATTGTATGCACCGCTTTCTTGGTTTTTTTCTCGGTTTTGAATTGTGTTTTCACCGACATGGAGATTAGGTCATACATACCAATTACACATTAAGTACGATAGAAAAGTGACATGTGAGTATGAGAATCTACAAGTAGCTCTTCTTTGTACCCGATCTCCCGAGGTCGTGTCGAGATAGCCGGTGGAAATGGAATATATGTGGATATAGACAAAGTAGTTCGGCAATCTTATATCCTCAACACACAATAAGGGGATCTGTGAATCTAGGGAAAATAAATCTCTCCTAACTTGAATTGGTGTAATGGATCGTCCAGATATAATAGTTGCTCGAGGCTCCAATCAATGTTGAGCTCTCAAGATCCTATCTATTGGCTATTGGATACGTGGAAAGTGACCTGTAGGTGTTTCGTGTATATTTCCAAACAAGGTCATGGAAAATGGTAGTGAGAGGTGTAGTGGATTTATAAGAAACTATGGGTGGTTTTCTGGTCTAGCCCAGAAAATATTAGCTTGATTGGCTTCTATGTTTAATGTGAAAAATTGCGTTATGATATCTAGTGGGAGTGGTGAGGATCTAAATACTAGCGTGCATAAATTGGTGTCAATACTTAATTGACTAGCAGGCCCATTGGGTTGTGGGACCTGGGGATCACAACCATGAGTTCGTGGTTGTTGTGGACCTGTTATGGTCATGTGAAGAATCAATCTCTTCTTCCAACTATCCAATAGTCATAAGCCTTTTCAACTTCTATGTTTAATATCAGGAGTTGTGTGATCTTCTCAGAATACCTTACGGGTGTTCTGGCAACTTGTATACGTAAGCTTGTGTCTATGTCGATGAGAAGGTCTCCTGCATTTGGCTACGGAACTAATGGATCAAAACCAAATATTTGTTCTCTTTCGGGTTCTTGTATGGTCATGTGGATATCCTATCAAGAAAATCTATAGTTGGGTTGACTCGACCAGAATGTATATGCTTTGTCATCTTCAATATTCAATCGCCTCAATTAATTGCTCACTAACCGCTCAGTAGGTTTGTTGTTGTTTGAAAGACACGGATCCTAAGCCCTTGATCTATATTCATTAATGTTGTGAAGAGATTCAACTGAGGTACTACCGGTTCGAATACGTAATCCTTGGGCTCTCTGGGTCCCGTAATTGTCATGCAAGAGATAATCAAACTTTAACCGAAACAAGTAAACTAACTATGAAAGATATATCTACACTATGTTTATATTTCTTTTATTTTTGTATTTTCAATGATGCGTATTTGAACGAAATTAAAAGAGCAACTATTCTAATATATTTAAATAATGGACAATTAATCTAATAACATAATTAAAACAAGCAAGTTATCCTGATATAGCTATTTGCCTGTGCACTTGTGAATTTATCCTAAATATTTAAATAACTAACTAATCTAATCGAAAGACCTTCAATCTTACCTCAGAAGTGAGGAATAAATCACAGCTTCTCAGAAGCTATCATTCCCCACAGCTTCCCTGGTAATACTGAAAGCAAGCTTTAACTGAAATAAAATGATTTGCTACTCTATTTGATATATTGTAACTACAACTTTGATAGTTCAAACCTGGAGTTTTACAGAACAATGGTAAATCCAGTTGTGTCGTGACTTGTCCCCTCAGTGTGATCTCTTCGTTCCTTCGTGTTCTCGTGAATCTAGAAAAGTGTGAATGTGATAGCGTCAGTAGAAGAAGATACTCGAACAATGGTAGCTTTGGATATAAACCGAATAAAATGCAAGTAAGAGAGGGATAGTGCAAGTGAATAGAGCTTGACTATGTGATTCCTAGTAGGATTTATTGTGGGGATACAACGCAAATATACCGAGAATTTTGGGATCTATTTCTTGTGACAAAACAACAACCTATAACTCTAAGATTATCAAAATGAATTCTAATCTAGAATTGAAACTATCTTATGCTAAGCTAAATGTGTAGGATAGCAATGGAGCAAAATGAAAGTGTGAGGATCAAATGATCTTTGAAGCAGAAAGGAGAGGCTGAGAATTCATGTAAAATCCAAACCTATTGAAACTTATGGGAGAACTTCAAAACTGAATAATAATTCATAGAGGGAGAGGGATAATTTGCTTGTAAACAAGCTTGGTATTTATAGCATTTGGATTTACCAGAGGGTAAGTTTGAATTGAACTATTTTATCATAAACAAAGAGAAATCACTATTTACCAGGTGGCTAAAACATAAATGCAAGCAAGAGTGGTTGAAGAATGCGAGTGCCACTTGAATTTTTCACGTTGACAAAAGCATCGGAAAGTTCTGGAAAATGCGCACAGGACCGCCGCCCGTGTAGGGCAAGCGGTGATTACGGACCACCGCCTGATCCCGAGTGGCGGTCCTGTAACTTAAAGACTAAAATGCAAGGAAAAAGGGGTAGAGGTTAGAAACAAAACATGCAAAAGCTTTGGAAAAGGATTTTTAGGATGCAAATGTATACTTGGCAAGCTTTTCTAGGATTCTGAACACCTTGCGAAGAGATCTGAATCATCATTGGGGTTTCGTAACCAATTTCGACTCAGTATGCAAAGACATACAATTTTGGGTACGTACAATCACCCTTTATTATAACCATATTGTATTTCTTGATATTCAATTGATTAATATAGTGGTGTGTTCCAACTAATTGAGGTTAGCTCAATTCAATTCAATAGATGAGATGTAGTTATAGAATTGAAATAATTATAATATTTGGAATAATTTTGTAGTGATACGAGATGTTGTCCTAATTTGTAATAAAAAAATTAGATGCATATATTATGGAACATGTCTAGATAGAACAATGAACTAAAATTAAAAAAAAGTCAAAATAAAATAACCTTGACCAAAATTGTACTTGTATGCATCCTGCAATTGTCAATAGTGTGAAATTGACTTGATGACCTTGTTCATCTACTTTAAGGTTTCACGACCCTCACTCTTTTTTCCATTATTCATTATTAGTATGAAGAAACCACTCTCCTTCTGTAGTGCCCGCTTCCCTTTGACCCCTTTAGATGCTTATTTTGATACTATTGTTTACGTTATGGACATTATTATGCTTTGATTTAGTATGATGTTAGACATTTGATCATGGATTATTGTTGATCTTGATTTGGTTATGATGCACGATGATTATTAGAGACACTCATATGTGGATGATGATATACTATTTGACATGGATGTTTTATGGATGTTGTTCGACATGTGATTTTGGATATTATGAGTAGATCTAGAAAATGGATATTATATGATGATGATATAGTTGTTGATATAAATTGTATGTGATAATGTTAAATTGCCTTGATGTTGTTGTGATTCACATATTTAGATGATTTTGTGATTATATTTATATTCATTTTGGATGTTTTGATATGGCCACGAGGCCGAAGGAGGTATTTGTGTTTTGCAGGTTAATATCACAACAAACATCGGGGGATTGGAGACCAACCACAATGGAATTCTAGGTGAATTCGACAAGGTCACCATGGCAACTTGTTTTATTGTGTTGTGTTTGTTTTTGTTAGGGATTCCCATGGGGGGATCACCTTTATATGTGACCATGGGTTTTGTGTAATTATTAATGTGGTTAATTTTTATTATTGTTGTATGTATTTTATTAGTAATGTGTCCCTTTCTTTTATTTAATTAAATTGTGGTAGATTAATGTGAGAAATCATATGGTTAAAATTTAAATAAATCAAATTGGGATATGGGAAAGTAATAATGGAAGTTGTTGGCTCTTTGTATTAAATATGTAAGGGATGTGTAAGTTTGTGTAAGAGTTGTGTAAGTCATATTTTGGAGTATGAAACACTCCACCTCCCCGAAATTTGAATTTTTCCTTCGGGGATATTTTTAGAGGATTGTGGGACAAGTAAAACTTGTCCCATACCTCTCAATTTAATTTACCACCCATACCTATGGTTGGAAACCTGATTTTAGACCTTTTAATGCATTTTATCAATCATGTTGCATGTTTTAATTGCACTTTCTTCATTTTATTTAATTTGCAGTCCTTTGGGGTGTGGGCTTTTGGAGTGTGCAAGTAAATTGTCATATTTTCACCCACCTCTTTATTGTGCTTGGGAGAATGAAATTTTATCTTTTGTGATTGGAGTTGAGGATGTGTGACGTGGCATCCTACATGGATCCACATCATTCTCTTCTCTTCCCTCTTCTATAAAATTCAAGCTCTCTTGCTTGTTTTGGGTTGTTGAATCATTTTGCATACTTCTTTGGGGCACATTTTTGCTGTTTGGAGCTCTTGTGGATTTTGGAGGAGATTGGAGATAATTTCATACTTGGCATTGTTGTTTTTGGGACTATGTTCTTGGCATTGAGAGCTTGTTGTTTGGAAACCAAAGCTACCATGGAGAGGTAGGAGCCTAGCTCTTCCTTTTGTTGTTATTTCTTTAGTGTTTGTATGAATGGTGTATGTGCTTTGTGTAATTGTTGGCTGGTTGGGTAGACTGCCATAGGGATGGTGTAGGAGAAGGCTATGGGGAATCCATGTGGGGGGCATAAGGGAATGCCAATGGCATCATATTTTGTGGAGGGAGTTTGGGTTTGGGATCCACCATGGAAAAGAAATAGCTTGCATTTCTTACATTGTGGGGGTATAAGGAAATTTGTTGGGGGCATAAGGAGGGATTATGGGGGGCATAAGGATGTGTGTGATGAATTATTTGGCATTTTTTACGGTGTGGATGCCCAATTCCCATTGGGAGGCATAAACAGCTTCCCCATAGTCCTTGCTCCTTTGGATTGCATGATCAAGCCTGAGTTCTATTTGAATGTTTACAAATGTAGTTGTAAACTATTGTTTTTGTTTGGACTGTGTTTTATATTGAATTATGCATGTTGAAAGAATGTTGTGTGTTGTGGAAGCCTGTTGTTGCCATGGGTTGAATCACACCTCTTATTGTATTATGGTTGGGGCTCGGGGGCCAATGATGAAGGATGGCTTCTCCTTTCATTGGATGTCTTGGTTGGGTGGAGAGCATTGTCTTTCCCCACTTTTGTTGTGATCAATTTGGAGGAAAAAAGGAAACTTGCATGTTGTTGTTCTGGAGCAGAAGAAGACAGTTTTGCCAACCCCTTGTGAAACAAATTCATTTGTAACCTTTCCCACTTGAAGTGGATGAAATTGTAATATATATTTGTGAAGAAAAGATGTTGTAATTGGTTATGAAAGTTACTTATTCAAATTGTGAAAGATATTTATATTCTATTCTGTACATTTGAAAGAAAGAGAGTGAAATCTGCTAATTGCATTCAAGGAATGGAAGAATGTAAAGATGTATTTATTTTTGAATTAATAAAGAATTGCAAGACTTTCCCTCATTTGCATTGTTGTGTTGAATTGGAATATCAAATTGTGATTGGAATCCTTGTTTTGGAAAATGAAAAAAACACGTGAGATGTAATTGTATTATTTTGCCTTGTTTCAAATATATGATTTTGGGGAAAGAAAGAAACTGGATTCTTGTTTTTAATGATTTCTTGAAGAAGGAAAACATTTAAGTCTACCATGGATTGAATTCAATGTTTCATTGTATGGCAAAAGAGGTAGTTAGATCTCTGTTTGAAAAGAAGAAATACGTATGAAGGAATTATATTATTTTGTCCCTTTTGGAAATATATTAAATTGGAAACCAGACTTTGCAATTTAGCTTTTAAATAAATTTTTTATAAACAACAAAATGCCTTGGACTAGAATAGGAATTAACTTCCACACTTGAATGATGAAATCGATAGATAGATTCTTTAGAAATGGATCTCCGAACCGCAAATTTTAAACTCGACAAATAAATTTAATTAAATGCACATTTCGGCCCGCACATAATAATAATCTTGGAAACATCAAAATTTAGCATTTTGTATTATCAAGGAACTCAAATTGACAAAGAACACTTAAGAATTGATTTAGAACATTGCAAAATTCAAGCCTAAACCTTTACACAATCATTTTCTATCAATTGTTGGAAAAATGCAAAATTGGAAATCAATTGAGCAAATCACCTTCCTAAAACATCCTAAATCTTTCCTAGAACAATCCTCCATGTTTATTTGACATGTTGAGTGAAGGAGGAGACCAAATTGAATAAATTTTACTAGCTAAAATTTACCAGTTGGTTGTTTAAAATCCTGCAGGCCGTTTTAATAAAAATGACCCTCAAACTTTATCAAAATGTAAAATTTATGAATCATGTGCAAATATGGCATCAAGAGCTTTCTAGAAAGTCCTTGTTTTCCCAAACCGAGCTCTCTAGCAAAACTTATGGCCCTCTGAAGTTTTCCTGCCTTGGTGGGAAAATTTGGGAAAATTTTCCATGGCCCGAGGCCCAAAATTCCCTCGTAAAATCCTTAGAAAATTTTTAAAATTTTTGGGGAAAATTTTTGAAACTAACCCCGCCACCCCAAAGCCTAACTGCAGGCCGCCACGTGGCATCATGGGGTGACAGCGGGGTGGGGAAACCCTCAAGACCTTTCTTTTTTTTTTTTGAATTTTTGTTTTGGAATTTTTTTAAAGGGACCCCCGCAGCCCCACACTCCCACCGTCACCCCGGTGAGATTCTTTCGCAGCACGCGGACCCGCACAAGCCATTTACCCCCTTTTTCCTCCCTTTGGCAAAATTTTCCAACCTTCCCCGCCGCTCCACCCATCCCTCTCCTTTTCTCCCCGCCGTGGTTGTTGAGCGCCACATGTCCCTGGCGGACCCACAGTGCGTGAGCACTTATTGAACTCTCCCCTCCTTGGCGAAGTTTTCCCCAACACCTCTGCTGCCCCGCCCTTCCCTCTTTCTCCCAAATGATGACTTGGGAGCTCCGACACGTGTCCTCGCCGGCACAACGAAGGCGTGGGCACAAATGGGTATTTTCTCCCACACAAGAAAATTTGTAAACACCGCCCGTGACCCACCAACCCAACAAAGGGTCTTCTTCCCCACTTGACACATGTCCCCTTGGGGGAAAATTTGACCCCTAAGGCCCGCCGATCCATAACTAGAGTTTTACAAGGAGTTAGGAGGACTTCTTTATATCATTGGAAAGGTGAGAAAATTTCCTATCCAATGGGAATGATTTAGGGAAATTTTGAATGTGTTAAGTGTGAGAAAAATAAAGTTAAAACTCTGAACCTGTTAGAGAGTGGGTATGGTGATAATTTACCCTCTTGAACCTAACTGAAACTTCTAACCCTAAAATTTGGACCTTGTGACCTCTGATAATTGTTAATAAAAGTAAAGTATGTTCTAATAGATTAAACTTGTTCCGGAACCTGATAGTGTCAACTGTTGTCTTGCAACCTGGTTGTAGACACTTCTAATAAAAAAATATTCCATAATTTTCTTGACTAACCCTAGGTTGTTTCTTGGGTCTCAAGTGGGTTGTTTTAACGGGCATCACACCTTCCTTGAATCTCTAATTTTCCCGTGACACCTTACAAAATTGTAAAAACTATAGGGAGTTAATATGGGCTTATGTTATCCCTCCATTATTGGCATATCCCTATGATATCAAATAATTTAGAAAATAACACACCACATAATTCAATTCAACATGCAATCCAATGTAATGAAAGTGTCCTAACCCTTGTCTCTTTTAGTGTTTTCATAAATGAAACAAATAAATACCATTTTTTCGCTAAATGCTTGAAATCTACTTTTTTAATGAGGATGCTTCTCCAAAAATGAATTCCTTCTCCTTCTTATAATGTATTTTCATAATTGCACTTATATATTTATAGACTTCCGAATTCAATTAGAACCCTATTAGTGTGCATGTCAACACATAATAGGTGAAAAAATTCAATATGTAGGGCTAAAAACCTTAAGGGACTCGTAAGAAGGGTCGAAAGGGTCAACAAAAAAATCATCCAAAACTTAGCAAAGTAGGATCCTAACAAGGGTCAAAAGGGACCACAAACAAATAGCCATAATTATCAGTAACAAACTAGAACTATATTGCTACAATCTTACTAAACAGAACTATACTTCTACGGTTCTAGGAAAATGTCCTGGAAAAGTGAGGAAATGGGAGAAAAGAGACATAAACAAGGAGGACGAGAAAGCATGAGAAAAGTGGAGGAAATAGGGTGTAAAAATAAGTGTAAAATTTATCGAGTGAATAACAAAAGGAAACATGTCAAAAATTGAATAACACAAGGAACATGTCCCAATAAAATCCTAATTTGGACCAATAAATGATAAATTCACCATATCAATTATCTAGTCATGTTATAAAATTTGGTGTCTAAACACAACATTGAATTAAAATGTGCATTATTCGACTTAAAAAAAGTGTATGAGACCTCTAGCATGTTTAAATAAATGGGTTAATAATTTATTTAAGCATTAAAACACAAACAATTCAACAATATTGACTAATCAATAAATGGAACAATAATAAGTTAAGTATATAAGGATATATGGAACATTTGTTATTCTAAATATTTACATAGGTAAATGAAAATAAAACAACTACAGCTTTTCTAATTCAAGAATAAGCTTATACAAATAGTAAATGCTCTGTTAGATATAGCATTACATCATACAAGATTTAATAAGCTTGTGAGAAATGGTTTGCATGTAGAACCCAATGGTCCAAACCACCAACTCGTTATATAACCGTAATAATACTACACAAGTAATTGATGTCTAACATTGATTTCCAACATAACATGAACTTAAAATTCTAAATATAATTATGAAAGGACTTTATTAATTCTATGGGGGTCTGATATATGAGATGCATGTTTTAACTAAGTACTAACAAATGAATAATATGAACTATTTATCATAAGACTCACTAAACCCCCTTATTCAAAGGGGAATAAATTTTGATCTAGAGTAAATGGTCATGCAAGTTATATATCAATGTTTTTCACAACCCACAAACTAGCACATTATACATCTTGGTTGTGATCAACATGTGTTGCTTACATAAATTTTGTGCATCATTTATCATGACATGAATGATGAAAAACACATTAGGTACATGTTTATCTCCTCTAGTCATATGTACTTGTATTGCAATGAGCATCGTCATGCGGATTGTTTAACTACATTAACCCTTGTCCCAATCATATTTTTGTACCTTTTTATGGCACATATACCCTTATGCCCAACAAAAATTAACCACTTTGTTGAATATTACTAATTCTAGAGACCTTTTGTTAGTATTAGACTCACAAATGAATGGTCAAAAACCAATATAATATTTTCCCCTATTTGACAAGAGGTGAGAATTCTACGAGGTAAAAATCATCATGAGGCTATTGTTCTACACCTCATCCATTATATCAATAATAATTAAAAAATTGGACATCAAATACATCAAAATCCTACCATCTATCCAATATGCCACAACATAACTTTATTTTTCTTAGAGTTAGTCAGTATACTCAAGATGAGTGGTTCTCTAGCTTTGTTAAATTGTTCCATCCTAAGGGACCCGTAAACCCCAAAATGTAAGTATGTCTCTAAAAACATGAGTGACAGGAAATAATGTTTTATTCATAGTGTTTTAGCATGATCTTCCCATCTTCAAATTTGAAGTGAAATTAGGTGTTGAACTCGACCCAAAATGCATAGTTATCCATTAAAATCCTTGTTCCTCCACATTTTGATACATTTTTCAAAGAAAATATTTAAGGCAAAAATCAAACCAACAAATTTCCTATTTCGATAAATAAATAATATTACAAAAAATTGAAATTTAGTGGTTATATATGTAGCTCTTAGTGATTTTTGTAAAAATGGTTTGTAAATAAGTTATAACACTAAAAATATAGTTTTTGTTAATTATAAAAAGCTTTGCACTTAATGGGAATGGGACATTTTACATTGTATGCATTCAATTACTTAGAAAAATCTCTTGAGGAACTTGTGTATGTAACTACTGACATACAAGATCTCGTGCTTGAATATAACCCATATTTACTTATTGATATTTGGACATAAAAATTTTGAACTCGACACTACAATATTTTGACTCAAATAAGTCGTAGTTTAATTCGCTACTAAGTCACCTTTAATTAACCAAATATGATTTTTTCAAATTAACTAGGTACCCTAAAATTAAATTTAAATCCATGAAAATGACTTAACGACGACTTAAACGATGACTTTAAATGACATAAATTGTAAATTTATACTTGAAAAAACCCTACCATCCTAGTTTAATTCACCCTAATGCTCCACTTTAAGTCACCTTAACATCCCTATTTAATTCACCCTAACTTCCCACTTTAAGTCCCCCTAACGTACAAGTTTTAGGGTAACATTAGGAGGACTTAAATTGAGATGTTAGGGTGTTGTAAGATGCATCTTTAGTTCTGTGTATTAATCATGACATTGGGGTGCCTTTAAATTTGGGACATTAGTGTGACTTAAAATGCAACTTCATCTATGACTTAAGTCATGAATTTAGTTTGACTTTATGCATGACATAATAAGGATCCTTATATTTTTCTTTACATCAACCTTATGTGTGACTTAAAAAATGACACTACATGCGACTTAAAATTGGACTTTAATTGCGACTATAATCTTGACTTAAATTGAGACACAACATTCAACTTAAATTGCAACATGAGTTATGAATTAAATTGTGACACTACATCCAACTTAAATTGTGACACTAGTTACGACTTAAATTTGACATTATTTGTGACTTAAATTGCAACACTCTATCTAACTTAAATTGTGACTTATGTATGACTTCTCTCTTGACGTAATTACACCTTCAACTAACTTCATTTCAGCTTTTCTCGTGACTTTAGTCATCGTAATGCTATTAAAAACTTCATCTATTTAATTATATCATTGTATTAAAGAACTTTAGCTATAAATTTTATGTCAATGTCAATTTTAACGATATACATAAAAAAATGAAAAATTTACTAAAGTAGAAAAATGAATTGGAGCATAGTAAAAATATTTTAAAAATTGAACAAAACAAAAAAATTCTTTAAGTAAACAATAATAAATTAAACATTACTATCAAACCACTCAATAATTACTTGAAAATCATAATAATATTATAATACAAAAATAGTTATAGAGTCATGTTTCACCCCGTATAATATTAGGGTCAACATATACAATATGAATCCACAATATTTAATGTCGACCCTAGACATCAAGGTCCTCATATTCATTTTCCCCTTGTCTCATCCATGTCATGCCCCGCAAAGAACATCAACCTCGGTGGTAGTATCATCAAAGCCTTGACTACTCATTGAGTATCGTGATACCTCTTATCCATCCACGTCTTCACTTAAGTCTTAAAACCATCTCACCTATGCATTTTATGGTTTTAAAACAAGAAGAATTTTTATATAAACTTTCATTAAAGATTTTTATAAATGATAATTATATGTATGAATTTTCCTACCCAAAAAAGTAAACTCAAGCCTAACAAAGCAAACGTGCATGAGAAGTCACCACTAGGTAACATACATTAATGTTTACAAAAAGTTGTTATTTATTTTTCAAGTCTTTTCAACATTCCACACCTCTATCATTACGCTAAAGGATTTGGTTTAAACAAGATTGAAGGTCATTACCACTAACACATGTCATATCATCGATGGTTGTGATCACCGGTCATTGATGCATAAATATTTTTGTAGGCATTAATGTGGCAACACAACACTCTTTGCATGTGCTACATGGATTTGTTTTGGACTCTTAGCTATACTCCACAATATATGATAACCATAACCAATACCAATTCCACTTGTAGCAAAAAGGCTCTTGTTGACAGAGATTTAGGGAGCATCAATCATCCTTTGTTTTTCATCGTGTTTGCTAATTCTAGCTAATGCAATTGAAAACATATAAGATGATTTTCACAAATGTGGGTAATGGAGGTTATGTGTAAAAAGTTGGTATAAACTCACCGCCTTGAATGAACATTGTGGTGATACTAACCATGTTATCCTTCCAAAAGTGAAATGAGCAACAATCATATAATGTGACGTTCATGAATTTGTTTTCCAAATTTTTACTACAAATGCCTTTAATTTTGAGGCATATATAGATAAATTCCACACTAAATAGAGTATGATACATTTTGAAGGTTTTATTACTAAAAATACCTCCTTCTAAATTAAAGAGTGATTTGCATTCAACAATGTAAGAATTTATATAGAGTCCCAGTTCAAAACTTTTGATCGGTAGATAAAATCTACCTAGCATTCATATGACCAACTACTATACGAGTTAATTATCACCGATTTTTATTGCATCACATGTCTTCCTATAATTAGCAAAGCTTAAAATTGAAAAGGTGGGCTAAAATAATCCAACATCGCAACTAGGTTTCGAACTTGGAAGCTATCAAATTCTGCGCTACTTTTTTATTTTTACCCCTTTGAGCACAAATTGCACTCATGTAAATAATGCGAGTGAGATCAAGGTGTTAAAGTGAAGCACTAATGCAGAGCATCTAAGGTTCGAGTAGTCCTACATAATTTTGGCCGAGTAGGGGTATGTGTGGAAGTTGGAAAGAATGTAGAGAAGGAAGAGACAAAACAAATAAAGGGGGAGTTTGTGTGGGAGTGTTTGAGTACTTCGTGTAATTGAAATCAACAATCGCATAGTGCACATGGAGTGTACGTAAGGAGAAGGTGTGTGGTAGAGCACGCTAGGCTTGCATAAGGTTTGGAAGAGTAGAGTAAATGTAGAGAATAATTTGTAACTATGCACATAGGATTTTGTGTGTCATACATTTTTAATCAACCTAGTTGACTCGCGATGTTCAAAGGTTACGCGAAGAGTTATGCATAGTGGTAGTGGGTGGGGGAAGACGTAAAAGCATGAATGAAGGATTGTGCAATGGATTGGATTTTTTTAATAGATTAATGCTTTTGATCGAGCTTAGAACTAGGGGATTGGAGGAATCCCACCCACAACAACCATACAAAACAATACAAATATGACCCGAGAAGACTAAAACAAGACAAGTCGAACTATGAGGGCCTCACGCAACGAGAAAGATAAAAACACCAACATAGTAGCTAAAAAGAGCTAAAAAAGCATGAAACCAGAAGAAAAACCAAAAGCTTCTTGAAAGACAACCACCTATAGGACATGGTGACTGGGGCTTGCCTCCTTTCTTTCACCACCAAGCAGCACCTCCACGATCCAGTCAAGTAGAAGGTCAAGTGAATCCTAAATTTTTGTGGAAACAAACCACCCTCTAACTCCGTAACCACCAAAGTGTAGACATCCCAGAAAATCTAGCATCTTGATCATGTATGTTGTTGAAGACCCTACAGCCAAGCCCCATAAACGTCTAACAAAAACTTCATTAACTACGCATTCATGGACAATAAGATTGTTATCACCCTCTCGAGCTTCCTCCAGAGACTTCCCTACCCTCTCCTCATTCGGGAACGGCTGCAACATGTTGAATTCCACTAATACTTCCTCCGTGATTAACTCAATGTTGGGGTTTGATGAAGTGGATTGTAATAACCATGACCTCCTCACCCGTAGCAGATTGCAAAGATGAACTAGGATGAAACCTAGGAATTAACTTTCACCGTCCCACTCGACTTTCAAATACTCTTCCCCCAACATTCTTTCAATCACTTCACAAATGGAACCAAAATCTTCCCTGAAGATGATGTGAATTTGAGCCCTTGAAATGGACCCAAGAAACGTCATCTCTTTTTTTTTTTTTTTTTTTTTCACCTTGAGAAAAAGAATAGGAAATGGAGGAAGAGCCATTTGGAGAAAAACTCGATCTGCTTTGCTCTCCTACAACTAAAAATTCAAAAAAATAGAATTCCGAGAACCACTTTAAGGCTCACTGGCCACCTCCATGCCCTTCCCAAAAATGATATCTCCCAACTCCTCCCACGCATCCACATACATGGAAATGACCGCCCACCCTCCTTGATATTTCTTTATTAGGAAGGTAATCGCGTAAACATTACACTCTCTATAATTATGACTAATAATTTAAGAAAGAATCCTTCTCAGCCAATGCAAGATGTTTTTAATGTAGAAATCCAATCTCCAAGACACAACTTTACCTCTATGAACATCATTAATCACCACTTGAGAGTTGCCCTCTATTACTAGTGCCTCACAACCAACCTTGACAACTAATTTGATCCCTTCAATAAGGCTTGTACTTCATGCAAAGATTTCTCGTCCCATCCTTCATAGAAAGGATCTTGTTATCACTAAATTGCCAACCTCATCTCTAAGCAAGCACCCCTCCCGATATTTCCCAGCATTATGTGTGATGGATTGGATTGTGATGAAGGTTCCCACATGTTATGAAGCCCAAGGGCACCGCATGGAAGAAATACAAAGGTGTACCTCTAATCTTAGAATGTATGGTAGAACCGTGAGAGGCATGGTGAAAGGAAAGAGTAGAGTAGACGTAGAGAATAATTTGTAATCGTGCACATAGGATTTTGTGTGCCATATAGTTTGAATCAACCTAGTTTACTCGAGGTGTTCAAAGATTATGTGAAGAGTTATGCATATTGGTAGTGGGTGTGGGAATACGCAAGAGCATGAATGAAGGATTGTGTGATGGATTGGATTTTGAAGGAGGTTTTTGGAAGTTTTAGAGAAGGTTATGAAGCCCAAGGGCACTACATGTAAGAAATAGAAATGTGTACATCGAATCTTAGAATGTATGGTAGAAATGTGAGTGGCGTGGCAAAAGAAACAAAAAAGGAGTGCACAACATAGTTGGTGGTTGGAATAAAATGACAAAGATGTTAGAATAATATGATCAATGAGGCTGATAAAGACTTAACATTTAGTCAAGCCCAACAAACAAATCAACGTGGCACAACGAGACATCCTAATGGAAATGAAGTAGCTTAGTGCATTTAATGAGCTCAAGTTTAAATATGAGTTTTAGTGGGAATATATGGAAGCGCTAGAAGGACCGAACCCACCCAAAATGAGATTCAAATAAGGAGAGAAAATGAGAAAGCATAACTCAAAAAGGAGATCGAATTCACTATTTATGGAGAGTTTTCCTAGCGCTAAGGATTGGACCATAGTCCAACATAATAAGGGAAGGGAAGGAACCAAATTTGTTGAATGTTCATGTAAGGCATGAGAAAACTAGTCATAGAATAGGTCCATATGTGAAACATGAGCCCGGTGTAAGCTTCGAGAGAGAGTAAGCTACATAAAAGAAGATGCATGTAGACATCGTGAAGGCTTTCACAATAATATAAGTTACAACTTATTTAAACAAATCCATCATGTGTGAGTCTATAGTGGAGGTGATAGTATCGCCTCTTCACCAAGTGGTATTAGGTTAGGTTACATTCCTACAAAGAAGAAGTGGAAAATATTACACAGCTTCAAGGCGAGGAAACTAGAAATACAATTTTTGCTCTCTACTATGATAAAAGTGGATAGAAAATGTAAGTATATATAAGAGTGTGGCAATGAAATATTTGAAGGAGACATGATATCACCCAAAGAAGATGAAGCAGATATGACAAAGTTGATGAGAATGTTAGAGGAGATAATGACAGAGGTCAAGGGTGTAAGGAATAAAATGGAGGAGGAAAATTGTTGAAGATGTCTCGTAGCTTGTGATTAAAAGGAGAAGAGATGACATTTAATGAAAATACAAATAAAAACCATAGAGAACTTAGCGGTAGTCAACAACATGAGAAATTTGAGCGCACATAGAAAGCACAAAGGGATGGATGAGAAGAGAGAAGACTTAATGGGGAGTCAAAGGTACAACAAGAAGGATTATGCACAAATTGTTCAAGTAGTGCGCAAGACAAAGAAGATCAAGGAGGATTATCTTGGTGAGAAATAATTGACATGTAGTATTCGAGAGATGTTTCTATATGTGTGAAGCGTAGTGTAATGTCCTAGAATGAGACAAGGAAATGGCTAAAGCAGAGTAAAAGTAAGTATGTAAAGAACACATGGAAGGAGAAGGGCCAAGTGCGAAGGTGTGAAGAGTTCCCACGAGAAGGGTAGGTGTTGAAGAAAATAAAGGTGGAGTTGTGTGGAGATAGGAGACAAATATTTCACACAAGGTGCAAGACCAAGGGCAAGTATTTCCTTGTGGTGGTCGACAACGGAGTAACAATAATCTCATCATGCGGTAGATGGTGTAAATTTTGAGATTGACATGAATGAGGCATCCCAACCCATACATAGGGACTTGGTTAGTATAAGGCCAAGAGGGCATTATGCACAATCAATGTGAAATTGGAGACGTAGATAAGGATATTCAATGATCAAGTGATGTGTGACATAATGTCAATGGACACATGCCATGTCCTATTGGGGAGGTCATGGAAATATGACATAAAATTTCTTTGTAATGGGAGTGAAAATATGGTGATGAGTACGAAAGTATGGGAAGAAATTATGTCTCTCCCCATTGAAAGAAGAAGGCACAAATCACTAAAGCCACATGGTGGTGCACGTAAGAGATGAAGGTCAAGCATACACAAGATACCAACAAGGTATTACACCATAAAACACAGAGAAGGTTAGCTCAACAGCTTGAGAAAAGGATTAAGGAATAATATGGACTCACCCGAGAGTGTACAAAGAAAACAAAACAAGAAGGAAAATGTAAAAAGTGCATTTCATCCTAATTGAAATGCATGAAAATATTGCACATGAGGATAAAGGGTAAGATGAGGAAGAAATGTCGCGGGAGAAAAATAATACAAGAAGGGTGACTTAATGTCATAACTAAAGGTGATTGAAAAAAATGGTGAAAGTGTGTGGATTCCCGTAGGATGACCGAAGAGAAAAAAATTATTATGGAAGAAGATTTCCCATAGGAAGGACAAATGGGGTGCACAAGAGGATACCCCAATGAATAGGAGGAAGAGCACATAAGAGTGAATAAGAGGAGAAAATCTTAGAATATGGGTTGAGGAGTGAATAGATGTAGGCATACACAACAATGACAACAACTTTGCAAACAAAGAAGAGAAGAGAGAGGAAGAGGTTTCCCTAAAGGCAAAAAAACATATATGTTTGTAGAGGAGAATGCAAGAGTGCACTTGAAAAGAGAACATCATAGAAAAATAGGTCTATGGAGATCTCAAGGAAGAGCGTGTTGGAGTGTGCTAGAGAAGAATAGTGCAAATAAAATAAGGAATTGTGTGAAGAATAAGAATTTTCCCTAAAGCAACCAAGGAGGAGTGGTTTGAGGAGGAGACTACATAAGTGTGTGGTGTAAGAAACACATAGGAGAAATACCCCAACGTAGATGCATAAGGGTGTGATAGTGGTGTGGAGACACTATAAGGATATGTAGAGGTTGCCTTGAGGATATAGAGGAAGTAAAGGAGTATTGTGAGGAAGTTCTAGAAGTTTTATGCAATGAAGAAGACATAAGAGAATAGATGGAAGAGAAGGAAAGTGGTCGGGAAAAGTTACCCCAAAAATATGAAGAGGAGATGTGGCCCACAACCACAAAAGAAGAATGCATGGTGAATAATCATGAACACAACTGAAATAAAAGGCACCAAGGAGAGTGTGCAATGATGAGGGAACACTAAAGAAGAGGAGACGAAGGTAGAATAGTTACGAGGAAGAGGAAGAGTAGAGAAGTCTTCAAGATAGTAGATGGTGACCTTATAATGCATATGAAGATGGATTATGGCCAAATAGGGGTCAATAGGAGGATAAGTGAGGAATAATTTTGCAAGGAGAAATTAGGTATGGAGATGAAAGTTTTGTGGGAGAAATCTACAAAGCAAAGCGTATGATTAAGTAGATGTACAATACAATGCACTAGGTTCAAATCCAAAAGTTCTTAGAGAGATAGATGTGTGAAAGGGAAGAGTGTGAGAAACGATGCACCAATAAGAAACATGGAGAAGAGAATGTGTGAAAGAAGTTGAGCAAACCAACAAGTGTTCAAAATGAAAATGTGCATAGAGAAGAAGGCATGGCAAAAAGGCGACAAAAAGAGGATAGATAAATAAGTGTACAAAATAGAGGAACAAAAGAAAGGAATCCCATAGATGAAGTGGGAAAAAGAGAAGAAAATACCTAAAGGATTTAGGTTGAGGTGGAAGGAAATAGGTGAGTGTAGACTTGTAAAATAAATAATTCAAAGTGAATACAATCTCGTGATGGAAAAATATCAATGAATAATCTCTAGGAGGAGGAGAAGTGTTTGTGGAAAGAAAAATTCATCAAGGGGGAGATTTGTGGTGGGTAGAGACTCATGAAAGAATCAAGGAGAAGGATCCAATTGGAGGAGGGGGTGGGATGGTGTTAAGTTTCATCTCATTGAAGTGTGTGGGATAGTCGAGAGGAGTCACATGAAGGTGACAAAAGGACTAGAAGAGATGTTAGAATAAATGTCAAGGCCAAGATAAGGCTCAGAGTATGAAGGATCCAAGACTATCATCCTCAATATTTTGAATAGTGATTTTCCCACTCACTTGGTCAACTTGAGGTAGACTGAAGTGTAAGTACCTCGAGTGTTTGATGAAGGATTATCCAAGGTTCATGGAAATCCTACATAATTTTGGATAAGTAGGGGTGCATGTGGAAGTTTGAGAGCATGTAGAGAAGGAAGAGGGAGTACAATATAGTAAGGAGGAGTTTTCATAAGAGTGGGTGAGCACTTTGTACAATAAAAATCAGCAAGGACGTAATACACATGGAGTGTATAAAAGGAGAAGACACATAATAGTGTGGGGTAGGCTTGTAGAAGTTCTAGCATAGTATGGTAGACATGGAAAATAATAAACAATTATGAGCATAGGATTTTGGGCTCAACAGGTTTTAACTCAACCTAGTTGACTGGAGGTGTGCAAAAATTGTAGGAAGAGTTATGCACAATGTCAAGTGAGTCCGAGGAGGTGCAAGAACATGAACAAATGATTATGTGATGGTTTTGATTGTGAAAGAGGTACATAGATGTTTTGGAGAAAACCCAAAATCCCAAGGGTAGTGCACAAAAATAAATACAAAGGTGTAGCTTAAAATTTAGAGTGCATGACAAAACTATGAGATGCGTGGTGCAAGGAAGTAAGCAACGAGTGTGTGACAGAGTTGGTAGTTGGAAAAAAATGAAAAAGATGTCAAAAATGTTTGATCAGGAGGATAAAAGGGACTTAACATTCACCAAGCCTCGATAACTAGGTTGATGTGGGATAACAAAAATTTAGATGGTAATGAAGTAGCTCACCGCATTTAATGATATCAACTTCAAATTGTAGTTTGAGTGGGAAGATCTATAAGTTTATAGAAAGAGCCATTCCATTCAAAAGGATATTCAAACAAGGAGAGAAAAGTGGGAAAGAACTATTATAAAAAGAGGATGATTTCACCTTTTAGGAGAGTTGGCCCAGAGCTAAGGATTGCCTCATAGTTTCCATAATAGGCCAAGGGAAGGACCTCAAGTTGTGTAATGTGCATGTAAGGCATAAGAAAACCAATCATAAAATAGGTACATAAGAGAAACATGTATCATGTTGTAAGCTCCAAGAGAGTGTGTGTAAGCTCTATAGAGAGTAGTTGCATGTAGACTCTATGAATGAATTCACACTAATATAATTTGGCAAATTATTTTTGTAACCCACCGTGTGACTATGTACCGAAGGTGAGAGTCCCATCCCTCTACTAAAAACAATAGAAGATATTTTTAGGTAGGAACAATATGAGCCATGGAATATGTGTGAGATTAGGTATTTAATTCCCATAATTAAGTTTCAAGCTTTTATTTGCAACTTTTGATTCATGTCTTCATCTTATCTAATAAATAAAACATTGTCAAATTGAAAATGTTGACACCGTAAACAATAAAAATATAAATAACAAAGCTCATTTTCCCCTTATTTTTTGTAATTTTTTATTTCTTTCAGTTGTGTAAGCGTCATTTGTTAGTGCCTAGAAATGGAAAACAAGTTAGCAGAAGTAGTTGAGCCTTTAACTTGTTTTCCAATTCTAGGGGTTGTTCTTTAGAGATACACAATTGTGCATATTATGAGGATCAATGAGAGAAAATTTGATTTAGGAAAAGCATTTATATGGAATTTCAGTCACTCTTGAATAGGCAAGACCTTGGCACAATTGGGAGAAATATATTTTTAGCCACATATGGCTAAAGATGTGTGTAGATATATGTAAAGATGTAGAACATGTTAGTTGGTGAAAGGTAAGAGTCATAATACATAGTTATATCAACCATTTCTAGTATGTTAGAAACCTTGGGAGCATATGAATATGGATTTCTTTTTGGGATTACCCATAATGCATAAGTTTCATGATTCTATATTTTTATGGTGGATAGATTCTAAAAATGGGTCATTTTATTACTTGTCAAAGGAAGTGATCCTACACATATTGCTAAAAAAATTAGGAAACTTGTGAGAAAACATGGATTTCCACATATGATTTTATATGATAGAGATACAAAAATTTGGTCCACTTTTGTCACATGTTGTGGAAGAAACTAAACATGAGGTTATGATTTAGTTCTGTGTATCACCCATAAATTGATGGCTAAATGAAAGTTGTCAATAGGATCCTTCATAATTTTCTGAGATGATTGGTAGGAGAGAAGTTAGGGACATGGGATTTAGTTCTTGCAAAGGTGGAGTTCGTATATATCAACTCTATCAATAGAAATACTTCGTGAATTCATCTTTTAGATTATGTATGGATTAAGTCCATGAAGATTTGTAGAGATGAGAGAGTGTCTGCGATAAGAAGGGATAAGTGTGGAGATAGAAAGCTTCATGTAGTAGATGAAAGATGTGCATAAATAAGTGTGTAGACAGGTTGGGAAAGAGAAACTTGCAATACAAGGAAGACACATATTTATGGAGGAGATTTTTAGATTTTAATGTTGGAGATGTAGTTCTTGTACACCTATGTAAAGAAAGGTTCCAATGAGGAATTTATGATAAAATTGAGAGGAAGAAGATTGGACCATGTAGAGTCCTGTGAATATTTTTGGAGAAAATATATGATTTGGACCTACCACAAGGGATAAAAATCTTACCTATTCTCTTTAACATAGAGGATTTGTACCCATTTTAAAAGGGGAATATAAGTGGAGAAGTAGACCATGTAGAAGTAGATTAGAGGCGCCAACTACCAAAACATAGAAATGCATACATTGAATTCATTCTCGTAGTACCGCATAGTGAAATAAAGACATAGAAAAGAGCATAAAATATATAGTAAAATAGAGAGGAAGAGGATTCGAGGATTCTTCTCAACTTAATGAACCATATATTACTATAGTTGTTCATCCATTTCGCACCTTTGGGTACTTGTTTGAGTAGGAGCTTAAGTTTCTTCACACCCAAAGTTTTCAATGAAAGATAATTTTGTTTCACAAGTAGTCACACATCACCCAAAAATATTAGAGTTAGCAAAAAAATATTTTCACATTTTTGTGTCACTCCTAAGAAATTTGCACAAAGACCCATTTCCTTACTCACTTTTTGGAATCATGTCCAAAGTCGTGCAACATTATGAATACCACACAAGCTTATTTAAGCCTCGTAACACTATGAATGTCACACAAGCTTACCCAAGATGGATAACACTATGAATGTCATGTAATCTTACCTAATTCATGCAATGCTATGAATTTTACATAATATTTCCCAATGTTGTACAAGCTTTTCCCAATGTCGTGATACATGGCTTCTATATTACCTCAATTTTTTTGAAAGTCGATATATTGCCTTTAGTAGAAGCGAGGTGGAAGATTGTAAAATGAGCCCCGCCATCTTTACTATTTAATATTCTCAAGTGGATAATGTACATTAATCCCCCTTTGGCCATCTTTATTTTATATTTTATTTGTCATTCCCACATATTTTATTACACTTATCCACCCATTTCATAACTACCCCATCATTCTAGCCCAAAATCAGGGCACCCTAGCCTCCTTTCCCACTTCTTTTTGGGGCCTTTCTAGCCATTTGTTGTCTTTATCTTTTCCCAGTTGGCCTTGTTGAGATTAATTACGAAATTAAGCTTGAGAGCCCTATAAATATAAAGTTATAAGACCATAATAAGGGTCCTAGGTCATAACATTACACACTACTATCACTCCATCTAGAGTTGCATCCATTGCATCACTTGCATCCACATAGTGCCATGCATCAAGGCTAGGAGATCTACATCACACACACTACATAGGGGAGGGATTCTATTCTATTCCATGCACACATGTTATTTACATTTTCTATAGTTACTATTGCTCACTACTTCACAAAGTGTGACTGACACGAGAGCACCTAGGGCACGACATGCACACACACACACACACACACAAACTACATCCGGGTCCAAATGTAGTGCAATGCTCAATGATAAGACCACTAGTTTGGTGGATTGAGGTCATTCCACCCATTCATTTGCATCTTTTATTTTTCTAGGGTTTGATACTTCCTTTTGCATTAGGTCATTTTCCACACTCATCCGATCAGATCCAACTAGCACAATAGACATAGAAGAAGTACTTTAAAGACAACTTACGACCATATACAAAACTTCAATTTTTGAGCATTTATAGTGATCAGAGCACCAAATTATAGACCAGGGCACCCCGGGGTGCCCCAATACACTCCCATGGCACCCCAATCATCTCAGATCCTCTAGATCTATCCTTCACAGGGTCCCTAAGTGTTCATCTGCACTTCCTGATTTTATTTCCAGATATCTCGACAACTCGCTGATAGAGTCACTCACTTCAATCAACTAAGCTATTTCTTCCTTCTCTTGCATATTTAGGGTTTTATTTCACTTAGAATAATTTACTTGCATTTATTCCATATTATTTTAGTCTATTTATATACAACGTTTTAGTCCTCCTAATTAGATTAACATTAATACCCTAGTATCCCCTTTTAGGTCCATACTAGATCATCATTTTTGTTAATCATTTTGGTGAACCCGACATCTCTTTCTACCACCTTCTAGGGCTTTTCATTCTACCATCATGAATATCTCTGTCACCGAATATCTACTTACCCACCCTGATTTGCTTCATCGAGTTCAAACCCTCTTTACTACTACCATGTTTCTATGCTGACATGCATCCAGATTCCATATGTATGACACATTTGTCGATGCCTTTTCTCAACATATAGCATTCTAGGGGGCCAATCCTCTACTGACATTCACCCCTTTGACAATGACCCACCACTTTACATCATGTCTCACATCTACAATGTTGTTGTCAAGTGCACTCTTATCGATAATGGATCTTGAGCTCTCAATTTGTGCCCTATGTCCTTTCTCCAAGCCTTAGGTTTTCTACTCATGACATTATCCCTTCTTCCATTTCACTTTGTGTTTATGATGGTTTTGTTCCATCCATGTCTAGGCCACATTACCTTTCCTTTAACCATTGTAGGTCCTAAGACTCTCCCTACTATTTTCTTTGTCATTGATTTTCCTGTCTCATATAATTGCTTGTTAGGTAGACCATGGCTTCATGCCATGCAAGTTTTTCTTCTACCATCCACCATTGCATCAAATTCTTACATGAGTGTATTGAGTATACTATATTTTGAGATCATGATCCATTCCAATATTGTGTCCATGACCCTCATACTAGTCTCCCTATATTCCTCACATTGATACTACAGAATGAACCTCAACCTATGGATGATCAACCTCATTTACCACCACTTGAGGGTGCTATTTGTTTACTAGATGT
The DNA here is from genome assembly GCA_018340775.1 of Taxus wallichiana var. yunnanensis. Lineage (NCBI taxonomy): Eukaryota > Viridiplantae > Streptophyta > Pinopsida > Cupressales > Taxaceae > Taxus > Taxus wallichiana. The sequence goes on from CM031234.1 coordinate 628,530,012, forward strand.
TATCCCTTCTACACTACCTCCTACTACAACTATTATTCCACATCAGCCACCTATTCCATCCATACACAATATCCTTCCCTCTTCATCTTCACCATTAGCTCATACCCTTTTACATGTACACTTTTCATTCATAACTCTTATTGGGAACATGTTCCATTTCAACCCCCATGTGATGAAACCATCTATTCTCCTGCTGGTCTAGCTTCATCTTGGTTTTACTTTTGAGGACCTTCAACCTTCTACTCATGCCTCTCATCTATATTATGGTTTTTCACTATCACTGTCACTTATGGCTTGCATATGTCTTTGATCTTTTAGTCTATCTCCCATGTACCCCTTGTGCTTCTCTACTCACATTAGGGGACTCTTGGCTTACTTACATCAGGTACCTTAGACCCTAGTCACACTGATATTTCATTCCCTATGCCTTTTGGTCATGTTTTCATTTGCAATAGTTCCTTTCTTGGCTATTCACCTAACTACACTCGATGGTATGCACACGGTTTCCCACATCCCCCATTCACTAATGAAGAATATGCTATGGGCATGTATCATTTCATGCCTAACTGGATCATTACATGATCAACCTCATACTATAGCATACCATGTCACCAATCCCAATCCATTTGACTTTGACCCAAAGGATGATGATCTCCTTGATGAGTTCACATAGCCTCTTCCCACACTACTATTGGGGGGCATATCACATGACATACTTCCCCCTCATCCCCTTCCTCATATTAGCATGGTTGTACCTTTTTTACATCCTTCCTACACTTCATCTCTATCACTTATTTTATATTCATTCACATACTCACACATACATATTATACACACCCTCATTACCCGATGACACACTCTTGTGCTTCGGTTCACACTTGACTATTGAGGGATTACCATTACACTTGAACCCCACACACCCACTATAGGTTCTACATTTATTACATTACACATTTTCACATATCATATATTCCTATCATCATTTTATCATATATCCTACATCTTCCTATACATATCCTCATCTATCATCATTTATACATCATCATCTCATACATACATACTACACTAGTCATCATTATATATGAGTCTAGTTTTATTTCATCCACACATTCTATATTTACGCTAGGTCACATTATATATGGGTCTAGCTTTACATATCATCACTACATATTCTATCTACACCTATATCCATCTTACATCTTACATTACATATCTTATAGCACATCATATCATCTATCCATCATATACATTCTATATACTACACTAGATTCCATTATATATGGGTCTAGTTTCATCTATCATCCTTACATATTCTATTTCTATATACATATCTATTATCATTTCCATACATTACACATATCCTATACATACATATACATCTACATTGCATTGCCACACACATTTACATCCCATATTCATCACTTGGTCATTTATACTATGTTGTCTTCTACGCACTGCACTCACCACCCTATGATGCACACTTAGTTCCTCGGTCCATACTCGACTGCCAGGGTTTACCAATCAAATGGACCTTACATTCACCAATGCGACATTTTCCTCATCCACCATTTCCCACATTAGTGACATACACCTTAGGTTAAATTGTCACCCCTTCTTATCATCTTGTAGTGGTATACGCTTTAGGCTAAATCACCACCCCATTTTATCATCTTATAGTGGCATACACCTTAGGGTACATCACCACTCCTTCTTATTCATCCCATAGTGACATACACTTTAGGCTAAATCATCACCCATTTTCATTTCCATCTCATATATGATATACGCTTAGGGATAAATCATCACTCATCTCCATTCAACAAGTCATGGTATATGCTTAGGCTATAGGGTCCATGCTCATCTTTCCATATGTCTCATCCCCATACACTCATTCCATAGTGATATACACTTAGGGATAAATCATCACTCTTCATTCAAACAAGTCATGTCCATATACGCTTACACTTGGCTATAGGGTTCACACATCTCTCTCCCACATGTCACATTTCATCACCACTACACATACACACTCATCACAACACACTAGATACAACCAACACTACTCGAACCATTTCCCGATGACGCACTCTCATTTATGTTCATTCTTGACTACTGAGGGGGGAAAAAAAATGAACCTCACTACATACACTTCCATCCACTGGGGGCACGTTGCTCCTATCATTCCATCTTGCATTCCATTCCATCCATCCACAACATACTACATTGTCTTGGGGCATTTACTTTTGCTTACTAGTGTTTTGCATGCTCACTTTATTACACATGTTAGATTGCTTTTCTTATATGTCATTATCATACACACATGCACATTCACACCTTTGTTTTAGTGTGATCACAGATACAAGACTCTACACGCATGGATGGATGCTTGCCTTCTACCCTTCCTATATTGGTCATGTTGGGGGCATCCACATTCATCTTATCCAGGTGTTATTGTTTCATTTTGTACTTAGCATCTTATACTACTTGTTCATACACACTTTGACATATTGGTTATCACTCTAACATGCTAATGGGTGTTCCATGTGCAACACTTGTTTTGCAGGATTACATGTTTCCATGACTACTTGTTTGTTTCTACTTGTCTATTTTGTTTTCCATTGTATGTGGGCTTTTCCCTTTGCTTGTGTGCACACTTGTCTATTGTTTGTGGCCATGATGGCCTTGCGTGTCTTGTGACATCATGAGTGATGTCCCATGTTTGAAACCCACTTTGTGTGGTCTTCTTGTTTTTTCTTACGTGTTTACACTACTTTGTTTGGTAGTTTCTACATTGTTTGTGTATTTTACACTTGTCTTATTACATGCATGTGTTTTCGAACTAACACTTGTTTTTAGCTAGCCATCCCCTTTTGTGTGCACTTGGTATCTACCAAGTGTTTCCCTTTCCCCCATAGGGAAGAGTTCTACAGGTCGAGTGTGTTGTTGGTCCTCTTTTGGGGCCACATTCTCCTTTTCAGGGTCATCATGCGCACCCCCAAAGAGGGGGCATCATTGAGGGTTTTCTACTAACACAACATATATTTACACCGGTTCACACACAGTGAGTGAGTTTAGACCAGTCTACGAACTCCATACACAATGGCCTTAATAGGACATGGTGTCCTTCGGAAATTCTGCAGGAGCAGTTACAGGCTTGGGGGTTACAGTGGGTGTGCCTCTCTACACTTCTCCATCCAGTGGCATCGGATCACCCAAAAAAACTAGGACAATACAAAGATCTCTTCACACATTTTAGCAGAAGTAGTTAAAGTTGGAGGACACAACACATTTCCTCCCTATACTTCTTCAGCCAGGGTGGCGTGAGATCACCCAAAAAACTCACGACAGTATAGGATATCCTTCTACACCCTTTTTCTCGACATGGATTAGGTGCACATGTTCCATTTACACTTTTTTCTAGTGTATTTTACATTTGTATACTTTACATTGTATTTTACACAACATTTTTTTACATACATACATATTTGACTACTTGATCATTTTCTCCTTGCAGTCCACCATCATATGAGAAACAAGCAATCAAATTGGGGGCAACAACAACAATAAAAACAATGACATGATAATGACAACACAACACACACGCTACTATAGGCATTTTCCTTTACTAACCATGCAGTACACTACACACAACAATAACTACACACTGTTCCACCCTAGGTTCACTCTCATCACTTTTTATGCACATTTTTCATCTTTAGAATCCACACTCCTCCACATTTTTTTTTTCATTCCACACTTGAGTCTAGTCCATCGACACGTCTTCTTCTACACTCTACATGGATATCAGGTACACATCTCTATCTACTTTATGTTACCGAGCTTTCCACTCACCAACATAAAGTGGGGGAAAAATGTAGACACAAAATCATGCACTTTAGGACATTATTTAGCCCGTCTTATACTACTATTTAGAAGGTTCTCAAGTGGATAAAGTACTAATTAATCCCACCTTTTGGCCATCTTTATTTTATATTTTATTTCATCATTCCCACATATTTTATTACACTTATCCACCCATTTCACAACTTCCCCATCATTCTAGCCCAAAATCAAGGCTCCAACCTATACTCGGCCCCGGGGTGCCCGGTCCCACTTTGGGTGCCCCGATCTATGCACATCCTTTCCTACTTCTTTTTGGGGCCTTTCTAGCCATTTTTGTCTTTATCTTTTCCCAGTCGAGCCTTGTCGGGATTAATTACAAATTAAGCTTGAGAGCCCTATAAATATAAAGTTATAAGACCATAATAAGGGTCCTAGGTCATAACATTACACACTACTATCACTCCATCTAGAGTTGCATCCATTACATCACTTACATCCACATAGTGCCATGCATCAAGGCTAGGAGATCTGCATCACACACACTACATAGGGGGGGATTTTATTCTATTTCATGCACACATGTTATTTACATTTTCTATAGTTACTATTACTCACTACTTCACAAAGTATGAATGACATGAGAGAACTGACCATACCAAAACCAGGTTTTGAGCATTTACAGTGATTAGAGCACCCAGATTACATGCACCAGGCCCCAAGCACCCTAAGTGCCATCTCGATCCTCCAGATCTATCCTTTGTAGGGTTCTTGAGTGTTCATCTGCACTTCCTAATTTCATTTCCAGATCTATGACAACCTGTGACAGTCACTTCCAATCAGCTAAGCTATTTCTCTCCTCTCTCTTGCACATTTAGGGTTTTATTTAAGTTTGAATAGTTTACTTGCACTTATTCCATACTATTTTAGTCTACTTAATATAGAATTTTATTCCTCCTAATTAAATTGACATTAATACCCTAGTGTCCCAAGATTCTGGAAAGTTTTGGAGGTTTAGGAGCCAATTCACCAAAAGTGGGTTTTGAGGTCAAGAAGCTTTTACCGTAAAAGTACCTAAACTTCGAGAAGTGATTCTGGGAGCTCTGGAATGAGTTATGTGCCAAACAAGATATCATTAGAAATAATTTTCCATTCCCTACATGGTGGTGAAATAATATCTACCAAAAGTACCATGCATTTTTCATGCCAACTCATTCTTTCCATGCACAACAGGTGATCCTGAGAAAAAAGTAGGATTTTAGAGGGTTTTAATGCAAAATAAATCCATTAGAACCCTCAAATTATTCTCTAAAGGTATTTTTCATACAAAATCATATAAATAAGCACCCAAAACTCATTTGGGAGCTCAAGTTATGACCTTTCCAAGTCTGGATCTCAAGGTATGTTATTCGATACTTAGTGAAATTTGGTAAGGGACACATGGAAACTTGAGGCTGAGGCACATTTTTATGTTCTTATTGTCCCCAAACCAAAGGGAAAATAGGTGCAAATAATTACACCCTCCCCCTTTAGCAATATGGTCACTCATATGACCCTGACGACACATGTTAAGCTCCTTTGACCAAGTTGACTTGCTCCTCCACCTACCCCCACATGCATGCCACTTGTCAAGATAGGGCTTAGAACATTTTATTGCACCTATTGTACTTTAAAAAGGGGAAAATTGGGGCAAAAAAAATTTCCCCACCCCCTCTCTTCACATTCCAAAGCTATAAAAGGTGGGGTTAGTCATTTTTCACATTCAAACCCCCACTAATCTCCATATGTTTTAACTTTGCCGAATTTTTCCCGATCATCCCTCCACCATTTTTTCATCCTAAAAAATATCATTCAGGCTCCATGATTTAAAAGAAGAAAATACATGATGAAATCCAGATTTGTGAAGAATGAAAACCATATCGCTTTTCAAAAACTTCAAACACATGAATAATATTTCCTCATATCTAACAAACTGGTGAGCGAATCGACAAGCCATTTCTCACAATCTTCAAGTTTCCCAAGTGCCTTCAATCTCCAAAATAAATTTCTCTCATGCAGGATCCATATCTTTTGTAGCGAGAAAACCCCAGGTTTCTCGCAGTGAGAATTTAAAATTTTAAAATCTCTCAATCTAGCAATCGAGTAGACTTGAAATTTCAGAGGTGTACTTGTAGAGAAAAAAAACCCATATAAGAAAAGTTGGTTTCGTCACAAACCAAGGTCTAGAACTCTAATTTCCAAAAATAGTAAGCCTCGTTTACTTACACTTGTTGTTTTTGGTAAGTCATCACAAAGGGTATTTCCGACGAAGGAAGTGTGCACCAAGAGCATCCAAAAGGTCAAAGTAAGTGATTGGAGCCGAAAAGTGGTAAATTTATCACTTACTAAAAATACTAACCCCCTGTTTCAGATATAGTGAGTGCTTTAAAGACCATGAAGTTCAAGTTCATAGGTTTTTTCAGCTTCTCATTCCACATATTTAATCAACCACGCCCATGGCTTGGAATGGTGGTTTCATGTTTACATAAGGTGCATCCTTCATGTCATCAACGATGTACTCATCACTTACCTACTCAGTGTGTATGAGTAAGTACATCATTCCATGAGCAATCTTTATCAACAAAGCACGATAATGTCACAAAATATCATCACGAGCATTGTCTGTGGGGCATCTTGAATTCACTTCTTGAAATCTCAAACAATGTTTTTAAACACTCATTCGACAGTCCAAAGTATCTGTGCATCATGTACAAAGGAGAGTTTGTGATCATCATTGGAAAACTATTCAGGGTGAGCTTCATCGAGACTTTCAAATAAGCGAGGTAGTGTTGTAGAGAGTCATTGCGGAGGTCGATTTCCATCTTCACCTTCTTCAGAGCGGATCTCCATAGGTAACGCCCACAATCACCAAGAGAACCTTTCAACAGTGTTTCTAAACACTCAAGTTCAGGGTGTCCATGTATTATGCAAAGAGGAAATCAATAATCATCATCGAAAAGGGACAAGATGTTCAAAGGTGTTGGGTTGTATATGCCTTCAATAGGAGGACAAGTTGGTAGCCACGAAAACCCGGTTCAATAAAGAATCCAAGGAACAGTGCCCATTCCAGAGGATTCTCATATGGGGATATACTTTGCAAAGTTCTTCAATGAAGAAGTTAGTTCATCATAATAACATTCCCATCCCTTTTTCTCCCTTTTTCCCTCTTATATTTCCCTCTTTTCTAATTCTCCGTTGGGCATAATAATTGTATTTTTCCTATTCACTTAAGTGACATATTTTCAAAAATGTAAAAGTATTTTCTCAAAATTATAAGAGAAATACTTAAATGGAAAATGAAAACTCACAAGAGGAATATGGAACACGAAGAGTCGTGTAAGGGAGATGAAAGAGAAATTCACATTCTATAAAAATGGGATGGTTTCTCCATCCCAAAGGATCCTAAATTTTGAGAATTTCCACTCTATAGTAATTGTGGATTGTAGTTGTTGGACTTTGTGTCAATGCACATGAAATAAAAGCTATATTTCTTCTTGATCCGAAAATAATCAGATTATTACTACCTAATCTTGGACCCTTGTAGGCTTTAATTATTTGCTGATAATTTACTCCTTCTAAGTAATCAATTTAAAAAAATTAATGCAAGACATTTAAGGCAATTGCACACAGATTGATTACGGAGTTCGGCAATTGCCTACGTCTCTGGGTTCGTGGTCGAACCGTTCCACTAGTCAAAACTTGTAAGTTATAATAGTACTTTCACAAGAAAACCTAATGGAATTTTACTTGCCTATCAGTACACTAGTTCTTCAAAAACTTCATGATCATTCGAATTGTTCTTCACCTTCCTGATGCACAATCTCCTTCGGCTTCGATCGGCCTTCCCGACGCTATCAATGCGACGCTAGCACTCCGGTCGACAATCCAGGATTTGCAAGTAATTGGTGTGGCTCAATGGGCCTATTGGGTAGTTTATAATTTACTCCCAATCACAAATATTTCATCTACTATTGCCTAAAATAATAGGCCAATAAACAATATTTGTTGACACATCTCACAAAAAAGCTTAACAAATAATAAGCTTGTTGGACTAATGTGTGTGTCCATTACAATAGAATGGGTTCCCTATTTATACAAAAATTAGGGCCCTTAAAAAATGCATTACAAATTATCCTTAGGCTATTTTTAACCTAGCCCGTACATGAAAAATGGGATAGGCTTATCTCCATTTGGGCGGATTTGCATATTTTAATGGGCTAAATACCCATGAGCGGCTAAGGATGAAGGGGGCTTTTTATATGTTAAAGTGGGTATTCATCCCACATTTGGCGGCCTTTGACTTAGGGAAGGTTTTAATAAACCTTATTTCTCCCATTCTCCACGTGGATCTTACCACGCATGGCTTTAAGCCCCAACAACCGCTTCATCCTCCTTCCACGTGGTCCTTTGCATGCCCCCACCACCACTTCCCTCCTTCACAAATGGACTTAGCATGTGGCGGTTTATACTAATGTTTGAACATTATTATATATATATACGTGGCATTTGGAATGGTGTGTAAGTGGACTTACCAAGTAAATAAAAATTCGACCCATACCATGGGGTATCAAAATTAATTAACTCGGTCATCATGTAGTCCACTTGTCATCTCCCGATAGGAAAATCAAGAAAATTCGACGAGTGATGGCAAGCCACGTGTCACAGTGCGATTCGGTCCAATATTGACCAATTGACCAGAGTTGACTTTCCCGCTGTCTGAACTTTGACTGAACATATCTAGAGCTCCTGATGTCCGTTTGTCGCGTTCTCACAGTCATTGGAAAGCTCTCGAGATGATCTTCTACACTAACACCATTTAGGGATGTTTAAGGAAAATTTAAAAATGATCCCCGATCACTTCTATTTTCCCTTTCCTTGTATTTTCTCTATTTCTCTCTTATGCACTTTGTAAGCATAGTGATCCCAAAAGAGCTTTGTATCTTTGATAAATGAATCCAAGAAATTTGTGTCTGGTTTGTTCTTCTCACTAGATAGCTTCATTATTTCTTTCCTCTATATTGAATTATTTAACCGCTCTAGCTACTAGGTGTGAACTCAGAATCGACCTACTCACCGTAGTAACTTATCTTTTCTAATTTCCCTCCTCCCTATATCATTGTAATTTTCTCCCTTGTACCCCCATAAAAATATCTTACCATAGGTTCAATGGAGTGTCCTCTATGATCCCCAACCTTCTCGGGACAACCCATTGATAGTAGATAGGATTAGATTAGTTTTCATTCAATAATGGGAGATGCACCATTCAATGTAGTGGGGCGTAGCCCCATGAACGTTTGTGGAGACACCTAATATTCCATATTGAAAATTTTTCTCACCAACATTATCATAATCAAAATACTGATTTTATACTAGTAAATGATATAATAAATAAGATTTGAACTTGAAAATACAAAGAAATGAGTGCACTTAGCTGATTACTGATGATTTTTGAAGGTTCTAGGAAGATGCACTACATAAACAAGGAGATCTAGACTTTGGAAGAAGATTGATTTTAGAGTCTGTCATTGGAAAATGGAGTAGGGAAAGTCTCACTAAACTACCAGGATCGTACCATATGATTTTTTACCTCATGTATTCATGGAAATAGAAATGATAACATATTCAAAATACAATGAAAAATGATAGATATGAGAGAAATTTCATCAAATATGCCAATTTACTCAAGAACTCAAGTACTATACATGCATCCAAATACCCAAATTTCAAAGGAACGTGTCTAGAAGTCTATTATCAACTTTAACTTTCTTAACATCATCCACCAAATATGATTAGAACAATCATAAAGTTTCAAAATTCTATTTCAACCCATTCACCTCCTTGACTCTTTACAAGAGCTCTTGTAGCCTTGAAATCCTACCATTCTTCTAGCCCTGAAATATTCATTAGGTCTGAAACCAAACCAAGCATAATTATAGATACTCTTTAGGATCATACATGTTATATCCAAATTTCAAGTTCTCGAGAGTTAATGCAAACTACACTCTTTGTTCCCAATTATGTCTCTTATCAATTAACCATGTCTCAAGATAAATATTCATGTACATATCAAACTACAAGATTATCTAAATAAGTTAAAGCATTTTTCATCACCCTTTACCTCGTTCTTGCTCTCCACTATACCTTAAACTCTAACACCAAGGGTAACTTCCTCAACCGAACTACTACTTTGCTAATTAGGCCTTCTAGACTTGTTTAAAACCGTGTTTCTTAAGCTTACATGATCTCATATTCATTAATGGATTCCATAGGCCTTGAAGCCATCTATTAACACTCCATAAGAAATTTTATCCAACCATAACTCTTCTACTTTGTTCACTTCTCACAATTTTACTTCCAAATATACTTGCTCTCATTCTTGTACAAGGATCCGAACCACCCTAGGACCGAGTTTTTATTTTTACTATGAATCCTTCTCGCTTTTTTTTTTATAATTATCTCATACCTTCTTCAACACCTTGCCTCACTTATTTATTCCTCTGACTTCTTGTATTTGCAAGGTCTCATTACTAATTTCTTCTCATTTCTTCTACTAGATTGTCCTAGACATGGATTGGACTTTATTTTAACTTTTAACCCTCTTAATGATATCTACTCACCTTGCACCTTGATATAAACTTTCCAAAAAGGTATAATCACTATTATCTAAACCTCCATCAACTATTTTTCATCACATGCAAGTGTCATTTCTCTATTTTTCTCATGACTATACACAAGACTGGTTTTTGAGTCGGTGACGGGGTAGATAGACCTTTATCCACTTGGTAAAATTTTAGACACCTCTTCCCCCGGCTACTCCTCTCCACCAAATGCTAGAATTTTCCAAGGGATTTAATAAAATTTATACTTATTTATCTATTTGAAACCCTAGATAGGATTACACCTTTGACAATGAGTATGTATTTTTAGGCTTTAATTTATTGTTTTGAGTTCTCGGGCTAAATCAAAACCTTTGAAGAATCTAAAGAATTCTATTCAACCTTCCCAATACTCCTCTTTTCATGTTAAGATTTATAACTTAGTTCTATCAACATATATTTGGTTTCCTAGTCTACACAATCATGTGCACAAGATAAAGAGTCTTCTTAAGCCTATGCTCTACTCTAAACCATTTACCATCAGATTTAGGGTTTTAGCATTATAAGGACTTCACGTATCACTCCATGACATTATTCTCACTCATAATAACTTCAAGTAATTACTCACTCACCCATGAATTTTTTTTAGCATCCTTGTAACTTAATATTTCTTTGAACATGAAACAATCAATTATGAATTTTAACTCTTACTTTAAGAAGAAACCTTTTTAGCTTTTCCTCAGTATCTTGATCCCGATGACACACTTTCATATAAATAAAACTAAATCCTAGTATTTCATAACCTTTTAATTATACTCATTCCACCATCACTAATGATTCAACAACTCAATAGTTTCAAACACATATTTGTGCGAAAGGATATAAGAACACAATTAAGAATTCATACATCAGCTTGTATTTATAAAAAATAACATAGTTTATTTGCAATAGAGATCTATTTTCATGAATTTCATGGATACTACAGACCTCCTTGATCCCTCTCTTTCTCCTTCACGCGTACTTTCATCTCTAAAACTCCTCTATAACCTAGCTAACTTCTCTTTCATTCGAATTTCCTCCATATATTATCATGACTAAAGTTGTTACATAGGGTTCACTAACTCAAACTAGAGTCAAATGGTGAGTTTAACACATGAAACCCTATGAGAGGGATATAGAAATGTTGTTTACAAGAGAATAGGTCATTAATGACCTTTACATTACTTTATTCAATCAAAACTAAGACCATAATCCCCTAAACACCACAAGGAAGATTCAAATATTTGAAAAGTGATTTTGGAGGGAAACTCCAAAACTTCATCAATACATTTCGATGGAGGTCCAAATGGACATAAGAAACTCTAAAACACCTAAAAGGACCCTAAAACACCTAAATCAATCTAAAACTGATTAAAATCCAAAATTTGTCAACGTACTTGATGATGTTCCTACATCATGTATGATCTTGGATCTACTAGGATGTAGGCTCTGTAACTACTACACATTGTCAATTGTCTAAAATCCTCCATCATTTTCAAACCCTAGTTTACGATCATCAAATGAATATCTCTAAATACTCGATCATCATTTCAAATACTAGTCGTGGCATGATAAGTCCTACAAAACAAACTTTAGTTGGATCATAGGAACCCTTGTAAACCACCGACGTTGGAACTACTCGAATATGTCTTAAACCATAGGTCATTCTCCATATAACATATGCAATGTCTAAATAAATGCAGCTAAATTTTACAACTATCTTTGACCATTCTTGAATTGATTTTTTCTCTTGCTAAGATACTTGAGAAAGGGATCTTTGATTTCTTGTGGATGAGAGAGATTGTTACCTTGACCAGTAATGAGATTCAAAACTATATATATTGATACCCTAATGATTGTAGATGAGCTATTGTGATACGTATGGATCCTTGGGTTCCTTTTTCAAGTTTAGTAAGTGAGTGTATCAATGTAGTGTCATGGGATTTCCACGGGTAATAAATGAGGTAGTGTGCTTGCTTATATAGGGTTCCATAGATGATTTATCAAATTATAAGACCCAACAACATATAAATTTGAAATCAAAGTTGGAGGACATGTCAATCCAGGACCATATAATTCGGTTGTGGCGAAATCATTATCCTAACCAATCTATACGTCGCACATGCACGGGGAAGGAAAATAGGCCATCTAAAATTTGGAATTTGTTGCTTGGTGTTTGTCTATAGATTTTATGCATTGTGGGCTTAGAATTTTATGACATGTTAGTGTGCAAGGAAAAATAAGCTAAACACGAGACCTCAAAATGTCCTAAGTGAGAATGGGAACGTTGTATTTTCTTAGCAAGAGTGCACTCACAAAACTAGTAGTGTTAAAGATTGAACAACCAAATTTGAGTGTTTACATTTTTCAGCCTTCAAGAATGAAATAAAAATTACATTCTTTAAGAAAAATATACATGAGTGTGTAGACACAAGTTTTCTTCACTCGAATGTTATTTCTACAAAATCCCATTGTGTGTGGTGTTCACCTGCTCCATGATGAAACCTGCAACATAGAGTGTAGTCAATATACAAATAAATAATTCAAATTTAATTCAAATGTACATAAGAATGAAATGAGAGAGATGTAAATAAATAAGGAATACACATGTTTGTTTGTAGAGGGAGAAACTCTTGTGCTTTGCTTGTGCTTAAAGATATCGATTATTTAATTTGTTGAACTTTTCCAAAGCAATGAGGGTGATATATCCCCAATCATGCTAAGGAGAAACTAGAGTGTTAGGTGTATAAAACCCAACACAAAATTCTAAATAGAGAAGAAGAAGAATGAAGTGTAAAATAACCCCACTAAGGAAGAAGACTGGGCATCAAATTTATTCAGAACTTTGATATCTTCCTCTTTGATTACAAGAGGAAATGAACTTCTTTATGGATAACTTAGCCAATTGATACTTTCTATGACCCCATAAAACACACCCCGCAGATGGATCTTGGTCCAATTTTTTTAAATTAGGAAGTACAATAGAAAATAAAATGAATTCCCCCATGTCGTTTCCATGTGCCGCACAATTGAATAGAAATTGAAAATGTACTAAAATTTTGATGGAGAGAGGAGACTCATACCCACAATATTTCCAAAACTATAGTAAAACTTGAATGCCATGGAAAAAATGATTGAATTACTTCATGCCCAATGTACTAGTCTAAACTAAGTTAAGTGAGCCTGAAATTGTGCAAAAAAACTTGAGAGTTATGATGAAAACTTTAAATTACCGAAAAAGTCGATGTTTTGTCCCCTAGGAAAAAATGTGTGGTAGGGTCAAGATTTTACCGTATGGTCCTAACCAATATGTACAATTTTGAACATGTGTAATTTTGTTTTATTTTTTATGATTTTCTAGATTTCTAAGTACTTGTACCTTGTTTGTACCTATATCATTTCACAAAATTATACACGTGTTTGTTGTAAGTGTAAAATATACCCAGATGAATTCCCCATCTTTTTACGAATGTGTGAGAATTATGTTGATCACTTGGATCAAAATAAATAGATGTTTTCTCATGCACAAGATATTTGAGATGTTATAGAGGACTAAAGTTTTTGGAGAGGTGGCCAGCTTGAATAACATGTACCTATAAGAAGGTTTTTTTTTGCACATGGTGGAAACCATGACACATAAGAAAATTAATGTTAGTAAAGTTAGAAACCACATATATGATAACAAGAGTAGTTTAAATGAATGTAAATACAAAAATAGTGAAATCAAATGTAAGAAGTATGCAAACAATGTAACATTCGAGGTGTAAAGCTCAGTAAACACGGACACCCATGGTGTCACAAGATAATCAATTCCTAGGCTTAAACAAACATATAAATTAATGGAAAATAAGATAGTAATAATAACAAAAACATGGGACACCCACGATGTCACAAGATAATCAAGGCACATAGGCCACAAAAATGAAAACAAGCAAGCAATAATACACACACAAGAAAGTATGCATGAAACAAGAGTGTCAAAGCATGATGACAAGATAGAATAACCAATATAGGTGAAAATATGTGATATAAGAGATGTCAAAGCTATAGAAGACACATGGGTTAGGCTTGTTGGCTCAAAAGATAACATATACGTATAAATTTAATCAAACATAATGAGGAAGTAGAAAGGAACTATAATGGAATCATAACACCTAGATGTAGTGTAAAATATATTCCCCCAGATGAATAGGAAGTATGGGAAAAGGGGCCAACCGACACTTATTATCTTGTAACTCTCAGTTTATTTATTTTATCATGCTCAAATTACCATGTGAATGCATTTGTGTAAAGAGTAAAGCAACATGTTATCTATCAAACATAAGCGATAAAAAACATGTATAATATAAAGTGCTAACAACTTAATTAAAGTGTAATTGTATTGATTTTATATTTTTGTAAATATATGAATGGTTTTGTATTTTCAAATTTCTTATATATGTACACAAAATAGGGGTAACATTAATCTATCCAATGATATCCTTAGGAGGAGGTGGAACAATTAGTGAAGGGTATGAAGGATTAGGCATTGATTGTGTGGAAGGAGGTGAATCTGTGTTCAATGAAATATTTTGCAAGAGCTATTGAATCTATGTTTAGGTTAGAGGGAAGAAGTGTTCTTAGAAATGAGAGGGGGGTAGTAGGCTATTTATAGTTTTCCATTTGGGAAATGGGAGGCTTTTTGGTGCATGTGGGACTAAAAGGGAGTCAACAAGTTAATTAGCAAGTCAAAGTAAGATTTGACTAGTTTTAGAGAGAGGTTGATCATGGTTAAGACTAGCTAACCATGTTTAGAGGGTAATTAATCCTATTTAGAGAGAAATTAGGTTTCGGGAGGGTTCTGAAAGGCCTAATCAATCCAATGAAGTGGATTGATATTCCAAGGAGCTAATAGAGGTGGTAAAGAAGAAAATATTAGCCAAGAAGAGGTTATTATAACCTATTTAATTAGTTTACAAGAGGAAATATGACCAAAAGAGTGTCGTAAGAGGGGAGTTAGATAGATCTAACTGACGAGGTGTCGTCAATTTGCAAGGAAGAGAATAGTAAGTGCAATATTAGAAATAATAGTGCTTTGATCAAACTACAGGTGTCTACATTTGCCCCTCTTTGGGGTGACATAAGCTACGTCACTTCAAAGAAAGTAGACAAACATAAATGAGTAGAAAATTTTGAAGGGGTAGAAGAAAAATTAATAGGATGAAGGATGAAGGATGCCCCCTCGAGTGTCGATGGGGTGATGGAGAAACTCAATCGACGATCAAAAATAAAGTAGGAGAGAAAGCGAGAAGAAAGGAGATGAGAAAGTAAAAAGGGATATTGAGCTATCCACAAACCAAGTGCTTTATAGAAACAATACATAATCATCATTTTGCTTAGAATCCTCATCATCGGTCCTTATTAAAATGTAAGCATACGACAGAGGCATAAAATGACATGAAAATCCAAGATACAAACAACCGTCCCGTGATAAAAATGGCCAACTCCATGCAACATACACGAATGCAATGCAATACAAGAAATAAACAATCTCACTTAACAGGGAAATAAGTACAATTACACACACTTAAACCAACAACGTTCAAGATAGTTGCACAAATACTTTGTTATCGAGATGTAGTCCCAAATGTTCTGATAAATGACAAGGGTGAAGGATGATTCCCCAAGCAATGTGTATATGCAAGGGAAAATATGGAGGACACTTGGGTCTAGTGAAAAAGCAATGTGCACGACAAAAACAGTACTAGGCAACTGATAGTGCCCCAGAGTACAAACGAAGTAAGCAGCGTAGCTTTTGTAGATGTTTTGAAGATTTTAGATGCTCCGCGAGTTGTTGTTTCAAAATATTTGAAAATGTCAGCAAGATATGGGATGAGTGCCATGCAAGAGACATAGATTTCAAGCTTGTAGATGAGTGGTTTACCAATTTTTAGTCTATTTTTGAAGTATTTCAATGTTTTTGGTTTTTTAAATGGTTTTACAATTTTTAAATTTTTCGATTGGTCAGCAGAATTTGTATAAGAGATCAAAGATCTCCTAAAAATATGCACAACTACCTAAAGGCAAAGGCAAAGGCATTAGTCAGCACATAAAATGCCCTAGCGAGAAGAATTACAAGCCAAAAATAATTATTTAATAAAAATAATCATCACAACAGGTGAAAGATAGAGGAAAAATAGAAAAAAAGATAAGAAATGACATCTAGAATATGCGTGAATCATTCTAGTGTAATGAAGAAGTGACTGCAGGGTGACACTAAGTGCCCCAGCGTGTAAAAATGAGTAAAAATAATTATTTTAATAGAAAAATAATTACTTGACGAGATAGAAGAAGGGCGAGAATGATTACGGTGGAAAAACATGCCACGGGGCATGACGACAACCTAATATACCCACCTGGGGGGGTAAATCAATCACGATCATCTCATTTGTACCAAAGTTCTCGCAAATTTTTACCGCATGCGAGAGTGACATGACAGCCCTGGAGTGAGATGGTGAGACTACCGAGCAAGAGGAGACGAGTAGATCACATCTGAGAGTTCATGCGAGACCCAACGGATGGACCCTACATGAGTGGCCTATCCCTCTTTGTGAATTACACATTTAATGCACTTTTTAGGGCTTTTTAGGCTAGGTAGAATAATTTCAACGTATGCGCGCACATGCATGTGTCGATGACATATAAGTGTACGCGCATGCGTCAAAAAAATAGTGGGTACACATATGCGTATCCATCGAAAGAACGGATACACGCATGCGTATCCGTTGGAGGGAAACCAACAAGGGCATGTACGTGTGTCTGCAGCCGAAAGGGCCGCATACAAGTTTTGGGTGGGGAATGCTTGACGTGCACGCACATGTGCGAAGACAGCACGTCGGCATCATACTTGGGTGTGCAAGCGTCAGTGTAGACACGAAAAGACATATGGGGTGCGTATGCATGGAGATGAGCACATATGCATTAGGGTGGGTGCACAGTGTTAGAAGAGGCACACATGTGTCGAAAAGGGAGCAGAACACCCTTTTGGCCAAATGGCCAAGGAGAAAAGAAGACAAACTAGAAGAAAGTGAAATGTTTAGGAAATAAGATAGAAGAATGGTGATTTACTAGCAATTTTTAGATAGAAGTAGATAGAAATGTCAATTGATACATGTGTGTTTTCTTGTTTTCGGATATATTACTGTCTTGTAGACCCATGAGTGATATGGTCAGCTAGTGACGATAGAGGCCCAGTTTGACGATGATGATAGAGTGATATTGACAACCTCCTATATGTTATGGGATTGGCTCATGTGGCGGATATGCCCTAGATCACATTAGATCACGGCCTTTTGACAACTATAACAGAGTGATGACATAGTGAGAGTCAGTTCTTTCGGCTCCTAACCAGGGAGATTACGATTACTCTTGAGGATGTGTGGTGTATTATGCGTGTCTCGATCTAGGGCTAGCTTATCCAGTCTACGAGCCGCTAGACTGATATTCAGTGATATATCGTAGAGTTTTTTAGTGTCCCAAGATACCACGACATGGGATGACTATTAGGCTATCACGGTGTATTGAGGACTTAGAGCTAGATCGAGTGGTGGTTTATATGATGGCGCTTGTCAGTGGAGTTTTACTCCCTAACAAGACCAGTGCTTCATTTCCGCTTGGTCTCCTTGGAGTGATACACGGTTTGGTAGAGGAGAGACCTCTTCTTTGGGGTCATCTAATATATTATTTTCCTTAGTAGCATGGTATTGTATCATAATACATAATCACTCGAGTTTCAGGGGACCCTTTTCATAATTTACATAGTTGTGCATATGAAAATTTATCCCCAATGTTAATAGAAAATTGTACGCACTGATTTTCCAAAGCAATAAAAAAGAACACAAAATATGTTGGGAGATCATAGAGCCATTGCAAAGTGAAAAAACCTTAATAATCCTTGAACAAAGCTCGGTGAACAAGATATCATGATAAGCTTGATAAAAACAAGTGACATGAAAGGAGTGAAGATGCTCAATGAGATCTCCTTTCCCATCGTAAATGGGAGTTTATGAGTAAAAAAATTAACGGGAAAGAGTAAGAAACCACTTCGGTATAAGTTGATTATGAAGCAGTGAGTAGAATCCAAATCATGATTAGGCACCTTGTTGTAATTGTAATATTTGATCTTATAAGGTACAAGGTCTTTTGTGTTAGATGAAGAAGTGTACAAACCATGGGGAGTGGATTTATGATGTGTAGTATAAATAGTGGTTGTTAGAAGAGGCATGGAAATATTTTGCATTGGAAGGTTAGGTCCCCTACATGAGGTAAGCACCATAGATGTAAGAATAACATATGTCTTAATATAAGAGAGTGAAACATTCTTAAGCCGATCTCTCGCAAAGATAGAGGATAAAATCAATATAGGCATGATTCTCTCGTAAGAAGTGTGTAATGTTTCATACTTCATCTTTGGGAAGAGAATGAGATTGGATAAAATGGTTGTTATTGGAACCTTTACCTTGGATAAGATCAATATTCATAGTAAGAACAACATTAGCAAAGATATCAATTATAGAATAAGAGCCTAAAGTAGGGGTTATGGTGCCATGTTGGATATTGGCATAAGGAGAGTAATATATTTTGGTGGAAAAGGATGGAGAACCCTAGGTTACAGATACAAATATTATAAAAGAGCTAAGGATTAATCATGGTGATAGATATGTAAATAATTATAGCACCAAGAGGAACATATAAAATCATAAGTAGGCCCTAGGGCGGGTAATGTGGATGTTAGGGTCTAATCACAAGTCAGGTTCACCAAAATATTTACATCCTACATAGGTTTAACATGAAACCTAATTTGTTTTAGTGAAATAAGTACACTACGGGATGTAAGGGTTAACAACAAGTGGATATTTTGATTGATTAACTTTTAACATTAATTACCATCATCAAAATTAAAAAAATTATACTAGCAACTAAAATGCTTAAAAATATATTAACTTGAAAATAAAAAGGAATGGGTGAACTTACTTGATTACTGATGATTCTAGAAGGTTTTGGGAAGATGCACTATAAGAACAAGAAGATTTGGATTGGAACAAGATTCGTTTTGGAGATTGTCGTTGGAAAATGGAATGGGGTAGGGTCGTACCAAACTATCGGGATTGTACCATACATTTTTTCTTGTCATGTATGAACTTGGACATGTTAGGATGTAAGCTCTATAACTTATGAAAAATTTCAATTGTCTGAAATCCCCATCATTGTCAAACCATAGTTTATGATCATCAAGTGAAGATCTCTGAATGTTTTGATCATCATCTCAAATGCTAGTCATGCATGAGAAGTCTTATAAAACAAAAATTAGTTGGGTCATGGGCACCCCTATACACCACTCAAGTTGGAACTACTCCAAATAGGTCTCAAACCACACTTCATTCTCTACTTATCATGTGATATCTGAATGAATTCAACTAGATTTGATAAACATATTTGACCATTCTTAAATTGAGTTTTGCTCTTTTTAAGATACTTGGGAAATGGATCTTTGGCTACTTGTGGATGAGAGAGATTGTTAACTTGACCTAGTAAGGAGCTTCATGTTTTAGAGATTGATGCCCTAATGATTGTAGATATGCTATTGTGATATTTAGGGAGAATTGGGTTGCTTTTGCATGTTTAGGATCTAGGTGTATCTATTTAGTGCCATAGGATTTCAAAATCACTCTACCAATATGTCCTCTCCTCCTCCTCTTCTTCTATTTCGACCCCTACCTCACCACCAGGTTATGATGACTCTCACCATACATATTTGTTTTTAAATTATATTTTTTACTGACCATGAAATAAATCAAAATAACTTATATCAACATGAAATTAAAATGTTCTATGCAAAATTAAGATAATTCACCAATTTATACATTGCATGTATACTTGTTGATGAAGAGTTGTGTTTTAGGGAAGTAGATCATTGTACAAATGAATCACTTAGATCTATTAGAGTGGACCTCTATAGAGGGGATGATGTCTACGTAGTTGACAATGACATACCATCTAAAAATAGTAAACCACTTGTTTAAAAATTATATGTTTACACAAAATTAATATCTCTATTTTGCTATGCAAATTTGTAAACTTTGAAAAAAATCTTCTTTAAGAAATCATGTCAAAATGATAAAGTGCTCGCTTTATTGTCTAAAATTTCACCCTTCCATTTTTTGATATGAATTTAAACACTATATTTTTCGAAAAAAATTAAAGTGTGATAACAAAAGCAAAATGAGTTTCGAAGGAGTGAAGGATGAAGACCTGGAAGGAATTCACGTGTATCGAATAGTTGCACTTCACCAAAGTGTAAGAGTTGCGAGATTAAAGAAAGCAAGCTTTGTAAAGAAATGTGCATGCATATGAGAGCTCAAGATTCAAAAATGGAGTAGAATGGAATTGCTTGGCTTGGCTTAGACTTATCACGAGATCATATGAGGTGAGTACAAATAGGGAAGTGAATGTGTAACTCCCATGTAAGAGAATATTCCTCCGTAATGGAGAAGAGGAGTTACTTTCCCAAATGGGAATGTAACTCCTATGACACACTTACACATATGATAGATTGTGTAAGAGAATTTGTCATAACTAAGATGACACCTAGATCCATGTCCACCTAAGTGAGATGACTCACCCGGTGAGGTGGAATAACACTAAATAAGTGAAGAAAAATACCACCTACACCAACACCCCCCTTCATCGTAACTTAGGATGAGGTGGAAAGTTAGAAATGAGAAATGGGTCCCAGCACAAAGCCTGATGAGGTACCCACATACAAGAAACTCTCGAAAAGTGGAGTAAAAGGAGAAACCCAGTGGGAAAAACTCCCCCAAAAGAGAGACAAGTCCACTCTCTAATCTAAGAAAGATGCCAAAGATGGGTCCCAACCACAGACGAGCCTGTAAAGGTACCCATGTACAAAGAGGCAATCTCTCATAAAGAAGAAGAAGAGAGAAGAAGAGGGAGACGAGAGGAATGCAAAAGATGCCATGGACGGATCAAAACTCACGTAACTCTAAGAAGTCTCCCAGGAAAGAATTGTTATCATGATATCCTTTACCTCTGGGCCGAAGAAGAGCCATTCACACCAAACTATGTGCCTACCCTTAGGAAGGACAGAAATGATGTGTTGGAAGTCCGCCCACTCCACGAAGGAAACTAAAGGCAGCAGCACAAAGAACTCTGAGTCTGGTCCACGAAAGTGTGACATAGGTCTAGTAAGTGAGTGTAAAGGAACCGAAGGTAATGTCACGAGTGCAGAACTGTCAGAGTGTGAAGAGTGAACACCCACAGAAAGGATGTCCAAGACATGTGAAGGTAATGAAACCCCCAAAATAGAAAAGGGATCCACAAGAAAGGGTGGATCAATGAATGTCTCCAAAAATGTGGAAGTGGTAAGAGTCCAAGAAGGAGCACTCCCAACAACGGAGAAAATGAACTCCTATAAAATACCTGTAGATGGATGAGGATCTGTAGTACATCACAAGTGTACTCTGCGAAAAGACGACTAAGGTCAGGCAGATACTCGTCCTAATGAGGGTGCTCAACAAATAGAAGAGCGATGTCAGATAGGTATGAGTCATCCAATGAAGGTAGAGGAGTGAAAGGGGCCTCACACACTGGAAGTGGAAAGGAGGCGGGTGTGATGACTGTATGAGACTGAATAGGAGACTTCTTGATATCTGATGAGATGTGGGAAGTGTCAACACTCTCTAGAATAGTGAGAGATTGAGGAGAAGAGTTCTTTGTAGTAATCTTGATATCAAAACCGGGTGCATAATCCTCATCATCAGAAGTAGAACCAAGTGATTACGTGTCGGAAAACTACCATCACATGAAGAAGAGGAGAGCGCTGAATCACCAACAACAACAACGGTGGCAGTATGTGAAGGGTCTCCATAGAGGGACTGAAGAATGCTCCAGACACGGTGGGGTGGATCTGAGTCTGCCACGTGAAACCAGAGAGATCTAGAGACATGCATCATCATGTGACCAAAAACATGGTCACAAGTGTCAAGAAAATCCTCTAGATAATGATGATCAGTGGGTGCAAGAACTAGCCCAAGTAAGAAGGGTGAAAGACCCTCGTGAGCGAAGTAACATTCCATGGAAGCATGCCAAGCTGAATAGTTCTCTCTCCCGGTGAGAAGTGGTGGAGGCTGTAAGATGATCCTACGATGCTCAAGTCTAGAAAGAGCACCCTCCATGATGCAAAAGCAAGGAGTGCAAGATGCATGAAAACAAGACGTTAGACTCAGCCGATAATGCGTCTGCATGTAAAAACCCAAGAGTACTAGTGAACCCCTAGAATGTGGCACTTTATAAAGTAGTGCGTTTACAAAATTACAATTTCATCACGTAATGTGTGAGAAATCATGCAACTTTGACTAAAGAAGCGCTAAAAAATGAGATACAAATCAAAAGTTATAGCAAAAATACAATTCCCGTAACTGATGGAAAATGCCAATGAACTTTGCAAACTGATTAAAAAAGTGTCTGAAATGGCTGCAAAGGGTGTTGTGTGGGTACTCATTGGAAACAAAATCAAATTTAAGGTAGGGTTTGTTTTTCTTGCGAGGGGGGTTTAGCCTCCGCCAACCTCGGACCTTGGACCTCGCCCTCCATCTTCGACACAAGAATGAAGGACATAATACAAGCAAAATAAAGCCTTAAAATATTTTACAATGCCATAATAAATGTTTTACCTCAAAACATTAAAAAGGAGGGATTGTTTTGACCACCAAACAATGTTTAAAAGGAAGGAGGTGCTAAGACCAAGTTGTTTGATGGCTCTCCATGGCGATTTGAATGAGTGGACTCCGAGTTGAGCAAGGTTCAACCGAGAGTTTGTTTTGCAAAAAACCACCGAGTGATTGGTCAATGTGACTGTAAATGAAGCCATGTATCAAAGACAATTTGAGAGGTCTTAGACTCGTGGCAGCAGTAACGTCAAAGCCACGTGTCGATTTGTAATCCACTTTGCATGTAAATGAAACTTGAGTTGTTTAAATGTAGAAAGACAGAAGAAGGAAATCACACCAATCAACGGTCCGAGAAAATAGGGAAGAAAACTTGAACCAAGGAAGAACCCAAACCATGTAGGGAAGCAAGCAACTCGAACCGTGAGAGAGTGCACGAGAGATGCAGTTCGAGCTCGGAAGTGTGACCGAGATATTGGGTTTGTGCCACGTGCAGGTTGTGAGGCTGAAAATGGTTGGGTAGACTGCAGCGAGATGTTAGGTGCATCGAGCCAAATTACTGATTCATCCATGTTGGGGTGAAAGAAAAGATGTCTAAGGCCAAGAAGAGGAACAATGTAACCACGTGTCACAGGGTCAGGCATGAGTTGAAATGGCCGCTTCTTGCAAATCGAACTATCTAGATACAACCAAGCTGATAGGGGGTCATCATTAGTAGGGATGAAATGGGAAAGATGTGTATTAAAGAAGATTTCAAACACGCCGCAAGAGAGGCATGACCACGGAACATAGGCAACCACAATAAAACTCAACCTGGCAAGTTAACGGAGTAGTGGAATGATCCAAACACACTAGTGGATGCACACTGAGTAGGAAGCAAAGAAATCGAGTCTAAAACGGCCACAACAGAGTAACAAGAATCCAATGCAAACGGATCCCGTGAGTTGAGTTGATGGAGTGAAGCACGAGTCTATTCACGTAAACTAGACCAAACAACTTAAACACAAAGCAAGACCGTCGAGTCAAGCATGCCAAACACGTTCGGGGATTCAAAGAGAAAAGCGGTGGAGAGCTAGGCAACAAGGAGTGGATCTGCTGAACACATTAAAACCGAAACATACACCCACAAGAATCTCAAAATATGCAAGTAAAGCACATGTAAAAGCGATAGCTTGCACAAGCAACTACACGGTGGAGAAACAATGGTGAGAAACATGATTCTAGTCCCCGAGCTTTGATACCATGAAGAAGTGAAGTACGAAGACCTAGAAGGATTTCACATGCATCGAATAGTTACACTTCACCAAAGTGTAGGAGTTGCGAGATTAAAGCAAGCAAGCTTTGTAAAGGCGGTGTGCATGCATATAAGAGCTCAAGATTCAAAAATGGAGTAGAATGGAATTACTTGGCTTGGCTTAGACTTATCATAGATCAAAGGAGGTGAGTATAAATACGGGAGTGAATGTGTAACTCCCATGTAAGAGAATATTCCTCCATAATGGAGAAGAGGAGTTACTTTCCCAAATGGGAATGTAACTCCTATGACACACTTACACATATGACAGATTATGTAAGAGAATCTATCATAACTAAGATGACACCTAGATCCATGTCCACCTAAGTGAGATGACTCACCCTGAGGTGGAATAACACTAAATAAGTGAAGAAAAATATCACATACACCAACAGCTTCTGTATACCCTAATTTTTTTATTATGTGATTTAAAATGCCCTAATTTTGTATTATGGGATTTAAAATAAATAAATTATTGTGACGTGCCCTAATTTTGTATCAATTGTAAATGAGGAAATGGAAGTAGGAAGTTAATTTCTCATGTTTTAGACACAAAATCTATGCACTTGGGTACATTTTCGTGTCTTAAAATCATCTTTAGCATTTACATGATTCATAAGTAAGAAAACTAGTCATTGAAAACCCCCTTTGGCATTTTGTTTTGTTTTCTACACTTTTATTAGCTTTATACATCTTGCACTCTTACTAACATTTGACTATTTTATTTTTCTATGGCCTCGGACACTAGTGCCCGTTAGAATACTAGCGTCAAGCACTCATGTCCTTTTGGGCACTCTTGTCCTTATTTTCCTTTTTTATCCTTTTGGACCCCTTTCGTTTCTTGATTACTTTTTACTACTTTGGGTTGGCCTTCTAGTTGTCAATTATGAAATTCAAACAAGGGAATCATATAAATACATAGACACGCTTTTAAAATAAGGGACCGAGCACTAAGTATTACATATTATCACTTAAGCTTGCATCCAAAGGCACAAAAGCACTTCAAAGCATCCAGCTAGCAAGCTCATTCAAGGTACAAGAGCTAAATCACTCTGCATACACAACATATGAGGGGAAGTCTATTATATTCCATTACACACATTTTCATATGGATTATTCTAGATCTAGCTTGCTATCTAAATGTCACTTACACAAGGGCATCCTAGGGCATCATTACACACACTTACACAAAGAACTATATGGAGTCTAAAATGTAGTGTAGTGCTCGGTACTAAGTTCACTCTTCGGGTGACCATCGGGGTCGTTTGACTCCACATTCTGCATATTTTTATTAGATTTGATGTGGTTTGTGGACATGTACAAGTAGATAACTTGTTTTTTAGGTTACGATACATTTGGTGATCAAGGAACAAAACTAGAGCGACAAATAGGGACTAATAGTGAATCTTCTCATACGAGAAGAGGTTAGATCTCATCATTCACACAAACACTAGCATTGTGAATAGAAACTAGTGCCCAAGCACTCCTGTCCTCCCATGGGCACTCTTGTTTAACACATCCATGAGTCTCGGAATCTCCAACAGCATTTCTTACACTCTTCTCGATCTGTTTAAGTTGTTAACATGCCCAAATCACTTCCAGATTTCTTGATAATAAGCTAAGTGTCTCTATCACCCCCTCTTGCTTAGGGTTTCACATTTGTACTTGCTTGTTTGCTCGTGTCTTGATCTATATTAGCATTTGTTTATAATACACTACAATAGTTACTCTGCTATTAGATTTAATTCGTTTATATTAAATCATTTGTTGAACCCTATCTCTCGACCCTACCTTCGAAAATGCATCGATTCTATCTCATTCTTAAATTCATGGATCAATATTCTTATCCATCCTATGCTCCAACTAAGGTTTCTGGCATGGCTGCCACAACTGTTGATTTTATGCAAGTTCGTACTCAACATCCTCCCCACTTCATTACTCCAATGCCTGATCTAACTATCAATGTAGTCCCCACGAGTGCCGCAACCAACCACATACAACTCCACATATCTCTATCCCACTGCCTATTACCTCTTCAGTTCCTACCACCACCTCTAAAGGATATGACATCATTGAGCAACTCAAAAATACATCAGCCAAAATATCTCTTTATGATCTTTTACAAAGTGCACCAGATTGTCATCATACCTTAGAGGTCGCCCTACGATCCATACATATTTATATTGATAACCACCTAGTTACATTTACCCACCTCATTCAATCTATAAAAACTACCACATATCATATGCTTCGATGATGCATATATCCCACTTACCTGAGCTAGTGATATTCTTGCGCCTTTGCTTATTACCACTACTATCGGTTCCATTTATATCAAGTGTGTACTCATTGACAATGGTTCCACTATAAATTTATGTGCTCTATCACTACTCACGCAATTACAAATTTCTGATAGTTTAATCACTAAATCCTCTACTCTTATTCGTGGCTATGATTCCACTACTTGCACATGCATTGACACCATCACCTTACCTTTACAAGTTGGACCTAAAATCCTTCCCACTCTATTCTATGTCATTGATGTGTCATTTCAATTCAATTTCTTACTTGGTAGACCATGGATTCATGCCATGTATGTTGTTCCTTCTACAGTTCATCGGTGTGTTAAATTTTTACATGATGGATATGAGCATACCATTTTTCTTTCCGACCCGATCCATTCAATTTCTATCACTTATATCCATTCACTATCATGCCCATACCTCGCTACATGTTATTCCATACCACAACATTAATATGTATGATATCAATCAATCTAGTTCTCCCACCACTTTCTCTACCTCCATGGGACTCCCTTCCATCCCCACACATACCACCAACCTTATATAACCCACCTCATCTCCGTCTCAAGCTACTACTACCCCATTAATCACTACTCCTCCAAATCTTACATCTTTCTCCAATCCTCCTAATATCCTTGACAATGTTATCCAACAAGATAATGCCAACACGATGATTTTGATGATGAAGTTGATGTTGTAGAACTCACTAATGACAATTTGTGCAACCTTAATTTTACTCCCCTTGAAATAGATGAATCCTACTTCCAAGACACTTTTGTTGCTATTAGCCCTAGTGAATATCAATTCAAGAAATCTCCTCCTTCCACTACTGCCATGATACCTTTCCAGGGGACCATCCATACATTGGATATCATACCACCTACTTCATCTCCCCAAGTACACTCCATGCCGCAACCCAATCCCTTCACATGCACTCTTTTCATACATGACTCTTATTGGCCTCATATCCCATTTGACCCCACTTTCTCTGACATTGTTTGTACACATGAAGGCTTAGCACAATTAGGATTCACACTTGTTGATATCCTCCCCCACCTCACTCTCCTCATCTATATCATGGATATGTCCTCATCACTACTGCATATGGCCTCCGTGTCTTCCATTTATCGGTCTTCCTTGCACGTACACATCATTCCTCTCCACTCACACTCAGACAATCTTGGATCAATTATATTGGTGGAAATCTTGATCCTAATCATACTAATATCATGTTTCCTATGCCCTTCATTCATGTCTCTATATGAAACGATTCATTCCTTGGATATACGTAAACTCTCACTTCTTTGGTATGCACATGATTGTCCATAACCTCCTTTTACTTGATGAAGAATATGTTATGGGTATGTACAATTTACGCCGCATAGGATCTTTATATGATTAACCTCACACTATTGCATACTAGGTCTCTAATCCAAATCCTATCAGCTATGACCCTGACACTGATGATCTCTTGGATGATTTTACTTGATTCTTCACCCCTCACACACTTGGGGGCATCACACTTTCTCCCCCTCCATCACTATCAAGTTGTCTCTAGTATCTATTACCACACTTCATGCTTTGTGCTTCACGATTAATATTTCTCAACACTCCTACATATTTAGTACACATATTGTACCATCATTACCCAATGATGTACTCTAGTGCTGATTCACACTTGACTATTGAGGGCACACTTCATCAATGAACCTCACATCATCTACTCTTGCTACACTTCATGCTCAATGCTTCACAATACATCTTTCCTAGCATCTACTACTCTCTCTCACTCCATGCTTCATGAATATATTTCTTAGCATCACCACATCATTGGTTCACATCCTTTCTCTTCATTTCCCGATGACAAACTCTTGTTTCATGGTTCATTCTTGACTATTGAGGGATAATTTATAAATGAACCTCATCTCATACACATATTCTAGGGGGAAACATTGCTCCTACCATCTACACATCTTTCATATCACACCATCACACTCACATAACATTTGCATATCTTGGTTACATTTATTCTTGCTACCTTATTCTACTTATATGTCACACTTTGCTTACTATACTAGATGGATTCTTAGCATGTCATTATATTTTTTTATACTCACATATACATTGACTTGGTATCTTGAGGTGAATGTAGGACCTATTACAGATTTATACACGATGCAGGATGTTTGACACAATTCTTTACCAATCCCACCGAGGCTCCTGGGGGCATCTAATTTTGCTACTATCATACTTCATACATCACAGGTTCTATTGTCACATTATTTACTACTTCTCATTACAGTCATTTTACTTTTCATTGATCTATACATGATTTTCCATACTATTTATCTCTCTAACATGTTAACGAGTGCTTCATGTGTAGCATTTTCCTTGCAAGATCTATATAACCATGGTTGTCTATCACTTTATGATTGTTCTTGTTTGATATTATTTGTGGGCCATGGCCTATGTCTTGTATGATCATTGTATGCCTTTAAATGATTCAGCCCTAATTATCTTGTGACGTTGTGATCGATGTCTCGTTTTATGAAACCCATTTTCACGGTCCATCTTCACTTCCTAGTTACTTGTTACATTGTCTTCTATTGCATGTTAGCTTTCATACTAACACTTGTTACTAGTCCATCTTATTTACATGTGCCTTGGTCTTAACTATGCACATGCCCTACCCCCTACAGGTATCTCCACTCGAGATATGCATATCAGCTTCGTGGTCCTCTCCTTTGGATCACATTCTCCTCTAATTTTAGCATGCACCCCAAACAAGGGGGTATCTATTGGGTGAGAAAATCACCCTTATAAAAACTCGAGCTACAATGACAACACAACATAGTAAATGAACAACATAGTCACAAATTGGCCCAAAAATAAACTTGGGTCTAAAACACATAGCAGACACTA
Organism: Taxus wallichiana var. yunnanensis; assembly: GCA_018340775.1. Taxonomy (NCBI): domain Eukaryota; kingdom Viridiplantae; phylum Streptophyta; class Pinopsida; order Cupressales; family Taxaceae; genus Taxus; species Taxus wallichiana. Next base: position 628,559,770 of record CM031234.1, read on the forward strand.
ATGCCCGGACACGAAAGCAGTGGCGGTGGGCACTTGTATCCCCTTGGGTGCTTGTGTTATGGGGAAAAAATATTCAATTTCTCATATCAACACAATCTCTAGCAATTTTCAAATCAATTATTTAGTAGTAGGCATTTTCCTTGAGTTACAAAATTCACTTTATCAATACATTTTAGTTATAACCAGGACAATCGAACAATCAAAACAAAGGGACCTACCATATGCAATGGTGATTATTTGGGAAGTGTTGTGGAAGGAGAGAAAAACTAGACCTCTCTCCCCAACACTCTTCTCTTAGAGTGAGATCACCTAAAAATCTCACCATTCGGCAACAAATCCAACAACTCCAAGCAAAGAAGTAAAATTATCTATCTCTTAAACTCTTACATATCAGGTACACACTTTCCTTTTACATATTTTCACACTTCTACTTACTTATACACATGTTACTTTGATTTCTCATATACATAACTTTGACTACTCTTTCACTCTTCTTTTGTAAGCGTGTCCTTAATACGTAACAAGAAGTCACTCACATCAACAAAAAAAGCACACTACTACACATACGCTTCACCCCTAGGGTCTACTTCCCTTTCCTAGTCTTCACACTTCACATTTTGATCACTCCACGCTTCACTTGTCCACTCAGCACACTATCGGCTACACACTTCTCTACAAGGTTACAAGGTACACATCTTCTATCTACTTCCTAAGATAATCATGACGAAGACCCTTAGCCCATTTTGTCTTCCCGACGGCTAAGGAAAAATTTAAAGGGGAGACTTAAGTTATGATATTTTATTATAAAGTGCAAAAATAAAATAAAATAAAATAAAATATTATATGCACTTATAATAAATTATTATAAACTTAAAAATAGAAAAAAGGAAAACATAAAGTAAAAATAACTTAGATCCAAAATTATTTATATGAGGAAAATGTGACTTGCATGGGGAGGAAAAGTTGGTGGGAAAAAGAATTTAATGAGAGGAAAATTGGTTGGTCACCAAGGGTGGCTATTTGGGTCTTAAGTGCTATAAAGGCAAGTCAACTTGCCTTAGGAGGACACACTTGATTATTCTCTCATTTTCTGATTTTTGTATGAAGCTCATAATTTTGTAAATATTATTTCTAAAGATGAAACCCTTTAGAAACACTCTCTTGAAGATGAAACCCCTCTAAGAGATGGGGATTCTCCACCTTGGGCTTTCCATAATGCATCATTGGATTAGTAAAAAAATTCAATATTTTACAGTAGTTGAAGAGAAATAAGTTGTAGATTTTTGGCAAGGGTTTGAAGGGAAATCATTATCATTTTTATTTTCCCTTATTCCAGTTATAGTGACCACCTATGGAGATGATTCAGGATGTTCTAGGGCTGATTTGGAGTTGTTTTTAGGGGCTGTTATTACTCCTGGTTTTTATACATCAGATTCTCCTATTTTCAGAATTTTTGGGTGATAAAAAGGTACCATTCTCATTTATTTTCAAGGGCAGCCTGTCTGCAGATTTATAGAATTATTTCAGCCTTTTGTGTCTCAAAATCTGGTTTTTCTTCCATATTTTGGCCTCATAAATTCAGTATATCAGATTTGAGTGGAAATATCTTAATGTAATGGATGATTTGTATGGGTTTTCTACTTTACCCTAGTCACATTTTTCATGCATAAATCAGATCTGCATTGAAATTAATTATTATATCTTCCATAATCTGCTTGTGGCTTGAGGGGTTTGCCTCAAATCTGTTTGGGGTTGAAAAGTGTCCTTTAGGGGACATTACAGTGGTATCAAAGTAGTTAATCCTCCTAGCCTGTGAGGAAAATAAGAAAGATCATATCTGAATGCAATAAACCAAAAACCATACCGTATATCAAATAAGGTGACTATGGATGATAGAGAAAGACCTCCTCCCAATGATGAGCTGAGTTATATGAATGAGATATTCTCTAGAGGTAATAGAGAGTTGCATAACCATTTGATGGAGTCACATAGAGATCTTAGAGACTCCTTTATATGATCCATTTTTGATTTGGGTAGAGCCTTACAAGGGATAAGTACTGGGAATCGAGGAAATCATGGAGAAGGAAGCTCTTCTAGTCATCATATGAAAAGATTTTCAAACAAGAATCCTTCCAAATTATTTCATGCTAGTTTCCTTCAAATAAATGAGCCACATGAGGAGAGGGAGAAGCCACCAATACTTGAGTTTGCTAAATAAATCAATCTATATGGAGATGAGTATGCATCATTGAATCCCAAAACAAGGGATTTACTTTTATTCAAATACTTTTCTCAACTTTGAAGAAACGAGGGACCAATGAATAAGGTGAGTCATCCTCAAGAACCAAGGAAAGATATCCAACATAGATTCAATAAGATCACTCTTCCTACATTTGATGGTATAGATAGATGTTCTGCTAGAACTTGGTTACAAAAGTTAGATACTTACTTGTCACTAAATCCTATGTATGAGGAAGAGGCTCTTAAATTTGTCACCTTGCTTTTAAAAGGCGTGGCTCACAAATGGTGGTATCATCATCTAATAACACAAGGAAATGGTTCCATTTCCACTCTTGAAGAGTTTGTAAAAAGGCTAACAGAAAGGTTTTACAGGAAAGATCCAGAGGTACACTTCAGGGAGTTGGCACAACTCAAGCAAGAGGCATTCATGGAAACGTATGTTGTTGATTTTCAGAAATTAGCAGTCATGGTTTTAGATATTAGTGAAATAATATTAATTTTTTGTTCATGGAGGGCTTGACCAAACCCCTTAGAGGTTTGGTAAAGGCTTTTGAGCCTCCATCTCTTTAAGATGCTATCAAAATATCACTAAATCTAGAATATACAACGGAAAGAATAGAAATCTACAGTTTGGGCAGCAAAAACATCACCTTTGGGGAAACAAAAATTTCATGTGAACCACCAAGGATATCCCCACGTGATAAAAAAGGAGCAACAGTTAGTGGGCATCAAGGTAGAGCACAAGAATGGGAAAAAAATAGGTCTGAAATCGAAGCAAGAAATGAATTAAGGAGGAATAAATTATGCTTTGATTACATAAGGACCCATGGACACCCAACCATCATTGAAAAGGTAAGGGATCTATCCACTACATTGAGGTATTTTTAGATAATGACGAGGATGAAGGTAATGCTTATCAAAAAGATCAAGCAAAAGAAGATGAGGTGGTTGTCACAGGTGCTACCTTAGCTACATTGACAATGTTGCCTAGTTTCTATGCATTCCATGTTAGAGGTGATCTACTTGGGAAAAATATCACCATATTGATTGATAGTGGAGCAACTCATAACTTCATTGATGAAGATTTGGTTGCCAAATTGGGTTTGCAAGAGGAATACTTCCAAGGATTCAATGTGATTGTGGCGGATGGACATTCAATCACATGCACCAAGAAGATTCCTCAACTCCAATTCACCATGGGAGGTCATGAGGTAAGTGATGAGTTTTATGTTGTTGGTATTGATGGTTTGGATTTAGTACTTGGTGTACAATGGCTTCAATCCATAGGTGAATTCAACCAAAACTACCAAACCATGGAGTTGAAATTCAAAGTGCAAGACAAGGAAATTGTTTTGCAAGGTATGAGGAAGGGAGTTCCTCAAATAATGGCAACCAAGAGCATGATAGAATATTCCAAGAAGGGAAGATTACACAAGATGTGAGTGGTGAAGAAAGAAGCATAACATTGCAACAACTGATTTGTGAAGAAATTCAGCCTTTTGTGGATCATGGTGACTTCATGAGGTATGATACAAGCAAAATAATGTCATATATGTTGCATATTAAATTTGTTTTGAGAAAAGTGATGAACTAGAAGATAAAATCTATAATTTGCATTATGTAATACCTTGGATGAAACCATGTATATATGAGCATCTTGTAAGTGATAAGTGGTGGCAAGTTTTAGCTCATTTAACAGTACAGGGTGCCATGATCTTGAATCATTTCAACATGTTTTGTCTATTGTGCATGACACTTAGACAAAAGAGTTCGGAATTGCTTGAGGGCAAGCAATCTTGGGAAGGGAGGACTGAAATGTCCCACTTCCTAAGATAATCACGACGAAGACCCTTAGCCCATTTTGTCTTCCCGACGACTAAGGAAAAGTTTAAAGGGGATACTTAAGGTATGCTATTTTACTACAAAGTGAAAAAATAAAATAAAATATTATAAGCACTTATAATAAATTATTATAAACTTAAAAATAGAAAAAGGAAAACATAAAGCAAAAAGCATTTAGCCAAAATGATTTATCCAAGGAAAATGTGACTTGCTTGAGGAGGAAAAGTTGCTGGAAAAAAGCATTTAATGAGAGGAAAATATGGTTGGTCACCAAGGGTGGCTATTTTCATGGGGGTAACAAAAGTGGTAGATTTTGAGGCAAAGAAAAGCTATGTAAACAATCCTACATAATCAAGGTTGTTGGCATTAGAGTGGCTTTCCAACTACAACAAAATATCCAATTCAAAATAAGAAAAATTCACATTTGAAGGTGATGGAATATTGGTACACCTAACATTATAAAATGGTATAAATATGGTGTGGACAAAATAATTTTGTAGAGATGAAGAAGAAAACAATGAGAAAGAAACATATTTAGAAGAGGATATTAAAGTGTTGCTATATAGGATGCTTGAAATTGGAGTACGAAAGATGTTAGATGTGCAAATATCAAAGAGATGGATAAAGACATTGGGAAATAATATATGGTATCACAACATAAAATAAAGTGAGTCTTAAAATTGTGAAGAGAAGAATTACATGGGAAGCTCCCAAAGTATAGTGGTTTTGTATATTCAGAGGAATGCATATTATATATGAGTGGAACATTCCCAAACCCACAATATATACCATAACCACATATAAGATACCAAAGATACATATAAGAATATTTTTTTAAATTGAACACGTGGAGTCACATATAAAGTTTAACAAATCCACGACACGAGGAGGAAGGAAGGAAAAAGATTATAAACTAGGAGGATATACCTAGACAAAATTAGAAGGTCATAAGCATTGGAAAATATAGTATAGCTACATAATTTAAAGAAGGAATGGGATGATCTTACAAAATAAGATGACGACACACCACAATATAGATGTAGAGGAGAGTGGGAAAGAACTACTAGAACCATAGAATACATATTAACATATTATTTAGACATACCATTGAATATTAGAGAAGTATTGGAATAGACTATTACGCAACTATGACAAAGACAAATAAGAAAGGAAAATATTTGAGTTAATAGTGCGAAATGAATGGAATACGACATAAACCAAGAAACAAGAAAAGTAAAACAATTTTGATAAAAATGAGAAAAGGAACAGAAAATATTTGAAAATTAATGAGAGGAAAATAAAATAAAGATAAAGTGCTACCAAATTGAAAACCAACATTCGATGAATCGGTGAGGTAGGAATATAAAAACCTAATAGGGATCTAACATGCTTGAAAGAAGAGGGAAATAAAGAGAAGAAAATCAATTTAAAAATCAAGAGTGAAGAAGATAGATGCCACGTATGTCAAAATAAGAAGAAAAGAAAGGTGAATTTTGAAATAAAAGAGAAAAATAGGTAAGGATTTAAAAGTAATGATGCAATTGTCCCATAATTCTGGTCAAAAAAATTTGAATACGGTTACCATTAATACCTCATAAAAATTCCCAAGATTATAGGGTCGATGTAGTTCATAGTTCCTTGAAGTATACAAACACAAGAGAAGGAAAATACTATAAATTTTGATATTTTTTAGAGTGTATGGTAGAGTTATTCATTGGATTTTAATTAAGGATGAGACAAACATATAAGTATGGGAATATTTTAGAGTTTTTTAATCAAGGTTTCAAAATCATCATCATATATTATAGAAACCCCAAAGATACCATAACAACGACAAGGGGGATATAGAGACGAGAAGAGAGAAGTGACACAACATGAGATGTGGGATATTAGACATAGGTTTGTGGGATATTATTCACACACTTAGATGAAGAAGGGGTGATTATCAAGATCTTCTAATTATTCAAGTGTACCACAGGACCCAAAAACATACATGAGTGAGAATATTGTTGATAGTTGGATATAGACAAGTGTGAAACATTACATGACTTGTGTGGCACCAAACGTATCTTTACAACATATTCCAGGACTTGGTTGATGTATGTACATGTCTCTTTGTATCTTGACATATTTATTCATTAGAGATGTTGATGTAACATATAGGTGGTAGTATAGTTATATACCAAAATTTATACAACGAAACACACACACACACACACAAGTATACGGGTAAATATGTAGACATCCACTAATTGGTAGTAATAATTTAAATAAGTGAAAACTACTAAATATGAAAAATAACTAAGTCTTGAAAAGGTGTAGCATTTATGAAGTCTCTATACCCCCTCTCTCAATATCAATATATATATATATATATATATATATATATATATATATATATATATATATAGAGAGAGAGAGAGAGAGAGAGAGAGAGAGAGAGGGGGTATATGCGACTATATGCATAATTACATATGTAATGGTAGTATGCGATAGTGTGGATATAATATTTGTTAATAGTGTGGATAGTGTGGATAGTGTGGATAAGTTTACATGAATAAAGAGAATATAGTTTTGGGAATATTTGTGTTAAGAGTAGTGTATGCTAGAATCGTAACAAATTTATATTAATAAATACCCCTTTGTGCATTATTATATCTAACCTAGACCCTTAAAACTACATACACTACGAAAACATGTAGTTTATGTCAACAATCGTTTATAGGTTATTAGGTTCTTTTGTGATTAAAAAAGTGAAACCAAGAGATAAAAACAAACAAATTGAAAGGGAAACATGAAATAAATATGAGAAAATTTACAAAAAAACATTTGACATTAGATGAAAAACTAGAGGCCAAGATTTAAAAATAAACATAACAAATTAGCTACAAATAACATTGTGAAAATAATATTAAAACATGCTAGTGAAGCAAATAAAAATAAGGAAATTGAGGGGAAACAAAGTGAATCTAAAACAATAGTATAATGTGTAAGCAACACCATCAACAAATACACAATAATTATATCAAAGGTATGTAAAATATAGAAGTGAATACCATGAAGGTTAACAAGATCCCACGTGGGTGAAATAAAATGGCATAATATTGATTTCAATGAGTACATCCGAAAAAAAGTAAACACATAGGAAGTAAATAAAGAACAATAAAGTGTTCAATTTAAAAGAAAATAAAATAGTGATAAAATATAACTTATAATATCATCATAATAAATAATTACATAATAATCATTTGAACATATATAAGTTGAAGCATTAGGATTATAAAAATTAAAATCACGGTGTCGAGATACCCATGAATTGAGAAATGATAAAACATTGTCATTGTCGTGATATTCATCATCTTCCTCTTCTTATTATACAATATTATCCAATAATTGATCTTTTTGTTGATATTACTTTGAATAATTACATCATTATTTAGCTCTTCTTGTTGCATATTGAATGTGTGTTGTGATATGGATCCTCTTATTAGAATTGACTTGGATACTTGTACTTTATGTTATACTATTTTGGGTTTGTCATTTGGTATTTGCTTATGTTTTAGAGAGTCAAGATCCCTTTATTTGAAATGACCTGGTCTTCATATATGAATTTCATACATTGATGTAAAGTAGAAGGTATTTTTTCATTATACTTGTATTTAAAGTCTACCAAACAAAGCCTCATAATATCCATTATTAGGTACCTTATGGAATATGATTTGAAATATCATGGGACCCACTTTAATAAGAAAGATAATACAAAATATCCCATTGTTATCCTTGTATTTAAAAAACTTCTTTGTAAATGCAAGGCTATAGGTAAAATATTTAGTACAAATATTCATGCATAAACCATTATTTTGCATTTTGTATGGCTTCATAAGGATAATCTTCTTAAATAAAGGTCAATTATATGAACTGTCACTTGGAATATCGTTATTATCAAACACTTTTGGAGGAGGTTTTTGTCTCTTAATTAAATCAACTATACTAAAGAATTTGTCAAGTGGATATGCATGAGAAATTGTTGGTGTTTCTCCATGATTGCCTATATTTTCCATGTGGATATTTCCATAGTAATTTGATTATTTGTTATGATTTCAAAGAGTATTGGTAAGACCTTGTAAGTTCCGATTTTGTAGAGCCACTTATTTATTCAAATAGTTTTTGTTATCTCTACTTGAATTTGACTATTGTCAATGATATCTTGTATCTTATGATTAAAAGTAACGCACCTACTAAAAAAATATTTGGAGTTGAGTGACAATCACAAACTTTATTTTCATCAAATTTATTAAGAAAAAGTCTTGAATAAATCAATTATGTTATGAGAGACAAATTAATCATATTACACTCAAGCAATATTCTAAAAATAGTATGTGAAACTTCACTAAGCTTATTGAATTTCCCACAAGCTTTTTATTGAGTTAATACAATTTTTCCATATGTTTTTTATAACATGGACCAAATTATTAGCTTCATTATTATGTTGAAATATGTGCTTATTGCCTCTATTTTTGAAGATTTTATTATTTAGAAACTTTGTACGATTGGATGTTGGAGCATTCAGGTCCACACTGAAGCACATTTGCATTTAAGTTTAACTTCAAAGTATTGAGCAATATGAAAAATTTCATCGAAAGAGTAATAAGTATTGAAGAGAAATTTTTCCCTAATAATTGAAAGGAAACCATTGGAAAATATATGTTCAATTTCACATATGGTGATTTATATGTCCTCTTGGTAACCATAGTCTTATAGTAATCTATTTTCCAGATCCTTGTTTAATATAAATGTGACTTTCATATCAATGTTGATTTGAAAATGGGATGATAAATCATTAGTCACGGTTGTAAAATAATATAAATATCCATATGGTAAATCATAGATCCAATTGAGTGAATAATCTTTCAAACTCCTTGGGAATGATTTAGTAAATACTCTAATCATAGTGAAAATTATCTATAAAAGAGACGTAAAAGGCCATAATGTGATTAGAATAGTCTTCCTTTCCATTAAATAATTGAAACTTTGGAGAAAAATCTAATTGGTAATGGATAGGTAACCATATACACCTTATTCTATATTACTGAATTTTTTTTTCTTGTAGGACTTAACAACATATTAATATCCTTAAGTGTGTGTCCTAGAAGTACACTTTGAGATCAGCAAGTGAGGGTCAACTTAGTTGTCTACATGAGAGATTCATCATGTATCCATCTTTACCAATTTTAGATTATCATGGCATTAGCTTACTTATCCTCTGTAATTCTACTTCCCCATTTTCCTCTTTGCTAGCACATAACCAAAATCATCAACATCGCCAATGATGTCATGCAAACCTCTTGTTTTGTCTAACACCATTAGTTGGGTCGATGAAATCATCTACAAATGAATTTTGGATTCATGGTTTAGATGTATATTTAGAGGGTTCCTAATTATTATATCTAAAATATATAATGTCAAATTTATCCACTGCGCACTCGTAAATATTTCTTTGTAAGAAAAAGAGGATCTAGGTCTACTCGGTCTTCACTTATCCATCTTAACTTTATGTTATCCTGTAGAATTGACAAGGGAAATTTGCAGGTAACCATACCAAAACTTTCGTTTTGGTCCCCTGAAGAAGTCTGATAACATTCAAAATGGCCTAAAACTCCCTTTTGAAAATCAAGTTTTTAGAACTTAGCCATTTTCAGCTTCTTTAAGCTCGGCGCAAAAAATGATGTGTCAACACTCTCAAAAACGCGCCTTTTTGAACAAGGCACATAAATTGTCATGTCGACATTAAGAAATGTGTGCCCTTAGAAAGCCCTTTGGCGTGGGAAATGACATGTCAACATACCCAAAATTGCACCACCTTAAATATCCTTCGGTCGCACTCATTGTTGTGTCGACATCAATGAAGTTGTGCCCCTTTGGCGTTGAAATTATCATGTCAACATCAAAAAATGTGCACTTAAGGCACTGGAAGAGTGGTGTCGACATCCATGAAGTTGCGCTAAGGCGCACTTTTTGTCATGTCGACACTCTTAAAGGTGCACCAAAGAAAGTTGGTGAAACAATAAATGCCAGGTTTTCTATAAATAGGCACTGACACTTGTCATTTTCATGATTTGAAAATTGAAAAAGTTTTTTCTCTGCGTCTGTCAGCTATCCTTTTCACCCCCACGTGCCATTTTTCAAGCTTGTGGACCCCAACGTCGTCCTTCATCTTTTATAAATTTGGGTAAGTGGCTTCTGTCATCCTTGTTGTTGTTATGGTTTTTGTTTTTGGTTGTGTTAGGTTTTAGGGTTGTTAAAAGGATTAAATCTAAAAGAAGAACTTAACAATCTATAATCAGCTAGAAATCCCTTTTCCTCTCCTTCTAGATCTATAAATCTGGAAGGCCCCTTACCTCTGAAGAAACCAAAACTCATCTTTTCCTACCTATTGCCTTGCCAAAACAAACACTCTCTTTACCATCTGAGGTATCCAAAAAAAGAGATAAGGAGAAAGGAGGAAAATAATCTAAGCTATTAAAATGATGAAAAGTATGGCGCACAGTCCTTCCTTGTAACATCTACTAAGATTGTGCCATGACACACTTGTACCTTCTTGTAGCATAACCTAAACCCGTGCCCAATATAAAGATCACTTAGCAGCTTTTTGTAGGGCGTAGGCACATCCTGCACAACATCAACATAGGATGTTGTGTGCTTCAAATCCGCGCCAAGCACTTTTTCCTTGGCGCATTGATTTCCTTTGCAACATATTTCAAAATTGTGCCTTGGGTGCACTTAAAACCCATGCAACACAATCTTTTTTAGCGCCCAGTCAAAGCAATTTTTCCCTAAGGTGCAGGTGCATTTCCCTTAACGTCAACATGACATGTTGCATGTTGTAAACCCGTGCCCTGCGCTTTACCCTTTGGCACTGCATTCTTACTGTCATGATATACCCCTCAAAAGTGCGCCCTTTATAAACTGAGCGCAACTTTTCTCCTGTCAACACTGGCGCAACTTTTTTCATGTCAACATCCTCAAAAGTGCACCCAACATTTTTAAGCCTCTGCAACATGCTATGAACCTGCGCCTTGCGCCCTAAGCCTTATAATTGCTCATTCTTCTTTCTATAAGATTTCATTATGAATAACATGACGGTTGACATGGCTCTTCTATGTTAGACCTCCTTGATTCTTCTTGCAGAACAACAACAATCATCCTTGAGCTCACACATGTCTTCATCAAGCAAAAAACCAACAAAGTCTAAAGCTAAAGCTAAGTTGTCGAAACAAGAGATGAAGTACAAATATCAGAAATTCATGATGCCTGACTCATATGTAAAGAGTGATCTCGACACTAGAGACTCTGAGCTAAGACATATTGAAATGGATGACTTTTGGGAAAGGACTAACTTGGCAAGCAAAGTGGCCCATGGATGAACAAACTAGTGGGCAGTGGATTGCACTTTGCAGTTGGGCTGCCAATAAGTGCTGTAAACAATGAATTTATTATGTTGGTTTCTCGATGTTACAACAAGGACACTAGATGTGTCAAAGATAAGGAAGGAAAGACGATCATCGACCTAACAACTCGTCACTTTGAAATAACCTTGGGCATTCCTCATCACAGCAATATGTCACCATAAGTCTAGAAGACTGCAAGAAGGCCTGGGACGACAATGAGGATAAATGCATGCAAATGATGAACGAGATTTATCTAAAAACAAGAAGCCGGTGAGTAGATGGCCATAGACCATCCACCGTAGTGACTTCAATGAGGAATTGAGTGATACAATCACCTTCCTGAATAGAGTATTTGGGCTTCCTGATGCCCATTATTTCCACAAATGGATGTTGAGGTACTTAGAGACCATGAGCAAGAATACGCCTGATCAACATTTTGGCTGGGGTGAAATCATCAGTGACACCATCTCCCAACAGCTTCAACAAGTCCTAACAACTGGGAAGTTCTACATGAACTCCTACATTGTATACGCTATAGCATCAGCGAGAGATTTCGCGGGTTTAGCTCGAAATGGGGTATGGCCCTAGGTCAAAATATATGAATTCTACCCAGAGCTCAAGCTCGAGGTTAGCATCTCTCAGTTCTCCAAGATCAATGACACCTTCTTCTATGAGATGATCTACTTGCTGAGGCCGAACATGAGACAAGGTTGGACCAGCTGAGCCGGATTGCTTTGCCACGAAGAAATGGGGAGCATTGTTCACGTAATTCCCCACATTCACATATCTCAGGGCGGTGAATTTTAAGGGTGAACCAACAAAGTTGCCAAGGTATACAAGGCCCAAGCTGATCCTCTTGGAATTGTCAAGGCAACTGATCACTTACCACGAGAAGTGCATGAAGAGAAAGAAAGGAGGAACTCCATTCCCCCTTACAGTTGGCCGATACACCTGCACCACACTGGCCAAAGCACGAGAAATGTATGCTGAGCTTGAGTTGCTGAATCTAAAGCACAACTTCCTAGCAAGGCCCACCTTCGATTGCCAGAGTTTCCTCCCAAGGGAAAAAATTGATCCCATCCATGTTCCTGAGATCGAGGACATCTGGATCGACTTGACACATGAAATAGATATCAAGCAAAAGGATCACTCCTACTGGCTCTAGAGGAGATCATCCATTATGGCGTAGCCATTGTTCCAAAGGGATTCCAAGAGCCTGATCAAGAAATTGATCAGGTTTACCTTGACACGGATGGGGACGATTGGCCATTCGCAGAGGTCGATAGAGCCAAAGCGTCGAAGACCATTCAGGAAAGGGTTAAGCCCACGTTACAGCACACCAAACATTGGTGAAAATAGAATGGTCTCACCTACCTCGAGGTAGATTTCACCACTTCTCCTTTACACAGGACCTCCAGATGGCCCAAGTGCCAAAAGGAAAAGGAAAGGGCAAGGAGGGAGAATCAAGTAAACAAGAAGAAGCTCCTCAAAGCCCTCCTACTACTTCTGAGAAACAAGTGGTCAACCTGGTGTCTCCAGGTAAAGAAGAAGAGACAACAAAATTTTCAACGGATACATCCACTCAGGATGTTGTCACAACTACAACTACTGAGGTACCCACCATTCCTTCTTCCGCTCCTTCCCCTCCTCCTGTCATTGAAGCATCTATTCCTATGGATGTGTCTTCTTCTCTCCCTTCCTCCCTTCCATCTCCCACCTCTTCCATCTTCTCCTCTCTCACGGATCTATCGCCCAATGTTCCCTCCATCTAATTACAGATCCCTTCCATTTCCATGTCCTTTTCTTCTCCTATAGTAACTCCAGGCCCCACAAGTAGTAGCGCATTGGACTCCTTGTCGATGCCACCACCAAGTGTTTCAATGTTCTTCCTGTGGCCTCTTCAGTTGCTTCCCCTTTCACTCCCATTTCTTCTTGTATTCCCTCTACTCCCTCTCCCATAAGTCCAAGATGGATTTCTAACCATCTGAGCTAGCACAAGAGAAAGGTTCCCATCGCACCCATGGACTTCTCTGTCATTCCGAAGAAGGGACCCAAGAAGCAGAAAGTGATAACTCGCTTCTCTAAGAGCACTTCGGGGAGAGAGTCATAGAGATTACATACCCGGATCCCACCAAGGAAAAGAAGGATCTGTCTCCTACAGACTTCACAGTGACTCAAGTCACAATGGGAACCTCGTTTGAAAGCCTACAAGGAGAGGCCTTGTCTGCAGTAGATGCCCTTTGCAAGAAGCTTCAAGAAGCAAAAGAGGAGAAGAGAATACTCAAGGAACAGAACAAACATCTTCTCCAAGCATTGCAAAGAATGGGCAACGCTCCTCCTGTGAATGCCACTGAACCCATTGAAGTTCTTAGTTAGGATAAGATAAATGAGTAAGCTAAGATTGATGAACAAGGCGCGGTAGTATCCTCCTGGATAGAGCGAACCCTCGGAGATAGTGAGGAAATGATTAAAAATTCACAGTGCTCTACCAGGATATTGGTCAAGAAAATAAGGAGCTACAAGCAGTAGCAGGTTCCCTCTCCAAGGAGTTGGACAATGCCAGGTTGCAACATGAAACATTCAAAACAATGGCTAACTCGCTTTCACCACGACCTATTGAAGATTGGTGTCATTGATCACCCGCAAAGCACATAATAAATATCTCGTTGCATTAGATTAGAGAGTCGATCAAATGGAATATATCTTGGAGAGGATAGACAAAATCAAGGATGAAGCCCTGGATGCATGATACAACATGGAGCAGATAGTTACAAAAATGTCTCCAGGGATGCTTAGTGAATCGTTCACCTTGAGGGAAGCAGATGATACATTTAAGCACTTCAAGGCCATCGTCACTCAAGGTTTGGCACCAGAGGTCACTTTCAACCGAGAGTCAATCAATAACCTCTTGGCATGCCACGATTTCATTGGCTTCTTGATTGATGCATGCGAAGAGTACGCTCGGGTTACCTGACAAGCTCAAGAATGAAAAATAAACTTACGAAGTCATTGGTGACCATTTCAAAGGTCCAGATCATAATCAACTTTAGTCAATGATCAGCAAGTTTATGGAATACCGAGCTCAGTGTCATATCGCCTCTCTTAATCCAAAGCAAGACACCAAGTTCGAAAGCAAAGAGATGATGAGGAGTAGTTTCTCCTCTTGTGTACGCTTTGATCATTTTTGTAAAAATATTTAAAAAGCATGTTGGCATTTATGATGACATCATCCATGTTGCATCATGGGATGTTGTCATCCAAAAACTTGCCCAAAGTCAACTTTTGACTTTTTAGATATTTTGTAAATATCTTGTAAGATATTTTGTAAATAGTGGTTGGTTTGTTTTTGTCTTCTTTCTTCTTCTCCTTTTATAAATACTGGAATACTTGTTGTATACCAGGTGGACAATTTTGTATGAAAAATAAGTGAGGAGGGAAAGACTTTGTACTTTCTTGTAATAGAAGAAATATTAATACATGTATTCAGACTTTGTGCTACATATGTGTGTTATTTGCATCAGATCTTTCTTAAGTTAGATCTATGTTTTCTATTATGTTGGATTCATTCCTATTATTGTCAAATGTTCCTTAGTATTGCTTTATTGGTTTATGCAAGTAAGTTTGGCTCTATTTACTACTAGCCTAAAGCATAGACCTTCGACCTTTCTATCTTTGGAATTCGTTTCTTTTCTTCCTTGATCTATCCTCCCCGTTCCTTCCCTCCTACCTTTTCGTTTGCAGTTGAACTACCTCTACTGGGATGAGATCCCAAACCCCTGAAGTTAGAATAGTGTAGATTTGCACAGATTCCTTCTTGATAGATTAGCAATAAACCAATTTCATTTTGTTGTCAAAGAGGGGCTATGCCTGCACACTATTGCTGTGTTTCCCCATGACCTGCCTAACTGATGATTTTCAAACCAACAAATTACCAACAACAATCTCTCATAGAGTTATTCTAGCCAAGGAGAGATTAATTTACCAAAAATCAACCATAGAAAATGATCCCTAACCCTAAACTCTTTATTTTGTACTTTGGTTGGGCCCGATAATGTTAGGTAAAAATTATGATTTAGATCCATGGTCATAAGGTCCCCGATTATTATTTTTGAAAGATAAAACATATAATCTAATTTTCCTATAGTCATATCTAGAGTTTGTCTTAATAAGAAGAAGACTTAATGCTAATAGGATCTTCCCCCAAGAAATACAAGTTACCATTGAATGCTTCATATATCAAGAATAGGATTTGTACTTGTGATGTTTCCCTTGCTCTTTGAATTTTGTTAGGTATTCACATGTCCATATTGAATTCACCTACAAAAATCTCACAAATTTTACAAGCCAAGGGAGAGATTAATATATCGATAAGTTAACCCAAGGTAAGAATTTTTAACGTTAAATTCTTTAATTTTGTACTTTGGTTGGTGATTATTTTATGTTTCATGTGTTTGATAGGATAAATTAGCAAATACTCGTTAATTTATTGGTATATTTTACATTCTTATTATACATAACTCTTTCTTACCATGTAAGTGGTGTCATGTACAATCATTAGATTATATAACTTTCCCATACTACTTAATGGTACCCCAAATATAATAACGCACTTTAGCTTATTCGTATTTGGATAACATGTGTATATTCCCGTATAAAATCATTAGAACCTCCTTTGCACATGGCCCTTGTCTATAACCCTAAACAAATTCAAAAACCAACATTTAATATGTGTTTGATCTAGAACAATCTTATACCTTTTCCTTATATTTAGAGGATCATATTCTAGAGTAGTATTTTATAAGGGAAAGGATAAATGAGATGTCGGGTGTGGTAGTATATATTGATTTGGAACTTGATCAAATGAGTATGGCTCCACCCATTATAAAAGTGACATTTAAGTTTGGTATGACCTTGAAATCATATTGTATATGAACAATATGATTGTCTATCCATTTTATGTAATGCCCACTATTTTACCACTAAAAATGTCACCAAAAATGGTAATTTTTTGTTGTGAAATCAAATGATGCAACACTGAAGAACCATTGCACTAATCAATAGACACTTAACACCAACACTTACCTTACAATAAACCAACATACCAAAACTTACAATTGTCACATGTGCAAGAATTACATTTTATTACTTCAAAAGTGTTACCTTTATAGAAGCACAATTTAAGTCATTATGCCTCACAGTTCCACAATGCAGGTTAGTTCCATTTCATTCTAAGGTCCATACCAAAGTTATAATTCTATTTTTTTCTCGCACTACCTATATCCGAACATACATGTCATCTTCCATTCTTAAACACAAAAATGTTAGATCCAAGAGTATGCAACTTTGGCAAGAACCACAATAGACTCAAGTCATCACACATGAAGTGAGGCATGCAAGAATAATTTTCTTAACCCATGGATGGTATTCCCAACCCTCACTCTTCTACCAATTCTAGCTTATATGCAATCCAAGCAATGCAAAGTGGGATGAGTTTAACTCGGAATGCCTTTCATGACGCTCATGAACTTCTCACCAAAGTGTTTCCTAGGAAAAAATAGTAGGGTCGACACCATTTGTCCTCTTAATTTGGTAATATGGAGATGCTTGGCTAATGCATGGGTGTGGCAAAGAATCATCATAAATTTTCATTTATCCTATCACCAAAATTCCATCCTCTTTATAAGGTGATATATCAAATCAAAATTACCACCAGAACAAAACATTCAGTATAAGGTAATAATTTAAGGTTAACCCACAAACATGGGTAATGGAGAAGGTACTTACCAAACTACTCTAATTCCTAAGTAATTTCCTTCCACGAAAAAGCTAAGCTTAACCCAAATATCTCTTTATACATAACTCTAGGCCCTCTAATGACACCTTAAGGAAATCAAACCTCAAGTATTAACATACGAACATGATTTCATTTTCTTGATGGATAAGACTACACCATCCTTAATATAATTATAGGGAGCTTACCACATAAGCCCCTAACAAGGATGACTAACTCCTTTCTTAAGATTATGAAATTTCTTTCCCTGGTGTCCTTTAAAAAAATCACCTCTCGGGAGAAGTTACAATATTATAAGACTAAAATTATATGTTACTTTCCTACCAGTAGTGATGAAGGGTACTTAAAAGAACTTACATCGGTATTCCTTTCCCTATACAAACACATATCATTTCCTTCCCAATCCTACACTAGGGTTAAACCTGGATCCAAAAGAATGGCCTTTTTGTTAAACATGACAGAACGGTTCCACCCTACTTTCACTTGTTTCTAAGACCAATCCATGATAGAGTCGTTATAAAATATTACTAAATGTTTTCCAATGAATAACATTAAATTACATCCCTTTAACTACACTTAAATTTTTATTAAATGAGACCAATATCCCATAGTTATCTTGTTAATTGAACTTAAAGTCCCACAAACACATATTATGGTAACTAACTAAGAGAGAGGAGAGGTTTTGTAAGATTATCATGACATATAATTGGATCGTTTAACAAGGAATGCAATAATTTTGTGGTATTCTTACTTAGGTTTCTTTTGATTAATTGATTTCCTCCTAAATTCTATTTTTCACCGCAATTCCATAAACACATTTAAAAGCAACACCCCCCCATGTGATGCACCCTTCAAATTTGGAAGACCTTATGTCACTATGTTCACAAGAGTTGCGAGAGTTTATTTCTCAATTGAGAAAATTTTCATCACCATATTATACATTATCTACAATGTTTATAGATACACGTTAACACGTGACTTAACCAAGGTCAATATAACTTAGTTTGAACTTACAACTTCCTTTTATTTAAAGATATATCATCCTTACACATATAGTTAAATAATATAGCATTATTTCTAAACTACTATGTAATGTCATTTTTCTTTCCATTACCCAAAATTGACATGTTATTCTCTTACGATCATGATGACACCTCATTTTATAATTGTCTTGTATAATCTACCAAGTTCTTGAGTTGGATGATTATCTCGATTTTAAGACTACCCATGAGTTTTTAATAGTTTGACACCCAAGAAGAGTCATTAAGGGATGGGGACACTAAGGATCACCTAGATGATGAGATTCCCACCGACTCTACTCCATACTTGAGACAACATAGTTTACCCCATGAAGTGAAGGTTTGTCCAAGGCTATTATAACAAGGAAAAACTATTTGAGTGTAATATAAGGTGACCATGATCAACTATAAATTGAGTGGTAATAACAACACCTATCAATTAAGTATTCACCTTCCCATTTAAAAATTACTATTATGAATGATAAGCAAGAAGATAAGTGGACTAACTACAATATTTTGGAATCACATGATTTCTTTAACAAGATGATAAAGGTGTAAAAGGTTGTTAAGGGATTGGCACAAGTCACGCTATCAACAAAAACCTTTTTCTTTACATGCTTATGACACTAATACTTTTCAAGTTTTATCTCACTTCCATACAAATTACAAGAATTTACCATAGTTGACTAATTAAACTATTCTATAATGCAATTGAATTACAAGGTTACAAAATGAAATTTCACCATTTCTTTATTTAATAAACATAATGGAAGTATTTATTCTTTATTTATTAATACAATAGGTACTATTTTAAAAATAATATAAATTTCCATTCCCATCTTGATTACACATTTTCAGTAAAAAACATTAAACTTAGATTTCCATCACCCATTCTCATCGTACTTACACTACTTGCAACCTGTCAAGTTAGTGTAAACATGATCAACGAAAAAGATGTTGGCATGACTTTCCCCTACGGCTAATTTTTTTCACATAAATAGGTTTTTATGTTTACAAGAAATTCAAACACTTGTACGAAATGAAAGAGAGTAAAAATCACATATGATGTTTCCTTTCGTTATCAAACTAGAAAGAGAAAAAGGAAGAAGACGAAGAGAAACACCATATTACCCACAAGCTATTTTGACCAAACAAGAAACATAAGGAGTTCTATAGGGTCATGTAATAATGTTGATAGAACTTTAAATATTTTTTCGGCTAGGAGAATATTCTCATGACAATTTTCTAATATTGCAGCAAGTTTATAGGAACATCCAATTTAGCCCAAATGGCCTAGAAACTAGGTTTGAAAAAACTAATTTTCCGAACTCAAAAACATCATGAGTAAATTTTCCTCTATTATACTATCTACAGGGATGCCCAAGAAGTTGATAGAAATAGGATGTGATGACATGTGTTCAAATGGCGGTCGATTATTTGGAGTTACTCGTCGTGATTGCGTCGGTTCAACTTTTTGTCAAATGACTAGAAGCATACAAAAACCCATAAAAATAAGCTTCCAAAGTGATTTTATAAAAACTAAATTTTACTAAGATTTTCCTCAAAGAAATATTAGAGGTATGAGGTGACAAAACTTCATTTCTTAATAGGATTTCGAGCGTTACGAACCACTGAGCCCTAGCTCCTGTTGTCGCCTGCTATTTTCTCTGGTGTTAGCTCGGATGCCGGACCCTTCTAGTCTGGATCAGGGGTCCCTCATGTCAGGGGCCCTTTCTCCCAAGCCACCGACTCCTGGAATAAGATCGTGGAGGGTTCCACCTCCGCTCCTCATATGGAAAAGCTTTCTCCTACACTGACAGATGGGTCCTTCTCACTGCGCATTCCCTCTCACATCACTGATGCTACTGCTATGCTTCACGTGATCTTTCTCTGGTGGGAAAATTGATGGGCCCTAGACCCCCTTTGGAGGATATTAAAAAATGGGCACAGTTGAAATGGCACCCATGTGGGGTGCTTGAAATAAGCAAAGCAATGCCCAATGGATTCATTCTATTCTCCTTCAGCATGAAAGAGGATTTCACGAGAGCTCTTCTTGGTGGCCCTTGGTTTTTTGGCAGATGTGGCTTCTACCTCAGGAAATGGTCTTCGGCTTCAACCCACATACTGAATCCATGACCCAAGCTCCAATATGGGTTCGCCTCCTGGGGCTCCCCCTGGAGTTCTGGCATCTAGCGGTTATTGAAGGTATTGCTCTCACTATAGGCTCTTTAATAGCTATTGATCAAGCTACTAAGGCTAAAACTAGATTCATCCATGCTTGTTTCTGTGTTAATGCCGATGTCAGCTATCCTCTCCCAAAAGAGATAGAGCTACTATCTGACCTAGGGAACTAGAAGCAGAATATTGACTACGAATATATTCCTTAAGCCTGCTCCTTCTATAAAAGCATTGGCCACCGAGCCTCTGGTTGCCCTTCTAAACCTCAGCCTAAACCCAAAGCCCAAATTCCCTCCCCAAAATCTAAGAAAATATTTATTACAAAATCGTCTTCTGCAGAGATCCTGATCATTCCCACCTCTAATTCCTTTGCTCTCCTTGAAGAGGGGGAAATAAACACTACCACAAAAATGGCTTCCACCGCTGATCCCCCCCTCTCCCCCTCAAGTCCCCCACCCTCTCGGTGAACCCCTTGGCTCTTCCCCCTCCTCTGCGAGGAGGTACCCCCTCCTTGGTTGTACCCTCCTCCCCACCTCCTCTTTTGCCATCTCCTCTTCCCCTTCTCATTCCTCCCCTTCCCCCTTAGCCCCTTTTCCTCGGACCCCCTCCTTGAGCCTCCCCCTAGGTCCCCTTGGACTTCGCCATCTCCCCCTACGACCTTTCTTCGATGATAGTTTTAATCCCGTTGTATAAGAAGCAGCGTGACAAAAAGCCCGATATTGGCATTGGAAAAGTCGGGGACGGACTCCGAGCAATATCAAACTCCAGCAAGAAGCTACTCTTAATGTCGCTCAAGGAACACAGAGCACAATCCCCATGGTGGTGGGGAGAAAATCAAAATCTAAGAAATGAAGATCATCTCTTGGAATATAAGAGGTCTCAACTCTCTTCAAAAGCAAAGAGTCATCAAAGATATAAAGTTTCAGAATTCTCTTGATATCATAATGTTGCAGGAAACTAAACTTAAAAAAGACGATCGTCTCCTGAAAATTTGGCCTGCTGCATCCTTTGAATCTTAACCATCGGCAAGGAATTCTGGAGGCTTATGCACCTTATGGGATCCCAGAAGCTTCAAAGGTGACTGTCTGCTCAAACACCCCAACTTCCTATGCATGCTCTTCCAAGAATTTGGTTCAGACTCCATATGGATTGCCATCAATGTCTATGCTCCCAATTTAGAGTCCCAACATGGAAAATTGTGGAAAGACATCTCAAATTTTATCAACACTTGCGGCAATATTCCCATATTAATAATGGGAGATCTCAATTGCCCCCTTTTTCCTTTAGAAAAATAGGGAGGCGCTTATGCCACGCCTATTAGCATGGAAGCTCTAGTTGACTTCATTAGGGAGAATTCCCTTCTTGACATGGACCTTCATGGCTCCTCTTTTACGTGGTCTAACCACAGATTGGGTAGGAACCATATTCAAAGCAAAGAATGGATAGATCGTTGGGCTCTCTAGACTGGATATCTCTCTTTCCTAATTTTTACCTCAATTCCCTCCCTCAGGCTACCTCTGACCACAACCCTCTCCTTCTCAGTGCTAATCACAATATGAATATCAAGAACCCTCCCTTCAGGTTCAAGCTTGCCTAGCTTGAGAATAACCACCTGAATCCTCTTGTCGCCAAATGGTGGGATATCAATGTTGAGGGCACTGACATGTTTAGGTTTTCCAGCAAGCTCAAAGAAATTAAAAATAGCTCAAAATATGGAAGACCACGGTTTTCGGCAACATCAAGCTCCGCAAGCAGAAGCTGTCACAGGATATTGCCAGAGTCTCTGCTCAAATGGAAATCGATGGGAGATTGGATCACCTTCACCAAAAAGAAACCTCCCTCCTCAGTGAGTATCACAATACACTTCAAGAGGAGGAGACCTATTGGAGGCAAAGGTGCTCTATAGCCCTTTGGCTTGAACATGGGGATCACAACACCAAATTCTTTCACATCACTTGCCTCCAAGCATAAAAAAGTAGAGACAAGATCGAGAGTCATTGTTGTCATCCTCGGTATCTTATTAACCTCTGATTCTGACATTTCCAATGAGCTTGTCTCCTTCTATTCTAACCTCCTCCAGTTGACCAACCTCCTTCAGAGCAATCAATGTCCTCTATGCTCCAACATATTCCCCAGCTTGTGTCTGCTGAGATGAACAATAGTCTGATCAAACCTTTTGCTATGGAGGAAGTCCACAAAGCGGTCTTCACCATGAAAGGGGACAAAGCTCGGGCCGGATGGTTTTCCAGCTGCTTTCTTCCAAGTTTTCTGGGAGACCATCAAGCAGGATCTCTTCAAAGCGGTTAATGAGTTCCAAAACAGTAACAACCTTCTAAAAGAATGGAACACCACCTTCTTAGCCCTTGCCCCAAAAGAGCAGGGCTCAAAAGATGTCTCCAACTTCAGGCCAATCAGTTTATGCAACACCGCTTACAAGATCATCACTAAGATGTTGGCTTCTAGGCTTAAACCCCTAATGAATGTTCTCATCTCTCAGAACTAGAACGACTTTATTAATGGGTGGCTCATCCAAGGAGGTATCATTACGGTCCACGAAGCTATCCACTCGGCCTATCACTCAAAATCCCTTGGAATGATCCTTAAGCTTGACATGCAAAATGCTTTGGATAGAGTCAGCTGGCCTTTCTTGATCAGGGTTCTAGAAAAATATGGTTTCGATAAAAGATGGTGCAGTTGGGTCTTCTCTTATATTATGACTCCTTGCTTCTCTATTCTTATAAATGACATTCTGGTGGGCTTCTTCAAAAGCATAAGAGGTATCAGACAAGGTGACCCCCTATCCCCCTTCCTTTTCGTTCTCATGGCTAACTCCCTCAGCAGAGCCCTTGAGGCCGCTAAAAGTCAGTCTATCATATCGGGTCTGAAAATCACCTCCAGCTTTCCTTCGGCCACACATAGCCAATTTGCAGATGACACTTTGTTGTTAAGTGTTGCCTCTGTGATTGAAGTCTGCGCTCTCATGGATATCCTAACTCTCTATCAAGCTACTTCTCAAATGAAATAATTAATTTCAACAAGAGCAACATCGCTTTCATAAATCTTGCTCCTAGGACTCGGAGGAAGATTAATGATATTTTTGGCTGTAAAATTTTGGACCTCCCTACCTCATATATGGGAATTCCTCTCTTCCGGGAAAGCAAACAACAAAAATATTTGGAATCCACGTCATCGAAAGATATAAAAAAAATCTCGCTTCCTGGAAAGGGGCCTTGCTCAGCCAGGCTGGCAAACTCCAACTAGTTAAAGCCACCCTCTAGAGTCTTCCTAAATACTTCATGTCCCTTCTCAAATTGCCCAAATCGGTGAAGGAGGTGGTGGAAAGAATCCAGAAGCACTTCTTGTGGTCTGGGGTGGAATAAAAAAAGAGGATCCATCTGGTCTCTTGGAAGGAAGTGTGTAATTCGACCTCTCTTGGAGGGCTCGGGTTAAGAAGGATGGCTGATATGAATGCGGCCCTCTTGGCTAAAATTGGTTGGGAAGTTGCAAAAGGGAACTCTCATTGGGCTCAACTCCTTAGAGCTAAGTACCTTGCTCATAATGAGGATTTTATTACCTCAAATCCGATGCGAGGTTCAGCCATTTGGAATTTTGTTATTAGTTCCCTCCCCATTATCCAGGTTGGCACTAAATGGAGGTTTGGAAATGGTAGGCTTATTGACTTCTGGTAGGATCACTAGATTGGGAAAGAGCCGCTAGATCACAACCCCTCATGGGATCCTGTTAAAAGAAGCCTCATTAATAGGCATGTAAGGTTAGTTTCTTGCTACTGGAATGTGGTTAACTCCATCCCATCCTGGACTATCCCGGATTGGGCTAGAATAAGAGATCAATAGAGGCTGCTCCTGAAATCACTTAGAAGCGAGATCTCCTCCATCTATATCCCCTTTTCCCTGCCTGAGGATGAGCTTATCTGGCCCCTATCCCCTTTTGGATCTTTCTCGGTTAAAGCTGCTTACCTCTCCATGCATTGTACCGGCTCTGGTCCTCCCCTCACCAAAATCTGCCAAGGAAACAATCCCCAAAATTGGATTTTTCTCCTGGCTCTCTTCTAAGAATGCTTTCCTCTCAGGAGAAAATTTGAAAAGGAGGGGTTTCTCTCTTCCCACTAGATGTGTGCTCTGTACTAAGGCAGTGGAATCCTCTTCCCATCTTTTGATCCACTGTCCCTTTTCACAAGATATTTGGCATTGGTTTTATTACACGATGGGAGTGCTCTGGACCTTTCCAGAGTCCATACAGGACACCCTCTCTCAATGGTGCTCCCCCTTCTCCCATCCGGCCCTGGTTCTGGCTTGGAAACTTCTCCTCCCGCATGGCATTTGGGGCATCTGGAAAGAAAGGAACAGAAGGATCTTTAAAGACCAGAGTCTTGAACCTGATCGTGTGGCCATCCAGTTTGTAATGACTTTCCAGGATAATCTCGACTCTCACTTCTGGACCAAATATCAAAGCAAAAATTCAAATTTGTAACTCTTAGGAGTGGCAGCGGCTGTTGGCAAATCTTCCTGTAAGTAAAGCCCCTACTTCTGATCGTGGTTTAGTGCGATGGCTTCCCCCACAGGCCGAGAAAACTTAATACGGATGGAGCCTCGAAAGGCAATCTCCGTAAGTCGGTGGAGGAGCCATCCTTCGCAGCGCCTCCGGTTCCATTATCGCTGCCTCTGCCCACAATCTTAGCTTTGGCACCAACCATCGCGCGCAAGCCATGGCCATTCTCAAAGGCCTTGAGCTGGCTATCAAATTTTGCAACGATCCTCTCCAAGTTGAAAGCGACTCCCTCAATATCATCAATCTCCTGCAGTCAGCGAACACTGGTCAATGGTCAATCCAAAATATTATTGTTGATATCAGAATCTTGCAAAGGAGTTTCCAACAAATTTAGTTTCAGCACATCCTTCAAGGAAGGAAACAAAGCGGTGGACCACTCGGCTAAAATCGAGTTCTCCTTGAAATTCAACAAAGTTTGGAAGGACAACTTTCCACCTAATCTCCTCCAAATGATAAAAAATGACCTCTCTTCCTAACGTTGGTGGTGGAAGGATGAGCTGACTTGGTGTCGTGAATGCCTTTATGGACTTCCCAAAAGGCAAATGTGGTAATAATTCTTCATTTATTATGAAAAGGCCTTTGGCGCTGAAACATTTGAAGGGGGAGATGTGTCATGATTTTGCGGATTTTCTCACGCATGATGCAATTCCTCCCCATAATCATATTATGTAATGGCGGGAGGGTAATGATGTTGAAGCCGACAACTCCCATGCTCTGGGCGGGCTTTTTAAGGCCCTCTAGTGTCCCATCCTTCGCACTCATTCCAAACTTCTCAACAGTATGGGTGGCCAACTGAAACAAATAGAGCTGCCTCCTGCAACACGGTTAAGGATGACGAGGAGGTTTGGAACATCTTGTTGGAAAAGGGTATCACCACTTTTCTAGAGAGAATGAGAGTTACTCGGCCTTGGTCTCGTATCTTAATGGCTTCTGGTCAGTCGGGGTGTGTCTAGATTGGTAATATGTATTTTACTATCTCCATGAATGTAATTGCTGATGCGACGGGACTCCCGGCCACCAACGATATTTATTTCAAGCGCTCGCTCCATGCTGAAATGTAGAATTTCATCGCTCCAGGTGAAAACCTATCAAATATCTCTCAGGGTACACTCGTGATTTTCTGCCTCCCCCTTGGGATAGAGTTGCTTTGAAGTCATCATGTGATATTTCACCATTGACGGCTGCTATCGTCTGGTCTACGGCCCCCACTTTTTTATCCTCTCGCATCTGTGTTGGGGAAAAAAGATCAACTTTGGTTGCCTTCCTCTATCAATCTTTAGAGCATTCTGTTCAACTAGCTCGAGACGGGGAAGGAGCAATCCTTCATCAGGGCTTATTGTACTTGTTATTTTCCACTTCTACCTCGCATGCTAATTTAGTCTGCTTTCCCCCCAAGACGGGTCATCGTCACCGTTCTCCCTCGCCTTCCCCCATCCCTCCTCCGCCTCCCTCTCGCTCTTCCAGATGTCGTCGTCACTGCACATTTCCTCTGATTCCGACTCAGATGTCGCCATCCTGGGCCCTTCTCACGATGGTTCCACCCCTATGCTCCCCTACTATCCCCCTACTTCCTCTTGTTCATTCGTGCCTATTTCTGGAAGGCGCTGACACTAGTAATAAGGTGATTTCCCCTATCTCCAGCCTTGACACTTCTCTTGCGATGACATCTTGGGCCTTGCCAAGCTTTACCCTGACTCCCCAGCCATGAAGCAGATAGAGATGAACCAACCTGTTGAAGACCCCAACACTCAGAAAGTTGGGAAAATTTTAGATTTTCACGACAATGAGCCTCTTAGTAACACCCCAAAGTCACCTTTGAATATGGATGCTAATCCTACACGAGCTGTGGTTCTTTGTCTCCCAGAGGGATGAATGCAGAGTTGAATTGGTGTCCTCTATATTAAACAAGCTCCAATGCACCTTCAATGCCCTGAAGGCCTGGGAGGATTTCACTGACACTACCAGGAATGCCATTGCCAGAGACTGTTCGGAGCTCATCACCCTTGCAGATCAGCTTGCTGAGGATTCGGGCTCTCCTAGGGCTAGAAATGTTGTCACTGAGCTAAAAAAGCTCATATGAAGCTCTTCTCTTTTCTCCTACGCTATCTTTTTCGTTGTCCTTTTTGGAATCTTCTAGGGTACTTTTGTTCTATGTTTTTCTTTGCTAAATCTTGCCTGATGGGCCTTTTTGTATAAGGTTGTGGGACCTTCTAAAACCCTCATTTTACCCTATATTCCAAAAAAAACTTCATTTCTCAATGTGGTGTCAAAATCGTGAGCCAAAACCAAATGGAATTATTAACTCGCAACAACTATACAACACCTGCAATATTGACCAAATGGGCTCCTATACGGGTGATGAAAAATTGTCAAACGACTATCTAAAATCATTCTAGGGGTTGATGTGGCATCCCACATCACCAGTTAACATATTTAAAGCATATTTTCCGGCCATGGGATTTGGAGGGGTGTTTTGCGCGTCTAATAAAATTTGTGTTTTATTAAATTTTGTAAGAGTACAAGCATAAAAATATCATGAAGTCTCAAGTTTAAATTTTTCCATTTGAGATGTTTTTGTTATCGTAACCCATCGTCTACGTTTAAATAGTTATAGGGAATGATTCCAAGAAAGACTAACACTAAAAGTAATTCCTTCAAATGCGCAACCATAAGGTAAATTTAATGTTTTTGAGCTACAACACATTTCCATTTTTATACCAAAGCTATATTTATTTATTATTTGCATTAATTTCCAACCAAAGAGAAAATGACCAACTATCAAAGTAAAAATGTGTTATAAATAGAGGGAGAACCATTCCTGAAATTAATCGGCGAAAGAGTTAAGGGTTTGACATCCCACGAGTCATTCCGGCATTTACGTGAGGGGGTTCTAAATCCTTTTCACTAATCATGTCTTGTGTATGTTCCGTAATCCACAAAAATCTAATAAGTTTTAGAATTTTCTCTAGCATATTTCATAGTTCAAGGAGTTTGAGAGCATCTTAGCCATAACCACATATTATTTATAAGTCAACATTCAAGACTACATGGCATTCCACCACTATCACCAAGGATGTAAATTCAATGTTGCATGATCTCTGACAAGCTCAACAATTCCTTAAGAAAACAACTAATCTCAATACTGATTTCTATCTCTATGGGCTAATCAACAAATGACACGATTACCAACCAAGTTGTAGCCACCACAATGAACAAACATATTAACAACCAAATCAGACACCAAATGCATTATATGGAGTGACTAACAAATAGACCAATGCCATAACCAAATTCCACGTTCCATCCAAAGAAAATGTCATGGTAAGCAATCCTATGACCTATTCCAAATTTCCCATTCTTTTATGAGCTGTACTGGCACCAAGAAACTAAAACCCCACAATTTTCATAGGTTTAGACTTGCGTAAAGATGATAAAGTTCATAGTTTCCTCGATAGAGCTAGTGCTGTAACTTGACAACCAAGAAAACCATTCCTTATACACACCGTAGGTTTAACTAGCACGTGGAAAACAATGTTTAGTGCTTTGTTCCGGCCAGTAGGTGGACCAAGAGTGCCAAACACACATAGCAGGCCAATGTGAATTTTTATAATATATTTAAAAAAACATTTCCGGTGATTAATGAAGCGGACAGACACATGTTTTCTGCAAAAACAAAAATGAAGCTTACATGATTAGTGTGTGCTCCATGAAACTACTTTTCTTTCACGCATTTTATTAAACAGTTCACTTTCCTGCCATATGTGTCCATGAGACCAACTTAATTTATGCATTTTTCAAATACTTCATGCGTCTTCCGTATGCATCCGTGAGCGTACACTTCCTTCATGCATATGTATATAATGCATTTTACCTGTAAACCTCCACACAAACACCCCTATTCACCCGCACACACCCAAAAAACAAATCCAAACCACTGCCATAGGTGTACATAACCTGCTGAGGATAAAGTTTAGAGATTCCTTGGGATATTAGTGTTGCCTGGATAGGTTTATCAGGCACACAACCATGATCAATCATAAACCCAAAGGCCACGTTTTACCTCAGG
This sequence comes from Taxus wallichiana var. yunnanensis, assembly GCA_018340775.1. Classification (NCBI taxonomy): domain Eukaryota; kingdom Viridiplantae; phylum Streptophyta; class Pinopsida; order Cupressales; family Taxaceae; genus Taxus; species Taxus wallichiana. The sequence goes on from CM031234.1 coordinate 628,588,924, forward strand.
TGAGTTATCATAAAGTCCTTATGTCTTCTATTGTGTGCCACTTTTCCTGTATAAGAGTCTAACACATCACTGCAACAATAATCACTAACAAACACCCTTCCAAACTACTCTGATATGGTGTCTAGACCCTGATATGGATGACATGAAGGATGTAAGAAGAGGTTGTGAAATTTTGCTTTGTGCCCACAAATTCTGTTTGAGTGAATTTTCTCCTTCCTTTTTTGAAAAACCCAATGTGAGCTGCCATTTCAGTCCAAAGGATCTCTTCTAGAGATGTGTTCTTGTCTCCAACACATTCCTCGAGTCCCAAAACTTGACTTTCTTCCCGCCAAACACATGTTGACCAAGAATAGCATGTTATTAAATTGTTTTATTTATTTATTTTACTTATTTATTTATTTTTATTGGTACCCATCCACATTAATTGTTTTACGTTGCATCTATCATGTTTAAAAACTTTATTACATGATGCGACACCAGAACTCTCCAGGGGATGAAGAGGAAACAATTAATTGAGTTTGGTTCTCTCTCTCTCTCTCAAAGAGATTCAAGTTAGTTACCTCACAATGGTAGGCCAACACAACTCCATCAAATCTAGATGCTAAACAAATGAGAATGATGAGGGAAGAGTGGAAGGGGAACTACACCTCCCTCCACTCAAAAGAGAATCATCCTCGATGTGACACAAAACCAAGGATAGATACATAAGAAGAGAAGGGATAGACAACATCTAACACTTCTTAGGCATAAGAACTTATCACAACATGCGACCACTAAAGAATAAGAAAAATTTAAGTATTGATGTTCTATGAAGATTGGTAGTTCTCCCTACTATAGTGAATCCAACAAAATTTCATATTCCTATCCTAACTTGATTGATGGTGTCTCCTCGTAAGCATATTTGAAATTAATATTTGTCTTGTATATACAGTTCCTTGATTCCAAGTTCCTCAACATTTTCACTATTAAGCAGCTACGTATAATTATTTTTTCTATTTAACAACCAATTTTCATTTTTTTTAACAGGCTCTCTAATAGGATAACACATCACGAGGTTGTCCAAGACCAAAACCATGACATAGGTCACTTCCCATTTATCACATTTTTACAATTGAAACTACAATTATAACATGACACTCACTAACTAGGAGGAGTATACACAAAACTTTCACCGTACCAATGTGGATGAGAAAATTAACCGGCCATAATTCTACGATGACACAAACAAAATACCATAAGAACACCACCATTTTTCTCATCAACAATACACCCTCATAATAAGGAAGAAACATGAAAACCCATCCAAAACACCATCCCTATAACATATAATCCACACAATGGGTTTATAACATGGTAAACGCAACACAAAACAATCTAGTATGCCAAAAATCACCTCCATAATAGGGAATAACAAAAACACACCCATAGTGGGGTCTTGAAGACCCAATGTAACAAACCTATCTAGATATAGTGCCCATTGAATCCAATTATAGTAATATCTGTCAACATATCTGTAGTATAGTATCTCAACCCCTCTCCTAAAAGGAGATAATAGAACAAAGAAAAATATCAAGGATCCCATCTGTATGTCTATTTGTGTATTCCATGCATACCCCAAAGTACACTACCCTCTAATAAACCATAACTATGAAAGAGTGAACCATCCCACACATAATCCATAAATCCTGAATTGATTACCATATCCATCTCAACGGTGAAGAATATCATCATAAAAAACAAGGAGAAACACAAATCACTTCCCAATCCATTGATCAATACTACATAGCATAAAGGCCAATCTATTGATCCATACTGCATATTATAGAAGCCAATCCGTTGATCCATACTACATAACATCAAAGCTAGTCCACTAAAGAGAATAGAGCATCATGAGGGTCGCTCAACCAAAGAGGACCAAAGAAATCATAAGAGTCTCTCAACCAAAGAGGACTCAAAATCAAGTATGTATCTCCACCAAAGGAGGACCAAATATCACTAGTGTCACTCCACCAAAGGAGGACTGAGTGTCCAATATCAAAGTGAGGTTGGGTCACTCCATGGTCCTAGACACATAGATCCTGTCACCTCAAAACCAAGGGCATGTCCTACATCCCCAAGCATGCAGTCATGACACCTTGGGTGTACCCCCATATGACAAGAGAACATAATACAAACAATATAGAACCATCTCACCAATAGGCACAAAAATCCACATAACAACCTTGACGACAATTTAGCCAAGTGGCCTAAAAAACAATAAAGCTCTGAGTCACCAAAAAAGATAAAATCCATGAAATCTCAGTAGTAAAAAATAAATGGCTAAGTAGCCACATTGAAACCATGAAAATATCGCAATAAAGACAAAAATAACAAGAAGAGCCTCGAATATTTTTAATAAACCAATTAAATAAAATGTTGGTCCTAAAAGAAAAGGAAAGTTTATGAATATAATACATATGAGAAATTCACATCGCATTTACATGCACCCTTTTGTGGGTTGCTTGTAGGGGTATTAATCATCGAGTGTACATCTCAATATATATAAATAATATGGATCCAATAAGATATATGTCATGATCTCTTCTCTCCCAGGTGGAAATACATCTCCAAATCACCAGAAACTACCAATATCTTTCGCCACTATCAAATTCCATACCCAAATGTCATAATCACTTGATGATATAAATAATAGAACTCAAGAGCAACTAACCAATCTCCTACTAACTACCAATCTATCTCCAAATGTCACCCATGTAGTACTACTATCCAAAAAGGTACCAAACTAAGTCAATGCGATAAAATCTATAAATTTATGAAGGATTTGACATGGTACCAATACATAACAAGGAATTTAGATACCCCCACACAACATGCTCGACAGAACCACATACCTAGTACCACAAGTGGACCAGGGAACATCACCATGACTCCACATAACATGAAAACATGAACTGACATGAAACTCATTCTATACACACACAACCAAGTACATAAGAATCATTACCAATTAATCCTAGAGGTTCAAGTGTTTGAACCTCCGCTCTGATACCAAATGTAATGCCCCTATTTTACCACCCAAAATGTCACCGAAAAACTGGCAATTTTTTTGTTTTGTTGTGAAATCAAATGACACAACATTGAATAACCATTGCGCTAATCAATAGACACTTAACAAAAAACACTTACCTTACAATAAACCAACATACCAAAACTTACAATTGTCACATGTGCAAGAATTACATTTCATTACTTCAAAAGTGTTACTTTTAAAAAGCACAACTTAAGTCGTTATGCATCACTATTCCATAATGCAGGTTTGTTTTGTTTCATTCTAATGTCCATACCAAATTTAGAATTCTATATTTTTTTATCGCACTACCTATATCCGAACATACATGTCACCTTCCATTCTTAAACACAAAAACATTAGATCCAATAGTGTGCAACTTTGGTGAGAACCACAAGTCGGGATGAGTTAAAATTGAAATGTCTTTCACGAGGCCCATGAAATTCTCACCAAGGTGTTTTGTAGGTACAAATAGTAGGGTCGACACCATTTTTCCTCTTAATTTGGTAACATGGAGATGTTTGGCTAACACATGGGTGTGACAAAGAATCATCACAAAGTTTCCTTTATCACTATGACCAAAATTTCATCCTCTTTATAAGGTGCTATTTCAAATCAAAATTACCACCAGGAACAAAACATTCTAGAGTATAAGGTACTCATTTAAGGTTAACCCACAAACATGGGTTATGGAGAAGGTACTTACCAAACTACTCCAATTTCTAAGCAATTTCCTTCCATGAAAAAAAGCTAAGATTAGACCAAATATCTCTTCACACATAACTCTAGGCCCTCTAATGACACCATAAGGAAATCAAACCTCAAGTATTAACATATGAACATGATTTCATTTGCTTGATGAGTACGACTACACCATCCTCGAGATAATTATAGGAATCTTACCACATAAGCCCTTAACAAGGATGAATAACTCCTTTCTTAAGATCATGGAAGTACTTTCCTTGATGTCCTATAGAGGCATTACCTCTAAGGAGAAGTTATAACATTATAAGACTAAAATTATATGGTCCTTTCCTATCAATAGTGATGAAGGGGACTTGAAATAACTTACATTGGTATTTCTTTCCCTATACACACTAGTATAAATTCCTTCCCAATCCTACACTCGGGTTAAACCTGGATCCAAAACAATGGCATTTTTGTTAAACACGATGGAAGGGTTCCACCCTACTTTCACTTGTTTCTAAGACCAATCCATGATAGCATCATTATGACATATTACTAAATGTTTTCCAATGAATAACATTAAAAATTACATCCCTTTGACTACACAAAATTGCTATTAAATGAGACCAATATCCTATAGTTAACTCAAATCAATTGAACTTAAAGTCCCACAAAAATATATTATGGTAACTAACCACGAGAGAGGAGATGTTTTGTAATATTATCATGACATATAATTGGATTGTTTATCACAGATTGTAATACTTTTTGTGGTTTTCTACTTAGGTTTATGTTGATTAATTGATTTCCTCCCGACTTCTATTTCTCACGGCATTTACATATACACATCTTTATAAGAAACATTCCCTCCCCAAGGTGATGCACCATTCAAATTGGAAGACCTTATGTCACTATGTTCACAAGACTTGCGAGAGTTTATTTCTCAATTGAGAAAAATTGATCAGCACATTATGCATTATCTACAATATTTATAGATACACGTTAACACATGACTTAGCCAAGGTCAAGACAATTTAGTTTGAACTCACAACTTCCTTTTTATTTAAAGGTAGATCATCCTTACACATATCGTTAAATCATATAACATTATCCCTTCACTACTATGTAATGTCCTTTATCTTTCCATTACCCAAAATTGACATGTTATTCTCTTACAATCATAATGACACCTTGTTTTACAAGTCGTATTATATAATCTACTAGTTTCTTGATTTTGATGATTATCTTGATTTTAGACTACCTGTGAGTTTTTATAGTTCAACACCCAAGAAGAGTCATGAAGGGATGAGGCCACTAAGGATCACCTAGATGATGAGATGCCCACTAGCTCTACTCCATACTTAAGACAACATAGTTTACCCCGTGAAGTGAAGGTTTGGCCAAGACTATTATAACAAGGGGAAAACTACTTGAGTGCAATATAAGGTGACCATGATCAATGATAAATTAAGTCGTAATAACAATCCCTATTAATTAAGTATTCATATTCTCATCTACAACTACTATTATGAAAGATAAGTAAGAAAACAAGTGGACAAACTACAATATTTTGGAATCACATTATTTCTTTACAAGACGATAAAGGTGTAAAAAGGTTGTTAAGGGATTGGCACAAGTCATGTTATCATTAACAACATTCTTCTTTACATGCTTACAACACTAATAATTGTCAAGTTTTAGCTCACCTCCTTACAAACATACAAAATTACAATAATTTACCTTAGTTGACTAATTAAACTATTCTACAATGTAGTTGAATTGCAAGGTTATAAAATGAAATTTCACCATTTCTTTATTTAATACACATACACAATGGAAGGATTTATTATTTCTTTATTAATATAAAAAATACTATTGTGTAAATAAGATACATTTCTATTCTCATCATGATTACACATTTTCAACAATAATAATCCATCTCACGCTACTTGTAACCTATCAAATTGATGTGTAAACATGGTCAACGAAAAAGACGCTGACATGGCTTTCCCTACGACTAACATTTTTCACATATATATGATTTTCTCATTTACAGAATTCAAACACTTGTACAAAATTGAAAAGATTAAAAATCACATATGTAGTTTCCTTTCGTTATCAAACTAGAGAGAGAAAAAGGAAAAGGAGAGAGAGAGAGAGAGAGAGAGAGAGAGAGAGAGAGAGAGAGAGAGAGAGAGAGAGAGACCATATTACCCACAAGTTATTTTGACCAAACAAGAAACATAAAGGAGTTCTATAGGGTCATGTAATAGTTTTGATAGACTTTCCAATAGTTATTCGGCTAGGAGAAGATTTCGTGACAGTTTTCTAATATTGCAACAAGTTTATAGGAACATCTAATTTAGCCCAAATGGCCTAGAAACTGGGTTTGAAAACCATTTTTCCGAACTCAAACACACCATGAGTAAAGTTTCCTCTATTCTCCTATCTATAGGGATACCCAAGAATTTGACGGAAATAGGATCTAACAACCAATGTTCAAATGGCGATCAATTATCTGGGGCTACTCGTTGTGATTGCATCGAGTTCAACTTATCGTCTAACGACCAGATGCATACGGAACCCCCTTTAAAAATAAGCTTCCAAAGTGATTTTATCAAAATTAAAGTTTGACTATGATTGTCCTCAAGAAATACTAGAGGTATGAGGTGATGAAACTTCATTTCTCAATGTGGTGCCAAAATTGTGAGCCAAAACCAAATGGAATTATTAACTCACAATAGCTATCCAACGCTGCAATATTGACCAACGGGCTCTTAGACGGTGACGAAAAATTTGTCAAACGACTATATGCAATCATTATAGGGGTTGACGTGGCATCTCACATCACCAGTTAACATATTTAAATCATCTTTTCCGACAATGGGATTTTGAGGGGTATCATGCGTGTCTAAGAAAAAAATGTTTTATTAAATTTTGTAAGAGTACAAGCATAAAAATATCATGAAGTCTCAAGTTTAAATTTTTCCGTTTGGGAGGTTTTTGTTATCGTAACCCATCGTCTACGTTTAAATAGTTATAGGGAGTGATTCCAAGAAAGACTAACACTCAAAGTAATTCCTTCAAATGCGCAACCATAAGGTAAATTTAATGTTTTTGAGCTACAACACATTTCCATATTTTATACCAAAGCTATATTTATTTATTATTTGTATTAATTTCCAACCAAAGAGAAAATGAACAACTATCAAAGTAAAAACGTGTTATAAATAGAGGGAGAACCATTCCAAAATTAATCGATGAGCAGATGTTAAGGGGTTTGACATCCCACGAGCCAGCTGCATTTACTTGATGGGTTATAAAGCCTTTTCACTAATCTCGTCTTGCGTATGTCCCGCAATCCGCCAAAATCCAATAAGTATTAGAATTTTCTCTAGCATACTTCATAGTTCAAGGAGTTTGAGAACATCTTAGCCATAACCACACATTATTTATAAGTCCACATTCAAGACTACGTGGCAGTCCGCCACTGCCACCAAGGATGTCAAATCAATGTTACATGATCACTGACAAGCTTATGAAAAAAACTAATCTCAATATTGATTTCTAGCTCCATGGGATAATCAATAAATGGCATGATTACCAAACAAGTTGTAATCGTCACAATGACTAAACATATCAACAACCAAATCAAACACCAAACACATTACATGGAGTGACTAACAAATAGACCACTGCCACAACCAAATTCCACGTTTCATCCAAAGAAAATGCCATGGTAAGCAGTCCTATGACCTATTCCAAATCTCCCATTATTTTGTGTGCTGTGGTGGCACCAAACAACCAAAACCCCACAATTGTTGTAGGTTTAAACTTGCGTAAAGATGATAAAGTCCATAGTTTGCTCAATAGAGCTAGTGCTGTCACGCGGCAACCAAGAAAACTAGTCCATATACCCACCATAGGTTTAACTAGCATGTGGAAAATAATGTTTAGTGCTTTCCTCTGGCTAGCAGGTGGACCAAGAGTGATAAACACAAATAACAGGTCAATGTGTAGCCACACACAAGTTTGCTGCAAAAACAAAAATGAAGCTTACATGATTACCGTGTGCTCCATAAAACCACTTCTATTTCACGTATTTTATTAAATAATTCACTTTCCTACCATATGCGTCCATGAGACCACACTTAATTTATGCATTTTTTTCAAACAGTTCAGGTGTCTTCCGTATGCATCCGTGAGCGCACACACACTTTATGCATATGTATCTAACACAGTTTACATGCAGACTTCCACACAACCACCCATATTCACCTACTCCTACCCAACAAAAAAATCCAAACCACCGCCACAGGTGTATATAACCTGATGAGGATAAAGTTTAGATCTTCCTCGGGATATCAGTGTGGCCCAGACAGGCTCAGGCTCATCAGGCACACAACCATGATCAATCATAAACCCAAAGGCCACGTTTTGCCTCAAGTGAGTTATCATACAGTCCTTATGTCTGTTGTTGTGTGCCATTATTCATGTATAAGATCTAACACAACACTGCAACGACAACCAAAAATAAATCCCCTCTCCAAACTGCTCTGAGATGGCGTCTAGACCCTGTTTCTAAGCTCCCATTTTGGTGGATGACGTGAAGAATCCAAATATAGGGAGAGGGGCTAGTAGTGGTACACCCTAAGTTAAGGGGTCCATAAAATAAATTGTTTATCATATGAGATTGTAATTTTTTCACTAATATGTAGTTTAGATTTGTATTAGCTTATATTTTTTCTTTGGAATGTTCAATTGGAGGGAAACCCATATTTTGAATTGATTTAAAATACTAACTTGAGTTACACTACAACCATGGTGGAAACCAATACTTGAATGTGTGAAATTGGTTGAACATTGACTTTTTTGTACTTGTACATGGGTGAGAGGTCTTACATGTCATGATGTGATTTGCTACTCTACATAATTATTATGTCAAAAAAAAAAACTACTACATAGTACTATGACAACTATTGGGTATTGTGTGATCAATAGTCATATCAACTATTGGACCTTGTTCACCTATTGGCCCCTCTCCCTAGGTGAAAATTTTCTTTGTGCCCAAAAATTGTGTTTGCGTGAAGTTTATCCTTCCTTTTTCGACAAACCCAATGTGAGCCGTCATTGCAGTCCAAAGGACTCTTCTAGAGATGTGTTCTTGTCTCCAAAGAATTCCTCGAGCCCCACAACTTGAGTTTCTTCTTGCCAAACACATGTTGACCAAGAATAACATGTTATTAAATTATTTTATTTATTTGTTTTACTCCTTGTTTTGTACTCATCTACATTTAAAAAAAAAATCTTTGTGTTTATCATGTTTAAAAACTTTATTACATGATCCAAAACTGAAACTCCCCTGGGGATGAAGAGGAAACAGTTCTGATAATGAGTTTGGCGCGCTCTCTCTCTCTCTCTCTCTCTCTCTCTCTCTCTCTCTCTCTTGGAGAGATTCAAGTTAGATACCTCACAATGGTAGTCCACAAAACTACATCAAATCTAGACGCTACACAAACGAGAATGACGAGGGAAGAGTGGAAGGGGCTCTACATTTTATCTATATATGGTGTCCACACCTTGTACACCATATACTTTGAATCTAATCTTGGGTAACCAATATGAGATGTCACTAAAGTACTCTCCACCTAACACATGAAACGGGAAATAAGTCGCTACATGTATTAGTATTGAGGTTTTAGGTTAGTACATAGGGAAGCAATCATAGATCCACTAAAATAATCATTATCTCTATTGAAAAAGTATCCCCATGCTAAATACTATAAATATAATGTGCCAACTACACCCATATGCATATTCCCTGCTATATTTTTAATATTGAAAAAGATGAACAAAAAGATACAAATCTAGAGAGCAAACAACCCCGAGGGGTGGTAGTCATAAAAAGATTAAAATTACCATACCACTAGACAATTGATGTACAAAAAAACTTAGTTATGTAACAATGAAGAAATGATAAAACTTGACACAAAACAATAGTTGTACAAAAAATATAGTAGAAGAAAAAGAAAAAAACATAAGCCTTCAACTAGAAGGTTGTCATATATTTATTGAAACCTTTGATGTTTTTGTATAGGTCTTTATCATCATCCGATAGGAACTTTAGTTGAGTTATGATATCCTTCGTCTATTTTGATAAGTCCTCATTAGCAAGAAAAACATGTTGCATGACCCATTTCATAAAAGAGAATTGAAACAAGAAATCGAGTAAATCGATGAATAACAACCTGTCCGAGTAATGTTGTTAAAGAAACAAGAATGACATCTATTTTTCCAAATATTCTTATTTTTAATGTTTCGAGACATCACATTATTTGATATTCCCAATCCAATAAGAGCATTTATCCAACACAATTTTCATGAAAATAAGGTTTTAACATCGTATTAAATTTGATACCGGATCAATTTGGTTGAATTACATATCCAAAAATGCACGTACTAGTATCTTTCTTATTACGGAAGGGTCGGGCAATTTAACCACACGCGAGAAACCCAAGTCTATTAGTAACATGCAACTTATAATGAATTACTCTTCAAGCAAGAAGTTGGGCATTAGGCTCACCTTTCGATCTCTAAACATTAAGCCATATTTGAATCCAACTACTTTCATACATCTTACAATTCCATTTTAGGTTCAATCTTTTTGAATAGAAATAACATACAACTTAAGGTACTGGGAGATTTGAAGAGGGAATTGATTAAGTCTAATGCCATTAGACCACCTCCAATCCTTGATAAAATTACAAGGAGTTCCCCTAGACATCTTAATAAGAAAATCATCTTTGACCAAAAAGTAATAAAATTTATGAAAGGCTCATCATTTTTAGGAAGATGAAAAGAATTCTTAATAGTTGACCGAGATCATAACCATTTCATTGTGAGAGAATTCAAAAGTTTCTTAAAATTTCAAACTCATATATTAGAAAGCTTTAACCCTCATAAAGCATTCTCAAGAGCCAAGGGACAACCTTTAATAGTAATCAAATGGTTCCACCAAATCGAGGAGTTGGGGAGACTTAGGATGTGCCTTAGAGAAGAGTCTTTCCAACCGAGCATCTATGATTTTTCTTGAAGCTTTCCACAAGTTGATCATTGGTGGAGAACCTTTGATTTTGAATAATTTAGCATTTAGGATTTTATCATGTAAATTGATATGCTCCCATTTGGCTTCAGTTGTTGCAAGATGAACTTTGTGTCTAAGGAGAACTTGCAAAGGCTTGTTACCAAAAAGAGCTCTAACTATCCACTTGGAGATTAGACATTTTTCTTGGGTCCAAGGATCTATGATACCTAACCCACCCTTATGTTTGGGTTGTGTACAAAGAGTCTAAGAGATCATTGTTGCACCTTTCCAATCATTGCATTTAGCCCAAAGGAAACATCTCACCTTTTGAATCAACTTAAGATAACAAGTTTTGGAAGGCATCCAACAAGAGGAATAATACACGTGTGGCCAAGAAGATGCTATTAACAATTTGAACGCGCTTAACCAAAGACAAGAACTTAACCTCCCATTCTCAATCTTTCTATTGAATTTGTGAAGAAACCAATCCCACATCTAAGAAAGGGTTATTCCAATGCCAAAGGGGATGCTTAAGTATCTCATGACTTCACCAAGTTTTAGTTACTTCCATAACTTAGGAACCCACTCAAGTGGTTTTTCTATTATAGTTAGAATGAATTCAATTTTATGCATTGCAAGTTTAGACCCTAAAGCCATGCAATAAAAATCCAAATTTTACAAAGTATTGTTAACCTTTGATTTTTCATTTTGCGTAAAAACCATGTTGTTGTTAGTGAAGTAAGAATTGATCACAAAATTATGATGTGGTAAAACTATTCCTTTAATTTTTCCAAGAAAACAAATTTTTTTCAAACATATATCCCAAAACATCAACTACAAATACATAAAAAAGGGAGCAAAAGAACAATGTTGCTCAACAAAATGATTCACTAAGAGATCCTTTAACAATAATTATGATTGAGACAACAACAAAAACAACTTTGATATAATTGATAAATCTTGTTCCACACCCAAACGAATAAAACATGCTAAGAACAAACGACCATTTAATCCTATCACGAGTTTTACCAAAATCAAATTTGATAAATATACTCTTGTCTAGGATAAAAGACCCTATCAACATTTTCCCAAATTAGGACAAACTTGAATCTCCCTCCTAGAAAGTCGGTTTATTCAAGTCTAACTTTATCTTTAGCCACTTGTTTTACCTTGGCTATAATCTCATAAATGGTGTTAAGCAAAGTGATAACGGTGCCTACCATATGGTCATAGCGAAAAGTGGGACACCTCCATTTGACTTGTGACATGATATAATACATGTGGTACCATCAAGCTAATAATTGCATTCAAGAAATATGGAATCAACGTTCAATATACATTCAATAGTCATATCAATATGCTATTGTATTCCATCGGTCTAGTGCCTTCTTAGGATATCATACATCATCAACAACCCTCAATGAATAGCCCATAATAGTGTGGACATCATCCCTGGCAGGGTGTCCCCATCCACCACCTATAGATTGTAACACATTATTATGCTTAGAAGCCTTTATAATTAGATTTTACATCGAAAACATTAAGTTCTATTGGAGTAAAAGGGAAGTAATTTACATTGGGAACAAAAAAATGCTGGAGGAAAAATGAGATAATTTACATCGAAAACGAAACAAGATAACATCGTAAGAAGCAATTTCCCCACTCTCGAAGTATGCGTTGATATCCGGAGTGTCTTTTGTTATAATACGCTATTAAGCAATTTATATTCCCCACTCTCAAAGTACACATTGATATCCGGAGTGTCTTTTGTTATAATACTCTATGAAGCAATTTATACTTGACCTAAACTTTTAGTAGTTGGACTCTTCTAGCTTCATAAATTTTCGGTCTATGTAATGCAAAGAAAGTATAAGTTACTAGTCTTTAATATGACATTCTATCATGCGTATATATGAGCTTATCCTTGATGTTATGATGAATAAGTTCACGAACTTCAACCACTAGTTATGCTGAAGGTGTCCCCCTATGGGAAAGGCTTTTATGGATGTTTTTACGACCGTGTTGAATTTGACGGGTGTTTTGATGTTTTTGCATGGGATTAAATTTGAAGGCCTTTTTGACATTTTCTCTTTTTTGAAAGTTGTTTTTAGTTTTTCCCCAGTTGCATGCTAAATGCAGGGTATTTTCGGAAGGGTTTCTTTGGTGCAACCCGATCGATTCTCGCCAAGTCTGAAGTCAATAACTTTGTTTTTGTGGTTTGATGTAGTGTGTTCCTCGACGAAGCATGCGACGATCTGGGAGGGGAATTCTTTTCTGCATCTTCGTGGACAGGTAGGTCACAGCTTGAAAGGCCTTGAAATCTTGCTTCATTGGAATTTTTTTCCCCAATTTGTCCATTGTCTCTAAGTCGCAACATTGTCTATAAATTTCTATAACCAAATCCCCCACTTTGGTTTAGCCGTAAACAATAACAGAAATGCTATGCTTGTTTTTGTTGTGGCTATCAATGTGGAATTGTTAACAGGGGATTCTCTATTTAATAAGAAGTATGTGTAAAATACCTATGCTCAAATTATTTGAAGAAAAGTGGGTAGTAAATTTTATTTCATAAATATTTACTATGACCTTTTCAATATCTTATTTAGATCGAGCGATCTTCGGAGATTAGAAGTATTTTTCGGTAATTTATTTTAAAATTTCTCATTATCCAAATTCTATGACTTCCCAATCATTTTATCAATCCATTTTAGCAAAAGCTCTATTTTGAAGCAACAGAAAATCCATTACCGCATCATACTGAAGTAACCTCCCTGTGTATGTGTACATTGCGGACTGATGGAGAATTATTCGTGTAATTCCTTGTAACTTTAAAAATCACACTTCACAGACCAAATATTTTCATGTGCACAATCCATGTATTTGCACGTCATTACAATATTTCCATTTCATAAAATTTTACAAGAGAATACCCAAAAAGGGTAATAATAAAACATAGTGCACAAATTGTTCAAAAGTTTTAGGGAAGTCAACTTAGAAATGTTGGATGGGAGTTCTGTAATATGAGAGCTATTAAGATCAAGTATTTGAAGGTTTGTAAGAGCAAGGATAGAGTTGGGGAGTCTCTTGATGGTGGTAGAGCCTAACCTAAGGCAAACTAAATGCTTCAAACATCGTATGCTTTTTGGCAACGACAGGACAACAGTCCTAGACAAATCCAGAACCCTCAGAGAGATCATACTCCCAATCACCTATTGGGGATTTTTTTTCAAATCAAGATTGTTATGCATTAACCAGGAGCGGTTATGAGAAGATTCAAAAGTATTTGGAACATTAGTTAAATTGTTACCCATCAATGAAATTTTGAAGTGTGCCGAACAATCATCAGCTAGAAACTCTTGCAAATTTCTCCCTGCACGAAAGAAACATTTCTCTTCCTTCTCAGCAATTTGTTGTGCTAAATCGTGCAACATATCATGCACCCTAAAAAAGACTACCTTTCCGTCAGAATCCTTCAGAGTGGCTCAATAAGGCATCGATCGGCTAACAAATTGATGAATCGTTGTCCTGTTTGGAGAGGAACCTATCCAATCACAAACCCTTCTCCAATCCATAACTGACTGACATATCTAGTAAAGATAACTTCATCTTCTAGGAAGGCAGAGAGGTAGAGAAAGCACAACTGCAAAGCAACGTCAAAATCGGCCAAAGCGTCATAGCTCAATCTTAACCTAACAAAGAGCTTGTCTGTAACATCACCGTATATCTCTGCGTTCTGCAACCTCTTCAAAGCAAATTTCCATTCATTTAAGTTGGTGACACCTACCATCGCCTGCCCTATCACTTTGAGAGCCAAGGGAAGTCTGCCACACTCGTTGAACACAAGCCTTGTTGTTTCTTCATCAATGCTCGTCGGTAAAATTCCATCACTGTGTCAAAAGGCATGCAAACAGAACAACTGCCAGCTGTCTTCTTCCCTCAACTCTTGCACTTGGATGATGGATGGAGCTGGAACTCTCACCTATAACAACACACTGCTACTTCTGGAAGTGGCAATGATGATGTTCGAGTTGTGGTGCGGAGAGATGAGAGGCACACATAACTCGGCTAACAAGGAATTTGCACTTGTTTCCCAAACATCATCAAGAAACAGAGTGAACTTATTCTCGATCAACCTCTCATTTAACCATATTTTCACCTCATCTTCCTCTTTACTGTCCAATCTTTTATTTATTCGAAGAGCTATTTGTTTGACAAGATCATTTCTGAGAGCATTGAAAGAGGGAGTTTTTGAAACAGTAAGCCAAAGCATTAAGCTGTCACTGGAAAAGAGAGTTTGTACGGATCTTGCCAGAGTTCAAAGCCTTACGGTATTCCTGCATTTCCATGTTGATGGAGTAAATTCTAATTCTCACTGGGCATTTCCATGTTGATACTGGGTGGTAAGCCTTACGGTATTACGGTATGGTAGTGTGGTAATTGGCATCTAATTCTTTCCTGCACTGGACAACAATGTTGATGTGAGCAATAATCTGGTTTGCTGCCACCTGAATGGCGTATCCAACCATTCCAGAGATGATACCAGGATCCACCATTATTACACCACAAATTACTCAAAAATATAATTTCATTTTTAATTCACAAACAACGAGGAGCTGTAATATTCTTCACCGCATTATTCTCAAACGCCATGCGGCTCTAAGCCCTTTGGAGCTCGTCTATACGAACATTCCAACGGGCTCAACTGCGAAGTTTCTCACAATTTTCTGACATGTACTTAATAATAATAATTTACCTACAGCTGCTTCAATATCCCCACGTGAGGAGGCATCGGAGGATTGTATGTCGCCGTATTCTTCTCAATCTCTGGCTCCGTCTCTTTCTCGCACCTGACCCATTTCCCATTTCAGTCACGGATTTCAACACCGAGAGAAAAAAATTAAAAATTGAATTTTTATTCGGATTGAAATTTATGAAACGGACTGTTGAACCTGTCGTAATGACTCAGTGAAGGGCTGCGAAAGAAGACACGAGATTTTTGGGGATCCATGTTTTTCGAGATCCACTTTGCCCACGTACTCAATGCCTTCCTGTAAGCCACCATTGGATCCATGGTCGTATACTCTTTTCTGCCATCCATGATTATTCACATTTGTTCATAGCACACACACCCCTCCCCTAATGCACGCACGCACCACCACCCACCCACCCAAGGAATTATACAAATTAAATAAATTCTCTTTTTTAAAATTATAAATGATAATTTAATAAACTGCATATAATCAAAATGCCATATGAAAAATTAATAAATCGTATTTAATAAAATAAAATCTTTCTAGCATTATTCATTTTAAAAAATCACATTTTTAAACAACCATATTTTAATTTTCATTGCATATCACATTCAAACAACTATACAACTTCCGTTTATCCCAAGAAAATTATGAAGATGTCTTCTTAAAAAGGAAATAATGATTTCTTAAAAAATAAACTTTTATGGATACAAATAAACTTTTATTAAGATGTAATTTAGGATCTCAATAGAAATCCTATAAAATATAAAATTAAACAATTTATCCTTTCCTTAGTTGAAACCTTACAAAAATGAGTTACATATAACAAACATGATAATCAATAAATTTTGAATGACAAGAAATTTTATCATAAAAAAGTAACAATAATTTAGAATATATTCTGTAAACAAAAAAGCAAAAATTATCCCCAAAAAATAATTCCCAAGCACTTCGTTACCCTTTTAAAAAGAGTTTAAATAATTCTCTACAAAGAAATTGAATAATTTTCTTAAGTTGCATATGAACAAGAAACTAATATCAAACATTATCACCAAAAAATAATTCCAAGCACTTCGTTACCCTTTAAAAAAGAGTTTAAATAATTCTCTACATAGAAATTGAATAATTTTCTTAAGTTGCATATGAACAAGAAACTAATATCAAACATGATAATCCACATATTTTTTGAATGACAAGAAATTTTGTCATAGAAAAGTAACAATAATTTAAAATCTGTAAACATAAAAGCAAAAATTATCCCCAAACACTAATTCCAAGCACTTCGTTATCCTTACAAAATTGAATAATTTTCCTAAGTTGCATATGAACTAATATCAAACATAATACCACATATTTTTGTAAAACATAGAATTTGATATACCACATTTATTTGATAATTTAATTTTAAATAAATATCTGTAAACATAAAAGTAAAAGTTATCCCCAAAAATAATTCAATGTCAAACATGATAATCGACCTAACATATTTTGTATGACACCGAATTTGATATACCACATTTATTTGATACATATTTTATAAAACCAAATATTAAATATATAAAACACAATATTAAAATAAAGCATATTAAAATGAATTAATGAACAAATAAGTAATTTTTGCAACAAAGAGATTGAACAAATTGACTAATAAATGAATAACAATATTGAATAATGAATGAATGAGATACAATAAAAGGTAAAATAGATATCCAATAATGACATAGAAAACATAGATATATCAAAATATATCGAGGTTTTTGTGTCCAAATTGCCAATCCTGGTTGTAGTTTTAACTTTTATCAGGTCAAAACTCAAGAATTTGGGGTAATTTAGAATCCAAAAACAACGTTTCCAACTTTAACATCGGGAGAAATCATTAGCCCAAATGTTACGGCCATCAACAACTCCTGTATACAATACCTTATCAGCTGGAAAGCCAACCTCCTTGATAAGTCTCAAGGTCTGTGTTCCACGAACAAGATCAAATCCAATTGCTGAAATACCCTTCAATCCAATAATGGTCCTGAAAGGGACAAATTTTCACAACATTAGATATTGTAAATAATACCAATGTAACTATGCATATTATATACAAAAATTGATAGCAGGAAAACATAAATGTTTCATGCAAATCTCAAATATTAAGCCAGCAGGGAACTTTTGTATATTAGCCTAATATTTAGGTATAATTTACTAAGGTTCAGAATAGGCAAATGAAAGAGTCCTACTTGTAAGTCCCAGCAGGGATATCCGCAAAGTAAGTCTCTACTAAGAGTTTGATGTCAGTTGCTTCCTCCAAATAAGAATATGCCTTAGAGAATGCCTCCAACTAATGTGACTCGAGGTCCATTACAAGAGATGGTTCATCCATCTGGACCAAAGTTGCACCGGCTGCCTTCAACTCAGGCACAACTTCCTTGAATACATAGAATTGCCCAAAACAAATAAATTAGCGATTTACTATACAAAAAAAACTAAGTCAGGGATAGAAATCAAAAGATATTTTCTTCAACCTGAAATCCTATAGAATGTTAGAACTAGCTTGTAAGTTTTAATTTTACCCAATGAAGCAAATATTGTTTGGCTCAGAGTTTGATTCATCTGATCTTGATGCTTTTGGGGTTTTGAAAGGGCCTGAAAGGAAAACAAAATTGATGTGGATGGTGGGAACAATAGTGTGGTAGGTATCCAGACATTTGTTTTATCTATATTTTTGGGGTGAAATGCATTTATGAAATAGTTGATCACTATTTTACATTTTATATGTGACCGAGAAAAAGGCCAGGGCATGGTGTGCTTCTAAAGGCAACATTCCTTACTTTGAAACTTTTGCCAAAGAGGGATTTAATGTTGAAGCAACTTTCCAGTGCATAGCCAAGAATGCATTAAAGAATTAGCGCGAAGAGGAGATGTTAGTAAAACCTATTGCCTTGTGTCATTTCTAATTTTATGCTAGGCTGATGTAATTTCAGTGATATTTATTGTGTTGGAAATATGTATATCTATTTATACCTTTTTAGTAGTGCTGATTTTTGTTTGCTGACATGTTGTTTATTTGTGCTCGTGGGTTTTCCCCTTGCATTATTTTTTTTTGTTCTAATCCAACGATTTTAATGTATCCTATTTTTTTCCCATGGTTGATCTTATCCTTTTTGTTTTGTAGATATCTCCCAGATACAATTGATGTCTTTGTTGGGAGGTTGCAAAGATCGTCAGGATGTGAGTGTTAGTTTCTTAGGTGTCACACAAGACTCTGGGTGTTGCATATAACCTTTTACAATGAATCTGGCCTTTGGGAGGGTGATCCAATATTGTTTTGTGTATTCAGTGTAGTGGTAAAATTGTATTCTAGATAAATTTTAATTAAAATGTACCTTTGTTTTGCATTCTCCCACCTCTAAGTTCCAGAGATTGGTTGTTCCTTTATTTTGTTTGATTCAAATGATGACCAATCTGGCATGAGAACGTATATTGCATTGTATGTTGGTATTCTATCATGATTATTTGAAACCATGGCTATAATTATTCTTTAATCTTGTATCATTCAATAATAAGTGAATCGATTCTCAACTTCCAATCTCCAAATATAAAATGTGGTGTGCATTTATCCTTATTGCATTGTTGCTTGGGTATTTCTATGTTAATGTAAAGAACTGATCCAATTTTATTGGAAAGTTCTTACAACATTTTGTTATCCTTCCATACATACACTTTCTTCTTTCATGAAGGTTTTCTATTTGGTTGATGGCATGCATGCTTTCCCACAGTATATTTGCGTGGATTTTATGATCCACTTGTGTGCAGTTTAATTTATGGATAAAGCCTGTAAATACTTTTGCATGATGTTATTTAGTTCAATTAGTGTTGTAAAAGCATGATGAATGTTTTTATAAAAAAACTATTTTTAATTCGGCCATTTCATTTGTTGTGTGAATTATTTTTTTCAGGTGGGGGTAGTTTATGCTTTTTTCTATTTTTTAAAACTAGTAACATTGTTCATTTGGGTGAAAACTTAATAGGTCAGTTTCCCCGATGGAATTTGATCATTTTATCTGTTTCATCATTCTCTTTATGAAGGGGAATCCCTTTTCTCAATGCCAAAAATTCATTATCTTAAGCACACCTTTTAAACATTGTAAATATTATGTCCTTTACCTCCTATAAGGATCCTAAAAAGGGTAATCACATCTTCATCTAATCAAATGATATAAGAGGACTTATCCATCTCTTAGAATGCTATGGTGTTCTTTCAATAAGAAAAGGTTGCTAATTATGGTTTGTTGTTCATAATTTGTAGAGGAGAGTTTGGTAGCCATCTCGCAAAATCTTGAGTGAATTGGGTTAGGTTAATTTTCATCTTAGTGAATTCGGTCAAGTGAATTTTCATCTTAGTTGTATGAATTTCTAACAAATTTGAAATGTAGAGATAGAACCTTTAACCTACACTTACAAAATCAATCACACCCCTTATTTATCAACTCAAATAAGATATATCGTTAAAGCGTTCACATTGCATTATAAACATGTGATTGCTAGTTATTTGATTGAAAGATTAGCATTTGTACTCTGGGATGCCAATTTAAGTATTACTTATTAGATTTATCGTATTAAATTATAAATTTCATTTCTTAAAAGTCTCAATGTTCCATTTTTATCGATTTTGAAATTGAGCGTAAATTCATTCCTTTTTTTTATAGTGTTTGGTTTATCAATGTCTACTCTTAGGAGAGAGGTTCATTCACATTGGAATTCCTTACTCAGAGTGTCTTATTTGTAGTAGAGCCAAGTCCTTTAAGCACTTATATTAGACTTGTTCTTTGTGTCCGTGAAACTTGAAGACAATTTACAGTCTTTTTATGCCTTTTCACCTAGGCAAATCGCATTAATTGTGGGATTGTGTTATTTGGAAATTTTGGATTGTTTTTTTTTTTCGTAATGAAGTTCTTTCTCATCAATTTTACATTAACGATAAAGTTTATGTGATCACCTTTATCTTCTTTCATATTCAAGTTTGGGTTGAGAAAATGATCTTGGAATTTTAGCATTTGCAAGAGTTTCTCAACTATTTAGGAATGCTCCATGCACTATTAGTAGGGTCCCTCCGGATATCTTACCTTTGTAGGGATCTCCTTCACTAACAAGGTTAGGTTACATCAAATTTGTTCTTGTAGTCACTCTTCCACCCCTTATCCTAGTGTTGTGAGGGTTCTATGGAGTATGCTCAAAGAAAGTTGTTGGGTTGTCATCCCGGACTTCTCTTGTGTCACTTTGTGGGCCTTAGAGTGTTTGTTCCCCTCATCTTGGGTGGGAAGTCATTCTTTTGGTTGTGCAAGATACAATTTTGAATGGTTGGGTGGTGCTAGCTCATTCTTGAATTGCTTCGCCTCCCAAGGATTTTCTCGACACCTCTTCCTTTTTGATGTCATGGGCAAATGATATTTCATAATGTTTGTTATACATTTGTTAATTATTTGTTTTAAGACTCTTAACAATTTTTTAATTGGTCTTTGATAATTTTAGGTCATAAATATTAATAAAAGATTTTTTAATTTTAAATTATCTTGTATTTTATCTCTATATTTTTGATTAATAAATATGTCTTTATATTTCGAATAAAAAATATGTAGTTTAAAATTCATATTTAAAACATTTTTTTAAATCCTATAACTTATGTAAAATAAAATAAAATCCTTTCAAACAATTTAACTAATTAGATTTTAGAATTGTCACGAAGAGACATATTCAATTACATCATAACTAACAATTGCACATGATTTGTAAATTACGCTTGAGAAAATGTAAATATTTATGTATTTATTTTGACATGGGTTTCTTCAAGAGAGAATCACTGTTTCACCGTATGCAACAAACAAGTCTCCAACCCGCTCAGTTTACATTTGACATCGTACTCCCAACCTGTGCCAAAATAGGAGCTCTAGAACATGGTGTCAACATCCATCAAAGTATAAAAGAATGGAGGATTTTTTTCAAATGTTGTAGTTGCAAATGCTCTGGCAGACGTGTGTAAATTGTAGAACCTTACACAAGGCACATAAATTTTCTAGTCTTTTAGGGGTATGGAAAGTTTTTTTAAATAATAAAATAAAATTAAAATTTTTAAGATATATATTTACTATTGTTTAAAATGGCCCATATAAAAGCTTCCCCCAAACTGCCCCAAAGAGAAAAATGGAACAATTTTTTTTTGCAGCATACTAAAAAAAAGCCTTGCGAAAGGCTTTATTGATGCAAACATTTACACCGTATGAAACAAGCCTGTGGAATATACTACTACTCGGCTCTCAGAATTATGACCTACACTTTACACAACTTCTAAGCTGAATATATATAGACACGTTTAAAACGCAGGAACCCCCTTTCTAATGTACAAACACATTTCATTACCAAGAGATGAACATGTATATGCTATATCCCATAATGACGTCACCGGGTTCGAACCTCGGGCCGAACTAATCCTCGCCTTCATGCCCAACGGTTTCGGAAACACGTGCACGGAGCAATTGTAAAACACATCCTCCATCTAACACACTATCTGCAAAATTTTGATTTTGTCTTTGCGACTCAACCCTTCTTTGAAATCCTCCTCCGTGTTGATCCTCCTTCCTAATTTTTATCACTGACTTTGCAAAGCATGCCCTTCGGCTTCCGCACAGGCCGTCGAAATAATCAGGCTTATTTTCACTCCGCACTTGGAGCCCTCTTTCATCGTTTTCTTGCAGGTCTCGGGTTCGAAACTCGGGGAAGAGGCAGATGAGGCTACTTGGCTTGCCATAGGAATGAATATATTATATTACCTCCTATCTGCAAAACTATATTTCCCAACAAAGAGATGGAAACAAACCCGTCATGGACTTGGGCACTCCGCCTACAACATGGAGAGCATTAGCCAATTTGGAAGTTCGGAAAGTTTGGTCCACTTCCATTATATAAAGTCCATCTGTAAACAAAAAAGAAAATCAGTATATAAATCAAAATAGTTAACCTAAGGTCCTTCTGTAATTGAAAAAATTGACATCAAACAAAAAATTTAATTGTGAATAGCTCCCCTACCATATCCAGTCCAAGGAATCAAACAAGGTGAACACTGGAAGGGTAAGGAAGTCGCTCAGTGCCTATGACATTAATCACGACAGGCACACCACGCTCCAATTTTTTCTTCCTTTTCTGTGATGTGTTTCTATTACAATTTATGCCTTGGAAAACACTACACTCTATTTTTGTTTTAAAATAAAGAATGCACTGTGCATCTCTACAAAACTGCAACTACGAAATGATTTCTCTTATTACCAAGTCAAGAATAACCAATCTGATTTAAAGATTGTATAGTCCAAAAATTAGATAAACATTATAGAAATAGAAATAGAAACTTTTAGCGTCCACGAGGCTAAAAATAGCCTATGAGATGGTAAAACCACTTTCTTTATAGTTCACCAATTCCGATCTTCTTTTGTTAATCGATGATGAAGTCTCCCATTCCAGTTATCCGCTCCTCATCAAACAGGTCCTATAATGGCAAAGTCTTGAAATTGATTGCATATCTAGAACAAATGTCATTACAGGCACTGCATTCTGTAATAAAGTGTTTTTTTGATTCCACTGCCCCATCTGAACAAAAGACAGTGTTTTTCTCATTTTCTTTAGGCCTTTTCCATCTACCTTTCACATGCTAAGCCGGTGGGAGTTGGTCTTTAGTTGAGCTATGAGAATCTTAGCTCTCCACGGAATGAGGGGCCCCGATGTATGCCTTTTGTTGATGGTCGCGGTGGGGATTAAATTCTTCGAGATAGAATCTCTTTTTCTACCTCTATTGTCCCACAAAGTTTTGGACCTTATCAATAAATATCATATTGTTAGATTGATTATAACAAATATCTAAAGTAGAAAATCAGATTGTTAGATATTATTATAGGAAATATCTAAAATCTATAAATACCTAGGATAGTAAATATTTAGGATTGTAAAAAAATATGTTAAAAAATACCTAAAATTTGACAACTTTATTGAAGCTCCTGAAATTGACACTTTCCAACCAAAACATCTTCAAAGATGGATGCAAACCAGCAAATTAATGAAAATTTTAAAATTGTCACGAAGAGGCATATTCAACTCCAGTGATAAGGTAATCACATCTACATCTACATCTATATCTATATCTATCTGAATTGATAGTAGCCGCTGCCTATATTTTGTCACTGTAAAAACGGAGTGAGAAAAGTTGGGCCATGACCCTCCACGCTGTCATAGCAATTAAATTTCAATTTAAAAACAAAAAAAAAAAAAAAAAAAATTCTCGGCCATTAAGATTCCACGCGCACTAGTTGACAACGGGTCGGAGAAAGGAGGGATAAAAACAATTTTAATGGCCCTGCACGTGGTGGTTGTCATTTTACTTTCTTTTCATTTCTCGAGTACCGTAGGCATCAATTAATTTATTATTTTATGAGATGCCTCCAGAGGGCGCATGTTCTTTCAATTTCACGTGGACTTCCTCTATTTTTGAATAGACATCCTATCAATATTTTAGGAGGGTAATATTCTAAACATTATGACATAGTTGTGTTGAAACGGAATGAAATGAAATTATTTACATCTTTGGGACCACTCATTATTTTAATTACTTATTTCTCGTAATTGGATTTATTCGAGGATTGTGATAATTTTTAAGTGTTTTTAATTTTTATGCTAATTTAAGTTAGTAATGTTTTTAAAAAATTATTCTTTTCTTCTCAAAAGTTCAATCATGGAGTACATTTTTAATGTTTTTATGTGCTTGGCCCGTATGTTCACATATTGAGGACATTTGAAAAGGAATTGCTTATTCATTTCAATTATTGCCTATATGATGTAAAAACACAAACCCTATTTACCCACTACTAATTAGGAATTGTCCTTCTCCATGTCTCACATCTAAGCATGTGAGAGCTAGTCCTCAATTGAACAATGATGATTTTTCTTTGCATATAATTTCAACCCCTATATACATTTTTCATCACGCTCATGGTTCAAGTTGAACACTTTGAAATTTAGTGTCGTATCTTCTTGCTTGTTTCTTTCCTCCACATTGTTGTTCTAAACCTTTCATTCACATAATTTTTATGTCTTTGTGAAAATTCGATTAAACTAATATCTCATTTACTCATCCAATCACGGTTCTGCTTCATCCAAGTGTTCTTCCTTTTGTTTAACTCTTTGTCTTTTGTGGCCCTAAGTCATTTGCAATCTTCATGTTTTCTTTTTTCAAGTAACATAATATCTTGGTCATGGTAGTTGCCTTTAAAGGAAAAGTACCTATCTCAACAGGGATAATTTCATAGGGAACTAAATTGTTTGAGATTAGATGTTTTTGGATCTTTTATATTTGCCTCCATTTCAAACTTGTTGTACCACTAGCATACACCTCATAGCCATATAATACCACTTGTTGGTTGGATTTTATGTCGTTGCATATATTCGTGATTTTCCCAATGGAACCGTTATAAACTCAACAACAGTTAAGGAATGTCATCTATCAAAAGGAATTCCTCGGCATTTGAGAGGGGTAGTTCCCTCGTATGATGGGGTTTTGTATTTTTGTGCTTTTAACCAAAAAGCACAAAAGGGCAACAAAATTGGGAAAGAGAAAGAAGGAGAAAGAAGACAGAAGAGGAGACAAATCTCCAATAGAATAAACACAGAGAAGTGCTGAAATCATCTCAAACATAAACAAAAAACAAAACCCTCTCTATCTCACATGAAGGGTATAATACAATGATGAGTGTAAAGCTACAAAGCACAAAGTCTTTATCACCTCCGGAATGTATGGATATGGCACAAAGTCCACATACCTTAACAACTAGCACAAAGTCTGAATATTAGAGAATCAAATACACCACAAAGGAAAAAACATCAATGACATCATCCAATCATAAATAGAATAACAAAGTTTATAATTGGGGAGCATTAATGCAACAATGAGAAAAGCATTGTATTCATGAATTAAGGAGAAAAATAGTGTGCACAAAGTTACAACTATAATTCTCCAACAAAGAGGCAAATAGAGAGAGTCCAAAAGTCCCTTTTACAATTACATTTCAACCTTTTATAGGCACATGTATTGAGAAGTAGTTATAAACCTACTTTTAACCTAACCCACCCCTAACCTCAAGTTGAATCAACTTGGGTTTTACATGATGGTTTACAAAATTATAATATTTAATTAATTTTGTCAAAAATTAATCAAAAACATTTTACATTTTAAATTAACATCAAATTTTCCGATTAAAGACTAAAAGCTATGTTTATTGCTTGTTGAGTAATAGAAGGATTTTGAGGAATGTTGAGAATTAACGCCTTGCATGACTAGTGCCTTCTCCACATGCCTTAATTGAAACAAAAAACCTTTATATCATGTGAGAAGCACTTGTCAATCAATGGGTGATTATTTAGAATGCTTTTCTCCTTAGGTTAGACTTGGATAGAAGATTCTTTGATTGTTTCTTTGACAACATCATGATCTATAGAATCCAAACCCGATTAGATGTTTCCTAACTTCAAACAGCTTTTCCTTGGGAACATGTTGAGTGGCAAGACAAGATGCAACCATTTCCGTACCATTAAGTTGTGCTCTTATATTCCCGATATGTCCTAGAAGCTACAAATGAACATATGAGAAGTTCAATCAACGTGAAAACCAAAGCTAGTCTCAAGAGTTATAAATACAATGCTTTTGTGACAATTGAGAACGTAGATGGAGTAACTACACTTGTACTTCCTCCCATTGAAAGTCCATAAATAGTTGCGACTTGGGTTTTCTAGTATGAATTTACTTTATATTTGTTTGCCTTTACTTTATAAAACATACTCAAGTTTTTCTTGGCGAAAAAGGAGTGATTCACGGAGATTGAGACTGCATATATATCATTTTTTTGGGCTTGGGTGGTACAAAATCTTCCATATCCAAAGTGATGAGCCCT
Source organism: Taxus wallichiana var. yunnanensis (assembly GCA_018340775.1). Taxonomy (NCBI): domain Eukaryota; kingdom Viridiplantae; phylum Streptophyta; class Pinopsida; order Cupressales; family Taxaceae; genus Taxus; species Taxus wallichiana. The sequence goes on from CM031234.1 coordinate 628,615,486, forward strand.
CATTTATCCTATGTAAACCCTTGTTTTGTCATGTCATCATTTTGCACTAAGTATGATATTTCCATTTTGTAATTAATACTTTACTATATTTTGAAAGGAAATATTGTGCATAACCTTGTTATTTTCATCTTGTGTTTACTTCTTCAAATATGGGTTAAATGAATCTTTATGTGTATTGAAAATGTATTTGAAGAGCATATCTTAATCCATCACAGGACCCAACTATGGACTAGCGCATGACTCGCATGCACTAGTGCGGGACTCACTTTAGAGCACAATACTTGCCCATGCATTAGCACGGGACTAAGCTGTGGAGCATAAGAATCACCTTGTGACAATTTAGAACGTAGATGGAGTAGATACACTTGTACTTCCTCCCATTGCAAGTGCATACATAGTTCACTTGGGTTTTCTAGTATGAATGAAGGTGATATAGAGGTCAATGCATCTTATATGATCCTAGTCCAAGATTTTTCTGCCTTTACTTTATAAAACATACTCAAGTTTTCTTAGAAGAAAAAGGAGTGATTCACGAAGATTGAGACCTGCATATATATCAATTTTTTGGGCTTGGGTGTTACAAAATCTTCCATATCCAAAGTGATTGAGCCCTCATTTATCCTATGTAAACCCTTGTTTTGTCATGTCATCATTTTGCACTAAGTATGATATTTCCATTTATACTTTACTATATTTTGAAAGGAAATATTGTGCATAACCTTGTTATTTTCATCTTGTGTTTACTTATTCAAATATGGGTTAAATAAATATTTATATGTATTAACAATGTATTTGAAGAGCACATCTTAAGCCATCATAGGACCCAACTATGGACTAGCATAGGACTCGCTTATGCACTAGTGTAGGACTCACTTTGGAGCATAGGACTTGCCCGTGCATTAGCACATGACTCACTTTAGAGTGTAGGAATCACTTGAAGGACTAATACAAACTCGCTTAGAATGGAGAGCTTGCGAAAAGAGGTAGATGACTCAGATGGAAAAACAACAAGTTGATGTATTTTGATTCTAAGTTTAGTAATCCTTTAGCTAGTACACTAGTTGACACAATGGAAGGATTATGAAACTTGGACTACCATCTCATCCATCATGCAAATTATGAGGACCATGCAATCTCAACTTAACACCAATTTATTGAAGATGTGGAGCAGACAAACAAAACAACTCATAGACTTATAATCATCATGATTATAAATATATCATGCAAAATATTCAATATCCTCTGGCGCTGATTTACTATCTTAACTAAGAGTCAATTACAGACCTCATATGTAGTTAACAGGATGAATTTTATCCAAGTGCGACATGCACTAATCCTTCCACAATTGTAACTCCTCAAACAGTTAATTGTTGTTATGCATATCTTCTAGTTAAGTAGTTGTAATTAATTACAAATAACTAGTCCTCTTTTAGAGTGACTAAAACTGCTCTAAGTATAAAAGAGCATCAACAAGGTAAGATTAAAAGTTTAATTTAATAGATTACTATAAAAGGAATTTTTCCATTCAATAAAGTGTTGATTCAGGAAAGTTTGACTTGTGTGATTTACAACTTTGAACCGGATCAACGAGAAGGGGCAAGGGCCACTCCTTCCCAACGTGAAGGGAGCATTTCTTGTTCATATTATTCAACATTTATTCGATTTACTAGAATTTCATTATTTTAGTACTTTTAATTCTTAGTTTAGTAATTCTTTGTTTATCAATCTATCGCATTCCTTCATGGTATTTAGCATAGTATTTGGTTAAGTTCATTAGTGGATAAGTATTGAGCATGATTTCAACCGTTTCCTTTGTTGCAAATAGCCATGGACACCACCCTAGACTAAAAATCATAATATAACTAAAGTACGAGTACCAACGACACTCGTCACTTTTTGGCATCGTTGATGGGAATTCTCAAGGTGTTAGCAAAGATTAAGGTACTAACTTGAAGTGCTACTTGATTTCTGGTAAGTTTCCATTTAGAAATTTTATTTCCATAACTCTTTCTTTTGAAGTAGAAGACCTTGTAGTGACAACAAGATTCTTTTATGTTTTGGAGTATGTGGAACATAAACAATCAGTTAAGCACTGGTAGTTAGGGAATTTTCCTCAGTATGGTAGGATTTTATGTTTAGACCTAGAGACTGTAGAGGTAGATTTATTAGAATTAATTTACAAACCCCCTGCAGCTAGGGGAGTTGCCCTCGGTATGGTAGGATTTTATGTTTAGACCTAGAGACCGTAGAAGTAGATTTATTAGAATTAATTTACAAACCCCCTCAAAACCAACATATGGAACAACTTGTTCAACAAGAAAGGATGGTGATGGAGTGGAAAACCCCAATGGTGTAGATAATGACAACCCTCCACTTGGAAGGACGTTCACCTATCCCATACAACTGGACCCTAATGATCAAGCCCCCATGAAGAATATATCTCCTTCAATTCTACCAACCTTTAGGGGACTAGTGTCAGAAGATCCTAACCAATTCCTATTTGAGTTCAAATTCCTATGCCAAACTTATGATTACACCTTAGACACCCGAAGCTTAAGTTATTCCCTTTAACTCTAAAGGAAACAACCATGAGGTGGTTCATGGGCCTGAATCCCAACTCTATTCATAGTTGGGAAGATATGGAAACAATTTTCTTGGATAAATATCAAGATTACTATAGGGTGAGGGACATGAAGGAAGAGCTCTTTAGGATACAATAGAAGGAGGATGAGAGTGTGGAGGACTATCTTGATCGGTTCCTCTTCCTTCACGAAGGAGTGACACTGGTCTTGATATAAACATTCTTAAAAATCCATTCCTTAAGAGATTGGATGAAGACACACAAGAAGCCTTCAATATTATGGGAAAATGAGACATGAACAAATTAGAATTTACTGATATCATTGACCTCTGTAGGAACTACTCCCTGAACTCACCCCAATCTTTGTGGAAAAAATGGCAAAAATTGCCAATGGTGATATATCCAAAATAAGAGAGGAAATTACAAATTAAAGAACATACCTCTTAGCTCAACTTAACACAATTGTGGATAGGGAGAAATATAGGAACACAGAGTCATTGTTCATCTATTGTCCAAGATGTAGGAACAAGCATGGGCTTAAGGACTACCCCTTAGACAAAATAGACATTTGCGTTGTTTTCTTTATCTAAAGCATGCCACAAACCAATGTGGATTGCTTCCTTTGTTAAAAAATCATTTAAAACAAAACACACAAAATGAAGTGAGTGACATTATATGGCTCAGAGGCAAGGAGGGAATTTTTAATCAAATCACAACTAGTCCTACACACTAGAAACACAATGGGCTCCAAATCAATGGAATACACCATGATCATACCCCCAACCTTGGGCTCAACAAGTCCCACGGGAATGAAGTCCTCAGTGGAATGCACCACCAAATTATTATCATAAATCCTACACTACAAACCCAAACATTCCACCATTTGAAAAATTTAATCCTCAATTCCAACAACAGTGGAATGTACCTCAAGGATCAGGGACACAAATATTATAACCAAAGAAGACCCCAAGGACAACAAGCTTTGTTGACTGGGCCCACAATTACTACCTCATCCAAACAACCGACCAAGCCAAATATTCTAATGCAAATTGTGGTGAACCCCAAAAATGTGAGGTAGGGTAACCCAACATACACAATCAGGGAATAAAAAAAAATCCTAATGTAAACCTTGTGGATTGTAGAAACATCTTACTGCATTTAGGAAGGTTACCTCAAAACCTTCATCTCTTATTATAGAAGAAATCCCTGAAGATAAAGAAAATCCAGAAGAAACACAACCCATCATGTTGTTGAAGAAACACCTAAATCAAACCCTGACATTCCTTTCCCATCTAAGATTTTGGAGAAACATAACACTCTAATTCAGGAAAAATCAGAGTTAGAGTTAATTCAAGGATTAAGAAAATTGAGTATTGGAATCCCTTTGTTACAAGCTCTTAAGGAAATTCCAGAATTGAACAAAACCATCAAAGATATCTATTTTAAGACTCCAAGTAGAAGAAAGAATCAGCCTAAAACCATCCATGTTGATGGAAAATTTGCTAGTATACTGGAAGGGAATATGACCCCTCCTAAATATGGAGACCCTAGAAGTCCTGTTGTTACAGTTTGCATAGGATATGTGCAGATCCCAAACATTCTAATTGACTTAGGAGCTGCTATCAATGTGATGACCACTGACATCTTGTCCACATTGTCTCTCCCTGAACTACAATCAACCTCAATAGTTTTACAAATTGAAGACCATCCAAAACAAGCCAAAAGGGATCATAGAATATGTTACCATCACCATTGAGTCATGGGATTATTCGATAGACTTTATGGTCATAAAAATGAAGAATAGGAAGATTAGATACCCTTTGATCCTAGGATGCCCTTGGTTAGCCATTACTGCCACCCTCATTGATTGCAGAATAGGAAATATGGTGATTACAAACAGACATGATTCAAAGAATTTATCCATCTATCCATGCGTAAAACCTTTTGCTACAGAGAATAAACAATGGTGGAAGGATAATACGATGAATCAGAAGATATGATTTCATCTCTGACCATGGTCATGATTCAGGAACATTCAGATCAAATTCAAGATGGTGACCATGAGTCCTACTGCTGGACTGAATACAATTCATGTGCCTTAAAATGAATCTTACGCCGAATCGAGTATGAGTCCTTCGATACAACCAAATAAATAAGAGATGACATGATGGATGAGAATAATCAACCTATCATCTCCCTTTTTCACAAAACATAGATTTGACTGAGTTTGTCTTTCACAATATCACCGCTTATTCACATATTACTTCCCCACAAGTGCCTATTGAATGCATTATTGAGAGGGTATCCCATTGTGAATTCTCTCCACCCAAATGCCAAACAATTACCTATCTTCCAAGGAAAACATTCGCAGATCAATATTTGGCTAACTAATTAGGAAGACAATACCCTATTTAAAATTTTATGCTCTCATCCTCAAGCCTTTGCTTGGGAATATAGTGACACAAGGGTATTTAACCCAATGTTTTTACACACAACATTTACACAATTGATTCCGGACCAGTTATCTGACCACAAAGAAGGATAAACCATGCCTTAAGAGACATTATAAAAATTGAAATAAAAAAATTTTTAGGGTAGGATTCATTTATCCAATTTTAGATAGCTAGTGGGTTTCTCCATTAGTGATAGTTCCTAAAAATAATGGGAAATGGAGGGTCTATGTGGATTATAGGGAGTTAAATAAGGCAACTCATCAAGATTATTTTCCATTACCTTTCATTGATCAAGTCTTAGATAATCTATTTGGGAAAAGGTATTTTTCATTTCTTGATGGGTTCAATGGGTACAATCAAATAATAGTAGCACCAGAGGATCAAGATAAAACCACTTTTACCTACCCATGGGGAACATTTTCTTATAGGGTATTACCTTTTGGTTTATGTAATGCTCCTGCCACTTTTCAAAGATGTTAGCAATCTTTGCTAATATCACTCATGATTGTGTTGAGATTTACATGGATGAATTCACTGTTTATGGGGAAACATTCCAAGAGGCAATTGACAATCTAGACAAAGTCCTTTCTAGGTGTGAAAAACATCAGTTATCCTTAAACCATGAAAAATGTTTATTCATGATGGAGCAGGGGATAGTCTTAGGCCATCACATTTTAATGAAGGAATCAAGGTAGATCTTGACAAGGTCAATATCATTGTAAAACTCCCATCTCCCACAAATCAAACAAAGGTGAGAATTTTTCTCGGACATGCTAGATACTATAGAAGATTTATTTCAGATTTTAGTAAGATAGCTTCTCCATTGTTTTCTCTTCTAACTAAAGACTCTGAATTTGAATGGACAGAGGCATGCCAACAATTCTTTGACATTATCAAGGACAAATGACAAATACCCCAATATTAAGAGGCCCAAATTAGAAGCTCCCCTTCCATATACAAACAGATGCTTCCAATGAAGCAGTAGGGGTTGTACTTGGACAACAAGAAGAAGGAGAAGTGATGCATGCTATTTACTATATTAGTAAAAACCTCTCCCTTGCTAAAAGGAACTACACCACCACAAAAAAGTAATTTCTTGCATTTGTTTATGCAATTAATAAGTTTTTCCATTATATCACAGGATATGAAGTGATTGTTCACACTGACCACTCTGATATTAAGTATCTAATGAATAAACCTTTAGTGCATGGTAGGATTATAAGATGGTTGTTATTATTGTAAGAGTTTAATATTAAAATTATTTAAAAGCTAGGGAAATCAAATGTGGTGGCTGATTTTCTTTCAAGGCTAACCATTTTAGGAACAAAGGAGCAAGTCAATGATGATTTTCTAGATGAACATTTGTTTGCAATTTCCACTGTCTCTCCTTGGTTTATAGATATGGCTAACTACTTGGCTACATGGAAGTTCCCAACCTTCTTCACACATAAGAAAAGAAAGCAATTGATTAAACAAAGTGTGATGTATACATGGTTGAATGGAATACTTTTTAAATGTGGACCTGACCATGTTCTACGCAAGTGTGTAGCTGAAGATGAGATCTTTGACATACTCAGGGCATGTCATGATGAGCCATCGGAGGACATTATTCATTTAAAAGAACCATTCACAAAGTTTTGGAGTTGGTTACTATTGGCTTTCCTTGTACAAAGATGTCAAAAAGTATGTATGGTAGTGTGATTAGTGTCAAAGATGGGAAAACCAACATTTACATCTAAGATGCCACTCCAACCTCAAGTTGTTTTAGAACCATTTGAGAAGTGGGGATTGGATTTCATTGGACCAATTGACCCAACTTCTCAAGGGAAGGAGTACATCTTGGTTTGTACAGATTATGTTACAAAATGGGCTAAAGTGCAAGCTCTACAATATGCAAGGGATGAAAAAGTTACAGAATTTTTATATGAACACATCTTCCAAAGATTTGGAGCACCAAGATCCATTATTTCAGACCAAGGACCACAATTTATGTTAGGTGTAATTAGTTCCTTTGTGGCAACATACCAACTTAAGCATAAGAAGTCATCCCCATACCATCCACAATCCAATGGTCAAGTAGAAGTTATTGTTATCCATTTTTAAACCATGGTAAAAATGAATAAAATGGGAGAGATGGACTTGGGCAGGTTGACCGAGCTTCAACCGGTGAATCTAGAATTCACCGGTAATTTCCATGTTTTAGAACACTTGCAATTGATTTCGGGGTCATTTGGAGGATATGTAGTTGAAATTTTAATTTAATACCACTTCCATTAGATTTATAAGGTCATTTTCATGTGAAATCATATAAAATTTTTCCCCAAAATTCATCCGGGAGCTCAAGTTATGGCCTTCACAAGTTACCTTGCAAAAACAATTTCGGGCTTGGAGAACTTTTCCCAAAGTGCTCAAATTTCGGGTTGGGGAACTTTTTGTCAAATGCTCAAGCCTTAGAACTTTTCATAAAAGTGTTCAAGCCCTGGAATCCCTTCCAAAATGCTCAAATTTCGGACCCCAGGAACCTTTTCCACAAAGTGCAAATTTCGGACCTGGGGAACTTTTTGCACATTCATAGTTTTAATGTGCAAACTTGAGGCTCATAACTTTTTCTCTGGGTACCGAAATAAGGAAAAATTTATATTTTCGGAAAGGTATCAAAGAGTAATACATGAATAATTCATTTATTTTCCACATTAAATTTATTTAATGATGTGAAATTGTAAAAAATAGACCCGGGGTCGTTTCTGGTACATGCTTTGAAAAATTTAATGATGCCTATGTTGGGTTTGCAAAATTCAACGCTGGTTGATCCTAAGTGGTTGAAGAAGTGGTGGGGATATTTAATATAATGTAAATTTATCATTGGAATGAGGGATAAATAATTTAAATGTCTTTTCAACTCGGAATTTTAATTGCTCAGTCCCGTGGATATCAAGTTAAGCTTGACAAAATCTCAAAACAAACTACCTCTGCTCAGAAGCTCATAAATTTTGCATTTCTTAACGAAATTACACAATATTATACTTGTTGGAATCATGATTCCAAGATCTAAAAATAAAATAAAATATAAATTTATGGAGTTTTAGGGCTGAATTTTTCGAGAAAATGAATTCGATTCGAATAGAAACTTCAAGTGGTTGAGAATGCAATTAATACAGGGGCTTTTTCTTGTCTTTGCAAGCTACAAATCAATGTGGGATGAATTTTGGAGGTTTTCTATCATGATTTACACCAAATTTTAGTACTTTTTAATTGGTGCAAAGGGAAATACGATTTTTCTTCTTCTCTCTCCTCTCCTTCATTTTCTATAAATAGGAAGTTCTCTCATTTTGTAGGGGTAATTATGGTAGAAAAAACTCTATCATTTTTGTTTTGTGAAACCAATGTGTTGCAGGACTTTATAAAGGACTTATTTCATGATGATCTTTTCCTTTCTCTTGTAATAGAATGAGTTGTGCATATCAATGAAGCAATAGATGTAAGTTGTGGATGTATCTTCCCTTGTTGTGTTTATTTGCATTCTTCTTGCCTCTGTATTCTTGTTGCAGGTGTATTGTGTCTCTCTACTCATTATAAAAAGTTTTTTATAGTTGTGCTTCTATGGAAATGATGTTGTGAATGTTGCTTTGTTAGATTGTGGAGAATTGTCATCACCCTTTCTAACCTGCATTTTGCTCCCATTTTCACACATTGGAGAGTTGTTCTCACACCCTTCTTTTGGTGCATCACCTTTGTAGTGTAGATTTATTTTACTTGTATGCTCTTTCTCTCTCCTTGGTCCCTTGGAAATTATAGGATAAATATAGTCAGTAGTTTTATTTCATTAGAGTTAGCTTACACTAAATTAGGAAGAGGAACTAACCTTCTCTAGAGGTCTATCTTAAGTATCAAGTCCCACAAATGGAGATAATACTCATGTTACCTAGTCAAAATTTTCTCCTTAACACACTCACATGCTAAACAATCGAGGGTGTTGTGATTCAAAGTGATAACAATTACTAACAGTGAGTTGGAGAATATCCTAACTAAGACAATAGATATTTCAAGGAAAATTTGGGTTCAAAAGTTACCTGAAGCAGTATGGGCCTATAATACTACTTGGAAGACAACCAAAAGATTCACTCCTTATGAGTTGGTTTATGGGAAGAAGCCTATTCTTCCTATAGAATTTGAAATTCAGACCTTAAAAATAGTTGTTGAAGTAGGAATTGATTTATCAGAAGCACAACAAGAAAGGATTCTTCAACTAAATGAGTTGGATGAGATGAGATTACAAGAATTGCATCAGACAAAAATCATCCAACACCAAAGGAAAGTATGGCATGATAAACATATTAAGAAAATGAAGTTTCAAAAAGGAGATTGGGCCCTACTATTTGATTCAAAGTACAAGGACTTCAAAGGAAAATTGCAATAGTATCTTTCTCTGATAAAACAGGTCCTATTTCATAAATAGAAAAAGAAGAGAGATTGTTATGAATAAATTCTATGAACTCGAACAATAAGATTTAAATAAAACGAGTTCATCTAATTGAGCAGATAATCCTTTTTTCATCTATTAATTACACATATTTCCAATTAATTACAAAGTCTTGGAGTGCAGAATAACACCCCGGAAAAAAAAAATTATTTAGAAATTTATAAATCCCCTAAGAGTTTAGTTAGATATTCGACCAAAAGGAAGGGCGCGCCCCTTCCTTGAAGATGGATGGGTCCATATAAACTTGAGGAAGTCTTCAATAGTGGAACAATTTAGCTAATTCCCATTGTTGGCAAAATAAAAGTAATGCTAGTTAATTATCATAGATTGAGGCTATACAACAAACCAACATTTAAAGATGAATTCTAGAACATGCTACAAAAAGATGTAGCTCTGAATTGTTTGGAAAAAGTCTCTTTGTGGAATTAAACTAAAATTTAAATTAGTTCTCAGCAAGAATGAAAAGGATATGGTTGAAATCCAGAAATGGTGGCCATTATCCTAGGAAGTATTTACTGAAAACCAGAAATGGAGGTCATTAATTTTGAAAAAAAAGAAAAAAAATACAATAAAAAAAGTTCAGGTGGTTGAAAACCAGCAATGACAGTCACCACCCTTGAATCATGTGATCAATAAATGAGGAAAAACATGTGGAGGGATAAACAAAGGAGCATTTAAATGATGGACAATGGATTTGACAAGTGAAATTAATCAGGTATGTGTAGTTATTCTTTTCTTAAATGTTGTAAAGTTTAATTTATGAGATGATCATTATTGTGCTTGTGTGAATTGATGACTTCCCCATTCCCAATATGTTTTCACTTTGTTCATATATGTTTTTAGTTTTGTACTTTAAATTAATGAAGTGGAATAATAAAAATAAAATTGACCTCAGAAGATGGCGAGGTTTACCGATACCCACAAAGATGGATGTTGATGTTGATGTTTGACCAATATTGTCACATCCGAATGAATGTATAAGTCCTCCATTCCCGCTAAAAACATGTGCTAAAATATAATAAATAAAAAGGATTAGATAAATGGATAGACAAGCTACTCAACAAAGGTCGATTTCAGGAATCCAAAGGACTTCCTTGGAGGATGTCATCTCGTTTTGTAACAATTAAGTGAATTGACAATGATATAGATAAAGACAAAGATATATGATCAATATAGATATGTGGATAACATATGAGAAGATATAGAACTCCAAATTGAGAGGAAATTCTTTTGCAACTTCAAAGGTGGCCCAAGCGAGGGTGGATGTAATTTATACACGTCTAAAGTAGTCATAGAAGAAATTACGAGTCTCTTGTTCTATTTCGTACAAGAATTTATATTGATTCTCAATGTCATCTTCATCAACAAAGCAAATTAGATTGCACCGAGTGTAAGTTCATGTAAGATGTTGTATTGTTCCTAGAAGAAAGGGTGTTGGACTATAAGAAGGTCGTAAATGTTGGTAATTGGATGTGAGCGACCATGGATTTCCATTTAACGAGAGATCCATGCTTAGAAACAACATGTTAAATGTAGAGAGTTTGATAAAAGATGATAAATTGATGAAAAGATAAATTTGACAGGAATCATCAACGATTTAGGCCAATTGTTGGCGATTAGGGTGAATAGCTAGCGATTTTTGTGATTTTGACAGTTTTGATAAAAACGAGAGTTTAAATCTCTAAAATAATGTTTTTGACTGATTTCAAAGCTTATGATGACTTGAAAATGACAAAGAGAGATATAGGAATACCTTTGGATAGCTTAGGAGCCAAAGATGCCTCAAATCTTCAGTGGGAAGGATTTGAGTTGATAAGTAGCTCTGTCACATTCTTTGGGAAGTTGGGTGATGAAAACCTCCATACAAATGCTTGAAAATGATTGATGTTGATGCCTAATAGTGCTTGGGGATGTATTGTAATTTGTGATGTCGAGGGATGAAGTGTTGGTTCGAAAGGAATGTCTCAAATCAAATCAAGCTTGGAAATCGAAGATCCGTGAGGGAGAAAAAAAAGGTGCTATTTATAATCAATGGTGATACGGTTGAATCGTCGGTGATCCACTTTTTATGGGGAAACAACTACAAAAGTGGTTAAAACCACTTCTAATCAAGGATTTTTGGTTTGGGATGTGGGTAAATGACTAAGGGATGTTGAGGGACAAGGTGAAGAGGTTAAGAAGGTTGTGATATTGTTTATTTTTTTGTCTTATTTAATTTTAGTCTCCAAGTAGTTTTAGGTTATTTTAAGAGGAATAAAATTATATTTTACAATTATGAAATGATTTTACAGGACGTGAGAGAATATTTAAATGGAGTAAATATTGTGATGTACTTTAGACTTAGGATAAGAGATGTATGAATTAAATAATGTGTTTAGATGATATGATTGTGAAGACGGTGTATGTGGTGAAGGAAATTAGCGGTGAAAATTTTGAGTGTCTACATATGCCCTTTTTGTCAAGTACTTTGGCATAGGTGAATGAAACACGGTGTAAGGAACACCAGGTTTGACATGTTTAGTTTGGATAAGTGTGATATGTGTGTGCATGGTTTTGTTTAACTAAGTTAAGAAAATTAGAACTAACACCTAGTAGTCCTAATAACAAAGTTAAATCAAAATCTAAACACCATCATGTTAAGAGCTAAGCAAGATTAAATAACAACATTATTGCATCATAACTTTGAAATGGAAATCAAACTAACATGTTAATTATTAAAACCTCTACTCTTTAGATCACCAAAACAACTAAATTGAACCTAGGTAGATTCATGGCAATCAAAGTTGATTGTTTGATTTTTAAGAGATTAGGAATGGAATCTCATCAAAGTATGGCTAAAAGACCACTTTCACTATTTTCATATGACCCAAAAGATTAAATGGATGAAATGCAAGAATGAGGCTTAGCTCTTCCAATGGTGAAATTCTTAAGGATGACAAAAGGCTTATAGTGTATGTACTATATGCTTTCTTTTGTTTCTCAAGAATTAGGTGTAAGTGTAAAGGTAGGAGGAGGGCTCTTTATATAGCCCAATGGATAGAGGAATCTCTACATCCCTTTGTATGTGGGATAATAGAGATGTTGAGTTAGTTGTGGATAAGGGGGTTTAGAAAGGATTGAGTTAACTTTAGGAGAGTTTAGCTTGTCCTTTAGTGACTCATGTGGATAAAGGGGTTTATTAATTAACCAAAGTGATTAATTAATAGATGTGCAAGCTTATAAAAGTTTTTTAGAGGAATATTAGCATGATTTAGACTATAGAAGGGGATTAAATCAACTAAATAATGATTTATTGGTTTAATGAAAGGGGAAGCTAATTAATTAATAATAATTAATTAGTTTAGATAGAAGGAAGGATTAATTAACGGAAGGTCGTTAATTAGGGTATTTGTTGAATAGAAGACTTAATTAATTACTTATTGTAATTAATTAATGATGATAGAAGAGAAGATGAGCATTATTGATGATATGTCGCCAATTTGTGGGAAAGGGGATAATTAGCACAATTTAAGTATTTAAATTGTTCAGGCTAAATTATAGGTGTCTACATTTTCCCTCTTTGGGGTGGCGTAAATGACGTCACTTCAAAGATAGTAGACGAATAAAATTTTGAGGGGTAGAAGAAAAATTAGTAGAAGTGAGAGATGCCCCCTCGAGTGTCGATGGGGTGATGAAGGAAGATGATTGACAATCGAAAAAGGTGAGAAATGGATAGAAGAAAGGAGAGGAGTAGGATTCCCCAGGTGAAGCAAAAGAATAGTGTTGATAGGAGGGTGATGTAGAATAAATGTGGAGAAGTAGAGAGAAGAACTAGCTTTCATCCTTTGCATTGGGAAAAATTCAGTGTTATCATATTACCAAAAGATCTATGTCATCGGTCCTTATTAACTATATAAGCATACGAAAAAAGTAGAATGACATGAAAATCCATACTACGAACAATTATCTATTGCTGAAAACACCAAATCCATGCAACATAAAAAATGCAATGTAATATGAGAAGGAAACAAGCTCATTTAATAGGGAAAAAAAGTATGAACACACATATCCAACCCAACAATGGTCAAGATGGTTGTAAAAATGTTTTGTTATCAAGCTAAAGAGTTCCACATGTTTGTGATTGATGAAAAGGGTTAAAAATGATGCCCCGAGAAAGGATACATGCAAGGGGAAATGATAATGGACACTGGGTCCAAGGAGAAAGCTTTGTGCACAACGAAACAACACCAGAAATGAGATGTGCCTCAGATTATAGAAGAAGCAAGTAGCGAGCTTTGTGAATGGTTGTGAATCCAGCGATCTGCAAGTCATGTTGATCGGTGAAGATGTGAAACAAACCAGTAGGATATAGAAAGAATACCATGCACAAGACACAAGTTTCAATGCTATAAGCTAGTTTACCTATTTTTGTAGGTTTTCCAATTTTTAGGATTTTGGTCTTCCTTGTTTTTGGAATTATTATATATATTTTGTTTTTGTGTTGTCTAAAATGTGGTGGACAGTGGATGCATAGAAGAAAATAGAAGAATCAGAATGAAGTGCCTAGATGTAAAAGAAAATGCCTCAGGGGGAAGAAAGAAGAAACAAGTGACAAATAATGTCCCCATATAACGGAAAAATTAATAAAATAATTATTCGATAGAGTGTGGATAAGAAGAAAAATCACCTAGGAGCAATAAAAATTGTCCTAGTGAGAAGAAAGGGGTACTAGACGACAAAAAATGCCCCAAAGACGGTGAAAAATGAAAGAAAAATAATTATTTAATTAAAATAATTATTTGATGGTGAATAAGAGAGAAAATGGCAAATCAAAAAAGCCTCCAGGCATCACGACCGGTGAAAAATGGCTTGATATACCCCACCCGGGGGGGTAAATCACCGCGACCAATTCATTTATTACCGACCACTGCCGAAGTTTTTACCGTGAGACTCTAACAGTGACGAGGAAAATGGTGAGAGCATGAGATCGCTTGAGAAAAGTGGACATAGTTTGGGGGTACAACCGTATGTGATGATGATGGCATATTTGTGAGTAACCTAACCCTCTTTGTTAATTTTGTAATTAATGCGAGAAGTAGGAAATTAGGGGGTGCACGGCACGTCTGCGCCCTTAGAGCATATTCACGCATGCGCAGTGGCGTAGTATGATGGTGCACACACACAAGGTGTCCCCAAGTGCGCATGCGCAGTACCCAATGGTGGCGCAGCACCCTTGAGCATATGCGCATGTGCACGCGCATGCACCGATATGATGGCGCACACACACACAGGAGTCCCAATGCGCACGTGTAGGTACCCAAATGATGTCGCACAGCACCTTTAGGTGGATGCACACAAGCGGCGCACACCAAAAGGATGTGCACATGCTAGTTTCTATGCACACCCTAAAGAGCACATAGGAACACAAACGAGACGAATGAGAGAGATAGAAAAATGCCAAAAATGATGACACTTAGAAGAAAATTAGGATTTTTGGGTTAACCCTAAAGAATGATAGGTAGGAATTAGAAGAAATGTTAGTAGCTGACAAATGGAATGATTTTACAGAGATGGTTTCCCGTGCTATAGATGCGAGAGTGACACACACGCATAATGGAGCTAGAGGGGAGCATGCACCGACAAGATCGGCATGCGGTGGTTATACTATTGAGGCGGTGGGCCTAGGCCCCGTATCCTGGATGCCTTCCATCACATTGGATCATGGTCTACTGACCACATTGACGAGCAGTGGCACAATGAGATCCAATGCTTTAGGCTCCCGACAGGAGAGATGACAGTTACCCTGGAGGATGTATGGTGGATCCTCTGCATACCTATCGTAGGCTCGATGATCGAGTACATGAGTGACCTTGGGTGATCAGGGCAGCGGTCAATGACTTGTTTGACCATGATGAGATACCTCACGATGGCATGATAGTGTCATTACATGAGTGTATAGCTGATCCGACATTGCACCGAAGGCCGCTATATGTGATGTCACTTATCAGTGGGTTTTTTCTCACTGATAAGACCGGGACATCCTTCCCTATGGGTTTGATGACATTGGTTCACGGATTTTCAGTGGTGAGCACTATTGTTGGGGCCAATGCATACTGGCACATCTATACTAGGACCTGCACTTGATTACATACCACCATCAAAAGATGGTGGGGCTGGCTTCTTTACTACAGATTTGGTCATGGGACCATATAGCTATCGGGCATCCTGTAGGCACATTACATGTCCAAGTCCCGAGAGGAGCCTATATACATGGCTTGGGTTTTGTAGGTGATGACATATGAGGGCACCTAGGTAGCTTGTATCATTATCGACGAGAGTTTGACGAGCTGCTAGACAGAGACATTATATGGAGGCCTTACAGGAGATACAATGGCTAGAGGATGGAGTAGAGCTTAGTGTCTTTGCATGGAACATTTTCTTCTAGGTAGCCATAGTTATATCATAGAGTTATACAAAGTAGACCAATTTGGTGACAACTCGGGCGGGGTGTAGGGGTTCCATGACCATATTTATGGTATGCTCGTCGACATGCCTCTAGACCGATACAAGGATAAGCACAGGATAGGCTCTTGTGGTGCGCAATTCAATGGTACATATAACCACCTTACAAAAGAGCAGCAGTGTAATAGGCTATAACAGAGAGAGACCAGAGGATTGAGCTCGACTTTGAACACCGGAGAGCGGATCGGCTTGGGATGTCTTGGGCCCGGGTGGCGAGGAGGTGATGGTGTCATTCATTTCGATATACAGTAGATGGTAAAGACATGTATGTCTTAGGTGAAAAGCCTATATCAGCAGACAAAGGCTCAACTACACAACATGCCCATACTAGAGAGAGATAGGCTAAGAGCATAACGAGTCATGGGGTAGGCCGAGCTTGCCCCATGTATCAACAGAGATATCTTCCTATCGATGCACATATGGGACAACAATGACGACCTAGAATCACAGAGATCTAGCTACAACATAGGGTAGAAAGTCCTATTATAGATCATTATATTATGAGGCAGTTCTAGTTGAGCAGAGGGCACCTTCTTATAGCCAACATTCGAGTGGAGTGATGAGGTCAGAGAGGCCTCAGGCCTCAGTGGAATAACCACGGGGCAGCTGTGTAGGACCGAGCAATGCTCATGTTATGCCTCCACCACGGGACAAACCAGCCAGCCCATATGAGGGCTCGAGTGACCCCTAATCCATATTGTATTGATACATGTGCCTCTTAATGAAGGCTATGAGCATCTTGTGCTTGATGTACAACATTCTTTATGTATAAACAGTTTTGACATATGCCTCTGATGAAGGAAGTTGTATTCTTTGATCGATGTATATCATCCTTTTTGTATGCCTCAAATGAAGGAATTTTTGATGTATAGTAGTGATGTATATCTATTTTTGATACAAATATACCACACACATGTATATGTATATATGGACATTTTTGACAGGACACATGTGTTATGAAATGATGGATGTTATTGTTGTTTTGATTATATTTGCATGCATATGTATCTTGATGTTTGATGTATCATATGTGCTTTGATTTTTAGATGATAGATATGTAGAGTATATCAAATGTATTTTCTCATGTGATGTGCTAGATTTAGTGGATGGGATGACATGATGATATGGGTGTGGGGGGGATAGATTTTGATATTTTCGATCCCTCTTGCCCCCATTTGATGATACGATATGTGATGATTAGCTTAGCATTCATGTATGATGTATACTTAGCTTTTTATTGATATATGATGTATAGATGATGTTAGATGTGATGATATTGATGGAAATATGATGATGTGATAACAAAACGATGCACATGCAACAAGCAAACACAATCAAAGGCTAACCAAGAACATAATGAGTCAACACAACATTGTACCATGATTCACCAACATGTAAAAACACACTTCAATATGCACAAGCAAGAATAAATCTGATCTAAGCAAGAAAAGATGAATCCTAACAAAGTATGTCTAAGCAACAAACTATAAAAATGTACAAACATGAAGCAACTATACAAGCAAACAAGCAAAGCAAGAAACAAGATAATGAAAGTAAACTAAAGTGAATGTTTTTGTAAGATTGTCTTGTTTTTCCATTGCTTAGAGTTTTCAATGTTTTCTATTGTTTTGATTTTTCTAAAACAATTTTCTATTGTTTAGAGTTTTGTGAAACAATTTTCTATTGTTTTGATTTTTGAAACAATTTTCTATTGTTTAGAGTTTTGTGAAACAATTTTCTATTGTTTTGATTTTTTTGAAACAATTTTCTATTGTTTTGATTTTTGTGAAATAATTTTCTATTGTTTTGATTTTTGTGACTTTTTGAATGTTTTCATTTTTCATAAGATATTTGAATGTTTTTATGCTTTTCTAACAATTTTTCTGAGCTATGCACAAGTAATCGAGAAGCGTGGATGCCCCCAGCATTAGATAGAGAATATACAAGGGAAAATGTCACGTGCTTATAAACAAGAAGGTGAAGTCACAGAAGTGCCCCCAGTGTGAGATGGGGAATAGACAAAGACCATGCCTCCATAGACTAACAATAGGAGAAAAAGCCGGATCAAGGCTTGACAAGATTAGGCTCACAGGGAATCTTCGGAGGCAGATGTAGAACTAGCCCTAGGCTGAGTAAAAGTACCCTCTAGATGCAAGATGCTTGTGAACAATGAATCCTCCCAAGGTGCCAGAATCCGGTTTTCACTCGAGGACCTATCCAAAGTGCCACTATTGCGTGGTTTTCACTTATGGATGACCTTTTTCTTTTTTTTTTCATTTTTCTTTTATTTTAATTTTTTTTATTTTGATTATTTTTACCCTATTTTTGGTTTGCTTTTTTGATTTTGTGTCATGTTTAAGCATAGAACCGCTTAAGGTGCATGGCATTCATGGGATCGTAGAGTTCATCACCATTGGGGTGGGTAAGTTTGTATGCTCCTGTGCCATACTTGGCCATGATAACATAAGGTCCTAACCAATGTGGTTCAAACTTTCCTTTCTTCTCTCGTTTACGGCCTTGTGTTGAATTGATTTTCCTTCATCACCAAATCACCAACCTCAAACTAACAATGAGGTATGATTCTTTTGTTGTAATTGCGATAAACTCTATTCTAATACACTTTAAGATGATTTAGGCAGATGCGCTTCTCATCCAGAGCTCTAACTCTTCCAGTCTAGCCACTTCGTAATCTTCATCCTTATCCAAATAATCCCTAAGAGAGATTTGTAGGGAAGGAAGCTTGATTTCTAACAGATGATAGATTCCATTCCAAATACTAGGGAATACGGTGTCACCCATAGGAGTGTGAATAGAGGTCCTATAAGCCCAAAGAGCTGGGTGGATTTACAAATGCCAATTATGACCTATCTTACTTACCATCTTCTCCATGATTCAACCAAAGTCTTATTAGTGGCCTCAGCCTGTCCATTGCCTTGGGGGTAATACGGTGTAGACCATTTTAACCTTATTTGAAACCGATGACAAAGATCCTTTACCATTTTATTCTTGAATGATTTTCTGTTGTCAGTAACTATGGTTACAGGAATTCCATACCGACAAATAAGATGATTCATGATGAATTTTGAAATCTAAGCACCCATTACATAGGTCAAAGGGACAACTTCCACCCATTTGGTAAAATATTCAATAGTTGTAATGATGTGGGTGTGGCCATCAGATGAAGTAGGGGTAAGCTTCCCTATTAAATCAAGTCCCCATTTAGAAAATGGCCATGGGGTGGTGATGGGTTACAACGGCTGTGATGGAGCATGGATGAAATTTCCATACTTCTGACAAAGTACACACTTCCTTACATAGTTGCAGTAGTCGGTTTCCATGGTAGGTAAATAGTAGCCCACTCTCAATAATTTTTTTGGCTAGAAACATTCCATTAGTATGGGCCCCACATTCCCCTTCATGCACCTCTTTAATCACTTGGACCGACTCTATCATATCGAGACAACGTAACAGATTCCCATCGTAGCCACGATGATAGAGCGTACCTCTTAAAAGGTTATAGCAGGATATTTGGCAAATTAGGATTTGTTTCTCGAACGATGTCGGAGGGAACATTTTTTCTTTAAGGTAGGTGAATATGGGCTCATACCATGGGGAATTAGGGACCAACAACATCACAAGCCGATATAAGATTCGACATGTCGTATGTAGGAGATGGTGTAGATTTTCCACAAAGAATGGCATATCATTACTTTTTGGCGTGAATACGAGCATAGAACCTATGATTTACATAAATTTTACATATATTTTTGTGCTCTTGGAATCTGTTCAAATGTGATGCGCACAAAATAGTCTTTCATATTTTCTACCAGCTTCTTATAAGGGATGATTTTCTCATCCTTACTTTTTACTCATCATTGACTTGCTTGATGATTAACTGCGAGTCACCAACAATCTTAACATGATGAATGTCCCATTTGATGGCGAGCTTCATCCCAGTGATGAGTGCCTCATACTCTGCGATATTTTTGTGTAAGGAAAACCAAGGCGAAAATCCTGAGGTATGGGGTTGCCAAAAGGAGTAATGAGGACCACACCTGCCCCTGAACCATGAAAAGTAAAAGATCCATCAAAGTGTACCTACCACATGATGGATTCTTCATGTACATTAATGAAGCATCTGGAAAATCCAGATTCACAGGTTCTATTCCTTGTAAAGGTGCTTTTGCTAATTGATCAACAAGTACTTGTCCCTTGACTAAATTTTGGTGCACAAATTCGATGTCAAATTCACTCAGTAGAATGATCCAATTAGCCATTCTACCGGTGAGGACAGGTTTAGACAAAAGTATTTGAGCGGGTCAAATTTTGATATAATCTTGGTTTTGGTATTTAACAGGTAATGGAAAAGTTTTTGGAAGGTAAAAACTACAGCCAAACAAGATTTTTCGATTTGGGGATAGTTGAGCTCATAAGAGATGAGAGTATGAATGAGGTAGTATACCGAATTTTCTTTGTGTCCAAGGTCGTATTGGGTGAGTAGCGCACCAATAGAAAATTGAGTAGTAGAGATATAAAGCAGGAGTGGCTCACCAGGAGTTAGAGGCATGAGGACAGGTGGATTGGCCAAGTATTTCTTAAGCAGGGAAAAGGCTTGTTGTTGCTCTGGTCCCTAGATAAAGGCAACATCCTTTTTAAGTAGGTGAGTGAACAAATGACACTTATCGGCAAGCTAGGAGATGAAGTGGTGAATAGCCTATATTTTTTCTTGTAAGCTACGTGCACAGTTGCTTAATGTTTTTGGGAGGAGGCATCTCAGTAATAGCAGAAACTTTAGCAGGGTCTACCTCAATCCCCCTTCTTGATACAATGAAACCAAGAAATTTTCCTGATAGCACACCAAACACACATTTCTTTGGGTTCGATAAACCTTGTACTCTAGGCATTTAAAGATATGCCACAAAATAATAGGGTGATCTTCCCTTGTCTTGGATTTCCCGAGGATATCATCCACATAGTCTTCCATGATGTCATGGATCATATCATGAAAATCACCGTCATTGCCCTTTGATAGGTTTCTCCTACATTTTTAAGACCAAACGACATTACCTAATAACATAAGGTACCCCAAGGAGTTATAAAATCCATCTTGTTGATCTTCATCGACTATCTTGATTTGATTGTAGCAAAAAGCCATCCATAAGAGATAGAATTTCATATCCTGCAGTTGAATCAACAATCATATCAATATTTGCAATGGAAAATCATCCTTAGGGCATGCCTTATTTATGTCTCTTGAAATTTGTGCAAATTCTGATCCCAACAGGATTTTTCTATACAAGAACGATATTGGATATCCATTCGAGTAATCAATGGGTCGAATGAATCCTACCGCTAGAAATATTTCTAACTCTTCCTTAACCAGGAGAGCCACAATCCTCAAGTGCATTTATCCGAGCTTTTGCTTGATGGGTTTGGCATTTGCATGTACAACTAAGTTGTGCATGCACAACCAAAGTTGGATCCAAGCCTGGCATATCCTTATAGGACCATGCAAACACATCTATAAATTCCCGTAGCAACATGGTGAATGTTTTATGTTCCCGTGCTAAGAGCGAAGCTCCCAACTTGACTATTTTCAGGTCATCTTCTGTGCCAATGTTTACATCAATAGTCTCTTCTACCAGTAACTTTAAAAATCCTCCATACGCATAGGATCGGGAGGAAGGTTGAGATCTTCATCCAAGGATGTCTCCACGAGATTTTCATCCTTGGTGTGGTCACTTTTATTGTCTTTTGAATTTTGTACCTATTTGTTCTTCTAACACGCTCAAAGAGGTTTTCACTGTGTGACTTGACTTTGACTTTTGCCGAGGATTTTCATTGGAACTTTTGCCCTCGCTTTTTCTTAAATTTTGTTGACCACGAAGCTCAACTTCCTCTCCAAAGTAGGTGCAGGTATCTAAGTCAATATAGAAGCCCTTTTTGTGATCTCCAATGGGGATTATATCCCAAATGCCCATGAATTTAGTGATGGCTTCATCATTTTCAAATAGATCTAGTGGTATGTGACATTGTTGGTCCCATTCAACAAGGAAAGGATAAACAAGGTCAAGTATAGGTTCCATAGGGGTTATGGTGAGGACAATGGTATTCATGAACAAGTTTGTGGACACAAGATCTTCATATTGGCTACAGTGGGAATCCGTATCATTGTCTAAATAGTTAGAGCTATCTTCACACTCGTAGAAGATAGCATATTGATCATTGGGATGTGCCCCATAAGGGCGAATGCCGATGTTATACCTTTCTGTCTTAAAATGTGGGAGAGGAACTAGTTCTCACTATCCTTGCTCATTCCTTCCACATCCTAGACCTTTGTAGCCCATAGAATACATCATTCAGCTAGATTTCTCATATTCAGGGGGTTTGGTAGTAAGTTGGTCAATTATCTTCTCGAGACCCAAGTTATAGGTGGATCCAACAATTTCTCTTCAACCAAAGAAGCCTCTAGGTAAAAATGAACCAATAGTTTGCTCATCTCTAGGCCGTCTCAAAATAGAATTGGGTCGACCTATATTTTTTGGTGACAAAGACAAGTTAGACACTAAAAGAGATTCATACATTTGTATTCTTCACAACCATATTATAACACTTTCATCTCCCAATAATCAAAGGGAGAAGTATGTGGAAGCTTCATGGGCACAAGAACGAGAGAATCAATCAACTCGGACTCCATGGCTTTAGATTGAAGAGGAACAACTATATCAATAGAGGGACACGTATAGGCACCCTTACGCATAAAACTATTGAGAGCTCTACAGTGAGTGAAGGGCTCTAGATCTCCTTGTATTGTGATAGTGTGTCCCTCATGTTTCAATTTGATGCATTGATGGAACATTGATGGCATGACCTACATGGCATGAATCCATGGTCGGCCATAGAAGCATATTGTATGGGAGTTCCAAGTCCAGACATGAAACTTTATGTGATGACAAGTAGGTCCAACTTCCATGGGTAATGTGATTGTCTTTGGCTGATTCCCTTTCCACGTTGTCATAAGCCATTATGGTAATGATTTGAGACTCTATATTTTTCCGCTTTGTGTCCCAATTACTTAACTAATTTCAATGTGTATATATTTAATCCTATCCGTTGTCCACAAGCACCCATTTTATCCTTTGGCGGGTAAAAAATATCTCAATATACAAGGGGAGATTATGTGTTGGATTTTCAATAGGGATATCCCTATGATTGAACAAAATGTGCTCAGTTGGTACAATGTTGGCTACTACATCCTAAAGATGTGTAGGATCTACTTCTAGTGGCACTCCTAACCCTTGAAGAGTTTGGTACAAAATGTCTTTATGTACATTTGATATTTTGAGAAGATCCAAGATTAAAATCTTGGCAGATGTCTTCTCAAGTTGTTCTAAGAGGTTGTACCTACCATTTTGCGGGGTTGACATGGAGAGGGTTCAGGAATCGTGAGGCGGGCACGCCTTGTTACCGCAACACAATCCTTTCCCTTGATTTGAATGGTGTTCACATGGTCACTAGGGAGCGGATACATCCAATGAGAGAATCATAATGATTATTGTCTTTCTTGGTATATAGATAATTCGCTGCTTTATAACTCTGGGATGACTCTCCTCGATCCGGATTTGGCTCCTCTGACTTACCATGTTTAGGGAATGGTTCTTTATATATCCCCATCTTTTCATTGGCGTCTGAGTTTTTTCTGGGTTGTCCACTTCTATCTCCCCATTGTTGATGAGGTCTTGGATGTAGTGATGAAGTCATAGACATTTTTCTATTTTGTGTCCCTTGACACGATGTAATTCACAATAGTCATGCTCTTTGTACCATGATGGTTTTGAGCATTTTCATCAAAGGGTTGTGTCATAGGATAAGTCATCATGTGAGCTACATCCAATTGTTTTAATATGACATAAAAAGACTCATTAAGAGGAGTGAACATTCTCCGTTTAGGTGGTGGTTGAATAGATCCTTTGGTTAGTTTAAAAGGTTAACCAGTTTGAACCATTTTCACGTGCTTTGGAATTCGTGATCCCATCTCCCACCACGTTCTTGTTTTTATTGAATATTTTTGGCTTTTCCGTAGGTTTAACACTTTGGTTATCTTTAGATTGTGACTTAAGCGTTCCTTTGGAAATAAGGGCTTTCTCTATTTGAATGCCCTTTTCAATGACCTCCTCAAAGTGTGAACACAATGCATTTGAAGGTGGAAAGCGATGTTTGGATTTAGATTGGGCACAAAGATACTTACCAGCTATTTTTTCAGGGAATGCATAAGGGAAGCGACTAGCTATCCCTCTCCACCATTGTAGGAAGTTGGCGAATGTCTCGTTAGGATGTTGTTTGGTGCCACATAAGTCTGTCATGGTGATATCACTTTCTATATTATATGAGAAGTGTCGCATAAACCTCTATGCCAGTTCTGGCCAGGTAAAATAGACCCCCGAGGTAAACGAGTAAACCACTCTAAGGTTTGGCCTCTTAGATTCTTGGGAAAGAGTCGTATGAGGTAATTATCGCTATAGGACACCTCTTGACATGCCATATAGAAATCCTTTACATGATCTCGTGGATCTCCCTTTCCTCTATATTTGTCAAATTTCAGCATGTCAAAGTTTTTAGGGAAGGGTTGAAGTGGCATAGCTTTGTCAAACGAATGGGGACATAGTTCTTCATATTGATTTTTTTATGCTCCCCACATTGATCTCTTTAAGGCTTGTGAGTGTTGCTTTCATAGATTCTACTTCTTGAGCGAGTAATTGTTCTTTGGTAGGAGAAGCAAGGATATATACACGATGATGCTCCATATTGTCTTCTCCTTGATTTTCCCTATGAAGTTCATTGATTTTGACCTTAGGCTTTGTCTTTTGGACATTCTTGTTTGTTTCTTTTTGTACATGAGAGGTTCTGAGGCTAATTGTTGACTAAGGTTGCTAATTTGTTGTTGAATAGTGACCTCTTCTTCCAAAGTTTCCTCTTCTTCTTCATACTGTGGAGGTTGTTCAACATTCTTGTGTTCTAACCTGATTCTACATGGAATTTTAATGAAGGGTATTCTATGTCCCACTACATTAACATTTCCCGTATTGGAGGTAGAAGCATGTCCATGTGTTAAAATATCATCCATGTTGATAAGAGGTCACTCCTTGTCATTAGCATAATTTTTAGGTGGGATTGTTTCTTGTTCAATAGGCATTTTGGCTCCCAATTCTACAACTCGTGCCAACACCCTATCTTTGTTTCGTTATAGTAGGTATTTACCTTAGCTCATGTTCACCTAGGTACTTTATTTACCTTTATTGTATTTATCCTCACCCACTTATGTGTGTGGATATTTCTTTTATCTTATTTAGATATTAGGAGATATTATCTAGTTGTTAGGCATAGTTCTTTCCTTGATCTATGGTATTGACTAGTTCTTTCCTTGATTTATGGTATTGACTAGTTCTTTCCTTGATCTATGGTATTGACTAGATCTTTGATGTCTAGTTCTCTCCTAAATCTATGGTCTTGAATAGTTCTTTGATGACTAGTAATTTCCTTGATTCATGGCTTGATCTACAACCTTGATTGGTTCTTAGATTGTTATTCCTTGCCTATTTAAGCAAGGCCCATTCTCAATGTATTGCATTGAGTTCCATAATAATATATGATATTTCTACTCATTTGTTTGCAAAGGTTTATGTAAAGTTATTATGGTGAATTTGGTTGTCGTCGTTTCATGGTATCGAGCTGAAGATTGTTGTTGACATCCGTCTTTAAGTTTTATTTTGCAAATATATTCATTGTATATTCATATATTTTGGATTTGGTTGTATGTTGTTGTTGAACCCATTAAAATCCTTAGCCCTTGGTCACATGGTATGGTCATATGAGGGCTTAAAGATTGTGATTCCTACTAGTAGGTGCTTAACTTCAACCCCATTTAATTTTATTTTTGTGGTGAAGGCAACAACAATTTATTTATTTTAGTGGTAACTAAAATAAATAACAAAGCAAAATATTAAAAAATTTGTAACTTTTGATCGGTAACTCGGTTTTGAGTGTTGTTTTTTTACAAAAGTGCTTGTTTTTCTGTGCTCTTTCCATTGGAAATATTTATTTTGAGACTTGAACTATAATTATAAAGTGCCAAATATGGAGGAGTGTTGTAATCAATTGTGGACGTAATTTTGGCTGAGCCCGACATCCTAAACTTTTGGGAGTTACAGTTTGTACCTATCATGGATTCTGAGAATGATATGCTTTTCTCTGAAGTATGTGGACTTCAAGAGGATATTGTAAAATTTGTGGAAGAAAATAGATCACTCAAGAAGTGAAATTCTCTTCTATAATCACTCATTCATGATAAGGATACAATAATACACTTCCTGCAGAACAAACTTGCTAGCCTACAACATCACCATCATATTGTGGACAACCACAACCATGCTCCTAGTCCACTTGCAGCTATTGCTCGTGAACCCACTGACATTGATTTATCAGTGTTTGAGTCTGTTCATGCTCTTGATGCTCATACACCTATGAAGCTTGTTACTACATGCTCTTCCACATTTGTGCCTATTACAGTACCACATGTTGTGTATCTTATTTCGCTCACCGCATGGTCTTTTTACGAAGCATACCATTGCATTCAGTCCTCGCATGCTCTCGTTATATTGGTCTCACTAGAGAAGTCATTGGCAGACATTCATAGGGTATTGTTTCCTCTATTCCACATGTTAAATGGAATTCTCATCATGACATTGGTTTTTGAGTAGATACTTCATTGGGATCACACATTGACAGAGCTCATTTTTTTGTTCGCTTGACTCTTTCTTAGGATCCTGAGCAACACATGAGTTTTACATCTTCACTCAAGCTTGAGAAACCTGAGATTTCAACTGTTAGCCATGATCAACCTGACACACATTATGATGTTATTTTACATGCACCCATTGTACATTTTACACCAAGTCATATGCAAACATCTTCTTCATCCATCTGTGTTGATTTGGGGTGGATATTTGATCACTCGTGGTGGTGACATAGGCATTCGTTGAGAGGACTCTACAAGCGTGGCTCCTCCACCATTCAACCTCTTGCTCCACTTTCTATACCTTCTGCATTGTGATGCTTCTTGTTTTGAGTATTTTTATTTAGCAGGTGTAGTGTATCTCTCTTGTTTGTTGAGAGATTTTGTATATGTATTTTTGACACTTTTGGCATGTTGATAATATCTCTTATGGGGGATCTATTTTGGTGCATTATAGTGTTAGTTTGTCAGTGTTTGAGTAGTTTTTTTGACAACTCATACATATTTGTAGATCACTCCACCCATTCAAAGCGGTATGGGAGGGTGTGGTGTTGATCTTGCTTCTTCGGGTTTCGTGTCCTTGCCTTGTTACTTTGGCTTGTCTTGGATCGTGACACTGGATTTTGTGTCCTTGCCTTATTGCTTTGGTTTTTGTTATTGGATCGTGGCACACCTATTTACGTGAAGTTGGTCAAATTATGTTTGGTATTTTTTGTGCACTTTCAACATCACTCTGTTGTGATCTCTCAGTATGGAGCTATTACGGTGAAACCCAAGTGTCGAGTTGTTTTTGAGTTTTGTGATCAAGTAGTGGATTCAGACCACGGTGCATGCCAAAATTCTTCATCATTGTATGAGTTTTTTTGAGCCGAGCTTCTTAGGATGCCTTAGAGTGGGTCTTTACTCTCTCTACTTTGTTGTTATTGGATTTTGGTACCTGCGGTGTCCTTTTTTTCCCAGCTTATTGTACATGAGTACCTCATCGTGCCTAGTTCTTGGGACTCATCTGTGGGCATGCCACTTCTATTTTGGCCCCTATCTTCACTTGAGGGGGGGTGTTAGAGTAGGTATTTACCTTATCTCATGTTCACTTAGGTACTTTATTTACCTTTATTGTATTTATCCTCACTCACTTATGTCTCAGTGGATATTTCTTTTATCTTATTTAGATATTAGGAGATATTATCTAGTTGTTAGGTATAATTCTTTCCTTGATCTATGGTATTGACTAGTTATTTTCTTGATCTATGGTATTTGACTAGATCCTTGATGTCTAGTTCTCTCCTAAATCTATGGTCTTGACTAGTTCTTTGATGACTAGTTATTTCCTTGATTCATGGCTTGATCTACGACCTTGATTGGTTCTTAGATTGTTATTCATTGCATGTTTAAGTAAGGCCCATTCTCAATGTATTGTATTGTGTTCCATAATAACATATGATGTTGTTGCTTATTTGTTTGCAAAGGTTTATATAAAGTTATTTTGGTGAATTGCTTTCATCTTATTGATCATGGTGTTTGATTAGCATCTGTTTTCTTTGCTTGGTATGATCTAGTTATCATTCCTTTCATGGTATCAGAGCAGGAGATTTATATTGACATCCATCTGTAATTTTTATTTTGTAAATAAATTATTTGTGTATTCATATATTTGGGATTTGGTTGTATTCTGTTGTTGTGTGCATTTTTATGCAAAGCAGAGTCTTCCATTGGATCTCGGAAGGCATGAAAACCCTAAGATCGATTGTAAACTTGGTCAATTCTAGAGGTAGTCGTTTGTATTTAGGGTTTAGGGTTCCTCTTCTTCTTCATACTTTGTGGAGGTTGTTCAACATTCTTGTGTTCTAACCTGATTCTACGTGGCATTTTAATGAAGGGTATTCTATGTCCCACTACATTAACATTTCTTGTATTAGAGGTAGAAGCATGTCCATGTGTTAAAATATCATCCATGTTGATAAGAGGTCACTCCTTGTCATTAACATAATTTGTAGGTGGGATTATTTCTTATTCATAGGCATTTTGGTTCCCAATTCTACAACTCATGCCAACACCCTATCTTTGTTTCAAAAATGAATTCATCTAACAAGGTGGGGCCAAATTCCAATTCCGGATGCGGGGATTCCAATTCGTCACCACTATGATCTATCATGTCTTCTACCTCTTTTTCCGCAGAAAATAAAGGCCCAAGATTATGGCCGATAAAAGGGTTTGACCCTTTCCTGTTCGAGGCTTCCCGAGTTTGTGTTTTTTGTGCTTATCTTTTTTCATTTTTGAGCCATAATCATGTTTTAGGAGCCATGATGTGTAACAATTTCACTAAGCTATCTTGTGAATGTGTCCAAATATTTTTATCACACCCGAGTGAAATACAAAAAGAATGCCAGAATATGAATGAGTATAAATGTTAAATTACCAATGTGATAGAGTGATAAGTCAATAGTGACACAATGTTTGGTACCTAAGCCTATCAATCGAATGAAGTACTTCCTAGGTTTTCTTCAAAAAGGTAGTTGGTGTCGTAATATAATTAACAAGATGTCCCTACTTATGTCAAGTTCAAGGGAATGAACAAGACATAAGTAATAACAAGAAGTTAATGTGACCTCCTAACAAGGTATACTAGAAGCAAGCTCAAATTCAATTAATACCTATATCCCAAAAAGTGTCAGTTACAATTTGTGAGTGACACAACAATGTCACCAAGATATGTTAACCAAACTTTGCGAGAAAGTAAGGTATTGATATCAAGATGATATTGATATAACACACACAAGTGGTAACACGTAGCACTTTTCAAAATCGAGGTAGTAATGGAATCAAACTAAAATCTTATAGTATAACTAAGAATTGTTAAAATGTGTATAACGTAACCTTAAAATACAGATATTTAAGTCAAGTTTACAAGAAACAATACATAAATACCAAAATTGTAGTGATACAATATAAACAAGGTAACCTTTCTAAGGAAGTTCAAGATGATGAACCACACCTAACTATGATGATGATCCTGATGTGGGTATCAAGATCACAAAGGCCACCAATGATATGAATACGTCTCCACACACTTTAGATGTTTAACTTACCCAACCGCAAACATGGATGGGCGTAAACAAACAAACAAGTGGCAGAAACAATCAATTGATAACGCAAATGTAGTCACTCTTCTTTTGATAAAAAAGTGTCAAAAGTAAGTGAGGGAAGTAGATCAAAATGGGGATGAAAAATGTTGGCTTTACTTCGGTAGAGTTTTACCTCGCCTTAAGGCAAGTGAAAAACTAAGCAAAATCAGCTTCCCATGTTTTGTGATGAATGATGGCTCGTAACTCAACACTATTTTGAAATGGTCAAAGTTTTAAATGTGGTTTTTTTTATCTTGTTTAATTTTTATGTGGTTTTCTTGAACACCTTTTGGCAAATTACACACGAAACCGTATTAGTAGTTTGAATTTTTGTTTCAACTCCACCTTTCTCTCGACAAGTGCGTGTTTTGGTCTCCGCACAATGGGTTAGTGATTTTCCATAAAAATACTAAACATCATTTCTGATTCTCAAGATCATCCAAGGATGCAAGAGAAGAGCATACGTGACATTTTTTAGAATCCAATAATTTTACCAAATGGAAAACAATCAATTCAAAACACACCAATTTAACTCATTTCTACTCAATTAGGACATTCTCAACATTCTCAAAGTGTAAAAAAACCTAAGAATCATTTATGATTCCCAAGATCACCCCAAAGGACGCGAGGGAAGAGCATACGTGACCTTACTCTTATAAGAAAGCATGCAAAAGTCTATCTAGTCTAGCAAAAGCATGTAAACATACCCTGTAAAAATAGGCATTAATTAGATAAAACCTGCAAAGAAGTTAGCACTTTAACACTTTAATTTGAGAAAATGAAAGACACCTACGTGCCGGTTTAGGCATGTGTGTGTGGGTTAGGGCAGATATGCCCCTCTGTGTTTTTCGACTCATAGTGCACCCGCACCACCCAAGAGGTGTCTACGCGGGGTTAGGGCATGTGCTCTAGGGTAAAAGTGGTATAAAATTGTGAGAGTTCCCGTGCTACCCAAGAGGTTCCCTGTGCTGGGTTAGGGCATGTGTGCCAGGGTAGATAAAAGTGATATAAAATTTCGACAAAGTGCCTGTGCTACCCGAGAGGTTCCTGTGCTAGGGTTAGGGCATGTGCGTCAACCTGATAGGTTTTCCCGTTGTAGTGAAGGTACAATATGAACAGAGTGTCTACACCTGGTTTGATGTGCGTACGCCATGATTAGTGTTCCTATGCCAGGGTTAGGGTATGTGCGCCAAGGTTGCCAAACAAAGATACAAAACTCCAACAGTGTGCTTGCACCACCCGAGAGGTGCCTATGCCAGGGTTAGTGTGCCTGCGCCCCACCTATAGTCAAAGTATGGCCAAAGACACAAAAATCTCACAACACTTCAAATTTTTATAAGTTAGCTCGAAATTGAAAACAATCCATTAGAATGATATCTTTAAATGAGAGCCTACACATATAATACTAGAAAAACCCTAAGAAATTGAACATTATTTGCCATATGTGTATATCAAAGGTTAGCCAAAAACAATAGAATTCAAGCTAAAATGTTAAGGGACTAAGGATCCGTCCCACCGAGCGTGCCAAATGTGTGCATGGTTTTGTTTAACTAAGTTAAGAAAATTAAAACTAACACCTAGTAGTCCTAATAACAAAGTTAAATCAAAATTTAAACACCATCATGTTAAGAGCTAAGAAAGATTAAATAACAACATTATTGCATCATAACTTTGAAATGGAAATCAAACTAACATGTTAATTATTAAAACCTCTACTCTTTAGATCACCAAAACAACTAAATTGAACCTAGGTAGATTCATGACAATCAAAGTTGATTGTTTGATTTTTAAGGGATTAGGAATGGAATCTCATCAAAGCATGGCTACAAGACCACTTTGATTATTTACATATGACCAAAAATCTTAAATGGATGAAATGCAATAATGAGGTTTAGCTCTTTCAATGGTGAAATTCTTAAGGATGACAAAAGGCTTCTAGTGTATGTACTATATGTTTTCTTTTGTTTCTCAAGAATTAGGTGTAAGTGTAAAGGTAGGAGGAGAGATCTTTATATAGCCCAATGGATAGAGGAACCTCTACATCCCTTTGTATGTGGGATAATAGAAATGTTGAGTTAGTTGTGGATAAGGGGGTTTAGAAAGGAGCGAGTTAACTTTAGGAGAGTTTAGCTTGTCCTTTAGTGACTCATGTGGATAAAGGGGTTTATTAATTAACCAAAGTCATTAATTAATAGATGTGCAAGCTTATAAAAGCTTTTTTGAGGAATATTAGCATGATTTAGACTATAGAAGGGGATCAAATCAACTAAATAATGATTTATTGGTTTAATGAAAGGGGAAGCTAATTAATTAATAATAATTAACTAGTTTAGATAGAAGGAAGGATTAATTAACAAAAGGTCGTTAATTAGGGTATTTGTTACATAGAAGACTTAATTAATTACTTATTGTAATTAATTAATGATGATAGAAGAGAAGATGAGCATTATTGACGATACATCACCAATTTGTGGGAAATGGGATAATTAACACAATTTAAGTATTTAAATTGTTCAAGATAAATTATAGGTGTCTACAATATGCGTTTCTTTTAAAATTTCCACAAGATGGGGTATCAAATGATGGGTGCTAACGTGGAATCAAGTGATAGGGGAATCAATAGATTCAATTGTCGGTGTCATTATGAAACTAAGGCTTTGTCCTATGTTGTATGCAATGAAGTTGCATACAACATAGTTTTCGTGGTGGTTCTCTTCCGAGAGGGTTTTAGTTGGTATTGTGCTCTTACTTTTCTTCTACATTGCGTAAAGTAAATACAGTTCTAAACTATTGAAAGGAAAGATTAAATTCAAGAAATGCATTTAATCTACTGAAACAACGTTGCTGTAGTAAAAATGCTTTCAAAGGAGATACTTACCTGAATTGAAATGCACACATGAATTGAAATGACAGTAAGAAATATACTAAATCAAGGAAATATAAGACTACATTAAAGTAACCATTCGAGTCAAAGTACTGGAACTTAAACTTATCAGGAATAATGACCATGCACGAAACATAAACCCTCTAATCTCCTTAGGTGAGTGGTCCCTTACTCTCCTTCGAGATTGATATTGATTCAAATGAGTTCAAAACATGCTTCAACATGAGACTAAAAGTAACTATCAACTGATAATATAAAACCGCGTACTAAAAACTAATATTACTAACTACTATGAAACAATTTTAAGAAGGTGTCTTATAGACACAATCAATTATAAAACGTGACATAATTGTAGGAAACAACTTTAATTAATAACAACCTCATTAAATCTCAATGACATCCTATAATATAGCTAAAAACAAGGTCCTTGTTTGTAGGATGCTATGAGAAAATCCTCTAGAATGACATGGTGGAAAAAGACTCGGCCTTCTTGACTGTGACTTCCTCAAAACTAGCAGAGAATGTGCTTTATCAACCTACACACATCATCACATCACTCACAAAGGCAGTTAGTGGGAATTCCTACAATCATTAGTTCACATGAGACAAGAATAAGAGAAATGCATCAATCTTACTTAGGATACAACTATCTAGAACATCCCCCATGCACTAATTAACATATTTAGGAACAAATCAATAGCCATATGGATGATATAATAAGTCAATTTATGCACTCATCATCTCCCCTACACTTTACCTTTTGCATGTCCTCATGCAAACTCATCTCTTCCTACTCTTTGTCCAAGTTGTTGTGTCATATCATACTCCTTGAATTGGTCTGCATATTGTTTCTTTGTTCCTTTGCACCCTTGAGTTCCCAAGATAACATCTACCCATGTTTTGAAACAAATCATGAGATTAGGCAACATTTTTCTACCAAATAGTCATAGGACTGAGGACAAGGGGTGGTCTTACTTGCATACCAACCCATTCATTACTATATTTTGTTGCACCTTTTTCTACCAATTTATGAATGATTTCAACTAGTGCATCTCCCCTCCTAACACTCCAACCGAGGTTTTGTGGAGAGATCACTTCCCTTTTTAATGCTAAGCTCAAAGTGTCCCACCTTTTCTCACAAGCTTTTAGAGTTTCACCAAAATTCTGCTGACAATTAATCTCAAAGTCCTGAACACATTTGGCTAGTATTTTTGAAGTATTCTTTCCAATTCCAACCTTGATAATATAGAGACTTGAAATCCTTTTTCATGGAGACATCATTGTGGTGGGTAGGCCTGATATAGAAACCAATAGTTTGGGTTGTTTGATTAAAAAGTTCTATTTTCTCACCCCATACAATCTGGTTCCTAATCAATGATTGAAATTTTTTTAATTGAAATTCCCCACAGACAAATTGATAAAGAAATTAGGGACATTGGTAACCAACATGTTATGAAGGTAGAATTCACATAATAAATTCTATATTTACGAGTACTCCCTCGATAAATTTCTAATTTTTTTGCCATCCAAAGCCTCATGGGGCTCTCCACAACATATCCTTTGTAATTGTCATGCATAAAACTGTTCTTGAAGAAATAAACTGTAAACAGAAGAGGGTTTCCTACAAGCTAGAAGTTTTCAAGCTAGAGGACAAACAAACTCAACAATTGATTCCAATTTCTTTTTAGCATTTGATCCTGACTCAACCTCTTCCTTAAGTTTCTTATTTTCTTGGACCAATTATTTATTTCGAAGAGACAGTTGGTCACAATGAGAAGATAAATAATTCCATGCTTGTAACCCAATATTCTTTTTATTTTTAAACTATCAACTTCTATTTTTAAGACAATTATTTCTCTAAATTTCTCCACAATTCGCTAAAAAAATTCATTTTGCATAGACAATTGAGTATCTTCCATACCTTTTAATTTCTTCTTCAGAGCAACAATTTCATCTTGATACTTCTTTAGGACTTTGTATCTTCATGTGATTCCAGACGACCAACATCTATTGCGGTAGTTTTGAAGCTCCAGTTTGGCTTTACGGTGCTACAGAATTTCCTGAGTGTAGACATAATTTACGAGCTTGAAATGTATGATATATCATTGTTAGGGCACTTATTCTTTGGGAATGGTTGTCGTAAATTCATCATCTTTTAATTGTTCACTAGGAATAGATGAAATACCAACCTTGACAATCTCTTCCAAAATGGGGGTTGAACCCTCATTAAACAATGCAGGCTGAGAAATTTCAAGTTTCTTTGATGTACAAGACGTTCGAGTCTCAATGTCATAGCGAGAGGGGATCTAGTAAGGTAATTTTTCCTTGGAATATTTAGGCATAGAGGGTTGGGAATCCTTACTTGCAGATGCTTCCATAACCACATTTGAAGGCTAAGGAGTCGATTCAAGCTTAGGCTAAACATTGGGAGATGGTTCCTTTTTTATTTTCTTCTATTTAGAACTCTCCCCTACACTTATTTTCTCTATCTTCCTCTTAGGCCTAAAAAAATCCTGATGTGATCATATTAACTGGATGAGCCCTGGGTGCTTTATGGCAGCTTTACCACCTCCATTCTTGTATTTTTGACCCACCTTAATGACAACCTATGTAAGATACTCTGGAAGATTAACTTTAAGTTCGGGGTTTATCCGACCCTTATTTAAACGAGGATAATTTTTAATGTGTCACCTCATAGCATCGATTGTTGTGCATCACGAGATAAAATACATGTTCACCCATGTGGTAATTTCCTTTCAATGACCCAAAAACTTTCTTGCTTAATACATTTTTGAATACCATGGGGAGTGAGGATTATTTCGACATATCTTACCCTTCATCATGAAACAGGTATCAAATCCTTAAGTGGGGCATTAGTTATAATTTTGAGCCCAAAATCTGGGAGGCCGGATATTGTAGCAACAATGTGGCTATTTATTTCAATTTTCTTACCTCATATTCGAGAGCATGTGGCCTCAAAATTCAACAGAAATTCGTCAAATAAATATTCATCAAAACCCTCAATCTTCCAAATAAAGTCTAACCAACTCCGAATCGTGGAAGACTTGTGAGATGAAAAAAATTCACGGAGAGGATCCACAAACTCTGGTTCCGATTTCTTCTTTTTCCCCATAGTTTAGACAAATATAAATGGAATTAGAATGAAATGGCGAAGGTTTATGTGAGGGAGCTAGAGCAATTGAATGAAACATTGGTAGTAGAGGTTTGAACTATATTTTAAGTTCATAATGGCATTGAGTTGGCATAAAAATGGCGGTGAAAAATATTGATAGTACTTAATTGGGATGGAAAGGTTTAATTCTTCACACGGTTCCCATCCTATCATCATGAATGCTTATGCCACTTGTCCTTCTCAGAAAAATGTGACACATGCCATTTATTTTCCCACTATTACTCATTATCTCCCACTTCACATCATGAGATTTGATTTTACATCCTTAATAAATGCATTGGGAATGGGATTTTGATTTTACATATTAAATAAATGCAATGGGGAGTTCTAAAATTTAATATTCATAGCAAGGGATGAATACACTTCACCTTTCCATCTCAGCTCTCCACTGACCATTGGCACTTCACGTCCTGCATTTGAAGAGTAATTGTGATTAATGCACATTTTAATAATTGAAATTTCTAACCTTTATTGAAAGCATGAAATAAAACATATTTTTTTAATTTTTATGATATAGGGGGAAGAGGATCAAAACTATGATCTTCTTCCTTTATTTGAATTTCCAAAATAGACTATTCATGGTGGGAAGAGCTGCAGTTCTCCACTTGAATCAAATTCTTCACACAACAACATGTCCTTAGTGAAAGTTTCCTTATCCTAGGGTTGTTGATACATCCTCATTCTATGGCCATTCACCAACAAGGTTCTCTTATCACCATCAATTGGTAACAGTCTCATAGATCCATTATCATAAAATTTTTCAATTTTATAGGGTCCTAACCATCTTGTTCTCAAATTTCCTTTGAATTGCTAATACTTTGAGTCAAACAGTAAGACCCATTCTCCTTCATTGAACCTCATATTTTTTATATGAGCGTCATGCCAAAATTTTCTCTGATGTTGAAGAATTTCAGTTTGTTGTTGTGCCTCCATCCGCATTTCATCAAGTTCATTCAACTACATCACTCTCTCACGTTGATCTTCATCTAGCTCAATTCCAATCTTTTGTGTTGTTCTCCAGGTTTGTAACTCAAATTCCACAAGCAGCAATGGCTTATATAGAAACCTAAATTTTGATCAAAGCAATCTTATTCTAAACATTGCATTGACTATCTTCATCTCCTTTCACTCTATTTCAAATAATGACACTTCGTTATCTAACTTTGCTTCCAACTCACTCAGGATGCCATTTTACAAAAATTGATGGGTGATATTCCTCTTAATCAACTAGTTTTATGTTGATTAAGTCCTCTATCTCATATTTAATCAATGAACCTTATCATTGGCTATCTCCGCTTCCAATGCTTTTGAAATCTAATCCAAATTCCTCTAGAGAATCTAAGAAGGATTCTAAGCTTGTTTAGAGTCCCTAATTAATCTTAAGAGGTTAATTAGCTTCTAACCTAGTCAAAAAGGTACTTTGACTTCCAAAAGATCTATTTTGGCTTATTCATTTGTCCCACATGCACTAGATTTTCACATTTCTTCCAAACCAAAATCTATAAATAGAGGGGTCACCCCTCCCTTTCAACCTAACACATCACACCTTATTGACATCTTGATCTTGATCTTATATCACATCTTGATTATCTAGCTTAAAGAGCTCATTTTCCCTTAATCTTGCATCTTTCCTCCATTTTAGATTAGTAAGAGTTATCTAAGCATGATCTAATAAATCATCTTAGAGAGATCTCTTCATCTTTTGGAGCAAACAACAAATCAAATTTGATTGCTTAGAGTCTAATTAGGTTCATTTTTATTAAGCTTTCTAAAGAGTAGAGTAAACATAGTATGTTGCTTGTTTGATTCATAATGCATGCTTTTGAAGTTTATTTTCTTACCTCTTATCATGATGGTTATTGAGTAATTTGGTACAAACTTTAGGCTACTAGGTGTTAGTCTACTTCTCATAGTTTTCCAAGTTTTTCCTTAACAATACTTCTTTATGTATACCAATTCATATGGGGAAAAACAGGTGGTGGTTTTCCGTGGTATTGTATTCCCAGGACATCTTTAGGTAGTCGTGGCACCCAATTTTCCTATTTGCATTGACAAATTTAGTTAAAATGTTCTCCAGCTCTCTATTTGTGACTTCCACTTGCCCATTGGATTAGGGGTGGTATGATGACCATTTCTTATGCTTGATTTATTAGATTTTCAGGAAGGCTTCAATCATGTTGGACATGAACCGAGTTCCTTAATCGAGATATAATGGCTCTAAGATCTCCAAACTCGAGCATAATCTAGCCGCATACAAAAATTCAAATACAACATCCTCATTAATGCAGATGTCAATTCTTGAACCTCGACCCATTTTGTAACATAATTAGTGTACACCGGATGTGCTCTTTTCCTTAGGATGGGGGATCAAAAGGAACAATGAAATCAATTCCCCACTTCTCAAATGGCCCTAAGACCAGCTGAGGATTGAGGGGCATTTCAGAGACAACGTAGGATTCCCCATTCTTTTCCATGAATCACATTTCCATACATACTTCTTGATAGATTTGTGGAGAGAAGGCCAAGTAATACCTAGCTCCAAGGACCTTTTGGATTGTCATCTTCACTGAGTAATGTCCTCCTCTAGGTTCATCATGAAAAGCTCTCAATATGTCATACACTTCATCTTCTCGAACACACCTGCAAAGAATCATGTCAGGACAACATTTAAATAGAATTCCATTACATCGTTTATAACTAGCACTGTTTTTTACTAATATTTTACGTTCTTCATTGGTAAAGTAAGATGGAAACTTCCTTGTAGTGAGATAGTTGACAAGATCAACAAACCATGGAGGATGTGCTAATACTGCAAACAAGTGCTCATCTAGAAAGTGATCTTGGACTGCATCCTCTTCTCCTGAAACATTCAATCTTGAAAGAAATTTAACAACAACATTAGCCTTTCCAGGCTTATCAATAATAGTCAAGTTAAATTCCTACAATATAAGTAACCACCTAATAATTATGCCCCCTACTATTGGTTTATTCATCAAATATATTATGGCTGAATGGTTAGTATACACAAAGATTTTATATCCAATAATGTAATGTCTGAATTTATTCAGAGAGTAAACAACAACTAGAAATTCCTTTTCCGTAGTGGTGTAGTTCTTATTTGTCGGGGTCAAATTTTTGCTGATGAAATAGATGGCGTACATTTGGTCTTCCTTATCCTTTTGTGCAAGAATAGCTCCCATTACTTTGTTAGAAGAATAAGTGTGAATATGAAAGGTTTTCCTCAATTGGGTCCTCTCAAAGTCAGCGCGTGGTCAATTTCTCATTTATAACTTCAAAATCTTGTTGACATTAAGGAGACCATTAAAAAACACAATCTTTTTACACAAATAGAACATGGGTACAAAAATCTTACTAAAATATTTTATGAACCATCTGTAGTATCCTGTATATCCAAGGAAACTTTTGATATCAATCTGATTCGTTGGTGTAGGTAATTTATTAATTACTTCTATCTTTTTAGGATCAAATTGGATACCCTTAATAGAAATATGATGACCTAAGACAATTCCCTAATCAACCATTATCAAACATTTTTCATGACTCAAGGAAATTTGGTGTTGCTCACATCTAGTTAACACTTTTTCAAGATTACTCAAATATTCTTCAAAAGTAGACCCGTGGATGGTAAAATCATCCATATAAACTTCAACACAATCATTGGTGAAGTCTGTAAAAATAGCTAAAACTGGTCTCTGAAAGGTTGCAGGTGCATTACAAATTCCAAATGGTAGAACTTTTTGTGAAAATGTATCCTAGGGAAAGTGAAGATGGTATTATCATGACCAACAAAAAGCTATAATGATTTGGTTATACCCGCTAAACCCATTCAAGAAGGAGAAGTATTTATTACCCGCCAAATTGTCCAAAACTCGATCAATAAAGGGCAAGGGAAAGCAATATTTCTTTATGGCTTTATTAAGCACCCTATAATCTATACAAATTCTCAACTTACCATTTTTCTAAGAACTATAGTTAGTGGTAATACCAACTAACTACAAGATATCGATAGATGAATCCTACCCTTAAAATTTTTATATTTCATTCTTAACAATTTATCTAAGTGGTGGATTAATTCTTCATTGTGAATGTCCATTGGTTTAACATTCTTAGTGTAAATATGGTGAGCGCAGATGCTTGGATGAATCCCTTTCATGTCGGTGTAGTCCTAAGAAATTTTTTTAATGATCCCTCAAGATTTCTACGACCCTCGTCTCTTGGCTATATTATAAATTGTTCCCAATGGTCAGTTATCTTTCTACCTCAACAGTTACTTATTTAGTGTCTCTCAAAATAACAAGTTTTGTATCAACAATCAAAGAGTTCAAGGGAAAAGCATGAGGCTGTAGCATGTGAAAAATAGTCATGTTTTCAAGGGATACAACCTTGGCTAAAGGACAATGAAAATAAGTGACTTCATGTTCTTCATGGTAATCACAGGTCTCTGCATAATTTTCAATAGAAATTTCACTTACCAAGGTGATGTTCTCTTTTGAGTTCAAAACAATTTTTTTCCATAGCCATGGTTTGAATTTCCGTAGCCACAGTGTCATCTTCATCAGACATTGGGTATGGCTCAACAATTTCTTCCATATGATTTTTCACTACAATGGTGGCCAGATAAGAAGAACTCATGTTGTTAGTATTTGAAAAATCTA
This sequence comes from Taxus wallichiana var. yunnanensis, assembly GCA_018340775.1. Taxonomy (NCBI): domain Eukaryota; kingdom Viridiplantae; phylum Streptophyta; class Pinopsida; order Cupressales; family Taxaceae; genus Taxus; species Taxus wallichiana. The sequence continues at coordinate 628,656,168 of CM031234.1, forward strand.
CCCACACATATTCACAAACATCCACATATGGCTGGGCAAGAGGATAAAGGGAAATATTATTTGCTTTTTGCCCATTTGAAATAGTCATTTTCCCGACCTACCAATATATGTGCAGCAATAGTAACTAACTAGGGTCTTCCTAAGATGACTTGGTATCCCAACTTTCGAGCTTTAGGCTATAAGACCATAAAATCTACAAGATACTCCCAAGATTCAACCATGACCATAACATCCTCAATTACTCCATCTGGTACAACAATAGATTGATTTGCTAATTGAAGGACAATATTGGTTGGCTGTAATCCTGTCAAAGAAAACAAATTAAACATATATGTTATTATGACATTGATGGCAGCACCAAGATCCACCAAAACATTAGATATTGACTGACCATTCAAAAAAATAGTAATGACTAGACTCCCAGATCCCCATATTTTGGTGAAAGAAGTTTTCCAACTACAAGGTCAGCTATATTTCCTTCTACTTTGACTATTTTTGGGTATTTCCTCTTCCTTCTTGGTGTTTTTATGCAATGGTTTCTAATGGTCTGGTTTAATTTGGGAATGTCCCTTATTTCTCTTAGAAGTGGGACCTCAATGTTCATATTTTTCAACTCCTGAACTAGTGTTGTTTCTTCCTCATTCGTATTTCTTTTAATCTTTCTAGGGAAAGGAGCAACATGCATATTCTTATCTTTCTCCTGATTGTTCCTAGTGGCTCATGTTTGTGGAACATGTCTAGTTTCCTCACTTTCCTCAAGTATCCTCTCACTTTCCTCTAGTATCCTCTCATTTTCCTCAGGTATTTATGTGATAACTATGGGAGGATTGTTCATTGTTCTTCCATATCTCGATGCAAGTTGTTAATGGAATTTACCTACATTGTCTCACCATGTCCTGTTTCATTAATATAAATTATTTGTTGATTTTTGGGGTTTAAGACAGATTGGGTTGGGATTTGAGTTTGTGTTTCCTTACCCTTTGTGATAATTTTGTTGTGGTGGAGGCATTAAAGCTTGTTGTTATTGTGTAAACCTCCTTAGCTGATTAGAATTCTGTTGGGGTGCCCATTGTTGGTTTTTCCATGGTGGTGCATTGGTTGGTGGTGCCCAACCTTGCTGATTGTATGGAGGCACCCATGGTGGTGGCTATGGGTAAACCATCCAATTTGGTGGTGTCCAATTAGGTTTTCCCCAAGTTGGTGGAGGAGCCTGATTGGGCCATGACATCATCCAGGGGTTCTGAGTAGGTTTAGGGGCATAAATAGATTGGTTATTTGATCTTTGCACGAAGTTTACCTCTGCATTTGCTTGAGTTATGACATTTAATATCTCTTTTAGCTAAGGTAGGAGAGTACAATGGTTGGTATCATGGTTAGGGACATCACAAATCAAGCACATTTCTGTGATATCCAAAGGAAATTCTTTCAAAGGATGCATTTTCCTGCATCTAGGACAATATATGTCTAAAGGTTCTTTTGCAACATTGTTCTTAGCTTTCAACCCATCTATGGTTGAGGTTAACTATGAAAAGATGTTTGTTTTCATGTTATCCATTTCCTCTAGAAGTTATGAGGTACCTAGGGAATTTTTTGATGTTTTCCTTTGTCTTATACCTCCTCTTGTTCTAGAGTAGCTCCTACATAACTCAACAATCTGTGTCATGGAGAGTTTTTGTACATCACCTCCTCCCATGAGATGGAGGGAGTATTTGGTTTCATCATCAAGTCCTTTAAGGAAAACTGTCTTAGTGATTTCTACATTCAACTCATAACCACTCCTTCTATGGACAAAGAGAAATATTTCTAGATAATCTTCTATATTTTCATCTTCTTTTTGCTTTATCTGAAAGAACTCTTCCCTCATATCTCTTCCCCTACAATAGTCCTAGTATTTTTCAAAAAGGAAGTCTCCATTTTTTCCCATGAATGAATGGAGTTAGAGGGCAATCCCATAAACCACCTCATGGAAGAGTCTTTGAGGGTGGAAGGATTTTTTTGAGTTTCTGGTTATCTATTTTGTAGTCATAAGTTTGGTAGAGGACTTTGAATTCAAACAAGAATTGGTCTGGATCTTCTGTGGACATTCCTCAAAAGATAGGGAGAATGGATGGGGAGATGTTTTTAATATGTGTATCCTCATCCTTGTTTAGGACAATGGGATAAGTAAAAGTCATACCCAAGGGTCTGTCATCATCATTCCCATTGTCTCCCATTTCTGAAGGTTTCTCGGTTCTAAATAAGATGATGCAGATTGTTTAGTATCACTCCTGGGTGTTATATTATATTCAGTGTCACTCTCAGTGTTCCCTAGAGATATTATTTGAATATTACAAGGTATAAATCTCCCTTGAGCATCTTGTGGCTTGTGCATCAATATTTCTTGTGTAAACAAGGCTTAGGACTCTTACTTGGTTGCATAACTTAACTTCACTAACACCCATAACAAATAAGATGAATAGAATGGTGTGTTATGCTTATGGTGTCCCCAAAAACGGTGCCAAAAATGATGGGTTGTTGTAATTTCCAATCATTTAACCAAAAATTCAATTGCTGATGTCATTTTAAAACCAGGGTTGTGTACTAGGTCATTATGCAATGAAGTTGTATGTAACATAGTTTTTGTGGTGGTTATCTTCCAGGGGGTTTCAGGTTGGTATTTTTATCTTATTTCTCTTCTACACTATGGAAAAAAATACGGTTTGAAACTACTAAAAGGAAAGAAAGAATTAAAGAAATGCATTTAATCTACTAAATGACGTTGTTGTAATAAAAATGCTTTCAAAGGACATACTTAACTGAATTGAAATACACACATGAATTGAAATGACAAAGAAGGAAATGTACTAAAGAAACTAAATATAATACTGCATTCAAGTGACCATTCAAATCAAAGTACTGGAACTTAAATTTATCAGGAATAATGACCATGCACGAAACATCAACCCACCAATATCCTCAGGAGAGTGGACCCTTGCTCTCCTTTGGGATTGAGGTACTTAACACCAAAATTTAATAAAAAACATCAATTATATTGATTCAAATGAGTTCAAAACATGCTTCAACATGAGACTGAAAGTAACTATCAACCGATAATATAAAACTATACTAAAAACTACTATTACTAACTACTATGAAACAGTTTCAAGAATGTGTCGTATAGACACAATCAGTTACAAAATGTGCCACAATTGTAGGCAACGGATTTAACCAATAAAAATCTCATTAAAGCTCAATGACATCCTGTAATATAGCTAAAAACAAGGTCCTTGTTTGTAGGCTGTTATGCTAAAATCCTCTAGAATGGCATGGTAGCAAAAGACTCGGCCTTCTTGACTGTAACTTCCTCAAAACTGGTAGAGAATGTTCTTTATCAACTTGAACATGTCATGACATCACTCAAAAAGGAAGTTAGTGGAAATTCCTATGGTCATTAGTTCACATGAGACAAGAACAAGAGAAATGCGTTAATCTTACTTAGAATACAACTATCTAGAACATCCCCCATGCACTAATTAACATATTTAACAACAAATCAATATCCATATGGATGATATAATAAGTCAATTTATGTACTCATCGATTACCTATGGAAATATGATTTTTAAGGGTAGGATGCAAGGATAGGAAAGTCAAGTGATAGGGGTTTAAAGTGCTTATGTCCCACAGATGTATGACATATCCCAGTGTAAATTGATTTTGATTTTTGATTTTTAATTTTCGAGGATTGGAGTCCTTTGAATGAGAATTTTTTGAAAAAATGTGATAGAGTGGTGTTGATGTGGAAAATAATGATTAAGGGTAAAAATAGGATGAACCGCTATCGATTCATAATGATTGCCAACAATTCGGGTGAATCATTGGTGATTCAAGGAATCGTCGGTGATTCCTGTGAAAGTTTGGGGGAGGCTATAAAAGCTCTAGGTTGGTGATGAACAATTCATTCGTGCGACTTGTATTTATTATTTGAACAACTTGAGTGAGTGAAAAAGGTGGTTTGGAGTAATGGTGTCATCGAACAAGCGGAAAAGGAAACCCACAAAGGTAGAGGTAAGAGTTTAATTTTTGTTGATATTTAGCTAGTTTTGATGTTTTTGTCATTTTTGAGGGTACAGAGGGTTTGTTTTTAAAATCTCTGGAATTGCCAATGATTCAAGTTGATTGCCAACGATTCAAGTGAATCACCAAAGTGATTTTTCTATGTTTGTGGGGACCGGATTATTTCGTTAGCGACCCATGTGTTTGATGAAGTTTTTGATTATTTTTGTAGTAAAAATGGATTCTAATGTGTGTTTATGGTTGCAGGTGAATGCAAAGTTGACTATTCGAGATAGGATTCCAGTGATCCTAGAAGAGGTATGAGAGGATATGTCAAATAATGATTGGAGGCATGTGGAGGAGGTGGGTTTTATAGAGATACACAATTATAGACGCATTCGCAGATGTAGAGGGTTAATGTTGGCATTGATGGAGATATGGGATCCAACCAACTATACATTTTGGTTACCGATAGGTGAGATTACGATCACTTTAGAGGATACCCATATGATTACGAGACTTCAGTCCATGGAGAGGGTATCTATTGTATTGATGAGACAAAGAGAGATGATGTGATGAGGAGATTGTATAGAGATGATGCAGATGATGTCAGATATAATTCAGGGGTTTTTTATTATCTATCTCTATCTTATGTCATGCGAGAGAGGGATATACCCTTGATGACTATGTTGATGATGGGTATTTCATGTTTTTCCTTTCTTGATTCCGAGAGGGGGAGATTTCCATGGATGATGACATGAGTAGTTACAGAGATGATAGAGCATCGTACTATTTTTCTTAGGCCCCTGCACTATTAACACATACATATAGGGAGTTGTGGGCTTGGAAAGTCCACAAGAGGTTTGGGATAGATGTTGTGTTTTTGTTACAGTGTTGGGTGTTTAAGCATATTGTTATAGCTCATCCGCATGGTTTACCATGGGGAGGTGTAGACATGATTGGTAGATCAGCTGGATTCATGAGATGAAGAGGGGATGTAGGACGGTCGAGAGGGAAGATGAGGGAGGATCATTATAGAGAGCTCCTTATAGGGTTACGGTGGGAGATGTTTTGTGGAGACCGTATGTTGATTTTCCAGTGTGGCCACGTTTAGAGCATGAGCTTGATGGTTTACAGTAGGAGTATTGGGTGTAGGGAGATAAGGGGAAGAATTGGAGCTCATCATATTTAGTCGTATTAAATAGTAGTTTGGTTTGATACAAGATGTACCCAAGGATCCGGTATCGTATATATGAGATGAGGGAGATTTAGATACTCTCAAGGTAGTTATGGGATGGACTCCTATTGTAGAGCTGAGTAGAAAGCCATGGGTTTAGATGAGAATGGTGACTTAGTGCCGATTGATGATGTTGGAGTGAATACCAGATTCTGAGCAATGGTGGACTAGTGCGTATGCAAAGTTTGAGAGGGCTTGATTTTTTTGGAGAGGGAGGAGAGTGCGTGCTCGAGTAGAGGGAGCACAAGAGATTGTTGATGTTAGTGACGATGAGGAAGGTGATGGATATGAGGAGGAATTAGAGCATTGGAGGCCGAGAGAGATAGTTTGTAGAGAGATGGATGATTTTATTGGAGTGAGGGATACTTTGATCGGTGAGAGGGATAATGCCATAGGCCGAGCGTGACATACTTAGAGCATAGTTTATGTAGGCCACAATTGATCAAGATCAGTAAAGACAACAACGAGAGACCTTGAAAAGGGCTCTCAGTATTACATGATCTTTGATATTAGGTGTGGAATTGGCAGCTCGTGCCTAGGTTAGGAGTCGATGGGTGCCCCATGCATGATTAACTATGCACATTATTAGTATTTATGGGCGAGTGGGCTTATTATGAGGATATCGTGATACAAGACTTTCCTAATGTGGTTCTCTATGTTGATCATATGGAAAAAAAAAGGAGAAAATTCTAGTGCTAGTGCGGGGAGTGTGGGTTAGCCACCTCAAGGATCAGATGAAGGAGTTGGTGGTACATAGGGAGGTGATGTGATTGTTGTTTATGCTAACGAGTTTTTTGGAGGTGTCCAGTTCACTAACTAGTTTTTTATATGTTATTGTGTTTGTATTTGATATGTATGCAGCTCTTTGTGAAGCCTTGGCATATAGTTTTTGATATACGGAGTGAGGGGACTCCTTGATGATGTATTTGAGACTTTTATTATGATTATATATGTGTATGGTGATCTGTTTTGGCCTATGATTCATGTGTTGGTTACAATGTATGTTTTGATGTACATTTTTATATTCTTTTTAATGTTTTTAGTTGATGTCTATGGGATTTGAATATGGAAATCTTATTTGAATGTTTATATGATTTGGATGGTGAAGTATCAATATTATTGTGACTTAGATGTGATCTGCATTTTATCAAAAAGCACTCTAACTCTTATAAAAAGTAAAGATGAAATGATTACTTTGATTTGGATTTGATACATATGTGATGGGTATAAAAATGTGAAAGCACTTGCACTCTTAGGCCTTAACAATAAATGTTAACGAAATACTATGAGTGGGTAGTTACACGTGGGATCCTAGCTATAGATATGAAGTGATAAGATGTACCTTCCTAGGACATGAAAGGGGTTTGACATGTGTAGGTTGATGTGGGAAAGATGGTTCTCCTTTTTAATATTTTCATAGATAAATGCCCCAACTTGTACATATTTTACTTTTTGACGCAAACTGATTGTGCGGGAAGCTTTCTTTGACAAGAAAGATGATCAATGCGGAAACCCTCCCAGGATGCTTTTATATTTGATTTTTTTAAGGCTTTTCGATGCGAAATCCTTTTACATGGGTATCCATCCTTTAAGGGATTGGTCTATATTTTTGAATTCGACTTTTTATTTTTACAGAGATAGTCGTCCTTTAAGGGATCGGTCTATGATTTTGATGGGTAGCTATCCTTCGAGGGATCAATCTACTTTTATTTTTGATATTTTTAATAGATGTGCTTCGAGGACCAGTCTATTATATTTGAATTTTGATAGAAGCATCCATAGATATTTTTGACTTTATTTTGAGTTTAGGTAAAACCCTAATAGACCATTTCGAGGAGGAGAAAGAGATATGTGTACACAACCCACACATACATGCCCCATGACATATTTTCAGTTTGTACATAAGGTGGATGGATGTAATGATTACGGGGCTCCCATAGAGGGGGAAATTTTCTAAGTGAAAGATGAGATCAATAAAATCATGGTGTTCATCTTTAAGGTTTTGGGGATAGTTATGGAAAACCACATACTTTCAAATCATTGCGATGATAAAATGATTGGCTTATGATGAACTAAGAGATCTTAGATGTAACTATTATTTTGACAATCAATAGTTAACAATAGAAAGGCTACGAGTGCAAGGAATTCAAAGGATCCTTTTCAGGTGTACCATCAAGGGAGGCTAAGCGATAAGCTCCCGACCCATACTTGTGAGTAATGATGTATGGACCAATCCAATTAGGGGAAAAATTTCCATGTTTACTCCATTTTAAAGTAGTAACATTTTGATTTTATTTGAGGAAAATATCACCAATTTTGAAGTCATGTTATTTTACATTTTTATTGTATGCACATTTGATGTGCTCTTGATAGACTTGATGATGTTCAATGGTTGTTAAATGTTTTTCATCTAATAACTCTAATTGTGATAGATGTTCTTGTTGGTATTCTTCATCGGTGATGAAGTTTTGAGGATACATGGATTGATGGGATTTGAAGTTCAAGGCGGCGAACTTCCTCGGAGCCATATACTAGTGAGAAGAGTGTAACACTGTAGGAGTATGGATGCTAGTTCGGTAATCCTAGAGAGCAAACAGATTTGGAGATGTCAATTCCTTCCTACTTCGTCTATTGTTTTCATGAGGATTTTATTAATTTTTTTGTTAGAGGCTTTGACTTGACCATTTTCTTAGGGATAGTATGGTGATGAAAAGATAAGTTTGATGTTGAAGGTGTCACAAATTTTCTTAACATCCTTGTTTTTGAAGGATTTTCCATTATCTGTGACAAGTTTATGAGGAACACCAAAATGACATATGATGTATTGATAGATGAAATTGACAATTTGATTTGCTTTAGTTGAAGTTAAGGGGATGGCTTTGACCCATTTTTTTGAAGTACTTAGTGGCTATGATGATGGAATGATGTTGTCGGGATGAGCAAGGACCGATAGTGCCAACGAGGTCTAGCCCCTTTTGTGAGAAAGGCCATAGATTGAGAGAGGGTTGTAATGCTTGACTAGGAACATGGATGAGGTATGAATGTTTTTGACATTTGACACACTTGTTAGTGTACGCACAAAAATCTTGATTGATGGTAGGCTAGTAGTAGCCAAGTCTTAGGATATGTTTAAGCGGTGACATTACCATTACAATGTCCTCCTCATATACCATCGTGGAATTCTTGGATTACTTTAATAGATACGTGACACTTAAAACATCTTAATAGAAGACCATCAAAACCATGTTTATACAAGATACCACCTATGATGACATAGCGAGTGGCACATTGAAGAAATGATCATTTAAAGTTTTGAGATAGGTCGGGAGGTATTTTAGATTCCGAAAGATAGTCAAATATTTGAGAATACCATAGATCAGTTGGATGATTGTTGATAGTGTTGATAGAAGGGAGTTTATTTTTGTGTGAGGGTTGATCCAATCTATGAATGACTACAAATATTTTAGAGTTATCGGTTGATTCTTCAATTGATAAGGGGATGAGTGATCCTAAAGAGGCCATGGTGTCTACAAAATTATTAGAAGATCGTGGAACTACTTGAATGGTGTAATGATCGAAGGCTTCGAGGAGAAATTCAACATTGTCTTTATATTTTTGTAATATTTCATTTTGCATTAATAATCTCCTTTTATTTGATTAATGACGAGTTGTGAGTCTCCATACATTTCTAGGATTTGAACACCTAACATGATAGTGGTTTGAAGACCCATTATTAAAGCTTCGTATTTTACCATGTTATTAGTACATTCGAAGTTAAGTTTGAATGAAAGAGGAATAGGAGTCCCTAGGAGGTATGATGATGATACTAGCCCCTCCCCTTGCTGGAATTTAGATCCATCAAAGAAGAGGGTCATTTTTATAGGTGTGAATTCATGTTCATCAATAGTATTGATAGATTTGTCAAGAAATTGTTCATGAGGAAGTCAAGTGTAAGAAAGGGTGCTTCAAAGAATCTGGTCTACGATGTCCCGACCTTTAATGGAATTTTGTAATATGAATTCAAGGTCGAACTTGTTCATACGAATAAGTCACCAATTAATACGGTCACCGTGTGATATGGATTTAAATGTGTTTTTCTAAGTGGGTTAAAGTGGTGATAATGTATGTGTTATGATTGAGTAGATAGTGGCATAGTTTAGAGGTTACAAAGTATAAAGCACAACATAATTTTTCAGCTTCGGTATAATGGGTTTTGTATTCATGGAGTGTGCGACTTATGTAATAGACCTCTTGTTCACAACCTTGGTTATCATGGTGTGTGAGCATGGCCCCTAAGGCATGATCTATAGCAGATATGTAAAGATAGAATGGATCCCCCTCACAAGGAGGTATAAGCATGGGAGGTGATAAGAGATAATGTTTTAGTTCATCAAAATATTTTTAACAATTAAGATCCCATTTAAAGTCAATGTCCTTGCGGAGAAGGTGATGAAATTATTGACAATGATCGCAAAGTTGAGATATGAAACGTTGGATATACTAAAATTTACCTTGAAGGCTATGCAGTTGTTTGAGATTTGATGGAGGAGGAATTTCAATAATTACTTTAATTTTGGCTGGATCTACTTCAATACCTTGGATAGATATGATGAACCCTAGAATTTTACCGGTGAGAACACCAAAACAAACTTAGCAGGGTTAAGATGAAGGAAATATTGGATAAGACTAGTAAAAATTGAATCAAGGACAATGATATGGTCTATGTGTTGTTTGGATTTCCCTAAGAGATCATCAACGTAGTATTCTATGGTTTTAAGGATAATATCGTGGAAGATATACGTCATGGCACGTTGATAAGTAGCTCATGTGTTTTTAAGTTTGAAGGTCATGACGCGGTAGTAGAAGGTTCCCAAAGGGTTAATGAAATACATTTTTTGTTGATCGTTAGTGGTGATAAGAATTTGATTATAACCGGAAAAAACATCCATAAGGGAGATAATTCCATGGCCGACTGCTAAATCAACAAGTTGATCAATATTTGGAAGGGGGAAGTCATCTTTAGGGCAAGCGAGATTGAGATCCCAAAAATTAGTGTAAATGCGTAACTTTTCCGATGCTTTGGTTATAGGCATGATGTTAGAAACCCATTGCAGATAGTCAATGGGTATAATGAAATTAACGAAAGTAAGCATATCAGTAGCTCTTCTTTAATGAGTGTTAAACAAATGTGGGAAGCTATAATTAGGATTATAGATTATAATGTGTAGACATTAAACAAATGTTTACATATGCATATAATAGTTAACATATCATGAATGAAAGAAAATAACAATAGCTGAAAGTAAATGAGACAAGAGACACCAGATTTAAGTGGAGAAACTCAAGGAAAAAACTCCACTAAAAAATCATTGTCTTATATTAAGAATTTATCAAAATTTAACCAACACTTCCACTTCACTCCTCGGTCTCACAATAAACACTAAGATACTTTTTTGTCTCATTATATAACTCTCATATAAGTAGCTTAAGATTAGATCAATCGTCTATATATTCATTAAAAGTAAGATCACCAAGTAGTCCAATCCCATGAGGGATCATCCTATTTATATAGGATGGGTGAGCGGTTATACCTTCACTCTTTTAAAGCTATGAAGAAGACGACTAAGATTATTAAAAATAATCTTTAAGATAGGGGGTGTCTAAGTGGGTAGTCCACCAATGGTATCCCCACTTGACATTAACACCCCAACACTCCCCTTAATGTTAAGTGGGGAAAAAAAAAAAAGACATGCCAAATTTACCTTTTTCTACAAAAGGATTTACAGATCCTTGAATCAACAACAATGATTTAGGCTAGCATGCAAACAAGGGAAATCAATTGATCTTCCCATACAAAAATTCTTAAGACAAGTGCTTTACATATGAAGACTTACATCAGATTATGGAGCCTTTTATAAACTAAGGCATACCCATAACTAAATCTTCACTGGGATTTACAAGTAACTTCACATAGAGTGACACATTTACTTATTACAAAATGGAGGAAGTATTGGAAGTTTACAACAACCATTAAGAGGTGGCATTTTCATGCACACTCCCCTCAATGGAAACTGATAGGCCCAACAAGGCACGAAACTTGCAAAACTTCACAACACACAATGGCTTGGTGAAGATATATTGCAACTTGATCTTCAGTAGAACAAAACTTGAGATCAATATCACCATTCAAGACTTTCTCTCGAATAAAGTGCATATGAACTTCAATATGCTTGGTCCTTTGATGTTGAACTAGATTCTTTGCAAGAGAAATGCAACTCTGGTTGTCACATAGAAGAGTAGTGCTCCTTTGACGCCCATGTGCAGTTCATCCAATAATCTTTTCAGCCACATAGCTTCTTTTGCAGCTTCCATAACACTTCTATACTCCACTTACTTCAATAGAAGAGATAGACATTGTTGGTTGCTTCTTGCTACTCCAAGTGATGACACCTACACCCAACTTGAAAAGATATCTAGAAGTAGACTTTCTATCTAGCATCACCAACATGATCAAAATCACAATAACCAAATAATTGTGCATCATTACAAGAAGAATAAAAAGACCATAATTGAATTGTTCCTTTAATATATTTCAAAATTATTTTTCCATTTTCCAATGATACCTCATAAGGTTCTTGCATAAATATTGAAACTACTCCTACTTGCATAAGAAATATCAGGTCTAGTAATAGTCAAATAAATTAGACTACCAACTAGCTGCCTATACAGAGTAGGATCAAATTTAGCACAAGCTGGTTTAGGGTCTAACTTAACACCAACTTCAATAGGAATGAAAACAAGATTACAGTCAATCATGTTAAATCTTCTAAGAAAATTCATAACATACTGAGATTGAGATGCAACAATAGACTTATGATCTTGAAATATAATCATGCCAAGAAAATGATTTAATAAACCTAAATCAGTCATTTCAAAATGTTGTTTTAACCTTTCTTTGATTCTAACAATTAAATTTCTATCACTACTAGTAATCAAAAGATCATCAACATAAAGAACAATAATGATAATATGATTGTTATCAAACTTAACAAATAAATCATTATCGAACAACAATTAGAAAAACCAAGCTCCTAAAAGAACTTATTAATTTTAGCATACCAAGCTCTAGGAGCTTGCTTAAGACCATACAAAGACTTTTTAAGCTTACAGACATAAAGTTCTTTACCAGTTCTTCAAAACCTTTAGGATGACTCATATAGATTTCTTCTTTTAAGTCACCATTTAAAAAAAGTATTTTTAACATCCATTTGGTGAATCTCCCAACCATATTGGGCAGCTAATGCAAGAAGAACTCTTACATATGCTCATCTTAGCAACAGGAGAAAAGGTCTCAACATAGTCAATACCTAGTTTCTGAGTGAAACCATGAGCTACCAACCTTGCCTTGAACTTTTCAATCTCTCCTAGAGTTATATTTGATTTTGAACAACCACCTAGATCCTACAATGCTTCTTTTAGAAGGAGGAGGGACTAGTTCCCAAGTGTCATTTTTATTAAGGCATTGTATTCATCCTTCATAGCCTGAAGCCATCTATCATCTTGAGATGCTTCTTCAAAGGATTGTGGTTCTACCTCATAGAGGGTCATCAAGGCATGATAAGTATGTTGACTTCTAGTTAGCTTTCTAAGATTATCAGGTTGAGAGTTTTGAACAAGATTTTGAGCCCATTTAGGAATCTTAGGTTGCAAGACATTTTGAGATGACTCCCCCTCAATCTCCATCATATCTAGATCAAAATGATCAACCTCTTGAACTTTTGTTTCCATGGGAGAAGAATTATCAGGCTCTATCTCTAGAGAAATAGAGAGAGGAGGGTTCATGAGGATCATCAGAGAAAGTTTTTCTAAGACTTGAACATTTATGTTTTCAACAATGTCATGCTTGAATGGATCATAAACTCTCAATCCTTTAGTTTTACAGCCATAGCCAACAAAAATACAAGAAAAAGAGGTTGGATCAAGCTTCTTCCTTTTGTCTTTTGGAATGAAGATAGAAGCAAGACTACCAAATATTCTTAAGTGAGAAATATCTGGTTTTTGCTTTGTCCAAACTTCATGAGGAGTAGCTTGATGAAGATATTTAGTAGGTACTCTATTAAGAATATAGACAACAATGTTCATAGCTTCAACCCATAAGAACTTAGGCACATTGGAAGCATGAATCATAGTCCTAGCCATTTCTAAGACAATCATATTCTTTCTTTCTCTAAATGCCATTTTGTTGAGGGGAATAGGAGTAGTCAACTCTCTTTGAATCCCACATGACACACAAAACTCATCAAAAATTTTTTGACATATATTCACCTCCATTATCAGTCCTAATTCTCTTAATTTTCAGATTAGAAGCATTTTCAACTAGAGCTTTAAATTCTTGAAACTTAGACAGGACATCAGACTTCTTCTTAATGAAATAAGACCAAGTCATTCTAGAGTAATCATCAATAAAAAAACAACATACAAAGCACCACTAAGAGAAGGAACCTCAAGTGGACCTCTCACATCACTATGAATCAGTTCTAATAACTGAGAAGAATTTGGATCATGATGTTTGTGAAATGGTTGAGCATGTTGCTTACCACGTAGGAAACTTTCACAAGTTTCATGACCTGACTTTATCTTTGGAAGACCAACAACAAGATTCAGTCTAGACATATCATATAAGCTTTTGAAATTTACATGACCAATTCTTTCATGCCAAAGCTTGAATATCATTCCTAGAAGAGGAAGAAAAGAAAGACTCAGACACAAAACCATCAAAGATATACAAGCCATTTTTCTAATGCCAAAAGAATAATAACATTTTTAAACTTATCTTTTACATACCACTTATCTTGCAAAAAACAACTTTATAGTTTTCTTTAGTTAGCTAAGAGCAAGAAAAATATTCTTTTTCAATTGAGGAACATACAAGACATTCCTAATTACACCATTTGATAGCTTAACATTTCCACAACCTTCAGATCTAATGATTGAGTTATCTCCTAGATAGATATTCTCTTCACATTTAACTACATCTAAGAGGATACCAGAGTACAAGTCATGTGCCTAGAGGCACCACTATTGTCAAGAATCCATTCATTGTCATTTGAAGTTGAAAGGGTAGTATACAAGGCAATAGACTCACTCACCACATTTTCTTGAGTTTGCTTTTTGATTTTTCTTATGATTATTAGGCTTGTTGTTCTTAGCATTCTTAGTTGATTTTTAGTCTTCACCCTACAATCAGACTCTTTATGCCCAAATTTTCCACACTTATTACAAGTTCCATTAAATTTGACTTTAAAGTTCTGATTGTTCTTAGCAAGAATTAGTCTTAGGATTTGATTTAAATCTAGATATGATATTAGACTTCTGATTATGATTGTTGTTATTTTATTATGAGAAGACTTATGATTATGTGAGAACAAAGCTTGAGAAGCAAGTCTCTTTTGAATCAAAGTTCTCCATGACTCTCTCTTCTTGAATCAACAAGAGAAGACAAAGTGTCCAGATCAGGCAGATCATTCTCATTCTGATACTTAGAATTGAGAATTGAGATGTAGTTTCTGAACTTTTCATGAATATTAATCTGAATTATAAAGTACAAAATCTTATCTTGAAATAATTCACAATTGCAGCCATCTAATTGAGCTTTAATGTTCTTAATTTTAGCTAAATAATTGACAATTTTCTCATCCCCTTCATGGGTGTTGTAAACAGCTCTAAAACCAGTTTAATTATCTTAGACAACCTATTGCCTTCATGCATGGTTTCTAATTTCTTCCATGCATCTACGTAGGCGAGTCCATATGACCTATATGCATTAAGAATTCATCTCTAATGCTTTGTAATAGGATGGACAAAGCTTCTGAGATCTCTGAAAAAAGAACTAAGGTTTTTAGGGGTAGCTTGTCTCCCTGTGGGATGTTTTTCTATACCAGTCACAAGATCCCAAAGCTTTCTAGCCATAAAACAAGATTTTAAATGCACTCTCCAAATGCTATAATTTGTTCCATTTAAGAGTTGAGACTTATCTAAATGAAAATAGGTAGAACTAGCCATTTTAATGCTCAAGACAAAATGGAAACAAATACAACTAAAAATGATCAAGGAAGCCAAATGGAGGCAAAAAACTAGCTACATATCTTTTAATTTGCTATACGAATGCAAACAACTTGAATTTAATCAAAAATACTAGCTTTGATTGAGATTAAGATCGATTTAATAGAGCTTAGTCGAGTCGAGCTACTAGGAGCTCGATGAGTTATTTAGAAACTCAACGATGGGGTGAGCTCAAAAATGAGCTACTTAACAAAAATAAAAAAAGAGAGGCACATGTCGTCTTTAAAATAGATCCTCGGGTGGATGAAATCTTTAAAAATTAAATTTAATGCCTTTTTGAGTCCAAGACAAAAAAAAAAAAACACACATGTCAAAGACTATAACAAGACTAAACAAAAAAACAAATACATGTGTCATTTTCAATTAGCTCACATTTCACAATGCAACTAATAAGTCAAAAGATAATTAATTAAAAAAAACCTATATACACGTGTCTTAAATTAATTGGATCACTTTTTTCACACTCTGACACAATGTGAAATCAAATTCTTAGTCAAACAAAGCCACTTGTTGAAAAATTAATGGCTAAAAATTTGACACTTGGTGGCTTTCCACCAAACCTTAAATAATAGCTTGAGCGGACTTAAAGTCCCAAAATAAATCAAACTTAAAATAAAGTTTGGGTTTGAAAAAGGTACAAGATAGGTGTCACAATTTAAGAGGCTAAGTCAAAGCAAAAACTAACACCTGACACTTGCGAATGTTGACACAATTAAAATTAATATACATGTCAAAAAATAATTGGTTCACTTTCACAAATGATGAAAAGACTAAGCCAAAAAAAGATACGTGGAGCCTTTTAAATGGCTCACACTTCACAAATGACAGAGGTTGAAAAATGTGAAAAAATAGATGTACGTGTCCAAATTCTATTGGTTCAACTTTCACCTCATGCACAACAAAATGACTAAAGCAAACTGAAGGCACATGGAGCCTTTTAAATGGCTCACTTTTCACAAGACTGACAAACACTAACAAATGTGAAAAAGGTGGAAAATTCTTATTGGATAACTACTACCACAAATGAATGATGAAAAATGAAAAATAAAATTAATTCTATTGGCTCACCCTTTCACATATAACACAAGCAAGCTAAAAGAAAATTGACTAAATGTGAAATATGGAGCTACTTGGAGCTTATCTTATTGGATCGTATTTTACAAATGACAGAGGACAGCTAAGCCAAGTCTAACAATGTGGAGAACGTGTTAAACCCTTATTGGCTCATGTTTCATAAATTCACAAAGATAAAAAAAGCTGAAAGAATCAAAAAGCAAGATGGAGACACTGTAAAAGACTTATTGGCTCGTGATTTTGCAAAAATAGATAAATGTATATTTAAGAAAACTGAAATGAACATGAAGCTAGCTGGAGAAAATGATTGGCTCAAGCTTCATAGTCAAAATAACTTCATAAAAATGAAAAAAGTCAAATAAGACTGACAGAGTGAAGCCAAATGGCACAAAATGATTGGCCCAAGCTTCACAAAGACAAAAATTTACATAAAAATAAAGATCTAATCAGAAAGATGTTAGATTGAAGCCACTTGGCACTCTAAGAGTGGATATAGATTTTTAAACATGAAAAAAAGGACAATGAAGGCTATTTGGAGCAATTTTATTGGTCCAAGCTTCACAAAACCGATAGGATCTTAATAAAAAAACAAAAAGAGTGAAGCCAGATGGTGTAAAATGATTGGATCGGGCTTTGCAAAAGTAGATCTAGCAAAAAATAAAGATTTATAAAAATGGAACAGGGATTTAAATGCTCTGAATTAACTAGATCTAAAAATCTTTTCCGATCCATAGTCAAAAAATAACCCAAACAACTATAAATGGTGCGAAAACTTAAAATAAGTTCATAGACATGATGGATTTAAACCATAAATGAATCAAACAATGCACATGCGAAGCAAAGATCAAAGCATACAATAGCTCAAACATGATCTAAAAATTTAGCCAATATTTAACCAATATTCCAAACAATATTTAGGCGGAATTGGAAATTTAAACCTAGTTAGCTTGAAGTTGTCAAATTTGAATTTTTAGGGTTTCACAGATCAAAAATGATCTTCAAGCTTCTTCACTCTTGTAAGCCAAAAAACATCCAGATCTAGCTCTGCACACACACATAATCACCAGCTCTGATACCATGTTAGAACAAATGTGGGAAGATATAATTGAAGAATTATAGATCCACAATAAACAAGTTGAGGATTATAGATTATAATGTGCATACATTAAACAATGTTTACATATGCATATAACAATTAACATATCATGAATGAAAGAAAATAACAATAGCTGAAAGTAAATGAGACAAGAGACACCATATTTAAGTGGAGAAACCCGAAGGAAAAAAATCCATTGAAAAACATTGTCTTATATTAAGAATTTATCAAACTTTCACCCAACACTTCCACTTCACTCCTCGGTCTCATAGTAAACAATAATAGTAGACTTATGTCTCATTGTATAACAACTCACATAAGTAGCTAAGCATAGATCAATCGGTCTATATATTCATTAACCAAGTAAGATCACCAAGTAGTCCCAATCCCATGAGGGATCATCCTATTTATATAGGATGGGTGAGCGGTTATACCGCTCCACTCTTTTTATGAATCTGTAAGACAAGGGTTGTCAAGTGGCGGTCCACTAAATGATTATTAAAAATATAAGGAATAATATTGATTTAAAAAAATTTAAGTGGGATGGAGATTGTGTCGTCAGTGTCCATGGGGTCATCAGATTCTATAGATGGTGATGGTTCTAATTTTGTGATACGTAGAGATGCGGTATGTGTAGATGATTTGGTAGTGGGACTTTCATATCCTAGAATGTATTTCTCATGTGGTTTAAGGGAATGTTGGACAATTAAATTGTGTATTCCATATTTGTATCTTCCAAAACCAAAGCCTTTCTAGGTGCAATGATGGAGGTACATTTGTGTAAATATTTGATTATATAAAGATTTAAAACATGGTAAGAAGGGCATGATATGGTGTTGATAAATGAAATGTGAGGAAGAGCGATTGATCCCTTTGTAGATGAGGTTTGTTTTCAAATATGTGGGGCCGTAAGAGATGAATTCTCTGATGTTATGCTTGTACATAGGTTGTTTTTCTGGTCTTCCATACATTTTGGGTGTAGGAAGCAAATTAGGCATGAGAAGATGGTAATCCCTAGCAAAAGATGTTCCATAACGTCACCGAGGAGGAATCATCTAGTAATTTGGATTATGGAATGGGTGTATTGGTGGATGCTTTGTTAGAGGATTTTAATTTTGATTTAGGTACAAGGACATTGTTTGGACGATATGTCATAGTGTAGTTGGAAAAGGGATTTGGATCTGTTGGGACTGTGAATGTTTTACCTTTGTACTCATATTTAAGACATTGGTGAAGCGTCGAAAGGGACACAATGCATGGTGTGTATCCAAGTTTTTCCTAACAACATATTGTATTGGAAATCCCCATCTATGATATAGAAGAGTTCTAGAAGAGTTCTTATGCCAAATTTAAGAGGTAGAATGACGGTACTTAACATGGGCACACTTATATCATTAAAAGCTCAAAGTAAGACTGATGTTTGAGAAATAACGATTTTGGCAATCGAGTTGGTTAAATGTGATAGAGGATATGATATTGATTACGAATCCCCATCAATCATGACCCTTTTGAAAAGGACATCATTGATTTGGGTGGTGATGAAGAGAGGCGGGTCATTATCCTCGGCCGAAGTGATGGTATTTTAGAGGATTCAAAAGAAATGGCAAAGTGGATGCTTTGAGAGCACCTCCAAAGTTTTTAAATGAAAGAGGGTCATATATAGGTACTTGATATAGACTAAAGGGATTCAATCATGGCTTGTTTGTGTGAAGGTGATATCTCGAACAAGATCATAAATTGATATTTTGACAGAGCATGGTGTAATTGTTTGATAACTACTTTTTTACCACAATAGAAGAGGTCGGAGAGCGGTGAGGATAGAGATTTTAGTCTTGGAGTGTGGTTTCGATTGGATGTCTTAGGGGGTGAGACAAATGGAAACCTTAGATTTATCATTGGATGAAGAAGATGTGAGTTATTGAGGTGGTGAAATGATAACAAAGTTCTTAGATTTTTTTTGTTCTGATGGATTAGACTTGTGTGTACATGCACAAGTAGTAATGAGGATGGAATTGAATTGATGAGGAAGAACCCTACTCAAATATTCCTTAGGTGTGGATGAGGGTGTAATTGTATATGTTACGTGGGGTTTATTTGATTTGTGTAACTCTGAAGGAAGAAGACCTTTACTTTCAAGTTTTTAACAAGCTGTGTGAAAGGATTTATAGTCTCCTATAAAGTGTCTTGGCATTTGATGGTAATCACATAAGGCTTTGAAATTATACCAGGATGGTTTCCAGCCTTGAGAGTTGGATGGTTTGAGAGAAGGAAACATTACGAGTGATTGTTGAAGGAGCTTTTCCAAAATTGTTGCATAGTGGCCTTTTGTTGCGGATGTCAACGGTAATGATGTCTCGTTTGGTTTGATATTTATAAGAGACATTATTTTAGGCGTGGTTTTTAGTTGTTTGTTGATGAGGAGTTTTAGATGGTGTGCTTTAGTGATGGATGAAGGATACGGTCCTAAGATAAAGGGATGATATTTTAATTTATGTGTTGGAAGAGTTGGATGATTTACGGATATGACAAAGAATCGTTTTAGAGGGAGGTGGAATAAACCTTTGAAGGCTACGTGGACAATATTGGGAAACACATGCATCATATGAAATCTTCACGATTTGGATAATAAGTTACTTTTAAGATGTCCGTAAGGAGTCCTTAGATGTCTTTGGGTGAAGATGTGGTAGTCTTGGATGCAAAAGATTCATTTTAATGACAGATTCTAGGGATGTTTTGATTGTTCACCGGATGTTGATTCGGGGTGTTATTAGAATATGCGGGTGTTGATTCGAAGTGATAGGAAATGTTTTATTAATGGTGTTGATGGTATAATGGGCTTGTACATTATTGTCTTGTGGTTGACTACTCGATGGGGAATGATTTAAAAGGGTTGCTTAAAGACGTTGAGGTTCGATTTTGGGGAGCATTAGGATTTTCTAAATGTAGTTCACCCTTATAAATTAGATCATGAAGGGAATTGTGAAATGAACAAAACCTTTTGATGTCATGGCCCTTAACTGTGGAAATTTCAAAAATCAACATCCCTATACCAAGAGGTATTTGAAACAAAAGTGTTGATAAGACGAATAATCGGAAGGGAAATCATGTTAGCGTGAGAAGTTTGTCAAAATTTGCACTTTATAATTCTCCTATGGGAGTATAACTTTGTTGAGCTCGGGATCTTTCAATGATTGAACATTCTTTGGAGGTAGATTTAACAACCACAACATTAGCTGATGATTTAGAATTATCTGGATTAGAAGATGGTTTTGATGAGAATTTTGATTTTTGTTTCTTTGGTCTAAGTTTGAATCTGATTTCTTCAAGAGCGTGAAGTTCGAGTTTACATGCCATGGTAAAAGCTTCATAAAACATTTGAAAAGATTGAATTTGGAGCGTGGACGAGATGTGTTTGGATCATGAATGAGAAAATAATTCGATTAATTCTATTTGTGGGAGTGAGAATGATAGTTGATTAATTATACCCCTCCAGCTGGTGACAAAATCAGCAATGCATTCATCTTCAAATTCTTTAATTGCATAAAGGTTGGTAATGGTGATTTTACATGTGATGTTGATTGAAAAGTGTTTAAGAAAGAGTTAGGTGAGTCATGAAAATGAGAATATGGAGTACTTTGTGGAATTCTGTTACACCAGTCTAGGGCAAGGCCGACTAGGGACATAGGAAATGTCTAAGCATCAAATCTTGGTCGTTAGCTATAAGATAACAAGCATGATGAAAGGCTCAAATATGTTGTTGGGGGTATTCTTTGCTATAAAATTTGAGAAATTTTGGAAGCTCCCAGTGAGGCGGATAAGCTTTGTAAGGCAAAAATGGGTGAATAGGCTCATAACATATTTGTTCATATGATAGTGTGTTTTAGGGCCCATAGAAGCAGCTTCAAGGCTAGGTATCCTATTCATTAAATCTGAAGAGTATCCATTTGTGAAGATTTTTGTGTCTTTGGATGAGGATGAGATTGGTTGGTTGAACATGAACCGATTAGAATGTTGAGTACGAGTTGATATTGTTTAGGGATATTTTGTTGGAATGGAATGTTATGTTGGGGTACATGTGTAAGGATGTTGTAAGTGGGTTGTGAGACTAACGACTATGATGGTTGGATGTACTTTATAGAATAGGGATGGATGTATTTAGGAGAGGTTGTGGACTCATTGAGGTATGTGTTAGAGGGAATAAATGTGTGGATAATTGGATGTGAATACTTGGGATGGTTTTTGAAAAGAATAGAAGTGAAAACAAAGGGTTTTGATTGTTGTAGTATGTTCTGAATGGAAAAGGCTATTACTATTATGGTATGGATTGGGAAGAAGCAAGTGGATGTGATAGTTTAGATGTGTATTGTGAAATAAGGGGATCAAGGACCGTAGTGAAATGGGATGAGTAATTACAATAACGTTGGTGTTGATTAAGGGTATGGATGTGGGAATAGACATGGTAATGTTTTGGATAGGTGTTGTGGTTTGTTGAGATAAAAATGACCGAGATACACTAGTAGGAATGGTGACAAAACTCACGGGAGGTGTTTGGATGATAGAGGAAGCTAGAGGGGTTTGTGTGGATGAAGAGGTACTTGTGTTGTTTTGAATGGTGTGGAACTAGTCGAGGGATCTAGTGAGGATGTTGATTGTTGAGTGGTTGTGTCTTGTGAGGAAATCACATTAAGGTTGAAAATAGGAACCAAAGACACAATGTTGGATGTTTTTGGTCAGCTGGTAGGAGGGTAAGAATACATTTTTTGAATTATTGGTTCATGATTTGGATTAATGAGATGGGAAAAACCACACGATGGATCAGACACATAAAGTTGTGGTTTAAGTAATGATGGCTGAAGATGAATACCCTAGTTACAAGGTAGGAATTAAGGGCTATGGGGTTCGAATCTAAGATTTATGAAAAGACAAGATCCCCACTATCAATGAAACGGGGACTAAAAGGCTTAAGTATCTCGGATGAAGTGGACTGGATACTAGGAGAATATGGTTTTTCTTGATCATCCGACCGGGGTGATAAGGAATCCCATCGTATTTCTAATAAATGTGAGGCATACCAAAGACATGTTTGGATGTTTTTAAAGGAATGTTGAAGGTCTTCTCATCATGTTTTTCTAATGTTTGTATACGAGTTGTTGTCTTGTAATCACCATGGAACAAAAAAATTCACCTAATAAATGAAAATAAAATCTAGATTGGTTGATTACAAGCAACAAACAAATCACACAATTTTTATTATTATTTGGATTAACTTAGAAAAAAATGAAATGTGTAAAATGACTGATAAGGTCCTAGGAAATGGTGTCTATGAATGGTTTAAGAAATGTTTAAGGCTAGAGTCCTTGATATACCTAAAGGTACGTGAGGTCCAAATCTGTGTTGGTGCCGATACGAGGCCTGGTATTGGGGATTACTCCCTCACTTCATGGTCCCACAATGATAAGGGAGTCATGTGCTTATCCAATATACTGACAACCAAGTTGATTATACTCAGCCAAAACTCCAAGTTGGTTTCCTTATTGGGTGATGAAATCCCAATAGTTATCACCTGGGAAGAAGTGTTTGATGTAATTTTTATATTCAATGTGGTTTGGTTGTGTGTGAGGGAGATTATGTGAATGCAATAAATTAATCTATGTGATCAAGTAGGATGCAAGGTTCATTTTAAACCCAAAAGAAAGATTGATTTTGATGATAACAAAAAGAAAAGGAGAAAACACACATGAAAAAGGCTTCCTTATAATTTTAAATTTTTGATTTTTTAACAATGCAATAAGCAACAAACAGAATCTCTAGAGAAAAAACATACAAAAGGTGTTAGTAGAAGACAAAAAACAACAAAGAAAATGGTGTTAGAGGTCGATGATGAGTAATCAAAATCAGTCACAAAGATCGTCGACGATTGATAGAAATTGCGACGATTCACCCAATTGTTGGTGATTTGACCGATCGTGGTGATTACAAAGTAGAAAACCAAAAAATGAATTAAATTAATTTGAATGAAATTGAAAAAGGGACTAAGGGTCTCACCGTGCCTTCCCGTATGTTCGAGATGATGTTTTACTTTTCTACTTTAAATTAGTGAAGTGAAATAATAAAACAAAAATGACCTCAGAAGATGGCGGGGTTTACCAATACCCACGAAGATGGATGTTGATGCTGATGTTTGATCAATATTTTCACATCTGAATGAATGTAAAAGTCCTCATGTCCTGCTAAGCAACCTGTGATAAAAGACACTAAACATAAAGGATTAGATAAATGGATAGATGAGTTGCTCGGCAAAGGCCGATTCTAGGAATCCAAAGGGACTTCCTTGGAGGATGTCAACTCGTTTTGTAAAAATTAAGTAAATTGATAACAATATAGATAAAGACAAAGATATATGATCAATATAGATGTGTGGATAACATATGAGAAGCTATAGAACTCCAAATTGAAAGGAAAGTCTTGTGCTACTGTGGCCCAAGCGAGGTTGGATGAAATTTGTATGTGTTCAAGTAGTCGTACCAAAATCCTCGGTTTCTTGTTGGATTTCATGTAAGAATTCAAACTGATCCTCAATGTCCTCTTTTTCAAAAATGAATTAGATTGCACAGAGTGCAAGCTCATGTAAGATGTTGTATTGTTCCTAGAAGAAAGGGTGTTGGACTATAGGAAGGTCGTAAATGCTATTAGTTGGATGTGAATGACCACAAATTACCATCTAACAGAGAGCCATTGTTGGAACAACATGTTAAATGTAAATAGCTTAATAAAATATGATAAAAAGCTGATAATTTTATTAAAAGATAAATTTTACAGAATCACCGACAATTTAGGTCAATCGTTGGCGATTAGGATGAATCACTAGCAATTATTGTGATTTTGACAATTTTGATAAAAATGAGAGTTTAAAGCTCTAAAATAATGTTTTTGACTGATTTCAAAGCTTATGATGACTTAAAAATGACAAAAAGAGATATAGGAATACCTTTGGATAGATGGGGAGCCAAAATATGCCTCAAATCTTTAGTGGGAAGGATCTGAGTTGATAAGTTATCCGCCATGTTCCTTGAAGTGGGTGATGAAAACATCCACAAAAATTCTTGAAAATGATTGATGTTGATGCCTGATAGTGCTTGGGGATGTCTTGGACTTTGTGATGTTAAGGGATGAAGTGTTGGTTTGAAAGGGAGGTCTCAAATCAAATACTGAAGCTCGGAAATTGAAGATCCCTGAGGGAGAGCACAAAGGTGCTATTTATAAATATTGACGATTTATCGGTTGAGTCACCGATGACCCGCTTTTTTTTATGGGGAGACAACTAAAGAAGTAGTTAAAACCACTTCTAATCAAGGATTTTTGGTTTGGGATGCGGGTAAATGACTAAGGGGATGTTGAGGGATGAGGTGAAGAGGTTAAGAAGGTTGTGAGATTGTTGATTTTGTTTTGTCTTATTTAATTTTAGTCTCCAAGTGGTTTTGGGTTGTTTTTAAGAGGAGTAAAATGATATTTTACAATTGTGAAATGATTTTATGGGATGTGAGAGAATATTTACATGGATTAAATATTGTGAGGTATTTTAGACTTAGGATAAGAGATGTATGAATTAAATAATGTGTTTATATGATATGATTGCGAAGACGATGTATGTGGTGAAGGAAATTAGGCTGTGCAAATTTTGAGTGTTTATACTCACATACCACATATCCCAATAAGTCTACCACTCATTTCCACATTAATCTCCCACACGTACCAAATTACTCTGCACTTTATCGATGTCACATTAGAACTTGTGAAAACTTTCCCAATTTCTGTTGTTCCATATGAAACCATTTTATCTCCTATCATTCTCCAAAATTCTACCATTTCTCTCCTACGTTGCAACTAGTCTCATTATTTCTCTAGCATATTTTTTATTCCTACGCTAGATTCATTCTCCTCTAATATTGTGTAGTTACTTTCTCTGTTCTAAGCATCAACCATGAGGATTAGACTGCGACACGAACCTCCACCAATTCAGTGAATTGCTCTCCGATACGTCTGAAATCGTGTAGCAATTTTGAGAAAGCAGGTGGCTCAACTTTATGTTGGCATATGAAGAATTCAAATCAATACCAAGAATATTGAGGAGGGACATGCCAAGGTAAAAGGTAAGAAAATTTTGTTCAACCCTACTATCATTAGCCATATTTTAGGAATTCCAGAGGAGGGGCAACTAGTTAATTTCAAAACCCCATATTATGAGATAATTAATAGATTTTCTGTTGGGAAGAAGGAAAAATTAGAACTTTTATGGATAATAAAGGAAAGGTTAAGGGCATAAAAAGGGGTACTCTTCCTAAACCATGGGAAGAGGTAGCTAAGTGGGTGATTAAATATTTCACATGTGAGGGGCAGTATGAGGTCATTCTAGGCCATGTGTTAAGAATTCTTATCCACCTCAACCATGGCCAAACTAAAACCAAAACCAAAGTAAATTTTTCCCTAGTTCTTATTTGAATCTATCTCCTTTACTGCCAAAAAATTCCATTGGGGTATTTCTTACTTGAAATTCCAAGGCTTGATACACTTAATTTGCAAGTACCATTTTATCAAGAAACATCATGGCACTAAGAAGTGGATAAAATTTTAGAAGAAGTATGCCCTGGAGTGCTGCATTAGTACTAGAAATAGGGCCTTCCACTTCATAACGGCCTAAAACACCTTAGAACATCAAGGCCTACTCAAACCCTTAATGAACCCTAAGCAAAAATTGTTCCTTCTCAAGAGGAACAAGAATCGAGTTAGCAGATGCAAACATTACTACATACACCTCCCCGTGTCTCCTCC
This sequence comes from Taxus wallichiana var. yunnanensis, assembly GCA_018340775.1. NCBI lineage: Eukaryota > Viridiplantae > Streptophyta > Pinopsida > Cupressales > Taxaceae > Taxus > Taxus wallichiana. The sequence continues at coordinate 628,682,561 of CM031234.1, forward strand.
TCATTTTGTATCTCCTCTGCTCCAGTTTCTAAGATGCAAGTTTACAAAACCCTAATCATTGTTGAGGACTCTCCCAAATGAACAAAATAAAAACACCCCTGTTCGAAGGAGAACATAATTCCCCTCATGATTCTGACATAGTCATTCCTCAAGTATTGTCTCTTTCTAAAGTCTAATATGAACACCATCAGGCCCAGGATATAATTTCCCACTTACATCTCCTTTTGCAAACAAAAAGGCCACTTTCTCTCAGTTGGAGTCTAGGAAGAACAGAAAATCCAAGAGCTCCAACAAATCATAGAACAGAAAGAAGAGACAATCCTTCAACTTCAACATGATGTAGAAGAAAAAGAACAAAAGATTCAGTTCCTTCAAACTAGAACAAAGGAATTAAACACATCACTTGTACTCTTGCAAGAGAACAAGAAGGACACAAAGCCTGTACTTACCACATAACAAATAAATCAAATAAACTTTGTGTTTCCTCATATCATTGTGTTGAGGGGATGGCTAAATGGATGCAAGAATGTTATAGTCTCAAGGGAGTGTCTGAAGAAAATAAAGTGTTAAAAGAGGAAAAGAAAATTCTTCAAGATAATGTGCTTCATATTTTTCGGTTATATGATCAAGCCCTTTCTTGCAGGATCCTTCTAATTTCTATGCATTGTTTTTAAAGGAATAGTTCTTTAAGTGGAAAATTTATAGGGTCTATTCCATGGAGTCTATAGAATTTGATGACAATAGATAATTTTTGGGGCATATAAGAATCTATTATGTGAGTTTTATGTCCATAAATTTCTTCTTCCTGAGAAAATTAAAATTCCAATTAATCTATATGTGGGAGAGGTACAATTGAGGTCATTTATCTCTACTTTGAGACATCAGTCTATGTGGAGGGAGAAAAGAGGGGCATACGTAAGGGAAGAAGCTAATATAGGCCTCTTAATGAGGCATGATCTCCCTGCTCCAATCATATTTTTCAGAAGGTTTCAGTCCCAAGTTTATTGTTTGCAATTAGTGGACAAGTATAAAGCAAATCTGGCAACTTGCATATCATATTTTAGGGAGCAGGTACTCCCAACATTTAATGTCAATTTTCATGCTTGTCAAATGAGGTATGGACTGCTTATAACCCTGGAAAAAGAAGGAAGTTATTTCTCCAACCAACCTCCGTTGGTCATTGAAAAGGGCCAAGGACCTCTACAAGATTATCTTGGAAATGCAGGAACAATGGATTGGAATGAGGTACAGACCTCCATTGGTGATAACACTCATGCCACACTGCTAGAACTCCAATGGGGAACAATCTGAAACTAGTTATAAAGCATGGAGGGACACAATTATCAAGTTCTTTGGTTTTAGTGATACAAAGTAGGATGAGACATGGCTTACTTTTGCCAATGAATATAATTTCTCAAGAATTGTTGAGAACTTGAACAAGTAGCAAGAGGACCTACTAAATATTAAGTGTGGGGGAGTGATGAGCCCTCATTTATCCTATGTAAACCCCTATTTTGTCATGTCATCATTTTGCACTAAGTATGATATTGCCATTTTGTAATAAATACTTAAATATTGTGCATAACCTTGTTATTTTCATCTTGTATTTATTTCTTCAAATATGGGTTAAATGAATATTTATGTGTATTAAAAATGTATTTTAAGAGCATATCTTAAGCTATAACTGGACCCAAATTATGAACTAGCGCATGACACCTTTGGAGCATAAGAATCGCCCATGCATTAGTGTAGGACTCACTGTGGAGTGCAGGACTCACCCGAAGTACTAATGTAGACTCGCTTGGAATAGAGCTCACGCAAAGGAGGCAGATGACTCAGATGGAAAAATGACGAGTTGATGTAGCTAGTACACTAGTTGACACAATGGAAGGAGCATGAAACGTGGACTACCATCTCAACCATCATGCAAATTATGAGGACCATACAATCTCAACTTAACACCAGTTGATTGAAGATGTGGAGCAGATAAACAAAACAACTCATAGACTTATAATCGTCATGATTATAGGGATCTAATGCAGAATCTTTGATATCTTCTGGTGCTGATTGACTATCTTAACTAAGAGTCAATTATGGACCTCATCTATAGTTAACAGGATGAATTTTATCCAAGTGTGGCATGCACTAATCCTTCCACAATTGTAACTCCTCAAACAATTAGTTGTTGTTATGCATATCTTCCATCAAGCCATTGTAATTAATTTCAAATAACTAGTCCTCATTTAGAGTGACTAGTACTGATGTGAGTATAAAAGAGAATCAAGAGTAATATTAAAAAGTTAGTTCAATTGATTATTGTAAAAGGAATTCTTCCATTTAATAAAGTGTTGATTCAGGGGAAGTTTGACTTGTGATTTACAACTTTGAACCAGATCAACAGGAAGGGGCAAGGGCCACTCCTTTCCAACGTGAAGGGAGCATTTCTTGTTCATTTTTTCTTTGTTATTCAACATTTATTTGATTTATGAGAATTTCATTGTTTAATTATCTTTTAATTATTAGTTCATTAATTCTTTGTTTATCAATCTATCACATTCCTTCATGGTATTTAGCGTAGTATTTGGTTAAGTTCGTTAGTGGATAAGTACAAAGCACGGTTTCAACCATTTCCTTTGTTGTAAATAGCCATAGAATGACAATCATAATATAACTAAAGTAATGCAGTACCAACTAATCTTGTCATCAAGATTTTGTAGGTTGAGCAACAAAGAATAAGAGCTCAAAAATACTCGGTTCGCAGAGTTGGAAATAATGTGTACTATTTCTCTAATAGCTTCAATATTTATCAATGTAATAAATGATAGATTGTTTGAAATGACATCACTAATAAGCTAAGCACCCTTGGCTTCCCCATAGGCCCTAATGAGAGCGCTTTTCTTGTCTTGATGTGCCTTCTTTACGAAAAACCTAACACGTTCAACTTCTTAAGCAAGAACTTGCTTTGCTTCAATGGCAACAATGAACATTTTCAAATGTAAGGCTTGTTATAGAAACATCATCTAGGGTAATGTTGACATTTGTAGCTAGTTAAATAAAAATATGCATTATATATCTACTTATAACCTTTTGTTGAGTAATTAGCTAACTTGCATTGTGCTGAGCAACCATTACTTTCAATGTTTCATGAATGATTGAAGGAAAAAAATTGTTCATTATAATTCTCTCTAAGTGTTCTATAAACACTTAGAATTTTATTCAGTAATGGCCTTGTCAGAACATGAAGGCCAATTGCGACTACCATAAGTGCTTTCAACAAGATGAGGTTGAGTTGTAACATCATAGATCACGGGGCGGTCCAACCAGAAAATCATGAGATGTGTTCGCTCCAAGTAAACCTTGTTCTTGAAATAAACTAATCAATTAAACACAATAGCTCGATGACCACCTTCCACATTGTAAAGAAAATCGAGAGAAATATAAAGATCCAAACCACCTAACACTGTTAATGCTCCACCAATACACCCTCCTCACTTATTTGGAATCCTTACGTTATTAAAATAAATTATAAGTTATCCTGAAATATATAGTCCTTCCTCCTGTCATTCTTCCTACTTTGAATGAATTTAAAGTCCCGCATTAAGTGGTTGAATCAGCTTTATGGGGAATATATGGAATTATTGAACTATTCCACGAGTTCCCTGTATGACCGACTTCACTGATGCATAGGAAAATAGAAGCGAAGGAGGAATATGGTAATTCAATAAGTCAGTGTTTCAGGGCAGAGGTGAAACATGAGAATCGTTCCCATGGTACCCAAAAGCGGCCAAATCACTGACTATAATTCCTTGCCCATCGGCTTTATCAGGTTTATGGAGAACTCAAGGAACAATGTAACCGTTCCATAATTTCGTTTACCTTTTGATGGCATGACCAGTATGGTTGTTGAAAATGTTCCTAGAAATAAAAATGTGGCCGCATCAGCTTCCTTTTTCTTGTTCCAAATCCATGGAATCCATCATAGCGCTCGCCCTATTTTTATATAATTATTTCAGTCAATGTGTGTTGAAATTCCAATGTTGTGAATTATGACCATGATATCCCTTCATTCTACTTTATTGGGCCAAGCCAACCCTGTCAAACCCCTTACATCAGACACGAATGAGATATGATGCTCCATTAGACCGTAATGTTTATGGAGCATCACTAATGCTGGAGCAAGAAGAAAAAATCCTCTTCCCTTTACCATGTCATGTGCCAAATTGATTCGATTCTTGGCCTTATCAAGAAAATCAACAAGGTGAACAACTTCACTATCACGTGTCCAAAAACATTTCCAATATGAGCCAAGAACCAGCCCGACATGCCTTTAGGAAATGTGACATTATAATCTAGGAGTTCAGAAATATAACATGCATTTGACATCTAAACAAAGCCATCGATTTTAAAGGTTTGAAATTGTGCCAAGACTTAATGAGACGAATGAAAATGACTTATGATCAAGTAGAGTTTATAATTAAAATTTGGGTGACACTGACGCAACAGGGCAATAATTATGAGGTTTTGGACTATCCGACATTTTGCATGACAACACCATTGAAGAAAAGTAACCCAAAAAATACCCCGTGGTCTTCCAATCCTATAAGTCAACATTCCTACATTTGTTTTGGAGTGTGTGTATACTCAAATTTGACAATTTACTCTTTGAAAGTGCTGGTTTTGACAATGCCCTCTTTCTAAGATAAACACACCTTTTTTATCCCTTCTTAGTACATGTTGAGGCCTCTTGTCTAGCATTCTTAATCACACACATACTTGATAAATTCAAAAATTTAAAAGTCAAATGCATAAAATCCATATATAAACTCCAATTGACAATATGCAAACCCCAGTTTTCATGTTTCTCATCCCTGGGAAAAACCGTACATTTTGGTTAGGAGTGGTTATTCGGTCCTAACATCTTTTATGGTTTTGAACTAACATATCCTCCAACTTTGCTTTTAGTTTCATATTCTTCATTGGGTCCTTTACTCCCTCTGGGTCGACCTTTCTTCGATAATTTACCTTCATAAACCTATACAAGAAATCATAAATTCTCTCATTTGCACACTTGAGAATCATATGACACTACATTGATACACCCACTTCCTACACCTTCCGAAGGTACCAAAAAATCACTAAATCTCACGAAATCTCATGCATTTTCAATAGGAAACAACCACTACAGGTTTTAAGCATCACATTAGGCTAAAAAGTCATCTTATCTCATTTGCAAAAGCACTAAAACATTCTTTCTTCAAGTATTTTAGCAATAACCAAACTCAACTCAAGCATTTTAAAAGAAGTCTCCAAATCCTAGTTAACGAATTATTCGGGTATCACATGCTAAGTGGAGAATGACATATGGTTTGAGGTCTCTTTGAGTAGTGCCATGTCGGCGGTGCACATTGATGCCCACAACCCAACTAATGTTTTATTTTGTAGGGTCTCTTATTAATTAATATTAAATAAACTAATATAGTAAAGGATAGTTAATCTAAGCTATGAACAATTGTACTGAAGTAAATAAATTTAGTAAAGAAATATGCTAATGATATAAGAAAATATGTAAAATGAAATACTAAACCCTAATGTGCAAGAGAGAAGAGGAAAGAACTCAGTTGATAACGGACACTTGTCGAACAATGTCGTATTGATGAACAAAAAATTAGAAAGCAAGAGCGATTGTGTCGGGGTCCTATAGAGGACATATCTCGGGGAAGTGGCTGACCGGAGTGCTTAAGAGAGGATTGGGTGCCCACAAGTGCTCTGGTAAGAAAAATAGGCGCCCTAGTATGGGAAAAAGGTTTGGAACTGGTCTTCACAGTGCAGGAGATGACTGTATTTTCTTTCACTATTTTTCGCATTAATTTCTCTGTCTTTGCATAAAGAGTACTCTGGACAAATATTCCAAGAGGAATAATAACTGTAAAAGAACCAAAAGGAAGTATCAAAACCCTAAAAAAAGAAAGATGCAAATGAATGGGTCAAATTGACCTTAGCTGCCACAACAATGGGCTTACTAAATTGAGCATTGCACTACATTTTGGACCCAAATGTAGTTTTGGTGAGTGTGTGCATGTTGTGCCCTAGGTGCTCTTGTTCTAGTCGCACTTTGTGAAATAACGAGCAATAACTAAATGTAGAAAATGTAATAGAATGTGTGCATGGAATAAAATAGAATCCCTCCCCCTATGAAGTGTGATGCAGATGTCCTAGCTTGTGCCTTGATGATGGTGATGCTAGGCCCTCATTATGGTTTCATAACTTTATATTTATAGGGTTATCTTGCTCTAATTTCAAAATTAACCCCGAAAAGGCCGTCCACAAGAAAGATAAGGATGAAAAATGGCTAGAAAAGGCCTAAAAAGTGGCGGGAAAATGCTAGAAGGATCGGGGTGCCCCTAGGTGGGACCAGGGGGCTCATGGGCACCCTAATTGAGGCTAAACTAATGCAGAATGTCAGAAAATGGATAGGCATAAGGCTGCAATAGGTCACAAATTACGAAATAAAATAAACAAGATGGCCAAAAGGACGGGGGTTAATTAGTACTTTCTTCACTCAAGAACCTTCTAAATAGTAGTATGAGATTGGGATAAATAAATGTATAAAGTGCATGATTTTATGACTACATTTTTCCCCACTTTATTTTGGTGAGTGGAAAGCTTGGTAACATAAAGTAGATAGAGATGTGTACTGATGTCCATGAAGAGTGTAGTAGAAATGCGCCAAAGGACTAGAAAAAGTGTGGAATGATAAAAATATGGAGTGTGGAAAGTATAGATGAAAAATGTGCAAATAAAAAGTGATGAGAGTGAATCTAGGGCGGAACGCGTGTGTGTAGCTTCCGTGATGTGTAGTGTACGTGTATGGTTAGTAAAAGCATGTGTGATTCCGTGAAATTTTGTTGTTGATACCATTGTTGTTGGTTTTTTTCCCCCATTTGATTGTTTGTTTCTCATACGGTCGGACCTACAAGGAGAAAACGATCAAGTAGTCAAATATGTATGTATGTAAGTGTAAAAATGCTATGTAAAAGACACATGTAAATACGCTAATGGAAAATGTAAATGTAAAGGTAAATGGAACATGTGCACCTGATCCATGTCAAGAGAGAAAGTGTAGAAGGATATCCTGTACTATGCAATTTTTTTGGGTGATCTCATGCCACCATAGCTGGAGAAGTGTAGGGAGGAAATGCTCTATGTCCTCCAAGCTCTAACCACTTCGTTGAATGTGTGTGAAGAGATCTCTATATCATCCTGTTTTTGGGAAATCTGACACCATTGGCCAAAGTAGTGTAGAGAGGCATACCCACTATAACCTCCAAGCATGTAACTACTTCCTAGAAATACTAAGGACACCATGTCTATAAAAGTAATTGTGTATGGGGTTCGTAGACTAATCTAAACCCACTCATTGTGTATAATTGAACCGGTTTAAATACACTGTGTTAGTATATAAAACCACCAAATTATGCCCCCTCTTTGGGGGTGCATGTGATATCACTGATAGGAGACATGTGGCCCCAAAAGAGGGCCAACCGCATGTACTCTGAAAATTTCTTGGTGGAAACCAAGGCACGCACAAACAATAAGGGTAGCTAAAGACAAGTGAAAACATGCATGCATGAAGAAAACAATGTATAAGCTACGCAAACAATGTAAAAGCTACCAGGAGAACTGTAATGTAAACATGCAAGAAGAAAAGTATGCCGCACAAAGTGGGTTGCAAACATGGGACATCACTCACGATGTCGCAAGACACGCAAGGCCATCATGGCCGTAAACAACAAACAAGTGTGCACACCAAACATAGGGCAAGGCCCATAAACAATAGAAAACAATAACAGACAATGTAATCAAACAAGTATGGAAACCAATATCCCTACATAAAAATGTTGCACATGAAGCACCCATTAGCATGTTAGAAAGATAACTAGTATGTCAAAAATGTGTATAAGCAAGTAATGTAAAGTGCTAAGTACAAAATGAAACAATAACACCTAGAAGAGATAAATGTGTGGATGCCCCAACAACCAATGTAGGAAGGGTAGAAGGCGAGCATCCATACCACGTGTAAGAGACCTGTATCTGCGATCAAAACTAGAAAAATACGTGAATGCGTATGTGTGGATGATATAGATAAATGACATACAAGTAATCTAACTAGCATGTGTAATAAAGTGATCATGTAAAACACTAATAAACAAGAGTGAATGCTCCAAGAAAATTTAGTATCTTGTGTGGATGGATGGAATGGAATGCAATATGGAATGATAGGAGCCGTGTGCCCCGAGTGAATGGAAGTGTATGTAGTGAGGTTCATTTTGTTTTCCCCCTCAGCAGTCAAGAATAAACCGTAAACGAGAGTGCGTCATCGGGAAATGGTCGAGTAGTGTGTGTTGTATCTGATGTGCTATGAGGAATGTGTATGCGTAGTCATGAGATGTGACCTAACAACGATGTGTGTGAACCTTATAGCTGAAGCATATATCACAATAAAATGATGTGTGGAGTGATGATTTAGCCTAAGTATATATCACTATAAGATTAATGGATGAGTGATGATTTAACACTAAGTGTATATCACTACAAAATGTGAGGAGGGAGTGGTGATGTAACCTAAGGTGTATACCACTACAAGATGATAGAATAGGTGATGATTTAGCCTAAAGCATATGTCGCTACAAGATGAATAGTAGGGATTGGTGATGTAACCTAAGGTGTATACCACTAAGAGATGATAAAATAGGTGAATATTTATCCTAAAGCGTATGTCACTACAAAAAATGTGAGGAAGGAGTGGCGATGTAACCTAAGGTGTATACCACCACAAGATGATAGAATAGGTGACAATTTATCCTAAAGCATATGTTACTAAGTAATGTCGCATGATGAAAAGTAGAATAGTAAATGTGTGATGAGTGTAGGGTCCATTTGATTTGTAAACCCTCAATAGTTGAGTATGGACTGATGAACTAAAATATGTCATCGGGTAGTGAGTGCAATGCATAGAAGACAATGTAGTATAAAAAATGACCATGTGATGAGTAGAATGTGTAAAGACGTGATGTGTAGAATATGTAGAATGTAATGTGTAGGGTGGTATGTAGAAATGTGTAAAATGTAGTGTATAAGATGACATGTAATGTATGTAGATAGAATAATAATGTAGTGCTAGACTCCTATATGATGAAGACTAGTATAACATGTGGAATATGTGTGAAAATGCACGGTGTAATATGTATGATATGTAGAAAAAGGTGTAGATACAATGCACAAGTTTCAAAATGTTGTATACTAAATGTAAAAGTAGGGTGTATTATGCATAAATGTATGATGAGGTGTAATGTGTGATACCTATGGTGCGGTGTGTGGGGTTCAGTGTAGTAGTAATCCCTCAATAGTCAAGTGTGAACCGAAGCACAAGAGTGTGTCATTGGGTAATGACTACTCTAAAGTATGAATTAATATGTGTATGCTTTAGAGATGGATGTATGAGAATGTAAGGATGATGGATGCATAGATGTTAAGAGTGTGATGTAGTACTATGTAAGGATGCTAGAAGGGGGTTGGGAATACTATGCCCCCAAGTGTGTGAGTGATGGAAGGCTAGTCAAAAGACACTAAGTGGATCAATGTAAGGAGTATTTTCCTTAACAAAAGTGATGGGATGTGAAGGTGATAGAGGAGTGTGACCATCATATGGTTCATCATCATAGTAAGTTTCATTCGGGTCCCAATCATCAACATATGTAGGGTCTATAGTGGATGTTGGAATAACAAGCTTAACTTTAGGAGGTGGTTATTGAGCATGGATTGATGATGTTGTAGATACCTTTGATGAAGGAGGATTCGTGAGATCGTCCTTAAGAGAAGTTTGTTTAGTTTGACTTGGTAATACAATAGACGACTTAGTAAGAGGACATGATTTAGAGAAAACCATGAGAAGTGATGGCTTGTTGTGATTTGGTAATGTTGTAGAGGAAAGGATAGGAGGAGGTGGTGAACTAATTTTTAGAGGTTGTTGTTTATGTTGACTTGGTGATGTTGTAGATCATTGCGTAGGTGACTCTTTACTATCTGAAGAAGGCGCATGAGAAGCAATATGGTGATGATCATTAGATGTAGAAAGAGCAGAATTAGGAGCCCATTGAGATGTAACATGGCGTTGGGTAGTGAATGAGATAAACCCTTAACGCTCAATATGTTTGACTCTATGTTGTAAATCATAGCAATAGTTGTCATTATGTCCATTGATTCGATGATAATTGCAATATGGACGACCCTGATACTTTTTATCGAATAAGGAGGACAAGAATGAGTAGTAGGTAAAGTGATCAATTGAAGACTAAGGAACACGTTGTAAGAATTTCATGGTGCTTAGTGTTACACTCAAATATTAGAGGCTCAAGGAATGGCATGACCTGAGGTTCAACTATATGACATGTAGTGAACATAGATTGAAGATGAAATGTAGACGGAGAACAAACATGAGCTTGAGAAGTGTCTTTAATTTGTTGGATTTCAGATTTGAGAGATGTGATTATGGATTCCATATCCGTAAACTTGTCTTGAAATAAAGAATGTAAATCTTGAATTGAGTCCAATACGGGTTGATTAGATGAAGGATCACTAGGGTTGGTAAATAGACAAGCGAGTATAGGAATTAGTTCGTGTGGTCATCAAAATACCTGGTGTCTAAGGATTTTTTCAAAACAACCTGACAATTAGGATATCTCTTAAGTAAATCAGATAAAGAAAATTGACCCATGATAGAGGAAAAATGAGGATCCTAAGAATGAAAAATGTCGGGTTCACCAAAATGATTAACTAAAAATGGACTAAGTTGTATATAGATAGTTAATCTAAGCTATGAACAATTGTACTAAACTAAATACATGTAGTAAAGAAATATGCTAAATGATATAAAAAAATATGTAAAATGAAATACTAAACCTAATGTGCAAGAGAGAAGAGGAAAGAACTCGATGATAACGGACTCTTGTTAGATAGTGTCATAATGATGAATAGAAAATCGAAATCAAGAGTGAGTGCTGTCGGGGTCCCACCGAGAACGGATATGGGTGATGTGGATGGACTGGAGCACCTAGGAGAGAGGAATGAGGTGCCCATGGGTGCTCTGGTAAGCAAAATAGGTGCCCTTTGTCTGCGGGAAAAGGTCCATAATTGGTCTTTATAGGTGCAGGAGATGATTTGTTATCCTTCGTTACTTGTCAGTATTGATATCTCTATACTATGTCGAATGCTCCAAATATTCCAAGAGGAAGAATAACCTACAAAAGACCTAAAAGGAAGTATCAAAACCCTAATAAAAATAAATATGCAAATGAATGGGTCAGAATGACCTCAGATTGCCACAACAATGGGCTTACTAAATCTGAAGTGTTGCACTACATTTTAGACCCAAATGTAGTTATGGTGAGTGTGTGCATGTCATGCCCTAGGTGCTCTTGTGCTAGTCACACTTTGTGAAATAATGAGCAATAGATAAATGTAGAAAATTTAATAGAATGTGTGCATAGAATAGAATAGAATCCCTCCCCGTATGAAGTGTGATGCGAGATGCCTAGCTTTTCCTTGTTGATGGACCTATGTGGATTCCAATGAAATAGATGGATGCAACTCTAGATGGAGTGATATTATTAAATGATGTTAGGTCCCTCATTATGGTCTCATAACTTTATATTTATAGGGTTCTCTTTCTCTAATTTCATAATTAACCTTGAAAAGGCCAACCACAAGAAAGACAAGGATGAAAAATGGATAGAAGAGCCCAAAAAGTGGCGGGAAAGTGTTAGAAGGATCAGGGAACCCTCAGTTAGGACCAGGGTGCCCACGAGAACCCCAGTACTAAACATGGGCTCCCTAGCCAAGGCTAAAATAATGAGGAATGTCAGAAAATGGCTAGGCATATGGGTGTAATAGGTCGTAAATTATGAAATAAAATAAACAAAATGTCCAAAAGGATGGGGGTTAATTAGTACTTTCTTCACTCAAGAACCTTCTAAATAGTAGTATGAGATCGAAATAAATAAATTTCTAAAGTGCATGATTTTGTGACTATAGTCTCCCACCCATGACTAGGTTTGAGATTTTATTCATAATGTTTATAAGGATTCTAACATGACTGCATGATTTTATCATGACATACATTTCTTGCAGTGAAACTCCCAAAAAGTTACAGGACCATTGTGAGCATGAAAACCATATTGTATGTTCAAGACTATATGGATGGTCCTATAAAGTTCACCCCAATTAGTTTCCAAGAACAATGCATTATTAGGAAATCCTCACAGTTCATGAAATTTTCTCCAACTTAATAAATTATTTTTACACTTAATAAGATATTCAAATCTGAAAATAAATGAGAGCACACACAAAAATCAAATGCACATAACACCAGATATACCGTGGTTCACCCAGTGTGGGCTACATCCACCAAAAGGAGACTACTTGGATCTACTGTCCAAATCCAGCCAAAATAAAATAGTGTTTACAAAGTATGAGCACCCACTCACAAAAGACACCAATCTCCAAGCCAAACACCAATTCAGCCCTTGAATGCAAACACCATTGACTTTGCAATCTCTGATTCGAAGCACCAACTTCTGGAGACACCAATCCCCAATCCAAGCACCCACTTCAGAAAATCTGCAATACAAATCAATAATATTTCTCCTTCTTTATTTTCTCTCTCACATACTCATACTCACTTAAGAGATTTACAATAATAACTTCACATACATATCACTCTAAAAAAATGCTCTCTCTTTTTCACACATCAAAAATGTGCACACAACACTTGTTTATATAGGAAGAAGGAGAGGAAAAACCACTTGTGGTTTCCCTAAAACCATGTGCCCATACCATGGGAAAATTTACTTTAAAAAATGTGCCATATTTGGAATGAGGAAGCCACATCACTTGGCGGTTACAAAAATAATGAATATTTTCTCTAAATAGCAATATTCTTTTTCATGGTCAAGTGTAACTCATATTTTTCAATAAATACACATGACCAACTTCCCTTACACGTCCTTAATGTTCCATAAATGAAAAAATCCGCCCCATAAGGATATATTCTCTTTTTGACTTCAATTTTGTAACTCCTCCATGATTTTAGAATCAATTTGTAACTCCTCCATGTCATAACTCATCACTAATGCAAATGTAACTCCCGTTTTTAATTCAAACATTTATCATGCATTAAGTAACCTTCATTTTAAATGTACCTCATTAAAAAATGATCCATTACACATCCCACCATGTGTCATAGGATTCCTTTGTGATGTTGAATATTAAAATATTCAAATTTTGACATCACACTAATTTTGACATGGATAAATATTTTACGAACACTAATGTTGTAAAATTGAATATTAAGATAATATTCAAACCTCAATATTTATATCAACACTAATGTTGTACCTTTGACATCAATGAAAAAATACTCAACAAACTCCCCCTTTGTCATTGATGGCAAACCTCTGCTAAAATTATTCGTGAGAACCTATTTGCTATGAAATCCAATTTTCTACCTCTGAGCTCTTTTTGTACCGATGCACTATACTTGTTCTATGCAACTCTCCCCCATGCTGCAATTCTCCCCCTTTGACATCAATGGAAAGGGATAACTAAACCAATTACCTAAACCTATACTCGGAGCTGAAGATAATGCAATGTGTAGCTCCCCCTATGTCCATACTCCCCATGAGATAGTCAATGAGTAAGAGTGATAGGAATCACTCCTAACTTTTGTCTGAGTGACTCAAAAGATTCCTTTGGTAGGGGTTTTGTAAATATATCAGCAATCTGATCCTTAGTTCCAACATATTCCAATTTCACCTGCTGATCTACAACTTTCTCTCTCAAGAAGTGATACTTAATGGGAATGTGCTTTGTCCTAGAATGCATGACTGGATTTTTTGAGATGTTAATAGCACTCGTATTGTCACAAAAAATGGAAATAGGATGCTCATAATCTACCTTTATGTCCTTCAATGTTTGCTTCATCCAAAGCACCTATGTACAACATGCCACTACTACAATATATTCTACTTCTCTGTGTAGATAATGAAACTGAGGCTTGTTTCTTACTGAACCATGACACTAATCATCACCAAGATAAAAAGCTCCCCCACTTGTACTTTTCCTATCATCAACACTTCCTACCCAATCTGCATCTGTGAATGTTGTAAGAGTGAAATCATCACTCTTTTGATACCATAAACCATAATCCAACGTACCTTTCAAATATTTAAAAATTCTTTTCACTGTTGCTACATGAGTTTCCTTTGGTGCAGCCTGAAACCGTGCAACTAATCCAACAACCTGCATAATATCTAGTCTAGATGTTGTGGTATATAACAAGCTTCCTATCATGGACCTATACAAGGTTTGATTAACATCGGGAGACTCATCATTCTTACTCAACTTGCAACCTGTAATCATGGGTGTACTAACCGGATTGCAATCTTCCATTCTAAACTTTTTCAACATCTCCTTTATATACTTGGTTTGTGAAATAAAAATGCCTTGACTAGACTTGTTGAATTTGCAAACCAAGAAAGTAAGACAACTCACCAAGCATAGACATCTCAAACTCCTTCTGCATCTCCTCTTGCAAATTCTTTGCATAATCTCCTACAACCGCTTCCAAAAATAATGTCATCCACATAAACCACAACTATCACCTGATGTTCTCCTTCTGTCTTGATGTACAAATTGCTATCCACAATTCCTTTTCTGAATCCTTGTTCCTGCAAGTACTTGTCTAGTCTAGAGTACCAAGCTCTAGGAGCTTGTTTCAAACCATAAAGAGCCTTTTTTAACTTGCATACAAAATCTATATTTTCTGATAGAATAAAACCTTCTGGTTGCTCTATATAAACTTCTTCCTCTAAGTTTCCATTCAAGAAAGCTGATTTTACATCCATTTGATAAACTTTAAAATTCTTGAAACAAGCAAATGCTAAAAACATTCTTACCACCTCCATGCGAGCAACAGGTGCAAATGTCTCCTCAAATCAATTCCTTCAACTTGTGAGTATCCTTTGCACACTAATCTGGCCTTGTTTTTGACAACTTCTCCTTCTTCATTCATCTTGTTTCTAAAGACCCACTTGGTACCAATAATGTTCTTGTCCTTTGGTCTTGGAACTAACTCCCATGTGTCATTCTTTTCTATCTGATTAAGTTCCTCTTCCATGGCTTTTATCCAAAAATTATCCTTACTAGCTTCATCAAAATTACTTGGTTCAACCTTAGACAACAAAGAAAAGTTTACCTCTTGTGGTGCACTTGCTAGTCTCCTCCTTGTTTGCACTCCAATATCTTTGTTTCCAATGATTTGATTTGATGATTCTTCTGAATAGATCTGGATGGTGTCTTTGTGTCTTCTCATTCAGATTCTTCTTCTTCTTCTTCTTCTTCTTCTCTTTCTCATATTTTATTTCTTCATCCTCTTTCTGCACCACTGAGTGTCCTATTTTCTTCTTCGGTTTCCAGTCATCAACTTTCACATTTATACTTTCCACTACTTTTTGAAGTCTCTTGTTATAGCACTTGTAGGCCTTGCTTCTTGATGAATAACCAAGGAATATGCCCTCATCTACTCTGGAATCAAATTTTCCAAGCTCATCTTCATCATCTCTCTTAATGTAGCACTTACTTCCAAACACTTTGAAGTGTTTCACAGAAGTTGGTCTTCCCTTCCATAACTCGTATGGTGTCTTTTCTATATTTACTCAAATCTATGCTCTATTAAGAATATACACTACTGTGTACACTTCCTCTCTCCAAAAATCATCTGGTAACTTAGACTCATTTAGCATTGTTCTTGCCATTTCCTGCACTGTTCTATTTTTCCATTCAACTACACCATTCTATTGTGGTGTTCTTGCTGTAGAAAATTCTTCTTTGATTCCATGCTCTTCACAAAACTCATCAAATTCATTAGACATAAATTCACCTCCTCTGTCTGATCTCAAACACTTAATCCTAGAGTTTGTCTCATTCTCAATCAAAGCTTTAAAATTTTGAATTGATCAAAAGCTTCTGATTTTTCTTTTAGAAATGCAACCCATGTCATTCTAGTAAAGTCATCAATTAATAACATAAAATAAGAATCACCTTGTAAGCTTTGTGTTCTTGTTGGCCCACAGAGATCAGTATGAATTAGCTCCAATGGATTTGTTGTAGAGTAATCCTTTGTCTTGAATCTGACCCTTGTCTGCTTCCCATGTTGACACTGTCTGCAGATAGTACTTTGTGGTTTTGTGATCTTGGGTAAATCTCTCACTTGCTTGTTTTGAGCTTATTTTCACCATGTTGTCAAAATTAATGTGACCCAATCTCTTGTGCCATAACCAACTTTCATCAATCTGACTCATGCAACATTTTTCTCCCTTAACATCACTCAACATGTACAAGTTGTTCCTTGTTCTATTTGCATCTGCAACCCATTTACTGTATCCTTCTTTCTAATTTCACAACCCTCAACATAAAATGTGAGTGTATAACCTTGATCACACATTTGAATGACACTCAAAAGATTATGTTTCAGTCCTTCAACAAGTAAAACATTTTCAACTTTAGCTTGATCATTTAATTTTATGTTACCTCTTCCTGTGATCTTGGCTGTAGTGTTATCTCCAAACTTTACTGTACCTCTACTGGCCTTTTTCAGCTTTAGGAACTTGCTTCTATCACCTGTCATATGGCTTGAACATCCACTATCAATGTACCAAGGTTGTTCTTCATCTTGTGCATGGAGCACCATTTTGTACCAACATAGCCTCTTCCTTTTCTCCCTCCTTTATTTTTTGCCACACTTTCTTATTGTTGGCTTTCTATATGATCTGTTTTCCCTCTTTCTCTTGCTTTGGATTTTCTGTAATCTTACTCCTGCAAAATCTTGCTATGTGGCCAACTTGGTTGCATTCATAACATCTAATCTCATGCTCATTCAAATTTGACAACGCAACAAAAGAGTTGTAGTTTCTAGCATGAAAGTTCTTATTCCAACTCTGAACCTTCGATCTACAGTTCATCATCTTATGACCATAATTGTGACATGAAAAACAATAACCATGAAAAGAATACCTGGTCATGTAGGGCTGCCTTTGATAAGATGAGTTTCTGAAACTTCTTATTGGCACCTTCTTCCATTTGTTGTCTTCTTTGTTGTTGTTCTGTGGAGGATGATCTTCTTGTTTCTTGTTTCTTTCTCCTTTACTAGAGCTTTTTAGGATATCTGCATAGCTGGATTTCTTCTCTAGTTCTTTGGTCTCTTTCTTTTCTACTTCATTGAATCCAATACCACCTTTGGATGATTTTGGTTTTTGTTTATCCAGAATGTTTCTCAACACCTCAGAACTCTTTTCAAACTTGAGTCTTTTGTTTAACTTTTCAGTTTCTAGTCTAAGTGTGATAATCTCTGACTCTAATCTCTCGCATTCTTCTTCTTTTGATTTCAGCTGTTTTCTGATCACTTCCTCTATTCTCTTTGCCTCTTCAACTTGAATCTTTAGATCAACAATAGTATCTTCACATTCTTTATTAGCATCCAGATTTTTCTTTGCTTCTTCATACTCTTGAAGTTGCAGTTTTTGCTTCAGGGTCTTCTTTTTGAGTCTCTTGATCTCACCCAAGGCACAGATGAGTTCTTCTTCCAAGTTTACCTCACCTTCTTTGTCAATTGTATCTCCAGCTTCCACTTTTCCATCTTCAAGGGCCATAAACAAAATTTCTTCAAAGTCACCTTCTAGACAATCTTCCTCTAGCTATCATCTTTTTTAGTGCATAGACTCTTCTTGCTTTGGTTCCAGTTCTTCTTCTTTTTTCAAATTCCTTTGTTTGAAATTCTTTTTGTAGAAAGGCTTCACTTTCTTTGCTTTGATGAGATCTTCATCATCACTTTCATTTTTGCATGTGGACACTTAGTTAGCTGCAAAATGTCCAATCTCACCACAGTTAAAACATTTAAAAGGAAGTTTACCTTTGTACTTGTCGGATCCTCTTTTCAGATTTTTCACAAATAGAGATTCTTCTTCCTCATCGGATTTTCATCAGATTCAACCTTCTTCTCTTTTTTTTTAACAAAAAGTTAGAATTTTTTCTTTTCTTTTGGAGTTAACTTCACAATCATCCATCTCATTTAGGTAGTATTTGTTCCCTCATCCTATCACAGATTCATCTTTCTTTTCCTTTTCTCTTTTAATTTTAAGCTTTGAAGAGATTTCTCTTTTTGCTTATCTGAGTTCTATTATTCTCTCATCATAAGCTTACTTTGATTCATTCCATTCTTCTATTTTCCTTTTGAAGCTTTGAAAGCATTCTTCTTTTTCTTTTTTATCTAGTTCCATTCTCATCTCATAAGTTCCATATAACTCATCCATTTTCATTTTATCTAGATCCTTAAGTTCTTCAATAGCTGAAACTTTAGCATCAAATCTAGGAAGTAGAGATCTTAATACCTTTTGTACTATTACTGGGTCTTCCATCTCTTCACCCAAGCCTTTTATCATGTTTACGGTCTCATCCACACATGGAGTAAATATGCTGCAATGTTCTCTTCCTCCTTCATCTTTAGACTCTCAAAATTTCTTCTGTGTGTCTGAAGCTTTGTCGTCTTTACCTTTGAATCTCCTTCATATAAATTGTTGAGCTTATCCCACATCTCCTTGGCAGTTTTGCAAAGCATAATCTTTACAAACTCTGAATCTGCTACACCACACAAAATAGCATTCATAGCTTTAGCATTATTTTCACATTGTCTCTTACCAGCCTGATCTGTAGGTGGAGTTGTTGGTATCGTATAGCCATTCTCAACTGACTACCAAATATCATGTCCAAGAGAATTCAAGTAGGTCCGCATCCTTATGCTCCAAAAGGCATAGTTTGATCCATCAAATAGCGGAGCTTTGTTTGTGGAGAATCCTTCCTGAGTTTCCATCGTGCTTTTCTGATCTACCTTCTAGTTGTTAAGCTACACAGAAGGAACCTGCTCTGATACCAATTGTTAGAAGCACGGGAATACTGAGAGGGGGGGTGAATCAATATTCCATAATTTAAAATTTTCTCCAACTTAATAAATTTTTTTACACTTAATAAGATATTCAAATCTGAAAATAAATGAGAGCACACACAGAAATCAAATGCACATAACACTAGATATATCGTGGTTCACCCAGTGTGGGCTACATCCACCAAAAGGAGACTGCTTGGATCTACTATCCAAATCTAGCTGAAATAAAATAGTGTTTACAAAGTATGAGCACCCACTCACAGAAGACACCAATCTCCAAGCCAAACACCAATTCAGCCCTTGAATGCAAACACCATTGACTTTGCAATCTCTTATTCGAAGCACCAACTTCTGGAGACACCAATCCCCAATCCAAAGCACCCACTTCAGAAAATCTGCAATACAAATCAATAATATTTCTCCTTCTTTATTTTCTCTCTCACATACTCATACTCACTTAAGAGATTTACAATAATAACTTCACATACATATCACTCTAAAAAAATGCTCTCTTTTTTCACACTTCAAAATGTGCACACAACACTTGTTTATATAGGAAGAAGGAGAGGAAAAAACACTTGTGGTTTCCCTAAAACCATGTGCCCATACCATGGGAAAATTTACTTTAAAAAATGTGCCATATTTGGAATGAGGAAGCCACATCACTTGGCGGTTACAAAAATAATGAATATTTGCTCTAAATAGCAATATTCTTTTTCATGGTCAAGTGTAACTCATATTTTTCAATAAATACGCATGACCAACTTCCCTTACACGTCCTTAATGTTCCATAAATGAAAAATCCGCCCCATAAGGATATATTCTCTTTTTGACTTCAATTTTGTAACTCCTCCATGATTTTAGAATCAATTTGTAACTCCTCCATGTCATAACTCATCACTAATGCAAATGTAACTCCCGTTTTTAATTCAAACATTTATCATGCATTAAGTAACCTTCATTTTAAATGTACCTCATTAAAAAATGATCCATTACACATCCCACCATGTGTCATAGGATTCCTTTGTGATGTTGAATATTAAAATATTCAAATTTTGACATCACACTAATTTTGACATGGATAAATATTTTACGAACACTAATGTTGTAAAATTGAATATTAAGATAATATTCAAACCTCAATATTTATATCAACACTAATGTTGTATGGCTCTTAATTGTCGAATCACCTTGTGCAACATATCTCAAACATAACGGATCTATTTTAAAATTCCTTTGAGGTTGTGCTTAATTTTTTTATTTAACAAAAGCCTTTTTTGTTTGCCTAATTTTAGAACATTTTTCAAAAATTCAAAATTGTTATTTTTAGTAATTAGGACATGATAAAAAAAATATATTTTTGGGAAAATTCCTTGGATTTTTTTCTTCCACATAATAATATTCATAAATATCTCTCTTAGTTTTGTTAAATTCAATTTATATTTTTCAGATATGGTTATTTTATTAATTTGACGATGATTGTCTTTTTCTCAACATCACTTTTGGGTCTTATCTCCTATGATCTTTCCACTTTGTCAACCCACCATGTGCTTTGATTCTTATTATTGACTACCTAATTGGAGTTTCTTAGATAATTTTTTATTTTATACGGCCCATGCTACAAATTCCCAAGTCTCATTATATGATTTACTTCAACGTCATCACACATGTAGAGATACTCTCACAAAACTAGTACAAGAAATAATGCTCCCTAATAATATGACACCTTCCCATGTGGATTCAATTTTGAGTCATATTTCAGATCCTTCTATTAGTAATGATGACACATTTCATAAATTTATCTTAAAGTCTATTCAATCTTTACACCATGCTTTTCAAGTTCAATTTCAAGCTATGAATACTAAGATCACATCTCTCAAGTGTGAGATAACACATCTAAAGGATTCTTCCAATACCCACATGTATCTACACATCATGATCAATATAGCTCGATCCTGCTAGGAATCAATGTGACACACATATTATGCATGATACATGTGCCCATACAAGTGAAGTGAAATTCTTACATAGAGGCACCAATGTGTATGTTCCACAAGATCAATCTTGAATACTAAGGAAACCATAATAGAAAAAATCTCTTTGATTTCAAATGAATGCTAGACAACATGATATTATATATGAGCTAATTGATAATCTCTTAATCACTTTGTTACCTATACACTTAACCCTAGTTCATATATCAAATATGTATAGCTGACTTATGGCTAACATAATCTCTTATCATGTAATATCATATTTATTTACGCTTTTATATACTTAGTAGGTCAGCCTTGGTGTTTCATAGCATAGTAGGGTATATATATGATTTATTGTGTAGTAGATGAGCATCATATTGAGCACTTGAGTTTTATTGTATGCGACTTGGAGATTTTTAGGCCTCAAAGTGGCTAGGTTATTATACTTGCATATTGTAACCATTTATGTATATTTTGGTGTTCTTTTGTGTTATATTGTTGTTGATATTCAAATCTATTTAAGTAATTTCATTACAAGTGGTATTAGAGCATTGATCTAGCCAAAATTGGGTCAAAACCCTAATTTTTAAGATTTGGCTATATCTCCAAAACAATGGAGAATATTTCTATAATTTTAAAACTCTAGTGAAGAAATTAGTCAAGTAAGGTTCTCTACAAAATTTAAGATTTCTACACATGTTTTTCATGAGTTATATTTATTTTAGGGGTTTTCCTAAATTTTCTCCCCAAACAATTTTTTTGGAAATTATCAAAGCTATTTATTATTTTTAGAAAGATATAAAAAAAAAGGGGGTTTATTCTCTATATTTTCTGAATTGAGGCCAAAATAATTTATAAATTGAAAACTTAGATATTGGTTAAAGGAGTTTGTTCTTGAAACCCTAATTTTTGTACATCAAGGGGATGAACTTTTCTATGGAAAGGGTGAGGTAGATGCTTTAGAGAATGGAGGGTTGTATTTAAGAAGAATTAATTTTCACCTAGATGGAAATGGTCTTGGTTTTCATTTTTGATTTATGGTTTAACATAGATTTAGTTCTCACAATTGAATAAAGACAGATCAAATTGGTCTTGGGAGGAAATTTAAAAAAATCTTAGCCGGGTAGACAAAAGAAGAAGATAATGAGGTTATGGAAGAAGAATAAATATAAAGAGGAGAAGAAAAATGAGAAGGAGAAGGAGAAGAGAAAAAGGAAGAAGAAGGGGCGATGAGGAGGAGGAAAAGAAGATAGAGAAGGAGAAGATGAAGAAGATGAAGGAGAAGAAGGAGAAGGAGGAGAAGGAAGGTAGAAGTAGAAGAAGTAGAAGGAGGAGGAGGAAAGGAAGAAGAAGAAGAAGCTATGGGTGATGTAGAAGGAGAGGAAGAGGATCAAATTGAAGAAAAAATAGAAGATAAGAGTTCAAATAGTGTAGCTCCAAATATGGAAGCTTCAATATTTCAATTTGAAGATTACATCCATAGGAAAAAGAATATAAAGGAAGTTCAAGTGGATGGTAATAAGATTCAATTTTTTGAAGATTTGAATATCTTTAGTCTTAAAGATATTTTTCACTTTCGCATACTTGACACATTTTTGTTGTGGAGTATGTAATTGCACAAAATGTTTTAGCCCCATAGAATTTCCTCCATTAGATAAAGAAGGTCAAATCAATTTGAAACATGAGGAAGTTATTTAGATGAGAATTAAGAGGATGAAGAAGAGAGTATTTACTGAGTATCCAATCAAGTGGAAGAATCAAGAAAATACAACAACAACATAAGAGGAGGAAGATTTCTTATACCAACATCCAGAGATCATCGAAATTAAGGACTACACTTGTGTGAAGAAGCCTAAAAAAACTGTCAACATTTGGGACAATGTTTATTTGAAGGGGAGGGGCATGCTACACACTTAACCCCATGTCATATATCAGGATATGGATAGTTAACCCATTGATATAGTCATATTTTATCATGTCATAATATTTATTTATTCTTTCATATGCTTAGTGGGTCACCTTGGTGATTTACATAGTATAGAAGGTTATATATAGGAGTTAGAGACTGGGATACTAATATTATATTGTGTACTTGAGTTTCAACGTTTGGTTTGGAGGTTACCCCCTCGAAGTGGCTAAGTCCTTATACTTGCATATTGTGATCATTTCTCTATAATTTTGGTGTTCTTTGGTGTTATATTGTTGCTTTTATTCATTTCTATCCAAGTAATTTCATTACAAATACAAAGTATTATGAAACCAACAATGATAACAATATTGATTGAACATGAACAATTGCATATCACCTTAGCACGCTTAGAGCATACAAAATCTCAATTAGTGAGAAACACAACAATAAATTCTACAAACATATCTAATGTTTTGCTACACAACAAACTAAGACAAATTTTGAGTCGAGGATGATATCAATGGATATGATTTTGATGAACAATTTGATATATTAGACGAACATTTGTGCACATTAGATTTCAATACCATCGGGGTTTAATTTGACCTTGATGTTAGTAACGATGAACAAATTGATTCACCAAGTGATTCATCTATGAATATCTCTACTTCTAAACAACAAGATGGGATAGATCCTAGTTCAAATAATGATATCGATTGTAATGTAAATAAAAATTATTTTGTTCATGTGCTAGTTAATAGTAATGTGGAACCTACTACACATAGATGAGATGCTATAAATATGATTAATGATGATGATTATTTATATATCTCTACAAACATAGGAACATATAAAATTAATCATAAGTTTTCTTCTAATAAATCATCTCTCACTACGGCTCCAATCGCCATAAGGGGTCATATGAAGGAAAATCTCAAGGATAGTGCCACGTTACCACTACAAATTTATCTTGAAAATACAATGGTGGGGTCAATAATTTGGATTCTAATAGGGGTCCCGATGAACAAATTGATAGACCAAGTGAGCCTTTGCACAGAGTCAATATTCCTCTCCTTGATAACGATGATTCTTCTCGTATCCTTGATGGCCCTAGGGATTTTGTAAATTGATTCATATAAAATTCTTGTTTGTGTCAGCCAATATTTTCCAAATATCATTGAATTTGTATTCTTAATTTGTATTTTCTCTTACACATTCTGCACATATGATCTTATAACACTTGTTTTTGCACTAGTGTATGATATCTTATCCAATACTCGGGGCATATTTGGATCTCTCTTCCTTATTTTCCAAGAACATGTTTCCTTGCACTATATATTCCTTACATACCTTAAGTAAGGGTCATATTTTTACTCATATTGATAATACTATATACTATCATCACATCTTGTATGACATCTCTTCAATCACAATGGGTTTCTGCATCAATCAAAATCAATATCAATCAATTGAAATATCTTCATGACACAATATTATAATCACAACTCTCAATTCAAAGACTTATACTTCACATAGTAGTCATGCATCTGCTTCATCTAATTAGTCTCCTAGGCCTTCTTTGGCATACATCACTACTAATGTACCACTTACATTTGAGTCACATTCTTTGGCACAATTGATGTTTGCACCTCTATCCTCTTCGGAAGTTGCTTCATCTCTTCAGGTTGTTCTCTTTGGGTAGCTCTTATGTTATCTTATTTCTTTGTATGTAGCTAACCATTTCAAAACCCCAAAACATTAACATAATTTCAAAATACAAAAGCATTCAAATATTTACAAAAATACAAAATCAAGACCTATACACTTATCTTGAGTTGCTTAGAACTTTACATTATACATGTTGTTTGTCACATTGGTTTGATAGATAATATATCTCTTTACTCTTTACACACATGCATTCATGAGGTATATTGAGCTTGATGCGGATACACAGATCGATACATGCTAATAGGAGCTATCATGGTTCCTTACATTTTTATTTTGGGGGCATGCCTCAACATTATACAAGTGTTATTATTTCATTATAGTTCATTTCTACTTCCTCATTACACTTGATTACATGCATTGTTTACTTTCCATTTTTTTGAACTAACAAGACTAACATGTGTCTTGTGTAGTGTTGATTCCTCTTGCTTCACATGTCTTTTTCATTTTCTTTCATCACATTCGACATTATTTTCTATTATACATGTTTTCTAGTTGTGTGTGTTACTAATTTTTGTCTCCTTTCTTGTGGCTTGAGTGCCTTGATTTCCTTGTGACATTGTGGGTGTCCCATTTTTGTGAATCTATTCCTATTTTGTGTGACAATGTTTGTAGGCCTGATGACATTGATTATCTTTTGAAACCTTGGGTGTCCCATGTTTTCATATCTATGCCTTTTGTGTGACATTGATTGCATATTTTTTTATTGTACTATTTTTTAATCTCTACAATTGTTTCTTATACATGTCTTATTACTACTATTGCACTTGTTTCTATTGTTGCCTTTGTTGTGCGCCATGGTTTCAGTATTCATATCCCTTTTTGTAAATTTAGTATTCCATTATCGGTGACCATGGTTACATGCCTTCGATGAATTCCTACACAGATTATTAAACTTACCATATTTGGTTACACATATATTCTTTTGATCCGCGTACTCAAATACTTTATCACACGTGCTTCAAAATAGGGTCATTCATCCGGTATATTCTACACCTACAATATAGTGGGTTTGTACACATGTATATACATGTTACAAGTACTCAAACATGATCAAATAATTTTTGTAGAGAATATTGCACATGTTCACAAATGTACAATTTGGTCAATACTATATTGACGATTATGGCCCTTTCACATGGTTTTGTCTAAGGCGCTACACCAAATTTTTTAGCGGGAGTAATTTTTTTAGCATAGTTTCGGATTCATTTGAATCAATTCAAATCAAAACAAGGGAGATGAATTACTTCAGTCTTTCACCACCACACTTGGTTTCAATTACATTTTTAAGTATCTTGGGGCATGAGCCTCCTTTCTCCATCTACATTTCCGTACATTACAACTTCTATTCAATTTTGAAGCATGTGAAGTGCATTAGGCACTCGATGCCAATCTAGCTCGATTCAACTCTTATCTCAACTTGATATTTTCCTATAAATTGGTTATTATATCTCATAAATAGTGATTATCAACAATTCAACATATATACCATCACTACCATCGAAAAAGGGTTGAACAGAAATATTGAAAAATATGTTTCTCTTAAACTACCTTATGGGTTTTCTCGAAAACTGGAAAAATTGTTTATGAAGTATAAGGATAAAAACTCATTAAATTTCAGAGTAACCCAAATTGTAAATATCAAGTTACTTCATGTTCTTCAGAGGAGTTTAACTAGATTTTCACAATTTCCCATTAATTATTTATAAACAAGCTTCTTTGGCATGATTATTGATGGCGTTTGATGAAACCAAGATTGAAATAGATTCACTTCAATTGAAACTAGGTGTATACACCTTCTGATCTAATCTTTAAACCATGTAAAAATCCTTCCTTGATTCCTTGATTCCTTGATCAAACAATGTGAAAGAAAACAAGGTTTGTATTCTTGAATTTGGCTTTTTAGATCTAAACTTTAACTCCAAAAACTTGTGTTCTCACCAAGATAGTAATCCTAGGATTTTAATAACTATAATACCCCTATTTACTAAGCCTCAAACATTTATAGACTACTCTTAAAGTTCCTTTTGTTCATAGATTGAAAAAATCAAAATGACATGACTGTTTCTCATGGATTTCTTTGGGACCGTGTAATAACAATCAACTCAAATTATATCTCCATGCCTTAAATAACTTTGTAGTTACTTTAGAATTATCAAAACCTTAATTCACACAAGTATTGAGCTTTGTAACATTAGATTGTACCTTTGTATCATCGATTTTCTCCCTTTTTGTTGACTGTTTTCTTCCCTAACTCCCCAAAATTTCTACAATAAAGAACTCAACCTACAAAAATCCATTTCCCTTGAAATTTTGTGGCCTTTTTGGTGACATCAGGGCAGAAATATGTTGAAAATTTGAAAGTATTTCATTATGTAGTTTGAAATATATTCGCTGCCCTAGTTAGGGCCTACATATGAACATTTGCCAATAAAAACCATAATCTTGACTTTCAAGGAATAACAAATTTTTTTCTATTGATAGTAGAGAGATATTTAGTGATATTTCTTAGACTGTGGGTTTCAAGTCCACTATCCATACACAAATCCTACTGCATAGTCACACTTAGCAAGCAAAATACACACATAAACTGTACAATTAGAAGTATATACCAATTACAAATTTTACATATGGGTTTTAGAAACATTTAATGTACACTCCATGAGATTCTTGAGCTCAAAATACCTTATTAAGACTAAAATTACATGTTTAGAGCAATCCTATATGAGCTCTTAGATGCTCTCCAACATCCCTATGAAAACTAAACCACTACTAAATATAGGATAGTCATAGATAACATTATAACAACTCCCTAAATCCATACCTTTAGCTTTCATGATGAGTGCATGGTTCTCATAGCCTTATTTTCCTCTTACTTAGACTAAATCAAACTTGATTTTTGACCCTTCACCTTACTCATTCACTTTTGACAACATGTCAAAGTGATTTTTACATCATAGTAAGATTTACATAACTCCATAAGACCATTAAAACTTTTACATTTTCCTTATTTGATGCCTATGGCCTTCACAAGGCTCATTTACAATATAAATTCAAATGATCCATTTTGGAAGCAAATGGAGAAACCCCATGTTGAGAAACTTTGATTGTTGTTTTGACCTCCTTGATGACTTGCAAGTACTTGTCTATCCTTGTTGTCACTTCCTGAAGTCCATTCAAGCCATTCTTGTTCATGCTCTTGCATCATACTCACTCTCTTTTCTCCTATGCATCTTTATTTACAAAATTGGGCTGAATCCATTTGGATGGGTGTGGTCTGTGGGGTTACGAAAAGTATCAAAGCAACCAAGTTCTTCATACATAGTATTTCTTTACCACTTACATTTAAAGGGGAAGATATCAGAGTTGTTGAATGAATTTGATACATGGTCTTCTTCCTTCACAGGATGCTTTAGTACCTAATTTTTCTTCTCTATTCCTTCATTACTCCATGTTGAGTTGGATACACCCAATACTATGGTTTATCCTTGGTATAATTAGTACTGACCATCCCAATCCTTTGACAAGTTCAACAATCTAAATCTATAAGCATAAGTAAAACACATGAGCTTCTCCCTGAAAAAAAATCAGGTTTATTCCTTCCACATTTTTCCATCTCTTTAGTTTCACTTTATGCAAATGCAATTTTTACATATTACACTTTATACTTGAGTTAAATTTCAGTTTTTTACTATGGACATTGACTACACTCTTTGTTGCAGGTTTCATCATAAAGCATGAAAATAGTAAGCACAATGGGACAAATATAAAATAAAATATGAGTAAAGATTAAGTGTGTCTATACACTCAGGTATATTTTCCTTTAAGCATGTAATTTTCATTTCATACTTAAAGGGGGTAAATATAGACACTCAAATTTGGTAATTCACTCTTTGACACTATTCATTTTGACAATTCACTCTTGCTAAGATAAACACACTCTTTCTAGCCCTAATTAGTACATCCCAAGATATCTTGTCTAGATTATTTAGTCATACACACTGATATATTGGCATATTCTCGAGAGATAAATGCATAAAATCCATATACAAACTCTAGTTGACAAGCTAAAAACTCCAAGTTTTTATGTTTCTCATATATGGAAAAAGAGTAAAGTTTAACCATGAGTTAATATCCAATCTTGACCTCTTGGTATTGTTTTGAACTAATATATCCTCTAACTTTACTTCCAGCTTTCATATTCTTTGTTGGGTCCTTTAATCCCTCCCAGTCTACCTTTCTTTGATAATTTACCTTCAAAACTCTATATAAGCAAAGTATAAAATCTCTCATTTATACACCTAATAAGTATATGGCACTATATAGATACACTCACTTCTTACACTTGCAAAAGGCACCAAGGATCCCTAAATCTCAAAAAATATCATGCACAATCATTAGGGTAGACCATTATATGTATGAAGCATCACAATAGGTCAAGAAGTCATATTATCTCATTTGTAACCAATCAAACATGCATTCTACAAATATTTTAGCAAGATCCAAACTCGACTCAAGTATTTTAAAATAAGTTTCCAAATCATAGTTACATTCATTCATATAGCACATGCTATGTGGAGAACGACATGCATTTGGAGGCTTCTTCAAGTAGAACCAACATAAGTGGTGAACATGGGTGCCCGTAACCCAAATAATGTTTGTTTTTAGGGTATCTTGCATATAATTATGGTTTAAGATCTTTTTCAAAATGCTTCGCAAACATGAATGATAGTTAGGGTTTTATAGCGACAAGAACTTTTAGGTAGTAGACACTCCCATAAATTTGTAAGACCGGATTCAAAGCAAGTCAAATATTGTATAGTAGAATCAAGACCATAAATACAGATTACGGAAGAGTTTTACATATTGCCCCAGGTTAGTTTCCAATCATAGTTTCATGAATGAATAATTATCAGGTTAAGATACTTCAGTTCCAGTAGTTTTCACACCAAAAACTTCCTGGAATCATTTGTAATCAGCTAAGTGCACTCATTCCCTTATGTTTTCAATTTTGTAGCATACCGTGTAGACATTGAGTGTGTTGTTATGATATTAAATAATTAATGTTGGAAGTTAATTAATCAAAGTTACCCCTTGTATCTACACTTTACATCCTTAGTGTACTTAACTAACTAAATAATAGATTTCTATTTTCTAAAAAGGGTGTAAAAATGAGTGCATAAAGATATTTCCAACAACCTTGTATTATTTTCATCGTACACATATCCCAATTGAGCTTGTTGTAAAATTCAAGTCCTAAATACTTGTATTTTGAAACCACTTCAAGAGACCCTCCTATATACTACAAATATAGGTCTTGAACCCCTCTTTTTGTTGAAAAAAATGATTTTGGTTTTTACAATGTTCCTTACATCCCTACTTCTTTGAAAAAGAGTTCTCAAATCCTATATTATTTTTTCCCATCAAAATTAGGTCGCTAGTGTATAACAAAAGCTTCACCACATACTTGGCAAGAGGACCCCTTCTCTAGAAAATTCCATTTCACCTCTAACTTGTGAGATGAATCTTAAATCTTAGGTTTGCAATGTGTTTTGTTTATCTTCCATTTATTGTTGTTTTTTCATTTTATTCATTTTGGCACACCCGGTGGGACCGTACCCATCTTATTTAATTTTTGTTTCATTTGTTAATCGTGTGTTTCATTTTTTCACATTAAATATCTGATTTGTGTGTAAATTTTACAAGTTGTTGTGGTGTTTTGGAGAAGTAGGAATTAGTTGTAAACTTCAAACAAAAACTTTGTTTTCTTTGTTGTATTGTTTAAGAGTTTAACATTGTTTTGCGGGTGTTTTTGGGAAACAACAATTCGTTATAAAATCACAAAAACAAATTGATATATTGTTGTTGTTGTTGGTAGATTTGGTTGTAGTTAAATTGAATCTTTTGTTAAATTTAGAGGTGTTCACTATTTCGTATTTTTGCAAAATATTGTAAGAAAACACAAAAAAATCAAATTTTATTACAATAAAAATCATATTTTATTAAAAATAACAAAAAAAAATCATATTTTATTAAAAATAACAAAAAAATCGAAAAACAATTTTTGTTGCTAAACCCTAACTAGCCACTCCCATGTTAGCTCGACCCCTAGCTCGACCGAGATGGAAAAAATTTCCTAACTACCCCACCCAACTCCCTACCCCCTTGAGTTGGACAACTCCCCACCCCCTTGAGTTGGACAACTCCCGTATTCAGATCCCTCATGAATTAGACCTACCGTGTGGACATCCCCTCCCCAGATCCCACCCCACGACACCCTATCCACAACGGAATAAACTAACCCCCATGCGGCACTGAGATGCTAATTTTTTTCACTCGCCTTAGAGGATCAAGCTACTCCGGTAGTCCCAGACTATGCCTTACACCCACCTTCCATTCCCTACACAACTCCATCCTTGTGCACAAGTGAACTCCTCAAACACCTTTCACAACTACCCATACAATTGCTCCAGAAGACCACTCACTGAATACCACGGCCACCCATACAACCACCAAGAGCTCTTAATATGTCTTCTTAGTCCACCTGAGGGAATGCATAACTCCTGCCTCCTTGACTCATCACTGAACCAACTCTCTATAACGCCATTGGCCGCCCACTGTCGAACACCCAACTGCTCTACACAATGCCACTGAAGAACACCACAAGTCCTTACTGCCATCCATCCATGAGTCTACTTGAGTTATCGCGCCGGTCACCTATGTGTGCACCGGTGGGGAAGTCGTCGCTCCCTCGTGGAAACCCCTCCCCATGGACACCACCCTCCCTACGACCTTGGACTTTGACACAATCTTGAGCTTCCCAACTAACATACACCCACCCGTCTCTCCCCTTACACGGTTCACACCACCTACCACCTCGGTGCCTCATCCGAGTCCTCACTGCTCTCCTTTTCTCTCATTTCACATACTCTACGTGCCTCTGCCAGCCCCCAACTCGCACCCCATCATTACACACATCTACCTTGCCAACGCCTAGCCGTCACCGCTTCCTTCACATAATTGCACACAAAAACCAATCACATAGATGACGCCACGAGACTTGCACTCAACACCAAAAGCAACAAAGAATTCAAACCAAAAATAAAACACACACCTAAACCCTACTAGGTTTTTCAATATTTGCATTCATTTATAACTTTAGGTTTAGCTCTTAAGTTTAAACTTGGGTTTTTTTTTTAAAACTCACATTCAATGTTTTTATTTTATTACATGTTTAGTTAAGTACTTTAATTCATGTCTAGTTCATTTTTATTCAGTTCATGTTTAGTTATTTTTTATTTAGTTCATCTAATTTAATTAGGGTCTTACTTAATTTTTCTTTAGTTAATTAGAAAATTTCCATTACCTAGTTAATCAATTTTGTTATTTTTATGGCTTAATTCATTTTTAATTATTTAAATATATTGTTTTCGTTAATTAATTAGTGTGTTTAATTACATTACGTCTTCTTCATCACAAATTTGGCCATGCATGATTATTGGGTGTTTTGTGCAATTTCTATCACTTTATAGCCATTTCTTCATTGTTTTTATCGTATTACGCAACATACACTAACGCTTTGTGACAATTATTTTTGCTTGTGCTTTCCATTGTCATTTTTTCATTTTTTTGAGAAATTAGTAGCAACACTTTGTGCGCATGCTCTTCTCTCGCACTTGTTACAAGAAATCTTGAGAATCAGAAATGGGATTGTGTTATTTTTTTATAGTTTTCTCTTTGTTCTACCTCAGGAAAACTACTAACACTCATTTGTAGGACCACATTACAAAGACCACTCAAAGCTACTAACTGCAGGTTGCCTTGGTCGTTAGCTCAATCAAGCTACTAATACTTTGAGTGAAATGAATATTTTTAATCAAGATAAAATGAACACTACACACTGTATTTGTAGGTGTGATTGATAAGGCTATTTCCAAACCTCCATAAATGTGGGAAATGCCTTGGCATAAGCCATAAAACTCACTTGAGGAGTACCATAAGAACCCCAAAGTAGTCAACACATTGAGGGAATTGGTTGACGAAATGGGTACATTTGTCCCAACTGACTAGTTAAACCTTGTGAGATTAGAGTCACGTATATCCAGATGTGGCAACCCCAAAGTGCGGTTTATTTTGAGAAAGATCTTTGATCAAGGTTTTAAAGGTTGTAAATTAAAGCCGACAAGTAGCAATAACATCGCACTCGCTCGGGTATACTGTTGACACCTAGTTGAGTGAACCACTTAGAAAGCCACACATTGTCCAAGACAATCTAAGGTAGAGCACATCTAACCCCTTTTAGTCCCTTTTCTCTTAACTCTCATTTTGATTAAGATTCGGGATAATCAACTAACCCTTTTTCCTCCTCCCTCTTAGCACTCATTTTTCTAAGGCCAAGCTTTCTAATCTTCTCCCTCTTCCATCTTATCATTCACTTTACAAAGGGTTGAGTTTTGCATTACACCTATTCGTGTTCTTCCCCTCTTTCAAACAATGGTGGGAACACGACATTGTTATTATAGTCCCTTTCGATGGGAGGAAATATATCCTTTCCATATCAGCTCTGATGAAGAAGACGAAGACCAACATAAAAATATTTCCATAGATGCCACTTTGCAATTAAAAAAATACCAATTCCTTCTTCATCTCATCGTAATGGGAGCGAGAATTCCCTCGATTTTGATGAGGATGAATTGAAATCCTTAAAATGATGATAAAAATCCCTAAGGGTCCACCACTTGAGTTAAAAAAACATGACAACAAAGGACCAAGTAAAACAAATGCCAATAATAAAGGAAAATCTAATGCTTCATCCTCTAATCCCAACCAAGCCTTGCTTGATCAAATCAATGCAATGGTGAAACAATTGGATCTTCTATCCTCTACAATCACTAAAAATAATACCAAAGGTATCGAACACATGAAGAAAAGTGACGACACCTTCAAAACTCATTCTGAGACCAATAACAAGAACAAAAATCATAAGAATGATAAATCACCATTTATCCCACAAACCAATTACCCATTTTCTCAAGAGTGGAAAATGATGAAGGACACCATTTCGAGTATGCAAAAACAATGTAAATAATTCAATTTTGATGAATTGTGTCCATACCCTTTTGACATGGACATCTTACGCATACCCTTCCCATGCTCTTTCAAGATGCCCAAATTCGATAAATATAAGGGCAAAACCAATCCTAGAGAGCATGTCAAGGAATTTTTAAGGCATGCCAAGAGGTGGCTTATAATGATTACTTTCTCTTACACTTTTTCCCTAAGAGTCTAGGAGGAAAAGATTTGGACTGGTTCTTACAACTTCTAAAAGGATCTATCTCTACCTTCACGTACCTCTCGAGAAGTTTTTCAAAAATTTTTCTTTCAATCTTGACTCTGAAGTCACGATGATGGATTTGTGCAATGCTAAATAATGACAAAACAAGAGATTTACACAATTTTTACAATGATGGTGAGGAATCGAAATTTGGCTCCCATGTTCAATCCCTAAGAAATAGATGGTCAACATCTTCATCCCAAATATTAATGGCAAGTTGTCCTTTCACATGCAGATGCATTACCTCAACAACTTTGAGGAAGTTATCAAAAAGGGAACTCAAATTGAAAAATCCCTCATTTCTAAAGACTTGATCAAGCCTCATCATAAAGATAATGGGCGTAACAATCACCACAAAAATAACACTAGTAATTCTCACAATAAAACTAGGTACATCAACCACAACCGTAACTTTATCAATGATGGTGTCACAGATAATTGCAACATGCAAAAATTATAGAACAACCAATTATAACATATTAAGACCAAACCATCCATCACCATTCCAAAAAGAGAAACTTTTCTTCTTCCTCATGACTATGAACGAAAAAAATGTATGTCTTTGGGGAATCTCTATCAAGCATCTTGAAACATTTGGCAAGTGTTAATATGGTCACTTATCCTATTACAAAACCCTTCCTTGAAGGAGAACCTAAGCCAAGTTGGTATTGACCTAACACATATTGTGATTTTCATCACATTGATGGTCATCAAATGGATAAATGCAAACAAATTCGCAACTACATCCAAGACCTAATTGACAACGATGACATAGTGGTTGACGACCTACCACCTAATCGTGATATAAAGGGTAAAGCTCACGAACATGGTGAATCCTCGAACAACGTTGATTATAAATCCATCATTTCCTGTATTGTTGACACTACTTCGTACAATGTTGAATGTCAATTTATACCTCTCGGATAAAGTATATCCACTCGCTTTTTTCAACAATTATCAAAGGCTATCATGATTGAATATCCACCTATGATACCCTTTTCTAATGGGGAACCCAATCCTACGTTGTACAATGCATTCAAATATTGTGAATACCATCACATGCATGACCATTCTATTGATCATTGTACACCTCTTCGTCATTATGTTTAAGACTTAATTGATGACGGAACCATCTCCATAGAGCTTGATGAAAAATATCTCACAATTGATGACATGTCAACTTCTAAAAATTCAAAAAAAGAGTTGACTTTTGTCCCTACTTCTATACATTCTCGACATTCAACGAGATCATGACAAAGGTCAAGTATCTCTCCCTCAAAACCAATCTATTTCTTCTCTGAATTTTCTTTCGTTCATCCAAACAGATATTGAACCTGTTTCAAAAACAATATTCTAACACCTAATGAGAGCTTGACCTTTCTCCAAGACTCTCTTTCAACCCTTGACATAAAAAGAGGGTCCATCATCAAGCACCTTTGATCTTGATTCTATTCTTTCCATTCCATCTCCTATGCCTAAAATATCTAGTCTTGTTGTTGAAACACAACCACAACAAGCTTGGAAACTTGCAATAATCTAACCTTTTCGTGTCCATTATATCTCAAACGATCAATCTTGCAAGCATCTCATCAATGATGTTTCCTACCTATCAAGACATCTACATGCGTACACTCTACAAGGTATGTATACCCAGGAATATCCTTATACAACCTTTTCACACTTTAATTGCAAATATTTTTTCAAATCAATTCCTCCCTAGCCTCAAAGGAGTAACATGGAATCTCTCCTTTCTACGACATACAAGGAACCCGTACATACATCTAGAGATAAATCCTTCTTTCCTCACATTCTTCCACTCACGATGAATATGTATCTCAACATATTCCATGCATCAACAATCCTCTTCTAACATCACATAGGTCTTTTGATCTCATCAAATACTTATCTAATCACACATTTGTTGGCTTAGACCTTGTTTTCCCAAGTCTTATACTTTAGGACATATCGAATATTTTGATTTCATCATTTGATTTGGATCCCATTCACCCAAGTATCGTACTTTAGGAATAATTTAATCCTTTGATTCACTCCTTTGACTTGGACCTTGTCTACCCAAGTCTCTTATTTCCAAATTTATCAAATCTTTGGATTTCGTCCTTTGATTAGGACCTTGTCTACAAAAGTCTCATATTTCAGACCTATAGAATCTTGTGATTCCCTCTTTTACCTTGGATTTCATTTGCACATGTATCGTATTTCAAGACCACTCAAATTTAATAAACATGGTCCTCTTTCTTGATGAGTCCATTTCAAATCCTTATCGTTGAATACTCATAAAAACTTAAAAAGCATAAAAATTAACTCCGTATTAAACTAAGCTCCTTAAATCACTTTTTTAAATTAACACATGTTAACCTTGTTCCTTAATCATACCATTATCATATATTTGAATTCTTCACCTATTACGATATAGGTTAACCTTGTTCCTTTTGGGAATTTTGTGTCTCGTCTTTCTTATGTTTTCTACCATTTTAGATATTTTTACCTACGGTTCTTTCTTGAAGCTTATTCATGGCAACTCATCCTTTCAAACAACTTCTCTCTTTAACATAATGTTCTAACTTCTCTACCTAGTCCTTTTTGACCGCCCATCTCAATCTAAAGTGTTAAACCCATGCGTCCTACTAGTTGCATGAGAGGTTTGAGACTTGGGGGAAAATGTTCCTTCCCAAGAAGCACAATATCAAACTTACAAGGCATCTTAAATCAATTTAAAAATACAAAAAAACTATAAAATCATTATACCTTTCATCCTTCACAGTCTTCGGTGATAAGCCCATACTTTTTATCAGCAGTATGAGACTGGGAACAAAGGAAGACCTTACTCATCTACATTTTTTCTTTGGTGTTAAGCCCTTGCCTTTTATTGATGGCATGGGGTAACATGTAGGGGTCCATTTAAAAAATAAACAAAAATAATTAACCAATAAAGCCTTTATCAAATCTGAATCAAAAGTGCTTAATCAAAAACATCCCAAGAAGTAATTTAGTTTCTCATGTTAAAGAGAGACAACAATTCCTTCAACCAAATTCTTTCTAATCAAGTAGGCCATCTACAGATCTAAGTCTTTTCAAAACCTATAAAGTGGAATCATCTTGGAATTGGTTAGATAATCTTGACTAGAGATGAGTTACATTTTTCTCACATGGATCATTGTTACACCTTATGTCTTCACATCCATTATCTTCACTTTCATATCACTATTCACCTCATTTTCACATCCTTCTTGGCTCTTGGTGATGAGCCCTCACATCTTCCTAGTTGTGTGGAGCCATGAGTAGAGTGAAACACCCTATCATTTTATCATCTACATTTCTACCAATGGAATGGAATGCTTCTAATTATTTCCACCCGCTTCAAAAACATTCAAAAATGTTTCAAAAAAATTAAAAACATTCAAATATGTTTCTCAAAATACCAAAAACAATATAAAATTGTTCAAAAATACAAAAACAATATAAAATTGTCCAAATCCAAAAACAATATAAAACTTTCAAAATCAAAACATTTAAATAATGTTTGACCAACTTTCAACAACTAAATAACACAGTTCAACAATTTTTCCTTTTGACGACACTCCTCATGATCGTTCTAGATCATCTTTATTTCATGTGGTGTATATCTATGCTCAAATAAATCATTTACCCTTTCGCAATATAATTTTTCTAGGGGCATACTTGGATTCTACATTTTAATCCAATACAGATCAAACTTCAATAAGATCTTACAAGAGTTATTTTTGGAGTATCAAAGTATCACTCTTCTCTTCTTCTTGATCTAATCCTCTCGCATTATAAGTTATCACTCAGGGCATTCAAATCTATGTAGTTCTTCAATGTGGAACACATTCAAAGTGTCATTAGATGTTGTTTTTGCACATTATGTTGTATTGTTGCGGTTTTTCAACATTGTGACGATGTTTTTTCTTATTTCATTTGTTACTTTGTTACCTTTACTATAGACCAATTGAAGGAAATTTATTCGCATATTAGTTCACATATAACTTTTGTGTGTCTTCTTCCTATTTATATTGGGATTGTTTACATTGTTTGTCCTGTGTCCTTTTGTCGCTTGCACGTGTTTTGTTTTCCCTCTTGCTTTATTAACTAAGTCATGGAGTGTTTTCCTTTTTGTTGCGTATTCATATTTTTTTGAATTTCTTTGCATTTGTATTTCAAAGTTTCTAAACTCAAAAAATTCCAAAACAATCATATATTTCAAAATCCAAAAAAAATCATATATTTCAAAAATCTAAAAAAAAAAAAAAAAAAAAAATTATAAAAAAATTCAAACAAGCATTCACTTATCATGTAACTCATACAATTGGAAAACCCTTGAAGTGAATCTTACAACATTTCACACAATATTTGATAAAATCATACCTTTATCTACTAACCTAACGATATTTTTGATCTTACAATGATCACTTTCTTCCCTTTGAATGATTGGCTAAATATTCTTGGGGAAAGTCACAACTTGTTTTTCCTTTGCGATATAACTTCGCACTGGGAAATTTCAACTTTGATCATTTGCACAACGGATCCAAAAAGAGTTTCATAAGGAGTCACTTTACTCCGCTCTTTTGGTCTGATCCTATTCCCACCTTGGGAGAATTCTCATCTACTTAATCTTCATTGTGGCACACATTAGGGGCATAACTTACTATCTTCTTTTTTGACTTTGTGTTGCATTTTTATGCTTATTTTTTGGACCAATTGCAAGTAGTGTGATTATATCTTGGTTCCTTTATCACTCTGATGCTTGCACCTACTTTGTATATTGGTTTTGTTTTCCTTTTTATATTTTATTTATCGTGTGTGTTTTTTACGTGCATCTGGGTTAACCATCTTGATTCTTTCATAATCATGGTGAAAACTCTATTGTGCAAACAAAAAAATAAGGTTTCTCTAAAATTATTATCCAAATGATGTTCATGCTATGAGCACAGTCCTTCCTCTCCTTGTTCTAATCCCTTGTCTTCTTTCTAACAAGAAATAGTCCACTACTTTGTTACAACATCCACCCACTTGAGGAGGCATTCCTCTACTATCCTACTTGTTGGGGCATCCTAATGTTTCATTGCTTTCTGCTCATTGGGGCATCCAAATGCTTCATTGTCTTCTAATTTGCATGCGTCTACTATCTTTAAAACACTATTACTTTGTAATAGCACTTTAAAGAGGGGCAAATGTAGACACCCCAAAATTATACACATGTTCTCGATATTTTCCTAGTACATATTGTTATTCACCCTTTCATGATTGATTAATTAAAATGATTAAATCACACACATTGCACCCTTTGGATTAATTAAATTAATCCTTAGTACTCCTATTAGCTAAGTTAATTATCATTTATTAATTACATGAATAATCAATTAGTGTGCACATTATAATAGCCACTTAGACTCCACTTCATAGTCTATTCAATTGAACTTCTAAAATACTAGAAAAGTGGGGAAATTCAATTGCACATACAACCACCTTTTGGATGCAACTTCATTAATTAATTTATTTACTGCCCCTAAATGGTATTTAACCTCCCATAACTGCTGCAACTTCCTCAAATGCTAAACATAGCATGTGCATTTAAATATATATAACTAACTTCTAACCAAATCAGTCTCTATAAAATGCAAGCTCATCCTCGTACAAATCCTCTTGAATTTATAACACAATTACTCACAATTTTCCTCCCAATATTTGCATATTTGAAGCTTTAAAAATGTGTTCATAGCATTTGTCTATCCCCATTTTGGAGGTCATTCAAGATCATCCACAATCAGGTCATTCACAAGCTTACTTAGCTCAAAGTTCACACAATATTACATCGAGGTTGCATTGGAAAACTACGGGAGGTTTGCACTATGTTTTTTTAATCTTCCATTTACTATTTTTTTCATTGTAGTCAAAACCTACTTGTAATTTTCTAATATTTTCTTTTTATTTTCCTAACTACTAATTTTATGTTGTATCATACTACGACATATTTCTTCAAAAAGAGGATTGACCATGATAGTTTAGGAGTTTGAGGGTTATCTACATCTCCTATTTTCATAAGAGTTATGGTTAGGTTGGTTGTCCACTCTATTAGGAAGGCTTTTGGATGACCTCATTAAGGATTTATTTGATTTGAGGTGTTTAGATATATGCTCCGCATCTTAAATTATCTACTTGAATATTATCTCGTGTCTTGAGCTTT
Organism: Taxus wallichiana var. yunnanensis; assembly: GCA_018340775.1. Classification (NCBI taxonomy): domain Eukaryota; kingdom Viridiplantae; phylum Streptophyta; class Pinopsida; order Cupressales; family Taxaceae; genus Taxus; species Taxus wallichiana. Next base: position 628,722,779 of record CM031234.1, read on the forward strand.
ACTCGTGCGCTAGCTTTTAAATCCTTACAATGTGTCTTATGTCTTGAAAATCTCTTCGTTAACCCTAATTATGGGAAAAATTTCTTGCTCACTTTCTCACTAATATAATTGTCTTGAGTAATCCAACCCTTGTCATGTTGTTATGATGTTATCAATCTCATTTTTCCCTTGTGAAGATCCCTCCGAATATTTTTGGTTCATGTTTCCCTGAGATAATAAGTTATTTTCTCCTAGTTCTTACGTAGTCTTATTATTTTTCCCTAACCATTTGCTCATATTTTTCTTATTTTTCTTTGATCTACCTAATGGTTCCTTTAGTAATATATATGTTTTCTTACATTCTTAATCATACCATACTTTTTTCGTAAAGATATTTCTTTATTTCTTTTATGTTTTAGCTCTGTTGTAAGATTTTAGTGCCTCTTGACTCATGTTGTGCACCTCACATTTTTAGTGTTATATGTTCCATCGTCATGAACTCTCTTATTTTCCCTTTCCTATAGTTTTTTATCCAATATTTCCCTGAAGGCTTGCTGATTTTATTATGTTATAAGAACGTTTCCTTTTGTTGTTGATTTGTTTTGGTTGATTCCAATCTGCTAATCTTATTGCCTATTTCTTAGTATAATCTCACATTCTAATAATTGTAAGGTTTCGATGATTTATAAAGTAATGCAAATTTTAAAATTTTGGTAAATAAACAATTGTTACGTAGTAGTTTAATCATATCAAAAATATTAAAATTGGTTTTAAACATTTTTTATTATATTCAAAGATTTTATACTAGTGATTATTGTAAAAGTGAAAAGGACGCTTGAAAATACTATGTTTTTTAATATGAAGTAATAAGAAAGATTTTATTTTTGAATATAAAGTATTGTTATACTCAATTTGATTGAAAAAATGTTATATGAGCAATTTCCCAAAAGGGGTAGAGTAGATAATGGGTGATATATAATTTTTATTTAAAAATATAAGTATTTTTATTTAAAAATATAAGTATTTTTATATAAAAAGTTGTTTTTGATAAAAAGTATCATTATAGAATAGAGAAAGTGTCAATCACTATTATGGTTTTTATTGATTGTACATAACTAATATTTACCAACACAAAAATTAGTGCTTCATAGATTTGTGATTATAGAGTGGGATGCTAAAATTAGGACACAAATATATGGGAATCATTTGTTGGCAACAAAAATTGTTTGGAACCATCTTTTAAATATAAATATGGTCAATAATTTTGTTTTATCCATAAAAACTAATATTAGTACTAAAATAATTAATTGGTATTGTATTAGTGTATTTATCTCTGCTTAATAATTATTGGTCATTGTATTGGTGACCTTTAGGTCATAAGTTCGACTCCATGTTTACCCACAACGTGTGGAATAGAGAATTTACACCTTATTTGGTGGTTATAGAGGATCATGTTGTGAAAACTTACACTAATTCGTTGGGCCACCATTTCCATGAAACCAAAAAATAAAAATTATTAGTGCTTGGTTTATTTGTGTTTTTATATTATAAAGTTTTGAATGATAAATGAAACACGTATAATACAAATAAAGTTTTTGGTTGATCTGATTGATCTAATATATAGTAAAGTTGTTGGTCGGTGTGATGGATTTTTGGCGCCCAAAATGGTTCACCTCATTTTCGGGCCTTAGAATTAAATTTTGGTATTTGACCATGACTGTTCATGCATTTTTGACAATATGTCATCACAAGACTCATAAAAGTTGCTTGAAAAATTAGATCCAAGTTTCCAAAATTCAAAATGGGTAAAATCTTGCACAAAATTAACTTGTTTTGGGCTCAAGACGGGTCAGACATCCAAATCACCCATTTCCTTAACGATCAAGATTGCCAAATTTAATGAGGTCATAAGTGGGACATGTTGGAATCGCTAGTCACTTGGGTCACTTAGGGATTAATCCCATATTCATAAAGTAGAAGGATTGGGTCACATTGATAAGCTATGGATATCACTTCGTTAAGTGGAGTGAAGGATCCGTATTTAACACTTTTCCCATGTCCAAAATTGGCTAAAGCATTGAGAAGGATGTCGTAGATGGACACGTAATGTGTTCTCGGGAACTTAGGGTCCTGTGAAGTTGAAAATCAGCTAACAAAAGATATAAAATCCCGAAACACCAATAAATATCGAAAGCATGTCATTAGTCACCAAGATTGAGTGGTTTGATCCTAAGAGGTGGTAAGGGGCCAATATCACGGAGAATTGGCATTGGTCCACGTGGACCAATTACGAAAGTATATGGTATCAAAGGATCAATATCTCAAGTGCAAGCAAATCAAGGTAAGAAATATCATGAACTTGTGATCCCGAGTGTATGAGATGAGATGAGACTATGAGAACATTCCTGAGACTCTGAGATGACCCCATGAATATTGAAAATATGTGATTGGTTCACATGGACCAATCATGGCTCACATGGAACACTCAAAATAATGAGATCAAGGTGTAGATACCTAAAATCAATATCTCTTCCCTTGTTTTATCGCGTGCACATATTTCTCCTTGGTCCTAACTAGACCCCCTTTATTTAATTCATCTCCCTTCATTTAATTAAATTCCCACTTATTACCCCATTACCTTTAATATTTATTAATAAACATTAATTAATTAATCTTCATTAATTAATTAATTAATCAATGACCATTATCCATTATGCCCTAATGGAATTTCCTTTTAGGATTATTTTATCCCGATCTACATCCCTATACTTTTCTAGCTTTTATCCTACCTATCTTTATCCCCTAACTACCCATTACACATTCCTAAACAACCTCTCCCCGCTTGCAAGCTTTAAAGTGCTTTTCCCATCCTTAAAACCCAAAATCCTGAAAGAATTAACCCCATTGGAGAAAGTTTCCTTGTAGAAGGCGGTAACTTATCCCAATCGTCATCGGACCTATAAGACTAAGTTCTTCCCTTTCCAAAAGGAGAGACAAAAAACAAACAAATGTGATGGAATTTGGCCTTCTCGAATTCTACAAATACATCTTCGAACCAGAGTATCTCATTAGCTGTGTTAACCTTCTTACAGTCCGTGGAAGCTTGTTTTCATCACTTGCGTGATTTTTGGAGGTTTACTTTGATTATTTTCTTATTTGTGGTATCATTTATATCATTTTTATTATCTATCAACATCTAACATCTTACAGGTTTAGTTATTATCGGGACTTCATTATCAACTTGTTCTCTCAGTCATTTTGCTTGCAGGTTTCTCATTTAGCCTATCCACTTTCAGCCTTGTTCTACCCTCACTACATTGTCATCACCTAACCTAGGTTGTCACTCATCACCGCATTTCCTATCCCCATATCCTTTCTCTGTCTATGTTTTTACTCTGTCATCCCTCTCAGACTTCATATTTTTCATCCTACTTCTCTATCACACCGAAACTATCATGTTTACACCCTATTCATCATCACCCCACTCTAGTTTCCATCAACATGGGTCATGTTTATCAACCAACCCATCCAAATCTCTATGTTATTCCTTTTATGGTGTTTTCTACCTTAGATTATCTTATGTAGGTCACTTCCAACATCTACAGGGGTTCTGCACAGCATCTAATTTACATTCGCATCTCTGCAGATCTACATAATTCTCTTGATGTCCAAATTTCATCCACTCAGTCACCGTTGACTGCCTCTCGTGTAGTCTAAGTCACCATAGACCCTGCCATGTAAACTTATTTCAAGTTCAGTTTAGATCAGATCTGTATGTTCCTTACATTTATGTATTTTTAGTTTCTGTGTGCCTCATATTCTGCATATTATCTTGTTTATTATCATCACTTTTATCTTATTTTATCAAAACATAGGGGTTGACATCTGCCAAGGAAGTTAACGATTCTTGAAGCTGAATTTGTTGGAGAAACCCCCATCTATCATCTAATACATTTACCTCTTAGTGTCCTTGTTTATCAACTCATCACCAGAAAGCAACAAGATCATTCATTTTGCTCCTGTTCATCCATATCACACATTTGAGGTACCTTAAACCCTCCATATCACGAGTTGTTTAGATTTATTTAGTGGCTAATATCATTAATTTGAATCAAATGAGAAAATTATAACAACACAAGGTGACATTGACCTAAGAGATCAAGAACCCGAAAATCCTAAGAGGCTACATGGTGGTAGGTGGTTAGTTATAGGATATTTTGACTTAAGTTAAATTTTACAGCCAAGCTTAGTGCAAAATAAATCTTGGGGATGCCAAATTGGGAGGCTCCATAAGTACGACTGAGTTTTTTTATTTTTTAATCATAAGTTTTCACTAGAATATTTAGACAACTTGTAACTTGTGTCATTAGAAAGGTATTGGAGAGATATTTGTAAAGGTTATAGTTTTGGGAGAAATAGTTGAGAAATTGATGAGTAGTTTTTGGAAATTAGTAAATGTTGAGGGTTTTGAAAGGACCAAAATCCTTGTATAAAGAAGAGAAAAAGATGATACAACCAAGAAACGAAGAAGGGAACAACACAAGGACCCTAAGAGATGTGGCCAAAGAAAAGAACAATCGAGAGGACAAGGAGAAGTTGTTGTAGTTACAGCTACAGCAGCGAAGGACACAAAAGACAGATGAAGAAGTTCCAAATGCAATTGCAAGGAGATGCATCAAAGAGGAAAAAAAAGATAGAGGAGATGCATCCCCAAAAGTAGCTGCAAAAAAAGAGGTGGAAGTAACCAAGGAGGCAACCACCAATGAATTAGAGGAAGGAAGTTAAAGATAAGGGAAACTATAATCAACACTTACCCTTCTTCCCCTTCTTCAATCGCACCAACTACCAATTTCTAGGAGAATGTTCCTCCAAACTAGGTGGTTTGGATATGGAAAAAATCAGAGGAGAAGAGATCTACAACTCCTTTCCTGGAGAGAGGGGAACATCCTTATCTAATTCAGATTGATCAGATTCATGAGGTCACTTGATTTCTGAAGAAGATTTCTCCAAAGATGGAGAATGGACCAAGGGCTAACCCACCTCATTACATTCGGAAGAAGCAGTGCCGAGTAGCGGTGATGGAGATTTTGCTTCGACTTCTTGAATGTCCAAGTCGATTATGAGTTGTCCTCAATATCCGGAGGGATCCATCGTTTGGGAATGGATCCTTTTTTCTTTAGAACTTGGACTTTCTTATGAGGACATGCAGCTTTGAAGGTGGCCTATATTATTACAATTTCTACATCGAAAGCTATGTTTTCATAGTCAAGATTCGAAGTGAGTTGCATATCTTGTGATGCCCGTTAAAAACAACCCACTTGAGACCCAAGAAACAACCTAGGGTTAGTTAGAAAATTATGGAATATTTTTTTATTAGAAGGGTCCACCACCAAGTCAGTAAGACAAAACAGATTGACCCTATTAGGTTCCGAACAATTCTAAAATTTCTAGATCATATTTTTCCTTCATTAACAAATATCAAGTTCACATGGATTAAATTTTATTGTTAGAAGTTTCAATTAGGTTCAGCGAGAAATTTACCCCATGCCCACTCTCTAACAAAGCTCAGATATTCAAATTGATTTTTCTCATACTTAGTGTATTCAAAATTTCCCTAAATCATTCCCATTGGATAGGAATTTTTCTCATCTTTCTGGTGATATAAAGAAGTCCTCCTAACTCCTTCAGAAACTCTAGTTATGGTCCGGCGGAGCTTAGGAGTCAAACTTTCCCCAAAGGGGACACGTGGCGAGAGAGGAAGAAAACCCCTTTCACGGGTTGGCGGATCGCGGGCGGAATTAGCAATTTTTTTATGCAAGAGAAATTTCCCAGTTGCACCGCAGCTCTCTGCGGGTCCTCCAAGGACACGTGGAGGCCTTTGATTCATCGCCGGGAAAAAGGGAAGGGCGGAGCGGTGAAGAATTTGGGGAATTTTCGCCAAAGGGGAGGAAACAACCAAACAATGCCCACGCACCCATGGGACCGCCAAGGGCACATGGAATTCCAAAATTCACCGTGGGGAGAAGAGAGAGGGACAGTGTGGCGGCGGGGTTTTTGGAACAACAATGCCAAAGGGGAGAAAGGGAAAAATTAGGCGCGCGGGTCCGCGCGTCTGCGGAGGAGAAAATCCCAAGGTGAGGGGGGGTGCGGGGCCGCGGAAAGTTTAAGAATTTTTCCAAAAAAAACTTCAAAAGATAAAGTCTACAAAGGTTTCGCCCCTCCGTCGTGCCACGTGGCTGCCTGTGATAGGCCGCGGGCCGGAATGGAAATTTTTTCCAACATTTTCAAAAGGTTAAAGGGCAAAATAAAATGTTGCGCCTTCGCCGCTGCCCCGTGAGGACATGTGGAATCCTTTGATTGGTTGTGGGCCGGTGGAGGAAACTTCACAAATTTTCCCGAGCCAAATTTTTCTTCAAATTTTTTTCTAAGGATTTTTAATGGGAATTTTTCGGGCCGCGGGCCTGCCAAGGAAAATTTTTCCGCCAAGGCAGAAAAACTTCAAGGTGTCATAACTTTAGCTAGAAAGCTCAGTTTTGGGAAAATGATGACTTTTTGGAAAGCTCTCAATGCCCTCTTTGTAAAAGAAACATAAATTTTACTTTTTGCTAAGGTTTAAGTGGTCAATTTTGTAAAAAGGATATACAGGATTTTAAAAATCCAACTGGTAATCTCCAACTTTCAAATTTGATTAAATTGGATCTCCTCCTTCACTCAACATGCCAAAAAGACATGGAGGATTGATCTAGGAAGGATTTAAATTGTTTTAGGAAGGTAAATTTTTTTCAATTGATTTCAATTTGTAATTTTCCAATAGTTGACAAAAAGACTGTGAGAAGGATTTGGCTCGAATTTGCAATGTTTAAACTTGTTTTCTTAAGTGTTCTTTGTCAATTGAGTTCCTTAATATCTTAGCATGCTAAATTATATCAATTCCAAGTTGATTGTTAAGTGCAGGTCCAAACTGTACATTTTTATTAAAATTAATTGCCAGTTTTAAGTTTGTAACAAAAATCCCATTTCTAGAAATTTGTTTATCAAATTCATCCTTCAAATGTGGCATTTCATTCCTAAACTAGTCCAATACATTCAGTTGTTTATAAAAAAACCATTTCAAAGCTAAATTGCAAATCTGATTTCCACTTTAATATATTTCAAAAAGGAAATAATGCAATATAATTCCCTCATACGTATTTCTTCTTCTTTCAATTTTCAAAACAGAGATTCCAATCACAATTTGATATTTCCAACTTCATCACAACAATGCAAAAGAGAGATGAACTTGCAATTCTTTATTAATCCAAAAGGAATACATCTTTACATCTTTCCATGTTTTGGGTGCAAATAACACATTTCTAATTCTTTCTTTCCAAAACCAGAACAGAATATACATGTCTTTCACAATTCAAATATTTAACTTCATAATCAAATTACATACATCTTTCTTCACAAAATACATATTACAATTTCATCCACTTCAAGTGGGAAAGGTTACAAATGACTGTGTTTTCACAAGGGACTATCAAACTGTATTTTTCCTTTGCTCCAGGACAACAACATGCACATTTTATCTTTCTCCAAGTTGATCACAACAAAAGAGGGGGAAAGGCAACACTCTCCTCCTAACCAAGACATCCAATGAAAGGATAAGCCTTCCTTCATCATTGGCCCCTGAGCCCCAACCAAAATACAATAAGAGATGCAATTCAACCCATGGCAACAACTGGCTTCCACAACACATAGCATTCTTTCAAACATGCACATTTCAACATAAAACATAGTTCAATACAAAAACAAGAATTCACAATCGTAATTAAAAACATTCCAATCAAAACTCAACCTTGATCATGCAAGCCAAAGGAGAAAGGTCTATGGGGGAAGCTACTTATGCCTCCCAATTGGGAATTGGGCATCCACCAAAACAAATTTCTAATAAATTTCACCACACATATCCTTATGCCCCCACAAATCCCTCCTTATGCCCCCTACAAAGTAATAAATACAAGCTATTTCTTTTCATGGTGCATCCCAAACCCAAACTCCTCCAAAAATATGATGCCAATGGCATTTCCTTATGCCCCCCACATGGATTCCTATAGCCTTCTCCTACACCTTCCCTAAGGTAGTCTACCCAACCAGCCAACAAATAAAACTAAACATGCACCATTCACACAACACAACAAGATAATAACAACATAAAAGGAGAGTTAAATTCCTACCTCTCCATGGTTACTTTGCTTCCAAACAACAAGATTTCCAAGACAATAACATAGTTCCAAATAACAATGCCAAGTATGAAGATATCTCCAAATTCCTCCACAATCCACAAGAGCTCCAAAACAACAAAAATTCGCCCCCAAGGAAGAATGCAAAAAGGTTCAACAACCCAAAACAAGAAAGGAGTTTGAATTATATAGAAGAGGGAAGAAGAGAGGATGATGTGGATCCATGTAGGATGCCACATCACACATCCTCAAATTCAAACACAAGAGATAAAATCCATTCTCCTAAGCACAATAAAGAGGTGGGTGAAAATGACAAGTTACTTGCACACTCCAAAAGCCCACACCTCAAGGGACATCAAAATAAATAAAATGTAAGAAAGTGCAATTAAAAACATGCAACATGGCTTAATAAAATGCATTATAAAAGTCACAATCACTTCTCCAACCATAAGTATGGTTGGTAAATTAAATTTAGAGGCATGGGACAAGTTTTACTTATCCCACAAGCCTCCAAAAACAACCCCAAGGACAAATTCGAATTTGTCATGGAGGTGGAGTATTTCATACTCCAAAATTGACTTACACAAGCTCTTACACAACTTACAAATCCCTTACAAATTTAATACAAATAGCCAACAACTTCCATTATTACTTTCCCATATCCCTATCTAATTTATTTAAATTTTAACCATATGTTTCCTCACATTAATCTATCACAATTTTAATTAATTAAAAGAATCACATCACAAATAAAATACATACGAAAAAAATAAAAGAAACACATTAATAAAATACACAAACCCATGGTCACATATAAAGGTGATCCCCCATGGGAATCCCTAACAAAACAACACACATACACAAAACAAGTTGCCATGGTGACCTTGTTGAATTCACCTAGAATTCCATTGTGGTTGGTCTCGATCCCCGATGTTTTGTTGTGATATTTTTAACTTGCAAAATACAAATACCTCCTTCGGCCTCATGGCCATATCAGAACATCCAACATGATATAAATGAAATCACAAAACCAACTATATAAATGAATCACAACAACATCGAAGTAACAACTACATCATTTGCATTTTTAATCAACAACTATATCATCATCAATATAATATCCATTTTCTAGATCAACTCATAATATCCAAATCACATGTCTGAACAACATCCATAAAACATCCATGTCAAATAATATATCATCATCCACATATAAGGTGTCTCTAATAATCATCATGCATCATAATCAAATCAAGATCAACAATAATCCATGATCAATGTCTAACAACCTACTAAATCAAAACATAATAATGTCTATAATGAAATCACCAGTATCAAAATAGGTATCGAAAAGTGTCAAAGGGAAGTGGGCACAACATATCCCATCTTGAGAATCATTTTCTATATAAAACCTTTACTAAGATCTACTTCCACAAAAATTATTACAAAATTAAACATACCACTCTGTAACCTCTTATCATCCTGTTTGATGAACCTCCCTAGGCTATTGCCGATATCTTCCATAGACAGGAAAATGTGGAGAGGAAGGTTGGAAAATCTCACCCAAATAGGAACACGTGAAATGGAGTAGGTTTTCAGATCAAATTTCAGATGCCATGGGGTAGTGAATAGGCCCATTGTACCCCAGAATCAAGGACCTTCATCAATTGTCCTTTGATAATCCTCTAGCTCATAGAAGTAAACTATAAAGAAACATCTTGCATAAAAGAAGTACTCACAATTCTATGTCCATGAGGAATGAATCCATTAAATCAGAGCATTTTTCGACGGCCAAAGACCATTGAATCTACATATGAGCACCTTCTTTTCGATTTTTTTTTCTAAAGACCAGAGATTCATCAATGTTGATCTCACAAGAAGGGGATTCAGCTTTCTTCTTCCACCATGTAGGAAGGGGGAGGAGGAGTTATTACAATAGGAGATGAAGTGACATTTTTAAATAGTGCCTTTATGAAAGGAGCAGGGTTGCATGCTTTGGATCCACCCAATAAATTACTAGTCATGAAAATCATTAAATCTCTTCCACTCCCATAAGAGTTGAGCGAAAGACAGCTTTTAGTCGAGAGATCTTCCAAAGAAAACTAGGTCTATTAAATCAACCTTGCAGTTAAATTTATGGGTGAGAATAGATATATTATCCCTACTAAGAGTAAGGTGAGGGATTAGGAAGCGAGAGAGTGGAGCCATTCAAGGTACGCACAAGGACCCGTGAAAGGCTCATGGAAGATCCCGATCCGGGGCTAGAGAGAACCCTTCATGCACAACATTCACATCATCCCAAGCCCTAATCCCTTCTGCATCACTATTTTCAGAGTTAGAAATCAATGGAGAGGGGAAATTTTTGCCACCGGTGGTCTGGGTAGGAGCATGCAAGAAAAAAAACCCCCATTTGTTTGTTCTTTACCAAGCCCCAAATCTCTAGCCGAAGCACACAAAATCCTACTTCCATCTCCTAGAAATCTAGTCTCACCACCAAGTTGCGCACGAGGAAGGATAGGATTAGGGAACTCGGTCTCTCTATAGCTCACCATCCATGAATGTCAAAATCAATGTATATTTAGTGAAAAATTGGATGGTAAACACTTTTATTATACCAGGGCTATGAACTGGAGTGGTGGAGGAATAATTTCTCTAAGTGGGACATGGGGGTGGGCTTGGGTCCTTAATGTCCACCGAGCGATCCACACTCGGATCGCCCTCTATGTTCTCGCTTGGTCCATTTGGAAAAGTTTGACCCCTAACTCAAGGTGTCATCATGACCACTTGTTGAAAGCATCCAATGAACTCAATGGGAATGGAACTTGGGTTGATGATTACAAACTACTTGTAACTCACCAATAGCCCAAGACCTTGAGTTCTTGATGAGTAGTTAGTGAAAATTTTTGGGGTGATTTTGAAAAGTTCTTTTGATCAATTGGGCTCCAAATCATTTTCTAAGTCCTCTAGTTCATCCCAATCACTTGAAAAGATGTGCTCTTGGTGGCATATTCTCTCTAGGTCCCACTGTGACATGTTAGAGACTTAAAATTAGTTTGAAATTAGAGAATTAATCTTTCATAGTGATCAAAAGGTGGAATTTTGGTCTAATTCATACGTGGTAGATTTCCCTCCATTGAACTCTCTAGGTATTTTGGATGTGTAGTGTTTCCCCTTATGGATTACCATTTCTTCTTTCACATGTGTTGGTACCCAAATTAATTTGCCTTGTGTTTGGCCATTTTTGGACTATTAAGTAGATTTGTTTGAAAAAGACAGATCAATATGGGGCTAATTTTCATAAGCTGATTGGGTAATGTGAAATTGGGATCTCAGGTATGCTTGGTAAGAATGCAAGGGTAAAAATATATTTTACCACGAGTCGGGAGGCTTGATATTTTCAGATGTGGTTTAGGGGGAAACCCTTCCCCGGTTCCTAAGTTGATGCCTTTGATTGGTCATTTTGAATAAGTTACACTTCGGGGCCTGGTTTGTGTGTCCAAATATTTGTCCTAGACCCACCTATCCATGTGAAATCGATAAGAAATGAAGGCTTGATGGTGCACAACTTGTAAGGATGAGCATAGTAGTTATGACCTTTTTCTCTTTCCCATGATATGTGTAGTTAAGCATGATATATTGAAACATGAAAAGCAATTGAAAATATGCTTTGAAGGTGTTCTTATTGATCAAAAAGAGAAAACAAAAATGCAAGAGGATGTTTGAATGAATGATAGTTACACATGCACGAAGGAAAATTCAAGGCAAAGTTTACAAGTAAAAAAATGGGGATTCTATTTATGGGGCCCCAACCCTTTGCTATATAATATTGTTTGAACAAAATAATACAACTAAATACATATTATGGGTGCATTTGCATGGTGGCAGTAAGTTCAGGTCTCCATCCCATCAAGCATGCAAGGAATGCCCTTCAGAAGCTGGTCTCGGTGCCTGATGAAGTCATCATGAGCCTCAACACTAAACACAAATTGAATGGCCCTAGTAAGGCCCTTAGACATCCCCTTTTCATGTAAAGAAACGATGTTCATTCTCACCCATTCGGATATCCACATCTCCCTCTTCCTCTCAAGTGTGTTTCCCATTCAGAAAAGTGAGTCCACATCTTTAATTTGATTTAGGGACTGACCTCTGGTTGGATGAGCCTCGGAAGTGAGTGTGACTCCACCAAATTGAGACACCAAAGAGGGCACAAACCTTCTGAGAGGAGACCATTTGCAGCCTAACCATGGCTTGAACCTCTTCCATGGAAGACTCCAAAGAAACCAACCACTCCTCCAATCCACAAGCATGACCTCCTCGATGACGGGCCTTCATCATTTTCCCACAGGTATTGAGCATAAAAGCTGGAGCGTTTTCTCTGGAAGGGAGGGAGCATAGTAATATCTCATCATATGTCAGTGGTTTTCATGGACACGTGGGAAGTGGTGAGACCAGTGATTCCTCGGTCCTCAAGATTTAGCTAAAACTTTGGGTGAACCAGATGAAAGTGCAAGGTTTGAAAGACAGGAAAAGAGGGACACATTTCAGCCAAGCGATTTATAAAGGATAAAACCAGGCAGGTTGATGAAGGAAATCTTGGGGATTTTCCCTGGCATTCGGAACACTGAAAACTTGGTGGATTAGGGCCTCATTAGGCCTTGTAAGTTGAAAAAATTGGCCTATATGGGCCAACTCCTCCCCTTGAGGATTTGCACTGAGTGAAGGTGAAGCCATTCGCTAGGAATTTTGAAGAAATTTAGCGGGCAGGGAAGGAGACGGTTCTAGAAAATCTACAGAGAACTTAGGACTAGATAGGTGACGAAGGAAAGGAGTGGATAGACTACTTAAATAGGCATGGTGGTGGCATTGACGTGGAAAATAAAAATCATTCCATTATTAATGCCATATCAATTTTCAATTTCTTGGTATGTGTGAAATTTAAATGAAAATTATTTATGAGGAGCGTGTCACCAGAGAAGAATTAACTACCTACAAAATTCAAGAATGTCTCATCACATTAAATTTTCTAGCCACATCATGATTTTACACGTGGAATTTTTTTAATGATTAATGTGATATGACCTGGAAAATATTTGCCTATGTCATCAAATGACATACACATGATACAATGGCAATTGGCGCAATGGGTGGCCATTTGAGAATAATAGTTTATGTTTTCATGGCGTCCAAGGCAATTAAAAACAATGACAATTAGTCTGGATATTTGAGGAATATGCTTTGAAACCCTAAGAAGATAAGATGATTTGAAATATATGTAGAAAAAAGGGTTTTAAAGGAGGATGGATTTTTTCTGCAAAAGGGGGATGGAAATTGGCGGGAAGGCCCTAGGGGAAGAAAAATTCGGTGAGAGTTCATAGTGGCATAAACCATGGAACAGGAACTTGTCGTGATGAAGGTTTTCTCTGTGCAAACTAGTTAGAAAGAATTTGTGTTAAGATGATTGCATATTGTACAGTCATTAATAGACTTTGAGAGCATTAATACATGTTTCCCTTGTCTTTTCCTATGTTTAATGGTTGATCTGATGAATGTGTCTAGAATCATGATATTTTCTTTTCTTTCTTTGTCTCAAAGTGATGTTGGGTGGGAATGATGTATTTTTGTGTTAAAATTCTTTTTGGGTCATGACTGTACTCAAACTTTGAACATATCCTGCGTTCACTCAGATCTCATCTAGGAAAGGTGTAAGCATCTGTTGTTTTCTGGGGGTACCTAAAAACCCTTTTTCTTAGACCTGTAAAAATATCCCTGCAGATTGAGTAGAATTTGGGGGTATAATTGGTAATTTCTTGGGGTCCCTTGATCTAGACCATTCGAGCATGATTTCGCATATTGCAATCTTTCCTTAGGTGTACTGAGTTGGATTGTAAGGAGTTTAAAGATTGATTTTCCTAGAGCTTTCCCGCATGTAATTTTATTTTTCGCTGGATTCATTTACTTTCTTCTCCTAGCATCCATGTTGAGACATGGATAGACCATGGTCGGGCTATTGGTTCTCTTGTTTATCATTATTCTCCCTCATGGATCCTCTCCCCTTTCTTTTCTTTTCCACTTTGTAGAAGTTCCCTTCATCTCTGTTTAAAACTCATATAACTCCGTAACAAATCCATGACCCACCTACATAACACGTTATAAACTCAACATAACTATGTTGTTCTAGTATCATATTTGAAGTCGTTTGTTATTAATTTTATCATCACATTTTTGGGACAAAGGATTTTGGGTCAAACGTTAGTCTGCCTCTATAGTCCACATCGAGTCCTCGGGTGTTTGCAACACTTCGTGACCACTCCATCGATCCGATCGTTACATCTAGTGGCTACACCTAGCCCTAATTTTCCCCTCTTGGTGTTTTCGAGTACTGATCGACTCCACACCCTAACCTTTGTAATTTTACGGCCACACTCACATGTCCTCTCACCCTGACTTGGGCATAGTCAAAAGCGGTGGGGATCTTAGCCACACCTTTTCCTGGGTGCCTCCCGTCACCCCCTTTGGGAAGGGTTGGCGGGAGACCGGAGGGAGACCTTACCCTAGATACAAAAGGAAGAAACCCGTGGGTCTCCCCCATTACCCGACATCTCTACCTCGGAGTCCCCTTCCCCCTCCAGGGGTGCATTTTCGAGAGCCGACAACATGGCTACATTTTTTTGCCAAATTTCACTTATTTTAAAGTAGAAATTTTTTTCTTCAAGGCTGATTTTGTTGAAGTTTTTTGTACATGCTCTAATCTCTCCTTCCATTAGTTGATCATTTACTTTCACCAAATGAAAACAAGTGTTTATTTCTTGACTCTTGATGATTTCTAAAGGAATATTTGAAGTACCTTTGTTGTGTATCTTTGTAAGGGAAATTATATAAAGTGGGAAATAAACTCTCCATGAAGATCTTTTTGGATCTTTGAGAAAATTGTGTTGTCTTGATTTGAGCATTTCATTCTCTAGTTTTCTAAGCAATTGAATAGTGATAATATTTCTTGGTCAAAATAGCAAGAATTATGGGTTTTTTAGAAAGTGTTACATTTTTGTTAGGAATATTTTAAGGTGTAAATCATTTTTGTCATTTAATGCGTGTTAGTGTCCTGTAGACATTCATAGGTCCCGAATTAAAATAGTTCTTACATGCTTTCACTACTCCATAAAATTCTACTTTGGAACTCTACGAATCACACAACTATGTTGTTCTACTTTAAACTTTGGAAAATGACAGATTTTCTTGAAAAATTAGAGCTTCGTGACTGATTATCTAGTGCTATAGAAAGGAAATTGCAAAGAAGGAAATAATTCAAAACTTCAACACCAACAATTTTATCCTAGAAACCTCCAAGGAGGAAAACCAATCGAAGGGAAACTACTCTTTCTTCCCACTTTTATTGGTCTAATATAGACAATTACATATTACAATAAGTATGAAAAGAAGCAACAATGTAAACCTTCTCTCTAATTACTTGCTTTCTCTATTTCTACACCTTGCTCCTACAATTCCATTCCAACACTGAAGATCTTGCTCACTACTCTCATTAAACTCTGCTTCTTGATCTCTCTGGATCTTTGAATGATCATTCTCTTGCTCCTTTCATGCATTTATAAGACTTCCCATGTCCTCCCATGCATTGGAGGATGTAAAAGAGAATGGAAGGGAAGAGACATGGTCAGTGCACTTCAAGTTCGCGTCATTCACGTTCCATTCTTATTTTTCTGTTCTAAAGTGAGAGGACCGCTACCCTGAGAAGACCGACGGTCTCAGGACCACCTCCCTAGCTGGGCAGTGGTTTCATAACCACCACCCTTTCAAGGTGGTGGTTCTGAAACCGCCACTCTGCACAGAGCAACAATTCCTTGAAGAACCTTCGTTTACCTCATTTTATTCACTTTTCTTGTTTCTCCTTCTTGGTGCTAATGGAACTGATGAAGTGGTGTGTTTTTCTGGATCCCTATGGATCATACCTCCCCTACTTAGGAGGATTTTGGTCCCACAAAATCTTAGTGGGGGAGTGGTAGAGGAATCAACTCCCTCTCGTGCTCATTCGAGTACCACTAGGTCTACCTTGGTGTCTTCTCTTGTCCAACCTGCCAAGACTCATGTGGATCTCTAGTTTGTTGCTCTAGTGCTACATCCTCCTCCGAGTTTCCTCAAGTACAATACTCTTTGGAAGGTAACTTTTGTATCTTTCCTTATTTTTCATGCATAGATGGCGTTAGTGGATGCAAGCTCTTGCAACTTGCTATCACATGCATCTACATGAAGTATGGCCTAAAGGTTTCTTCTCCAACTTGCTCAAGTATGGTGAAGGTCCCATATTGTAGTGGTTTGGTCCTTTCTGGATTTGTCTCTTGAGATGGATTGGCTGAATCCTCCATAAGTATGTTGCTACTATAGTCACCACTGTTCCTTGTATCTCCTCTTCTTCTTGCTTCCCCACGGTCAGTCCAGGTGAATCCGTAGGTAGATACGATGACTGCATAGCGGAAGTTTGTTTTGCTCCTTGAATGAGCAGTTCTTGTGGTGGCTTCTTCTACAAAAACTGACAAGTGCTATCCAAATTCTCCATCCTTTGGTCATAAATATCTGTGCTCTCACGTCCATTTTGTTTTTCTTCCAATGAAAGCAAACAAAATTGATGATTTTCCTGAATAAGTCTTGGTGCTTGGTTGGCACTTACCATAGCCTTCTTTGATTTTCTCTAGTGTGCCCCAATGTTAAAACTGACTCCATCCTTGACCCATCTATACCGGTTCTCCCTCCTTGTGAACACAACATCCCTGCATACAAGTAAGGACTTCTGAAGACAATGTCAAATGCATCAAGTGGAATAATATTAGCCTCTAATACATCTATGTATTGGGTATTTATCCCAAATTGAAACTTACACTTCCTTAGTAACTTGTATTTCTACAACCTTCTTCACCCATCCCAAAGGGTATGGATGTGGACACACATAATTCTCTAGACCAAGATGTCCTACAACCGCATTAGAAATCAAATTTGACTGAGAACCAGAATCTACTAAAGCGTTTACCTTAGTCTTCTTGATTTGGATTCTGATTTGAAATAGCTTACTTGTCTCTTCTTATTTTGTTGACCCATACATGTTAGTGGCCATTCATCTCACCTCTCGCCTACAACCGAATCATCCTTAATCTCCATATCTCTTTCTATCTTCACAAAGGCCATGGATTTCTTGGAATCCTTGATTCGGTGCTTTGGGTGCAATTTCGATGCAACTTCCAACATGTGGCGTCGATGTCCATTTACATCACAATTCTTACAAAATTCTTAGGATCTTTACAAGTATGTAAAGCAAGTAGTGACATGTTTACCTTTCCATTTACCTCTGCTACTTGTCTTCCCTTGTTCTTTGTCCTGCTTTTCTGTTGACTGGTCTCCCTTTGGCTTTATTTCTCCTTACTTCTTCTTGTCATCAATGTAGTATGCTTGTATACAAGCTTCATTAGAGTCCTTGGGCTTCATGGAGATTACCTTCCTTCAAGGTGAGTGTGAAGTCCTCCCAAATAATTGGTCAAAATGTCCTCATCCTCCAAGTCCATATTAAGCAACATGGCTTGTCTCTAAAATTCCGTAGTGTAGTCTTGCACACTTTGACCGCTGCCCTGTCTAAAGTACTACCACTTAATCATCATGTCAGTATTATGGCCAATAGGATAGAAGTTATCTCTAATCAATTCTTTAAAACCTTTCCAAGTACTAACAATAGGACGTTTCTTCTTCTCACAAGTGGCTAGATGGGTTTCCCACCAAACCAGAGCATGACCTTCCATTTTGAGACGTGCAAAGGTGACCCTTTGTGCCTCAGTGACATTATGCACACTAAAATAGACTTCCAACTATTTTAGCCATTTATCCAGTAATTCTACATCTACTTGTCCTTCAAAATTCTTTATTTCCACTTTCATTTCAACTTTAAAAGGTGTATGTGTAGATTTTACCTTCTCGCTTACAATTGGCGTCTCTTCATGCTCTTCCCATTCTTCCTCTTCATGGATCTTTCCGATACCAATTTTTTTGGCTAGTGCTCGAACCACTAAGTCCATGGAATCTTGCTTAACCGAAGCCATATTTTGCAGATCTGAAAGCTCTTCTTGTTTCCTATGCAATCTATCCATCATGGTCTCTAGCATCTCGACACTATAGACCAAGTTCTTTTCCTCCATTTGAGCTCGAATTCTCTGTTTCTAGTTATTCATAGAAATATCTAGCTCACAAAGTAAAAATTCTTCACATTTGGACCTTGTCACTATCATACAAAATCACAAGAAAGATTCAAATACCACAGTCCTGGATATATAATCAGCTCTGATACCAAAATGATCTCGTAAACTTCTACTTTGGAACTCTACGAATCACACAACTATGCTATTCTACTTTCAACTTTGGAAAATGATAGATTTTCTTGAAAAATTAGAGCTTTGTGATTGATTATCTAGTGCTATAGAAAGGAAATTGTAGAGAAGGAAATAATTCAAAACTTCAACACCAACAATTTTATCCTGGAAACCTCCAAGGAGGAAAACTAGTCGGGAAGGGCAATTGCTCTTTCTTCCCACTTTTATTGGTCTAATATAGACAATTATAGATTACAATAAGTATGAAAAGAAGCAACAATGTAAACCTTCTCTCCAATTACTTGCTTGCTCTATTTCTACACCTTTCTCCTACAATTCCATTCCAACACTAAAGATCTTGCTCACTGCTCTCATTAAACTCTACTTCTCGATCTTCAAATGATCATTCTCTTGCTCCTTTCATGCATTTATAGGCCTTCCCATGTACTCCCTTGCATTAGAGGATGTGAAATAGAATGGAAGGGAAGAGACATGGTCAAGCCGCAAGTTCGCGTCCATTCACGTTCCATTTTTCTTTTATATTCTAAAGTGACGGGACCATCATCCTGAGTAGACCGGCGGTCTCAGGACCATCACCTTGGCTAGGCAGTGGTTTCAAGACCGCCACCCTTTTAGGGTGGAATTTCTGAAACCACCACTCTGCATGCAGAGCGAAGGTTCCTTCGAACCTCGCTTACCTCATTTTATTAACTTTTTCTTATTTCTCCTTCTTGGTGCTGATGGAACTGATGAAGTGGTGTGTTTTTTTGGATCCCTATGGATCATTCACTTCCTTTTTTCCTACAAAAGCTTTAATATCAATGTATTTTCATTCTATGATGTCTTGTTTTGATTGGTGATGAAAGGTATGTGTAGGATCTTTCATTATTTTTCTAAATTAATGGTGGATTTGTAGCAATTGTGTAGATTGTTATTCTCTTTGGTTATCATTAGCTCACTTGATCTAAAGTCAAGTAACTCCTTTCCCAAAGGATTTATTCATTGATCATAGTTCATCTGATCACTTTTATTATGTTAAACCTTTTCTTTTCACTCCATGATCATACTGAAATATCATTTCATTTGTGTAAATCCTTCAAGATTTCAGCCATTATAATTGTAAATTCATGTTTATAATATTTCATTTGAAACATTTTTGGTCTTGAAAGTGGTTTAAGCATTTTTAGAAGCTCTTGTAAAAATATCATGGCGATCAGACAAGGGGTTTGGGAGATATGAACAAATTTCCATTTTTAGCATATGAGTCCTCTAACATATTTTCAAAGCAACATAACAAGGAGAGTGATATTTTGGAGAGAAAAATGAAGCTTTAAAACATAAAAATGGCTAAGTTTTTGAAAAATGAAGCTTTTTATTCTCACTTACACACCTTAACTCAAGTTTGACTCAAGTAGGCTTAACCAGGGTTAGATGAGAGTTAAAGTGGAGTTACACCGTAAAAAACAAGGGACGAGAGGGGGAAAGGAGACAAAGGACCAAAGAGATACTTTCACTAGATCTAGACAAGTGTCACCTTGTGGTTTCATGTGAGTGAGATGCAGGGGCTAGAAATTAGCACACGAGAGCTAAAATTGGGTTTTGCATATGTCTAGGGGCTAGCTGAGATGGGGGGTTACACTTGTTTGCCCCCTTTCAACTTGGGGACAAGCCAAGGGGAAAATAAGGGTGAAAAAGTGTGACCAAGGGGTCTTCATCATGAGAAAGTGGTATATTTTTGCATTGTGCTCACCTAACCACTCAAGTCACAAGTTTTAAGTGACAAAAACATAAAATGCATAGGGGATCACACTTTTTCTACCCATTTACCTTTTACACCTTAGGGAAAGTCCAGGGGGACATAAAGGGTGAAAAAGTGTGACCAAGCCATTTTGAAATGTTGATGTCACCCGCGAGTGCATTTTAGGACATTGGGAGTGCTTTTTCTAGCACGGGAGGATGGAAAGGTGTTTTGGGGTCAAACCATATATTATTTTAGCTCCAAGTCACATTTTGAGATCATCCTAGCCACTATCGGAGACAATTATGCTTTTAATTTGTTTTTGGCACCACTCACCTTTTCAACATGAAATAACAATAACAAAGGACTTGACTATTAGAGAAAATTTTGAAGACGTAGGCAAAATTTAATGTTTCCATCATGTGGAGAATTATAATACATTTCCATTTAATATTATATGAGCTTATAAATAATTTTGGAACTTCCATAATCTCCTGAAAAAATTGACTTTCTTCTTTTGAGTCTTCATTCCTTGTGCCCAAAATGACCCAATTTTGCTTAACTTGTTCTGACATAAATTATATCCACATATTTTCCCTAAAATACCTCATATAACTTCATTTCTCTCTCATACAACTTCAAGATGGTTTTTTTCTTCCTTTTTAGATTCTCAAGGATATCCACATGTTGCAATATGGCTAAAAATATCTAATTTAGTGCTTCAAAAGAACTATTCCACATCGAGCTTAGTCTTATCATGAAATAAACTTAGATCCATTTCCCTACACATGAAACACACTTTAAAACCATGTTAGCACTTTCCTCTCATCAAAATGAGGGTGAAACAGACATGGAGGGGTTGTGTGAGCTAATAGGCTGGTTGGAGGAAGGGTTCATAGTGATCAAGAGAGGAAATTTTCAAGTGGGGGCTTAGTTGTCATGGCCAAAATTTTCAATTTGGCATGCAAGACATTTAGAATTAAAAAATAGCTCTATCTTGGGGATATTATAATGTAAATAGGTTATGAAGAACTTCATTTATCCCATGGGGTAAAGCAGACTAGTGCCTTTTCCATTAGTCCATGGGGTTACCATATTGAAAAACTAGAAAAAATACAAACACAACTAAGAGATTGATTTAATAAATTCTAAATAATTTTAGTAAAATGTGAAAGCAATGACTTCTCAGTAAATTTCATACCATGAAATATAAATGCTAGGAAATTTGTTTGATTTTAATTATGGAAGGAAATAAGAGAGATAAGACACTTACATTGATTTTTCTTATCCTGAAGTGTGTGGGGGCTAAATAATGTGATGAAACAGAATATAGATCGTCGTCGCAACGAACCTCGGAAAATGCGAAGAGGTGGAAATTCCTAGAAACATGCACTTTGGCAAGAATAGTTGTTCTGCGAGCTTACCCAAGTCCTCTATAGGGGTGATGGAGTTTGCGAGAAAATTTTAGAACATGGTTCCGATATAGTCATTAGGGTTTCACACTTGTTCACCTTTGGTCACCTGTATTTTGAACTTAGATCACTAAGGTACCTATAAAATTACACAAAAATATCCTCCTATAAAACCTTCAAAAGACATCAAATCCTAAAAAGAAAGATGCAAAATGAGGGCTCGACCACCCCCATCTGTCAACTAGTTAACTTACAACCGAGCGTTGCACTACATCTCAGACCCAATGTAGTTCTATGTTCTTGTGTTTACAATAGTGCTCCTAGGTCTCCCTCACGCCAACAAGGCTAAGATAACGTGTGGTAGCTAGATAAAATGTAAAAGTATGGATGGAGTAGAATGTACTCCCCTTCCTATGTAGTGTGTATATATAATAATGTGCCCAAGATGCAGTCCCTTTGATATGTAGATAGATAGATCTTGATAGAAATTTCACACCCTTATTATGACATATATGTTGTGTTTATATAGGGATCTCTTTCTTGATTTTCGATACTAATGACTCGACATACCAACTAGTACCTTGGGATGTGAGTGGGAAAACTGAAAAGAGTGACCTCAAGTGTCAAAAATAAGATCAAACATAAAGAGTACGTGGGTGCCCATGATGGATAGGAGCACCTGGGTGCTAGTATCCAAAGACAAATGATGACAAATGAGTGGATACTTGACAAACAAGGATCCCTGTGATCTGACCATAACTGGGTGGATGAGTGACAAGTGTGAAAGATAAAAGCAATAAAAACCAACAAGACAAGTGGATGGACTAGGGAATGGGTCATCAGTGAATACTTTTCTTACGCAAGATCCATATATAAACAACATACTTGGTGGTATAGTAAATAGTAGTAAGTGCGTGATTTTGTTTCTACAAAGACAAATGAAACAAACACACGATAGAGAAAGGAAATACACAATGGGAAGGGAAACATGATACAACATTCCTAAATCACCTATGGTACAAAGTGGAGGACAACCTACTTTCACTTTAGCACCGATTCTTCCCCGAATTTTTACCCATGCATGAGTATCACCAAATTCCTTTGTTCCAAAATCCATTGACATGCTCACTGAAATATAACCCTTTTGTCAATTTCTTGAGAAATTTTACATGATTTTTCTTATAAGTGAGGGTCCATTTAGACATCTCATTTCCTTTATTGTTTTGATATTTTTTTCCATCTGTATATTCATTTGTAAATTCATCCCAATTTCTAATCTTCTATTATTACTATAGGAATGAGTCTTGATCATAAAAAGCTTACCATTTTCACACCAAGGCTTATGGAATTTGATGGAAATTTTTCCTTTATTTTTTATCTACTTCATGACCATTTTCTCCATGAGATGGTTCTCAATGAGACATTTTGATATTTTGAATACCATCACAAGCCCCTTGATCCTCCATGTTTTTCAACTACTCCAAAAATATTTCTTCCCACAAATTTACTCATCTTTGATCTTCTTCTCTCTATGGTGTGGTGTGTACATTGCTTCATCATCTTGAAAATAAAATGAGCACAAGGTCTGGTATGAACTATGAAAATCATTATTTCCCTCATCTTGACCATTTTGAGCCTTAAAATCCATTTGCATGTTGAAAACATCCTTTCCTTGGGTCGATTCAACTTTGAAAGATTCAAGCAACATCTTATTCATATATTAATCATTGAAATGGTTTTAATTTTGAATGGAATCAACCTTGGGAGAATAAAAAAACATTCCATCTATCAGTTCTTCATTGAGAAGGTATTCATCTTCTCATAGTGGGAAAAAGAAGGTTTCAAATTCACAATAATTTTCATACTCACCAAACAAGTCTTCATGTTGGACCTCGGGAAGATGATTGTAAATTTAGGATTCACCTACTAAGAAGTCATTTGATGTCACTTATTCTTTATGATCCACATTGTTCATCATCTTGGGATTGCTTTGTTGTAAGACAATATTTCCATGACCTCCATCACCAACAAGAAGAGAATTTACATTCATGTTTAATGTGAAGTACACACTTTGTCAAATTTTGGCTCCATAAAATCATCATGATGCTTTCTAACCATATCTATCACAATTCAATACTCCTCCATCAACATGGGATGCTCAACATCTTCCTTTAAAGCTATGAAATTTTTCCATACCTTGAATTTTGAAATAGTATGTCGACCTTGGGTCATCAATTTTTTGAACTGTATATTTCATTTTCCTTATAGGAAGGAGATTTTTCATTTTTCTATTGATAGGTATGGTGGCATATGACCAATCCATTTATATATCTCCACCAAAATCTTGAAAAAAACTCCATATAAACATCATACCATATGAGGTTTGGCATGCCCGCCACCGATTTTCATCGTAATCTTCTTGTCGGAATATATGCAAATGCATCATTCACTTGGCCAATGAGAGGTACTTATTTTTTCTATGGTGTACCAATGGCTAATATCAGGAGTGAGAGAGATAAAAATATATTTAGTAAATTTTTTGAGCATGACAATGTCAGAGGCACCAAAGTTAATAATAATTTTTTTCAATTTATATCCAATTACCAACAAGGCTAGATAGAAAGGTTTGACCTTCCCGAAGCAAAAGTTGTGGAAGAAAAAGGTTCTAAGAATAAGTGGTACTGAGGGAAGGGAGTGGTTATTTGGTAATGGAATTTTTGGAACATGAAATTGAACTGCTTCCTTTGATAAATTGGAAAACCCTATCAAATTTCTTAGGATGAGTTCTTAAGTACTCATGATTCATAAATTTGAATTTTAGCTTTCTTGACATGGTCGATGATGTCAAAAAGTGAAGAAGTTTTAGTCACATCATGAACTATGAAAAGATTGAAAAGTAGGATATGCATTCTTAAGATCAATAGAATCAAAAATAATTTTTCAAGAGGAGATGAAATAGACTTACTCAAAGAGGAAGATGGATTCTTGACTCGAGGTACTCTCGAGATTCTTCTTGGATGACCTCATGGAATTGGGAAACAACAATCCTCCTTTTGTTTTAGTTTTTTTTAGAGTCACCATTTTAGGATTCAAGTGCTTTGTTTGGGCAGTGGAAGAAGCAACTTCTTTCTCCATTTATTATCGAGTGAACATTGCACAAGATTAGCTATCCATGGATTCTTCAAAATATTCTTCAAGTGAGTATTCACAATACCTAATGTTTGCATATCCATCTTCTTATTCTCTTTCAAATTATGATTTTTCTCCTTCATCTTCACATATTGCATTAACCAGTGGAGCTTCCAAGGAAATACTTTAGGGAGCTCGACAATTTGATTCATGTTCTTGTTTTGATGCAAGGCATGTTGAGTAATTTCCTTCTTCAATATAATCAATTCATTGACCATTTTTTCAGTAATGGATCAACCCTTTCATCTTTGAAACTTTGGACCTTATGATTTTTTGAATATTTCTTAATCCTCCCCGACATGATAACATCATCTTCCACTTCAATGGAATTTTCTTGAACATTATCCAAAGTATTAAATTGATCTCTCCACAATATGAAACAAACTTTAGGCAATTGATCATTTATGAATAACCTCTTTTAGTAGGACGAGTACCATTAGGAGTCTTGTTGATCAACTTCTTGAATTTTGCCACATATTCTCTCTTGTGTTCATGTGGTTCTTTCTTTATCTAAGCTAACTGAGCAAGGAGGGCATAGGTATCTTCTAAAATCTTGAATCTTTCTTCAAACCTAGTTCTCATGTCATCCCAATCAGTGATTGAATGATGTGGTAAATAGTAAAACCATTCCATTGCAACATCTTGCAATGACTCCATGAATAACCGAATGGTAATGTCTTCATGTTCCACTCCAAGAAAACTACGTGTTGTGATAAAAGTTGTGAAATGATCATCTAGATGTTGCTTTTCATCTCCGTAGAATTTGGGAAAATTCTTTCTTGATTCTTTTGGTAATTCATTCAAAGGAGAAGCCAATGCTAGTGGACCAGTGTTTTGTCCCCGACACAGTGTGCAACCCTTTATTCTTCTTATTCTTGATTTAGTGAGATGATATCAAATGGTTCTGCAATTAATTCTCTAATAGGATCTTCAAGTAGATTTTTAGGATTTTGTTATGGGAATTGTATGGGGGCAAGTATGAAATTTGCCTATTCTTGTGGCTTGAACATAAGATTAGGAAAGACTGCAATTACACCTATTTGATTTTCTTTATTGAATCTTCTTTCTACTAGTTTTTCTCAAAGCATTAGAAAGGAATGAAAATAAAATAATGTAGATTTTTCAATAGGATTTCAACAAGGCTCTTGAGCATTCAGATAGGATTTTTTTGGTATTTTTAGTTTTTACAATTTTTATGGATTTTTAGAATATGCATTTTTTTAATTTTCCAAAGATATTTTAAGGATGCACAAAGGGAAAATATTCCCCAATGTCCCCTGAAGGTATCCTCCGCCAATGGATTCATAATCATTGGCAACCTCATGGAGTCAAGGTAGAGGGAGTCCAAAACATGACCAAGGGTTTCTTTCTGTTTCACTTTACCAATGTTGAACATTGCAAAGCCATTGTTAACCATGGTCCTTGGTTTATTCACAATACTCTTGTGGTTTTCTCCCACTGGACTCGAGATTTTCAAGTCTCTGAGCAAGCCAAACTCAAAATTCCTATTTGGGTCAAATTTCCAGGCCTTCCTTTGCCTCTGTGGGGATTCATTGATCAACTTATCAAACCCTTGGGTCACCTCATCTGCCATGAGAAACATAAGTTCTACTCAGCTCAACCCCAGAAATGGGTCTGTGTTGAAATTGATCTTTCAAAAGACCTCAAAGATACCCTCGATATCCAGGTTGGAGACACACGCTTTGCGCAGAAATTTTTGTACATCAATCTGCCCAACACTTGTTTTTAGTGCCAATCTGCTGACCATATGATCAAGGACTATCCTCTCATGACTCCAAGCCCACCACCAGTTTCGAGAAAACCCCGATGGACCCTAAATCCAACACTCCCTCCTCTGATGGATGGACTACTGTCACTGGTAGAAAACCTTCAGCCTCGGCCCGAAATAAGCCCCAACAAGCTACTTACAAACCGGTGGTTACTTCCACTTCTACTCATTTGAAGCCATCTACTGTGACCCTTCCCAAGCCCATGCCCCGCCATCTCTCGGACTCCGCAAGCTGCAATTGTCATCAGCTCTCACCCCTCAGCTCTGCTCTTTCACACCCCTCATTTCCCGAGACTTCAATCTTTCTGGATAACACTATCGGTGGTTGGCTACTCAAACAGATAGAAAGACTACCTTACACCGTTCCTGAAGTCCTTCCCCTACTTTCGAGGAGGATTTATTGTAGAGACCCCACCGGTAATTCAAGCTCGGTGATTTTATTCATGGGAATGTGCGGCAAGTCACTTTCTCTAACTACTTTGGAGTGTTAGCCGACCTTGAGGAGGAAAACATGCACCTTGATAGTTCTCCATGTTAGTTTACTCATGGAATGTTAGGGGGCTTACTGATCTGACTCACAGATATCTTGTCAGAGATAGTTGTAAGAATTTTACAAAGTTTCAGGTGTTGTGTTTGTAGGAAGTCAAAATCTTTGGCTTCCATCTTTCTGCTGCTATGCGTACCATCTGGCCTGGTTCTCTCTGCCAGATGTCAACTCATGATAATGGTCGAGGTGGTGTTTTCACTCTTTTAAGCCCTAACCTCACCTCCAATATCATATCATGGGGTTCTGACCCCACTCATCGGTGGTGTGGACCCTTTTTTATTTTGACGACCACATTCTTGGGTTGGCTAATATCTATGCTTCCAATGATTCCTCTGAGCGTTCTTATTTTTAGCGGTGGTTGGCTGATCATTTGCCCTCTGCTACCTAGATTTTTGTGGTGATTTCAACATGGTTGAATCCCCCGAAGACAAGTTGGGTCGGTTCTAATGCATTGGTGTGCTGGTGAACGTGAAGCCTAGTTTTACTTACGCAATAAACTTTGTCTATTTGATCCCAACCACCGCAAGCACTCTAATGTTGCCACTCCTTGGTTCACTTGGTCTAATTTTAGATCTCGGGAGTAATGGTTTTCCTTTGACTCTTCATACAGCCTCCTAGTCTCGGTGGTGGACACTACTTTGGTTTCTGACCATAAGCCTATCTTCTTTGGGATTCAATGGAACTTTCAGTGTCCCAAGCCCAAGTCCACCCAATTCTATTTAAATACGTCCCACCTTTCTCATCCCAAAACTTTGGATTATATAAGACGTATTTGGAATCTTGACCGAGACCTATTGATGGGATTGGCTTGGATTGATTGGTGGTCTCATGCCATCACTCGTACCACTTCTTTCCTTCGGCTCTATGGGAAACAAGTTGCTCTTTTTCACAAGAATGCTCATGAAGCCTCTCATATTGAATATTTGAGGGTTATTCAAGAGCTTAATCTATCTCCTTTCAACACCCACCTGCAAGTGCAAGCTGCTCGTTGGAAACATAAGCTTCAAATTGAGGAGCACTATAAGGCTAGAGGATCCCAAGTTTGAGCCCGTCTGCACTAGCTTCGCATTGGTGATAGAGTTACTAAGGAGTTTTTTGCTTCCTTAAATTTTATCAAACTCTCACCAAAATACAAAGCAATCAAGGAAGGCAATCAAAGCCTTACTCTCTTACCTGACATTCTGTAAGATTTTGTTCATCACTATCATGTTGTTTTTGCTGGTCAACCTGTTACTCCAGCTTGCGATGTTGTTCTCCTCCAATGCATTGAAATTGTTCCCTGCAAGCTCTTTGAAAGTTAGTGCATTGCTTGTGATAGACCTCTCACTCTTGATGATTTGAAGGAAGCTATTTTACAGATGGCCTCTGATAAAGCCCCAGGTGTTGATGGTTTTCCCTGTGAGTTTTACTAGTCTCTTTGGACGACTGTTGGTCCGGATCTCTATCGAGTCTATCTGTAAGCTCCAACACCCTGGAAAATCTAATTAACCAAGGCAACATCAAATTCATTCCCAAATCTAGAGATCCCAAGCTTATCACCAATTGGCAGCCAATAACTCTGCTCAATGTCTCATACAAAATTATTGCCAAAGCTCTTGCTATCAGGCTCACTAATTTACTGCCCCTGATCATCAAGAGCGAGAAAACTGGATTTATCAAAAATAGATATATTTTGGACAACATTATTACAGTTTGGGAGGGCATGGAATATGCCCGCCAGACTTCTCAACCGACTCTGTTTGTTAAAATTGATTTTGAAAAAGCCTATGACAGAGTTGAGTGGCCTTTCATTCTGGCCATGTTGCAGGCTATCGGTTTTGGACCCAGATTCATCCACTCTATTAATATGCTCTTTCAAAATGTGGGTGCCTATATTACTATCAATGGTCAGTAGTCTGAGAGATTCTCTCTTCATCATTCCATCCGAAAGGTTGCCCTCTTGCTCCTTCTCTTTATGTCATTGCTCTTTTGAAGGTCTAAGCTACTTTCTCGCTAATGCTACTAATGCTAGTTTGGTTAAAGGTATTCAACTACCTTCCTCTCCTAAGTAGTTGATTAATGGTCATTTTGCAGATGACTCTTTTCTCACTCTGCTGAAACAGAGGCCTCTGTCACTAATGCCATGAAATGTCTTGATATTTTTGTCTTGCTTCTGGTTCTGCTATCCAATGGAAGAAAACCCAATGTTACAGACATGCGATGGGTCCCAAACCTCCTTGGCTAGAGGGATTTCAATGGCTTTGGATTGAACCTGGTGTTCAATTCAAATTTTTAGGCATTCCTTTTGCCTTTATGGCATCCCCTGCTGACCTTTGGAACTATGTGATTCAACGAGTTGAGCAAAAAATATCTTTTTGGATTACCAAGCATCTGTCTCTTGCTAGAAAATTCCAAGTCTATTCCAAGGTTCTGGCTACCACTCATGTCTATTACTCATCATGTTGGGCACCTTCTAAAGCCACTTACCACAGATTGGAGAAAATTCTGCATGATTTCCTGTGGGCCAACTCCGAAGGGAACCATGGTTTTCACAGAGTTGCTTGGGACATATGTTGTACACCCAAGGACATTGGTGGTCTTGGCCTAATCAACATTCATATGCAAGGGTTTTCTCTTACTGCCAAATGGATTATTCACAGCCTTGAAGGTGAGGAATCTTGGAAAATTCTTCTCAGAAATTGTATATCTCAAGGGTCTCCGCTTAATCGAAAGGCATGGCAGGGTTTGAACTACTACTCCTTACTTCTATGCCCTGCTACTATTAAAATAGGTGGCTCTTTTGTGGCCAAAAGCATATGGAAAGCTTGGGAACTTCTCAAACCCCATCTACTCTAGTAGGGTGATGGTTTTTGGAATGGGCTCTCTCTTAACTCTCTTAGTTTGTGGTGGAATCCGGTGTTTCAATTTCATGACAAACCCCTTGCTCTTTCCTTGTAGCTCAAGGGTTTGTGTTTTTTCAAAAAAGGGATTCAGTATATTCAGGACCTTTTTTGTCCTATCACCAGGGATTGGCTTCCATGGGATAGCCTAAAAGCTAATTTTTCTCTAAATGAAAATGACAAACAAGCCATTTCTATCATTCAAGATCTCATACCGAAATTGTTTGCATAAAATTGGTGTCACTACGCAATGCACATGGTGGTTTGATTGGCATTGGCCCTCTGCCACCCCCTTCAGAAATTATAAACCTCGGGTGGGCTACAAGCTTCTCACCCAGAAGCAGCTTCCTCTCAATAAGTTAAATGCTCGTTGGAGCCTGCATTCCACTCATTTTGGGTGGAAGCAGCACTTCACTGTTGTTTGGGCCATTCCTATAGAGCCCAAAGTTGCGCACTTTCTTTGGAGCATTCTTCATCAAGGGCTTCCTGTGGGAAAGTACCTTGTTCTTCTGGGAGCTCCCCCACCGCACTGCCCTTTCTGCAACCATATTGAGACTCTTCTTCATATCTTTTGGTTCTTCCCTCATGCTCAGTCTTCCTGGCACTAGATTCATACCCTTTTTCAACCTTTTTGCCCACCTTCTTAACGTGGAAAATGGTTCTTCTGGGGGATCTAACCTTTATTCCTACAAAATTTTACAACATTTGGCATTCTTTCAGAGTGGCTATTTTATATCACATTTGGAAATCTAGAAATGTTGTTATTTTAATGAGACAGTGGATATAATTTTTACTATTTCTAACAAGATTACTATCATCTCCAATGTTTCGCTTCAAATCCAAGTACAGGCAGAGAAAGTCCACATTAAAGTTGAGAACTTGCAAACTCTTATGGACCATTGGGGAGTGCCCCTTGTGTAGTTAGTTACATACCGCTAGATTCCCCGACTTGCACTCCCACTAGCAAGGTCATCACTTACTTTCCCATGGGTGGCACAATTTCAACCGAGGTCTAGCTCGTGGGTGGCGTAGCACCTCTCCTCATCGGCAGGTCCCTTCTCCACCTCCGTCTTGGACTTCACCTACTACCGAGGTGTTTGGTCGGCTGGGCTCTGGCAGTGGTGGTTCCGGGTGGTAGGCACCCGACCAATCCAATTTTCCATGGCTCTCTTTGGCTATCTCTCCCTCTTGGTGGGGAAACGAGGAGGAGCAGCAAAGCAGTAAATGGTTGGGAGCCGCTTGATGACACCCCGACACAACTTTTGGTGGACCGTCCAAAGAGCCCATTGCGCCACCGCCACCATCTTCAATGTTTGTTGTTGCTACCTAGCTCCATGTTTGGAGTTTTCTCTAGTTCTCTGCACTTTTGTTTTAAATTTTTTGATTGATAATGCTACTGTTGATATGAAAATTTGCTACTCATAGCCTCTTTATGGCTACTTTGATCCTCGCTTATCGGGTGTGATTCTTTCCACCCGGTTTTGTATGATTAGCATTGTACTTCTTATGTCATCTTTAATATATGGTTATGCTTTTCAATAATAATAATAAAATATTCCCCATGGAGTCACCAAAAATTGTTTAGTGAAATAATTTTTTTGCATGACATATTATTGGTTTTTACCAATGGTCACGGGGCTAAGCCCTTCTTCTTGGGTATGGGAAGGATCCCATTTATTAAATGTAAACTAATTAGAACTATGGGGTGGCCGTTAGGTTAGGGATCACACAAGAATACTCCACTAAAACTATGGAAAATTTCTTGTATAGTGTACAAGGGAGGAATTTGAGTAGAAATAAGTAAAGGAAAGTAAGAAAATAAAGAGAAGGGGTTAATGATGTGAGTAGACTTACATATTTCACACAAATTAGCAGGAGTAGGTCCACATTCAATAGAAATAATTCAACCATGTAAGCAATAATAAGTCTAATAAATAAGAGACATAAAGTTCTTTGAGTTCACTAATCAAAGACAAAAGTTCCTTCTTATTTTTACAATATTATGATGCTTGCAAAAATGGAAAATAGAGAGGATGGAAGAACATAGGTAAGGAGATAGAATAATGTAGCTTTATTGCTTGAAGTAGTAGTGAAATCCAATAAATTACAACAATTAACAATTTCAACCCTTTGGAATGGAGAACCATCCCAATTTATAGCTTACAAGATGTCTCTTCCTCTCCCCCATGTGACTTTTCATCTCACCACTATGTGACTTTTCACATTCCTAGGAATGAAACTAAGTCATTTTATTATTTTTGAAAAGGGAATTTTACAATGCAAATTTAAGTCAATTAAATAAGATGAAATAGTGAAAAATTACATTCCCAATGAAGAAATATAATGTTAGAGAGAGAGGGAGGAGGAGAGAGAAGTGAAATCTAAAGATGGGAAAGCTCCTTGTTGATGAAGAACCTACTTCCGATGGATCTTGAGTGAATGCTCTGAAGATAATCAATCCGATAAACTAATAAACAAGAAGCTATCTGAAACAGAATATTCAAGATAATCAAAGAAAACAAATGACAAAACACAAGATTTAACCTAGGAAACCCTTTCGAGAAAAAAACCCAACACAGTAACTTCTCTCTCTTATTGCATTAACTTAACTATTTACAATACAATAATGTACTTCCAAGTTTTGTTTTACCCTACTGCATCTCCAGCTATTTGTAAGAAAAATAGTAAGAAACCGTCAAAGCGGTTTTACAATACAATGGGTACCAAAACCATGGGCTAATAAACACCCATAATGGTTCCCCATAATTCATGGATTATGACACCACCCATATATACGTATAGATAAAAATAACATATCTATACTCCCAGAAAAATAGGGATTCTAAAAATATATGCTCGTGGAAGAGGTGTACAGTATTAATTTAGATAATATCCACACAAACACTTCACTTAGACACCTCACCATGTTAACTCAACCTAAGACCTATTCTTAGTAAGTTTCCATAACTAACTAAGACTTACCCAAACCCTAAAAATCAATGCCTACACTCCCTCTAACCACATTCCCGCATGCTCACAAGAAGCTCCTAGTCTAATCCACGGGATAACGACAAGATCCGAGGAAATCAGGAGGATCTCCCTAAGTTTGGTAAACCTAGAAAATCCCACCTTGACCGACGTCGGTTACCCCTAACCATCGCTGGTTAAGCCGGACCACATCGGTTACCCCTTTTTAACCCCAAAAACTTTATTCTCAAGGTTGGAATTTGGAACCTGGAAGTTGGAAGCAAGAAAGTTGACAAGCAAGAATGAGATCTCAAAAGATAACGCATCTTCAGAGAGTCAATTCCAGCAAGAACTCACATCCAAGGAAGGAGATTGAGCATCTTCTCCTGCACAACCATCCCAGCCACATTCGATCTATCTAAGCAAAGAGGAGTGTGCATGCAGCCCATGCAGAAGATTTTCTTCAGTTGGTGATCACTTGCAGCCTCCAAACCCATCATCAACACCTCCATCCTTCACACACAGACTTTCAGAAATGAAATCCAAGTAAGTATAACATCATACTTTCCTGGTTATTTCATTTCATCATTATTTTATCACCCATTGTTTATCTTGCTCCTTATTGACCATCTCCAACACTTTTCACCTCCATAGACCCATTAAAACCTTGCACAAAACCTACTCCAGTCACCCATTACCTCATCCCGACCAACCAAAATCCTTTGTGCAATCACAAAGGAGACCAAAACCCCATTCTGTGACATTTCCAGATCTCACAATAACCGGCACCGGTTATACCTAACCGCGGTCGGTCACCCCGACCGACATCGGTCTCTATTTTTTCCCACACAACCTTAAACAAAGACCTACCCACCTCATTTTACTTCACCCTCACTCACCTGTGACCTACCCGAGACCTTTATTAGACCTGCAGAACCCAGAACCAACCATTTGACCTGTGGATTCTATTCTAGCTTAGCCTGTTAGATTAGATCTATTTCTTATTGTGTTTTAAGTGAGATACCTAAATCATTTTAAAATAACAATAGGATTTACTTTTTTCAGCATTAATTTGTTTAAAATAATGGACTGACAACCATCTAGGAAGTATCATACTTCCCGGATCTAGCTTACGCTAGGTAGTTCACTACCCATATTGTTTAATTCTTTCTAGTGGTCTTGCTTTCATTACAGGTAGTTCCTCCTAGCCAAAAGGAAGCTCTCACAGTCAGCTGTGGATTCGGAAGTCATACGCACACAACAACCCATCAACCGACATTTGAATAGGTATTCCTCCTACACCCATTACCCTATCTGTTTTGTCAACAATTCAAAGAAACAATCTAAGAAAAAGGTGAAACATTTTGGCATGCCCGGTGGGACCCATCCGGGGTTCCTTGCATTTCATTCATTCCTAGGAAAAAAATTGTGTGTTTTTTTCCCTTCTAAAAGTGTACACACTAATTTTCTTCCCTGGTAATCCACTCCTTCTTTCTATTTTCTCTAAAGGAAACTTTTCTTTTGGTGTATTTAAAAGAATCATTTCTTCATGTTTTCTACATTTTAGTGAAAGAGCATCCCTCTTCCTATTCATCTATTTTTGTCATCCAATTTCACATTTTTGATTTGGGTTTTAAAATCATTGCATTTCATTCTAATTTTCTGCATTAGCTCACATTAATTGAGGGCAACCTATACGCTGGAAGTCATTACCAACTGATGGTTGACAAACGAATCATAGAAAAGCACTTCTATCCTTTTCTCTTTCTCTGAGTCTTACCAAACCACACAAAAATTCAAATACATACATTCTTAAACAACATCTTACCTGGAAGAAGTTGTAGGTGATCACATGATCACGACACAGTGGGCACCTACTCACTTGCTCTGTCTATCGAGTCATACTTCAGAGCAGTAGCCCACCCCCACCATAACAAACCTGAAACCTCACCCTTTAGATCTCCTTCTTTGTAGGAAGCCATCCTCACCAAAAACTCTATTTCACAATTCATGTGTCAGTCCCTAAATAGCATAAGCTAAACAAACGTAATAGAATAGGCAACTCTAGGAACATTCTTTCTTAGTGTTTTGTTTGATTTGCATTTTGAGGTGAGAGCTTTTGATCATTATTTTTGTCTTTCCTTGCACACTCCCAATCATAGTCGGTGTATTCTGACTTCATTTGAGTGTGTCTGGACCACATCACATCATTCTCGAATTTTGGGTTTGATTCCACATCAAATTCTAATTCACAACCACTTTTTCTCATCACTATTTCAATCTCACAGTAATCGCCATCATCGGTTACCTCTGACCGCCATCGGTTAAACACAACCGACGTCGGTTCCAGGTCCTTTTTCTAACCTATTCAAAAGGACATTTCACTTCACTTTCCACTTTCCATAGTCTCTATCACTGTCACTTTTCCCATTAACATTTTACACATCCCCAAATTTGGCATACTTGTCAGATTTTTCCTTCTTGCTTCACTGTTTACTCACTGTCCATTTTCTATAATGACCGGCAGTAGTGTTACCCCCATGACGACGTTGGTTTTCCTAACCGCATCGGTTAGCCTGTTTCATATTCCACCCACCATTTGTTACATCATCCATTTTTTTATTACCCTATTCACCTGTTCCTATTGTTCTCTATATCATTTACAGAGAAGCACCCCACTTGATCAGTACTAGTTCACATGGTACTGACTCAAGACAAGTGAATGCCCTCATGTTCCACGCCAGTTGCCAACCACTCCCACCTAGTCCTTCACCACCTTCTATTTTATCACCAACCATGGATCCCATCCAACCTACCAATATCACTACTAGAGATGAGGAGTTCACATGACTCCTTGACTAGAACCCTGCTGCCTTGCAGTTTTACCTCTCCCATTCATCCACTCGAGATGCCTCGGGTCAGTTGATATATGACATGCCCGTATCTATCCCCCCACTCTCACACCCACTTCCACATCAGCCCCATCTAGCTCCGTGCTACCTGCATCCACCTTATCCCCAGTTGTTTCACAGTTAGGTTTCATACCCCCCATGACTTCACATCTGTTACCTCTGTGGCACCCATTACATCCACCATACCCTCGATGATTACCCCAAACACAACCTCATCCATTCCTCATGTCTCACACATACCTATAGCTACATTCCCACCTCCAGTGTTGGTGACCCCTACCCCATTTCAGAAATGTAGTTCTTTCCATTCCACAATCTTTAGCCCCTATTGCCACTAGGGTTACCACGACCCTTCCTCCCCATATACATACTACCAACAACCACCTGTTTCATCTATTGTTCATTCTGGTACGTACCCCCTATTTCATTGCCTTCTTCTCCACCACCTTACATGGCAGCCCCATACACTGGAATGCCACACCCATTATACACCCAAAACCAACCTCCTCACGTATAGGAGGCATCCAATCATCACAACCCACCAATGACCTAATTAGATTGATGATGGATAAGATGCAAACACTGGAGGCATCGGTCTCCGGCTCCCATAACTCTCTTACCTATGATGAGATTTGCAATGAGCCTATTCACCCATCCATTCCCATCCGTTCATACCCTGTGCATTGGGAAATGCCTAAATTCAACCGCTTCAATAGTAAGGAAGACCCACAACAACATTTGCACTCATTTAAACATGGATGTTATTTGATTGCTCATGATGATGCCTTACTTTTGAGAACTTTTCCCATGTCCCTCACTGGACCTACATTAGACTGGTATAGTGGGTTACCCAAACACTCCATATTTTCATTCAATCAGGTAGCCCAAGCTTTTTGGATCATTTTTCTATCAATATCACCAAGAAAGTTACCATGACCGATCTATATTCCACACGTCAATATGAGGATGAATCTATCATAGATTTTTTCACTCATTGGCATAGCTTGATCAATCAACTTACCTTTCAACTACCACAAACTAAACTCATCGAGCTCTTCACACGAGCTTGCACTAGACATATCTCCCCGACCTTACAGGTCCAAACTTTTAGAACATTCGATGAGGCATTTACTATGGCACGAAAGTTAGAAATTCGGGCTATCGAAGAGAAGAAAATCCAATTACGAAATAAGAATTCGACATTCAAGTCAAATGAAACCTCTTCTTCTTCTAAACCACCAACCAATTATTCAAAGGCTAAAGGTACCACTAACGCAGTGGTACTCAAGGCCGGCCTAGCTCATCCATCCAATCAAGCCACACCCTCATCTAATCTATCACCCGTATCAGGCTTTTCGATTCAGACAAGAGTAGTGAAAATATACCCCAATTGGGGAACCTTACTCTTCTATTTTAGAAAAGCTTATCAAAGCTGGCGCCATCACCCTTCCACCCATAAAACCACACACTAGTTTTGACCCTACTCACCCCATGCCCACATGGTATAAGGAACAAGATTTCTATAACTATCACCGAGTGAAAGGGTCATAGTGATGGTAATTGCATCACTTTTAAGAATATTGTCCAAGAAATGCTCGAGAAAGGTGAGTTAACTGTGGATAATCCCAATGCCACCCCCAACCAAAATCTACAAATCTTTAAAAAACCATTTCCCAATCATGCCCCTTCATCCAATCAAATAGGTGAGACATCCACTCACGATACCCATACTCGTGAGGTTCATGCGATCTTTAACGAGGTACTGTTGTTACCTCTCAATTACCTCACATCCCTTCCATAGAGGAAATCCTAGCCCAAAATCCTCCTTCCACATCTGGAAACCAACCGTCACTATTCCTTCACCAATAGAAGAACACCCTTCATCTCCTACATCACCTACAGAGGAGTCTTCTACTGACATTGAGACCATCTCACCCCTAGCTTCTCCACTTAGCGAACCTTTACCTACCATACCTCCTCCACCCATAGAGGAGCACCCATTACCTCCTCCACCCATAGAGGAGCACCCATTACCTCCTCCACCCACAGAGGAGCACCTATCCATTCCTTCACTCATAGAGGAACTCCCATTATCCCTTCCACCCATCATAGACCCGGTGGGGATACCTTTTCCTCTTGGCAAATTCTCCATCCACTACCCGACATCCAATAGACCTACTTTCAGCTCTCTTACCCACGGAAGCTGAAGCCGCCGATTCCCCATCTCTAAGATGCATTTTATGGGAATTCCCATTAGGTCCTCACCAACTTCACCCACAGACGTGCCATTCTCACATTTGGCTGATCACTTAGAGTATGTGGATAGAGCTTTGTTATGGGGCCTCTTACTCCCTGTCTCAACACAAATGCAGAGATCCCTCGATGACACCTCCACTATCTACCCAAACACATTTCCACCCATCAAACCACATACAACCACTATTGTCACAACCCCTTCCACGATATCTCATTAACACTCACACCACACCCTTACCCATAACCCGACCTATGCCTAAACCCAAACCCATACCCACAACATTTACCTCCACTAAACCTATTACCACTTTAGGGGTCACCCCGACCACCAACCTTACTCATCCACCTATTAAACTAGATTTAGCTACATCCTCCAATGTTAAAACCACACCTACTCCGACACCCAAACTAAAGAAACAAACTCATCAACCTCATACCCCTACCACACCAATCACACCCACACTTGTCCCATCTACCTTAAGACCTCAGCTACCCAACAGGTCAAGCACCCCTCACCCATTCATAACCCAATAACACAACCACCCATTCCTACCTCACAAATCTCTAACCTACCTAGTCACACAACACGACTCATATACACACTGTACAGCCTCTTTACCACCAATACCTCTCGATACCTTCAGCCATTGCTTCACTACCTACTACACTTCAGTCATTGTCCCTCACACCCCAAGCATGACCCGCCATCATCTATCTACCTTCATAGCACCCCCATTATCCCCATGGGTAACTCACCCTCTTCCTCCATCTTCTTTTCCTTCTAGACCTCGTATGCCCACATCACCTTTACCCAAGAAGGTGCACCCCAAAAACAAAACCCCACTACCCCACAACAAGGTAGTCAAAACAAAACCACACCCTCCTACCCATCCATCTACTATACCCCTACCCAAACGAACCCGACCGATACCTCAAACCACACCGGCACTAAACCCATAGCTCAACCCCTTCCTACTAATTCCAAAAACAATTCCCCGACAACCAACCACACCTACACCCAAACCCACATTTACTTCCCATTGTGATCCACTAGCAGGGTCTTATGCCAAAATTTTAACCAACCTCCTCGAGACTTCTGTTATCACATTACCACCACTCCGACCTTACGACCCCCTCAAACCCAAGCCAAAAGGGTTTGATGATACTAAAATTTGTGCATATCATCGTGTGCCAGGCATGATGTGGAGAACTACAAGGCCTTGAAAACCATCCTTATCCAATTGTGTCCACCGAAACCAACTTTGATGATGATGACCTTCTTGATGAGGACCCTACTTCACCTACACCCATTCCCACATTACCCACTCAACAACCACAACCTCCACCCTCACAGCTCCCAGAACCACACACAAAATTTGAAATTAACATGGTTCGCATCAGAGAACTTGCCACACCACCACCCAATGTCATGTGCGCCCCCAACTGACCTCACAGGGCTTTTCTCCTCCCGTAGGTTTTTTCCCTTCATGTCATTATACCACTTACCCTACACCCTCTCCA
Organism: Taxus wallichiana var. yunnanensis; assembly: GCA_018340775.1. Taxonomy (NCBI): domain Eukaryota; kingdom Viridiplantae; phylum Streptophyta; class Pinopsida; order Cupressales; family Taxaceae; genus Taxus; species Taxus wallichiana. The sequence continues at coordinate 628,762,551 of CM031234.1, forward strand.
TTTGAAAATTCCCTCAAATCAACATGGTACATGTCACTACACATGTGCGTAAAGGGTAAAGAAAAGGCAACTGACCCACCACCAACCAATCCTATACCCAACATACCATCTGCACCCATACCTAAGATAACTATCTCATGGCCCCACATACCCCATTTCTAATGGCATCACACATCGCACCATGCTCAAACAATTACACCAATCTCCACTCAAAATGTCCTTATATGACCTCATCCAAACCTCGAAATCCCATCATCAAGCCCTCATGGAGGTTCTTCAATCTATCGAGGTTTTACCCAATGACCCTACACCCATAGCCTCCATTATCACACCCCATCATGTAGCCTCCCTCACCAAATTACCACCTTCATCCCCACCTCACCTTGTTCACCAAGTGGCCTCCCTTAGCTTCTCAGAGACAGAGATCGCGCCATACCAAAATGATGACCCGACCCAGCCCTCTTCATCTCTATACACATTGATGACATACGGGTACGCGTGTGATGATTGATGGAGGCACTAGCATTAACATCATTTCATCCCATGCATTTTCTCAAATGCACATACCTGACAATTACATGCACAAACATCCGGTCATGTTGCATTCATTCAACGACGCTATCACCTCCACACTAGGCACTATCATCCTGCATGTTCATGTGGGCCCCCACACTATTCCAGAATTGTTTTATGTTTTGGAGGGGGAATTCCAATATAACTTGTTGCTTGGTAGACCTTGGATCCATGTCATGGGTTGCATTCCTTCCACTTTGCATCATTGTGTAAAGTTTGAACACGAAGGACACACTTATACCATTCCAGCTGACCCATCACCTTTCAAAACATGCAACATGCTTTACCGACCCAACGATGTACTCATACCAGTCAAGCATCTACTTCCACAACCAATACCACTTCACCTACACCTACACCCACACCTACCAGTACAACCATTGCTTTCACCGCACATACCTCCTCCATGCCTACCACTACTGCTATAACCTCCATGGCTGACCCATTAGCTTCCCAATCCATTAACACCACCTCCGCATCGACCTCCGACACATCATCCATACCAGCTACCCACATACCAACCACTGATCCCTTGGAAGGTGTTTTTCAATGCCTCACTCTGGGGAGTACCACCTATATAGTGTCAACACCTTCCTTACTCCACACAGTATGGAAGTCTTCACCAACACCCTCACTATGATCACCATATAGAGAATGCCTCCTTTATGGTCCTCCTCATCTTCGTACTAGTCTCACCTATGGGGGACTTGATACTACCACCTACACACCTGAACCACCATCACAACCCCACCCATTTTCCACTGACTTCCAATCACTTACCAATCACCATTTCACCCACACCTTCCTACACCATTGTGTGGAAGGGTTTTGGTTTTGGCTTCTACGAGCAAGGTCACCATACCATTATTCCATGTACCACCCACAAACATAATGACCGTAGTGGTATCGGCTTCCCCAACCTCCTACCAAACAGCCCACATTGAACTCATTACAGACCCTAGCCCTTCTCCACCTTCATCACCACCCTCACCGATGAGTCGATGGATCCTAATCTATCCCTCCTAACTTTTTTTTTCATAAACACCATTTCCTTGGGGCCTCTGACTTATCAACGCAAGGCGAGGCCCCTTCCACTCTTCCATTCCTGTATCCTAAGATGATCGATGATGACACACCAACCATTAACGTCATTCAATGTCAGGATGATGAATCCATACTCACCTACCTTGGTGTAGAAGACTCATATATTCATCGGTCATTACCCTCTGAGATGCAAACCATGTTGAATGAATCGACTATCGAGATCAACATTCATACTCAGATGACCCACACATCCTAAAGATCGACAATCTTTAGATGTTGCTGAATAGAAGCCATCACTTCTTTTCTCCAAGATCATAACCATGCTTTCACTTGGTCTTACGCAGACATGCCTAGTATTGACCCCACCATAGTGGTCCACAATATCATAACCATTCCCGATGCCAAACCTATCAAACAAAAGCTGAGGAAAATGCACCCTCGCATTGCTCTTCTCATCAAAGAAGAACTTCAACATCTTCTTTCCATTTCCTTCATCTTACCCATTGATTATCCTCATTGGATTTCTAACATTGTCCTTATTACTAAAGCAACAGGGGGACTCTACATTTGCATGGACTTCCGTGACCTCAACCTCACCTACCCGAAAGATGACTTTCCCTTGCCCGGTATTGATCAACTGGTTGACCTTACCACGGGTCACGAGATGCTCTCACTCATGGATGGTTTCTCGGGTTATAACCAAATTTTTCTTGCCCTAAGATCAGCACAAGACCACATTCATTACCCCTTGGGAACCTTTTTCTATCGAGTCATGCCTTTTGGCCTTAAAAACGCTGGTGCTACATATCAGCGTGCTATGACTTACATCTTCCATGATATCATGCATCACATATTGGAAGATTACGTGGATGATCTCTTGGCCAAATCTAAATGCACCATGCCAAACACCTCGCAGTCCTCAAAACCATCTTTGACCACCTCATTAAATATTGTGTCCACCTTCAACCTAAAAAGTGTGTCTTCACGGTTCTCTCAGAAAGCTCCTAGGGATTTATCATTTCCTTACGTGGTATAGAAGTTGACCTACTAAAGTCAAGGCCATTCTAGAAATGCCTCCACCCACGAACCTCAAACAACTCCGTAGCCTCGTAAGGTAAATTACAATCCATTCACCATTTCATTTCACAATTATCGATCGGTGTCAACCATTTCATCATCTTCTTAGGAAGGATGTCTCCTTTAAATGGGATGATGACTATCACAAAGCTTTTGAGGCCTTAAAACAATACCTTCTCCAACCACCCATACTCATTCCACCTAAAGATGACCAACCTTTTACCTATACATATCAGCTACCGATCATTCCTTAGGGAGCATGCTCACTCATCATGATGAACAACATAGGGAGTAGGTGGTTTATTATATAAGCCATACCCTTTTGGACTATGAAACCCGATACACTCACCCTAAAAAACTTTTTTTTAGCCTTAGTTTTTGTTGCCACCAAACTCCACCATTACTTACTCAACCACAAAACCTATGTTGTGACCAACACCGACCCCTTACACTTCATGTACACTAAACCTTATCAAAATCAAGCACCACCACATGATGGCTTATGCTTTTAGCTGATCTTGACCTCAAATTCATTCACCAAAAGTCCATTAAGGGCCAAGGCTATCACTGACCAACTGGCTGACGCACCTATTTCCGGGGACCAACCCTCTAATTTTGACTTTCCCGATGAGTCGATTGCTACCCTTTCCTTGGATGAACCCCCTTACCAAATGACACTGTTCTTTGATGGTTCCAAGTGTCAGCATGGGGGTGGAGCTGGTGTTATCCTCATCCTCTGATGGAGAACCCATGCCTTTGTCTTTCAAACTAGACTTTGAATGCACCAACAATATTGCCGAATACAAAGTGCTCGTACTAGGTCTCCAGACCACCTATGCCCTCGATGTCAAATCAATCCACATCTTTGGTGATTCACAATTGGTCATAACCAAGTCAATGGTATGTACCAATGTCATAATGAGATACTTCAAAAGTATAAACATCATGTAGACATACTTTTGACCACCTTTGATCATTACACCCTTCAAACCATCCCACGGTCAACCAACAAATTTACAGACACTATGGCCTAGCTTAGCTTCCCAAATACCCGCTTCCCCTACCGATTCCAAAATATTTGTCACTGTACAATGCCTCCATTCACCTTCTTATTTACCTCATGATGTTTACTCAATCGAAATGACACCCCTGACCCGAGTGACCTTTGGTATAAACAATACTCCGACTACCTTTCCCTCTCCATCTTACCTCCTGATCTCACCCGTAATGGACAACGCGCCTTCCTTAAGAAGGTCTCCCATTTCGTTATCCTGGGGGACTCCTCTATAAGCATGGCTTTGATGGTATTCTCTTACGATGCCTCACAAGTTCTGAAATTCCTTATACCATCAAGGAGGTTCATGATGGCATATGTGGAGGTCACTTTAGTGGCCTTGTTGTTGCTAAGCGTATTCTTCACCTAGGCTATTACTGGCCGACCCTTAACCATGATTGTTGTGACTATGTCAAACACTTGTGAAAATGTCAACAACATTCCAACCTTCATCATACACCCAATCATGCCTTACAGGTCACTCGTGACCTTTGGCCCTTTTCTCAATGGGGTTTGGATCTTGTCGAGAAATCAATCCTCATTCTTCCCAACGCCATCAATGGATCATAACTACTACCGAATACTACACAAAATGGGTAGAAGCCATACCACTCATTTCCACAAAAATGAGAAAATATGTGAGTTCATTAACCATCACATCATTTGTCACTTTGGTGTCCCTCATCGCCTCATCACTGACAATGGAAAACAATTCAAAAACAAAACACTACAAAAACTTTGTGATGCCTTCGGCATTCAACTTAGTTTCTCCTCACCTTATTACCCACAAACCAATGGCCAAGCCAAATCCACTAACAAAACCCTCAATAAAATTCTCATGAAAGTGGTTGATGATACTGGGAAGGATTGGCATACACACATTCCTTTTGCTCTATGGGCATACCGCACTAGTATTCACACTTCCACTATGGCTACACCCTTTTCACTGGTCTATGGTACCGAGGTTGTTCTACCTCTCAAAGTCCAGATCCCCTCACTTCACATTTCTCTCCATGACATGCTTACTGATGATGACTTTCATCAGACCGCTTAGCACAACTAGAGTTATTAGATGAACGTCATCTTAACGCTCTAGATCACCTTCAAGTTTATCAACAACGTATCAAACGTGCTTATGAAAAACATGTTCATGAACAAACCTTCCAAGTCGGTGACCTTGTTTTGAAAGAAAATCAACACATAACCAAAGTAGAGAAAAAGAAAACGGGAAAATTTTCTCCTAATTGGCTTGGACCATACATCGTAACTCATACCTATGGATCGGGTGCCTATCGTTTGTCCTCACTTGAGGGTAAACCCAAACCTGAGCCCCTTAATGCCTTACATCTTCGACCATTCTACTATTGACCTCTAGTCCTACATCACTATTTATCTAGTTCATGCTCATCCCTTGAGCACCATTTACCTTTTCCACACCTCATCTCCAATGACTAAACAAGGATCATGTGATTACCCATCACCCTTTTTGCCTTTTCTTAAATATGTGCACCATGGCTCTGCACATGGCATGATTCTCATGGATACTTTTCATCTTCTTTTAGATGAGATCCCATGGTCATTCACCCTTTCCTTCTCAACAAGAACCAAATGCTTCATTATAGTCTCGTCCATGACTTAAAAGCCAAAAAAAAAAAATGAATCCCTCAGAAGGACATCTTCCAAAATAAGGGATCAACTCCTTGAGTCAAACTTCCAATATAAAAGATGAATCCCTCAAAAGGACATCTTCCACCCTCAATTGTCACTATAAGTAGACTACTCCCTCGAAGGACAACTATAAAAAGCTCACAACTCTCTACATAGTTTTTCCAAAAAGAAGACTATTTTTTCTCAAAATCAAAATTCAGAAGCTTCCCATCGATCAGCTTCATCGAAGACCTCAAGGAGACATATACTCATCCCATGTAGACTTCCCACATCGATCAGTCTATCTAAAAGTCAAAAAGAAAAGAAAAAAAAAAAAAATAAGCTTTTTCATCATGGACTTGCCTATTGTGATCTTGGCTCTATTGCCCAAGGCATTCTACTTCCCATTTTATGACCCAATTACTTGCACCTCTCTACCCGTTGTCTTTTCACTTCATACCTCAAGGGACCTACTGAACCTATGACATTTGGTGATCATGTGACTCTTCATCACTCTTAGAATTATCAATCATGTAATGTCTTTAGGGTCTTACGTTCATTAGCTTATCTATAGATGTGTTTCATACATTTTGATCCTTGCCAATCGGGTGGCTTTCTTGCCCCCTCTTATCTTTTCTCTTCTTCATCACCTTTTGATTTTCTTATACAAGACTTAGTCCTCGATGCTTACCTTTTGGGGTCATCCTCCCCTTTCACCATAGTCACCCTCACCTGCAACATTTTTACTATCATCTACCCCCACCTATTAAACCCAAACCCACAACATGACCACAAACCTACCAACTCATTTTCATCTTCTTCCCTAGCTTATGGGAGAACTACATCGGTCTGAGGTCCCTTTTCACCGGGACTATGTAGGTAGCACTTCTAGGGCATGGGGCCCTAGAAGGTTAGCTCAGCCACTCTTTACCCTAACCATTTTCCCCACCTTTTACCTGATTTCCTGTTCATATCATAAAAACCTCGACATCTAAACCATATACCACATAACTTTTACCACTTATATTATTTCACATTTTCATACATAACCAACATTTTCCACATTTTACACTATCTCATGCATTTATATTACCATTTGTTATCAAAATACCAAAATAACTCAACCATGCCTAACAACCTAACTCAACCATGCCTAACAACCTAACTCAACCATGCCTAACAACCTAACTCAACCATGCCTAAACCGACCTAACTCAACCATGCCTAACAACCTAACTCAACCATGCCTAAAACCTCAACCATGCCTAAACCGACCTAACTCAATCCATGCCTAAACCGACCTAACTCAACCATGCCTAAAAACTGACCTCATCCATGCCTAAACCTGACCATGCCTAAACCCATGCCTAAACCGACCTGACTCGATCCATGCCTAAACTGACCTGACTCGATCCATGCCTATGACCTACCTCTATCATGCCTAACTCATCTATTTTCCATCCATATCATAATAAAGTAAAACTCATACACATCATAACAACATCACCTAAATATCATCTATCTCCTCATATATACATGTGTGTATCAATACAATGTACACTCGTATCACATAAATGTGTATCTCAATAAACATGCCTATCTCATCATGGCTATCATCTCAAAAATGTCGGCACACGTAGGCCGATATACTATAAATAATCATCATCGGCTCATAGGCCGCTATCCAATACAAAAATGTCTTCAGCTCACAGGCCGGTATCATGTACAAAAATAACTACAATATCTCTTCGGCATGCACAGGCTGGTCTCATATATCATACATACAAAAATGACTCGGCACGTAGGCAGTCCACATAGTAGGTCAATCATCTCCCCATCTAATGTCGGGAATGCTCCCTATGCTGTGTCTCTCCCGACCCCTCTGCCACACCTGTCTGGGGCCCGACACCTGCCTCACCTCCTGCTGATGGCCCCTCACCTAGGGCTGGCCTCTACACACTAGTGGCCTCACCACGACCCTGTCCTTGGGCTCACCGCCCCCTATACTCTCCACACTATGTGAGTGTGGGATCTAGTCCTCTCACTAGAGGCCTGTGTGCTCTATACTCGGCATAGGAGGGCACATCTAGCCCGATAGCTAACAAATGATCCTGTAATACCGTGCCTCTCCTAGGGCATCTCTAAACTTGGCCATGGGCACTATTTGTGGAGGTGCCATGGGTCCCGCTACCTGCGTGGGTACTGTACAATGGGACCCTATCCCTAAACCTACACTGAGCCCTGTGCTAGTACTAGAACTGAGTCGGCCCTGGAATCTCATGTGCTGTGCAGCTGGGCTGGCTGGTAGGGTAGTAATCTATGTGTGTGTACTTATCAGGCCGCCCTACAGACCTGTAACTGCCCCTCTCTATGCGCTATGGCCAACTGCTCATAAAGCTTGCACACTGCACTGTAGGGTGGGCTATCTACCCTCCATCTCCACCTACCTCCTCTCCATCTCCATCTCCCCTGCCTCCACCTATGTAGGTACCTGTCCTACCTAGCCTGAGCCTACAGTCACTATCTGGGCCTATAATGTGGCAACCTATGCCTCTATACCTATCAGCTACCCCTGCATGATCCCAAGCTACGTGTCACCAATGTAGCCACCTACCCTTATAGGGCGTCTCTCTGAACTGTGATGGTGGCTAAGTCTGGCTGCCTTGGCCTCGGTGGTATGGCTCTCAGCTGTGCCACCCACCACTACCTATACCCATCTGCAACCCCAACATCATCAATCTGAGTATCTACAGCTACTCCTCCTATCCAGTCAGCACTATGGGTCATGGTGGAGACATAGGTCTCTCCACATCATCTCTCTGAGTATTGAGGGAATGGAGGCGGTACACTCTGGACTAATCCAAACTAGCATCTAACCCACTCTACGGGTATCCACTCATGCTCTCCCACTCTCCTCCCCTCTATCCATAGATGTATCTATAGCCCAGCTAGCTCTCATGGCCATCTATCTGATATGAGGGGAAGCCCACATACGGCCTCCAAATGACATCCACCCTGACAACCCTCAACAACCTCCTGTAATAAGCTACATCATGCATAGCTCTAGCACCTCGGGCCTCTCCCATAGCCGGTACCCACCACCTGTACCCCACTCTCAAAACTCTCTGTGGGAATGCATCTACCCGGGGCATCCCCACTAGTCAAACACAAACAATGTGCTCATATGCCCAACAATGTAGTAGTACGACGCAACAGATGTTGAACCTCCAGTCGCCCGTAGGCCCATAGCTCTCTATACACTGTGTCAGCAATACAATGCAGTGCCCATGCAAATCATGTCCGATGTATCATCATGTCATGGAGGACTCCCATCAATGACCTCGGGAATCTCCCCCCTCTGCATCCGAGTGTGAAACAACACACTACTCCTCCATCACAAGTACCACTAACCTCATCTCCTCTCGATGAGCTCTATACATCACTCCATAGCTCATGCTAGCACTATGGAACATCAGGTCTGCTACACCCTCACCAAAAATGGGTGCCAGTAACTCCTCAGACACCTCTGAAGAGATAGAATAAACCTGGGCCCCCAATATGGGCAACCGCAGGATCCTGTAGACATCCTCCAGGGTGATCGTCATCTCACCCATCAAAAATGGAAGGTATTGGTCACCGAGTCCCATCTATCGATGAGGGAAACCATAAGACTCACCTCCTAGACTACATGCCGGTAGTGCCTCACCCCTATCAATCCCACCTCTACCACATGCTACCACTCTACCTACGCATCACGCTCGCCCATACTCTCTCAATAACAAGGGTGGCACCTGGGCTCTCATCCATAGCTCATCTCTCACCTGCATCCCACAAAAGCAATGTATTAGTCCACCTTCCCATCTTACCTTGTTTTTAACCCATCTACCCAAACCTATCTTTAACCCTCACCCACACCTCCCAAACCCATCCACCCAACCTATCTACCCAAACCTCAACACCCTACCCAAACCCATCTACCTAACCTCTCTACCCTCACCTCACCCACCTCCCCATCTTCCCTACCCTCACCCTCACCCACACCTACCCAAACCTATCTACCCCTAACCTCACCCACCCACCCTACCAAAACCCATCCACCTAAACCTCTCCCTACCCTCCTAACCCACCTCACCCTTTTACCCAACTTTCTCTCCCTTTCCCCTCTCACCCACCTTCTTTCCCACCCTACCCTTACTCTCTTCCCTTTTTATCCCAATTTCCACTTAGGAATAACCGACCCTGGTTTCCCCTGACCGACCACGGTCTCCCTTTAACCGACCCACACTTCGACTGGTCTCCTTTACCACCGATGATCACTACCCACCGACCATGACGCGACGCTCGTCGACCACATCGATCACCACACCACCCACCCCCGACTTTCCAACCCTACTTTTTCCCTTCCTCGACATTCTACCCACCCAAATCCCTCTTTACACCCTTAATTGTTCCTACATTACCCTTTTTCCCTACCCCTTACCATCCACTATTACCTTTTCCCTCTCTTTTTCCCATTTTGAAATTCTTTCCCCCAAACCCCCATTTTTTTATATTTTCTACATCTTACATCAAATTAACTCAAAAATCAAAACCAAAGGTTCAAATCCTACCTGATCTCATTGCCACCATCATGGTGGCACCTCCGCCTCCGCGCCGCTCCTCTCGAGCCCTCTCCGGCCTCTGCCATCCTCAACTGAACAACCAATCCTCAGCCACACGAATCATGCCACCTGATCTCTCTCGTGGCCCCACCTCTCACTCAACCACTCTCACCTATGTGGCTCACCAACCAAGCTCTCTCGTTGTACTCTTTTGTCCTCTTCCTCTTTTCTCTCTTCTTGTCCTTTTCTCCTTTTCCAAATGCACAAATGACTTTTCAAACACACGGGTTTTCCACTTTTTATACCCTACCCGACCCGACCGACATTGGTTAACCCTTGACCGCTACCGGTCTTCTTCCCTATACTACCACCGGTTCCCCTACACCATCATCGGTTCATTACGACCATGTCGTTACCCTGCGCATACTCATTTCCCTCACATTTACCTCATTTTCCTTACCTCCTCTTTCTTTTTCCTCCCCTACACCTACCTAGACCACTTTACCTTCACCTCTGGCCCTCCACCTTCTTCAACCTCCTCGCGTCCATTGTTGACACCTTATTATTTTACCCCTACCTCGGCCTTACCCATGCCATGATCTCATATTTGGACTTGGACCATCGCTAGTGACCTTTGACCTCATGTGTTTGCTATACCTTGCGGCACTGTTACCTGTGTTGTTGACCTAATGACCTTACCTAGCCTATTGCCATGACCATTTATCCTGACCCTACCTTTGGTGTACCGGAACATACCTAAACATTCCTACACCTAACCTACATTGTGTTTCCTAACCTTATCCTATACCTTGGATACCGGATTCACTTCACCCTTGTTTGGATAAACCTATCGACCTTAGACGATGTAGAGTTTTCCTGCTCTTCAACCCGGTAGTGTGCTATAGTTTATACGTGTGTGTGCATTTGATTATCTGCTACCTTTTGACCCTGACCCATTACCTAGATCACCCGAGTAGACCTTTCACCCTCTTCCCCTACACCCATTTACCTTTTCCTCACATTTACCTTTTATCAAACCACTCACCGCTTCAGCTTGACTACTTCGTCGGTTCTGGTTTGAGGGGGATCACCTTCACCCACACATGGGCCAACCACATCTTATTTTTGTTAGCATCGCTTACCAATACAAGCTACACAACAAAAAGGGGAAAAATGTAGACACTAAAATTAGGTCACACTCCCCCTCGACAAATAAGCACCCTTCATCACATTCACCTAGCCATGGCCCCCTTCACCTCACTAGTATTAATTTAATTAATTTAATTAAATTAACTCATTATCCTCACCATATTTATTATTTAAATATCTTAATTTAGATAATATCCACACAAACAGTTCACTTAGACACCTCACCAAGTTAACTCAACCTAAGACCTATTCTTAGTAAGTTTCCATAACTAACTAAGACTTACCCAAACCCTAAAAATCAATGCCTACACTCCCTCTAACCACATTCCCACATGCTCACAAGAAGCTCCTAGTCTAATCCATGGGATAACGACACAAGATCCGAGGAAATCAGGAGGATCTCCCTAAGTTTGGTAAACCTAGAAAATCCCACCTTGACCGACATCGGTTACCCCTAACCATCGCCGGTTAAGCCGACCGCCATCGGTTACCCCTTTTAACCCCAAAACAACTTTATTCTCAAGGTTGGAATTTGGAACCTAGAAAGTTGGAAGCAAGAAAGTTGACAAGCAAGAATGATATCTCAAAAGATAACGCATCTTCAAGAGTCAATTCCAGCAAGAACTCACATCCAAGGAAGGAGATTGAGCATCTTCTCCTACACAGCCATCCCAACCACGTTCGGATCTATCTAAGCAAAGAGGAGTGTGCATGCATAGCCCATGCAGAAGATTTTCTTCAGTTGGTGATCACTTGCAGCCTCCAAACCCATCATCAACACCTCCATCCTTCACACATAGACTTTCAAGAAAAAATCCAAGTAAGTACAACATCATACTTTCCTAGGTTATTTCATTTCATCATTATTTTATCACCCATTGTTTATCTTGCTCCTTATTGACCATCTCCAACACTTTTCACCTCCATAGACCCATTAAAACCTTGCCAAAACCTACTCCATTCACCCATTACCTCATCTCGAACTAACCAAAATCCTTTGTGCAATCACAAAGGAGACCAAAACCCCATTCTGTGACATTCCCAGATCTCACAGTAACCGGCAGCCAGTTATACCTAACCATGGTCGGTCACCCCTGACCGACGCCGGTCTCTGTGTTTTCCCACACAACCTTAAACAGAGACCTATCCACCTCATTTTACTTCACCCTCACTCACCTGTGACCTACCCGAGACCTTTATCAGACTTGCAGAACCCAGAACCAACCATTTGACTTGTGGATTCTATTCTAGCTTAGCCTGTTAGATTAGATCTATTTCTTATTGTGTTTTAAGTGAGATACCTAAATCATTTTAAAATAACAATAGGATTTACCTTGTTTTTACAGCATTAATTTGTTTAAAATAATGGACTGACAACCATCTAGGAAGTATCATACTTCCCGGATCTAGCTTACGCTAGGCAGTTCACTACCCATATTGTTTAATTCTTTCTAGTGGTCTTGCTTTCATTTGTATCAATTCCTCCTAGTTCCTCCTAGCCAAAAGGAAGCTCTCACAACATTCAGAAACAATTTAAGTGATTGGATTAAAACATGGAGATCATACCTTACTCTTCTCTGGTTTCAAAATTCAACCCATCAACCAACATTTGAATAGGTATTCCTCCTACGCCCTTCATTCATTACCCTATCTGAATTTTAAGTCATTATGATGTTCTCGCAAAACAATTCAAAGAAAGGACATTAAAAACAATGTATACCACCATTAGATGCAAGGTTGGATTCATTTGAAAGGAGTTTTTGAGAAGGATTTTTGTTAAAATATCATGGGGATCGGACAAGGGGTTTGGGAGATATGAGCAACTTTCCATTTTTAGCATATGAGGCCTTTGGCATATTTTTAGAGCACAACATCAAAGAGAGTGAGATTTTGGAGAAAAATGAAGCTTTAAAACATAAATAATGGCTAAGTTTTTAATATGAATCTTTTTGTTCTCACTTGTACACCTTAACTCAAGTTTGAGTCAAGCAGGCTTAACTGGGGTTGGATGAGAGTTAAAGTGGATTTGAACCCTAAAAATAGGGGAAAAGAGGGAGAAAGGGGAAAAGGGTAAAACAAGGAAACCAATGTGATAATTGCACCAGATCTAAGAAAGTTTCACCTTGTGGTTTGATGTGAGTGAGATGCACTAGGTTAGAAATTAGCACACGGGAGTTGAAATTGGGTTTTGCATGTGTCTGGGGGCTAGTTGAGATGGGGGTCACACTTTTTTTTACCATTGCCCCCTTTCACCTTTGGGACAATAAAAAGGAAATAAAATGAGAAAAGTGTGATCAAGGGGTCTTCATCATGAGAAAGTGGTTTATTTTTGCATTGTGTTCACCTAACCACTCAAGTCACAAGTTTTAAGTGACGAAAACATAACATCCATAAGAGGTCACAATTTTTGTCTACATCATCCCCTTTTCACCTCGGGTAAAATCCAAGGGGACACGAAGTGTTAAAAAGTGTGACCAAACCATTTTGAAATGTTGATGTCACACGTTGAGTGCATTTTAGGACATCATGAGTGTTTTTATTCCCTAGGAGGATGGAAGGGTTTTTTTGGGTCAAAACTTATATTATTTTGACTACAAATCAAATTTTTAGATCATCTAAACCATTACTAGGATCCTATTCTTCTTGAAATTTTATTTTTGACACCACTCACCTTTTAAACACAAAAGAGAAACAATAATAACTTGAGCTATAACATAAAATATTGAAGACTTCAACATAAATTTATGTTTCAATCATGTGGATAATTACAAAACCTTTCTATTTAGTATTTTATGAGCTTCAAACTCCTCTTGTAACTCCCATATTATCCCAAATAAGTCTACTTTTTCAGTTTGAGCCTTCATTCCTTGTGCCCAAAATGACCCAATTTTACTTAAATTATTCTTGACATCAATTATCTACATAAATATTCCTTAAAAATACCTCATATAACTTCATTTCTCTCTTGTACAGCTTACATATGGTTTGTGTCTTCCTCTCGCTTCTAAAGGATGTCCACATGTTGTAATATGGCTAAAAATAACAAATTTAGTGCTTCGAGACCACTATTCTAGCTCAAATCATATTCTTAATATAACATCAGCTTAGATCCATTCCCATGCACATGAAACACACTTAAAAATCATGTTAGCACTTTCCTCTTAGCCGAAATTAGGGTGACACAAACTTGGAGGGCTTATGTGAGAGATGATAGGTTGGTTGGAGGAAGGTTCATAGTGACCAAGAGAGGAAATTTTCAAGTAGGGGCTTAATTGTCATGGAAAAAAATTCAATTTTGCATGCTAGACATTTAGCATGACAATAGTCCAAATTGGTACATCAATTTTTTTGTTTTTGGCTAGATATGTTATTTTTTAATTTTGTTATGTGTCTTAAATAGAAAATGATTACAAACAAAAGTCAAAATGCATTATACTCTTACAATTTTTTAGAACACATAATTTACGAAAATGATTAGAAATAGAGGTTGAAATATAATTTTAGTTCTATCTTCAATAGTTTGGCATTTTTATATATTTTGGCTTCTTTTGTTAGTGATACATAGATATAATAATCTATTATCATTTGTTATTGATACATAAATAAAATTATCTAGCATAATTTCACCAAACTTAAACATCCACTTAAGAGAGACTATTACAAGTCCAAAAATATGTTTCTTACGAAACATTTAGGTTTGGTCTGGGACTTACATACAAAAGTTAATTAAATTGGATTGAATCCTAGCAAGATATGTCATGTTTATGAAAATAAATATTGAACCTTTGTTTGAGAGAGGCCAAAATAAGTGAAAAATGTAAGTTCTTGATGTAAATGTGTGTTTCACCATTTTCTTTATGTTTTGGAATGTGACAAAACAGATAAGGGTAAGGGCCAAGGAGGAATACATTATGTTGGTTTGTTGGAGGTTGATGCGTGCATTCTGACTTCTCAATCTGATGTTGACTGTGAGAGCTTCCTTTTAGCTGGGAGGAACTACCTGTAATAGAAAACAAGACCACCAAATAAGAGTTAAACAATATATGACAGTGGATTTCCTAGCGTATGCTAGATCCGGAAGTGTGATACTCCTTGAAGGTTGTCAATCCATTGTTTTTATAAAACAAATATGAAATAACTTAAATGCGTACATAAATGAATCTAGTGCTAGTATTCTGATTTGGGTACCTCAGATCACTATCAGTGTTGATCCAATTAAATACTAAATCTATACGGTTCAAGGTCTTCAAGTCGGGTTTCGAGTTATTCAAGTGTTCCGCAAGTCAAATACGGGCTCTTAGCAGGTGTTGGGTAAGGTATTTGGGTTGTTTTGATAGGTGGGTGGTTGCCGGTTTGCATAGTGTTGGAAGACACAGAGACCGATGTTGGTCGAGGTATGCTGACTTGAAAGTTAGGCAAAACCGATGATGGTTATGGGTAACCAATGTCGATAGATGTGGGTTGATGAGATTTAATAAGATTTTTCAGTGGAGTTTGAGCTGAGGTTAGGCAGAGATGACAGAGGGCATAACGAGGTATATGGGGATCTTAGGAACACTCAGAAATATGTAGAGGTCAGGTATGGGTGGTTTTATGGTGTGGGTAGAGGAATGGTTGGGTTTACCGGCAAGTAAATGGTAGGGGAAAGGAGAATACAAATAAGAAATTGATAACAACAATAAAGGAACCCAATAGACTGAAGTAGAAATAGATGATGCGGTAAAAATTATACTTATTGGTGTTGCAGTCCAATGGCTATGTGGTGGTGATGATTGGTTGGTGGGATGGAGCTTGGTGTCATAGTGATGCTTCCCAATGTCACCGTGAGTGCAATACCTCTGGATCTATCCTGGTGCTAGCTATGGATGTCTGTAGGTATGAAAAGACTCTAGTTCTGCTTACATGTAGCTCTCTTCTCATCTCCTTGATCTCAGAATGTGCCAACCCAAAAATAAGGTTTCCAAGGTGAATAAATGGTAACGACGATGGTTCTGGTTGACCGGCGTCAGTTTTGGGATGACCGGCATCGGTTAAGGTGGGATTCCCTAGGTTTACTAAAAATGGTAGATCTTGCATCATTTAGGTCAAGTTTATTCCTTTATCCGCGGATCAGAATGGACGTTACATTTTTATGAGTGGGAAGGTGGTTAGAGGAATAATAGGCCTTGATTTTTAGGGTTGAACTAAGTCTTATTCATTTATGGAAACATGTTATGAATAGGTCTATGGTGAGGTGTCTAGGTGAGGTGTCTAGGTGAGGTGTCCATCCATTTAATTAAAGTAATTAAATTAATAATGGGGTGAGGATGGATATTAATTTAATTGTAAATAATTAAATTAATGTTAATGTGGGGTATAAGGGTCATGGTAAGTGAATGTGTTTAAGTTGGTTATTCAAAAGGGGACCAAGGGGAGTGTGACCCAATTTTGGTGTCTACATTTTTCCCCTTTTTGTCACGTGGCTTGTATTGGTAAGCGGTGTTGACAAAAAATAGGAAATGGTTGTGTCGAGTGTAAGTGAGGGTGGTGTTTCCCCAAGCGTGGGTGAAGGTAACCCCCTCAAACTAGGAACCGATGAGGTGAGAGACGGAAGCGGTGAGTGGTTTGATAAAATGAGGAGGTGGGAAAATGAAGATCAGGGCACATTGGGTAAAGGGAAAAGGTCAAATTGGGTAAACAAGTAAATGGGTTAGGGTTAAAGGTAGTGGCAATTGAACGTACACACATGTTGGAAACTGCGGCATGGTACCAAGTTGAGAAGCCTTCAAAATTTATGTCATCTAAGGTCAATAGGTCTATCCAAACATGGTTGAAGTGATTCCAGTATCCAAGGTATAGGATATGGTGCGGAAACACAAAAGAGGTCAAGTGCAGGAACATTTAGGTATGTTCTGGTACACCAAAGGTCAAGTTAGGATAAACAACATGACAATAGGCAATGTAAGGTCGAGTAGGTTGATCAACACGGGTAACCATGTTGCAAGGTACAATGAGCATGGAGGGTCAAAGGTCACAAAAGTGGTTCAGTTCAAGGTATATAGGTAATGACACGGGTAAGGCCAAGGTATAGGTAAAATAACAACTCCTAAGACGCAACAAAGGCAATGTAGGGGTAGGTTGGGTTTGTAGGTATGGTTCAAGGGGTGTCCGGATGATAAAAAGGGACGTGGGCACGAATGGTGGTAGGAAAAAGGTAGCTTAGCAAGACCAAATAGTTTACAGGCTGGACTAATGCCGGTTAAAGAGAGACTAACGTCGGTTGGCTAGGGCACAAATAGGACCAGGCCGGTGTCGAATCGGTCGGTTGGGTTTATAAAACAAACATTTCATATTTTTTAGAATCATTGTTATATTATATCGTTGGATAAAATGACATATCCGTTTGACTTTGGTGCTTTTCGAGAGCGATAGTATGAGGGATTGTACCCACTAAGGTGGAGAGATCCGATTGGTGAGAGGAGCTAGGTAAATGGGTCCATGAGATCGGGGATGATTTGATTGGTGGAGAGATTCGAGGTAGATTTTGGCATGGTAGAGGTGGGATAGGATTCGGGTGGACCACTACAGAAATGGCCAAACATTCCCCCATGAAGATGCCATCATGACGACGTAAGATTTAATCCCATTCCTCGTTTATTAGGTAGATTTGTTAATAAATGGGTTTTGGGGGAAGATTAAATTTGAATTTGGGAAGAAAATGGGTGAAATAGGAATGGAGGAAGGTGTAGTTAGGTGAATGAGGGTTGGGGAGGGGTTGAGGGGGATTTGGGTAGGAATGGGTGGGTAGGTAGGGAGAAATGGGGAATTTTGATAGAAATAGGGTAGGGTTTCGTAGATTTTTTCACTGAGACAGTGGACCGACACGCTCGGCCAAGGGTTGGTGGCGTCGGTGGGAGTTAGCCGACATCGACATGGATGGGGTGACCGATGCTAGTTTTGGGTGACCGGTGTTGACTAAGAAGAACCGATGTCGGTCAACATTGAGAGAAAAATGGGCCAAGAGATGAGTAAGGGTGGGTGGGTGAGTGAGGAAGGTATTTTTGAATGAAAATAGGTAGGGTAATAGTTATAGGTGGGGGTCAAGGGTGAATGTGGGTATGGTTAAGGTTTAATAATGTGATGGTTTGTTGGATGCAGGTGAGGGACCAGTTACAGATGTGTGATAGGGTACCTCCCCTATTAGTAGTAGTATGAGGAGCGCAACAACTGAGGAGTGACAACATGTGGCCGAGGTAGGCTGATTGGGGTTAGACATTACCGACATGTAGTCTGGGAGCTGAGTTTGATGGTTGACCTCATTGACAAATGGGATTCAGACCACCAACACATTTTGTTTGTCGACAGTGAGATGACCATCACCTTGGAGGATGTAGGATCCTACGGCTTCCGATAGTAGGGACGTAGGTGTATTTGATTTCTTTAAAAGCTTCTAAGGAGCTGATGCTGACAATGTTTGGTGAGGGGATGGCAAAGTTGAGGTTCCATAGTGCCAGCATGAGTTATGGAGATATGTACCGAGCCCATCCATAGGAGATGAGGGTAGAAGTTCTGATGATGGAGGCAGTGTGTTGTTTTGAACTGACAAATGTAGAGGGTGGGAGATTCCCAAAATCATTGACGGAGGTTATGCATGATATAATGGAGGACAGGACCTAGTTTACATGGGCACCAACCTTCTTGGTGCAGTTGTATAGAGAGTTATGGGCCTATGGGTGATTGCAAGTGGCTCAAATTTATCTTGCGCACCTTCCTACTACATTATTGGGTGTATGAGCACATCATCATGTGTTTGTGTATAGTGGGCATGCCTCAACTTGATGCATTTGAGTTGGGCTTTGTTCAGGTGGGCTACAGATGGGTACCTGCGGTTGGAGAGCACCGAGCTACTAGGGCTACACATGATGTAGCCTATTACAGGCATTTACTAGAGGGGTTGTTTGGCATGGACATCATTTAGAGGCCATATGTGGGCTTCCCTTCATACATAAAGATGGCCATGGAGCTGGATGGATAACAACTAGTGAGATGGATAGTAGGGCGTCATCTTTGTCGAGCTGAGCACGAGATGATCCCCATTGACAAGGTTAGGTGATAGTTGGGATTACCCAGATATACCGCCACCATTTCCACAATACATGAGGGATGACATGGAGAGGCCTATGCCTCTACCACAACCGACGGTGCCTACAGGGTAGGAGGAGTAGGTGGTAGACCAGTGGATTGATGATGTCGAAGTTATAGACATGTACAAACAAAGGTGGTGGGCAACATAGTTATGAGTAGTACCACTGAGGTCGGGGCAGCTGGACTTGACTACCATCACAGTTCAGAGAGACGCCCTACAGGGTAGGTGGTGACTCGATCACACACTGGAGATAGTGCAAGGATAGTTGATAGGGTCGAGGCACAGGTTACATGTCATGTTGCAGCACGGTAGCATCCTTATAGGCCCAGGTAGCATAGGGATAGGTACCTACACAGGAACCTACATAGGCTCGGGAGCACAGGGGATAGGTACCAACACAAGCACCCACACATGTTCGGGAGAGGGTCCCATTTTATAGACAAGAGGCAGGATAGGGTCCCTCATGCACAGGGACAAAGGTTAGGGCCGATGGCACCACTACAAATAGTACCTATGGCTAGGTTCAGGGATGCCCTGGGTGAGGCGCGATATTATCAAGATTACTTGATGGCCACGGGGATACATCCCTTCTTATACCGAGTATAGAGTATAGCATTCTTTGAGTGAGAGGACTAGGTCCCGCACTCACAAAGTGTAGAGAGTACAGGGGGCCGATGAGCCCCAAGACAGATCGGGGAAAATCTACCAATGTACGGAGGCTAGTTATAACTTAGGGGCAATCAGAGGTTAGACCAAGGCCTATGGTGGGTGGGTAGATGCTAGCGGGATGCCACATAGGTGTAGAGGAGGAGGAGGATACATGTGAGACAGTATACATGGATATCCGACGGGAGATGCTCCGATTGTTGCATGAGTACCTCCATATTTTTTTGTGTATTTTGAGATATACCGGCCTGTGTGCCGAAGAGAGCAAGGATGTACATGAGATTTGTTGAGATACTTGCATTTATTTGTATCTATGTACACATGTACGTATACACATACTTTCCAATTTATAGATGATGATATTTATAGTATGGATGGTGTACCTATTTTTAATTTCTAGTGTTATGTGTGTATGTGATGGAAACTAGGTGAATTAGGCATGATTGAGTCAAGATCGTGTAGGCATGGCAAAGTTAGGTCCATTAGGCATGATGGAATCAGGTCATAGGACTAATAGAGTTAGGTCATAAGCATGATTGAGTTAGATCGATTTAGGCATGGTGGAGTTAGGTTGGTTTAGGCATGGTTGAGTTAGATCGAGTTAGGCATGGTGGAGTCATGTTGGTTTAGGCATGGTTGAATGTCCAAGTTGTAGGTAACATGAGGGACAAATGGTGATGTATATATAGGTTATGGTTTAAATTTCCACATATGTGCTATAATGGAAATGTGAAAATGAGAAATGAATGATTCGATGATGTGGTAAAAATGTGTATTAATTGATGCTTGTTTGGTTTAATTTCCAGTTATTGATATAAAATGGAAACTAACTAGGTAGAATGTGAATAGGAAAGTGAAAGGGGAATTGGTTAGGGTAAAGAGTG
Organism: Taxus wallichiana var. yunnanensis; assembly: GCA_018340775.1. Classification (NCBI taxonomy): domain Eukaryota; kingdom Viridiplantae; phylum Streptophyta; class Pinopsida; order Cupressales; family Taxaceae; genus Taxus; species Taxus wallichiana. The sequence goes on from CM031234.1 coordinate 628,783,371, forward strand.
GCCGAGCTAACCTCCAAGGGCCCCATGCCCTTGAAGTGTTGCCTATATAGTCCCGTGACAGGGGACTTTAGGCCGATGTAGTTCTCCCATAAGCTAGGGAAGAATATGATGAAGTAGAGGAATGGGTTGGTAGGTGTTAGGCATGGGTGAATGTAGGTCATAGGCATGGTTGAGTTTAGGTCATAGGCATGGTTGAGTTTAGGTCATAGGCATGGTTGAGTTGTTTTAAATATAGGTGTCGATGATCTAGTCCTATGTAGGATAATCAATAAGTAATGAGGAAGGTGAAAGGTAAGATGTAGCAAAAGAGATGCTTAATTGATAAGAACTCTAATGAGTCTACCGTACCTAAGATGGGCTTATGAACGTAAGACCTTAAAGGCCTTATAACGAACTATTCTAAGGGCGAAGAAAGTCACATAATCATGAAATGCCACGGTTGCGGAAAGACCCTTGAGTAAAGAGTAAATTGGGATGAAAAGGAAATGAGGTGAGAATGGGCGGTTTAGCGTAACTTAGTGTACGACATTATGTTTTTGTCAAAGAAGAAACCCAAGACCAAAAATAGGCAAGTCCATGACGAAAATTTCATCATTTTATTCATCATCATTTTTTTATATATATTTTTAATAGACTAATCAATGCGGGAAGTCTATATGAGATGAGTATAGTATCTCCTTGAGGTTTTCATGAATTTGATCGATGCGGGAAGCTTCTAGATATTTTATTGTATTTTTGCAATGACTTTATATAGTTGTCCTTCAAGGGAGCAGTCTATTCATAGCAGTGGAAATAGAGTGAAGAGATGTCCCTTTTGAGGGAGTCATCTTTTGTTGGAAGTTTGACTCAAGGATTTGAATCTCTTTTTGTTTTTGGATGTTTAAGTCATGGAGAATACTATAGAGAAAGAGTAGGCTCTTGTTCAGAGGACAAAGCAATAGTACACATAGGTTAACTATGAAAGAGGTGGTTTTGAGTGATGAATGACCGTGGGATTCCACCTTGAAGAAGATGAAAAGTATCCATGAGAATCATGTTATGAGTAGATCTGTGGTACTCATATTGAAGATAAGACTGAAAGGTTACGGGTAATCACATGATTCTTATTTAGTCATGGATCCTCAAAATGGGTAATATGGAAGGTGGACAAAGTGCTCAAGGGATGAGCGATCAACTGACAGAAAGTGATATAGGACTTGATGTCAACAATAAAATGGTCAAGATGTAAGGAATTGAGGGGATTAGGTTTGGGTTTACCTTCAAGTGAAGACAAACGATAAGAACTTGATCCATAGGCATGGGTAACGATATAGGGTCCAAACCAATTAGGAGCAAATTTTCCCCATTTACTTTTCTCCTCTTTGGTTACATGTTGATTTTCTTTCGTGACTAGGTCTCCAACCCGAAAGGTACGTTTTGAACACATTTATCGTAGGCATGTTTGATACGTTTTTGGTAGATTTGGAGATGGTCAAGAGAATTGAGACGACATTCATCTAATAACTCAAGTTGTGCCAAACGATCTTGGTGAAAGTCATCGTCATTGAGCATGTCTTGTAGTGAGATGTAGAGAGATGGAATCTGGACTTCGAGAGGTAAGACAACCTTAGTACCATAGACCAGAGAAAAAGGTGTGGCAACATTCGAAGTGTGAATACTAGTGTGATAAACCCACAACGTAAAAAAGAATGAATGTGCATATGCCAATCCTTCCCAAAGATATTGTTGACTACTTTCTTAAGAATTTTGTTAAAGGTTTTATTGGTCGATTCGGTTTGGCCATTGGTTTGCAGGTAATAAGGTGATGAGAAACTGAGTTAGATGCCAAAAGTGTCGTATAAATCATAGAGGGTTTTGTTTTTGAATTGCTTTCCATTATCAATGATGAGGCGGTGAGGAACACCAAAGTGACAAATGATGTGATGGTTGATAAATTCACATATTTTCTCAACTTTTGTAGAAATGAGGGGAATGGATTCTACCCATTTAGTGTAATATTCAGTAGCGGTTATGATCCATTGGTGGTGTTGTGAAGAATGGGGATTGATCTCACCGATAAGATCCAAACCCCATTGAGAGAAAGGCCAAAGGTCTCGTGTGACCTGCAAGGCATGACTAGGTGTGTGATGGAGATTAGCATGTTGTTGGCATTTCACACAATGCTTGACATAATCAAAAATCACGGTTTAAGGTTGGACAATAATAGCCAATGCGAATAATAATGCTTTGTGACAACTAAACCACTAAAGTGACATCAACAAATTCCATCGTGGACTTCCTTAATGGTGTAGGGAATTTCAAAACTTGTAAGGCATCGTAAGAGAATACCGTCAAGCTGCGCTTATAAAGGAGACCACCCATGATGACATAACGAGAGACAATTTTAAGAAATTCCTGTTGTCCATTACGAGTGAGATCAATGAGAAATATGGAAAGGGAAATATAGTCTACATATTTCTTATACCAAAGGTCACGTGGGTCAGGTGCAACGGTTCCAACGAAGTAGACCTCATGAGGTAAATAAGAGGGTGATTGTAGCCTTTGTATTGTGACAAATATTTTAGATTCAATGGGTGAAGTAGGTATCTAAGAAGCCAAGTAGGCCATGGTATCCACAAATTTATTGGTAGAACGTGGGGTGGTTTGAAGTTCGTAATGGTCAAAGGTGGTCAAAAGTATATCTACGTGATGTTTATACTTTTGAAGTATCTCATTATGACACTAGTATATACCATTGACTTGGTTTACGACCAACTGAAATCACCAAAGATATTTATGGACTTAACATCTAAGGCATAAGTAGCCTGGAGGCCCAATATGAGTGCTTTGTATTCAATATTGTTTGTACAATAAAAATCAAGTTTGAAAGAAAAAGGCATAGGTTCACCATCAAGAGGAATGAGGATAACACCAGCCCCACCCCCACGTTGACACTTGGAGCCATCAAAGAAGAGTGTCATTTGGTAAGTGGGTTCATCTAAGGAGAGGGTAGCTATGGATTCGTCTGAGAAATTGAAGTTAGAGGGTGATTCCCAAAAGAGGCACATTCGCGAGTTGGTCAACGATAGCTTGGCCCTTGATGGACTTTTGATGAATGAATTTGAGGTCGAGGTTAGAAAGAAGCATAAGCTAACGTGTGGCACATTGATGTTGATAGGGTTTGGCGTACATATAGTGTAAGGGGTCAGTATTGGTAATAACGAAGGTTTTTGGTTGAGTAGGTAATGGCAGAGTTTGGTAGCAATGAAAACTAAGGCTAAGAAGAGTTTTTCGGCATGGGTATATCTAGTTTCGTAGTCCATAAGGGTACGGCTTATGTAATAAACCACTTGCTCTCGGTGTTGGTCATCATGATGAGCGAGCATGGCACCTAAAGAATGGTCAGTGGTGGAAATATATAGGTAAAAGGGTTGGTCATCTTTAGGTGGAATGAGCACTGGTGGTTGAAGGAGGTATTGTTTTAAGGCTTCAAAGGCTTTATGGCATTCATCATCCCATTTGAATGAAATGTCTTTCTTGAGAAGATGATGAAATGGTTGATGCAATGGTCGGAAAGCTATGAGATAAAATGGTGAATGGATTAGAGCTTGCCTTGTAGGATTTGAAGCTGATGGAGATTAGTAGGTGGAAGCATTTCCAGAATAGCCTTGAATTTAGCGGGATCAACTTCTATGCTATGCAAAGAAACAATGAAACCAATGATTTTTCCTGAAAGTACCGCAAAGATGCGCTTCTTTGGTTGAAGATGAACACAATACTTAATGAGGCAGTCAAAGATGACCTTAAGGATGGTCAAGTGTTTGGTTCAATGTTTGGATTTGGCAAGTAGATCATCTACGTAATCTTCTAATATATGATGCCTGATGTCATGGAATATTTAAGTCATGGCTCGTTGGTATGTAGTCTTTGGCATTTTTAAGGCCAAAAGGCATGACTCAATAGTAGAAGGTTCCCCAGGGGTGATGAAGGCGATCTTGTATTGATCTTCTCGGAGCTAGTAATATTTGATTGTAACCTGAGAAACCATTCATGAGCGATAGCATTTCATGGCCAGTGGTTAGATCAACTAGTTGGTCAATTCCCGGTAGGGGAAAGTCATCTTTAGGATAAGCTATGTTGAGGTCATAGAATTCTATGTAAATGCAGAGTCACCCTATCGCCTTTGTGGTAGGAACGATGTTAGAAATCCATTGGGGATATTCAATGGGTAGGATGAAGGAAATTGAGAGAAGGCACTGAAGCTCTTCTTTGACAAGAAGAGCAATGCGAGGATGCATTTTCCACAACTTTTGTTTAATGGGTTTGGCATTAGGAATGGTTATGATATTGTGGACCACAATTTTTGGTCAATATCGGGCATATCGACATAGGACCAGGAAAAAGCATTGCTATGGTCCCAAAGGAAAGAGGTAAAAGCTTCTTGTTCAATAGCATCTAAAGATTGGCCTATCTTTAGAATTTACGGTCATCCTAAGTGTTAATGTTGATTTCAATGGTCGATTCATTCAACATGGTTTGTGTCTCAGAAGGTAACGATTGGTGAATATAAGAATCTTCCACACCAAGGTAGGTGAGGATGGACTCATCATCCTGACATTGAATAACATTAATAGAAGGTGTATCATCTTCGATCGGAGTCGTGAGATACAGAATAGGAGAGAAGAGGGAACCTCGCCATCATGTTGATAGGTCGGGGGTCCCAAAGAAATTGTGTTTATGAAAAATAAAATTTAGGGGGAATATATTCAGGATCTATGGACTTCGTGGGTGAAGATGGTGACATGGGTGAATGAGGTTGGGAGGTTTTGTCTTCCTTAATGAGGTTGACATGATCCTTCTTGGGAGGCGGTGTGTCAAATACAATGCCACTATGGTCATTGTTTTGATGAGTGGTATAGGAAATGATAGTATGGTGGCCTTGTTCATAAAATCCAAAGCCAAATCCTTTCCATGTGCACCAGTGGAGGAAAGTGTGAGCGAAGCGGTGGTTAGTGAGGGAGTGTAGTTTGGATGAAAATGGTTGCGTTTGAGATGGAGTTTTGGGTGAATAAGTGACAATATCAAGTCCCCATATGTTATATTAGTGTGAAGGTGGGGAGGGCCAAGGAAAAACCTTGCTTACGTAGTAGTCATAACTGTGGGTGCTGATGTAGGTTTCCATACTCTTGCAGAGTGAGGAATGTGTCGATGTTGTATAGGTGGTACTCCCCAAAGTGAGGCATTGAAAGACACCTTCTAAGGGATCAGTTGTTGATATGTGGGTAGTGCAAATAGATAACTCGCTAAATGATGGCAGAAGCGAGATGAGTTAGCGGAGAAGCTGCAACAGAAATAGGGATAACAAGGTTAGATGTGGGAGAGGTGGTAGCAGTCTTGGTGGATGGGCTTGTGGATGAAGGTGAAGTAGGGGTAATGATAGATGCCTTGACTGGGACAAGTACATCGTTGGGCTGGTATATCATGTTACAGGTATTGAAAGGTGATGGGTCGGCCGGGATGGTGTAGTTATGTCCTTTGTGTTCAAATTTGAGGCAGTGGTGTAAAGTCAAAGGGACACAACCCATGGCGCGGATCCAAGGTCGATAAGCAACAAGTTATACTAGAACTCTCCTTCTAGGATGTAGAATAGTTCCGGGACAGTGCGGGGACCTACGTGGACATGGAGAACGATGGTACCTAGGGTAGAGGTCATGGCATCATTAAAGGAGCGTAGCATAACTGGGTTACCATGCATGCAATTAGTAGGTATGTGCATTTGTTTGTACGCATGGGAGGAGATGATGTTAATACTAGCACCACCATCGATCATAATGCATCGTATGTATATATTATCGATAAAGATGAAGATGAAAAGAACAGGATTGGGGTCTTCAAACTGAAAGGGGGTGATCTCTTTGTCCAAAACGTTGAGGGTGGCTACCTAGTGAGAAGTTGGAGGTGTAGATGAATGCGATGACTTAGTGAGAGAGGCTATGTGATGAGGGGTAATGATGGAGGCTACGGAATTGGGTCATTTGGTAAAACCTCAATAGATTGAAGGACCTTTATGAGGGCTTGACGATGTGACTAAGAGGTTTGGATGAGGTCATAGAAAGACATTTTGAGAGAGGATTGGTGTAATTTTTTTAGCATTGTGCAATGTGTGACCCCATTAGAAATAGGATACGTGGGACCTCGAATGGTGACTTTGGGGGTAGGTGTCGGTGGTATGTTGGGTACAGTGGTTGGTTGCCTTTTCTTTTCCCTTGTCTTTCTAAGCACAGGTGGTAACATGTACCATGTTAATTTCGAATTTCGGGGTGGATAAAAGAGTTGTGGGGGTGGAGATACTAGTCATTGAGTAGGTAATGGAAGAATATTTGGGGAGATTGGTGAAGGTGGAATGGGGTCCTCATCCAGAAGATCGTCGTCGTTGAAATTGTGCTCAAGAGGACAAATTTGGATAAGAATGGTCTTCAAGGCCTTATAATTTTCAACATCATGTCCTGACACACAATGATAGGCAAAAATATTGGTCTCATTAAACCATTTTGGTTTGGGTTTAAGAGGATCATAAGGTCGATGTGGTGGCAATGTGATGATGGAAGTCTCTAAGAGATTGGTTAAAATCTTAGCATAGGACCCCGCTAATAGATTGCAATGGGAGGTGAGTGTGGGTTTGGGTACATGTGTGGTTGATTGTGGAGGAAGAGGCTTTACAGAGGGGGAATGGGTTGGTCCACTAGTTTGGTATATGGAGTGGTCTTAGGTCTTGCGGACATCTGTTTGGGTAAAGTTAGGGTAGAAGAGCTGGTGATGGAAGCTTTGGTTGATTTGACTACCTTATTAGAGGGTAACAGATTCTTAGCTTTGGGTTACACCTTATTGGGCAAAGGTGACACGGAGTACGGGATGTAGAAGGAAAATCATATGGTGGAAGAGGATGGATTACCCACAGGGGAAACAAAATTGCGGTGGAGGTGGTTGGTAGAGGTTGGGTAGAAGGTGTGAGTGGAAGGGAAGACAGTGTCATGGGTAGTGAAGAATTTATGGAAGGTAGTGGTGGTGTGGGTGGTAAGGAGATCACGCGTGACGGCGGGGTTGTGTGGGTCGTTTGGGTATATTAGAGGTCCATGATGAGGAGGTGGGCTATTACGTTCTCGGTTTACTAGTGGAATAAGGTTACTTGGACGGGCCGAGGGGTGAGGTCCTAGGATGGACATAAGAGGTGAAGGTGACAACAATGTGGTAGGCAAGGTTAGTGTATGAGGTCTAAGAGAGTACCTTGGATGCTGTGATAACTCGTAGAAATAATGAGGAGCATGAGCTTCTAATTGCATTCATGAGTTATGTTAAAGCTCATGAATTGAATTATATTATGATGGAGAAACATGCTTTTGCAAAGTGGTCAAAGCTGTCAAGTAGTTTCATTTTTATAGTCTTAATTCTCACCTGTCAAGAGAGGCAATTGCGTAGAAAAATTCCAAGAATATGACCTTGATATCAAGCCAACTAAGCTAGTCTGGGATAAAGGCTTATGTGAGCTTATTGTTGAAGGAGCTGATGTAAAATTGTCCAAAGAAGCGATTGATGTTCCCGTTGTCCTCTTCCTCAATTCAATAGATGAATGGTATGTTGATATTGCAAATTTTCTTACTTATGGAGAGTTTCCATCCCACTTGAATGCCAAGGAAAAGAGAGCTATTAAGTTAAGTTCTGCATAATATGTATTATGGGAGAATGCTTTGTTTAAGTGAGGCATATACGGAAGATTCTTGAAGTGTGAGGAAAAAGAGCAATAGAAGAATTTGTTCTCATCTTTTCATGATCGTGGCTTGTGGAGGGAATTTGTATTATGTTGTCACTTCCCATTAAATCCTTCGTGTTGGGTACTATTGGCCTACATTGTTTAGAGATGCATCAAAATGGGTAGGTAAGTGTGAAGCCTGTCAGAATTTTGTTGGGAGACCTAAGTTGGCTTCTTTACCACTAAAACCAGTAGTGATTAATGAGCCTTTTCAACAATGGGGATTGGATTTCATTGGAACTCTTAATCCACTTTCCAAAGTCTTGGGCATACTCACATGCTAATCAAGCTATGATTACTTCACAAAGTGGGTAGAGGCTATTCTAGTCAAAAGCACTACTTCTGAGGTGGTGTGTAATTTCATCAAAGAGAACCTCTTGATAAGGTTTGGGGTACCAAACAAGATTGTAACTGATAATGCTTCCAAATTTTCTTCTTCCGAGATGATGGATTTCTGTTATGGTTATGGAATCTCCCTTGCTCATTCTTCATACTACTACCCCCAAGGGAATGGACAAGTAGAATCAACAAATAAGAATTTGGTAACCATCGTTCGAAGGTTGTTAATGACTCAAAAGAATTGGTAGAAGAAGCTCTATGATGCTCTCTCGGGAAGATAGGATTACACAAAAAGAGCAGATGGGATGTCTCCATTCCAAGTGGTGTATGGTGTTGAAGCTAAACTACCAGAACAGTGGAATTACCATCCTTGCACTTAACGAAGGCTATTGAAGATTCAAGCTTTATCAGGTTCTTTAGACAAGAGGATCATGTATCTCCGTGAATGGATGAAGACATGTCGCAATTTTTGATAGAATCTTAGCTCATCAACTGAAGGTGAAAGCTTTGTTTGATAAGAAGGCTAGACCCAGAGATTTTCAAGTGGGAGACATTGTTCTGCTATGGGACAAAAGACATGAACCTCGAGGAAGCCATGGTAAGTTTGATTCTCTTTGGCTTGGCCCTTTCAAAATCAAACACTTTGCTGGAGAAAATTCTTTCTATTTGGATTATATGGATGGATCTCCTCTCCCACTTCCTTATAGTGGGTAGTATTTGAAGTTTTTCAAGTCCTAGGTGATTAGGCAAGACTTTTGAGTATTGTGTACAGTGTTTTGGTCTTTAATTGTTCATTTGTGTTTTGTTTTTGGCTTTCCTTGTTTTGGTTTGTTTCCCTTCCGTGCATGTTGTCTTTTGTATTGGTTTTCCTTTGATTCTATTTGCCCAATGGATAAGGCACTAGTCTGCTTTCCTATATTTTTCTATGGTTCTTGATCTTGCCTCATTCCTCTGTCAAGTCATCCCCAGAAAGAGCCAGTTGTTGTCACCCTAAAATTCCCCTCTTGTGAAAAATGAATTTGCAGTCCCAAGTGTTGGTACTCAATTTTTAATCCCTCCAGTTCCATTTAAAATTCCTCGATGCATGCGTTTTGAAACATTTTTCTATCTCCTTTCATGGATGTGTGGAATTTATCAATATTTTTCTATGGTTGTGGACTGCGTCGAGCCTTGTTTTCCTTGCATTTATCTTTCTGCAGAAAAATATTTGATTCAGGCATGAATGGTGGAGTTTTTCCTTTGTTTTATCTTTTATGGGAATATCTTCCTCAATTTTTACCCAAACATCCACAGTACGTGGACATATCTAATTGGATGCAACAGATGGGTTATTTTTACAAACTTGTCATTTTTATTATTTTTGCAAAAGTTTCAAATTGGCCTGTGGCCTCAAGGATCCTAATTGGCTAAAACAAGCGATGGTGGAAGGGTAGGCCCTTTTGTGTTTTAATGCTTTGAAAGGCCAAAAGTGGAGAGGCAGTTGTCGGGACACTTTAGGAATTTAACCTTTGTTTCCAAAAGGGCGTAAAGTTATAAAGTGAAGCGCAACCCCATTGGCACCTGTGAAGCCACATGTTGATGCCGACATTGAAAAGTCAAAGCGGAAGGCAGTCGGAGCAATTTGGGAATTTTGCTTTAATTTCCAAAAAGAGAATTAAAATTTATAAAATGATCCATGAATCATGTGTTCTTGAGCCCATGTTGAAAATTCAAAGTGGAGACATGGGTTGGAAAAGAACTTTGAGTTTTGAGCTTTTTGTTAAAAAGAGTTAAAATTGTAAAAGTGAGCCGCTGACTGTAGTCACTCAAGTAAAACCATGTGTCGTGCCTATTTCAAAAGCGGATGGGTGGGCCAAATGTTTTGAAGTATCATTTCTCTAAAAGGCACAAAATATAAAAGTTTTCCTCAAGCCGGCTTTAGTTTAGATCTCTTCCACGTGGATGGCTCATATTTGAAGTTACAAAATAGGTTTAATGGCTGCATTACAGAGCATCATTTTTTTCCGCCATTAATGCTTCTACAAGAACCAAGAAACTGAATGTAATCATTTTTAGGATTATTTAATGGCTTCTCCATGTCATTATTAAGATTTGGATCCTGGTACTCTGTAGATGTAATAGATTCGAAAGTAATCAATACATAAGTTTTTCCTTTTCTTCCTCTGCTATTCCTTCTTTCCTTGTTCGAATTTGCGAATCATCCATCTTTGCATGCTAAGAAACTTTGTGTTATTGTTACTATGATTTCAGGAAATTTATGTCTGTGAAATTATATTTGTTGTGAAAGTGAATGATTCTATTCTACATCTCCCTTGATCAATACGTATAAGGTTATACTCTGCTATTTATATTTCTGAAAGTATTGTTATGTTCTTCCTCTCTCATCTCCTTAGTTCTTTTATTCTTTCATATTGATGACCTTTTGGGCATGAAACGTTTCAAAGTATCGAGAATCCACACTTTGAAAGTTGTACATTTGTATATAAGTTTTTCTAATTACTTTCAATAAGGGAACCTCTCCCATTAAAGAGGAGGGACTTGTTATCCCCGACAGTGGTTGTTAAAGTAAAATTTTAAAACCCAACACATTGCTTATGACCGCATGACATGATGATAGTTACAAAATTCATGTTCTTTATACCATGTGGGCATTGGGTGATTAGGGTCAAAACTAGTGTGTGGTTTTATAGGTGGAAGGGTAATGGCACTAGCCTTAATAAGCTTTTCCAAAACAGAAGAATAAGGTTCCCCTATTGGGGTATACTTTCATTGTTCTCGTCTGAAACTAGAAAGCTTGGACGGGAGAGAGATTAGAAGAAGGTTTGGCTTGGTTTGATGGGTGAGAGGGTCTAGCCTTGAGAACTACGGCGTTGGCAAATCCTTTGGGTTTTGAATAGTTGTTTTGGGGTTTCAAAGATGAAGAAGCATCATTTGATTTAAATGCGATGTTCTTGTTACGTAGCTGAATTTTCTTCTCTTTGATAGCATGAATCTCCAATTTTCGTGCCATGGTGAATGCCTCATTAAAGGTGCGGAAGGTCTGCATGCAGGGTTAGTGAGATGTGTCTAGCACAAGCCCGAGTAAACAAATCTATGAGCTCAGTTTGGGGTAACTGAAATGTGAGCTGGTTAATTAGGCTATGCCAATGAGCAACAAAGTCAGCAATAGACTTGTCGTCATACTATCATGTGGAGTAAAGATCAGTCATGGTGACTTTCTTAACAATGTTGATTGAGAAGTGGTCTAAGAAGGCTTGGGATACTTGATTAAACAAGTATATGGAATGTCTGGGTAGCCCACTATACCGGTCTAATGTAGGTTACACATGGACATTGGGAAGGTCCGTAGGAGTAAAGAATCATCATGGGTGATCGTGTAACACCCATGTTTGAAATACCACAAATGTTTTTTCGTGTCTTCTTTACTATCAAGCGATTGAATTTTGGCATTTCCCAATGTACAGGGTATGGGTGAATAGGAATGGATGGATGAATGGGCTCATTACAGATTTCATCATAGGTGAGAGAATTGTGTGATCCGAAACCGATGCTTCTAGTGTCTAGCATCCTTTCCATCATTAATTTTATGAGGTCATTGGTAGGTTGTGATGGAAGGGCACCTCTGTTGTGTAAGAGGGCTGGTAAGGAACATGTGATGTGGGTGGAATTCCAGTGTATGGTGATGCCAAATAGGAAGGTTGAGAATAGGGGACCGATATAGAGGGCATATATCCAGAATGAATGTCTGGACGAGATAGGGGTTGTTGATAATATGTATAAGTAGGTGGGCGATTGCAAAGACTCTAGTAGTAATCGGGGCGAGACTACAGGATGGAGTGGATAATATTCTAGAATGGGGTAGGGGTCACCAAGACCATAGGTGGTTGTGTTGCAATTGGTATCTGTGAGATAATGGGCATGGATGAGGTTATCATCTGGGTGTTCAATGAAGGAAGAATAGATACTATGGGTGCGACAGATGTTACAGATGCATCGCCATAGTGCGTGTGGGGCATAGCTACGAAACCACTATGGGTGAATAAGGTGAAGGTAATGTTGAACTAGTAGGGGCTAATGTAGAAGTGGGTATAAGTGTAGAGATGGATATGGGCATGCCATATATCAATTGACCTATGGAATCCCGAGTGGAAGAGTGGGAAAGGTAGAATTGTAAGGCTACGGGATTCTGATCGAGGAGTCATGTGAACTCCTCATCACCTGTAGCAATGGTGGTAGGTAGGGTTAGATCCATGGGTGACAGGATAGAAGGTGGTGAAGGACTAGGTGGGAGTGGTGACAAATGAATTGGAATATAAGAGTGTTAGTTTGGTTGAGAGTCAACACCATGTGAATGAATGTATATTAGGTGATGTTGTATCCTGCAGATGACACAGAAAGCAAGTAGGAATGAGAAAAAAAGTATTTGTAGGAGGATTTGGGTAATGTATTAGTTGAGAATTAGCACAAGGTAACCGATGCCGGTTAAGGATGACCGATGATGGTTTAGGGGTAACCAAGGTCGGTTACTGTGAGAAAAGAACAGTTTTACCAAACAAGGAAAAAAACTGATGAATGTCAGATAGGTAAGCTATATGATGATTGTTTATCAGAATACAAAGAGTACAAAGACTCAGAGAAACTCTAAACAGTAAAGAAGATGAAATAGGTGTCCTTTGGGCAAGTTAACCAAAAGGACAGAGAACCAACGATGGTTAGGTAAAACCAATGACGGTGAGGTGTAAACCGACACCGATGGATAAACCGATGTTGGTTACTATGAAAATTTGAGGAATGCAGGAAAATAGATTATTGTGAATTGAGATCAGATGAATGATCAACCCAGAAGTCTGGAGATGATATAATGAGGTCCTGACACACTTAGAAGAAGTCAAAATACTCCAACTGTGATTGTGGAGTGTGCAAGGTAAAAGAAAGGAAAATGGAGAAACGTATCCTCACACCTCAAAAACATGTCAATCAAACACTAAAAATATGTATCCAACAAGTGATTTTAATGTGTTGAGCTTATGCTATTTAGAAGACTGACTCATGAATTTAGAGTAGAGTTTTTGGTGAGGAAGGTTTCCTACGAAGAAGGAGATCTAAAAGGAGAGGTTTCAGTTATGTTATGGTAGGGGTGGGCCGTCCTCTGAGGTAATGACTGGACATAAGCAACTAGTTGGGTGCCCATTGTCAATCCTTTTATTGTGTGATTGTTGATAGCTTCTTCCGGGTGAGATTTTGTTTAAGAAGATGTGTATTTTTATTTTGTGTTGTTTCTCTACACACACACACACACACACACACACACACACATAGAGAATGTTATTTTCTATGATTCTTTGTGTCAACCATCAGCTAGGCATGAGTTCCAGCATATAGGTTTCCCTCATTTTAATGTGAGCTAAATTTAACATACAAGGATGAAATGTAACTGATTTTAAATCTAAATCAACAAATTACATTTGATGAAGCAAATGATGAACAGGTAGGAACATGTTATTTCACTAATGCAATGCAAAGAGAAAGAATAATGTGTTCTTTTTAAAGCACCAAAAACATGATTGTTTTTAGACAATAAAGAGAGGAAGAATGATTCCAGAGGAGAGAAATTAATGTGTAAGCTTTTTGAAGGGAAACAAACACACAATTTTACCTAAGAATGAAGAGAATGCAAGGAACCCCGAATGGGTCCCACCGAGCGTGCCAAAATGTTTCACCATTTTCTTTATATTTTGGAATGTGACAAAATAGATAAGGGTAAGGGCCAAGGAGGAATACATGTTATGTTGGTTTGTTGGAGGTTGATGCATGCGTTCTGACTTCTCGATCCGATGCTGATTGTGAGAGCTTCCTTTTGGCTGGGAGGAACTACCTATAATAGAAAACAAGACCAACAAAGAAGAGTTAAACAATATATGATAGTGGACTACCCAAGTGTATTCTAGATCTAGGAGTGTGATACTCCTTAGAAAATTCAATCAATCCACTATTTTTTAAAACAAATATGAAATAACTGAAATGCGTACATAAATGAATCTAGTGCTAGTATTCTGATTTGGGTACCTCATATCACTATCAACATCGATCTGATTAAATACTAAAACTATGTGGGTCAAGGTCTTTGGGTCAAGTTTCAAGTTTTTCGTGGTTCTGGTGTCACAGACACGGTCTTAGTAGGGTTGGGTAAGGTGTTTGGGTTGTTTTGATAGGTGGGTGGTTACTATTTTACACAATGTTGGCAGACACAAAGATCGGCATCGGTCGAGGAATGCCCAATGATGGTTATGTAGAACTCGACAACGGTTATGGGTAACTGGTGTTGGTAGAGGCTTCCTAATAAGATTTAATAATATTTGTTAGTGGGGTTTGAGCTGAGGTTAGGCAAAGATGATAGAGGGCATAACAAGGTATATGGGGATCTTAGGAACACTCAAAAATATGTAGAGGTCGGGTATGGGTGGTTTTATGGTGTGGGTAGAGGAATGGTTGGGTTTACCGGAAAGTAAATGGTATGGGAAAGGAGAATACAAATAAGAAATTGATAACAAAGCAATAGAGGAGACCCCAATAGAATAAAGTAGAAATAGATTATGTAGGTAAAAATGTACTTACCGGGTGTTACAGTCCAATGGCTATGTCGTGGTGATGATTGGTTGGTGGGATGGAGCTTGATGCTGTAGTGATGCTTCCTGGAATGTCACCGTGAGCGCAATACCTCTGGATTTGTCCCGTGCAAAGCTATGGATGTCTAGTAGGTATGAAAAGGCTCTAGTTTTGCTTACATGTAGCTCTCTTATCATCTCCTTGATCTCATAATGTGCCAACCAAAAAAAAGGTTACCAAGGTGAATAAATGGTAATCGACGATAGTTCTGGTTGGCCGAAGACGCCGCTTTGGGATGACCGGCATCGGTTAAGGTGGGATTCCCTAGGTTTACTAAAAATGGCAGATCTCACATCATTTGGGTCAGGTTTGTTCCTTTATCTATGGATCAGAATGGACGTTACATTTTTATGAGTGGGAAGGTGGTTAGAGGAATAATAGGCCTTGATTTTTAGGGTTGAACCAAGTCTTATTCATTTATGGAAACATGCTATGAATAGGTCTATGGTGAGGTGTCTAGGTGAGGTGTCCATCCATTTAATTAAAGTAATTAAATTAATAATGGGGTGAGGATGGATATTAATTTAATTGTAAATAATTAAATTAATGTTAATGTAGGGTATAAGGGTCATGGCTAGGTGAATGTGTTTAAGTTGGTTATTCAAAAGGGGACCAAGGGGAGTGTGACCCAATTTTGGTGTCTACAAAGTGGTTAGGGTGCCCAATGAAGAGTCTCTTTAGACCACATAGTCATTATAGTTTCATGTGGAAATATATATAAACATGGATTGGAAATAAAAATAGAAATACAACTTTATTGAATTTAAATCAAAGGAATAACACACTTAGAATGATCACCAACAATGAAATTTTAATAATACATTTAAAAAAATTGTACTCAACCTACTTATCTTCCTTAGACAATGCAACCCTCATAATTTTACATGGAAATATATGTGTGTGTATATATATATATATATATATATAATACATACATAAAGACATATAGATACATACACACACACACACACACACACACAAAGATAGATTTATATATAAACACATGCACTCACGTGTACACACACACATGATCACAAATTGAGAATAAACAAAAGAAACACACTTTATTGAATTCAACTCAGATTGCCACTATGCGCCTCAAGCATACATTTCAAAAGGTTGTACTAAATTGTACCCATCTTACTTGTGAACTCAACTCTTGTTGATCAATATTTATATGTTCTTCTCGCTATAAGAATTCATAGATCTCAAAGCACATCTACAAGTTAAGTTAAATTCCTAAGGTAATTGGGTTTTATTTATATAGGCATGTACGGCATCCAAATGCCACATCAAACTTAGTTACATGTTCCATTAAACTCTTACAATTATGGAACACTGCTAAGATATGGCCCAAATGACCCATTGCAAGACTCAAAGCAAAACTAGTTAGCTTAACCGAGATATTTGTGGCATTAGCAAAACTATTTGGTTATTTGTGGCTTCCCATAATATCTCATGGATTTGAATATAATTTATGCAAATTTAACAATTCAAATTGAAGCTTTAATAGACTTATGTGGATTCCTCTAGGATTGTGTGGAACACCAACTATCTATTTTTTTGGTTGATATAGGATATCCTTTGAACTAAGATGATTTTACATCATTTCCTTATCAAGCACCATGGTTTGGTGTGAACTTACATTTACAATATAATTGACCTATGATCAAATCCCAATGGGAAATTACATGTCTATGCTTAAGAAAGCTTGAACCTCCACTTGAGAGAGGTTATAACAAGTAAAAAAATTGTAAGTATAGTAATTTGGTGTTTTGTTGTGGACTTACATTTACAAGTTAATTGACCGAGATCAAATCCCAATAGGAAATAACATTTTTATACCAAGTGAGATTAAACCTAATTCAACATTTCTATTGTTAGTCAATTAACTCGAGATCAAATCCAAACCTCTGCCAAGTTGATTGATCCAATATCAAGTCCCACCAGAAATGCCATGTCTATGCCAAGAAATATTATAGCTTTCATATCACATGTGTGCTTATTTACTCCCTTACCTTGTGATTATTACTAAATAATATATAAAAATAACTACTCATGAAATTATTTTAAATAATATGTAAAAAATAAACATAAAATACACACAAAAATCAATAATTTAGAAGTATATATATATATATATATATATATAGTAAAAGTAAAAAAAAAGGGATTGAATCCTAACTATATTAATATTTATCAAAAACCTAAGAACATGTTACAATTACAAAGTTAAGAAACTCATATAGTGTTTCTTACATAGTACCAAAATTACAAAGTTATCGAAATAGATATATACAAGAAACTAAGTAGCCTCCTCAGAGGAGCTAGAAATCACCATCTCAAGAGCAACAATGGGATCCTCCTTGGCATGAGCATTCTCTTCCATGACCAACGCAAAAGTGATTCCTCTAGCTATGAGATTTTAAACTTATTGGTTGAAATCCCCATAACATAGTAGATGGCATCAAGCTTACGTCCCTGGTTGATGTTTTCCAAGGTCTGTGATTTAGACATGGTCCAAATCTTCTCTAGGGAAAGACTCAATCAAAACATGTTTTTTCAATTTATTCACGCAGATAAAATGAGTTACTCACCCCAAGAAGCACGGTTTGAACACCAATAACATGTGTAACCTTCAGGGTATCAAATCGAGAGGTGGATTGACTAGTATTACCCATTACTCTAACAAATTCATCCACCGTTGCATTCTCCCCAAGTCGACTTGAGAGCTAAGAACACAACATGTTAGTCACCATCCAACGCAGGAGTCAGGGGTCATCAACTCCCTCAATAAGAGTGCTCTACCAAAATTCCATTGCCTCTTTAGCAGTGATGCGAGTAACTTTATCCAACAAATTCCCAGCATTTAGTAACTCCTTCAGCTTCAGGTCATTAACCAAACCCAAGAAGGAGAAATGCACATCGTCTAGAGAGAAATGATGAATTAGTTTATCATCCATAGCTTTCATTGTGTTCTTCGTAGTAATTTTTCCCAAGCTCCACCTAGTGCGCTTAGCCGGACCAGTTGTCCCTTTACCTTTATCCATTTGGCATATCAAACTCGAGATATCATCATTATACCGCTTAAGCGTGCTCCACCAAATACTCGAATTTTTTTAAATCCCCTTTCGCATGCGAGAACCATTAAGGAACAACGTGCGACACAAATGGAAACATGTCAATTAATCATGAGGCAAGAGAGATTAGTGTGATAAACGGTTTTGTTTCCATGTCCTTACCTCCATTCAATGCCCCTTAATATCATAATTAATTAAATTTCCCATCAAATTTAATAATTCATTGGGTGAAATATGATGAGACTTTGGGGGTCCTTTCTAATGCTTCTATCCACTCCAATGTTGGCTAGTTTATCTATAACTTTATTAAGCTGCGGAAAATGTGAGAGATTAAGAGAGGCTCATAAAGAGCATGAAAATCTTCCACAATACCATAAAGTCTGCTAATTATTGACCTAATATTTCTGCATCTTGCATTAATGATGACTGTGGATGACCTTCAACCATGATTTTTTCCCATTTTCTTTGCTTCACAATTGAAAGACCATGCGAAAGATCCTTGGTTTCAGCAAAGTTATTAGAGCACTTCTCAAGGGCTTCACCAAAGCCCAAGATAGGCTAACCGAGGAATTTAAAAAAATTCCACTAGCCCCGACCCAACCAAGGTTTATCTTTGCAGCTCTATCAAAGTTTATCTTGATGAAATTGTCACGAGGAGCCACCAAATAAGAGGTGCTACGCTTATTACTTTGAGACCAACCCCTTCATCGGGGACTATACAAATATATTTAAACATTGATAAAAATGTTTTTATTTTGTTAAATTGTAAACTTAAAGTACAATACGAGTTATTTTTTAATCTATTTTTATAATAGATACACCAACCTAAAATATGCCAAGGTTTAAGGACTTTGGCTTAGGAGGACATTAGTTTGAGATTTTATTTTTATATTATTTTCCCTACATATGAAGACTTCCGAGGAATTATTAAGTATATGTTGGATCATAAGAAGAATGAATCTAATGTTCATTGCCATCAAAAATGATCTTAAATTTTATAAGTATTTTTCAGCTAAAAACATTTGAAATGTGTAAATGACCATCAAATTTAAAGAGCGGGTGAGGAAGGGAATTCTGACACATCTTCCTAGTGACTCAGTATGTTACCAATGTCTTGCAAGTTATATGCACCTTACAAGTTCATGCGATTGAATTCAAGATCCTAAAATTTCATGTTATATATCCTATATATATACAAGATAAAATACATAATAACGGAAGAAAGCAAACACAATGTGCAAACCTGATCCTTCCTTCATATCTCCTTGCAACCTTATATAAAATTGGCTAAAGCTTGGAATGAAGCACCGATCTTGTTGAATCTCTATGACCAATTGAATGTGGCTGCTCCAAAAATGTTTTGAATGGAATTATATTTCATATATAAGAAATGTAAATGAATGATTGAACTGATTGATAGATTCATGATCAAATGGACAACGTAACAACGTATAAAATTGAATGGAAATTGGACACAATTACAACACAAATTCTTAAGGTTATAATGATGAAAAATGTAGAAGGATGAATGTTTATGGATTTTTGTGATTGATTTTCTGATCTCGAGGTTGATCAAGCATGACCGGAATGGTTTGTCTAAGTTTCTAATTTGATTGGAAAGATAAAATGTTGTTTGAGCTTGATTGGGTGAGTTTTCATTGAGTTTGTAAAAGATGGCATACCTTTTGAATTAATATTTCATGTCTTTTGTTTTATTCACCCAAAAAGTGCCACAAGTTTCAGGTTAGAGAGATTTTTGCTTTAATTTGGAAATCCATGACTCAAGGAATATGTTTTAGTTAACTTAAATCTATGATTTGATTTAATTTAAACTTGTCCTCTTGAATATAATTATTCATCTGATTTTCTTTAGTCAACTTGAGATGTCAACTAGTGAGGTGGAAGTGAGTTGGAGATGAGGTGGAAATGGATAAGTGGATGATTTATTTAATTATTTTAATATTAAATTAGCTAATAAAATTAGCTAATGGGGTAAGGGATGTATAATGAGAGTGATAGGATTAATTAATTAATCCTAGGAGTGGGGTATGAGTGTAATAAGGTCCAAATATTCTTTGTGAATGTTGCAATGTGTAATGGGTATTTTAGGGTGTCTACACTATCAATTAATAAATATAAAGATGTTGGTATGGGAATAGTTGATTGATATAGCATTAGTTTATTTGTGTGTAATTAAAAAGTGATGGATTATATTCATCATTCCTCCTACTAACAAATCCTTACAATTTGTGTGTGTTAAGTAGATCATTATATTAAAGACTACTCAACTTTATGTTACATCTTTAGTAACATACTAGCTCAACATAAACATTAATTTTATGTCAAAAACTATATAAATGGAAATAATTTCAATAAGGACAACAATAGTGATTCGATGATACATAATATAATAATTATTTGGTCACTTTTGTTTCAATTAATGATTTCTTTGTCTAAATTTACTTGACAATGTTTGATTATTCAAATGAACTTAATCATTCATGTATTTTTAGATTATTAAATTTATAATAGCAAATACCTCAAGGTACAAGTATACATGGAAGTCGACGAGTTCATAATTATATAATTTTTTTGTAACCATAACATGTGGCGGGAAAACAATGAAACTTGAAAGTAGCAAAATTCAAAATCTCAAGATCCAAAATTGAAACATGAAACTCAAAACCAGGAGAACAAAACATGAAAGTTTGATTTCTCAAAACCCTAATTCTTAAACCTTGTAAACAAAAATGTTACTAGAAAACATGCCTAGATTATTGGAAACTTGGAAAAATAAACCCAATAATATTGAAACCCGAAATCAAAATACCCCTAATTACAAAACCTAGCTAACATTGAAACTAGTTTCGATAAATTTTTTTATCAAGTTCAAAACCCGAAACTCAAAAAAACCTTATTGGAGCCATAAATGAAAGTTATATGCACATTGTTGGTTCTAATATCACAATCACTACAAACTAAAAACCTAAAGCATGAATATTGGATTGATATAAAATGTAACTATCATTTTTAACACTAAAAACACAAAACATATGTTCCTCACAACTCAAAACAAAAAAAACTAAACCAAAAACCATTAAACTAATATACCAAAATTTGAATCTCATAACCTAAAAGATCTGAATATGAAAACACAAAAATTTGAAACTCAAAACCCAAAACCCGAGACCTAAAAAAACTATATCCCAAAAACAAATCCTAAAACATTTAAATTTAAAAAAACTTTTAAACCTCACATGAGGAAACCCACAAAACATGAAAGATAAATTGATATAAAATTCTTTGAAACCTAAAACCTAAACTCTAAAACTCAAATACCTAAATTAAAATCCTTAAACTTGAGAACATGAAAAACAAAAAAACCCAAAAATTGAAAGCCCCGAACTTGTAAACAACAAAAATTTAAAACATAGAAACCCCAAAACTTAATAATTAAAAATCCCAAACTCAAAATATCGGAACCCTAAAAACACAAAACATTGATTGATATAAAGCATGCCAAAATTGAAACATGAAATTAAAATCCTAGAATATCCCATACCTAAAAACCCGATAAAATGATAGACATGAAACTCTAAAATAGAAATCTCCAATCCTAAAAGCCCTAAAAATCTTGAAACTCGAATCCCAAAATCCTAAGACACCAAAACCTAAAACCTAAAATCCTTGATCCCCAAAATCCATAGCTTGGCAATGTTGAAAAAATAAATGGAGATTGTTACAAAGAATTCCCAAAACCTAAAACCTTATACCAGACCCAAAATATCAAACACAAAACTCAAAGAGCTTAAAAGCAAAAACACGAAAATGAAACCTCAAAAGATTCAATCATTAAAAACCTAAAAACAATTTAACCCAAAACCTCTTACAAGGAAACCCCAAGAACACAAAATATTTATTAATATAAAGTAAAAACCCGAAAAAGAAATACCTAAACACATAAAACCCCAAACCCTTAAACTTAAAATCACCAAAATTAAAATTATAATTCTAAAATCTAGAAATCTTATAACCTTAAACTTGAAAATCCTAAACCCTAAAATTATAAACCCTAAAACCCTTTAAAATTGATGGATGTAAAACACTTATGAAACAAGAAACCATAAATCCCAAAAATTGAATCATTAAGCCCAAATATCTTGAGAAATCAAAAATCAAAAACTAAAACTTGAAGCCTGGAAGTTTAAATTCTATAAGGCATAAAATTCTAGAATTTAAAACACACAAAATAAGAAATCTCAAAAATAAAAAAATTATATCAAGATAAAATTGTTTTATTGTACTCATAATGGTGTAAAATTTGGTAAAACAAAATTTGATTAAAATTATTAAATAAATATAATTAAACATAATAATTAAGCCCAAATTAGGGTAAATGTGATAATTTTAGATAGATGAATTAGAGAGAAAAAGAACATAAAAATTTTGAATAAAAAGAGATAATGGAAAGGCCCTCTGCAAGGAACCCTTCTCGAGGATCCTCTCCATGGCCCCGCTTTGCATCTCCTTCTACTTCCGGTGGGTGGAATTTCAGTTGATGGCTTGTGATCTCAAGCTTCTTAGGTTTTTCTAATGACTACGTTAGGGTTGTGCTCCTCTACAAATTTTTCAATGGGAAGGTGGTTATGGACGCCTCTGTGAAGCACTCCTATGTTGTTGTTTTTGCCTCTAAACCCCTTGTTGTTGCTAAATCCTCTCCTTTGGTCTCCCTTGTGGATTCAATACTATAGGTTGAAGATTTTTCTCCACCCGTGGTTTGATCTATCGCTTCAATGGCCTCTCGGCCTAGACTACCACTCGTGGATTTCTTCAAACCGACATCCTCTTTTATCGGTAGGGTCGATATTTACCCCTGCGTAAGGGGTTTTTTTATTATATCTTTTAGCTCTGTTGAAGATAGGGATTCTATCATCTCCAAGATTTGGGAACTATAAAATCATCACCTACTGATGAAACTGTGGTTTTTGACATTCAATCCACTCACCATTACTTTCAATGTCAAGCCCATTTGGGTATGGTTACCTCATCTCTCGCTACATTTTTAGGGGAGGAAATTTTGACTGTTATTGGAAATGCTTTGGGCAATATTTTATCCATTGACTCCAATACAGAACTCTACACTCACACTACTTATGCCCGGATCTTTGTGGATCTAGATACCTCATTTGATTTACCTACTTCTATTGACCTCAAAGTTTTGGATAGAATTTGGTCACAACCTCTTGACTATGAAGGCTTTCCCTTCAAATGCAGGAAATGTTTTTCCTTAGGGAATATTGCTTGTATTGCATGAATGTAAAGTAGAAGTTAAAGGAAAAAGTATCTTGGTGGAAGGATTCTCATTTTAACCTATTGTTTGTTGGAGATGAACATGTTTCCTCTACGAAATGTTTGGAAGAAGTTAGTGAAGATAAGGATTTAGAAAAAAGAATACCCAACCACCAACAGACTCGCATTTCACCTTCCTCAGGTGGAAATGGTTGGATCAGATTTTATGGATCAAGGGTTGAAGTTTTCTTTGGGAGTAGTTTCTTATGGTTTTAAAAATAGATTCATGGTGGAGAAATCCAAGGTTAGAAATATGGTATTCCTTGATATTCAACTTACAACTCACCCAGATGAAAATACGTATCCTAATAGGAGTGATGATTAGACAATGTCAAAAGAAAAAATGTTAATTCTCTCCCTAAAATGAGATTACGATCCCAAGTACAGGATCCTCTAGTGTAGTTTGGTTATTGTTGTTGTCATGGGTGTTTCAACCTTTCTGTTTCCTATCTTCTTTGTTCTTATTCTTCTTTTGTTCCTTTATGGCCTTGTCCTTTAGCGCATGTTGCCTTATTTTCTATCACACTTCATTGCTTTATCCTGCTGTAAGGTATTTTTTACAAGGATGAGGATCCTTTCAAAACCCTCACTTTTACCCTTTTCCAAAAAAAAATAGAGAGATAAAGATAGATAATGCAAGATTGAAATAGTTAAGCTAATGTTTCTTTAAGGATGAATGTATAGTGAACACGTGAACATGGAAGCAACTTAGGAAAGTTTCATAAAGATCTAGCAAGTGAGATATTTTGAAATGGTTTCTAGATACTCGATTAGAAAGTCGTTAAAATAAAAAAATGTTAATTATCTCCCTCTGATGAGATCACGATCCCATGTACAGGATCCTCTAGTGTAGTTTGGTTATTGTTGTTGTCATGGGTGTTGCAACCTTCTCGTTTCCCATCTTCTCTCTTCTTATTCTTCTTTTGTTCCTTTGTGGCCTTTGTCCTTTGGCACATGTTGGCTTATTTTCTATCACGCTTCATTTCTTTATCCCACCTTAAGGTATTTTTGTGCAAGGATGAGGATCCTTTCAAAACCCTCACTTTTACCCTTTTCCAAAAAAAATTAGAGAGGTAAAGATAGATAACGTAAGATTGAAATCGTTAAGATAATGTTTCTTTAAGGATGAATGTATAGTGAACATGTGAACATGGAAGAAACATAGGAAAGTGTCATAACGATCTAGCAAGCGAGATATTTTGAAATGGTTTCTAGATATTACTATCATAATAGGATAATATTTTTGTATGGTAATGACTGGGAACCGACAATGACCTAGGATTTTTAACTATGTAACTTTCTTATATTGTTCATCTATGTCTGCAATATGGATTTAGGGTTCTCGAGCACTAATATAATGTGGAAAATTTTGTGTGATCTTTTCTTCAACCAAAACTTAACAATGCACTCAAAAAACAATACATGATAAAATATATTCATACCTATAAAGCTTGATAAACCTCAACACTTCCCCATCAGAGTGAACATTGTGCTATATACCAATACTTATAATATGGATCAAACCTATTATAGCTATCCCACTTTCTATGTGAATGCACAACTATGAAAATTTTATGCAATCGAGAGTGCATCTTATATTCATCCATCACACTTGGCACCATGCAACTTTGACCCTTGTAAATTAGATTTTAGTTCAATATACTACTCTATGATTCATCTTAGAAGATTTTAACTGTGTATAGTTCTTTGTAAAAGTGATCTCCAAGGTGTTTCTCAAGTGTATGAATGGATGATGACCTACATGATTATTTGTATATATAAGTGTCTACTTGTTAATTTCTGCAATAGCCAACCCATAAATCAAGCTTGGGTTGATATAATGAAACTTCATGTGTTTGAAAAATAACCATTGGCCACTCCAGGGCACCACCATCACAAATGAGAATAGTAACTTTGGATGATACTATCTAAGATTATTAGTATTTTCTAGATGCATAAAATAGGGATACGATAACTAATAGAAAGATGAAGCTAATATGATGCATGGCTAATCAAATATGAGGAAACCGTGATAAAGAGTAAAATATATGTCAATTTTTCAAGTGTTTCAAAGGGTTCCAAACTGATATTTCCAACTCGTGAAAGATAAAATTTAGGTGTGTACACCATCCTATTTACTTTTTCTTGTTTCTATCATTATATGTTAGTTCATTAACCATGTTGAGACACTTAGATTAGTTATATATGGATTTATCTTTCTTATGTTTGTAGAATTATTAATTATATAGATATTGAAATTTATTATACACGATGATGGAAGTGATTACTTATAAATACTAACATGACTTGTTATGTTCTTACATTGTTCATTATTGATGCATTATTTTATTGATTGTTCTATGTTTATGTGTATTCACATTGTCTCATTCATGTTGTCAATTACACATTGATGTTGTCTGTTAGTTATGTCGAGGATCCTATTTTTAGTTTATTGGATCATTTATCTTGTCAAATATTGCTTGTGGACTTCTTGATCGTGATGTTTTCTTATGTATTACAAATTATGATGCTTTGTGTTTGTATGTGTTTACATGCTTATATTATGGAACTAATTGACAATACTTTACTTTACTACATGTTATTATATGTTTGGTGTCATGATTTATATCAAACATACATTTATTGTTATTTATTTACTAATGTTGACGTCACCGCAATATATAGCATGCTTTGATCAAGAAAATTATAATTCTTTTTATATCTTATTAATACAAACATTTATCTCTAAAACGATTTTCACACCATAATATATTATATGCTACTAATAAACAAATTCTCATCCATGGGATTACATTTTTCATACATGTTTGGAATGATCAAATCTATATATGCTAACATACAATGTCATGTTTGTATACTTATTTCACATGGTTAGCTATTGCTTTATTTTTATATTCACTTTACACATGGTACACATATATATCTCTTTCTTTTGAGGTAAGTGATTTGCAGCCATATCCCTCACTCAAAAGGGGGCATATAATGGCTCTATTTAAGAGATTCATATTATATCGACAGAGAATTCTACTTTGAGAGATAAATTACAAGGTCCAAAAAGGTCATATTAATCTTATATAGACATTCCACATGATTTTCAAATACAATTTATCATATCTGAGATATTCTACATGATTTTGAGAAGTGTTTTATCATTCGATATTTAAAAATTAAAATATTACATGTTATAATTATATTTTTGAAATTTGTTGTTACGAGTAATTCACATAACATGATTTTCAAGACTCATCTTCAAGGAGTTAGACCATGGTAATACATAACTTATACATGTCATTATTGACATCCCTCATAACATTAAGCATGTGGGCATCAAAATTGGAGTCCCATGAATGCAAATGTTTGAGAAATTCTCTTAGCTTTTCTTCGTTCAACTTAATAGGAAACTCGCATACCTTGCATTATAAAGATAAGAATTTGTCATCTAAGATAAATATGTATTTTCCTAATGAAATATATTATAAAGAGTTTCACTATAATTTTACCTCTTCATAAAAAATTATATATGATGCCTCATAATGTTGTTAAGGAAAATTAGTGTCCACATGCAATTAGTAAGTTTACCATTTGGTAAAATGGTAAGTTGTATTATTGTTGGTTAGTTGGTTAGTCATATATATTGTTATAACAAGTAATATATTACACATAGCATATTATTTGTTAAATGTAATATTGTTATAAACACGTATTATAATCAATGGAGCATTAATAAGATAAGTTATGTAACAAATGCATCTTCCGACACACTTCCCAATTTGTGCATACATCATGCCACCTCCTCATATTGTTATTTTTATTTGTTTCGAGGTGAAAAATTTATTCGACACACCAAATACTTGTTAATTGTTAAAATTGGTCCCTAGAATACCTCATCACAACATGTTCATTTTGTAATATAGACTTGTTAAACATATTAGAAAACTTATGAGGAAAGGTTTAGAATGTTCATGACAACAAATAAAACCGTTTACACTTTTCTCATATTTCACTTGTAGCAATTATAAGCTAGAAAACTTAACTACGTAAGAACTAGAAATATTCAAGTTAGAGAAAATACTTTAAAAAATATTTCTTCTAATATTTTGGAAACGTTTCTACACACAAGAACCAACCTTTTTCACATAGATTCTTACATTCTTTATACAATTTTAGATGAATGTTGGTTTTTTAATTTCTTTATTTTTCTCTACTTGCACTCTAAGAGATTTACATATTCTCCTTTTTACTTGTCTAATACATACATATACTAACAAGTGTTACACACATGCTTTACAATTTACAAAATATTACAAAAATCAACTTTAGGCCTTAATATCCCACCAAAAATTTATCACAATTAAACATTTGTCTTATATTGAGACAAGACGTTGTCAAAATCAAGTTGGTCTTCTTCACGTCTTGGATCATTATGGCCACTTTTCTCGCTTGAGCATTGTAATATTTGTTTGCAGCTTTTGTAGTTATGTACGTTTGTTGGTTTTTATCCTATACACACTACTTAATTTCCCTTGCAGTTATCAATTCAAGTAGAATCCCCAAATATACCAACCTTTCAAGTTTTTAACATGCATGAATCCCTCTTATGCATCCTTTCATGTTTTCAACCTTTATAGGTCTCGCTCTCGCATCGCTCCCAGA
The DNA here is from genome assembly GCA_018340775.1 of Taxus wallichiana var. yunnanensis. NCBI lineage: Eukaryota > Viridiplantae > Streptophyta > Pinopsida > Cupressales > Taxaceae > Taxus > Taxus wallichiana. Next base: position 628,811,265 of record CM031234.1, read on the forward strand.
TCCCCATGTTTATCTTGCGCTATTTTTCAAAAATTATTTCCCAAACTTGTATATACATTATCTTAATTTTTATCCCATGTTGTTGTATTGATTTCGTAGGTGGGCTTTTTATGGATGTTTCTTACATCCTATAAAATATCATTCTCAAAGTTATGTACTTTGGTGCATCCTTGATGTCCTTAATTTTTATAGAAAAATGGTAGATCTTGTTATCCATTTTTTCCCCTTGGGGAAAAAATGGACAACGGGAGCCTATTGAATCCTGAGACCACAAAAGTCTTCATGAGCATTCTGGATTATTTTCAGTGAATTTTGCGTTTGAGGAATGTTTGTGACATTCTGGTAATTTTAGAGTCAACGTGAGATATTCTTCCTTTTTCAGGGTTTTAGAGGCTCAATATTCACTTATAGTAATGAAATGGTCTCAGTGGGTCTATCTGCGGTCAACACCGACCAAAAATGTTCAAAATCGATAAATTATGCTTAAAGGGGTTTTATTTTATTTCCATCATTCACCGATTCCAAGGGAGAACTCAAAGTTAAAATCAAGGCAAAAGAAATCAGTTTAAGGTCACAAGGGGTTATGAGCTGGTAATAGCTCACCGAGTAGCTCAATGAGCTGCTCGGCAAGCTAACTCGGTTTCATTGTGATAAGAGCTCTAGGTAGCTTGGTTTGGTTATTATTTCCCAGGTGAGTTACCTAAGGAGCTTGAATGTGAGCTCATGGTGGTAAATCCTAGTTGGCGGTGACTCGCATACAACATTGATAGAGCTAAGGTGGAATGAAACTCAAGCTTGGACCGAAGAACACCGGGTCGAGTTGCAAGAAGAGCTCGGGTGGTTGAGCAAGGAGATTACGACTCAGTGATGAGAGTAAATGACTTAAGGATGATTGAAGGGAGCCTATCTCAGGTAAGATAGGATGGTTTATAGGCAGGTCAATCTTCTCGAGCTTGTGAGGGTGTTAATAGATCCCTGAATTTGGAGGCCATGGGCATAGATTGAGAGCTCACACATAAAGTGATGATCACTGGTGCATAGTTTTGAGAACTCAAACTTGGGAGCTTGAGTTGGATGTTGTGGTCGAAATGGAAGAGAACTTAGTTGGGGGTGGAGCTGGGGCCTGAGTCAGCCTTAACTAAAACAGAGCAGATGACAGCACCGTATGACACATAAACATAACTCATAAGTTGGCCATTGCAAAGAAGAATGAGCACACTCAGTACGGGAGCTCAACGTAGTATCATAGGGCATAATACAAAGAATTCAGTCCATGAGAAGACTCTGAGTGAACCATAATCATAGCTCAGCGTACGGAAAAGGTAATGACACGTTAGGATGAACTCGAGTTTTGGGAAAGTAACTCGTAGAGAATGAGTGCGGAGAGCTCATGGTGGTCTAGGTCACAAACGACATTGCAAGAAAAGTCAAACACGGGAAACATCGAAAATGGGTAGGGGATGTGTTTTCAAATGAACTTGAACACGATAATCGAATGAGGAGTATCATTGTATAAAAGGTGATCGGGAATAAGCTCGGTTTGAACCAGTTAATAGCTCAAACTTTTCGGCTTTGACCATATGCAAGGGAGAAATCATCAAGTGATGAGCCAAGAAGGATGGCTCAACAAAGGCAATCACATAAATAGAAATAGCTTGATCTTTGGCTCGGCGTCATGAATACATCATCAATGATTGGGTTCATGATGTTTGAATACATATGTGATAAGTTTGTGAGTCGAGAAGGTGAGCTCGGTGGCTGAGCTTGCCTCATCGTAAAGGAAGCTCAATAGGCATGGATGAATCTTAGATCAATGAAGATGGAGGCTCGAGTTCGGGAGACCCATGAAGTTGGCTCAACTGATTTGAGATCAACATGGCCAAGGCAAGTTCGGGGAATTTTAAGCCCATTTCCAGTCAAGTGGGCGAGAAAGAATGCATAAACCCCACGCTAAGGCATGAACAGGGGAATTCGAGGAATCCATTGCCAGGTGGAGGTGTTAAGATGGCGAGCCAACATAAAAATCCCACATTTGGAAGATTGTCAGTTCTCCGTTTGGGGAAGTGGGAAAAGTTGTGGCTAACTTTGAGCATGGTGTTGTGGAAAAGTGGGCAATGAGGTCTAATCCACTAAGATAACACATTCCGAGTTAAGCAAGGAACATTGTATACGCATGATCAAGTCATTAGTAAATGATCATGTTTGAGTGAAGTGTGGGATCATGATTGCAAAATTGAGCTTGAGTCTTTTGGCTTGAGTTCGAGAGATCCGGTCAAGATGACAAGTCATTTTCCAAGCTATGTGGAAGGCCATTGGAAAGACCGAGTGGCATGGCAACAGATGGTTCTACATGGAAAATTCACGTAAAGGCACCTCAACAAAGTGAAAATAGATCTACTCAATTGGTTCAAGCTCACAGTGCTACCATAGAAGAGCTCAAACATGAATAAAGAAGGGTGCATCTAAAAACTGAGATTAAGTTGGTAGCTCGTGATATCAAGCTTGATCTCTACCAATTCATTGAGCTCGGCATCACAAGAATTAGGTGAAGGCCGTATCATCAAGGGAGCTCAATCTGACAAGCTCAATCATGGAGGATTGGCGGTCGAGTTGCATTGAATTGGCAAAGAAGTAAGTTGACCACCACACATAGAATCTAGATCACTGTCGGGTGATCATGTAGGTCAAAACAAAGATGCCAGGTGAAGTGAACTTAGACCGAGTCAAGAATGATGATTTGGGGGAAGAAGAACGTTGAACCATACATATGTGAAGATCTCAAGTATGGGAGGTTAGGTGGATTAGCTCATGGATTGAGCTAAGTAAACAACTCCATGTTCATTGAGAAAGAAAATCTCAGAGTAAGCTATGTAAACATGTCACACCCACTACAGGATTCAAATCATCCCAGCGTAGCAGAGGATCCAAATACCATCAAAGGAGTTGGTGAGTTGAGGGGCTAGCTCGATAGCTTGGCTCACGAGTGAATAATTTGAATGAGTATAACCGACATTGCAGAGGCTTGTGGATTATTTTGACTCGACCTATACATGAACATGGTCGAGGCGTGGTGAAAGATCTCGTCATTTGGAATGTCATTTTGGAGGACGAGTTCATACTTAGAATGGTAACATCGAGCGAGCCTTTCAAATGGTGTGAAGATGGTGAGTCAAATGGAGTTGGCTCGATGGGTTGAAGTCAAATTAAAATTGCACAAGTTGGGCACGATGGGAGCTAATGTATATTTGAGATGTTTTGACGAGCTCTAGGAAACTCGGTTAGTCAAGATATGAACAAAAGACAATGGAGTGTCAGTCGAGCCATTGAGATCTCATCACATGGATAGTGAGCCGAAAGAAAGAATGAGCTCGTGAAAGGAGAGTCGTTTGAGTTGTCACCAAGTCATCAACAATTGGAGCCTACCAAGGAAAAAACACAAGGTGGTCAACTCGGTCACGTAAACATGAGAGGATGGTGAGTTGGTTGACCAAGTTAGCATTAAACCCCTTCAATGCAAACTGACCTAAAGGGGGTCCCACCTAAAATTATTAAATTTTATTTTTATTAAAATATTTTAATAAAATGATATTTTTATTATTAAAATATTATTTTAATTAAATAGTGGATAAGTTCAAACTTTTCATTAATGGCACATGATGGAATGTTCTTAAGTGGTTCAACCAACTCGTAATTAATATTGACCATCATTTGCCTTCATTTTAGGGAGGAATTTATGATTTATCCTCTATTCTCTCACAAGGATTTTTCTATAAATGTAAATGAAGAACTCATTTCAAGGGTTGGACAAGTTAGACATCTTAGACAAGTACATATTTTTCAAGAATCCTCTCTCTTCTACAAGTTAGATTTTTGGATTGGGAACTTTCAAGCCTCCTTTCCAAGACTATAATGACAACCATTGCCTCTTCTGAATGTAATGATGCATTGTGCATGTTGTTGAAGTAATAAAAGTGTATGTTTTATGACTACTATTAGTCCTTTCATCATTCTATACTTCTTTGTGCCTTTCTCATGCTTGCAGATACACTGTGTAAGTTCAAAGTTTACATTGCAGGTCCTTGGAGTTCTGTGCATGTCAAGTGGTGGAGTATTTCTTGCAGTTGAGTTATGGTGTTTATTCACCCTTCTTAATTTCATCCTTCACTATAAGACTGATATATTGTTTGTCTGATTGAGTTTTAACAAAGGGAACGCATGCTCTTTAGTTTGTGGTATTATGTTTACCCTTTCCAAGTTGTAGTAGGTGAAGTTGTCTTGTGGTGCACAACACCCTCTTTAAATTAACCCTTCATGAGTCTAGCAACACCCTTTATTTGGTGCATCACCATCCCTAGTATAGTTTTATTTCTTGCAAATATTTCTCCCTAAATCCCATGAAAATGTTAGCATAGGTATAGATAACCATTTTATTGCACTAGGAGTAGTATAGAACTTAATTTAGGAAGAGGAAGCCGGCCTTCTCTAGAGGTTCACCTTAAGCCCAAGTCCCACAACTTGAGAGGTGATCCCATGTTACCCAATCACACCGAACATCCTATTCACATTCTGGCCATTCGAAGGGTGTGGTGATTTGGCGAAAACATATCTTCCTTGTAAATATTTCTGTCTATAATGGATTCATCAATCCACCCAAATAAATCCTAGAGTTAGGTCAAAGGTTCCATTACTTCAAGGAGATCATCATCAATTGTGACTTCAATTGTTGGCCCATGAAGAGAGATGGCACAAGATATTTATTTCACAAATACATTGAGGAATTCTCTCATTTGTTGCACTTGTAATCTTGGTTATGTGTAAATTCATTCTCTCTTTACACGATCTACCACATTACCCCTATTCTTCAATGATGTATCCAAAAATGTTTTGGGTTCTTTATCATCTTGGATGGTTATGATGAGTTTTGGGTTTTTTTGGCTTCTATGTGTCCACCTAAATTTATTGCATCATCTTTTGGAGTTGTGCATTCCACTTTAGTAGTTCAAACATGAAAATTTATATTTTCTATATAAGATATTGTAGTATTTGTATGTATCCCCACAACATCAAGATGGCATCCCTTATTTATTACTTCTTCTTGACTATTTACTCCTTAATTTTTGCTGAAGACTTAGCATGTTTATAATGTTCTATGAAATTTTTGATCTAATTGATTAGATGTATTTTATCTCTTATATAGCCTTAGAAACCACATACATGAATTTATCATTTATTTCATATCTTATTTAGTGTATGGTTTGCTCCAAAGTGGAATTTTGTCAAGTGTAAGTTGTAGAGTAATTGTGTTTATTTTATCCTATAGAAGACTTGTGCCTTATATTTTGTATATATAGCAAAAAGACTCCACATCCACTTTCAATTTGTTGGTGACTGTTACTTTGATTGCCACACTGGAAAGAGTTATACAATCTATAGTGCCAATATGTAGATATGTGAATAAGGGATAAATAGCTTGTGCTTCCACATTTGTTAATTTTACCCGACCACCAATATGTATGAGTATCTTATGCTTATGATTTTTATAGACATTGATGTAGGTGGATTTGAGGTATTTATTCCAACTCCTTGTGTAATTTCTTTGGTTTTCTCCTATTTTTATGATGTCACCCCTTTTATAATGGAAGGCTCTCTTAGTGCATATTTTTTTCTCCTTGCACAATCTTTACTTATTTTTCTTTCTAATTCATTTATTTCTTTGCATCCTCCTGCTCCTTGGAAGCCCTTGTGTGTTCCTCTTATGCCTTTTATTATTTTATCTTCTTCTCCTCCTCAAAATATTTTTTTCTCTTGAATATTTTCTTTTCCTTTAGTATCCTTTTCTTCCTAGAGATTTTCTCGTCTACATCTTCTTTTGTTTCCTTTTCTTACACAACAAACAATCTAGCTACCTCATCATATTTATATTTTACCTTTTATTTTTCCTATTCCTCCTTATGAATTTATTTTAACTCATTTTTTATGGAATAGTTTCGCTCTCTATCTTTCATTTATGTTTCCTCCAATGTTCCTCTACCTCTTACTTCTTTTTTTTGTTCTCCTCTTTAGAATATTTATATCTTTCACGTTTCTTCTTCAACGTACTTCTTATCCTCCATTTTATCTTGGAGCTTGGCTTGGTCTTGTGATTTCTCGCCCACATAGAATGGGGGTCAAAATTCTTCTATAATTATAGGACTATCCTATTGTGCAAATCCCACTTTGGGTATGTATGACTATCATAGATGTGACCATTGAACTCCTTGTGGTTGAATTGAAGATGGTTGAAGCATTGATGCTTTTGAAGGATTTATCTCGCATAGTAGGTGAAAGAGGGGGAGATAGAGTTGTTGTGGCATGTAACACTTCCAATTTAAGGAATCTTTCATTACACTTATTTGCATCTTCTTCTACTCTCGAGTTCTTTACATGTTATTATCTATCAATAACCACCTTTTGTTATGATTTATTTTTCTATACTTTTGATGTCTCCTATTTTATGATATTGGGGATTAACCTGCACCTCCTTATCTACACTCCATTATGGAAAAATTGGCAATGTCTCCTCCAACCTCTTCTAGATAAGAACTTATTTGAATCGGTTTGCACAAGCTTCTACAAGTTTAGACCTTTCAGTCATTTTTATTTTCATAAGAGTAAGTGTGATGTCTAAAGAATCATTTTCTACATTGACAACCCGTAATTGTGGTTCTAAATTTCCCTCATTTACTGGTTGTTTAAGCCTTTGAAAAGTTATTATTCAATTTCATTCTCCCTTTCTACATTAATCATCAAGGAGTGAGGGAGTAGGGAATATTTAATTAGATTACTTGTGTTAAGTTTGGCTTTCACCCATTTTGTGTGGATTCTTTCCATGTGAGTTAGTATCACTTCTATTGGGTGTATGTACATGATCCTACTTCATTGGAACCATTTTTTTGACCTTTTCATATTTTATCTTCATATGTAAAACGTGTACTCCTTGGAATAAATTTGGAAATCAAGTGCCCTCATGTACATCTTCTTCTTCTTCCTCTCGTGTTTCTTTCACAATTTACTTCCACTTTATTTTATGTTTTTCCTATTTTGGTTTCTTTAAATATGGCACTATGGTGGCTCCCAAAATATCTCCTAGATGTGTATTCAAAGTTTGGATGCATCTAATGAATTTTTGTATCAAATTATATGCTCAATAGATGTATATTAGTTGGAAACATCCCATGTTGTCTACTCATATTGACTTGTACTAAATCCATGTTGATGAAGAAATGTAACTTCAATAAGTGCTTATCTTCGTCCCCTTCATATCAAAAAATTATTCCATTGTGGACATGTGATTTTACCCCATACCAAAACATAAATTTGAGTCTCCTCGAAGCCTTTAAACATGTGATCAGTTTCTCTCTAATTTTTCTAACCATGTCTCCATTTTTTGTTGATCATCAAAAATTGTAGACCGCTTTATCGTTATATATCTTTAAAAATTCATGGGGTTAGTATCCATATTATACCTCAATTATACCCTTAGGGATATTCTAGTTCATGAAACATATTAATATTATGAGCCATTGGTATTGGAACGGATTTACCAAACTTATATTATCTTCTCGTGTATTTCAATTTAGTTTATGAGCTAGGAATTCGACAAGTTGAAATCTTCTCCTTTGTTCCACATGTTCAAAGATATGCCCAAATATCCCATTAAGGCTTGTTAGCTTCCATGATATGATTTATATTACCATTCAAAATCGATTCATGCTAGAAAGTGCAAAAACCTATGTTCAATGAATTATAGTGGGACTCCTCTTCCTTGTTGTCCTATAGTGTACATAAATTTTATCTACACATCGAATGGAAGGTGTTTAGATTCATAAGCTCATGCGAGACATCCCTTTATTATCTAGGTTAGTGGATCTTTGGTGGTTGAAACATTGATTTGAACAACTTCATGCACACAAAAATAATCTTGGTATATCAACTTAAAGGAGTCTACATTATGTCAAGGTGATCCCCAAATATTGGAAGGTATGTCAACAATCCTATATCTATGACCCTTATTCACTTCATTTAGTATTCCTTAACCTTGTATTGATTCCCATGTATTCATTACCATTTGGTATGAGCTCAAAGAATGTGATTTCTTATTCCTCTATCATTTGAAGTTTTTCCTAATGGGTTGTGTGAATGGATCCACCATTGTTTACTTGTGTCAATGTTATTGGCTGCTTTTACTAGCTCTTTGAATGTTTTGCTTGCGTAGTTTTCCTGTTACTTATACTCTCACTCCACGAGTTTTTGAAAAAATTGTAAATGAATGGATAAACTATACTTCACAACATAAGTGTTATAACTTAATATTCCCTTTCCTTATATATTTTGTCCCTTCTTTTTCCACTATTGTCTTTATTTTTTTCAATCATTTGGATTTCCATCTACCCCCTTAACTACTCCTCATCATTTGACTCTACTTTTAGGCCTCTAGATTCATCAAATATAATCTTGTTGCCTTTTTGGAGGCGTCATTTTTTAGCTTTGTTTCAATTCAATTTTTTTTATCATATCTTAATGCTTCGCATTTCATAGTTATTAGATATTTTTCTATTGCGCAACATTTTTGGAATTAAATTTTTTTACGGACATTCTAAGATTTATCTCACAAATTTTATCTAATTTGCACTTCTTATTCAAGTACTAATAAAATTATGGATTGGTTCTTCATTCCATCCATTCCTACAACAAAACAAACAACCATCAAACTTATTCTATGTATCTTATTATCTACTCACACCATACTTTGAATTTAAAATCCTAATCTAACATGGTGTCTTCATGCACTTATAGCTGGTTATTCTTTAGTATTTTGTTATGGAAGGTGATGGGCTTATCATATTGGTTCTTATGGGTTAAACATTTTCTTAAAAGTCCCACAACACAATTTTCCCTTATGGTGTGATACGTTGATTAATATATGGCCTTTCCACCTAGTGCATAGATTCGCTAGGTTTACTTTAAATATAATTTCATATCTTAGCACCATTGACCCTTGTTGGAATTCATTTGTGTGTAAATTATTGTCATACCATTCTTTTTCCTGCGATTGTGAGATTTTTGAATCCAACTAGCCACCATTCAAGTTTTCTCCATTCTATTCCACTCCAACAACCTATTTTTAATTGATTCTTTATTGCCTCTAAACCTCATGATTTTTATGATGCACAATCTTGGTACAATGTATTTCATTAGCATAGCTACTTCAATTCCATATAATAACCGAAAAGGTGTATGCCTTATGTTACACCAGTAATTTTTCCCGTATTCCCACATTACCACATGAATTTTATCTTTCCATTATCCCTTTGTACATTGTAAATCTTTGTCAGCCATTCATAGTACTTTATTAGTAAATTTTTCTTGCCCATTAGCTTGAGGGTGATATGGAGTACTCTTATTCTGCAAAGTCGTGAATTATTAGATGATTATCTTCATTTTATTATTTATATAATGAGTACCTCTATCACTTATGATATTTTATAGACACCCAAACCTTGTGATGATGTTTTAGTTGAGGTACTTAGTTGCATCATTTGTTGTGCAATTATATGCAACTACCGCTTCTACCCATTTTTGAAATAATCGGTTTCAATTTTGATGTACCTTTCATTGGAGTATTTGGATGGTAGGTCGATAGGCCCCAAAAAATAAATTCCCAATCTATCACATGGTTTAGTGAACTCAGTGTCTTCTTTTATATTTTAATACTTTGGTTCAGAGTTGTTCTTTTGGACAATTTTTTTGCCTCAAGACCATCAAAAAGTAATCATTTTGGTTATTACTCGAGTGTACTCTTGATATTTTATCATTCAATTATGAATAAAATTTTGGTTATTGACTCGCTCATGTTATTTAGTGATATTATATGTTCTATTTCATTCAATATCAAAACCATTATGAACTTCTATGACTAAATTTTAATTTTAAAGGATGAAATATTGTACAAATTTTTCGATAAGGTTAGTTTTCATTTATATAAGAATATAACTCATACGTAGGTGGTATGATGGAGATGTCGATATGGGTAGAAATGAGTATCGAAAAGTGGAACAAGATTTGGAAAAAAACATGAAGAGCTAGAGGATTTATCTACGAGTTGTAAATTTCTAGCTAGCAAAATAAATGTTGGGGCACTTTTAGGTGTTTCTTAGATAGTATTATGAATTTGACATATGAAACCATCACCATATTTTTGTAGTGTTGGAATGAGAGAGATGGTGAAGTGCTTAGATTTTCAAAGGAGAATACTTTGGGGACAAATGTGAAAGCAAGGCCTTTTCATTCAACACATCTTATATATAGTTGTTTTGTGAAATGTTAGACCTCAAGCTTTGTGGATTATCATGTGATGAAGCCAAGGGAGATGGTCAACCCAATTGAGATCCATCCACTACCATTTATGATCCTCTTCTTTCTTATTATAAGTCACATTTATACTATGTGTCATTTGTGTGAACCAATCGAAGGAGAGAGGGGATGTGGACTATGTGAAGTACCACTACAACATTTTGACCAATTCAAGTTGTATTCTTAAGTCACTTTAAATTCTCGGGAGGAAAATTTTCAATCATAAAGTTGAAATTAAAGTCACATATGTTAGTTGAATTTACTTGGGGATGTTAGAGTGTCTTTTCTTAGCCTAGCGTTAGGGTAACTTTAATAGGGATGTTTATTAGTGTCATAAAGTTGTGACCTTAAGTTGAATTTGATGGGGACATTAGGATGACTTTAATATTGCCTTCTTTCCTATCTTAACAAAATGAATTTAAAGTGTCTTAAACCACATATTTGTTCCCAACTTTAACTTATCTTATTTTATGACTTAAGGGAATATTTATTAAAGTTACAAATTAAACTAGAGATAATACTAGGATTGTGTATTTAGATGTGCATGTTTTTGGAAGAGAGAAAACATATTGTGTTGGATTGAGAAAATATGGCTTAAATATTGTGTAAGATTTAGAAAGAGAAAAATAGTGTTTGATTGAGAAAACTAGGGTTCAAATATTGTGTTGGATAGAGAAAACTAGGGCACACATATTGTGTTGAATTCAAAATATTAGGGCCTTCATATTATGGCTCATTCATAAAATTAAAATGCAATGTAAGTTGTTCAATATGATAAATTAGAGTCTTGTTGCAATACATGGAGGCTAAATTGAATTCTTTAAGTATTACGTGGAGAGCATACATCATTTTTCAAGAATATTTTTCATATTTTTAGTAATTATTGATTGTTTGATTAAATAAATAAAATGCATTTTAGATTAAAAGAATGAAACATAATGTATGCTTATGCACATTAATAAATGTTAATTCCATTTTAAAACAAATATGGATAGTGATTTGGATCACAATGTGATGCGTAATAATGACTTAGATTCTCCTTTATATCCTCACTCATGTTATTCTATAGACATACCTATTGTGGCCCGATAGTAATGGCTTTGTACCCCATCATGTATGTTTGAGATCTAAAAATGATTCAATACATTTTATTTTGTTCAATATTATATATATATATATATATATATATATATATATATATATATATGTATATAATATTATTAAATAGAAAATAATTTTCATATTCAAGCACTAAGGTTATACCACTACAGGAGGAGAGGAAAAGGTGGAAGACGAAGAATGGGAAGGGGCCACAATTTTGGTGAGATTAGTTTAATTTTGAGGGTAATTACCAATAGGGAAATTGTTTCTAGCTATTCATCAAGACATTCTATCATAAGATCTAGTTCTTCAAGAGATGCACCCAAAAATTCATCATGGCCTTCTAATTATGATACATCCGATGAAAAAATGAGGTAAAAAGGGGTCAAGTACGAGAAATTCAATATTCAATTATGTTCAATATACTAATCAAAGACAAAGGAAAGTTACCCTATAGAGCTTATGACGAAGAGTCTTAAGGTGATATGGCACTTCTAGGAAAATACATGAAATTGTATGATGTAGATTTCAAATATTTTAAATCATTCGATACATTTGAAATGAGTAAATATATTCCTATTATATATGAAACTTTTATTTTATGAGAGAAATAAGATATGATGCGTCCATCTACTATATGCAATGCAAGTTTAGGTCTCTTTATTTTCACCCCCATCATTATTGGATCAAAAACTATAAAATATCATGACATTCCCTTTTTACCATTCTATGGACTTGAATACTCATTCAAAGATTGGAAAATTTTGGTGAAGTATAAGTTTATTATGTCATATTATGGCTTATGTTCAAATTTAGAAACACTTAGAGAAAATATTGACAAGGGGAAGAGAGTGAATATAATGTATGATCGCACATATATATGGGTGTGTATGCATATAAGAATATTGTTGGGTTCATATTGTCAATTTATGGAGTGTGCGAATGACAAAGAGGGGGATTACATGCCTAATAAATTATCTCATTATATAATGGTTGAGGTAATTATGGATGTTAGTGAAGGGGAAGAGTTTCTTATTCATTATAACTATAAGCATCCTACTCATACAAAGTTAAGAAAATGCCATAGAAAGAGGGTCTGAAATAGATAGTCTTTCATGAATGATTTAATTATGATGTTTAGTATATAAATTTGTAGACAAAAATTGTAGAAAAAAGTGTAATAAATATTTACAAATAAATTAAAAAATTCATTTGCAATGTTGGTTATTTATTGAATTATTTAGTGGGTTTTGTTAAATGCAATGACTATTTATTTAATACCCTAATTTTTTATTTCAAATATTGTAGATGGACAATCACTTCCCTCCACCGAAATGAGATTGTGTAGATGAAAAATCACTCTCATCGATTCAAACATATAAATGGTCCAATTTACACCCCGATCATCTTATTCATCCTAAGAATATGAATCATCAAGAAAGAGATTTTAATAGGATGTTTAGATCCAAAAATATATGTCCAATGGAGATTATAGTTAGTGCCAAAAGGTAGCATAGTAGATGAACCTCAAGGTATTGTAATACAATAATTATAAGACTGACACAAAAAGATGGGGGTTTTGATGATATGATAAATCATTCATATTCTCATCCTTCTAGTCACATTTATGATCATGAACATATTGTGGAAGATAGAGAAAGTGGCAATGACAATGATGGTGTTAATGAAACTTATAAATATGATGAAATTATTGACCATGAAGATCCAGTTGAGGTGGTGAAAAAGTAAATGCAGAGGATGAAGGCATTAATTATATAAAAAAATTATCAAAAAATCCATTGTTCATATCCGTAGAGGCTAGAACAACAATGTTGAATGTCACACTAGCATTGATGGACTTAAAATTTATATTTGGATGGTCAAACATTAGTGTAACAACACTATTACAATAAGGAAAAATATTTTGTTTATAAAATAATTATTTTCTTCTAAATGTTTTTCTTAAAATTTCAAGTAATTATTAAAAATTATAAGTGCTAAAAAGTCTTATGCATGTGGAGGTTGCTAAAAACACAATTGTTCGATAAAAACACAATTCTATCAACAGATAGGTAAGAACAAAAATACCATCTTTGGTAATTTCATATAAAAAATATAATTCTTGTGTCGATGATTGTGTCTTGTTGGTTTTTAAATGGAAATTTAACAAACCATGGTTAGGGGATAAAGTCCCTCCTCTTTAATGGGAAAGGTTCCCTTATTGAAAGCAACTAGAAAACTTATGTACAAATGTACAACTTTCAAAGTGTGGATTCCCGATACTTTGAAATGTTTTATGCCCAAAGATCATCAATATGAAATAATGGAAGAATTAAGGGGATGAAAGAGGAAGAACATAACAATACCTTTAGGAAATATAGATGGCAGTATAACCTTATACGTATTGAACAAAAGAGATGCAGAATGGAATCATTCACATTTATAATAGATATAATTTCACAGACACAAAGTTCCCAAAATCATATTAACAAGAACACAAAGTTTCTTAGCATGCAAAGATAAATGATTCATAAATTTGAACAAGGAAAGAAAGAATTGTAGAGGAAGAAAAGGAAAAGACTTTTGTATTGATTATTTCTAAATTTATTACAATTTCAAGAATGTCAGGATCCAACCCTAAACAATGGCGTGGAGAAGCCATTAAATAGCTTCCAAGAACAGTTACATTCGGTTACAAATAATGATGAAACTGATTCAAGAAACTAACGTCTAAACTTCTCTAACACCTCGGCCGTTTCCAAACCAAGCAATAAAACCAAACGTATTGAATCTCAACAGTTCATCCTACCTTTACAAAATTTGAATTTGAGTCGTCCACGTGGGAGAGATTTAAATTGAAGCGGGCCTACGGACACCTTTTGCATTTTGTGCCTTTTAGAGAAATGGAACTTTGGAACATTTTGACCTACCCATCCACTTCTGATATAGGCCTAACACGTGGCTTCACTTGAGTGGCGACGGAATCATGGCTCACTTTTACAATTTTAACTCTTTTCAATCGCGGGCTCAAAAACTCAAATTGCTCCACCGACCCACCTCCCTGCTTTGACTTTTGATGCGGGCTCAACATTTGACTTTATCCCTTGGCATGGGTGGGGCCGTGGGTCACTTTATAACTTTAAGCTCTTTTATGGAAACAAAGCCCAAATTCTCAAATCACCCCGATGGCCTACTTTCCCACTTTGACTTTTCAATGGCATCAAAACACAAAAAGGGCCCGCCTCTCCACCTTCACTTGAAACATGACCACGTGTCCCTTTGAGACCAGTTCAGTATTTTTGCATTTTTGACTAAGTCCCTTTTTTTTGGCGGGGCCACATGCCTGACCCTAGACACATGGAGGCTTAGCGCACATTTGGGACTTGCCTCTGGATTTTTCCTTTGAAGTTGCACCGAGCTGACACATGGAGGCTTCCACAAACCCTTCTATACTTAGCCGATTCAATGATCGGCTCTACCCTTCTTTGACTATGACCACATGGCGAGCCCATGCACACTTGGGACCCACTCTTGATTCTTCCTTTGAAGTTTTGCTGATGAGACATGTGGAGACTTCCGCCGGTTCTTTTATACTTAGTCGATTCGGGCCTACTTCCCACTTGACTTATGTTGAACCCTAGACACATGGAGAGCTAATGCTCATTTGGAGATTAGCCCTTTGGTCTTACTTCTAAAGTTGCACCATTGAGGCACGTGGAGAGTTCCGTTGACCCTCCCGTACTTAGTCACTTAAACAATCATCTCTGGTCCCTTTTTCGAACCTGGGACACGTGGAGGGATGGCACAAGTTTGGGGAACCACCTTGGCTTTGACCCTTGAAGTTGTGTCAATGAGGCACATGGCGCCATCCGTTGAACCTTCCATACTTAGCCAATTCAAGCTTGTTTTGTTTTCATTTTGGACCTGGGACATGTGGAAATGCTTCACTTATTTGAGAACTACCCTTGGGCCCTACCGTTGGAGTTGCACCATTGGAACACATGGAGGCTTCCGTTGTCACTTGAAACATGTCCACGCTACATCCAATCAGAGATGTCCATGTACTACCCGTGGATGTTGGGGCAAAAATTGACAGGGAAGATATGCCCATCATTCACGACTGTGGAAAAATAACAAGAAAGGGAAAACCCCACCTTTACGCCTGAATTTCAAATTGTTCTCCATGGAATGAAAAATTGCAAACAATACCATGCTCAAGGGAATTTTGAGAGGCGACAACAATTGGCTCTTTCGGGGACGACTTGGTGGACAGAGAACGAGGTAAGATCAAGAACCATAGAAAAACTCAAGGTGGAAGAGATCGTGCCTTATCCATTGGGAAAATAGAGTCAAAGGAAAACCAACACAGAAGACAAAACACATGAAAATAAAACAAACCAAAAAGGAAAGATAGAAACAAAACACAAAGGAACAACCAAAACCAAAACATTGTACACAATATACAAAAGGACTGCCTAGTCACCTAGGACTTAAAAACTTCAGATACTGCCCACTATAAGGAAGTGGGAGAGGAGAACCATCCATATAATCCAAATAGAACAAATTTTCTCCAGCAAAGTGCCTAATTTTAAAAGGACCAAGCCAAAGGGAATCAAACTTACCATGGCTTCCTCGAGGTTCATGCCTTTTTCCCACAATGAGAACAATGTCTCCCACTTGAAAATATTTGGGTCTAGCTTTCTTGTCAAACAAAGCCTTCACCCTCAATTGATGAGCTGATATTCTATCAAAAACCTACAACCTATCTTCATCCAACTTCTAGAGATACATGATCCTCTTGTCCAAGGAACTGGTAAAACTTGAATCTTCAATAGCCTTCATTAAGTGCAAGGCTGGTAATTCCATTGTTACTAGAAACTGAGCTTCAACACCATACACCACTTGAAATGGATACATCCCAATTTATCTTTTGGTTGTAATTCTATCTGCCTAGAGAGCATCATAAAGTTTCTTGTGCCAATTCCTCTAAGATTCATTAACAAGCTTCTGAACGATGGTTACCATATTCTTATTTATTGATTCTACTTGTCCATTCCCTTGGGGGTAGTAGCCTAAAGAATGAATAAGGGAAATTCCATAACCATATCAAAAATCCATCATCTTAAAAGAAGAAAAATTTGAAGCATTATCAGTCACAATCTTGTTTGGTACCTGAAACCTTATCAATATGTTATCCTTAATGAAACTACACATCACCTCAAAAGTAGTGCTTTTGACTGGAATGGCCTCTACCCACTTTTTAAAGTAGTCTGTAGCAGTTAGCATGTGAGTATGCCCAGCACTCAAAAGTGGGTTAAGAGTTCTAATGAAATCCAAACCCCACTATTGAAAAGGCTCATCAATCACTATTGGCTTTAGTGGCAAAGTAGCCAACTTAGGTATCCCAAAAAAAAATCTGACAGCTTCACACTTGCCTACCCATTTGATGCATCGTTGAACAATGTAGACCAATAGTACCCAAAGACACGAAGGATTTTATGGGTAGTGAACGTAGAAGAGAAATTCCCTCCACAAGCCTGATCATGAAAAGCCGAGAACAACCTTTTGTTTCTCCTTGTCCACACACTTCAAGAATCTTCCATCTATGCCTCACTTGAACAAATCATTCTCCCATAACACATATTATGCAGACCTTAACTTGATAGCTCTCTTCTCCTTGGCACTTAGGTTGGATGGACAATCTCCATAAGTAAGAAAGTGTGCAATATCATCATACTATTCATCTGTTTATATGAGGAAGAGGACAACAGGAACATCAACTCGCTTCTTTGGACAATTCTCGCATCATGTCCTTCAAAGAATAATCTCACACAAGCCTTTACCCCGGACTAGCTTAGTTGGTTTTATATCTAGGTCATATTCTCAAACTTTTGCTACCCAATTACCTCTCTTAGTTCCAAACTTCTACTGTGTAAGAATGGACTTAATGGTTGTATCAGGAACAAGCACAACAGAGTGAGAATTAAGAATATAAAAATGAAACCGCTTAACAGCTTTGACCACTGCAAAATCATGTTTCTCCATCATTGTATATTTCAATTCATGAGCTTTTAGAACATAGCTCATGAATTCAATCGAAG
Organism: Taxus wallichiana var. yunnanensis; assembly: GCA_018340775.1. Taxonomy (NCBI): domain Eukaryota; kingdom Viridiplantae; phylum Streptophyta; class Pinopsida; order Cupressales; family Taxaceae; genus Taxus; species Taxus wallichiana. The sequence continues at coordinate 628,828,859 of CM031234.1, forward strand.
CTCGTGATCTTCAGAATTTATTTGAGTTGGGACAATGGCCAAGGTACTCTCTGTAGCATAGTAATAGATGATAAAATCCTTGTTGAAATCAGGGCATCCTAAGATGGGAGTTTTAGAAATGGCTTTCTTGATACCTTAAAATTATTCCTTACCCTCAGAATTCCAACCAAAGTTTTGCTTTCCTTTCATCATGTGAGAAATGCTCATAGTCAGTTCTGCAAAATCAGGAATGAATCTCCTCAGGAAATTTATCTTACCAAAGAAAGAGTGAACACCCTTTTTACTTGTGGGAAGAGGAATCTGCTGGATTGCTTGAACTCTTTCTAGATCTATCTTGATTCCTTATTTGGAGACAATATGCCCCAACAACTTTCCTTCAGTGACACAAAAGACAAACTTCTTTGGATTAAGAGAAACTCCATGTTCTCTACATTTCTGGAGGACTGCTTCAAGATGCTAAAAGTGATATGCCCTTGTTTTGGAGAAGACAATCAGATCATCATGGTACACAACAATACACTTTCCTTTTAGACTACTAAAATCCAAGTTCATTTCCTTCTGAAAGGTGGCACCAGCATTGATAAGACCAAAAGGCATTCTATTTTAGGCAAAGGTGCCCCAAGGAGTAGTAAAGGTAGTCTTGTGTTGATCTGGGGTATTGACTTCCACTTGATTGTACCTAGAGAATCCATCAAGAATAGACAACATCTCAGAGCCTATGACAGCTTGAAAACCTAATCCATCATGGGGAGAGGATAGTTGTCTTTCAGAGAGGCCTGATTTAAATTCCTGAAATCCACACAGATGTGAATCTCATCATTCTTCTTCTTGACAGACACAATGTTAGCAATCCACATTGAATGATGTATAGGGAAAATAATATTTTCCTTTAGTAACTTCTAGATCTCTTGAAAAATGGTGTCAGAAACTTTAGGATTGTATTTCCTTTGCTTCTACTTGAAAGGTTTGATCCCAAGTTTCAGAGGGATAAAGTGTTGCATCTCCTTTGGCTGGAAATCCTTGAGATCATAATATGAATAGGAAAGAACATCAAAGCATACCTTTTTACATGATTTACTACTAGCTTCTTCTTTTCCTCTTGAGTGCAGCATTTTCAAATTTTCACCATCTTAGGTTCATCAAGACTCCCAATATTAACCTTTTCACATTCAAAGGTACTACCAAGCTCCTTGGGAAGTTTTAGACTTAATGTACCTATCATGCTTATCAAACAGGTCTTCCAAACTCACCAACCCTTTAGGAATCTTGTTACCTTTCAATTTGATGTAGCCATCTTGATCCATCTCTTCCTTGATATCCCCTTCATTAGAGGATACACACTCTCTAGGAAAGGTCTCACTTCCTTCAAAATACAACTGGTCAAAATTATCCTTAAGCTCCAAGAATGAGAGCAAGTGTTGATTGTCATTGAAAACCTGCCAGTTATTTGCATTATCTGGTACACTGGGCCTATGAATCATTTCAATGGTAAATTTCTCCTAAGATAAATCTGAGTGAGGGATCATCAAAGATCCTGGACATGGAGAGAATCAGAGAATCCGCTCTAATGTAGAAAGCATCAAGAAACTCAATGGAATCCTAGACAAGATTTCTATAATGTTTCAATCTCCTATTCTTGACTTGATAAATATCCCTTACCTATTTCACAATAAGCTCTGCATCACCACGAGCAAAAATATTCTTCACTCCCATTTCTTTTGCCATGTTCAATCCAAGTATGAGTGCCTCATATTCAGCTGTATTTTTTATATTTTCAAAATAGAGCTTGAAGGAGAAAGGATGAATGTTCCCTTCTGGAGATGTCAACACCACTCCAGCTCCAGAACTAGCTGAAGAGCAACTTCCATCAAACTCCAGAGTCCAAATTCCATTGGGGTCATGAATCACTCCCTTATGAAGATTTACCTCATCTTGTGACATGATCATGTAGTTACCATGCCCTATATCTTCATAGAGCATCTGTGTTTTTGGATCGTCGGTCTTTTGCACAATGTATTCGGTATATTTCTCAGGTAGCATCTTCTTCATTTTTCCATTGACCGGATCAAAGCATGTGACCAATCCATCTGAATTTCACCTCCTACCTCCTTACAGAAATTTCTACTCAAATGACATCCCATATGAGGGAGGAATATCAACTAGAAAAATAGTGGCCAAGACCCTTTTCTCTAGCAAAGCAGTAAAAGCTACTTGTGCATCTTTAATTCTCCCAACCAAAGGCACTTTTCTACTCTCCATAGAATAGCAAGAACCAAAGGCACGTGTTAGATTTAGGCCCAAAGTATGAGCTACTTTTGCAGGCATTACATTTTATGATGCTCCTGAGTCTATAACATAATTACTGAGTTTATGACTAGCTATGAGGAGAGTCACATAGAATGGTTCAACTTTCTCATTAGGGGAAGTGACTACAGCCACAAGGCTTGATTGAGGTGAGGAAGAGGGAGTGGGAAAAGACCCTTAGAACTAATGGGTGAGGCTTTATATTTGGAATTGACAAAGTTTACCATTTTTACAAAGGCTTTTGGATGGGTTTGGTAAAACTCAGCCTCTGAAATTTGGATTTTGGTCTTTTTGAGATGATCAATGATATCAAAATATCCAGAGGTGGATGGGGCATCACTATTAGGAACTTGAGTGACTTTTGATTTATCAGTTTTAGGATTTGAAGGACAAGAAGTTTTGGAAACAAAAGTAGAAGAAGGGGAATTAGCATTACTCACCTTTTGTGTGGAGGCAATGGGAATAGGATCTCCTCTTCTTGCAATCACTGGAATAGTTATAGGAAACTCCTTGGATTTCTTAGCAGGCTGCACCACTTTTTCTTTTTGTTTGTTTGCTCCCGAGTCATGACAAATATATGACTCACTATTCATATCTACCACTCTTTCATCATATTCATCTTCATCATCCATACCTTCAGTGGTGAGGAAATGAACTTGAGACCCACCAAGCTCTTCTAGTTCTTCATCAACCTCTTCTTCTAGTTCTTCATAGAGTTCATTACACTCCTCATCATCAGGTTCTTCAACTTCACAAGTTACATTGATTGGAACCTTGATGGGTGGGCCTTCAATAGCCAATCTGTCTGAGAAGCAGGTAGACGGTTCTGGGCTGAAAATTCTTCCTTGGAACATCTTGGTAAGGAGTATGTTGAGCCAATTGTTTCTTGAGAGCAATGAGATCATTTGCAAGCTTCTGTACTAACTGATCAGAATTGGCTCCAGGGGAAGAGGAAGAGGAAGAAGCTTTAGATTTGGAGGATTCTCTTTTCAATTTACTAGACATGATTAAATCATCCTCAACACTGATAGCCAAATGTTGATCAAAGATCCGAGTTGCAAGATTAACTCTTCTTAGTGCATAGCTTACTTCAGTTAACTGAGCATTAAGGAAGAAGCCCTTTGGATTTTATCAATTGGATGAGTGTTCTGTGGAATTTTATGAATGACCTTGTTGAATTTGGCCACAAATTATCTCATGGGCTCGAATGGTTCTTTCTTGATATGAGATATTTGAGCTAACATAGCATGCACATCTTCAACAAGTTTGAAATGTTGCTCAAACTGAGTTGTCATGGTAGTCCAATTAGTAATGGACCCAGCATGAAGATGATAGAACCAATCAGCAACATTGTCGTGTAATGTCTCCACAAAAATTCTAATAGAGACGTCTTCATGTTCAAACCCAAGAATCCCACATGCAATAATGAAGGTTGCAATGTGTTCATCTGGGTGAACCTTCCCATCACCTCTCGAATTTAGGAAAATTTTCTTGTTACCCCTAGGTAACTCATGCAATGGCCGAGGAATAACAAAAGGCCCAACCCATTGTCCCCAAGGTGAAGGTATTGCCATACTTGGAAAAATTGATCAAGGGGAACTCAAAACACCAGCAAGTATCAAAGCACAAAGATTAGGGTTGAGCTGTTGTTGAGGAATGTTATTCTTGGAATTCATGTCCTTAACAGGAGGTGTGCTTGTAGAACGAGTTCCTTTGTTCTTTCTTACTAGAAGAGAGAAGTTTTGTTTCTCCTAAAGTTGGAAATAGGATCCTCAACTCGAGAGCTTTATTCCCACGTGTATACCATAGAGTCGCCACACCAAAAATGATCTTGAAATTGTTCTTGTTTAAAAAGGGATCCATTTGAAATGAAATCAATAGTAGAGTCGCCAAAAAAGCTTGGGTTTTTAAATAGAACTTTAACAAACCATAGTCAAGGGATAGCAAGTCCCTCCTCTTTAATGGGAGAGGTTCCCTTATTGAAAGCAACCAGAAAAACTATTGTACAAATGTACAACTTTCAAAGTGTGGATTCTTAATACTTTGAAACGTTTTATGCCCAAAGATCATCAATACAAAATAATGGAAGAATTAAGGGGATGAGAGAGGAAGAACATAACAATACCTTCATGAAATATAGATGGAAAAGTATAACCTTATATGTACTAAACAAAAGAGATGTAGAATGGAATCATTCACGTTTATAACAGATATAATTTCACAGACACAAAGTTCCCAAAATCATATTAACAAGAACACAAAGTTTCTTAGCATGCAAAGATGGATGATTCATAAATTTGAACAAGGAAAGAAAGAATTGCAGAGGAAGAAAAGGAAAAGACTTCTGTATTGATTATTTCTGAATCTATTACAATTTTAAGAATGCCAGGATCCAACCCTAAACAATGGCATGGAGAAGCCATTAAATAGCTTCCAAGAATGGTTACATTCGGTTATAAAGAATGATGAAACTGATTCAAGAAACCGACGTCTAAACTTCTCTAACACCTCGACCATTTCCAAACCAGGTGGAAAAACCAGATGTATTAAATTGCAGCCATTCATCCCGCTTTGTAAACTTTGAATTTGAATCATCCACGTGGGAGAGATTTAAACTAAAATGGCCCTGCGGATGCCTTTTGCATTTTTTGTCTTTTAGAGAAATGGCACTTTGGAACATTTCGGCTTGCCCATCCGCTTCTGATATAGGCCTGACACGTGGCTTCACTTGAGTGGCGATGGAATCACGGATCACTTTTAAAATTTTAACTCTCTCAAAATCGCGGCTCAAAACTCAAATTTCTTCGCCGACCCGCCTCTCCACTTTGACTTTCGATGTAGGCTCAACATTTGACTTTATCCCTTAGCATGAGCGGGGCTGCGGGTCACTTTATAACTTTAAGCCCTTTTATGGAAACAAAGCCCAAATTCTCAAATCGGCCTGACGGCCCGCTTTCCCGCTTTGACCTTTCAACGGCATTAAAACATAAAAAGGGCCCACCTCTCCGCCTTCACTTGAAACATGACCACATGTCCCTTTGCAGACTAGTTCAGTGTGTTTTGCATTTTGACTAAGTCCCTTTTATTTGGCGAGGCCACATGCCTGACCCTGGACATGTGGAGGCTCAGTGCACATTTGGGACTTGCCTCCGGATTTTTCCTTCGAAGTTGCGTCAAGCTGACACTTGGAGGCTTCCGCAAACCTTTCTATACTTAGCTGATTCAACGATTGGCTTTGCCCCTTCTTTGACTATGACCACGTGGTGATCCCGTGCAAAGTTGGGGACCCGCTCTTGTTTCTTCCTTTGAATTTGTGTTGATGAGACATATGGAGACTTCCACAGGTTCTTTTATACTTAGCCAATTCAGGCCTGCTTCCCACTTAACTTATGTTGAACCCTAGACATGTGGAGAGCTAGCGCTCATTTGGAGATTGGCCCTTTAATCTTACTTCTAAAGTTGTGTCATTGAGGCACATGGAGACTTTTGCTGACCCTCCCGTACTTAGTCACTTAAATAGCTGACTCTGTCCCTTTCTCGGACTGTGGGGACATGTGGAGGGATGGCGTAAGTTTGGGGAACCGCCCTTGGCTTTGACCCTTGAAGTTGCGTTGATGAGGCACGTGGCGCCATCCGTTGAACCTTCCATACTTAGCGAATTTAGGCTTGTTTCTGCTTTTCATTTGGACCTAGGACACATGGAAATTCTATGCTTATTTGAGAACTGCCCCTTAGGCCCTACCCTTGGAGTTGCATCATTTGAATGCATGGAGGCTTCTACTGCCACTTGAAACATGGCCATGCCGCATCCAATCAGAGATGTCCACATACTACCTGTGGATGTTGGGGCAAAAATTGACAGGGAAGATACGCCCATCATTCACGACTGTGGAAAAATAACAAGAAAGGGAAAACCCCACCTTTACACCCAAATTTCAAATTGTTCTCCATGGAATGAAAAACTACAAACAATACCAGGCTCAACGCGATCCATTACTCCAAGGTACCGACTCAAAATTTTCAAAACTTGACTTCAAAAAGAGGGGAATTTTGAGGGCGACAACATGTACTATTCAAGAAAGTGTATGGAAATGTTATAGTTTGTCCAAATCTTAAGTGCAAGGAATGTCGTTTCAAAGTTGATGTCAATGGATATAAAATTTCAAAAAAAAAAATCAGCATTTCCCTTGATTAGTTCATTACAATGTATTTATTTCTACAAGTCACTTATAGAGATAATGGCATGGCATTACAATAACATAAGTTGTGATGATGTGATGCATTTACCAAGTGGTTGTCAGGATATGAAACACATTGAATATAATTGGTTTGAAAATTTTAAATTCAATGCAAGAAGTGTTAGGCTAGGTCTTGCAATGGATGGGTTTAATCCATATTCGAACTTAACATATTTAGTTTAGCTTGTTGTACTATAAATTATAAAATTCCCCATGATTTATGTTACGAAAATAACATATATTTTTGTCCTTACTAGTCCCTAGAAATAATCGAGTGAAAACATGGATATCCACCTTAAACCTCTTATAGATAAGTTGTATACTTTGTGAAATGGGGTGCATATGTATGATGTTTCAAAATTTCTTGAAAATAGAGCATTTGAATGTTATGGAATTATGTGTTATACAATTTATGATTCTCTAAGATTATAAGTATTTTCAGGTTTGACTACAAAGGGAGAGCATGCATGCCCAAGGTATGGGGACCAACTATGTTCAAGATACTCTTGTGATTTGTGAAAGCATGTTTATGAAGGACACATAATATTTTTAAGGATGGGCCATGAATATCGTAGTGTAAAAATGGAAATTTTCAATGGTCTTATGGAGATGAGAGAACCATCAAATTCAATGTCTCTTGGAGATTGGTTGCAACGTTATAATGATGCTTGTGATGTAGAAAATATTGTTGTACTAGAAATATGGTGGAGATATGAGTGGGAAAATGAATTTCGGTGTAGTTGATCAAACACACATAGATGTAATTTCTAAGGGAATGAAAATATTATATATATTATACAACCTTCCATACTAGTAAGATTTGCTAAGAGGTCATCTTATTTACCCAATTCATATATTTAATATTTTTATTATATCTATACAAATGCATATTGCAAAAAAAAAAAGACAAATATATATTAGAATCACAAAAATACCTCAAAGTTTCTAAAATGAAGAAAACGTCCGCCCATGAATAATGGAACATATGAAAAGGATATGTGGAATTTAAATAAACTCCATGTTTTCAAAATTCATAAATGTCATGTGTGAAATGCACCCACCTCAATTATATAGGCCGTCCCTCAAGAGAGAGTTTGTTAATGATGGCCATATCACGGGATTGAAAACACATGACTAGAAAAACCTTTTAAAGGTATGTTGAAAATAATTGTAATTAATGTAAATTACTTTTTATATATGTTTTTATCTTTCTATATCTGACATTATCTAGTAATTGTGTTTGACAACACAACATATATTTCCTCTTAGTTTAAGAAGAGAGGATGTGCTTCCATATGATCTTAGAAAGGCCATTTTGAGGCTTTCAAAATTCCTTAGATGGTTGATAACAAAGGATATCTACATGTCTAAGATAGAGGAGATGAGAAACGAGATTGTGGAGATTGTTTGTATTTTTGAAAAGGAATTGCCAACTTCATTTTTTGATTCCCAGGTTCATCTACTAGTCCACTTAGTTGATGATATTGATATGGAAGGTATTTCCAACACTCGATGGATGTTTTGGCATGTGAGATACAAGAAGCCATTGAAGGGGTTTATCAAGAAGTTATCATTTCCAAAGGGTTCCATTGTGGAAGGTTATATTATTTAACAAATGTTCTTCTATGTAACTAAATATCTTTAAAATTAATTCCATAACATACCTCGCATATGGGATGTTGATAGTGATGGTGCATAGTTGGAAGAAACATTGTAAGGGAAAGACAAGGGAAGAATATTGAGTGAGTATAATAGTATATGATTTTTTTAATTTTAAAAACATGAATGTTGTAATTCTTGTACTTTTATGAATATTTATTTTGTGTGTAGGTGAATCCAAAGAATATTTTACAATTTAACGTAGAGGAAAAGAGCAAGCGAAATGATGTAACAAGGAAAAAAAAAGGAGCATGATATGGCTAGATGTGTTTATAGAAGACAATATTCTCGCAAACTTTTTCCATGACACTTATGTACCGAATGGACAGAGATAATTGTAGTGTGAATTGGATGTGTAAACATTTATAATATATCAATGACACAAGCTGGAAGTTTTTCTAAGGATACTTTAAACTTTGTGTGAGGATGTGAACCCTAAGTAAGAATGTTGATTTTTGTATACAATAGTAATGTTTATTTTTTGAACTTTTAGTTCAAGTTTACTTATAATAATCATGTTATTTCAGGTGAAAAATCATAATACAATGTGGGTGGATGCTAAATATTTTAATATCAAAATAATTGACTATAAAAAATATATGCAATTACGGCGTAGTAGTTCCATTTAATAAATCTATTCGAGCAAGTGCAAGTGACAACAACTTGGTTGAAGGGTGACTAGATTATGTTAGAAATATTTAAGAAATAATTAGTGTGGACTATAAAACTTTTAAAATTATAATTTTATGATGAAAATGGTTCTCATGCATTGAAAACATATATATTGGGTCCGATATACATAATGGTCTTTATGCAGTTGACTCGGAAAAGGATTTGGTGGAGTGCATTGATTCTCACGTGTTTCCATAACACTATGATCAAGTATAATGTGTTTTGTTTCATATTAATTCCTATATATGTTAATTTGATGGTTAATCGTTTCCCTTTTTAATTTTTGAATAGGTTTTATTCTACCCAAATTCAGAGAGATACATGGATGGGATTTTATAATACATCTTAAGCCAAGGTCAAGACATATCTTCCAAGAAGGTTCTATGAAGAATAGAGAAGAATATGAAGATTTCTATGTCGAAGAAGAAAATGTTCATGAGGACAAAGGAGACCCAAAAATGAATAATTAATATAATTTGAAGAGCATTGAGAGAATGAAGATTTTTATGCAGAAAATGAGGACGTTCCAGAAAATGAAAACAAATAATTTGAAGTACAAATGCTCTTAGAAATAAAATCCAATGGTCACAAAATAGATAATTTGGCATAAAGGAAACTTAGGGATACTCAAATATTAATTGATAATAATGTAAATGTGTCACATGTTTACATTAGATGTCATTGAAAATGATTATAATGAAGAATCATAATTTTTTGAATGCCTAATTTTGGTGTTTATGAATGTGTTATGCATATGTCCTAATTTTGATGTGTATTGTAATTTTGATGTTTATGAATGTGTAATGGTTATGTCATAATTATTATGTGTATTGTTATTTGGTGTTTATGAATGTGTAATGGTTTCATCCTAATTTTGATTTGTATTGTAATTTTGTTGTTTATGAATGTCCCCAAATTTGACCTAATTTCCACAACACTCACACTACACCCCAATACAACACACTAATGCAACTACCTAACATGACACCCTGACATAAAACAAAAACACGACACCTTAACAAGGCACACTCAAGAAGAATGGTAACACGAAACCGTAATATGACACACCGACATGACACGCTAATATGACATTTATTGTCATGTAAAATGTTTAGCATGAAAAATTCAAAAAACATGTCACAACAACCTAGACCTCACTTGAAAAAATATATCTCGCTTAATGTAAACATGTCCTCCTACCAACTCAATTGTTGTGTTACCTCATAATGGCTAGTAGGAATTTGATAATTTTATTTTCAAATTTGTTTCATGTGTAGGGAGGTGATTCATGGATTTATTCAAGATCATTCAGAAGGAATTGCTCCCGGAGGCCCAAAAAGACCTATTTTCAGGATTTTTCGCGCTTATCGCACACCCCTCGAAAGTCGAATGTTGAAGCACAACCTACATGTAATTTTTTCATAGTAGCTACAAGATGAATTGAAGTGATTTAGGAAATTTATGGAAGAAAAATCAGGTTTAGGAACAAGTTATGCAAATTCGGGTCTTTGTGGGCAAGGTATTGGGAAATGCAAGTTCTAAAAACACTATTCACCTTGTTCGAAGGGTTTCACGATTCTTGTGAAGATTTATGAGCTCATACCCCAAGAATTATAAATCTATAAGATCCTAATTCATGGTGGAATGAGTGAGGAAAGATTCTGGAACTTTAAAATGTGGAAAATTTTCCGACAATGTAGCTCAAGAGTCCTATTACAAGGTGAAACTTGAACAAAAATTTCCAAACACTATGGGAATATTTGGGAGTCTAATAAAATCTCAAATTAGGTTATTATAATTTTTATCCCTTATCCATAAGTTTTTAATCTTTGTTTCATTGAAAACTATTCTTACCACTTAGCTCACCTACAAGCACAACTTGAGGAAAAATTAAAGGTATGGGTAAAAATTGTTGAAGATTTCATTTCCAAAGATTATAAATGGTATCATTGGAGTTATTTTCATTTTTCCATGAATATTCTTATATTGGTCGGCATAAATTCATTAAGTTTTGACTCTGGGGCGAAGGAAACACTCCATCGGGAAAGTTTCAAATGCAAATCATGCTTGGATGCAACATTTGAGTGCTTAGGCATACTTTTTGTGTTCCCTTGCACCCTTGGTGGAATTTTGAGGTGAAATTTAACCCTAGAAGTTTGCCTCACTCTAATTGGCTTCTTTTCCAATGCAAAAACATAAGGTGATTGGCTTAAAAGTGCACTTTATGACTTCTTTTGTGTTTTAAGTTGTGGTAGGCCCCCTTTCTCTCTCCTAGGCACAATTTTTCACCCCTTTGGCACCTTGGGAAAAATTTTGAGGTTAAATTACACCCAAAAATTTACGATCCGCTCCGATAGATCCATAACTTACATGTACATGCATGCCAACCCAACTCAAAAACATGAAAAAAGGTCTTGTGGGTGTGATGTGTATGCATTTTTTTCACTCATCCCCAAGTGCATGGTGCAACCCAAACTCCACCATGCACCCAAGGTGCACCTTTAGGTGCAATTGCACCCAATAAGTGTGCCTAGGTGCATTGGACATTCAAAACCCCACTTCACCACCTTTCCCACCTTTTCACTCCACCATCACTTATAAATTAAAATACAACCTAAAAACATAAAGTAACTTCCTTGGAAGCCATTAAATAATCTTTTGAATATGGTTATAATATTCGACAAAAAAACCCTTTGTGCCCTAAACTTCCAAATCTATTTTTTTCATAACTCATGTTCTCAAACTCTGTTTGCCACCAAATTTTAACCATGAATTCCTTGTGAGAATGCCTTTAATAAGAGTTTTTGCATGTCCCCATTGATGCACTCATTTATTTTTTACAAATACATGAATTTTCCAAAGAAAAAAATCACCTTTTCTCATATCTATAAAAACTTGGTGATTGGAATCTCTTGAAAATTGGAACAAAGCCTAGAAATGAAAAATAGAAAATTATGCAATTGGTTTCATTTCGATCCGACACCCAGAAGACCAATTTCTATTTTTATTAAGTCTCTACTACATAACTTACTAAAAATAGTAAGTCCGAGGAAAATATGGTTTCGGTACCTCAAGCCATTCCTTCAAGTGAAAAACACTCATAATTGGCAAAATTGCTAAGAATGAACACCCATGTGTAACTTGCTAAAAATAGTAAGTGATCAATATGAACTCAAGATGGTCACATATTTTCTTCCTCTTCATGTCTTGTTGATTCAATCTTTCACAGAGGTCAAATCTTCAATTTACACAGGGTGTCTCAAAGTGAAAATGTCAATTTTGGAAGCATTTGCAAACATCCACCGTCACTAAGTGGTGAACATCTCTATTAAAATATCCTCATGTGGATGGTAAGGATAAATTCAATCTTGAGAAGGAGTGAAGTATGAATTGTGAGTCATTTGGAAGGGGAGACCTCTTGGTTGCATTGTGCGGGTAATTGTTTCAAGTTCTCATCATATGCATAATTGATCAAGAAGGCATGGTGGTTTTTCATGGTTGGTTTAATTGGTTGAAGACATCCTTCATCATCTATTGTGGTTTCTTGATCAAGTGCTTCTCACTTCTTCACTCATTTTACCTGATGGGCTACAACAATTGATCATTCAAGAGGAAGTTTCTCATGGTGCAAAAGAGTTCAAGGATTAAGATTTCATCACTCCATTAGACCATCACTATAGAGGTCATTAGGATCGATAGTATATCATCTTGATGGACATATCCTCTTCATCCTTCATCATTCAATCTTGGAGCTTCATCTCTCTCTCCTCTCCTATTTTTCTTATCTCTTTCTCTCTCTAGAATTATATATCTTCGTTGAGAAGAAAGTTGTAAAATGTGAATTAAGTCACTTAAATTTATTTGTCTCCATTGAGGATTACACTTTAAATTGAAAATTAACATGGGAATATGAAGAGTCTCCTTGAAAGCTATAAATTGAGAGAGCCTCTTCACTTCAAAGGGATGATTTTTTTACTATTGGTAAATGATTTTGAAGGGACCATACACTATAGTACAAAAGGATCAAAATCTAGAAAAGACAATATCAACATAGTGGTTTTTTGATACGTAGGGGCCACACCCCAATAAAAGCCTAGGAGCTAGATATTCAAATAAAAAACTAAGGCAGGGGCCAACTACCTACAAGGAGCCCTACAAACAACACAAAACAACAAAACTGAAGCACCAAAATAGAAATGTAACAACAAAACTAAACTAAATCGAGACTTGTTATAGACTTTCAGAGCAATCTTCAGGGCTTTATAGAGGTTGATAGTAGTTTGCATGTCTAGATCTTGGCTGCTCTTGGTGATTGTCTTCTTCTTGATTTTTCATTCTTCCAAGTATACCCTAGGATACCGCAAGCATCACAAACTGCCGAACATTTTTCTAAACATATTCAAGTCTTGCTCTGTGAATAGAAAGTTGGTTAGATTGCATGTCTTCCGCTTACATAACTCTTTCTTCCGGTCTATGAGCATAGTGGAAAAAATTTGAGTTTCCCTTCTAGATTGGAGAGAGTGGAGGGGTATACATTTGTCTTGATGCCTTCTTTAATAAGTAAGTCCACATTATTTGCAATTCCCTTAAAATCCTCAACTTGTTGTTTGATTTGATTAGATAAGCCCAAGTTAGCGGAGGGACGTCGATAGTTTGACCGATTTCCAATAAACTTTTAAGCAACCATAGTTTCCTTACCTTTAGAGATACTATGGAGGACTCTTCTAAATGCAGGAGGATCGGATAAGGGAACTTTAACATTGAGGTTTTTGGTTCAAATCCTTGGTTTTTAAGGAGGAGGGAGTCTAGAGGGGTCAGATCATGTACAACCACTTCAAGAAAGTAGTGGTGTAGGAGGAAAATGACTCATTGATGTAGGGGAAGAACCCTTGTATGAGCTTGAACCTCCCTAATCGATTTTTCAAGTGAATGCAAGATATAGTAAGAAAAATAACCTTGGAAGCATGCCTGAAGTGATTCAAAAGAACTAAGTGGTGCAGAGGTAGTGTTGAGAAGTAACCTTCCAAGGTGATGTAGTAGACAACCATTTTTGCTACCTCATTAAACGGTGGGGGGATGGAAGAGAAAAGGATTCCCGACTTCTCGATCTGCAATGACTCATCACCCACTAAGAAACGTTGTTCCTCAACGTCTTTGTCAAATTTATTATGAAAGAACTTAACACCCTCCATAATCATATTAGTGATGAAGGAGATCATCTCTTATGTGATTGCAAATTATTTATCTTTGAAATGGACGACTTTATCTTTCCATTTTCTTGCAAATGTGAGGGAGACATGAACATCATGGCCCTTAATGTGTTACATGAACTTCGTCAATCCACCCATGCTTAAAACTTCTCACAGCTCTTCATTATTTCACCAAAATGGGTCACAAATAGGATCCACTCTACAAGGAGGACACTCCATGATGTAATTGAACCTTACTTACAAAGCAATGACCGACGCAGCAGACTAGAAATTGGCCTCATAGCAGATGCGACAAAGACAAGGAATTTGTAGAGCTTTCAAACCCAACTACCTGAACTGTGAAATCGACTTTAAAACCCTTCTTCCAAATCTCGAGCACAAAAATCAATAAAAAAATCCATTTGAAAGAGTGAATTCGCATAAGTTGGGAGTACAAGAGATCATTATCCCACACGTGCCTAGACCACCGACTTAACATGATTATAAGGTTAAGTGCCTTTAGATTCATTAAAAATGATTGATTTGGAAGTGATGGAGATCTCCTCAAAATCATACCATATTTTGAAATTATTAATGATGACCCCATCATTAGCAAGAGCATCTACCACCCCATTCCCTTCTCTATAGACATGGCAAAATTTAATGTTTGAAAAATATTTACAAAGTATCTTGACTTCCATTACAAAATCCTCGTATGGTCTAATCGGGGTTGGGAGCCAATAAGATTGTTGATAACATTCATAGAGTCTCCCTCAATAATTAAATTGTTAACCTTGATATCCTTGGTATCTCTAATTCCCCAGAGCGGCGAGGGCCTCATTATAGTGGTTTGATTGTTTTCCTATATGACTGCATAGGCGAAATAGGGAGTCCGTAATGATTTCTTATAAGCCTCATGTCACCAAAGATCACCTGGGTTTCCTTAGAGGCCCCATCAAAGTTTAATTTATGTCATCCTTCATGTGGGGAATTCACTGAACAAGAGTCCTGTCAATGTTGGGAGAAGTAATTTGACCTTGTTGTAATTCAATATTCCAGGCCCTCAGGAATATTTCCTCTTCTTTGGGGTACTTAGCATTTTTAGGAGGCTTGAATCTTAAAATGTTTTCCTTTATTACAATTGAGATTTCATTAAGGAGCCATTTCGGGATTTATTAGCATTCCTGAAAATGAGAGAATTTCGAGATTTCCAAATTCTCCATATAGTGTGTGGAAAAAGAATATTCCAAAACCTCTTGAGAAATCCATGTTTGAAAGGTGGTTGCCACTTGTTCCCAAGCTTGAACAATATCATCTGGGAACTTCTAGGTAATGCCAAATCTGGTAAAGATAAGCTTCCATAAAGCAAAGAATAAAGTGGGACAATGTAAGAGTAGATGATGAATAGACTCATTATATTTTTGCATAGATAGCACCTATTGGGCATGGTGGATCCCCTCTTGATTAGATTGTCAATTGTAAGAATACTCTTGTTTAAGACCTGCCAAAGGAAGTGATTGATTTTAGGCGTGATTTCTTTAAACCAGATATTTCTCTAAGGAAATCCACTAGGGATTTCATCTTCCAAAACTTGGTAGTCATTTCTCACTGAATAATCCCCATCAAAGGAATAGAACCAAATGAATTCATCCTTAGCTTGAATTTGGTTGATAGGGATGTGACTGAGGATTTTTTGCAATTACGTTAGGAATTTAAAAGGATGGTGATTCTTGTTTACTAGTTCCCATATTTTTCTAGAAACAAGTTATCAAATTCCTCTAACTCCTTTGTCTATGTTTCCTCTCCATATCAACTACACTCTATGAGCATGTACTTGTTGAATATATGCACTTAGAATTTGTGTTATTTGTATCATGTTCCTTGTTCTATGTTAATGGTGTCTTCTCATTGAATTCATGGATATATTTTGGTTTTAAGCAATAAACTCTATTGTGTTATTTATTTTGAAAAACCCTCCCACTATTCTCTTCATACCTCTTTCTCTCTCGAGCTATTTCTCCCTTGTAGTATCTACAAATTTTTCCATAGGTGTAGGGAAGTACCCCTGTGTGGTCCCTAGTTGAAATACCATCCCCTATTGTTGTTATAATAGTGTACATAATTTCCCCGCTTTGATAAATAGAGGTGCCCCATTCAATAAAATAGACCTAGTCCCAAAGCGTTGGTGAGAGTTCCCTAATTTTCCCATGTGAAAATATATTTTAGCAAAAAAATCCTAATAGAACACACTAATACAACATCCTAACATGGCATGCTAACTCACCACCCTAATATGGCACCCTAATACGAGACACACACACACACACACACACACACACACACACACACACACACACACACACACACACACACACACACACAATTTATCTAATTTTACCTAACGAAACCTGAATCAACACCGAATTTGACAACTTAGAACAACACATGTAATGTCCCCTTTTGGGACAAGATGGAAAATTCTACAAATGGATAGAAATCAATTCAAGAAGGAGTAAATCCTTTTGAATCAACCTCAAATAACCCAATGTCAGCTAATTACAACCCAAAATGGGGTTGGAAGTAGCCAAGGTTGTAGGTTAGATGGGTGGATCAATTGGAAATTAAATCTTCTTTACTTTTGATTTTTATGACAACAATAATTAAATAAATCAGGCTTGCAGACAACTGAAAACTTCTAAACTCCGTAACTTCACCAAGACTTCTCCTTTTTAAGTGAAATAAATTGCATCAAAAACTAGATTTTTATCTCTTTCAAATGAAACAACAATCAGATTTTTCTAAGCACTTAAACCCCACCAAAATAACATCAAAACTTTCAGATCTAGGCACTACAGCTTGAGAAAATAAATAAAAATATTTCCAGCACTCTCTCGGCCTCCAAACACACCCAAAAGGGCCTCCTTGCTCAGAAATGAAAGATAAACAAATCATATTTTTAGATCTTGCTTTATGATCACCAAAAACATGCCAAATACACTCCTTATCAATTAACTATAGATGGATTTATTTCAGCCATAACCAAAGAAGGATAAATGAGAAAAAGTGATGATTCTTTGCATTCAAACTTGGCACAATAAGTTGGAAATTAATTACAAAACACAGAGATCTAAAAACCAACAAGTATGGTCCCAAATCATGTAACAATAACCAGATTTGCACCATAAATAAATGTGTTAGGGCAAGGAAACTCTCCTAGTGCAATTCTCCACACCAATAATCATAAATTTGATCATAAAACACACTAAACCAAAAATAACAAGTGCAAGTCACATTCAAATCTCCACAAGATGGGTGGTGTTGATCAAACACCTTTTAGTAGATCACATGGTCATACATCCCTCTCTTCAAACATGAAGAAAATTCAAATAGAATAATCAAGCATGTCTTCAAGAGGTGGAGCTCATCTTCTTTTATATCATCTCTTTTAAAAGATCCAAGTTTCCTTCCTTAGCTTTGACACATTTCTTTAAGTGGGAGAGTCACTTTTTAAAGCATCTTCTTTTCTTGAAAATTCAACTCCAACTAAATGGTTAATTTCCCCTTTTGCTTCATTTGAAATAAAAACATAAGGAGGAAAATTAATATTTTATTTAAAAATCAAGGAGTTATGACGTTTCCCATTATTTTACCCTTTGATCCATGGGAAAGTGGATTAAAGGTCTTCAATAATTTGTTTGATTAATGCCCCTAAAAGGGACATTACAATCCTCCCCTCTCAAATTTTCTTTCCCTCAAGCAAATGCAAGATCTCAACCCAAGATCCAATGTATCCATGCTATAAAAGTTCCACAAACGTGCTCATGTAATAACCACACTTTGATTGATGTCCCATTCTTCCTTGAATTCCCAAGGTTTCCCAAGAAAACCAATTCTGTCATACCAAACATTGACAAGAAATCGAAAAGTAATCATGAATTTGACAAGAACAAATAATTTCCATCTTGGCCCATGCATCAATAATGTTCCATAAAGTGCAAGAGATCTCTTCAATCATGAACATAAAATAAATTGAGTAATATAAGTGGCTTTCATAATTGATGACAACAACCTTAGCAACTTTAAATAAGCATATGGCATATTTGGACCAATCCCTTTCAATATTAGAAAAGGGTAGAATAGTCCCCTCTTTTTTCTTCACTTGATTTTTATATCCTTGGGCGTGGATCCTCAAGGTATGAGCCACATGAACATGCATTTTCTTTATTGACCAATGGTGCAAATAAGGTGTCCGAAAAAATACGAAAATACTTGTCAAATCTTTTCTCATTTCACAACAAAAATCAGTCATCATGCCTACTTGAAAATTCATCATGTAATGGTGTCATACACTAGATGTACTCAAACAATTACCTTGAGGTGGGAGAACTTTTCCTTTCCCAAGAGTGAATGCTTGGAACACCAAAAATATTATTCCAGGCTACGTACTTACTTACCGATGTCTATAACCCCAAAAAATTGTCCAACTCATGACGGGAAATGTGTATCCTACTATCCAATGAAGTGACAACAACCAAACATTCATCATGAGTGATTAGAATAGGCTTAAAAAACTGAAAATTACCATTTCTTATGGTTGCCTTCTTGCTTGTGACAATAAGCATGATGTGGATAACAAGTGGAATAATGGTGCAGCTACTATAATATCCATAATTATTCTTGTAGCTCTAGAATGTCAATGATGTGGGCACTAAAAACAACTCATAATTGAACCACCAAACTTCAACAATTCAAAAATTCATCCCTGGCTATGACATTCCTTATATGTATGGCAGCAAACCAAGTGTAGAGCCAACAAAAGATGTTGAAAACAAGCAGTACTAATTTTTTGGCCAACAAACATGAGAAACAACATATAAAAAGAAGATGGTACAACAATGTTACCTTGTGAGACCATTAGCATTTGGAACCACCAAACATGTCCTTTGTCATTCCTCCTCAAGACCCAAACCACAATCTGATTTCTCTTGCTTGGGGAAACGAAATATCTCTTTGTAGATTCATTCTCCCCTATTTTTTATGATCCCAACAACCTTCCTTATGACCCAAAATTGAAACTCACCATGGTATAAGAACAATAGAATATTTAACTTGATCATCTCATAAGTACATGAAAGTAGCAATACAAATAATTCAAAGTTGTTGCTCACTTCTTCATACCATGAAGTAGCATGTGCATGATGATACCCCATTGTTTCTATTCCATCATACATATAAGAAAATAGAAAATCAGAAATATAACTCATGCATCCATAATCCCAAGGAAACTTATACCTTTCGTTACGCCAATGGATTCCCCTTATGAGAGAAAGCCATTCGTTTGCAACAACATGATTGGGGCTGCCCATCATACCTTTGTGCCATGGAACACCTTCATACTCCTTAGATTTTTCGAGCCAAACATCACTTTCTATCTTGGAATCATGCAACCTTATTTGAAATTCATGTGGGCCTTCCTTAAACTTCATCTTTGGGTGAATAAAGACATTTATTTTCTCTCTAATGACCATTGTTACACGCAGACCAGCAAGCTAAGAATGGTTTAAAGTACCCATAAATGTTTCTTCTTCATGGGTATAACTTCTACCCATGCCACCCTCATGTTCCCTCTTCAAAACTGATTTTTTTCTACTCATGTCCAGCTCAATGTAGTTAGTAGGCACCAATAATTTATCAAGCATCAACAAATTATTACCACTAGATGAATGCTCTATGATTTACTATTTTGGAAACATGAAAGTAGACAAAAATGATGCATTAAAAGAAATGATGCAAGAATTGGTATAATCTTTTATAGTGATGTCATTGTCCGTGCTTTCTTCCCTTAAATCTGATTTTTTTGTTTTGTCAATTCCTCCATAGGAATCCTCATGAAGAACTATCCTCTCTCTGTCTTTCCTCACATGATTTGTTGCCATCATTTTCCCTTCATCATGCACGCAACCATTAGAAGGCAAAAAAATGTCATCAAGTACCAATGAGCTCATACCTTGTATATTTGATCCTTCTATCTTCATAAGAGACTTTGCTAGCATATATGCCTTCACTTTGCTTAAACATTGATCCAAAACACTTTTGGCTAAAGTATGGATAATACATGACTTCTCTTGAATCAAACCTTCCCCAAGTATTGATAGCAATTGTTGTGGGGGTCCTCATATTCATTCAACACTAGGGACATGATGGTTTGCATTGCAACCATTATCTTTTGTGAATGACCATCATGTAGGACATAGGTAATGTTTAGTGCTTGGCCCCTTATTTGAGAGCTATAACTATGTGTATTTATGATTCCTTCATTTGAATCTCGTAATTGACAACTAAAAGGCCGACCCAAAATATTTAAAGACGCTCAAGAAGTAAAAAAAACCAAAATGATGAGAAAAGGATAGAGAGGGTCGGGAGTGCCCGGATAGTACATGAGCGTCTCAAGGTTTTGTCCTAAATAGGTGTTAGTGTCTAAGGCCATAAAAGATAAATCAATCAAATATTGGTAGGGTTGCAGGGTGTGTAATGTCAATAAAGATATAAGAAAAAATCAAAAGGCTCAAAAGACATGGTCAATCACTAGTTTTCTTGCTTAGGAATCATGTATATATTAGTATGCTCTCGAGACTTATAAATGTACTCAAGTGCATAAATTTTGTGTTTATATTTTTCCCCACTGATGAACTGCCTAAGCTTACATACAAATGCACAATATCACTTCAAAGGCATTCATCTAGCACACTCATACAAGGGATAAGGGATACATCACTCTCCATTCAAAATATAGGAGGGAAAGTTCATTTTATTCCATCACACACATTCTATACATTGTTACATTCTTGATCTATCCCACTATCACTGTACAACTTACACAAGGGAATCCTAGGGCATCATTACACACACATTCACACATAACTACATGGAGTCTGAAATGTAGTGCAACACTCGGTACTAAGTTCACTCTTCGGGTGATCACCAAGGTCAATCTGAATCCACATTCTACATCTTTATTTTTAGATTTGATGTGGTTTGAGCCGGAGTGCGATCAATGTATCTCTCTTTACAAAAGTTACGGTACAATCAACAATAATAAAACAACACCTAAGTGAAAAAAGGAACCTAACAATGAATCTCCTCATGCACATAGAAAGACAAAACATAAACATCTCACCGGATACTAGCACCCAAATTAGTCTTTAGCACCTGGGCACTCTTGTCCTCTAATGGACATACTTCGTCTCCGCACATTCATGAGTCCTAGAACTCTTAATGAGCCTTAACGACACTCGGTTACACGTCCGTTTCAATATTTATCCTTCCCAAATCATCTCTAGATTGTGCAAAATCAGCTAATTCACACACACTCTCTCTCCCTCTTGCTTAGTGTTTCATATTATTGCTTGCTTATTGCTCAAGTCCATTTCTATACATTTATCATTTGTATATCATTAGTTATAAAAGTTACCACTGAACATAAGATTTAATTACATTTAGATTAAATCACCTAGGTGGTAACTCTTCAACATCAAAAGAGAATACATCCATAAATTCTCTAACTACATGATGAACATCTATATCTATTTCTAGTTTATCATTTTGTTGAGTAATCATAACACCTAAAACTTTACATTTTTCTTTAAGAATTCTTTTAAGTTGAACAACATAAACAATTTTTAAAGTCAACTGTCTTTTAGTTCCTTGTAAAATATGAGTAACTTCGTATTGATCTTGAATACATGTTTATTTTCATAGTTAATAAGAACATGATTCTTTTCTAACCAAGTCATACCTAAAATGGAATCATATTGACCTAAGTTAAGTACATGAAAATATTTACGCGATACAATATTATCAAATTGAATATCTAAATATTCCACTAAAATTCTTGTTTGTCTTAATATTCATCCATCAACCATCTCTACAACTATGGGTTTGATTTTTCTGGAAAACAAGTTCAATTTTTCAACTAAGTTAGGCGATATAAAACTATGATCGCTACTACAATTTATCAAGGCAATATTTTCATTAATAATAGTTCATGTTTCTTCAATCAATGACACTTGTTTATGTACAATACATGTATCAACAACGACATAAACTTTCATATTTTGGTTCCCTTCCTTTGATTTATCATCAATTTTTTAATTTTATTCTTATCCCAACTCTTCTTTTTCTGAGGACAACCCCTAGCAAAATGGTTACCTCCACAATTCCAACATTTAATTTCTTCTAGTTTAGTTTTAACATAATCTTGTTTCCTTTGTTGATTTTAATCTGAGTATGATTACATTTAACAATTTCATTGAATGGTCTTTTTCTATTTTTAAAATGAAAGTTTGAATTCTTTTTCTTATAATCTTCTTTCTTTTGGTGAACAAAAATTATATATTTTTCAAATTTCTCAAAGAGCAGCCTCATCGATGGTGGTAGGTTTCCCACACCACACACTAGCCTTATATTCCTCTCTTAAACCATTAATAAATCTGACAACTCTGTCGGTTCCAAAAATGAAAGGCACAAATCTATTTAGATTCTCAAAAGTTTGTTTATACTCATTGACAATTTTTAAACATTTTTTTAAATCAAAGAATTCATTTTTCCTTTGTTGTAAGAAATGTTCAGATAAATACTTCTTCCTAAACAACTTTTTAAACTTATTCCATGTGACTTTATGGGCTTTAAGTTTTTCAGATCTCAATGTATCTTCCCACTAGTTAAGGGCAACATTTTTCAGTTGATAAGAAGCTATTTGTGTTCGGCCTAACTTACTAGTATTTTGTAATTCAAAATATCTCTCTAAACTAGTTAACTAAATTTTAACATGTTCTCCTATCATTAATTCCCTTACATATTCAGGTGACTTAATTTTCCTAGCAAAGTTTTGTATTTCCTTAGAATTCTTATTAAAAATTTCTCGCTCAGCACTAGAGGAATAAGAAGAACTAGAATAATCATTCCTTTTATTAGAAGTAGAATCCTCATTAGAAGAAGGTTGCTTTCTCTTTCTTATCTTCTTTTCCGATTTACTAGATTTATCATATTTACTTAGTTTTTTTTTTCAATATTTCTAATTGCAAAGTTAAATGATCTACTTCCTTGCCCAACTGTTGGTTTTAGTGTTCCGGTTCATTGTAATCTACGTGTTATGAGAGCCCATTCCGTCTAGTACCGATTTGGCTCCTCTGTATACACACAGTTCGTCCTTGTGAGAAATCGCCACAATGTAATCATTTAATGACACAACTTACTATATTAATTTCTTCCTTTTTACTATGTTCACATTAATATTAACTTACATATTTAAAGACGATACTCCAAGATCGAACTAAAAAATTTATTCAATAATTACCTACTATAAATGAAATGTGACTATGCCACACAACAAGACAACCTAGTCTATAAATATAATTAAATCTATTTAATTCATTAATATAAATGGTAATATACAAAGAAATGCACACGAAACCATATCCGATAATATTTAACAATGAAACTAATATGATATTAAAACCTATTAAATTAATGAATTTTACAAAACACTTTTACTACTAAAACAATATAATAATCTTATGATTATTATTATTGAACTATTGAATCTAAAACTTGCAAGGTGGATGGCTATGAAATATCTTCTACACAATCATACCCACCACTTAAAGTCAAAGTCAATATTTGTATGGTAGTTTAAGATATTTCTACTTATAAGTAGGTCCAAACTTGAATGTTACCTCCTATATCATATGATTACATTTAAACAATAAATAAGATAATTTGGTTGAAAAATGGTAGAAATGAGGTATGTCAATCCATAACAAACATAGTTACAATTACTTTATGTTCACAAAATAAGTCACCAGTACTTATCAAACATAGTTACAATTACTTTATGTTCACAAAATAATTTAATAAACAATCAAGAGACAAAACTATCAAGTTAACTATTCTCTTTACCATTTTTGTATATTTACATAACTACTCTTTTCTTTGTGCATTCGCATAATTTTAAAATATATCTTGATTATAATTATTAATGTATATTTAATATTAAATAGTTTTAAATTAATTATAGAAAATAATTAAAAATGTAAAAAGTTTTAATGGAAAATGTTGAATATATTAAAATTTAAAGTAAAGTCGTATATATTTAAATATGATATCACCCTCTTTGAATTAGAAGTACTATTTATTTTATATATAAATATTTTTAATAATAACTTTTTTTTAATATAATATAAATTTTAATCATAATAACTAAAATAATTTTAAAACATAAACAAAAATAAAATTATTTAAGATAATTTTAATAACATCCATAATAACTATCTTATAATAATTTAAAATATTAAAAATATTTATTCAATATTCTACATAACATATTCATATGATATGCAACCTAATTTTAGAATATTTTTTATTTTATTCTAAACTTAAAAATTTAAATTATAATAATGTGTCCTCACCTATAATAATAAGAAGGAAAAAAATAAAATGAAAATAAGAATAACTAAACACATATTTCCTCGTATCATATTGTAATACATGCTAATTGAGGCTTTACATCTCCATGTTGGAAAAAAATTAAAAGATTTTAGAGATCGTAACATTACCATCATAAAAGTTTTTACAGAAAGGGAAAAGTAATGGTTATTGAATATATTTAATCTTTCCTATGAAATTTAATTTCCTATTTAGAAAACAACAATTAATATATTAGTTTAAAAATATAGAAATAGTTCACACACCACCATTGTAAGGAAGTTCCAAACCCCTTCACATCCTAAAAATTATTTGGACCCGTTCTACCTAAGGGTGAAATGAAATGAAATGAAAGATTTTAATGACGTCCACGAGACTGAAGAGTCTATGGGACCAAACAAAACCGATACATTAAGTTGTATTCAGACTCTTTGCCATATCAACTCTCCTACTGTGAATCTTGAGCACTAAACCAACGATCTTTTGAAGTTTTGTTTCTGCAAATAACTCATTTAAGTTGTCCACTTTTAATTCACTTTCGTACTTGGATATAGATATCATCATATGTTGAACACTCCATAATGAAATGTCATTCCGTTTCAACAACCCCTTTGTTGCAAAAAAGACAAATTCTCCTTTCCCAATCCTCTTTGGGAATAGTCCATCTACCGGTTTCACAACGAAGATGATGTGATCCGGTCCTCAACTGGGCCACTAAAATCCTTGCCTTACCTTTGATAACTGCTCCCAGGTAAGCTTTTTCATCATGCTCCCAAGTGGGGTTGAAATCTTTGATATATTGAGCTTTCTTACGACCCATTTGTTCTGTCCACATGGCAGTCCTAAACTTCTCCATCACATAAGTTTTTATTTCCCTGTTCTATTAAAACATTCCTGAAAATTGATGCCCCATTTTTTCATCCATTTGTTGTTCTGTTTCATCCATGTTTTCTTTTTGCGCTCTAGATTATCCTTTGTAACCATTTTGGGCCAGCGAAGATCATCCATGCTTTCAACTTTTTTCAAATAGCTTATCAACCGAGTTATTGTCGATGCTTCCATCGGGAAGGTACCCACTTCAGCTAACAAGATCTCATAAGGAACTGTTGATTTGACTTTAAGAGTGCTTGTGATTAGATGTTTCTGGATTCTTTCTAATTGCTGCCATCCATGCTTTGACACGCTACTTCCCCAAACCTCGCAACCGTAAAGAGCAACCGGAGTAACCAACAAACCAAAGAGGGTTTTCTTAGTTTTCCAGTCCCAGAGCTCAACTTTCCTACACCTATTCTGAAGTAGGTAAGATGCTTTCCAACCTCCTTATATCCTTTTTGCTCTGCAAGTCTCCCAACTCATCTTGTTGTGGAAATCAATCCCAAGATATTTATATTCTGTAACAATTTCCAAAGTACTCCCCTCAAACAAAAAGTTAAATTGCCTCTCTTTTCTTTTCAGAAAAAAATCATGATTTTTGTTTTGCTAGTGTTCACTTGCATCCCGACTTCCTGGAAAAATAATTCTAAAGCTTTTAGATGCTCCCTCAAACCTTGAGCTATTGTTGAAATTAAGATAAGATCATCGACATATAAAAGTAACTTCACTACGTACTCGGCCAAGTGAACACCCCCTCATTCGGTTTTACATAACCATTCTTCAAGTTTATCAATGTATAAACCAAACAAAGTGGGAGAAAGAGGGCAACCTTGTTTGACCCCAATGTCACTACCAAAGCATTCAGACATACCTTCTCCTATTCTGATTTTAGCTTTGACCTGCTCATAAAGTCTATGCACTGCTGCTCTGAGCTCATCTGGAATCTTAAGTTCCTCCATCATGTTCCAAAGTTTCTCTCTAGGAACCGTGTCGAAAGCTTTCTTAAAATCAACAAAACAACAAAAAGCTTCATCCCCTTGGGTATCCCATACATTTTCAATCAAGTGCCTAAGAGTGATGCAATGATCAATAGTTGAATGTTTAGATCGGAAACTCCGCTTGTCCTTTTGCCCTTTTGTTCTCTCTTTTTCCCAACTCGCATATTCTACGTTCTATCATGCTCCCAAATAACTTACCAAACAGAGGATTGGTCATAATAGTACGATAGTTAGAAGGATTATTGATATCTCCACTTTTAAAAAGAAGTTTTATGGTTTAATAAGTTAATTTCATTATATAGAGAATTTTTTAAAGCAAATGGTGATGATTGTAAGAACTCCCCAAAAATTAGCTTTAATGGGAATAGTGGCTGAAATTTAATGTACTCTTAGATTTGTTTTTAAGGATATATATATATATATATATATATATATATATATATATATATATATATATATATATATATATATATATATATATATATATATATATATTTAAATAATTTAAATAATTTAAGTTTAATTTTTTTTTTAGAGTGTAATATTGATATCAAACGAAATATAACAATTTCCCTCATCTAAATTGGGTAAAAATTCCTAACTCCTCGGTTTAAAGAAATTCTTAAATTAATTTCAGCTTCGTTTAATAGGTTTACATTGTTACTATACTACTTTATAAATAAAGGGACATGTAAAATAGGATGTGGTTAACTTACTTATTATTAAGTTTAAAATTACAAGAGTATATATATTTGTTTTTATGTCAACCAATTTTGTTGTATATATGTTAATACTATCATATTTTATTTATATCTTGTTGATGTAAATATGAAATTACTATAAAAATATTTACATATTCACTTATTTTAAATAAGAGTTGCAATGCCACAGTCCCTGCCTTTATGGTGAATTATGAATTGTTTATTGTGTTAAAGTAAATTACATTAAATTAAATTAAAATAACCAATTTGGAGCAGCAGATTAATCATTGTTTTGATCTTTATGAGCCAGCAACATATGTTTAAAAAAATGTTGCAGGAAATGTGTTTAGAGCAAAGCAAACTGTCTCTCTATCCATACCATGAAATATCTCAGAAATTAGAAGAAATGTGGCTAGAACAGATTGCAGAATAAGTAGCTTAGCAGAGGAGTAGGAAAAGTAAAGGGAAACATGGGGTTGGGGAATTGGCAACCATATCTAGCAACATGTAATAGATTGTCTTCAAATTTAAACCAGACCAATGAATCCCCAAAATCTATTGATGATGGTGATCGTTCCACTGTTGATGAAGACTATAATGTGCACGTTATTATTAAGGAGGTCATGCCTACAAATGAATTTCCCTATTTAGTTGCAAATGAAAGAGGAAGCAAAATTGGATTAAAAAATACACTTATAAAATTGTTTGCTTTTAATTTTAGTTTTAAATGAACGAGGAATCATAACTGGGTTCACACATTAATCTATAAGTAAATCTATGTACAACTAGTTGCATCCTCGTTTACTATTAGACAACTGTATCGTTAGTCTCCAAAGTCTGTTGGACTTGGAATAAGGATAAGTAGTCTCAGTCAAAGTAGGATGCTATTTTTGAAGAAAATATTTAAATTTAAGTCCTAGTGATTAGGAGTGGTAGCAGATTTTAAAAGGTGGGGATGGGACTTGTAGGGGAGAGGAAAAGTTGAATAAAAATAGATGTATTCGCTGTGACCTTTTGGATTCATGTTTTTACGGGAGAGGAAAAGTTGAATAAAAAACGATTTATTCGCTGTGACCTTCTAGATTCATTTTTTTAATTTCCTCTTGGTTCTTTTGGGCTGTGTTCTGTAAATGTTAACTCTTCCCCTGTTGTAGGTTTTTCTGCTACATAAAATAATAATTTCTCAGTTGCATGTTAATTTCTGTGTCATATGTGAGATTCCAACAGGTTGTAGGCATGGATTTTTTGAACAGCTAGTGCAAGGTTTTTTTTTAAGGTAATTTTTTTCAAGATAGATAAAAGATATTGATTTCTGATATCAAAAGCGTATTCTAAAGTAAAAAACAACAAATTTATCTAGAATTGGTGTTTTGTTCTCTCAATATGTAAAAAGTAAATTATAATGATAAGTGGAAAAAGCCAAAGAAAAATAACGAATGTAAAATTCTTTTGTCTGAGCAAAAAGTAGAATAACAGAAATTAGAAAGCTTCGCATTTGCCAACAAGGCAGAGTATGCATCATACTAGCATGAGTCATGAAGAAAACCACTTCAACTTCCTGACTGAGATGAGCCCGATCTAAATTTATTTGTCAGTCTCCAAATTGCAACAAAACTTGAATGTCAAGTAGCTCAAACCATGCAAAAGGCCATTTCAATTTGGAAGCTCCTCGTTGAAAAATAAATTATCAATTGACAAACTATTTCTCCAGAAAACAACAAAAATTCAAATATTGAAGCCAGTTGCTCTGTGCTGGAAAGAGTTTAATAGTTGACAACAAACCGATTTAGTTTTGGTACAATGTGAATGAAGTATATAGTTTACCCGACTTAAGAGAAGCCTGTTGTATGCTTAACAGTAGGTGATTGAAATGCAAGAATATTCTTGAAAACTTTACATTCAAAGCAGATGAATTTGGCAAAGAAGTTATTGTTACATTACTGGGCATTGTAATTATACATGTCTGCAAAGGTGGGTGCTCTAGATTTACAATAATGTTTATGGAAGAGAAAACAAAAGAATTTGTTTATATTCAAGATAACAGAATAATAATGTTGCATCTGTGCTGAAGCTTCGCACAAGTTGTTGCCATCCTGCATAAACTTAAAGGCATTAAAAGTAATTTGTGGTTGCCATTTGTTAAGGAAAATTCCACAATTGTTTCAAGAGTGTGGAAGCATAGTGGAGGCACATGGACTGTTTGGCAAAATGTAAATAAAAACAACAGGGTTTATTTCGAGCTATAGGTTTCGCTTAACCAAAAATGTTTTTTCTTTCTTTTTTTTGTCAAAAAGATGCTGGGTACGTAAACACGGTTTTGCATAGTTCGTTATGGATAATGAATAATGATTGATGATGCAACAAACTAGACCCACCGTTTCATCTGGTGTATTGCTTCTACTTCTGTAATACATTCTTTCTTAGCTTCAATTTGACATCATCATCAAATCTATCTCTACATTACCTATCAGATTTATTTCTACATCAATTATAAAAAGTAATCTATAAGATATAATATGATTTGTTGCATTTCTTTTTTGTTACTGCATTTCCTTGAACAATAGCCTGATGAAATGTTTGTTGTGATGTATTTTGCTGCAGTTGTGTGATTTTGGTCTGGCAACATGGACGATGGGACCTTCAGTGCCATTCTTGTGCAAGACAGTGAAGGGAAATTTTGGGTAAAAGTATTTTATTCACAGATTACATACCTTCCAATTAAATCAATATTTCAATATGATTTAAATGTAAAATGTAAAGAGGTCTTAAATTCAAACTATACAGAAAAGAAAACAATGAAAATAAATAATAAAAATGGACTCAATTCAGAAGAGCGGTGAGGAGGCTTACATTCATGCATAAACTACCAGAATTCAGATATGAAAAGAAGTCTTGGAAGGGAAAATTGAAGACCCGGCCTTCAAATTTGATCACGACATTGCATGCATGCAAGAATAAGTTAAACCTACACGTGTCCTTCTCAAGAAAAACATAATAAAAAGAAAAAGTCAGCTTGCTTTAGGATTAAGCGGAGTGGGGATTTACAACTTGATGCCTTTTATAATTGTTTTTTAATTTGGAAAACTAATTTGTTAGAAAAGTTAGGAAATTCTAATACTCCAACTTTCCTGGCAATTTATTCCTAATAGTTTTCCGCCAATGATTTCCAGCATTGTAATTGTAATTTAGTTTATTGGCACCCAACAAACATGGAAGGAATTTAGAGTTTTTATTATTCCTAAGCATAAAGTAAGGTAGTTCCACCAAAATAGGGATGTGGGGTATAAAAATAGGAAATGTTAATTATTTATGATATTATTTTATTTTATGTAAGAATAAATAGAAAAATCAATCAACCAATTACATATATGAAGAATAGTGTTTGTAAATAATTTTTATTTATTTAAAACTGTTGTATAGATAATATGAAATAAAAACAATTGAATGTGATTGGGTGAAAAGAACATTAAGTAATAGGAAACGGATTATAGCGACTTATCTAAGTCAAGTAGTAGACAGCTTGATCCAAAAATTTCAATTCACACTCCCCTAACAACACCTGACTATGGCCACACTATTGAGAGGAAATATTATACATCAAATATATTTTCTCATTACCATTCGATGTACATCGTACTCCAATTAGGACACCCCTGGTGCCCCTCTCTCTTGCCCACTTCCTATTTGTACCCTTGTCTACCTTGGAATTACTATCTACATATTAAATCTTGGAATAATTAAAACTCAATCCCAAAAATCACTTGTAATTCTTTTTTCCCTAAATGTCGTCCTTTTTACTTTCATATGTCATTTTTATAATATTTTCATGGATAGTTATGAACCAACACAACCCTCATGCACCTTTTCATTTTAATTAATCTTCTTTGTTCAAATATTCAGTGGTATTAACTCCCACATTTTTTTGAATAGTTTATTTTAATATATTTTTTCAAAATAATCTCAACTCAAACTCTTTTAAAAAAATAAACCAACAAACCCTTAATAATTAAATCCTGGAGATCTAGTCCTTCCTCTTCTTCAAGCCTGTCTTAATTGATCGTTGCACGAGCAACACCAACAATAATTGGCGATTGTGGTGACTTATTACCGCCTAGTTTTGCAAAAACTAAAAGATTCCTCTTCATATTCTTCTTCTTCTACTACTCCTATTTCATCTTTCTTTGGGTGACTAAGCGTGTAATGTCTTTAAAAATCCGGTTGGTGGTAATTTCCGAGTGCTTTATGACGATTCTCCTTTGTAATTATGAAACCTCTTCGTCAATAATGTCTTCCTTCATTTCATCTCGATCCAACTCTTTCATTAAATGGCACAAATTCAACAGCTTTCAAATCGGATATTTTGTCTCCCAACCTCATCGTACTACGCTCGCTCCTTCCCGAATGCGAGACAAATTATCTCGTCATGTGCAAATCCTAACAAATGCGAGTAATTCTGTGTTTCTTTGGACAAATTTGAGCAACTTTCAACAAATATAGTAAATATCTCTCTTTCCGTACTAATTTGCGTTAATTAAATACAATGAAAAAAATTGGGACAACTTTTCTCAATTTCTTCCAAATAAAAACGAGTTCCAACTAATCGTAGCGAAATAAAGAAACAAATTTGAGCAAATACTAGCAAAGACAAAAGATTTCTTTTTCACTTCATGAATTTGCACAAATCATAGGAAATACATAAAATTTCTCTCTTTGGTGGGAAATATGGCATCAATGTTAACAAATACAATTTTTTTCTCTCCAAGGAGAATTTTACACAAATCTTAACATAAACGCTAGCAATTTGTAGAAATTTTGCAATCTCTACAAATTTGTGAAAATTCACACACATGCATCATTCCTAACAAATACAAAAAAATCCTCGTCCATGGAAAAGTTATAGGACAAATCCTAACATAGACAAGGAAAATTAGTTCTATCTCTTTTCTAAACAAATTTGTACACATGCTAGTTGGTACAAAATTTCCTCCTTTTGTTGAAACAATTTGAACAAATACAATCTCTCTCCTTTCTAAACAAATTTGGCCAGTTGAACATAAGTGTAATGCTCTAATGGTCTCCAACATGGGCTCACTTTTTCACCCAAGGCACTAACATGGTTGATGTAATGTTCAACATGGGTCTTGGGTTTGTCCAAGGAAGGACCTTAGCCTTTTCATTGTTCAAGTTAGGGTGGCCAAATTTGCTTTGCATCATTTATAGGAGCTTTCCCATCGCCAACATCCCATGGATATGTTTGACCACTGTTGAGTTGTCTTGTGAGACATCATCTCCACTTCATGTTCCCAAATAATGGTGTTAATGATTTGTAGTATGGAAGAATACACACACACATCCATTTCTAATGTTTGACTAAAACAATATTTATGAAATTTCTTAGGGCAGTGAATATGTGTACACTTGTTTTTCAACTAAAGATTCAATTTTGTAAATATTATTTTGGAATTTTCTTTAGTGTAACTACCAATTTTTATGATTGGTTGTGTCGGAGTTAACATCCCCACGATCTAATGTATCATACATATATTTTATTAATAATATTTAAAGTTATTAAATTTGTAGCGACATTTATAATCAATGTTGAAATTTGGTCTTAATATACTATGCTTTTTTGTTGATAAGTATCTTCTATTTCCCACGAGTTTACATATTTTTGTTGATGTATTAGTTAAATGCTCATGTTGTTAAAAGACATAATAATATAATTACAAAAATCTCAAAAAGTTACAAAGCCAATAAAAAATAAGAATTTTTAGGTCACCTGCAGCTTGGTTCTCTCGGTCTCAACCACCACTTTAGGTGGCCTAGGTCATGGGTTTGGCCCCCAAACTACCCATAGGGGGCAATGAGTGGCCCACCGTACTCTACCCAAAGGTTATAGGGGAGATCTTCCTATGTTAGAGCTCCACAATTCTAGGTCACTGGGTAAACCTCAATTTCCTTTGAGTTATAAAAAAATATAATAAGGCTTTTTAAGTTGGTGGCTATTAAGACACCTAATACTCAATAGACATTGCATTAA
Organism: Taxus wallichiana var. yunnanensis; assembly: GCA_018340775.1. Classification (NCBI taxonomy): domain Eukaryota; kingdom Viridiplantae; phylum Streptophyta; class Pinopsida; order Cupressales; family Taxaceae; genus Taxus; species Taxus wallichiana. Next base: position 628,862,015 of record CM031234.1, read on the forward strand.
ATAAAACAATCGTTCATATAAATTATTAATTATATATCAATAAGAGCAATTCCATGTCGCGTGTTTGAATGCTAACAATAAAAACATTAGCAATAGAAGAGACGATGTAAGCATGGGGTCTGTGTAAGCGATGCAATCGTGAAAAGCTCGCAAGATATAGAAAATATGTTGTTTTCGCTTTATATTTTCTATTAATTGATAATCCTCTTGAAAATGTATTGAATTCATATTGGTTGACCCTTACATCCAACACAATTGTATTGTTGTCTCCAAGAAAGATTTACTTTTCATTCTTCCCCGTATTTGTTCACAACAAACAATTTCCTTGACTTAATCAAGAAATGTTGAAGTCATTGAATGTTCCTATTTTCTATTACAATACAAAACATTTAAGATGAAATAGGTTGTCTAACCCAGATGGATATCAATTGTAGGCCAAATTTATTCTTTGTAAGGGCCAAAAGGTTATGCTTACTACTAACTTGTAGCAGAGGCTAATCTTGTAAATGGTGCAAATAACCAAGTTAAAATTGTTGTATATAAATTTGACACAAAACCACCCGACTTGTCATGTTTTATAGCTATCAAATTCAACAACTACATTGGTCTAACATGGGATTTCGAGTTCCCTCGACTTGTCTCTATCTCTATAGTTTCGATGGGGTTAGCACACCGATTGTATAGATAATATATCAAATCTAAGCATACATGAAAATAAAAGTGAATATTCTACTAGAAGAAATATACAAAACAAGAGATATAAATCAACACCAGATTTAACGTGGTTCACCCAATGTGGGCTACGTCCACCAAGAAACAAGTCAATCTATTATCCAAAGCTTTGACAAGATATACAATGAAAAATTACAATCTTCCACACCTCTCAGATGTACAGTACTTTCTTTCTCTCAATCTTTTGTTTCTTCTCCAAAAATTCTCTCTCACAATTATTCTCACAATAATCATCAACTTTTGCAAGTTATTCTTAATTCTCACTTCTAAACCCTAGCTTTCATGCTTATATATGCGTGTACAAACTTAGGGCACTTAGCCATGCAATTACAATCAATAGATCTATTTTAATACTAAAAATAAATCTAATTCCTGAGAGTTAAATAAAACACTCCCACATAGGTAACCGATGTTGGTTCCTCCTTGCTCGATCGATGACAAATCCCTCCATAACCGCCGATTCTCGTGTTTTACAAGTTTCATACTACATGTTAATCCGAAGTAATTGAGCTCCACAACTCAACAATCTCTCACTTGGAGATTAATTACTACATTATACCCATGTACGACATCATTCTCTGGATCCTTCCTTAACTTTGTTTCTTCCTCTTCAAGTCTCAAACTCAAAGACCAACGAAGTGGAGTGTAGCTCCAAATTCTCCTTTTCTAATGACTTTGTTAGCATATCTATAAGGTTCTCACTCGTATGCATCTTTTCTAGATTCAACTTTGCCCATCCTTCAATACATGTCGTATGAAGTGATACCTCAACCGAATGTGTTTCGTTCTCAATGAAACACCGAGTTCTTTTCGCAAATGAATTGCACTTTGATCATCACCAACAATTTGCAATCATCTTGCTCCTTTCCCAACTCTTTCATGAATCTACTCATCCATATCATCTCCTTGCTAGCATATATAGGCTAGCTGCAACATACTATGCCTTTGTAGTAGAAAAAGCCACAACCTTCTCGCAAGCTTGAAATCCAACTAATTGTCCCCCACCTACTATAAATATATCCAAGTGGTGCTCCTCCTACCATCCAGATCTCCAGCCATATCTTAATCAACATAGACACATAATGAAATATCTAAACCTCCATAGCATAATTACATGCTAGATGTCCCTTTCAAATACCTGAGTATCCATCGACTCGCTTTCTAATGTTCTTTACCCGGATTAGCCATATATCTACTCATAACTCCCACTACCTATGCAATGTCTGGTATAGTATAAACCATAGCATGCATGAGACTCCCAAGTGTTGAAGCATATGGTACTCGCGTCATGTATTTGACCTCTTCATGTGATGAAGGAAACTGGTCTTTTCTCAATTTGAAGTGTCAAGCCATAGGTGTACTAACAGGTTTTGCATTCTACATCTTGAACATTTCTAACACCCTATAGATATAATCCTCCTGAGACATATAATTTATTTTTCTTCCCGTCTCTGTATTTTCATGCCAAGGATTCTTTTACAGCTCCTAAATCCTTCATAACAAATGTTAGAGCTAGCTTTCCCTTAAGGCCACCAATGTCCCGTAATAAACATATCATCCACGTACACTAACAAAATAATATAGCTTTCATTTTCAAGCTTCTTGAAATAAACACAATGGTCGATTCACATATCAAGTAACCATGCTCATGCATAAAACTATCAAACCTCATGTACCATTTCCTTGGAGCTTGTTTGAGCCCATATAGGTTCTTTTTCAACCTCGCACACTAATTTCTCCTTACCCTTGACTTCATACCCAAGTGGTCACATTGCATATAAATATCTTCATCCAAATCACCATGAAGGAAATATGTCTTCACATCTAGTTTCTCTAAATGAAAATCCTCTGTCTACAACTAAACTCAATAAAGTACGAATAGAAATCATCTTTACAATAGAGAAAATATTTCACCAAAGTCAATACTGTTTTCTCGTGCAAATCCATTTACTACAAGGCTTATCTTGTACCTTTTCTGTCTACCCACTTGTTCTCGCAATGTCCTCTTTTCTACTTGCGATAAGCTTAACCAAAACCCAAGTCTAGTTTTGTTCCAAGGAGTCCATATCCTCATCCATGCCATGCTCCCACTGGACGTGGGTCTTATCCTGCATTGCTTCTTCAAAAATTTCCAGTTCACCATTATCAGTCAATAATAAATAAAATAGAGAAGGTGTAAATCTTTGTGGAAGTTTACTTACCCTTTGTGACCTTCTCATAGGAGTTTGGGGTACCAGAGGCTCATTCTAGACCTCTTGGACATTTGTATCCAAATATGTCGCTGGGCCGATGTCGGTCACCTGTAACCAACGTCGGTTCTGCTAACCGATGCGCGTTTGGATCTTCTATAACTGATACCGGTTCTACTGACTGATGTTGGTGAGGGGTCAACCGACACCGCCATCGTGTAACTCACAAGATTACTTTTAAAACTAAGCGTTCATTTTCATTCACAAACTTCTTAACTAGTTCATCCTTGGGTACCAAAATTTGATTCATGTACAATCTCTTTTCATTCCATTCAATATCACGAATCCTAATAATTTTAGAATTATCTAAATCCCAAAAACGGAATCCAAAATCACCAGATCCATAACTAATGAAAGTGCATCTCTTAGATTTTGCATATGCACAAAATCTTCAACCGAAAACTTTAAGAAAAGAAAGATATACCTATTTTCCGGTCCAAGCTTCCTCTAGTATTCCTCCATCTTGTGAACTTGAAGGCCCACGGTTAGTCAAATAAACCATCAGATCAATCGCTCATCCCAATAATGCAAAAGCAATCCAAGTATCCTCATACTTCTAGCACTCATGATTGTCCCGTTTATTCTTTTTGCAATACCATTCTCTTGTGGTGTTCTTGGAACCGTCCTTTCTCTATGTATCCCATTCACCGAAAAAATAATCATTAAAAGTCTTGCTACAATATTCACCACCATTCTCAACAAGGGCTTTCCATCTTTTAAAAGTCTCAAAACATCAAATTTACGTTTAATACAATAAACCCATACATTTCTTGTAGCATCATCAATGAAAGTAACATAATATTGGGATCCTCCGTGATAAACTACCTAAGATGGTCCCCACACATCTGAGTGTACAAGCTCCAACTTCTAATCCTTCTTATTTGCCCCAACTTTGAGAAATATCACTCTCTTTCAGTTTCCAAAGACACAATGCTCACAGAAATCAAGATTTAAATCTTTCAAATTTGATAACTTACCCTTAGCCTTTAATATATGCATTCCTTTTTTACTCATATGGCCCAACCGATTATGCCACATACATGCATCTTAATCTGAAGTAAATAATGCAGAAAAGGAATCAATAACATATGTAGATAAATATAACGTTCCTATCTTCTTACCTCTTGTCACAACAATAACACCCTTGGTGACTTTCCAAGAGTTTGTTATGAATGTAACCATGCAACCAAATTCACCTAGTTGCCCTACATAAATAAGATTCATCTTGAGGCTTGGCACATGCCTCACATCTTTCAATACCCATGTATTTCCATTCTACAATTTTAGATAAACTTCCCCTTTACTAGTAATACTGCAAGGTTCATCATCACCCAAATAAACATGCCCAAAATTGCCCCGAACATTATTTCTGAAATAACCCTTATTAGGAGTTACATGGAAAGAAGCTTCAATCTAAAACCCATGATTCAATTCTATAATCTAAAGAAAGAATAAGAGCATCTTGCATTACCTCTTGCAGAAAAGATTTTATTCTTTACCTTTGGCTAGTTGTTGGTTCTTTTTATCCTTTGATCAACAATATTTCTTTGCATGTCCTTTATTTCTACATTTCCATCAAGTAATTCCCTTACCTCTGGATTTAGATCTGCTATCCCTTGACTTTGATTTCCCATTACTCTTACTCTTGGATCTCTCCTTTTGCATGCCCCTACTTTCTACATTCAAAGCATTCCCAGATGATGATTCCTCTATACTCTTCCTGTGAATTTCTTCATTCAAGATTATACTAACCACATCATTAAACTTCAAAATATTATTAACAGATGTTGTATTACTAACAACCATTACCAAGTTATCCCAACTATCAGGAAAAGAACATAAGAATAAAAGTTATTTCACTTCATCATCAAACAATATATCAACCAATTTTAATTGATTTACAATAGATTTGAAATCATTCAAATGACTAGATGCAGATCCACCTTCATGCATCTTAGAACTAAATAGTTTCTTCATCAAATAAAATTTATTTGAAGTACTAGGTTTTTCATATAAATTAGCAAGAGATTTCATTAACCCTACCATAGAAGTTGCTTCTGTAATATTGGAAGCCACAGATGCTGCCAAGCTCAATCTTATAGATCCCAAAGCCTTTCTATCAAGAATCTTCCATTCTTCATCAGTCATCTTCATAGGTCTAGACTTCTCATCCAATGGTAAATACAAATCTCTTTGATACAAATAATCCTCAATCTGCATCTTCCATAATTGATAATTTCGGCCGTCAAACTTCTCTACCTTGTATTTTTTTTCTTCTGCCATTGTTGTAGCTCCCACTCAATCAGAAAACCCTCTGTGAGTAAATCAGTCAACACACAAAACCCTCAAACAAAGCTTTGATACCATTTGTTGGGGTTAACACACCGATGTACATATAATATATTAGATCTAAGCATACATGCAAATAAAAGTGGATATTCTACCAGAAGAAATATACAAAACAAGATATATAACTCAATACCGGATTTAACGTGGTTCACCTAGTGTGGGCTACATCCACCAAGAAACAAGCCAATCTATTATCCAAAGCTTTGACAAGATATACAATGAAGATTTACAATCTTCCACACCTCTCAGATGTACAATACTTTCTTTCTCTCAAGATTTTGCTTCTTCTCCAAGAATTCTCTCTCTCACAATTATTCTCACAATAATCATCAACTTTTGCAAGTTCTTCTTAATTCTTACTTCTAAAGCCCATCTTTCATACTTATATAGGTGTATACAAACTTAGGGAACTTAGCCATGCAATTACAATCAATAGATCTTCTTTAATACTAAAAATAGATCTAATTCCCGAGAGTTAAATAAAACACTCTTGCACAGGTAACCGATGTCGGTTAGCCCTAACCGATGTTGGTTCCTCCTTGCCTAACCGATTCTAGTTATAGGTGACTAATGTCACCCCTTCATAACCGATGTTGGTTACTATGTTTTCTATAAATTTTCATACTCCAGCTAATCTGAAGTAATTGAGCTCCACAACTCGACAATTTCCCTTTGTAAGTGCAAGCAAATTCTTCTAAAAAGGCATGGGTTCTAACCTTTGGTTATAAATATTCGAGAGGTGTTATAATTGCTTGCAATGGTATGTTGTGAAAATCTTGCAAAATATAGAAAATATGTAGGCAACCATCCCCGTATCTACCATTAGTTAAACGTTCTCCTGAAAATTATATAGAATTCATAATAATAGGCCTTCATATGTAACACATGCATTCTGTCTCCAAAATAAATATCTTCTTTTCACAGACACTACATTTGTTGACAACAAACAGCTTTCCTTGACTTACATAACCAATAAATGTTGAATTCATTGAATTTTCTTACATACAAGATGAAATACCTCATCCAACCCAAAATAATATCAATTTCAAGCCAAATTTCTACTATATAAGAACTAAAAGGTTATACTTACTATCAACCATGGGTTGAGGTTGGGCTTAACAATGGTGCAATAAACTAAGTTAAATATTTTATCTATAAATCTAGCATAAAACCACTTAGCTTGCCATGTTTTGTGGTTATCATATTCAATCACTACATCATCTTAACATGGGATGTCGAGTTCCCTCAATGTGTGAATGAATGAATGATAAATGTCATAAAAAATGGTGTGGTGATTTATATGATATATACCACAATGGATTAATTAAAGCAAAGTCTTGGTGATGATGTGAAAATTGTGTTGTCACCGCCTCCAATGCATGTGATGAGGAGGGCAAAGGAAGAGAAGAGGTTACCGTTGTATGTGAACCACACCTATATTTGATCTCGATAGATGAAACATGTAAAAAAGGAAGCCTTATTTTTCTTCGTCATCTTAACTCTAGTCTCTCTAAGAATCTTCCTACCGATATCTAGAAATTTATTTCTTTGTCTCTCTAATATCTACCTACGCCTTGCTCTATAATTTACCAAACTTTGTTTCCACTTTAGTTTTCCTTTCAAATGGTAAGCGAAACATCTTTCTCACCTATCTCGAAATAAATAATGACATCAGTATATCAAAATAAAGTTATTTATACATCAGAGTAGGATTCTCCTAGGATTTTAAGATGGTTAAATACCTTCCTCCATCCCCTATCTTCTCTACACATCTTCCATGGATTGAATACAACCCACCAAGAGTTAATTTTCCATTTCATTGAACGTTACATGAAAAGAGCAAGGAAAGTCAAGGAAATTCAAGGAAAGTCAAATGGGTGTTATTCAATTCATTTCATCATTTAAAGCCCTTATAATTGATAGTTTAGTTTCTCATTGAGTCTTGATATGTTCTGGCCAATTTTCTTCTTCTCAACATCTAGATGGATATGATGAGACAAGTATCATTGTTGGGTTATGGTTAGAAGAACAAAAATTCTAGGAATGGTTAAAAAGCAGTCTCCATGAATTTTGGTATATGTCCCCTTCAAGGCATGACCATTTTGATTTGAAAATAGTTATAAGAGTTTTCCTTGGCCTTGGCCAACAAGAGACCTTTTTGGGTTTTTTACAAAGTGATCCAATTCATGGGACAAACTAGGTGCTTCCTCTAGGATTCATTGAAACTACATATATCGTGCATGTTTATATCATGGTATCCATAGTTGGAGGTTCTTTCTCATCCGTCTATAGTGTGTTTCATCACCTAGTGACATTAAAATTAAGTAGCAACTATTATTGCCACGAGAGTATCCATTTTTCGCAGCCCTTAATATGCAAAACAATTTTTAATTTTCATTTATGTGCTTCTACACATACAAGTGGCATTTACATCGTCATCTCCATATGGGGTTTAAAGAGGAAGTCATACAAGGCAACAACACTTTCTCATCACTAATCTGTGACAATATATCAACATACATACATACATACATATGTACGTACGTACGTACGTACATACATACATACATACATACATACATACACATATGCACACATATAGTCTAGGAGGATTTATGAGATCCCCTACCTTGAATTCAAAGGTTGTGTACAATTCCAAAATTTTCAGCTACTTGAAAATACAAACAAATATTCATTTCGTGTGCCAAATTTGTCCACTAAGTTTTTTTGCATAGGATTTAAATAATTTAAGGTTTAATGTACTATATTAATGATTGATTTTCTACTTTCTCCTTTACGATGTGATGGTCCCACTACAATTATGACTAACATTCATGAAAACAACTTATACAATTAACAATACAACTTCAAAATCAACACTTTAGTACCATATAAACTACTCATATTCCTAATTACATTTCAGTTGTTAGTAGTGTGTAATGATACTCATCTTGTCAATGCAAATTTTGATAATGACTTCATTGATTACTATACTTACTCAATGATTTTTAGAACATCTTAGTAATTGACTAGTGTATTCATAACAAAGGATGAAAAATCGAAGGTATTCATTGACATAATAGTGGGAATCTCATTTTCCAAAAGAATCATTATGGCATGTTGTTGATGTCACACTAAAGACAACAAAGAACTTCAATTTGTTGTGTATAGGAGAGAAGGGCACAAAAATGGGAGGCACTTGTAGTCCAAGGTTTTCACCAATGAAAATAACACCTTTGACGAGTCCATTTTTTGTGCTAAATTCAAACATGAAAATTTTCAAAAGAATTGTAAGGGAATTTTATCCCTTTTAATTTTACACTTTATATGGTTTTATAGAAAAAAATTATGATTAAACTTCAAAAATATATGTGGACGATTTCTTGACACTCGTACCTTTCCATACAAACCTTCCTTAAAGTTTGTAGTTTTTGTTCATGTATGGATTAATTCCACATATGAAACATCACAAAGACAACCAAACTTCGATTTCCTCAATTTTTCTTGCAACTTAAATTATGAATTGGTAAGTATATTTACATTCGTCTTTACATCAACCTTGTGTGTGACTTAAAAAGTGACGTTCCGTGCGACTTAAAATTGGTCTTTAATTGCAATTATGAACTTGACTTCAATTGTGACACTACATTCATCTTTAACTTCAACACTAGTTGTGACTTAAATTATGACACCCCATCCAACTTAAATTATGACACTAGTTGTGACTTAGATTTTGACACTAGTTGCGACTTAAATGACAACACTTCATCTAACTTAAATTACGACACTTTGAGATCGAATTAAATTGTGGTTTTTTGTTAGTCTACAAATGGGACTTAATTTCATCATTATTTATGACTATATTGTATATCTTGATTTTATTTAATTGTACTATTATACTATAGAATTTTAGTTATAAAATGTTATATTAATGTCAATTTTAGCAATATATATGTTAAATTAGAAAATTGTATTGGAGCAGAATAAAAATATAAAAAGACATTGAATATAAATGGGATAACATTAATGAAATGATAAATTAAATATTATAATCAAACCACTAAATAATTATTTGAAAGACAATAATATTATAATAAAAAAATAGTTATAGAGTCATGATTGACCCCATACAATATTAGGGTCAATATCCATAATATAAAGTCATAATATTCAATTTTGACCCCAAACATCGGTTCCTCATATTCAATGCCCTAGAGCACTCATTCCCGACATACTCAAGAGTAACATCACCCTCAACGGTAGTATCATCAAAACCTCAATAATCACGTCCAACCTCCAAATCCCCACTAGCTTCATTGTTTGAAGTAAGCATTGAATGACAACCTTGGTAGTGATGTGGCTCCCATTCGTTGTTCAATTCATTTTTCCGCTTGCTCTCAGTGATATTGTGTGTCCCCTACATCAAAGAAAAATAAACCACTATTAACATCACATAATAATTGATAAAACAAATAAATAATTTTAAAATATATTTTACAATGAATTTATATGGCATACATGTAATGGTTGAAATCCATTGCAGCCATTTCCTTCTATAGAGAAATATATTTGTAAGTATGAATATGATCCTTATGCCAAGATTTGATACGCTTCCCATAGTCCTCATGCTATTGGAAAATGCAAATATAATATTAATTTATGTTGTAATTAAAAATAAAACTTGAACACTTATTATTATAAGCTAATTTAAACTACGATACTTACAAATTGAGCCCATGCTCCAGTGAAACCCATATGACCAAAGGTGATGATGTGTGATTTGTTTCCTTGTTTCAATCTATCATTTGTAGCTAGTCGTTGTTGACTTGGATGTGCTAAATCCCAACTATCCCAATAGTCAATCAATCGACACCTTGGATTGGGTTTATACCTAGTAGGCCTGCAAATAATTTTGAAGTACACTTGGTTAGCACACCATTTAAAAATATCAAAACTAATTATGAAATTAACCACATTTATATATATATAAAGTAAATATGACTTAGTTAGAAATTAACATTTACCTCCCAATTATTTTCCACTCATCATGGTCATAATGCATCTTCAGATTTATATTTAAATTATCTCTCTCACCACAAGATTTCTGACGTAGTTTGTGAACCATGTATCTGTTATAAAAATAAGTTAAAAAACAAAACATAATGTAATAAAATATTATAAATCATTCAAATTAATCATTATTTAAATAATTTTATTCAAGAAATAAACTTACCCTCATCCAACAATGGACCATACATTTCCCGAATTTCTTTCAACACACATTTTTGTATGCCTTTTCGGAAATCAACATAGAAGACATCATAATAATCTTCGGTTGCCTTCTTGACCAACTTGGTAATGGTTGTTTTCCAATGTCTCGCATCATAACAAAAAAAATTATCATTCACTGCTTGTAATTATAAACCTTAATAAAAGATAAATTAATAACTTACAATTAAAAATATAAATTTAAAATACCTTCCATTCCTATCGGAGTAGATATCCCCAAAAGTATCTAGGAATATAGTTTTGTTCTTATTGCGAGAACAAGACCTCTTATATATCTCATTTAGTAAACCAAGAGGTGTAACATTTTGGTCTTGAATAAAAGTGTGGGAAAGTAGGTGGAGAAGGGGAAGGATAATCATCATTTGAGACATATCGTAGAACAAATATGTGGGGTGGGGGATGTTCTACACTAGTACATGTCAAATGAGGAATAACACCGTGACGTTGGTGTCGTCGTGTAGAGAGAGGTGTAATATGTGGATTGACAAAGAGATCAAGAGAAAAGACACTTGGGTGACTAAAGGAAGGTGATATAGGGGAGTGTGGGTAGGTGGAGGGAGGAGGCATATCATTTACATCACCAATCGCAGCTATGACCATACGGTTTTTAGCCATTTCAAGATTTTCCCGAATTTGGCTAAGAAACCTATTAAATAATCGCATAAGATAAAAAAATGTCGGGATTTAATTTTTATATATAATATAAAAATAATGACATTACATAAAATAATAAATGTAATTTAAAACTATTTTCCCTAAAGTTCAAGATTTTTTTCGTAAGGTTACAAATTTAACAATAAAATCAAATTTCACTATCAATTTTTATCACATAAAGTGTATGAAGTGTAAAATCATTAGAAATATATGAAGTGTAAGAGCATTAGTAGTTTTTCATGGTAGGAAGACTCATAATGAGGTTTTGGAACCATTTCAAATCAAAAATCAAACGTATAATGGACTTTTAGGACTTAAAAGTGCATGAGCACGCTTGGAAGGGGCCTTATGAACTTAACTTAAAGATTCTAAAGGAATTATGAAGGGCATCTATCCTCCTAATTACCATTAATAAAAAATTATTAATGGCCATGTTGAAAATAAATCCAACGTCCTCAATATCTTGAAGGAAGATGAAGAGGTCAAGAAAAACATGAAATGTCTATTTATATTTCACCTTGTCTTGAGATCTAACATTCAATGGGAAAACCAATTGCTATGGAAATTTCATTACCAAAAATATGGTTGGAAATGAATTATACATGGAGATATGTTCAAGTTTTCAGAATTCTCTGTCTTTCAAGTCTCTCGATACAGTATTATAGATTTATGTTATTTATCTAGTTGATAAAAAAAATTCCTATTGGTTGACAAAACCTCTATCTCACAAGTAAGTTATAGATATGATTTACATTTTTAGTATCCAATCATGTTCACTACCCCTCTTGTTGTGAATGTTATAGCCACATGGAATTGACATGTATTTTGTACCTTATGGACCACCCTTGCACACGTCAAAATTATAGGGACCTTTACTATTAACACTCACTCTTTATGGTGGTCACAACTTACAAATATTTAATGTATCAACCACTCTACCAAAGTTCCTTGGATTAAAGCATTTGGACAGTTTATGAATGAAGATTGTACTATTACTCACATATTTGGAAAATGGTCTAAGTCTTGGTCACCTTTTTGTGAATGTTATATCCACATGGAATATACATGTCTTTTGTACCTTGTGGACCACCCTTGCACGCGTCAAAATTATAGGGGCTTTTACTATTAACACTCACTCTTCATGGTGGTCACAACTTACAAATATATTATGTATCAACCACTCTACCGAAGTTCCCCGCATTAAAGCATTTGGACCGTTTTATGAATGAAGATTGTACTATTACTCACATATTTGGAAAATGGTCTAAGTCTTGGTCACCTTTTTGTGAATGTTATATCCACATGGAATATACATGTCTTTTGTACCTTGTGGACCACCCTTGCACACGCTCAAAATTATAGGGACTTTTACTATTAACACTCACTCTTCATGGTGGTCACAACTTACAAATATATTATGTATCAACCACTCTACCAAGTTCCCTGGATTAAAGCATTTGGACCGTTTATGAACGAAGATTGTACTATTACTCACATATTTGGAAAATGGTCTAAGTCTTGGTCACCTTTTTATAGACGTGCGAATGGTAAGGATATTGATGAAGGACATGGGAATTAAAAATATTATTGTGAAGAAAATTGTTGTGAGATATGTAAAGAAATTCCATCAATTAAAAACAAATTGTTGTGAGAGATTATGTAAAATGTGGAATCATGCACTTGGCGTGTGAACTGTTCGACACAATACTTGAAAGAAATGTGGTCTTATGGACTCGCAACTCAACCAATTTCAATGAACATATATTCAACCTAATTATCTCACATTTACCGTGGAAAAATAAAATATTTGCAATGGGGTATGTACATGCATAGAGGCATAATAGAAAGTGTTTTTCATCGTTGTAGTTGCAAGTGTCCCATTAGATACATATGTAAAAGGTTGTGAAAAGGCCTTGAAAACTTTTAAATGCCCAAATGGAAGTGTTTTCATTAGATTTTGTAGTTGAGGAGTCCCATTACATATGTATGTAAAATGTTGTGAAATGGCCTTAGAAACTTTTAAATTCCCAAATGGAAGCTTGTTAGGTTATAATACATAGTTAATTCATCATTAGAGTCATTTTAATAATGTAATAAGTTAAAGTAATTTATTTTTATTACTTTAACTTAAGTTATTAGATGCTAGTTGTCATTAGGTGTTAGTTAACTAAGTGATAGTTTTCTATCCCTATGTTTGTGGGAAGTTTGTATCTTTTTGTTCTCGGGTGATCTCCCATAATAGCTTCTAGTGGCATTTAGGGAAATATGTTATTTTTGCATATTACTTAGTTTAGGTTGATTTGATCCATTTTATGTGGACTGAATGGAATCTGTAATGCATATATTATTAGGAATTCTAGGGATCTCGCTGAATCGAAGAGTGCACTAATGAGAAATGTGAGACATGAATGACACAAAGGAAAGACTAAGCACACACATACAAATTTGCAAGTTATGAAGAACAACGAGATAAAATTAAAAAAAGCAAGAATGAATCCAAATCAAATCGATGCTCCATATCATACAATGATGCAAGTTATGTACACTTATAAGAGGAGGAAAATGCAACTACTATTTAAATCAATGGTGAATAACTCTCACTAACTGATATTGGAAGTAAAGTTGACTCCACATAAATAGTAAGCTAACTCAACACAACTGGTAAGCTAACTCAACATAACCGATACACCTAAGAAAACATATCCCATAAGTGTAGGAAAGATCCAAGTAAATAAAAATACAAGGAAAATAAATATCCTACACTAACACCCCTATAAACAAAACTTAGGTGGGCAATGAAAAAGGAAAGTGGATCTTGACAACAAGGCTTGATGAGGTACCCACGTCAATGCATCTCTCATAGATATAAAGAAAAATAAGAAAACCCATTGGGAAAACCTCCTCAAAAGAGACAAGAAATCGAATCAAGAAAATTGGAGAGGAAGAAGAAGTGGGTCCTAATAACTCGTCCTAATGAGGTACTCACATACAATGATCATCCCCGAGTAGAGAGAGAAAGAAGTGAGGACAATAAGGTCCCCTAAGAAGAGTGTCGATGATGTGGTCCTCCATGTAAAGACTGAAGAGAATCCACCGCACCGAACAATGTTCCTACCCTTATGAAGGAAAAAAAGGAGCACTGAAAATTGGCCCACTCCACAAAGGAAGTAGAAGCCTACAATAATAGGTCCGGAAAATTGTCCACAAAATACAATGGGAATTCCACTGCAGTATATGTGTCAGAGAAATAAAATGGTGGGGGCCCAATAACCCTCACAAAGGGATCCACAAGATCTAAAATAGTGGAAGTGACAAATGTCCTAAGGCAAGAACTCCCAACGAGAGAGATTAATGGGTCCTCCAAAATGTGTGATGGCTCAATCAGAGCATATTCCTATAATGAAACACAAGTGGAATCTACAAATAGATAACTCAGGTTGGGAAAATACTCATCCCAATGGGGTTTCTCAATGAGAGAAATGTCTCTAAGAATGTATTAGCATCACAACATGAAGTAGGAGGAGAAGACTGCTGCGAAGAGCTATTGGAAGTCTAAGATGAAGCAACATTGCACTCAAAGGTAACAACCAATGGCATGCAGAGTGTCATCAACCGAGCAATCAAGATGTAATGGAGCATGAGAGGCAATGGTCACATCTATCTCAAAGGAAGGTTCTCCAATAGAACACTGTTGTGGAGAATGAATGGAAGCATGAACATGGATGACAATGAGCTCTATGGAGGCAACAATAGGGAAAGTGTGATTAGTAGCAAGATCCTGTAGCGAATGGTCAACATGGGACTCATGAGTAGCAACATGTGCAAAATAAAACTCAAAAATGAAAGGGATGTGAGAAGCGGGAGAATCTATGGTGGCACTAGAGTGATCCAATAAAGCGTTGCTCTCATATGGTGAAACAAGGTCTCCATATAGCTGTTAGATAATGGCCCAAGTAGTGAAAGGGAACTTAGTGTGCTCGAACAAACACAATATATCCCTAAATACAATAAGACCAAGAAGGCTATATATCCTATCATTGTGGTTAAACCACTCATCCTTCCTCAGAAGGTTCATTAGGCTCAGAACAAGACAATGGAGGTAAGGCAACAAATTGTGCATGGTGTAATGATTGATAAAGCTTGCCTTCTAAGATAGAAAGTTCCCGAGTTGAGCATAACAAATGAATGGTGAAAATACATAATGTAGATAAACCCTTAAAATTATCCCAGATGGCATCAAGTTATCCCAATTTTTTCCCCGAAAATTGATCAAACCAGACCTACGCAAGAGGAAATCTAAGGGTCATTTCCGTCGAACAAGCCCATATTTCAAATCCAATAGTCAAGTTGCAAGTGGACTTGAAAATGGAGGAGCAGGGTCGGCGAAGGAGGCAAACAATGTCAAAGAAACCAAAGACTCTCAGGAGAGAAACGGGAAAGGCTCAAAGTCTTCAAGCTTCACAAATGATTCAGAGTGAGCCCAAATCGGCTAAGTATGGAAGAGACGGCAGAAGTTGCCACGTGTCTCAACGGCGCAACTTCGAGGGTTGAAGCCAATGGCGGTTACCCTAAACAAGCACGAAGCTTCCACATGTCCCAGTGCTCGAAAAATGATAGAGCCGACCGTTTAAAAGTCCAAACAAGCGAAAGGAGCCACATGTCAGCTCGGTGTAATTTCAAAAGTAAGAGCCCAAGGCAGAGTCTCAAACTAGTGTCAGCTCTCCACGTGGTCGGGTCCAACAGAAGTTAAATGGCAATGGGCCCAAATCAGCTAAGTATAACAGTGTCGGTGGAAGGCGCCAAGTATCTCAATGGCAAACATTCAAAGGCGCGAACCAAAGCAGCTTATCCAAGTAAGCGCGAGGCTTCCATGTTTCTAGGGTTCGAGAAAACATCAGCCCAAATCGGCTAAGTATCGCTGACTCATGGAAAGTGCCATGCATCGCCCGACACATCTTCAAAGGTAAATCCAAAAGTGGGTCTCCCAAATGAGCGTGAGGCTTCCACGTGTCCCAGGTCCGAAAAGGGGACAGAGCCGGCCGTTTAAAAATACTAAGTATAGGGTGTCGGCGGAAGCTTCCACGTGTCTCATCGCCAACACCAAGGCTAGGTCCGAAGTGTGGAGACTCAAATGAGCGCCAACTCTCCACGTGTCTAGGGTCCAACAGAGTCAACAAAGGGAGACAGAGCGGGCCCAAAATGAATAAGTATAAAGAGCCAGCGAACAACGCCATGTGTCACATCGGTACAAATTCAAAGGTGTGACCGAAAGCAGAGACTTAAACAAGCGCAGGCTCGCCACGTGTCCTCGGCCTAAAAAGGGAGCAAGATCAAATCGGCTAAGTACAAAAGGTAAGTGGAAGAAGCCACGTGTCATCACGATGCAACTTCAAAAGTAAAATCCGAAGTCGGTCTTTCAAACAAGTGTCAAGCCATCACATGTCCAATGCCCGAAAAGGCGGAGGCGATCATTGAAAAGTCCAAGCAATAAGGCAAGGGCCGAATCTTCAAGATGTGCGAGGTCATACGTGGACCCTATATGGACAAACTCTTTAAAATATTGCGCGCTCACGACCACGATCTTCGACAACCATATATTTTGACCTAAGCTCGTATTTGAGCAAGAGAAGAATTTTGGAAAGGTCTCGACCTCGTCTACGCCATGGGAGCCTGAAACTTTAATTTTGACAAGGTTAGGTGGGTGAAAAATGGGAAAACATCTTTCATGCCATTAATGCAAAATCTGATTGCTTCAACTACCAGAGCAGATTTGATTTGATCTATCGTTCTTCCTTCTTCAACACGCTAAACCACAAGGAGGCGATTTGATAGATCAGAAAGGCGGATTCGCAGGGCATTGATGGTTGGTGGTTGGATTTTAAGAACAAAGTCGAGTTTCTCTTCTCTCTTTCTAGTTTTCATCGTCTATATATTGTAAACACTTCTCATTTAAGAAGGAGAGAGACATTCTGGGATGTGGGGAAACTCTATCAAAGTTGTTTCCCGACTCCATTTGAGCTGTAAGCCTTCTCCTACACCTAACAAGCGTATTTGTGCCTCTGAGCACCCATGTAATAGTCTGTGCACCTTATAGAGCAATAAAATCTTATTTTGTGGCGTCTTTCAACCCTTGGCATTGTTTTTTTGTTTCTTTGTGCCTCTCTATCTCGTGTTTGCTCCCTGTGCATGTATTTCATGTTTGCAGGTGTAAGACATTGTGCTTCATGGAGTTTCGATGGCGGATTTGGATCTGGGTCTATGTCACTTCTGTCTAACCTCCCTCAGTCCCCTTTTCCCTGTTTCATTCTCCCTCAGCAGAGTATCTTGCCACTTCCTTTTTTGGTGTATCACCACTTAGTGTAGGCTCTCTTTCACCCTCTCTCTCTCCCTATCTCCTTGGAATGGTTAGATTAGGATAGATTAGGTTCGCCTGCACTGGAGTAGCTTGTGGCAAGTAGATTAGGAATCAGGAACCAGCCTTCTCTGGAGGTCCATCTCAAGTTTTGCAAGTCCCATAGCTTGAGAGATGGTCCAATGTTGTGCAATCACACCGAATGCCCCACTCACACTCGAGGCCATTCAGGGGGTGTTGTGATTTTGCACTAATGACACTTTATAACTTAGTGCGAAAAGTATAAGTCCCCATAGAGTTTTGTAAAAAGCTCCAAGAATGTGGCACTTTATAAAGTAGTGAGTTTACAAAAATAAATTAAGCTATCAAGTAGAGCATGAGAAAAAAATCACTTTTGACCAAAACAACGCTCAAATCCGAGCCACCGATCAAAAGTTATAACAAATATAATTTCTCATAAATAATGGCTTATTTAATTTAAATTGTGCAAACTGATTAAAAATCCCAGAAATGAGAGGAATAGGGGTTGTGTGTATACTCTTTTTAACCAAGATGAAATTTAGAAAGGAGTGGTTTGGTTTGTGAGGGGGAATCAACCTCCTACCAACCTGTGCCTCGCCCTTCGTCTTCGACCAACGAAGATACAATATTAAAAACCACTTAAATCCACTTTAATACAATTTCTCTAAACCGACTTGTCTTCAAAAATATAAAATTCCAAATTTGAAGCAATAGAGAGTCAAACTTGAAAAATAAGGCAAATTATTCACCTTGTGGGCTAGGTGGGGTCCATACGTAAGAGTGGGAGTTGATTTTAGGGTTATCAAACCCTAGATTTCTTTATCTCTTTGTTATTATTTTCTATTGTTTGTTGTTAGCACCGCCTAGAACAAGAAATCAGAGCAGGCATCAATGTTGTGCAAAGGAGCGAAGGAAGCCTGCAGACACCTTCTAGATGTCTGAGATCCCTGTGGGCACCGTCCAGAACAAAACTAGAAAAATGTAGGTCAAAAAAATCTGATTGAAGAGGCGTTTGAGAAGTTTTCAGGGTCTGCAGGACGTGGAGGAGGGAAAACGCCTTGTGGGAGGCATAGAGGAGTTTGCAGGGTCTGCAGGACGTGGAGGAGGATGAAACGCCTTGTGGGTTGAGATTGGGAGTCCAAATTGAGCAACGAGTTACCACTGGCACTGTGCAAGTCAAGCCAAGCTACCTTGAGAAAGCCATGGGTAGGGAAATATCACCAAAACCACCACAGAGCCGAGTTCTCCAAAAACAAGAAGCACCACTTAGGCTAAGATCTGCATAAACTCATTAAAAGAGAAGGTAGATCCCATGGACTACCGCCTATTTTTTTGGAATATTTATGTATACCCCTGAAATTTTTGACAACCCTCAACTTGTCAATTTGCAAACACCAAAACTCACAACCACACTCAATCAAGATGAAGTCAAATCTATTTTCACATAAACTATTAATTTCAGTGATGAAGTATTCAAAAATTGTAACCAACTAAAAACCAACAATGCTCTGATACCAACGCGGCTCTCATATTATATTGGGAATGTCATGAATCGAAGAGTGCACCGGTGAGAAATGTGAGACATGAATTTTAAAAAGGCAAGACTAAGCACACACATACAAATCTGCAAGTTATGAAGAACAATGAGATAAAATGCAAAAAGGAAAGAATGACTCTAAATCAACTCAATGCTTTATATCATAGAATGATTCAAGTGATGTACACTTATAAGAGGAAAGTGTAACTACCACCTAGATCAGTGGTGAATAACTCTCACTAATTGATACTGGAAGTAGAGTTGACTCCACACAACTAGTAAGCTAACTCAACACAACTGGTAAGCTAACTCAACATAACTAGTACACCTAAGAAAACATATCCCATGAGTGTAAGAAATATGCAAGTAAATAAAAAAATACAAGGAAACTAAATATCCTACACTAACATATATACATTGCATCTCTCTCCATTGTTTTTTAATCACCATTTTCTTATATTAATAAAATTACACAGGGGTTGTCATGTTTCCATAATAACATTTGGTATTAGAGCAGAGAGAACATCTACTTACAAAGGGAAGGATGAGCATATTTTATGAAGAAATATTATTGACATGATCCATAGGAGCCACCCGTAATCCCACAATCCCAATCTCTGCTTACCCATGTCCATTTTTTTGTTCCAGAGGCGATAGGAGAAGAAAAAGTCATTATTTTCTTATTCTCGAGAAATTTATTTAAATTTTTTATTATATCTTTGGGTAAGGAGGCACCCAAGTGTCGCCTCCCGCACTAGCAATATCTATACAAAATTTAGAGCCAATTTGGAAAAAAATCCCCAGCTAGGGTTTTTATCACTAAATTTAGTGAATTCGTTTAGTTACAACTAAGTCTCTGATTGTTCTGCTAAATTTGGTGGACTATGCAACAAATTAGTGGAAATCACAAAAATTGAAAGCTTTTATGTTTTTTAACGCAAAAATCCATTTTAAAGCTTCTTTGAGGAGGCATCTCATTGGGAGATATCACTTCTTCCTCTCTAAATACCAAACACAAGAATCGAGGTGTCTTATCTTGAACAAAAAAAAAAGATAGGCGTTGAACAAAAAAACCATTTTTTTGATATTTTATTTTGAACAAAAAGACGATTCATAAAACGTGAAAAGAGGTGTAGAAGCTTGTTTTAATTTATTTTTCCATCTATTTTTTGCAAAATTGCATCAGAAAGCGAAAAGAGACCAAAGGACTCAAAATTTAAAAAATGCTAATTTTTCAATTTTTCAAGGCAAAAAAGGGGGTATTATTCCAAGACGGAAAGTTTGTAATATTGGCCAACAATTCTAAATTTCTTGATTTTTGTAAATCACTGATAGTGCCACATATTGTAAAACAACAGAAAAGGGAGCCCAAAAATTAATAAAATATCATTTTTTGGGGCTGTGTAACGCTTTAAAGGGGGAAAGTGTTAAATTTTTCTATTCTCTCATTTTTTAGTTTTCACAATGGTCATAAATACAACAAAGGAGTTCTTTTTATAGATTCTCAAATTCTTCATACCGATATCTATGCTACATGGAAAACAATAATCCGCGCACAACTCAAATTCGAGGATATTTGGTCCATTGTTTATGGTACATCAACACGATTTGAAAATGATGTTATACACCAACACAAATTTTATCATACAAATCAAAAAGCTAAGTTAATAATCTTATTTGGTGTTTCTAATGAGATAGAACCTCATATTGGTGAGGCCACGACAACAAAAGAAGCTTGAAAGAAACGAAAATTGTATATGAGATGAAACTAAGAACACAATACTTCATCTCCGAGTCAAATATTGAATTCAAAATGCAACCAACAAAAAAATTTAAAACATTTTAAAAAGAGTTGCATGACTTTGTGGCATCGCTCAAGCTCTGA
The DNA here is from genome assembly GCA_018340775.1 of Taxus wallichiana var. yunnanensis. Lineage (NCBI taxonomy): Eukaryota > Viridiplantae > Streptophyta > Pinopsida > Cupressales > Taxaceae > Taxus > Taxus wallichiana. The sequence continues at coordinate 628,883,083 of CM031234.1, forward strand.
AGAAGAAGTTATCGACACATCACTTGTGCCAATTTGATTGAGAGCTCTTCCTCCTTGATATAGGATTTTTGTGACCACATTAAACATAACTCATCAAACAACAACTTTTGAACAACTAATGAATATACTACAACAAGAAAAATCTATTCACAAAAGTACTAAAAATGAAGAGCACACACTTACTTCTAATCACAAAGGAAATAAACAAGCTAAGTCTACTAAAGCCTTTGAAGCAAGGTAGCAATCATTAAGGCTAAAAGGCACAAAAAAATCCTATATGTGGTAGAAAAGGACATGAATTGAAGGATTCTTGGAATAATGTGTTCCAAAAAGAATCATCAAGTGGAAAGAAAACGCCAATCAACAATTGAAACAAGGCCAACAATAAAATAAATAGGGATAATATAAGGAAAAGAGGAAGAAGAAACTATCTCAACAAGGAAATAACAGAAGATCAATTTGATGACGATGACATCTTATATAGTTCACAATCAAATGAAGAGTCCAATTTGGTATGTTGAATTGGGTGTAACTAGACACATGAGAGGAAGGAAAGATCGATTCTTCACAATGCATGACACACCCACAAAAATCATGTTTCTTTGGGTGATGATACATCATACATTGTTCAAGATATTGGTTCAATTTCGCTACCTCTTAGAACACACGCTATTAAAATTACAAATGCTCTATATGTCCATGGTTTAGCAAAAAAATTGTCTTCCATAAGTCGATGATTAAATCACAATCTTAAAATTGACTTTGATTGTAAATGCGGTAAAAATATGTGCCTAATTAGAGATAAATCACAAAGCTCAAAAATTGTTGTAAAATATTCGAATGTGGGTAGAATGTTTTAGTTGGATTTTTTCAATGGGATGATCAAGCCCTTGTGGCCAAGGATACAACATCGACACAACTATGGCACAAAATACTTGGTCATGTTAGTTTCAGCTATCTCAACACACTTCATTGATAAAAAATGATTAGAGGTTTTCCACCTCTTAAAAAGGATACATACATACATACATACATACAATGTTAATATATATATATATATATATATATATATATATATATATATATATATATATATATTAACATTGTTTAGTAGAAAAACAACATAGAACACCTTTTAAACAAAGTACATTTTGGGCTAAAGCAAAACTTGACTTGGTGCATACCAATCATATGGACTAATGAGACCTAGCACTGGGTTTCAATACATCATGCTCTTTATTGATGATTTCTCAAGAAAATGTGGATATATTGTCTTCACACCAAAAATCAAGCTTTTGAAACTTTCAAGAAGTTCAAAGCCCTTGTTGAAATCGAGTATGGTAAGAATATAAAACAATCCGCTCAAATAAAGGTAGAGAATACACCAACAATGATTTCAATGTTTTTTTGGAAACACGTGACATTTGTCGTCAAATGGATCCTCCTCACACACCACAACAAAATTGTGTTGTTGAATGGTGAAATAGTACTATCATGGATATTGTGTGATATATGATTGATAATGTAGGTTTATCAAAAAAATTGGGCGGAGTAGCTAAAACAAGAGCTTATCCGATAAAAAGAGTTCCCATCAGCTCTTTTTGAGGTAACACCACATGAAGCATGGTCAAGGAGAAATTCATAAATTTCACACCTTGTATTTTTGTATGTAAAACTAATATGCACATTCCTAAGAAAATGAGAACTAAAATTGATACTTGAAATCGAAAAATTATCTTCTTGGGATATAGTGATGAAGCACTTGGTTATAAACTAATGGATCCAAGAACCAAAAGTCTACACTAGCGGGATGTTGATTTATTTGAGAAGAAATAATAATATGCTCCTTTAATGCACTCACATGATGGAAAATTAAGTCCTATAGTGAAAACAAAGGATGGTAATCACCTTGATAACGACAAAGATGATGATGGTGAAAATACACCACCTACAGTGAACCACTCAATGTATGCATGAGTGGTATAAAAGTATGATACGAGATTAAAAAATTGGATATTTTCCCTAACACATCTACCAAAGGAGTGAGGACTTGTAGTATGGCTTGAAATGAGGTCAATTTTGCCTTAATGAGTAAATTTGTTGAATCTAATGAATTGTCTACGCTTCGAAGCCCCGAGTCTAAACCTTAGAAATATGCTATGGATGAAGAATATAAGTCACTTATGAAGAATAACACATGGAAGCTTACATATCTTCCACTGGGAAAAATCCAACTGGATGTAGATGGATCTTCAAAATGAAGTAAAAAGAAAACAAAATACTTGATAAACACAAAGCTAGACTAGTTCTAATGGATATGCTCAAAAGAACGCATTGAATGAGGATATTTTTTCTCCCAAAGATAAGATACAAAAAATTCATGATAATTTTCGTTCTAGCTACATAATTTGGTTGGAAAATTCACCAAATGAATGTGAAAAGTGCCTTTCTTAATGGTGACTTACGAAATAAGTTTACATGACTCAACCATAAGGTTTTGTCATACCAGGAAAATAAGAAAAGGTATGTAAACTTATAAAATCACCGTATGGTCTAAAATAATCTCTCATGGCATGGTACATCAAAATCGACGAGTATCACATACATCATGGATTAAACAGGGTTCCATACGATCCCAATCTCTATCTCAAAAAGAAAGGGGGAGATAGTGATTGTTGTAGTTTATATCAATGATTTAGTCATCATTGGAGGATCCATGAGGATGATTGAATCAACAAAGAAATATATAACACGATAATTATACATGAACGATCTTGGGATATTGCATTATTGTCTTGGACTTTAAGTTTGACAAAGATAATATCACATATTTTTATCACAGATTGAAATTATCCAAGATAATGCTAGAGAATTTTAATATGATGGATTATAAACCAATTTCCACACCTAGAGACAATACTTCAATTATCTCGAAAAAATCCATCACCACATGTAAATGAAACTCTCTATCGGTAGTTGATTTGGAGTCTCATCTACTTGACTTACACTAAGTTGGATATCAACTATACAAATCAACTATATTTCTTGGTTCATGAAAAAACCCAAGGTTTGTCACTAGAAAGTAAAAAAAGTGGATACTAAGGTACATCATAGGAACAATGGATTATGGCCTTGAATACAAAAACAATGATAACTTCTTCTTGACGGGATATTTAGATTCAAATCATGTACGGAGCATATATGACAAGAAATCCACTTCAAGATTTGTATTATTTTTCTGATCTGGACTGATATCATGGGGGAGTAAGAATAATACTTGTGTTTCAAGGTCCTCCACAAAATCATAATATCATGGAACATGTGGAGCTATCTCAGAAGCAATATGGCTTTCACATATGCTTGATGGATCGGGAATGCCACAAAAACATCTAACTATCTTACATGTTGATAGCGAAGGAGTAGTGAAACTTGTTCGAATCCAATTTTTCATGAGTGCGCCAAAAACATTAAGGTGAAATTACATTTCATTCACGAGCATGCTTAAAACAACAATATCTAGCTCTAGTATTGTCCGATAGATATGCAACACGCATATGCCTTCACAAAGTCACTTGCTCGAGACAAATTTGAGGGCTTTAGATAATTTCTCTCTTGTTCACTTGAGACCATGTTGAATTAAGGGGGGGAATGTTAGGTTATAGTACCTAGTTAATTCATCATTAGATTCATTTGAATAATGTAATAAGTTAAAGTAATTTATTTTTATTACTTTAAGTTGTTAGGTGTTAGTTGTCATTAGGTATTAGTTAACTAAGTGATAGTTTTCTATCCCTATGTTTGTGGGAAGTTTCTAGCTTGTTTGTTCCCAGATGATCTCCGACAGTAGCTTCTAGTGATAGTTAGGGGAAATATGATATTTCTACATATTGCTTAGTTTAGGTTGAGTCGATAAATTTTATGTGTCCTTGATAGAAGTTATGCAATGACTATATGCATTGCAGCTTTCTCCATTATTTCGTAATCATAATTTTCTCATATTAATAAAATTACACATGTACCATTTTGTTTCCATAATAATAAAGCTTTAGTGTATGAACAAAAGGTGTTTCACCAAATGGAAGCTTTAGTGTATGCACACCAAGTGTTTGACCAAATGAAATAACATGATATGTTTTTATGGAATATAATGTTTATAAGTAAATGTATTTCGTTGGTGTAAATCCAAACTCTAAAACCTTTACAAAAGTATCCTCTTATCTTGAAAAAAAATGGTAGCTTTAGAATAGGTCATGGACAACCATCAAAGCATAATGGTAATTGATTTTTGTTAGATACAATTGCAAGTTCCCTAATTAATAGACACGTATGTGAATTATTGTTGATAAAACACATCAAAGATTTGTGGTCTCACAGAACATACCTTGACCATGTTAGCTTCATTTTTTTATTACCATGTTGTTGTACAAGTTTAGTAGATAGGGGTTGTAAATTTATCAATGGCATAAGGTTCCAACTTATTTTATTTTGTGAAACATCTATGTATAAGTATGCATTTTGGGGTGACATTCAAATAGTTAGGAGATTGATGAAGGATAGAGGAATTAAAAATATTATTGCAAATAAAATTTTTGTAAGAGAGGTAAAGAAAATCCATCAATTATTTTTTTGTGAGATATTATAGAAGACTTGACCATCCTCACAAATTATTCTTGTTGTTTCACCAAATGCAACCAACATGTGTCCAACCTAGTCGAGTTCACCTTTGTTAAAATACTCTCATCTTATGTTAACATAGGAGATTTGAAATAAGGTATGGAAATAATGCAAAGCATAATGGAGAAAGGAAATGTGTCATATGTTATAGTTGCAATTGCTATGGTGATATGTATGTAAAATGCAAAATCAAACACTTGGTGTGTGAATTGTTCCATACAATTTTGTAAATAAATGTAGTCTTATGGAACATAATTCAAGTAAATTCAATGAGAAAATATTCAACCCGATTATCCCACTTTTTCCATGGAAAAATAAAATATTTGTAATGGGGTATGGAAATCCATCGAGGCATAATATAAGTGTTTTTTTTTTATTTTGTAGTTCCAGTACCACATGTGATATGTATGTAAAATGTTATGAAAAGGTCTTAAATTTTTTTAAATATCCAAATGGAAGCTTTATTGTATGCATGCCAAGTGTTTGACTAAATGGATAACATACTTATAAGTAAATGCATTTTGTTGGTGCGAAACCAAACTCTGTAACCTTTTATAACATCCTCTTATCTTGCGTCAAAATGACTACTTTAGAGTAGGCCATGGACAACCATCAAAGCATAATAGTAGCATTTTTTTTAGATGTGGTTGCAGTTTCATAATTTATATTCATGTATACAAATTGTGGTTGACAAAAAAGTTGAAATATTTCGGTATCATGGAACATACCTTGACCATGTTAGCTTTATTTTTATTTTATTATCATGTTTCCATACAATTTTGACAGAGGCGAGGGTTGCAAATTTTTCAATGACACGAGGTTGTAACTTTTGATATTTTATCAAACATCTACGTTGAATTATGCATTATGGGGTGATGTTCAAATGGTAAGGATATTGATGAAGGATAGAGGAATTAAAAAAATGTTGTGAAGGAAATTGTTGTGAGAGATGTAAAACAATTCAATCAATTCAAAAATGACATTGTTCTTGTAAAGATTATTGGTAATTATATGTGAAGTAATATGTAGACATGAACATAAAAATGTTGAAGCACATAAAATAAATGATTCATAAGGTTTACTTGGTCATCATCTACTTCAAGTTGTTGTTTTGTCTCACTGATCTTCATTTCTTTCCTCCATCCTTAGGGTTAGTTTTCTTCTCCAAATTCCACTCCCAATGATGTGGATCCTCAATATATTATTCTTCATCTGAAGAAGAATCATCTACACCTTCAAAGGTATACCCCCTTATAAATGTTAGATAATTGTTCCCCACCCTAGAGGAAACTCTACAACATTCATTCCCCTTGAGGAGCTATATTATTTTCTCCCTCCCTTTTCAATAATTGTATTCCTCCTCTGTTGATGGATTCTTTCCATCCTTTCAATCAATTTCCTATGCCATAGATTTGATTGAAAATCCCACAAAACCCTTGCTAAAATGGTCCACAAATTTGTAACAACCCACCGAAAAATTGGGCCTCAAATCCGCACTAAACCTCTACAAAAATGGCCCAAAAATATGCCTCAAACCCCTACAAAAATTCTTCACACTGCCCAACCAACAATGAAAATGAGTGCAAAGCGTTTTAGAGGCCCATAAATTCTCTAAATGTCGATGTTAAGCAATGATATCAATGCTTTTGGCATTTTAGAATTTTTTTATTTTTTTATTTTTATGTGTTGTTCAAATGTTAGGGGGCATTATGAAAGACACCCTAACGTCACAACTTTAAAGATGCCTCTAAAGTTGGCATTATTTTTTGTAAAGATGTCTTAACATCCCAAGTTGTTTTTTATGTTAAAAATCATGTATATTTTAATGATTTTTAATTAAATGGTGAAGCATGGTTGGCAAAATAGCTTGCAATTTACGCCCGAGTGGTGCAATTGAGATGCCAAAGGAATAGTGTTGTGATATGGTGTCATGAAATGATGTCGCATTAAAGTGTTAAGTTAGGGTGTTGCATCAATGTGTCACATTAAGGTGTCATGTTAGTGTGTCGCGATTAGGTGTCATGTTAGTGTGTCACATTAGTATGTCTTGTCACCGTGTCACGTTAGTGTGTTACATTTCAAAGTCGTGTTAGTGTGTCACATTAGTGTGTCATGTCGTTGTTGCATATTAGGGTATCACATTTGGGAGTCGTGTCGGTGTATCGCGTTAGGGTGCGATATTAATGTGTCACATCAATGTCTTACATTAGTGCATCATGATTAGAAATTAAGTGAAATTTGCGCAAATTAGGGGACAATAGGGTAACTTATGTCAAACTACAAGAAATTTGGGTGTAGACTCGCTTTATTAAGGTCAAATTTGGGGAAATTATGATCGTTATGGTAACATATGTCAAACTAAGATAAATTTAGGTGTCGAATAAGGTAAATTATGTCCAATCAAGAAAAAATAGGTAAACTTTGGGGAAATTAGGTCAAATTAAAGGAAATGAGTGAAAAATAGAGAAAGGGCATCGTGTTAATATGACATTATAAGTTATCAAATTCATGTCTCATTAGGTCAAATTTGGGGAAATTAGGGAAACCAGGTCAAATTTAGTGAAATTAGGTCAAATCAAGAGAAATGAGTCAAAATTAAGGAAAAGGGTGTCGTCTAAGTTAGTGTCGATTTAGGTTTCATTGGGTCAAATTAGAAGACATTAGGGTGATGTGTGTCAAACTAAGGGAAATTTGGGTAAATTATATCTAATTAAGAGAAATTAGGTCAATTCTATAGAAATTAGGACAAAATTGGGGAAACTACGTCAAATTCAGGGAAATTAGGTCAAATTTGTGGAAATTAGGTCAAATTTGGGAAAAAAGGTCAAATTTGAGGAAATTAGGTCAAATTTAGGGATATTAAGGAAAATTAGGCCAATTTAGGGGAAACAAGTAAACATTAGGGAAAGGGTGTCATGTTTGTGTGTCATTTTAAAATTTCAAATAAAGGTGCCTATTTACTTTTAATTAGTTCAAATTTTAGGGAAATTATGTCAAATTTGGTGAAATTACGGAAAATACATCAAATTTGGGGAAATTAAAGGAAATTAGGTCAATTTTGGGTAAATTAGGTCAAACTTAGAGAAGTAGGCTCAAATTTGAGAAAAGTTGGTTAAAATTGGGGAAATAAGAGCAAACTTGGTTTCAATACATCAACTTTAGGGATATTAAAGAAATTAAGTCAACTTGGTTTCATTAGGTCAAATTTGGGGAAATTATGTCAATTTTAGGGAAATTAGGTCAATTTTGGGGAAATTAGGTGAAATGAGTCAAAATTAGAGGAATGTGTGTCATGTTAGGGTGTCATTCCAAGTTGTTAAATTCAAGTGTCGATTTAGCTTTCATTATGTCAAATTTGGGGAAATTAGGTCAAATTTGAGGAAATTAGGTTAATTTTGGGGAAATTGGGTCAATTTTGGGAAAATTAGGTCAATTTTGGGACAATTTGGTCAACTATGAGGAAACGAGTCAAAATTAAGGGAATGTGTGTCATGTTAGGGACTCGTTCTAAGTTATCAAATCTAGGTTTTGATCTAGGTTTCATTAGTAAAATTTGGAAAAATTAGGTCAAATTTAGGGAAATAAGTCAATATTAGGGAAATTAGGTCAATTTTAGGGAAATTATTTCAAATTAGGGGACTATGTATCGTGTTAGGATGTCATTCTAAGTTGTCAAAAATGAGTGTCGATTCATGTTTCATTAGGTCAAATTTGGCCAAATTAGGAGAAATTAAGTCAAATTATTCATAATAAAGGGACGTGTGTCGTGTTACAGTTGTCATTCCAAGTTATCAAATCGAGGTGTCAAGTTACGTTTCATTAAATCAAATTTGGGGAAATTAGGTCAAATTTTCAAAAATAGGTCAATTTTTGGGAAATTAGGTCAAATTTTGAAAAAATAGGTCAATTTTGAGGAAATTAGGTAACTATTTTGGAAAATTGAGTCAAATTAGTGGAAATGAGTCAAAAATAGGGGAATATTTTTCATGTTAGGGTGTAATTTTAAGTTGTTGAATTTGGGTGTTGGTTCATATTTCATTAGGTCAAAGTTTTGGCAAAATTATGAAAATTTGGTCAATTTTGGGGAAATTAGGGGAATGTGTGTCATGTTAGTGTGTCATTCTAAGTTTTCAAATTTAGGTGTCAATTTAACTTTCATTAGGTCAAATTTGGGGAAACATGGTCAAATTTGGGGAAATTATGTCAAAGTAGGGGGAAATAGATCAAAACCGGGAATGCATGTTGTGTTTAGGTGTCATTCTAAGTTTTGAAATTTGGGTGTCAATTACAGCTTTCATTAGGTCAAATTTGGGGAAATTACAAAAATCTAATCAATTTTGGTTTCATTTGGTAAAATTTGGAGAAATTAGGTCAAGTTAGGATAAATAAGTCAAAATTAGGGGAATGTGTGTCATGTTAGGGTTTCATTCCAAGTTGTTTAATTCAAGTGTCAATTTAGGTTTCATTAGGTTGATTTTGGGAAACTAGGTCAAATTAGGGAAAATTGGGACAAATTAAGGTAAATTAAGTCAAATTAGGGGAAACAAGTCAAAATTAGGGGAATGTGTGTTGTGATAGGATGTCATTCTAAGTTATCAAATACAAGTGTTGATTCAAGTTTCATTAGGTCAAATTTGGGGAAATTTAGGAAATTAGGTCAAATTTGGGGAAATCAGAGGAAATTAGATCAAATTAGGGAATATACTTTAAAAGGGGGAAATTATTGTGTCATTCAAAGTATTCAAATTTGGGAGTCGATTTAGGTTTCATTAGGTCAAATTTGGGGAAATTAAGGAAATTAGGTTAAATTTGGGGAAATTAGGTCAAATTAGGGGAAACAAGTCAAAATTAGGGGAATGTGTGTTATGTTAGGGTGTCATTCTAATTTTTCAAATTCGGGTGTCGATTTAGGTTTAATTAGGTCAAATTTAGGGAAATTAGGTCAATTTGGGGAATTAGTTCAAATTTGGGGAAATTAGGTCAAATTAGGGGAAACAAGTCAATTTGAGGGGAATGTGTATCTTGTTAATGTGTCACTCCAAGTTGTCAAATTTAGATGTTAATTCAGGTTTTATTAGGAATAATGAAGGGAAATTAGGGAAATTAGTGTGTATGTATCTCCAAATCCTATATATAGAGTCCCTGTTGATTGGGAGCCCATATACATCTAGAGTTTTAGGCCGACATATATATAAATAGTTAGAGTTGAGTTCAAGTAGAGTGCCTATCTAGATCTATACGTGCCCATATATATGGATCATCCGCTAAGGAGATGGGAGCAGGAGGAAAATGGCCAATCGGTGAGTATTAGGATTTCATGTTACAAAATTGTGCTAGTGTGTCATGTTAAGGTGTCACATTAGGTTTAATGTTAAGGTGTCTTGTTAGTGTGTCATGTTAGGGTTTTGTGCTAGTGTGTTATGTCGTGTATATTATGGTGTTGTGTTAGGGTGCTTCATTAGTGTTTCTTGTTAAGGTGTTGCATTATTGTTTTACATTAGGGTGTCATGTTAGGTATTTGTGTTAGTGGTGTTACGTTAGGGTGTTTTCTTAGTGTGTTGTACTAATGTTGTGAAAATTAGCTAAAATTTCGGGAAATTAGGTCAAATTTTGGGAAATGAGTCAAAATTAGGGGAAAGGGTGTCATGTTAGTGTGTTATAATGTCCCCTTTTCGGGCATTAATCAAATAAATTATTAAAGGCCTTTAATCCACTTTCCCATGGATCAAAGGGTAAAATAATGGGAAATTTCATAACTCCTTGATTTTAAAATAAAATATTAATTTTCCTCCTTATGTTTTTGTTTCAAATGAAGCAAAAGGGGAAATTAATCATTTATTTGGAGTTGACTTTTACGGAAAAAATACTCTTTTAAAAAGTCACTCTCTCGCTTAAAGAAATGCACCAAAGCTAAGGAGGGAAACTTGGATCTTTTAAAAGAGAGGATATAAAAGAATATGAGCTCCACCTCTTGAAGACATGTTGATTATTCTATTTGAAATTTCTTCATGTTTCAAGAGAGGGATGTATGCCCATGTGATCTACTAAAAGGTGTTTGATCAACGTCACCCATCTTGTGGATATTTGAATACGAATTGCACTTGTTCTTACTAGTTTAATGTGTTTTATGATTAGATTTATAATTATTGGTATGACGAATTTCACTAGGAGAGTTTCCTTGCCCTAGCGCATTTATTAATGGTGCAAATCTGGTTATTGTTGCATTATTTGGGAGAATACTTATTGGTTTTCAGATCTGATGTGTTTTGTAAATTAATTTCCAACTTATTGAAAGGAATGATAACCAGATCGTACCAAGCCAAGAACATAGATGCTAATCAAACACCATGATCAATAAGATGAAATTAATTCACCATAATAGCTTTACATAAAACCTTTGCAAACAAATGAGCAGCAATATCATATATTATTATGGAACTCAATGCAATACATTGAGAATGGGCCTTGCTTAAATAGGCAAAGAATAACAATCTAAGAACCATTCAAGGTCGTAGATCAAGCCATAAATCAAGGAAATAACTAGTCATCAAAGAACTAGTCAAGACCATAGATTTAGGAGAGAACTAGACATCAAGGATCTATTCAATACCATAGATCAAGGAAAGAACTATACCTAACAACTAGATAATATCTCCTAATATTTAAATAAGATAAAAGAAATATCCACACACATAAGTGGGTGAGGATAAATACAATAAAGGTAAATAAAGTACCTAGGTGAACATGAGCTAAAGTAAATACCTATACTCTAACACCCCCTCAAGTGAAGCTAGGGGCGAATAGATGTGGCATGTCCATAGTATGAGTCCCAAACTAGGCCTGATGAGGTACTCATGTACAATAACTGGGAAAAAAGGACATCGTAAGGTACCCAAAACCAGTAATAACAAAGTAAATAGAGTAAAACCCACTCTAAGGCATCCCAAGAAGCTCAAATCAAAAATTCATACAATGTCAAGAATTTTGGTGTGCACTGTGGTCTGAATCCACTACTCGATTACAAAACTCAAAAACAACTGACACTGGGCTCCACCAGAATAGCTCCATACAAGAGACTATCAACGGAGTGATGTCGAAAGTGTAAAAAAACACCAAACATAATTCGATCAACTACTGCAAATAGGTGTACCACGATCCAAGAACAATAACCAAAGCAACAAGGTAAGGACACAAACTCTAGAGTGTCATGATCCAAGAAAAGCCAAGGTAACAAGGCAAGGACACGAAACCCGAAGAAGCAGGATCAACACCACACCCTCCCATACTGTTGAATGGGTGGAGTGATGCTACAAATCTGTATGAGTTGTCATAACAACTACTCAAACACTGACAAACTAACACTGGGCTCCACTGCAATAGCTCTCCCACAAGAGAGAAAGTTAATATGCCAAAAGTGTCGAAAATACAGATACAAAATCTCTCAACAAACAAGAGAGATACACTACACCCACCAAGAAAAATGCTCAAAACAAGAAGCATCACAATGCATAAGGTATAGAAAGTGGAGAAAGAGGCCAAATGGTGGAGGAGCCACGCCTATAGAGTCCTCTCAACGAATGCCTATGTCACCTCCACGAGTGATCAAATATCCACCCCAAATCAACACGGATGGATGAAGAAGATGCTTGCATATGACTTGGTGCAAAATGCACAATGGGTGCATGCAAAAGAACATCAAAATGTGTGTCAGGTTGATCATGTCTCCGATGCCGAAATTGCAGGTTTCTCAATCCCGAGTGAAGGTGCGTGAGCAACTCATGTGTTTCTCATGATCCTTAGAATGAGTCAAGTGAACAAAAAAAGGAGCTCTGTCAATGTGTGATCCCAATGAAGTATCTGCTTGAAAACCAATGTCATGACAAGAATTCCACTTAACATGTGAAATAGAGGAAACAATACCCCATGAATGTCTGCCAATGACTCCGCTAGTGAGATCCATAGAACGGAGCATGCGAGAACTGAATGCAGTGGTATGCTTCTTAAAAAATCCATGCAGCTGAGCAAACATGTGGTACTGTAATAGGCATGGATGTGGAAGAGCATGCAGTAACAAGCCTCATAGGTTTAGAAGCATCAAAAGTAGGTTCAGGCTCAAAGACTGGTAGATTAATGTCAATGGGTACAAGAGCAACAACTACAAGTGGACTAGGAGCATGGATATGGTTGTCCACAATATGATGGTGATGATGTAGGCTAGCAAGTTTGTTCTACAGGAGTGTATTATTGTATCCTTATCGTGAATGAGTGATTGTAGAAGAGAATTTCGCTTCTTAAGTGATCTATTTTCTTCCACAAATTTTACAATATCCTCTTGAAGTCCACATACTTCAAAGAAAAGCATATCATTCTCATAATCCATGATAGGTACAAACTGCAACTCCCAAAAATTTAGGACATCGAGCTCAGCCGAAATTGTGTCCACAATTGATTACAACACTCCTCCATATTTGGCACTTTATAATTATAGTGCAAGTTTTAAAATAAATAACTGCAATGGAAATATCACGAAAAAACAAGCACTTTTGCAAAAAATGGCACTCAAAACCGAGTTACCGATCAAAAGTTGCAAGCTTTTTAATATTTTGCTCTGCTTTTTTATTTTAGGTGCCGCTAAAAAAAAGTAAAATGTTGTTGTTTTCACCACACAAATAAAATTAAAGGGGGCTGAAGTTAAGCACCTACTAGTAGGAATCTCAAGTTTTAAGCCCTCATATGACTATACCATAGGACCAAGGGCTAAGGATTTTAATGAAACCCTTCTTGCGTGTAAACCGAGAAAGCTATCTTCATGCAACAAAAAAATCCCGTGATTTCTTTTCTGGTGGGCATGAATCCCGAGGCAAACTAATGTGCTTCTCTGCAACAACAATGCAAAATAAAACTTATAGACGGATGCTAACAAAGAATCTCCACTACTCCGATACCATGAAAGGAACGATAACCGATCGCACTCTTGAAGCTAAGAACACATATGCTAATCAAACACCACGATCAATAAGATGAAAGTAATTTGTCAGAATAGCTTTACATAAAACCTTTGCAAACAAATGAGTAGCAATATCATATATTATTATGGAACTCAATGCAATACATTGAGAATGGACCTTGCTTAAATAGGCAAGGAATAACAATCTAAGAACCAATCAAGGTTTTAGATCAAGCCATAAATCAAGGAAATAACTAGTCATCAAAGAACTAGTCAACACCATAGATTTAGGAGAGAACTAGACATCAAGGATCTATTCAATACCATAGATCAAGGAAAGAACTAGTCAATACCATAGATCAAAGAAAGAACTATACCTAACAACTAGATAATATCTCCTAATATTTAAATAAGATAAAAGAAATATCCACACACATAAGTGGGTGAGGATAAATACAATAAAGGTAAATAAAGTACCTAGGTGAACATGAGCTAAGGTAAATACCTACTCTAACACTTATTGTGCCAAGTTTGAATGTAAAGAATCATTATGTTTACTTATTTATCATTGCTAGTCACACTGGAATAAATCCAGCTATAACGACTTGATAAGGAGTGTATTTGGCATGTTTTTTGTGATCATAAAGCAATATCTGCAAATCTGATTTGTTTATCTTTTATTTCTGAGCAAGGGAGGTCCTTTTTGGTGTGTTTGGAGGCCGAGAAAGTGCTGGAAATATTTTTATTTAGTTTTCTCAACCGTAGCGCCTAGATCGTAAAGTTTGAATGTTATTTGGTGGGGTTTATGCGCTAAGAAAAATTTGATTGTTGGCTCATTTGAAAGAGATAAAAATATAGTTTTTGATGTAATTTATTTCACTTGAAAATGAGAAGTATTGGTGAAGTTATATATTTTAGAATTTTTCACTTGTCTCGAAGCTTGATTTATTTAATTACTGTTGTCATAAAAATCAAGTAAAGAGGATTTAATTTCCAATTGATCCACCCATCTAACCCACAACCTTGGCTACTTCCAACCCCATTTTGGGTTGTAATTAGCTGACATTGGGTTATTTGAGGTTGATTCAAAAGGATTTACTCCTTGAATTGATTTCTATCTATTTGTGGCATTTTCCATCTTGTCCCAAAAAGGGGACATTACAGTGGTATCAGAGCAACTTTCCTTTACTCTTGTGGGGTTTGTGTTTGCAGATCTGGATACATAGTGTATGAATCATGGGGTTAACAAGTGAAGGAGAAATGAAAATGCAGTTTTACAGATTGGGGAAATGGTTTGATCCTCCACACCTTTCCAAATGGTGTTGCTTAGCATTTTGGAGGAAGCTGCAAATTGTTTGTCCATGGTAAAGCAATCAGATTATCAAGCGGTGTTTTTTGCAATGAATTCTTTGATGATCCATTTGGCTAGTCCTAGGTTTTTGAGACATTCAAATCTGGATGTGAGGCTTGTAGTTATCACTTGTATTAGTGAAATTATGAGGATAATTGTTCCGGAGTAGCCAGTACAATGATAACACCATGGGAGAAATTTTTGAACTCGTGATAGGGAGTTTTCAAAGGCTTTGGGACATCACAAACCCTTACTTCGGTAAGAGGGTTAAGATCTTGGAGAATATGGCTAAGGTGAGATCTTGTGTATTGATGTTAGATCTAAAATGTGATGATCTTTTTCTCCACATGTTTGAAGTATTCTTTGTTGTCGGGTTGAAGCACAATAGTGTGTCCCACTTGTTGTTCCAAAAATGTGAGTGGGAGTTTACGTGGGTACATGATTTAGGGTGGTTCAAAGCGAACACCCCATTTATGCGAACCCCTTTCACCCAAACCGCCACATAATCCATGTAAAGGATTTCATGTGAACAACCCCTTCGTGCCAAGGGTGTTTACGTGAACACCCCCTTTATATATAATTGGCGGTGTGGATGCTTCCATTTTTTTCCTCCGCCAACCTACAGTAATTTTTCTAAACCATCCTATCATGAACTTTCACCTAAACCACCTGTTACAAACCCAACTTTGCCTCCCAAGCTTGAAAACCGAGTATTTAACTATATTTTGTTGTTTTTTTGTTTTTTTTGTTTTTTTCTAAAAATTGAAAAATAAGGAGGAGATTTTCAATTTTTTCTTGAAAATAAATTACAAACGTGAAATTTTAATGATTAGGGTTTAAGGTTTAGTGTGAATGAATGAAAATCTTCAAAAACAAAATCAAAATTGATTAAATAGGGTTTAGGTTTATTAAATCAAAATTTGAATTCAATTTATTGTAAACAAATAATAGTAGCTAGTATGGATTGATTCATTCATTTGTGACAATGGATTTACATGTAGAAAACTAATTATTTATTCATAACAACATCATCCATGAGTGTTGATAATAGTAGTGTTCTTGACAATTTGGATTCTACAAAGCAAGATTATGTAATAAAAGTGGATTTAAAGGTAGTTAATAATAAACAATGATTTTCTTGATTTTACAAAAATAAAGAATTGTGAAGTATTAATGGAGAGTAAATAGCTACTTTTAAATTCCTTGTATTTATATGTTTCCACATTTTCCATGCACCCCTAGCATGACAGTTGCAATTTCACAATATTAAAGAAATATAGTGTGATGCATGATTATACCTTTTTGTAGAGTTTCCAATTTGTCATATATTGGTAAAATTTTAAGATATTTTTCAAAAATAGACAAAGGCTCACCCCTTAAAAGAAAAAGCAAACAAAAAAACTACTTCCCTCATGGCTTTCATATGTATTGTTGATCTAATTGTTACATGGTAGGTGGAATATTGCTTAATAAATACTCTTATACTACATATTAAATGTGTGTCCTCTTTTTCCAATCTTCAATCTACTTGTCTTTCACCTACATATCATTTTATAATAAAATATTTATGTACCTACACCTCTTGTTTACTACATATTAAAACATGTTTGAATCTCCCATCCACCTATCTTTTCAATTTTATGGTTTAGCGTAGGCCCCCAAAAAATAGATTCCCTTTAAGTTTTCAAATATTGCTTGAGAATAAGATAAAATTTGAATGTACACAAACACCGCATATTTGTGAAGGAACATCAAATCAAAATTTAGATCAATAATGGATGAAAATAAAATTGTAAAAATGCTTTTTCACTAAATTGGGACATACTCCAAAGTGAATCGAGACTCCAATATTTCAAGTATTGGAAGAAATCCATCTCCGTTTTTGCGTATATTGGATTCCATTTTTGGCTATACTGGATTCCATTAGTAGCAATATTGGATTCCATTGGTAGCAATATCAGATTCCAATATTGTCATTATCAAACTTATTTGAGTTCCAATTTCTCTATTATTGGAATCCAATATCATTATTATTGGATTCTAATATCGTTATTATTGGATTCCAATTTGGCTAATATTGGATTCCAATAGCATTATTATTGGATTCCAAGTTCACCACTATTGTAATCCAATTTATAAATCCCGATTTTTAGATTTTAGTTTCACTATTTTAGGATTTCTATTTTGTTATTATTTGAATCCCCCACATAAGCCAAGTGGTCGCTATCTTACATAAGCCTTGTGGCCGCTATCTTCAATAATCCTAGTGATTGCTAACTTACATGATGAAAGTGCATGCTAGGTGAAATCAGCCTGACAGGGTCAAAGTTACATCTTTTTATTGGCTAATGTTTACATGTGACTTGATTTTACTTGTGTTATTTGGCTATCTTTTTTTTTAATTTTAGTATAAAGGTCATAAATGTTGACTTCGATTTTTACAACTACTCGTACTATACTACAAATTACCACTCACAATCATTAGCTTATGCACAATCATTGGCTTCTTTCCCCTATGGCTTTCAAAATTTGTATAGCCTAGTGGCCGTTGTGACGTAGTTTTTTTCTTATACGCTAAACTTCAAATATTGACTCCAATGGGAGGCCAGAAGTGGGTGATCACACTTCAATGTGCGAGCAAGAAGAATTTCAAGTTCTAAAACTCGCACTTGGATGTGACAAGATTAGCTCATTGTAGTACGAGAGAGTCATGGCCTTGTACATCTACGAAGTGTAATTCATCACACGAAAAAGTGTGGTCCATCGCACAAAGAAGTGTGATCCTCTCACGTCAAAGTGTGATCCTCAGGCATCGAAGTGTGATACCTCACACAATCAAGTACGCATATTTTTAAAATGAAGTGTGAATTTTCACCGGGAATAACGATCACTCACATATCAAAGTGTGATCCCTCACACAATGATGTGCAATACCTCAAACGACAAAGTACGAGAATTTTCAAGACAAAGTGTGAGAATTCGTAATTGAATAATGGGAATAGGGAATAGGTTTACATGGACTAAATCCTATCTAATTTATTATAACCACTATTGTAATCCAATTTATAAATCACGATTTTTGGATATTAGTTAATTTCAGAAATGGATTTGAAAATGTATTTCCATAGGTAATCAATCCTTCAAGAAAATTACATAAGCATTGATCCCTCGTAAGGGTATTGTTGTGGAAAAATCACAGCACCCCCGAATGGCCTCGGATCTGAGTGGGGCATCCGGTGTGATTGCACAACATGGGACCATCTCTAAAGTTGTGGGACTTGCAAACTTGAGATGGCCCTCTAGAGAAATTCGATTTCTTCTTCCTAAACTACCTGCCACAAGCTACTCTAGTGCAGGAAAACTATCTAATCCTAATTTAAACCTTAGGAGATAGGAGAGGGAGAAATACATAAAAATAGAGCCTACACTAAGCGGTGATACACTAGAAAAGGAAGTGGCTAGTCACAATCTCAGCTTCCTGAAATAGAGAGAGGTGAGCAATGGAGAGGATGGATAGATGCATCACAGACCAAATATAGATTTCACACATAACACCACTTCAAACCCATTAAACGCAACTCCCATAACCTGTAATAGACATCACAGATGTACATATAATACCCTGCAATGATGAGAGGCAAGAAGAGATAATAAAACAAGCAAAGGATGGACAAGATGCATCACAAAATAGATTTTATTGCTCCTTGAGTTCACACAGTACATCATCAGTGGGCAAGAGGCAAGAATATGCCATTATAGAGCCATGAGAGAAGGCTTAGACTCCACATTCTTCCCTAGGGAACAAAGAGAGAGGGGGCAGGAGAGAAAAGATGACCAACCTTTAGAAAAATGCCCCCTATACAATATATAGAAGAAAGAGAGAAGGAGAGAGGGAATAATTCAAACTCTGCTCAACCACCCCTGGAAGAACATTGAATCCACCTACTCAATGATGGGCTTTACTAAAAACCCATGCCCCCATGTGTTATTCCTTGTTGGACAAGAAAAGAGGCCCATTCTTCATCATGGTGGTAGGTGGGAGACTTGACAGCCTCGAAAATGGCGGGCCGAAACATTAATGGTGGCAGTGAGAAGCCGGCACCGAGAGCTTTCCAAAATTTCACTTCTCGCTCGAATCAGCTTCCATTCGAAAGATATTTCCATCTGAAGGTGCTTTGGGTTTGGGGTCTATCCCTGCGAGATCTACATGGAGCCCCGCGCATTCTTAAGATTTTTCCGCCTCCTTTCACTCCTAAAATAGCACCAAACCGACACGTAGCGGCTTCTATGGGATCCTCTCGTGTTCTACCTATATCCTCTCCTATCGCAGAGACACTCCGCCCGACTCCGAGACATGTGGAGAGTTCGGACACATTTGGAGACCCCGTTTGACCTCGACTCTCCGGAGGTGTGCCGTTGAGGCACGTGGAGGCTTTTGCCGCCTTTGTCCCGAGCTTGAACTTTTCAATGCCCGGTTCTATCCCTTTTTCGCACCTTGGATATGTGGAAGCTTCGCACTTGTTTGGGGTCTCCATTTTGCTCAGTGCCTTTGGAAATTACATCGAGCTGACATATGGTACCTTTCGCGAGTCCGTTGCTTTGCCCTCGAGCTAACTTGCATGTGAAGTTTGAAAACTTCAAGCTTCTTCTTTGATTTCTTTCCTATTGAGCCTATGGACTCTTTTAACATCATTGGCCTCCTTCGCCAACCCTTTCTCCTCCATTGTCGAGTCTGCCTACCTCTTGATTGTTGGATTTGAATGTGAGCTCACAGAAGAGAGCCTGCCCTTAAGATTTTCTTATGTGTAGGGTCATGTTTGATCAATTTTACCGGGGCAAAATTGGCATAACAATTTTGTGACACATGGGGACATCTACCTGCTAGATGAAGAGATCAGTAGCCTTGGAAGTATCCATTGGGCATGGATTCATGAATAGGATCTTGGTACATCAACTTGTCCTTGAAACGCGAGCCCGATCACTGCATGCGCTTGGTGACCCCGAACTCCGCCCCGATGTCCGCACTCTCAATTTTCATAAGAAAATCTTAGAAATGAGGTTCTGAGAGTAGAAAATTGTATTGACCTGGGGCTTTCACCTATCCCCTCGAAAATAGACTTTCTCGAAACCTAATTTTAGTTGTTATGTATTTGTATCCTTTTGAAATTAAGAATCACATAAGAAACTATGGGTCTCTCTCGCCATGAATATTGAAGGGCCTGGCGCATTGACCTGAGAAATATGAACAAAACTTATATACAAATATTAAATCATACATGCCTCAAATGAGACATACAAAGTGTGCAAAATCACTTCTTCTACTGAAAGCAAATCTACTCCTACTCCTACACTAACCCTAACAAAGAAAAGCTAAACAAATCCTACCATAGGCAAGGAGAAATAGCTTCCCTTTCTCAAAAATTGGGACCATGTAGTTGATTTGGCACTGGACATGGTCGGAAATGAGAGTAAAAACCACCTTGTAGATGGTGTCTCTCCCTCCTCAAAGTATCAACAAACACAATGTACACCTCCTGAAGTTGTTCTCGTGCTTGAATCTGGAAGCGCTACTACTGACCTTTAGTGCTTTGTAGCTCAACCTCATGCTCTAAAGTGGGCATGATTGGTTTTGGCTTCTCCTTTGGCTCCAATGAAGCCAAGTACCTGATAGGGCACAGGTCGATCTGATGGATGTGCCCATGGTTCTGAACTTCAAATCCACTGATGGAGTCTTCCTGCGGACCTTCCTAGGTGAGTGATGTGAGAGAGATGGGATCCTCATGCTCTTTTCCTTCCTCCTCCTAAGAAGAACATGGAAGATTATGATCTTCTAACCTTGGTTCCAGAGGGTTGTTGTGAGACACTGGCTGCTTTCCTTGAATGCTCTCCTCCATGGCAGCAAACTCATGTGCTTGGAAGGCGGATGATGGAGGAGAAAATGATGTGATCTCCTTAGGCTCATCTCCATCAAAGAAATCCTCCAAGTCATATAGAAAATATTCATCCTTTTTTCCTATTCCATGTGCCCGACCTCCTCCATGGTGTCCTTCGATCTGTAAAT
Organism: Taxus wallichiana var. yunnanensis; assembly: GCA_018340775.1. Classification (NCBI taxonomy): domain Eukaryota; kingdom Viridiplantae; phylum Streptophyta; class Pinopsida; order Cupressales; family Taxaceae; genus Taxus; species Taxus wallichiana. The sequence continues at coordinate 628,904,116 of CM031234.1, forward strand.
TTCTCACCATGGTTCCCCTCATCTTCAAACATGAAGTTTGAAAGCTCAAACTCTTCTTCAACATTAGATCTTGAAGGGGATGAAGTGGGAGGAAGAACTGAAGGTTCTTCTATGGCCTAGCTCCACACTTGGAGCCTCTGAAACTACATGGTTCTCCTCCATAGCTGGAATGTACTCCTCTTCTTTTGGATTTGGAGTAGCTCCTTCTTCCCACACTTCAGGCTGTAGCTGAAGCTTCCACCACTTGTGGCTTGACCTCAACCTCCTCCATAGGCTTAACCAACAAGGGAATCTTTGTAATTCTGAATCTAAGAGCCAAGCTTACCAAGTTTTTGATCATCTCTTCTTTGGCTGGCTCTTCTTCTTGTTGCTCTCCTTGACTAGTTTTTGAGTCTCTCCTGACATGGAATTAGGAGAGTAGGAGTGGTGGGTGGGGTATCCACTAGTTGTTTCCTTATTTGTGGTGGAGGGGAAGGCATTGCTTTTGGCTCTTGTGGAGGGGACTTGGATTTAGAAGGGAAAAGGGAAGAGGAAATAAGATGAGATGGAATACTAGAAGATGGGGAAGGAAATCAACACTTGGGGCAGCAGATGGGAAGCTTGGAAATTGAATCTCAAGTTGAGATGGTGTTGCTTGGGGAGTGAAGAGAAAATTACCAGATGATGGTGTAGGACTTACCCATTGACAAGGCTCCCTGACACCAAGTTCATAGGCCTCTATCTCCTCACCCACTATGCAAGTTGGGGCAAAGATCTCAATCATGAAGTCAAGCTTCTCCTGCGGGCTGTAGTGTCTTGGAAAAGGGTTGACCCATGGACAAGGTGCCCTGTAACCAATCCTAAATGCTTTCATCTATGTTGTAGCCCTTGAATGCACCATGTGTGCCTCCAATTTTTGAATCTTCTCTAGTAGATCAGCGTTCTCCACATAACTGACACCACCATATGCACACCCTTGCTCTTGATAAGCTCCATTGCCAATCTTGCTTTGACATTGCTCATATGGGTAAGCATAATGGTTATGGATCTGATCATAATGCTGATCTAGAGGAGTTGGGAAATACATTGGAGGCGGACTACATTGTTATTGCTGCAAGTGTGAGTTCCAAGATGGGAATGAAGTCATGATTGCACAACTTCATTAATGATAGAAGATGAAATATGTGGAAGGAATAATGGATGGGAAGAAGGTCTCGCAACCTCATAGAATGGGTTATTGACTAGATGGAGTTGCTAGATGTGCTTGAAAGTGCCTCAAAAGGCTAAATCTCACCAAGAACACATCAACTTGATAAAATGAAGTGGTAAGGTGCTTCAAACCTATCCCACCAAAGTGCGTGCCATAAAAATTGTTGTGTGTGGTCGCACGGTGGCTTAATATTTGTTGTTTGATAATGAGACACCTCTGAAAGATGGAACTCTAACTTCTATAATCTCCCACCGGGCATGCCATAACTATTGATGTAAAATTACAGCACCCCTGAATGGCCTTGGATCTGAGTGGGGCATCCGGTGTGATTGCACAACATGGGACCATCTCTCAAGTTGTGGGACTTGCAGACTTGAGATGGCCCTCTGGAGAAAGTTGGCTTCTTCTTCCTAAACTACCTGCCACAAGCTACTCTAGTGTAGGAAAACTATCTAATCCTAATATAACCTTCCAAGGAGATAGGGAGAGAGAGAAATACATAAAAATAGAGCCTACACTAAGTGGTGATACACCAGAAAAGGAAGTGGCTAGTCACAATCTCATCTACCCGAAACAGAGAGAGGTGAGAAATGGAGAGGATGTACAAATGCATCACAGACCAAATATAGATTTCACACATAACACCACTTCAAACCCATTAAATGCAGCTCCCAGAACCTGCAATAGATATCACGAGATATGCACAGAATACCCTGCAATGATGAGAGGAAAGAAGAGACAATAAAATAAGCAAAGGATGTACAAGATGGATCATAAAACAGATTTTATTGCTCCTTGAGTTCACACAGTACATCATCAGTGGGCAAGAGGCAAGAAAATGCCATTACAGAGCCATGAGAGGAGGCTTAGACTCCACATTTTTCCCTAGGGAAGAAAGAGAGAGGGGGCAAGAGAGAAAAGATGACCAACCTTTAGAAAAATGCCCCCTTTATAATATATAGAAGAAAGAGAGAAGGAGAGAGGGAATAATTTGAACTCTGCTTCAACCACCCCTGGAAGAACATTGAATCCACCTACTCAATGATGGGCTTTACTGCAAAACCCATGCCCCCATGTGTTATTCCTTGTTGGACAAGAAAAGAGGCCCATTCTTCATCATGGCAGAAGGTGGGAGACTTGATAACCTTGAAAATGGCGGGCCGAAACATTAATGGTGGCAAGTGAGAAGTCGGTGCCGAGAGATTTCCAAAATGTCCCTTCTCACTCGAATCTGATATTCTAGTTGAAATATATGGCTATTTGAAGGCACTTTGGGTTCGGGGTCTATCCCTGCAAGATCTACATGGAGCCCCACACATTCTTAATATTTTTCCACTTCCTTTCACTCCCGAAATAGCGCCAAATTGACACGTGGTGGCTTTCGCAGGCTCCTCTGTGTTCTACCTAAGTCCCTCCCGCTTGACAGAGACACTCTACCCGATCCGAGACACTTGGAGAGTCGGTGCAAATTTGGAGATCTTGTTTGGACCTGACCTCTAAAAGTGCGCCATCGAGGCACATGGAGGCTTCTGTTGGCATGTCCCAAGCTTGGAATTTTCAACAGTCAGTTTTTTCTATTTTTTGGACCTTAGACACGTGGAAGCTTCATGCTCATTTGGGGTCTCTGTTTTGCTACGCCTTTTGGAAATTTCATCAAGCTGACACATGGCTCCTTCTACGAGTCCTTTTCTTTGCCCCAATTCGACTTTTATGCGAAGTCCAAAAACTTCGAGCTTCTTTTTTCGATTTCTTTCTTGTTGAGCCTATGGACTCTTTTAATGTTATTGGCCTCCTTCGCCGACCCTTGCTCCTCTATTTTCGAATATGTATGCCCCTTCATTGTTGGATTTGAATGTGAACTTGCAGACAGAGCCGCCCTTACGATTTTCTTCTCGCATGGTCATGTTTGATCAATTTTGTCGGGAGGGGCCAAATTGGGATAACAGTATTAATTATTGTTCTTGAATTTGTGAAAGCTTTTGTTGGATAGCTTCATGACCTTGACTCGGTATTTTAATTTGAACTCATGTACACGTATTTCTTGAGCTCCATGCCTAGATGACACTTCCTAAATCGATTTGATGTGTCCCTTGATTTTCGCCACAATTTCTTTTTTAACAAGCATTCGTCATACCTTTCTTTTTGTATTTCATTTTCCCGTGGGTTCCCACCAAAGTGTACCCTTATCTTTTGCGTGTTGGTATGAACATCTTGTATCAGTTTTAGTTCTTCCTTTCTCATCCATATAGCTACATTATCATCAGTCGGTCTTACTAGTATCATCTGCCCAACATTCACATCCACTACTGGGTTGAATTCCTCTCAAGGTCTATCACAAATAGGTCCAACATATATATCCTTATTTGAAAGGAAATTTTGACAATAGTAGCTATCCATGTTAAGACATGGTGCACCCACTATCTAATCATATATTGCACTATCTTGAATTGATTTTATCCAAAAACAATCTCTCCATGTCATGTTACAATTGACAAAGGTATTCTCTAGGGCATGTAGATTATTTTTCCAATATATAATATTTGGAACATAGTATGCTTCTCCACCATCTATTGAACTCTTTTCCCAGTGTGTGATGTATGCATGAATGCATCTCTACATGTCTACTATCTCTTTGGGTTCTTTGAAGGGTGTCAATGGAGGATCCCCTTCAAGCAAGAAAGGTTTCCCATCCACTATTTTCTAGATCTCAAATGAGTGTGACCATACATACTCCAAGATTAATGTTTTGAACTCCATGATGGGCTTGTTGTCTTTGAAATAGAATTTAAACATCTTTGGTTTGATAATACCCACGATCTTGCGGTTACCATCTAGTAAGTGTGGTTCCATAAAGGCCTTAAATTCATAGACTTCCTCAATAAGGTATAGAGTGAATGTGTTGGACTCCTCTTGGCATGTTTTTTAAGTGTCCATTATTTATGGAAAAGAGAATGTATCCAATTTACACAATTTTGTTGATAATCGGTTGAATGTCCCATCTATGTCTTCATGTGTGTGACCCACTGGAAGGAAACTCACATACACTATGTTGAACACCCTTCTAGTTGTCAGCATGGATGTAAATGCAAACAATGTGTGATTATTGTTGTCACTTGTAGCATTATCTAGTTGCAAGTAGAGATTTGGTGGTTGTTTTATAAATGAAATTAAATAACTCACATGTATTAGTTATATGAGCACCCTCATTTTTCTGCTTGTATTCCTTGCACTTATCATATGCATCATTTTACAATAGTGCATCATGTAATGGGTTTTTGAAGTCCCACTACTATATAACAAATCACCATACTGATTTGTAAGTGGTTCTTCTAGCTTCCTGATACATAGTGCCAATGATGTTATTGTGAAGTTTTCTCCTCGCTCAACAAAAGGGAGACCAAAGTGCCCAAAACCCCAGTGCCCATGTGTCAACATACTAGTCAAGGTGACGGGAGATTAATAGCATTGTTTTTTGATTTTTCATTTTTGCTCGTTCTTGGTATTACAGCTTTTCATCTTGTCCATTTTTTCATGCTCAATGCTCAAATAACTATTAGGATTTTGTTGTGATTACACTCTATGTGCATAATAAGTTGCATCGATAACTTTGAATGTAATCATTGTGCCATTTCTTTTTTTGATCTATTTGTGCCAGTGTTTTTGGACATGAGGTCATTGCACGTTTGTTCTTAAGCTCTGTGCACTCGTCACATTTGGCAAAGAAGTTGTTCTCGTGATCAAAACATGGGAAAAATGTTCTTGCCATATTTTGTTGAGATTTAGTTGTGACGTTTAAGGAAGGCCCAACAATGAAAGGACCTCGTTACACTTTTTTAGTATGTAAGCAAAACTATAACATGCAAGCAGTAGTCTCATTATTAATTTAGTACCTTCTTGTCCCACTAAACAAGACATGTGTGGGGATATATCATAATTCCTCTCCACCATTTTGGATATCAATGCAATAGTTGCAACATTGTTTGGAATTTATTTTTGTTTTCCTATATTTCCATTTATTGCACTCCTCTCACCATTAATCCAAGATTTTCTATATATGTAATAGGTGCTTTTTTCGTGATTCCATGACATTTGTACCATGTATTCGACATATATACCTTCCACATAACTTCAATTTATCTATACTATGTTCTAAAGTTTGACCTTGATCACAATCGATAAAGCATTTGTGGTGAATGTATTAAGTACAAAGTTTTTAATGGAAGGTTCATTCACATCTAGATTTCAATTCCAACTATGATTGAAAGCACTTACGTAATATTGAGAGACATCCTTCCTTGCAACAAGGTTTTTTCTCAACTTCGACAAAAAATTATTCTCTTGATTTTTCATCATTTCCCATTGCCTTTGATGTACTAGATGGAGTAGAATTTACCTTTTGGTGTTTATACACATCAGTAAGGTCTTTTTATCATGTTTTCATTACTACTACATATGGAGGATTCATATGAATTTGGGTATACCAATTGAGGCAATGGATCTTCAAATTCACTCCACATTTCTACCGACAACTCTTTTGGAAGTTATTTTAGCCTTACTTCCATAATGGAACCATTTTGATGGGCCAACTAGCTGGCAGGCCATTGGATGAGAGATCCTTCTTATATGGAGCAACCCTTGCAAAAATGTGTAATTATTTTATCAACATGCACCCCAAATGTATTGTCATCTAATTTTTTAAAGTGCACCATGTCTCCTTCATAGACATTTGTAATTTTTTCTTCAGAAAATTTATGTTCTTTTGAAAAAAATGTATCAACTTGGCATTAACCCCTTGAAATTCAAATTGAAGTCATTGTTTGATGTGGCGATTGTTTCGGGAGTTCAGAATTTCTATTCACATGAAGTGCAGTTTGTGTTGCTAGATAAACTAATTTTTTGATTGGCTAGGCAACTTGTATGTTGCGTTGTAGACTTGGATAGCAATAATTACATGTAGTTATAATATTTTCCACAAAAACACCAAAGTGTGTGGGTCCCAACACCACTCCACATGTTGTTCTTGTACCAAGGATATAAAACCTTCAGCTATGTCACTTCTTTCTAAGGACACTTACGTTTTAGCACCACGTAGGTTATAGCAAATTCATCCTTATCTTTAGGATTTTTGAAACAATGGCTATCACTAGTATAGTTCAAACCCTCATCCTCATTAAATATATCCTCTAAGTCACCACTCATGATGTTTTGAATGCCATCATCTCCCACATGTGAAATATTTGAAATCACATGCTTAATCATTTGCTTCTTTTCCCATGGGATAAATGATCCAAAACGTGATGTGTATTTTTATCACTTTATAAGTTTTCCAAAGATCGTGATTTTCTTAACCAATTTTAAGTATTCTTGAATCCACAAATTGATTAAATTCTGATTATTTTGCATCCATAGAAGTGCAGAAAACTTGTATGGCAAATAAATAATCGAAAAACTCGAAAAGACTCGATAACAAAAGAGATTGTTTACGGGTTCGAATTCCTACGTCCCTGGTTCGATTGAACCGATCCATTAATAATATTGAAATGCAAGTACAATAACTCTTACAAACAATCAATAATGAATCACAACCTGCAAATGAGCTGATCAATGTCCCAATAACTCAAAAATAGCAGAAACTGTCCCAAGAACGATCCGTGGCTCCTACAAGAGTTTTCACAATGTGATCTCCCCGCAACCGTGTTAGAAAAACACCTACAAATGGAGATTTAAAAACAATCTATGAAAACAAATCATATGTCTGAGATCAGATCTGAATTCTGAACAATTTTCATGTTTACACCAAGTCACAATTCGGACTAGAAGTGCATTGAAATTCATGTTTTCCAACCGGTCATTTGTCTTGACGATCCCTGTTAAAATCTGCATTCAAAGCTTCCAAAAACAGGTTAAAAATCATAAAAAAGATCAAACCTTACATCGTTGGAATTGTCTCAGAATTCTCTACATTTCATATTTTTACTCCAAATTCCCAATCTGAGTGCACGGCCTTCAAAAATGGAGTTCTCTGCAATCTGGTCCTTAAGCTTCTTGCACAGACCTGTACCTCCTCCCATTCAAATAGAATATAGCTCCTTTTATATTGTTTGTGCGCCTCCTGGTCTGATGGCTGGGCGCTTATCCTTTTACTACCTCCACCCGAGTTCCATTCCCCTCCATGTCTTTTGGCTTATCCTTTGGGAATAAAATCCCACATTGGGCGCTTGGAAACTTATCTTATAGTTTAAAATGGAAGGTGGGTGCGCATTTCAAGTGGCAAGGAAGCCACCTAAGCCTATATGATAGGCGCTTTGACTTTGGTGGCGCATGGCATGTTTTTAGGCACCTAATCCCTCATTTGGTGGACAGTTTAAAATAAAGCGTGGGAAGTTTAATATATGCATGGAAAGTTTTAATATAGGCGTGGAATATGAAAAGTGGTCTTATCAAGATCATATAATTTCGACCCAATTATTATAATGACATTCCAAATGAAATATGGCAATAAAATACCACTTGTCGACCCTCGATAGGCAAATCGAGCGAATTCGACGAGTGGTGGCAAGCCACGTGGTGGCTTGTGGACCCACCACGTCGGCAATAATACCTTAGTCCACACGGCGGCCGGGCTCCCCTCCGTAATAAAAGTTGAGCCTCTTGTTCCCGAGCACCTTTATTTTTTTACGCTCGTCGAAGACCGGTGGTCGAAAACCAACAAACAACTCCCTTTTGCCTTTTCGCCACGTGTCGCAGTGCGCGATTGGTCCATTATTGACCAGTTGACTAGAGTTGACTTTCCGTTGACCGAACTTTGACCGGACATATCTAGAGCTCCCGATGTCCGTTTGTCGCGTTCTTACAGTCGTTGGAAAGCTCTCGAGATGATCTTCTACACTGACACCATTTAGGGATGTTTAGGGAACATTTTCAAAAATGATCCCCTGATCAATAAAAGTATCCCTTGTTTTCAATTTCTACCAAGGTTTCACAATCATCAATCGTGATATGGCGCTCTCGCTTCTGTCATTGAATACAATACTTATTGTGTTAACGAACAAGATATACCCCACCTCTCTAAAATGGAGTGTATCTTTGGATGGATAAACTAGTCCCTAGGCAAGTTTCACACCTTTGATAGTAAATCCACATGTGCTCCTTCAAAAATTGAGATCATTTTCAATCAGTATCCACAAATAAATAGATAAATTTAATACAAATAACACTTAAATATTTAACATTAGTATGGAGAATTGAAATCACAATGGAAAATAAAAATATACATCTTATATGAATATCTTTAAAACCTCATTTAATCCAAATCAGAAACCTATAACAAATTGTTTTACACCCTTTAGATCTCGTTGTTCGTGTATAATTTTATCCATAAAACACAAAGGTGTAGTACGGAAAGATTAAGATTTTTATAATGCATGATTTTCTTTTGTGCATTTAAATTTTGTTGAAAAAGTATTTCTAAGGGATTAAAAATACGTACTTTTAGTACAAAAATATTAATATTGGCCCTTACTTGTGAATGAAATCACTTTTTCGGGACAATGTGTCACCTTTTTATTGGCTACTTTGTACATGTGACTTCATTTTACTCGCCTTATTCGCTACCTTCTTTTTTGAATTCTTAGTATACAAGTTATAAATTTTGAATTTGATTTTTACAACCGGTGGTAATATCCTACACATTACCACTCACAATCATTGGCTTATGCATAATCATTGGCTTCTTTCCCCTATGGCTTTCAATACTTATATAGCCTAGCGGTCATTGTGACGTAATTATTATTTTTACACGCTAAAATTCAAATATTGACTAAAATGGGAGGCCGGAAGTTGGTGATCGCACTTCAATTTACGAGCGAGTGCAATTACTACTTTGAAAACTCGTACATGGATGTGACAGTGATAGTTGATCATAGAGTGAGAGAGTCATGGCCTTGTACATCTTTACCAAGTTCGATTCCTCGACGGAAAAGTGTGATCCTCACACGACGAAGTGCAATCTCCTTTGCACATCGGCGCGATCTCCTCACACATCAAAGTGTGATCCTTTGCATGTCGATGTACGATCCTCAGCACGTTGAAGTGAAATCCCTCGCACAAAAAATTACATGCATTTTCAAGACGAAGTGTGTATTTGCACTTGGAATAGGGATCACTCGCATATCGAAGGGCATATTTTCACCATTCTAGTCAAAATTGTCTATAGCCTAGCGCCTCTTGGACTTAATTTTAGGGCCATTAATATTGTGTCAAACTAAATCATTCATGTATTTAATTCTCTAATTGTATAGCTATTCTTATTTTATGGTATAGAGTTCAATTTTTAGTCTTTATTTTATTAACGATGGTGGTATATGCTTTGATTCAATTATGTATACTAATTGTTTCTAAGCTTTTTTATATTTTTTTTAATAATTGTATATAATATTGAGTAGAAGTAACACATGCTACATAGTTTTTTATTAATAATTAATTGAAATTAAGTCTCAACCAATGTCAAATTGTAGTTTTCATACATTAAAAATTATGTTATAAAAATGTTACCTTAATTTTAGATCATGTTTTCATGTGTATAATTTTATCCATAAACCTCATAGTGTAGGGGAAAGATTAAGATTTTTATAATACAATAACAATTACACTTTTTGTAAGGTCAAATGTTACATAATTAATATTGTGCTTCCCTAAACATTAAATGGCCATTAAACCGTGTAATGTAAAATCCACCACTTTAGAGTATGTTTTTATTTTTTTGTATTGCATTTAATATTAAGTGGTACAATATTAAATTTTAATCCACACAAACTCGCTAATGTTTGTATTTAATGTGATAAAATGGAAAATTGTATACTCTTTTCGAAGGTGACCACACCAAAACAAGGAGCACATACACAAACGGGGAAGAATAGAGTTACATAAAATTAAAAGAGGTAAAGCATTGTTATTTTATTTTGAAGAATTTTAGTTTATACACCCATTTCACAGTGATTATAAATATTGCATTTGTTAGTAGGTAATTAACCAATTTTCAATGTTTCTCCACATTTTTTGATTATGTGATTTTACTGAACGCAGACCCTTGTATATTTATTTTTAGAAAATAGAAAATGAAATTAAGTTTAGATAAAATATGGAGTGCATAACTTGTTTCATTTGTGATTGTTTATAATAATCGATAAATTTGTAGGACATGGAAATATCATCATTTTCCTTTTTTTCACGTTTCAAATCACAATTTTTCAAATCAACTCCAAGAAACTATGCAGATAATATGGTTTTTTTAGCACATCTAAGCAATCTGTCGTGTAAAGGAATTATGCATGCAAAACTTAGATGGAAATAGTGTCTCAAATTTGAAAGAGAATACAAGTGGCACACAGAATCGAGTCCTTGCATTCCACATTCACAAATCGATCTAAATTCTCCATATATTGTTGATAATGTCAATGATTCAAAATTAGTAAAAACATTTTCAATAATCCATGCATATTAAAGAGATAGAAATAAAGAGGAGTTGATGAAAGAATACAAAGAATCTTTGTGGTCAAAATCTGATGTGAAAACATTTATTACAAAATACAAAGAGTTCTATGAACATTTAAACCATGGATATATCGGAAAGAAACATTGGGAGAATATAGTAGATGCTTTGAATGAAGTTTGTGGAAAAGCATTCACTGGGAAGCATTGAAATACAAGATGAACAGTTCAAGAAAAGCTTCAAGAAGGAGAAACAACCGGAAAACACAAAGACTAGTAACAGAGTCAACATGAACTTTCTATGAAGATATAGATCGCATTACATAGAAAACATACAAGGTTATTGGTTTTAATGGAAAATAGATGGTTAATACAACCAATTCTACTTTTGAAAAAGACATGAGAGGGAAATCAGAAATCCCTTCTATCAACATTGAAAATTTGGAAGGAGCAAAGAAAGAAACCCCTTTGAATAAAAATGGAATTCAAAGAAAAGATGTGAAGAGAAAAATAAACTCTTATGGGGATTTGAAAGAGGTAATCCAAAATAGCATGCATATATTCAATTAGACATTGAAATAAATTGAGTTGGGAAGAGTTCAACTAGAGCGTGAAAGAATGGAACAAAAGAGAAAGCTAATGGAGAAAATATTAGATGTACAACTTCAAGTCGCAAGTATTTTTACCTGGTAATATAGTATTGCATCATTCATTCCATCTTAAAATAAAAAATATCATGTATTGAGTTAGCTAATACTTCCTATTTTGCATTCATCCTTTTTTATTTCGTAACAATTTCAACGATCAGCATCATGGGAGCCGCCAAGATCATCGACACACACATCCAAAGATATTGTTTGTGTAACAAAACAATTTTAAAATGATGTTGGTAAACATGTATATTTTTGTTGAGGACAATATGATGATTCAATATGTGAGACATCAATTGAACCACATATCACTAGTAATATGGACAAAGTATAGAATACTTATCTACTCTCTATGTAATTTATGATTTAATATTGTCAATGAGCATGGAGTTATTTTCTTGATAATGTTGATAATTTTGATATTATTTGTGTGTGGCATATATGGTTAATAGTTGTGAGTTCCATTAAACCAAACAATGTAAAGTTTGTGTGATATTCAAAATATGATAATTCAATATGTGAGACATCAATTGAACCACATATCATTTGTAGGATAGTAAAAGTATGGAATATTTATATAGTCACTATGTAATTTAAAGATGATAAAATTTACAATGATCGTGATGTTATTTTGATGATATTGTTGTTAATATTGATAATTTTTACATGTGGCATATATGGTTAATATAGTGGTTCCTCTAAACTTAATTAGCCATTAACCAAACAAAGTAAATTTCGTGTGATATTCGAAATACGTGCGCCATTTGATAGTCATTAATTATCCATTAAATATACCGTAGCCACGTGTCTTTTGTAAGTCATGTGTCGAAGAAAGTGGCATTGGAAGTGTTCATTCCATATAATTATATATTGTCATTCATTAGTATATTTCAAGGACACTTAAATTTTTTAAGCTTCATGCGAGAACAATGGCGTTAGGGGAAAACTCCGTAAGCATAATAATTCATTAGAAAATCATATCACGATTCAATTGCCAAAATTTCGAACACGGTTTGTTTTTGTGAAGGCGTCAAAATCGTATGCATTCTCACCTTTTCTCCTTCCAAAATTTTGAAATTCTATGTATATAGAATATTATGTAGCCTCTTCAACGAAACCCTATTTTCTCTCGCTTTCAATAGTGAATTTTGTCTATTCTTTAACACTCTTTGATGAACACTTATCAACCGATAGGGTGTGACATTGTTTTCTCATTAATTTTTTAGATCCCTAAATGATTTGATAATATGTGTGTTACCCCACTTGCGAGTAATGTAAAACATGTTATGGGTATTTTTTTTGCAAGAGGATTGAGAAATGATTCGTAAAATAATTGAGATGGACATCAATGATGACTAGAAGTGAACAAAATGGGTGTTGTTGAAAAGGCTAAGGAAAATAGATTTTTCTCAGTTAGGGTTGTTAATCATTTAGGGATTTTGGATCATTTGTATCTGGTTTGTATAGACATTTCATTTTAAATTAAATTGTAGTAATGAAATAATGATAGTAACTTCTAGAAGATGAAATAGTAATAGTAACACAAATAATTATTTGCTTGTTTACAATAATTGTTTGATTACTTAAGGAAATTGTTGGAAATAAAAAAATTTAAACATATATGTGACTACCAAAGTGAAAATGTAAAGAGATCTGTCTGTGTAGGTTCCTCTTTGAAACGAATAAAACGAGGAATTATAAAACCTACTATTTGAGAAGTTAGGCTAAACAAAATTTTGAATAATGTTTCACTTAATTGATAGTTCTAGAAAGGCATATACAACATTTAGAGATTAAAATTACAAGCTCTGGTTGTTTTAGTTAAATTAGCTAATGATATATCAACACTAAAAATTATAAGTTTTCATTTATAATTTAAATGTGGAATTTTTATCTTCTTTTCAATAACTTATAGTAAATAGTATGAGAACTAGTTAAGGCTTGATCCCTCATGAGGGTATCTAGTGTAGCACTTGGCTCAAACAAATTCGTAGAAAAAACTAATGAGAGATAAGCAATGTGTGACCCCTGAAGAAAACATGTAATGCAACTCTTTTCTTAGTTCAATAATAGATGTCTAGTAAATGATGTCTTATAACACTAAGATCAAAATAATTTTTCGATGTTGATCATAATGACCGCTAATCTTGTAAATATTTTATTGTGACTGACCTTAGAGACCTCAAGGAACATAATTTCATATGCATTGACTACTAATTGTGATATTTAATGACCTGAGAGATTATACAATTATAATTAATTAAAGAGAAGTCCATTGAATGGTGTTTTGTTAACATTAAGCTCATAATTTTTATCTAGGCGGATCTTATCAATTTCTAAGATTTATATAGTTTCTTGTTAATGCATTACTAGGTTTCATGTTAATGATGCCTAGTAACCGCTAAGCTATAAGTATATCCTTGGGCTAATTGTAGTAACAGGAAGGATAAGAAGCATGTATTTATTTGTTAATGATTCATATACATTGTTAAGCTCCAAAACATATGTTGCAGATGACCCTATTTATTGCTAGGATAAGAAATACTTATGTCCTGTACCCATCAAGAGTGAATGGGTTGGAGTATTTTTTCATTGCAATAATGGTTATGCTTCCAAATAAGCCTAGATACGGAGAAGGTTTTAATAGGTCATTGTGGCTGAACATAGCGACCGCTAATATCAACACTACGTATATCTTGACCCCCACAAGTTCAAAGAATGTATAAATTTTTCACATTCTAATAATAGTTGTCATGTGAATAAAATCCTAGATACGGCCAATCTTTAAATATTTCATTGTTGATCAACTTAGCGACCACTAGGATCTGAACTACGAAAGACTTGAAGCCTCAAGAGTGCTTGTATTGATAGAACTTGCTCATTACATTAATATTTTTTACTAGAGTGACACCTAGCGAACACCATGGTTAAAAAAACTTATATCTTGACTCCTTCGTGGTGCTTGTATAGTAGTGCTTTGCTCATTCCATTAATAGTAAGTCATTCCATTAAATGTTGATCCCTTACATATACATGTAATAGAACAATTTTCTTAAGTCAATGATAGATGTCCATTGAATGGTGTTATGCTAACCCTAATCTCTAAATATTTTGTCGAGGTGGATGTTATTGACTATTAAGCTTTGTGTATCTTCTTGTTAATGCATTACTATTTTTCATATTAATGATGCTTAGCAACCACTAAGCTATAGGTATATCGATGTGGCTGATCGTAGTAATAGCTATGATAAGAAGTATGTATTTATTTGTTAATGATTCTTATAAACCGTTAAGCTCTAAAAATATGTTGCAGTTAACCCTAGCGACCGCTAGGATCAGAAATACTTGTGTTTATACCCCTCAGTAGTGCAAGGATTGGTGTTCTATTTCTCATCACAATAATATTTGGGCTTTGAAATAAGCCTAGATATGGAGAATCTCTAAATAATTCATTATGGCTGAATATAACGACCGCTAAGATCAACACTATGTATATCTTGCAACTCCCAGCCAAAGATTGAGAAAATTTTCTCATCTAATAATAGTTGTCCGTGGATAATACATAGATATGGCCAATCTCTAAATATTTCATCATGGTTAAACATAGCCATCGCTAGGATTTGAACTATGTAAGTCATGTAGCCTCCAGTTACTTCTATTGATGGACTTAGATCTACGAAATGTGGATGGTTGTCATACAATGGATAATCCTTCCAAAATATGTTATGTGTGAATGGTCAAGAAAAAAATTTCATAGTTTTTTAACTTAGCGATCCACAATTGAATAGATAATTATTATAATGGAAAATGTTAATGATATGAGCCAAATGTCATAGCTAAACTAGCAATGGATTTTAGTGGTCGCTAAGCATTTTTTCGATACGAAGAGAAAGTCTTGATCCCTCTCAATGGAAAGTAGTGCAACAAATCAATCATTCTAAAGTTGTACAAATGCGTGATTGCTATGACAAGAGGTAATGAAAGTATCCCTCTTCTTAAACTAATATGCGAAAATCCTAGCGGTCTTTAAGTCCTTCATTTCAATTAGTAATGGAGTTTCGTGGCTGCGAAGAGTTTTCTTTGATACAAACAGATTTGAATTACAAACATACTCCATAGTTCGATTTCAAATAAAACTAGTTAGGTATTTGGGGGTCCTCATTATTCTTTACAAACTGTGTTATGGGACAACTAAACATTTTTTTCTTTAACAAATTATGATTAGCAACCACTTGACCCATTATTGTGTTTTTTTCTCGCACACTCCTTTCAAAATTTGAAAAATTAAATCTTAATGGCCATTACGCTAGTCCATTCAATTGGTGTTAATTACCAACAAGTAATGTTAAAATTTTCCATTCATATGTCGACTTAAATCCTCTCTCTCGCTAACATCTATGTTTTCAAACTTTCCTTTCATGTTATCTATGCAATGTGGATGGTTGTCAAACAACGGATAATCCTTTCAAAATATGTTATGTGTTAATTGTCATGAACAATTTTACATAGTTTCGAACTTAGTGATTGCTAGGATCTTTAACTACGTAAGTCTTGAAGCCTCTAGAGTGTTTGTATTGAAAGACTTAGATATTTGTATTAATATTGTTACTATTGTGATGCCTAGTGAACACCACTTTGCTAAAACTAGATATATCTTGAACCCTTAGTGGTGCATGTACAACCACGCTTTGCTCAATACATTAATAATAAGTCTCGTGAATAATGCCGAGTGACCTCTAAGATCTAAATATGTAGTAATTGTTGACTCTAATGATCATAGGATCAACACTTCTTTCATTTATTTGCAAAGTATTTTATAAGCTTACCTGATATTCGTTATAAGGGACACATGAATGTTGTCGTAAAATCAATTACGTCATTTGTCTTAGAATTTTTTTGTTAATGATGTATGCAGCATTCGTGGCCCTGAAATTTTTCAACATGGCAAGAGAACAGGAAATGGAGATGGTATATACTTATTTATATTCCAATGACAACAAAATAATAATAAGAGATACTGTGTTCGATCCAACAGCCTTAGATGAAAATTTTCAGCATTACTTGGCTCTATATTCCGCAGTTCAGAATGAAATTGTTGATGTTGATATCGTAGACAGAACGGGTATACCGGAAGAGTAAGCGCTACAGTTCCGAGACGTAACGGCGATAAAAAGAGTTGGCCTTCATTTAATTACTTCTAAACCATAGGTACTTCTATTTCCAGATTTTTTCACTTCCTATCTATTTCATGTCAAGTCCAAGGATAGTCATTATTTTCTAACTTAGGGAAAAGAGAAAAGGTTTGTTTGTTGGGAATACATACAAAATTTATTATAAACTTCTAGAGCTGGACTCCGCTTGGAAAAAAACACGATCAGTCCTGGATTGTCGAAGGAGAGTAAGAGATGTTTTTTAGAGTTGGGAAAAGACCGATAGATAATATGGATGATTCTAAGTTGTTTGAAATCCTTATTAAAAGGTTTAGACCAAGAGTTCGCATTGGCATGACACTCATGAATAGGTTATATGGAAATTTGTCAATATCTAAGGTGGATGTTTCTTGGATCTCGTTAATTTATTTTATTATTGATGAAGACAAGATTCCCTCCTTAGGTCAGTGCTATGTCTCAATTTAATTGCACAAAAAAAAAATTCCATTGACCATGGGAAACCATTTTACATGGCTTCCTATCTTCTCGATGTTGTCATTGGTGTTATCAAATGTCTAGTATTTCTATCAAATTTAGTCTCCTTTGATCCCTTTGAGGGTAAATGAGCAATATTCGACTTGTATGCCCATCGCTTCGCATCACATATTCAAGATATATGCACTTATTTGTATCCTACTCTCTACCAACAATTAAATGAAACGCTGACACCGAGAATATCTGATGCCATCCTCACTTCCATAAGGAATAAGGGAGCCACATTATTCTATCTAGAATACACAGTTATCATGATCAAGGGGCTCGTTACACCTCCTTTTCAGTTGTCATATTATATGCTAGAAAAATTAGCAGAACAAGAGGTTGCATATCATATTTGCAATGGTATTGCTTTAAAGTGTAAGGAGAAGAAGCTTAAAACACATCCCTCCTTCCCATCCTTTTTGGGATGTAGAATGTTTAAAAGGTGGCCCAATTTGAAGGTTTCCTTAGCCCATAGAAATTCTTTTCATCTCCTGAACACCCTTTAAGGCAATATGACAAAAGGAATAGGGTTGCCCAACACCTTAATTCGCTTAAAGGACAATTAAATATATTGTATGCTCATGTGCATGATGATAATGACTGGGTATGGATTACCCAAACATAAGATAGCCTTGTTTAGTAGAATATGAAAGAGTCAAGGGAAATTCTACCTCTGAGATCAATTATTAAAAAGGAGGCTACGAAGAGAAAGCAAGCTTTGTATTCATAACATTCACAACAACCTTGTTCTCCCTTATCTCCACCAAATGAATCTAGATCTGAGTTTTGAGAAGTCTTATCCAAACCAAATAAAGCTTCAGCCAATGAAGCCCCAGTGTAACCCTCTCAATCTTCTCTCTCCACTTCATAACAAGTGAGAAACGATTTGGGCAGAGTAATTCGTAATTACCTCGTAAAATAGGGACGAAAGCTTGAATATTTTATTAATCAACCAAATCAAATTACAATAGAGAGGTTATAATTCTTATAGGAATTGAACAACCATGTGCAGAAAAATACAAGGTTACACAGGTACAACCGAAATCATAACAGCTTCCAAAATACATCCGGGAAGCAATAACCAACTAAATACAAACAAATATAGTTGCAGCAATAATGCAACAAATAAACAATATGAAAATAATGTGGTTATTAAATACATAACCAAATAATAAATTACCTAATACAATGCATAATTAATTTACCTAACATTCCCCCGTTAATTTTACATTGCCTCAAGGGATGAGGAAACTAACTCTCTCGAACAACTCAAACTTGACACATGCAAGTGACGCCGTGAATATATTTGTTCATTGTTCGGTGGTTGGACAAAAATGAAGTCGTATATTATGCTTCAAGACATACTTGCATATAAAATGTACCTGTACCTCAATGTGCTTTTTTCTTTCATAAAAAAATGGATTGCGAACAAGTTTGAGAACACCTTCATTTTCTACATACATGGTGGTCGGTTTATCATGTGGTATTCCAAGTCCTTTGAGTATGTGACGTAGCCATATCACTTCACAGATAACTTCTCCTACAGACCGATACCCAAATTTTGTGGAAGAGTGAGAAATAAAGTGTTGTTTCTTGCTTCCCCATGATATTGGTCCAGATCCCATAAAGAACACAAACCCTAAAGTGGATTTTATGTCATCAATGTTGCCTGCATGATCTGAATCCGAATATCCTGACAAGAAGAAGTTGTCATTCTTCTTGTATTCTAGACCAAGATCCACTTGATCCTTTGAGATATCTCAAGATACACCTTGTTGCTTTCCAATGACAAACTTTGGGTTCTTGCATGAACTGGATAGATAACTCACTACAAAACCAATATCCAGTCTCGGTGTAGGTCAGGTAAATGAGACTCCCAATCAACTACCAATAGAGAGTGGCATTTACCACAAGAGATGGATCTGAATGAGATAACTACAATTTGTTCTCCATAGGTGTAGTAATCAGTGTGCAATCCATCATCCTGAATTTCTCGAGCGTTATCTTGGTATATTTCAACTGAGAAACAAAGATGTGATTCTCTTTCTACCATACTTCCAATCCAAGACAATAGTGCATTAGCCCAAGATCTTTCATGTCAAACGATTAATTAAGATATTTCTTTGTTGCATCAATCATCCTCACTGAACTACCAGTGATGACTAGATCATTGACATAGACAACGACAATCACAATCTCCCCTTATTTTTTTAGGTAGATATTGGGATCGTATGGATTTCTTACAAATCCATGTTGTATGAGATTCTCATCAATTTTGATGTACCATGCCCGGAGTGCCTATTTGAAGCCATATAGATATTTCTTTAGTTTGCATACCTTTTCTTCTTGACCAGTGCACAAGATATCCCTTAGGTTGAGTCATGTAGGCTTATTCTTGTAAATCTCTGTTTAGAAAGGCACTTTTTACATCCATCTCATGGACTTTCCAACCAAATTGTGCAGCTAGAGCAAAGATTGTCCCTATCGTTTTGATCTTAGTTGTGCGATAAAATGTCTCCTCGTAGTCAATGCCTTCTTTTTGTGCATACCCCTTTTCTACAAGTCTCACTTTATATTTGTCTATTGTCCCATCTACTATGTACTTTGTTTTGAGTATCCATCTGCATCCAATGGGTTTCTTCCCTAGTGGAAGATCGACAAGCTGCCAAGTGTTGTTTTTTATTACTGACTGATATTTAGAGTCTATGGCATCTTTCCAATATTTTGACTGTAGGGCTTCCTGGACTATAGAGGGCTCATCAAATTAAATTACTCTACTCATCAAATAAAATGATACTTCTTCTCTTGCTTTACTACAAGCCCGTGGTGCGGGGGTGGATGTATCCAATGGAGCATCCATTTCCGCATCTCAAAACATGCTAATATACCACTTGGGCATACACTTAGCAGCTCCCGTGGTTTTGGTTCTATCGGATATTCACCATCATCCTCATCATCACTTTCATCATCTACAGGAACATCAGCTTCATTTTTTATAACTCATGAAGAATCTACATCAGGTGAGTATGGAGGAGGAGACTATGCTTCCTTCTTCTCAAAGAACTCAACATCTCTTCTAGTGTAGACTCTCCTGGTCTTCGGATCCATCAATCTGTACCCAAGAGTTTCTTCACTATAGCCAATGAAAATGAGTTTCTGTGACTTCATATCCAATTTATTTCTATTTTTCTTGGGTATGTGCATACTTTCTTTGCACCCGAATACTTTGAGGTGTGCAACAAATGGTTTCCGATTTGACCATGCTTCATGTGGTGTTACTCCATCAAGAGCAATTATGGGCACTTTGTTCAACAAATACACAGTTTTCTTTACTACTTCTACCCAGAATGTCTTTGCTAGTCCAGATTCATTGATCATGCATCGCACCATTTCCATGATAGTACGATTTCTTCTCTCAACAACATCATTCTGTAGTGGTGTGTGTGGAGGAGGCATTTGTCAAAGAAACCCGTGAGC
The DNA here is from genome assembly GCA_018340775.1 of Taxus wallichiana var. yunnanensis. Taxonomy (NCBI): domain Eukaryota; kingdom Viridiplantae; phylum Streptophyta; class Pinopsida; order Cupressales; family Taxaceae; genus Taxus; species Taxus wallichiana. The sequence continues at coordinate 628,924,611 of CM031234.1, forward strand.
TTGTAGGTATTCTTTGAACTCATCACTGGTGAATTCTCCCCCTCGATATGAGTGGAGAGTTCTGATGTGACGACCAGTTTTGTTCTCAACAGCTACTTTGAACTTCTTGAAGGTTTGAAAAGCTTCACTTTTCTTGCGAAGACAAAAAATCCACATTTTTCTTGAATAGTCATCAACACAAAGCATGAAGTACAGAAATCCATAATAACTTGGTTGCATCGGACCGCAAAGATTGCTATGAACCAGATCAAGTTTTCCATGAGCTCAAAAATTACTTTTCTAGAACGAAGCTCTGTGTTGTTTTCCTACTAGGCAGTGAGGACACTTTGTTGGTCCGAAAATCTGTCGCATGGACAGATTTATGGATAGACGAGCCAACAGTGTTGCAGGGCTTAGCCCCTCTTTGAGACAGCAAAGCGAAACTGGTTTATTGCTATTTCTACTAGCAGGAACCTATGCAAGTCTCACAGATTCTGCCTTCGGGGGTTGGGATCTCATCCCGGTAGAGTGTTTCAGGCTGCGAAAAGAAAGGAATGAAAGAAGGAAAAGAGAAAGAACAGATCCGAAGGAAGAAAAGAAATGAATTCCAAAGCAGAAAGGTCAGAAGATTTATGTTTTTAGTTTGGTAGTAAACAGAGCCAAACCTACTTGCATAAATAAACAAAGCAATACTGATAAACAAATGACGGAAAAGTAGATATGAATCCAACAGATTAAACACATACAGATCTAACGTAAGAAAGATCTAATGTATAACACAGCTATTGAGCACAAAGTCTGAATAATTGTATTACTGTTCTTTTCTGTTACAAGAAAGCTCAAAGTCTTTCTCTCCTCACTTCTATTTCTATCTAAAAAATGTTCACCCTTGAATACAACAAGTATTCCAATATTTATAGAAGATGAGGGAGAGAGAAGGCAAAAATGGAGCCAACCACTTATTTACAAAGATATTTACAAAATATCTAAAAGTCATGTTTGACTTTGACAACTTGGATGGATGACATCATCCCATGATGCAACATGGATGATGTCATCATTTGTGCCAACTTACTTGAGATATTACGGAAAGAAAGTCGGAGAATAGAGAGGAGAAGAAGAAGAAGCAGAAGAAGAAGAAGAAGCTACTCATCATCATCATCCTGCGGCCGAAAAGGGGTTGCCTGTTTCTGGTGCTGCTCAGGTGATGATATGTGGAACTGAGCGCGGTATTCCAAGAACTTGCTGATCATTGGCCCAAATTGATCCTGTGATGGATCCTTGTGCCGTTCACTGATTGCTTCGCAAGTCTCCCGCTCGTCTATGAGCTTTTCCGGGAGTTTGGAATAATCTTTACCCGCCTCGATTAGGGACCCGATGAAGTCCCTACAGGCCAGTAGGTTGTTGATGGATTCGATGTCGAACGTGACTTCTGGCCCTATCCCTTGAGAAGCTATCTCCTTGAAAACCCGGATAGTATCATCAGCTGATCTCAAGGTGAGGGAAGGAGTGAGCAACCCGGGAGTCATAGATAGAACAATTTTCTCCATTTGATGCATTGCATCTAGGGCCTCTTCCTTCACCTTGTCTATCTTTTCCAAAACGAATTCTAGCTGATCTATCCGATAGTCCAAAGTGGACATAGTTTTGTTGAGGGCCCTTGGATGGCCGAAGACTCCGAACTTGACCAGATCTTCGACTGAACAGTCGAACATTTGTTGGAAGGTCTCGTGCTGGAGTCTAGCATGTTCTAACTCTTCTGATATCGGGCCTGCTAACGCTTGGAGTTCCTTATTCGCCTTCTCGATGTTCAGGTATAAACTGATATATTCGGCGATTACTTTTTCACTATCTTTGAGGATCTGGCTCCTCCAAGCAGAAACAGCCATACCTTGCTCGCCGATTTTTGAATACTCATTAATCTTCTCCTGACTGAGCAGCTCAGGAGTCTCGGCGGCAGTTGTGGGAGGTGCACTTCCCATCTTCTGTAAGGCTTGAAGCAGGTATTTATTCTGCTCCTTCAGTAGCCTCTTTTCTTCCTTTGTTTCTTGAAGCTTTTCGCAGAGTGCATCAACTGCGGAAAGAGCTTCCCCCTGGAGACTTTCTGAGGATGTCCCCATTGTGACTTGGGTCACTGTGAAATCTGCCGGAGACAGATCTTCTTTCTCTTTGGTGGGATCGGGGTAGGCTATTTCCATAACCCTCTCACCTGCAGCGCTCTTGGAGAAGCGTGTAACCGGCTTGTGCTTCTTTGCTCCTTTAGCCGGAATGACTGAAAAGTCCATCGGAGCGATGGGGACTTTCCTCTTTGGTTGGCTCAGCTGCTGAGAGATCCAAGCTGGTCCTATTGAAGAAGGACCAGAGACAGAGGGGGAGGCAGCAACGGTAGAAGAGGGGAAGAACGTGGAGACACGCGGCGGCGGCATTGAAAGAACAGCCGCGGAGATGTCCACGGGGGGAAGGGAAACCGCAGCAGCAGAAGAGATAGGAAGGGAAGGGAGCTCGGAGATGAGGGAAGAAATAGAGGAAGACAAATCAGCGAGAGAGGAGAAGATGGACGAAGAGGCAGGGGAGAGAGTAGAAGAAGGGGGAGAGGACACAACCAAAGGAGTGGTTGCCGACATCTGAGGAAGGGGAGGAAGAGAAGAAGAAGGGATAGAAGGGACCTCTGAAGTTGTAGCGATGCCGACATCCTGGGTGGATGGGCGTATAGGACTATCCTCTGTCAATTCTTTCTCTGGCGAATCCAGAGTTATTACTTGTTCAGGCTCTGAAGGAAGAGGACTTTCAGGGGCTTCCTCCTGAATGGTGCTAGGTTCACCTTCGGCACCTTTGCCTTTCAGCAGCTTCTTTGTCCTTGGAGGTGCGTTGCCCAAAGGGGAAGTCGTGAAATCTACCCCGAGGTAGATTAGTCCGTTCATGCGGCACCAATGCTCCGTTCTCCGCATAGTTTCTTTTACCCTCTCCTCAATTGTTTGAGGAGCCTTGCTTCTGTCAATGTCCGGGAAGGGCCAATCATCCCCTTCTGTGTCATTATACACTTTGTCTACTTCGTCTTCCGTGGTTTGGAAGCCTTTTGGGACAATGGCCACTCCGTATTGGATGATTTCCGTTAATGCCAAGCGAGAGTGATCCTTTCTTCTGAGTTCTACCTCATGGAGAACGTCAATGTAGATATCCTCAATCTGAGGGACATGAATCGGATCAAGCTTAGCCCTTGGTAGACAGCCCCTAGGGTCGAATGTAGGCCTTGCTGGGAAATCATGCTTTAGGTTGAGCAATTCTAGCTCAGCAAACATCTCCTTCGCCTTGTGATAGCTGGAGCATGTGTAACGGCCTACTGTGAGGGGGAAAGGAGTTCCGCCCTTCTTTCTCTTGAGGCACTTTTCATGGTATGTGACGAGCTGTCTTGACAGTTCCAATAAAATCAGCTTTGGTCCAGCATACCTCGGTAGCCTGGTTGGTTCTCCCAAAAAGTTGGCAGCCCTTAGATAGGTGAACGTGGGAAATTGGGTGAACAGGGCTCCCCATTTCTCTGTGACTGCCACTATGTTTTTGGTTGTCCGGCTATGAGTCAAATTTGGCCGCAACATGCACATGATGTGATAGAAGAAAACATCATTGATTTTAGCAAATTGAGGGATACTATTCTCTAGTCTCAGCTCTGGATAGTAATCAAATATCTTGGCCTGAGGCCATACTCCACTTCGGTTGAGCCCTGGGTAATCCCTTGCCGATGCTGCAGCGTAGACTACATAGGAGTTCATATGAAATACTCCAGTTGTGGCAAGCTGTTGTAGCTGCTCAGAGATGGTGTTGCTTATTATTTCACCCCAGCAAAAGCGCTGATCGGGCAAATTCTTATTCATTGTCTCCAGGTACCGCAGCATCCACTTATGGAAATAGTGGGCATCTGAAAGCCCGAAGACTCTGCTTAGGAAAGTGATAGTATCACTGAGTTCCTCTGAGAAATCACTTCGGTGGATAGTCTGAGGCCACCGGGTCACTACCTTCTTATTCTTTAGGTAGACCTCATTCATTAACTGCATGCACTGGCCTTCGTTGTCTTCCCAGGCCTTGATGCATTCCTGTTGGCTAACAGCCACGTAGTTCCGGTGGTGAGGGATGCCAAGCATCAACTCAAAATGACGGGCAGTGAGGTTTATGACTACCTCGCCCTTGCTGTTCTCGACACATCTTGTGTCCTTGTTGAAGGATTGTGCAACAACCATCATGAATTCGTTGTTCACAGCGCTGACAGGGATTCCTCCGGCAAAGTGCAGGGCACTGCCTATTAGTTTGTCCATCCATGGACTTCTTGTAACCTTTTGAGTTCTAAGCCAGAACTCATCCATGTCAATGTGACCCAATTCAGAGTCCCGGACATCCATACTGCACTCAGCCTGTGATTCGGGCATCCTGACCTTCTGATATTTGTATTTCATTTCTTCTTCTGTTAGCTTTGCCTTTCCTCTTGGTTTGGTGGGCTTCTTGCTTGACGTAGACATGTGTTCTTTCGAACTCAGCTGCTGATCTGCACGAAGAAGAAGAGAGACCCAATCCAAAAAGGTTGAATTAGTCATTTGATCTTCCATTGGAAAGCTTAGCAGGAGGAGTTAGAGATTTAAAGGCTCAGGGCGCAGGAAAAATACAATTGGCAGGCCAAATAGATAAGGCGCGCAAGAAAGGAATGTTGCAGAGGTTATATTGGCGCCAAAAGCGCATGGCGCATGGATGAAGCAGGTTGCATTTTATAACAGGGCGCACAGGAAATGCGTGTTACATTGGGGTTCGATGCGCCCTATGGCGCATGGAAAGATTGTGTAACATGGACGAATGATGCGCCAAAGGAATATAGCGCGGCGCATGGAGGGTTTACACAACATCATGTTACTGCATGGGAGGGTGCGCCAGCGCCTATGTAATCTTTATACTTGCGCGAAAAAGGCTTTTGTTGCATCGAAACTGGGTGCGCTCTTTGGCGCATGGAAACATTATGCAGCATGGACAAAGGGTGCGCCGAAGGCTTTTTAAGGAGGCGCGGGTTTTACACTTGGAGCATGCAAAAGGGGTGCGCTCAGGGCGCATGATTTCAAACTGCAGCAGGATGGAAAGGGGCGCCATTAGGCGTGGATTTTGAAAGTGTTGCATGGTGTGTGAGTGCGCCGAGGGGCGCAACTGTCCTTTTTGTAACAAGGCGCGCCAGTGCGCCAGAGAACACTTTCTCAAACATATTCATTCTTTTCTCCATTTCAAAGGCCGCTTGGACAAAGGGTTTCATATCAAAAGATCCTTAGACCAAGCCATTTTAAAACAGCTCCCCTTCCAGCAGATCTGGAAAGAGGGAGGAGGAGGAAAAGAAAAGAAAAGAAGAAAACAGGCCAGCAAACCAAGGGGGAAACCAGCCTAAACAAACCTCAGTAAAACAGGCCAGCAAACCAAAACGAAAACCAAGAAACGCCCAGACCAAGAACACGAAAGCGAGAACATGAAAGCACAGAATGGAAAAGAGGGAGAACCTCTTACCTTAGGTATAGCAAAAAATTCCTTGAGCGGGTCCACAACACGATGAAAGTGACAGAGCAGGGGCTGACAAGTCCAGAAGTATCACGTGCTCGACAAAAGAATGAAAATGACATTGACGCGCACCGAAATTTATAGAAAAACTGTCATTAATGCGCCACCAACCTTTTGAAATGGCGCATGGAAACTGCTGTCGACAAGGGAAAGCGTGCGCCCTTTGGCGCATGGAAGGAAATGGCAACAGAAGAATGAGCGCGCCTTTGGCGCACCAAATTCGTTGTCGACATGAAGTTAGGTGCTCCCTTTGGCGCGCCAAAAATTGGTGTTGCATGTAGATTACGTGCGCCCTTTGGCACACCGAGAAGCGTGCTAACATGGAAAACCATGCGCCAAAGGCTTTTAAGGGGGCGCATCAAAATTATGTGTTACAAGGAAAATTCATGCGCCCAGCCAAAAAAGGCTCAAAAAGACTAAGTTCGAAAACTAGATTTCCCGGGGAGGGATTTTACGACGTTTCGAACGCGAAGGATCCCTAACGAGGGATCGAAACAAAATTTTCGGTATGGTTATCGGTAAAATTGCCCTTGTCAATTTTACGGGATAACACACTTCTATGTATCCTTCTGAAGAGATGATAACCCATGTACCATATTTCGCCATTGAAGTGTCTCAAGATACTTGAAACTAACATGACCAAGTCTCTAATGCCACAACTGTGTTGAGGTAGAGTTCTTAGCCACAAGTGCCTGATCATCTCTATGGAAAAATCAAGTTGGAACATGTGTCCCACATTGGAGGCTTTTGCAACTATTTTTGAGCCTCATGATTTGTCTTGAATTAAACATGTTTTCTTTCTAGAATGACTATCAAAGTAAATTTTTAAGTTATGATCTAGGAGTTGAATTACGGATGATTCTTTGTCAACCTAGGGACATATAAGACATCCGATAGTCTACGATTGTATGAACTAAGGGGTATTGAAATGTTCCCAATCCCCTGAACTGTATATGACGAATCATCACCCAACGAAACATGGTTTTTCAAAAGCATGTCCCTCATTGAAGTAAATCAGTCTCTATGTCTGGTCATGTGTCGAGTGGCTCCCGAATCAACATACCAGAAATCACTAGATGATGTGGAAAGTTCACTTGATCGAGCAAAGTACAAGTAGTCTTCATTGTCTCGAATGTTCTTCTTGCTCGATAATATTGCCTTCTTGATGGGGTCTTCTTTTCCAGCTCCCATTTTTCTCGCCTTTGATTGTAGTTTGAATGTCCCTTGTGATATTTTTGGTGTTAAGGTAAGAATTTCTTGATGAACCATTCTTATAAGTGTTTTACTAACAATCTTTCAATTCATGTCCTCTCTTACGGTAAGACATTGCTTCTTTTGTTGATGTCCCCTTGATGTTGATACTAATTCATATGTTGAGACTTACTAATTCATATGTTGAGACTTTTGATAGGAATTAGGTTTTCCTTTTCCTTTCCATTTTTGATGAGAATAAAGTGTCTACTCCTCTTCATCATCCTTATTATGTGTGTCTTCCTCTTGTTACGAGAGGTTTATCACCTTTCAAAACTAAATGTCGTATCTAACAACTTTAGTGTTATAACAAAAATGTGGTAAGAAGAAGGGAGAGCTCTTAGAACAATGGTAATGAGAGATTCATTTGTGACCACTTCTCCCAGTCTAGAAGTGAAGCCCTCAACTCTGCAACTCTTCTCAATAAAGCTTCGATTTTTTCAATTTGCTTGAACTTCAATGTGTGTAACTGACTCTGCAAATTTAGAATAACATTCTTGTTTTTGGCCTCGTATACCATGCTCAACTTGTCCCATGCTTCTTTGGTTGTTTTGGCATCTCGAATGTGGGGTTGCACATCATCGGACACTCCAAACAAGATGATGAGCTTGGCATTCTGATCTGATCTATCAAACTTTCGTTGTTTTCTTGTATCAGTAGTTGATCTGGTCAAAGAACCATTCACAACATGCCAGATCTCTTCAAACTCAAGCTGTGTCTTGATTTTATTCTTCCATGTAGCATAGTATTTTCCTCTAAGTAGTTGTGAATCTGGAAGAAAAAAATTGGGGGCATTGGTGCCCATTTTACAGAAATCACTAACAGGGTTAGGCTCTTATCACAACAGGTATAAGGTCTCCTAATCTATATACCATTAGTTTGATATACCAAACCTTTCTATATATGTGCCCTTCTAATATACCCATCGGTATGTGGAAGAAGCTCACCCTTTCTATATACCCAGTGGTACATGAAAGAGGTGTTAATGTATGTGAAAGAATTTGATATGTGGTACCAAGATAGTACTAAAAGGGGTTTGTGCAATTATTGACACTGGCTCAAAGAAATATCCTCATATGCATGTGTAACTTCACTATATACTCGGATACTTTCTCATTCTAAATTTATGTCATGCAATCATTTATAGACGGATGGGAGGGCTCATAGTGTGTGCAATGTGTCCTTATTACTCCCTATCGATTTAAAGGTTCGATGCCCAGACAACATTGTTGCAGCTATATTAGGCGTTAAGTGTAGTAGTAGTTGTGATGGCTTTACCCGTAAGTGCTTCCCGGAGGCACTTTGTATATACCGACGCTACGAATGAGATCTAGGATCTCGTGAGTTGTTTAGAACCAAATTTTAATGTTTTTATTACAATTATCTCGTCGCTTCTAAGCAGATACAATGTTTTCAGTTGACTATGGCAACCTACAAATTAGTACAATATACTGAAGCATACAATTACATTCAAAAATTTTGAAAAATTGAATGGCAGAGCAAAAAAAATTGTTTTACGGGCCCTAGTGGCCTCCGAAGCCCAAAACAAATACGTGAGCAAGAAACTGTAAAAAAATTGCTTAAAATGGATTTTTATGGTACCCCTCCCCCCTTTTTGAATGTTGTCCAGAATAAAAAAAAATAGGCTCGTTAGGAGAAAAACAAATTCCCTATTTTAGAGTTTTCCTTGCTAAAATTTTAGGGGCCTTTTTAGTTGTAACTAGAGGTTTTAGTCACCTCTAAATTTGGTGGTTTCGCCAATTTTGCCTCCAAATTTCAAATATGAAAAATGTTTGTGTTGGGAGTGGGGTTCAAACCCCAAACCTCACAGCCCTAAAGTATTTTCTCTATCTAACTAGACACCTCAAGTGCTTTGCATATGAAATGAAGTAAATAGTATATTAAAAAAATAGCAAAATGCCTGATCTTTTAAAATAGTGACGGAGTTGGGATGGAGCTCCACGTGGTCACGTGCTTGGAGGAGGACGGTTAGGGTTTTCACATGCTCAAAAAACATGAAATTCCTTTTTCCACCGCTTTATAGATATTATTCGTTGTTGCGTATTGAAATGTTTGTCGAATTTTATTTCAACATTGTTTTGGATTGTTTATGTAGGTTGTTCGTTGATTTGATTGTTTTCTCCACCAATTTGGAAATATCCTCCACTGTTTTGTTAATTCCTCATGGCTTTTCCTTGTATGAATTTATAGGCTCATTGTTTGGAGACCTCGCAAATGGTGTTGTAGGTGCGTGGGAGGATCTCGGTTGAATAAAACCAACGTAATCAACACGCCTTTTATCTCCAAAGATAGTTCACCCTCTCTATGTAAAATAGCTTGACTCGATTAGAAGTTAATGTGTGACCCAATCTGATCAGTGCACAACTTGCGATGGAATATGGCTCGGAATAGATTTCAGCGAATAAATTGGCTCGTGAGGAGTGGAACTTGTTTTGTATGGTGGATCCAACTTGGTTACTCCAAATGCAAGCTTGATTTACATTCAAACATTGCAAATCTTGACTTCCATGAGACCCATGACTCGATTCATTCACATGCAATGAAGTATAGCTCGGTCGGTTGTAAAAATCAACCCCGAACTTTGCATAGCTCGGTCTTAAGCTCGGATTCGAGCTCAAAACATTTCAATGCTTGGCTCCACATAAAAACCTAGGCCTCCAAATGTGGCAAACCAAATAATATTATCTCAGAACTCAAGCGGAGTCCTCTAGATTTAGAGGAAAAACCCTTGTTGGGGAAAAATATTAAATTTCTATCCTCAGTAGCAAATTTTGCCTAGTGCAAGGTGCACCAGTGCAAAAAAATTGTGTTCCAAACACCTGGAATGAACAGGAGGTTGTGGGGAGGTAGGGATGGGGCTAGGAAGTTGCATGAGGCTACACAGGCTCTCAATTGTTGCAAATGCTTCTCCAATCTCCTCTATCTCTTTTGCTCTCTCTTTCCACACCTTCTTTACTCACAGTCTAGATTAACCGTGTCCGTACCAAATGTAAAACAAGGACATAACCTTGAAAAGGGTAGCCAACTAAATACAAACAAATATAGTTGCAGCAATAATACAACAAATAAACAATATGAAACAATGTGGTTATTAAATACATAACCAAATAATAAATTACCTAATACAATGCATAATTAATTTACCTAACATTACCTACAAAGAACATCCAGATTGGGAGACACAAGAAGATATGTTAGTGAAATTTGAATTCAATCCAAGGATGAGAACCTTGAAAAGGGTAACCAAAAATAAGGTGTCGCATAACAAGCCATTGTTTGACATAAAACTTCAGAAGACCTCTTCACTCTTACAAATAAAAGGAAAGGAAAAAGATCCCAAGTGGTGCAATATCATGAATATTTGGAATACTTTAAAAGGGCCACAACCGAAGCAGCCATAGAAGTAGTGAGGGGAGTATGTGCCGAAATATAGAGCTTAAAACTCGGTTAAAGGCCACAATTGCTCCCCGGAATAGTTATCGATTTAGAAGACGCATTACATGGCTTGTACAATAATATAAATGATTGCATTTGTGCAAGGAAGCGTAGAATAAGGCTTGGAAAAAATGAAAAACTCATTACAGGAGTGGCATCATTGCATAAAAAATTAACATAAATGGGGCAAGTTATTGAAAAAGGAATTGGTAAAGACACTACAATTATGACCATGGACGATATTGGTATATGTCAAACATATGCTAATTATAGAAAGCGAAGTCTAAAGGAATGGAATGAATAGGTAAGAGAAATATCTTTTTAGTTTGATGACATTATTTATAGAGGAAATGTTTTCATAGAAGCTTCGGTCATGAAAATACTTAAAGGAAACTGTTAATGCGAAATCACAAAGACCCCCAAATGAGTTATGGATCTACTTTTCTAAGGCAGGGTCATTTGGTGTGATTTGCATAACATGGGACCATCTCTCAAGCTGTGGGACTTGCGGACTTGAGATGGCCCTCTAGAGAAAGTCAACCTCTTTTTCTTAATCCTAATGCTAAACTACTCCTAATGCAGAAATGACATCTATCTAATCCTAATCTAACAATTCCAAGGAGACATAGAGAGAGAAAGTGCATAAAGAGGGAACTCCTACACTAATGAGGTGATAACACCAAGAAAAGGTAAATGTTGGTCACAATCTCAACTACCTGAAGTGGAGAGAGGTGAGCAGAGGAGAGGGTGGACAAGATGCACCACAGACCAAAGATAGATTTCACATAGAATCACCACTTCAAAACCCATGAACACAGCTCCCAGATCTGTAAATGAATCATCCAAAACATGCACAGAATACTCCAGAATGATGAGAGGCAAGAAGATGCAATGAAAACAAGTGAAGGATGGACAAACGCATCACAAAAATGAGTTTTATTGCTTTAGAAATTTACACAGAGCATCATACACGAGCAAGAGGCAAAAACACCATTTTACAGAGCAGGGGAGGAGGTTTAGACTCCATTTTCGACCCTGGGGAAGAAAATAGAGAAGGGGGCAGGGAAGAAGAATGAACAACAACTTTTACAATGAATATTGCCCTGTATTTATAGATTCGATCAGAGAGAAGAAAGAGAGAGGGAGAAGCGGGAAAAGCAAGTCGAAACTTAACCACTACTTGTTAATGCTTCTGATAAAATCTACCCCCAAATCTATCTTTTCTACATTGATTCTTGGTTCGGTTTCTTAAAGGAAGAAGAAACGGTGAAAATGGATCAAATATGATCTAGTTGTTGAGATAGATGGTTCATGCATCAAGGCCCGAAGACGTTTCCTCCATCTGGTTGGTGAGGCAAAGATCATTCCAATGGCATTAGATTTATAATATTTTGAGCCCTAAGTCAAAATATACGCCCTCATTGAAGTTTGTATTGGGTCCGTATGAATGGACAAGGAAAACAACTTGAAAATGGGTCCCCTTTTGATATGGGACACGTGGCAACCAGATTAGGGAAAAATTAGGTCCGCGGGTTCAGAATTTATCTTTTACCCTTTTGCGCAGAAAATGCAAAACTCAAAATACTCCCACAGCCCCGAAGCTCTGCGGTTGGACATGTGGCACCCTATTGATGGTTGGGAAAGTCTGCTCCAATATTTTCCTTTGTGCCATCCGAGAAAAGGAAAAAAATCACCTTTTCCTTCACCTCTCCCACTTTGGCTTTGACTCGAGTTCAAACTTTGACTTTTCCTTTTTATTTTACTTGAGTCTCACAAATAGATTTAAGACACAGATTCACGTGACACAGCTCATTTCTTCTCTTTCTTCTCCCACGAGTCATGGCTGATCCAATATTTCACCCGGAGCGATATATGGATAACAATTGGCGACTCACGGGGACATCTCGCCTCCTAGATGAAGAGACCAAAGGGCCATGAAGCATCCATTGGGCATGGAGTCAATATTGATAACCAATTCTCTTATCTAACTTTGAAAACATGACCTCTGAAATACTTGGAAACCCGTTGAAAATTGAAGTTGATCTTCATCAAAAGCCAATCAATGCACCTTGCAAAGAGCAATACAACAACACCAAAACTATGTACAAACTAAAAATCATACATGCTCCAAATGGAACATACAAAGTGTGCAAAATCACTTCTTCTACTGAAAAAAACCTACCTACACTACTCTAACCAAGAGAAAAGGGAGCTCAAACAAAGCTCTAGAACTCATCAGAGAAATATCTTCCCTTCCTCAAAAATGGCAGCCATGCAACTGATTTGAAACTGAACATGGCTGGTTGGATGAGTGAAAAACTGACAAAAATCTAGTCCTCCACCCAAATCAACAAAGTATCAGCTGGAGACAAATCAAATACCTCTTTTAGTTGCTCTGCATTTAGATTGAAGAGGTATGGCAGCTGATCCTTGGTGCTTTACATATCATCCTCATGCCCTGAGATGGACATGACTAGTTGTGGCTGCTCCTTTGGCTCCAATGAAGCCAAGTACCTGATTGGGCACGGTCTGATCCTTTGGATGTGCCCATTTCTCTGAAATTCAACTCCAAAAATGGATTCTTCTTGTGGACCTTCTTAGATGAATGGCGTGGGAGAAATGGTGACATCCTCCTGCCTTTTGCCTTCCTCCTCTTTTGAAGAACATGGAAGATCAAGATCTTCCAACCTTGGTTCTAGAGGGCCATTATGAAGTGCAGGCTGTTGTTCCTGAATGTTCTCCTCCATGGCAGCAGGCTCATGTTCTTGGGATGTGAGAGATGGAGGAGTGGATGATGTAATATCCATGGGCTCCTCTTCATCAAAGCAATCTCTCAAGTCTGACAGATAGTCTGCCTCCTTGTTCTGTTGTAAGTGCTCTACCTCCTTCATGGTGTCCTCTTGATCTGCAACTTGCTCACCATGGTTTCCTTCACTCTCAAACATGAAGTTTGAAAGATCAAACTCTTCTTCAACATCAGAGCTTGAAGGGGATGAAGTGGGAGGAAGAACTGAAGGTTCTTCTGTAGCCTACTCCACACTTAGAGCCTCTGAAACTGTATGGTCCTCCTCCATCATGGGTTCATCAATCAAATCAGGCCCTTGAAATGAAAGCAAAAAATCTTCAATGATGCCTTCTTCATTGAGTGGCCTCAACACTGATTTGATCTCTCCCAGCTGCTCCTTCCCAATGGGACTTTGAGCTGATTGTTCTTCTTCTACCTTGGCTGATTGTGCAACTTGAATTGGATCAGCATTTCTCTCAAACAGAGTGCCATCATGGACACTACACTCCGAGCAACTTGATAATTGATCTTCTTCCTTTCCTTGTTCTTCTTCTGCTGCAACAAAATCAGTCCTAACCACCATTGAGTCTTCAATCTTGACCTCCTCTATTGGCTTGACCATCAAGGGGATCTTTGTAAACCCAAATTTGGCAGCCCAACTCTTCAGATTTTCTGTCATTTCTTTTCTATTGGGATCCTCTTCTTGTTGTTCTCCTTGAATGGATTCTTGAGTCTCTTCCCAACATGGGCTTGGGAAATCAAGAGTGGTAGATTAGGGTTCAACCAGCTTTGCAATTGTTTGTGTTGGGGAGGGAGGTGGAACTTCTTATTTTTCGGAGGGGATGGCATTTTGAAGGGAAAAGGACAAGAACCGAGATGAGGTGGAAGACTAGGGGATGGAGAAATGGATTTCACACTTGGGGAAGCATTCAATGGGAATCTTGGAAATTGAAGCCCAAATTGAGATGGTGTTGCTTGAGGAGTAGAGAGAAAATTACTAGATAATGGTGTAGGATTTACCCATTGACAAGGTTGCCTAGCACCAAGTTTATAGGCATCTATCTCCATTGTCCATTGTGTAAGTTAGGGTAGCATTTCAATCATGAATTCTAGCTTCTCCTGAGGGCTGTAGTGTCTTGGAAAAGGGCCTTCCCATGGACAAGGTGCCCTGCAACCAATCTCGAATGCCCTCATTTGAACTGTTGCCCTAAGTTGAACCATGCCAGCCTCCATTTTTTTAATCTTCTCCAATAGATCAACATCCTCTGCATAACTATCACCATCATATGTGTCCCCTTGTTCTTGATAAGCTCCATGGCCAAAATGACTTTGACTCTACTCATATGGGTAAGCATAATGGTCCTGGATCTTATTATAATGTTGATTTGGAGGAGTTGGGAAATACATTGGAGGTGGGCTGCATTGCTATAAGTGTGATTTCTAGGAAGGGAATGAAGTCATGATTGCACAACCTTATGGAATGGGAGAAAATGAAAGAGATGGAAGAAGAAAATGGATGAAAATGAGTGGAAATGAATGGAAAAGGTTTGCAACTCAGAGAATGGGTTTTTGACTAGATGGAGTCGCCAGATGTGCTTGAAAGTGCCTCCAAAGGCTGAAATATTCACCAAGAGCACATCAAACTTGATGAAGTGAAGTGGTAAGGTGCTTCAGACCTATCCCACCAGGCGTGCCAAAATTGTTAATGTGAAATCACAACACCCCCAAATGAGTTATGGATCTGCTTTTCTAAGGCAGGGTCATTTGGTGTGATTTGCATAACATGGGACCATCTCTCAAGCTGTGGGACTTGTGGACTTGAGATGGCCCTCTGCAGAAAGTTGGCCTCTTCTTCCTAATCCTAATGCTAAACTACTCCTAATGCAGAAATGACATCTATCTACTCCTAATCTAACAATTCCAAGGAGACAGGGAGAGAAAGTGCATAAAGAGGGAAATCCTACACTAACGAGGTGATAGCACCAAGAAAAGGGAAGTGCTGGTCACAATCTCAGCTGCCTGAAGTGGAGAGAGGTGAGTAGAGGAGAGGGTGGACAAGATGCACCACAAACTAGAGATAGATTTCACACAGAATCACCACTTCAAAACCCATGAACATAGCTCCCATATCTGTAAATGAAACATCCAAAACATGCATAGAATACTCCAGAATGATGAGAGGCAAGAAGATGCAATGAAAACAAGTGAAGGATGGACAAACGCATCACAAAAATGAGTTTTATTGCTTCAAAATTTGCACAGAGCATCATACATGAGCAAGAGGCAAAAATGCCATTTTACAGAGTAGGGGAGGAGGTTCAAACTCCATTTTCGACTATGGGGAAGAAAAGAGAGAAGGGGGCAGGGAAGAATAATGAACAAAAAATTTTACATTGAATACTGCCCCCGTATTTATAGATTCGATCAGAGAGAAGAAAGAGAGAGAGAGAAGCAGGAAAATCAGGTCGGAACTCAACCACCACTATTAATGCTTCTGATAAAATATGCCCCCAAATCCGTCTTTACTACATCGATCCTTGGTTCGGCACCTTGAAGGAAGAGGAAATGGTGGAAATAGATTGAATCTGATCTAGTTGTTGAGATAGATGGATCCTACATTGAAGGCCCAAAGACATTTCCTCCATCTGGTTGGTGAGGCCGAGATCTTTCCAACGGCATTAGATTTACAATATTTCGAGCCCTGAGTCGAAAGATACGCCCCCTCAAAGTTTGTATCGGTTCTGTATGAATGGATGGGGAAAACATCTTGAAAATGGGTCCCCTTTTGATATGGGACACGTGGCAGCTAGATTAGGGAAAAATCGGGTCCGTGGGTTCAAAATTTATCTTTTACCCTTTTGCGCAGAAAACGTAAAACTCCAAATACTCCCACAGCCCTGAAGCTCTGGTTGGACACGTGGCACCCTTTTGTTGGCTAGGGAAGTCTGCTCCAATATTTTCCTTTGTGCCATTTGAGAAAAGGAAAATTTTCACCTTTTCCTCCGCCTCCCCGCTTTGGCTTTGACTCGGGTTCAAACTTTGATTTTTCCCTTTTTATTTTACCCAAGTCTGTCAAATAGATTTAAGACATGGATTCACGTGACACAGTCATTTCTTCTCTTTCTTCTCGCACAGGGTCATGGCCGATCCAATATTTCATCCGAGGGGCGAAATATGGATAACATAAACCATGCATGTAATTTTCATGAAAATTTTGGGATAAATCATTTTATTCTTTACACAAATGATTAATATATTGATGATTACGATGAATTACATTTTCTAGACTCATTGTTGCCATCTCATCCTAGTATTGTTCCTTAAAATGACACATATTTCACATTGGTGTTAAATCTCAGTAATTCATATAATCACCAATTATCTATTTAACTAGCCTCATGCATGAAATTACTAATATTTTCTAGTTATTTCATGTGGTATCTAATAATAGATAGTTCCTTCTTATTTCTTAAAGTGTACTCAGTTCCTAATTGTACTATTTTTACTTTTCCTTACTATTTATAGTTTCCTTACATTGTTTCCTTTACATAGCCTTGAGCATATAATTTCCTTTTGTTCTAGGTTTAGCTATTACTTTAAATTATTTTTCTCCTTTATAGTTATCCTTTTTTTCCTTTCCCAATTCTTTTTGTATGTTTCCATAGTATTATATTCTTTATATTTTAACATTGAATTTATTTGGAATTACCACCTCTATTTTGAAAGATCCAAACAACAATTTTTTTGTCCTTCATGACTTATTTGAGTTTCATGCATTTTTACTTCATTCCCTCTTATGTACAATTTTTAATCTTTAATTTCATATACATTCATGCAAACATATTAAAGTAGGTCATTACATAGACACATACATTCAATAATCAATTAGTTATTATATTTGGTGGTAGTGTATTTGTGTTTATTGATGATTATTTCAAGTTAGGATATTATTAGCATGTATTTCCTTTTATAATCATTATCTTAACTTTTTAAACTTTTTTATCTAGATTCCTTTGGTTCCCTATCTTGTTTGACTTAAGGTTTCTCCCTTTATCTTAGTTTTCTCCATCCTCTTATCTTTCTAGATACCACTAGAATATTTTTTTCATTTCATACAAGTATCCGTTTACACAACTACAAAAAATGTCATTTTTAGAGGAAATGGACCCTTTAGTCCTTCCAAAGTTTTTAACCAGTAACCCATTTTTAAAAATTTCACCCCTTACTCTTAAATTTCATGCTCATGAGTGTGCCACATATATAAAAATGTGTAAGAATTTACCTTGAGTGTGGAGAAGCCATATTAAATTGTAAATGATAATCATTTGAGAGATAAAAATTACTAAGAATCAAGGTATTTTGGGGCATGATTATCTTATGGTGAAAATGATTGTGAACTAAGTGTCATGAACCAATGAGATAATAATAATGTGGTGACCATTTTAAATGAATGTCTATATTCAACCAGAGCACTATAAATATAGTGAATCTTATGATCTAGGGTCTAGAGTAGATAATTAATGTATAGTCACATATTAACCTAAGATCTAGGACTTAAGAGACAATGATGGAATAATAAGAAAATGTATTATGTTTATATTCATTAGGATAATGATTATGTGATGAATATGTCAAATTAAGGCATGTAGGTGATATCATATTGGTACAGTGCATATAGAGATTTAATTTCTATTCATAAATAGTTTACTTTTTCATATTACTTTCTTTTTTACATAATTTTTTTGTTAAAATTAAAAAAATAGGGGAGGCTTTCAATATTTTTCTGAAAATAAATTTAAATTTATGTGAAATTATATCAATTTAGGGTTTACGGTTGCTAAAAATATATTCTAAATTGAATTTTACTTTCATTTTTACAGTTATGGATTCTTCCTCTATTAATTTGCATGAGAGGACTGATTTAGAGATAGCTAAACTATCATCTATTCTTCAAAGAATCGAGTACATTTGGGAATTACAAAACACATTGTGAAAATATATTGAAAGACCTTCAAAAATACAAATAAACTTAAAACATACAACCCTTTCCACTTGCATCACTAAAAAAAAAAATTATGGATGAATTAAAATCAAGTGTGACAGGAAATGTGGAATATACTGAAGTGGTAGGTAGAGTTCCTACTAAGGAAGTTCTTAAGAGAACGTGTTGGGAGGTTTATGCAAGCAAAAATAAAATTAGGGATATTATGTAAACAAATGTACATGTCCTTTGTGCACCCTTGATTTATCCCAGATTTGTGTCCTCTCAAGGCCAATTTCCTAATAATGATCAATTACCATTATATTTCATTATGATGCTACACATTGAGGTTCACCTAAACCTAAAGGTGAACTATTTAGACATCCCAACTTATTTTGGGCAGGGGTGTGGCCACATTAGTGACAGGCCTAGATATCGACATGAAATAACTCCTCCTATTGTTGACACGCGACAACTTGTAGATAGGCCACGACCTTTTTACCTAGCTTTCACATTGTTGTTACACCTATTTATGAGTGCCCATGAGGGTGTTATAGAGGTTCTTGGGAGCATTTCTAATGACACCCAATTTATCTCTTTGACCATGTGGGTCAGTTCCTTCAGAGACTTAGTAACAGAGGATGAGTAGTAGTAGAAATGCATGTAGCGAGTTATATGCTCGTGCATATTTGATATCACCTAATGAGTTTTAGGTAATTACGGATGTTACACATATGCATCAGCTAGACGCATCATGATTGTCAAATTGTTGCATGCATATGAGTCAATTTCTCGAGACCAAAGCATTCCACTATCGGGGTTTTGGATTATTTGGAGCAGAGTATTGTTCGGGTAGTGTGTCTTCTATTTAGGGTATTACTACAATTTCTTCTACATTGGACTTCTTGTTGTTGGGATTGTGACACACGATGTTTTAGCACTTTTTTATTCCGGTGTGTGAAAATAAACAATAATTAAATTAATATTTTATTACATTATTACTTTACAATTTATTAATATTTAAATAGATATATAATATCTAGTGTTGACATGAAATATTGAACATGTACTTGTGTGTTTAGGCTTCTACTCCAGGGCATGCTAGTGAGCATTGTGGTGTTTCCCAACCCCAACATATCCATATATGACATTTCCACAACTCTTGAATGAGCCGAGCCATGATTTATTGTTTGATGTTGAGGGCCTAAGTTAGCTTGGTTCATTAGGCTCATTATTTTCTGGTGTTGAGGTCGTGGGTCATCCAGAGACATTTGTTGGCAATCGCCCATAGATCTTGAGACACATTCCGCAAAGGTATATATGTAGAGATATATATATTTATATCAATGTTTTAGATTTAATATTTAATCTAAATTAAAATTTGAAATTAATGTTTTATTCAAAAAACTTGTTTATCAACTTCTTACATTTAATTTATTTTGTTTCACAAGGATCTATAGGCCAGAGATCTACACATAGTGTAGATAATCCCAACATTCACCCATAGATAGATACAAAGGTAATCAATTAAATAGTTATATGATATATTCAATTATTCAATAAATTGTTGTAGAATTTCACTTATATTTTAATATGGTATGTTATATATAGTTTCTGATGTGTATATTTCTTTTTATAAATGCAAGGTGTAGTTGAGCCTAGTGAGGGATCTGATACTCACCCTAGTAGACGATGGACGAGACTATAGATGATACATTGTATTCATTTTCATGTACATGTATATAGTGTTTACATGAGATTTTGATATGACTTAGACATGTATAAATATTTTTGGGACATTACTTATATATAGATATTGATTTTGTATATGTATTTTTCTTATCTATACATGTATTTTATTGATTGACTTAGAAATGTGTTAAATGATTGATTGATTTATGAGTTGTGATTAGAACATGCAATGTGATGATAAGAATGGATTTAAGAACATGTTATTAACTTTTTAAGATGAATCACTAAATTATGTTACTTTAGAGAAAATGATCATTTAATATTTTTGGTGCACTCAAGTTCACTTGTATGTATCTACATAATCTTGATATCCTTGAAATATGCATAAATTATAAGATGTAGGTGTATTCTTAGCATATGTTGATCCTATATATGATATTGGAGCCCCTAAAACTCTCTAACTTAGATATTATGAACCTAATGAAACATGAACCTCATCATAGTAATGCATTCATTTATAACCATAGGTCTTAAGACCAAAATAATAGGTAATAATGGTTACACAATATCAAATGTTAAAAATAAACTTTATATTTCATCTCTAAATCTCTATAAGTAATTTCATTTGTCCCACAAGTATTCCTCTTCATAAAATTACAAAGAAAAATAATTTACATTATACACCCACTAAGGGGATGGAATTAGTCCATTACAATAATAGTATTACAAAAATGAAGATTTTAATTAGAAAATATAGTTCTTACTAAGTTATCTCAATAAGAGGATCATTCCTTAAGTTCCATTCCCATTGAGTTCAAATTGGATACTTTCGATCGTTTAGTCATGGGGACACCTTGAGGTAGGGGTCAAACTTCTCCATATGGACTTATGAGGAACATAGTGGGGTGCTCCAAATGTGGATCACTCGTCAAAAATTTTAAGGACCGAAGCCCACCCCATGTCCCACTTAGAGACAAGCACTCCTCCATCACTCCAATTCATAGCTTTGGTATAATAAAAGCATTAAAGGAACCCAAAAAAAATTTGATGGGGTCACCTCAAGTGGTTAAGATGGATAGTCAGTATCAAATATACTCGACTTAGGTTCAAATCCCAATTAGGGATGATCCTTGTTTGGGGTGATAATTTCATGTGTCATGATTTCAATGATTTAATGAGGTGGATTCTTTGAGATTGTCTCGCTTTAGAAGTGTGTTCAAGTGTGGTGGTTCCTCTTCAAAAATAATTACATTGATTTATAGCTTAAATGTTATATCTTGGCTGAATGTACTCTGGTTCATAGCTCCAATCAAAAGTGTTTATCTATCTAAAATTTAAAAATTTAAAAAAAACTAAGTTAAGAGAATCATTCTTGGAATAATTATAACCATAATAAAATACCTTAGTTTTCTCCCATGAAGTTAATCATGCCTAGTGTAAATGAACAAAATAACCAATCAATATAAAACCTTTCCTTCATTTATAAGAAGGATATAATTATCCCTCCATAATAGTAGTTTTTGTGGGCCTACCCTCCCCATCCATTATCACTCATGGAATTGTGGAGCTTGAGGGATGCAAAAACAAGATAAGTTCACAAAACATTCTTATCTTCTCTTTCTTTAACAAAAAACACATCAATCTAAAATTAAGCACAATCACTTATTCACACACATATATCTCTATAAAAATTCCCTAGAACCATCTATGGGATAAGCATACTAAAGGTATGATGTGCATCCATCTATAAAGAAAACATGGTAATAAAAATACATAACCCATTTTCCCCTTGCCAATAATTTTTGGGTGTGCAACAAAGAGGGTACAATAATTCATACACAGTCCATGAAAATCAAGATATTAGATTTTCTAACCAAGAAGTAAGCATATAGGTTTTTTCTCTTGGATTTATAGTGAGTGTGCATCCTCACACCATGAAATCTTCTACATTATTTCATTATTAATCCTTAAACATATCAAAGAGATTACAAATTATACACATGAAAATCAATATATTATATTTTCTAACCAAGAAGTAAGCATATAGGTTTGTTCTCTTGGATTTATAGTGAGTGTGCATCCTCACACCATGAAATCTTCTACATTATTTCATTATTAATCCTTTAAACATATCAATAAAAGAAAAATACAAACCACTTTCCTGAAAACTTTCCTTCCTTCTCAATCCCTTTTCCTCTTTTTTTTTGTTAATTTACTATTTATATTTTCTTCACCACTCTCTTCATATTATTTCCCCCTTATTATCCATGTTTTACCCTTGTTATTTCCCATAGAAAATGTCATAAATTCCCACTAAGTTAGTTACAAATTTCAAGCTCTATAAATCATTGATGGTCATTTCCATGGTATCGATTACTTCATATCTTATCCTTCCATGTATAAATGAGGGAGAAATAGACTTGCAATAGGTTCTAAAATAAAAAAATAAATATAGCCTAAAATCTAAAACCATAATGACTAAAATAAAGCCCTATGTTTTGTATTCTTTGAGAGATGATTTTTATTTATTTTTTAAAAAAAATCATTTACCAAAGCATTAAAAAATTAAGACTATATGTAATAAATATAATCTAGATTATTTCATCCTAATACAACCTAATTTAAATAAAAATGAGGGAATATAATAGTTTGATCACTTTGATAATACTAAAAATTCTATTAAAAAAACTTTCCAAGTTGGGATTGTAAAAATAAAAAAATATGATTAGATGTTGGGCATAAGATCAAAATAAAATCATTAAGGAGATAATGAGAAATCTCAATTTAGAAATGTGCTCTTGATAGTTTCACACATTGTGCTCTCAATTTAGAAATGTCTTTAGCTTTTCCACATCATCCAAGATCTCATAGACTCCAATGCACTTGAATGGGATGATCCTATTGACTATTGATCATGCTTTGTTTCCTCATCTTAACACTAAAATGTATAAGCTTTAAAAAATAGCTCATGTGATACCAATTATGTCATATTACAATCACCCCTACTAATAATCATAACCCCATAGTATAAGTTTAAATTCATAAAAAGAAATTTTAATCCATAACATATAGGAGGAGGATAAGTTTTAATTCATAGCAAGAAATTTGTCAAATATTTATGCCAAAGTGAGAAATAAAATAGAGAAAATTCCATTCGAAGACATCAATATATAATATTATAGGTCCTTCTATATAATACCAAGTGGCTCAACTCATTGTTCAATGACCTATAAAAAAATTTCATGATCTTCTATATCTAGTCTCCATTTTTTACGTCCAGTGCATTCTTCACTTGATGCAATTGTAACCTAGTAGCAACTATGTGATGGGTGTAATGATATACCTTGTTGTCTAGTTCATAATCAACAAATTAATCCCACTTTGGAGGACTTTCACTTTGTAAATATGTTCCCTGTACTACAACCGAGCCAGTATAAAATGTTGTCTCCTCACTTATTATTTCACTTGTTAGCTTTGTTCTCTCTTTGTGCAACGCAACAAGTAGTACTCCACTTTCTCAAGATTTTCTTCTTTTGCAATGATTGCAAATACATCACCTACAAAAAATCATTGTACAAACAAGTTTTTTTGGTTAGAATCAAATGAAAAATATTCAATGATCTATATACTATAAATTATATATTAATTAAATGATCAAAGAAATCCTTTTAAAAAAAATAACTTGTTTAACAAGTCCTGATATGTGGTCATAATCAGGTGAAATCAAGGGCACATCTTCAAAACTATCATCCTCATCTGATCCATATGAATCATCCAAACTAAAGGAACTTGCTTCCACTCACCTACATAACCACATTTTTTTACTATTGCACTTTGTATATGATTTTTCATGCATTCATAACAAAAACAAGAATAATATCTGTACATATTGTCTAGTTATTACTATCCACAAGTCATCATAGAGTGCAAAGACCTAGAATTATGAATCCTTTCACATCCATGTTTTTCCTTCGATCAATACCTGATTAATCATACAAAATCAATAAAGTTTAACAAACATCAAAATTAAGAAAAATAAATGTACATGTACATAATTTTATGTGTAACTTGTAATCAATTTCACATCAAGATACATATGTTATGTGTGTACATATTATCTCCCAAAACACTCTATGTGGGGGCATGTTACTCTCATGTGAGGTTTCCTAAACTATAAAATGTTTCCTACACCATTCAACAACAATGTGGGGCATCAATCAATCGATCTCCCTCATAATCAAATATTTGTTTTTTCTTTAGAGCATGTTTGATGCATGCACCCACACCATCATGTTCTCCTTCCCATGACCACTCTAAAAAACTCCATAAATGAGGTATTTTGAGATAATGTTGATAGCGACTAAGTGTAAAGAAAGGGTGAGAGGATTTGAATTGTGATGTGCAACCATCTCAACCAAACAAAATGTTGATCTACTTGTACTCCTCATTGATTAATATATTGGAAAAATAATTCAAAAACAATGTTGTATGAAGTGGGTGTCATGTTCCTTGTCATCACTTATATAGAAGTGATACTCCTTAATCACTCACTTCTCATATGTACTTTCAACCCCATCCAAATCCAATTGTGCATGCCTATAAAATACATGAACCATGATGGTAACCTAATTAGTATGATAATATTGTGTTTGAATCTATTTTTGATGAGAAAATGAGTAATTCTCAACAAAATCAACCACGAACAATATGGAACCAAGAGGGAATGTGTCTCTATTGGTCTTAAATTACATAGCCTACCACTTTTCATAGTGAGAATGTTTTATGTAAGGACTAATCAAACTTCGGAAACTATGCATGAATGTTGCAATGGGATTTCCTCTTCTACCAAGTCCAACCTTGTTGCATTCTTTCCAAATCTTGTTGAATATTTTATGTATTTGAACCTACAAAATCAATACATAATGGACAACTTGTTATATTCATTTGCAATAAACATAAAAATCAAAATAAAATATGTACATCCAAATTTAAAATTAATTAAATTTTCTTTAAAATAATCACCTCTTACAAGTCACCATTTGAATTATGTCCAAGTCTTCATTTGTTTCTAGAAAAATCTTTTCAAGTCCCCACACTTGTCACAAACACCTTTGATGCAAGCCATAGGACCGTCCACATTATCATCAGATATTGTGCAAAGAATAGAAGCTATGAATTCACTCACATGTCTGGGGGCATTTTCTGACCATTTGATGCTTCTCGTAACTTTCTATACACCTGAAAAAACATAGATTTTGATTACATAAATTAAATCACATCTCATATAACAAAATAATCATTTCTAATAAACCTATAAATGAAATCACACCTCAATATATGTAATATTTTTTGTACCTGATAGTGATAATCAAACTCAACGTGATAGCGAAAATAACATGTTTCAAGGACTTTATCTACTCACACATACCAAGGCTTCAAAATCTCAAACATTCATTGTCCAATCTTAACATGTGGATGTTCTTCTTTAAACCTGATGTACATCTCATGTTGAGTTATTTCTAGCCAATGTTTTGGATGTTCTTCATAATCATTGTGAATTATCCTATGTTTCAAAACATCCCTCACATTTGAGAAGCACTGAGTCCTCTCACTCAAAAAATCAGAAATTACCTTCACAATATCTATCCTCAATTTTATCGAACATGGATTTCTACACATTAGTGCCCAATTTTCTTCCATAGTAGAATCATCAAATGTCTTCCTCCTCTTCGTATACCTACTAATAGTCTTTCTAGAAACACCCAAGGCCTGAGTAGTAGTGCTAACATGATGATTCTTTGTTGTATCTTTACTTACAACTATGAAGTTAATATTACTCTCTATGAGAAATACTCTTATCAAAAATATAGTTTTTGTACCCACTAAACTTATTCCTTTAGACACATTCACAAAAAATTCTTGTTCCAAATGTTGTGACTTTTCCCATCCAAAATTGACACCCAAAAATTGTAATGTTTCCTTCATATCAACATGATTCAAGAATGAAACCAACAAATGTGCTCTAACAATTGTAGTCAAATTAGAAATTCACTATATAATCTCTCAACAGATTTTTGTTTTCTTTCTTGATAGTGGTTCTTGTTGGAAAATTCTTTTAATTTTTTGAAATCCATCTTCACCAAGTGTTTGACATTTTTCTTGGGAAGTAATTTCATAACTTCTATTATCAAATCAACATATGATTTAGGAGAGGGGGCCTTCTTGTTCCGCATCATCTGTGTCCATAAACACAAAAAAATTAAAACCATTCATGAATGATTTGAAATTATATATAGAGCTACATGATTACACAATTCATGAATGATTTAAAATATATCTAATAGATGTAGATATTTTATCACCATAAAAATATCATATTAGAAATTAGGAGATTCTTAGTCTCATAGATTTTGACCATTTGGTGCATAGTTCTTACAAGGATATGAAGCTAGAAAACATGAATTTTTCCCTATGTTGTGGGATAAGAATAGTAAACAAATACTTAAAGTAACACATTCCATATATGAAGTGAAAAATGCATAAAGATGATGTTGTGGATCAGTCTTGCCATCACATAAGGAAAATTTGGGTAGAAAAAATCCATGTCATAAATATGTGAAGTAATGTTTGATGCCCCCATAGTAAGAACATTACATGTATGAAATGATTTTGCAAATATACGTTAAGGGTGAAAATGAAACCCTAGGTTGTGAAGTTCAAAGAATAAAAAGGATTCACAAAAATGAAATAATAAATTTAGATTTAAGGGCCTAAATACGATTACTAGTTGTATAATATAATTTAGAAAAACATGATGATAATCTAAATAATTCTAAATTATGTATTTCTATATCATGTCACAAGATATGTGATAGATTTATCAATTAAATTATAGTTAAAAATCTAGGGTTAGAAATATATTACCATGCACTAGCCTCAGACTTTGTGATGGTGGATTGAAATTAGAGGTAGAAGATGGGTATTACCAATTATTTTAAGAGGGATTAAGCCACACGTATACGTCTCCCAATTATCTAATTTGAGATGGAGAGTGATACAAAAAAATAAAAAATATATCCCTTGATTTAGCCCTCACACTTGGAAATTAACAATTGGCTTAGTTTTAACAATTGGAATGTAACACATGTGCTAACCAAGCTAAACTATGAATTTGAAAATAAGATCTATTAAAAGTACAAGGGATGGGTTCATATCATGTTGATAGGTTCATTAGTTGATCTTGTCTTGGGTCCACAAACTTGTTTGAGGTAAAGTTGGAATTAGCTTTGAGATAGGGGATAGTTTGTATATTTATTATATAAAGTGTGCAGTGATTCCTAAAGTGCTAAGATGGAGAATAGTAGTGACCTAGTACATATGAAAAATATTTTGGTACTACTAAGTACATATGACAAATATTTTGGTACTACACAAAGGTGTAGCAACAAATCATATGTCTAAGAAATGGTGTGAGGTATTACTAGAATCCTAAGGATGTAAGAGTAAAGGTCAATCCTAAGAGTAAAGGTACTACTAGATTCCTCGGCTGATCAAAAATAGATAAAAACATTACACAATCTTTGAGGAGATACAATGAGAACATTCTAGAGTTGATTTGATTAGGTCAACCTACGACAATAGATAGTTTATAACTACTCCAATTTTAATGAATTCCCAAAAGCACCACCAAACTGATTATGAATTACCTCACTCAATTTTAAAACATGTTCCTATAGATCTAATCACCACCTACTTACAATATTTATCTCTCAACTAGATATGCTACCCATGTGACATATTTTGAAGCCTCTTATATTAAATGTGAATTCAAACTCTTACACTCTTGAAGATCATACACATGTGTCATGTACACAAGAATGTGAACCAATCTTCCAAGTAAATCCCTATGTGTTCAATCAAACGACCTCTAATGTATTTTGGGTTTCAAGGGTAGATGTTCACCATCAATATGAACCTTTGGTGATAACATGAACTTGTAGTAATGAATTATGTGATACCTCACATGAAGACAAAGGGTGGCATAATGTTTTTAATTGTATTTTGGGTTTTAATTGTATGTTTTTAAGTGTTTAATTATGAAAGCATGCAAAAAAATATTATACAAATGAAATATTAGGAGTGAAAAAAACATAAGGATGATGGAAAGAATGAGGATACACTTGTGCACATGTTTCATGTATGCAAAAGATGAAGTTAAATCTCTACAACATTATGATAATATGAACATGAGCTATGTGAATTAGTACTCATAATGAAGAAAATAATGTGAATTAGAGAAGAATATTAGTTATAAGAGATATTACACATAATATCTATAAAAGAGAACATGCAAAAAAACTATTATACAAATGAAATATTAGGAGTGCAAAAAGCTTAAGGATGATGGAAAGAATGAGAATACACTTGTGCGCATGTTTCATGTATGCAGAATATGAAGTTAAAGCTCTATCTGAGAATACGATAATATGAACATCAACTAGGTGAATTAGTACTCATAATGAAGAAAATAATGTTAGAGAAGAATATTAGTTATAAGAGATATTACACATAATATCTATAAAGGAGAACATACAAATCATGTTACTTAGGTACCTATAGACCTAACCTAAGAAAAGAGTTTGATCTCATCTCTAACCTAAGTGGGACTTTAGTGAGTGAAGGACAATGATAACTGAAGATTTAAAGGATGTAATATTTACGCAATGATGGATAAATAAAGTAAATGATCATAAAATTATATAATAGTGTGTTTCATATGGTATGATAGATAAAAGTGACAAACTAGGTATTATAGAAATTATACTTAACTAGAGATAGAAAAGTATATAAGTGTAAACCTATGATAGTTCCATCACAAACATGAAAAGAGATAATATGAAATATAATGTATAACATTATAAAATTGATAAATAACATATCAAAATATCAAGTGAGAAAAAAATAGTAGAAATAACCCTAATGATTTCATGTGGAGTGTAAAGCATGAATATAAAAAATTGTAAGTGGATAAATAGTACTAGAAGATCAAGAAATGTGAATTTAGTAAAATAATTCCAAATCATGTCACAAGGAGTCTATTATTTTATATGTATAAACAACATGCCAAAAGATCTAGGAAGAAATAAATGGTAAAATTATATCTAAAGGATGTTGTAAGTAGTATGTAAATTGTAAATAATATGTAAAGGCATAGTCAACATGTGTGAACTAAATAAAATATGAAATAAGTAGATAATGTAGGATTTTAAGGGGTAGAACGATAATTAGACTAACCATCTTGTCTAAATTGTAGATTATAATGGGTAGCTAGAAAATGAGTTAAATTGATTTGTATAACCTATAGATGTTAGGGGTAGCCAAATTATTAGACTAGATGACCTTTCTAGACTAAAGATGTAAGGAGAAGATAAAATAGCATACTAATTTGGCTATCTAAACTAAGGATTATAATTGAGAAGTGTGAGAAAAAGTATTATGAAAATAAAATGTACAAAAATAAAGGGTAGTATGAGGACATGTGGACGAAGACAAAATAGGTGTAACAGATCGTAGTTGTAAGTTTCCTCAATTACCTCATGAATGTATCATTGAATATCATAACATGTATGAATTATGGTGTCTTTCATCTCTTCAAATACATGAGATACTTTTTTATGGATATCATAAAATGCATACACCATAAATTCATCCACTCTCATCGAAATATGAGGAAGGATATCTTGGAAAACATTAATCATAGAGGGTGGGAGGGTAGGGATGAAAAGAGGAGGG
Source organism: Taxus wallichiana var. yunnanensis (assembly GCA_018340775.1). Lineage (NCBI taxonomy): Eukaryota > Viridiplantae > Streptophyta > Pinopsida > Cupressales > Taxaceae > Taxus > Taxus wallichiana. Next base: position 628,954,124 of record CM031234.1, read on the forward strand.
ATATCTACCTAAAGGGTTTGAAAGTAAGGATCGATACCTTATCTAGTAAAAAATGTATGTGTTTATGTAGATGGGTAGTCTATAAGGTACTTGGTTTAAAATTTTAAAATGAGGTTAAGAATTGTTATGACTTTTGGTGTTATGGTTTTTTATTGGAAATATAATATTTTAATGTGATATTGGAAATAATAAAGGGTCATATGGGTTTGATAAAATTTAATATTTCTACACCACTTTTAGGATATCATTATACCATTTATTTTTGTATTATCATCATTATGCAAATATAAATTGAAAATAACTTAGAAGATTAAGGTTTTCTAGTTTTTGGAGGAAAATATAGAATTTGAGGTATGACAACATGTCTTGAAACTATGCAAATCTATGATAATATGAGGATTTAAAATTATGTGCAAGCTAGATTTTTTGGTAGGAGGATAGGTTTATAGTCAAAATTGTCTAAGGGATACCAATCTCAGAGTTAAAAGCACAATATTAATCATAGACTATATTCTAAAACATGCAATTCAAAAGCACGATACTAATCATTATAGTGTATTTGTAATCTAATAATCTTCTATTTAGAAGGTGTATTGAAGCTAAAACTTCATATTTACAATAGACAGAAAATAAAATTACAATCTCAAGGGTTTTGACAAGTATGAAGCACAATATTAATCATTCAATTGTTTATAATATAATATTCTTCTGCAGAAGGTGTGTTGAAGCTAAAACTTCAAATTTACCCTAGACAGAAAAAATAAAAATACAATCTCAAGGGTTTCAAGTATAAAGCACAATAAATAAGTGCAATACTAATCATTCTATTGTATTTATAATCTAATATTCTTCTATCTAGAAGGTGTGTTGAAGCTAAAACTTCATATTTACCCTAGAAAGAAAAATAAAATTATGATCTCAAGGGTTTCAAGTATGTATGTACCAATGTTTGCTTGTTGAGTAGCCTCTTTTGCAGCCTTCTTCTCTCTTTTGTTTCTCCCTACGAAGTGATCTTTTAACATTCTTCTCTACTCTCTTCCATGTAATATGTTTGCTTGTTATTCTTCTAATTTCCCATGATTCCTCCACTTCGATAATTTTCACCTACACACACAAATTGAGTTAGATCTAGATCTAAGAATAAATTCAATAGAAAACTATACACATGTAACTCTTATTATATAAAAATCTTAATAGAAATTAGGTTATTTTTAATTAGATGTTTTTCTAACTTTAAAACTACTTTTCTAATTTTAAAACAATTTAAATCTAATATATAATTATTTAATTTTTGTAATGTATTTTTAATAAATTTAACTATGTTTTAAAGTTAATTTAATTATATATAAATAATAAAACATTTTTTTTTTTTTAAAATAAATTTAAAAATAATATATACTTTTGATTTTTAAAAAATTTAAAAATATCAAAAAATATATTTTAAAATTTGAACCATAGAAATTGAATCTAAAAATAAAATAAAAAGAATATTGGAAAAAATTATGCTTTAAAACTATAATTATCAAAATCCAATGGGTAGTCGTGTAACGGTTTTTGGGTCTCCTAGTAATTGAGAGGTCCAAGGTTCAAATCTCAACTTCGTGTTATGGCGGCCTACTACCGATGGTTTGGATACCCTAATGATAAGGCACCATGATAATGTGGTTGAATCTGTGGGCTAGCCAAGAGCTTAAAACTTCTTTTTTAGATGGTTCCATGGTCATTATGAACTTGATGCCACAATGGGCTAGGGCCCTCTCCCTAGGTAACCTAACCAAAAAAAACTATAGTTATCAAAAAATATTCTTAAAAACTAAATTTTAACTTTCAAACAAAATCTAAAATTAAATGTGTAGTAAGCGGCGCATGGGTGGTGGATTTTGGTTTTGGGTGGTTCATTCTAAGGGGATATTCGCGCGAAGGGGGCTCGTGCAAACCCCCTTCACGCGAACACCCTTACATGGAGCCTATGTGACACCTATGAGGAGGAATTTTGGCCCTTAATCCATTTGGAGATCTAGAGAGAGAGAGATCTAGAGAATTAGTTAAATTCCAAAAATTATACCAAAATACAAATTTTTATTACCTTTCTAAAAATATAATTTTCATTTTTTAAAAATATGTTTTTTTTTACTATTTTTTTTCCAATGTATGGTATTTTACGACAATCAGTAGTACACTTTCAACACAATTTGAAAAATAGTAAAATATATCAAAAAAATGAAAAAAATAATTTTACTATTTTTTGAATTCTTCGTACTTATGAAAAAATATATATATAAATATGAAAATATATTGGCATAAACATATGTATGCCCTTAATCTGAAAATATCTTCACTAAAAAATTAATTTAAAAAATATAAATCAAAAAAATAGAAAAATTTTGTCAGGAACTCGATATTCAAATCTAGAACATATATCTAAAATTTCATGGTGAAAAAATAAGTTTTCATTAAAAAATGACGCCAATAATTGTTTCTCCACTATATAAAATAAGAAACAACGTATGAATAAAATTAAGAAAAAGTCACTAAAAAGTTCAGATTTTTTCTAAAAAATAAAAATAAATTACATGTATTCTATACTCTAAACACAACATTTTGTTAGTTCGTGTAATTTCATGAATGTGTACGATTTTTTGTTATTGCCTTTGGAATTTCAATGAAACTAAAAATTCATGTTTATAAAGGTACAACAAATGTAAAAAAGTGGGACACACTTATATAATTTTACCCTATTAATGTTGTTGAGTGAATACTTGATAGCATAAAGTAGATAGAAAATGTGTACCTTGTGATCATGTAGAGAAGATAGTAGGCGAAACCATGCCAAGTGGACAAGTGAAGCATGGAGTGATCACAATGTAAAGTGTGGGAACTAGGAGAAAGAAGTAGACCCTAGGGGTGAAGTGTATACGTAGTAGCATGTTCTTGGATCTTGGGCTTACTTGATTTGAGTTGTTTCTTGTTACGTATAAGGATGGGCCTACAAAAGAAGAGCAAGAAAGTAGTCAAAGTCATGTATATGAAAAATCGAGTAATATGTGTATAAAAATTGTGTAGAAGTAAAAGGAAAGTGTGCACTGATGTATGAAAGAGTAAAAGATAGAAAATTGTCTTGATTTTCTTGGAGATGTTGTTGAATTTGTTGCCAAATAGGTGAGTTTTTGGGTTATCTCACGCCAAGAATGATTTTTGGGTGATCTCACGCCAAGAGAAGAGTGTTGGGAAGAGAGTTATGTTATACTCTCCTTCCATGACGCTTCCCAAATAAGTGCCACTGTAGATGGCATGTCACTATATGTAACTATTTGCAATTGAATGTAAATTGTATGTATACATAATTTTCAAACTGGAATCAAGTGATCTGCATATTGTAGAACTGTGTTGTGAATCGCTAGAAAGCGTGATGAACTTAGAAATTGTCTCGTGTTTACCCCGGACACAAGCATCAAGGTGGGGACACAAGCATCCACTACTACCGTCTCGATCTTGGCACTAGTACTCGCTCTGTATGCGTGGCCCAAGTCTAATTCTCGGGCCATTCCGTGACTATGTGTTGTTGTCAATTTTGTACCTTTTCTACTCGATATGTAGCTTTGTGTTGTTGTAATGGTGATTTGCTCACCCAAATGATTCACCCTCGTTTGGGGTTCATGCAATGAAAGTAGGAGAAGGCGGCCTAAACAAGTGGACTGGATACTAATATGCATATCGATATTGGATACCTACAAGGGTAGGGGATGTGCATGGTGGAATCTAAGGCACATGCAAACAATGTAGGCTAGAAACAAGTGTTAGTGTAACAATAGTTATCATGTGTAAAAAATGTAACAAGAAACTATGAAGACAAGATGGACCGTGAAAAGTGGGTTTCATACATGAGACATCACTCACAATGTCACAAGACAATTGGGGCAAAGCGGCCATAAGAAAACAATGAGCAAACATAACATAGGTCATAGCCCACAAACAATAGCAAGCAAAAAGAGCAAATAATAGTAAGCAAAAAGTGACAGAGATAACCATGGTTGTATAGATCCTGGAAAGTAAATGTTATACATGAAGCAATCGTTAGCATGTTAGAAAGATAAATAGTAAGTCAAATTGTCTGTATATCAATGAAAGGTAAACAATAGTGACAAGAAGTAGGAAATATTGTAGCAATGTTCCCTGTGATGTGTAGAGTATGAGAGTAGTAGAGGTAGATGCCCCGGGAACCTCGGTGGACCGGTAAAAGAGTAATGTTAAGAATCATGCATCGTGTATGAATATTTGCAAAAGGTCTTGTATTCACCTCAAGATACCAAGTGAACGCATCTATGTTCATAGAAAAATATAATGACATACTAAGTATCCAACTATCATGGTAAACAAAGTATAACAAGTAGAATAAGCTAACAAGAGTAAATGTAACCAAGATATGAAAATGTTGTGTGAATATGATAGTGTGTTGGAAAAGGAGAAGAGCCACATTACCCCCAACGGATTCCCGTGCGATGAGGTTTATTTTTAAATTCTCCCTCAACCGTCAAGAATGAACCATAGAACAAGAGCGTGTCATCGGGAAATGATGGTACAATATGTATACCCAAAGATGTGAGAATGTGAAGAAATATTGTTAGTGAAGCATAGAGTGTATAGCAAAGAAAGGTGATGTGAGGTTCATTTGATAATTGGACCCTCGAAAATCGAGTATGAATAGTGGAGATAGAATGTTTCATCGGGTGATGATTGTATTGTATGAGATTGAGAGTATATGCTAAGAAAAATATCGTGAAGCACGAGTGTGAAGTGTAGCAAGTGAACTAAGAGTAGCAAATAGATACATCATGTGGTAATGGAGAGTGGGGGGATAGTACAATTCCCCCATGTGTGTAAGTGAAGAATCAAGTAAATTCATCTAAGAGATCATCAGTGTCAAGTTCATAACCGATGGGATTTGTGTTGGAGACATAATAAGCGATAGTGTGAGGTTGATCATAGAAATATCCATTGCGGTGTAGATTATACATACCCATAGCATATTATTCACAAGGTAAAGGGGGATTGCAGACATTCATGTGTGTACCAAAGAGTTAGGTTTTGGGTATAGCCAAGGAAGGAATCATTACAAATGGTGATGTAGCCAAAAGGCATGGGAAAGGTAATATCAGTATGGTTGGGGTCAAGAGTTCCACCAATATAGTTGAACCAATATTTTTCGAGGGTGAGTGGAGAGGAAGGGGGTGTACATGCAAGAAATTTTGATAAACGGAAGACATGGAGTCCATAAGAAACAATAATGATAACATATCCATGATACATGTGAGGGGAGTGAGATGGGGGAGGATATCATTGAGTGTGAAGCCTAATTGTGTTAAGCCTTCATGTGTGCAAATAGTGTCAGGGCAAGTGGGATCAGATGGAATATGAGGCCAATAAGAGTCATGTATGAATAAGGTGCATGTGAAGGGATCGGGCTATGAGGCAGATGTAACCAAAAGAGATGACATGAGGTCTAATGTATGTATAGTTTCCTAGAAAGGGATCATGGTTGTAGTAGAGGGAGGAGGTTACTTGAATTGATATTCACCAGAGCCAGTAACAACAAAGGTGTCTTGGAAGTAGGACTCGTCTATGTCAAACGGGGTAAAATTAAGGTTGCGCAAATTTTCATCGGTAAGTTCTATGACATCTACTTCATCATCTGAATCATTGGTGCTAACATTATTGTATTGGGTCGCATTATCACGGATGTTAGGAGGAGAAACAATGGATGTAGTACAAGGAGTAACATTTGGATTAGTGAGAGTAGTAGAGGGGTTATTATAGGAGAAATGAGATCAGTGGTGTGTGTAGGGATGGAAGGGGTGGATGTGGAGGAAAAAGGAGAAGTTAAGGGAGTGTTGGATTCACCGACATCACATGTATCGATATTGTGGTATGGAATTGGATTAAGTGGGGGTATAGGCATGGCAATGACTAGGTCTATTCGATAATATTTGAATGGATCGGGTTTGGCAGAAATGGTATGATCATATTCATCATGTAATAATTTTGTGCACCGATGAATTATAGAAGGGACAACATGCATAACATGGAGCCATGGGAGACCGAGTAAGCAATTGAACTGAAATGATGTATCAATGATATAGAACAAAGTGGGAAGGGTTTTAGGCCCAACTTGTAAAGGTAAGGTGATAGTGCCAATACATGTGCGGGTAGTAGAATCATAACCATAGACAAGAGTAGAGGATTTGGTGATCTGACTATGAGGAATTTGCAACTATGTGAGTAATGAGAGAGAACATAGATTGGCGGAGGAGCCATTGTCAATTAATATGCGCTTGATATAATGGCAATCAATAATAGTGGTGATAAGCAAACGTGATAAGGATCAAGAGCGGTGGTGGTAGGAGGGATGACTTCATTACTGAATGATATGGCATGTGGTGGGTTTTTCAGGGAGTGAATGAGGTGTGTGAAGGAAACAAGGTAATTATCACTGACAATGTGAATGGAATGTAAGGTTGCCTCTAATATATGGTGACAATCTGGTGCATTGCGTAAAAGATCATAAAGGGATATTTTGGCAAGTGTATTCTTTTCATTGTTTAATGATATCATAGCCTTTGGATATGTCAGTAGGAATAGTAGAGGTAATGGGTGGTGTAATAGAAACAGGTGGGGTCATGGGTTACTTATTACGGCAAGTGGAGACCACTTAAATAATCGGTTCAGTCATTAAAGGGTTGAAGTGGGGAGGGTGTTGGGTACGTACTTGCATAAAATCAGCAACAATGTTAGTTGTGCTAGAAACCCTAGTGGGAGCATAGGATGGATAAGAGGTTTGGTCCATAAATTCAGAAGAAGGAGAGAGAATATGATGCATGTTAAGAAGGTTGGGTTTGAGCGGTTTGGTTCACCAAATGATTTAATCTAAATGTAATTAAATCTTATCTTCATAGTAACTTTTGTATAGAAATGGACAAGCAATAAGCAACAAATAATATAAAACCCTAAGCAAGAGGGAGAGAGTGAGTGGCTTAGCTGATTTCGCACAATCTGGAGATGATTTGGGTAGGAGAATTGTTCAAACAGAGTATAAGTAGTGTCATCAAAGCTCACTAAGAGTTCTGGACTCAGAATGTGTAGGATAAAAGCACCCGAGAGAGAATGAGAGCACTCAAGCGCTAGTGTCTCTAGCTGCTTTGTCAGTGCTTATGTTCTATCATTTTCTATGCATGAGGAGCTTTGTTGATAGGTTCCTTTTGTCATTCTGGTTTTATTGTACTATCATTGATTATACTTGTAACCTACAAATAGAGATACCTAGTTGCACATGCCCACAAACCACATCAAATTTAAAAATAAAGATGCAAAATGTGGAGTTGAACTGACCCTGGTGATCACCCGAAGAGTGAACTTAGTACCAAGCGTTGCACTACATTTTAGAATCCATGTAGTTCTATGTGAATGTGTGTGTAATGATGCCCTAGGATGCCCTTGTGCAAGTTGTACACATGATAGCGGGCTAGATCTAGAATGTAACAATGTATAGAATGTGTGTGATGGAATAAAATGAACTTCTCCTCCTATGTTGTGTATGTAGAGTGATACATCCCTTGTCCCTTGTATGAGTGTGCTAGATGAATGCCTTTGAAGTGTTCTTGTGCCTTTGAATGCAATTTTAGGTGATGATAAGTAATGCTTAGTGCTTGGCCCCTTATTTGAGAGTTATAATTATGTATATATATGATTCTCATGTTTGAATTTCACAATTGACAACCGAAAGGCCGACCCAAATTATTAAAAGATGTCAAAGAAGTAAAAAGAGATCCAAAAGGATGAGAAAAGGATAGAGAGGGTCGGGAGTGCCTAGAAGGGACGGGCGCATCGACACTTCATCATAAATGGGCGCTAGTATCTCAAGCCATAAAAGCTAAATCACTCAAATAGCGGCAAGGCTGTAGGGTGTGTAAAGTCAATAAATATATAAGAAACAAAGCAAAATCTCAAAAGACGTTGTCAATCACTAGTTTTCTTTCTTAGGAATCAGATATATATTAGTATGCTCTAAGACCTAGAAATGTACCCAAGTGCATAGATTTTTTGTCTACACTAGGATACATGTAGAACATGTTGTTGATCTCATTCCTAGAGTTGAAGTTATGTCAAAAGAACATTATATGCAATCTATACATGAATTAGTTAAGCTCAAAATACAATTGGCTTATTAAAACAATGAAAAATTAGACCTAGTGTTTCTCCTTGGGGTGCTCCAGTGTTATTTGCGAAAAAGAAAGACAGGGACTAAGAGATTGTGTATTAAGTATAGACATTTGAATAAACTAACTATTAAGAATAAATATCCTTTACCTAGAATTGATGATTTACTAGATCAATTAAATGGTGTTAAATGTTTTTCTAAGATTGATTTACGTTTTGGATATCATCATATTAGAATTAAGAATGTTGACATTGCAAAACTGCTTTTAGAACTAGATATGGACATTATGAATTTGTTGTTATGCCTTTTGGATTAACCAACGCCCGACCACATTTATGACATTGATGCATGATGTTTTTAGACCTTTCTTAGATGTGTTTGTGATTATCTTTTTAGATGATATTTTGATATATTCCAAAAATGAAGAAGAACATGAGAAACATGTTAGATTAGTGCTAGAAACTTTAAGAAAACATCAATTATATGGTAAGCTAAGTAAATGTGAATTTTTCAAAACTAAAGTCTCATATGTAAGACGCGTTATCTCCGAAAAAGGAATTGCACCAAATCCTTCGAAAGTAGAAGTAGTACATGATTGGCATACACGTAAAGATGTACATGAAATTAGAAGTTTTCTTGGATTATTTGGATTCTATTGTAAGTTTATTAAGAATTATTCTAAAATAGCTACTCCACTCACAGATTTAACAAAGAAAAGTAACACATCATTGGTCTAAGGAATGTGAAGTTACTTCTACTAAATTGAAAGAAGCATTAACAAGTGCACCTATGTTATGTACTCTGATTTTTCTAAACCTTTCATTGTTGCTATTGATGTTTGTGGTTCTGGTATTGGATGTGTATTAATGCAAGATAGCATAGTTGTATGTTTTGGATCTAGGAAGTCGTTACATACTGAAAAGAACTACCCTACTCATGATTTAGAATTGTTAGGAATTATTCATGCTTTAAAATTTTGGAGGCATTATTTGTTTGGTCACAAATTTGTTTTGAAAACGGATCATAGAGGTCTACAGTATATTTTTACTCAACCATTGTTAAATATGAGACAAAGAATATGGGTAGAGTTATTTAGTATGATTTTGAAATACAATATATATTTGGCAAGGAAATTTTGGTAGTAGATGCTTTAAGTAGAAAAAGAATGTGTGCAAATCCTTTATCCTTAGGAAGAAGTTGATTTGAACAAGGATAAAAAGATGTATTGCCTAATGATAGTTATTTTCATGAATTGTATTCTAATTTGAAAAACGGAACATCAAATATTTATTTTGAGGATAGACTTGCTTCGTATTTACATGTGTGAATGGATTGTTGTATTATATAGGTAGATTGTGCATTCCTAATCTTGTTGACTTAAAACAACATATTTTAAGATATTCTCACGATATTCCTATAGTTGATCATCTTGGATTTCGAAAAATGCACTTGTCGAGCTTAAAAAGAATTATTTTTGGCCTAGAATGAAACAAAGTATTAGAAAGTATGTTCAACGATTATGCGACTTGTCAAAAAGTTCAAATTGAACAATGTAGTAAACATGATCAATTACAACCTTTTTCTATTCTTGATTGAAAATGGGAGTCAATGTTGATTTTATTACGGGATTGCCTAAAACCAAGAATGGTCATGATGTTATCCTTGTAGTGGTTGATAAATTAACTAAAATGACAACTTTTTCTACCAACCAAAATCAAAAACCTCTCGCTTCTAATAAGCTCATTTGTTTACAAAGGATTTTTTTGTTTTTATGATCTTTCTAAAAATTTAATAAGCCGATAGAGATCCTAGATTTACTTCTTATGGAGATCTTTGTTTGATGAATTGGGTACTAGTTTGAGTTTTAGTATTGCTTATCATCTAGAGTCAGATGGACAAACTGAAAGGATAAATAGAATTTTAGAGGATATGCTTAGAATGTATACAGGTGAAAAACCTAGAAATTGGGAACAATATTTGCACTTGATTGAGTTTGCTTACAATCAAGGTTATCATACTACAACCAAAATGACCCCTTTTGAAGTTGTTTATGGTAGGAATTGTACTACTCGATTTCTTGGTTGAATCCTGAACATAGATCTTGGTACGCAAATGATAACTTAAAAGAAATGGAAGATATTATAAACAACACAACAAAACATGAAAGTTTCCCAAGATAGGTATAAACATTGGGTTGATTCAAAAAGATTTGTTAGAGAATTTAAAATAGGTGATCAAGTATTTCTTGAGTTAAACCTAAGGCAAGTTCTTCAAATTAGGTAAACATGCTAAGTTGGCTCTTCGCTATTGTGGACCATTTGAAATTTTGAAAAAATAGGAACACTTGCTTATAAACTTGCTTTACCTCTTGAGTTATCTAGAATACATAATGTGTTTCATGTAAGTTTATTGAAGATGTATATGATGCTAACCATGTTGTAGATTGAAAAAACATAGTTGGTGAAACTACATGTGAGTTTTATATTGAACCTGAATTAATTTTGGAAGGGACTAAAACTCTTAGAAATATAGAAATCAAAGAGGTTAAAATAAAGTGGAATTTTTGTGATGTTGAAAGTGCTACATGGTAAAGAGGATTTTCTTAAAAAATAATTAACTAATAACTCATTTTTTTGTGTGATTTTCATAATAAACTTGGAACTATTGAGGACAATAGCTGATTCAAGGGGGAGAAATGTTATGTGACTAAATCCCCAAGGATTTAATTATTAAAGGCTTGTTGATTTATTAAATAATAAAAGTTTGAGTTGAGATTATTTTGAACAAAGATATTAAAATAAACTATTGAAAAATAAATGTGGGAGTTAATAACCCTAGCATTTGACCAAAGAAGATTAATTAAAATGAAAAGGTGTGTGACCATTGTGTTGGTTCATAACTACCTATGAAAATATTATAAAAAGGGCATATGAAAGTAAAAAGAAGACATTTCGGGAAAAATAATTACAAGCGATTTTTGGGATTGAGTTTTAATTATTCCAAGATTTAACCTATGGATAGTGCTTCCAAGGTAGACAAGGGTACAAATAGGCAGTGGGCAAGAGAGAGGGGCACAAGGGTGTCCTAACCGGAGGAACGGTGTACACCTCGATGGTTCTGATTAGGGCAACGACACAATAAATTGTGTATAATATTCCCTCTCAAGAGTATGACCATAGTCATGTGTATGTTACCGAAGTGTGCATTGGAATTTTGGATCAAATTGCCTAATACTTGACTCAAATAAGTCTCTCTCAAAATTATGTAATTATTGTTGGAAATTTATAAAAGATGAGATAAAACTTGGTCTTATTTAAAATAAGTGGACATGTGATTTTTTTTTAATAATTTAATATTTACATTGCTGAGATATGCAAATTTAATATAACATAAAATATGATAGTACTAGGATATGTACAACAAATTTTAATCGATTGACATAAAAACAAAAAATGATTGTGTGCGTGCGTGCATGTGGATGTGTGTGTAAATCTCAACCTTTTTTAAAGGGACTAGAGGTTTCATGGTTTAACTCAATCCTCTTTATCTATAAGGTAGTATGGTAACAATCTTTTTTAAAACCGAATGACACCCTAAAATAAAAATAACAATATAAACTTATTAAGCTAAGCCGAGATTAAATTAAAGATTTATTTAAATGGAAGATTAGGGAAATTGTTGCATTTCATTGACAGTGTGGTTAGGGTTTTTGGTGGGAGGTTTGAGTCACGCTACGGACAAACAAATTATGGATCAGCCACGTTATAGGGCTCTCACATAGAAGCTTAGATTGTGGAAATTTGCATGTTGTGGGAGCTTGTGTTTGTGCTAAGCAATCAAATCTAGGCTTCACCACCCCCATCATGTTGTCGGAGTGGGACAATGATGATGAAATGATCTAGAGCAGGAGCAAGAGGATCAATGTCATTCTACCACAAAACAATTACTGCTCAATGCACCACATGGGTGCTTCAGATATGCTCGTATATGAATGCATTCCTATTGTGATATGCCACTTGAGGATGTTCTTGGATGCATCAAAATTGGGAACCATTCATTCCATAGTATGCACGTCTATCAACGTAATTAAACATGATGTTGAAGGAAATGAGATGAGATGAGAGCGAGATGAAAAGGGAGATGAGTGAATATATAAACAGTCTAAAGTGAGATTGGATGAAAAGGAAGACTAAATGAGTGAATATATAAATAGTTTAAAATGAGACGAGACAAAATTATACTAGGGAGCGGAATTAGTAAGCTGTGATGCCTAACTTGGCACCTACGTGGCAATCAAGTAGTGCCACGTCAGCACTTGAAATTTGTCGCATAATTGAGTCGGCATGTATTTAATATATGTATTTTGTTACATGTGTTTGTTTGGAAGGAAAAACGCCTTTTGAATTGATTTAAAATATCAAATTTGAAATGCACTAAAAAAATGGTTGGACCTAAACTTGTGCATGGATTATTTAAAAGTTGGACAACTGATGTGTTGCCTTGTGATTGGCTACTTTACATGTTTGTTGGGTACAAGTTGTACAATAATATGTCATTTGTACAACTACTTGTCATTTAAATTTGCTCAAGTTTTGAGTATTCCCACTCAAGTACCCTCTCAACTATTGGATCCCGCTCAACTATTAGGTCCTCTCCCCTATAGCAATTATCATTGAAATCCAAACATAACAATTAGAACCATGCAAGTTATCATTGCAATCCAATACAGAAACAAACAACATAAGCTGTTATATAATAGGGGCAATACATTGCCATAAACCTCTCCTAATCTTTTTAAGCACCTACAAAACCATTCAAAATATTGTAATTTTTTACATTTTAAGATCTTTCAGATATTAAACTGCCATATTATCTATGCAGCACAATCTGCAATTTGTATTCCTTTTTCATCTGAAATTAATACTTACTATCTTGGCACCAAAATGATTTGCAATTGCAATGAGCAAGGCACAATATATCCTAATGAGCAATGTGCTAAATCAGTTGCAACTCTAGGCGAAGGCAGGGTTCGAACCTGCTTTCTTTCTATCCATATATGGGATATGAGCCATTTATCAATTGAGTGCCGCCCACCCCATCTAGATGTTGAGATCTACATCCATATATCTAGAGGGCAGGCACTCGACCGCCCGCTTCAAACATTTTTGTCATTAAGAGTTGTTAATACCATTTTAAGTGGAAAGTGCAAAAAAAAGGTTTATTTCCATGCAAGTAAAATCTGCAACAATAATGTAGGCATTTGTTAGCAAAAATATTGATATTCAAAGGCTAGCATGCTGCCTACCTTTTATACACCACCTATTACCATTTGATTGCAGAGTCGATAATAAAACTTAAATCCACATTGTGAAAGCTATTTTTGAAGCTAAACTGGCACTTGATATGGTTAATACATGATCTCATAAAATGAAATTTTTCACAAGGAGATTATTTCTCAGTACAAGAAGATATTACTTCCACATGATTGAGAATGTGTAATTTATAAAAAGTGTGTTTACTTGAAAACATTCTGACAAGATAGTATGTCTCATGGTATGGCATTTGTGCCTCAAATGAAACCGTACAGGTCAGTAAGAAACAAAATCCAGAATTGGCTTTGAATTTGAATTCTAGAATGGCATACGCATGCAAAAATACAATATAGTCACAGTACAACTTATATGAATTAGGTCACATCGTTGATCTGATCAAGCTACTCGAACATTTAACCAAGTACTTAAAACCGTATGTATGATACAACATAACTAGCTTTACATAAAAAAACTCTTTGGAACCACTAGATATTTACATGACTGCACTGTGGTTCCTTCAGCGGGGCTTGGAGAAGAAGACAATTTAATTTATCATATAAAGACAATGGAGCAACTGCCTTTGCTCCTTACAAAACCATGTGTGATCTTTAAGTGCCTTCACGCCTTAAAATTATGCATGATTCAACATGTTGAGTTACACAGGCACCCTTCTTTGTTGAGAGCCAAATAGCTATAGAAAAATTGCAAGCATAACAACTTGATTAGCCCTTCAATATATACAACCTCCCGCCCCAAACTACCCAGTACTAGAACAAACATTTGGGAATGAAAAATCATCAGGCACTAGCTCTAAAATTATAACTTGAGATTAAAGCAAATGTTAGTTACCAATTTGAAGAATGGTAGCTGGAATACCCAACCAAGAACAGGAATCCTGTTCAAGAATACCACAAAAGTAGGCCAGAAACCACTGCCAAAACCAAAATAGTTGTCAAAGAGCGTAGCACTAGAATATTAGATTCAAAGTATTTGAATTAATTAACGGAAATCCAGAAGGGGTCTAAGGAACGAACCTAAATAGAAAAATAAAGCCACAGGTTTCCAATATCATGCCAATGACAGGCCATCCAACCAGAACCAAAACAAATCCAGTCACAAAAGCAATAGATCCCTGCAGGTAGCAAGGAAAAACTTCTTAGAGAAACGTGCATATGTCAACACTTGAGAGTCGAGACACCAAAGCTAATCTTCTTTGCCAAAAATAAAATATTCTATATTTCTCGGGTTAAGAGGCCATTCCACTAAACCAGCAGCAAGGTAGCAAGGAAAAACTTCTTAGAGAAACGTGCATATGTCAACACTTGAGAGTCGAGACACCAAAGCTAATCTTCTTTGCCAAAAATAAAATATTCTATATTTCTCGGGTTAAGAGGCCATTCCACTAAACCAGCAGCAAGGTTAAAGTGTGCATAAAAGGCAATTGCCGAGTTACGTAACATCATTTTTGGTAATGAACTGTGTTATCATTTTTGGGAATCAACTGTGTTATAATATTCAGTCAATCTTCATGACCCATCTTTTGTAAGTAGGAGATTACTGAGTTCTGAATATTTATAACTGAGTTAATATTTGATAATGCCCAGAAGGCTGTAAGTGTGAATTACTGTTTTTTCCTTGGAACATTGATAGTACTGCAGTCACACATTTTGGATGGCTGCACAACTGCATGTCTATATCTATATGATGAAATACAAATTAAATCTATCTAATGAGAAGGTAATGACTTGGAAACTTGTAAACCCCTATACCTTGTAATGGCTCCGTTTCATAAAGAATTGTGCTGCAGACTTCACACCAATGGTTAACATGACGCCTGCCAAGAAGAGGATCTGATAAAGATCACGAGTTGAGCATTGGTTGAGTGAGCATTTATGGCAGCATCTTGAAGCATACAAAATATCAAAACAATATCAAGCTCCTTTAACTTACATTTCCCATTGCCAATAGACCCTTGTCAAAGAAGAAGATAATTCCCAAGAAATAGAACAGTATGCCAAAGCCTGTTAGGCCCATTCCAATCTCTGTTTCATTGCACAACAAACATTGCATACATAAGTAAAATATCGAAACCTGTGGTCTATGTTTCATATGGCCCAATGCATGTTAAGCAATACGACAGATGATTTTTTAGTTATAATCATTGGCATGTTAATAACTAGAAGTATGTAAAATCACAAGCACTAAGATGATAATGTGTCAATCACATGAGACTAAAAATGCCAAAGAGATGATCAAATCAGGTGGATTTTTTATCTCTTGTTAGCAGTTTTCTTTTTATTATTAATTTTATTTACTATTTTCATTCCCTTCTTTTATTCTAATTTTATTTTTTTATTATTGTCATTGGTCGAAGCTAGTGACAGAAGATCCACACTAAATGCCAACTAGTCGCTTGGCGAGGCACTAACAAACCATCTCGCAAACGAAGGTTCAACTTGTTGCCATGAACATGCCATTACGTAAGAGTTTTGAGCTAGGGTCAACTAAATTGTGGATGTAAGTCCATCACAAACTACTAGTCAAGGTGCTCCCAGAGCAACCAAGGAAATGGAGAATCTCTTAACTCATCAAAGGACAAAGCATGCTGGCTTGTCGGTCGACATCCAAACTGACACAAAAGCCCCCACCTTGCAACGATAAAACAAACGTCAAAAAGATACTCTACGAGCAACAATGAGGCCAAAGGATAATGATGCCCTAAATCTCGAAAGGGCACAAGCAAGGGGTATAGGTTTGGGACATACTAGGTACAGGTACGTGCCCGAGTATGTCAAGTAAATATGCAAGGTATGCATGTCAGTGCCTGGATACATCCAGGTACATCATTCAACATACCCAAGTCAAAAACAATTTTTACAACATCAAAAACAAACCCTAACCCTAAAATACACCCCCAAACTCTTTTTAAACAACACATTGCATAATTTTATTTCCTTGCACATTTGCTCTCTCATATTCAGATTTTCTAGCATTATGATTATGAAAATAATGAATCTCCTGATTTTTCTTGATTTTTGTGTATATATTGTAACATTTGCATAATGTATTTATTCTAAGTTTGACCAACGAATATCGTGACATTTGGCATTAAATTACCATTATGCTTTCTGATTAATTAGTTTATTTTGTTTACTCTATGCATAATATATGGTTAATTTGCTTATTTAGCTATATTTTATATATTTTTTATAGGGCCATACCCAAAGCCATACTCAACAACAATTGTTGTACTGGCATATAGGGTCCACATCCCCGTACACGTACGGGCTACATAGTATGAAACAGAACCTTATTTTCATTCTTGCTTCGATTCATAGTATTGGCTTAAAGTGACTTGTATCTGTTAAACAGAAAAGCAGTCACCTTGCTTTGATTACTGGAATATAAATTTTGGTTTCTTTGGCGGGAGCAGGGGAGAGGGTGGGGGTCCATCCTCGTTATTTCATGAACCACAATCAAGTTTCCACATATTACAAACAAAGGATAAGCTTGAGCGTCCAGTAATAGATTACTTTGCATTTCCCACATTTTCTATAAAAATTAATCTATAGACTATAGTAAATTATTATAGGAAGAACTTTTTCACCTTTGAAAAAATCAAAAATGCTATGGTGCAAATGGTGGGAAACTCATCTAAGCAAGTGCACAAGCAGGATTCCAAAAGTTTTTAAGTAAAGAAAAAAATTTCACCTTTTCTTTCAAAATTGTAAAAGGTGGACACAGTGAGAAACTTATAAATTACGCATATGTGATATAACTTTTCTGCCAAGGCAAGCTTTTTTTGCATAATAATCAAGTTCTCTCAATAACATATTTGTTTCCTCTTTCTTTGTCTCTCATTTTCAAAAAAATGTTGAATCTTCAAAAAGGAACCTTAATTCAGATAGACACAGATCCACATCAATTAAAGAAGTATTTTCAGACCAGCTTTTGGTTCTCCCAAAGGCAGCTGAGAGTAACATAACAATAAAATTTGGGAAATAGTGTGCTCTATACAACTTTAAGGTTCACAAATGTTTCGCTAGTTATTTTGGCAACTTTTACTCAAATTTATTTGAAGGAACAAATTTCACAAAAAAATCTGCCCTGGGGAATGTTTGAATATTTTGAACAATGCCACTTTGGTTTGAATGTTTCTGCCATAGGGAAAATGATGCAGAGGTACAAGGCAAGAAGTCTCAATACACAACCCCAAGCACAACTCTCAACAATGACTCCTAAAGCTAGTAGACCTTGCAGACCCCTTTTCTAAACTTTCTGGCAAATGTAAGAAGTTTCTTTGAAAACTATGGTGCTTTCTAGACACCCTTTATCCCAAAACAAGTCTCTAAGAAATTTGGTTCCACAACTCTAAGAAAAACCCTATTTTCCCAACTCTGTCTCAGTCCTTGTAGGCCTAATTAGCCCTTGAAGAACTCTGTCAAATTTTTCCATACACAGAAGGTATTGTACCTTCTTCAAACCCCTGGAATCAGTTAGTTTTAACTATTTCCACCAGTTCAGTCTCACAATACAAGTTTTTGTTTCAAAAGCCCTACTTAAGGGTATGACCAGTCTGTGCCAGCCCGAGAAGGGTAATAATGGTTTTCTGAAAACCTCTTCGAGTTTCAAAGGAAGGCAATGAATGTTTAGGGTCTGTACCAATGGTTTACACCTCTTTCATTCACAAATCCCTGCCTTTTGATCAATTTTCACACTCCAAAATGCTATTTCAGACCTGACTGTGTGTTCTCAATAGCCTGCTACATAACTATTCAAGGTGCATTAAGAGTCAACAGAAACAGGAAACAAATGTATTCTTACCAGCAAGCGAATCCTTCTATGATGCAGAGCAATTACAAAAATATGCATGTATTCACTATTTAAGAGGTTTACCAACCCAACTTCAACTAACTCTGCATTTGGAGGATCATACAACAAGCCTATAATGGCTTAAAGCTTGTCAAGACTGCCACTTATCATTTGGGAAGGCCTCATCATCATCACAACCTGCTTAACATCTTCATTCATTGCTTATTCAACCATCAAACTCATCAAATTTCATACAAGTTCTGTATACACTCACCTTCTTAGAATTGTTCTTCTCCTTACTGGCTTGTTTCTTGTCTCTTACCAAGCAAGTTTTTGTTTCTTAGCCTCAGTCACCACTCCACTGCCTGGTACCCTGTTATGCACTTCCATTCATGTTAGAACCAACATTAGTTTTATCTCAAATGACTCAAGCATCGAGTTTTACCATACTAGCTCCATTTCTAGCCTTAGGTTGCCCTTAAGACCAATTCCACTGCTCCATCCCTTTTTGGAGTGATGTGGAGGTGCCCATTAAAAGGTAGAGACACATTCAAACACCCTTTGGGATCAACAATGAGTGTCCCAAATCTCATAACCCAATTCACAAAATTCCTTTAGTTATTACTCACTTCTCTTTCTTGCTCACAAGCTCCTTACCAGCCCAGGAAAGTCCTCTGCCATACATAATTCCATTTCTAGAAGGCATCTAATCATAAAACCTACGTTTTCAGGCACCCATTTCAGGTTTTCAAATGCATGTAAATTTGTAGGACTTGACTTCTAATATAAACTATGGTTCCTTTGTAAAGTGACCCACTCTTTTAGCCCTTACTCTGTGTTTGACTGTCTTTCTCCAAACTGTCAGGCTTATCTCCAAAGACTATCCTTAGAAATACAAAATTCTTTCAAAATCTTCTAAAATGGATCCTTATCATGAAATCTTGAAAGTTTTAGAGCAAAAGACATTGATTTGGGGCTTCAAATTACAAGCCCTAGCTGAGCTCTAAAGGTAGTTCCTAATAGCCCGTGGATAGAGAAAAACGCTATAACAATCTTTAAACACGATATCAAAGCCTCAAATTTTAGCAAGAGGACCTTTTCCACCTCTAGAACAAGTTTTCCTTACCAGTGGGAGATGGTAACCACAAACAACCCTCCTTTCATGCACTTTTCCACTACCCTGGTCTGCAGCTGTACAGTTCACAGTCAATAATGCATCCTTTCACTAGTACAAGCAAATCAATCTTACCTTACCAAGACATAATCTTCTTCTAAATATAGTTTACTCCATGTAACCCTTGCTCACTCTTCATTGTGCCATAGCAAAGTCTCCTAGTTACTGTTATCTCAATTTTCGCCCCCAGCAAAATTGGATCAAACACGACCCCATACAGGAAGAAATTCAAGAAACGGTTCCGTCGAACAAGCCCATGCTTTAAATCCAACAGACAAGTTATAAGCAGACTCTAAAATGGAATAGCAAGGTCGGGGAAGGAGCAAACAAGTGTCAAAGAAACCAGAGGCTCAAAGGAAAAGAAATGGAGAAGGTTCAAAGTCTTCGGGCTCTACAAATGGTTCAGAACGGGCCCCAAAATTGGCTAAGTATGGAGGAGACAGCAGAAGTTGCCAAGTGTCCAAACGGCGCACCTCCAAAGGTTAAATCCAAAAGGGAGACTCAAACAAGCGCCAAGCCTCCATGTGTCCAGAACCCCAAAAGTTGCACCGGCCATTGAAAAGTCTTTGACTCAGCGGAAGGTGCCAAGTGTCGGCTCGGCGCAATTTCAAGATGGGAGCCCAAGGCGGAGACTCAAACTTGCGCTAGCCCTCCACGTGGCCAATGGTCAACAGAGGTCAAATCCAAAAGTGAGAGCGGGCCCAAAACGACTAAGTATAAGAGTGCAAGCGGAAGGCGCCACGTGTCTCAACGACGCTCCTTCAAAGGTAAAATCCTGAGCGGGTTTTCAAATGAGCGTGGACCTTCCACGTGTCCCGGTTTAAAAAAGGGACAGAGTCGGGGTTGAATAGTCAAAGCAGAGACCGGCCGGCGGAAGGCACCACGTGTCTTAACAACACTATTTCAAGAGTAAAATTTGGGACGGGTTCCCAAACAAGCGCCAAGCCTCCACATGTCCAAGGTCAGACTTTTGGCCCCGCCAAGCAAGGAGACTTGGGCAAAATACAAAGGAGCCCGAGGAGCTCGCGAAAGCCGCCACGTGTCAGTCTGGCGCGATTTCAAAAGCATAAGGAGGGAGCCGAATCTCCAAGATGCGCGAGGCCGCCACGTGGACCTTGTGCGGACAGACTCTTTAAATATTGCACTCCCGCGACCCTAATATTCAACTTGCCATATCTTTTGACAGTAAACTCAGATTTGGGCGGGAGAAGACTTTTTGGAAACGTCTCGACACCCTTTACACCATGGAAACATAAAATATCATTCTTAACAAGCTTTGGTGGGTGAAAAATGGGAAAACGTCTCCCAGGCCATTAATACAGAATCCGATTTCTTCAACTCTTTGGATTGGATTTGATTTGATCTGCCGTTCTTCTTCCTTAGCACGCCAAGTAGACAGGGAACCAAACATGACAGATTTGGGGCGGATTTGAGAGAGGCATTGATTGATAGTGGTTGAGCTTTCAAAGCAGGATTCAATGCATATCTCAAGGTGGTTGAAGCAGGATTCGAATTCTTCCCTCCTCTCTCTCTTATTCTTCCTATATATTGTAATGAAGGGGGCATATTCAAAGGTGTTGGTCGTTGTTTCTCCTCTGCCCCCTCTCTCTTTCTTCCTTAGGGTAGAACACGGAGTCTAAGCCTCCTTTCAGGGCTCTGTAATGGCATTTCCTTGCCTCTTGCCCACTAACAATGTACTGTGTGAACTTTTGGAGCAATAAAATTTGTTTTTTGATGCATCTAGTCCATCCTTTGCTTATTTTATTGTCTCTCCTCGCCTCTCATCGTTGCAGGGTATACTGTGCATACTCTGATGTCTTTTACAGGTTCTAGGAGCTGTGCTTAATGGGTTTTGAAGTGGTGTTCTATGTGAAATCTATCTCTGGTCCGTGGTGCATCTTGTCCACCCTCTCCTCTGCTCACCTCTCTCCACTTCAGGTAGTTGGATTCGTGATCAACCACTTCCTTTTCTAGTGTATCACCACTTAGTGTAGGCTCTTTCACCCTCTCTCTCTCTCTGTCCCCTTGGAATGGTTAGATTAGGATAGAATAGGTTCTACTGTCTTTGGAGTAGTTTGTGGTAGGTAGATTAGGAAGTAAGAACCGGCTTTCTCCGGAGGTCCATCTCAAGTTTTGCAAGTCTCACAACTTGAGAGATGGTCCCATGTTGTGCAATCACACCGAATGCCCCACTTCACAACCGGGCCATTCGGGGTGTTGTGGTTTTTACACTAACAGCTTACCTCATCTCAAACACAGATCCACAGTCTAAACCCTTGTGATTAGCAACATGTTAAGGAAATATAATGAAGAATCCACCTTGGGACCATACAAAGACTTTCAAGACCATTATAAGAAATGAATCACTTAGTAAACTCAATATTTCCCTCGCCCACGTGGTCACGGTTATGTTCCATATCCATAACAATCAAGAATTCATTCATACCTCAAAACAGAGCACTAGTTCATTACACCAATCTACGAAAAATGCATGCAAAGACTCCTTAACAATCATCTAATGGATTATCTCAGCATTATGGAGAGGAGCTATCATTTCTCAATTCGAGCCTCATGGGTATCCTTCAAGAGGCAAAATAAAACCCATCAAAACTGAACTTATATTCATATATCACTGTGTTTCTTCAAATTGTCTGAGTTTTCCTCCATTCCAATCTTCTTCTCATCCTCCTACACGAGGAATACCTCCAAAACTACCTCTCACACACCTATCTTCGAATTTTCCCATGCATGTACCTCCTCCTAGAATTGTATCTCCTATTCTAAGATTCCTGACCATTATTCTTGTGACTCTTGAACTTCCTATGCATCTTTGAAACTCTCCTCATGACACCTAAGCCCATACAACAAGATACGATATTCCTCCTACCTTTGATGACTTAGACCCCACCCTAAAAACTCTAAGACATGACTTAGACAACTAAACTCCCTTAACAAGTCCACATTGGTCTACTTACAAGATTATAATTCAAATTACATTTTCTTGGGAAAACTCCCTTTTGAAATTTTAACTCTAAGACTCACCCCCTCATGACTTACCATGTTCTAGAATATTCACTTGCCCTTATGGCTATGTGAATTTGCATTTGCAGGTCTTTACGATGATGCTCTTGCATCATTCTAGGTTATTTGCATTAGTTTCTTAGTTCAATAATCATTCATGCACAGACTTTAGACTGCAATTATAATTGTTTTCAAGCAAAAGAACTCTTCAAAACTTCTTGGAGCTTATTCTTTCTTCTTCCCTTCGAATTATATCCCTCTCAAAAGGATTTACAACTTCATATATTCTCCTAAAAATCTCCAACCGAATTTGGAGCCCCTTCATGAGCCTTCAAGTCACATGTTTAAGCACTAAGACCAACTTTTGTAACAGGGACTCTTAAGAACTTATGATCAATCATGTGTTACAATCCTTCTAGTCCCTTTGAGGACCTAATTCAAACATGACATAACTTATTTGCTCCATCAAACAACATTTAGCAACCTAAACAAGCCTAAAAGCATTCAAAAATTCAAATGTGCATTTAGGGGAAAAGCCAAAATTTGAATTTTCAAATAGCTAGACCTAAACTAACACCACAAAATGAATCCTAAGACCCTCTAAACAAACATTCAAGCCAAAATTGTGCTGACAAATCAAAATTTAGACCAAGAAGTGATGCCCCTGCATTAGAAATGATAGAAAATACACTTTAGTTTGACCATAGCATAGAAATGTAGTCAACTTAGTGGGACTTTTATGTTAGAACAATGTGTAGTTTACTGTCTATAATCAGCAATAAGGATCGGAGGATCATAAATTAAGTCGCAGCATATCCTGTGCGTACTGATTCTCAATAAGCAGAACCCTCTTATACAGAAGTATAAAGCAGCATTCAACATGGGATAGAATGTGTCCCTAATTTGTCCCCGTGGGAAGGGTCTAAGGCATAGTCACCAAATCCAGCTGGATCTGGACAAAATCCAGCCAGATCCAGATTATTCAGCCAACCCGGAAAAATTCGGTCCGGGTCGGCCCTAATTTAGGAAAAAATATATTTTTATTTTTTAAAATTTTCTGTAGTTTTCTGGAAAAAACAGTCAACTATCAACCAATGTTTTAAAAATCGAAACCGGTCGAGGGTTGGACCGGACCGGTTCAAACTCTATGAACCGGTTTACTAAAAACACATAAAAATTACATTTTTAAAGAAAACAATATATTTGAAAGATTAGAAACCATGATTCCAACAATTACACACAAAATATGCAAAGTTTGCTCATGTATATACTATATAACAGGTAAGAAAGGTGTTTATAGCAAAATGGCACGAACTCCAAGTAAGAAAGGTGTTTATAGCAAAATGGCACGAACTCCAAGTAAGAAAGGTGTTATAAGCAGAAATTTTGAATAAAAAATTGAATTTTTTATACTCAGTGTTGTATGCATGCATCTTTACATGACTCAGCCGGTTCAAGATGAAACCGGACCGGTTCGACCGGTTTGGTACTAAACCGGCTGGTTCCTTACAAAACCGGCCGGTTCCTTACAAAACCGCTAGTTCAGCACCAAACTGGTCGAACGGTCCAATTTTTTAACCGGTTCATATCTAAATATGTTGAACCGGTCAAACCGGCCGTTCTGGTTCCAAAGTGCAGCCGGTTTTTAAAACACTGCTATCAACCTTATACATTAAAAATATAACATTTTACATTACATTATTAAAGTTTTTCATTGTATTTGTCAAATTTTCATATTTGTAAAATTCAACTCATATATTTCGGACCGGATTTTTTCGAACCTTTTCAAGAATTCCAGATTTTCGAATTTTTTTGCCCTCCCGAACGAATCTGGATTTCCAGACCTGGTAACTATGGTCTAAGGGGATGCCATCACAATAGCCCAGAAATTTGGACGGGCACTATTCCCATCCGTGAAAAGGCACCTCTTCTGCATGGCTGATTGACTCAGGATGTCTCTGACAGTTCCCTCTTTAAAACTTTTTAAAATAGTAAACATAATTAAAAAAATAAAAATAAAAATAAAAAATTAGCTTAAATAAGAGTTTGGAATATTAATTTCAGTTTCGAGTCGAAGTATAACAAGCATTCAGTTCATCTGCCCTCTGCTTATGTATGGGTTGTAATTTTAAGAGCTGATTCTAGGCTTAATTTTGCACCAAAGTATAATCTACATCACTTAGATTCTGGAATATGCTTTTCTGCATATGGGTCATCATTCAAGAATGACATTATTATAATCTCTTTATTGCCTTCTTTGAAGTCCGCTAATAAATAGATTCTGCTTATTTGAATTATTGCTCCATGTTTTGGTAGATTTATCTCTGTTAAGTTGGAGATATGTGATAAGTTTGACACATGCAATGTATTGTTTCTACAAGAACCTTGCATCTCCAACCCAAAATGGTATTAAGGCCTTGGACTACGCTTATTGTAGCAATTTTTCTAGCTTCTCATTTGGTTTGCATTAAGTTTTATTACAATATAGACCTTTGCTCTAAACCAACAAAATATTATATATTGCTTTATGTATTAAACTGGATGTTTGACAGCTTTCTTTGGGAAATCTGATTTTCTTGAGGCTCCATGAGCAGATTCTAGTTTGATGGCATTTGATTGATTTCTATTGATGGCATTTTAAATTTAAAATGCAAATATTTATTGAAGTATCAATAATCGATGTCTCCTTTTGAAATAATATGCTATGGTAGAGTTATATGATATGTCATGAGACATGTTGTTTCTGTCATGTTTTCATGAAACCCTTATAACTTTGTACTTATTTTCTATGAAATATGCAACCAGATGCTGCACCTGTGCTCCTATTATAGAAACATCATACATGCTTCCTGTTTAAAAGTTGAATTTTCCAGTCTTCTCTGGAAAATATTGTTTTGCTTTATAGAACGTATACGTGTGCATGTGTATCTGTATGAGCATTAATGCATAGGAAAAAGTTAACTCACTTTTGCGGTCATTCATCTCGAAGGAAAGCATGATGTTGATTTGAATTAATTACAATCTTGCCAGCAAATAACTACTAAATCCAACTAAAGTAAAGTTGTCGGGCTGAGCTATCTTGTTCACAAATGTCTCCTGAGCACCAAAGAAAGCTGGACTCACGGTTCAAATGAAACAACACAACCCTTTGTTTGACATCTGTACGAATCCTACAAGAGCAAAGAATAAAACAGTAAGTATTAAGTCAAACTTTCATTATTTGATACTGAAATCTGTACAAGAAAAATAAATAGTATTTTCATTTTCAAATTGAAATTTCAAACTGAAACCACATATTTAAAAACTCCGAAAAGCATAACACTCGCAACTTGCAAGACCAATACCAACTCTGGTTTTCATTTCAACCCTGGCATTCTTTACAGAATGATTCTTTTACAATGTGGCTCTAGCAGGGGGGATATTGTGGAGATGGTGTGTGAATCCTATCAGTTTTTGGAAAAATATTCTAACAAATAGATATTTGGTAAGAGTAGACCCCTCTCCATCCTATGAATGCCCTTAGATGCAAAAGGTTTCTCAATCTCGGAATGTACTAAACTAGGGAGTAAAGTGATTACAAGAGGCTTATTCTGGATGACTAGAGGGAGCCAAGAGATAAATATCCAGGAAGACTCTTGGGACCAAAATCAACCCTTGCTGGCTGAGTTCCCAGAGCCGCTGCTGTTAAAACTGGAACTGTAAGGATATGGATGGATTTCAATCGCCAATTTTCAAACCAGTCGCCCAGGAGGATCTTTTGACTCCTGGAGTTGGAAACAGGGTTTTGATTGGCCAGGGCACGAGAATGCAGAGGTTATATGGCCACTTTGGGAGATACTGCAAAATAGAACTGTCTCTCAGTTGACAAGCAATAATCAGATTGGATGGGGATGGCAGGGATTTGGGAAGTGCACAGTTAAAGTGATCCAAAATTGGATCCTAGAAAATTATCAAAATTTAGTAGGTTGAGATAATCAGCTTTACTTCATAATTTGTATAGCTAATGAAATACTTTGAGATGTCTTTTCACTCGCTCCAAGAAGCAGAATTCAACAAACAAAGATGCAGAAGCAGAACAGAGGAAGGAGACAGAAGCAAGAAAGTTCAAGCAAGATCCGGACATGCTGGAGGCCGCCGCATTTGTTAAAACGGTTTTAGTGGACAAGCCAAACATGACCGTCACATATTTGTTATACCATTGTTTTTGTTGTTTGGAATAGTCACAAATAGTAGTATCATAAAATGGGTGTGAAATCTAATTTATACCACCGTAGGTATGTACTTAGCATGTACAAATTGCAAAATTGAATGAAAGGTATAAATGACAGGCCATAGCTGTAACAAATATCAACTTTACACGTTGTATATGTTGATTTCAGTACCATACAGTATTGGTTTAGCACATAAGTAAAATTTAAATCTGTGTTGTTGAATTGCATATTGAAATATCCAAATCAATTATAGATCAGAAAGCTAGATATAAATCTCTGATAAGACAGAACCTGGAGGAGGTAAACAAAAAGCTTTGGATCGTCTTTGATGGGTTCCCAAGGGATGACCTAAAATAAATATTTTTTTGGTTTGTGACTAATTCCTCTCTCATGAAGACTTAAACAAAAGCGAGTATGTGATGAGGATTTATGGACATAAAGGATACGTTATGTTAGTGGTCTATCCTAATTCTCTATATTTCATCAGGCCCATCCTTCGTAAAAACATGTACAATTACTTTTACCCCTCGTTAGTAGGTGGTTAGGTTGAGATTATATGAGGTGGGTATTTTCATGGATTTCCCCTATTGTTTAGGGATTTATTTTCATCCTCTATTCTTACGTTGGTATTTTCGAACAAAGAGATAAATTAGCTACTAGGTTGTTAGTGGCCAATATAATGTTAAGCACTCTATTATTTAGGGATGCTCTTCCCCTATTATTTAGGGGATGGAATTATAGGAATCCTATGTTGGTTGCATCCAACAAAAGTGGATGTCCTTCATATTTTCTAGCCCTTTGTTAGTTCATACCTAGCTGTTTGTTAATCCTAAACTTAGCATATGTAAAACCTATTTAAAGGCCTCACTTGTAAATATAATTTGGTTGGAGTTTGAAATCTAATGTGGAACTTGTACTTCAATTCCCATTCTTTGCATTTGTAAATTATATCCCGCATTCAAGAGTGTAGTCTGTGAGATGGAAAGCATAATGTCACACATCCTAGTGCAGACCCCAGAAGGGAGAAATATGTTGCATTAGTGTTGTGTTCATCCCTATCTGCTACGAAGTCTTGCACATTTGAGAGGATCACCTATGCCATTTCTCGTCATTGGTATTAGACCAGTTCCGCTCCATGGGATTTTTGAAGCTCGGGTGCTCTTCAAGATAGAGTTGCAGTTCACTGCCACAGGACTTCGAGTTTCTGTTATCCGTGTACTCAACCCATTCCAGATTTGAGAACTCAAGGCTCAATTCATCATCTTATGTTTAGAGCTTGTTGGGCTAGTTCTAGAGCCAACATTATATCTAACATCCCCAAAAACATAGGCGTGGACATTCGTTTATCAAAAACAGACACCCAAGGCCCAATATAAAAAATTTAATTTTTGCATTTGCTTATTATACATGGTTGTTGTCGGTTTGGTTTTGGTGCAGCATGGATTTCCAGAAATATTTGCATCCTAAATATAGTGTCACACCACCTGTTTCATCACTGCCATGTTATGACACCACATCACATGCCACATCAATGCCAAGTCATCGCACCATGTCATCACGCTGCCAACTACATCCATGACAACATCATGACGTCATCACATTCTTTGGCTTAGTCCATGCTTGCACAGTTGCATATTCCAAATTAACAATCAAACTTTGACAAGGTCATTCTCATTCATTCAGAGTCCGATTCAGGTCAAATATTGTTTTGAATTTGGATATTTATTCAAAGAAATGTAGTGGCATTCTCTTATTTTGATAGTTGTGCTTAGTGTTGCCAAAATTTTCAGTTTTCTCTACAATACGCTGCTATGTTTCCAATTCTAAAACTTCCTGTAATGTCCCCTTCTCCAGGATAGTTCGTTTGAAAACCTTAGGCCCATTCCACTTCCCGTGGGCTAAAAGGGAAAGAACAAGGGAAGTTAATGTCATGATTTTCAGTTGCTTGTGTAGCTTTGCATTATTTTTAAGTAATTTTCTAATTATAGTTTAGAAAGTCAGGTCAGCTGGGAAAAAGGTGAAAAGCCAATTGAAAAAAAGAAGTCTTATGTCTCCAAGGAGGTCGGTCCTCTTTGGGAGGATTCTATTTGGGTTTTGGCGCCACCTCTAGCTATTTAAAGGGGTCGCTTGGATGGAAAAAGGATATGCTTGCTTTGGAATTTATTCTCTTGGAGTTGGAGCACGAAACCACTTTCTCTCTCTTGCAATTGAGGACGAAAACCCTCTTTGCACTTGGTTTGAGGACAAAACCCCTCATTCCTTCATTGGTGGTCTCACACGAAGGTCACACTTGGTGATTACATTCAGATTTTCCTTGGAACACGCCATTTCCAGCCCATTGTAAACCCTCTCCTAGGGTGGCGACTTGCATGGTGGAGGGTTTTGATGATATCTAGGGCACGGCACTCCTTTCTTTGTTGATATTTGGATTGTTCCTAATTTATAAGGCTGATTTCATTTCCCAGATTGAACTTTGGGCCTTGGAATCATTATTTCCAGCCATTTTTGTAAGTAGGTTCACTGCTGTCACAAATTTAATTATCATACTTCAGCCAGGGCTCTAAAAATTCATTTCTTGGTTTGTACTTGTTCTAAATAATTATTATTGTTCCTTACATGTTTTGGATGGTGTAAAAGTGGTGTTGGAAGTGAATATTTGCAATTTCTTTCTTGCTGTCATAAGGAATCAAACTGATGTAGTTGCTGTTATAAATTTCAGTTTATTGTGATTTGGGTTGGGGCCGTTTTCCTTTCATTTCAGTTTTAGCCTGGAAAGGGGCATCACACTCCCCAGGCACTTTTCTCACTCATATGGAATCCTTTTTTGGTGCCGTTTTTTGCGCGTGCATAATTTTTTGAGTAGATTGCAGATATGTATTAAGATATATGCTATTTTCAGTCAAATAAATAAAAAATCAGTCAAAAACTCAAAAAAGGAAAACAAAAGAGAACAGATATTTTTGATTGTAAGTCAACTCGGAAGTATGGGATAGACCCCCTTCTGCCCAAATTGGCACATTTTGTTCTCTTTCGCCAGTTCTGGTGCAATTGACTATACTGCGGGTAGCCTTCAATTTCATGCTCTTGTCAATGACCAGATTTTGCTTGCAGCACAAAACTCTCTTTCTCAAATTTTCCTAGTATTGAAATCCGGTGCTCTTGTTATCTTATCAAGCCCCCCAGTGATCTTGGGTCCAGCTCTGGGTCCACTTTCCAATCTGCAAGACGCTCTCTTGATGTCTCTTCTTCAACGTCTGCTTAATAAATCACTAGCCGAGTGTAGTTGTTTTCACGAATTCTCCAAGTCTGTTGGCAACACTTCTGCAATTCACAGTTGTCGCATTCCCTTTGTCATGTTTTGTTTTCTTCCGCAGAGGATAATTTTTCACACCTTGTATGTGTAGACCTTCCAACAGGTGTAGAGGATTGATTTCCACGCTACGTGTTGACCCTGTCACTGGCATTCTTGATCCAGTAACTCTTTTGGCAAGAGATACTACACTTCCCTACTACAATTATTGATGGAGATCTCTACTTTGACAAGCCAACTCTTCAAAGACATTGTTTTCAATGCCTGTCCACTCAACACTATTTCTCTCCTAGTCTTTTTGCACATTGTATGCTTTGGAGCCCAAAGCTAATAATGTGGGAAGATGAGGATTTATATGGACGTATAGGATATATTATGTTAGTGGTCTATCCAAAAGTCCCTATATTTCATCCTTTATAACATGTACAATTAATTTTACCACTCATTAGTAGGTGGTTAGGTTGAGAGTATATGAGCTGGATATTATAATGGATTTCCCATATTCTTTAGGGATTCATTTCCATCCTCTATTCTTACGTTGGTATTTCCCAACAAAGAGATAAATTAGCTACTAGGTTGTTAGTGGTTAATATAGACACTCTACTATTTAGGGATGTTCTTCCACTATTATTTAGGGATAGAATTATATGAATATACGTTGGCTGCATCCAACAAAAGTGGATGCCCTTCCTATTTTCTAGCCATTCTTTAGTTTGTACCAAGCTAGTTGTTAATCCTAAACGTAGCATATGTAAAGCCTAATTAAACGCCTCGTTTGTAAATACAAATTGGTAAGAGTTGAGTTAGGTATGGGAGGAATTAAGATCCTGTGGAAAATATGGCCGAAACCCGCAACAAAATACTGGAGACCGTGCAACTGGGATCAAGAGAGGGACCCCACATCATGGCTAATATGGGCATCCAGCTGGACCCTCACTCAAAGGATAATAATATAAGGAACAATGATAGAAACCATCTAGTCAGCCTCGCAAGAAAATCGCTTAAAGATCCTCTAGAGGATATATGGGCAGTGCAATGATGGGAAGTCTTTGCAGGAACAATGAAGGAAAAACTCTGTTTTGGTGCGTAGTAAACCTGTGGGTAAACAAGAACAATTTTGCAAAGGCTTTGGTGATACACATTAACTTGCAGGAAGCCAAGAAAAGGGGACTCAATGATATTATTGTGGACTCGGACTTGGCTATTATGATCAAAGCAATCACGTCCCTAGGCCACGGAGGAAAACGAAACTGGAGAACAGCCTTCCTTGTGACTGAGATCCTGAGCCTCAGCAAAAATTTCTCTGCCATAGTATTTAAACATACTAGGAGAGGAGGAAATAACGCTGCAGACTTCCTAGTTAGGAAATATCCAATTGGTAGCAGCTAAGACATGTGGTTGTTGAGGGATCCAGTTGGAATAGAATAGGAGTTTTGGTACAGGTCCAAGACATGTTGGAAAGTGATGCATGTTGCATCCCATGGCTAACATTGACAAGTTTGTTTCTGTTTTTCTTCATATAAAAGGAATTACAGTAATGTTTCAGACATAGTTTGTTAGGGCTGAAATTGTCTATCAATTATTTAGCTGTCTACTTTTAAACTATTTGGCCCTAAATGAACAGGAAACTTAGAGCATGGTCCCATGGAGGGGGCTCCATAAATATCTCAGCGGGTGCTGCTGAGAAAATTTAGGAGCATTTTAGCAGTTTTAAGGTCCCATGATTTTTTATTAGTTTCCTCAACAATACCCATTGAGATATTATAGGATCCCATTGGATTTTTATGGTTATTTGTAGGAAAATAAAATCATATTTCTCTCTAAAATCACCAAAAAATAATGGCAGGAATGCATATTAGATTCTATCAGCCCTAAACTGTAGGAGGAAACTCCCAACCCCCTCTCCAGCCACCTCTTAAGTTTAGGGGGCTAAAAAAGTGGAGCTCCTATTTTTTAGGCCTAGATTCTATTATTTCCCGTAGCTGGCTTTAAAAATAAACATGGGACCTTCTGCTGCAAGAAAATAGGAGCCCAAGCCCCTCCATGGGACCATGCCCTTATAGAGCCCATCTAGCTATATGATGTTATGCTTATTTTTTTCTCTATTGGGATCTTGGAAACTAGTAAAGTCGTCTTTTTGGAATTTCAATTGGTTTGATTGGAACTCTATTTGGTTTTAAAAAAGAAACAATGTTTAACCATTTAATGGTGTTAGGAATTTAATATTTACATGAGTGATTTTACTATGGTAAATAGTTAGTGATTTATGGTATGGTAAATTACTTATTGTTACGTATAGTTGGTTAGCATATTATTGTTGTGAATAACAACAATAATTTCGTATATAGGTTTGAGAGTGTTATTAGGTAGATTGGGAGGTTAATAGTTGAGAGATATTCGTGGGAGGTTTGTTTGGCTTGACTCCTATTATTAAGGATGTCCTAAGCTATATATTTGTATGGAGTGCATATGCAAAGTATAAAGATTATTGTTGTGTTTAATTATTTGTGAACACTGAAGTTCATACCAAAACATTTGGTATCAGAGCTAGTTGGTTCCAATCATATCTGTGATGGAAAATTAGAAGGAAAAAGGGGCTGCCTTGCAATATGCCCCAGTAAATGAGAGTCTCTGAGATGATTTTTGTGGATACGTCATTAAAGTAATTAGCACTGCTTCCATCACCTCTACTGTAGATTAAAGCATATTGTTTGGAGAAGTTTTTGGGGCTGTAATTTTTATTGGATAAGCATTTGATAATGGTTTGAACCAAGCCGTACTTCTCTTTATTGAGTTTGTCTTAATGGCCTGCTTGGATCGGTTTTAGACAATGAAGAACTGGAATTTGATTGTGTCTGTCCAATCTTACCACTACACTATCTGTGGATACATGAGAAAGATATTTCAGCTGTACGTGGAAGCGCCAATTTGCCAGTAGTGACCACATTCTCAATAGACCTGTGTATTCGTTGGTTGAGCTCGCTGCATGAACATAGAGATTTGGCCTCTTCTTGAAGTGTTTGATTCCTTGTGCGCATCCATTGTCATCTGCATCAGATCCACGTGACTTGTGTTAGCACTTCGCATTCAACGGATCTGTTTTGTGTGCTTCCAATTACCTCTGAACTGTCATTCATGTGTGCGTTGGATCTGAGTGAAGTCACTCAATAATTACCTTTATATTCATTTAAACCTCACACGGATCCATCGAAATCTTATCAAATTTGACAACTCTACCACTTTGCAGTCCCGTGTGCATGTTTTACTCAGAATTCCTGATTTACCTTATCGTCCACATGGTTTCACAAACTACCAAGCAGATTCAAAGGTGTGTAGTTGAACTTTTGATTGGTTTTGATCTCAAATCTAGAACTTTTGATTGGTTTTGATCTCAAATCTAGGTCAGCCACGAATTTCAACAATAGCATATGTTTACTAGTCAGTCAAAAGTCGAGTCATATCATAGTTTGTTTCTTGCATTAAGTCTAGTATCAAATCACTAAATTCGACTAGGTTGTTATTTGTTGGGTCAATAGTATAATATGTTTTGTATTTTATTTTGGTTGGCATATCCTATCAAGTCAATAGGTTTTAAATTAGTTTTCAAAGTAGTTATAGAGTCTCAACTCATTGAACTGAAGTCAATAGTCATTATAAAATAGTATTTTATCAAACCAAAGTCTGTTGTCGTTGTCATTAAACGTCTTGTCGACATAGTCAAAATTAGTCAAAATTGTGAGTCAAGTCTTTTTGTATAAAATGTTGAAAAATAATAAAAATGTTGCCTTACGGATGCAATTTTAGTGGAATCCAACATCTGATTGAGGTGATGTATTTGAGCCTCATGATAAAATCTTGGGTAAGTAACATTCCACTAGAGGACGGAGGCATCGGAGGATGGAGGTCGATAAACGACCTCTCATTAGTCACCAACAACGGGGCCGCATAACGAGAGGTCGATCAATGACCTCTCGTCAGTCACCAACAACGGGGTCGCATAACAGCTGTGGTGGCATTTTTGTGGTGTGAGTTTGTTTTCTTTTCAATGTGCTTCAAATTTTAGTTTTTTGCTTTGCGTGGTGTGTATTGTGGATACTAGAAAAACAATTGTATAGGAAAGCGATGAGATCCTCTGACTGTCGTACTTCGTTGGAAGATGATCGGTCGGTGAATACGTTCATTGGCAATGGTGATCATGTGCAGCAAGATCCGAGATAAGAGAGTGCGATACGATACGATTTTCTTCAAGATTCCTAAGTGGAAATTTCACATTGTGGGTGGGAACATGACACCAATGTTCCATTTCCATTATGTGCCAAACCGACTAAAGTCAAGGGCAGCTTCCAGTGGTAATGGTAGTTGTCTATGTTGTTCAAGATCGAGTGGCAGCAATCAACAACAATGGCTGTAATTAAGAACATTGTGATTCTTATGGGATGTAATGTGAAATCTTTCCAATGTGAGTTTTCTTGTTCCAATTTGTAATGAGTAAGCAAGGTGATTCCTATATACTTCCCTAATGTACAAGCATAGTGGCGAACAAAAGCACCAAAGTAAGTCAGTTCATGGATCTTGAAAAGGTTTGTGGGAGATCCAGAAAACCACATGAGGTGGACAATTGATGGGCTGTTCATGTCAAGGTTTGTGGTAAGCTTGTTTAAAACCATGGAAGGAAAGAGTCTTTCTTTTGTATCAAGGTCATGAGTCACATAGTTGGACATGCCACAAGGGTGAGCATATTGCAGTTGAGAGTGTGAATGTTTTTCTACCATGTAAACACCGAGGGGGATGTTAAGAATTTAGTATCTACATGAGTGATTTTAATATGGTAAAAAAGTTAGTGATTTACGGTATGGTAAATTACTTATTGTTACGTATAGTTGGTTATCATATTATTGTTGTGAATAACAACAATAATTTTGTATATAGGTTTGAGAGTGTTATTAGGTAGTATTGGAGCTTAATGGTTGAGAGATATTTGTGGGAGGTTTGTTTGGCTCGACTCATATTATTAAGGATGTCCTAAGCTATATATTTGTATGGAGTGCATATGCAAAGTATAAAGATTATTGTTGTGTTTAATTATTTGTGAAAGTTCGTACCAAAAAAAATTATTCACAAACTCTTTAGACAATGCTCAATGCCCAACCATAGACATTTATATAAATGCACAAGCATATGAAGGTCTCAAACCCACATTATGGTATTGAAGAGATCACGAAAATGGACAGTTTAGATCTACTAACTCATGTTCGAATCAAAATTCTAGAACATTAGGATATGCTCACCATATCAAGAATGGGCATTCAAACATCAATGACCATTAAGAATACCCCAACTTCCAAAGCCCAAAACTAAGAAAGATAAAAAAATCCTTTCCTGAAGTATTGAGAATTGATGCCAAATGGATGATAAAAACAGCAATCAAATTGAAACAGAAACAAAAAATCCCAGGAAAAATCAAACAACAATGGCAACAAAGACCAAAGCGTTCATTATTCAGCCATTTAGGGCTCCAGAGCCACATTTTTAAAAAGTGATCAATGCTTAGTCATGAACATTCAATTAAATGCACATGCATATGAAGATCACAAACACACATAGGTTGGCCATCGAAGTAATGCTGAAGAACTCATGACTTATGGATGGTTTGGGTATTCGGACTATAAAATTTGAAATAAATTTCTAGAATAATAAACTTTGCTCGCCATATCGAGAATAGGCATCCAAACATCAATAGCTATTATGGACACTTACAAAGAACACTAAAGAAAACTTTTCCTAAAACAACCAAGCAATTTGAAAAGATAACTGATAATCCCATTAAAATTAGATAACTCCAACCATGGGCACTAAAATTCTTAATTTGATTACAATGAGGTAAAATTCTAAGGAATATAAAATATTTTACGCGTATAGAATGTCAAGCAAATATTTATAGATTGGTTGAATCTATCCAATGCAAAAATATGTACTATAGAATAATTTTAAGGAGAAATAAATTAATTTAAGTGGTCCAAGGGTACTTTTATATTTTAATTGGAAAAAGACACTTAAATTATATTTTTAATAAGTGGGGCCAAAAAGCAGAAGTGGAATAAAATATTATATTTCCAAATGATGAACTTAATGTAAAATAAATAAAGAGTGCATGAGGAATAAAATAATAATTAAATAAAAAGAACTTCCTATTGTGGGGCACCAAAGATAGAATGGGTTGCATGAGCATCAAGATCCTATTTTTAGGATGGGGCACCAACATGGGAGAGAGAATAAAGTAATTTTTTATTGTTTGTTGAGCATGCATGTAACTCCAAAAGGGGGCGCCAACTTTGGAGAAGGCCTTAGAAGTTATAAAAGCAGATTTGGGGTTTATTATTACATTCATCTTGGAAATTTATCAACTACTTCATTGTCTGCAAGTAGCTTTTGCTTCTACATCAGCAATAGGACGAAAACCCTCATTTACACAGATTTGAGGACAAAAACCCTCATATCTAAGCTTGGCAATTCCATTCAGGGGTTGCAGTGATCATTCAGAGTACAAGTATTCATCTAGTTCAGCTAGGGCATCATATTCAGGGTTGTTTTAGCATCCACAACAATAAGTACAACTAGGACATCCTCCTTTTGGAAAAAAATTTCGTACTTGGTGCCACATTTGGGGCAGATTTCAGTCAAATCAGTTTGCATGCTTTATCTTATGTTCATCTTTTCATTTGGATCAACCGTTGTGAGAAAATAATTGTATTCAAACATTCTAGTGTTTTTATTAAAGCTGATTTGAAATAAATAAATAAAAGTTTGTTTTTCTACATATTGGGGTTTGTTGTTTTTTTTAATAAAAATCAGTTTTTTATTGTTGTCATAAAAGTTCAAATTTTATACTGCTGCCCTAGGGTTTGACAAAATATCCAAAATTGTTAGAAAGTATTTTTCAAGGATATTACAATGGTATCAAGCTAATTTCCTCCTAGCTTGTGGAAGCTTGGAAAAAAAAAAAAACTTTGAACTTCAACTTCAGGTAGGAGAAGTCAAGTATCGAAAGGAAAAAAAAGTCAGGTACCAACAACTAAGGGATTAAAGAAGAAAGGTGTATTTGAGGAAAACCAAAAGTCATGGGTAACAAAGACCCAAAAGATGTACGTTTTGACAGGCTTGTGCAAGGGGACAAGAACGTTTAGCAAATATGATGGCTCAATTAGTCCACACCATGCAAAACACGAATGTGCAAAGAGCTCCAAATGGTGAGGGAAGTTCTTCAGGGGTGAACAATAACCAACACACTTAGAGGACAACCATCGGTTCTATTGCTAGGCCCTTCCAACCTGATTTCCTTTGTAGGGAGGAAGCAATTCTAGAGGTGGAAATTCAACCATCTATAGTGGATGATATTGCTGCCAGCTATGAGGAGTACAGGGTACTTCCAGGTGAGATTAGAGAGGCTATATCACTCACCAATTTCATAAATCTGAAGAAAAGTAGGGGTGGACCAAGAGTTGAACCTAGGCCACAAACTAATCAGAGAGACTTGCATGCAATAAGCATTAGGGAAGTTGTCACTCCCTACTTTTGATGGCTTTGGTAAGAGTACAACTCGTGCATGGATACAAAAATTGGATACCTTCTTATCACTCAAGCCAATGATGGAGGAGGAAGCCATCAAATTTGCAACCCTTCATCTGGAAGGTATAACACATGAGTGGTGGTACCATGGGCTAATCACACAAGGACACAATCACATCCACTCATATGTGAGTTTAGTGACAAGTTGATAGAGAGATTTGACAAAGTTGATCCAAAAATTCATTTCCGGAATTAGCTCAACTCAAACAACTACATTCAGTAAGTGACTATGTAGCTGAATTTCAAAGCTTTTTATGATGGTACTGATGTGTGACAAAGAGGAGATTGGTTGTTTTGTTCATGGAAGGTTTAATGAATCTCTTAGGGGTTTAGTGAAAGCTTTCAGCCCTACCTCTCTTCAAGAAGCCATCAAAAAGGCTTTGGATTTGGAGACTTCAGCCCCAAAAGGGAGATATCAGCCTATAGGACAGCCTACAACACAACCAAAACCAGCACCTTATGGGCAACAAAAAAAAGCCATTTCAACAGGGTGGTTTTCAACAAAAGGAGTTGCCTAAAACCAACAAGGAGATAGAAACAAGAAATGAACTCGAAGGAAAGAAATTGTGTTTCACTTGCAGAGATCCTTGGGGACCGGGTCATAGATGTCTTCCCAAAGGACAGTGCACTATATAGAGGTGATATCAAATGATGAAGCGGAAGAAGAGGAACCGAAGTGGAAAAAGAAGAGGAAGAACCGATAGCTGAAAATAAAGGAGAAGAAAAGACTCCAGATGGTACTCTTGCTACACTTTCAGGTGCTCCCAAGTATCATCCTTTCAGAGTTCGTGGAGTACTTCATGGGCATAAGGTAACTATTTTGATTGATAGTGGGGCAACTCACAACTTTATTGATGAGGGTTTGGTAGCCCAAAGAGGATTGAAAACAAAGGATTTCAAGGTTTTAATGTTATTGTAGCTGATGGCTTTACTATTCCATGCACCAAGAGGGTGAAGGGATTGAAATTACTCTTGGTAAGCACAAGGTTTGTGATGATTTCTATGTGGTAGGCATAGGAGAAACCAATGTGGTTTTGGGAGTGCAATGGTTGCATTCAATTGGAGAATTCACACAAAATTACCAAACTATGGAGCTAAAATTCAAAACCAATGGAGAAGAGGTTGTACTTCATGGTATGGCCAATGGAGCACCTAAGGCTATCACAACAAAGCGGATGGAGAGAGCTTTCCATAAGGGACAAGTAGCTTGGGCAGCCCATTGTTTGGTGAGTATTTCCACTTCTAGTACTAATGATAGATCTTATCATGTGGATATACAATCTATTTTGGACAGGCATGGTACAATATTCAATGATTTACCATCGGATTGCCATTGATAGAGGATTCCAACACATCATAGAGCTGGAAACAGGTTCTAAACTTGTTATGATTACTCCTTACCGCATCCTAGAGCTTACAAAGAGGAGATTGAGAAGACAATCAAAGAGCTATTGAAGATGGGACATATCCGGCCTAGTTCTAGCCCTTTTGCTTCTTTTGTTGTTTTGGTGAAGAAGGATGGGACAATGAGGATGTGCATTGATTATCGTGCTTTGAATAAGAAGACTATCAAAAACAAGGTACCCAATACCCAAGATCGATGAATTGATAGATGAATTGCATGGAGCGGTGTATTTTTCCAAAATTGATTTGAGATCCGGTTATCACCAAATCAAGGTAAGAGATGAAGATGTGCACAAAACAACTTTTTGTTGTCATTTTGGGCATTTTGAATTCTTGGTAATGCCTTTTGGTTTAACCAATGCTCCAACTACTTTCCAGTCATGCATGAACCATGTTTTTAGTGAGCACTTGAGGAAATTTGTTCTAGTATTCTTTGATGACATTTTGGTGTACAATAAGACTTGGGAAGAGCACCTAAAACACTTGGATACAATGCTGGAAATTTTGGAACAAGCTCTTTTTGCAAAAGAATCCAAGTGTGAGTTTGGAATGACTGAAATTTTATACTTGGGACATGTCATTAGTGCCCAAGGAGTACAAGTTGATCAAGAGAAGATCCAAGCAATATTGGATTGGCCTCCACCCACCACTTTGACACAGTTGAGGGGATTCTTTGGTCTTTGCAGTTACTACAAGGCGGTTTGTGAGAGGGTTTTCACAACTTGCTTGTCCCATTGACTGATTTGACAAAGAAAGGAGCTTTCAGCTGGTCCAAACAACCCAAAAACCTTTGATAAACTCAAAGAGGTAATGAGTTCTTGCCCAATATTGGTTGTTCTTGATTTTTCTATTCCTTTTGTGTTAGAATGTGATGCATCAGGGAAGGAAGTAGGGGCTGTTTTGATGCAAAAGGGGCATCCCATAG
Organism: Taxus wallichiana var. yunnanensis; assembly: GCA_018340775.1. Taxonomy (NCBI): domain Eukaryota; kingdom Viridiplantae; phylum Streptophyta; class Pinopsida; order Cupressales; family Taxaceae; genus Taxus; species Taxus wallichiana. The sequence continues at coordinate 628,994,131 of CM031234.1, forward strand.
CCTTTGAGAGCCGAAACTTAGTGAAGTAGAGCGTGGATTCTCTATTTATGACAAAGAGATGTTGGCCATCATGCATGCATTGGCAAAATTCCAGCAATATTTGGTTTGTGGCAGGTTTGTGGTCAAAACTGATCACAATAGTTTGAAGTTCTTTCTTGGCCAAAAGGACTTGAATGATAGGCAACAAAAGTGGGTGAGTAAGCTCCAAGCTTATAATTTTGACATAGAGTATGTTAAAGGGAAGAATAACGTTGTAGCAAATGCTTTATCTAGAAAACCTTTTCTATGCTCTATATCTGAAATCTCTGTTGATTGGAAAGTTTTAATAATAGCGGAGTATGTAAAGAATGGTTACACTAATGAGATCCTTGAGGGCAAAATACAGGATAACAGTATAGGGTGGTTGATGATCTTATCCTCTACAAGAATAGAATCTATTTGGTACTTGAATCAAAGGTAAAAAGCAAAATCTTAAGGGTTGTCCATGATACACCTTTGGCTGGTCACCCAGGGTATTTCAAGACCTACAAGCAGATCAGGACAAATTCTTTTGGAAAGGACTCAAGGAAGAGGTCCTCCAATACATTAGAGTGTATTGTGTGCCAACAAAACAAGGCAGAAACATGTTTTTCCAATGGTTTGTTGCAGCCCTTACCTATTCCAAACCAAAAATGGGAAAGTATATCAATGGATTTCATCACAGGTCTTCCCAATGTTCAAGGTAAGAATTGTATTTATGCAGTGGTTGATCGACTCACTAAATATGCTCACTTCTTTGCTTTATTCCTTTTGAGTTTAAGGCTCCACAAATTGTTGATTTATTTTTTAGAGAGTTTTTAGGCTACATGGATTGCCTAAAAATATTGTGAGTGACAAGGATAGCAAGGTTCCTTAGTTTGTTTTGGCAGGAGCTCTTCCGCTTGACAGGACGGAGTTAACTCCAAGTACCAGCTATCATCCACAGACAAATGGGCAAACAAAGATTGTGAATAAGTGGATTGAGGGATATTTGAGGAATTATGTGGCAGGGCAGCAATCAGCTTGGGTCAAATGGCTTTACATGGGAGAGCATTGCTACAATACCACTCATCACATGTCCATTGGTATGACACCTTTCGAGCTTTGTATGGTTATGATGCTCTTTCCTTTGTGGATTTGGTATTTGCAGATAGTAGAGTGCCGGGGCAAGAGACTTGGTTGCACAAAGCCAAGATATATTGGGGATACTCAAAGAAAATATCCAACATGCACAAAACCAACAGAAAATTTTATGCGGACCAGCAACACCACATTGAGAGGACTTTTGAGGTTGGTGACATGGTTTTCTTGAGGTTGCAGCCCTATAGACAGTCTTCTCTAAGAAGAGTGGAGCTGAAAAGCTCAAACCTCGTTTTATGGACCATACAGGATTAAGCAGAGGATAGGAGAGGTTGCCTATGAGCTGGATTTGCTAGAGCAAAGTAAGATACATAATGTTTTCCATGTCTCATGCCTGAAAAAGGCTTTGGGACAACATATTGTTCCTTCCATTGAATTGCCTCCTTTGGATGATGAAGGCAAACTTGTTTTGGTTCTTGAAGTAATTTTGGATTTCAAAGAAAAGAAGTTAAGGAACAAGATTATCACAGAGTATCTGGTACGTTGGAAGGATTTACTGCAGAGGATGCTACTTGGGAGGGTGCTGAAATTCTTAAGCATCTCGACTTGCAATTGCTTGAGGGCAAGCAATTCTAGGAAGGGCGGACTGTAATGTCCCCTTTTCAAATTAATTGATTTTGGATACCCGAAGCCTATTCTTATTATTTTCCGTAGGCTAAGGGGAATTAAAGAGGGAAATAAATTAATTTAAGTGGTCCAAGGGTACTTTTATATTTTAATTGGAAAAAGGACACTTAAATTATATTTTTAATAAGTGGGGCCAAAAAGCAAAAGTAGAATAAAATAATAATAATGATGAACTTCTATTGGGGTGCCAAAAATAGAATAATAATTAAATAAAAACTTCTATTATGGGGCACCAAAGATAGAATGTGTTGCATGAGCATCAAGCTTCTATTTTTGGATGGGGCACCAACATTGGAGAGGGAATAAAGTAATTTTATATTGTTTATTGAGCATGCATGTAACTCCAAAAGGGGCACCAACTTTGGAAAAGGCCTTAAAAGTTATAAAAGCAGATTTTGGGGATTATTATTATCATCTTGGAAATTTATCAACTACTTCATTGTCTGCAAGTAGCTTCTACTTCTGCATCAGCAATAGAGGACGAAAACCCTCATTTGCACACAGATCTAGGACGGAAACCCTCATATCTAAGCTTGGCAATTCCATTCAAGGGTTGCAGTGATCATTCAAAGTACAAGTATTCATCCAGTTCAGCTAGGGCACACATATTTTTAGGGCTGTTTTAGCATCCAGAACAACAAGTACAACAGGGATGTCCCCCTTTGAAACAAATTTCAATTCAGTACCACATCTAGGGGCAGTTTTCAGTCAAATCAGTTTGCATGCTTTATCTTATGTTCATCTTTTCATCTGGATCAACCGATGTGTGAGAAAATAATTGTATTCAGACATTCTAATGTTTTCATTAAAGCTGATTTGAAATAAATAATTTTTTTTCTGAGAAATAGCCCATTAAAAAAACGCCCTTATAGAACCCAATGGAAAAACGAGAACAAGCATCGACACAAAGATTTTTGACACGAGTTAAACACTAGATCTTCATCGACAAAGAAATTGAAACCCTTCGCGCATTCAAAACAAACCTACAGTGCATTCTAATAAATTTATATTGAATAAATAAAATAAAAGCATACCAAGTAAACCTCCATCTAGTTAACCTCCTCCATAAATGCCAACTTCCCTTTGCTGCTCTGCAATTGACCAGCAAATCCATGGCAAGAATAAGAGATTCTGGCTGAAAAAGATAAGCAATGAAACCCCAATAGTACATTAAATTGTTGAAATCAAAACCCCTGGGTATAGGTACCGTGCGAATCCACGCCTTACAAATATAAAGTTGTTCGCTACTATTGGTACAGGAAAAATATGCTATAGAAATGAATTTTAAACAAACCTGCAAACAGAATGCACTGTCTCGAAACCTCTGCACTGTTTATAAAAAGGATCCAATTCTTTTTCCAAATAATACACAAGAATTCTCAGCGAACACCTTACATCTTCCTTTGCCAAAAACCCTCAAAGAAAACGGACTCCAAATTAACAAGAGTCACTCCTCGCAGATAGAATATTCTGTATTTTGTAATTAAATAGTTGCCATTTTTAAATTCTAAAAATGTTTGAATCCTACCCTTTTATTATAGTTCGTTGCCAAAGGGAAAATACTAACACCAATCAATTTTGCAACACTCAACCTTTTATTAAACCAATCACCTTTCAAAGTATTTTAAATTTTAATAGTTTGGATTATAGTTTTCAAAAAACAATTTTAATTTTTTTTAATGTCTATGATTGGTTATTAAAAAAATCTCTCATCCAAGACGTAGTTGACGTATAAATGAATCCTTATCGTCCACATGTCTCATGCATAAAACCCTAATTGATAGTTAGAAACCTAATTGCTAAAAACAAAAATAACAAACCATTGTTGGTTTTCGTGTTTTGGTTATGTGTTTTATGAGCTAGTCGTTCTACCATGATTCCTCTAAATCACATCGCTTTATGCCACATCGTGGGTCCTCCACAAAATGGAGAGCATAAGGTGGATGTTAAGGGCATTATCTTTGTCCTCTCCGCCAAAAGCATAAGGGAAGCTTCCATATCTGCAGATGGTGAAGAAGAAGACTTTGTGAATGCATTTATTTGATCCCCTCTTATCATTGCCCCGCTTTTCGTACGGCCAATATTTTTAGTAGATTAAATGAAAATTAGATGGTCTATAAAGAAGGCGCACACCGAGGATTTGTCCACTATATGGTTGTCCATCTTATTCTTATATTGTCTCGTGGATAGTACAATAGTTATAAGGAGTTCACAAGGAAGTGGAAGAGTGTGTTGTTATTTTCGAGTGTGTTATTTCATCATTCATTTCCCATATGTGACCCAATTTTGGGAGGTGGTTGATATGTGGTGTATTCTTTTTGGTTAATGGCTCTCTACCTCTTCTTTGTGTCGAGGTGACAACTTCCCTATCTCAGAGGCGAGTGAAGAGGATTTTTATTGCATCCACTGGCCCACTCTTATTGTGAGCCTATCTCTCCACCCAGACACCAATGTAGTTAATGGAATGTTTTGTGTTCCAGTGGGTAGTGCCCCAATTAACCCCCAAATTTGTGATTCACCTTAACAGTTTAAAGCAAAGAGGATCCTTACCTCTGAGGGAAGGGTGAATGTGAACATTAGGGGAAACAAATTAAGGTATGCCCCCTTATGTGCAAGTATCATATTTACCCCAAAAAGTCTCTCAACATCTCCATCATTCACCTTTAGATGGCCAAACTTTTCCAGAATTTCCATTGTCTTCCCCATTCGCAACTTATCATGAATCCATATGAGGCCCTTTGGCCATCTTGTGAGATGTCGTCTCCACTTAATGTTTTTCTCCTCATAAAGGTGTCACTCGATGTTTTGTATTTTTATACTACCAGTGGAATCAGTGTGTGTGTGTGTGTGTGTGTGTGTGTGTGTGTGTGTGTGTGTGTGTGTGTGTGTGTGTGTGTGTGTGTGTGTGTGTGTGTGTGTGTGTGTGATGCTTGTCTTAGGGTGGTGAATATATGTACACTTGTTTTTCCTTATAAATATAAAAGTGATGTAACTCTAAAAATAAATAAATAAATAAGAGTGAGATAGGTAGGGTTACTGATACAAGAGAAAATGCCAACAAAGAAACTCCTTAACCTCCTCGTATTAGATCACCAAGATTGGGGTTGAGTGACACTCTTGTTAGATCCGATGATAGATTGATTTCTTTGATTTGTGGTTGCTCCAAGATATTTTGAATGGAAGAGAGCCAAGTTACAAGTGATGGAGATTGATTGATTGAGTGGTTGAATGATTGGGTGATCAAATGGACAACATAATGGTATGCGAAGAGTGATTTCCAATATAATTTGGCAGAGTAACATTGTAAATTCCTCAAGCTTCCAATGATGATTTGAGAGGAATGGAGCTTCTTATTTATAGATGCATAAGAAGCCATGGATTGAGGAAGTTAGAATTGAATAAGTTGTATGTTATTGATTTCATCTTCCTTATTTAGCTCACGATTGATTTATTCTATATAGTTGGCCCTTTGAATGAGAAATAAAAAGGCTTTATTTCAAAGTAGTTGGCTCTTGAATTATTCTGAAATGTACGTGCATATTTCCTTCCATGTTTTTAGAATTTTAGAACTTGTGTGGGATGACTAGTCATCTTCAAAGTGAGTTGGTTAGTGAAGTGGAGATGAGTGGAAGATGGGGCATTTTAATTTGTTTTATTTATTTAAATAACTAATTAAATTAGCCAAAGGGGTGTATAGTGCATAGCGAGTGCAATAGAATTAATTAAATTAATTCTAGAAGTGGGATATGGGTGAATAATGTACCAAATATTATTTGTGAATGTTGTGCAATAATTATGGGAGGATATGGGCATTTTCAGAGGTTATAATGCGTAATGGGTATTTTTAGGGTGTCTACATTTTCCCATATTTAAAGTGTTATTACAAAGTAATAACATTTTAAAGATAGTATACGCATGTAGATCAATGAACGAATGATACGAAGTATGGTAGACTTCCTTATTTGCCCTAGTAGAGCATTTGGATGCCCAACAGATTTAGATTGTGTCGAGGAGTGCCCCAAGTGGATGGGTGGCGTAATAAAGCAACACACTTGTCATTTTGATAAGAGGAATAAGAGAATTTTGAATGAGAAATAAGAAAAATGGGTTTAGAAAATGAGAAACATATGGATGCCAAAATTAGGGTTTTGGGATGTGAAGTAGGGTTGGAAAAGGGGTTAAATAAAAGGGTGGGTTGGTAGCAAAAATCATCGGTCATTTTTTTACTATAGGTTTGTGCATTCTAGAGATGATTTTTTTGCCTTGAGATTGTGAGATAGTTATTTTTAGATGATGATTTTCCTTGAGATTGAATAAAATAACTTTGTAATAACACTTTATTACAAAGTTAGGGTGTCTACATTTTATTTGCACATAGTTATTTTGTCATGGATGTATGTCATTTTATTCATGATTTGATATGTTGTTGAGTTGATCATGGTAGATTATATATGATAGACATATGATGATGATTGTTATATTTTTTGATTTGGTATGGACTTTGATGAAATGATGATAGGACTAACCTTGCTCATAGCTTGAACTTCCATTAAATTTATTTTATTTTAAAGCAACTCGCTTTGTTTTTGCATAATATAGCATGAACAATGATTATTAAAGAACCATGATGAGTAACCCATAATGTGTATGAATAAACACACAAGGTAAAAGGATTGATGAGAAGATTGTTCCAAGCCACAAAGATCTCAGATGTTAATAGATCATCACATTCAATAAGCTGAAAGTAATTTGACAGAATAAATTTACAAAAATATTTACAAAAAAAAACATCAATATCATATATTATATCTCACGAAACTTTATATAGTACAATAAATGCAGGCCTTGCTTATATAAGCAAGGAAGATCAATATAAGAACTAGTAAAGGCCATAGATTAAGCCATAAATCAAGGAAAGAACTAGTCAAGACCATAGATCAAGAAAGGAAATAGACTACAAAGAACTAATCAATACCATAGATCTAGGAAACAACCATACCTAACAACTAGATAATAGCCTCCTAATATCTAAATAAGATAAGAGAATCATCCACACTTAAGTGGGTGAGGATAAATAAAATAGAAGGTAAATAAAGTACCTAGGTGAACATGAGATAAGGTAAACAACCTACTCTAACAACCCCCTTCAAGTGAAGCTAGGGGCCCAAAATAAAAGTGACATATCCGCAATACGAGTCCCAAAGAACACGACTTACCGATCAGTTCTCATGTACAATATATCCATAAAGAAATCTCAAACCAAAAGTAGGAACAAAAATCCTATTAGAAGAAAGAGAAAAAAGAAGGAGGATGAGCTCACGAACACCCCCAAGTACAACTTTTGAAACCCTAAGCATGCCATGCAACTCAAGGTAATGAGATGATGCAAAAAGCTTCGTAAAGATGTCGACAACCTATTGATGAGTCGAATGTACTCCAAGCAAATAAATCCATCTTGAATGTGCTGACGAATGAAGTGCATATGAACCTCAATATGTTTGGTCTACCGGTGCTCAACAGGGGTTGTGAGAAATGTGAAGTGTACTTTGGTTATCACACCAAAGTACGGTCGGTGAATCTATGGGAATCCAAACTCTATCAATAGCTTTGAAGCTAATGAATTTGTTGACTCATCATAACCTGGTGCCTTGTACTTTACCTTTGTAGATGAAAGTGTAATAGTTTTTGCTTCTTGCACACCCAAGCAAATGGATAAGAACCAAAACCAAAAATATATCCATAAGTAGAACATTTTTCATCAATAAAATTGATCCAATCGGGATCCATATATCCAACCAACTGTGTAGAACCTCTCAGTGCAGTGTAGTCCGAAGTGTGAAGTGCCCTATAAATATCATAAAATCCTTTTAGCTGCTCACATCGATGACTACTGTGAAGAGAAAGTATAAACCACATACAGACCCTACAACAAAGGAAATATCAAGGTGATTATGGGTCAAGTACATCGACGTTGACCAATTGCCTATACAAGAGTAGGATCACAAAGAGGAGTAGTGCAGAGTGGAAGTAAGAGTAACCCCAAACTGAAAAAGGAGATGGACTTGAATTGCAATTAGCCATATCAAAACGTTGAAGAAGATCATGGGTGTACTTTTGTGGACTTAAATGAATCCTTAAACCTATTTGTGAAATATGCAAACCAAGGAAATAATGCAATAACCCGATATTTGTCATATAAAATTGTATGAAAAGAGCCCATGAATTGTCTTAATGTGGGAAGAAGAGTTGACAATAAGTAGCAAATCATCAACATACAAGATAAGTATAACAATATTCTCGCCAACATACTGGTGATATATTGTAGGATCATAGTGATAATGACCAAAACCAAAGGTAGATAGAAGAAAATAATCCATATTCCCATACCAAGCTCAAGGGGCTTGTTTAAGATTGTATAGAGACCTTCGAGTTTACAAACAAGAGAAGAGTCCTAAACAAATCCATTAGGTTGCTCTATTTATATTTCCTATTGTAAATCTCCATATAGAAAGGAACTCTCCATGTCCATCTCGGAATGCTAGCCAACCCTATGATGCAACAATGAAAATTACAAGGCGTATTGGATCCATCTTGGCAACAGTGCAAAAGTTGCAAAGTAATCAATGCCTTCAACTTATGAGAAACCCTTTGCAACAAAATGGGCCTTATACTTTTCAATTGACCCATCAGTTGTGTATTTTGTTTAGTATACCCACTTATACCTAACGATATTTCTTCCTTTAGGAAGATAGACCATATCCCAAGTATTATTCTTCATCAAAGAAGAATACTCATCTGTCATCACATCATCCCACTCTTGTATCCCATGAGCTTGTGAAAAAAACTATGGATCCTCATAAATTGTCTGACACAAAATTTTAGAACCTGTAGAATATGCATGATGATGCCTAGTGGGTGGAAGATCATGTATGAAAGGTGTTACCTCAAAAATTGTAGTATGAGCCCACTTAGGTGTAACGACAACATTAGTGGGAATAGGATCCTCATCGACATCCATAACCTCCTTGGAAACCTCGTAATATAAGGGATCCTCAAGAAGAGATAAAGAATAAGTAGTCTTGGAAGAAGATGAAGAATCATGAGGAGATAAATGCTCATCAAATTGAACATGTGTTCGAAAAATAATTCCATGAGTATCACGATCTAAAAGTTGATAAGCTCTTGTTTCCTCACAATACCCTACAAAGATCAAGGGTTTCTCTTCTTATCCAAGGCTTTCCTAGTCTTCTTTGGCACAAAGGCCCAAACATGACTCCCAAACACTCAAAAAGAAAGATACATCGGGCTTAGTTTTGGACCAAGCCCCCTATGGATTCAAATGCTCAAGGGTTTTGTGTGGTTTGTGATTCTGAATGTAGTTAGCATGATTAATTGCTTCTGCCCAGTATATAGGAGGTAAATCTCTAAAATGCATCACGTAGTTAGCCATTTCCTTCAAATTACGGTTCTTCCTTTATACTAATCCATTTTGTTGTGGAGTATGAGGAATGAATGTTGGTGAATAATGCCATGAGTTGCCAAAATTCGAAAAACTATTTTTTGAAGTACTCCCCCATCATCAATGTGAAGGTTATTTATGAAACTAAAAGATTATTTCTTGACCAAAGCCTTAAAGACTTTGAAGTGTGAAAAAACATCACTTTTGTATTTGAGAAAATAAACCCAAGTACGCCTCAAGAAATTATAAATAAATGTATGTGCATACCTAGCTCAATTGAAAGAGGGGGTAGGAAAAACCATTGTCTCTATGCATGAGCCCAAGTTTGTGAAGAAGCTCTATTGGACACACCTTTAGGAAATGAATATTGGTGTTGCTTCCCCATGCATAACGAGGGCAAGCTCCCTCAAGACAAGAAATTCTAGGAAGATCATAAACCATACCATGAGTGCTCAATTCCTTCAAATATTTGTAATTGAGATGTCCAAATCGCTCATGCCATAGCTTACTCTCTTAATTTGCTTGAGAGAAACCAAGCTTGTCCCTATTGAGGAAGTGCTTCAAAACCCTCAAAGTGATATAGTCTATAACTATGATCAATGCAATACCCCGAGAGAAATAAGTGAATGAGGTTCCAATAAGGTTTGTATTTTTCTCCTTATGGCATAAAACTCATTATCTTGCCTTGATCATAATGACAAATTTGATATACGTAGAGAAAATTTGTAGTGATGTTAGGAACATATAGTGCATCATGAATTATTCCACCATCAAGGTGTATGTCACATTTTCCCTTAACAAAAAGAAAGGAAGAATCACTAACCTCAATTTTGGAAGTAGAACTCAAACCTATAGATACAAGACTCCTTCGAAGAAGTCATGCAATGAGAAGGACCATAATCTATAACTGGACTATCTCAGCATTGTTGATGAGATATCCTAACAACATTAAGTTATTTTCCATGCTCATTGGAAGGAGGTGGAGTGGAAATAGAGATATTTTGTTTTTGGATTGCATCCTCTAAGGCTTACATTCACTTCTAACACCTAGTTTCGACATGACCTGTTCCCCACAAAAATTAACACGAAAGGCTAGACTTATTATTGGATTTATAAGACTCATTAAGTTTATAGTTGTTTTCTTTGCGTTTAGGAGCACTTTGAGATGGAGAAGGGGGTGAAATTAGATTTAGCTTTTGGTTTTCCCTTTCCCTTAAGATTAGATTTTACTAATGCCTTTTAAGAGGTGGAAGACTCAAGGTTAGATATTTTGGATTCTTCCCTAGTAAGTATTTCACAAAATGTTTCTAAGGTGGGCATTTGGAATGTGTTACCTAAGGCATCCATGTTAGAGGAAAAGGTAGAAGAAAAGATTTGGAATGTATCTCTCAACTTGGATAGGATTAGGTAAACACACTCTTCATCTTTCTTATCTCCTCCACTCCCCTTCAATTATGTCAACAAATGCTTGAACTTATGAAGATAGTCTATAATTGAAGGAAAATATTCATGGTGAGAGAGTTGATCTCAATTTCAAGTTAAATGGCTCTTGTGTGATCCACCTTACCGAATAAGCCATCTAATTTCTCCCATATTTTCAAAAGAGAGTCAAGTTTTCCAAATGAAACAAACAAAATACTATCACTTACACCAGTTCATATCAAACCCATACACTCATAAAATTTGCATTGGTACTTAAATTTCTCATATTCTCTAGTGAACACTAGTTATTCTATAGAAGTTAAATTCCATGATCCTCTGCGTTTAATGATTGTTTCCGTTCTTGGTTTCCATTTGTGGTAATTATGTGTTGTTAATGGCTTAATTTGATCTAATACAGAAGAAGATAAAGACGTCATTCTCAAAATCACCAAAAAGAATGCAAGAATCAAGGAATGTAACAAGACCCCCAAGATTTGACACTTTATAATTGAGTGCATTTTACAAAAGAAAGACACTTTATAATTGTAGTGTAAAAACGACACTCAAATCTGAGTTACCGATTAAAATATACAAGCTTATCAATTTTCCTCTCTAATATTTGTTTAGTTTACACTACAAAAAGCTTTTGTCTTTCACTCACCAAAGAAAGGGGGCTACACTTAAGCACCCACTAGTAGGAATCATAACCTTTATCCCTCGTATGACTATACCATATGACCAAGGGCTAAGGATTTTTATGGGTAATCCTTGCAATTTTTATGCTTCCAAATCTACATGGCCCAAACACGGTATCCGTGTGTATATCCAAATCATCAAAACTCACCCGATCCAAAAACCTCGAGATAGTCACCGAACGAAAACTTTGCAAAATAAAAGAAAAAAACAAGTACCGATCGTGAAAAAACCAAAAAATCATTTTTGAACCTTTTTCCTAACCGGTGTGGATTTCCAAGTGGATTTGTATGTTTATCTGTCCCTCGCATCCACCTTTGCGCAAAACAAAAAAATTGTCTCCATCAATGGCCGAGTTTGTAGTTGTTTTGGGGGTTTTACCACCTTTTAAATCCAATGGAACCCTCCTTTTGTATAAAAATGCACATTGTAATAGAATGCGAAGAACTTATAAGTATATAACTCTAAAAACCCTCGTTTGCAAAATAAAACTTATAGATGGATGTCTACAACATCTACCGCTCTAATACCATAAAGGGGAACAATGAGAAGATTATTCCAAGCCACAAAGATCTCAAATGCTAATAGATCATTACATGTAATAAGTTGAAATCAATTTGTGAATAACTTCACAAAAAGCTTTGTAAATGGAAAAAGAAACAATATCATATATTATATATCATGGAACTCTATCTAGTACAATGATAAGGGCCTTACTTATATAGGTAAGGAAGATCAATCTAAGAAATATTCAAGGCCATATATCAATCCATAAATTAAGGAAAGAACTAGACAAAAAGAACTAGTCAAGACCATAAATCAAGGAAGGAACTAGACAACAAAGAACTAGTCAAGACCGTATATCGAGGAAATAACTATACCTAACAACTAGATAATATCCTTCTAGTGTGTAAAAAGATTAAAGAAATATACACACATAAGTGGGTGAGGATAAATAAAAATAGAAGGTAAATAAAGTACTTAGGTGAACATGAGCTTAAACGACCTACTCAAATTGAAAAGTAAAAACAAACCCAATACACACAATATATGTATGCACCATGGCTACAAATGAACTTTGTTATCTCCAAAAAGCAGCAAGACCCTCTAATTTTTCATGAACTAATGGATGAGCAATCGGTGTTTTTGGGTATTATGTGATTGTCTCTCAAGTTGTGGGACTTGCTACTCGAGACAAACCTCTAGAGAAATTTGGTTCCTCTACGTAATCCTAATGTTAAACTACTCCTAAGGAATGAAATGTAACTATCTAATCTTACTCTACTACTCTAAGGAACCGGGAAGAGAAATATGAATGAAAATGTGAATCCTAAGCTAAAAGGAGGTGATAGCACCAAGAAGAGAGTGGAGAGACACTCTCAAATGAGGGAAGATGGAAGAAAAATGAGAAAGGAGAGGGCAAACATGAGTACCAAATCCAAAATAACATTCAAACCACCATTTACACGAGCACAATGATTAAAACCCTACAAGGAGAATAAAACATGTACAAAATACCTGTAAATGTAATAAAGAGGTAAGATAATGCAATAGAACACAACTAGGGTACAAGATAGCTACAAAACATGAATTTTATTGCTCTATAAAGATGCACAGTCCATTACATGAAGGAAGAAGGAAAGAATCACCCTACAAATGCTCAAATTTGAGGCCTACAACTCACAATACAAAATGCAACACTTGGAGAAGGATGCACCAACATTACAAGAATGTCCAACACTTACAAATGAGTCTCCTTTTACAATATATAGAAATGGAAGAGAGAGCGGGGGAATAAAGGGAAATTCAAATTTAGGGCTTCACCCACCAATAACCTACATTAATTCTCTAAAAATAATTATGGGCACCTGTCAAATCCACTCCACTTGTTTTGTTAGAGAAGACAAAGGACCATACCCCATTAAAATAGGTAGTTAAAAAAGCTGAAATGTGTTCATTAATGATGAAATTGTTTTCCTCCTTTCCTCCCACCCACCCTCACCTAACTCTATATTTTATTTTTCCATGGTGTAGAGCATGAAGATACATTTCCAATCATATAAAATTTATTGAATTTGGACAACCAGGGCAAAAGTTATGGTCATGCAGAGATATCGGGGGTCGATGAGGAACATGGGTTCAAACGCTTCATCACAATTCGTAATTAACTCATTTTTTCATTGCCTTGCGGTGAATTGGGTTTTGGGAACCTAGGGAACAAAGGAACTAGTTCCATTTGTGCGTTTGGTGCCTCCATCCCTTGGTTCTCTCGTGACTCATCCTTTTTCTTTGTTACGACTCCCAAGCTATTTTGGGGAACTTGTTCCTCAAGCCCTCGTTCCACTCGCACTCCTTCATACGTCCAACGAACTCCCTCCCACAAAATTTAGACCCTTTACCATTTTCTTGCAAATTACCGACCCATGTGGGGAACTAGTTCCGCTAACCTTAGGTTCCTCCACACCTGGTCTCCCCTGCATTGATTTGCGCCCTTAACACCACACCTTCCTTTATATTACAACTTGTCTCACCTTGTGGGGAACTAAATCCCCACGGGAACCATTCCACACGACCCCGCCTTCACCCGATGCCCTTCCCATCCACACAACACTAAACATTAAACTCCTTCTCTTTGTTGTGGGCCATTGTTTTCTTCATGGAATTTGTTTCGCGACTCCTCTTATCATCCAAAATCCACATCACACTGCGCTACCCTCACATCATGCGGGTCCAAGACCCATGTGCAAAACTCTACCCCACGGAACTAGCTTCATTCGAGACCCAAAACCCACAATACACTTGAAAATGACCAAATTTCTCATTTTTCTCCATTTTTTCTAAGTGTTTTAGATCCCTATGGAATTGAGGAGTTAGACTAAAGGTGGAGAAGTACCCCAAAGCCAAATTTTTTCTATTTTTCCATTTTTTTCTCAAATTTTGGCTAAGTATTGAACTTTAGAGCTTTACAATGGGAAAGGGAACCCTTAGACACTTCAATTTTCCATTTTTACTCAATTTTACCCTTGCAAGCTAAAATGTGTTGGGGTTAGCACACCGGTTGTACGAGATAATATATCGATCTAAGCATACATGCAAATAAAAGTGGATATTCGAAATTGGAGGAAGCTTGAACGATGGCAAAAGGGAAGCGAACACCATGGACCGAATGGTCTTTTTTTTAAAACTAAGCCTTTGCAATAAATCATACGACCTCACCTCCCCATTATGTTGTGTTGGAGCCCCCTACAGGCCAGGGCCTATCAGAAGCCTTGTAGAAGCATCTGGGACCCAGAAGACCCACTTCGAGCAGTGAGCTTGAAGGTAATGGCAACAATAGTCCAAATCAAAAAATTTGTCCCTCGCATTCGCCTCGACTTCGTCACCGTGTCCCCTGGAAGATTCAGTTGATCTAACCACCCAAACAAACCTTCTCGTAAACGTAAAAAATTTTGTAAAAAAAATTGGTCATCGAATAAAGGAGGAGGGCATTCAAAACTGGTGTGAGGTGCAGTGGGGTAGCGGCCTGAGTATCCACTTCTTGGAAAGAGGTTTTTTTTTTGTTATCTTTCATAGCGTACTCAAAAGAACGATACCATGGTGAGAAAAGACTTTCTTCTGGTGGACTCAGGCCGGAGATTCGTGAATGGGAGACTCATTTCGACATGGCTAAAGTGGAAATGGAAGGACTACAAGTTTGGGTAAGACTCTATTCGCTGCCTAGTGAGTTTTGGTCCGCCCCCATTCTCAACAAAATTTGCTCCAGTCTAGGACGCATTGTCCGCATCGACCCTGTCACCTTAGAAGGTACCCTTTCATCCTTTGCTAGGATTTGTATTTCTATCGATTATAAACAGAAGCTTCAGGATCTTATAATAATCTCCACCCAGTCTGGGCTCTGGGAGCAAAAGGTTGAATATGAAGGCGTCTCCAACAACTGCTTTAAATGCAAACAACCTGGCCATTTCCAAAAATCCTGCAAAAATCCCCCTGCTTCGGGCAAAATGGAATGGAGGAAGAAATCCTCTCCCCTTCCTACCTTCACTCCCTTCGTTCCTTCCCATTTAAATAAGACACAACCCTCAGGCGAGGATATTAATGACTCCACCCCTACTTTTGAGTCCATGTCTTTGGATCCGAGTACCATTTCTTTGGTTAAAGAAATGACTGCAGTGGTAAAGGACTCAACAAGGATTTTATCCCTTTTTCACGATGGTATTTCTCTCGGCCTGGGAGGGAACATTGTTTCTTTGGAAAAATGGGTGAACGAGAAGGATGAACTAATCCAGTCTAACGATGGTGACTCCAGTGGTTCTCTGGAGATTGTCCCTGAGGAAATCTTTAGATAACATGCAGATGTGCCCGATTCTTCCAACACCAGCACTTCTAAACATGGATCTAGGACCGAAAGGCATACTGGGTCATCCATCTAAGAGTAAAATTTCCCTCAAAGAGGTTGCAGCAGGGAAGCAACTAGCAACTTCGTTCCTTTTTTCCCTCTATGAGTAGGAGAGGCGAGTCCTCTCTGAAGCTCAAATGATTCTCTTTTCATGGAACGTTAGGGGCCTAAACGCCCCTAACAAACAACGTCTTTTAAGACGTTATGCTACCGATGTTACCGTTGCTGATATTTGCCTTCTTCAGGAAACTAAGATGTCTGTGGAAGGTTGCAAGAAAGGTTGGTTTCGAAAATGGAAAGGTTGGGAAGGATGCTTTTCAGATTCATTCGGTGCCTCGGGAGGCCTAGGAATTATGTGGAAATCCAGTGCTTGCATTCTTGAACCTCTCCTCATTGATTCGAATTTCATCTGGTGTAAGGTTTTTATCAAACACTCTGATGAGTCCTTCTTATGCAATGTTTATGGTCCTTCTAATCCAATCAAAAAAGAGATCTTTGGTCTAAACTTCATCTAGTCCTTGATTCTGCCGTCAACTCTAAGATTGTAGGTGCACAGGTGATTTCAATGCAACTCTTTCTGACCTTGATAAACGAGGAGGTATTCAATGGCAACCACGTTCTCAAGTGGACTTCACCTCCTTTGTGTCTTCCACCAAATTGGTTGACGTGGAGCTGAGTTTGGGTTGGTTCACGTGGAATAATCGGAGGCCTGGGTTTAGTTCAATGGCAGTGCGTCTTGATAGATTTCTTGTCTCTGAAATCTGGTCAGCAAAACAATTTTCTTCTCAAATGCTCTGTTCTTCCCCTTTCCGGCTCCGATCATTTCCCAATTTCTCTCAACATTTCCTTTGATCTTCCCCCTCGCCACTCGCCTTTCAAATTTGAAAACATGTGGTTGTAGGATCCTTCACTCAGGCCCCTGATTAAATCATGGTGGGACTCCTTCAAAGTCAAAGGGACCTGGATGTTCAAACTCTCCAAAAAGTTATCTTTGCTGAAAGATAATTTACGTAGCTGGAATATCTCTTGCTTTAAAAATATCTTTCTTGAAAAATTTCGTATTCTGAACGAATCTATTCTCTCACAAGGGATGCTTCAGGTTGATTTCCTCAAGGAAAAATTGCTTCTCAGGGAACTTGGCAATCTTCTTCTTAAAGAGGAAACTTATTGGCGACAAAAATCTAGGGAAGTCTGGCTGGCCGATGGTGATAAAAATACTAAGTTCTTTCATGCTTCAGTCAAAGCCAGAAGAAATTTCAATTACATTTCATCCCTCCAGCTGGATGATAATTTTGTGGCGTCCACTCAATCACAGATCAAATCTGAAGTAGTGTCTTTCTTCATAAGCTTTTGAATGGTGATTCAGCCACCCCCCTTGGAGATCAGTCTTCTTTTTTAATCAGATCCCACCTTCGGTAATCTGTTGTTGATAACGACATGCTTCTTTCCCCATTCACCAAGGAGGAGGTTCGAAAAAATTTTCTCAATGAAGAGAGATAAAGCGCCGGTACCAAGCCCTGATGGTTTCCCTACCTCTTTCTTTCAGGACTTTTGGGATGTCATTGGGAATACAGTTTGGAATGCAGTGGAGGAATCACGGCAAATGGGCAAGCTTTTAGGTGCTCTCAATCACACTCTCATCTGTATGTTCCCCAAAAAATCCCCAGCCGAGTCTCTGGATGATTTCAGACCGATTTCCCTTTGTAATACGTCATATAAAATAATCTCGAAAGCTATTGCAAATAGAATGAGTCCTCTCTTGTCTAAATTGGTGGCTCATGAACAAAGTGGTTTCATTCCTGGGAGGTCTATTTCAGACGGGATCATCATCTCCCACGAACTGATTCACACTCTTCACGAGCCACTTCTAGGGCTGACATGATGCTTTGAAACTGGACTTTAGCAAAGCCTATGACCACGTCAACTGGAGATTCCTCATTAAATCTCTTCAAGCCATGGGTTTCTGTTGGCAATTTTGCAATTGGATTTTCAACTGCATTGCCACCCCTCGATTCTTAGTCCTGGTTAACGGTTCGGCTGAAGGCTTCTTCCACAGCAGTAGGGGATTGAGACAAGGTGATCCCCTCTCTTCCTTTCTTTTTATTTTGGTCATTGAGGCTCTTAGCCGAAGCATCAAATCTGCTATTTTGGATGGATCCCTTAAAGGTATTCAAATTACCTCCAATCTTCCTGCCCTCACACACCAACAATTTGCGGATGACACTTTCCTTTTTGGTCAAGGTTCTATTCCAGAAGCAAGGTGCCTCTCTTCTATTCTAGATTCTTATTCTTCAGCGGTGGGACAGGTTATTAACTTTCATAAATCTGTTATTTTCTTCTTTAATGTTGCCCCAAGATTGCAATGCAGGATCAAAGCAATTCTCGGCTTCACCATGGGTGTTCTCCCCCACAAATATCTGGGTATCCCACTTTTTCATGGGAATGGTAAAGTGCATCTTTGGGACGGGCTTATAAACTCCATTTCTTCTAGATTACTCTCATGGAAAGGAAAATGGCTATCCCTGGCGGGACGAGCCCTATTAATTAATTCAGTTCTCCTGGCCATTCCGATTTACATGATGTCTGTCATGCAAATCCCTAAATCTGTTCTGCTCAAAATTGAAAAGATTGTCAGATCCTTCTTATGGCAAGGAAACAATGAAGAGCACAAATTTCACCTTGCAAATTGGGATACGGTCAAATTACCTAAACGCCTTGGTGGGTTGGGAATTCTGGATCTTGCTCTTCAGAATTCAGCCCTCGGAGCAAAACTTGTCTGGAACTTCATCTCAGATGCCAAATGGCTCGCATTCCAAGTTCTTTCCCACAAGTATCTCGGGGGGTCACCCCGAGCTATTGTTATCCAGCACTGAGCTCCCCAAAGGATCACATATCTGGAATTTCTTCTGCAAGTCCAAATCCCTGATTGTTGAGTCGGTCTCTTGGAACATCAATAATGGTCAGCTCGCCACCTTCTGGGAGGAAAGTTGGAACGGATCCCCCCCTTAATCTCACACCTGAACTCAACAGAGTAATGAACACGACCAAGATTACTTGGGGATCTTTGGTTGTTGCTATGGCAGTCAGAATCTCGATGGCTCACCGTCTTGGCTTTGGAAAGATATCTCCAATATTGGGGCTAATGCACAGGAATCCAATCTCCTCAAGGGTGCCTTACAGGACAGAAATGCACACTTTCTTAATAATGATGATCGTATGATTTGGCTAGGGGATGCAACAAGTTCTTTCTCCATGAAAGTTGGTTATAATATTCTCATCTCACGGTTTGGCCAAGGTCTTCCTTGTTCCTATGGCTGTTGGCATCCTAGTATCTCTCCTAAGGTGGAAATTTTCGGCTGGTTGGTTATGAAAAAGAAAGTTCTGACTCAAGTTAGGTGGAGATCATGGGGTTATGCTGGTCCATCCATGTGTGTGCTCTGTGGTGCCACGGAGGAAGATCTTGATCATCTCTTTCTATTTTGCCCATTCGCGTCTAGTTGTTGGGGTTGGCTCCTTAGCAAATTAAATCTAGCTTGGGTCCCATGCAATAATATAGGAGAGACCCTTCTCTCTTGGCCGAGATATAACAACAACTCCCTCAGTTCTATTTGGTACATAGCCCCCTTCTTCCTCCTGTGGCATATTTGGTGGGAACACAATCTTCGTCTCTTCAGGGAACAAACTACCGAGTTGCAAACGCTTTTCTCAACAAGTTGGAAGTGGCCATCTCAGAGAAAGTCAGTGTTAATTGTTTGTCACAATCCACTTTCTCCTCTAGGGATTTCGATATCATGAATTCATGGCCCCTCATAAAGCAACCTAGCCCCGGCTCTATTGTTAAAAAAGGCCTCACTCAAGTTGAAAAATTAATTCGTAGAAAAAGGGCAAGATGGCGACCCCCTCCGAAGGGCTCGTGGAAACTCAACTTTGATGGCACTTCTAGAGGGAACCTAGGTAAATCAGGGGTTGTATTCTTAGGGATGAATTTGGTAATCTCATCAAGGTTGGTTCCTACCCTCTCAGAGATGGTTCGTGCAACGCTGTTGAAGCCCAAGCGCTTCTAGAAGGGGTCAAGATGGCTGCCCAGTTAGGTTGTTCTCATCTATTTATCGAAGGGGACTCCCAAATTATCATATGTGTAGTCTCTAGAGGCACATCCCCATCATGGAAAATCAATACCTTTATCCCTCAAATTCTATTTTGGTTGAACAAAATCAGCTCTTGATACCGATAAAGATTGGCATGGGCTGACAAGCCTAATCTCCCATGAGCGGGCCAGCTTGACTCAGCAGCTCGATGTGGCCTCACGCGTGTGCAGCGCTCCATTTAAGAGAGATGGTTGCTGACTCCCTGCTTTGTGTCTCTCGGTTTCTATTTTCGTGTTGTGTGCTCTCTTTACTATGGCATTTCTCGGTTCCCCTTTGTTACCCTTCACAGCTCGATGTCAAATGTCGCCTCAACACTAGAGATTGATCGTTCCCGTCTGTCTGAGGTCTTCCATTATTCTTCAATCCAGGAAGCCGAAGCAATAGAGTCCATTTTGGGTGACTCTTATCCTTTTGCTCTCACCAGTACGCACAAATGTTGACATCGCGTTGCCTTCTTATCCTTCCGCCTACTTACTTACGGAGGAGGAGGATTTGGTCATCATGGAATTCCTCACCAATTCTGTTATCCTTCCCGCTCACCGTGTCGGCCTCCGTGATGAACTGGCCGACTTCTCCCTGCCGGATCCACTCCTCTGGGTTGAGGAGGTCGATGATCTTGCTATCGGTTCAGGGCATGGCATCAAATGGATATGCAGCTAGTATAGGGACCTTCTCAACCACGCCCAAAGTGTCAAGGCGCACGCTCTTCACGTCGGGAAGGCTTGATCACCGTCTGCTGCCTGAAGTAGATATTGAGGCCGCTAGCTTCCCTGTTTACTCTGTTATCGATCAGTGGAATGCTTTGAAGGATCGGGCTCGGAGTGCTTACATGATCCTTCTTCACGAGTCCAACCACCGAGCTGGTACCGCTTCGGTTGATGCAGAGGCTCCCCGAGCTTCTCTCTTTTTGCGTTGGTTTGTTTTGGTCCTGTTCGGGTTTTTATTTTCGGCTTTCTCGCCACGTCGTGGGTTGTTGCCCCTCCTTCTCCCCTTTCTTCTTCTTCTTTCCTCATGTCCCCTCCCTTTCTTCCTTTCTTCCTTTCATTCTGCTTGTAATGTTGGGGTCCATCCCCCCGGTTCATAGCTCTAGTCAAAAGTGTTTAAATATTAAAAAAGTAGATATTCTACCAGAAGAAATATACAAAATAAGAGACATAAATCAACACTAGATTTAACGTGGTTCACCTAGTGTGGGCTACGTCCACCAAGAAACAATACAATCTATTATCCAAAGCTTTAACAAGATATACATTGAAGATTTAAAATCTTCCACACCTCTAAGATGTTTAGTACTTTCTTCCTTCAAGCTTTTGCTCTACCACCAAGAATTCTCTCTCACCAACCTTTTTCAAGTTCTTTCTAATTCTTGTTTTTCATTATATTCTAAACCCTAGGTTTTGTGCTTATATAGTCATTTATAGACTTATGACACTTAGCCGTGTAATTGCAATCAATAAATCTATTTTAATGCTAAAAATAGATATAATTCCTGAGAGTTAATTAAAACTTCGTCACATAGGTAACCGATACCAGCTTCGCTAACCGTCGTCAATTCCTACTAGCCCTTGACGATGTCGATCTTCTCGACCGATCTGCATTCTGTGTTTTCTAGTAAGTTCCAATTGCATGCTAAAATGAAGTAATTGAGCTCCACAACTCAACAATCTCCCACTTGGAATTTAATTACTACACCATACCTATACAACGTCATTCTTGGATCCTTCCTTGGCTTTGTTTCTTCCTCTTCAAGTCTCAAACTTGAAGACCAACATAAGTGGAGTGTAGCTCCAACTTCTCCTTTACTAATGGCTTCGTTAGCATATCCACAGGGTTCTGTCTCATATGAATCTTTTCCAGATTCAACTGTCCATCCTCCAATCCCACCGCGCTTATGCAGTTGTCTCGGTCTGGTGAAACCATAGCGTACATGAGACTTCTAACTGCTGAAGCATATGGTACTCGTGTCATGTATTTGACCTCCTCATGTGATGAAGGACACTGATCTTTACTCAATTTGAAGTGTCCAGCCATAGGTGTGCTAACAGGTTTTGCATTATGCATGTTGAACCTTTTTAACACCTTGTAGATATAATCCTCCTGAGATAAATACAATTTCTTGTTTTTCCTGTCTCTATGTATTTGCATGCCAAGGATTCTTTTTGCAGCTCCTAAATCCTTCATAGCAAATGTGTGAGCTAGATTTCTCTTAAGCTCACCAATGTCATGCATACTAGATCCTGTAATAAGCATATCATCCACATACATAAACAAAAAATAATATAGCTCCCATTTTCAAGCTTCTTGAAATAAACACAATGGTCAGATTCACATCTCAAGTAACCATGCTCATGAATAAAACTATCAAACTTCATGTACCATTGCCTTGGAGCTTTCTTGAGCCCATATAGGCTCTTTTTCAACCTACATGCTAGTTTCTCCTTGCCCTTGACTTCATACCCAAGTGGTCACTACATATAAATTTCTTAATCCAAATCACCATGAAGGAAAGTCATCTTCACATCTAATTGCTCACGAATGCAAACATTCTATTGCAACTAAACTCAATATAATATGAATAGAAGTCATCTTAAAAATAGGAGAAAATATTTCACCAAAGTCAATGCCTATTTTCTATGCAAATCCCTTTACTACAAGCCTTACCTTGTACCTTTTATGTCCACCCTCTTCTTCCTTAATCCTGTAAACCCACTTGTTCTGTAATGTCCTCTTACCTGCTAGCAACTTAACCAAATCCCAAGTTTGGTTTTATTCCAAGGAGTCCATCTCCTCATCCATGTCATGCTCCCACTAAACGTGAGTCTTATCCTGCATTACTTCTTCAAAGCTCTCTGGTTCACCACTATCAATCAACAATAAATAAAATAGAGAAGGTGTAAATCTTTTTGGAAGTTTACTTACCCTTTGTGACCTTCTCACAGGAGTTTGGGGTACCGGAGGCTCAATCTGGGCCTCCTGGACATTAGTATCAAATTTTTACAAAGGTGACCAAACACTTTGTCACCTATAACCAATGTCGATTATGCTAACCGATACCATTCTAGTAAATCAGAATCATGTTGTTCATCTAACCGATGTCGGTCCGTGGATCAACCACCACATTCTATGTGGTATTTCTATAGGTGTTTCTTTAAAACCTGAGATTTCATTTTCATCAATAAACTTCTCAATTTTTTCATCCTTGGGTACTAAAATTTGATCCATGTACATTCTCTTTTCATTCCATTCAACATCACGACTCCTAATCATTTTAGAATTCTCTAAATCCCAAAAACGGAAATCAAAATCACTAGATCCATAACCAATGAAAGTGCACCTCTTGGATTTTGCATCCAAATTTTTTCTATTTTCTTTATCAACATGCACAAAAGCTTCTTAACCAAAAACTTTAAGAAAAGAAAGATCTACCTCTTTTCTGGTCTAAGCTTCTCTGGTATTACTCCATCTAGTGAAATTGAAGGGCCACTATTAATCAAATAAACCATTGTATCAACCGTTCGCCCAAAACTGCAAGGGCAATCCAGAATGTATCCTCATACTTCTAGTATGTTCCATGATTTTCCTATTCATTATTTCTGTAACATCATTCTCTTGTGGTGTTCTTGGAACCATTCTTTCTCTACATATCCCATTCACTAAATAATAATCATTGAAAGCCTTATACAAGATATTCACCAACATTGTTAGATATAAGGAACTTTAACTTAGAATTTGATTCATTCTCAACAAGGGCTTTCCATCTTTTAAAAGTCTCAAAAACATCATATTTACATTTAATACAATAAACTCATACCTTTCTTATAGCATCATCAATGAAAGTAACATAATACTGAGATCCTCCATGAGAAGCTACCTGAGCTGGTCCCCACACATCTGAGTGTACAAGCTCCAATTTTTGCTTCTTCTTAGTTGCCTCAACTTTGAGAAATCTCACTCTCTTTTGCTTTCCAAAGATACAATGCTCACAAAAATCAAGATCTAAATCTTTCAAATTTGATAACTTACCCTTAGCCTTTAAGATCTGCATTCCTTTTTGACTCATATGACCCAACCGATTATGCCACATGCATGCATCTGAATTTGAAGTAGATAATGTAGAAAATGAATCAGTAATACAAGTAGATAAATATAACATTCCTACCTTCTTACCTCTTTCCACAACAAAAGCACCCTTGGTGACTTTCTAAGAGTCTCCTGTAAAAGTAACCATGCAACCAGATTCACCTAGTTTCCTGCAGAAATAAAATTCCTCCTGAGGCTTGGCACATGCCTCACATCTTTCAATACCCATGTATTTCTATTATGCAATTTTAGATGAACTTCCCTTTACCAGTAATATTTCAAGGTTCATCATCACCCAAATAAACATGCCCAAAATTTCCTAGACATAATTTCTGAAATAACCCTTATTAGGGGTTGCATGGAAAGAAGCTCCTGAATCTAAAACCCATGATTCAATTCTACTATCCAAAGAAAGAATAAGAGCATCTTGCATTACCTCTGATGAAGCAAGATTCACCTCTTTACCTTTATCTGGTTGTTGATTCTCTTTATCCTTTGACCAACAATCTTTCTTTGCATGTCCTTTCTTTCCACATTTCCAACAAGTAATTCCCTTACTTCTAGATTTGGATCTGCTTTCCCTTGACTTTGATTTCCCATGGCTCTTACTCTTGGATCTCTCCTTTTGCCCCCTTTGCTTTCTACATTCAAAACATTTCTATATGATGTTTCCTTAGTACTCTTCCCGCGAATTTCTTCATTCAAGATTATAATAACCACATCATCAAACTTCAAAATATTATTAGCAGATGTTGTATTACTAAAAACCATTACCAAGTTATCACAACTATTAAGCAAAGAACATAAGAATAAAAGTGCTTTTACTTCATCATCAAACGATATAAAGAAACCGATTTTAATTGATTTACAATAGATTTGAAATCATTCAAATGACTAGAGGTAGATTCACCTCCATGCATCTTAAAACTAAATAGTTTCTTTATCAAATAAAATTTATTTGAAGCACTAGTTTTTTCATATAAATTAGCAAGAGATTTCATTAAGTCTACCGTAGAAGTTGCTTACAGAATATTGGAAGCCACAGATCTTTGTCGAGCTTAATCTTATAGATCCCAAAGTCTTTTTGTCAAGAATCTTCCATTCTTTATCAGTCATCTTCGTAGGTCTAGACTTCTCATCCAATGGTAAGTACAAATATCTTTGATACAAATAATCCTCAATCTGCATCTTCCATAATTGATAATTTCAGTCATCAAATTTCGCTACCTTGTATTTATTATCTTTTGTCGTTGTTGTAGCTCACACTCAATCGGAAAAGCCACCGTTAGTAAATTTTTCAACACAAAACCCTCAAACAAATCTCGATACCAGGTTGTTAGGGTAAGCACACCGGTTGTATAAACAATATATAAGATCCAAGCATACATGCAAATAAAAACAAATATTCTACCGGAAGAAATATACAAAAAGACATTAAATCAACACCATATTTAACGTAGTTCACCCAGTGTGGGCTGCGTCCACCAAGAAATAAGTCAATTTATTATCCAAAGCTTTGACAAGATATACAATGAAGATTTACGATCTTTCACACCTCTCAGATGTTCAAGTACTTTCTTCCTTCAAGTTTTTTCTCTACCACCAAGAATTCTCTCTCACCAAACTTTATCAAGTTCTTTCTAATTCTTGTTTTTCACTATCTTATAAACCCTAGCTTTGGCACTTATATAGTCATTTATAGACTCGGGCACTTAGCCATGCATTACAATCAATAAATCTATTTTAATGCTAAAAATAGATGTAATTTCCAAGAGTTAATTAAAACTTCATTGCACAGGTAACCAACGTTGGTTTTGCCAGTTCCTACTTGCCCAACCATCGCCAGTTCCTACTTGCCCTTGACCAATGCCAATTCTTGTGTTTCCAAAGAAGTTCCAATTGCATGCTAAAATGAAGTAATTGAGGTCCACAACTCAACAAAATGAAGGTGCAAGTTATCAAAATTACTTGAAAGGAAAATTTGGATAATAATTTGGTGACTCAATGGGGCTATCTACCCGTTAGATGAAGATATCAGTGATCTTGAAGCATCCATTGGGCATGGTGTTAACCTAGTAGTCTATGTTATCACTCAATTTTGACTTCGCAAAATTAGTTTAAAAAATGAAAATTTCCAAAATTTCCAAAGTGTTACTTTGCGTGATTTATCACTCTCATCGCGATCGTCTCATTTTTGTGATTGTTCTGGTCTTCGTTTCATCCATTTCGGAAAGAACTCCTCCCACCAAGTCTTAAACTGCATTAAATATTAATTAATTAATATTTAATTAATTAATTACTCTTTGTTTGATAAAATTAATTTTTAATAACTTTGGGGTTTTTAATTAAATAAATATTAATTAAAATTCATTCGACAAGTTTTATTTTAATTGTCGGGGTAAAATAAGCTCATCTTCCCATCACGGGATGCCAAATTGGCTTCCCAGGCCCAGATTTCCCCTTTCTTGGAAAATTTGTTTTAAATCCCCGCTTGTGGGATTTCTTCCCCCGATAGCCAAATTAATGAATTTCCGAACGGGCAAAAAATCTCCCGATTTCCCACATGGGATTGCCAAACTTGCCATTTCCATTAGCAATTGGTTGTTTATTTCCTCACTTCCCCCTGGCAATTAATTCCACTACCTCGGAAGGAGGGAAGTTGAATTAATCCTCATAAATTCCTCCATCAAACTCATTGAAAAGAGTCGTGTGAAACTTTCAAAATTGATTCTTATTTCTTCTGAAGGAACAAAGTAATATTTTATCGCATCCCTCAAGCAATACACTAAAGGCCATTGTAAAAGAGGAATAGTGAAATACAGTCCACAAGTAATAACAACACTTTCCACGCATTTTTCAAGAAAATAATGAGAACAGTCCAAGAAACCACGCATTATTTTAATAAGAACATGTTTTCACGACGAAGACAAGACAATGGCAAAGGATCTTTCACAAGATAAAATACAAGACAAAATTTTCAACGCCAAAGGATAAAAACGTAAAGAAAGAAGCCAATGCCACACATGTCAAAGGAAATGGCCACGCAAGGGAGGTAATACACGTAGTCCAAAATGGTCCGTGCATAGCCCACGCAAGGGGGATAAGGCAACAAAGGCCACGCAGATTAGAGAAACCAGTCCACGCATAATTGTTTCTACACCAAAGGCCACACATTCACCAACAAAAGGAGACAACAAGAACAAAGAGCCCATGCATAAAAAAATAGGAGTTTTCCAACGTAAAAGCTAAAACACCACGTGGGAGAGGAGAGGGACAGGTCTAAAATCATTTCAACCATGCATTGCATAAGAAGACAGAATCCACGTCGAAGAAAAGAGCCAAAGAAGACAAGAAGTTCAACGCATAGGCAGAAGAAAGATAAAAATTCAGGGGAAAATAAACCATTTTCAACACATATTTCAAAGAATGATCGTGCAAGCAGTTGGGAAAGAGATCATCACGCAAAGAAAAAGCAATTTGTAAAAGATACCAAACAAATTTTCACGCAGTCAAATAAAAGTTCTTTGTATTGGTTTCATGAATACACTTCCACGCATTCACGCACAAATAAAACAGTGCCATTTCCACGCATGCAACAAAAGGAGGCAAAAAAACTTCAACGCCTTGGTTTGAGAAAGGCCACATTTCCACATAGCCAAGATTGCAGAAAGCCATGATCAGTCAGAAATTATTGCCCACACATTGTTTTGCATTAAAATCCACGTGTCAGGGTAAAGAAGAGCAACTCTAATCAAGCAAGGCGAAGAAGTAGCGATTTAAAAAAATCAAATCGACCCTGCACAAAGCCATTGCAACCGGATAATTAAAAAATTATAATTATTTTAACCTGGTTTGTAACTCGAGCTTAGTCTCGATATTTTGCTTGTGTTCACATTTTAAAAAATAATAATTTGTAACCCAAGATCAATTATTATTATTATTTTTAAAATAATAATAAAACGAGTCACATTTCTTTTGCATTAACGGGGTTTTGGAGACTAAGACCCGACCCCACTTGCGTTGTTTTACATGCCTAAGTCATTTTTCTATGAAATTCATAATGGCCGAAAAATCTAACAAATCTACAGGAAGATCAAAGAAGCCAGTGGAGAAATCAAATAAGTCTGCGCTAAAGTACGAATTCCAAGGAATCATTCCTCCCAGTTCCATCAAGTCAGCATATGACAATATCACCGATACAAATCTGGGTCACATCAATGTGCAACAATTATGTGAATGGGTGAAAACTGAAGGTAAGACCATATTCTCGGATAGGCTTTATTATAGTGGTCTACCCAAAGTAGCAGCATTTCTTGTCTCGGTGCAGCAATGTCTATATCCGGTTATCGCTTGCATGCGGAGCATTATGATCGTGAGAGATGAGGAATTTTTAGAGATAATCACGAGCCTTTCCTCTTAATCACACTTTGGAGCATATTGAGGAATTGCTCGGCATACATGACTTTCCCGAGAATGCGGATATCACTTGCCAACAAAGACAAGAATTTCGGGATGAAGAACCCCTTAGGTGGAGCAAGATGGTTAATAACAACTAGTTAGTGACCAAGAGGCCTCGAATTGACCGGTTTCCCAAATAAGCTCGTCAGCGTTGAGTTCGTGGAAGAAATCGGGGACATGATTACTCTCTAAAGTCGAGTTTTCATTTTACCCTTTGTTAGGATCTTCCACCCATGGATGTATCGGTTTATCTGTATCATCCTGGCCAAGAAAGAGTTTATGGATTGGGCCACCATTATTAGTAATACCCTTCACAAACAATTGATAGAAGTTAAGATGACTAGATGCTTCTACATGACATCGTATCTAACTTATGCAGTAGTAAGAAGAAAGATATTTTCTAGACTCAAAACAAGAGGAGTCATGGGTCCATCAAATAGTGTCTTCCATTACTATCTCGCAACTAAGTTTCAAAAATAGCTCTCACCATTTTAGAAGAGTCAACGATGCATTCACCTTCCGTGTGATTCGAACCTAAATCGGAATATAGAGGAAATATTTTCTAAAGAAGCCATGAGTGTCATTTCCCAATGGGGAACATGGTTTATTCAATTTTCATCCTTTTCCTACATTCACGTGAGTGGCTTTGTTGGTACTCTGTGGAAGCTTCCTAAGTACGTCAATGACAGATGGGCATTAATGGAACTTGCGCGACAACTATTCCAAGTTCACTGTCTTCTTAGTGATAAGCATCGTTTAGGAATTCATTTCCCAATCCAAATCAAGGAATACCAATGTCCAAATCTTTTCAATGCACAACTCATGGAAAAAGAGTTTACCCTCATCACAATTCATCCATATGTGAAGAGAGCCCAATTAGATATCAATGGATATATGCAGAAGATTCTTGGAGAAAAGTATCAACATAACCTTACCATGGAAGATTTTTGGGCTGCTGCTGCTCTGCACGAACATGCAAAGTAAGAAGAAGAGAGTTTTCTCGCCTAACACTTGCTCAAATCAAGGCCTTTCGCATCAAGAACCCTCCCGATTCATTCATAAATGATGATGAAGATGTTATTGATCCTTCATATGATGTAGTTGCTTTTACCCTGTTGCCTTGAATTGACTGGACCAAAAGAGATGAATTTTCTCTTGATAGCAAGAATCAACCAATTCTTGAAAGAAGCATATCTTGGTACAACAAAGAACTTGCCAAGTTACAATCAATTCAAGATCATACTTCAGGATCACAAAATTTCCAACTCGAGAAGGTCTCAATTCAACCAAATCCCCTTCTCGATCAACCTTCGTACCATCCAATCATACACAACAAGCAAGAAAGGAGTGGTTTCCAAAATCCACTTCACCGAATAATGTGCCACGAGGAGAAAAATCTAAAGGCCCTAGCCCCAGTGAAGGAAGAGAGCGTGTATCAGGATTTTCTACTTCAAGTAGAGATTCTTCTACTCACATTGTTAATAGTTCTCAGAAGCTAGTGAAAAATGATCCTTAGCCACGCCTTGCACAAGCATCCACTCAGGTGCAGGTAGTCCAAATATCAAACACTTCAAAACCTACAATTCATGAAGAGATTTCCCAAAATCTCCTGAATGATCAGGAGGTGGATATTGAGGTTATTTCTCCTCAAATCGAGGTCATGGAAAGGATTCTTGCAAGATCTCATGATGTCAAGAACAATGAGAATATTGCTTCAAACTCTAGGATTTTGTATGCTGAAATAATGAATGATACTCCTTCTTGGGTTGATTTCGAGGTTAAGAAAAGGAAGAGGGTTGTCAAGGCAATTGACATTGATTTTGATGTGCTTTTCTAACTTTTGAATGATGCCATTCCCAATAAGCCTAAGGTGCTTTCTTGAATAATGGTGGATAATGACATAAACACATTTGCAGATCTTGTTATCCCACAAGTTGATAAGGAGCATGATGCCATGACACTGTTGATTATGAAGTTTCCAGACTTGGACTTGGGAGGTCCACATTGGAAAGTGACATGGCAATGGCTTGAGATTCAATTGATATCGTGCTAAAGATACTTGAGAAATATAAGTCTCAGAACTCTTAGCTCAAGGCCGAAAAGAATCAATTGGAGGAATATGTTCAACATCTGATAAATCCTATATCATCCACTTTCCTAATACCTGATGTAGTGGTTGCCCCTGATGAAGAAACTCTCAATTTGTCAAAAGAAATAAACACATTGGGCCATGTCACTAAAACTTGGCTTTCAGAGATTCTCATTTTAAGCCAAGGGACGATCAAAACAATGATTAAGCTCCATGAAGATGTTAGTGCGTATCTTGATCCAATTCTTTCTTTCAAGGAAATTTTTGTTTCTAATATATCAAATTTGGATGAGATATTGCCAACTAGGAGATGATGAGTATGGAATCCTCAATTTTAGCCATCGAAGGAATTCTCGAATTTTAACATCGAGGGACACATTTTATTTGGTGTTTGCATCTCAAATCAAGGAAGACACTTCTCAAGGATTCTATGATGCATTATGAGAGCATATGCAATGAAGCCTTCACTTCACTCGCCTTGATTCAAGAATTCATAGCTGAGATCCCTTGTAACCTTGTAAATGAACATAATCAAAGGTGTTCATCGGAACAGGTGGAAGAGCAATTTTCACAATTATTTAAGGACATGTACACTCCCGCCAATAATTTCTCATCCGTTTCAATGGAGCGGTGCATCAAATTAAAGAAATTATTTAAGAATGTTCAATCAAAGATTGTTAATTTAAATGATATGCCAAGTAGGATTCTTGAATTGCAGGTATTTTGTGAGGCTATTCTTTGACCAAATGAACCTCCAGAAGAAGAAAAGATGTTTGAAACTTTGGGAAGGTTTAGATCCTTTCAACTAGAAAAAGTGACAGATCCTAATTTCATTGGTGGTTCAGGAGATAGTTTTCTTGGTATCTAACGAAGTGGGAGAGTCCATTTCTCATACGTTTGAGATAGGCGGACCCCATTTCAATGGATAAGGCACTGGTTATTATTGTATATTTTAAAAAGTGGATTTTTAAGAAAAGGATGTTGTTATTTGCTTTCGAAGTTGTGGATAACTTAAGTGATTTCTATTTTTAGTTTTTTTTAATAAAGTTGGTTAGAAAAAGTCAAAGGTCACTTAAGTGCCTTATTTAATGATCATGTAAAACCCTAACTACTTTGTAACCAACTTTTGGGTTATAAAAGGAGGTGAGGGGCTCATTTGTAAAGGTGACTTTGAGAGAGGAGAAGAAAATACTTTTGTATGCAAGCTTTACTTCAAAGAAAGAAACTTTGTGTTCTTTTGAGAAGACATTTTGGAGTTAATGAAATATGAACTTTGTGTCCCATTCATTGTCTCTTATAGCATTTGATGTTCTTATGTTCATTAAATGTTAGTGTTTGAATCTTGCATGCAAATATTGTCTTTAATATTATTGTCAATGTTATTAATCATTGTTCTAGTTTACAAAGGTGATCAAGCTCGATTATCTACTTGCTCATGTGTGTTCCCTTTTACACATTCTTGTTTAGCTAACTCAAACTCCGTTTTATTTGTGTTAGTTATTCATCTTTCCTCTTCATGTAATATTAGGCTTTGTTTTTACCTAACTCTTGCATGTTCTTTCAATTCATTCCATTCCACTCCTTTCCTTCATTCCATTCCATCTCCCTCATTCACTTTTCTTTCCATTGATGTTCCAAAACATCCCCACATACAATTTTGAATGTATAAATGTAAATACATTTTTGGTTTTTAATAAAGGCAGCCTCACCTTCATTGAGGAGGGACTTCGTTCCCACACTATTGCATGTCATTTGCATGCGTGTAAATCTATATGTTAACAATCAGCCAAAATCGATCCAATCGTGAAACTCACACCCCTAAATCTACCTCAAGCAATCGCTCGAACTGGGAGTTGATCTTTATCATCATAAAATTTTCTGAATTTAGGTTTTATGGGAGTGGAAAATTATTTTGACTGATTATTTCACCTTGTTTCCCCCGTAATCAATGACGAAACTAAGCACTAACAACCTCAATCTTGAATGCATGCAAATTTGATCCTGTAGCTAATTTGTTGGAACAAATGAATGAAATTTTTGAAATTGTCCCACATCTCGATTCTAATTTCTCTCGCATTTGATTTCTCGAGACTATAGTTGATCCTTACAACCTTGAAACTCTTTCAATCTCAACCTTTTAAATTTATCTTCTTTGGAGTCCTTCATGAAACATTATGCGACAAAACCATGCCATCAAGCAACAAAACACCATGTGCGAAACAATTAGGGAAATCTGAAACCCATTCTACCAACAAGACAACATGTTGAAAGCAATTAAAGGAATAAAAAAATAATCTACTATGTACAAGGGGAAGTTATTTCCTTCAATAATAACGCTTGAGGTGGATCCTATTGACTAGGATATGCAATTCTTATCCATCCAATTTTGACAATGAAAAACATTGTTTGATTTGTAGCCTGAAATCATATAGGGGCCACTCCATATTGCATAAAACTTCGAATGTCTACCTTGTTTTTCTTTATCTCGCATCCCACTTTAGGACAAGATATCCTTCTTAGAAATTCCCAACTTTTTCTCTCTTGTCAAAACTCTTCTTAATCTAAGTTTGATCTTTCTCCATTGAATGCATTGTCGATTTCTCAACTCTTCTAGCTCCATGAGATTTGCATATATAGCTTTCATAGCCTTAAATTCAAACATTTCCAACTATTTGATGAGCTCTAATGTTGGTAATTGAAGGGATATTTACAATCCTACTTCTTTCCCATAAACAAGTTTTTAGGGAGTTACCATTTGATCTCTTGGGAATGATCCTATCAGCCCACAAATTTGATTTTAACTTCGTGTGACATGTCCTTTGATTTTCATCCAAAGTCCTTCTCATGATCCTCAAAAGATTCTTGTTTTTGGACTCAACGTAGCCATTACCCTAGGGTAATAGTTTGAAGAGGTGCTCAAGTATATTCCATTCCTAACAACCAAATCATATATCTTTGTGCCAAGGAAAATTAGAGCATTATCGAAATGATTGTTAAAGGAACACCAAACTTGGCCACAACGCCTTTGTACAAGTCCATAATGTTAGCCTAATTTACCTCCTTAAGTGCAAGTGCCTCCGTCCACTCGTTGAAATAATTTGTGGCTGTGAGGATCCACTTGTGCCCCAAGCTTGAATGTGGGTTGATCACTCCAATGAAGTCCAAACCCCACTGCGTGAATGGTTGATCTCTGAGATGGGATGGAGTGGAAAGGTTGATAACTTTTATTTACCTATAAAGAATGCACATTTTCTTGCATTTCTTGACCCATGAATATCAATCATTGAAGAGATTAGGATAATAGTAACTAACCTTCATTATCCTAAGAGTTTTTACTCTTGGAGAAAAATGGCCTCTTGCTTCTCCATCATGGAATTCATGCAATACCTTCTCGATCTGATCTGTCTTGATGCATCTTAAGAGGACACCGTTCACGTCTTTCTTAAAAATTCCATTAATAAATGCATATGGAATGGATTGAAGTATGAAATACCTTATTTTAGCCTTGTTCAATCCTT
The DNA here is from genome assembly GCA_018340775.1 of Taxus wallichiana var. yunnanensis. Classification (NCBI taxonomy): domain Eukaryota; kingdom Viridiplantae; phylum Streptophyta; class Pinopsida; order Cupressales; family Taxaceae; genus Taxus; species Taxus wallichiana. The sequence continues at coordinate 629,028,179 of CM031234.1, forward strand.
GGGGGCATTGGCTCTGTTTGGAGGAAGTTTGTTACATCTTGAGTCCAACAATGAATAGGCAAAGGATAAACTAGTTGTTCTTGGTCATCTTGAAGCACGAAGATGGATTTTTCATCAATACAGTCCCTTACTTATAACTAGCTTGGTCACCTTGATGTCAATATCATACTTCATCAACTTGGTTATCCAACCAACTCTTTCTTGTTGAAATCCTTGTTCAAGAGGAAGTATTTCACACAAGCATGTGAAACTAGCAAATGAATCTTGTTGTTGGATACCAGATGTCTAAATTTCTTCAAACTCCTTATGACAACTAACACATGTTTTTTAATGAATGAGTATCTCACCTCATAATCCTCAAGATTTTGACTGAAAAAAGCAACAAGTTCAAAACTTTCTTCATTTAGCTGCACAAGTGTGGTAGATATCGTTTCAACACCTCCAAAGGCATACAAAGTGAAGTCCTTGGATAAATTTGGGTTAATGAGAGTTAGGGCCTTTGCAATTGATTTCTTTATAGCTTCAAATTTGTCTTTCCCTTTAGTGGTTCATTTTAAATCCATGCTCTTCTTCATCATCGATGTCAAAGGCTTGATAAGATTCAAAAATTGGAACAAAACTTTTGACAAAGTTGATTCTCCCCAATAATCGGAGAGTGTTTTCTTATGACTAGGAAATAGCAATGCAAGGATGACACTATAATCTTCCTGGATCAATGCATAACCCTTCTTTAGAAATTATATGGCTAAGGAGTTTACCTTCGTAAGCAAGAAAGATAAACTTTTTAGGATTGAGAGAAACTCCAAACTACCTACATCTTTCAAATACATGTCTCAGATGGAAAAGATGGTTAGCTGCATTCTTAGAGAACATTGTGATGTCATCAAGGCACACAAGAAACATTTTGTTGATTAATCCTAGAATTCCAATTACATCACCCTTTGGAAAGTTACGCTTGCATTAAATAAGCCAAATGGAATTTTCCTATAGGCATAGGTTCCCCATTTTGTAGTAAAAGTTGTCTTTAACTGATATTCCTCTTGTACCATGATCTAATTGTACCTTGAATATCCATCTAGGAGAGAAAACCTTTTGAAACCTGCCACCATTTGTAAAATTTGTTCCTTTGAAAGTAATAGGTAATGATCTTTCAAATATGCCTTATTTAAATCTTTGAAATCAACAAATGTTCTGATTTCTCCAATTCTTTTCCACACTAGAACTAGATTGGTAACCCAAGATGAATGCTTGATAGGAAAAATTATGTTTTCCTCAATCAACTTGTTCAATTCTTTCTTCATCGGGGCTTAATATGTGGATTGATAGGTCTTTGTTTTTGTCTGATAGGCTTGGCATTTGAATCCAACTCAATGGTGTGCTAAGATAAACTAGGATCAAAACCTCTAAGGTCTTCATAGCTCCATGTAAAAATATCAACAAATTCTTGGCAAAGTTCTACAAAAGCATGTTTTTCTTGTGGAGTGCTTACCTTACCAATTTGAAGAAATTTGCCTTCACCAACTAAGATGGGTTTTGAATCTTCACCTTGACCATTATGTTTGTCTTTTCTTTTCTAAATTGGTCATTGGGGTTGAAAATGGATTCTAAAGTCATTAGGCACTTGGGTAGTTTGTTTGATATTAGTTGACAATGTGGTCCCTATATTGCTTCTTTATTTTGTCCTGGTTTCTTAAAGAAAACTCAACATCTTCTTGAATAAAGTTGACAATCTACTTGATTGTTTTCAAAAACTTGTTAATTAGTGTCATTATTTGATATAACAGTCTCACTATCACCCTGATATGAGGTTAAAATTTGTCTCTTTTAACATTCTTGACAAAATCAAACCTTTCTCTAATTGCGGCTAGTCTACCAACAACTTCATTCTCTTTTCTTGGAATGACATGGATGTTGAAAGATTCAAAATCTTCCAAAAGATCCCATACTCTGTGCTTGTAGGATTTTAGCAAGTCATTATTGGCTGCATTTGATCCTCTAACTTGGTTCACTATCAATTCACTATCCCTAAAGGTTTGCAAATTTTTGATCTTCTTATTCCTTGCCCATCAGCAAGCATACTCCGTTGTGTTATTGGAACAAATGAATTAAAACTTGAAAGATGAGTAATACTTTATACCTCTAGGAAACACGAGTACTACACCTTCTCCCGCACCTTGCTTACGTATTGATTTGTCAAAGAATAATTGCCAAATTCCATTTTCTTCTTCATCACCGGCTTGATAATACTAGGAAGGGGTGTTGATTAAATAAACTAAGACTAATACTATGAGAAGTATAACAACTAGTTAATATAATAGAAAAGGAATGAAATGATGTAAAGTGCACTAAGACAATATGGAAATGATTTTAAATAATTATACTAAACAAAATAAAAACCTATTGTGCAAGGAAGTAAAGAGAAATGCCTTAGCTAATTGCAAAAAGACTATCGCAGTCGTCACAAGTCCGACAAGAAAATCCAGTAAGTAGGAATAATAATCAAGAGTTTTGAAAAGGCCAAATCTAAAGGATATGAGCAAACCGAGGCACTGGAAGGGACTGGGTACCCAGGGCACTTTGGTCTGCATAATAGGTGCCTTGGTATCTCGTAAATGCTTAGAGTCCAGCTTTTCGTAGGGTCACAAGATGATCTCGTAATATTATCTCATTTTGTCACACTGGATCTACCGAGCTACACTAAGTGTGTGAAAGAACACAAGATGAAGGAATACCTGTAAGAGACAAAGAATTATCAAAACCCTAAAAATAAAATATGCAAAATGAATGGGTCGGACTAACCTCAGTTGCCACAACAACGGGCTTACTAAACTAAGCGTTGCACTAAATTTTGAACCCAAATGTAGTTCTGATGTGTGTGTGTGTGTGTGTGTGTGTGTGTGTGTGCCCTAGGTGCTCTTGTGTGTCAACTACACTTTGTGAACTAGAGAGCAATAATAACTATAGAAAATGTAATACAATATGTGCATGAAATAGAATAGAATCCCCCTTATGTTATGTGTGTTCATGCAAATAACCTAACCTTGATGCATGAAAGTATGTGGATGTTTCAATGGATGAAAATCTAGATGAAGTGATAGTAGTATGTGACACTAGGACCCTCATTTTGGTCACATAACTTTATATTTATAGGGTTCTCGTACGTACTCAAAAATGTAGGTACTGTTTCATGGAAGAGGTTATACAAACCCCAATGATGATTCGATCTCTTTGCAAGGTGTTTGAAATCTAGAAAAGCTTGCTTTGAGTAAACATTTTCATCCCAAAATGCTTTATCCAACCACCGCCCTGTTTCACTCTTTTCTTACATTTTGGTCTTTAGTTTTAGGACCGCACGCTTCTCTGGCTGGGGCGCGATCCGTGACCACCGCCCGGGACAGGCGGTGGTCCTATAATCGTCGCGCCCTACGTAGGGTGGTGGTCCTGTGCACATTTTCCAAAACTTTTTGACACTTTCGTCAACGTGAAAATTTCAAGTGGCACTCACATTCTTCAACCACTCTTGTTTGCATTTATGTTTTAGCCGCCTAGTAAATAGTAATTTCTATTCGTTTATGATAAAAGATTTCAATTCAAACTTACCCTCTGGTAAATCCAAATGCTATAAATACCAAGCTTGTTTACAAGAAAATGGCCCCTCTCCCTCTATGAATTATTATTCAGTGTGTTTTGAAGTTCTCCCATAAGTTTCAATAAGTTTAGATTTTGCATGAATTCTCAGCCTCTTAGTTCAAGGCTCCTTTCTTCTTTTCTGATTTAGAAATCATCGATCTTCACGTTTTCATTTTGCTCCATTACTATCCTCAACGTAGTTAGCTTAGCATAAGATAGTTTCAATTCTAGATTAAAGTTCATTTGGTAATCTTAGAATTGTAGGTTGTTGTTTTGTCACAAGAAATAGATCCTAGAATTCTTGGTATATTTACGTTGTATCCCCGTAATAAATCCTGCTAGGAATCACATAGTCAAGCTCTATTCACTTGCACTATCCCTCTCTTACTTGCATTCTATTCAGTTTACATCCAAGTTGCCACTATCACATTCCCACTTTTCTGGATTCACAAGAACATGAAGAAACGAAGAGATCACACTTGAGGGGATAAGTCACGACACAACTAGATTTACCATTGTTCTGTAAAACTCCAGGTTTGAACTATCAAAGTTATAGTTACAATATATCAAATAGAGTAGCAAATCATTTTATTTCAATTAAGCTTGTTTTTTAGTGTTACCAGGGAAGCTATGGGGAATGATAGCTTCTGAGAAGCTATGATTTATTCCTCATTTCTAAGGTAATATTGAAAGCCTTTCGATTAAATTAGTTAGTTATTTAAATATTTAGGATAAACTCACAAGTGCACTATCAAATAGCTACATCAGGCTAACTTGCTTGTTTTAAATTAATTGTTCATTATCTGAATATATTATAATAGCTACTCTTTAAATTTCCTTCAAATATACATCATCAAAAATACAAAAATAAAAGGAATATAAGCATAGTGTAGATATATCTTTGATAGTTAGTTTACTCATTTTAGTTGAAGTTGAATCATCTTTTGCATGACAATTACAGGACCCAGAGAGCCCATGGATTACGTATTCGAACCGGTAGTACCTCAGCGAAATCTCTTTGCAACATTAACGGATATAGATCAAGGGCTTAGGATTTAGGTCTTTCAAATGACAAGAAACCCACAAGCGCCTTGAATAATTGAGACAATTGAATATTGAAGACAACAAAGCATACACATTCTGGTCAAGTCAACCCAACTATAGATTGCCTTGATAGGATATCTGCATGACCATACAAGAACTCGAAAGAGAACAAATATTTGGTTGTGATCCATTAGTTCCATAGCCAAATGCAGAGACCTTCTCATCGACATAGACACATGCTTATGTATACAAGTTGCTAGAACACCCGTAAGGTATTATGAGAAGATCGCACAACTCCTGATATTAAACATAAAAGCTGAAAAGGCTTATGACTATTGGATATTCGGAAGAAGAGATTGATTCTTCACATGACCATAACAAGTCCACAACAACCACGAACTCATGGTTGTGATCCCCAGGTCCCACAACCCAACAAGGCTTAGTCAGTTAAGTATTGACACTAGTTTGCGCACGCTAGTATTTAGATCCTCACCACTCCCACTCGGATATCATAATACAATTTTCCACATTAAATATAGAAGCCAATCAAGCTAATATTTTTGGGCTAGACTAGAAAACCACCCATAGTTTCCTACAAATCCACTACACCTCTCACTACCATTTTCCATGACCTTATCTGGAAATATACACGAAGCACCTACAGGTCACTTTCCATGTATCCATAGCCAATAGATAGGATCTCGACAGAGCTTGACATTGATTGGAGCCTCTGAGAAGCTATTATATCTAAACGATCCATTACACCAATTCAGGTTAGGAGAGCTTTCTTTGCCTTAGACTCGCAGATCCCATTATTGCGTGTTGAGGATATAAGATTGCCCAACTAGTTTGTCTATATCCACATATATTTCATTTCCACCGGCTGTCTCGGCATGACCTTGGGAGGTCGGGTATGAAGAAGGGATACTTATAGATTCTCATGCTCGCATGTCACTTTTCTATCGTACAAAATTGGTGAACCCGACATGAAGAAAACAACTGTTCCTTTTTATTTCCATTTCTTTCATCCATTTTTGCTCTCTCCCATTATTTTGTGGGTATTTATACACCCCCAATATGTCAGATACATCACATATGGCAGACCTCTCTTAGGTCTCAAGCACATTACGGTCAAACAAATAAACAACCATCACCCTCACTTTCTGCATGGGCTGACAAATTTTCAAGCAACTACTTATCATCACAAACTCCTCCTCAAAGAACTAGCTCTAGTTCTTCATTCCGACCGAGGAGTTGGATCAACTCACACAAACACAACAATCGAGCCCTCGTGCTCTAACAATATGACGCTTTTACGGAGAATCCATTTCATCTCCTCGCATTTTGTTCGGACCACAAATCGGTAGGTAGTCGAGATCCACTCCCATTTTATGAGGAAGAGTACTTAGAGCGATACGCTAGAAGTGAACAATGCTTCCAAAACATGTACCCACCTATAGGAATTTTGCAAACACAACTCGATACCCTACTCCAAGAAAACACCCCCATTCCTCCACCTATGGAAAATACTCTCGGTGAAGCTTGGCAGGGTAATGATCAATTCATAGCAGGGTACCATACACCTCTACAACCTCAAGGTATACAACAACCGCCATTAAGGAAAAATACTGTGTCTTCACCAATCAAGGTCATCTCGGCACTTTAGTTGAGAAGGTTAGAGGACTAGAACTTGCTCAAGCAAATCAAAATTCACACTTTGGGCAAGTAGGAACTTCTAACCCTCTACATCATCCCAGCCAAGTTGACCTCCTCATAGGAATAGGCATGTTAGGCATGCCTCCTCAACATTCGTATAACTATCCACAACAAACACCAACTAGAACCGCATTTTCAAACGTTGCTCCAGTTGAAAGTATGATACCTCTTGGTTTAGTACCAAACAACCCATATTAGAGCAATGCTCCTCCCTACTTAAACATTTATTCAAAATCACCACAGGGAGACATGTTCTCCTCTCCCAAGATGTTCGCTCAACCACAGGGATTTCCTTACATCCCTGTAAATACATATGCTATGCCATATCAACAACCCATTCCACCTCCACCCCCTCAAATGGGCACCATCGATGGTCGAAACCTATGTGGTAGGGACTTACTCAGAATATTTAAAAGAACCTCTGGATTTCACCGTGCGAAGCGTCATGCTTCCAAGACCTCTTCCTGATTTTCCTAAATACAAAGGGGAGGGAGATCTAAATGCACATATCAAGGCCTATGCCATGACCATTCGAGAATTTCTCCCTTGGGATGTGGTTGTTGCTAAGATATTCCCTAAAACCTTATAGGGTATTGCCCTTGATTGGTATTACAAAATACCTGAAGGTTCGATACACTCGTTCAAACAACTTGTGTCAGAATTTATCAAAGCTTTTGATATGAACAAATTGTTGAGAACAAGAATTAGGGAATTCTTACATATTAAACAAGAGCATAATGAATCTGTTGCCCTTTTTATTCAAAGATGGCGTACAGTCCTCTACTCATCAACAAGTGCTCCAAACATGGATTAGATGGAACTGTGTGAATTATTCCTTCATTCTCTCAATAGAGAGATAAAGGAATAAGTCCAGAAGTTCCCACTAAGGACTTATGATGAAGTACTCGAGAGTGCTCTCCGAATCGATCAAGCCGCAATAGACAGCGGTCATAAGACATATGGAACAAACGGGAAATTACTTGCTCCCAATCAAAACACTATGACCGATCCTAATGCCAGGAATACCAATCAAGGACCAAAGATAATTAACAAAACCACGGGGTTACAACAGATGGAGTAACAAACTAGGTTAAAAGGGCAAACATCATAAACATTTCACCACCCGTTAATAATCAGCGAAATAACAACTTTACTCCAACAATCAACATGGTGGATTTTAATCGTCCATCACGACAACAACAAAAAAAACAACAAATCCAGAGACAAGGTCCAAATTGAAACCCAACTGGATATGAAAATCAAAACCAAAGGCAACACCCTCAAAAATATAACTTTAACAACCAACAACCTAATCAGACTTTTGGACCACAACAGGTTTCAAATCAACAACCTCGAAACTATAATCCCAACTTATATTATGGTTTCCAAAAGATTCAAGGCCATGATACTAGGACTTGCCATGACTACAATAAATTCATGCAATGTTTTCCAGAAGACCAAAGACAACTCTTTATAGATATGTTCTTAGCAAATTCTGCATTACCCACGCCAAACACTTACACAAGGGCAGATTCCCTCAAAATGCACCCCTCAAGATTTTTAACGATCCGCTCCCAAACCACTCTAAAAATAACAAGTTAGATCCAAACGAGACGAACAAGGGTGTTATGATAGGAAATAACGATCATGAAGCCTCAACTTCATTAAATCCACCGGTCGTACCCCAATTAGGAACTTGACCACAAACCAAGATAGTTGGTCTGGTAGAGTTAGATACCGAGCTACATGTAGAAACCATAACAAGAACACGAGATTATTCTTCTCAACCAATTCCAAACTATCCATTAGAACCAGACAACATTCAACAAACATTGGTAAAACCCATAGGTGCTTACAATCTAATTAATGACCTAACAAAGACCTTCTCTCACATTTCCTTCTTGGATTTATTGAAGAACTCTCCTACCCATAGGGCTGCTCTCTTAGAAGCATTAGGTCTTGGTCATCTAATTAACATCACTCCTCCACCTGAAATGCAAGTAAACCATGTAGACTTTGATGTCTACCCTCCAGCAGCCAGATAGGGATACTGAGTTTATATTTGATATAAGCAAAATGCCAACAGACGCTGAAATTACGCGTAGAGGTGACCCAACCTTGCATTTATAGGTATGGGTTTATAATAATTATGTTAAGCGTGCAATGATTGATGATGGGGCAGTAGTTAACATAGTCCCCTTTGCTTTTCTTCAAAATCTAGGATATGGAGAAACAAATTGTTCCACAACACGAAATACACTAAGAGGTTATGATAGCCTCAAGGCCACTTCAATTGGGACTATAGTATTACCAGTCACCTTAGGACCTAAGACAGTCCTCACCGAATTTTATATTATAGATCGGGAAACCAACTATAATATGATCCTCGGTCGACCATGGATACACCACATGAAGGCAATCCCTTCCACGTTATTCTAGGAAATAAGATTTTTGCACCTAGGGAAAATATTTGTGGTGCAAGGTGACCCAAAACCATTCGATATACACCTAGCAAATTTGAAGAAGAGACCAGGTCGTTCACTCTGAGTTTGAACTCCCAACGAATCAACTTAACAAACCAATCAATTCAAAACTAGAAGAAAAATTGATACCTACAACAGAATTAGAAATTATGAATCTAGTCAAAGGCATTCCAACACTCAAGAATGAGACTAATGTCATAGAGATGATATCATTAGGGACCACCGCAAAAATTGTCGAGTTGCTAGAAAAGGATTTACCTATTCTCCTACCATTTGATTCTATGGGTATAAGATGTACCCTTGGAATTGGCTCCTTCCAGTAGATGAAGTTTGTATGGTAGAAGTAACTCGAGGTAGAAGAAACAGACACGAAGAATGTCCCAACATCCATTTTTCCAAGCAAATATTGGACTCTCCACTTCGATGGAGCTAGATGTCATTTTGGAGTTAGGGCAAGTGTGATCTTTACTTCTCCCAAGGGAAAGATCCTACCTTTTTCCTTTAAGTTAAACTTTGAATGTATGAACAACGGGGTTGAGTATGAAGCCCTCCTCCTTGGCCTCATCATAGCCAAAATGATGGGCGTTGATAACATTAGAGTGCTAGGAGACTCACAATTAGTTACAAACCAAGTCTCTTAGGTATATGAGACTAGAGTTGAACCCTTACAACTCTATAAAATGGCAGTATTAGATCTAACCAAAGGATTCGACTTCATATCAATCGAAGCAATCCCACGAGAACAGAACCTCCTCACAGATTCAATAGCAACCTCAGCTTCCCGTTTCACTCCAAGCAGTGAGTTGGAAAATACAAGCTTCATGGTATCACTTCATACTAAACCATTGGTATGTAAAATACCAACAAACCCGATCATGGCACGTATAGAAGCTGAGAATGAGTTTTCTACCCCGATCACTTTGGCAATAGAGTCACTCTTGGATATCTAAACACCTAAACGGAGCTACATCTCGCTCACCACATAGTAGATTTTTTCCTAATCCCATGTTCATGTTCCTATTTTGGAAATCCCATGATAGAATATCCCCCGGCAAAGAATCTCGATAGCTACGAGGTAGAGAATGGAGAAAGTTTGGAACTACCTCTAGCCCCGCCTGAATTTGAAGAAGGAAACGCTTCCTTAATCGAAGAAACGATTGACATAAATATTGGAACGGAGGAAGAACTAAAGATTTTGAAGTTGGGATCCTCATTAACTCTAGAGGAGATAGAAATACATACCCAGATCCTCAAGGAACATCAAAAGGCTTTCACATTTAATTATAAAGAAATGATGGGAATTGCACCACATATCACGGTACACAATCTTGTCACCAAACCAGATGCAAAGCCAATTAAACAAAAGTCGAGACCAATGAAACCAAAAGTGGCTCTCATGGTGAAAGAAGAAGTAATGAAACTTCTCCAGGTGGGATTCATCAAACCAGTCGACTATTCACAATGGGTATCTAATATCATCCCCATTCTAAAAAAGAATGGGAAGATACACATTTGCATAGACTTTCGAGACATTAACAAAGCTTGTCCCAAAGATGACTTCCCATTACCATCCATCGACGTTATTGTTGATGCAATAGTTGGATTTGAGTTGTTGTCTCTCATGGATGGATTCTCAGGATATAATCAAATCAAAATATCTGAATAGGATCAAGCCAAAACCACGTTTATAACTCTTTAGGGAACTTATTATTACGTTGTCATGTCATTCGGACTTAAGAATGCTGGCACTACATAATAACGGGCAATCACATACATATTCCATGACCTTATTCATAAGATTGTGGAATCCTACATAGATGACTTGTTGGCCAAGGCCAAGAAGCGTTGTGATCACCCAGAGGTACTTCGTATCATTCTCTCATGATTGATCGAATATGGCGTCACATTGAACCCAGAGAAATGCGTATTTGGCATGACAGGAGGTAAGCTTCTAGGTTACATTATATCCTCACGAGGGATTGATGTTGATCCAGCCAAAATTTAGGTTGTTCTTGAAATGATTCCACCATCAGATGAGTCTGGTATTAGATCATTTCTTGGGAAACTCGGCGCAATTCGAAGGTTCATCCTTGACTTAAGTTTTGTTGTTCATCCAATCAACAATTTATTAAAGAAGGATTATAGCATTGATTGGACAAAAGAATGTAACGAGGCCTTCGAAGTAGTTAAATGCTTCTTATTATCTCCTCCTAGACCAGATCATCCTTTAATCCTGTATTCGCGGCACGATGTCTCACTAGCCTGCATGTTGGCTCAGGAAGACAATGATAAATGAGAACGTGCGGTCTATTTCATTAGCCGACGTTGCTTGATTATGAAACACATTACACATAGGCAGAAAGAGAATGCCTTGCCATAGTCTTCGCAACAAAATGTTTAAGACATTACATGTTAAATCAAGAAACAAGGGTCATTGTAAAGACAGATCATTTACGAACATTCCTCACACAAGGGTCTTTATCTAAAAAGGTTGGACATTTCATAACCTTGATGGGTGAGTTTGAACTAACATTTGTAAACTAGAAATCCATTAAGGGAAAAATCATTACAGATTGGTTAGCTGACAATCCATTAGATGGAGGCGATCTGGTAGACCTAGAATTTCCCGATGAATGCATATATTTTGTCAAAACTAGGCCCCCCATATCTATATGTCCTTAGTACACCGACATCGTCAATTTTATCATGGACCATACATACCTAGAAGGTGCCACATCGCAACAAAGAAGGCGGTTATGCATTATCACTGCTAAATATGTTATTTTAGAATAAGTGCTCTATCGTAAAGCCTTCGATGGAATGCTTTTAAGATGTGTTGACATGGAAGAATCCAAAAATATTCTTTACGAATCCCACAGTGGGATATGTGGAGGCCACTTTGGTGGCCATGCCACTGCTCAAAAAATACATCGGATGGGCTATTTCTGGCCCACTCTAGAACATGACGCAATAGAATTTGTGCATAAGTGTCATAAATGCCAAGAATTCTCTCATGAGATTCACATGCCAACACAAGCTCTACAACCAATCACAACCCCATGGCCCTTTTCCATGTGGGGCCTAGATTTGATAGGGAAATTCTCTCCCTCATCAATAAATGGACATAACTTTATAATCACACCACATAATATTTTACCAAATGGGTAGATGTTATGCCTCTTACCACCGTACTCAGGTTCTGTAATCGCTAAGTTCATTTTGAATCAAATCATTTGCAGGTACGGTGTCTCGCAAGTCATTATCTCAGATAATGGCACATCCTTTAAGAACGATGAGGTCCATGAGTTATACAACAAATTCAAGATAAACCATCATACGACCTCTCTTTATTACCCTCAAGCCAATGCAGACAAGCTAAAGCCACAAACAAAACATTAAAATCTATTCTCCTCAAAACAGTTAAGGAGAACAAACGGGATTGGCATTTAAAATTATACCCGGCCTTGTGGGCCCATCAAACCTTAATATGAACACCAACAGGGGCAACCCCTTTCTCATTAGTATTCGAGGCGTACAGGTTCTCTTGCTTGAGGTTGAAATACCCAGCCTCCGCATCTCATTACAAGGGATTTTGGGAGAAGAAGCCTATAGAGAGGCATGCCTCTCTCAACTAGAAAGCCTTGATGAGGACAAGCTAAACACCGAACAATGGCACATAGCCTATGTTGGCTGGATGTGCCGTAATATAAAAAAAGGTCTACGAAGAAAGAAATATACGAGGGAGATCTAGTTCTAAGACTAGACAACTAGATTGATAAGAAAACCGGCGAAGGAAGGAAATTCCCCCAAGTGGTTGGGCCCATATCGAGTCATGAAAGACTACGAAAATGGTGCATATCTCTTGTGTACACTAGAAGGTGAGGAATTCAATGAAACTATCAATTCCTTACATCTTAAACGGTTTTACGCATAGGTCATCAACATCACCATTTGTACATTATATCTATCTACATTGCATTAGTCACTTAGTTGTTTCATTCTGTTCACTCATTTCATAAATTTTGTGGTCAAGGAACTTATTCTTAAGCAATTTATTATAAGATTCTGAAAATATTGGCAAAAGAATTCAAATCATATCTCTTCAATTTTCATAATATCATCAAATGATTCCAAAATCATCTCATCAATTTGACAGACAAAGTCTTGACAAAAACCATACCAAGGCTTGCATACTTGGTCATACTCATTCTTTTCTATTAGGTTAAGTTGTTCTTGCCTACGGTGCATGTTCTAGAAGCTTCTTGGTGTCACATCTATCCTTCTTACATCTCTTTGAAACAAGGATACTCCAAAATCACAAATCAGAAATGTCAAGTTAAATAAAAAATACTAAACAAAATAGAATTTTTATTTTTACACACTTCTTTGCCCCACCAACCTTCGGTGATGAGCCCGCATCTCTTACTTGGTGATGTGAGGTTGAGAAAGGAAAGAAGTGCCCTTACTCACCTATGTCCTGCCTTTGGTGGTAAGCCCATACTTCTTACTAGTAGCATGGGGCGGGCGTAGGGGGTCCATTCACGCAAATTAGTGAATATTAATATTTTAAAGCAAAGTGTATTAAGTGAAATTAAGTGTCCAAATTCCAAAGAGATCAAATCCTCAAAACTAGATTTTTCAACCAAGTTACCATCCATGGATCTAAGTCTAGATAAACTGGAAAGTAAGTTGCATTCTGAACTATGTAGTAGTTTTGAGTAAGAGTAAGTACGGAGGTCTAAATTTGATTTCTGTCAAAACCTTGTCTTTCTCTCATCATTTTCATTCATTCAAACTCATACAATTTGCACCCTTCCCAACTCTTGGTGTTGAGCCCTCGCATCTTACTAGTTGCGTGGAGTTAGGAGTGGGGCAAGTTCATCTCATTATCACTACATATTCGTCACGTTTTGCCAAAACAAGAAGAAGTAACAAACATTGCCCAAAGAAGCCAAAAGTTCAGTACTACAATATGTTTGCATCATCACGTATCTAGCATTACAAAAACAAATAAAAGAGAAACATTTTGTTCAACATTTGTTATCATTTGTCATCCATTGCATACATTCTGAAAATCATATAAAAACAAAGATTCTAAAAAACATCTAGTGTACACATGGGAAACGAATCACAAAAACTCTAGATACAAAGAAGATTTAGATCCAAAAGATATATATATATATATATATATATAGGAATCATGTTCTACATACAATGCCATCATGCACTAGGCATGGTCAAAACACTCAATGAGCCCGAAAAATACAAAAACAACCCATATAAACATCTAGCAGAATCACTACAAAAAGACCAAATGGCCTCTCAATCCCTATGGGATCCCTTAGAGGGTGCATAATCGCGCCTAGGACTCCTGCTACGACAACGCTCTGAATGAACTGAGTGCTCATGATCATGGCCACTGGCTATGGTCTCACTATGAGAATGACTCCGCCTCATCAGTCCTATATCCAGCTACCTCAGCACGAAGGGAGGTCACTAACTTTGCCACCTTCTAGACAGGGGCAAACACATCGCATGTCACCAACCGCTAAGGGCTCTCTAACATCCTCGATGTAAGCTCAGCCTAAGTACTCTCCGAGGGGAGCAACAGGGTGTCCGCACACACTCGGTAAATCAAGTCTCGCCATCCCTCAGTAGTCACTGTAAATAAAAAAGAGAAATAAAAAGTTAGAAAATTGCTAAGAACAAGGTCAAAAACAAACGAAACAACAAAAAGGAAATATCAACTAATATTTCTAACTAACAAGGTCGAGAAAAGAGTAGTAACTCACTCGGATCTCTAGGCATCCAAGTAGGGTCCCTAGGATCTACGCCTGCTACCGACGCTACTGTGGAATGCGAACCTCCCCAAATCTGGAAAGAAATGATGTCCTACCATAGACTCATCATCTCCCCCAATGTCCTAAGAAGGCAACTCCTCTAAGATCAGGGTCACCTTCTTTGCACTCTCCTCCACCCTCTCGGCCCTCAAGATATCCTGAGTGTCATGCCACTCAGAATCACTCTCATCCTCCTTGGCCATCCCACCGGTCTCACCTCCCATCATCCCCTCCTTTGTCTCCTCCTCTTTCTCCCCTCCAGTGAACTCCTCAGAGTCAAAGTCCACATCAACAGGCTCATCCTCCACCCACCGAAATCGGGAGCAGCTCGATCTCAAGTATCGAGGAGCACTGGCTTCCCCTCGGGCCCGAACCACCCATCTAACTACTATAGGAACTCCAAGAGTAACCGTGGTCCAACCCCAATCTCCTCTAGGGCCTCCCGGCCTCATGAATAGTCCTATATACTGGCCCCACTAGAGGAAGCATATCAACGTAGGGGAGACCAAACTATTGAGGGACTCGGTCAAATGGGTGGACCTCCACCCTCTCTATCTTATCTACTAACTGACCTGTAGTAGAGCAGGCGATCAATGTAAGTGTCTCCTCTCCCCATACTCCCACCATGGCCTGATAAGGAGTGGCCTCCATATCTGTAGTAGTCAATGAAGCCACTGGCTGATGTGGCATCTTGAGCACTATCATCCCCGTCCACCTCACTGCTCTAATAACCCTCGGATCCTCTACTAGTACACCCCTTCCATAGGGGATGATGCGCTCATACACCTAACTCATAACTAGAGTGGGGTGACTCAAGGATTGCCCCTGTAACCTGACCACCCTGTATAAGTCATGGTATGTGGTCCCAATAATATCTACTCCCCAAGTGTAAGTACAGCCATGGGCCTCAATATGTGCAATAATGGGAGCCCAAAGAATATAAGAGAGTATCCCCTCCCTTATCCCCAATCAACCGTGAGGCCAAGATACCCATAATAGCCTTGTGGATCACAGGGATAGGAGAAGCAAGTAATGGATCGGACCTTCACCCCCTTCTTCGAGCCAAGGGAGACAACAACATCTCCCATATAGGTGGCCCACTGAACCATATGAGATCTGGATCATGCTGTCTTAAGAGACAATCACCTCCCAAGAATTAGAACCCCCAGTATGTGATAGATGTCCTCCAGGGTGATAGTCCACTCACCCCTAACACTGGAAATTGGAAAGTGTTCCAATCCACATCCCAATATGAGAACAAGTCACACAATATGTGACTAGTAGGAGCAACATGAGGGACCGAAGAGATCCTCAAAATATCGGCCCTCTGTAAAGTGTCTCTCTCTGCTTGGGTCAACATATCCAACACTGCCGGAGCCAATCACACTCCCTCTCTTTGCTCCATCTAATATACTCCTCCTTCTTTTGCATCCACCCAAAACACAGAAAAAGAGCAAGTTAGCAACATAATCCAATAGATAAACTCATCAAAAACATAGAAAAATATCAAAAATGCAAAAACATTTAACTAAGGCATCTATTTTCACCTTCTCCCGAACCACCGCCTGCAAGTGCAGAGCGACAATTCTGTGACCACCACCATCTAAAGGCAACGGTCTATAGAATCTGCGCCACCTTGCTTGGGTGGCGGCCCCGTGATCGCCGCTGTCAGGTGCAAAGCGCCGGTCTGTGCCGATTCAACATGCGCCCAATAAGCCCTAAAAATGCCTAAAAACAAGCAAAATACACCATTTTGACTAAAATAAAAACCTACCCTATGGGTGCCCCCCCTAGAGACTCATTTAACACTAAGATTTTCAAAATACCCCCAAGACAAAGATTTCAACATTTCTATATTTTAGGTTTAAAAGCAATGAATTGAGAAAAACTAACCCGAGACTTCACAGTCGATGTCCTACTCTCAGAGGCATGATCATGATCTCGCAATGAACGTTTTGACTGTACTCTCGTCGAAAATAGTTACCGTGGGTCCCAAAGCTCAAAAATTGCCAAATCAACATGCGCAAATGAATAGGAAAATGAGCTCGTTATATATATATATATATATATATATATATAATATTCTAACTTGTTTTGAATGTTCTTTCGCAGAGTTGGAGCACCGACGGAGGTAAGTTCTCATCCCCGCGTAAATGGTAAGTCCTCATTTCATTTTAATTTAGTATTTATTTTTCAATTTCTTTATCTATCTAGCACTTGAGTCCTCTTTTCATTTTGTAGATAGTGGGAATCTGGATGGTGACACTGCGACACACGGGTATGTTAGGTATAGCTTCTAACTCCCCATTTCGGGACCGCCATACTCGGACCCACCGTTTAATGCCCCTTCACGGCTAAAACACTTCTCTGAGGGGGCAATATGTACGTACCCAAAAATGTAGGTATTGTACTATAGGGAAGAGGTTACAAAACCCCAATGATGATTTAGATCTCTTCGCAAGGTGTTTGGAATCCAGAAAATCTTTCCGAGCACACATTTGCATCCCAAAATGCCTTATCTAGCCTCCACATGCTTTGTTTTGACCCCGTTCCACTCTTTTCTTGCATTTTGGTCTTTAGTTTCAAGACCATGCCCTTTTTTGGGCGGCGGTCCCGTGATCACTTGCCCAAGATAGGGTGGCGGTCCTATGCACGTTTTCCGAACTTTCGACGCTTTCTTGACATGAAAAATTCAAGTGGCACTCGCATTCTTCAACCACTCTTGCTTGCATTTATGTTTTAGCTAACTGGTAAATAGTAATTTCTCTTTGTTTATGATAAAAGAGTTCAATTCAAACTTACCCTCTGGTAAATCCAAATGCTATAAATACCAAGCTTGTTTACAAGAAAATGGCCCCTCTCCCTCTATGAATTATTATTCAGTGTGTTTTGAAGTTCTCCCATAAGTTTCAATAAGTTTAGATTTTGCATGAATTCTCAGCCTCTCAGTTCAAGGCTCCTTTCTTCTTTTCTGATTTAGAAATCATCGATCTTCACACTTTCATTTTTCTCCATTGCTATCCTCAATGCAGTCAGCTTAGCATAAGATAGTTTTAGTTCTAGATTAAAGTTCATTTGGTAATCTTAGAATTGTAGGTTGTTGTTTTGTCACAAGAAATAGATCCTAGAATTCTCGGTATATTTGTGTTGTATCCCTATAATAAATCCTGCTAGGAATCGTGCATAGTTAAGTTGTGTTCACTTGCACTATCCCTCTCTTCTTGGCATTCTATTAAGTTTACATCCAAGTTGCCACTTGTTTGAGTATCTCCTTTTCTTTGCCGCTATCACATTCCAACTTTTTTGGATTCACGAGAACACGAAGAAATGAAGAGATCACACTTAGGGGATAAGTCACGACACAACTGGATTTACCATTGTTCTATAAAACTCCATGTTTAAACTATCAAAGTTGTAGTTATCATATATAAAAGAGTAGCAAATCATTTGATTTAAGTTAAGCTTACTTTCGGTGTTACTGAGGAAGTAGTGGGGAATTATAGCTTCTAAGAAGTTGTGATCTATTTCTCGATTCGGAGGTAAGATTAAAAGTCTTTCGATTAAATTAGTTAGTTATTTAAATATTTAGGATAAATTCACAAGTGCACAGGCAAATAGCTACATCAGGCTAACTTGCTTGTTTTAAATTAATTGTTCATTATCTGAATATATTAGAATAGTTGCTCTTTAAATTTCATTCAAATATACATCATCGAAAATACAAAAATAAAAGGAATATAAGCATAGTGTAGATATATCTTTCATAGTTAGTTTACTCATTTCAGTTAAAGTTGAATCATCTTTTGCATGACAATTATGGGACCTAGAGAGCCCAAGGATTACGTATTTGAACCGGTAGTACCTCAGCCAAATATCTTTGCAACATTAACGGATATAGATCAAGGGCTTAGGATTCAGGTCTTTCAAACGACAATAAACCCACAAGCAATTAGTGAACAATTGAGACAATTGAATATTGAAGACGACAAAGCATACACATTTTGGTCAAGTCAACCCAACTATAGATTGCCTTGATAGGATATCCGCATGACCATACAAGAACCCAAAAGAGAACAAATATTTGGTTGTGATCCATTAGTTCCATAGCCAAATGTAGGAGACCTTCTCATCAACATAGACATAGGCTTACATATACAAGTTGCCAGAACACCCGTAAGGTATTATGAGAAGATCGCACAACTCTGATATTAAACATAGAAGTTGAAAAGGCTTATGACTATTGGATAGTCGGAAGAAGAGATTGATTCTTCACATGACCATAATAGGTCCACAACAACCACGAACTCATGGTTGTGATCCCCAAGTCCCACAACCCAACGGGCTTGCTAATCAATTAAGTATTGACACCAGTTTACACACGTTGGTATTTAGATCCTCACCACTCCCACCAGATATCATAATACAATTTTCCGCATTAAATATAGAAGCTAATCAAGCTAATATTTTTGGGCTAGACTAGAAAACCACCCATAGTTTCCTACAAATCCACTACACCTCTCACTACCATTTTCCATGACCTTGTCTGGAAATATACACGAAGCACCTACAGGTCACTTTCCACATATCCAATAGCCAATAGATAGGATCTTAGTAGAGCTCGACATTGATTGGAGCCTCTGAGAAGCTATTATATCTAAACGATCCATTACACCAATTCAGGTTAGGAGAGCTTTCTTTGCCTTAGACTCACAAATCCCATTATTGCGTGTTGAGGATATAAGATTGCCCAACTAGTTTGTCTATATCCACATACATTTCATTTCCACTGGCTGTCTCGGCATGACCTCGGGAGGTCGGGTACGAAGAAGGGCTACTTGTAGATTCTCATGCTCACATGTCACTTTTCTATCGTACAAAATTGGTGAACCCGACGTGAACGAAACAACTGTTTCCTTTTTATTTGCATTGATTTCATCCATTTTCACTCTCTCCCATTATTTTGCGGGTATTTATATACCCCTGAATATGTCGGGATACAACGCATATGGCAAACCTCTCTCAGGTCTCAAAGCACATTACGGTTAAACAAATAGACAACCATCACCCTTGCTTTCTGCATGGGTTGACAACTATTCAAGCAACTACTTATCATCACAAACTCATCCTCAAAGAACTAGCTCTAGTTCTTCATTCCGAATTGAGGAGCTAGATCATCTCACACAAACACAATAATCAGATCCCTCAGGCTATAAAAATATGACTTTTACTGGAGAATCCATTTCATCTCCTCGGGTTTTGTTCAGACCACAAATCAATAGGCAGTCAGATCCAATCCCATTTTTGGACGAGGAGTACTTAATGCGTTACGCTAGAAGCGAACAATGCTTCCAAAACATGTACCCACCTACAGGAAGTTTACAAACACAACTCGATACCCTACTCCAAGAAAACACCCCCATTCCTCCACCTATGTAAAATACTCTCGGTGAAGCTTGGCAGGGTAATGATCAATTCATAGCAGGGTACCATATGCCTTTACAACCTCAAGGTATACAACAACCGCCATTAAGGGAAAAACTGTGTCTTCACCAATCGAGGTAATCTCAGCCTTAGTTGAGAAGGTTAGAGGACTAGAACTTGCACAAGCAAATCAAAATTCACACTTTGGGCAAGCAGGAACTTCTAACCCTTTGCATCATCCCAACCAAGTTGACCTCCTCACGAAACAAAATGTTAGGCATGCCTCCTCAACATTCGTATAACTATCCACAACAAACACCAACTAGAACCACATTTTCAAACGCTACTCCAGTTGAAAGTATGATACTTCTGGTTTAGTACCAAACAACCCATATCAGAGCAATGCTCCTTCCTACTTAAAAATTTATTCAAAATCACCACAGGGAGACATGTTCTCCTCTCTCGGGATGTTCACTCAACCACAGGGATTTCCTTACATCCCTGTAAATACATATTCTATGACATATCAACAACCCATTCCACCTCCACCCCCTCAGCGGGCACCATCGATGGTCAAAACCTATGCGATAGGGACTTACTCAGAATATTTAAAAGAACCTCTGGATTTCACCGTGCGAAAGCGTCATGCTTCAAAGATTTCTTCCCGATTTTCCTAAATACAAAGGGTAGGGAGATCCAAATGCACATATCAAGGCCTATTCCATGACCATTCGAGAATTTCTCCCTTGGGATGTGGTTGTTGCTAAGATATAAGAAAGTAATCTAACATGTGTAGTAAAGTGATCATGCAAAACAATAGTAGGAAAAATCAAATTCCCCAAGACAATGCAATATGTTGTGGATGAATGGAATGGAATGCAAGATGGACTGATAGGAGAAATGTGCCCCTCGAGTGTTGTATGTAGTGAGGTTCATTTTGTTTGTCCCCTTAGCAATCAACAATGAACCGTAAATGAGAGTGCATCATCGGGACATGGTCAAGTAGTGTTGGTTGTTTCTGGTGTGTTGTGGTAAGTGTGTATATGTAATGGTGATGAGATGAGACATGTGGAGAGGTGTATGTGAACCCTATAGCCAAAGCATATATAACGACTTGTTGAATGAAGGAGTGATGATTTAGCCCTAAGCGTATATCACTACATGATGAAAGGATGGAGATGGGTGACAATTTAGCCTAAAGTGTATGTCACTATAAGATGAAAGGAGGGAGTGGTAATGTAACCTAAGGTATATACCACTATAAAAGGATAGAATGGGTGACAATTTAACTTAAGGTGTATGTCACTAACTTTGGAAATGTCGCATGGTGATTTGTTGTATGATGGAATTGTTGCATAAGGGAATGTCGCATGGTGAATGTAAGGTCCATTTGATTGGTAAACCCTAAACAATCGAGTATAGACCGAGGAACTAAAGTGCGTTATAGGGTGGTGATGATAATGTGTTGAAAAAAATGTAATAGAAATGACCAAGTGAAGAATATGGTATGTGAATTCATGGTGTGGGTGATGCAATATAGAATGTGTAGTGTGTGTAGGATGTGTAATGTGTGAAATGCAATAATAGGTGTATATAGAAATGGAATACTGAAAATGTAAAGCTAGACCCATATGAAATGTAATCTAGCATAGTATGTAGAATATAGATGATGTATAAATGTGCCATGTGAACCATGCAATGTAGGATATGTAGGATGGGTTGGATATGTAACATGTAAGATGCGGTGATAGGTGTAGATAAGAAATAAGATATACAATAGTGAAATGGAAAGCTAGACCCATATATAATGTAACCTAACATAAATGTAGAATGTAGGAAGGAAATGTAAAACTAGACTCATAGGTAATGATCACTAGTGTAGCATATGGAAAACACATGATATAAAAAAGTACAATGTCTAATATGACTAAGTGTGTAGATAGTGTAATGAATGTAATGTGTAGATGAGGATTAGTATGATGTAGAAATAAGCGTAGAATGGACGATGTATAACGTGCGATGTAGGATGAAATGTAATATGTAGTGCTTATGATGTGGTGTGTGGGGTTCAGTGTAATGGTAATCCATCAATAGTCAAGTGTGAACTGAAGCACAAGAGTGCATCATCGGTTAATGATCGCATTGCACTAATCTAAGTGTAATATTTCTTATATGCATGGCATTTAGTGGGTTTTTGAGTGGTTTACCTAGAAGGGTGGCGAGGCGATAAACACCACCACCAAGCTTATCCATGACTATGTAGGGGCCAAGCCAATTGGGCTTAAATTTACCTTTTAGAGGTGCCTCAGCCTTTGTATTCTTTTGGTTCTCTTTCAAGACAAGGTCACTAATTTTAAAATCTCGAGAGCGAGTCTTTCATTGTAAGCATGGGCAATGGGATATTGGCACATGTAGAGGTTTTCCAGTGCTTAAACATGACATGATTCCAACATCTCTAGTTCATGTAAGTGGTTTTCACGATATTCATTGTCCTCAAGGATGCCTTTTAGAGATATTCATAGGGTAGGTATTTCGAGTTCTAGTGGAATAACAACCTCGGCACCATAAACTGATGAAAAGGGGGTAACATTAGTAGGTGTAGGAACACTAGTGTGATAAGCCCATAATGCATAAAAATTTGGTTATGCTAATTAGTTTCGCTAGAGTCAAAAATTTTGTGTAGGATTTTGACAATAGTTTTGTTGGTAGCCTCAGCTTGGCCATTGCTTTGTGGATAATAAGGTGTAGAGAAGGATTTTTAATTTTGAATTTAGCGTAAATTTTTTTAACATATTTATTTTTGAATGAGGTTCCGTTATCAGTGATGATAGAATAGTGTACGTCAAAGCACGCAATAATATGTGTCATGAGAAAGTTACAAATGTATGTACTAGTGGTTGTTCATAAGGGAGTTGCTTCAACCCACTTGGTGAAGTATTCCATAGCCGTAATTATGAATTTGTGCCAGTCAGTCGATTCAGGGTTGATGAGGCCAATTAGGTCAAATCCCCAAAGAGAAAAAGGCCAAGTTGACATAATTGGTTGTAAATCATAAGCGGTGCATGATGGAGATTGTCATGTTTCTGGCATTTTTCGCAGTGAGTAACGTAGTCAAGGTAATATTGTTCCATTGTTGGTCGATAATACACTTGATGCAAGAGTTTTTATGACATGGCTTTACCCAAGAAATGGACACCACATATACTATCGTGGATGTTTGTGATGGTTGTGGGAATATCCATGAGCGGTAGACAATGGAGAAGACGCGACCATCAATAACACATTTGAATAATTCAGTCCCGACAATAACGTGCTTGAGTGTCCTCACGACGTAACCTATGAGTTTTGTGAGGTTTGTAGGGTATCGAGGATATTTTTCTTATATAGATAATTATAAATAGGGTGAACTATTCAACGATGTCATGACTACGAGTGATGGCATAAGTGTAATACGTAGTGTAGATATACGGGGATGTCGTAAGTGTGTAATGATGAAAGTGGCATGTTTGTTTATATTATCTTGTGGGATAAGTGACGTTGAACTAGCCATAACATCGGTGTGGCAATTATATATAAGAGGATTAACGGTAATGATATAAGAGTCGAAGGTAGCTAAAAGGTCCTTTACTGAAAGGTATTATATGGAATAAGATGTTCCTCCTTGGTATTATATGTATCGTTTACTTGATTAATGACCAATTGAGAGTCACCATGAATGCACAAGTGACAAATGGGAAGCTTTTTAGCGGTAAGAAAACCTAAAATGAGAGCCTCATATTCAACAATATTATTAGTGCAAGAAAACCCTAACCGATATGCGAAGGGGAGTGGGTCACCATGTGGGGTAATAAAAACCACTCCAGCGTTAGCGCAGAAGCGGAAACAAGAACCATCAAAGTACATTGTCCATATATGGGATTCAATGGCATAGGTGGTGAAATCATCGCAAAAGGAATCAGAAACATGGGATGTAACCCGAAAGAGGTGCGGTGACCAATTGATCGGTGATGACCTGTACCTTGATTGTTTTATAAGGGGTAAACTTAAATTCAAATTTGGTGAGGAGCATGACCCAACGAGTCAAACACCCCGAGAGATGTGTGTAGGATAATAGATAACGTAGAGGATCATCTTTGGTGATGATATGGACCTTGTGATTAAGGAGATAATGGCATAATTTGTCATGCAAAAAAACAAGGTCGAGGCATACTTTTTCAATGTAGTCATAATTAGACTCATAAGAGAGGAGTGTAAGACTAATATAATAGATGGCTCATTCACATTGAGTATCGACATGTTATGCTAATAACGTGCATAAGGCGTGGAATGTAGCAGAGATATAATAAAAAGGTCGGTTGGCTACAGGTGGGACTAAAACAAGTGTATTTAACAAGTAAGTTTTGATATGATCAAATGCTTGTTGACACTGCTCGTCCCAAAAAAACTTGGTATCCCTCTTCATGAGTTGCGTGAACGGTTGCATTTTATCAACAAGATGTGTAATAAAATGTCAGATAGCCATAATTTTACCTTGCAAAGAGTGAAGTTGGTGGATTTTTTGGTGGAGGCATGTTGATAATGGCTTTAATTTTTCTAGGGTCAATCTCTATGCCACGTTGGGAAATAATATATCAAACAACTTTCCCGTGGTTACCCCAAAAACACATTTTTTTGGATTTTGGCGTACGTGATATTGGCGTCATCGTTCAAATAATATGTGAAGATCCTTGCATGGGAAGAGCGTTGCCTAGATTTGGCTAAAATTTCATCTACATAGTCCTCAATGATCTTGTGAATGTAGTCATGAAATATATGGGTCATTGCGCATTGGTAGGTAGCCCCTGCATTCTTAAGGCCAAAAGGCATAACTGTATAGTATAATATTCCCCATGACATGGTGAAAGAGGATTTTTATTGGTTAGTAGGATTGATCTTGATTTGATTATAACCCGTGAAGCCATCCATAAAGGAAAGGATGTCATAACCAATAATAGAGTCTACAACAACATTGATATGCGGGACATGGAAATTATCCTTAGGGAAAGCTTTATTTAGATAGAAAAATCAAGACAACAATGCACACGACCATCTGGTTTCATTACATGGAAAATATTGGACACCCATTCAGGATAATCGGCGACACGATAGCATCTAAATTTTTTTGAATTTCCTCCTTGACTAAGAGGGCCACTTTAGGATGCATCTTACGAATTTTCTGTTTGATAGGTTTGGCGTCTGGGTCAAGAACAATATTTTGCATTACGAACAGAGTGTCAATGCCTCGACATGTCACTATAATCCCAAACAAATATATTGGAGAAGTCATGGAGGACTTACTTGATATCCTTTTGTTCAACAAGGGTAAGAGAAGCGACCAATAAGACTATGTGTGGATTTTCAGACGTTCCCATATTATATTGTATGGTTTCTTCATTAATAAGGGCAAAATGATCCTCAATGTATGGTTCAGTTGGAATAGTATCAAGTGGATTAATAGTGTTAGTGGGGTTTTCAAGCTCTCCCAGGAAAACCATATCGAGGCGGGGGATAGTGTCGTTTATGGTGGAAAGAGGGGAGATAGTCATAAGCACCCATATAATCAAGTAATGCATTATCAGTAGGGAAATTATTGAGATTGTCCCAAAATAAAGGGGCGTCATTACTAATAAGCTCGGGCTGTAGCAAGGGAAGTGACGTAACATGACATGCGGTATATGTATCTAAAGGCGGTGCAGAAGGAGGTTGGTATCCCAACCCAAACTTATGGGTTCTTGTGGGGATGTCCCAAAGCTTTGTGACTTTATGCTCTTGGTAGTGAGAGAAGCCAAAGCGACATAAATACTCATATCCTAACCCATATTTAGAGAGATCAGGACTAACACTAGAGGGAATAAGTAGATCAATAGTGTGTTCAACAGAGTTACAATACTCAAAAGGTGAGGGATCAATAGGTACATCATAAACAATGTCATGATAACGAAATTTGAGTCACGCGTGGAGTATAGAAGGGACCACATGCATAGCATGGATCTATGGTATTCCAAGGAGAATGTTGTAGTTGAGGTCATTGGGCATGACATGGCATGGAATAGTAATCGTACATGGGCCGATGGTAATGGGTAAATGAACAATGCCTAAAACACGCTTTGGAATATTATCAAAACCACGAATAGAGATAGATGAGGGAGCAAGAGATGCTACAAACATGCCTATATGTTGAAGAAAGGTGATGTTACAAATGTTGAGGCCAGATCCATTGTCGAATAAGGCACGCTTGACACCTACTTTGTTAATACAAACTTGGATATATAAGGGAGGGTTATGTTCTAAAAATGCTTGTGGGGGTAAATCATTAGATGTGAAAGTGATTTGATCTCCATTAAGAGATATGGCCAAGATAAACTTATGATATACATACTCTGGTGATGTATGGGGAGAAATGTAATGGGCAGTTAAGTATTCCTTAATGTCATTGAGGAAAGTCAGGGTGATTTTGTACATACACGTGAAAAATATGTTCATGGCGAATAATTGTAAGATAACTAAGGAAAGAAATAAAGTGAAAGATGTTACTCGTAGGTGGGGTGTAGGAATAAATAAGGGAAGAAAGAGATAGGAAAATTCATAATGGATAAATGTAAAGCCCTGTAGAAGGTGCTATGAATTCACGTCGGGTTTACCAAAATGATTGACTTTGAACTAAGACTAATACTATGGGAAGTATAACAACTAGTTAATCTAATATAGGAGGACTAAAATGTTGTAAAATATGCTAAGACAATATGGAAATGATTTTAAATAATTATAGTAAATGAAATAAAACCCTAATGTGCAAGGAAGTAAGGAGAAATGACTTAGCTGATTGTAGAATATTGTCGTAGGTTGTCACAGGTTTGACAATAAAATACGAAATTAGGAATGATCATTCATGAGTCCCGAAAAGGACAGATCTAGAGGATCTGAGCAGATTGAGGCACCTAGGAAGGTATTGGGGTACCTCGGGGTGCCCTGTCAGTAGAATAATAGCACCCTGGTCTTTGTAAATTCTCGAGTCTAGTTTTAGAGAGGGCCGTAAGATGATCTAGAATATTATCTGTCTATCGCATTGGATCTATCGAACTGCGTCGAGTGTGTGAAATAACACAAGATGAAGGAATGCCCTACAAGAGACAAAGAAGTATCAAAACCCTAAAAATAAAATATGCAAAATGAATGGGTTGGATTGACCTCATCTGCCATAACAATGAGCTTACTAAACTAAGTGTTGCACTACATTTCAGACCCAAATATAGTTCTAGTGTGTGTGTGCATGTCGTGTTCTAGGTGCTCTTGTGCCAGTCACACTTTGTGAAGTAGCAAGTAATAATAACTATAGAAAATGTAATAGCATGTGTGCATGAAATAGAATAGAATCATCCCCCTATGATGTGTGTGTTGATGCAGATCTCCTAGCCTTGATGCATGACACTATGTGGATGCAAGTGATGCAATGGATGCAACTCTAGATGGAGTGATAGTAGTATGTGACGTTAGGACCCTCATTATGGTCTCATAACTTTGTATTTATAGGGTTCTCTTGCTCTAATTTTTTAATTAACCCCGACATGGCCGACTAGGAAAAGATAAGGATGAAAAATTGCTAGAAAGACCCCAAAAAGAAGAGAGAAAGTGGAACATGGATCGAGGCACCCCAGGTGGGACCAGGGTGCCCCATTGCAGGGTATGGGTGCCCCGGTTTAGGCTAAAATGACAAGAAAATTGTGAAATAAGTGGATATGTGTAAGAAAAATACGTGGGAATGACGAAATAAAAGATAAAAATAAGATGGCCAAAAGGTGGGATTAATTAGTACTTTTTTCACTTGAGAACCCTCTAAATAGTAGTATAAGACTGGGCTAAATAATGCCTAAAGTGCATGATTTTGTGTCTACATGTATATTCTCCTTGTGCTAATAGTATATACCTAGGCCAACCTCTTCAATCTGTTTATATAGATCAAAACCATAACGTGCATTTCCCCATTCATCAAGTAGTAAATCAGGAATGCCCCCAATCTGAGAATCTACTTCTTGAGTACTTGGGTAATCCTCTTGGTCAAAAATAGGACAATTGGCATTGATGGGGCTAGGCACATAAGGTTCTATATGATATGTAGTAATTAGTTCAAACTTAATAGTGGCCTTAGTACCATACCTAGTTCTGAAAAGCATATGATACCAATTAGCTGATAAGTATCCTCCAATTTTGGTAGTGAAATTCCTAGAAAAACATGCAGCAAAGAGTGGAGGTAGGTCAATTATGGATACATCTTAAGGAACTAAGACATCACAACATGCATGCGGTCTGAGGCTTAGATCTATGATAATTACAACATTTCCTATTGATGTTCCATCTAGTTGCACCACTCCTTTTGAAAGAGGTTCATACTTGAGGCCCAGTTGGTTTGTAATTTGTTTGGGCATGACTAAATTGCTTACTCTGAATCAATCATACAATTGTGTACCAAGTGATTTCCTATGATCAAGGATACATAGAAAGTTGGAGGTTCCATGTATTTTCTTGGAGGATCCTCCTTTTGTTGCATCACATTAGTAAGAACCTTTTCTTGTTCCTTGGATGATTCACTTAGGATAGACAAGTTGGCCATGGCTGCCTGCAAGAGATCTCTTTGTCCTAGGATAGCTAATGATTCCCACATAGATATGCTCACATTAGTTTTCTTCATCTTCTCAAGGATGTTGAAAGGAGTTGGATTATCCTTCTGTTACATCTTGCTTGTAACATCCTTTTCTTGCACTTGAGATGATATGGAAGGTCCTTTAGGATGATTTTGCACATTTGGAGCTACATTTGGGCTTCCACTTCCTTGGAGTGTCAAAGAAGATTGAGAAGGGCCTGTATTTGCTGACTTTCCCTCTTCAATATTTCTCTTTTTAGATATAGTGTTGGTAGCCACACCTCGAGGGAAATTCCGATTTACTCCACAAAATTCTTTCACTTGCCAATTCACAAGTGAAGTGTCACTTGAAGGTGTCTCTTGAGCGACAATTTACTGTTGATTTTCCTCTGCTAATGTATCTTGAGAAATAAGGGCACCTTGCACCATCAAATCTTGGTTCAAAATTCCATTAGGGTATGTTAGTTGGTTGTGTGGAAGATGAAAAGGTAAACACCTCTCACAATCTCCCACAAGATTTTTAGAATAAGAATTATAGCTTGATATGAGTTGGCTACATTGGGATTGTATGGTTGGAATGGCTTGAAAAAGGGAAATTGATTTTGATTTTGATTTACAACTTAGAATGAAGGATTTTTTTGGTTGGTAAGGGACTTTATTTGGTTGGTTTAGAGGTTGATATGGTCTAAAGTTTTGGGCTTGTGACCTCTTAATGGATACCAACTCATTCCTAAAGTTTTGCAATTGTTTCATTACCTCTTGTAACTCAGTTGAGGTGCTTGAGGAAGTAGATGTTTGAGTAGCACTTTGATTTATTGGGGTTGGGATAGGGGCCAATTCATGGTCTTGATGAGAAATATGTGTCTCAATCTCCGGAATATAGACATTGAAGGCCTAGAAGCAAGTTCCCACCTGAATAAGACTATTCTTAGCTCTAATAACAATGTCATAAGCATCTGGTAATGTTCTACCCCCATAGACTGAATCATGACTGAAATATCACTATTTAAAGCCTTTAGGTAATAAAGAAATGCATGTTGGGGTGTAGGCCTTATCACTTGAGGAATTTTATCCCAAATCCTTTGAAATTTGATGTTAAAATCTATCATCTTCTCGTTAGGGGCTCTCTTTGTTGTTGTCACTACTCTCATCGAGGACATACAATCAGATTTGTCCTCAAAATGATTACATAGGGTTGTCCCAAGTTGATCCCATTTGGTAATAGAAGTTGGTCTTAAAATCATGTACCATTGCAAATCTTTTCCCTTGAAAGATGAGGCCAAAAGTCTAACTGCAACATCTTCTTCAATAATAGCATGAACCGAACAAACATTAGAAACATCTTGAATGTAATTAGCTAGGTTAGTATGATTTTTGCCAATGAAGAAGGGAATACTCTTATGTGTAGACTCTAGCTTATCATGTTATGCGTTGACAGCTTAAAGGACTACCATTATTGAAACTAAGAAAAGGTAAATTCCTCTCTAATTTCATGAATGCAATAGGTCTTAAAACTCTCGAATAGAACAAGAAAGGCCTACCAGGGAGGTGGAGTAGAAAGAATTTTATTCGGTGGTGAAGATGATCTCTCGAATTGATTTTCCCCTTCTTCTCCTCCTTAGTGACAACTATAAGTAATCAAATGATCCTTCTTCCTTGTTCTTGACATTTTCTGAATCCTTCTCATGAAATTGAGACACTAACACTACTAAAGCTAGTAGATATATTAATTGGAGTTACCGGATGTGTTGCTACAAAACCTCCAAAGGCTATAATTCACTAAGACACACACCAAAAATCAATGAAAAGGGAAATATTAACCTTAAATTGTCCCTATGGGCATGCCATAAGCTGTTAGGTAGTAAAGGCACCAAGGTCGTTAGGATACACACATGTGAAATATAAAGCTTTCAAATCTCATCCCATCTGCATGACAAAATTGTTAGGTAGTGAAGCCACCAAGGTGTCTAGGATACACACTGCGAAATATAAAGCTTTCAAATCTTGTCCCACCAAGCGTGCTGTAATTGTTATCACAAAAACAACAACACCCTCTAAATTGTCATGAATCTGGTGTATGAGCAATCAATGTTTTTGGGTAACATGGGATTGTCTCTAATGTTGTTACCCATAATTATTGATAGTAATTGGAGAAATAATTTCTAGTGTATCTTATCACTTAAGCAAGGGTCTTGAGATTCGATAATTGATCATATCCACACTTGCTAAGTGACAAAATATGCTAGAAAGGATTTCTCCAAGTGGTGTGAATTGTCTTCATTTGAATTCACAAGGAGTGGTTTCTTTACCAGGAATAATGATTTGTTGATTGGTGGACTTGTTTGATTTTGATTGAATGTTTTGAATGTTTTGAACGTGGTGAGAATTAGTGATCCCATCGTTCACAACATTATGGTTTCGATTGATGAATTTTGATTTGTCTTGATTTTGATTGTTATCCTTGTTAGGTTGATCCCTAGAAGGAGTCTTGATTAGGCCCTTAACAATGAGGGATCTCTCGATTTGTGTTCCCTTCTCGATTACTTCCTCGAAGTTGGTTAAGCAATGCATTTGCATTTGGAATGATAATTCGGATAGAGATTAGGTATGAAAATTCTCACTAATTGTTTCTCAAGAATTAAACAAGGAAATGACTTTAAATCCTCGCCATCCTGTGGAGAAATAATGTGAATGTTTCATTACTTATTTTCTTTGTGTTACAAAGGTCCATCATAGTGACCTCGAAATCTAAGTTAAAGGAAAAGTGTTTGACAAAATTTTCTCGATAAGTTGGCAAAAGTAGTAATGGATCCGTTTGAAGGGTGTAAAAACCAATCTAAAGCTTGTCCTAAATTGTTAAGGAAAATATGCAAGAGGTATATTTCATTGTAAGTTATTTCTTAGAATTCCATGAATAAATCTTTTACGTGTTCTCTTGGGTCATTTTTCCTTTATATTTGTCAAATTTAGGAGTTTCAAATGATGGAGGAAATGGTATATGTAACATGTCTTTATCAAATGGATAAGGACAAAGCTCTTCAAAGTTAAACTATTTGGTTTGTTTTTGCAATCCCATTAGTATTTCTTTCATGGTCTTCCACTCTCGTGTGTATGAAGAGTTTGTGTGGGTGTTTATGACTTCATTGGTTTCTTGACTAGGTTGTTCTTTTTCTTCATCGTTTGATTTTTTGGTAACCTTAGAAGCCATATGGGAGAGTTGTTGTACCATCTCATGGATTTTCTCTAACAAGGCTTAATTGGATGTTTTCGTTGAATTGTTAAAATTTTGATTTCGTTTGCTTGATTCATGTTTTTCTAGGAGATGTTGTAAGTTATTTTTACCAAAATCTAATGGTAGTTTTGGTCACATTTCTAGGCTGCAAAGAAGGTATTTGGTTTTTGTTTTGTCTCAATAGTTCATCTATTTTTCCTTTTTATTCTTCAATAAGTTCAAGTTGTTTTTAGGTTTTTTCTCTTCATCGAAAATATATTTTCCAAGAGGGTTAACTCTATTAAATTTATCATAGGTATTGTGGCTTTTGTTGTGAGTAATCACCATTTTTATAAAGGTAAAAACCTAAAGTGAAGGGTGACTTTGTGGTTTTGACAAGCTTAAAAGTTGGATAAGTGTTGTATTGTTTTCAAGCTCACAAGATAATATTAGACATATTTTCTTCATTTTAACTCGTAAACATGCTTAGGGAATCAAGTTTGAATCGATCAAAGGGTGTGTATCCAATAGATAATACCTTATTGTGGATTGAGGAGATTGAATTTTGATTGTATTAGATTGGTTTTGACTTTGATTGTGTTCTCGAACATACGTTTGTTATTTGATCTATAATGAGAATGTTTTCAAACAACAAGAAAATAAATATTTTTATTTGTTGTTTCTTAAAGGAAAAATATTGTCGGAAATTCAAAGTTTTATGATAATGTAATCAAGTAGAATGTCATGAAATCAATGAATGCAAAGAATCTTATAACTCCAATAGATGCATCTTTCGATATATCCCAAACCTCATATACCAAATTTATACATGGAAAAAAGTGGAACCGAGAAAACTTAGAATACTAAAAGAGACATCTAATCGGTAGTAGCCCTCATACACGAGGAGTGAATCACCACTCCAATGATGGGTTTTATGATTAGATGATAGGACAATGAGGGAAAAAAATGTGAATGATGTCCTTATTTCTCCTTGACTATTTATAGAACGATGCCAATGACTTTAAGCATATCAAGCATATGCTCGTAGTAACTCCGTCATAGCAAATTTACCTATAAGCGGGGACAAAAGTGATGAAAGTGTTGAATGTTGTTTTGAGACTAGGTTTCAAGTGTAATGTAAATGTAATATGAATGGTATGTGGTAGTGAAGTCCACATCATCTTTGTAGCTAAGTGGTGATGAAATTCATGTTATTGTGTGCTAATACACGTATGAATATGTAAATTCTTTCTAGCGTTGACAAAATTTGAGTGTAAAAATGACAAACATAAACCAAAGCTATACTTGATTTTTAGCAATTTTTAAAAGCAAGAAGGTCCTACATGCAAACATATTATTAGTTTCATTTATTTTTAATGATTTGTGCTTAGTTTGAATATATTTGACTTAGAAATCCTACAAAATAAGATTAACCAAATACAAGATTGATATAAGACAACTTAAACCATTTTTGATTCTTAAAGAGAAGATTTAACAAACCGTTACATCGAAAGCTTGAGGCGTTAGTGAAATCCACACATGAGGATCATGACATCCCACCACGTTTCGTATCCTAGAACTTGAGCTAGATTTGTGCCTCAGTATTGTGGGACAACGCCCGCCATATAAAGGCCTCGCGAAAACTACAATGCCAAAGCGTAGCCACCCGTACTGGGACTCAAACTAAGGTGGTTGCTTTGATACCAAATGTAACAAATCGTTACACCAAAACCTTGAGGCATTAGTGAAATCCACACATGAGGATCATAAAATCTAGCCCAAGGTTTGGGCTACGAAGCGTGGTGGGATGTTATGATCCTCATGTGTAGATTTCCTAATGCCTCGAGGTTTTGGTGTAACACTTTGTTACATACAACCCAAGAGAATAAATGGAAGTAGGATCAAAGCCTATTATCCTTGATTAAGAAGACTTTAATGTAGTAATAAGTGCCTTAGGCACAATAGTAGAGTAGGAATTTTATTTTAAGCATGGTGATGGTGGTGTGGTAGATAATTATTTTTGTAGAGTTGATAGTTTTTATTTCAAGTGTGCATAGAGTAGAAAGATGAAGTAACCAACCAAACAAGTCCTTATATTTATGATACACGAGGCATGTTAAATTGGCCTTGTGAGGGGATCTAGAAAATCTAATTAAAAAATGAAATCTAGGAACATTTCATAATGGAAGAAGGCTATATAGGTAAGAAAATCAAAGTAGTTTAAAAAGAAAATTTTGCATAAATTGGCTGCTCAAAAAGTGTAAAATATTAGATTTGATGCACTTACCGACAAAAAAATTAATTAGAAGTGTCGAAAAGGCAATAAAGTAGGTAGATCTAACAAATAAGTACATTTAAGAAGATGGATCAAGTTTCAAATGGTTAGAAAATGACTAAGCAAGTGAGATCGGATCGAAGTAACAAACTATACAAATGCATCAAGAGGAAGCAAAAAATGCCATTTGAACCTAACTCTAACAAAGCAAAAAAGTGCTACAATGAAGGTGTTAGCTATCATGTGTTATTGCTCATATTTGTGGTGAGCAATAATATTTGTGTAGGTTAGTATATTTGTTAGTTTAGTTATTAATGTGAGTGAAAATATTGTATGTGGTGTACGTGAGAGTAGAAATAGGTGTTTGTGAGAGATATTCTAGGGGAGATAATTAAGGTGGTTAAACAACACACCTATATTTAGTGGTAGAAGATGGTGGAGTTGTTATAGGAGTTAGTATATGGCTCTTGTATGTGTGTATAATGCATTATTCAATACATGTTAATTGAATTATATTGAGCTTATGTTCTTATGGATATTGGGTAAACCCAACATTTGGTATCTTGTGATACCTCTCTCGATCTTCACTCCACTAATGTTTCATTTTGTCATGCTAGGAAATGGTAATTAGAAAATAGAGTAGGCCTCATGCAACCATGTTCTCCTTTGTCTATGTTCCATCCATTTGTTGTTTTTGTCAAAACATGCGAACAATAGATATGTAGAGAGGAGCTCGTGCAAACATCATTGTTGGTTAATTCACCTTTTTGTAATTTGTCGATGATGTAGTAAAGAGGACCTCATGTGAACCCATTTAATAGGCATCATTCATTTACACCACCTTTCTCCTCCCATCTTGTTCACTCTATCCACACTATTTTATCTAGTATGTTCATCATGTTCATGCTTAGAAATAAGTTTGTTTAGCCTAGTATTGTATTAGATATATTCATTTTTTTGGTGTATTTAAATAAGCACTTGTCAGTCAAATTATTTCTGAATCCTTTTGGAGTAAATATGACCTCATCATTAAGTCCATAGCATCTAAAAATGTTAGGATCGAATTTAAACACACCATACTTGTGTTGCGATCGGGTCTGTTATTATTTGGGTTTTCACAGATTAAACCTATAATTTTTTTCTTAAATGTGTCTAAACAATAGGTCGTAATTTTGTATTTATTATATGAGTCTCTACAAAATTTAAAGGATTTGAATATGTGTGTGTTTTTAATAACTTTGTCCAAATTTTAGCCCAATCTAGATTTGTTTTTGAGAGAAAAACAAAACAAAATAGGGGTTTGTGTAGATTTATACATCGGAAAAAAAGAAAACAATGAAGAAAAAATCATTGTTTGTCCAACATAATCTCAAAGCTAAACTTGGATGCATCTCCTCAAATCCCATCTTCTACATTTAAATCAACTTGGCCCCTACATGAGATCTAACTTGGTTTTTAAATTTAAATTTAAATTTATCTTGACATGTTCTTCTCTATTTTAGCTCTCACATTAATGAGTTTAAAAGAGATCCAAAGCCCCTTCATGAGAAAATCAATCATCTCTTGGATACTCCAATACATTAGATCGATATGAGCATTTATATCAACTTTTGTGATCTATTTGGCACTCATTATCCAACGCATACTCCCAACACTTCTAGATCCAAATTGTAGCTTGACCCTTTGTTGTATGCATCTTATTTGGGCTTGGGATTACAATAGTTGACTCCACTCATCAACACAATAGTTTGTCAACTTCTCATGCATCATTATGGTGATTTTGAGCTCACTCTCATGCATGCCTCCTCTTCCATGAGTTTTCCATATAACTCGGTCTCCAAATGGGCCATGCATCTCCTTAGCTAATCTACACAACATAACTCTAATGGATTAGATAGTATTGTATATGTCCTCTCTTCCTCGGGAGTTCAATATGTTAACTCGGTCTTTGGTGTACATAAAAAAACCTAAGAAAATCCCAAGCTTAAGTGGGTAAAAGCTTTATTTTTTAATTAATATTATCGATTTCAAAAATGCATATCTTCTATATGTGTCCTAAAGGTTGTATGTGATAAATGGTGGCAAAAAGGGTTTCTAAAATAGGATTTGATGGCCTTGTTTACAAGGAAAAGTGTGTGTCCATAGCCTTACTTGGGTCTCCCTTAAACCTATCATAGTGTTTTTCGACCTTTTCCCACCGCTTAGGCAGTGTCACGTCTATAAATGGCTAACTCTCCCTTTGTGTAATGACTGTTGCTATTGGCAAAAATGGCTCCCAAGTGCACAAGGAGGTTTGTGCTGAAATTCTACGATGAGGTATGGACTTTGAACCCTCTCCTGATGTTGTAATTTCTGACCCTATGGTTAAGTGGTATCAAAACCATTGTCTTATTGCCTACTTTTGTGGCTACATCCCATCTGAAATTTACTTGCAGAACTAGATGAAAAACCATTGGGATTCTACCGATATCCAGGTTTCAAATCCGTAACCTCACCAAGGGTTTTATCTGTTCACCTTCTCGAGCCCTCACAAGACTAGGCCCTTCGCTTGAGGCAACTTGCTTTGGTATTTAGAAACACCACTGCTTGTGTTATCCCAATGGACCCCAAGCCTGGAAAATTATTTATGTGCTAAATGGGTTATCAGGTGCCTTTCGGGTCCACAAGCCTGGAAAATTCTTTTGCGGCATTGTATGGAATCTGGAACCCGCATGGTAAGAAGTGTTGGAGCGGAATTGGCTTACATTCTCTTATTATAACTTTTTCTCCTGTTAAGATTTTTGGCACCTTTGTCGCGAAGAGTATTTGGAAAGCCTTTGAGTAGGTGAAGCCACTTATGAGGTGGGTTGGCGATGGATTTCACATTGGCCTTTCATTCAATTCACAAAACATCTGGTGGTCTCCTATTATCACTGATGACACTCTTCCATTAGCAGAAACCCCTAACATTAAAGCCATTCGACTCTATCACAAGGGAATTCATACCATACATGATCTTGTGCATCACAAAGATTGGATTCCTTGGCCCGAGCTCAAAGATAAATTTAATTTGATCAATTCGGACCTCCTGTCAATTTGCAAGAATTCAGAACTCCTTCTAGATGTTATGCTTCATAAACTTGGCCTCTCGTCCTTTGACACTCGGTGGCGTATTTGGCGATGGAATCAGGACATTACTTTTCTATGTTATAACACTCAGACTATTTATCAGCTTTTATGTCCTCTTTCTCCAGCCATTGATAAGCTCAATGATCGTTGGGGATTACACTCTGCTCAGTCTACCTAGCTTCGTTGGCTTTCTTGTACTTGGAACCCTCTTCTGGAGCCCAAAGTTAACCATTTTCTGTGGAGTCTTGTCTATCAAGGTTTTCCTGTAGGTGAAAGGCTTAGACATATTGGCATTACCCCTCCGACTTTCCCTTTCTGTTCCTATCCCGAGTCATTTCTTCATCTTTTCTAGTATTGTCAGTGTGCCCAATCTATTTGGTGATGGATACACTCTTTGTTTCAGCCTTATCATCCTGAATTCTTCCCATGGCGTCTGGCCTTATTTGGTGATTTTAGCCCTTGGCCTCGTTATATTGCTAATTTGTGGCATTTGTTTCATGCCTATATTTTGTTTCATATATGGAAAGCTCATAATGCCTTTATTTTCAAGCAAGATCATTATGTTATAAGATTTTCTACTAATGACAAGGTGATTATTTTGTCTACTATTCACATACAAATACAAGCTCAAGCCACCAAGGTTGCTTTGGAGTTTTCTCATCTACAGGAGCTTCTGGATCGCTGGGGAGTGCACCTTGCACGATGATTCGGGTCCCACTAGATCCTCATCTTTCACCTCTTTGTCGACCACCTTCTATAGGCACACATTGGAGGAGCGCCACTTGCAGCCCACCATTTTGCTTCCCCATGTGGCCGCCCTTCTGCCCCGTCCTCCTTTGGACCAATTTGGAGCCCACCTCTACAATGAAAAGGTGTCGCTAGCACTTCGTAGTGGGGATCTCCATCATCGGCCATGCAAACTCTTGTTGATCTCCTCCCGCCGGTTGGGAATTACGATGCCTCTTCAGATGTGGTATCCTAATCAAGGTGACTAACAGTAGATCATGCATCCATAGAGCTTTATAGTGCAGCCTTCATCCCTCCCTAGGATGATCCTCCCCCTCCTCCTAGTTCGACGGTGACCTGTGCATGATGGTGTTTGTTTTTGTTTTCTAGTTGCCCTGTGGACATTCTAATGCAATCCTTCATGGTGTTTTTTGGCACCCTCGTGGTGTTTTTTGGGACCGTGAATTGTCTGATTGCCCCCTTACTATGTAACTCTCTTTTATTTTAATTAATATAAAGGGCAATTCCAATAGTAAAAACAGGCTTTGATGTCATCAAGGATTTAAATCCTCAACACCACATATACACATTTTTTTACCCAAATTTATTTTTAGAATATTTGTGGGTGTTAATTTATTTTAAAGTGGGGAACATTTTTTAAATATTGGTAAGAGGGAGTATATTTCCCAAATGGTATTTTTATAAAATGGGAGAAATAAGGATGTTTTTTTTTGAAAAAGGGGTAAGGATATATTTTTTTAATTTTTGTAAGGGAAATAATTTTGGATGCATTATCAATCGTAACTAATATCTAAAATTTTTTACCATTAGGGGCAATACACGCTAGGTGAAACACAAAGCAATACCGTAAAAATGAATGATGAAAGCAATGACACAATTCAAATCCTAAATGTGTTCCTCACCCGTGGTCACACTAGCTGGGATTTTAGTTATCATGTGTTAGTGCTCATATTTGTGGTGAGAAATAATATTTGTTATGCTAGTATTTTTTTGTATAATTATTAATGTGAGTGAGAATATTGTATGTGGTGTATGGCGAGTAGAAATAAGGGTGTGTGTGTGCGGGATAGAGATATTTTAGGGGAGAGAATTAAGGTGGTTGAGTAACCGACCTAAATATAGTGAGAGATTTTGTGAGAGAGGTTGGTAGATTTTTTATAGGAGTTAGAATATGACTCCTATATATATGCATGATGTATTATTCAATATATGTTGATACAATTATATTGAGCTTATGTTCTTCTAGATATGGGGTAAAGCCCACATAAAGAATTAAAGTAATAAAGCACCAAAGAGCATAAACAAATAATCACTTAGAGATTACAACTAATAATGATAGATATGTGTACTTTCCCTATTGGACCTATGGTGTAAGATATGATGGAAGAACACATAATAACATTTTTAGAACTTACCGCAGATGGAAAGGAAGATATGGGAATTAGTGAAATGCTAAGGAAAATAAATGGAATGACCTACCACATGACTAGCTTGGTAGGGAATCGAGAAGATATGCCAAGTTGAGAGGCAAAGCTAGATCATACAAGTAGAGGGAGGAAAGTTAGTGATTAAAGACATAATGAGAGGAAATGACATGGAGAGATTGGTGAAATTTCCATCTTTTGGGGACCATCCTAAGGTTATGTAGACACTTATGAGTCGATACCATAAAAATGCCATACAATGTAGTACACAATACATTGTTCCAATCATTATTGCCATTTTTACCAAGTCAACGTGCCCACCCAATATGGGTACATCCATGTTTGCATACAAGTCCACATGAACACCAATTAAATTAGAAACTAGTGTATGCATTGAAAAAGATGAGGAACAAGAATCCCATTCAATGTGATGATGGATAGGGAAGTGTAGGTACTAGTAGAACTACTTTGAGAAATGTTTTGGTAGGTATTAAGGGGAAACAAAAATGCCTTGTTAGGGGTTTTTGACATCTCATTAGGCATGTGGATGTTAGGCGAAGAATTTAATCGACCAAAATTCCTTGTTGTCAAACTCAATGCAAATGTGAGATAAATAGCAGAGGATATTAACAAACCATTCATGTACTAGTAGCTAGTCTTTATACTACATTTTACACACTAATGAGAACCATAGGGACTAATCAAAGTTGTAGATGGGAATTACCTACATGAATTCTTTGTACAATTTGTCCCTTCCAAATCCTACACCACATTTGAAGGCCAACTAAAGTTTAGGAGTTGATTATTGAAAATTAGGGAGAAGTTGAGTGTGAATCCAAGGGTTCCCAAATAAGTACACACCTACATATCACCATGGGGGAAACTCACAATGGTACACGGCGATGGAATGTTGTGATAAAAAAGGTGATAAGGTGAAAAACCTAATCAAAATGTTATTTTTTACAACTCTAGACACAACACAGGCTTAATTAGGTAGGAAAAATGACATGATTGCTACAAATGTTTCCCCACTACATGTAAAGCACCAGCCTAACCAAATGGAAGAATGTCACAAGCTATGTAGACTAGAGGAGAATAAAATTTGGGATTGACAGGAGAAACACCACTCAATAAAACCAAAAGAGAAGAAATATACTTAGAAGGGAATTGTGCAGATGGATGAGGAAGAAATTTAGATTAAAACAAACCCTCAACTCTTGAGTTGGTTTGCACAACTCAATTTTATATAGTTAAAGGCGAGGAGAGACAATGTACAATTGATTGCATTAGAAGACATGGGAGTTCATAAGTGCACCACAAAAGAGAGGGAATGGTTCACATGAAAGGCTATTTGGACTACACAAGTGTAAGCTAAAGTGTCAATTTTTTTGATAAAAATGCATCTTCTTCTTTAGTCATTGTTGGCATCAACAAAGAAGGGATATAGCAAAAAAACTTGCACATAAAATAAAAACAACTCTAGATGAAGCATGAGTACAACAAAAAACGTATCTAGAATCGGAGTTGGTGAATGTGGAGGAGGAAATCGAGGATATCCGTGTCACTCCCCTAAGGCGGAGAAAAATATTTTCTAAATAACACATAGAAGGCCAAGGAAGCCCATTTATGTTCATGTATAAACAACCAATAATTGATGAATAGTTGCCACCAGGCTAGCAGATGTAAACAAGAAGGTGTTCGCCATCTCATCAAATCTAGAGAAGAATAAGACGGAAGAAGAAACAATGTAAGAAAAAAATACAACCATGCTTGAAAGAGAAGAACACACAAAGAAGAGACAAGAAAAGAAGCCACGAAAAATATTCAAAATCACAATGCCAATGACATCAATTACATAGACCACAAGAACCCCTTCTCCCCTGCGATAAATTCCAACATAAATAAGTCTTCCATAGATGGAAAAAGAATAACCATAATCAATTGTGCAAACTTAACCAAAGGGGGAGGTGTAAAGGTGACCGTGTGAAGAGTGCATAAGAGGGACCAGAAAACAACCCGTACTACATAGGAGAAGGAAGCATAAGAAGAAAAGTTGAGACAAAAATATCTCAAGTAAAGAGAAGTAGAGGAAAATAAAAAAGAGTAGGACATTGAAAATCCCATAAGAAAAAGGAAGAAAAAGATAATATTTCAAAAGACGAAGAGGAGTGAATTTACACAATAAAAAATATGAGGAAATGTTGATGAAGGCTAAGGGAGAATGTAAGGCTAAAGAATAAGAGGATGAGCTAAGGAAAATAAAGAGGACACTTGGACAAGCTCCAAAGATGGTTATCGTGCAAGCCAAGGTGCACAAATTAAAAGAAGAGAGTAATAAAAAGGAACGAGAGGAGAAAATATAATATGGGTGAAAGAGGAAAGAAGAAGAAAGCAAGAGGAAGTAAAGATGAAGCTTAAAGAAGACAAGGGAAAAAAGGAAGTAGAGAGGAAGCTTCAAAAAGTCAATGCACAAGGTGAAGCACATGTTCACATTACAGAGGAAAAGATATTTTCAAAGTAGATGC
Source organism: Taxus wallichiana var. yunnanensis (assembly GCA_018340775.1). Lineage (NCBI taxonomy): Eukaryota > Viridiplantae > Streptophyta > Pinopsida > Cupressales > Taxaceae > Taxus > Taxus wallichiana. The sequence continues at coordinate 629,070,280 of CM031234.1, forward strand.
AAAGTGAAAAAAATAAGTTGGTTGCATATGTAAAACCTAAAGCAACTATGCATGTGATTACACTCATCAAGTATAAGTTCACATTGTATAGGCGGAAAGAAAAGCTAGAAGATATTATTCAAGAGGTGGGAAATTCAAGTTCAAAACTACCCACGACGTAATCCATAGAAGAAATTACTTGAAAGGATACACAAACATTTAGGTGGTTCAAATATACCTCTTCTTAGACACAAATAAGAAAACTAATCCTCTTCTCCTTGCATATATGCACAACTATACCAAAAATTGTGTAGACCTCCGCACAAGCCACAACCACACAAGCTATCACCAAGATAGTTGAGGTAGATATAAAGCAATAACCATTACAAACTCGGGATAGAGGGAAAAATATCCTATAAGAAAATTTAGTGCGGCTTCTCTATAATTGGAGCAAAATAAGGCCACTCTAAGAAAACATTGCACAACATGAACAAACGAATTGAAGACAATTTCCCAAAGTTTGTCACTAAAGCAATTGGTGAACAAGTGTAGTTAACTAATTTGGTTAGTAATCTTGTGGACAATTGGATAGAACATGAGATTGCAAGAAAATTAAAGAACCAAGTGGTCCAAGGAAGATATATGTTAAGGATGAAATATTGGTTTTGTGGGAATATGTTGAGATTTTGCATTAAATTGATGAACAAGTTAAGAAGGTCGTATTTGAATTACTAGATTAGAACGCATAATCAATTGTAGGAGGAAATGAACGAATACTAAGAAGACACCAAAACAAATTAGACTATGCATACACATTTGGTCATGGAATAATATAATCAAGAAGTTGAGGTGTTAGATATTTCTATCAAATCCAGAGACAATGTGGTGGACCGGTTACAAGAATGAGAAAGGAACACACTGCATAATACTTTTGTAGGTGTACAAACAAAAAGACTTAAGGACCATACATAATCCCTCATTACTGAAATACAAAATGTTATATATTTCTATGGGCATATCATAGAAACAAAAAGTGAGGACACCTTATGGGAGGCAATGGAAGCCATAACACATCTTCAAGTATTATTTGGAAGGATTGATGAAGTAATCACAAATTGGGACATCTATAAGGTAGACTTAGAATTGTTTCTCACAAATTTAAAAAAGATAAAGGATTTCTCAAAGTATACACCTTTAAATGATGCTTTGTAGAATTCATGCAACTCAGGAAATACCACCTCGATTAGTTTCTAGTAATATAAGTTTCGTAAGCTCCACTTCCCATCATGAAGAGCAAAAGTACGTATAGTAGGACCATAGTTTTGGAAAGATATTTTTGAACACAATTGCGTAATTTAATTAGATATATGTAAGCATACCCAAATAGGTTGAAAAAATAAAAGGGCAATCCATAGGAAGTTTTTGTAGATTGAAAACGCAAAACGACGGTCTATTGGAAAGACTACTTAATCGACAACCAATAAGGGCGGTTAAGCAAGATGCACGAAATGAAAATCGGTAAAGAATGTTCCTATGTCAATGCAAACAATGTATTTGAATGTACCAAGATAAAAATAACATCATAAGGCTACAAAGCGCGATGGCAAATCACCTTTTAGACTTTGAAAGCTTCATTTGTCTTGGGATGAGATAACTATTTAAGTTCGGGAAAGTGTTGGAAGATTGTTGAGGTATTGTAACCAAATTGATGTATTTTGTATATTTGTGCAATATATGATGTATATGTATAGTATAGATAAGGCAAAATAGAATATATATGAAGATCCTCTAGACTAGGAAGAGAATATGAAAAACTCCTCTAGCCTAAAAAGGGAAAATGAAGGGATCAAAAGGCCGAAAACTACCTCAAATTGTATAAACTAATGTATGAAAATTACGCAAAAGGGTTGATTAGTTAATCGATTGGTTGCTTTAATGGGATTTGGTTTTGAATAGTAATAACAATCTAATATTATGTGTTATCTTTGTCTTTAGCTTGCACGTTCCAAATTATGTGTTTACGTTATCGTAACTTATTACATAATTATTAAGATGTGATATTCATTGAATTTAAGTCTTACTACGCACTTATTTTAACCTCTATAAATAAAAAGGATTTTGTAAAAACCTTAGAAAACAAAATTAAAATGTCTTAATGATTGATTCTAGGACTATTATTAACATGTACCCAACCTAAATTCAGGTGCTTTGTTGAATGTTCTAAATCACCGGTGATTTCCGCTAAAATGCATATAAGTGCTCCATAGATTTACATGAACAAAGAAAAGCGAATTCCCTAGATTTCCATCCTTGAAAATGAACTATAATGCTTATGTATTTATAAGTAGTTTTTTTTTTAATTTAGAACCTTTACAAACAACTGAAAAAAATACTAAAAGCGAAAAAGATTTGACTACATAAGATGGATGCACCTTGACCAAAAGAAGTCATCGTAGGAGTCTCATCGATACTTTAAACAAAGTATGCAAGACACTCGAAGAAAACAAATAGAGAGAGATATAAAGGGGGAGGAAGAAGGGGGAGGAAAATAGTGACCTAGAAGGTGCACCGATAATATACAATTTAAACTTATTATCAACAGACACATAAACACCCTAAATTTAGACAATTTAATCACTAATAATTTTTTAGGGATCATTTTTAATGATCAAAACATACGAGGACACATAAAACACACAAAAACTATGAACATTTGTTAGGAGGGGAGGAATAATGATTATACTTTGTTGTTTAGGTTTTTTCTTAGTCTAGCCTCTAAGATACGAGGATGAACAAAAAAATAAGCACCTTTAGGTATTTGTTAGGGGGATGATGACTATACTTTGTTGTTTAAGGCTTGTCATTGCTCCAACAATTTTCTCCATTCCCAATGCATTTGGTTAAAGGTGTATCCTATAATCCTTCCTTGTCTTACAACTACCCATAAAGTACACAAATACCTCATTTCTTTGTAGGGAGAAATAATAAATATAATCCACCACTTTAGGGTTCCCATCCTCTAGCCTTATTTCCCTATCTGTAAAGGTTTTGAGTGAGGATGATGTTTGTGGCATCCTAGAACACAACCTCACCCAAAACATTTGATAATAGAGAAAAAGGCCAAAGAATGAGAAGCTCATATGGTATTTTATATTAATGATTGTTTCCTTATTAACAACTAACTATAATTGTTTTTTTTCTTTGTGAGTTCCGTTATCTTTTCATTGTTAACTATATTTATGAAAATTCCACAAAAACTAAAATAAGAACATTACTATAGACACCAATTTTTGGTATCACTACCCCTCACCCTGTGTTCGCTCTCTTCTTGCATCGGCGCACATATTTGAATCACCCCTTCCCTCCAAATCCCATTTATTCCATTTTATTATTATTTCCCACCTTTAATCCTATCTTACCCATCCCATTATTTTATCTATCTTAAGTATCCATAATCTTCATTAATCAATCCTAATTGTCACCTAATTTGTTTATTCTCCCTAAATCCTCCATTTTATCCTCCCTAGGCCCACATTTAATAATTTCATCATCCCTTTGCCTTTATTTAATGTTTTCACCTCTCACCTACATGTTTATCTTCCCTAGACACCCTAGCTTATCCTTATCACCCGAAACCCTAATTTGATCTCTTTAGGCTCATTTTGCCTCGAGTTGGGCATCTTTCCACCACCCAAATGGATGGCTCTCCATAGTCATCGATGACTTGTTTGGGTCACCGCTGTCATTTATATAATCCACCTTCTCCCCTCCTTGCAAAAGGATGGAATTTTGGGTCTCTTTCGGCTTTGGCTTGTTTTTTGAGTTTCCTCTTCTTAGTAGCTTAGAATCGCTCTCATTTTGGATTTATCTTTTAAAGACCTCTTCCACCATTGGGGAGATCTTGGACATTTTGTGTTTGTTTAAAGTCCTCTTTCCATTTTTCATACTTAGTTCTACTATCTCCACCCTCCACCAACTTCCGCAGAGACATCATAAATCCTCATTCTTGTGTTCAACCATCTCTATCACAAATCCTCATTCTTGTGTTCAACCATCTCTATCATCATCTACAGATTGTTGTTCACTTCATTTCCATTCATTTAGCCTTAATATATCATGGTTGTCATCAACTTGTCTTGCTACTACTTTCTATTATGTCACCCACTTTGTCATTTTATTGATTTTGGTGTTCCCAACTTCCCGATCTCTAGATCCCATCACCATGTTTTATGTAACCACAAATCTACCTTTCAGTCTCAGTCTCCACAGATCTAACTTGGTCACCTTTGATCAGCTCAACATCACTTCCAGATCCATATCTCGCTTCAGATCCAACTTCAAAGAGAGAGCTTGTAGGTACATTTTATTACATTTTCTTCTCATCCTACCCCTCGCCGCCATCATCGACCCTCTACAGTCTCGGGTTCTCACAACCCATCCAAGTTTTATTTACTTTGTATACTTTTAGATCAGACTTGCATTTCATCTTATATATATTATTTCAGCTTTTAGTTTTATTTTAGATTCTCGCATTATATCATATCCACCTTTTATTTATTATCTTATCTTCATCAAAATGAGGGTTGGCATCCATCCTAGAAGTTTTCACTTCTCGATACTAACGTTGTCCTGGGTACCCTCCCACCTATTTACTAATTCAATCTTTTTTTATTGAATTATTTTTATTTGTAAATCACTTAGCTCATTGTGGATAAGGATCTATTATTTAACGCCCATTCACATTGTCATCACATCTCGATGTACCTTAAATCCTCACATATTTGAATTACTTGTTTCTTTTAGTACTAGTTCACTAATCTTATCAGAACAAAGGAATTCGGTCAACATTTTGACACACCAGGTGGGACCCACCCTTTCCTAGTGAGTCCTTTTCATTTATCATTCATTTCCATTTTCTTTTATCCATCTTCTACTAACCTCGCGGGTAGGATTATTGTGTTTCTTGCTTATGTTGGATGGCTTTACTTGATTGGCTTTTACTTGCTAAAAATTAAAATTTAGATAAAAAGGAAAATCGTTATCTAGGTATTCCTTGTTTTTATTCCCCATCTCTTTCTTTTATCACATTGCATCACTTGTCTACTACTTTCATCGAATATACACATTTCATTTTGGATCTAAAAAGAACCCTTCATACTTTCTTGGAAATCTAGTTTAACTAGGGGGTTTAACTCTTTACATACACTTTATCACACACATCCAAACACACAAACATATTTACACATCTAAACAATTCCTACCAGGTAGAACTATTGGGATTTCATCACCCAATAGGATATACTTTAACCAGGGGTTTAACTCTCTGTATACACTTTATCACACACATCCAAAAAAAAAATAAATTTACACATCTAAACACATCCTATTAGGTAGAACTACTGATATTTCATCATCCAATAAGAAATTCACCACGGTGTTATGGCCACGTTACAAATTTATCATAGATTTGTGCTTCACATACCTTCGGGTATATCGAGGAATTTAACCAAAACCACCTAAAACCATCTATAAAGTGGTCATTCCATACATTCCCTTTGAGCCCATTTCATTCTTTTTCTCATCATTCTAAATAATCAAGACGATTAAAAACTTGTTGCTCGACTTGTTTGTTAATAAACTATATGAGTTATTGTTTTTCTATTTCATGCCTATCATTACCCATTCTCAGGCCAAGAAAACACAACCATCTACCTCATCCAATGACATCCCCTCTTCTCGAAGGTCTTGCCAACAAACTTCCATGCTTTCCACACCTTCTCCTACACCTATGGCCACCATGCCTTTAATCTCACAACCCCTTGTTTCCATGGTCTCTCTTTATGAATACCATGCCATCAAAAATAATCTCCATCTTGAAACCAATCCTTCTATCTCTCATCAGTCCATTTCCTCTAGATTAGATATGCCCATAGCTATTTTAGAAACTCTTGGACCTCCTACCATCCCTCATGGATGCTCGGAGTTTCAAGAAATCCTTGATGTTAATCACATTTCCCTTTATGACTATCTAGTCCATAAATCTACCACAACCTCTCATGTTCATAAAATTAATCAATTAGTGGAGCCCATTCCACCCAACTTGCCTCATATTAACACCACTATCTCTTATTCTATCCCTATTTCATCCTAATCTACTACAATCACTTGTGCCGCTATCTAATCATCTCAAGAATCTTCTTTGCTTGCCCCTCCATCCAAACAACATAATCAGACCTTGCCTCTTATCTCCACTTCTCATGTTCACGCCAATGTAATCACTTCATAACCTCACCCGTCTAAATCAACTCAAATCTATCAACCTCCTCTTGAGGTACCTTTCATCACATACTTCCCAACCAATCTGCTTCAAGCATCTCAACCACTTATTACTTATATCCGAAATAATCACATACCACATCAATCTAATATCCACATCTCTCAACATCCAATGAAATATCATCAATCTTATCACATCCCCATCCCTCAACCACAACCTTTATCTCAACCCATTCAATCACAATCCCTTAACTATATCCCCCTTATCAACTACTTCCATCAACACCTACTCAACATCTATCATATCAAAATTATCAACAACCTAACCCATCCACCTCTTATGCATCACAATATCATCCTTTAAGCTCTCAAAACCAACCATCCAATTATCACATACAAGCATTGTTGAGTAGAATGGATAATATTGAAGTTTGTTACCTTGGGATGCAAAAACAACATCGAAGGGGACAATTAAAAGAAGAAATGTCTTATTTAAAAATGAGGGCATGAGTTGAAAGATTGTTGGTACAATGCATACAAGAAAGGTTGATTGAGAAATTTACGACCTCAAAACAAACAATCACAATGGAGACAAAGCGGTGAAACTATAAGCAAGTGCATAAGAAAGGGAACTGGAGAAAGAAACCCATCAACAAGACAATGTAGCCGAGCAAAAATATCATTCAAATGATAAGGTCTTCTTGTACGTTGCCCATTCTAGTGCACCATCCATGTCATCGAGTATTATCTGGTATGTTGAATTAGGAGGCACACAACACATGATTGGGCACAAAGACTAGTTCACCACCATGAGGGCACACCTTTGAAAAATCATGTTTTGCTAGGTGATCTCTTCACACGGTATAAGGTATTAGGAGCATTTATCTACCTCTTGGTTCATGAGATTGTAGATTATCAGATGTATTATATGTCCTTAGCTTAACAAAGAACTTACTATCAGTTAGTCATCTTTCGATCATAATCTAAAGATTGATTTTGATATTCATTCCGATAAGAAAGTGTGTTTGATTCGAGATAAATCCATAGGATCGAAAATTGTTGCAAAAAGCCTCAAATGTGGGATGGATGTTCCAACTTGATTTTGTCCACAGGGATGATCAGACACTAGTGACTAAAAATACTTCTTTTGCATAGTTGTTCCATCATAGACTTGGTCACATCAGTTTTGGATATCTCGATACACTTCTTCGGTACAATATGGTGAGAGGTTTACCATATCTTAAGAAGGATACAAACAAGTTTCCTAACTACCTTACAAGAAAACAACATAGAGTTTCATTCCAGAAGAGTACTTATTGAGCTCCAAGTAAGCTTGATTTGGTTCAAACCGATCTTTATGGTCTTATGCAACATGTAATCATTCGGATTTCGGTATTTCATGCTACGTGTTGATGTTGGTGTGAGTCATTTTCAACATCATGTGGCAAGTCATCTCACTTAGGTGAGGTCATAGGTCTTAGGTGTTAGATGGGTCATTATTAGATTCATTACACATCATTATGAGTTAGTGCATCTTACGAGAGTTACTTCCATTCAGGGAATGTAACTCCCTTCTACACTTAAGGAGTTGTGATTACATGCACTAGGGTTTACATAACACATCATATTTGTACACCTTCCTTTTTCAGATCTATGAGATGGATTGAGATGTTTAGAACATTTCAAATCTTTGCATACACATTCATAGTTGATGCTCGATCCCTCATGCAACTTCATCACACTACCAGAGTGCAACTCGGTCCAAGGTTCGTGTTATCCCGGATGATCCTCGTGTTGTTGTATTTTCACTTTGTTTATCATGGTATCAAAGCTAAAATTGTTGGGATCCATCTTTGCTCACCGATTTTCAATCGCACTACTACTCTTGGTTTGTGTTCTCTTGGTTTCATGTGCAAGTTTCATAATGAACATTCCATTCGTGTGTCAAATGCATTGATTGGGTTTAAAATCTCGTTCGTGGTTTCTTGTTCGTGTTTTCAAGTGTTTGTGCCTTTCAAAGGTTTGTATGCATTTTTAGAGGTGTTTTACAACTTTAGGTTGCGAAATCTGAGTTTTTAATAAGTGTCGGTCTTTCTCGAGTTTTAGTGGTGAAAGATGTCTCTTTTGGCCCAACTTGGCCGCAACTCGTTGAGTGGGAACCAAGTTGCATCTCCCACTTGCCTTCATCACCTTATAACTTGCCCTTTGTGCAAAGTTGCTAGGTTTGCCTGCTTCACATTGGGATGAGTTTGTTTGAGATATTTGACCGTGTGGTTCATTTCCTTCAACTTGACCTTTGTGTTTTACATTCACATTGGTGTTTGTTTTGAGGATCTTCGACCGCTCAGGTTTTTATATTGCACACTTGACTTGTGTTGATTGAGTGTTTTTCTCGTCCTCTACATTCTCGGACTCGCCTTGCATCCTCATCCTACTAATTCACCCCTTGGCTCTAGTTTCCACTCCACGTTGGTTCAATGTGGCTCGTGCTTTGCTCCAACCATGACCCTACTTACCTATAGTCTCATTCGACCTTATGTGTTTTGCTACCTCCCTCCTAGTTTGCTCTTGCAGCTTACCCTACGTGTTGCCGCTTTGTGTTGGGAGTTACACCCATTGGGCCGTTACCTATGACTTTGACTGGCTTAATGACACGTCCTCAACACCACCTCACCATAGTTCACCCCGATAACCCGACCCGGACCTCGAAGCCCAACTCACATAGAATCACCACGCTCAATACGTGACCCCTTTACATGTTAGGCTCACCGCCTCCAAATTGTCTTAGAACTTCGCACCGACGACCTCATAATCTGGCTTGTGCACACTACACGATGACCATATCAGCTATATACCGCCATACCGACCCACTCCCACACTCGTCGGTGCACTTGGATGCCTTACCACCTTGTTCAACTTCCCGATGAGCTTGAACATCCCAGCTTGCAGCTCGGATCACCGAGCCATCTCTAACACTCAATGAGTCTCCTTAACTTGCCAACATGCTTTGGGTTCCTTCGCAGCGGCTCGCCCAATGAGCCAACTTTGTCGGCTCATCGAGCAGCTCGGATGAGCTGCTTGCAATCTCACCCTCTTTGCTTCGGGACCATCTCTCTCCCCTTTTTGAAATTTTCTCATTTTTTCTTACTTTTTTATTAGTCTAGCCTAATTAAAGGAGAAAACATTAAAATTCATTGTTGTCTGACAAGGGGAGTGATTTTTCCTGCCTCTATATAGGGTTATTGGGATTTTTGAGCCACTTTTCTACCTCAATGGTTTTAGTGCTCCTCTTCAATTGCAGAGATAGTAAGTGTGTCCACCATAACCTTGTAGCAAGAGAGCCTCTCTTTTGCGATGTGAGATACCTTCTCTCACACCGAGCAAAGTGTTTATACCCTTATCTTACTTATGTCCTTTTGTGCATGATGTGTGTCCGATCCGAAAATGATCAAGTTTATATCTACCTGATCTCGGACCATTGTAGGTTTTTATATTTACTCGAAAAGTTTCTCCTTTTAAGTAATCAATTTAAAATTAATGCAAGAATATGAATGAAAATTGCACACGGTTGATTACGAGTTCGAAAATTGCCTACGTTTACTAAAAATTTGTAAGTACAATGTTATTTCTTACAATAAAACCTAATGGAATTTCCACTTGCATAGTAGTAGGCCAGTCCTTCGAAGAACTTCCTATTATCAGTCGAATCCTTCTCCACCTTCCTAATGCAAAAGCTCCTTCAAAACTCGATCGGCCTTCCCAACGCTTCCCTACATCCTTCGGCACTCCTGGTCGATACTCAAGGCGTTGCAAATGAAAAAACAAGGCCTATTCGGTAGTGTAAAAATACTCCCAATCACAAATATTTCATCTACTATTGCCTAAAAATAATAGGCCAATAAATAATATTTGCCTATAGTAATTTTAGGATTTTAATATAGTGCACAAAACTATATTAAAATTACCCTAATACTATATCACCCACAATTAAGCTTAAGAAATAATTAAGCTTGGGTGTGTTTACAATGAGGAGGGGTCCCTATTTATATTAAAATAGGGCCCTTAATATAATGCTCCATAATATATCTTAAGGCTATTATTAGCCTAGTAGATGGGATTATATTCCCATAGTGGGCGACATGCATGTTTAAGTGGGATAATTCCCACATTGAGTGGGATATATGTTTTGCTAAGGTTTTTTAAAAACCTTAGCCACCCTCCTTTCACATGGTATCTACCACGCATGGGCCTTTATGTTTTCCCCACCATTTATCCACCTACATGGATCTTGCATATATGGGGGGGTGGCGGATTTATATGGGCTTGTACATAGCCCGACCACTTCGCATATAAATGTGGCTTAGATAAGCCCACCCACTTTGACCTTAACATGTGGCATGGCCACGTTGCACTTAGTTGGTCGGTTGATGTTGGATGTATAAACTAAGATCTTTGTGGCTTCGGCCAAGGTAATGTGGAAAGGTTGGCATAAAATATAATGCAATATAGATGAGCTCGACTCGGTCATTGAAAATAATTTCGAGCTCGATCATTGTGGATAGCTCGCCAAGCTAAAATATAACTTGATCCTTGCATGACTCGGTTAATAGCTCGACTCATAAAATGTATCTCAATGTTGATCCTCGATACGAAAATTAATTGTGGTGGCAAGCCACGTGGTGGCTTGAGGGCCCACCATGTCGGTGATCGATATATGAGTCCTCACGGCGGTTGGGCTCCCCTCTGTAACAAAAGTTGAGCCTCTTGTTCCGCTGAGCTATACCATTTAAGATCGTTGAAAGCCGATGATGAAAACCTTTCAAACTTCTAATTTTGCCAACACCCTTTTGCCACATGTCACAGTGCTATTGGTCTACTATTGACATGTTGACCAGAGTTGAATTTCTAGTTGACCAAACTTTGACTAGCCACCCAATGTGCTTACGAACTCCGTTTTTGACGTTCAAATAGTCGTCGAAAAGATCTCGGGGTCTACTTTTGTATTGTAGTGATCTTGGGAGATTTAGGGAATTTTTTTCCTCCGTAATGTCCTTTGGATAAGTGTCATTCCTCTACTTTTGACTAGGACTTATTGTGGTCTCCACTCTTGTGTGACTCTGCCGCCTACTCTAAGGTGAGTGGTCAACTGTCTAACGTCACAAACACACCCTATTGTAATCATGCATTACTTATAAAGTAGCACAAACATGGGGGTTATTACTATTCTTGGGTGTTGTATTGCACACTGAGACACATTTTCTAAATTTGAGTCTAACGTCTTACCACCTTGTTTGTATCCACACACCCTCTTCTCATGCACCTTGCACTTCGCTTCCGCATCATGGAGGATTCTCTTTCTAGACTTGAGCGTTGTAGGATCACTTTACAACCTCCGCCACTTCTTCTTAGGAGAGAACTACACATCATGACGTGTTTCTATGAAACACTACTTTGCCAATAAGGGTATTTCGCACTTTCTTTATGGGCCAGTTCCTACAACCACTGATTCTTGTCATCTTCAAGATTATCTCTACATGTGCGACCGTGTTATTGGTGACTTGATCTTCCATGTCACCAAACCTCTTTGCCTTCATGTGGCAGACTTAGATCCTCGCTAGACCATTTGGAGCATCTTTTAGTCCTTTTTTGGACACCCTTCACATACTCTCTACCGGTGTTGATCCAATTTTCTCCTCTACTACTTCATATGATGATAGTTTCACTAACACGAGACTCGCTTGGTTTCATCTCTCGTTGACGAGGATTGTGCTTCTAGATCTAATGACGAGAGAGCTACCGAGGAATCCTCTCCTCCTCTCACTATTCCAAAGTATGTCAACATTCCTCCCTTCTAATCGATGTCGAGTAGTCTTTTTTCTAGCATCATATAGTCATTACATCCACTACTTTCCACTTCCAAATGGGGGCCCTTTTCACTCCTTTTCCTTTAGTTCATTGTTTATACCTATCCGACACCACTCTTTTGTTTGTTGAGCCCCCTCATTGGGACCAGTGTCTACCCGACCTTTGTTATCTCTTCACAATATCTACCCGTGATGTAGTACAGGGAGTTCCTCATCATTCTATAGGTGTTTCAGAGGAGTCCTTCATCTCCTTTGTTGGGAGTGCTCCTTTTGGGACTCTTATCACTTCCACTCTTTCAGAGATCATCATTGATCCACCCTTGCTTATGGATCCTATTTTTGTTGTGGGGTTATTGCATTGCCTTCACTTCACTTAGGCATCCTTTCGGTGGATGTTCCTCTTTTACACTTTGACAATTCTACGCTCGGTTCCTTAGCACTCATTCGCTAGACCCGTGTCACGCCTTAGTGGACCAGATTGCAGTTCTTTCTACCGCTACCTTCGGTTTCCTTCACAAAGTGGGCACACTTACAATACTCCATTTCTGTCCTCCCTAAAGGTAGGCACACAATTCAAGGCAGATGGTTCTTCTTCATTCCGGATGCCAAGCACTACGTCATCGACATTCTTCTAAGAGAATTTCTAGAGTTTCAAAGTTTAGATCCGTCGTCCATATAGAATCTTTTGCATTCCTCTTGTATCCTTCTTCACCTTTCTTTTTCTTCTTCTAGAGATTGACCTTTTCACATGGGTAGCTTATCGGGCTCCTTAGTTGCGATGACCCATTTTTGGAACCTTTCTTAAAGTGTTAGAGAGTGTGTTTTTCATCCTTTGTGGTGGATGTTTTTCCCACTTTGGGTTTTCCCCATTACTTGAGATCGTTGTGTGCATAGGTGCCTCATCATGCTTTGTTTTCGAGACTCATTTCTCATTTTTGACTTTCCGCCTCATCCTAAGTTATGATGAAGGGGGTGTTGGTGTGAGTCATTTTCCACATCACGTGGCGAGTCATCTCACTTGGGTGAGGTCATGGTCTTAGGTGTCGCAAGGGTCATCATTAGATTCATTATGTGCCATTACATGTAAGTGCGTCATATGAGAGTTACTTTCATTCTAGGAATCTAACTCCCCTTCTCCACTTGAGGAGTCATGATTGTATGTACTAGGGGTTACACAACATCCCCTATTTGTACACCTTTCCTTTTCAAATCTATGAGATGGATTGAGATGTTTTTACCCTTTCAAATATTTACATGCACATTCATGATTAATTCTCGCTCCCTCATAGAACCTCATCACATTGTCGGAGTGGAGCTCACAATGCTCACATTATCCCGCATGATCCTCATGTTGTCACATTTTTGCTTTCTTCGTCGGTTGATGATTATTCGAGAAAATGTATATTTTTTTCTTCACAACAAAAGTGAAGCTTTCAAGAACTTTAAGAACTACAAAGTGGCTGTTGAGAATGAGACTGGTCACCATATCGATCTCTCCACTCGAATCGAGGAGGAATTCACTAGTGGCGAGTTCAAATCCTACCTAAGCTCATTGTATTCATTGATAGATGCCTCCTCCACACAAATTGTAGAAAAATTGTGTTGTTGAGAGAAGGAAGCATACTATCATGGAGATGGTACATTGTATAATCGATCATTTTGGGTGGCGAAGACATACTAGAACAAAACAATAAAGACTATGCATATATTTATGAAATGGAGTGCCCATAGTTACTCTTGTGAGTAACACCGCTTGTGGCTTAGTCAAACATAAGCTATCCATTCGTTGCAGATGGATATTAAAAAAGTACAAAATAAATGGAACTATAGACAAGTACAAAGCGAGACTGGCGAGTAAAAGGGGTAGGCATAAAAGGAAGGTATAGACTATCAAGAAACATTTTCTCCCACAACTAAGATCAAAATGATTAGGATGATATTTTCTCTAACTACCTAGTTTGGTTAGAAAGTCCATCAAATGGACATGAAAAGTGCCTTTTGGATGTAGATCTGCATGAGGAAGCCTACCTGACTCACTGAGGGTTTTGTCATGCATGGATTAGAAACAAATGTATGTAGACTCATCAAATCTTTGTATGGCCTTAAACATGCACCCTATGCTTGGTACATGAAGATTAATGAGCATCTCGTTCAACATGGATTTGTGATAAACCCATATGATCCTAATAGCTACCTTAAGAGGCAAATAAGAGAGATTGTGGTAGTTGTTTATGTCGGCGATATAGTCATCATTGACAATACAATGATGATGATCGATGCTACGAAGAAAGATCTTAATTAATTGTTCGACATGAAAAATATTGGGCTCATGCACTCTGTCTTGGATTGTAAGTATGTCGGAAGGAGAATCAAGTTTCTCTCTTGAAATATACCAAGACAATGCTCGAGAAATTTAGGATGATGGATTGCTCACCGATTGCTACACGCATGGAGACGAGACTATAATTATCTCGTATAGATCTGTCTCCTCCGGTAAATGCAGCTCTATATCAACAATTGATTGGGAGTCTCATTTACTTGACATATACTAGACTAGATATCAACTTTGCAGTTATTTATCTTTCCTGGTTTATGCAAGAACCTAGAGTTTGTCATTGGAAAGCAACAATGCAGATCTTGAGATATCTCAAGGGTACTATGGATTTTGGATTAGAGTATAAGAAGAATGATCGAGTTCTTCTTGGCGGGCACTCGACAAGATATTTAGATCCGATCATTTAGGTAATATTGATGACAAAAATACTCTTTTGGGTTTGTATTCTTTTTGGGATCTGGGCTGATATCATGTGGAAGTAAGAAACAAAACTTTGCTGGTCGCTCTTCTACACGGGACGAATAGTGTGTTGCAAGTGGAGTTGTGCTGCAAGTGATATGACTAAGTCGCATACTCGAGGGTTTTGGAGTACCACATGAAAAATCCTCTACCTTGTATGTTGACAATGATGGGGTGTTCTCAAAATCTTTTGCAATCTAGTGTTTTATTAGAGAACCAAACATATTGAGGTATAAGTTCATTTCATTTGCGAGCATGTTTTGAAAAAATATATACTGACTTCAATTTTTTGAGCAACCGAGCAACAAGCATATATTTTCACAAATTCGCTTCCATGTGAAAAATTCGAGTTGTTTAGAGAGTTCATCTTCTCATCTCTTGAGGCAATATGAAATTAAGGGGGAATGCTAGGTAAAAACTAGTAGCGGGATAATTTATATATTGTAATTTGTATTTTATCTTAGTCCTTTTATCTTAGGTAAATGCCTTTTCTTTATGAGGTAGTTAGGGGTTAATTATTGGTTATATGGTTTATTTGTTAAAACCTATTATTTGATTTATTTGTATTTGTGAATAGTATTTCTGTATGATTGTTGTGACAACACGTAGGTTGGTTCAACTTGTGTAAATGTGTATTTCTTTGTATGTGGCTATGCAATACTTATATATTGCAGTCCTACCATTACTCTGTAATCTAATTATTTATAGATTAATAAAATATAGTAGGCTACCTCCTATTTCCTCCGGAAGTTGTTACTTGAAACATGCAACCAGGTATGCACATAGTTTTATGAATCCTTGTGGAAGTATTTTACCTTACATAATTCATGCAAGTAACATAAAGGGAAGATCTCGGTGATATTTATAACTTGCACTTCACTGTCACAAAAAAATGTACATGGAATACACCATGCACCAATAGCTCTCCAAGGCGTGTTCTTTTTTCTAAAAACGTGAAGGTACCACAAGATTCAAACTTCTGGTATTTGTCATGCATACGAAGGTAACATGAATAACACACAAATATCAATGGCTCGTATATTCATATCACTCTAAATCCCAAACAATAATGCACTTTTGAGTTCCTTGGAGCATAGATAATGCCATATAGAATGGAGAGAAACGTGAGATGTCCACAATTTTTGAAGACTTTTAAGCACAAGAGTATCTTCATGGTGTGACCCCCAATGTGTTGCACACATGTATAAGGAAGAGGTTGTATTTGCAAATTCAATCACACACATGCATATTGGAATCAACAGGGGTTGACAGTTCAAAGGATTGACATCGTCAGAAGATTGCGAGCAACAAACCATACTCCTGCTCTGTGTATGGGTCTGTCAAAGATAAATCTGGTGCAATGCTTCACAAATTTGAGAAGGTGTCAAACCCATAGATCTCCAGGGTAGAAAATTTAATTAACGCGATCTTTAAAAACTTCCAAAATTCTTAAGACTTGAAGACTAAGGAAACGTGAGTGCAGGTTCAAGGGCTACGAGGAAACAAAGAATAGTTCTTTTCCACACTGTCTTCACATTGACCTCTTAAACACCAACAAAGTGTACAAATTTTCTATAGAAGGAAGGTTGTACAAGTTTCACTTGACAATAAAGATTCGGGCTTCACTCTTCTAGTATAGCGAACTAATGATTAAAATAAATAACTATAACACATGGCAACAAATGGAGGAACAAAGGCTGCCCTAAGTAAGCAATTTATATTCCCATTAGGCCAAGTTAGGTGTCGCTACGATACCAAATGTGAAGTTTGGTTTAGATTCACAAAGAGAAATCTAATAATAATTAAAAATTCGTTATAATTGATCAATCATTGAGGAATAATGCATATATAGGAAAATTATTTCCTATATTTGTGGAGATCATATCTCCTCAATATATTCTAACACACAACAATCTCCTCGTATGTGTAATATTGTTGTAACATACAACAAAGTATGAATCAAAACAATATATGCTAACAACTAACCAAAGAAATATCTACGTAATTTTATAAATCATTCACAAACTATAATAGAACATGAATAATTTCCTAACATGGTCTTGGTTTGTCAAAAGCACACATGTATCACGTAGACTTCAAAAAGTTTGGTATCGAGATTCAAGATTCATTAAACAAGTCATTTGGATCGAAGTAGAGAGTGCCTATACAACATTGAAGCGGGGATTATATGGTTTGAAGATAGAAGAAGGCATAAAAATGCCGATCATATAAGTAAGTTTGGTTCTCTACTAAATTAGTTTCTTGGTATTGATGATAAAGTAAGAGATGATGATGCTAAAGCAATACTTTTAAATAACATGCCCAATATTTTTTTCTAGTGTGGTTTTACTTGAAGCAAAATGAAAATCAATTTAGAAGGGGTGATTTCAACCTTACTTAATGAAGGAAATTTGAATGAAATTGTTGAATCGAAGAGGTAATGTATCTACAAAACAATGAAAGTACATCATCAAAGAAAAAATAAGTACACACCAAAGTCTTTTCTTTCTAAAGAAAAAATCAATTATTACTATTGTAAAGAACTAGGACACGTAATTTTGAATTCTAAGAAGAGGGTACATGACCTCCTATATGAAAAACTAAATCAATAGGCTTACTGATTGAAGAAATTGACTTGGAAGAATATTCAAATGATGAAAATCTTTCTTGTCCTAGTGATGAAGATTTTTATACTAATAACTACTACACCTATCGAAGGACGGAGGCAACAAAGGAAGGAGGGCAATAAGCATCATCTTGCTAGTTCTTAACAATGAGGATGCATATTTGAGATAGCGGCACATTTTTTATTTTTCTATGAATGTGTGTGATGTATGGTGTGTCATTTTTTTGTAATCATTCCCTTGCTAAAATTGAAAAGAGGAGAATGTGCAAATCATTGATATTGTAAATAGTTATATAAGACGACATCTAACTACAAAGATTCTTTGATATCAAACTTTTGTGGTGGAAGTGTGATCGACCTGTGAAAGAGGCATTCAATGGAAGTGAAAGCAGGATCAATTCTTGTATGTAGGTGATTGTGTGCGGTAGATGTCTAGAGTAACAATATGCAGACCTAAAAGTATCCATTGGCATACAATTTTGTTTCCATTATGAGTGGTGTGCTTACCCCCGTGTTCGAACTAATGGGGAATGTTAGAATGTTAGCACTTCATTAAGTTATTGGAACATTAATATTGTGGAGTGAGGTTGTTATTCAGTAAAATAACAACTCACTCATTTGGTTATTTTGTTTTCATGTACAAGCCATGTATAAGATTTGTTATAATGTTGTTTGGCTTGACTCCTTAGGTTAAGGAGATTTCATAGTCTATGTATTTGTACGTTGATTTCTATTGATAATTAATTTACAAAGTAAAGCATATTGTGTGTTAGAGTTTTATGAAGTTCTATATTTGTAAACTTTGACTAAATTTTAACACATATGAATTGTTATAGAAAAAAATCCAAGATTCTTCACTAAAAGTTTACAAATAATTATTTTTATGAAGGAAAGTAAAGTAAACTATTGTTTATTAGATATCAAATGTATTGATGTGATATTATTTTTGTAATACATATACAATTAAAATTTTATATTACACACCCATTGCATTGCCAACTTCAACAATTATTTCACCATAAATATGTGCATATCCACATTCTACAAACACCCATGGATGATGTTGCTTAGTTTTAAAAGCTAACATTTACAACCAAAAGTTACAATGGTCATGCTTGATAGGGGAAAGTAGGATTATATGATAATCATAACTATTAATAAAGAATGAAATAAATGTTCATCTTGATCTATGATGTGAACACATGGACTCTGTTGCATTCTAGCATACCACTTGAAAGAGAAGTCGGGGAAGAGGTGAAAGTCCATCATAGTATCAAAATTTGGAGATAGAAATAAACCCTAAACCTCGACATTCATGTTTCTAATATAATTTTTCCCTTTTGTAATGTGAAGCCTTGTAATATATGTATCATTAGATCCCATGCCATCTTGAGTGGAAGTTGTTTCCAACAACAATTGATTACTAACACAATTGGCACACATTTTAGATTGTCCATATCCAATATGCTCTTGAAGTGACAATGACACATCGATCCACGACATGAAAATATCTCAATCCTTTAGTGTTGGTTATGTATTTTTTACAATGAGTAAAAAGTGGAAAAAAATGACCTAACATGGTCTAAACCTTACAGCAACAAATTCTATCCATTGTGACATTTGTGTTGAAGTTATCCAAGTAGTTGGCCAATGGTACAAACATGAATAATTAAGTCAAGCCATAATGGGGTGTTTCTATATAGGGTGAATGACTTGTGCAAATAAATAAAACATTACTTCAATAACATTGGTGTTAAGACTTGTGTATTTTGTGTAGATCCCTATAGCAAAATTTGTTTGAATTGTAATCGATAACATTTCCTAAATCCATGTTTACATTAAAAATGTTGAATTCGAGCCATTCACCCATAAATATAAGAAACTTGTAAAGAACGTAAAATAAACGCCAAGAAATAACTTTTTCCATTTAAATCTAGCATTCTATAACATAAAAAACTCACTAATGAATTCCTAAGTAATTAGGTGTATACAAATTTACACATTGTTGGTGTCTTCCACAAACCCTTTAAAATTTAGTATGGATGTAAGCAAATTGTAGGATTACAAACAGTATCGATGTGCAAAAATTGTAGGCATTAGAGAACTTCCATAACATAGAAGGTGTGATTTCATTGTTGCTTGTATATGCATGTGTGTGGGGGAGGGGAGAAACTTGGTGTAGGGGTTCATTCAACATTTTCATTTGAATGGTATAATAGGCTACAACCAAAGAAAAAAATGAAAAATTAAAACCAAATGGTAATGGTGTTATTCACCACCAATTTAAATAAGCAATCTTACATGCACACCCTACGAAGCTCCTCTACACATATTAAACTATTACACACCTCCATTTATAAGAAAATCCCTCATAAACGCTTTATTATGATTTAAATCTTAATCTCACACGCTTAACCTCCCAATAAACTCATCTACATATCTTTAATTATTGCAGACCTACATTTCTAATAAAGGCTTACTAAAATATAACGAAATCTAATGCCCCATGTATGCTCTCTTACATAAAACAAAAATCTATTTGTTTTTCCTGGTGGCCAAAAGGGCACTTCAAAGGGAAAGGGCACTTTGAAACAATTAGGTTCTCGCCACAATAAAAATCTTCCATTTTTTAAATTTTCTTTTTGGGAACAAGATTCAACACCACATTGTTCTACTTGATCTTAGTATAGGTGTTTTTTTTTGGATTGCCATTTCAAGTATTGCTCCCCTTGGACTTCTTATAACAGGATATGGATCAAATAATAAATATTCTTTTTTGGTCTTCGAGTTGTGATTTGGCCTATAGTATAATACATACTAGAGCTACCCCAACTCTTCCAAAGATCCTCAATATTTCCACTATTCCAAACCATTCCTCATATATATAGAGGTTAAATATATATAGAGGGGGATCTTACCCGCCATCTTTATTCTATTCTATCTGGGTGAGGGTGAGGTTCTTTAAATCTCACCAAGCCCCTCTCTATATATCTGGGTGAGGTTGAATAGAGAGTACTCGAGAGGGGAATCTCACCACATCAATAATTTATGATGATCTCTCCAAACAAGCACAAGCTTATCGACAAATGTCTCTTCTATTAAGAAGACCACCGGGCCGGGAAGCTTATCCAGGAGATATTTTCTATTTGCATTCCCGTCTATTGGAAAGAGCAGCTAAATTAAATTCTCAGTTAGGTGGGGGTAGCTTAACTGCTTTACCAATTGTTGAAAGAGAGATAGATATAGGGCTGCTCACCTCTCTCTCTCTCTCTCTCTCTCTCTCTCTCTCTCTCTTCACCAGAAAGGACTTCTCGAGACTACCCGATGAATGCATTATAAAGTATTTCACCCCGAGAGATCCCCCCTCTCTTTATATGGGGGAGAGAAGGGGGGCTCGATTCTATGGAGAATCTAGATGGCCGCCCAAGAGAACCTGAGGGTGCTCTGATTTATCCTTTTTTTTCAAGGTTTTCAAGAAAAATATGTTGTCGCATTTTCTTTACAAAGGGGATTTTAATTTTTTTGTGTTCTATCTTTATATGTTTTATTTTTATAATGCCTTGAATATCTAACCGACTTTATTCTAATTTAATGGAAACATGTTTAGAAATACAACCATGCTAGAGAGAGATATGAGGAGTTTCCAAAGAAAGGAAGCATTCAAGAGTGCCATCGATTAAGACATGCGATTGATTATTTTTTCACACTTGTCTCCAATTTGGGCATCCACTTCCTCAATCATAAAGAATCAAAGGAAATTGATGCCTCTTGTTGCTTTGATCCTATTCATCATTTTTAGCCATGCACTAAATTTAGATGAGAGCTAAGTCATTGTTTGGCTTATGCGTACTAATCCAACAATCTAACAAAATACCCCTTTTTATCACGTCTTGATAATTTTCCATGTATATTCTAAAGCTTTTACCTATATTTGGGGGAAACAAAATTATTGGAGCACTAAAACAATGATCTTTCATGACTTCCACTACATCTAGGGTAAACAAAATGGTTGAGCAATCTTTGAAATAATGGTATTTCATTTGAAGAAATAGGTTTGAAGCTTTATGAGAAGCAACAAAACCCTCTAATCAAGTAACTAAAAAATGGAAGGCACGATATAATTTAAAGAGAAACCCTTTGATTTGTGGTGTAAAAAAATTCAAACACCATGAGAAAGAAGAAAGCCACATGTAAACTTTCAGGGACAACAATATGACAATGCTTTTAAGAACATTGGGCTCATTGCTACACATGATTGTAGGCTCTGTGAACATGACTAATATCTTTGAATAGGACCTATAGACCTCAAAATACATAAAAAACATAAAGTAACTATGGTGATAGTGCTTAAGGGTGTGCACTCAATAAGGAACAATTATAAGTCATATTAAGCGCTAAAATTGCTTCTATGGTCACTCGTTGTTTGGCTAGAATTTAAAAGGTCGGTAAGACTATCCTTTGTAAGTCCTCCTTGTTGTGTGGTCATGTTGACTTTAATGTACCCTATGATAATCGCATGGCAAGATGGCTAAACCAACCCACCACTACCCACGAAGTCATAAATAAAATGGACATAACAAAATAAAATCACCAACACTTGTTGAATGTGGATGGATAAGACCGCATCCCACTATAAATGCCTATTGGCATAAATATAGACCCTAAAATATATTTTAAATAGCTAAAATGCAAAACCTTTCATTGATGAACCGAAAAAACTAAGTTGTAAAAGGCATTTAAAAAGTTGGCTTGACATTAAACCTTTGAATCTATTAAAATGATTGCAAATTTTGAAAAGCCGTACCACTAAAATCCTTGATCAAACTCGTGGGCCTAAACCTTAACAATCCACAAATCCATAATCGAAACATATTCAATAACATTATAAATCCATCATATGAGTAAAAGTAGTAGTCTTGCATATTTGCTAAATGAAAACCAACGAAAAACAAAATGTGCACATCAACATTTACTCTAATACACCATGAATGAATATGCGTATAATAAACAATGAAATGTGAGAAAAGTTGTAGAAACACATGACACGAAAGAATAAAATATGCCTGATTTCAAGAAAAAGGACATGATAAATCCCCTGAAATGCTTGACTGCCATCAAGGGTTATATCCGATGACCACCTATACCTATCAAGCAATTTTTAGGTGATGGTAAATTTCAAATATTACCTTTTAAAAATACAAAACAATGTTACTTTTACACCATTAATAACATTTATAAAAAAATATTATATATATATATATATATATATATATATATATATATATATAAAATTTAAAATATATATGAGTATAGTTAATTATAAATCGATATAAAATGACGGTCATACTTAAAATTTGCGAGTCATATTTGACAGTTATTTCAAATATTTGCTTTAGGCTAAAAACATGAAAAATGTCCAACTGCAATAATGTAATGTAAGCCCGGTGAAATAAGATGTCGAAATTATTTCCTTTCGTATCCGGTCGGAGACAATAGCGAGCTTTCGACAGAGGTGCTGCTCAACTAGTTGAACTTCTTAGTGAACCTGGGCAACGGCAACACCTAAAGCCAAGCCCGAGCTCAATAACCAATGTTACTTGGGCATACACCTAGCCAGTTTCCTGGTTTTCCTGGTTAAAAGATAATAACAAGCCAAAAAACGTTATGTGGGTGTACATTGAAAGACATGTAAACAAACAAACCAGGTAGAGACAAAGCATTCAACAACTGTTCCTTGCGACCATCGGGAAAATACCAAACAGGAAAAGCCAGATTAAAGAAATGCTCACGAAAATCTTCCCCACTAATTTCAGTCAGACATCAAAAGCAGACTGTCTGATAACTAGTTTGCCTGTACCACGGTTAATGTTGGCGGATAGCGGATAGGCAGACTGGTTTATTTTCACGCTGAAAAATAAAGTCACACGGTGACAACACTTGGAAAAGGAAGCCCTCCCTAGGCTATTAATTCTCTTTCTTGTCATTATTTTCAAAGATGAGCATCACCTGCACCCGCAATCCATACTATGCAATGGTACAAAGTAATTCAGATTGGCAAACGGTGGAGAACAACACTAAGATTTTAAGTAGAGAAAGAAGAGGTATTAACAAAGAAATTCGACATAATGTTGGGCTTCAGTATTGATAGCGATTTTACCTGGAGCAATGTACCCTACTGTTCCTTTCGGCCTAGATGTGCTGCTGCTTGCACCATCAGCGGGCATCATGAGACGAGCGATCCCAAAATCAGAAACATGGGCTGTCATTGTTTCGTCCATTAACACATTTGAGGGTTTCAAGTCACAGTGAACAACAGGGGAGATGCTTATCTAATCCAAAAACACACAGAACAGGGAGCTGTCTACTCATGCAGCGGTGCAGACCAAAGAAAAACCTAAAACTAAGTACCCTCTTACTGCAATCATCGCCATCCATAGCTTTCCCAGTGGAGTAAAACCCCAACCATTATGAACAAAGAACCAAATTGTTAAGAGCCCTTCCTTGTACACGCCGACCAGGCCTGGAATTTCAAATTATCTGTGCCTGTCAAATCAAAATTTGTTGACGGCTTAGCTCTTTCAGACTTGAGGGTTAAATTTGACGGCCACCTATGCCTGTCAAACAATTTTTAGATGACGGTCATTTTTAAATATTGCCCTTCAAAAATGTAAAATAATGTTATTTTTATACTATTAACAAACTATAAATCAGATTATTCTGTATATATTTAATTATTTTTATATATTTTACATATAAATATATATAAAAAATGACGGTCATACTTAAAATATGCAAGTCGCATGTGACGGTTATTTCAAATATTTGCAAGTATTTTACGGCTAAAATCGTGAAAAACGTCTAAACGGCCGTCAAATTTAACCCTTGTTTCAAATGGCTGTAATTCCCGAGTAATTTTTATGGATATATCTATTATCTGTTCATAGATATATAGATAGATATTATGTTTTTATATAAACCACTTAACAAAATTTATGGTTCACAAATTTTAGCTTTGTCATTATTTACGCTTCTAAAAATTTTCACCTTAAAATCACAATAAACGGCCTACAACTCACAATTTCGTGCTTGACGCCGATAGTTGTCTTTTGGCGATCCAGTCCATCTCTCACAAATGTAGCTCTCTAGAAAAACAATCATGAGGCATGGGTTCGTTGTCATAGCCTATGCTCCAATCATTATTCCACCCATCCCAATGCAAGCGTCATGTTTGAAGAACCATTCAAGTAGGTACCCATCCCAATGCAAGTGCAAAAATTAAAAAAGCCTTGTATTGTGATGTCCCTGAATCATTGCTGAAATAATTGCATGGTCCAAACATAATCACCACCATTGATTTGAATAGTCTAGGTCTTCCTTGGGCTGCAGTAAGGGAGAAATCTTGCTCTTTTTTGTTGAGCGGTGATCTCATGAAAAATTAAATTGGAAAATTTTGAATCTTTTCCTTAAAATGAGGAGCAAAAAATTTTAGGAGGAGAATTTAAAGCACGTGATACAAAAGAGAGGCTGAAAGTTTACCACTCTTATTTCTATATTTTAACAAAATATATTACCAAATACCAATTATTCAATAATTTAATTTGTTTTAATTTTTTTATTACTAGCAATCGCATGTGTTTCATGAGATGTGAACGCCGAACGGTATATGTTATTTGATTTAGAGGTATAGTTATTATTGATCCACTTAATCTGAAGGTTGTTTCTACATTTCAAACTTGTTATAAATTCGTACATGATTACTTGGGATACCGTTTTCGATAGTTAATTAATTTTATAGTTGATGTTGTTAGTTGTGCATCAGTTGTTCAGTTGGTGTTTTGTTGGAGAAACATTTATTATACAATTGATAATGTGTGTGATTGATAGTTGTAGTGTAGGACTTTAGTTGAAACATTACATTGAATTGTTGTATGTGTACATTTAATTATGTTACAGATTCGTACATTTAAAGTTGCATATCATATTTGGAAACATCAAATAAATGAAGGTATACGTACACATAATGAGACATGTATACATTTGCAGTATTTATATCATGAATGGTTGCCTTTAGTGGGAAAATTTAGTTTCAATAAACATGATTACATTTGATACCCCTTGAACGTCTGTGCCGCTTTGGATAGAAGAACTGTTGAGTATAGTAGTAGCGGAGGTGCTATGAAAACAGAGGGTAGTATTTACGATGGGTTGAGTGATAGTAGTCTTGCTTCCTCCTTTCTTCTTGCTCCGAGTGCTGGTACGTGCGCCATATTTGAGTATCTCTCGAATGAAAAAGCAGGTGAAATGCATAGATTTGCAAGCGAGGGAACTCTGGAGAAAGTTGTGAATGTCAAACCCTGTCTTTCAGTGGTTCCAATGTCGACGGTTGCTCTGTGCAAAGTAAGTCCTTGCGACTTGTGGATAGTTAATCCCCATGCCATTTTAATCGGAAACTGTCTTTGATTCCCTCTTGAAATAGGGGGTATGGGAATATGTAATGGGTTAGAGGGATCCCAACATGGGCATTGTATCTATCAAATTTTACAACAACAAATAAAGGTAATGTTGGTGGTTGCATTGATGCGTCGTAGACAATGTCGGTGATTGTTCTGTGGCACCATTCACGAGGCCTTCATCAACCCATAGATTTGTAATAAGCATGATTTTTGTTGTTTGCAATAGAACTTTGTGTTCCAATCATCATTAGGATTTGTGTTCCAACTTTCAGCAATGGAAAAAACAAACACAAATAAATTTTAATTGATATAGGAGTTTATGTAGTCATTGGTAATTTTTCCAAACAAGATGAAGCTTACCTTCAAAATTTTAGATCATTCTAATGAGGTGTGTTTGTGTAAGCACATGATGGAGTTTCCTCAATTAGTATTGAATTTGCGATTACATGACTTGCAAACTTTGGAGGGTAGAAGTCTTTGTTATCAAAATGTATCCCATGTAATGGAAGGTCAAATCCGATGTTGGGATCCTATGTTGAGAATGGACTTTAGAGAGCTCAAAATCTGTAGTATTTAAAATGTGGATGATTAGATCCGCCTCCCAATTGAGAAATGCCTTCGTGTGTCAAAGTTATTTCCATGTAAATTTTGCTTACTAAAAATGCTTTCAGATTGTGAGAATTCAACGCAAATATATGGTGGAAAATGTAAACTTGAGGGTTTCGATTCGATCATGAAATGAAGGATTTGTTCAGAGAAATCATGCATTTGTAAAGAATGAGAACCTTTAAAGTTGGCTTACTTATTATTTTATATTTTCTAAAAATTATCAAACATGAAGTCTAACCCTTTAACAATTCAATATGCAAAAAGTGATATAATGTTGTTTTGGAGACAAAAAAACTGGAAAATTTGGCGTGGTTGTTTTTGTTGAAAATTTTTTGTGCTATATGTATTTGTGTGCAACATATTTATTTGAAATGAATTACACATTATTAAAAAAATGCGTCGTTGGTTTACATAAAGAAGTGAGTAATTGTATAAAGGAAAGAATATGAATAACACAGTTAAAAATGTGTTGTTGTTTGATAAAAGTTAGATTCTCTGCTCCATATATTCCGCTGAAATATATACATGCATTTATTTGAAATGAATTACATATTATTATACTTAAGCAAATAAATGGAAAACAATAAGAACAATATGTACACTTGTGAGAAGACTTAGGTATTTTGTATGGAAACACAATGATAAAGAAATTAGTCTAAGCATAGTTGTTGGATAAGAAAAAATTCTCCTCAATTTGTGTGTTTGATAAGTTTGATTCTTTGTCGGATATATCAAATAGAAGCCTCGTGAATGATCTCCAATCATTCGATTTTGGAGAGAAAAATTGGGGATGTTGGCATCAGGTGGAGGTGATCTCTGATCATTTCAGCTATCACTGTTTTAGGTGGTTTCGGTTGCCTACAATGCAAAACATTAACAACACATTGAATACGCTTAAACTTTTCCTCCCTCTGCAAGTGAGGCGTAATTAATGTCAATCCCATTGTGGAGGAGGAATTGTGTTTCTTGTCTGCATCATATTAAATTGGATAGGGAAAATAAGTATGTTAGTCCACCAAGATGTTCTTAGGTATGACGTTAGCTTTAAAAGCCTTGTCGTTGATCAGTGTAACGTCCAACTTGGGATGCTTCAAAATGGCCTCATTGGGGAATGAGCCCTCAAAGCACATAATGAATCCTGTCATTGACGAAGGCACGTGCCCCCACATGTCACTTCGGAAAAAGGATTGGAGTCTAAATATAAATGTAACAATCAAAAGAAAATAACATGAAAGCACTCTACAATAATTTTTTAAACCATAACATGCAATAAACAAAACAAATGAATAAATACTTGAATCAATATTGAAACCCACCTCAAGTTTGTTTAGAGACGACGCTCTCTTCTTTACTGCGGAGAATGAGAATCACAAATACCCTACAAAAAGTGATTTTTTTAATAAAACTAAATATATCTACACTGCCAATGTCATATTCACTACATAAGGCTACCACTCATGATATTAAATCTGCACATGTACAGAAATCTTCATGTATTCATGTTTAGTTCAAATAAACAAATCTGCAAAACGCTACCACTCATGATATAAAATTGGTAAATGTATATGTACGAATTTGTAACAAGTTAGAAATGTAGAGATAGAACATTTAAATGAAGTGGTTCATCTATATTTCTACACTTATAAAACCAATCACACCCCTTATTAAAACATCAACTACAAAAGTAATAACTATCCCTCTAAAACAAATAACATATACGGTTCGGTGTTTACATTGCATTGTACACACCATACTTTTTTCATACTTCATTGTTTATAAAAATAAAAATATATATAGATCAAAAGGAGTCCCAATACCAATTAAACTCTTGTATAGGGAGGTTTGATGTTATCCCCATCCATGTTAGGGAATCTAGTGTTTGGACTCATGATCTTGAAATATACACTGGACAATAAAGCTCCTATATCTATCTAAAAAAATAAAGCTCATATGAAGGGAAAACCATATAATTGGCTACTTGAAACCCACTATTAACATTTATTCTAAAGCATTGATAACACAGTGAGCTTAGTCACAAGAGTTGTTCCTCAAGCATTCACCCCACCTTCAAATGCACCTAATATGCCAATTATGGGAACATCGCAAGTTGTTCCTCAAGCTACTCTATATACAAATCATATGGCTTCTACAAAATGACCTATCCCATCATATATGGATAATGTTCCTCTTTTTTCCTTTGATAAATACAAGCCTTACAAGTACAACTAACTCTTTTAATAGAAATCAATCAAAAATCACCACAAGCTCCATTGGATTACTTAATACTCCTTTAACACCTGAATTTCTCAACTATCCTCTACATCTTGCCTTTACACCATTATATCTTTCCTTTTGCAATGGCAAGATCAACCCTCAAAACACCTTTGAGCTTTCATGGCATGTGTTATGGATTATATGCATGATGATACCCTTCTTACTAAATTATTTTCACATGGCCTTAAGAAATGTGTGCTTGATTGGTTTTATACACTTCATATGGGACCCATGTGAACATTCCACGCTCTAGCTAATAACTTTCTTACACACTTTTCAATCAACTTTGGGTAATGTTTATCATTCACACAAATCACACAAGTTAAGAAACAAACACTTATGTGAGGAAGTAAAGTAAGAACCAAAGTAATGTAATCCTAAAAACAATGTAAAGGTAATCCTGATTATCCGTTATGGGCATTCTTCTGTTTTTACATAATCTTAAATCTGGTATGGAAGCTATAGAATAGAACACTTTGTTTGGAACCGCAAAAAAAAAACCGTACATTCTAAAACTGACACCAAACAACTGCCCTTGAAAAATGAAGTGTTGTGAGATGTATGTTCTATGGATTAACATTGTTTTGATCTCCTTATTCTGATGATACTTGCCACGTTGATTGAAATTTTCCTCTGTTTCATTATAATACATTCAACTTTAGTCAGATCACCTTCTATGACACATCCATGTCTATAATTCTGAAACCACCCATGAGACAAAGTAAACTATAAGGTCATTGTAGGCAGAAATGTTTGTTTCCTGTGTGCATCTAGAAGTAGCTAAATGTTTTTCAATTTGTCAGAGCAAACAAACAACCCTAATTTCAAGGTAAGATATATGGTGAATTTTTATTTGTTGCAATTTTTTAATGTTTTAATTGTAGATTATTATGAAGCACATTTGATTTTCTCCTTTATTTCACAAACCAGGGTTTAAGCCATATTGAATTATCCGTCTGCTATTTTTCTGTTCCCACTGAAACAACGAGACAATTGATGGTGGATATTCATGGCATCAAATATTGGAGAGTGGAGACATACATCTCCTATTTCTTTTTTTCCTTGGGCTACAACTCATGCTTTCAACAATACAAAAAAAGATTGTGATATACATTTTATTTGTTGAAAGAAATATCGATATAAAATATTCGAATTGTCATTTTTGTAGTCTCTCTGGGTTGGAGATTGTCTGCTCAGGTGAGGCACAAAGCATTTCAAGCTACTAATAAAGTAAATTTTCTGCTAACTCTAATCAACAGAGATAGGCCATCATAAAAAATAAATAGAAACAATAAGGCGAGAAAAATCCTAAAACTTGAGATTAAAAATAGAGTTTTGAAAGCAAGATTCACTCCATCTTAAGCCCGAGGACCTTGTAAAAAAATATTAAATATGTTTGAAATATCCGAGTAAATATCGATTCAAATAAAAGGAAACAATATAACTCCATATGCCATGAATTTTCAAAAATTAAAAAACATACCTCTTGTTTAATTAATACTCCTATAATTTTAGTTTTTTCAGGCCGAACATTTACATATTCCTTTTGAGGTGAAATTCTTGCCAATTTTGATATTCCTTTTTGGAGGCTATGTCTTTAAGAAATTTGAAGTGTCATGGCAAACGGGAGCTGCAAAGTAGTCTAACTTATTGGATTTAACGATCTTCCTTCTGAGCTTGTCCCACCCACGAATCTTAAAGCTGATGAATCTATTGAAGCAACCGCTCTACATGTCTTATGTACAGGATTCCCAAGATCATCAGGAGAAGGAACCCAAAATGTTTCACAATTTGACTTTAGCTTTGAATCGTCTTTAAACCTATATGGTCTCATTGAACTGTTGTTTGAGAATCCATTTCTAAACCCATTTCTTTAGAATTGTTTGATATCAATGATGTCCTTTCGAATTCATGGTTCTACAACTCGTTGTTCATTGTTTGTTAACCATTGCCTTTAAAATTAATGGACCGTTGTGAAATTATTTTTATCTACCCACCTTTGAAGCTAATGAATTTGAAAGTAATACTAATTTCCCTTTGGCTTCTGGATCCAGATACATTTGTTGTGGATCTTTAAAACCAATGGATGTAGTTATGGTTCTTCGTGGTCTTCTTGATGCTTGGCTATTATGGGCACAATTTCTCCCAATGGCAGTTTGTCAGTGTCTCAGTTAATAATTGATATGAAGGTAGACTTACCTGAGGAGTTCTAAACGGAATGGTCAAGATAGTGAAGAAAAAGCCGATAAGGGGATGCAAGAAAATATTGGTCAATTTCTTTGGGAAAGCTTAAAACATTAGATAGTAAATAAAGTATAGAGCGAAATCAAATATAGGGAATCTTTGAGCTAATTTACATACCAAAAATTGATGTTTGCCAACTTAGACAAAACCCTCGTCTGCCTACGCAACGCCCTTCACTTTCTCAGATCCCTCTTTTCGCGAAAATGGCGCGTCTTAATTGTCAATACAAACTCCTTATTTGACCGGATAACTTGATAGAAACTCCTTATTTATAAAACAGAGGCAGATTAAAAAAAACAACGAGCTTAAAAAAGGATCTTAAAAATATAAACGAATCAAATATAGGGAATCTCTCGAGCAAATTTACATACCAAACAACGCTGTCTGTGACTCAAACAAAACCCTCGTTTGCCTACATGCAACACCCTTCACTTTCTTGGATCCCTCTTTCGTAAAACGCGGCCAGCGTCTTAATCGTCAATACAAACTCCTTATTTGTGAGATAACCGATCAAACTCCTTATTTATAAGCAAAAATAAATTAATTAATTAACAGAGGACATTAAAACCCAACAACCCTAAGATCTTGAAGGGTGTACAACAATATATTAATAGTACCCAGGTCCCAAAACCCTCAAGATTTTGAAGGGAATATAACAATATAGTAACAGTATAAGATTTTGTTGAACATTGAAATTATTCTCGGAATTCAATTTTTCATTTTGTTATGTTGACTATTGGGATACAAATTTCGCAAGAGATACTGCAACAATAACAAAATGAAAATGTGATTGGTTTCCTTTATATCTTGTCTCTGGGAATCATTAAAATTATTTGTTCGTCGTCATCACTGTAAGAAGAGGAGGAAGATAAACTCAAACACTGATACAAGATTCAAGCCATATACAACATCCATGGCGGTGACAGTCTTCCGGCGGTCATGTTCGGTGTAAGTGACGGCATCTCTGATGACATTCTCTAGAAATATCTTGAGGACACCTCTCGTCTCTTCGTAGATGAGGTTCTGATACGCTTGACGCCTCCCCTCCTGGCAAGACGGCAAACAAATGGCAGGCTTGGTGATGCCCTGGATGTTATCACGCATCACCCTCCTATGCCTCTTCGCACCTCCCTTCCCCAAACCCTTCCCGCGACGACATTTCTTCACCCTTCCCTCTGCCAATTTTAGTAAAACCCTAGAAATTGAAGTGTTTTAAAATACTCTTTATGTCCACCAGCTATGTAAAAGATTTCACTATCAAAAGATGTCTTTCAAAAGATAATATTTCACCAAAACTGAATAAGCTGAAAACTATGAAGATGACTGTAAACAAAAAGAAACAGAAAACAAATCGACCTCCACTCATCGTGAAATACGTGGGATCGAATGGAGGGGAAATCTTCGCCATTAATGTGGATCCCAAAAAATGATTATGCTGCCATTTGGTTCGATGACGAAGGCTTTGTCGCAGAAGGACTAAACATGAACGTTGCATTCATAACTAAAGACAGACAACTTTTGATGCCCTCCTTTGAAAAAATATTGAGTGGGTGCACTGCAAAGCGTATACTAAATCTTGCACCAGTACTGGTAAAGCAAGGTGTCATCACTGATATTCAATTGAGGAAGATAAGTGCAGAAGAAGGCAAATCTGCAGAAGAAATGATGCTAATTGGAAGTGGTCTACAAGTTACGCTTGTACACACATAAGGAGTTAAAATTAGAAATGATGCTAATGATGTTAATTTATTAATTTATCGGTGGGCGGGGTTGTTGGGGATTCAAAAAATAGCAGATTAAAATTGCATGCAAGTAAAAACGCAGCGTGCAAACAATGCACAAATTTAACCCCTGTTTGAAAAACGTCTAAAAGACTATCAAATTTAGCACAATTGCAGAAAACGTCCGGAGATCCTCTACTGTAGGGGAACGCCTTCGGCATTATAAATTAAAATATAACAGATTCTAGATATATCTCCTAAAAAATTGTAACAGATTTTAATTTTTTTATATATTATGAGATCACACATGTTTAAAAATTTCCTAAAATTTCTTTGCAATATTACTAAGAAATAATAGGAATCCCTCCCCATGATGCCACTTCCTAACGCATATTGAGGTAATAACTATCCGCTATTTATTAAGAAATAAATGAATGATAGAGTAATTATTTAAAAAAAAAAATAGTACGTGTACAGAAGCAACATAAATGGTTCACCACATATTCTACTCAAATCATCACACATATTGGTTTGGGTTTCAAAAAGTTGTGCTAAAAATGGCTTCCATAGGTTGGAGAGTGCCTAGATGCATCGCCAAGTACTCTCATAACTGTTCTCCCCACTCTTCGACAAAATCTCTGCTAATTCAGCCGCCAAATTTAGCGCAAACACAAAGCAATTCAATACACGACCAATTAAACTAAACGATCCTACGACTCCAACAGTTAAGTTGCACCGGCAGGTCGCTGGATCGAATCATTGGCGCACCATGGCCTCTGTTTCTCAAGAACCTCAGGTAGGCATTTGACAGGAAATATTGATATTATTTTTATCTTCCTTTTTCATTTACAAAAATGTTTTATTGTTTCTTATGGTCATGAATTGCCCTCTTTTCGAATCCCAGGGTATCTAGTTTTAGAGATTTCAATGAAACGGGCTTAGGCAATTATTGTGCAGAAATTAAATCCTTTATCGACGTTTCGAACAAGTCAGAGAAACTAGATAAAAATGATTATGTCCCGAAATGCGTAATTGTTGTTTCAATAGGTATCTAGTCTGTTGCATTAATTGTGGTCTTGTCTTGCACTTTAACTGTTTAATCCGTTGAGCCACGAGACTTAGGTTTTTAAATTAAATTTTCTTGTGAATTAGCCGCTGCTCAAAACTTTTGTGTGGATGCTAAAAACCTAGGGTATATATTCCATCAATTCACCAAGGACTTGCATTTAGACTAATCGGTTAAGGAACCAGGAGACTTCAGATTTTTATTTTTATTATTTATTTATTCATTTATTCTTATATAACAATTGTCCTATGCTAAAGACCTTTGGCATAATTGCCTAAAAAAATTGTTTCCTGTCTAAAACCTTCGGCTTAGATTCTACAACCATGGGTATATATTTGGTCAGATTGACGAAGGACTTGCAACTCATCTAAGCAGTCGAGGCATGTGGCATTTGAAACTTATTTATTGTTATTAAAATTGCCCCTCTCCTTCAAATCTTTGTGGCTTAGATTCTACGGATAAGGACATCCATTCTGTCAAATTACCAAAGAATTGGATCTGACCTTATCTGATACGGCACTGAATTTTACATATGGATTTATGCTTGGGATCCGCTACGAAAGTCCCGTTGATTTACTACTTGAACTCATACTGCACAATTCCATTGTCAATCCCAATTAGCTAGACTTTAAAAAAAATAGTTTAAAACTTCAATCCTAATAGAGTTATCTCCAATTAATGGGACCATTACAAAGTCACATTGACATTTAAATTATAGAAACCACTGAAGAGATCTTGCATACCCTTTTTCTTCCATTGGTTTGGGTGCTCTGGTCTAATCATTTCTTCCATTAAGATTGAATAGGGATGGAACACAAGACAAAATCCTGTAGGGAACTGCTTCCTTTTAAATTACCCAGCTATACAATAACATTAGTCACGATTTCACAGATTAGAGTTTTTAGGCTTCTACAATTGACTACAATAGGAAAATGCTTCTGGAAGACCTGTGACATAAACTTATTTACATTTGTGTTTCAGATCACACTACGTGATCCATCATCAGTATAGTGTAGTTGATCCAATTTTTCAATGCTAATAATTTTTGGTCCAAGGTTTTTCTGTAGTATTTTTCTAATGACAGAGATATTTGTAATATAACCTCGTACACAAAATCTTAAATCAAGACAACCAAATGATTCTTGGAGAATTTATTTATTTAGCAGAGATCCATAAAAACAATATTCTGAACATGTAAATACACACCATTTTGGCCTAAAGATATCTCATGTAATCTGAGCTTCTCAAGTACATAATATATCTAAACTTAGGTGGGCAATGATCAGTTTTGAATGTTAATAAATAAAAAGTGGCATGGTTAAAAATATGATATTGCGGGAATCAAACAGGATTTCTTATTGAGTTATTGGCGAGTCAAGAGGATTATTAAGAGGAAATTTACATTTTCTAGGATTTATTGTACTTAAAATTTCTTTATTTAAACCAATAGTGATTATCCTCCCCAACTTTGACAATACATGCCTGGATTTGTAGTAACAGCATCAAAATTAAAGTCTCATAATCCCCTGCTGTGCTTCTAAAAAAATATGATTACTCCTCCCACACACCCTGAAATTTGACGATAATCTTTATTCTTAATATTTTTAAACATGTACACAATGATCATTGCACTGTGACCTTTTCACATGTCTGCAAGAGTGATGGGACACCTTATTGTGGTCAGGGGACTTGAACCTAAGTCACGTTCCTATTCCTGCCATTATTACGATTACCTTACAACCCCTTGGACGATAAAGACAGTAAAGTTGTAAGTTGATTTTTTCTCTTTTCCCGGAGTTGGAAACCAAATCTACAAGCTTTTTCAGGGGCGACTCTTCCATCAAACTTGCACTAGGAACTTTGTTTATGGCAGGGGTACAAATTTGCATTGCATATTATCATCACGTTGAAAGTGCTATGAAATGGTAAAAAGTCACGTGGCATTATTTAGATGAAATTTTATCTGCAGTAGAATGTAAAAAAAGTATTTGAAATGCTGGCCTGAACTGCTACCATCCACTCACCCTCAAAACTCAACTATAATTTTGATTGACTCCTATTTACTGGTGAATGTTTGGCATCATTTGGATGAATTAAAAAGTTAAGGGCTGGCTACAATAGAGATAAGGAGGGATCATTTTGTAAGTTTAATTTTGATGATCTAAATACTAATTAAATCGGCCAATCCATGTATGTAATGTCCTTTTCCGGGCGAATCTGCAAAAGAAGGAAATGGCACAAACCCAACTCAAAGCAAACTGAAATTTATAATAGTCAACTGAATTTTTGGACAGCAAGGTACAACAGTCTGAAATCTTATGACAACAGAAGGAAAATTGCAATATTTCACCACCAAAACCACTTTTACAACATCCAAAGCATGTAGAAATTTTATAAATAATTTAGAACAAGTACAAGCTAAGAAATGAGCTTTAAAACCCTCAGCTGGAGTATATTTAATTAAATTTGCAACAACAGTGGATCCACTTACAAAAATGGCTGGAAGTTGAGATTCCAAGGCCCAAAATTCAATCTGACAAATGCAACCAGCCTTAGAAATTATGAGCAATCCAAATATCAACAAGAAATGAAGTGCTGTGCACTAGATACCATCAAACTCATCCACTATGCAAGTCGCTACCCTAGGAGAGGGTTTGAAATTGGCCAAACACTGATCAACAAACCATTGCAAAACACTAATTCTGAAATGTGTGGCTGTTCCACACTCAAAGCTCTTCAAATCGGATCTCTTCTTGAAGCCCTTGCTGAAATGATGCCCTTGTGTTGAAATGATGCACTAGCACAGAAGAATTTTGAATGCAGCTTTGAAGTACTGAAGTGAAGCCCAATTGTGACCTCTGGATGAAGCCACCAATGCGCAAATTGAGGGTTTTCATTCTCAATTGCTGTAATCTATTGAGGGTTTTTGTCCCCAATAGGATACCAAGGAGTGTTTCTGTCCTCAATGGCTGAAAGCCTGAAAGTAGGAGAACAAGTGCTTGACTTCCTAAAATTAAGATGATAGATAGATGATAGATGCCCCAAATGAACTCCTTCACCCTCCTTTTATAACTTCTCTTTCTTCTTTCCTTCAATCTTGGTGGCCGACTTACATTATTTAAAATTCACTTTTATTTTTAATAATAAAACATAAGTTGCCTTATAATATAACATAAAGTTACATTTGGCCGACTTAGTTAAATCATTAAATTTACTTTAAGTATTTAAAAATATTTTTATTTTAATAATAATATTATTATTAAGTTGCCCAAGATTAGAAATGACTAGGCCTAACTTAAATAATATTATTAATTATTTTAATCTAGAAAAGGGGACATTACAGTCCGCCCTTCCCAAATTTGCTTGCCCTCAAGCAAACGCCAACTCATATGCGCAAGTATCACTATGCCAAAGTGATGAGTCATGCTGTAGTGCTTATAGAGCCTGGACCTTGTACCTGTCAAATGGGATAGCTCCTGCCAAAGAACATAGTATGATATATCCCAAATGGATAATGAATGCCATTCTACCTCAAGTTGATCCTCAAAAAATTGTAGATATTTGGAAACATCCGCATACTCCCGCAAGACTGAAGGCTGCCATATGCCCATGTCATTGTGTTGCTGCTGTCCTACTTGGCTCCTCCTATGCAAAGAAGGTTTTGGGATACCAAATCCTTGGGTCCCAATGGCTCCTCCCATGATTTGGCGAGCTGTTTCTCCCCATATCTCATAAAAATCAGATGGTGGATAGGTTGGAGATGAATTATAATGGCCACAAATCACTTGGATTTTCATCCAACTAGGTACCCTGGTGGCTGCCATGAAGATCTTCTTCAGCTGAACCCTTTCTCCAACTTCTTCCATCAAAGACTTTCCCTTATTTTGTGCAAGCTCGCAGTTGTCCTTAGCTGATAACAACAGTCCTATACCTGTTATTTTTATGACCAGCAACATGAAAAAGGTACAACAGGTACCAAATTGAAACCTTTTTGCAAAAATCAACAATGTGGGCAATGTAGTGGCTGAGAACAACCATGTGAGGATTGAAAATATCATATTAGTAGTCACAAACTGAAAGAACTCTTGACTGAAGGCCTGTAAACCCACTTATATGGTTGCAAACGACGTAATGTAGCAGCTGGAAATATTGATGATTTTAGCCTTCAAGTTGAAAGTTTGGGCCATGGCAGTCCCCATTATGTTCTCCTTTTCCTTGGGAGGTAGTAGCTCATCCACCTTTGCTCTTAATTCCCTCCTAGACAACCATAAGGGTGTTGAAATATTTGCACTCATTGATCTCATCAAGTGACCCCTTTCATACATTATGTTAGACCAAGAGAACTTCATCAAACTTGCCAATATACCACTAAGGAAAGTACTATCCATAGTTAGAAGACTCGGCGAGTACTTGCCAAAAGGACTTCGCATGAGTTTTGGTGAGTAAATTCATATTAATTGGTAGTGATATTTTACAAGTAATAAAATTGCCCCTATTACAATACAATTGGTGAGATCCATTGAGTTATGTTGAAATTTCCTATATGCACGATAGTAAAAGCATGTCTGTTAGAGTCATCAAAATCATTCATATAAAAAACAAAAGCTCGTAATTTAGAAACCACCTCCCGATACTATGACAATGTGGGTAAAAGTTATCAGCCGACTGTTGTATTCATATGATGATGCGATTTTGTATTGTATTTGTATTCAAAACTAATAGAAAACACTTCTGCAACATTTTATGGACTCATTTGATACATTTTGTAGCTATATTTTGCTTAAAATTTATGTTTTTTAAAGAAATTTGTGTATTTTTAAGTTGCTGAGTATTCCCGAGTATTATTTGAGTCTTGTTGAGTCAATTTTTTTGGGTTTGCTTTATTCGTATTCGCCGAGTACGAGTATGCGAACTATGGTACCATCATTCCAACACATGAAATTAAAAAGAGCATCATACCTTCTCCGTAGCATTGTACTTTCTTACTCAACCTTGGACTTGTGGTGGCTAAAAATCATCTTATAACAACCGTGAAAATCTCATGAATAATTGTAGGTGGAATATGCATTTTTCTTATGACAAAATATTCTTCTATCTCTACAAAATGTATATGGGAGAAACTGGGAATGTGGTGGACAACAGTCCAAAAATTTGTGACAACTCCTATATCTATACCCACTATGATAAGTTGATAACACGTAAACAAAAGATCCCACTATGTCAAGTGGTATCGAGCTTGATCTCGGCCGAACTATGTCCATATCTCAAAATTGGTAGCAATTTTTTTGCAATTTTTTTGCAATTTTTTTGCAATTTTTTTGTGGTGTTGTAAAATTAGTCAAGTAAGATCCTCTCCAAATTTTAAGCTTTTTGACTTGTTTGCAAAAGTTATATAGGTTTTAGGGTTTTTCATAAATTTGCTCTATAGGCTGCAAATTGTGGAATTTTTCCAAGTTCTTTACATTTTCGAAAGAGGATAAAAAATTAGTTTGAGTTTGTTCTTTGAGTTTTTCATAATTGGCCTACTTCCTCTCAAAACCCCAAACCCTAAATTTCAGCCTTGATCCCTAAATCCTACTATTTTGGGGCATCATGGTGGGGCCTTCCACAAGAAGCAAAAAGAATCCTGTCACTCCGGGTAAAACTCCAGACAAGGATGAGGTAATAGTTGAGGAGTTGGAGTCGAAGGGGTAACTACGGTATCCTCAATGCTAGGGTTTACCTTGGTGGATCATAGGGTAAGCCAACTTGAGTATGATCTGCGAATCCTACAATCTGAGATGGCCAATAAGGGAGATGTAGAAAAGATCAATCACGATTGGATGGTATCATGCAACAACTCAATACAAATCTAAAGGTTCATCATCATCTTCCAAATCAGCCACAACTCAATCATACTTAGATCAACCAAGGTGGATCTTCATCACGGTCACAAACTAGCCGGGGATCAAACTAGCCATGGTGGATCTTCTAGCCAACCCAATCCAAATCCAAATACTCTACAGGCCCGAAACATGTTTCCGAAAGTGGAAATGCGTAAGTTTGATGGAAAGGATCCACTTAATTGGATTAACCAAATGGAGAATTTCTTTGATCTACATCGATTCCATCGGACAAAAGGTGACCATGGCATCCTTGTATCTCGAACCTGACCAATTCGTTTGGTATCGATGGTTATGTTCTCAAAGGAAGAAGAATGGTCTCAGTGTCACATGGACAATTTTTACTGAAGAGATACAATTACACTATAGTTCTAGTGTGTCAGAGAATTACTTCAGCCAATTAGCAAAGTTATGGCAAAACAAGATCAATCAAGGATTATGTTCATCAGTTCCAAAACCTATCCTTGCGTGTGGAGAATATTATGGAAGGGAATCTTGAATGACCTATTTCTTGGGGGTCTTAAGGACCACATTGAGCATGAGGTGCATATGTTTAATCCACTTAAGGTTTCTGATTCTATTATCATGGCACATAGGGCAGAGGAAAAATTTCTTTCCAACAGAGAGGCAAACTTTCACTAACATTAGAGACCGTAGCACCCGACACCATCATTCCCTCGGCCAATTCAGACTAACACCTCAACAAATTGAAGAAAAGAGAGCAAAAGGGTTATGTTTTAATTGTGACAACAAATATGGACCGGACATAAATGTGTTGAAAAGTTGTTCTACATTGAGGGGCCCATGAAGAAGAAGAAGAGAAGGAAGAAGATGAAGAGGTAGAGGTCATTGTCGAGCCGGAGGAGTTAGGAGATCCCTATCCAACAATCTCATGTCATGCAATTTCAGTATTAGCACCCCCAAACCCTCAAAGTGGTTGGATTCTTGAAAAAAAGAGGGTAACAATGTTAATTGACTTAAGAAGTACTCAAAACTTCATCAATCATAAGTTGGTGGTGCGCTTGAATTGTTTTGTTTATCTAGCTCTTGAATGTCAAGTAATGATCATTGATGGGGGTACTTGTTAGTTGTTCAGGAAAATGCCATAACATTAAACTCACCATGGGAGATTACTTGTTAAATAGCCCTATGTATGCCATTGCCATGGGAGGAGCAAACATTGTGTTAGGAGTTCAATGGCTTACCACCTTGGGAACCATTGAGATGAACTTCCAAGAGTTGTTCATGCATTTTTAGTTAGAAGGGAGGACTTTTGAACTAAGAGGATTAAGAAGTCCCCACAATTGGTGAGAAGTCCCCATAAAATTGGTGAAGAGGGTTTGTGGGGTTTTGGCAAACTATTTTCATTGGAAGCACATCGGTCAAATGCAGATTATACCATTAGATATGCAAGCAATTATAGATGAGCACTCAGTTGTGTTTAGAGATATGCCAAAGGGTTTGCCTCCAAAAAGAGACCATGATCATGCCATCCAACTAGTACCAGGGAGCCAACCACCCAACATCAAACCTTATAGGTACCCATATGTGCAAAAGAGTGAGATTGAGAAGATAGTACAAGAGATGTTAGAAGTAGGAATTATCCATCATAGTCAAAGTGCTTATTCTTCTCCAGTAGTGTTGGTGCGTAAAAAGATGACAATTGGCGCATGTGTCCTGATTATAGGGAACTCAATAAGTACATAGTCAAAGATAAGTTTCCTATTCCTATAATTGATGATTTGCTAGATGAGTTGCATGGTGTTGTTTACTTTACAAAACTTGATCTCCATTCCGGATATCATCATATCAGAATTAGGGATGAGGATGTTCATAAAACAGCCTTCCGGACACATGAAGGCCATTATGAATTCTTAGTAATGCCTTTTGGACTCACAAATGCACCCTCTACATTTCAAAGTTTGATGAATTCTATCTTTAAGCCATTCTTGTGGAAGTTTGTTTTAGTATTCTTTGATGATATACTAATATACAACAAAACATGGGAAGAACACTTGCATCATGTAAATAAGGTGTTGGAGACTCTTGAACAACATCAGCTTTATGCAAAGCCCTCTAAGTGTTCTTTTGGAGTCAAGGAGGTTGAATATTTGGGTCACATCGTCTCTTATGAAGGTGTTAAAGTGGATCCTAACAAGATAAAGGCCATGCTTGAGTGGAAGGTTCCAAAAACCTAAAGAATCTTCGAGGATTTTGGGGCTTACATGTTATTATCATAGATTTGTAAGGAATTATGGTAGCATAACAGCACCACTACAACTTTATTGAAGAAATCTTTCCATTGGAATGAGGAAGCTACCAAAGCATTTGAGAAGTTGAAGGAGGCCATGTGCACCACTCCAGTTCTAGCTACTCTAGATTTTTCCAAACATTCATTGTTGAATGTGATGCTTCGGGTATGGTATGGGGGTAGTACTCATGCAAGAGGGTCATCCCATTGCCTTTGAGAGCCATCAATTCAAAGGTAAGAATATGTCAAAACCAATTTATGAGAAGGAAATGCTAGCCATACTTCATGCAGTAAAGCAATGGAGACCATATCTAATGGGCAGACACTTCAAAGTAAAGACAAATCATGATAGTTTGAAATACTTCTTAGAGCAACATTTATCATCTAAAGAACAACAAAAATGGGTCTCAAAAATGTTGGGGTATGATTTTGAGATAATCTACAAGAAAGGGAAGGAGAATGTAGTTGTTGATGCTCTATCTCGGAAGGATGAGTCAAGTTGAGGCATTGTTGTGTGCCATATCTATATTACAGAAGATTGGGTCGAGGAGGCAAGGTCCGAATGGCGAGATGACCCAAGTACACAAAATCTCATTCAGAATCTCCAACACGATCCAAGCATGTCAGAAAAATTTGTATGGAAAGGGGATGCTTTATGGTACAAGGATAGATTATACCTATGTAAGAACTCAACCCTAAAAATAGGGTTCTATTTG
Organism: Taxus wallichiana var. yunnanensis; assembly: GCA_018340775.1. Classification (NCBI taxonomy): domain Eukaryota; kingdom Viridiplantae; phylum Streptophyta; class Pinopsida; order Cupressales; family Taxaceae; genus Taxus; species Taxus wallichiana. The sequence continues at coordinate 629,113,035 of CM031234.1, forward strand.
AGCTCCATGCTTCTCCAGTAGGGGGGCATTCTGGTTTCTTGAAGACTTATCATCGAATTAAGAAAGATTTCTTTTGGGAAGGGCTAAAAGGGGATGTCCAAAAATTTGTGGCAGAATGCATGGTTTGTCAACAAAATAAGGGTGAAACAATTAAGTCCCAGGTCTTTTACACCCTCTATTTATTCCTAGCCAGAGGTGGGAAGAGGTTTCCATGGACTTCATCACAGGATTGCCTAAATCAGAAGGAAAAAATGTAATCATGGTTGTGGTGGATAGACTCACCAAATATGCCCATTTTTGTGCCTTGTCACACCCATTTGTTGCAAGTACAAGTAATGAACCTTCATGGATACAATTCAAAATTACATGGGACACCAAAGATTATAGTAAGTGATCGAGACCCTATATTTACTAGTAATTTTTGGACTGATTTGTTTTCATGTTTGGGTACTCAACTAGCTTGTAGCTCTTCTTATCATCCCCAGTTTGATGGGCAAATTGAGGTGGTAAACAAGTGCTTGGAAGGATATCTTCATTGCTTTACCTCAAATAAGCAAGCGAGATGGGTCCAATGGTTGCCACTTGCAGAATGGTGGTATAACACTTCCTTCCATCATCTAAAATGTCTCCTTTTTGGCATTATATGGGTACCATCCACCATCCATCACCTCATCCTTGAGAGGCCAGCCAAAGGTTAGAGCAGTTGAAGAGCACATTCACCACCAACAAGAGGTACTTTTTAGTCTCAAGGAGAACTTGCCATGGCACAAAACCGCATGAAGTAGTAGGTTGATCAACATCATAGTGAAAAACATTTTGAAGTCGGTGATTGGGTTTTGTGCGTTTAACATATAAGCAAATTTCTTTGAAAACAACAAAAGAAGGATAACAAGCTTTCACTTAAGTATTATGGCCCTTATCAAGTGTTGCGAAAATTGGTATTGTAGCATATAAATTGGAACTCCCTCAAGACAACTAGAATACATCTAGTCTTCCATGTTTCTTGCTTGAAGAAGGTAATCGGACAAAAGGTATCAGCCCAGACAGTGTTTCCTGAGCTCGATGAGGAGGAAGAATCATCTTGGAACCGAAATGCATCCTTCAGACACACACTAAACGATTGAGGACAAGGGTCATTACGAGTATCTAATCAAGTGGAAGAATCTAGACAATGAAGATGCCACATTCTTGTAGTAACATCCAGAGCTTCTCAACATTGGGGACAATGTTGCTCCGAAGGGGAAGGGCATGCTACGCCCTTAATCCTATATCTTACATTAGATGTGTATGGCCGACTTGTGGCTATCATATCTTCTTATCATGTTGTATCTCTTTCATATATGTTATAATATCATTAGTGGGTTGGCCTTGGTGATGGCCATAACATAGGAATAATATATATAAGAGTTAGAATGTAGTAGTTGATCATCATATTGAGCACTTGAGTCTTATTGTATGGTTTGGAGGTTGCCCCCTCAAAGTGGCTAAGTTATTCTACTTGCATATTGTGATCATTTCGCTACATTTAGTGTTCTTTGGTATTATATTGCTGCCGATATTCAGATCTATCTAAGTAATTTCATTACAAGTGGTATAAGAGCGACCACCCGGGTTCGAGTCCCGACACGGGTGGCTACATTGGTATTGCGGTGTTTTTTAGTGGCTTGTATAGGGGTGGGTGTGGTCTTGCTATATGGGTGCAAATCTAGCATGGGGTCAGGCTCTGAGCAAGCATAGTGGGATGTTATGATCTTGGTGTGCGAATTCACTAATATCTCAAGGTTTTGGTCTAATGGTTCGTTACATTTTACCCAAGTCTCACCCGTCTTGAATCTTTAAGGATCGCTGGATTCCAAACTTTTATGTTCAAGCAATTTGAAACTTGTATGAAAGTATCTACGTGCCCTTTGCCCTTTAAAGGGTTCTTCACTCTATCACCATTTTCTGACCACAAATTTGCTGTGATGTACCATGAAGCATCAAACTTGACATAAGATCATTTTTTTGAACATGTTCATGATGAAAACACATCTGAAATGACATAGTAGGAAGCAACAAACCCACAACACTTTCATACCTTTGGCTAACCACAACTTGCTCACCTTCCTTTGGTGGATGAAGAATGATTGAGATATCTTCAACAATTAGGATCAACATTCTCCTTCCTCTTAGACTCTTCACATTCAACAAGTGAAGCCCTTTCCGCCTTGACTTCATCCATATTTTGTTGACACATGCATGGAGCATCTTCATAGTTCTTCCAGAGTCATGAACACCATCAACTTGCTTCTTATTGATTGCCGTTACTGAAAATCCCAACAAGCTGAACATCAACATCATCATCTTGTCATTGGGCTTTAACCACAAAATTCTCTCCACAATCTTGCAAATCTGACTTTCCTTCTTTCTTTGGCTCATGCTCCATGATTTCTCCCTCTTCCCTCATTGTCAAGGGAGAATTCTTTGCCCTAATTTCCCGTAGATGTTGTTTTGTTGGCTATTAACTTAGCTTCCCTAGCTCTTCTTGGCCATTCATCACACCTTTGTTGGGTCTTCATTACATCCTCTGCACTTGAAAATCTGAATTTGTTTTTCTCTTTAATCCCAACATTTTGTTCATTCAAATCCATACTTTCTTCTTTAGAGGCCTCTTCCTCTTCAACGTGCATGGTGGATTCCTTTATGGGCTATTCCTTGTTGGAACCATCAAATGTGGAGAGTGTCACTTTCCCCAAGGCATGTTGAAGATCCTTTGGTGGTGCTTGAGATCTAGGCTCGGGCCTTGATCTACTCTTGCTCATTCCTATGAACTCCGCAAGTGAAATGACATCACGGATCTCATTCAGAAGAGCCCTATGATCCTCATAGTTGACCACAATGTTGTGACCCATTGAAAACCATGTTTTTTTACCTTTAGAATGACTTTTCTTGGGAGGAAGGTAGGTTGGAAAGGCCTAGCAAATCCAAAATTTGACCCTCGGGGCTGCCCTTATATCATGAACCCCTAACTAATTGGCCTCACCATATTGTGATGTCTTGGCCCATGAAAATTTTGCAAGGTTAGGGCTAGCAAATCCATAGTATCCGCAAATCTCTCTTGCCCTTCGATGTGTCTATCAAACTTGGCCTCTTTAGAACCTTTGTTGGCCATGTTAGGCCCTTCAGTTGTTGATCTTAATTTTTCTTTCATTTCTTTTGATAGCAAATGTATTCTTTGTTACCTACTTGCATGAATACCCTTTAGGATGGGAAGATATTTGCTCAAACCACCGTAATGTCCCTTTTCGGGTTGAGATTGACAAAGAAGGGAAATGGCACAAACCCAACTCAAAGCAAACTTAAATTTATAATAGTCAACTGAATTCTTGGATAGTAAGGTACACCATTATGAAATCTTATGACAATAGAAGGAAAATTGCAATATTTCTCCACCAAAACCACTTTTACAATATCCAAAGCATGTAGAAATTTTAAATAATTTAGAACAAGTACAAGCTAATAAATGAGCTTTAAAACCCTTAGCGAGAGTATATTTAATTAAATTTGAAACAACATTGGATCCACTTACAAAAATGGCCGGAAGTTGAGATTTCAAGGCCCAAAATTCAATCCGACAAATGCAACCAGCCTTAGAAATTATGAGCAATCCAAATATCAACAAGAAATGAAGTGCCATGCACTAGATACCATCAAACTCATCCACTATGCAAGTCACTACCCTAGGAGAGGGTCTGAAATTGGCCAAACACTGATCAACAAACCCTTGCAAAACACAAATACTGAAATGTGTGGCTGTTCCACACTCAAAACTCTTCAAATTGGATCTCTTCTTGAAGCCCTTGCTGAAATGATACTCTTGTGCTGAAATGATGCCTTACAACTGAAAATTCTGAATGCAGCCTTAAAGTACTGAAGTGAAGCCCAATCGTGACCTCTGGATGAAGCCACCAATGCACAAATTGAGGGTTTTCGTCCTCAATTGCTGTAATCTATTGAGGGTTTTCGTCCCCAATAGGATACCAAGGAGGGTTTCTGTCCTCAATGGCTGAAAGTAGAAGTGCAAGTGCTTGGACTTCCTAAAATCAAGATGATAGATAGATGATAGATGCCACAAATGAAGCCCTTTTAATATAACATAAGATGCCTTATAATATAACATAAAGTTACATTTGGCCGACTTAGTTAAATCATTAATTTTACTTTAAGTATTTAAAAATACTTTTTTTTAATAATAGTAATATTATGAAGTTGCCCAAAGATTAGACATGACCAGGCCCAACTTAAATAATATTATTAATTATTTTAATCTAGAAAAAGGGACATTACAATGTAGCAAAATGGTGGAGTGCAAATTAGGATAGATAGCCTATGGGAGTCATAAATTCATGATTGTAGCTTGAAGTGACCTTGTTTAAAAGCGTCAAAAGCCATAATGAGTAGAATTGAGTACATGATGAATATTTGTGGAATTGTGTTTCGCAAAGTTTGAATTCTGAAAACCACTTCAAAAGTTTTGAAAATAATACAATAAGGAGATGACATGACTTAGAATTCGGGTATTACTTGTCAAATCAGTTTTCCGTTATCCACCAATTGATTTTTGATTTTGAGCTGTTGACACTCAAGGCTGAACGCATACGCACGCTTCTTAACATTCTTCCTTGTGCTACCACCACATTCACCATCACTAGCGTGTGTTATTGCCCAGTCGCACCTAACTTGCATGTAATAACCCTTGAAAAATACTTTAGATGAACCTGATATTTTGGTCAAAACCCTAGGGCAATAGTATAAAAATTGACTTTTATGACAGCAGCGACAATTTGATTATTTAATAATAAACAACAAACCTATGTGTCGAAAAACAGATTTTTTATTTATTGATTTCAAACCAGCTACAAATGAAAAATACCAGTGTTTGAAGACAATTATTTCCTTACAATTGATGATCTAAATGGAAAGATAGATGATAGATAAGAGCATGCAAACTTTTTGTTTGAAATCTGCCCCTAAATACTGAAGCCCTAGTTGTACTTACTGTTTTGGATGTAGAATCAAGCACGAAAGTGTGCCCTTGCTGAACTGGATGAACACTTGTACCCCAAATGGTCACCGACCCCCAAATGGAATTGCCAAGCTTAGAAATGAGAGATTCTGTCCCCAATGTGTATGCAATTGAGGGATTTCGTTCTCTATTGTTGATGTAGAAGCAAAAGCTACTTGTAGACAAAGAAGTAGTTGATAAATTTCAAGATGAATGAATAACGAACCCCAAATTTGCCTTTATAACTCCCAAGGCTCTCTCCCAAGTGGGCACCCCTTTTGGAATTACATGCATGCTCCACAAACAATAAAAAAAATAACTTTATTCTTTCCCCATGTTGGTGCCCCATCCTAAGAATAGGAATAAACAATATTAAAATATTTTATCCTCCCTCCATCCTAAAAATAGGATCTTGATCCTCATGCAGCCCACTCTATCCTTGGCGCCCCATCCTTATTTAATTATTATTCTAACTTTGGCACCCAATAATAGAAGTTCATCATTCTATTATTATTTTATTCTATTTCTGCTTTTTGGATTAAAAATATAATTTAAGTGTCCTTTTCCCAATTAAAATATAAAAATACCCTTGGGCCACTTAAATTAATTTATTTCCCTCTTTAATTTCTGCTTAGCCTATGGAAAATAATAAGAATAGGCTTTGGGTATCTATAATTAATTAATTCTGAAAAGGGACATTACATTGCATGTGATCTTGAAGACCTGTGGAATACTAACACATACAAGAGCAGGGGTTCCATCGCTAAAAAGCTACTCCTGGATGTGGCCGGTAAATCCCGATTTCCATCACCACCATGTCCCTGGCAAGAGGGTTTGCGCTACCTGACTTGGCTAACTCAGTTACCATCTAAAGTCCAAGGGACACCCATTGAACACAACTTTCATATGAGAAACACAAACCAATTCATCTTATTCACATTCTTTTTCTTCACACATATATATATTATATGTCAGTATATTACAGAGTAAAACAGAGCATAAGGGTAAGTCCATACTCATAGTCATTTCCTCTGATTAGAGATATTCTTATGCAGTACTTGCATCTTAGTTTTCACACAGGCAGCCTTCTGACACGTAGAGACAGTAGCTCATCTCACTTGAGGCATCTCCCGATGGTAGCGTAAAGGGAGTCCAGCACTTCCCTGGCCATTATATTTCATCTCGATGCTCATAGCTCATCTCACTTGAGGCATGGCTCGATGGTAGCGTAAAGGAGTCCAGCACATCCCTGGCCATTACATTTCATCTTGATGCTCATTGGAGACAACATTAAACCAAGCTGTACATTTAATCTACTCTCTTAAATAGTTTACATTTACAGCAATACAATATAGTTATTACATGTACATATTATGTGCTCTCTTTTGTTGTGTGTACACTATTACAATGTTCTCCTCTGCATTCATTTACAGTTCACATAATTACAGCTCTGCAATTATTTGTTATTGCTACATGCTTCTTGTGTTACCAGGAAACGTCCCTAGCCCCCTCCCCCTGTACCATGTCTGAAACATTTTCAGTACGGAAACCGTATGAAATGTGCTCAAAACATCCTGGACGTTTCTGACACGTATCTGGCATGTTTTTCAATTTTAAAAGCTAAAAACAAAAAAAAACTAATTTTTAACATTTATTGCTCCTAAACCTAATCTACCCACCCAAACTTCCTAAAGACACTTCCTAAAAGCTATATAATGACATCTTTGGTCCATTCTAAATCACACTCTTTTTTTCTCTTGCTAAATTCAGTTTTCATTAAACTAACATTTAGCATTGTGAAGAGCAAAGAGACATCAAGGAGCAGCTAATCATTAAACTAATCATGTATATATGAAACATTGAAATTGTAACCATGTTGAATGATGAATCTTTAGAACTTCAATGAATACAAAATATTTTGAGTGCTTTATCAATTATCTCTTATGGTCCATGGACTAAAATTTTGAAAATGAGTACTATGCATATATATATATAAATTTAAATTTAATTTTTTTATAATATATTGTACAGACGTTTCCATAATGTTTCGTACCCAAGTTTTTTTTGAAAATCGGCATTTCTGCATTTCGGACCCGTACCAGTACCTGTTTCCTGGCAACATAGCATACTTCCGCTTATACCTCGTCTAAGTTCCAGAAATTAAGAGCATTGTATACTGTGTTTACCTCTGGGCTCCTGATCATTGGCAGCTTCCTAAGTGATCCCAAAAACCCATGGAATACTAATACATACAAGAGTAGGGGTTCCATCTCTAAAAACTATTCCTGTATGTGCCCGGTAAAGCTCAATTTTTGTCACTACCACATGCCCGGAAAGAGTGTTTTTCCTATCCGACTGGGTGCATTCAGTAACCATCTGAAGTCCAATGGATACCCATTGAACACAACTTTCATATGAGGAATACAAACCAATTCACCTTATTCACGTTCTTCGCATCTTTACATATTTGTTATATGGCAGTATATTGCAAAGCATAGAGAGGAGTCCATAATCATAGTCATTTCCTCCGAGTAGAGATATTGTTCTACAGGCTTGGCATCTTATTCTTCTCACAGGCAGCCCGCTCACCTGTCCAGGCAGTAACTCATCTCACTTGAGGCATGTCCTGATGATAACGTAAAGGGAGTCCAGCACATCCCTTGCCATTACATTTCATCTTGATGCTTGTTGGAGACAGCATTAAACCAAGCTGTAATACAAGTATTCTATTCTTTTACATGGTTTACATTTACAGCAATACAATATAGTTATTACATATACATATTATCTGCTCTCTTTTGTTGTGTGCACTTGTTATAATATTCTCCTCTGCATTCATTCACAGTTCATTTAATTACAGCTCTACAATGGTTTGTTATTGCTACATGCTTCCGCTTATAACACATTTATGTTCCAGAAAGTAAAGAGTGTAACCTCTGGGTCCAGATCATTGGCAGCTTCCTAATAATTTGTTTAGATACAACATCTTTGTTTCTTTGGAGACTTATAATTTTTTTTTCTAGAGACCTCCAACTTCTTTATTTGTTCTATAGTCTTTATCGAGGGATGTCATTATGATTCATATTATATTATGGTTGTGAATCTGCTACTGTTAATTTTCCTTCTGTTACTGTTACACTTAATTGACTCCTCTCACTGTGAGTTTGATCTGGCACTACTCACAGAAAGCATGGTATATTTACAAAACTCATCATATTGGGCAACCTGGTGAATTTGTTTAACAAACTTCTTAAAGCTAATAGTCCAACTATGGCAATGTGGCATTGTGAATCATATGATAGTACACAAGATAGATAAGATGCTTTCTAACTTTGTAATGTCCCAGAAGGAGAACATAACTTACGAAATAGACACAGAGCTGGTGTCCTTCAGCACTTTTTATGCCATTGTTTTTTTGGTTACAGTGGTGTTCTAGATCCCAAGAGCCAGAGTTTCCCCCTGATTTCCCTGCTTATAGCTTTGCAAACCTTTTCAGATCTTTCTCTATGATCTGCACTGTTGCAGTATTTTTGAAGACTGGCATGTTGTGCTTATCGATCGTATCTCTGACCTTTCTTTTCTTTTCCCTTCAGCTGCATTTTCGCTGATATATCCCCCAGTTTTTTTTTTTTTGTTTTCATATGGATTCATTTGAGATGAAATGTATTCTACTTCTACACTTCTCAGTTAGCTATTTTTTCTTTGTACCATTTCATTAGTCCAGATTAATTTCTATCGTAATCTTTATATCTTGAATTAATGAAGGTATTCAGGAAGCCTATACAGTGCAGAGTAATAACATTGAAAACTCTCAGATATTTTCAAATATGCTAGTTTTGCTCTCGACCAATGGTTGAAAATGCAATTTAACTAGACAAAATTGCATGTTCCTGAATTGTTAGGTTATAACTTGTCTGACTTTGCTTAAAACGTTTTCGGCAGAGTTCAGCTTCAGATAACATGGATGAAGAGACAACGTTTTGGCAGAAAGTCCAAAGTCATCAGGTAATATTCCTTGCTTCCCACACACATTTGCAAACCTGCATGAGCTTGCCTGTGAAAAATATTAATTATTTGTAGGGGATTCAAGGGCATCAGAAGAATTGCATTAGCAGGGAAAGAAATATGATCAACGAACTGCAAAAATAGGTCTTAGATTTATTTGCATTGATCTATTATTATACTTGTCAACCTTATTTGCAATTTCTTGTATATATACAATAACTTGCATCGAGGATTGTTGGTTTTCATAAAGGTCTTATACAAAGACTGTTATCTGAACAATGTTACTGGACAGAAAATGGCATCTCAACTTCCAGCAGTTGAAAGAGTTCGTACACTTTTGGATCGCAGTTCAAGTGGCATGCTCTCTACCTTCTCCCAGGTTACACAAGCTTAAAGTTCTAGGTCAACCGTCTTTATTATTATTCTTCTTCAATTTCAGTCTGTAAATGTGGGTATGGTGGATGCATGAATGGAGGGAAACTGTTACTTTTTAAACAGATTTTGTTATTCTAATTTTAATATTGGTTTAGTGTTCTTCTACTTGGAATTGTTAATCTCTGTTTTTTGTATTGTAGATTTGTCAAAATGCAGATACATATATGAGGGATACACTCATAAACTTGCAGGGTTTTAAATTTTTGTATCCAGTGGGAAAGTTGAATTGTCAAATTATATCCATCAATCGCCTCGTAAATTCAAAATACATAATAGATGAATGCATGATGAATTAATGAAAAGTTCAATTACTCTTGGAAGTATTGGTGCATTTCATTAAATCTTTTATGGTGTCAAAGCCACTGTAATCCCGACCCTTTTCTGTTGATAATATGATGCAGAGACAGAATCTAGAATTTCCTCTTTCAATAAGAATTTTATTTCTGCCATCTGTGAATGATCCAAGTTCATTGTGCTACAGATCTCTTTACCTTGTGGATAATAGGAATGAATTTGCTCTAAAGAAGACACAATAATGTATAACAATTTAGATTATATGAAGTCTCGTTGTTCATGGTAAGGACTTTCTTGACCCAAAATGGAATGCGAACAGTGATTTTTAACTCAAGAAAGCTAAAAGATCCTTAGATCCTCATAGAACTGACACCATGCGGTTATGTGGCTTGTGGAAGGAGTTTGATCTGCCCTACAACACATCCCAACAAGTTCTAAGTCTAATTAGTCAAAAGTCAAAAACAAAATATAGTCAGATTGTTTCTTTTTCAGAATATTATTCAGGCCTTTGATAGAACTTGCTTTCATGATTCCAACGAAGAAGACTAACTACACTTGATTTGGTGTCCCATAGTTGGACAATGATCTGCCTATACATGCAAGGAATGAGCATTAATAATACATTGTTCTCTTGAGTTTGCAACCTAGTAAAACTGAAACACCCAAGTGCTAGTATTTGGGTGTAAAGTTTCTGCACCTCTAGTGGGTACTGGAAGGGTTGTGGAGGCATAAAGTGATCTGCTCTTTTTGGGGGTGTCAGTGATTGTTAGATTTTGTGGACCTTTGTGAGACCCGCTGAGTGGTGGTTATAATCCCACGTTCCTTCGTCAGGAAGGTTGATGATATTTTGTTCCACTTTATTTTATGATCTTTTTCCTTGAGATACAAATACACACAATAGATATGGCATTTTTTTCGATTTGCTAAAAGAGAGATGAAAAGCTCTTAAACATGGTTAGCTTTGGAAGTATCCCATGTAGAGGGATAAATATTGGGTCTCTTTAGAAATGGCACAAAGCATGACCAACAACCAAATCCATTTGTAGATAGGTGTCCCTTGTCTTTCCTTGTTCACTTTCCTGTCAGGATACATAAAGCTCACTAAGACGGGATTTTTTAACCTACTTGTTATGTCTGGTCGCACGGTATGGTTGACAATATTCCACTTGTGAATAAATTACATACCCAGTGAGGAGATAATATCCTAGTGACATATCTACTTTAGACCCGAGGGACAAGAAAACAATATTTCGTGGGTAAATTTGCAATACACCTTAGTGGGGAGAAAGAAAGAAACTATACTAATGTTTACAAATAACCAAAAGTAGGTCAAAGGGACTTAAGAATACATCCAATTGCAAATGAAATTGCTAGGGTAAAAGGACCTAGGATCGACAACTAACTAAATAAGAGAACAAAAGCACTGAAAATAAATGAGGGTGTAATGTCCCCTTCTCAAAGCTAGTTCGATATGAAGACCTTGGGCCCATTTTTACTTCTCGTGGGCTTAAAGGGAAAAGCAAGGGAAGTACTTTAATGTTGTAATTGTAAGTTGCTATTTTTAGCCTTGTATTATTTTTGTAAAAACAACTTTCTAATTATAACATTAGAAAGTAAAGTTGGTCGAAAAAGTGCAAACGCCAACTTAAAAATATAAGTGATGGAGTTAAAAGGGGAACATAACACCACTTAAAAGGGGGTCGACCATTTGGGCTCCCTTTTTTGTGGGTTGTGCCACCCACATTTATAAAAAGGAGTTGCTAAAGGTGGTGTTGGTTGGATTTTTTGTCACTGAATATGCCCAATGGAAGTGCATAAAAACCAGCAACAGTTAGGGAAATTCACCTTTTGACAGGGTGAAGTTTCCTTTGCTTTGTGAGAGGGGCAGTTCCCTCGTATGATGTGATTTTTGTATTTTTGGTGCTTTTAACCGGAAAGCACAAAAGGGCGGCAAAATTGGGAAAGGAAAAATACAAAGAGGAAGGAGGAATGAGAAGGGAAAGAATACAACCCTGTAAGTGTTAGGCAAGACGGATAAACTTGAGACACAAAGTTCGGCAAATCTATCTATCAAGGACAAACATATCCTTCTTGGTTGTCCAAGATTTCCCTACAAGGCTTGATGGATGAGAAAGAAGTGCAGATTGCAAGCATAAGATTGCACAAAGGAGAACTTCTGTATCTGATGGAAAGGAATAATGAGTGTGAAATCTGGGAAGCACAAAGTCTTCATCTCCTTTAGAATATGATGATATGGCACAAAGTCCACGTACCCTAATATCCAACACAAAGTTTGATCACCTGAGCATCAATCACACTATGAAGGAACAACATTAACAACTCAACCACAAACAAAATAGCAAATTTTGTAATTGAGAATCATTAACACAGCAATTGAAAATGCATTGTATTCATAAGGGAAAATTTGTGTACACAAAGTTACAACAACATAATATACAGATAAGATAGTTCCCCAGTAGAACTTGGAATGAGAATGGGAATCCCCTTTACAATTACATCATAGTCTTATATAGGCATTCTGCTCTAAGAAGTAGTTATAAAACTACTTTTAAGCCTAACCCAACTATTACCTCGCTTCTCAAGCTTTGTTGCAGAAACGCCTAGGCCCCCTGTTTCGTTTCCAAAACGCTTCCAAAACAAAATGTCTTGAAACGTCCTAGTCTCCTAGAGATAAGTATACATGATTGTTGGCTAGATTTTCTGCATAGCATAAAACTTAGGAGTTAATAAAATAAATCTCCCTCATTTACCGGTGAGGCTCCCGTGTCAGATTTGTCAATTAAAATATGCTAGTATCTATATGGGGTTTTACTTTAACTGTTCAGCTCATGAACCATAGCTGTACAGTTCTGCAACAAGTAAGCAATTGTTTAAGAAAGGAAATATTTATAGAAGGGAATTATATAAACACAGAGAAGAAATGGGGAAGATGTGCATCCCAATCAATAGATAACAGAGTTGATTGCATGCACATAGAAGAAACCAATAGATATAAACACAAAATTATAAGCAAAGGCAACTCTAGATCTAGATCTAAAATAACACAAAGTTTATTCAAAGATCTAAGATAGAAAGCTAGAAACAAAATACACCGTGACACAAAGTTCTCCGAGAAATCTGCTCTTGTATATTCCTTTGCTTCAAGTGGCTCTCAAGGGTTTCAGCACAAAGTCTGGAACACAAGGATGCTGCTTCAAATTCGATTTTTAACTCGGAGGATTTTCTTCTACTTATAGAATGTGAAGGAAAGTACAAATGGGAAACTTAACTGAATTGAAACATAAACAAGAAGTAAAGATGACATTTGACAATCATCCTCCACTAACTCCTCCTTAAGTGACACATCTATCACTTAACTAATAGAATTGTTCCACATAACTTAAAGTAATGGTTTCAAAACCAATAACTTCAAAGTTTTACAATTTCATCCGGGAACGTGGAAAATAGAAGAAGAAAGAATAGAAGAAGTCAAGCCAGTTGTAACATTTATATCTTCTTTTTGTTCTGATACTGAATATACTTGTCGAACATGTAATTCAGCATCTTCCCATCTGTCTTAGCCACAACTTCCTTTTTTGTCCTAAACTGCAGCAATCCTTCATTCAACACCTTGATACATGCTTCCACATCCTCCAAGCTCGGCCCGAACCTCGCAATATCCGACTGCAGTGCCACCAGTCTGCTAATGGAATTCATCGTGAAAGGCTTAGTAGCTCCATCAATTCTCCCTTGTACCATCAGAAGAGATCCTTCCAGGGAATTAGGCACTTTGCTAGGAATGATCCGTACGTATGAAGTAACATTTCCGACCACTTCCTCCTCAGTGAAAGCAATGATATTGTCTGGTAAAGATGATGTCTTACTCTCAAGTGCCTGCATCCTCTTCAGCAAAATTCTGCAGATCTCCAAACGGAAAGATACTACAAACTCCAGCTGCTTCCCCTTCTCAACTGATCCGTTCGTACAATCTGTTCCGCAACCAACACTTCTCCCGGCAGCTTATTGATTTCGGCCAAAGTACTCAGGTTACTCTCAAAGAATCGTGTTCATATCTACTATGCTTGTCACTAGTTGCTTCAGCTGATCTACTGCATCATTCATAACCTTCAGGCGGGTTGGCACCTCTCCGAGTTGTACAGAAGCTTGACGAATAATCAGATTCTTCCATTCGTCGATAGCTTTCACCTGATTGCTTGCATCTTCCATCTCCTGCATCAGATGATCACTCACTTGCTCTTGAGCTGAAATGGGCTAAGTGGAAGATTTAACAACCTTGGCTATGATCTCGCACAACTGAGATACCTGCTTCTGAAGTTCTTCTTTCTCCGCCTTTTCTCTGTCAAGCCTAAGGAATAGAGCATCTATCAATGTCTCATGTATCTTGCTTCAATCTTTCGTGGTGGTGGCTTGACCGATAGGGTACTCTTAGTTCTTGTTATGTCTTCTGCGTGAGCTCATCCTCTCTTTCCTTCCGCCGAAACGACATCTCAGCAAACTTCGCCCGACTCCTTGATAATCAACCTTGAAGTTACCTTAGCAACTTTAGGTTTTCTGTCTTTTCCGCCTAGACTCTGGAGTAGCTGCAAGTCGTGTTCCTCCAAGTTCATTTCCACTCTAGCTTCTGGAACCAACTGCGAAGTCAACCATTATGAGAAATTACTTCTCGGAGAATGAGAAGTTGCTGAGTGTACTACTATCTCCCGCTCTATTCCTCTCCATCAAAAACTGCTACAGTGTTATGGCTGCCATCTTTTGAATCATCCAAGGACAAAGCTCTTTCGAACTCTGCCATCTGCAGCTTCAACGTCTCTTTTGGAACAGTGCTTGAACGGAGTGGCTGAGGAGAGAAGATGAATGTTGTCGGATTCAGTGGAGGCATGGAAGTGTCCTGCTGAGGTGCAACAGTCGGTGAAGTACTGGATGTTGGAGAAGCGGACTAATGTCATAGCCGTGGAAGTGATCTTCTCTTTTGATTGAGACCTTCTGTGCACTTTCATCTTCTCGGGCCTTCTATTGCTTTCTCCTCCATGCTTCCTCTTGAGAGAATCCCTGCGCCGAAGTTGCCCTGTGACTTGATTCATCAATGCTTCATCAAGGCAATATCCCTTCATCAGCAACTAGTTTGAAGTATTCACCAGAACAACGCCAGACCTTTCTTCAATCGTATGGCAGCCCCCTACGTTCTCTTGAAGTACGGCTCTATCTCCTCCCATTTGATGGTAAGTGTCAAGTAACACATTCCCATCATCTTTAAGATCCGCAGGTATCCGTGCTAGTCCAAAGTCGAACACTTGTCATGCTGATAGCCTGCTGAAATCCTTCTTTCTAACCTCGTACTCACTTTTGCACTTCATCCAGAAATCCTCTAATGAAGGCACATGTGCGTACTCTTGGGAGATCGTCTTCCTGGCTACTCCAAATGGATCAAAGTTCAGCCGTGTCGGGAAGAACTCTTGCTCGTACTCAGAGAACATCTCCGCCTCCATCCCTCGAGCTCTATGAATGCTTGGCAGCTATAATGACCCACAGTGATCGGAAGAAGCCGTAGACTTGTGCCGCTTCATCAAGGTCGTGTATCTCCACAAGTTATCATGTTCAACTCCATGGTGATCAATCTATCATTCGGATATCTGGGCAGCTTAACCGGTTCTCTAGAAAAGCCGGTAACCCTGAGGTATGTGAAATCTTGCAAACTGAATGAATAGACTGCCAATTCTGGATACAGCTTCCCACGCTTCCTTGCTCACCCTGTTGGCCTTTAGGTCCCTGTCTAGCCTGCAAATGAATTCGTAGAAGAATCCATCGTTGACCACTTTGAAATCTTTCTTGCACGCAGGTATAGTAAGTGTGGGTAGCACTCGAAAATGGGGTCCTTGGAAAGAACGCCACATCTATCCAGCTTGGAGAAGATGCCTTGTGAAGTTGTTGCGTATACCAAATAGGAAGTCATTTTGAAGCTGAAAGTACGCTTCACGTTCCGGAGTTGCTCACCAATGTTGTCGCTAATAATTTCTGACCAATTGATTATTGAATCAGCCTTGTTGATTTCAATGGTCCTGATGAAAGCATACATCCATGTACGGAAAGTGTGAGCGTTTGCTTCGCCATTTATCCTGCATAACAATTTGGCAATATCATCTACCTCCTGATACCAGATTGGACCGCGGAAGAGTTCTTGGGAACTTGGAAGGAGATCTGGCTTCTTCATGTATCTGTTGTTCATTATGTTCACGCACTCAACTCTATGCTTCTCCCACCTGCTGTCGGCATCTTGAATGCTAATGGAAGTCACCACCTTTCGAGCCGGAATCTTCAAACAATAATTGATGAACTGTGCGTCCAACCGAATTATTGTTTTCCCCTGTAGCATCTCGCACTGATCTGGATGATGGATGGTAAGACCTAGCACACTCCATAACAAACTCTGGCAATTGGGTTGTGTATGGAAACACTGCAACTCGAATAATTCCACTGCTTTTAATTGCACGCATGAGGGAAGTCTTTCCTGCTCTGGATTTGTCAATCAATTCGAAAAGAGGTTCCGGACCTAGATCTGTGTCTCCTATGTCTGCAAATTTGGAAGTGATGCATGACTCCGTTGTGCTTTCTTTTTCATCCCTCTTTGCCATGGTTGTGTCTATCTTTGTCTGAACAATTCTTTTTCTTCTTATTTGGCTGAAATTCTTCAAAACTGGTGCAGATCTGGATAATTCTTCAGATTCGGAGGATATATTCAATGTATTGGACATTGATTTAAGCTCCTTTTCTTTTGTAAAGCACCTGTAACAAATTCTGCAATTAATTCAGACAAAGATGGCAACCGAACATGAACAATGGATTTTAATCATAAAAATCTGCATAATTCAAGCTTGCTGCCCCAAATTTGATGTTCTATTTGCATGCAAAGCAAGCATGAATTTTACCAACTTCACCTGAGCACTTGTATCACTTATGCAAACAATTATCCAGACACAAATCAACCTCCTTCAACCTGTGCGCCAATTTTGGAAGCTTTTAGCATTAATTTCACCTTCTTTTGAGCAAAAATCCTCTTCAAATGGGGCGCACTTTTCCTCTGGGCTGCACTTCTCTGCTTGTGAATTAATTAATTCATCCTTATGGCAGCCCCTGCTTATATAATCCTCATGATTCTATAATTAATTAATGCCTTTCCTATTCCTGGCAATTAATTAATTAATTAATAAGCTTCACTCTTCAAATGGGGCGCCTATTTTGTGCATGCTTATGGCTGCCATTAAATAAATTAAATTTATTTAATTTTAGACTTCTGCTTCCACTTAACTCAAGCCTCACAGTATGCTTTGACCTTAGCCACTGAAAATAGGAATTAATTTAATCATTTAATACTTAAAAAATATTATTTATCTCCCAAAAGGGGCGCACTTTTTGACATAAAGGGGCTGCATTAAATAAATATTATTTATTTAATTTTAGAACAATCTATTTTCAACCTCCTTTTGTCCATTTACCTCTGTTGACTTTTCCACAAGCCTGGGCGCCAAAATTGGGTGAATAAATATTAACAAATATTTATTTAATGCATTTATTATTCACCCAAGGTGGGTCGCACTTTTTGGAATAAAGAATTTCTATTTTTAAAAGTCGATGTCAATGGGATTATTTACCCTGCAAGGCAGCCCTGAAAATCCCATGATTCACTTAAGTCGTTTGACTTTCATAATGGGATTATTTACCCTGCAAGGCAAGCAATAAAATCCCATGATTCACTTAAGTGATTTTTCTTTTATTCCACAATGGGAATTTTTACCTGCAAGGGTAAAGAAATTCCCGCTCTCTGCTTGCCTCTAATTTTCCCATTGTGACTTAAGTGACGTTGCTTCCATGGGAAAAAGTACCCTACTAGGCAGGTACAAAATTTCCCACTGCCTGCTGCCTCCAAAAATCCCATGATCCACTTCAAACCCTCTTTTTCCAAAAATGCGGCCAGCCCAGAAGAGGCTTTTTGGTGCACGACTTCGTCTTTCCCAGAGAACCCAGGACCTCGATGGCGAATTCCTTCTGCACAACTTGCGTATGTGATCTCCAAATACTCTAGGCCAAGAATCAGGCCAAACGGCAAAGGAATTGATCCAGAGAAATTTCACAGAAAACGAAACGGAAAAACACAAAAACACAAAACGTTGCCAGAAGTTACAAATAAAGCCCAAGATTCATTCCTGGTTAAAACCCTACTGGTATACTAGAATAATGATATGTATGATCACAACAGAGTTAAACCGGAGCGCAAATTGCCTCAAACGGGGCTCAAAATAATTAAATACAAATTTTCCGCAGGCAAATCCCGACGACAAAATATAACAATTTTAGGCATCTGGGTATTTGGTGAAAATGGATAATATGGCTCCTTGGGAATATCTTGACACAATATAAGAACTTTCTGGCAATAAAAACACAAAACGACCCATTATTTTAAAAGTACAAATTTTTTTCAGATAGGGTAGTCTTAGATTTCAGGATGAAATCTGGGACACCAATGATAATAATGTATTATTTCAATGAATACAAAATATTTTGAGTGTTTATCGCTTATCTCTTATGGTCTATGGAATACAATTTTAAAATGAGTACTATGCATATATATATATTTTAATAATATATTGTACGGACGTTTCCCGTAACGTTTCGTATCCAAGGTTTTTTGAAAATTGCCGCTTTCAGCTTTCGTACCCATTTCCATTCCCAGGTAACATAGTTCTCAAGTTGACTCAACTTGAGTTATACTTTACATTTGCAAAATATTTAATTAATTTAATTAATTAAATATATTTTAACATTTATTCTTAGCACATTTTGACAACACTGAAATCTTTTTACCGCTTTAACACAATGATTTTCTATACTGGATCTCTCTGAACATCATTTCGTGCCTCGGTTCACTGGGAGTAGTCCACTTCTTGAAATCTTCATTCTCAAATAATATCTTCTCTCTGACAATACCAATGTCAGAATCTATTTCCATGAGAGACCTGTCAAGCACTTCCATGAAAGCACTACATCTTCCTGACTCAAAATTTACATTCATCCTCTCTTTTATCGATCATATTAATTGATGAAATATCATATGGTTTCCTTCATTGGCATGGGAGAGAAGTGATAGTGCACACAAAAAGCTTGGTTTCTGATGGTGAAAATGACCGATTTTGACCTTTTGTAATAATGGAATTCGAAATGGGGTCAATTTGGTATGAAATAGTGCAATGCGGGGATTGGCGGGCTTTTGGGAACTTTATTTTAATTAAGGCTCGTGTTATGCGGATATGATAGGGGCCGGGAGAACTCAAAGAATTCATTCAATGCAGATAGGAAGCAAGCGCGAGAACAAGGGCCTGGAAGGAACGAGTTCCCCGAGAGTCACAAAGCCGCACAACACTTTGCCAACATAGAGTATTGCGGGTAAGTGGGGGAATCGGGGACAGAAGGCCCAAAAGCATGCATTTCCCTTGCATTTAAATAGGGTAAACTATCGGAGTAAAAGAAGGAACAAGTTCCTTGGGTTCCACTAAGTTTGGCATTGTCCACAACGAAGGGGAAACAATGAGATGCGGGAAGGTAGCATTGTGCGGGGAACAAAGCAATGCAGAGAACTAAGAGTTGCGAGGAACAAGGGGCCCGATAGAACTAGTTCCGCGGGGAAGAAAAATCCTCTCAACGTTGGAATCAAATGCACTTTGCGGGCAAATCGGAGATGCGGGAACAAGAGGAACGGAGGAACTGTTCCTCCTGTTACTGTTAAACTCTGCAAGAGCTGCATGACACTAGAATTAACCCAAAATAAGTTAATTGTTGAATTTTCCACATTCCTCGAGACTTTCAACAAAGGCCAATACACTAAGGCAAGGAGTCACTTAGCCAAAAATTTCAATTTTTTTGAAAATTTCACAATTTCGGATGGGTGAAAACAGGTGGAAAGAGGATCACTTGTCATATGAACTCATTTTTATTTGGAGATTGGAGCTTGTGCTTGCAATTTTCAGCCATTGAGGACGAAAACCCTCCTTGGTATCCTATTGGGGACGAAAACCCTCAATAGAATTCAAAATTGAGGACGAAAACCCTCAAATTCTGCATTGGTGATCTCATTCAGAGGTCATATTTGGGCTGCAATTCAGAATCTCAAAGCTACAATTCAAAATTTCAGTGCTAGGGCACAATTTTCAGCTAGGGCTTCAAGGGAACATCAGAATTCCAGATTTTGGGTGTGGAACAGCCACACATTTCAGTGTTTTGTTGTGTTACAGTGTTTTGGATCAGATCTAGGGCATTTTTAGCTTGGGTGACCCACCTAGGAATTTGAGTGACCCACTTTGGGGTAAATTCTGGCTATTTTCAGGGTTTCTTTGGAGATAGGGTTTATTCAACCTTCAATTCTGCACTAGGGTATTCATTGCTGCATTTATTTTAGCTTCAAATGCTCCTAATGATCAGCTGTAATTTACCCTATTTTCTGTCATGAAATTGATGAAATAAATTCAGCTATTTGTCAGAAAAATTATTTCTTTGTTCCTAAATGTTCTAAAAATATTCCTAAGTGTTTTGAGCCTTCTAGGTACTTTTGTAATTGAGTATTTGAAGAGTAATTGAAGAAATCAGATTTCTACATGTTGTACTTGAGGGTTTGCAGACCAAAACTAGGTCAGTGCCCTAATTTGGGCTAATTTGTGATTGCTCTCATTTAAATTCAGATGTCTGTACTTTGCTGTCATTAGGGTTTTGTTCAATTTCCAGAAGATTCAGATCTCAGCTGGAATAGGGTTTGTAGACCAAAATCAGGTTGCTGCCCTAATTTGGGGTAATTTCTGATTGCTGTCATTTAAATTCAGATTTCTGTACTTTGCTGTCATAAATTTCAGTTTGCTGTCATTAGGGTTTTGTGCAATTTCCAGAAAATTCAAATCTCAGCCCGAAAGGGACATTACAGAGGGCTAAGAGAAGAGAATTATAATCCACTAGTAGATTAAGTAGAGACCCGGGGATAAACAATATTACCCCTCCGGTGGAGTAGATTAACTAGAGACTAGGGGAAAAACTATATTATCCCTCCTATGGAGTAGATTTATTTCAGCCAAAGGGATGAAGAGACTAGCATCGCCATTGGCAGATTTACCATTGATCTAGGTGTGAAAAAAGCAGATTTGCCACTCACAGACCTGGAGGAGATGAGAATAATATATCACTATTGGATAAATTATAAACCTAGGGGTGAAAGAATACTACCCCATTATGGATCTAGAGACACGGTTAATGTCCAGCGAGGTTGAATCGGGGAGAAGAGTTGTATAATACAAATATTAATGGCAATGAGATATTAAATAAATGCAATGAATCTGAAATATAAAATATCTTTATAACGATAATATCAACAGCTTTTGGGAGACAACCGTGTAGGAGATTTGAATCAGAATTCAGAAAACATAATTCTATAAATTTAGGAATAAGATATTCAATACATATTGTGCATCTGAAATATAAAACAATATGATATCAACAAAATTTAAGGATAAGCAGACTTTAGAGGACATTAAATCTTAGATTTAGGACCTTAAAGAGCACTTTGGTGCTTATTAACTTTGTGTACAACATTTAATCTTGTGGACTGCACTGTTCTAAATGAGGAATCTCACATCTGGCTCGAGGAGAGTTCACTAGCCTCCTTGGAAAAATTCTAAACCCTTAATTTTAACAAATAATGAAAGGAAAGCATGTTTATATTAATGTCATGAATGACTTAAGTAGGCTAATGGGACTTAAAAGTACAGCAAGTAAGGATTGCTAAAAGGGATCCAACAACTGAAAATCTAAAATGAAAACTATAAGCAGACCTAGCAATTAAAAGAAGCTTAGAAAGGAGGGCTAACCAAAATTGGTAAAAATCCTAGAAAAAAATTGATTATACAAAGCCATACAATACAAAATAAACCCATGAAAGGAAAATCCTATCTAGAAAGGAGAGACCTCTAGTTATGCACAAATCCCAATGCAAACTGATGTCCAAAATGACAAGTTGTCACCTTGTATTTTGGTTTGTAGCTCAGCCTAGTCACCCTTTACTATGCTGGCTAGGTAAGGGAGAGGAATAATTTAAATTTAAGAAAATTTATGCGTAGTGTCATTTAGATGCAACAATGCAATGATCATTGATACACGTGATTTTGTCAAATCATAAGTTTGGATTTATAATTGCTAATGAGAAACCATGAGAGAGATGTCTCTCCTAAGTTGTGTCCCTATTTTGATGTAGAACCATAATCATGTAGTTGATTGCTTCAATTTTTGGAGTAAGCTTTTCATAGGGCCATAATAGACTCAACGACATTTGGAAGAACTATTTCTATAGAGATTTTGGTTATTGCATTCTGTCTCGGTGTTAACTTTAAAGGGAGACTGCACTTGTCTTTTATATTGCATTGATCTCATTTGTTGTTTTTGTTGTGAATGTTTGTTTTAGGTGTAGAGGAAAGGGTGCATTATTCTTTGCTTGAGCCAGCCAAATTTGATCCATTTGGGTGTGTAGATTAACCATATTCAGATTGATGAAAACGCTTTAGTCTAGTGATAGGCTATAGGATAGCTTTAAGATACTATTTTCCTATAGTTCAACTAACTATACCATACAATATTGGAAAGCTCTCAACACATGCTTTCTAATTGTGTAATCCCTATTCCATAATTTTTTTTCTCATTCAAAATTTCCCATAGATTTTAATAAAGGCCTTAGATTTACATTGTTACAATGCTAGTGAAAAGGAGAAAAAGGAAATGCAACTTTTTAGTTATTTATCCCACATGTAAAAGGCAAAAGGAAAAGCAACTATAAAATAACCTTTAAGCCTCATAGATTAGAACATGTTTTGAAAATTTGGATCACGAATAATCTTGTAAGACAAGTTCTTGTCTAAGTACAATATTCATGGTACACTTAGGAGTATACATGGCCTAATATGTGTTCATACCTTCTCAAGAATCCTATTTGTATTGATCAAATCTATTTTTCTAGAAAAATTTAAAAGTTCCGTTTTCTTATAATTTTAGAAATAGGAGCATTATGTAAAGTTTATGTAATTTCAGATTACAGAATAAAATTTTCAGATCTAGGGTTTGCACAACTATTTTAGGATTGGATCCCAACAACTTTATATCGGGATCCTAAAGGCTTAAGATCTTGGTCTCAACAGTTTTATAAGCACCCATAAATTCAATTTGGTGTTTTTAGAACATTAACAATTTCTAGATTTGGTCTATGTACATTGTGGCGATATGTGGTGGTATATGGGCTTATAGAGTATTTCATGACAAACACGGGCTTGTTATATATTGTACCAGGCTTTGATTGCAATGTTGTATGATAAATGAAAGGAGGATGGAAACAGCCTTTTGTAGTACCCTAAAT
This sequence comes from Taxus wallichiana var. yunnanensis, assembly GCA_018340775.1. Classification (NCBI taxonomy): domain Eukaryota; kingdom Viridiplantae; phylum Streptophyta; class Pinopsida; order Cupressales; family Taxaceae; genus Taxus; species Taxus wallichiana. The sequence continues at coordinate 629,136,263 of CM031234.1, forward strand.
GTGGACCTGAGGCATTTGACAATTATCATTTGGCATTTATAGTAGCCCTTTTCATTTATACAATTAAATGACTTAATCCTACATGCATCTCGCTCAATTCCATACTCCAAAGGCACTATGTCGGTACTTGTGACTCAACTTAGCTCATTAGAAACCTCTACACTATACACATAACACATCTTTTGACTCATGGGCCCATCTCCACTTTTAGATCACGTCCCAAGCTTAGAAGGGGAAGAATCGGCTGGTGGTTTTAACCTTGGCCGATGTTTTGTTCAAAGCACTTCCAACGGTCAATGTTTTCAAATACACAAGTACCTTAGTCGGCTTATGGTCAATTGAGCAGGAAATCATTTGCACAAGTCAAATATAAAAGTGCACACACCCTACTCACTAGTGAGACTTCTCATATCTTTGTCTATCTAGGGGCTCTCACACTCAAAGCACTCCAAGGAGGACTATAATTGCATTATCACTCCTTAAAGCACATCACTAGTTTATCATGTCTGAATACATCTCAAGTTGTTGCCCTAGATATCTATCACTTGCTACAACTCACACGAAAGATCATTTCCAATTTGTTGGAGGCCTTATTAGGTTCTTGCCAAGACTTCTTTTATTGCATATTCACACACATTCAGCGGGAGGGAGAACTATCTCGTGGCTTGATTCCTCTTCGAGTAGTGCTTATCACACCGTTGTTTCAGGTCTTCAAAGAGAGCTAGGATTTCAAAAAGGGGAAGTCATATCCAATTATAAAGGTGCAATTGTGAACATCTGATCACAAATCTTTAACCTAAAGGCATAAAAGAATCGATGCCATAACCCCGATCTAGATAAGAGCATTAGAGGGCAAAATCGGCTGTCTTCTGTTCAACTTCCAAATCTCGTGCAACGGTGTAATTTTCTTAACCCTATGTAATTTCCCCTTAGGGTAAATAAAGAGAATCTGGAAAATCCACACAAATCCTTATCTAAAATTGTGACAACAATTTGATTGTTATTTAAAATCCTTACAAAAAAAAACAGCAATATGAAATCTTCCTTTATTCATCAAATAACCACAAAGCAACAATACCTAGAAGGCCCAAAGCCTTTCGGAACCCTAATGGCACATGTATATATAAGAAAATATATTTTTTAAAGAGGATTTGAATTTATTTTTATTTATTTTGTAGCTGAAAATGGAAAATAAAAACAGCTTACCATTTGATACAAAATCTAAAGATTGAAAGGCTGTAAATGATTCCCTGGGCAGATTTAGGCCTGTAAAGCCCTAACACCAAAAATAACCCTTTTCACCATTGAACTAGCCTCCTAACGGATTTGTTCCACCCCTACAATTTTGCAAAACTGTCCTAAGCAGATATCACCTGATTGGTGGTTGTTCCAACTCAAGAAAATCTGAAACTCTGATCTGCAGATGATGCCCTAGCTACCAATCTTTGAAATACGAACCATGTTGTGCCCTAACCGATAATTTTGATATGATCTTGCAAATTTGTTGATTGTAAGCCCAAATGTAGCTCTTGATTGGAACTACCTTAGACGATTAGTGGGTTTTTGTCCACAATTTGAATACATCGGAGGGTTTTCGTCATTAAATGTGGATTGCAAAGGAGGGCTTTCGTCCTCAAATGTAGAAGTTGTAGCAGCAACTCAAACCTTCAATATCCGAATATATTAGAGTAAAAAGATGTGTCCAAATGACCCCTCAATGCTTTTTTATAACTTTACTTTCACTTTTCCCAAGGAAAAGCCTCCAAAAACAACTTTCCATTTCTATTCCTTCGTTATGACTTGCTTTTTCGAAAGTAACTTTTTATAATAATAAATTTTATCAAAAAGTTACTTTTATAATAATAAAACATTGTGTCTTTTGTAAAGTTACTTTTTCAACACTTAAGTTGTATTATTAATTTATCATACTTTATTTGAAAAAGGGGACATGACACCCTAACCCTAATCTACTTTATCTAAGCTTTCAAGAGCTTGTATATTTTTGTATTTATCACTTGTTTTAGAATCTTTTATTTTACTATATTTACTGATTCTAAATCATAATATTTACACAGTAATTGTCTTAATTAGATTAAACCTAATTTTGATATTATCATTGTGGTGAATCTGTTTATTTATTTTTGGACTCAACCTAAGGATTTGTGCCATGCATCTTGGCTTTTGAAATTTCTAAATTTGATTAGTGACATAGCTCTTTGGGTTTTTCTAAAGATCCTAGTTTGCTTTTGGGTCTTTTACATCACTGTAATGGCTGATATTAACACATCCTCCCCTTAGACTTGCCTAGTGATAGCTCTTATGATGAGGCAATGAAATGTATCTCATTTGCTATATATTGCCCCAAAAAACAAAAGATAGTCTTTGATAAAGCTAAGTTGGGGGAAATACAAGTTTAACTCTCAACTAATACAAGCCCATCTTCCAGCGGGCCCCTTCCACTTTAGATGCTACTATTTAAGTGTTAAATCAAGCTCTACCCACACTTAACGTTCCAACTATGGAGGCATCGCATATGGTCCCCAAGGTGCAATACCTACACAATAGATAACATGTATAGTTGGACCTAGTACATCGCATATGGCTCAAACTTCTATTCCTATGCCTATATCCAACAACTCCAAGACATGCAAGCACAAATAGCTCTTCTATCGCAAAATTGATCACAAATCACCACGAGCTCCATTGGGTTACTTAATAACCCATTAGCCCTTGAGGTTCTTCATTATCCACTACCACCCAGGTTTGCTCCACCAAAATTCTCATTTGATGATGGTAAGATTGATTCATAGAAGCACCTTTGCGCTTTCATGGTCGCTTGCATGGACTACGTACATAACCATGTCCTACTAGCAAAGCTCTTTTCACTAGCCTTAAAGAATATGCACTTGATTGGTTTTATACCCTTCCTTTGGGTTCCATAAGGACATTTCAAGCTTTAGCCGACAACTTTATTTTCCATTTCTCGGCTAATATTGGACAATGCCTATCTTCTCGCACATATCACTCAAGGCAAACAACAATCTCATGAAAGAATTGGGATTATGTCTTATGATATAATACTTTACTTTCTTGAGTGCCTAAACACAAATGAGATCGAGTTTATTGAAGTATTAATTGCTAGCCATATACCAAAACTCAAATAAAAATTATGTTTCTTAACTTTGCATCCTTTGAAGACCTATCTTAGATGGTCAAAGACTTGTGGCAGCTAATGTTCTGATCTATAAGAGCACGACCTCATTTAGTAACAATAAATTCCAAGCAAAACCCTTATACAAAGGCAAGCCAACTGATAACAAGAAAGTTCAAACTGTGAATACCGCACAATCGACACTGCAACAACTCTTACAATAGCTTCTACACAACGATATAACTATTTGCCAACCTCCTCACATTATTTTACGAAAGCTCCTCGAGTGCGAATGTGATTCAATTACCTCTACTTGTTGTTATCGACATGACAAAACCACAAGGTTTGAGGTTTGATGACAAGGCATCTTGCGATTATCACCATTGTTTTGGCCATGCTATGAATAGATGTTTCACATTATGCAAAAATATCTAGGAGCTCATTGTTAACAAGGCCATATCTCTACAAGACTTAAAGCCTCCTGCTAACACAATCGTAGCTCAACCCAATGCACGATTAAAGTTGTTTACTCGATCCATTACCAAATCATGTGGAAACCAACAAAATAATACATATGGCATATCATACAACACTCTCTCCCTTGGCTTATGTGAGTGATTCCCAACCGATTAATAACATCATTCGGGTTACTCAGAATTACGTGGGGGCGTGTGCCCCCAAATCCTGGGGTACCAGGACGTTCCGGGATACCGAAATGTGGAGAAAACATGTCCAAACTTCGTGTTGCAAGGGAAATGTCCCAGGGACGTTTGATGAATGCAGGAAACGTCTTGGGGACACTTGGGATGGGAGGGAGACGTCGGGGACGTCTATACGTCCTCGGGACGGTTGAGAGACGTCTTGGGGATGTCTAGACGTCCCCGACGTCAACAACACTTTTTTCACTTTTTTGTTTTTTAAAATTAATTTCTTTGTTGTTTTCTCTTTAAAAAAATTTACCAGTTAACCATAACTTGATTGTATTGTATTACAAAGACATTAAGAATCAAGAGTGATATATGAATACAAAAATTTTCGAGCACAAATGCACATGGTGGACTGTCACAACATACTATGAAAACCAGCAACATACATATTAATATTAAAATTACATGAGCACATAAAATTAGTACAACTAAATGTATGTTGCTGAGTTTTTACTTTTAATATGGATGTTTGGACATGGACTCTATGCACATGGTGGACTGATATATAAAAATGAACTGCTATTCATAAAATTTCTAAAATTAATCTGTATATTTTTAATATTTGAAATGAAATGAAAGATTTTAATGATGTCCACAAGACTGAACAATCTATGGGACCAAAAGTGAGACTTTAAGATGAATGCGACTCTTTTCAATATCGGATCTTCTATCAGTGAATTTTGAGCACAAAACCCGTGATCTTTTCATGCCTTGTTTCTTTGGATAACTCTTTTAATCTGTCCACCTTCAAGTCGTTTTCGTACCGGGTACAAATATCCTCATAAGCTGAACATTCCATGATGAAGTGTCATTCCATCTTAACCACCCCTTTGTTGCAGAAAAGACAAGTTCTCCTTTCCCAATCCTCCTTGGGTATAGTCCATCTACCAGTTTCACATCGAAGGTGATGTGATCTGGTCCTCATTTGAGCCACTAAAATCCTTGCTTTACCCTTGATAGCTGCCCCAAGATAAGCTTTTTCATCATGCTCCCAAGTGGGGTTAAATTCTTTGATGTAATAAGCTTTCTTACGACCAATCTGCCCTGTCCACATGGCAGTCCTAAATTTTTCTATCACATAGTGTTTTATTTCCTTGTTGTTAGGACACTCCTGAAAGTTGATGCCCCATTTGTTCATCCATTTGTTGTTTTGCTTCATCCAAGTTTTCTTTCTACGCTCTAATTTTTCCTCCACAACCATTTTGGGCCAACGATGATTATCCATGCTTTCAACATTTTTAGATAACTTAACAACCGAGTTATTGCTGATGCTTCCATCGGGAAAGTACCCATTTGTAATTTTATATATTATTTTAATAGCCGTCCCCTTGCCATCCACCCGCATGATCTCGTAATTTTAGAAAATTTTGGCTGTCCCAGAGTCTTAGATAACACTCGAGTTCTTTGGAAGTATATCACTAATAACACCACCTATTATCTTTTCGATCTAGAAAAAGATGAGTAAGCATCTAGGCCAATATTATTTCGTGCATATGGCGATTCTCAGCCCATTCAAAGTTTTATGGTAGACTACACATTTAGTCAAAGTCTTTGAACTATGTTTCTTTTTACATCTCTCGGCTATACTACACAAGACTTTATGGGTACCAAAGAGACAATTTAGGGCTTAGACGACAAATGACAAAACCTACTTGGGAGCATAGTTTTATCAATATGCAGTATGACCTAATAGGATGGCCACTTGGTCCCTCGTGGTTCCTTCTAACAAGATAGTCAATATATTACTCAAATGCCCACGGATATATAAAATGTGCTTTGTTTCGTCTACATTGCAAAGATTCTTGAAGTATGTACACAATATGTTGGTGATTATTCCTAGTATACGTATGAGTTCCCCATTTGATCTATCCCAACACTTGTTTCAGTTCTACTCTTAGACAATGTTGCTTACCGAGATCTGACAACCTTTGCAAACTACTATACAAAGCCTCGATCATATTTCTAGATGTATCCCGCAACACCCATTGATAGATCATCTGCGCATGAACATGTGGTAACTCCTATGCTCCTCGCTTACCACCATGTGGCATCTTATCGTGCGCGACATGGTAGTTTGGTAGCAATTGTGCGGGTGTGACCCTCGGCAGAGCATTTGAAGCACTCTCATTTACACCTAGAACCTATGGATACTACAACTAATTGTGACTTGTGACATAGATTCACACACACACTAATGAGGATGATGGCGCAAAGTATCATGCCACACATAGATATACTCTAGATTCAAAAGGTCATTACATGTGTGCGAGCGCGACTACTTTGCATTCTTCGCTACCACACTTGTGGATACATGACATCCCTTTGACACGATTATTGGTTAGCATCTTAGGGCTTTTTGCATGCACTTGTACATAGCTTGTTGGGCACACACCCTTAGACGAACACCATTTGTTTGACATCTTCACCCCTTGTTCCGGACTAGGTAGTTACTTGATGATGCAACACATTTCACGTGTCGATGTGATTGTCAAGGAACTACTACTACCCAAGACCCCGCCTTGTCTCTTCTACCGTTTATAGCCTATGACCTAGGGCCACTTTGGGACCGATTATAGTTAGGCAACTTTTTTCCTTATACACCTTATCTTACAAAACACAAAAACACAAAAACAATGCAATACTATGACAATACAATATTACAAAAATACAAAATTGTGTCTTGCATGTGACTTGTTTAGACATTGCATAGGTTTGAGTCTTATGATCATTCAAATGTAGCACTCCACATCTACATTATCTTTTGGCACTTGAGCTTCATAATACACATCGAGCAGATTACAAATACATAACCCACAAATATTACACATCTTACGGCTTCCACAACCTAGCACCGTGGGGGCATGTCTATGTCGGGGGCATTTTACACACCAAGCTTAATTAGATCTTATCTTTATCATATTGTGACTCCTTACAGTCCTTTACCTGGGGATGCCTACTGCATTGGGGGCATTGAACCGAGTTTATAACTATCTTATCCTTATACAATAATCCATTTTGAGCACCAAACTACTATTGCTTATCTTACACTACTTTATTCCTTACGTTATGTTCTATATTATGCTTTATCTGATGATCACATTGCTTATCTCTACACATACTGATTTGACCATGCTTCATGCTTACTTGCATTTACCACTTATTGTTCATATTTGCTCCACTAGGTACTGTTATACTAGTTGATTAATATTGGTCCTAGGTTCTGGTTTTGGCTATCTGACACTATTTCTTATAGTGTTAATTTCTTAGCGATATCCATATCTGTTTCTATCTGTTCTATATTGCATGATTGGACTGCTCTAGGTACTTGTATGTTGTATGCTTTACTATATTGTTTGATTTGATTACTTTATGCACTTGAAGGCTTTGCGATATTGTCTGATTTGATAGCTCTAGGCACGTGTGTGTTGCATGCTTTGATTGTTATGCAATCTTCTTGGATGTGACTACTCTTGGCACTTGTATGCTTTGCGCTTTGCGATAACATGTAATTTGACTGCTCTAGGCATTTCTATGTTATCTGTGATCTTGTATGCTTTCTATACTCCATTTGCTCGATGCACTGTATGCTTTATGCTCTATTTGCTCTAATTTATGCTCAGTATGCTTTATGCTGTATTTGCTCTAATTTATGTTCAGTTTGCTCATATGATATTTTCGGCATCATAATTTAAAAAATCGTTATTGTGAATTGATTGGTAGGCCAAAATTTGACTTGGAAATCGGTAATTAGTGATTTCTCGACAATTTATCGGCATTAATCGGCGACTTTATCGCTACTTTAAAAAACATTTAAATTCATAAAATACACTTAAATTAAATGTAAAACATTGTTAAATGACATGAGAAGTGAATGTATAGATTCATAGAATGCCATAGGCCCATAAATATATTTTCACAACTTCACATAGACAAAAGTTACATATTAATAAACTATACACTTAAGGTAAAAGACAGACACAAAAGACTGCAGACCTGAAATACGTTTTAATATGACAGTACATGTGGAGACGGTCACAGTTCACAGTCACACAATATATAAAAGAGGATAAATTTTCTGAGAACGTTTGGGCACGGTAAGAGGCTGTTAGTGTTAATCATGAACGTTGCCATATGCTATGGAATATCATAAAACTTAGCAGTCCTTATCTTGAAGAAAGCTTGATTTGACTGTAATGGAAAATGACTAACGATTATATTACCAATGTTTCATTTAGCTTTACCAATGTGACACGAACTATACCAGAAATCGTGATTCAAGAGGCTGAGACTCCGAGTTATTTGAGTTCATGCATAAAACAAATTCGAATGCAAGGAAAATAAATGAAAGCAAGCTCAAATACACAAACTCAGAATCTCAGACACCTGCAGGCTGCAAATAATGTAAATTCGAATGAGCAATGAACATTGAAAATAAATAAAAACAAATGTATAATAATAAAATAAAGCTAATCGTGGTCAAAACCCTAGCAAAATGCAGGGAATAAATTCGTGTAGGAGAAATTTGACCCTAAACGCTTTGAAATGAACTCATTTTTTTCAGTTTTGACGTTTTATACCTAAGCAACGATTTTCCATGATTTTTAAACCGATTTTCCACAACTTTTCTTGAAATTTCTTGCCAGAAATTGCCAATTTATTGGGAGGGCAAAAATCATGATTTTCCCAAAGATAAATCGTTTTCCCTCTAGCAAACGATAAATCGCGATTAACCGCCGATAAATCGCGATTTACGTATCAAAGGTCGCTATATGCGTGATATTTCATTGCTCATATGCTTTATGCTCACACACTTCAGTGTCTATCACCCATCTTATTCCCGATCACATTACTTATTACATCTTTAGATAGGAACAAATCTCCTAAGACATACTTATCTTGCTTGAGTTATCATGTCGTTAGATACACATTGCTTATGACTTACATTACTTATGACATACATTGTGTATTATACACTTTGTTAGAACACATTGATTATTGACATACTTGCTTATCGCACATTGCTTGATTTTAATCTCATTGTGTTCAAAACCATCGAGGGACAAATTTTTAGTATAAACATCATATGAAAAGTTGTCTTTTCCAGCCTTGTTTTGGTCTCAACCAGGGCTTGTGGACTCATTTGGCTCAATTTGCCTTTAAAAGCTTGATCAAATCTAGAGGATTCATTGTCAAGAGCTTCACACTCGTTTAATTTGTGTTTTGTGAAGGATGAACGGAACAATTCTATGACGATTCATAACTGAAAACTACCAACATGTGTGCCTATAAATATATTCATTATATTGATACATGCATAGTAAGATGCCAAGCGAAGCCATGTTGACATGCAAAATATCATCAAGTGAAACCATGCATGTCACGCCCTTTTGGAACACCAGAACCATTCCATAGTGCTGCGACAAGTTTGAACTCGTGGATCCACGCATGTTGTATCTTACGTGAAAACTTACATACACATATGCCCCACAGGGGCACTAGTGGAACGTCATGTTGGTTGCCTTGTTCCTCCATATCCTCACAAGCCCGACTAACTCGATGTTCCTCGTTGTATGCAAAAAGTGCAACAAAATTTTGATATTGAGCGAGAAATTGGAGGAGCTCAAATGCGAACAAGTGTAGCCGTTATGGGTCTACCCATTTGGCAAAACTTGTGCATACATTTTCAATGATGCCCTTTCACGTGAAGATAATAGGATATCTCCTCCAAGATGAAAATGGTGGGCATCCCCATCAAACAGCTGAATATTTGTCACAAGGCGAGTCGAAGGTGAATTTGCAACGGGATAAGAGTATTGAAGTCATATGGGAAGAGAAGCAAAACAGGGTCATGTCGGACTCCACTCGGTTGTGCAAGGCTTCTATGGTTTCTGAAAGAGTGTAAAATTATATTAATTAATTTTATATGCTAACACAAAGCAAGTCCATCAAAAATAAATTAATTCTTTTAAAATTAATTCATATCAAAATGTAAAAGTTTCTAGTCCGAGGAGACACCAATAAATAAGGGATGAGGCCGGGATTGTTCCTTTAGAGAGAATTTGGCAGAATGGATGTAATGTCCCTTTTTGGGGCAAAACCACATCAACAATGAATTTACACAAACCCCAAATGAAAATAATCTATTTTTATAAAGGCGAGAACCAACAATATTAGAAACCCTAGCGACAATTGGAAATTACACTTTTAGGGCATCATACATCATTAAAAACAGCTGAAAGTGAATAAACAAGTATTCCTAATGCAGAGACCTATAACAGCACTTGATGGCACCTATTTTCATGCAATTTGGATTGGAAATTAACATAGAAATATACCAAATACTCAATAAATCCAGCAAGATGAAATCTGGAGCAAATATGTATTTTATAAATTTATTTCAAGTGCATATACAACTAAAACTTAAAAATTCATAACTCCATAAATACTTGAAATTTCAACACAAACCAATGCTCAAAATGATCTTGAAAAGACCAGGGCTTATCCATTGAAAGTGAAATCACAATTCTCCAACCATGGAAACCCTCTCAAAATGATCCCGAACCTCCCGGTTGGGTCGCTTGAAAGAAGGGTGCCAACACCCTAGAAAGTGCCCTAGCTGAAGTAGAAGTGCCCTATGCATAGATAAATGCCTTGCTGTTCCAGAAATCTGCCAATTAAGTCCACTTGTGACTCCCGTATGAAGCCAGCAATGCAACAAAATGTCCCTAAGTGTTGTGACTATTGAGGTTTTTGTCCCCAATAGGATCCAATGAGGGTTTTTGTCCTCAAAGGGTGACCAAGGAAGGGTTTTCGTCCTTCAATGGCAAGAAGAAAAGCTACACTAGCTCCACTCCAAGTAAATGTCAAAATAGATGAATGATGATGATGTCCTCCTCCATTCGAACCTCCTTAAGTATCCTTTCTTGGTGCCAAGGGTGAGTTAGAAGCCCAATCTCCATGGCTGACCTCTTAATGAAGGGGGAAATGTACTTTTAATCTTCACTTCACTTAAGAAAACTGACCTCATAAAAGAATATTTCTTTATCTCCCTTGTAGCTCTCAAGAAGACCGACCTTAATGAAGGTGAAGATAGAAGTTCCTTTTTCATTTTTCCATTCACCTAATTGAATCACTCCAAGCCATAATTAGTAATTAAATAAATAAGGAAATTACTTTACAATTATGACAATGTTCACCTTCCTTGCTTCTTTCCTCGAGGCCCACGGAAGGTGGAATGGGCCCAAGGCCTTAAAAGTGACTAGCGTGGAAAAGGGGACATTACAATGGAAACCCCTTAGTCCTTGGCAGCTAAGCCTAAGAATTATGTTTAACTTATCCCTACAATTTCAGATTCAATTGAAAAACATGTAAAAGTTTCGAGTAATGTAAGCTCAATTAAATGCCACTTGAGTTAGGTTTAGGTCAAGTCAAAGTAGTTATATACCTAATTTTTGGTGTAAGTGCCTATATAAGGCCTGGAAACAATTGTAATAAGGGGATCTCTTTTCCTCAATTCTAGAGAAATTGTTGGAACTTTGTGTGTATATATTTCTTTTGGATTCCATGAAAAAAGAATACAAGCATATGAGATGATTTTTCTACATGGTGTTGATACTCTTAGGACATTAAATCATGCTTTGTTGTTTATAGTTGGATGATGTCATGAATACCTCCGTTCTCCTCCATTACATCCGATACTATGATATTGCAGGCTTTGTACTACATATCTCCATGAGTGGGCTTTGTGCCATACACACACAATTCGGAAGTAGTGAAAACTTTGTGTTTTTGGTCCTTACTTTCTGTGCAACTGCTGTTTTTTTGTCTTTCATGTGAGAGAGAGATGGTTCTATCTTTATGTTCACCTTTGAGTTATCCAAGCAGTTCTTTGCTTTTATTCTCCTTTGGGTTTCTGTAATGTCCCTTTTTGGGGACCCTCGGAAATGGGGCAAGAGCTGAGAAGTACAACTTGAAAATCAGATTAGTGAGCTGCTGTAGATGACTGATATAAGCTCTGCAAACTGCAATTTATGCCCTTCCTAGGGCAGCGACCTCCTTGGGAAAGTTAAACCCTTCAAAGGTGGGTTAAACCTTGCTAAAACATTTCGATTCTTATGCCAAAAATTATTAAATACTCTCAGCAATCACAATCAGCTGTTAGAAATCAGAATTGAGCCTGGAAATAATTAATTTTGGAAACCCTTAATCAACGAACTTCAACAAGCTTGGAAAATTAGTAATTCACCTCCAAAATTCATGAAACTTGAGATCTTGGCTCTTAAAAATATGGAGAATAAGATAATACACTCAAATTAACCAATTTACCACCAGCATATACCACTTTTCCCTCCAAGGTGGGTCGCTCCACTCAAAAAGGGAAGATAACCAACAAACTCAAAGAAATACCAACAAAGAATGATAAATATATTACTCCTTGAATGCCTCTTTGCAAAATACAATCGTGGGAGAGGGTTTTTGTCCTCACCACCCTTGTGAGAGGGTTTTCATCCTCCACACAAGCCCTCAATCAAGGGGTTTCGTCCTTGAGAGATAGTAAAAGGGGCTACACTAGCCAACCTTCACCAAGATATAAAATTCATAAAATCAACATATCCCAAACTAATGCCAACAACCTCTATTTATAATAAGAGGGTGGCACCAAGTCTTGGGGCTCTCAAATGAGGCCGACCACAATTAGACTTGCTTTATTATTATTTTCTTTTTACTTTTTGGAGCCTACATGCTCACTAATATCTTTTTATTTTTAATTTATTGTTGGGCACTAGGCTCACCAACAAATACAATGCCAATAAAAGAAACAAACACAAAATTAAGCACATGATGACATTGTTGAGTCCTCTCACTTGACGAATTATCTCGAAAAAGGGACATGACAGCTTTCTGTTCTTCCTTTCTCTCCTTTCTCCTTTCTCTCTTTCCCATTTTTGATTGCCTTTTGTGCTTTCTCGGATAAAGACATAAAAATAGAAAACACCCCCATCATATGAGGGAACTACCCCTCCCAAACATAGAGGACAATCACCCTATCAATAGGATTTCTCCCTTGTGTTGCAGGTTTTATGCCGCATCCATTGGACGAGTTATTAAAACAACCGAAGTCATGCACTATGACATAAATTCCTGCCAACATGGCTCTAGGCCCAATAGTTGATACACATTACAATTTATTGCTTGCTAACAATACATTGTTTATTATACACATTAATTTAGCACATTGATGATATATCTCTTGATTTACAAGTTGCTCATGGCACTTTGATTGTTACATTCTTGGCTCTAGGCCCATTGTTTGATGCATTGCTTCAACACATTTATTATTACTCTTCCCGACTCTAGGCCCATTGCTTGATGCATTCTTATGATTATATCATTGCTTATTAAACATTTGCTTTAGCACATGGCTTGGTACACTTATTGCTCTAGGCACAATGATGATCGAACACATACTTGTTTTTGCACATAGGGGCTAACAACTAACAACTACTAACACTAGTTAAGTCATATGGTCTTATCAATTATGTCTGTTTATGATGGGCCTATCATGTCATGTTGTGTCATGTCGTGTCATAGGTTTCTTATGGATCCATTAGTCGTCCGAGTCATGTGTTGTTATACTATTCCGATCATTGCCACCCCCTTTACTTGAATTACTCAAACACTCCGTAATATGCTTCACACTTTTGATGATACATACTACTTGTGCTAAAATGCTTTATCTTATGAACACCTTTGCTTCTTTTACCATGTTAATTGATATGGTAGATATGGTTGACATCATTGATACAATGCTTATGTGCTTTATATGACTAATACCTTTTGTTTTGAGTTGAGTGATCATTTTCAACATCCCTCATCTGAAAAGGGGGCATATTTTGGTTCTTTTCTAATACATTCGCAAATTACGAGATACAATACTTTAGTTGAAACCATAAAACCGTATGATAACATTTACACAATTATTGTAAACAAATTGCAATTTTTTTGACACATGCCGAAGTATGACAAATACATAGCTTTATGACTTGTACACGAGATCATGAACAAATTGGCCTTATAGTAGACTCAAGTGCTACTTTTGCCTCCATGCGAGCTCAATCGCTATAGTGGCTCATGGTGAAGAACACACACTTATTATCTTGGGGGTGAATCGGTATAATACAATCTTTTACTTATTTTAAAAACTTAATATCCACAATAACAACAATGACACAAGATCCAACAATTATGAAATACAAGATTTACGTGGAAATCCTTTCGGAGAAAACCAAAGAGAAAAGACTGCTTGGATCTACTTTGTCCAAATCCAATCACAAAAGGAATTATTAAAACATTTTGTAGGCAACAAGCTGCTGGAAATACTAATCTCCACATTTTGTAGGCACAAACCTATTGGAGACACCAATCTCCACAGCTAAGCACCAACTTAGCAAGAGTCACCAATCTCTTTTCTTAAGAGGCACCAACTTCCAAATAATCTTCTTTAATTAATATTAGTAACATAGACTTCTTCACAAAGATCTACTTTGTATTCCACCTTCAAAATTCAGCCTTCTAAATGATCTTCAACTTCGAGATCTGCCTTTTAATTCATTCCGCACTTCACTTTGAAATCTGCTCTTAATGATCTCTCATTCATTTACTTGCAGAAATCTGGCTTTATCTCTTTATTTCGTACTCCCATCTTCTTCATCCGTTTGCATTTCTCCACTTTCTCACACATTAATTCTTTCTAACTATGTGTCCTTTTTATACTATTTTCATCTCTTAAAAGGGTGTGATTTCTTCCCAAGGATCGGCCCAAAAACATTCTTTTGGATGCAAGACATGAGTCGGCCTTTTCAGATTGATATCTGAATTTCTGAGTTTTCCTTGACTTCCGAGACTTGCTTTATCCTTCTCTTTGTTCTGCGGCTTCCCTTGACCTCCGCGGCTCCTTATTGTCTTCAGCCTTGTTCTGCAGCTTTCCTAGATCTTCGCGGCCCTTCTTTGACTTCTGCCTTGTTCCGCGGCTTTCCTAGACCTTTGCAGCCCTTCTTTGACCTCGGGGCTTTCCTTGATCAAATTCTAGTTACATGGATATTTAGACTTGTTACCACCAACGGAGCACTATGGATCACTTCCTTTGTTGCACGGCTTTGAAAACCCACAAAACACTACATAATGACTTCCTTTGTTGCACGACATGTAGAATTCAAACTGCAATAACTTTTTCTTGATTGATTCATTCCTTAGACATCAATGACAAGTATTTCCAACATATGGAACATGTAAGATAATTTCTTTGACATCATCATTCCTTTGACATCAATGACAATATTTCTAACAATCTCCCCTTTGTCATTGATGACAACCTTACATAGAGGTTACCTGTGAATATAGCAAGAACATAATGCTCCCCCTTGCTGTAATTCTCCCTCTTTCTTTAACTCTCCCCCTTTGACATCAATGGCAAAGGGACAATCACATTTGTCACAAAGAATATTCATGAGCTGATCTTTCTCTGTGTTGTCTTCACTATGGACCTAAAAGATAATGTAGTGATTAGCTCCCCTTGAATTGATGCTTCTTCTTTAATGACTAGATGAGAACGATATCACTCCCAATTTTTGTCTGAGATATTCAAAAGTTTCTTTTGGAAGGGGCTTTGTGAAAATATCCCCAATCTGTTCTTTTGTGGCAATGTATTTCAACTTAATATGTTGTTTTGCTACTTGTTCTCCTAAGAAATAATATTTGATAGGGATATGCTTTGTTCTAGAGTGCATAACAAGAATCTTTGAAATATTTATTGCACTAGTGTTATCAAAAATATGGAAATTGGATGATCAAATTCTACCTTGATGTTTTTCAATGTATGCTTCATCCGGATAACTTGTGTGCGAAGAGGACACCGTTGGAATGTATTTTGCCTCGTTATGGATAAAGAAACAAAGCTTGCTTCTTGCTTAACCAAGATACTAATCCTTTTCCAAGAATAAATGCTCCTCCAGTTGTGCTTTTTCTATCATCAATACTACAAGCCCAATGTGCATTAGTATATGTTGTTAGGTGAAATCTTGATCTCTTGGATACCACAAACCAAAATCCAAAGTGCCCTTTAGATATCTAAATATCCTTTTAATTGCTTGCACATGTGTTTCTTTTGGTGCAACTCTGAAATTGTGTTACCATGCCTTTTGCTTGCATAACGTCCGCCTTGATGCTGTCACATATAGTAGGTTGCCAATCATTGACCTGTAAAGTGTCTGATTTGCTTCAGGAGATTCATCATCCTTGCTTAACTTACAGCACTGGGACCATGGTTGTGCGTGCGGGTTTGCAATCTTCCATCCTAAATTTTTTTAGCATCTCCTTGATATACTTGGTTTGTGAGATAAACATGCCTTTGTTAGATTGAGAAATTTGTAAACCAATAAAGAATGATAACTCACCAAGCATGGACATCTCAAACTCCTCTGCATTTTCATAGCAAACTTTTGACACATCTTGTCATTTTCCAAAAATGATATCATCCACATAAATCACAACAATTAACTTATCATCACCTTCAGTCTTGATGTAAAGATTGCTATCAACAATTCCCATTTTGAAACCTTTGTAATGTCCCCAATGGACATTATTTTACCCCTAAACGGATTTTAGGCAATCCCAACTTTAAATGCAACTTGTAGACAAAATACCAAACAAGTATCACGCAGATCTGAATTTATAAAGGAAATGCGACTTGGGTTAAGTGGAAAACCCACACCAATCAACCTCTAAATTTATATCTTTCCACTCAAATCTAGTACCACTAATTTATAAAGCCCAAATATGTATAAAATTGCAGATTTCAGATGTAAACAAGGCTGCAATAAATTATTTAAAAACCCTGTCTGCAACATAACTTCAAAAATTCATATCTTTTGTTAGAGAAGTCCAAATGAGCTGAAACTTTGGATCTTGGGCCATAAAAATATGAAGAATAATATTCCAAAATTAGTTTTCGCACAACAAACACAAAACCCTAATTTTCCCTAAAAGTAGGTCATCCAGCACATTTAGGGCATCAAATCAGCTCCAAAAATTAAGAAAACAAGTTGCTTTGATTCCCAAACAAATCAGCCCTGAATCAACTCCAATAATGACAAGCTAGGGTAGATCTTTCACTACCGAAGAATGCCCTGCTAGCTAGGGATGGATCTCTCACCACCGAAGCTAGGGTTCTTGCGGGATTTCACTCCACAAGCTAAAGAAAATCCAAGCGTATATGCAAAAGCTACAAGCTTAAGACACAAATCAGAAAATATCAAATGGTTATGCAATATCTTCCCCTCAAGTTGACTTCTCCTTATAAAGGAAGAAGAGACCCAAAACAACCTCTACAATATCCAATTAGTTCACAAGGATTTTCCCTATGCAAGCATTTAATATTTTCCCATATTAAATGCTTTTCCCAACAATTTTTTCCTCCTAATGCAAATCGCATTTTTCTAGAGGAAATACATAGTAAAATGGGCATTTATCCTTTCTATGTTCCCATTCCCCTTTCTAAGGCAAGTCGCCTTTTCACCTAGGATGGATAACAATTTATATTTGAGCCTTTTCCATCCTAGATTTAATAATTATTAAGTCATATAAATTATTATAAGTGCTCTATATATTTTTTTTCTTTTATTAATGGCACTTTATAATAATTAAATATAACTTAAGTCACCCTTATATTTTTCCTTTGGCCATCGGGTTGACAAAATAGGCCAAAGGATTTCGAATGGGAAAGGGATATTACAACCTTGTTGTTGTAGATACTTGTCAAGTTTTGAGTACCAGGCTTTGGGGGCTTGTTTCAACCCATAAAGTGCTTTCTTCACTTGCACACATAATCCTTATCATTTTATAAGAGGAACCCTTTGGCTATTCTATGTATACTTCTTCCTCTAAATTTCCATTGAGAAAAACTGACTTGAAATCTATCTCGATAAACTTTAAAATTTTTAAAACAAGCAAATGCCAAAAACATTCTAATAGCTTTTAGCCATGCAACAAGAGCAAAAGTTTCTTCAAAATCAATACCTTCAACTTGAGCATACCCTTACAAACTAATCTTGCTTTATTTGTCTCCACTTGCCCATCTTCATTTAGCTTGTTCCTAAAAACCAACTTAGTGCCAATCACATTTTTGTCATTTGGTCTTGGAACAAGCTTCCAAGTCTCATTCTTTTCAATTTGACTCAACTCTTCTTCCATACCCCCAATCCAATGTTTGTCTTCACTTGCTTCTGCAAAATTCTTAGGTTTTATTTTAGATAGTAAGGACGGGTTTGCATGTTTTGATGCATTTTCTAGTCTTCTTCTAGTCTCAGTACTCTAGTATCTTTATCACTAAGAATTTTACTTTTTGAATGGTTCTTCTGGACAAATTTAGATGGTGTCTTTGTATCCTTTCATTTAGTCACTTCTTCTTCATCTTCATCTTCTCTTTTTTCTTCTTTACAACTTGTTTCCTTTGGATGGTCATTTTATTGTGCTCTTTCCTTTTGATGTCTTGCTTCATTCACTTTTACATTTGCACTCTCAACAATCTTGTGCAATCTTTTATTATAACATCTATAAGCCTTGCTTCTTGAAGCATAACCAAGGAAGATACCTTCATCCGATCTGGAGTCAAACTTGCCCAAGTCTTCATCATCTCCTTTTATATAACACTTACTCCTAAACACTTTGAAGTATTTAACTGTTCTGGTCTACCCTTCCATAACTCATAAGGTGTTTTGCTATTGTTTACTCTAATTTTCCCTCTGTCGAATGTAGACTGCTATATAAACTGCTTCTCTCCAAAACATGTCTGATAGCTTGGATTCATTTAACATTGTTCTAGCTATCTCTTGTACGGTTCAATTCTTCCTTTCTACAACTCCATTTTGTTGTGGAGTCATTACTGCAGAATTGAGAAATGTCTTTTATTCCATGATGCTCACAAAAGTCTTCAAATTTGTTTGAGGTAAAGTCACCTCCACAATCTGATCTCAAGTAGTTGATTTTTAAATCAATATCATTCTCAACTAAGGCTTTAAAACTAAAAGCTTTAAATTTGTCGGATGCCTCATATTTTTTCTCTCAGGAAAGCAACCCATGTCATTCTAGAGTAATCATCAATAAACAACATAAAATAACTTTCTCCTTGCATGCTTTGTGTTCTTGTAGGCCCACAAAGGTCTGTATGGACAAGTTTCAATGGCCTTGTTGTTTAGTACTCCTTTGTCTTGAAGCTTACCCTTGTCAGTTTCCCATGTTGACGCCGCTTTTGCTTGAAAGAGTGTTTGAAGGTTTAGTAATTTTTGGCATCTCTTACAACTTGCTTGGTGTTAATTTTCATATATTAAAGTTTATGTGCCCCATTCTTCTATGCCATAACCAACTCTCATCTAATTGTCCCATGTAGCATTTTTATCCTTTGATCTCACTACGTATAGGTTATTTGTTGTTTTGTTTGCATCTGCAATTAATCTTCTGTATCAGCCTTTTTGATCTCACAACCTTGATCATAAAATTTGAGGGTGTATCCTGGATCACACATTTGGCTAACACTAAGAAGATTATGCTTTAAGCATTCAACATACAAAATATTCTCTGTTTTTTTCTTTCCATTATCAAGACTAAGAGTACCTCTTCCAGTTATCCTTGCTGTAGCATTATCTCCAAATTTTACAGTGCTTCCATTTACCTCCTTTAGAGAGATAAAATTGCTTTTATCTTCTCGTCACGTGGCTTGGGCAACCACTATCGATGTACCATTGATTTTCTTCATTTTGAGCATGTAGGGCAGTTTGTACAAGCATAAATTTCTCCTTCTCGAGTATCTTGCTCTTGCTTCCTTTCCCAAACATCCGTAGATTTTTCTTTTTGTTTAGTAGGGGCATGCACTTTCTTGTTAATCTGGGCAATTCTATAAAACCCCTTCAAAAATGAGCTATATGACCATAGTTTTTGCACTTATAACATACACTATCATTGTAATCGATAAAGGGGCAATTGAATTGTAGTTTCTATTTGAGAACCCATAAGAACTTTTGTTCTTGTTCCAACCAAAATTTCTTGCACAAGTCCTACAATCTATTGCTTTATGACCAAAGTGATTACATGAAAAACAATAACCAAAGAAAGAGTTTTGAAACTGGTCATGTGATGCTTTCTTGGGGAAAAGATCTTCCGATTTTATCCTTATTGCCTTTGTGAGGAATGCTGGTATTCTATGGAACATTATTCTCCTTCATCTTACTTCTTTCATTCTTGAAGGGAAGGGAATTTTGAGAGCATCTGCATAACTTTTTGGCTTTTCTTCATTTTCCTTCTTTGGTGGCACTTTGGGATCTTCTTTGGTAGTCATCTGATCTTCTTTGTACCCAAGACTAGTCTTGATAAATGGTGATCTCTGGTTATTGATAATATCATTTAAGACTTAAATCCTCTTTTCAAACCCGAGGCTTCTATTCAACTTAGTAGTTGTTTCTCTAGTTCCTTAAGGAAACAATTTCAGACTCTAGCATCTCACAATTTTCATCTTTTTGTTTTCAATTGGATTCTCACTTCTTCCTCTATTCTTTTTGCCTCTTCAATTTGAATCTTTAGGTTAAAGATTTTTTCTTTTAAATCACAATCCTATTCTTCATATTTATGAATCTGTAACTTTTGTTTTAGATTCTTTTTCTTAAGCTTCTTGATCTCATTTAGGGCACAAATGAGTTCTTCTAGATCCACTTCCCCATCTACTTCAGCATTCTCTTCCTCTTCCTTCTTTTCTTTTCTTTTGTCTCCACTCTCCAAGATATCCCCATTTGATTCTATTACCATGAATAGAATATTTTCTCCATCACTGTATCGAGATACTTTCATTGCTCTCCTCGGAAGAGCTACTTTTCTTTTGGTATAGAGGTTTTTCTTATGCTTATGAATGTTCTTCTTTTTCTTAGGTTTTCCTGTTTATAGCTCTTTTTATATTGATGGTGTTTGTTCCTTCTTCTTGTTATGATCTTATTCATCATCATTATTATCCTTTTACGCATATGGATGCTTAGCGAAAAAAAGTGCCCTATTTTTCCATAATTAAAAATTTGAAGGGTGGCTTATCTTTGTATTTGCACATCCTTTCTTAGGCTTTCGACAAAATGAGCTTCCTCTGCATTTGATTCATTATTGGTCGTGCTATAACTCGATTCGAGCTCTTCATTCTTCACCTTCTTTGATGCTTTGAAGGATGACTCACGCTTAGATGATTTTTCCTTTTCCGTTCTCATTTCATATGCCGTTAGAATCCCATGCAATCCATCCATTATTAGAGTATCTAGATCTTTCATTTCTTGATATGGTGAAACTTTGGCATCAAACCTCAAGGGAAGGGACATTAACACCTTTTGCACAATCATTGTTTCTTTAAATTTTTCTCCAAGACCTCTGATGGTGTTGATTATTTCATCCACACACAGGAGATAAGCTGCAATATTTTCTTCATCTTTCATTCTCAAACCCTCAAATTTTCTTCTATGAGTTTGAAGCTTGGCTTTCTTCACTTTGTCATCTCCTTCATAGATGTTCTTGAGTTTGTCCCAGATTTCTTTCGGTGATTCACACTGCATCAACTTGACAAACTCCGATTCTAATAGACCACATAAGATTGCATTCATAGTTTTTGTATTATTTTGACTGGCCTTCTTTCTAGTTGTATACGTTGGGGAGAGTTGATGGAGGTGCATAACCATTCACAACTGATTGCCAAATATCAAACCAAGAGCCATTAGATAAGTTCGGATTCTTATGCTCCAAAATGCATAGTTTGATCCATCAAACAATGGAGCTTTGTTGGAGGAGAAATCGTCTTGACTAGCCATGTGTGTTCTGAGACCTACCCTCCGTAGTGAGTTAGACTGTGTTTAAAGGAACTCCTTTCTGATACCAATTGATGAACACACACTTATACTTGGGTGGGGTGAATCGGTATAATACAATCTTTTACTTATTTGAAAACTTAATATTCATAATCAACAATCACACAAGATCCAACAATTATGAAACACAAGATTTACGTGAAATCCTTTCGGAGAAAACCAAAGAAAAAAGACTGCTTGGATCTACTGTCCAAATCCAGTCACAAAAAGATTTCTTAAAAAAGTTGTAGGCACCAAGCTCTGGATACACCAATCCCCACGGTTTGTAGGCACCAACCTACTGGAGACACCAATCCCCATAGCTAAGCACCAACTTAGCAAGAGTCGCAAATCTCTTTTCTTAAGAGGCACCAACTTCCAAATGATCTTCTTCAAATTAATGTTGCTATGGCGCCAACTTAGCAACATAGACTTCTTCACAAAGATCTACTCTGTATTCCACCTTCAGAATTCAGCCTTCTAAATGATCTTCAATCTCAAAGATCTGCCTTTTAATTCATTCCACACTTCACTCAGAAATCTACTCTTAATGATCTCTCATTCATTTACTTGCAGAAATCTGCCTTTATCTCTTTATTTTGTACTCCCCATCTTCTTCATTTGTTCACATTCCTCCACTTTCTCACACATTAATTTTTCCAACTATATGTCCTTTTTATACTATTTTCATCTCTTGAAAGGGTGTGATTTCTTCCCAAGGGTCGGCCCAAAAACATTCTTTTGGATGCAAGACATGAGTCGGCCTTTTCAAACTGATATTTGAATTTATGAGTTTTTCCTTGACTTCCGCGGACTTGGTTTATCCTTCTCCTTGTTCCATGCACTTCCCTTGACGTCCGCGGCCGCTTTTTGTCTTCCGCTTTGTTCCGCGGCTTTCCTAGACCTCCGTGGCCCTTCTTTGACGTCCGCCTTGTTCCGTGGCTTTCCTGAGACGTCCGTGGCCCTTCTTTGACCTCTGCGGCTTTCCTTGACCAAATCCTTAGTTACGCGGATATTTAGACTTGTTACCACTCGTGGAACACTATGGATCACTTTCTTTGTTGCACGACTTTGAAAACCCGTGAAACACTACAAAATGTTTTTGTTTGTTGTGCGGCTTGCAAAATTCAAATTGCAATAACTTTTTCTTGATTGACTCATTCCTTTGACATCAATGACAAGTATTTCCAACATATGGAACATGTAAGCTATTTTCTTTGACATCATCATTCCTTTGACATCAATGACAATATTTCTAACAATGGCATGTTCAAATGCCAAAATTCTCACATACAATATTCACATCCTTTATATAGGACACTAGGGGCATACAGGTGTAGCTGTTTCATACTTTTATTTCTGTTTTTTTGTTTACTGATTGTATAAGCATCTTTATTGAGCATTGACAAGTACAAGGAAAACTTGTAGCAAAGGGATACACATAGAAAGAAGACATTAACTATGAGGAGACTTCTGCTCTCACAACCTAGATAATTGATAAAGACTATTAGAATGGTCTGTTTATGGCCGCACAATTTGGTTGGAAAGTCCATCAGATGGATGTGAAAATTGTCTTCTTGAAAGATGATCTGGAAGAGTAAGTGTTTTGTCAACACTAGAGGGTTTTGTTACACCTGTTCAAGAACAAAAAGGGTGTAGACATATCAAGTCTTTGTATGCTCTCAAGTAGGCCCTCTGAATCCTTTGCAGGATGTTTGGGCAAGTTAGACGATGGTTATTCCGCCTCTAGAGCGCATAGGGATGATGATGGCTTGATTAAACCAGTTTGTTAGAGCTGTAAGAGCTGGTATAGGTTCCTGTTATGGAAGTAGAGACTGAAGATTGAAGGCTGACTACTTGAATAACTATCCAAGCTATTCTCACAACAGTTCCACAATATTTATGTTAAGGAGGGGTGTTAGCAGATAACATTCAAAATGATTTACTTGGTCACATAACTGCTATAAAGTTTTACAAAGTTACAGTTAATGGGAAATTATGGCATCTCATAAGTATATTGTACTTCCTCTTTGTACATAATCATTCTCATAAATGAAATATTTCTTTATATTCTTCTATTATGTTGAGTTGACTTGAGTTTGGCTGGATCTCAGTGAGTTGTGGAAAGGTGCTTAGCCAGGTCAACTGATCATGTTTTGATTTGTTTTAGCAAGTCCTATTATTATGATAATACTGAGGAGTGGGACACTCTTTTCTGTAAAGAGTGGCATGAGAAACATGTTTTCAATGATGGCTTCATATATATGTGTTTTTCCCCATAAATGTCACAGCTTCAAGTCCATGTGGAGAGCCCAAATCCGGTGCTGTTACTCTTGGTTCAAGTTATCCTATAGGCTCAGTTTAATTGCCAAGGTAAGTTTACCAACAGCATCTTGTTATGTTATACAAGACCCTGGATTAGTTTGGATATATATTTATAATATTGTTGGAAATCTCTTAGAACATTCGTACGGCTCTATAAAATACATGTCATGATGGTGCATACATTCTTTAAACCTTTTTGGTTTTTCTAATGGTCTTATAATTGTTATGTGGTTCATAAGGTGGTGCACTAAGTTCAACAGTTAGCCAATTTGGACACAGACTTGTATGGAGTGTGAGAAAGCTCAAATAATGTGCTTTATGATTGTCTGTAGTCCATGTAATTATCATGTTTATGAAATTAGGGTTCTAGTATCCTTTCCACAGATGTATCATTCCCATTGTTGATTTGAAAGGAGTGTAAATCAATGATTAGAACATTAATTACTTTATCAAATAGTCCAAATGGAGCAGTAGGTTCTGTGTGTCTGAGTTGACTTTGTTTTGCTCCGAGTTTTGGTTTTGTGCTTAAGTTGTATTCTTCAATAATAGTTTTTGATTCCTGATTCTCTGTGAAAATCCTTGCAATTTTCTTTCTCTGGATGCAGAAATACGATGGCTATCCGTCGGGATCAATGGTTGATTTTGCTTGTGGTGAAGATGGGTGTCCAATATTAGCAATTAGCAGCCTTGCAGTTCATACTGAGGTTTATAATATAAATATTTGATTTGTTGGCATAATTTCATCTAAATGTATTCCTCTGCTTTTTGGTACTCTGAATTCATTTAAAAAAAATTAAAGACAGCAAACATGATTACATTGAGCTTGCAATAGATGGCAATTTACATGCTTTCATTTGCATTGCTATCAGAAATGCCTGTTGTCCATCACATGGGTTGGTGATTGCAGGATCTGCTGGCTAACCCGAAATGTTCGTTGCTTGTAACCAAGGATCCAGCAGATAGAACAGATTTAATCGTCACACTTCATGGAGATGCATTTTTGTGCGTTTTCTTTACTCTTCCATTTGTTGACATGCTTTTCTCTTTGGACGCTATATTGCTTACCTGAATGATTAACACCCACAAACAAAGCTTCCTCCTCTCAAAGGCAGCTGAATCATGCAAATGATATTTGATTTTGAGGTTTGGCAATGCATAAAAGGTAACATATAGAAGATTTTCAAATTTGAATTTGAATAAGCCTGAGGGCCTGATATATGCAACCAAGGAAAATGTTTGAAATCAAGAGGACCTGTCATAGATCATTGCTTCATCCTAGAATGTTGCCAATGACAAAATTAATTTTGCTAAAGTGGCATATCATGTGATGGGATTTCATTCTGCATTAATACTCTCTCCCTCTAAAACAGAATATAAGATTGGTCTTTACCTAGAATTTAACTTGTTATACTGTTCCCCAAGCCATATACTGAAGGTGGATAAAGGGGCCTTATTGAAGCGGCATTTTTTTCAATGAAAAGACGAAGTGGGTTAACTATGATGAGCATAAAATCACCTTTAGCTTACAGTCATGGAAAAAGGAAGCTACTGTTTTATTGGGAAAGCTTTAAAGCTATAACAAACCTACATTATAAATCTGTTTTGATCATAATGTTTAAGTTTTGGTTGTAAATTTCATTTCAGAAGGTAATTAATGTTTTAATCATTAAACAAGGAAATTTGGGCAGGATCAAATCATACTCGATACAAAACATGCTATAGCCAAAAGTACTCCTCAGGGGAACAAAAGTATACACAAATATGGAATCAAAATGTAAATGCCAACATTAGGCTGCAAAGGAAACAATAGAAAGAGGACCCACTACCCAAAAGGGCATGTTCACGGACCCATTGTTTTAAAAGTTTGGTTGGTGGAGCCACTGCCCAAAAGGTGGGTTGGAGCTACTACCTAATAGTTATTATTGCATAGAATAAAAAGGGTCATAACATCTTCATTTAATTTGAACAATTAGTTCAAAATGGTCATATAGAAATTAATATAGGAAATATTTGCAAGTGCAGCAATTATGGTGAATGGAACCTATGTTTCCAAATCACTTCCCCCTCTTGGGATGCATCATATCCAATGTTGTAATGAACTCAAGTAATAATCATTGATCATCAATGGCCGTCATGTAGGGGTTACCTCCTACTACAAAAACCGTATACCTTATTTATGTTCGATTCCACTCTTCTTATCTTTGTCCAAGGTTATTTCATTTATTATTTATTGAGAATGTTATTTCATTTACTATTTATTCAATTTGTGAATATTCTTCTGTATATACTTTAGTCATCTAGAGATGGGAGATGTACTTGAATGGAGACGCCATTTAAAAATAAAATGGTGCAGGGTTGCTTGAAAATGGCAAAATATCAGACACACATCATTTATAAACTTCATAATTTTAGAATAGTCAAATGTATAGCCTATAGTGTATTATCACAAGCAACTCCATTGAGTACCTCTTTTAGCATCTCTTGATAAAGTTTCTCACATAGACATCTAAAGCGTTATTATTGCTCCTCCTTACTAGGTCACACATTTCTGCAAAAAAACTTTGTTTATTGAAAAATAAGGGAGATACATGTCTTAGTATTTTTCGAGTTTTTTTAAATTCTCATCAGTCATTTATTAAATTCAAGTAAACATCAATGTAATTTATGACATATTTAAGAAACTCTAATTTTTGGGGATGCTTCAGGAGACTGAGACACTAAGAAACATCATCTGAAGTCCCCTGACATCTAGAGGCATCTCTTTATGTCTCCGAGATGGGGACACATTTGATTTAGGGGACGAGTTTATGAGTTTCCACTTAACCACAGTAGATACCTATTTCATCAATTAATTGATATCAGAGCCTGATTCTGTTGTCCGGCAACATTTAGGCAGTGACTATTTTACTTTAAGCGCACTTGTCCCAACCATTGGCAGGATTAAAGGCAGTATTATTATTTCTTTGTTAAAGATAATTGAAGTTTGAGACTAGAGTAAGTTTTGAAGACATCAGTGAGGAAATATATGGCAACTGCTAAATGTTTATACCATCTCCCAAACTGATAGAAAAATGAAACAGCTAGTCTTAGTCCATTACTCATGCAAATATGCTTAACAATATTAGGAAAAAAACTTGAAAGAGTTCACTGTATCCCTTATCCCTACTGTTCTGGTATAAGCAATTGGGACAGATTCTATTTCAAGGGTTTTTTTGCATGCTCAGTTTAAGTGTTTTGTTTTTTTTTGTGAGATTAGTCAAAAGATGGAAACAAAATTTGAATCCATTTGTAGCCATTAATTGACCAGTCACAAGAATGGGAACTTTTTCCGCTAAAGAGAATCAATCTTTGTTACGAGAATATTATTGCCACTATTGCTTGATTAAGCCTTCCTCTTAAAATGTTTCTTGCTGCAGCCCCGAGTGTTCCTCAACTACCATATATTTGTAGCCCTACTTTATAAATTTGAAAGTTTTATAAAATTGAAGGGTTCTCATGAACAGATGCTTTATAAACTAAATTGGGGTACTCCACAAGTGGCGTAATTAAAAATAGACTGTTTAAAAATGATAAAATGTGTCGAGTATAGTATTAAAATGTGCTCAAATCTAAAGAGATTATAAAGTAGTAGTCCCAAAATTATGGAAACTTTATAAAAGATTAAGTGAAGATATGAATCAATTTGTAAAGGTGTAAAGGTCAGCTAATAAAATCTATAAAGGTTTGTAAAGAACTATTATGTGAAGCTGAGTTATTCAGGATTATCAATTTTTTCTAAACCAGGAGACTAAATGACAGTTAAATAAATTTAATCAAGTCTGAAGTTAAGGTCTTAAAGAGGATTGGAAGGTATTACAACAAAAGGGATTTTCATATTTTGATAATAAAACTGTAATAGAAGTAACAAACTTTAACTTCAACAAAAAGTTCAATTCAAATTAATGGTTGAGGTTCAAACTGTTGTTAGGATTCGTGTCGAAAAAGAAATTCAAACATACAAATTGTTAGATTTTGATACTCTTCATTGAATGCAATTGAGCATCTTGAAAATGTGGCATGTTGATTTATTGATAAAGCAAAAGTATTAACCAACGGACATCTTGCAATTGGGAGACTTTTGTACTCCAAGTACCACTAGTACCCAAGTCAATGAAGTTTTAATGTTAACTTGTAAAGGAAATTAGCGCCCAGCAAAATTGATTTGGCATGTATTGATCCTACCCCGATGCATCATTATTGTAAATATTTATTAGGATAGTATTAATGGTCTCCATGTTGGGATATTTCCCTACCTACACAACTCATGTAGCTTATTTATGTTCACTTCTTTTCTTATCTAATGACCTCTCTTATTCCATTTTTTATTTATTCAATATGGTGACACATGTATTTTCTATATATACATATTTTTTATAACCAATTACTTGGTATGGATGTGACCCAAGTGCATGTGGGAGCTTTATGTGAAATGTGCTAGACTATAATGTTCATATGGACTAAAATACTTAGGTTCTAGGTTGCTCGGAAACATAAACAATTACGGGTCCAAAATGTGGAAACACCAATTTTCATAAAACCCTGGGTAAAATATACAATCTATTATAAAAAAATAAGAATATATACTTAGGTTCTATGTTGCTAGGAACCAGAAATGGTTATGGGTATGGTTTGAAATGCAAAAATACCAATTTCCAAAAAAACCCTAGGTAGGAAACGACATGAAATTTTTGTATAATATATGATTAAAAAATATGAACATTTAAAAAAATGCATAATGTGCTTTTTTAGTCCATAAAAGATAAAATGTTTGAAATATTTTGTATTTTGAAGATCACTAGGGATCTCTCCTCGCCCCTCGCCATAATGGTTAGTTGTGCAATGCGAGAGGAAGATAGTTGTGTAGGTGCAAGCCTCTCATTGAGGGCCCCATAGAGAGATAGGGGGCACTCACCCGCCCCTCCCTTAGAGTTCTATCTCGAGATCTGGGAGGGTCCCGTCTTGACAGGAGCTCTCTATAATGATGCTTAGGAAGTCGAGGGCATAGATAGAGGGGACACCCTATCGATAGATAGGCTTCCCCCTTACATATATCCATATCTTTAGAGAGGGGGGGGGCTGCCAATTAAACTACATACTTGAGTCCCTCTTTTATGCTTTTTTAGTCCATAAAAGATAAAACGCTTGAAATATGTTGTATTTATGAAAGTTCAAAACATTCAACACGCTTAAATTTTCACATGTACATGATTATAATCTGGATTCTAGAATATATCATCCAGATTTTCCTCAAAATCAGCTCCACTCCCCGCTACTAGCAGCTCCACTCCCACTAACTCCATTGTCCAACTCTTGTGAAGAACTCCTTGATTTTCATCATCAATATCAAGTAGTGAAAGTTGGGCAAATGTAGCAATGGAATCATTAAAGTTAGTAGTCTTAGGATGATCATCCCGTGGATTGTTAGGACCTCTAGTATACTTGTTAGTCTTGTGCGATAGGAGGCACAAATTGGAATGTACAAATACCAAATCCTCAATCTCCATGGATGCCAACTTTTTTCGTTTAGCTGAGTGGATGAAGGCATACATACTCAAATTTTGTTCTACTTGAAAAATAACTAGCTACATGTTACAAAAAAAGTTGTTTGAAATCTCAAATTAGTAATAATGTACAAAAATATGTGTTAATATCTTAAATTTTAATTGATAAACAACAAATTTTTAATTAAATTTTATACATGTAAGAGAATTTTAATAGCAATGGTCGTAGGTACTTGAACATCATGAATATGTACAAGCCACCTCTTGATTGAGTCATGTTGTACTTGTTACAAAGAGCCTCAATTACTCCCATGCTATCTTTCTCAAGATACAAACATCCCCATTTCATTGTGGACCACCCTAGTTACGGATAAATGAAGAAACAACCTCCCGAATGCTGCCCTAGTTCCATTTGCAACTTCTTGGTCATCATATGGTGGTTGCCTATTAAATGTAACGCAAATATTTCATTGCTATAATAATTGAAATTTAAGGTATAGGCAAGGAGATGCAATGAGGTGGTCCTTTTATTCCATCACATGACCACATTTTTAACTTCATTATAGAAGTTTTCTTTAGGGTCTTGCTATTTTTTTGTATGATCTCTTTATTTTTATGAAACACGGAGTCATTTCCATCATAAATTCCTTCCATGCAAGCATTATATGTGTTTGCATATCTGATCATTAATAGAATATGCTTTGTGAAACTAAGAAAATACTCAACCTTGGCCCACCAATCATCACTAAGGATCAATAATTTTATCTTCCGGGCTCTTTTAGTATTTGCTTGCCTCCACATGGTCCAAATGTTTCCAATCACCATACTACTTAAGACATGCTTTCTTTTCACAAGTCGTCTCAAGACGAGCGTGTGAGAGGCAAATATGCTCTCAACAACCTATAAAAAGAAATCAAAATAATTTAAGAAAGTACAAATTTAAAATAAATTCAAATTATCAGTAAGTTAGATGATATGAATTAGAAACTAATAACCTGTTCTCTTACCTACATCAACTCCAACCTCAAGAAGCTTCTAAAAATGGCTTGAGACGTGATGATTTGTGACAAACATTTGAATGTCATTTGCCTTTGTATAAATTTGCTCCATTCATAGGATCTTTCCAAGATTTCGCAACATCGATTGAGGGAGTGTATCTTTGCACACGACATCCAAATTATGTGCTTGTATCTCCTCTCTACAATCATTCCTATTGCCTTACATTTTTTCCATTGTTTGTGATGACTAGGACAATATTTTGGTGGCCCATTGGCTCAATAGCCTCAATCAAAATGTTAGCAATGAATTGAGCATCTTTCTCTTCACCCTCACAATCAACGACTTTTAAGAACATGCCCTTTAGGGCATATTGCAACATTATTGATTAAGGGTTTGTTTTGTGAATCTTTCCATCCAACTGAAATAATAAACACCCTTGAATCCTTCTAGGAATCTCTAATTGGCTTAAAAGAAGTTTGGTAATGCTCCATTTTTCCACCAAAAGTGATGTGTATATCTTTTCACTTCGCTAGGGCCTTTGTACCCTGTGGCACCCGATTAATGCCTTTCACCATTTGTTGCCAATATGATGACCCCAACACATTGAAGGGAAACTCACATATATAAATGCATCGAGCAACCAACTCATCATCAATACCTTTTTCTTAATGTTGAATGCTTGTTCCAAGGGTTCTTTTGTTTTATTTTATGAGGTGGCCTTTTCATCCAAGGGAGTTTCAAGTGGTTGAGTCTTAGTTTGCATGAAAGGATGATTTGATTGTGTGGGTGGTTTTCTTAAAACCCTCATTTGCAAGGAACTGTTTTAGATTGAGATGAGAGCATAAAGGTGTGAGGTTAGAGCATACATAGAGTTGGATTTTAATTTTCTTTAAAATAACAAAATATACTCTAAAAACAACAAACATAATTAAACCATGGACACCCTTCTCTCGTGCTTCGATCACCAAGTTCCCCATAAAGGTGGTAGGTGAGAGCACACACAAAGTTCAAATGTTCAAAACTTAAAAAACAACAAAAAATAACTAATTTTAATTTTTTAACCCTAAACAAAAAGTAACATACAAAACTAAAACTAAAAGAAATGGAACATTTTCATTACATACAATTTAAAAATAAATATCATGATCAATGATAGTGCGCACATCATTCATGATCGGTGGTCACATCAACAATTTATTAGAAAAATAGAAAAGAAGAGGGTGAATGGAGAGAAATACTTGCTGTCTTCCTTGAAGCTGCTCCTTTCTTCTTGATCTTTGAAGCTTGTAACTTCTTCCTTCAAGCTCCTAACTTCCCCTTTAAGTTGTTGATTCTTCCTTGCTCTTTGCAATAAAAATTTGAAAGTCCAAGACAAATTTGCAAAAACTGAAAATTTGAATGTGTTTTGAAATGGAGCAAAAATTATATAGCTTTTAGAAAGTGTCTTTAAAAAGTTAGGGTAGGTTGATTACGGTTAGGGTTTTATTTTTTATTTGAGTGTTTTCTTCCTTTTTGGCATTTTGTATTTGATTGTTACCACATCAAGCATGTTGGAAACAAAGGTCGTACTCATGATTATCGTGTTTATGAGACGTTTTGGCTTCCGTACACCGGTATGTTCCCCTAGCGGCACTTCCGGGTAATGAGAGGTCATACGCAGGCCATAACCGCGACTATCATGTGTTTCTGATCCGTTTTGACTCTTGTATGTGTTTTTGTATGCTCGTATGCTCATATGCTCATATGTTGCCCTCAAGGGTGTTTCCGGTAATGTTTCTAGGTTTAAGATGGGTTTATAGTTTCTTTACTAGACTATTTGATGTATTCCCCACGATTGTACTTTTGGATGTGAGTTTGGTGTTGTTGGACCTTTTGGAAGAGGAACAAATGTATTCTTTGGAAAAATGGCAGAAAAATCTAATTGTGGCAGGATCTTGAAGTTAAAATGGAAATAATCCGAATAATCAACACAATATGCAGAATATAATAGAGATCACACAATACAAGAGATGTTTTCCAGTTAAGATGCTCTAACATGCAATATACTCGTAGTACAATAATTACTTATAAGGTAGTGTGCATCACCATACAATATTGCTTTAGGAGGGAATCACTCCACAAAATATCCCAATTTGGGAATGCCACTTTGAGGGGACAACCTCCAATATACTTCTACCAAATAGAATACTCTTCGTTTACTTGACTTCCATCACAATGAATGAGCCTCCTTTATACATCTCCTTTATATGGGCCTCTATTACTACTAGTGAATGGACAAACTCTAATCCCAATGTATGCCAACTAGTACCCAATATGATTAATTTTATAAGTTATCCATTTGACCCAATATAACTAAGGGGATGTGTGCCACATGTTGAGATCTCCATCAACCCATATATATCATAATTTCATATCCCTAGGTACACAACATACCATCCTTCCTTGACATGTTTCATTCTTGAGATATGAGAAGATACCAAGTAACAATTGTTCCGCAAATCATTGTACAAATGTCACCATGCTTGATCATCCAACCACCTATATGTGATCTTGGTAGTTGATATCTCTCCAACTTGGTTCCAAATTCCACTGTGCTATGCTGATTCCATCCATGACCATAATTATTTCTCCTTAGTTTCCATGTGTAGCTATAATGATTGCTTCTCTAATTCCATGTATGTCCATAGTTGTTGCTCTTTTTATTTTATGTATAGCCACGATTGTTTCCTCTTATGATGTTGTGGGTGTCTATATGCTGCAACCTTTCTCTTTTTCTGCTACTTTGATCTTGTCAACATTTTCTTTTGTTATTAATGGGTTTTCAACCTTTTCTTCTACTATAGGTGCCTCTTCCACCTTTACTTTTTCCTGTGCTTGTCTCTTGAGTAGATGTTCTTTTCGACTTATACTTTTTCTTCATATTCTTGTTCTTCTTCCTTATGCTCTTCTTCACAATCTTCAGATTTATTCTCATGCTCTACCTTGACCTTTCTTTATTCCTTGCTATGTGTGTTATCCTGTAAGGTTACGTTCTTTCTTTTGTACCAAAGCTTCATGAACTACTTTTGCTCATTAATATTGAATGTGCTCACAGTCTCTAACCAAAGATATCCAAGAACAATGTCCAAACCATCCATATCCAAAACATAAAAATTTGAATGCAAAACATATTTGTCCACAGTGAGCTTCAAATCTTCAAAAACTTGTATTCTCGCATCATCTATTTTTGTTTCCTTCTAATGATTAAAAAGTTATTTCATTCACGAAAGGTGGGATTTCATAGAGAAGAGGTGTTGAAGACCATATCCTAGAGAGGTCTTCTTAACCAGTACAAAGGACAGAACATAAAACTCTAGCACCTAACCACCTATATTCAAGGTATATTTTATTTGCAAAAAACCAAGAAGAGAAACCAAACCTAACAAGCGAGAAGACAAACTCAAGAATAATTATTACTTGTTACATGCCCTATGCTCATGATTAACATGGCATACCCAATGGTGGGTGTGGTCTTTGTTGTCCTTCATATTCTCAGCCATATTTGAAACATTAGCTTTCATACTTTCCAAATTACAATTGTTGGTTTTGATGGTGTCTGGCTTATCAGTTTGTAGCTCCAAAGCTCGCCTACTGCAGACAGCATCTGTGCAAATAAGGCTAGTATCCTCGTTGATGCTCTCCAAAGTTGGAGATGAGTCATGGCTTGTTCTCTTCCATCTCCAGCAAATTCAAGGAGTTCTGGGTGAATGACAGCCAATTCTTCTTGAATTTGTTGCAGCCATCCATTCAAACTGATCATAAGGTCCTGCTGGATTTGGTTGATGCAACAGTTATGTGCAATTTCCTTGCAGATGGCCCTAAAGCCACTTTTTGTCTCCACCGCTAAACTATGCATGCCAGTGGTTTGAATCTCATTAAAGTGAAGCATTTACAGATTCATTCTAGTCTCATTTAGGGTGCCACAGATCTCCATGATGCGAATGAGTCGTGTGTCTCAGGTTTCTGACAGCTACCTCCTCGTTATCATGCATCTCCTCATTTGTCCCTTTGCGTAGAATAGAATCATTATTCATCTTCCTATCATTGGTCTGATTACTGATCTGCTGAGTATTGTTCTGTGCACTGCTGTCATCTTGAATATCACTTATCTCTCTCACATTTGAGCTTCCTTCAGACCTCTCCATGTTGATATTAGCTTCCCCAACAATGATTATTTGTCCATTGGATTGTTGCGCATGAAACTGGTTATCGATGCTGCCCCATCTACATTCTTGTTGATATGTGTGATCCCAACATTATTCAGGCCGGCATTCCTTTGATCCTCAGCATGATGAATAAGCTGCACCTCCTCCACCAGACTGTTTTGGCACCTATTGTGCTGATTATTCATGTTGAGGTGAGTAGATGCTTGGTTGGTCTATGTTGTATTGCCGTGGGGACCTGACGACGATTACCCCTACGACCATGTAATGCCCTTTTTGGGACTGAAACTGAAATAGAAGGAAACCACACAAACCTAAGTGAAATGAAATCTGTTTTTATTAGAGCAGCAGTAATTATCATAGTTACCAGGTTCGGCCGGATTTGTATGAAATCCGGTTCGAACCGCATTTTTTGAAGTAACCGAATAAATCCGGTTCGGTTCGGCCACTTTTTTGCACAATTTTTTTTTTTTCCTTTTTGGCATTTCTTTCCTTTTTTGGATTTTCGGTGAAGAAATCACAAGGACAGAAAAAATTTGCCATTTTTGGAAAGGGTCCGGGAAGATGTAGCAGCAAAAACTTGCATGTGCCATAACTTTCATTCGTGGGCTCTGCTTTCAGGTGTCATCTTCTCTAAAAGTGTATATTTTCTCGAGCTCTACGCATTGATGGCAATATTTTTCTTATTTTCATAAAATCCATTTTTGCACCTTTTTGGACCAAGCAACTTCTTGCAATCTTTTGAAAGAATCATTATGATGATGATGATTATGGTAGATGGATGCTTTTTTGTATGATTTGTCTATATATAATGATATAAGCTCATACAAACGCCTAATATAAAAACTCCTTATAATAAGTATACAGATAATAATATAATTTCAATGAATACAAAATATTTTGAGTGTTTTATCGAATGATTCTTATCACTTATGGTGTATGGACTACAATTTTAAAATGAGTACTTTTGCCCTTCACATTTATATCGGATTTTAATAATATATTATGGTAATTATCCTTCCCGTAACTTTCTATCTAAGGTTTTTTGAAAATTGCTTTCCATAAGAGCTTAGAATTCACCATACATAGGATATAACATACAATAATAGAAATTTAAATACTATAAGTATATATTTCAATTATTTCAACCATTTTTCCGTATTTTTCGAATTTTTTTGAGAACTCAATATTCATTTTTTTGCCACCGAATTTAATCGGCAACCCGGGTAACTATGGTAATTATCCTTCAAACTCTAGCGAACTTTATAAGAGCTTAGAATTCACCATTTAGGACAACAGCTTGTAAATAATTATTTCAACTCATGGAAATGAATATTCATCATTTGGCAAAATCATGGAAAAATCAGAATATCCCTTGCTTAATTAAATTTATGCCAAATCAATATAAAAACGCTGAAAATGATAGTTAATCATCACCAAAAATCATGAAAAATAGATTCCCAAAAACACCAAACCCTAGTCGCTCCCTCTAGGGAGAGCTCCAAATGCATGTGAAGCCTTTGTAAATATTTCCTTTGATTGCCTCAGGTCCAAATCTGCAAGAAGTCTTCAATGAATATTTTCAAATCACTCAAAATGGAGGGCTTATGTCCTCCACCAAGCCATAAAGAAGGTTTCTAAATATCCCTTGTAGGATATCACTCAAAATCCCCAAATTTATAAATTTTCAACAAACTGAAATTCTGATTTTCAGTCAAGGTACAAAAATATAGAATATTTTATTTATTCCAAAATGTCCACTTACAAAAATACCCAAAATCTTCAAAAGACTTGGAAAAATATGGAGAACAATAAAGTATTGAGAAATTATTTTTAGCACACAAATCTGATTTTATTTGTTAATTTTAAATACATAAACGCCCTAAAACCCTAGTTTTTACAAACGGCTAAATTGTTCATAATATTTTCTAAATTTTGGACAATAACAAGTACAAATTTTATAAAATAGATCCAACATGGAAAAACCCAAAATATAACACCAAACCCTAACAAAAACAACATGCAAACTCCCAAAGGTGACATCACCCTAGGAGAACAGCTAGAAACACCATGGAATTCCTCCTGGAAGTTCACTATTGCTATCTCCAATGCCGAAATGCTCTGATTTGGAATTTTGTAGAAATATGAATCAACACCCTGGAAATCTTTGAAAACTCTGCAACCCTGAACTGAAAATATGATCTAAATGAAGCCCCAAAATAACAAGCTAGGGATGGATCTTTCACCACCGAAGAATGCTCTGCTAGCTAGGGATGGATCTCTCACCACCGAAGCTAGGGTTCTTGTAGAATCTCACCTCCACAAGCAAAGTCAAAAGCAAGCAACCCACACAAAAGTAGAAGATATCATAATGTGTCTTTCTCTCCCCAAGCGACTCCTTTTATAATTTCCTTTTGCCAAAAAGAAGCCCAAAACCCTAATCACCCCACATGGAGAGTCTTCATGTGTGTAATCATCACTTAAAGTGACTTTATGTCACCTATGCCAAAAAGGTCCACTTAAGTGACCCCAACAAAGAATTAGAACATAAAGTACCATATATTCACCCATCACTTTAATCATCGACTAAATATAACATAAAGTACCATAGGGGAGCATCTCATAACCTTATTTCACTTAAGTCACACCAAAGTACATGTCCAACTCCAAAACATAACATATAAGTGAATTGAAGGTACAAACCACACCCAATAACCATCAACGTCACTAGCCCCTTGGGCATAACCAAGGGTAAATGGATGAAAAGCCTCATAAGCCATCTCTTTCGGAAATGGGGACATTACAAATTTTCATTTTCCTTAGAATGCCACACAAGAGGGGTTTTGTCCTCAAGTGGAAAGTCAATAAACATTATGCCCAAAAACCAAGTATAGATAAAAATGCGCCAAAGATGGGGTGCAAATGAAGTCCTTATGTTCCTTTTATATCCTTCCCTTGGCACCAACAACCAATTAGAAATGGACCGACCTCTTTAAGCTTCTTTTAATCTTTTAATTTGCCTTTATGATTCTCCAACACAACCGACTTGCTAAAATAGAGGAAAATACTAAAAAAACATTAAAATTAATAAAAGAAAGATGAAATGTAATGCAATTCCTTCCCTTGCTCAATCAAGCTTCATTGCCACGAAAAGGGAATGACAAGAAGTCCATTGTTAGGCTCTCAAGTCGAAAAAGGGGACATTACAGACTTGTCCTAGCCCTCCCTTTTCTAGCATCATTACCTCTATCAAGATAGCTTCCCCTTAGCCAATTGTGACCATTGAATATGATGTATGGAGAACTTAGAAGACTCAGGACAAAGCGAAAAACCATCATGACATTACAACGGAGCTTCGTATTATGACACAACCTATGCATTTAGACTCTTGACAAGATATGATAATAATTCAAGGAATGATTATCGGGTCATGGTGATGGCGTATATATACAAGCACCTTTTCATACATTTCGTGCACTAACCGCCGGTTTGAAAGGTAAGCACTTATTTGATTATGACATTGTTGTTCTTGTGTTTATAGGGACTCCCTCCAAAAATATCTCGGTGGTCGATACCGATGAGTGTAATGTCCTCTTTTAGGACAAGTTAGGAATCAACATAAATTTGATTACACATAGCTGAAAAATAATTAATATTCAAACCCCAATCACGCCATTTTCCAAAATTCATATCTTTGGCTAGAGAAGTCCAAATGAGCTGAAATTTTGGATATTGGGCTACAAAATATGAAGAATAATATTCTAAAATCAGATTTCGACATAGCCAACACAAAACCCTAATTTTTCCCGAAAAAGTAGGTCGCCCAACACATTTAGGGTATCAAATCCATTTCAAAAATTATGAAATTGCTTTCTCCTTATTCCTCCTAATTTCTACAACCAAAACCAATATTAAATTGACCCCAAAACTACAGATCCGAAATAAATATCAATTTATATCAACTAGATAGCTTTAGACATTTGAAATTTTCTAAAATTAATATCTCACGAAATACTTGTAGTTTTGACATGAAATGAATTGCACAATGATGAAGTAGAAATTATTAGCTTTCAAATGATATAACAAACTGAATATTCTCGAACATGAAAACTCTCTCAAATCTACCCCCTGAACTGCCCCCAAGTCGCTAGGGTTAGGATAAAATATAAAAAATTACTTCTAGCTCATAAAACCCTTCCAAAACCCTCAAACAATTAGCCCATGCCTTTGAAATAATTAATAAATCACAACATATAGATCTATCATAAACACCTCAAAATATGATGGAAAACACCTCAAACCAAGTCGATTTGCTCTTAATAAATTGCAGCAGTGAATAAGAACATAATATTACCACCAAACATTCACCCACATGCAGATTTATGCTTCAAATAATTGTGCCACACCCTAGAACAAGTTGCCAATTCTAGAATGGAGGAAATATTGCATAAATTCATTCAACACAAGAGAGCACAATGGAGAGAACAATGGAATCTTCAATATGCTTCAATAATGGATCCAAATATGAGAGCACAATGCAAAAACTAGGGCATACATCCCATCTCCATGCATGGAGTAAATTTTAATAATTCATCAACATGCCCATAAAGGAAATGTGACCCCTTTTTTTATAGAAATAAGAGGTAAAATCTAATGACCCATCATTTAATGTTTTGTCACTAGGACAATATTAAATTAAAAATATTTAATGACTACTACCATGTGCATTTATTATTTTAATTAAATGATAAAAATAACTAGTCTAAGTGCACATTAACTAACTAAAGAGCCCTCCAAGGGGTTACAAATAGATAATAGACATCTTAGGATAACTTTCGAGCTCAATTCCTCGAACCCATTGGGTTGAGGGTCTTCAATTCTTCGATGTGGAAAATGTCCCGAGAAGGGGACATTATAGTCCTCCCTTTCAAGATTGTTTGTCCTCAAGCAATATCAAACTCGTGCATCCAAATGCAATGATGCAACGCATTCCCGAAATCGTGCTCCCTTGCCAATCAAGTGATGAATCATTAGCAACAACTTGTGTTGCTTCTTTCTCTTGCATTTTGGGAGTGTCTTCAACTACAACTTCTTTTCCAAACTTGCACATGAAGCAAACTCATTAAGAAAACAAGTGTTGAAAAACACTTTTTTGTGTGTCTTCATGGTGTGAATGGCTCATAAGTCTCCTTCATGTATGGGCTGCCCCCAAATGTCATAATGCTGTCCCTTACTTCCTTGAACTCCCAAAAACCAACTTCTGTCATAAAATAGTAGCT
This sequence comes from Taxus wallichiana var. yunnanensis, assembly GCA_018340775.1. Classification (NCBI taxonomy): domain Eukaryota; kingdom Viridiplantae; phylum Streptophyta; class Pinopsida; order Cupressales; family Taxaceae; genus Taxus; species Taxus wallichiana. The sequence goes on from CM031234.1 coordinate 629,176,387, forward strand.
TGACAACTCCAAATTTGTCCCCATGTGAGTCCTATTTCATCCTTCAATTCATGTGTGAGAGTACCAATGGAGAAATGTCCCTTATCCCCATGCCTTATGGCTCTAAAGGCCACAAGAAGACTGCTTAAATAAATTACAGCAGTGAAAATATCAATGGTAACATTAGGCATACACATATTCTTCTTGGATGCAAACTCATATATGAATAGACAATGCTCATACTTTCCTTTTATGATTCCAACAACCCAAAATTGAATTTCACCATGATATAAGAACAATAGAATATCCAACTTGATCATCTCACAAGCACATGTAAGTGTTAATACAAATAATTTGAAGTTGTTGCTTACTCCTTCATACCATGAGGTAGCATGTGCATGATGATACCCCCTTCTACTCCATCATTCACATAAGAAAAAGGAAAATCAGAAATGCAAGGAATCTCATACCATTCATTGTGCCAATGGATTTCCCTTATGAAAGGAAGCAATACATCTGAAACAAAATGCTTGGGGCTGCCCATCATACCTTTGTGCCATGAAATACCTTCATACTCCTTAGAATTTCCAAACCAAACATCGCCTTCTACCTTGGAATCATGCAACCTGTGACACTTTACATCATAATATGTGCATGCACTAGGATCAACCTGGTGGCTGTTATAAGAAGGGACAACAACTGTAATCATGGAAAATATGCTCATGATTGTCCCAAAAAATTCAACAATACATACCACTCCATTCCTTGTCTCATTATCAAACTTAGCCATCACGATCCATGTAAAATATGTCATGAAAGTGTACCAAAAGAGAGACCCTAAAATCTGAAAGTATATGTCAAGTAAGAGCTCTTCATAGACTGAAAATATGGAATCAATCTTACCATAAGGAAACCTTATACCAACCCCTTCTTCTTCCCAAACTTTTGTGGAAGCACCCATGATTATGTTCATGTAATCAACAATGGTAAAGTTATCCCAACAATTGTCCTTCACCTTATTTACACTTGGAATGATATCAATAAGCCCCAACTCAAACTTGATTATATGTAACTTGTATAACTGAAAATCATTACCTTCCAAAGCTGCCTTTGCATCATTTCCCACCATACCCTCTTTGTCATGGAGTGTGAGATTGAGCTCAAGTACCCCAAGTGTCCACATTGAATGCACAAACTCAGCCATTAATTGAAGAATGAAAATCTGAAAATGCTTACAAGAGAATGAATCTTCATACACATGCTTGTCAAATGAACCATGATACATATGAAAGTGGAAGATTGCTGCCCTATCATGTGTAATTTCTAGCAACCAACCTTTTTCCCATGCAACTTCAATTTTCTCTTCACATGAATTGGCCCCAATAATGCTATCAAAACTGAATTGAGTAGAAACAAATTCAAGTAGCTTACCACAACTTGGAGTCATGCACTTGCTGCCCTTACTTTTGTTTGGACTGAAATCTAGAAGGTGTTGGCCTTCTAGCTTGGAATCCGGATCTCCCAAATGCAATCCAATACTCATGCCCTCCAAAAATAGCTCTAAGCTTGTACTTATGTTCAGAAAATCAGTCATAATGATCATAAAATCAGAATTAACACCTTTTTTAGAATGTAGGAAATCACCCGGATTCCATATCTTAGGGTGCCCATGGATGGAACTTTGAACCAAGGTACTTCTTTGCCCCTTTTTGCTATCTTCATTCTTTGTGTCAGCACTATTTCCTAGATGAAAACAAATCTGAAATGGCAAGACATACAACAACAAACTTACCATACTTGTATGCTTCTCATGTGTGGCTGATCTGGAATGCACAACAAGTGGAAAACCACTATCCTCCTTTGGTGTTTCACCCACCAAACTTGTCTTTTCAATGTGCAGATCTGAATCTTTTTGTTCTTCTTTTCTTAGGTTATCATCCATGCAAAGTTGTGAATCAAGCCATCCTTCTTCCTTTTGCTCTTCCTCCATGATTCCTTTTTCTGTCACTTCACTATGCATGCAAACATTAGAAGACAAAGAAACCTTTTCAATCAACAAAGAAGTTTTACCTTGCTTATTCCATTCGGTGGTACGTGCCTTAAGAGGGTTAGTATGTGCCTTTGATCCTTTGTTTTGTAGGGAAGCAATCAAGAAGGCTCTAAATTTGGAAGGAGCTGCTCCAAAAACAGCAGCAATCAGCAGTTTGCCCAAGCCTGGAGGGAGAGGGGAACAAGCCCCTAAGCAGCCTAAGAGCACCACTTTGGAACAGCCAAAGAAACCCTTGCCTAAGGTGCCCCAAGATCTGCACAAAACCAGCCTTGAGAAGGAGTCAAAGAACGAGCTAAGAAGGAAGAATCTTTGTTTCTCATGCAAAGATCCATGGACCCTAGGACACCATTGCTTGGGAAAGGTAAAGTTCACTACATTGAAGTAGTTTCTGATTCTGAAGATGATAACATTGATGATAGGCAAGAAGAAATAGAAGAAGAAAAGAAGGAAGAATCAGAAGGCACCCTTGCTACACTTTCTAGAGCACCGAGATATCACCCATTTCGGGTAAAAGGAAATCTACAAGGCCAGAAAGTAGTAGTTCTCATAGATAGCGGAGCCACCCATAACTTCATCGATGAAAATTTGGTGAAGAAGTTGAAGTTGAAGGCTGAAGATTTCAAGGGCTTCAACGTGACAGTGGCAGATGGATTCATCCTTCATTGCACCAAGAAGATACCACAACTCTCACTTACCCTAGGAGACCATATGGTAAGGGATGATTTCTATGTTATCAACATTGGTGAATCTGATTTAGTTTTGGGTGTTCAGTGGCTTCATTCCTTAGGAGAATTCACCCAAAACTACCAAAGTATGGAGATCAAATTCATGGTGGGAGACAAGAAGGTCATCTTGCATGGAATAAAAGGAGGGACACCACAGATGGTAACAACAAAGAGCATGGAGAGAACTTTCAAGAAGGGGAAGGTTACATGGGCAGCACATTGTTTGGTAAGAGCTGATTGTTCTTCCTCCAAGTCTACTTTTCATGTTGATATACAAGCTATACTTGACAAACATGCTAAGGTCTTCAATGAGCTTCCTCATGGATTGCCACCGGAAAGAGGTTTTCAGCATGTGATTGAGTTGGAACCTAGTTCCAAACCAGTCATAACAACCCCTTACCGCCACCCCGGATATACAAAGAAGAAATTGAGAAGACTATCAAGACTCTATTGGATATGGGGTTTATCAGGCCTAGCTCCAGCCCATATGCTTCTTCAGTAGTGTTGGTGAAAAAGAAAGATGGTACTTTAAGAATGTGTGTTGATTACTGATGCTTTGAATAAGAAGACCATTAAGAACCGGTATCCCATTCCCAGGATCGATGAGCTGATAGATGAATTACATGGAGCACTCTACTTCTCCAAGATAGATTTGAGGTCTGATACCATCAGATAAGAGTGAGAGAAGAAGATGTTCACAAGACTACATTCAGATGTCACTACGGGCATTTCAAATTCCTTGTCATGCCATTTGGTTTGACAAATGCTCCTACCACATTTCAGTCCTGCATGAACCATATTTTTGGTAAGCAACTAAGGAAGTTTGTACTTGTATTTTTGATGACATCTTGATTTATAGCAAATCATGGGAGGAACATCTACAACATCTAGACATAGTGATGGGTATTTTAGAGCAGCAGTCTTTGTATGCCAAGAAATCCAAGTGTGAATTTGGTATGCATGAAATTTTGTACTTGGGACATGTGATCAATGCACAAGGAGTTCACATTGATCAAAGTAAGATACAAGCAATTTTGGATTGGCCTACACCAACCAATGTATCTCACTTGAAAGGATTTTTGGGTTTGTGCTCTTACTACCGGAAATTTGTGAAGGGTTTTTCTCAAATTGCAGCACCATTGACTTCTCTCACGAAGAAAGATGCCTTCAGTTGGTCGGAATCAGCCCAAGAAGCCTTCGAAAGATTGAAGAAGGAGATGTGTTCATGCCCAATACTTGCTGTCCCAGATTTCTCTCAGCCCTTTGAGCTTGCATGTGATGCTTCAGGTGAAGGGGTAGGAGTAGTACTAATGCAAAACCAACACCCCATTGCATTTGAGAGCAGAAAATTGAAGGAGCATGAGAAGAAGCTTTCCATCTATGACAAAGAGATGCTTGCCATCATGCATGCCTTGACTAAATTTAGACAATACTTGATTTGTGGGAGGTTTATAGTCAAAACTGACCATAACAGTCTGAATTTTTTTCTTCATCAGAAAGAATTAAATGATCGGCAACAAAGATGGGTGAGTAGACTCCAGGCATTTGATTTCGACATCGAATATGTTAGAGGGAAGCAGAATGTGGTAGTAGATGCATTATCCAAAAAGCCATCATCCCCTTTAGAAGATGAAGACATTGGTACAGAGGCAACAGATATGAGGAGCTTACGATTGCTTGAGGGCAAGCAATCTTGGGGAGGGAGGACTGTCATGTCCCTTTTTCCAACGTAGAAGACCCAGTTCAAATTTTCTAGCCATTCCTTCTTCGTGGTTAGAAAGAAAGAAGAGTCAAGGAGAAGAGCAACAATTAATGTTCATCCATTTATATGTATTTTTATATAAATAATTATATAAGTATGGGTCGGCCATAATAAAACAAAAATGATATTAAAGGGGTCGGCCAAGGCATATGAAAAGACATGTCTTTTGGGTTTTGGCGCCAAGCTAGGGAAATCATTATAAATAGGGGTTTTGGGATTCATTTTGGCATATCGACTTGACTTGTAATTTCCAGATTTTGAGATAAATTCTCATATCTTCCATTTGGGATGAAAACCCCAATTGAGGACCAAAGTGAGGGACGAAAACCTCTCACCTTTGTCTTTAAACATTTCAGATTTGCAGAATATTATTTTATAGAAGATCTTTTTGGTGCCAATTCTGATTTTACAGTGTATTTTGCCAATTCGACTTGGAAATGATTGAATTTTAAATTGTTGTGAGCAAATAACATCAAATTAATTGTGTAAACCAAGTCGCCATACATTTTCAAGTTAAAATCTGCATTTGCACACAAATCGAGGTAATATTTCATGCTAATCGAGCCCTAAACCAGCTGCTGCGATTTCCAGACTGGATAATTAATTCCAGCAATTTGACTTTGCCTAAATTCAATTTGATTTTGCTTGAAATCAATTCAAAAGTGTTTGATAATTATTGCTAAGGGTTTCCAGATACTTATTGAAGACATTTTGCACTTATTTCCATAAATTTCCTTCGCTGTAATAAATTTCCAGTCTGCTGCAAATTAAAATCAGAATTCTGGAATATTTATTTAAATTCCCCAAAAAGGGACATTACATTGATTTCCATTCCCACGTGTTCACCCATGGACCCAAATTCATCAATGGCATGGCTAAAGACTGAGCTATTGAAATAGTAGGAAGGCTGATCAAGGTGATGTCAATCGTAGAAATGATGGGACAACAACTTGAAATTTCTTTTCCAATATGAAAGAACATCAATGACTTCCATGAAACTTCATTCCCAATAGACTCAAGGATTCATACCATATCCCGACTTCCTTTCCAAATCTTCCCTTGAAGCACAAAAGTTTGTGAAGATGCAAGCAAGCACATCAATCAAACACCACAACTGCTGCTCAAAATCTGAAAATGAACTTCTTACCATGCAAGGTGTAGTCCATGTGATCCATCCTTCCTTCAAGGCACATGAAGCAATGTGTGCAAGATGATACCCCAAATTCTTTCTTCTTCTATGCTCACAAAGAAAGGAGAAGGCTGAAGTATAATGCATATCAACATAGAGAAGCCAAAGAACCTTGTACCTTACTTGGTGCCAATGATGTTCTCTTATGAGAAGGAACAAAGTACATGAGCCCAACGTATACCATTGTGCCTTCTACTGTTGTACGGATCAACAAGCTTATGGTCTCCTTCCTGGGGTAGAGTGATAGTCACTCTTTCTCCCTTTCCGGCATGTTCCTTAGGCACCCAAATGTTAAGAGCAGATGTACCAACCAAGAGGTGATCACTATACATCATATTCATCTCCCTATCATCCTCAAAATCATACCCATCAATGCTTAGTATGGAAGGAGAAATGAAACATGAAAATTCATACCTTGGGCTGCCTTTATCATCTACAAAACTCAGAATTTCTGAGTTGAAATCAGACCTCTTCCTTTGGCATTTTCCACTCCACAGAGCATCGAAATTTATGAGAATCATCTGCTGAAGCAATATGTGGTGCAAGGGGTCCTTCTCATCATGGATGATCAATGAAAAGGGCTGAATTTTTGTATAATGTAACTGCTGTTCCAAATCAGCAGCATATAATTTCAAAAAGGCAAGCTTAAGACACCATAAGCCAACCCTTTTATGGCTCTTGATCATATCTTTCAATCTTAGTTGAGTTATTATGCCCGGATCAAAAGAATAATACTCATTCCAACCCAACTTTATGCACACAACCTTTATGTCAAATGACTGATGAAATGGAAATGCGGAGCTTACCATGTGCCCATGTAGATCATCTTCAAATAAAGATTTGTAATTTGGTACTCCTATTAAAATGCCATCATGTCTAATTTCACCCTCATTGCTATCCCAATCTGAAAATGCTCCCATGCAAAAAATAACATCCCTTACCTCTTCATCCCATGAAGTGTGATGTGCACAAAGGTGTTCCATCATTTGTGACCAAAGAGGATACATCATATATGAAGCATGAGTGTTTCTAACCAACCATTCATGGTAAAAAATCTGAATTGATACATAGGCCCAAACTGAAATGCTTCCATGCCAAGGGCTGCCCATAATATTCAGAACTTCTAAATTTAAATCAGCATATAAACCAAGTTCCAAAATCACCTTTCCTCCATTCGTCATAATTTATAAAGCTGAAATCTACAATTTGGTGGTTTTAGGACTTGTCTAAGAGCTATTCCCAGCCCTTAGTTGTGGGGTGCACTGCTGCTGTCATAAAATTAATTGCAGTTGGGTGTAATCACCTATTTTCTCCATTTCTTTGATGTAAATTGGAATGATAAACGTTGCCATGATTGGATTAATTATTTAAATGATTTTTTAGCGGTTATTACATGGTTGTATGAGAAGTTGAAGTCGCTATACAGTTCGCTGCTAGGGTTTCTGATATTTATAGATCTGTTGTTATAAAAATCAGATTACTTTCAAGTGGGATTGGTGTTGTTTCCTATAATCAATTTCAGCCCTAGAAAGGGACATTGCAATTCTGAACCCCATAAGGAGTTTAGTCAATGTAATGTCTCTTTCTGGGCTGAAACTGAAAAAGAAGGGAAATGACACAAACCCAACTCAAAGCAAACTGAAATTTATAATAGGCAACTGAATTTTTGGACAACAAGGTACAACAATTTGAAATTTTATGACAACAAGAGGAAAATTGCAATAATTCACCACCAAAACCAGTTTTACAACATCCAAAACATGTAGGAAACTTTATGAATATTTTAGAACAAGTGCAAACTAAGAAATGAGCTTTAAAAGCCTCAGCTGGAGTATATTTAATTAAATTTGCAACAACAACGAGTCCACTTACAAAAATGGCCGGAAGTTGAGATTCCAAGGCCCAAAATTCAATCCGACAAATGCAACCAGCCTTAAAAATTATGAACCATCCAAATATCAACAAGAAACGAAGTGCCGCTCACTAGATATCACCAAACTACACCACTATGCAAGTTGCTACCCTAAGAGAGGGTTTACAATAAGCTAGAAATGGCGAGTTTCCCAAGAAAATTTGAGTGTAGCTCAAGTATGACCTCCGTATGAGATCACCAATGAAGAAATGAGGGGTTTCGTCCTCAAATCAAGTGCAAAGAGGGTTTTCGTCCTCAATTGCAAGAGAGCAATTTCGTGCTCCAACTCCAAGAAAATGAATTCCAAAAGCAAGTATATGTTTTTCCAAGCCAAATGACCCATTTATATAGCTAAAGGTGGCGCCAAAATCCAAAAGGATGATCCCCCAAGAGGACTGACCTCCTTGTATAAGTTTCTTTTTATTTTTAAGTTGGTATTTGCACTTTTTTGAACCAACTTAAATTTTCCAAGTCATAATTAGAAAGTTGCTTTAAAATAATATAGAGCTACAAAAGTAACTGAAAATCATGACGTTAGATACTTTCATTTCTTTTTTTTCTTTAAGCCCATGGGAAGTGGAATGGGCCCAAGGTCTTCATAATGAACTAGCCTGAAGAAGGGGACATTACATTCAACTTCTTATGTCTTCTTGCTTCCACATTGCGATTTTTGAAAGTCTTCCAAGTTTAGCTTAAGCCCCATGGGTCCTTTTTTCAATCCAAAAGTCCTCAAACGTATTTTCTTTAGTGCCTCTTTTTTCTTCATGTGTCGAATGGAATTCATTATCCATTCTTAGAGGTTGGCCAGTCAACCATATATTTCTCCAAGAGTCCATTCTTTCGCTATTCTGAATGTCCCAAAAAGTTTGTTCACGAGAACGCCTCTGGATCTTCTAATACTAATATATATAGCAGATCCATCCTGAAGGTCCATACCAGTAAAGATATACTCAAGTTCCTGGCTGTTCAAGTACTTGCTTTTGAGTAATTGGCTCTACTACGTATTCTGACTGTTCGTAATCCTTCTTATCAATTTATCTATAAGATCCAAATTGAACTTACCAATGCGTTTGTTCCCTCCGCCTCCTTTATTGGTTGTTCTACAAACCTTCTCCCAAGCCACGAGTGAAAGCTTGAAATCATCACCCGTGCCTTGCCTGAGGAACTGGCGCATCATCTTCATAATCTGCTTTGTAATAGCTTTAGGAGGGACCAATAAAGAGAACTGGTACACTTGCATGGCCTGTAGGCAGGATTGGATAAGTCATTATGCCTGCTGAAGGCAACCATTTCCCTTTCTTAATTTTATCCATTGCTTATTCCCATTACCTTTAAATATAAGAAAGACAAGATAGGTATCCGGGAGATGGCCCATGTTAATATCTAAGAGTTTGCACTAGAAGTTTTGTTCTTGTATGCTGTAATTATTTAAGAAAAGTTTAGACTTGCTTTTATTAACTTCTTGCCTTGTAGCTTTCTCATAGCTCTTCATAAGATCCCATAACTCCATATCTTCTAGATTGGGGGAGGCAAACATAAGTGTATCATCCACAAATTGGAGATGCGTGTGGCGTAACCATTCGTGAATCGTGACTGCTTCAATCTTGAGATTTTCCCTACTGTCTTGAGAGCATTAATTCTCCTGCCTAGTGCTTTAGCCATGATGATGAAAAGGCAGGGGATAAAGAGGGCCGCCTTGTCTCAATCCTCTTGAGAAGTCAAAACACCCTTTAGTAGATCGATTAATCAAAATGGAGAACATGGTGTAGTATGGCATGCTTCACACCAATCTCTCTTGTCCTCATTAAAACTGAATCACTCCCAAATTTTGACTAGAAACCTCTAATTAACTGTCATAGGCTTTAGCTATGTCAAGCTTTGTTAACATTCATTTTTGTCTACTGGTTTTTAAGAGTGGATGACCTCATGGGCAATAACAATGTCATCTAAAATTTGCTTACCTTTGAGGAAACCCCTTGCTCTTCATAAATCAGTTTGGGGAGTAAAATGTTCAATTTATTTGCCATGACTTTGTGAATCGTATTGCGCAATGTGATGGGATGGTAGTCTTTAAGTTTGTGATTTTCGACCTTCTTTGGGATGAGATATTGAGAGATCTGAGGACAGACTTAAGAGTCCCTAGATTCCTGAATCACCTGGCTTAGCTCTTACTTATCAAGATCCTCTTAAGTGTTGAAAAATGAAAGATGGGAAACCATTTAGCCTTGGGGCCCAATTGCTTATAAAGCTAAATAGAGCCTTATGAACGTGTCATTAAGAGAAATGTCTTGTCTCGAGAAGCTCATTGCCCTCCCGTGCGATGATATGCAAAATGTGTTGTAGGAAAGATGTTTGCTCCTTTATCCTATCACAATTCTCCTCGGTAAGCACACCTTGCCTATATTCGCAAAGGCATTACTTTATCTCTTGAGGAGTCTCCAAGTTTCCACCCTTAAGTAGTCTAGTTTGCTAATACGATTCCTTTGTTTTCTCTTATTACAAGAGTTGTGGAAGAACTTTGAATTCCCGTCCCTTTCTTGAGCCATCTAACCCCGAATTTCTGTTTCCAGTAGATTTTTTTCTCTTTTGTAGAATTCCTCCATTTCTTTATTAATCTCTTTTTCCTCATACATAAGATTTTCATTCTTTTCGCCTCCAAAAATTTCTTGTTGAATGCTCTTCATTTTTGCTCTAATGACTCCTTTTCCTTGAAGAGGTTTTTGAAGGAGCTCTTGTTCCACTCTTTCAACCTTTCTTAAGAGCTTTTAGATTCTCGGAGAAGATATACATCTTTGTGCCATATATTTTGTTAGGAGCTTCCTAGAATTCTGTAACTACATTATTGAGCTCCTCATTTTCTATCTGCAACTTCTCAAATCTGAAGGATGTCCTCTTTTTTTGAATGTCTTCTTCCATCCATAGAGCCACCGGCAAGTGATAGGAAGCTACCTCTGCCATAACTTTTGATCTTATGATAATTTGTCTATCTGACCAATTATTTGAAGCATGAAACCAATCAATTCTTTCATTGATAAGTTCTCTACCTTTTTGTGTTTTGTCCAAGTAAACCAGCCTTTGTAAGGTGTGATATCCCAAAAATCCTTGTTCTTAATGAGCTCCTTAAACTTCCAGCATATGTTACCAGTATGTACCCTACTGGGTAGTGTATACATACTCATACCTGACAACACAAGACAAGTATGTGTGGAGGTACGGGGACGTACCTTGTCGTACTCGAGAATTGCTAGAAGTACCACTGGCTGTACCCAAGCGTACCCGCTGCAAAAATGACGATTTTTGGTTTTGTTTTTGAGTCAATCAAGGTCAAACCGAATTTTTTAATATTATAAAGATCTCCAAAACCTTAAAATATGCTCCCAAACTCTATTTCAACAAACACATTAACCTCACATTTGCATACTTGACTCATACTTTCATATTTTCTCTAATTTTCAATTGGTTAGGGCTGATTACAAGTGCCATATAGTTCAAGGAGCTTGCAATAAGTGCCAAGGAGTTCAAAGAGCTTACAACAAAGGTGTTTGGTGATTTGAGGTAAGTATTTTGTGGTTTTTAATAAGTATTTTAGTTTGTATTTACTATTTTGTAATTGTTTTTTTTTTGTTATTGTAATATTGTTTTAAGCTTTATTTTTCAACTTTTGATTTTAAACATTCTCTCAACACTTAATTATTTTTATTTTTATTTTTAAATACATTTTATAGTTAAAATGGTGCGAGTTCTAGTTCTGTGGGTCAAGGTATTAAAGGTCTCCCCTACAAATTTGATCCATACTTCCCCTTTGGAGGCATGTCACACAGATAGAACAACTACCAAGTGGAGGGGCCGTTATTTGGATTTGCTCACAATGTAATATGCAATTTAAGAGCTCCTATGGTTGGGTGAAAGACCATTTATATGGGACTATTGGCCACATAATCAAACATTGTGGAGGGTTGGATGGAAAGGGGTTGCCATGTGCAAAGACCCTTGCATACATCAAAGAGCAAGAGGAAGCGAATGTAGCAACTACCCTAAAATCCAAGCATCCTATGACAAAAAAGGAAGATCGAGTAACAAGTTACTTGTTTCTCTTTGTGTTGATGTTGTGGCCTCGTATCACCCCTTTTTGTCTACACTGTTGCAGCCGGAGGGGAAGAGGATTTACCTTTCTCACAAAAGAACAAAAGATGCAAGCTCATTGGAAAGGGCATTTGAGCGAAAGCACGAACATAGCCGACCAAGGTATTGGGCATTTTATTTACACGTGGTGTCCCTTTTTGATGTTGTTAGATCACCATAATGGTAGGATATGGTGAGATGTATTCATGAAGCCCCTAAAGGGTATACTAGCCCAGGGTATGAAAAGGTGCACACCACCTTATTGTCAAAAAGACAAAAAAAAGTTGAAGGCGCATTACTTACCATTAAGAATCAATGGCTCGAAATATGGGTGTCCATCGTTTTTGATGGATGGAAAGATACAACAAATAGGCCATTGATCAATGTGGTTGTAGTGTGCCCTAAGGGGCAATGTTTTTGAGGGCTATTGATTGTGAGGGGCAAGTGAAGGATGCCTAATTCATTGCCGACATCCTCATAGAATCTATTTGGGCGATGGGGCCTCAAAATATTGTCCAAGTTATAATGGACAATGCAAAAATTATAGAGCTACTGCAGTTATTTGGTTGAGGCAATGTAAGAGAACATATTCATGACACCTTGTGCGGTTCATTCCCTCATCTTAATGTTACAAAAATTGGGCACAAAGATTGCTTTGATCAAACAAGTCTATGACAAGGCAAGTGAGACTCATATTTCACAAGAATCACCACGTCCCAAGCCATCTTTCGAAGATTTTCGCTATTAAAGCTAACATTCTTTTTTAATAATTTTGTATATTTTATTTTAATAAATTCATTAAATTAATTTAATAAGTTTGTAATTTGTAGAATTTTGATTTTTGAATGTTTTAAATTTACTTGTCTTGATTTTATTTGTTTTAATTTCTTATTAGGTTGCCGAGACTCGATTTGCTTTGCACATGCTTGTCTTGAGACTTGTGAAGGTGCGAGCGACATTGAGTGGCATGGTTATCAACGACCTTTGGGGTGTATGGAGAAAAACAAATAATGAGAGGGCTAGAAACGTGAAATTGTTGATCTTTGATGACATATGGTGGGATCGTGTGGAGTATTTGCTCAGTTTTACCGAGCCCATCATGAGTATGTTGAGATTTGTTGATATGGATCATCCATGTATGGGTGAGATTTATGATGGAATTGTGAAAGATCCCAAACCCCTTTGCCTTTTTTTTTATAGATTTAGCAGGCTCGGAACTATATTGATAATGTCAAAGGAAAGCATAGAACACCATTCTCATACTTTCGCACTAACAAATTAAATTAAACAAACCCTTTAAGCTTGATAAATACAAAAAATGCGCCTAGGGTTTAAAACAGATTATTTCTTCACAAATAATTCAGCCGTGAATTTAATATTGATTTATAATGGCAAATATTTACGGCAAAACAACCAGAAGTCTGCAAATGGATTGATAACAAAATATTGCCCAAAACGTATCGTAATTTATTCAAACCAAATTGATTTGATATATATTTGTGGCTGGAAGATACAATAATAAACTAGCATGGAAAATACCTCAGTTACTGCATAAAACAACTGTAGAATAAGTCGCCCCACTCTGAAGTTGCTGAATGCTCCTTTACTGCAATTTATTTCTCTTTCTGACACTTTGCTGGAATGATAAATAACTTGTGAATACAATGAAGTTCCTTGAATAGAAACTCCTCTCACTTCTCCTGGGGTTTCCGTCCACAAGAGGAATAATCCAGAGGGTTGCATCCCTTGGATTTTATTTGCAAAGCTTCGCCAACTATCGGGAAGAAAAACACCTAATAATAATAATGCCCCAGCGTAATCGCACTTTTCCTTGGTAAGCCAAAAACCCTTCCAAAATGCAAGTCGCACTTTTCCCAAGGAATATAATTAATTTTTAATTAATTTTTCCATCCCCAAAGCAAGTCGCACTTTTTGCCTAGGAAAGCACATTAAATAATTTATTAATTTATTCCCATGTACTTTCCTAAGTCAAAGTCACTTATTAAGTCTATTAATTCATTATATGTGCTTTTAATGATAATTTATTTTATTTTAAGCACGATATAATAAAATTAATAAACCTAAGTCACCCTTGAGCTCACCCCTTTGGCTGTTGGGTAGACAAAAGGGCCAAAGGTCTTCGATCAAACTATTCGAGAAAGAGGGACATTACAAATTGACTAAATGATTGAGTCGATTAAGACCATCATAAATATGAAAGAGCCGAGATCTTATAGAGACTTTCTTCAAGGACGTGTAGTCACATGTCATTGAAAGGTGGAACAAAATGACCACCCCATTGCATGTTCTTGCCTTTGCCTTGACTTCAAAATACTACAGTGCATAGATCCTTTCTTTGCTGCCTTTTGTCTCCCACCATATAGGGATGTTGAAGGTAGTGAGGGGTATAAGGCGGTATTTTCTAGACTCTTCCTAGATTCAAAAGTAGAAGACATGGTTAGAGTAGACTTTGTGAATTTCATATCCTCCAAGGATCACTCCATTAGCGCTATTCGCGACAAATACAAGATGGATGCTTATTCGTGGTGGTACCTCCAATTTAAAGCATACACCTACCTCATGCCACTTGCAATTAAAGTTTTATCACAAGTAAGATTTTGTTTTTTTAATTTCTTAACTCTTTCTTTAAGTTTTTAAGTTTTTACTTTTATAAATTTAAAATTTTAATTTTGCATTGACTTTGTGGCTTGCCTCAATATGTTGTGAGTTCTTCAGCTGATAGGAATTGGGGTACATACTCCTTTATCCACTCAGTTAACTGCAACAAGTTGGGAGCTAAAAACACTGAGGATTTGGTCTTCGTGCATTCTAACTTGCGCCTTATATCACATAAAAAGGATGAGTACAAGAAAGGGCCAACAAGGTGTAGGGATATAGACCCAGAGACTATAGACTTGGATGATTCCATTGGCAAACTTTCATTGCTAGACTCGGACCTAGAGCATTCTTCACATGACATGCATAGTGGAACTAGTGGGAGCGACGCTACTAATGGTTATGTTTCTACTCCTAATGCTTTGGGTTCTATCAACCACATGATAGTGATGATGCTCTCGTTTAAGACATTGACAAGAGGTAGAACCATTTGATCATGATTATAATTAGACTATTAGAATGCTAATGTATCTTCCTTTTGTGTATACATTGTAACATTTGAATAATGTACTTTTTGTAAGTTCAAACAATGAATATTATCACAAAATGCATTGAATTATCAATATGTTTTGGGTATTTCACTTATGTTTTGTGGATATTTCAACTATTTAATAATTTGTTTACTCTATGCATGTGTAATGCTGGAATTTTGCTTGTTTAGTTATATATTTTTTATATATATCAGACGACCGTCCCCAAACCGCCATACCTGACCCCTCAAACAAATTGCCGTACTCAACATACTAGATCCACGTAGCCGTCTTGACTACCTAGCCTCGAACCATCGTCTATTAAGGGTATACCTCCCCCTTTTCCCAAGGCATCTAGTCTTGTGTTACAATCCTTAACGACGATCTATTCGCTCTCCTCATCACCCCCATAATTTGAGAGATTTGGGTCCAATAATCCTCTCTACTACTAATTTTTTTTTGGACCATAAAAATTAATATGGAAAAACTAAGCGTTGGTTATGAGACTTACCACTTTACAAATCATTTAAAAATTTGTGCTTTGGGTTTCTTGGCCCTGATTCTCTTTTGGGTTCCAAAGGATCAAATTATGCCTATAACATTCGCTTCTATAATGCCCATTTTTGAGACCGCTTTTAATGCTCAGTGCTCCTCAAGCTTCCCCGCTTTCTTTTCTTGAAAGAGAACTATATCTGGTGAATTCTTAACATTTAATCTTTGGAGTAGTCTCCTTTTTTTTTGGGTGGGGGAGGCATCGAGACCCTAATGTTCCAGGAGATCACTTTCATCGATGGTTTCTACCAAATGTTTTAAAACCACCAAACCGAACCGAATTCGAACCGCCGGTTTGACCGGTTTGACTAAAAAATTTGAACTGCTCCGAACTCGACCGCCCGACCGTTTTAGCCTAAACCGCCAAACTGTCCGGTTCCGCATTTTAACCGGCCGTTCAGATTTCTTTTCTTGTCAAGCAAGAGCGTGGAAAAAACGCTACTTTTGAATGTTTTGTTTTATTTTTAATGCTTCTAAACCCTAGTTTAGTATGATAAATACACCCCCTCTCTATCATTTCACACCTCTCTCATTGAGCATTTGTGAGTATTTGTGAGCATAAAATCAAGAGTTTATTTTTTGTAGTGAGCTTGGAAGTCGAGGCTCGGAGTTTGTTTTTGTCAGGGCTCTTTGTGGTGATATTGGCATCCATTTGTGAGCACCTCACCTCTATTTGTGAGCACCTCTCTTATTTGCAAGGATTTGGAGGATTGGGGCAGCCTTGAATAGTGTTCATTTGGAGTTGTTTGGTATCAAGTGTGGGCTCTTTGTGGTGGCATTTACATCTACATTTGGAGTGTGGGCTCTTTGTGGTGCTATATACAAGCTTGGAGCATTTACTCACCTCATTTGTGTGCACATTGAAAGGTATGTTACATTTTAAACTTGCCTCTTATTTGTAAATTTTATTAAAAAAGAAATAGGAAATTTATTTATTTTTTATTTGCATTTTCAGATTTGTTTGCATTTGCAATGGCCCCCAAATCAAAAGACCCTACATGGGCCCATGCAGACACAATTGATGATCAAGTTTTTTGTAAATATTGTAAGAAACACATCAAGGGGGGATTCATAGGTTGAAACAACACTTGGCTGGTCAAAGAGGCCAAGTTACCCCATGTGAGGCACCTGGTATTGATGACATTAGGTCGGAAATGAAAACATGCTTGAAAACATAGAGAAGAGAAGGCTAGGCAAAAAGAGATGGAAGCTGAAATAGGGAGAAGGAGGGAACATGCCTTGAGTGTCAAGGATCTTGCTCACCCATTCTTCGTGATCAAGTAGAGACCCCTTTCAATATATACCTCCCCATCCACTCATAAATGAAAAACCGGCCTCAAAAAAGAAAGAATATTCAAAGCTTTTTTCCATCTTCCACACTGCCACCGCTAGTGCCTCCATGCCAACACAAAATCAGCCTACCTTGATAACCATTGGAAGAAGCAATACAAAGAAGCAACTTTTGAGTACATCACAGATGGTGGTATGATGCGTATATCCCTTTCAATGCTGCCCGCTAAAATACCTTATTACCAACCGTGTTTGATTCCATTGTTGCTGGTAAGGGCTTCAAAGGCCCTAGTATGCATGACTTGAGAGGATCACTTTTGAAGAAAGAAGTCAGATCCATAGATGAATATTTGAAAGGTCATGGAAAGCTTCATGGGCCAAAACAGATGCACTATCATGTCGATGGGTGGAGTGATGGCAAGAACCGCACAATAATAAATTTTCTTGCCTCTTGTTCACAAGGTACCATGTTTTTTTCGAAATCAAGAGATGCATCCGATAGGGTAAAAGATGCAAATTTATTGTTTGAGCTTTTGATGAGATTGTTTTAGAGGTGGGGTAGAAAATGTTGTACAAATCATAACAGATAATGCATCTAATTATGTTCTTTTTTTTGTAAGATGTTAGAGGCTAAACATAAAACAATATTTTGGACTCATGTGTCGCACATCGCATAAACCTCATGCTTCGAGGATATAGGGAAAAAGATCGATCAAGAACACTCGTAGAGTATGGCAAGAGCATCACCAAATACATCTATAATCACTCATGGGTATTGAACCTAATGAGGAAGAACACCGAGGGCAGAGAACTTGTTAGGCCACCATCACGAGATTTGCAACGAACTTTCTCACGCTGCAATCTTTATTTCCTGAACAACGTAACTCTTGAAAAGGATGTTTTCAAGTGATGAATGGAATGCATCAAAGTGGAGCCGAAATGATGGGAAAGACACAAAGAAAAAACTTTTGATAATTTATTTTGGAAAAAAATGCAAAGCAGAGATTGTGAAAGTTCTTTGAGCCTCTTGTAAGGTGTCATGTTTGGTGGATGGGGAAAAATTAGCTGTGGGCGATATTTATGAGGCTATGGATCAGGCAAAGGAGCAGATAAGGGCAGCATACAAAGACAGGGTAACTAAGTATGGGCCTATATGGGAGATCATAGATAATAGATGGAACAATCAACTCCATCGACCTATACATGCAGCTGGGTATTTCTTGAACCCAAAATATCATTACAGAGCTCAGCTTGGAGAAGATCAAACAGGAGAAGTAAAAGATGGTTTGTACGAGTGCCTAGAGCGCATGGTCCCTGATGAGATGCAACAACTTGAGGTTCACCGACGATCGCCTTCTTCACAGAGCCACAGTACCTTTGGGAAAAACCTCTGCAAAGATTGCAAGGGATGTGGACCAACCAGTAAGAAATTCTAAGTTTTTTAAGTTCATTTGATTAAAAATTTTAATGAATAATCATGAATTTTTAGCATAAGACAATATTTTTCTAATTTGTCAATTACGCTTTAACCTTTAAGTTATAAGTTTATGTTTTCCTTTAATTTTTAACCGTGTTTTTAACTTTTTGTTGTCATTGTTTACTAATTAAACATTTACATTTTTATCGGTGTGGGATTCATTTTGGTAGTGGTCCTCAATTGCAAAAGTTTGCAATTAGGATCCCGAGCCATACTGCAGTGTTTCGGGGGTGCGAGCGCAATTGGTCCGCTTTGAGCGGATTCATACGAAGAAGAGAAACCGCTTGGAACAACAACGGCCGAATGATCTTGTCTTCGCGGCAAGATAACCTTCGGTTAAGGCGTAACCATTGTTGAACCAAGACCCGACATCGATCCTACTGTTTGGATGATATAGATCCAACTTCGTAATGGGCAGAGGAGAGTCAACCAAGAGAGTTTGATCCTCGATGACTTGGGGTGGATGGGTTTGATCAAGAATCGATGAGCCATTAAAGCAGACGGCCGCCATCGTCACGAGACACAAAGAGTACTAGTCGCACTCGTGCTACTCCCCAACCCCGTGCAGCTCCAGTTGTTGCAGATGTACCTGAGGATTTGGATGAGTCCGAGTCAGAGCCGAAGGCCGGTGATCATATTGATGAGGATGACCTTGAGGATCCCATTTCCAGCAAATGGTGCAGCAGAGTTTGATCATGATGATCGATCATTGATGTCATCTAGTTTATTCTAGAGTTTTGAATCCTTGTAGTATTTGTAATGTATCAATGATCATATCATGTTGTTTTTCGAGTCTTCAACTATGGAGATTGATCATCGAGACCATTTAGAGCCTCATTGTTTATGTATTTTGTTTCAAATCTCATCTATGATATATGTATTGTGTATTGACTTGGAGTTCGTGCCATTTTGCTATAAACACCTTTCTTGCATATATATAGAGAAAACTTTGCATATTCTAGTGTACTTGTTGGAATTATGGTTTTTAACCTTTCAAATATATTATTTTCATTAAAAATATAAAATTTTATGTATTTTTTTAGTAAACCGGTTCATTAAGTTTGAACCGTCCGCTCCGGTCCGGTTTTCTCGGTCCGGTCCGACTCTCGGCCGTTCCGAGTCCGTTCCGATTTTTAAAACATTGGTTTCTACCTATCGTGCCCGCCAAGTTGCTATCAATGAGTGTTTGGGTCCCCCGCCATTATTTCAATCATCCTTTCGCTTTGTCTCTTTTCTTTGGGCGACTCTTGCTTATTAGACCACTTCCTTCATATCCTTCGCTTTTTCTTATTCTTTGTTCGGCAAATCACCATGTTATTCTCATTCCAATTTGTTTCCGAAATGTCAAATCCTCCATGACCGCCTCTAGTTTCCTCATTCCTTTTTGCTACATCGATCAAGGATGAGTATTGTTTTTCTTTGTTCCTCTTACTATTATCCTTTTTATGTTCACTATGTTCTTCAATGAGCTTTTCCAAGAATTAGTTGAAACCATACTCGACCATCAAATTTTCTTTCATTCCACTTTTCTAATTTTCCTTTTCTTCAACTTCCATGATAGTGCTTTGCCTCTTTTTCTAATCTTAGTTTTTTCTACATTATTCCTCCTCATATCTTATCTTCCATTTCTCTTCACTTTGTTTTTTATCATATGCTTTCTCTTGGGTGTTATGAACTTTTCATTGTCCATCTCATTGTCTACCTCCCGTGTTTGTTACATGTTACTTTTTGTAGGGCCGAGCATTCTCTTATTAGATGTCCATACTCATGGCACCCTCTCCACCTAAAGTGAATGATTTTGTAATCCATTTCTTGTTGCCAGACGATCTCTCGACTCTCACCCTGCTATTTTTCAGTTGTGGCTTTATGAGATCAATCTTAACACAAATCCTTGCATAGCTGAATAGACCATTTCCATGGTCGGGTTTTGAGGTCTTGATAGCTTTTCCTATTGAGTTAGCAATAGTATTGAAAATTGAAAACATACTTTGACCAAAATTCTTGGTGAAGGGCATACATAGTTATCTAGACTAGGGCTATCATAGGTAATTCCTCCGTAGGTTTGAACCCAATATGCTAGTGCTTCATTAACAATACAATGTTTGTGAAAAGTATGGGCATGCATTGAACACTTTCTTGCGATCTCATTCATTTGAAAACACCACTATGGAATATTCTTCGGAGGGTTCTGACCTTGTATTCTCCATTGGTTTTGTTCTCGTAATGTCCCCTTTTTCGTATTAATCCAAATTGAAGGCTTCTTGCCCATTCTTCTTCCCGTGGGCAAGAAGAAGATGAACAAGGGAAGTCCTTGGATCACATTTCAGATTTCTTTCATTAATATTTATGTTTTTATTTTGTATTTTGGCCTCTAAGGCAGGTCGGCTGGGTTGGAGAGCTCCCAAAGTGAAATTAGAAATTAAAGCAAGCTTCCAAAGAGGTCGGTCTTGGGGTAATTCATCCCTTAGACCTTTGGCACCACCATAAGGGTATAAAGGGAGTCACATAGGCTCATTTTGATCATCACTTTGGACATATATACTTTTCTACTTGGTTCTAGGGCTGATTGCTCTAATCCAATTCCACTAAGGGGCGAAAATCCATTAGTGTGGCATCCAAGGAGGACGAAACCCTTGTGGGATATTGGAGAACAAAAATCTCCAAATTGGTGGTGTGAAGGCAAATATTGAAAACCATCTTGTTGGTTTCTTAACTAGGGCATCACAGAGAAACCATTTCAAGAGTTTTTGCATTTTTGAATTTGTTCTTGGAATGCAATGGATTCAGTTTTTGGGGGAACTCACCCTCAATTGCCCGGGGAAAAGATTGGAAGTTTGGATTGAAGACAAAGAAATGGGAATCCAAGGCATGTTGAAGGAGGGATTCATGGTAGCCAAGCAAGGGAATTTCCTTATTGTTCTCTTTTTCATATATCAGCTCATTGGGAAAACAGTGATGGAAGGATAGTCACCATTACCGGGGCAGCGAGATGCTTGATATGGGAAGTGGGTAAGCCATGTGAATTTTTTATATTTGATGTCATACAAGTAGATTCAATCATTGGAGTTAGTAAATGGCTGTTCTTGGGCATTGTTGGGACTTATTCCATCAATGTTGGGGTGTTTCAGCCCCCATGTCATTAATAGTGTGGAATATTTTGAAGAGAGGTCATGATTACAGCTGCTGTACCCTCTTTTCAACTGTTGTTCACAAGTTTTCCAGCCACTTTCCTACTTACGAGACACCAAAAAAGAGCCTCCAATTATAAGGTTGATAAGATAAGATAAGATAATATTATTAATGTCCAACACATGACCACAAAAGTAGGTCAATGGGACTGCAAAATACAAAGCAAACAAACCCAGCAAGAGGACCCAAACGGGTCACCCGAAATACAAAGAGAGAAGAAGAAGAAGAGAAGGAAGCAACAGAGGCCGAGAGACCAGAAAAGAAGAAGAATAGGATGAAGGTGTGGGGGAGCAGAAGAAGGAGCAACCCCCCCAACAACATCACCTAGCACTCAAGGCCGGATGGAAGTGACTCGTAATGCGCCGATAACCAGTATGGAGACTGTAGAATGCCTGGGAAGCCGGTGTCCGGGAGGAAGGCGGTGCCTCTCTGTAAGCCTGGTGGATCGCTGTCTATGTGAAGGGGCCCTGAGACGTGCCTGGGGTAGGGGGCCTCGGGTGGAAGAAATGGAGTCCCGAGATTTGACAGATCTGAACTGAGGGTCCAGAATCGTGTCCAAGTGTCGCTTGGTACCCCTCACCGGGGAGAGTACTTGGGAAGAAAGAAGTGATCAGTCTAGTATTTATCCATCTAACATTTTGAATTTTGAGAAGAAATTCCAAATTACTACTAACATTGACATATTTGTGGCTGATTTAAAGTGGTTTCCAGCCACTAACATTCTGAATTTTTAGAGAAAAATGCAAGCTTACAACTATTATTGGGACAACATTACCAAAGTCTTGGGAATCCATCATTTGAATGGAAATTATGAGATGATGGCAAACAATGGAAGGGAGCTAGCTATGATGTACCTAAGGCATGATGAAGAGATTGTAAAAGTGTTGTTAAACACTCTTGTTTTCTTTGATATGTTTGCTTCATGTGCAGGTACATCAAAGAAGGAGCAACTGAGATTCATTTGGGATCTGGGTACATGCATTTGTTTGAGGACAAGCAAATTTCGGGAAGGGAGGACTATAATGTCCTCTTTTTGTATTAATCCAAATTGAAGGCTTCTTGCCCATTCTTCTTCCCGTGGGCAAGAAGAAGATGAACAAGGGAAGCCCTTGGATCACATTTCAGATTTTTTTCTTTAATATTTATGTTTTTATTTTGTATTTTGGCCTCTAAAGTAGGTCCGCTGGGTTGGAGAGCTCCCAAAGTGAAATTAGAAATTAAAACAAGCTTCCAAAGAGATTGGTTTTTGGGTAATTCATCCCTTAGACCATCAAGGCGCCACCATAAGGGTATAAAAGGAGTCGCATAGACTCATTTTGATCATCACTTTGGAGCTGATTGCTCTACTTGGTTTTAGAGCTGATTGCTCTAATCCAATTCCACTAAGGGTTGAAAATCCATTATTGTGGCATCTAAAGAGGATGAAACCCTTCCTTGTGGGATATTGGAGAACGAAAACTCTCCAAATTGATGGTGTGAAGGCAAATATTGAAGACCATCTTGCTGGTTTGCAACTAGGGCATCAAGGAGAAGTCATTTCAAGAGTTTTTGCATTGTTTGGAGCCCTCTCCTAGGGAATGACTAGGGTTAGAGTGTTTTTGGGTGCCTTCTAGGGCATGGAACTTCATTATTATTTGATATTCAGATTTCTCATAATTTATAAGGTTGGTATCTTCCATATTTTGTAATTGTTGGGGTTTGGAGACCTCATTTTTAGCTATTTTTGTGGACTGCACTTCTGCTGTCCTAAAATAAATTGCAGCTGGGTATTATTTCAGATTTGGCACATGTTTTGGCTTGGTAATGGTTCCATTAATTATATATAATTTGGAGAAGCATTGGTATATTTAATTTCAGCTTGTTTGATGGGTGTTTGATGCCCTAACATGCAAATTTTAGTTCGCTGCTAGGGTTTCAAGTAATATTGGATCTGCTGTTATAAAAATCAGATTGCATTCAGTTTGGGGTTTGTGTGATTTCCTTGTTTGTGTGTTTCAGCCCTAGAAAGGGATATTACATGTTAGAAGATGTTAACAGAGAAATAATGAAGAGGAATTGAAACACTCGACATTGTAAGTTGTCCCTCATTTTATCATGCAAGAGATAATTACAAAAAGGTTAAAGTGGTTACAACCATCCATTGTTGGAAAACGTGCACAAGGAATAAATGAAGAAAAAGCGGAATGCTCAATGCACCCATTGTCATTGTGTGTTTGTCATTTTATTATGTGAAAGATGGTTACAAAATGGTTGAAGTAGTTTCAACCATTTATTAGTTAATATTTAACTAATATTAAACTATCACTAATAACTAAGCCTTATATTTTAATATCCCTCTTAAGGCTTACACTGAAAAGAAGATAGAATTACAATTTTCAAAAGCTTTTGTTTTGAACAATAGTTCTAGGACCAGGTAGAACTCCATCAAGTTGCCTCCCTAACCCTCATGTAAAGGTGTAGTTCCCAAGCTAAATTCCGAGTTCTTGGATTCCACCTCCCCGAACTCTTGAATTATAGAATCTCCTGAATTGTTGGACAACCATCCATACTGAGCTACTCCCATAATGCTCCATCAAGTTGTCTCATGACCCTCATA
Organism: Taxus wallichiana var. yunnanensis; assembly: GCA_018340775.1. Taxonomy (NCBI): domain Eukaryota; kingdom Viridiplantae; phylum Streptophyta; class Pinopsida; order Cupressales; family Taxaceae; genus Taxus; species Taxus wallichiana. Next base: position 629,200,376 of record CM031234.1, read on the forward strand.
AGGGTAAATTCCCGAGATCCATAGACTCCCGAACTATCTGGACAACCATCCATGCTTTGAGTTTTACCTACATTGGATCCCTTACTATCTTCAAAACACTAACTTCTTAGAGTACATATTCATCTTCTTCTTCATCAATAAAATCTTTAGCATTTGGTGGATTGTCAACAAAGGCCACATTTGCTTCTTTTAGATGATCTTTGAGTTTTCCTTTGAGAACATCATTAGCTCGAATGCGACAATTCTAGGCTATATGACCTCTTTTCTTGCAATAATAACAATCAACTTGCCTGGTGTCTTTATCTGATTTTCTGTTATTATTTCTCATGCGGGAGTATAGTGCACTTTCATGTGAAGAATTACCTTCTATATCATTTGCAATTGTTCTCTTTTCTTCAGCCAAGAGAGCTGAAATCATATCTTCCAGGCTTTGTGAAGGCATCTGACTGAGAGTAAAAATAACATTGTTATATGAAGAGGGAAACTTTTAACAAAATGGCTTTAGAGTCTTTGTCATCTACCGGAGCTTTAACCTCGACTTAACCTGTCTAAGAAGAGATCTTAGATTGTTTATATGACTAGACATAGTAACATCATCGGCCATCTTGAATCGAAATAGTTGAAGCTTTAAAGAAAATTTGGCGTTCACTGCTTTTGCCCCAAACAAATTATTTAGGTCATCCTAAATTTCTTTGGACGATTTATCTAAATCTATATGATGGAGTTTATAGTGAAAGAGCATGCCCGATTATAGCTTTTGCTTATTATTGTGGTTTTCCCACTCTAGATAATGCCCTAGGCCACTTCAAATGTCATCAAATTCGACTTTGTGGACTAGGTTAATGTATTTAAAATGTTTGAGACAATTGAAACTCTCATGGTGTGTTTGTCAAACCCTCAAATCCGAACGAACCATTAGTTATTTGTTAAAAAGCTGTTTCAGTAACCGAGAAATCAATGGTTTATTTATGCTTTGCAACTAGTAAATCAACGGTGGCTTCGTTTTTGATATTTTCAACCCTTAGGTCACTTTCGCAACCCTTTTATGATCTTGATTTCGTTTTTGAAATTTTTGACTAGAGTTTTAACCGACATTCGCGATTGTTCTCGCGATCGGAGATTTGCGATTCTTCACGACGTTTAATTCACGACGATTTTGGGGATTCACAAGTGTTTCACTATTTGTTGAATGCTTTCTTTTCAACTTCATTCAAACCCTTCTCGATCGTAACTCTATTCGAACCTTTTGTTTTATATGAGCCTTTCTCATAAACTATATCAGAGCAAACCATACCAGAGGGTTGCACAAACTCGAGACTTATATTTTCGAACGAGTCCTTCAAATATCTCGTGGTCTCGATACCAATGTGTTGGAAAACGTGCACAAGGAAGAAATGAAGAGAAAGCAGAATGCACCCATTGTCTTTGTGTGTCCGTCATTTATTATGTAAAGATGGCTACAAAATGGTTGATGTAGTTTCAACCGCTTTATTGTTATATTTAACTAATATTAAACTATCACTAATAACTAAGCCTTATATTTTAATATCCATTAGTCAATACATAATTAATAGTGACTTAATAATAAACTATAAGTCTTATATTCCTATAGGTTTTTCAGTTCTTTTTTGTCCTATCACACAACTCATCCAAAGAAAGCTTGGCCCTAAGAAATCTGCACTTAAAACTTTATCCCCAAAGATTTCCAACATTCTGTTGGACTTCTTGCTCATCCAAGAAAATGGTGAGAATCTTCTCCATTGCTCGCATTCAAGTATTTCTGACCAGTTTTTCTGGATCCACTTTTTGTGTCCAGGCAAATTGTGAGACTCTCCTCCATTGCTTGCATTTAATTATTTCAGACCGACTTTTTCTAGATCCACTTTTGCTTCTTTACTTCCATCATGGCTGCCTTCACCTCCTTTCCAGATATTGTCTATTCACTTCAACCACCATTTGTTTGAAGGTGAATTTGGGTTTGGGGGTGTGAGTCCCCCAACTTTTGCTCATGGTTATGTTTCTTTCAGATCCTAAAACTCTTATATTCATAGGCCAAAGAGTCTACTAGGTATTTGAAAAACTCTCAAAGCTCATTTTTATCATCTATTTGAGTTTCCTTGATATTCTTTGTTTGAACTTGAAGATGTTGTGCCAACTCCATGTTGAGGATGTTGTACATGCTGTTAGGTTTTATGGATACAATGACCACCTTTGAATGCATCAATGAAATTAAAATATCGAAGCTTTGTTCTTTAGAGGTAAACTGTGTGAACACTTATCCTCCACTTCTCCTTTTGCAACAATTGTACTTTTTCATCATCGTTTTTCTCCCTTTTAATCATTTTCATCCCCCATATCATCATTACCATCATCATTGTGTTTTTCCTTTCTTCTACGTTATCTTTATTTTCTACTTCCTTATCATCATTATTATTTTCTTTCTCATCTATTTCTCCTTTATCTTGTGAATCCTTATCATCACCTCCATTAGTTTCTTCCTCTTGTTTTACATCGTCGTCATATTCTACCTTCTCATCTTCATCATCATCTTGTTCCTCCGTGTCCCATCTTGTTAAGAAAACTTGTTCCATTCCCCCCCAAGAAATTCCATTGTCGTCTTGAATAAACTTAACCCACATCTCCTTCACTTGATCTCTAAGGTTCAACAAAACATATAATTACTTCGCTTTTTTATGAGATTAAGTCTTCTTGAATTGAAGCCACCATTTTCTAGCATTAATATCTTCCTCTCCAAAAACTTTTGTAGTTCCATACTCGACAATTCATATAACTAGGGTTACATGACCACTTGTATTCATTAAATTTCCTTTCCTACCCGAAATATGAGAACAAAAGCATGTAGACAAATGGATCTGAATATTTCCTTTTATGAGTTGAAAAAATGCTACTTGATTTGCTTACTTGAAATGGAAAATATGAACATTTTTATGGCCAAGTCCTGAAAAACTGACAAATATGCAGTTTTGAGAGCCAACTTGGAAGGACACAACTTCCTCAATACTGCCCAATTTTTTTGGAGTGACTGTTTTTGGAAACCTCTTAAAAGTGTCTTTTGATGGTGTAGGATTCCTCCCAATCAAAAAATCTGGTAGGAAGTACAAAGCATTTGAGGTTTTCTTCTTTAGCCCTTTTTCCCTGCTGAAAGAATTCATCAAAAATCAGATTTGTAGAATCAACTTTGCATCACCATGTCTCCCTTGATATTACTCAGAATTTTTAGTGTGAACACTTTTCGGAAATCCCTTGAAAATCTCTTTCTGATGGTGCAGGATTCATCTGAAATGAAAATTTTTGGAGGAAGAATGAAGCCTCTAAAGTTGAGTTCTTTTGCTTGATTCCACACCAAAAAAATCACTAAAAATCAAATGTACAGGACTAACTTTGCATCGCCATTTCTCCCTCGATATTACTCGTAATCATTAATGTGACCATTTTTGAAATCCCATGAAAATCTCTTTTGATGTTGTAAGATTCATCCCAATTAGAACATATGGTAGGAAGAACAAAGCCTCTGAAGTTTATTGTTTTATCCCTAATTTTGTGTCGAAAATTCATCAAAAATCAGATTTGCAATGATCCATAAACTTAGCAGATGTTAATTCCACTAAAATATAGTTTACCTGGATGAATAATAAAGTGTCGTAAACTGATTTTTAATGTGTAAATTCTGATTACCAGTTACTGATTAAGTGCAGAAATAAAATCAGCAAAATAAGAATCAGATCAGTAATAATGACACAATAATTTGATAATGGAGTTCGGCATGCAAGCCTACGTCTCCGGATCCACAACCGTGAATCGATCTATTATAAAAATCACTTAGAAGTACAATCACCCTTCCAAAATGAATAATAGATCACAATGACCTGCAACAAGAGCTGATAATGGAACAAGGACTCTGACAAGATTCAGAACACGATCCCCAAATCCATTTGTGACTCTGCAAGTCTTCCCACGAGCATACTCCGTGCAAATGAGTTAGAAAAACTCCTACAATAGAAAAATTACAAATGCTTAAAGGGAAAATAAATATACTGGACTGATCGTCTCGGAATTCTGAGCAACTTTCTAGTTCTGCCTGTAGGCTGGTTCAGCCTCTAAAGGCTTCAAAAAGACTGGTTTAGTACAAGTGCTCCCTTGGAAATTCAGCAAGAAGTGACTTCGAGAGTGCAAATCGACACCACAAATTCTCCAAAAATGAAAACAAATTACACCATTGTGAAGAGCTTGGAATTTAGAACAACTTCTCCTTTTACTCCAAGTCCTGGTTTTGCCTCTAAGGCCTTCAAAAATGGTGATTTTCACAAGCAGGTCCAAATCTGCCTTAAGCTGTCTACTCACAAACTTGCACAAATGCTTCTTTAAATAGAAGCGAGACCATTTACAACTCCATCAAGCCACTTGGCGAGTTTGTTGGGGCATGTGGTTGGTAGACTTGTGGTCGTGGTTCAATTCCGACCACTTCCACTATTTTTAGCTTTGTCGCCCTTTATTCCCTCAAAGGAAATCCCACATTTATGGGACATGTTTTGCCTAAGCCTTTATATAGGCTTTTACCATCATTTTCAACTGTAGTTGTGGCCATGTATTTGTTTTATTGCCCACGTAGGGGCCTTGGGCAGTGGGCAAATTTACATGATTGAGTTAAATATAGTGTGCCGATTTATAACGGTTGGCCATGTTGAATGTGGCTCTCGCCAATCGTCCATGTAATACTGAACTTGCTCGGCTGATTTAAGTGAGAACTACCATGTGGAAGGGTTGGCGTGGAATGTATAAACGTGGGTGGTGGCATTGAATTCTCACATGGACATTGGTGTGGAGAATTACCCGAACTCCCTGAGTTGATAATCTAGCTCAGCCTCCAATGTAAATACGAACCGAGTTGTATAGTATAGCCCATCCCAATGTAATATGAATATCGAGCTATGTACAAAGCTCGCTGAGTTGGCTCGACCTACCAACGTAATTGTGAACTCCTCCAATGTGATAATGAGTTCACCGAACTATGTCCAATAGAGTTGGCTTTGTAATGCAATGATAATATAATGAACTTGTGGCAATGTTATAACTGAACATGGCGGCCAAGGCATCCCGCTGGGAAACGAGTGTGCCGAACATGGCTGAGGGCTCCCAGCCAACAAATAGCAGGGCCCACCAATTTTTATCTCGATTGTCAAAGATCGGTGGCGCAAACAAACTTCGCACGATCAATGTTCCATTTTTGTCAATACGCCAAGTGTCAATGCGTAACTCGCTTTGTTGATCCCTATTGACCAATCTTTCACCCGAACTTTGACTGGCCATAACTTGAGTGTATGAGCTCCATTTTGTGCGTTCAAATAGTTGACGGAAAGCTCTCTGAATGATCTTCCGCACTCCACCAGTTTACGGAGAATTAGGGAATGTTTCAAGCCTGAAATGATCCCTTGATCATGCAAAGTCAACTTTACACCAACCTATCTCCTTCAATATTGCCTTTTATACGTTTAGATTTATAATAGAAAGACCAAGCATGAATGATGCAAGCGTGACTGTGCATGAAGTTGTCTAAAGTTGTAAACCGCTATCTATATGGATAACAGATATTGTTGGTTAATCACATTGGAGCAAATAAAGAGATGCATGTAATTGGATAAGCACATGTGTATAGCAGTAGTGAAGACCGAAGAATATGCACCATAGTACCAATGGTTTACATTTGGCTGAATGTTATTGGGAGCTTGGCCGAAGGTTATAGTAAATCCAAATGCATAGAGGGATGTTTGAGAAAACTTGCAAAAACACTCACACAAGACTGCATGACTATACCCCAACACAAAAGTACAACCATGTAGTCTATCTAAAAAGTATACAATTTGAAACACGAAGCAACAGGCTACATTCTGTCAATTTCCTTTGTTGACACACAATGGATGCAAGGCAATATGTATAATCTAGACGCGTGAAATTGTGTAATCGTAAACACTCAACAAATTGCCCTTCCTCCTTCCAAAGACCTTCTGTCTTCTTCAAGCACGCTACTATATAATAGCTTAATGCAAATGCAAAAGCAATAGCTTCTAAGCTATTTTACACTTATTGTACAATGTTTGTCAGATAATTACACTCCTAAATTTGGGGCAGCTATATAAATTATGCCATGCCCCTTTTTCACTCTATTTTTCCATCTCAGGATTGTATCCTGCAGCCCTGCTTGATACCAATGATAGGTATAGTCCGAGAATAGATAATAAAAGCTTCTTTGATATTATTCATGAAACATGATTACATATAGCCTATGAACTATTAGCGAGGAGTGAGGCTTATCATCAAATCCCTAAAATCTCTCTTCTAAACCTATCTCTATGATGAGTTGTTTATCAACAATTCGTACATACACATAATAATATTTTCTAATGTCGTACTAAACTATAGAATGTCCCACATTCTTGCAAACTAAAGATTATGCTCCTTAAAGCGGATCGAATAGATCATTGAATGTCATGTGATCCAACTCTACTACTTGCACATCTTTAAGAAGTTTTGGTCAGGAGGCAATCCCTTGATCCATCCAACGGTCCACCAAATGTTCTTCCTCTAAGTCTTCTGTGCAAAATCTCAAACTCTGCTGCTTTGCAACAATCCCTCAGTGCAATTGGATGCAGAAACCTTGATATAGTTTGGATGCAGGTATTCTCTGATGGGATGTTGGTCTCTCCTCAATGTCGGCAGTCAAGTCAAAATGAAATATGGGAGCTGGAATGGATAGGGAGCTGGAATGGATAAGGAGCTCCAGAAGAGAGAACTTTGAACTCCACTGAGAAGTGGGATTATTGGATCAGATGGGCAGAGATGTGTCTTGATGTCACAAAGTAGGAGCTCCTTGGAATGGTGGAAAAGGTGGGTAGCAGAAAGCACAATAAAAAACACTGCAATAGGCATTTTGACAACCCTACAGACTAGTCTTCCAGGAAAATAAGTCCAATTAGCTTCCACATCTTTCATTGTGGTGCCATAAAAGGGCCACATTGCTGCTCCTCCACATTGGCAGCCATGTCAAATTTGATATATGGGAGTTGGATAGAAGAGGAGCCCCTACTAGAGAGAACTCCGAACTACACCAAAAACTGAAATTGATCGGACTGGGGGAGATGAGTTGTGATCTCACCAAGTGGCAGCTTGTGGAATGGTGGAAAGGTGAAGTATACAGAAAGCAACAAGCAGGAACCTGAAATATGTGCTCGGACAACCGTTGGACCAGTTTCCATGCTGACAAGTTCAATTAGCTGTCACATCATCCATTGGGGTGCCGTGGAAGGGCCAAATCACCTCTTCCCCATGTCAGCAGCCAACTCAAATTTAAATATAAAAAATGGTTTGGTAATGTCCAAAATCACTGAATTTCACATAGAATAACTGTCAAGAGCTGGAGGGGGAAGGGGGAAGTAATCAAACGAAGAAAATCATTTAAATGGAGTTAAGACCTAGATAGGGGGTTTCAGCGATCTAACCATAGGCGTTCATTGGAGCATAAGGCAATTACTATAACATTCTTACCATAGATCGCATACTTGCTTGCAGATTAATGCCTTTGAGAATTTCTGTATGTTTTATCCCAAAGTGGATATTAAATTCCTGCACAATAGGAAGTCGATTTCATTGTGGAATTTTCTGTGTGAGGAAGGTTTATCCATGCCAATTTGTTGTGATTCTGAGTAAATGCAAGAGATTTGAATTGTTTTTCTGTTCTATAAGTTAAAATCCACAATTGGATGTTTTAGATTCACAGTAGGAAAGATATGCCTGCTCATGTTAACATAAAATAACCATATGTAGAAGTATCCATGTGATTGAGGTTTGCAAATTTTGTGATTTATAGATCATGTTTTTGTTTATAGTTTCAGATCGTTTTTCAGATGAAACGCATTTCAGTCTTGAACAATTTACTTTTTAGTCTGTTTGGAAATATATAAATAGTCTATTGTTCTTTTTGTGGTCAAATTTCCAGTTCTACAAATTTTGATTCATTGTCAGGTGAAGTCTCTTATAGTGTGAATATGGATGCCATGAGAATTAAACCTTTGCCATACTGGTGAAAGAGGTTTCATTGTCATCTGGATTCAGCCCAGTGTCTTAATAAGTACATTTTTAATCAGATGCTGTAGGTATGTTAAAGGCTCACTTGTTTGTGCAGGTTCCAGAAGACAAACGAGAAGCAAGTCGGGCATGTTACTTGAGAAAGCATCCTGGAGCATTTTGGGTGAGTTGCGATTTTCATTTTCCAGTTGGGTATCCACCAGTTATCTCTCAAGATCTTCTACTTAGTATAATAGTTTATTGTTTCAACTATGCTACTTATTTTTATTTTTTTCAGTTTCTGAGATGATAATGTGTACCTACAAGGTTGATTTTGGAGACTTTAAATTTGTGTTAATTGAACCAAAATGTGTAAGATTCGTTTCTTGGAGTAGCCACAGCCATGCTAGAATCAGGAGGTGAGAGCATGCCTTTTATTATGTTGCTTGTGTCTTTGATATCGATAATTCTATTCCTTCTCTGGAATTTTATATGTATCTTTTGAGACGTGTTCAGTTTTGAAAGCTTGCGCATTAGCTATTATGCAAAATCTGTATTGCTTTATATGTAAGTGTCCTAGAGTATACTTAAAAGTTAACTGTAACATGGTATTTCTAATGTTTTCACATGTGTTTTTTTGCACACAAGACATGCCTCACTTTCAAAATTTAGCCTTTAAATATATGCAGACTTCACTGAAGAGGAATACAAAAGTGCTAAAGTTGATCCAATTTCCCAATTTTCAATCCCTGTTGCGGTACATTTTAATTACCACTCTTTCATGTGCTACGTACATTTAATTTATGGTTGGATGGTCGGACACCTGATTTATCTTTTTTTGAGACAGTCCCACATGAACAGAGATCATGGAGAAGACACAAAATTAATTGTACAACATTCTACGGGAATTCAGGTTTGGCATCATCCTTCTCTCCAGTAATAACATCACTTAGAGGTGCTTGTGTGCCTCTTGGGTCCCCCTTGCCTTGTGATTAGTACCAATGTACATGAGTGGAAGGGTATGGAAGAAAGGATTACTCATGGAAAATAGTTATTCAAGTGATGACTTGAGTATTAAAATACTCACGTAGTGAAATATCCGACAAAAATAAAAATATTAACTAATTCAGTTTTATATATATATTTGTAAAATGACTCCCTGCTTGAAAAATAAATTCCTTTATTGATGCTATTATGTAATGCTACTACGGAGTTTTGTACATTGTAACTATGTACTCCTTAAATAATTTTCTCCTAGCAAGAGTCTTATTGGTAATATTTTGTACTATATATGGTCTTTTGACAAAGTAAAGATCATTTCTAAAATACAAAAATAAGGGAAGGTGGATATTTGTGCATTGTAACTATGTACTTAGTTAAATAATTGCCTGAAGGTAAAAGTCCTGTTGATAATATGCTGTACCATGAACAGTCTCGCGACAGTGTAAAGATCATTTTTAAATAACTAAATCAGGGAAGGTCACATTTACTATTTTTTTGTTGTTGAGCAGGTTGACCACGCTAACATAATTGATTTGGATAGGTTGGGTTTCAATGTTCAGGTGATTAAAGCTATTTCGTCCTATGCTTTTCCTTCATTGCTATGAGAGCACTGAGTTTATTAAGACTTTTGAGTAATTGACTCTCTTTCTTATTTAGACATGTTTTATTACCTTAATTATTGTCCCAAATCATCTTACTTCAAAAAATCCTTAGTTTTCCTGTCTTGTGTATCATGGCTATTCTTGGTCAATTCGTGTCTTATATCCATGATTGATGTGCTTGTTTGGGGATTTATGAAGCTTATGATCAAAATCTGAGAGGCTTATAATAGATAAGCTAAAAGACTTTTTGGATTTTGGAATTTTTGCTTTGTCTGAAATGCTGGCTTGTCCAGACTTCCTTTTCAGATCTTTTGTTCTATGTATGGCAACTTTGATGGAAAATAGTAAATACATTATAAATGTTTATGGTTAGTGAATGTATTCTAAGATTTAAGAAAATGGTTTATTTGGTTTTCTAAAAGTCGATGCAAACATTACAAAGTATTTAATTCATTCAAAAGAGAGATTCAAAATGCATGACTGCTAATCATATGAATCTTGATTTCTGACTAATTGCATTTGTTTGTAAGACGACATGAAGGATGGGTTGTAGTTAGCCATTTGTTTGAATGAACATATACCTTTCTAATGCGAAAAGGTGTTAGTTACTAAAAAAGGAAAAATATCAAGTGCTAGGAAAAATTTCAGGAGGGTGATAATCACAGTTCTATTTTATGATTGACATTTGCCATCTTCGATACATTTACCTTTATATATTCGCATGTCAACAATATTTTAATCTTCTATATTTTATCTTAAGAAGCATTAAATGTTGTATTTGTTTTGCATATGCAAACCATTACAATGTTGGAATCCAGGAAATGTTGGACCAGGCTTGGCAGAATTCATTTTAGTTTTCCTAGTCTATTGGAAAGCTAAGGGTGCATAGACCAGTTTCTGGCTACTTACCTGACTATTGTAGCAAGGGCTGGTTGACTGAATGTGATTTTTCTTATCATTCTACACAAATCATTCCAAAAGGGTACAAACTATCATGTTTCAGTGTATGATATATTTTGGACAAGTGGTTTGTCGGTGCATTGTGCAAGAAAATTTTTCAGCCCGACCTTTCATCTTGAGAATGGCATTAGGCTCATTTTCTATCTTCACTAACACAAATTTCCCTGGGTGATTTAGCTTCTGGTCAGGAGAAATGTATATTTAGCCTCGCTGGTCTACTTGGATGACGACAATGTTTGATTCCAAAACCAAAGCAAGTTGCTTCTTCAGTTTATCAACATCTCCGTAGACCAGCTTTCTCCATGTCGTTACTCCTTGGATGCCCCTCGCTTCCCACAAAAGGTTAGATCAGTTGTTTCATAGAGAGGATATGTATCAAAAATATGCTTAGGTCACTTGGAACTATCCCTTGCAACACCTCAGTTCCATGTCTAAAGTCTTTTAAGCTTCTATATTATATCCTAAGAAGCATTAACTGTTGTATTTCTTTTTCATGTTGGGATTCAGGAAATGTTGCACTAGGGTTGACCCAATGTGATTTTTCTTATCATGCCATACAAAATCATTCCAAATGGGTGCAAACTCTCATATATCAATGCGTGACATGTTGTAGAAAAGCAATTCCTTGGTGCATTGTCCAAGCAAAATTTGCTGCCTAGCCTCTTGATATTGAGAAGGCTCATTTTCATCTCCACTAATGGAAATTCCATGTGTGATTTAGCTTATGGTCAAGGCAAATGCATGTTTAACCCATAGTTACCATATCCGTCTAGATCTGCACAAAATCCAGTTGGATCCGGATTTTTCAGCTGTCCCGGATAAGATCAGTTTGAGTTGCCCCTTTTTTTGTTTTTTTTCCTGCAAAATAAGAAATTTTCTTTATTTTTATAATATTTATGATTGTTTCAAAGAAAAGACACCCAACACTATGTTCCACCAAGTTTCGGACAAGGATGGATGGGAACGGGGATGCGTTTCTAGGACGGATTTTTTGGAGGCCTTTTTTAGGGGACGACAAAGGATGACTATTAAAAGTATGGAAAAGTTTAAAAATATAGGAACTCTCAAATATTCCTATGATAACTTTGATAAAGCATTCATCATATATGTTATAGAACCTTATTACATAACATTAGAGCTGAATTGAGATTTCACATAATATTCAATGTGGATATATATAATAATTACATGGTCATTTATGTGGGAGAGAGTTCAAGACAAGTAATTTACATAATTACATGTACAAAACACAATGGTCTACAAAATTTTCCTTGAATGATTGCATATCCATAACACATTTAAATTCATTGTTGCATAAAACATTGTAATATAAAAATAGAAGCAATGCATAACAATAATAATCTTACATTAATCTAGTAGTAACAAAACTAAAAATCAATTCCAAAATATATATGATATATTGGTTTATTCCAATTTTTTTTAGGAACACGGGCACCTAGATCACGTGTTTTGTTGTGCAATGTGCACATAAATGACATGAATTTTCAAGCCTTCAATCTTCACCAAAGGGAGTTATTGCTTCCCACCTTTTTCATATGACAGCATTGGAGCTGCATATATAAGCATCCACAATCTTCATTTGCTCCCTTCAATATCATACATCAAGCCATTTTTTAACCCACAAAAAATGGGGCATATAATTGCTACATGTTGAATAAAATAGTCTCAATTTGTAAAGAACACCATCCATCCAACCTCCCCTTTGCATGACAAACGTGTCTATTCAATAAGGTTTGCTCTATTTTCTATCTCGCTTAAGTTGGACCTTCAACTTCTTTCCACTCAATTGGAATCCATTCATCATGTTGATGGCAGATTGTGCAGCTTTAGGGAAGTCATAACTCACAAAACTTGCAATTTTTTTGAGTTTTTATAAAAAATATGTATTTTTGTGTTGGGACATAAGGGATTTTTGTCAAATAAGCACTCTTTCTTATTTTGACAATTTAGTTCAAACTCTAGACTAGGCGGAATGAAGGCAGAATTTCTGCGGAATAAAGGCAGAAACTTATGTGAAGCAAAGGAAAATCCGCAAAAGGCGAGAAACTGATGTGAGCAAAGGAAAATCCAGCGAGCGAAGGCAGAAATTTTGCGGATTAATGGCGAAAACTTCCGCGAAGCAAAGGAAAATCTGCGGAAAAGTCCTTGGAATAAAGGCAAAATTTCCACGGAATAAAGGAAGGAAGTTCTGCGAACAAAGGTAGAATTTCCATAGAATAAAGGTGGAAACTTCCATGAAAAAAAAGAAAAATCTGAAAACTTTTGCGGAATAAAGGTGGAATTTCCACGGACCAAAGGAAAAATCCATGCGGAATGAAAGTAGAAACTTCCGTGAAGCAAAGGAAAATTTGCGAGAAAAGTTCGCGGAACATAAGAAAACTTCCGTGGAACAAGAGGGAGAATCCAAGACCCGGTAAGGGGTTGGCGTCGATGGGGTGACCCAAAGTTTAAATTTGACGGCCTGTGGCCGTCATTGAATCTTGAGACGACATGAGGATCTTTAAATGCTCATATCTTTTGATCTAGGTCACCAAATAAGATAAAATTTGTACCGTTGGAAAGGTCTTGAGGAGTACTACATATGAAATGCAGTTTTGGGTTGTGATAAAGTGTACTTTTGGGCTGAAAATGTAAAAAACGAACTTGTGCCTATTTCCAAGTACGTGGTTAAAAAGTCTCTAGTGCCCATCTTTGAGTCTGCACTCTTGAATGCTGATTAGTTCTTGGTGGTTGAAGAAGTGGGTGGTCTTCTTAATTTCGGATTTTAATCTTTCCCCTCTTCTTCTTCTATAAATGTAACTCTTTTTTCATTGTAAACATCCTCTCCTGAATGTAAGGTTATGTTGCCTTTTAGTATGGCCAAACATTACGAGTTGCGAGACTTCTGTGTTGGTTTTATGCAATGCACTCATTTCCTTCACCATTGTTGTAATAGACTACAAATTATAATCAATGATATTTTGTTATTGTGGCTCTAATTCTGCTCTTTAACTTGTGTTATTGTGTTCTTTTCTTTCTATTCTTTTATGGCATGTTGTGTGAGTTATATTTGCATGATTTCCATCCTTTGTGTTATTTATGTAGAAAATCAGAGTTTGGTAAAGTTACAAAGTTGAATGTGGCTTGTTTTTTCCTCTCGGCTTTGCATTTTCCCCTCTGATTCTTCATCTTAGGGAGAGAATCCACTTTCAATTTGGTGCATCACATTGTCTTTTATTTAGCATTAAATCTTTCTCAACCTGGTTGTTTAGAAATCTTAGATTAGAATTAGTTAGTAGTAGATTATAGTGCTAGTTAGACTAGTTACAATGGAATGGAGTGGAAGGAATCAACCTTTTAACCTGGAGATTGACCTTGAAGGAGCCATTGTCCCACACTTTGAAGGTCTTTTCATGTTTCACTAAGGTGTTGAGCCTAGCTTCAACAAAGAGTATAATTGCGAGTGACAAGATTTTTGGCACTCTGGTGGGACCTATTTGAGCCATCCACAGTCAGTTTTGATCTACTACATTGAGATTGATGTGTGTTTCAGTGGTATCTTGCCTTTGGAGACAACAAGAAACACATCTAGCGACTCCTAATTTTATATCTACTAGTTTCAGCGATCAAGTGTTTGTAGTTTCATGAGAAGAGTTCATACAAGACAAAACACAACAAGAGGAGCCCTTTAAATATCTGCGGCTTTCGGCGAGGAGAAGAGGAAAACCTGTTCAAAGATTTCCATGTCCACCACCTAGGGTTCACTCAACTCCTCCTTTTGGTAGGCCTTTCTCTCATCTTCCTATGAACCTGAGACCCATTCCCCTCATGGCCCATCAAAGAAATCAACCTTTTGTGACCTTTAATGGTGGTAATCCCTTGGCTTTGAATGCCCAACATGACATACCAGTATTTTCCCTAAAGAGCATTCCATTCTTTACTGGTGAAAATTCAACCACCCCTATAGAGCACATCTTAGATGTTGCTAATGTTTGTTCAGTTCATCTTGTCACTGAAGATGATGTGGCAGTTAGGCTCTTAGCCTCATCTTTCAAAGGAAAATTATTACAGTGGTATAGAGTCTCCTGCCGCGTTTCTATTCACACATGGGATGAACTTAGGGAGAAGCTTTGTAAGCATTTCGGAGAAAAAGCAGATAATCTCTTTGTTAGAACAAGTTACAACAATCAAAAGAGCCCCTTGTGAGCTGATGATGGACTTCAATTTTAGGTTTCAGAGGACATGGGATAGAATTCCACCCCTCTAAGGCCATCTCCTCAAGGTGCATTTTTTTTTGTTTAAGGGCTCTTGATTCTAATATTGCGGTGATAATTCATCAATGGGAGCTGTGCCCTTGCTTCTTTGCTTATGAAACAACTATCCAAGTCGGGGTATGGACAAAATTACCAACAAAGTAGGTTCCAAGGCGCAAATTCTAGCTTGCCTCTTCAAGTATTACCTCCTCCACAACATGCACCTGCCCTAGCTTGAGCAATGCCATTGTTTCCAATCCAAAACTATATGGCTCAAGGAATTGAATGGTGTTTCCCATGTTATCAGCCCCATAATAAAATTCTTGAGAAAATGGGGTGAAAGGTCAGACTTTCATGGTGCAAGGTTCCTTCAATCAATAGGAATCAATGATGGAAGTTCCGAATAGCAATATTGAAGAAGCTCAAAAGGCCGCCCCTGAAGCCAATCTCATGTTTTTGGGGTTGATGAGTTTTGTTGAGTCAATCAATCACTGGGCAGCCCAACAGGACCTCAAATTCATGTTGTCGATAATCTGAGGTCTAAGAAGAGAATATTGGATTCTCAGCCTTCACCTTCTTCCAAACATGACGATCTCGCTTCATAAAAAAAGGAAATTGGGATAGATTCAAGTAAGGAAAACTGCGTGATGTTTCTACTGCACCTTGCCCCATAAAAAGGTTGTTCCTCAACCAAGAGTATCTTTCTCAACAATGGAGCGATCAAGAAATGGTCACACCAACGATACATAAGGCAATAGGATTTTCTATGAACATTGTTGAGAAAATGAAGAGAACTAATCTGAATGTGACAATGTGGGATGCCTTGTCCATTCCATATTAGTTGGACCTCCTACAAAGTCTTTGAAGCAACTCATTCCATCAAGTGAGACAACAAAACAAAAGCCAAGCTCCTCAATTAGCTTATGCCAACCCAAGGAGGAGCAAGTAAGTGAAATAAAGAAACCTCCACCCTTTTATATCTCTTTGATTATTGACAAGCATCTAGTGCATAATTGTATGATAGATTTAGGGGCCAACACCTTTGTGATGCCTAAGAAGATAACAGACACTTTAGGGATTGAGTACACTCCAATCACTAAGGGTGTTTTGCAATTGGATGGTACTATAGTTAGAACAATTGGAGTAATCAAAGGTCTTGAGCTAACTCTCCATGCATGCCCTAGTCTAACCATTGCTCAAGACATATTAGTTATAGATTTGCCTCCTCTCTTTGCTATTTGCTTATCAAGAGACTTCACAACAAAGGTAGGAGGTTACTTGTCCTTAGATTGGTCTCATATGCTCTTGAGGACAAGGTATGGACTAAGTTTACAATTAAGGCTGAGCCTATCTTAACTTATCATGTTGAAGTCCATGACCTCAACCCTACCAACTCAAGTTGCATGGTGCAAGGAGAAATAAGCAGTGATTAGAGCCATATGAAGCAGTCCATTCATTTCAATTAGTCCCCGATCTTATGTTAGATGAGTGGGATAAAGAAAGGTATGAATTTGATCCATATGACACCTGCTGTGTTGAGACATGTTTAGGTACTTATTGCATCCAAGAGGAGGGGTATTTTATCCCAAGTGCATTAAGAGAAACGAAGAGGATTCCCAAGGCACGTGGAAGATGTTTTTGATGGTTCTAGGAGCAAGAATGGAGTTGCGGCAGGTGTAGTTTTGATTTCCCCAAAGTGGAAAAAGTTTCTTTTTTCTCATAGCCTTTAATTTACATGCTCTAACAATGTAGATGAGTATGAAGCTTTAGTTCATGGACTGTTGTTGGCTGAGAAGAGGCATATTAAAAGGTTATAGGTGTTCGAGAGACATTGAGTTAGTTGTCCACCAAGGAAAGAGGAAAGTGTGCTACCAAGAACAAGTTCCTAAAGGCTTATTATAAACATAGAGTTTGGGACCTACTTGAGAGTTTTGAGGCTATTAATCTCCAAGTAGTGCCAAGGAAGTTAAATGCAGAAGCTGATCAGATGGCTGCCATAGGGTCACAATTTGTCCCACCTAGAGATCTCATTCAGGGACATGATTGGGATGTCAAGATAGTGGTGAGACCATCCATCTTGGACAACCATGTGAGCTGATAAGTCTTTGAGAACGATGATCAAATTATCCATTTTATTAAGAATGAAGTTGAGTTCTCATCGAGTTGCAATCAAGGCTGCAAGAAGGCTACGAAGATCAAGTTATCTAATTAAGAACTAACAAATTACCAAGAGGTTTGGTTACTCTTGAAATCATATTCAACCCTGATGATGAGTTCAAAGGAGAAAAGAAAAACATGATGGCTAGAGAAGACTATCATGAGGTTATCATCCCCAAGATAAGGAGCTATTGCTGGGAAAGGTATGTGATGAAATTGAAAAACATGTTTTTGTGTCCTTGTGTCGATGTCTGAATGGTATTTTCTCATGGAGCTATGAAGATCTTAAAGGTTTCAATCCTAAAATTATGCAACATGCTATAGATCTTGACCCCAATGTCAAGCCTATTAGGAAAAAGAAAAGACCTGTGAATCCCAAGATAGAACCCCTAATGAAGAAAGAGCTTTCCAAACTCATAAAGGCTAGAATTATATTTCCTATCAAGTACTCTTGGGTGGAAAATTTAGTTCTTGTAAGGAAGAAGAATGGGGAGATTAGGCTATGTGTTGATTTTAGAGATTTAAATAGAGCCTCCTTAGAATCACTACCCTTTACCTTCCATGGACTAGATTTTGCAAATAGTAGTAGGAGCTGAGAGGTTCTCCCTTTTGGATGGATATTCTAGATACAATCCAATTTGGGTCGGGAAGAAGACATGTATAAGACAACTTTCACTACTAAATGGGGAACATATGTGTAATGTCCCCGAATGGAAAATTTGGACCCTCACACGGGTTATCCGCAAATCCCAACCAAAAATGCAAGTGGTAGTAATTATACAAAAATAAACAAGTGTAGATCTGAATTTATAGGAAATTTTTTGACTTGCATTAAGGAAATTACTCAAAACTGAAATAAAATCACCCTTTTATTGCTGAAAATAGATCAGCTGATTATATATAGCCAAACACAAAGAAAATACCAATTTGGACTTCAATTGAAGACTGATTTATTTATTAAAAAATTTGCAAGTAACTGTCCTCAGACACAACTCGAAAGCACAATATCCTTGAGCCAAAAATCACATCAAAAGGCTGATTGGATGTCTAAAAATGATCAGATGGAACAACCCAGATCTGAATTTTAACAACTCCAAACACCCCAAATCAGTCCTCTATATGGGTCTCTTTACCTAGAACAAGCTGGAAATAAAGAAGAAGTACAACAACCAATCTTCCCCTTCAAACCCTTGTTCAAATCTGTAACATAAAGCCTTCAAATACTATTGGAAAACAAAAATAAATCCTTGATCTTCAATGGAAATGCTTGAATGGAGAGTCCTCTCAAATAGAAAGAGTTTTCCTTCTTTTAGACCTCAAGAGGGTTTTCGTCCTCTAGAGATGACTTAAAGGGGTTTTTGTCATTTGAAGTTGAATTGGAAAGCTCTCAAAGCTCGATACAAAATTCAGACTTTTTTATAGTAAAAGCGATGCTTTTCAAAGCCAAGTCGACTTGCTTTTATGAACAAACTTGGCTTAGTAGCCACCCACAACCACCAATCACCTTCCTTTGCCTGTATTCAATTCTTTTTTGGCATTGTACCCTCTCCCACATGGGTCACATTTCCTCTAGGAGGAAATTAAAATATTATGAAGTGAGTTTCCTTTTATTTTATTTTTACTTTATCATTAATAAATTAATATAAAGTGCTTATAATAATATTTTATATTGCACTTTATAATTAATTCATTATGACAAGTTTCCCTTTTGTTCCTCTCTTAGCCGTTGGGAAACAATGAATGGGCTAAGGGTCTACGACTAGTTGCTTCGAGAAAATGAGATAATACAATCCTTTCTTGCCCAAATTGCTTGCCCTCAAGCAATTATAACTCATATATCCAATAGCCATGTGCAATAGACAAAACATGCTATAGTGCTTCAATATTCGAGATCTCGTACCTGTCCAAGTGAGAGAGCTCTTGCCACAATACATAGCTCTCATGATGTTCATACATGCAAATTTGCATTAAGGGTATCACATACTTTATATTGCAGATTTAATCCTCTAACTCATCATTCTTTTAATATCCCTTTCAAGGGATTGGGCCAACAATCAAGGAATTAGCTTCAAACACCAAATAACCAAATCTGATTTCTATAAGCAGTAGACTGAAATTAAAACCAGCGAACTGATTTCTCCAAACAACAGTATTAAAATGTATGCAAAACACAAAATTCACTCCAATAACCTTGCCACAATTTAGATATGTATTTTAGGCATCCAATAGAACAATAATCAATGAAAAATCTGAGTCAACACACAACTGGAAATTAATAAATAACCAACGAAGAGCAGCCACAACTAAATTATGAAATATGGGTCTAGAAACCCTCAAAATTTATGAGAATGTAGATTCCGGCCTTATTAAATATGGCAAATCAGATTATGAACTGAAATTTCAACTTTATGTCCTCTAAACCATCAAACCCTACACCAAGGTAGGTCGCTCCACCTATAGAAAGCAAATAAAAATCTGAAAATGAATGTTTCTCCTCAAATCTTCAAAACCATGCAATGATGAAGGGTTTTCGTCCTTCAACAAAACCACTAGAAGGGTTTTCGTCCTTCTAGGAAGCCACACAAGAGGGTTTTCATCCTCAAGTGGAAGAACATGGAGCAACAAGCTCTCAATGCCCAATATTAGAAAAATGCGCCAAAAATTAGATGCCCAAATGAGGTCCCAAGACTCCTTTTATAACCTTCCTTTGGTGCCAAAGCTTGAAAGATAAGGCCGACCCATAAGAGATGTTCTATTCCTTCATTAAGCTTCTTTTATTTGTCTTTAACCCAGCCGACTTGCATTAAGAGGGAAAACACTAAAAAGAAAACATAAAAATTAAAAAAATGAAAGCAAATGGAAGCTCAATGTTCTTCTCCAACTCTTCTACTTCTTTGCCATGGAGAAGGAATGGCAAGAAGTCCAAATAATGACCCTCAAGTGGGAAAAAGGGACATTACAGTCCTCCCTTCCCAAAATTGCTTGTCCCCAAGCAATTGCAAACCCAATGTATCTACTTCCCTGTACTCTTCATTCCCCTTACTTTGAAGTTCCATATCCTCTAATGAAATAGGAGATGGCATCCATGATAAAGCATCCATGACCACAATAGGCTTTCCCTTCACTTCAATAGTGTTGTCCCAAAAACAGTTGTAATCATGCATCTTTCTTTCAAAAATCAGAATGTACAAGTCTGAAAATAGCACATCATAATCTGATTTTATTCCTCCATTCAACTGAAATCTTCCTTCCTCATTATTCCATGAGGGAATGCACTCAAAAATGAAAATACACTGCTGTTCATGGCTGCTAATGGCAGCCCCAAATCTGATTTTTGCAAATTCAGTCCTACAATCATGGTATAACAACTACTAGACTGAAATCTCACAAAGGAAAGCAACTCCATAAATAAAGTAAGGACTGAAATTTGATTTACATATGCTGAAAATTTAGGAACAACAGGCCTACAATTAAAATCAGCAATTATCTTGGCCTTAAACTTGAGAGATTCAACCTCCTTGGCATTCCCATGAGTGTTAATTTCATCATTCTTCAAGTGGAACTCATACTCCATGTGACTTTTGAGGGCAAGTTCCTCTAAATTTTGGATCTCTAGATACCCCCAAACATTGTGTGACTCAGCTGAAATGAAAACAAGGTAGTCTAAGAAAATTCATACCTCATCATGGGGTCATAAAACTGAAAGATAGAACCATCATTCTCCTTTTTGGTGGCCATGTGAACAGCTGCAAGTTTATCATAATTGTTTCCTTTTTCCCTTACTTCTTTTGGTTCTCTCATGGAACCATGGGTTAACAATCCATAGAGAGAAAAATCAGAATTCCCTTCAAACTTATGCTTCCTTAAACATGTCATGCTAGCATTCTCTTTCATCAAATTCCATAAGCAAAGAGAAAAACTGAAATTTTTACCTTCACCCTTGTCATGTCTCATGAAGTGGCCCGGATGATCAGCCCATGGAGTATCATGAACAACCCTCAAGATCTTGCTCTTCACCCTTGATTCGGGTACCAAATAGACTCGGTTTTTGTAAGGGATAAGCCCATCCATCACCTTGTATCTTTCCTTATTTCTCCTTCAAAAACACCATTAGCAAACTTGTTCTTTACATACTCAGCTGAAATTAGTGACTTCCAATCTGCTGTAATTTTAGATAAAGAACAGAAATGTGACTCCCATGAAATAGTATCTTCCACCAAATAACAAATTTGGAGTGTTTCCGGAAGCATACCTTGCAAAGTGATCTTTTACCTTTGTCCATGAAGCTTATCTTCATGCGTTGATAGTTGAGAGTGAGCTCTCCCAACGAATGCCACCATTGAACTCCAAGCATGATACCCAAATCAACCATCACATAGAAATCAACACATACCTTATATGGTTCCAATGCAACTTGGAGTTGAGAACACATCTTGGTATGTTGCATAGAGTGACCATTCACTAACTTCACAATGAATCCTTTGAAGTCTTCAACCTTCAATCCCACTTGTGCCACCAAGCACTCATTAATAGAACCATGAGTGTCTTCACCATTAATCAAACTCGTGGCTCCTTGTCCTTGGAAGGTAGAATCCTTCATAACCTTGTTAGCATACATAATGATTTTAAAATAATCCTTCATCAAAATTTCTTTTAACCATGTGCACGGGGCATAGTTACGAGACGGGGACGGGGTTTCGGGGCAAAAAAATTTCTAAATTTTGGGGATGGCGGGGACGGCTAATTAAAATATATATAAATATTTAAAATATAAAGATATAGTGACTAAAGTATATAAATAAGCTGAAATAAAACCATTTGAGATTTAAATAAGGTGAAACTTGAACTCATAAACATCAAATACATTCCTTAATACTATAATATCAATATGTTAATGTCATAAATTGAAAATTCATAGTACATATTTGAATTTTGAATTTGAGACAAGCTGAAATTTCAATATATTATAAATTATAAAAGTAAAACCATTCTAAATTACGATTGATCAAGTGACAATAATTAATATTCATATCATTAATCTCATAGCCAAATACACCAACAATTGTCTATTGTCAATATTACTCTTGCTCTTGCTCTTGCTCTCACTCTTGCTTTGCTCTTACTTGGTGTGAATATGAAATGAGCCCATAATATAAATTTATAACATAAAATTGCATTTTTAGGGTTAGGTTAGGTTAGTAATGTTGTTTTTATATTATAAGTGATTTACAATTAAAAAAATATAGTTTAGAGTGTTGTTTTTATGTTTTTTTGTTGAAAAAAGCGGTTAGACAATGTGGGGACGTGCCCGGGCGCCCCCACGTTCCCTCCCCGGGCGTTTCCCAACATCTTGAGACATCCCGGGACGTTTCCCGGCAAAAAACACGGTGGGAAACGTGGGGGAAACGTTTCCCCCACGTCCCGGGGCGTCCCCGAACGTGTCAAAATGGGGGGACGCATCCCCACGCAACTATGGCATGGGGTAAGAATATCATAGACTTCCATTTTACAATGCAAGGGGTCAACCGAACTATGTACCCTTGCGGAAATATCTAAATGCCATGTGTCATCTCACAAGTTCTTCATATCATCACCAAAACTTGACATGTGATCTTTAACAACTTTCCCAAAAAGACATGTATGGCAACAATATAAAAGGAGATAAAGTGTGATTCCCTGTAATGCCCCCATTTTTGAAGACCCTTAGCCTATCTTTCCCCGTGGGCTTTGGGATGTTGCAAGGGAAAATTATATTAAATAATTAAATATTATTGCCTGGAGAGTGATTTTTATCATTTGACATTATAAAAACAATAATTATTTAATTATGTAGATTATTTAATTTAATTCCCAAAATGTAAAATTAAATGGGGAATTAATTAAATAAATATTTAGGTGGCTTTTAATATTAAAATCACCCTTAGAAAGGGGACGCCACACCTAGGGAGGATAAAACTATTTTTATTTAATGATTTCCCTCTCCTAGGGATTTCGAATTTTGTGCCTCCTTGTTTATAAAAGGAGAGCTAGGATCATTATGAGACTTATGCTATGATGAAAATATTTTGATACTCCATGCTTGGAGTTGGGATGCATGCCCATTGATGTTTTATTTATCTCTCTTTCATTGTAAGCTTCATTGGAAGCCATTGAAGACTCTCTTGTTCCATTTGTTGAAGTTCTCTTGTGTTGAAGTATGTTCTATGCATGATTCATACTTGCTAACATTGGCGACTTGCTTTGGGATGTGACACATTTGTTTGATGAGGATATTTGAATGATTGGTGATGATTTTTGATGTCTTTATGATCTGATTTTAATGTTGTAATTATTCTAGCTATGGCGACTTGTGTTGGGTCATGTTTTGGCATGTTTTGAGGGTGAACAAGTTGAATATATATTCTGACCTTGTTGGCATAATTTCCAAGTGACCTAGGGTGTTGGCATAAAAGAGCTGATAATCTTTTGCCATTCACTCTAACCCTAGCGGCCGGTTTGTGGATTTTGGGGACTGTTATTTGGAGGGTTTTTGAAGCATATAAAGAGCTGATAATAATTTATGCCATTCACTCTAACCCTAGCGACTGGTTTGTGGATTTTGGGGGCTGTTTTAGAGGGTTTGCGATGGTCTAAAAATTCAGATTTATATTTCTTTGGAAAGCCCTTGAATTATAGATTAGTCTGCACTTTATTTCATGGCAAAAGACAAAGTATTGAGCAAGTTATGAATTTTCCAAGTTTCAACCGCCTTGGGTGCATTTTTATTCATTAATTCATTGTGTACTAAAATTAATATTGAATGTGGTTGCAGAAATTAGGATAAATAAGGAGAAGGTGATTTCATAATTTTTGGAGTAGATTTGGTGCCCTAAATGTGTTGGGCGACCTACTTTTTAGGGAAAAATTAGGGTTTCGTGTTGGTTGTGCGAAATCTAGTTTTTGCATATTATTCTTCATATTTTTGTGGCCCAAAATCCGAAGTTTGAGAATTTTTGCTTGGATGGTTAAGCGGGAAATAATTTTGGAATATCGTAGTAGTTGGGGTTTGAATATTAATTATTTTTCAGCTGTTAAAAATCTGATTTGAATGTGTTTAAATTCCGATTGTTTTCTTCCAATTTATCCCACCACCTTGGCTAGTTCCAACCCCATTTGGGTTCGAAATAGTTGACATTGGGATATTTTAGGTTGAAGCAAAAGGGTTTTCCCATTCTTTGCTTAATCTTGACAACTACTTCTCCATTTTCTAAATTGTCTTAGAAGGGGACATTACATTCCCATCACACCTTGGGTTGTCCACATATCTACCTTCCCATGTTGCATGAGGAGTGATCGAAACATCCTCCATATTCCCAATCTTGTGACTCAGAATTTCTGAGTTGAAATCAACCTTCTTCTTCTCCTCATAATCAACAAATGAATCTTCTTCTGCCTTGGCTTCAACCATATCTTGATGGTGTTCACATAGGGCAACTCCGTGGCTCTTACCATAATCATGGGCACCATAAATCTGCCTCCTCTTGACTGTTGTTCTGGAAATTCCAGCAAACTGAAAATGATCATAGGCACCCGAAAAAACACCTTCTTCATCCATGTGACCCCCAACAAGGTCACTCAAAAATCTTGGTCCATGGACCCTATGCAAATCAGAATTTTCATCATATGTAGCATCATGAAGACTACCCTTTTGCCATGATTTGCTTCGGAGCATCATATTTGCCCCAAGGTTAACAAAATTCCCATGATCATAAATCCGAAATGGCATGGCATAAAGAAATAAATCTGAGTTACCTCCAAACCTTCGGTTGCCTTGTCTGTGGGTGTTTGAAATGTCTTCGTAGCTCTCACCAAGGTCCCCTCTATCACCACTTTTCTCTTTAGTGACTGCTGCTATAATCAGACCAACAATCTTATTGTCATCATGTTCCTTTGGAGAAGGGTTTCCAACCAATCCTTTCTCTTCCCGATCTTGTTCCACACCCTTTGTTTCATCTCTTGGATTCATCACAAGTCAAAACATTTTCAATATTAACCACGAAATGAGAAATATGTACCTTATGTTGACTCTTTGGAATGGGTGTAAGTGCCATGGCCTTAGGTCCCTTGATCACCAACCCTTCTTCCTCAAACTTCGTGCTTTCTTCATGTTGCTTGTGTGGCATGTGATGTCTAGGCTTGGGCCTAGGTCTTCCTCTATTCACTCCTATGAATTCAGCGAGTGAAATGGCCTCACGAATCTCCCTTGGTAAAGCCATATATTCCTCATAACTTGCAGCGATGTTCAGTCCACCCGTGAGATTTTGTTTCTTCCTCCGGAATAACCTCTTCCCTAGGAAGGAAAGTGGGCTTTGTAACCGATCCTCCATCGATCCCATTGGTTTTCGTGTATTGTTAGCCCTAGTCGAGCTACCATCACCACTTTGAACCCTAGGTTCAATGATCTTTTGGAGGGATAGGGCTAGAAAATCCATTGTGTCTGCAAGTCTCTCTTGGCCGGCAATTAATTTATCAACTTTAGCTTCTTGAGAGTCATGATCAGCCATGCTACCTTCCTCCCTTGGTTGGTCCTCCTTTCTTCTTCTTTGGTAATAGATGAAACCCTTGTTGCCTTCTTCCATTAAACCCTTGGCCTTTGAAGATCCAAGCTCTGATACCACTGTAATATCCCTTTCAAGGGATTAGGCCAACAATCAAGGAATTAGCTTCAAACACCAAATAACCAAATCTGATTTCTATAAGCAGCAGACTGAAATTAAAACCAACGAACTGATTTCTCCAAACAATGGTATTAAAATGTATGCAAAACACAAAATTCACTCAATAACCTTGCCACAATTTAGATATGTATTTTAGGCATCCAATAGAACAATAATCAATGAAAAATCCGAGTCAACACACAGCTGGAAATTAATAATAATTCTGATTTACTTTTCTAGTAGATCTGAAAATGTGATGAATTAAAAAAATTTGCTTTAAATATGTTCAAATAAATATTTCAAGATGGACGCACTTAGTTGTGTAGTAAAGTGACTAAAAATCCAGAGGGATATGATTATTGAAAATTTTGAGAACTTTGTGCCCTTCGTCCATGCACAGATCGACCATTTCTGAAGAAGCGCCATTAAACAAAGCCTCGATTTGGGCCTTTCGACAGTGTTAGAGCCATATATTATCCACCCATTGATGTTTTGTCCCTTATCTCGATCCTCGGGGGGTCGAAAGGGTTCCACTTTCCTAGTTTTCGTTTTCCCTTCTTTCTGCCTTCGTGTCGGCTTTGTGTTTATCTTTTCCTTTTGGGTTTGGATATAACCCTTGTAGCAGCGATCACCTCCTAGGTATCGTGTGCCATGGAAAATGCAAGGAAATCTATCCTTGTGTCAAATAATGGTAAGACGTCTTTTAGGGATGTGTTGTGTGGATCTCATCCTCGAATCCCTCTAACAAAACTTCCAAAAATACCTCGAAGAATGCCCAAGTTCGATCCATGGAAAAATGATAAAGGATGCATGCTGGCGACTAATGGAACTCCAGTCATTCACCTCAAGAAAGAAGATGTGCAAGATAATCTTCATGAACTGGAAAATCGAGGTTTAATAGTCAGATTTCTTGGATTTCGTCCATCGCTTATAGCTATGAAAGAATGGGCTAACAAATCGTGGAAGACGAAAGGTGAGTTCACGATCTCTGTCTGCCCTAATGGTTATTTTTTGATTTTTTTCGATTTAGCAGCAGATAAGGAATTTGTGTTTCAAGGAGGTCCTTGGTTTATGGGTCGTGCGGGGTTATTCATGAAGCCTTGGCATCCCATGTTTAAACCAGAGGAAGAATTACCTTTGGTGGCTCTGGTATGGGTGAGACTCTATGGTTTACCAATAGAATATTGGAATCAAATTGTGTTTATGGCTATTGGCAATACCCTGGGCAAATTTATGATGATAGTTGATGCTTCTATCCAGTTGGAACAAATGATCTATGCCAGGATTTGTGTCCTCATGGACCTGACTAATCCTTTACCTCGCTAAAATTTCATTAGTAATTGATAACGAGGAATGGGAGCAAATGTTGGATTATGAGAATATTCCCTTTCGTTGTCGTCATGTCATGAATATGGCCATCTCGTGAAAGATTGTCCAACTAAAGTGCCAGATTCGAAGGAGGCTGAAAAAATAAAGAGGAATTTGTCATCCCAAAAAGAAATAGACCACAAAAAAATGGGAAGGAACAACTCAAATCGATATGCTAGTCTTCAGGAGGAAAATGAAGAACAAATAGAAGATCTCATGGAATCACAAGTTCTAGAAACACAGTTGGAGAAGCCCAAAGAGGGATAAACAAGCAACAAATGGATACTCAAAATCAGTTGGTTCTTTTTCAGGGTCCTTTCTAACAACAATGCAGACCAAAATGGAATTAAGAGCTACCAAAGGAAAACTAAGTTAAATGACAAAGTTCAGGAACAAAATCAGACTTCAAAGGAAACTGAAGATTTGGGCAAAGCATTAGTAATCAAGGAAAATTCCAAGACACATCATGAAGATCTATTATTCGGAGTGGAACAGGAAAAAAACAAGAAATTCAAATTGGACACTAATACTAAAGTGGGAAGGAAACCCAATCAGACTAAAATTCAGTAGGAAGGACAAAAGTTGAGCAATTCTGGAGCAATTAGGGACTTGTCCCAATACCTTCAACACCCAACCCAATGAAAATCATCACTTGGAATATTAGAGGTTTGAAGGGCTCCCCTTCAAAGTTTCAAGAGCTTAAAAGGATGATTGCATTAAACAAGCCAACTATGGTAAGTATTCAGAAACAAAAGCTTCTATGGAATTAGTGTCCATTCTTGCTAATAATATGTGGCCTCAAGCTCAACATATTTCTATTAGTTCAGCTGGAGCTTCGGGAGGCCAGCTTACCCTATGGGATCCTAAGGTAATTTCTGTTCTTAATTCATGTGCCATGAAAGGAATTATCTGTTTACATGTGTATGATAAGATGGAAGACCAACAGTTCATAATGTGTAATATATATGCCCCAGTTTCTGTGGAGGATAAAAGGCAACAGAGGAAAGGAATGGACTACATCATACGCTCTTTTCCACATATATTGCTTATAATGGGAGGAGACTTTAATACTATACTTAATCTTTCAGAAAAGCAGGGAGGAAATAATCATTTGGATGCTAGTTATATAGAGTAATGACTTCATAATCTAGTGGATGTTCCTACGGACAATGGGATAATGACATGGTCAAACAAAAGACAGGGACATGAATGTATTCTAGAAAGATTGGATCAATTCATTGTTTCTGAAGAATGTTGGTTAAGAGGATGTGCTCCTAAAGCACAGATACTTAACAATGGATCTGACCATTGGCCTGTTTGCTTGGAAATAGGCAAAACTCTCCATATCAAAGCACCTTTCAGATTTCAGCTGATGTGGCTTCGTCATGCTGATATTCAAGATCTGGTCCGTAAGTGGTGGATGGAAGGGAGGCCTAGGCATGGAACACATATGTTCATGTTTGTACAAAGACTGAAGTACCTAAAATTCCAACTTTAGTTGGAATTGGAATGGATTTGGGGACATTACAAAAGAAAAAGCTCGGATCTTGGGTGAGCTTGCAAAAATTAACGATATTCATCACAACTCAGGTATGTTTATGGATCTCTTTAAGAAAGAATGCAGTTTGAAGGCAAATCTCAATGAATGGGAAATCAGAGAAGAAATCATGTGTAAACCATGTCCTTGTGTCACTAGACCATGATACCACCATTCGTGAGCCACACCTTCTAAATGCAAGGTGACAAATTTGAGGACTCTTCCTCATACATAGGATTTAGTGACAAATAAGTATCCAATTTTTGCAACCAGGCCCTAGCAAAACATTTATCCATACCATCATATGTAGGAAGAGTAATCTTACCCAATCTATGTTGGATATCTTTTCTTGGCTCTTGTTGATGACTCACCTTATTCTTCCTTGGTCCTTCACTTCTCCTCAGTTGGCAAAAGTCTCTAAATGAAAGCAACTCCCTTGTGTTGGGATTCAATGATGCATATTCTTCTCCATATAGATCCATTTCTTCAGCAAACCCATGTGCTTGTGGCTGTTCTCTCTCCTCTTGTGGCTTGGTTCTTTGAAGGAAATTAGCACGAAAGAATTTAGAGGGGGTCTTGCTTGAGACCCTTTCTCCATGATAAGTAGAAGAACTTCCTTCACCTTGATTGCCTTGATTTCCTTGAGAGTTTGAGAGTTTTGTTCTGTAGTGCTTAGCCCATGTATGGATCTACTCAAATCAGCAATGGCTCCTACAAAGGAGTCTCTTAGATCTCTGTGTGCTTCCATCAAATGGTTTTGCAACTCTCTGTTACCTCTAGTGAATATTTCATTCACATAGCTCAACTCATCTGATGGTGGAGGTCTTTCTCTATCACCCATATCTTCCTTTCCTGGAGTTCTTCTTGAATAGTGATATCTGAAACCCTCTTCACCTCTGTCCATGCAAAACTGATTTCTTCTTCACAGTTGGGAGAATCACCGCTCTGATACCATTGTAATGTCCCCAAATGGACAATTTTGACCCTCAGATGGATTATCCACAAATCCCAACCAAAAATGCAAGTGGTAGCAATTATACAAAAATAAACAAGTGCAGATCTGAATTTATAGGGAAAAATGCAACTTGCATGAAGGAAATTACTCAAAACTGAAATAAAATCACCCTTTTATTGCTAAAAACAGATCAGCTGATTTTATATAGCCAAATACACAGAAAATACCAGTTTGGACTTCAATTGAAGGCTGATTTATTTATTAAAATCTGCAAGTAACTGTCCTCAGACACAACTGGAAAGTACAATATCCTTGAGCCAAAAATCACACCAAAAGGCTGATTGGATGTCTGAAAATCAGCAGATGGAACAACAACCCAGATCTGAATTTTAACAGCTCCAAACACCCCAAATCAGTCCTCTATATGGGTCGCTTTACCTAGAACAAGCTGGAAATAAAGAAGTACAACCAATCTTCCCCTTCAAACCCTTGTTCAGATCTAAAGCCTTCAAATACTGCTGGAAAACAGAAATCAATCCTTGATCTTCAATGGAAACTCCTGAATGGAGAGTCCTCTCAAATAGAAGAAGAGTTTTCATTCTTCTAGACCTCAAGAGGGTTTTCATCCTCTAGAGATGACTTCAAGGGGTTTTCGTCCTTTGAAGTTGAATTGCAAAGCTCTCAAAGCTCAGACAAAATTTAGAAATTTTATATAATAAAAGAGATGCTTTTCAAAGCCAAGTCGACTTGCTTTTATAAGCAATCTTGGCTTGGTAGACACCTGAACCACCAATCATCTTCCTTTGCCCGTATTTAATTTTGTTTTGGCATTCTACCCTCTCCCACATGGGTCGCATTTCCTCTGGAGGAAATTAAAAAAATATAAAGTGACTTCCCTTTTATTTTATTTTTACATCATCACTTTATCTTTTCTTTTCTTTTTTTTTTTGACTTTATCATTAATAAATTAATATAAAGTGTTTATAATAATATTTTATATTGCATTTTATAATTAATTCATTATGACAAGCTTCCCTTTTGTCCTCCTTATCCGTCGAGAAACAACAAATGGGCTAAGAATCTTCGACCAGTTGCTTCCGAGAAAAGGGGATATTACAAAGGAGAAAAGAAAAACATGATGGCTTGAGAAGAAGACTATCACAAGGTTATCATCCCCCAAGATAAGGAGTTGTTGCTTGGAAAGGTATGTGATGAAACTGAAAAGCAAGTTTTCGTGTCCTTATGTCAGCAATACAATGATATTTTCTCATGGAGCTATGAAGATCTTAAAGGTTTCAATCCCAAAATTATGCAACATGCTATAGTTCTTGACCCTAACGCCAAGCTTGTTAGGCAAAAGCAAAGACCTGTGAATCCCAATATAAAACCCCTAATGAAGAAAGAGCTTTCCAAACTCATAGAGGCTAGAATTATATTTCCTATCAAGTACTCCTCTTGGGTGGCAAATTTAGTTCCTGTAAGGAAGAAGAATGGGGAGATTACATTGTGTTGATTTTAGAGATTTGAATAAAGCCTCCTTAAAGGATCACTACCCTTTACCCTCCATGGACCAGATTTTGTAATCAATAACAAGAGTGAGAGGTTCTCCCTTTTGGATGGATATTCTAATTACAATCAAATATGGGTTAGAGAAGAAGACATGTATAAGACAACTTTCACTACTAAATGGGGAACATATGCCTATGAGAAAATGCCTTTTGGTTTGTCTAATGTTGGTGCTACCTTTCAGAGGGCCATGGATTTTGCTTTCAAGGGATTCATAAACAAGTTTATTCTGATTTATTTGGATGATATCACAGTTTTCTTGAAGGTAGGTGAAGATCACATGGAACATCTTGAGAAAGTGTTTGAAAGGTGTAGAGAGTTTGGGGTGTCACTCAATCCAAAGAAATGCATCTTTGTTGTACCACAAGGAAAACTCTTGGGTCACGTGGTTTCAAAAGAAGGCATCGCTATTGACCCGAATAAAATTTTGGCCATTCTTACTCTCGCCTTGCCACACATAAAAAGCACTACAATCCTTTCTTCGGAAATCAATTTTGTTAGGAAATTTGTTCCTAACTTTGTAGGGTTGGTTAAACACATCACTCAAATGCTTAAGAAGAATGCTCCTTTCAAGTGGACTAATGAAGGAAAGGAAAGTTTCAATAAGATCAAGGAGGAAATAACTCGAGGCTCCCACCCTCATTAACCCAAATTATGAAAAAGATTTTATCTTGTATGTTTATGGGGCTGAGAGTAGTGTGGCAGCCATTCTAACTCAACAAAATAATGAAGGTTTGGAGCAACCGATGGATTTCTTTAGTCAAACATTGAAGGACTATGAGCTAAGGTACAACCACATGGAGAAACAAGTCTTTGTAGTCATGAGGGCTCTCAAAAATTCAAGCATATGCTCACCAACAATCATATCAAGGTGTTAGTTTCTCATCCTAGCGTGAGAAATTTCATAATGGGGGCAGAAGTTAGTGAGAAAAGAGTTGGATGGGTAGCAAGAATTATGGAGTATGATGCGACTATTAAGGCTACCAAGGTAATTAGAGTCATAGGTTTGTGTGAGCAACTAGCTATGGAGGCTAGCTAGGAACAATAAGCTTCTTATGTCTTGGAGGAAGAGGAAAAACAATTAACATCAAGTGTACCTAATGAAAACAATTGGACAGCTAACATGGCTAGGTTCTTGGTTACTGGTGAGTATTCTCTTGGGTTGGATAAAACAAAAAGGAGACACTTTAGGCTTCAATCCATTCCTTATGAGATGCATTGGTAGAGATCAAATTGAGAGAATTCTTGGTGAATTCCATGAAGGCTTGGCTGGTGGTCATTTTTCTCCAAGAGCAACAACCATGAAGATCATGAGGGCTGGCTATTTTTGGCCCACACTATTCAATGATGCTCATTCATGGGTTAGAAAATGCAAAGAATGTGCCTTATTTATTAGTAAGAAGAGGTTGGCTTCCTTTCCACTTCACCTAATTCAAGCAGACCAACCCTTCTCTCAATGGGGTCTTGACTTCATTGACATGATCAATCCAATGTCTAGTGCTGGTCATAAATGGGTTTTGACTGCCACTGACTACTTTACCAGTGGACTGAGGTTGTTGCACTCAAAGAAGCTACTGAGACAACCATTCTAGACTTCTTGGAGGAGATTGTGACAAGGTTTGGAGTCCCTCATACCATAATATCTGATAATGCTAAAGCTTTTGTGGGGTTTAAGATCTCTGATTGGGCTCTCAAACATGGTATCTATTTGAAAACTTCTTCCAACTATTACCCTCAAGGTAATGGCCTAGCTAAGTCCACCAACAAAAATTTGATCAGGATCATGAAAAGAACAATAGAGATGAATCAGAGGTAGTGGCACACAAAATTTAGGAATGCTCTTTGGGGCTGATAGAATCACTCAAAAAAGCTTAGGTAACCTCCCCTTCATCCTTGTGTATGGTAGAGGCTAGGATTCTATTATCTCTTGAATTGCCTTCATTGGAACTAACCCATCAGTTGGAATTAGAAGGTGAAAATGAGAGGGCAGTTAGGATGATGGAACTGGCCAAGTTAGGAAAGCTCAGGCGGCCATGCCATGAGAAGGTTGGGAGAACATTGAAAGGTGACTAAGAAGTGGTTTGATAGGAGAGCTAGTGAGTAGACCTTCAAAGAAGGAGATCTTGTTTTGATGTGGGATGTGATAAAGCCAAACTGGGAAGGCACTCCAAATTTGATGTGCTATGGAGTGGACCATACATCATCTCATCTTGCAAGCAAGCTAATGCATTTGAGTTGTCAAAGCTCAATGGGGAAGTACTTCAAATCCTAGTTAATGGGATTTATCTTAAACCCTCTTATTGAGAGGGTTGCATTTCATCTTTTACATAATAGGTTTAGTTGCTCTCTTGTTTTCTGCTTTGTTATTGGGGTCCCTTCTCTTTTCCTTTCTTTGCGATCACCGATTGAGATGCCCTCCGTCAGTATTTTTGTAGTGATCTTCCTTGAATAAGTGCTACATGCACAAATTGTTGCGCTTTTGCAATTCTTATTGGGTTGTTGGGCCATGATGAATTAAGTAAAGGCGAACAAGCATGTTCGTTGTAGATCGAGGTAGAGTTAATAGTTGGGTTGCGAGATGGAGATTTCAGTAAATATTTTAGATTGTGACAAGTCCAATAGATCGAGACAATTTTAGGGTGAGTTTCAGAGCTTTCAAAATAAAATTTCAAGTTATATGCCGACTCCATGCCCAATGGATATGGAAGGTCACTAATCAGTTCATCAAGCAGGCAAACGTCCCCAAGAGGTCGCCAAAATGTTGTCAAATAAACACCATTCTTATTTTGACAGCGTAGTTCAAAATCTAGACCAGTGGAACAAAGGCATAATTTCCGTGGAATATAGACGAAACTTCATGAAGCAAAGAAAATCCACGAGAAAAGTCTGCATAACAAAGGACAAATTTCCACAAAATAAAGGTAGAAACTTCCGTGAAGCAAAGGAAAAATCTGCGAAATAAAGGCGAAATTTCGGTGAACCAAAGGAAAAATCCAGCTAAACAAAGGCAAAACTATTGCGGAATGAAAGCGAGAATCTTCCGCTGAAAAAAGATAATCGTAGAAAAGTTCATGGAACAAAGGAAAATTCCGCGGAATAAGAGGGACAATCCAAGACCTAGTAAGGAGTTGACATGTCAGTAGGGCGACCTAGAGTTTAAATTTGGCGGCTCATGGGCCGTCGGTTGCGAGATGGCATGAGGATCTTTTAATGCTCATATCTTTTGATCCAGTCATTAAATAAGATAAAATTGTATATTGTTGGAAAGATCTTGAGGAACACCGCATGTTACAAGTAGTTTTGGAGTCGCGATAAAGTGTATTTTTGGGAAGAAAATGTAAAAACCAAACTCGTGGCCGTTTCCGTGGTATGGGTTCGGCAAAATTCTCGTGCCCGTGTTGGGTTTGCACACTTGAATGCTAATTGGTCCTTTGTGGTTGAAGAAGTGGGTGGTCTTCTTAATTTTGGATTTTCCTCTTTCCCCTTTTCTTCTTCTATAAATGTAACTCATTTTTCATTGTAAACATCCTCTCCTAAATGCAAGGTTATGTTGCCCTTTGTGTGGCCAAGCATTCTGAGTTGCAAATTTTGTGTTGGTTTTATGCAATGCACTCAGTGCCTTCACCATTATTATAATAGAAATTGTGCATATTATAATCAATGATATCTTGTTATTGTGGCTCTCATTCTACTCTTTAACTTATGTTATTGTGTTCTTGCCTTTACGTTGGCATGTTGTGTGTGAGTTATACTTGCATGAATTCCATCCTTTGTGTCACTTATGCGCAAAAATCAAAGTTTGGTAAAATTGCAGAGTTGAATGTGGCTTGTTTTTGCCCTCTTGGCTTTGCATTTTCCCTCTCATTCTTCATCTTAGGGAGAATCCACTTTTAGTTTGGTTTATCATCTTGTCTTTTATTTAGTATTTCATCTTTCTCAACCCTTGTTCCATGGAAATATTAGATTAGAACTAGTTAGTAGTATATTATAGTATTGGTTAAATTAGTTGCAATGGATTGGAGTGAAAGAAACCAGCCTTTTCACTTGGAGATTGACCTTGAAGGAGCCATTGTCCCACACTTTGAAGGTCTTTCCATGTTTCATTGAGGTGTTGAGCCTAGCTTTAATAAAGGGTGCAATCTTGAGTGCCAATCTTCTAGCCGCACAACATGGCCAGGGGACTTTAGACGTCCTCTAGTCAGTACGAGGACCGCTGCCATCCCTACTAGAAAACAAATGTTTTCTAAAAATAATTAAATTTGGGGACGTTTTCCTAGACGCCTCTATCGGGATGCACCTGTAAAACACGAGGGTGCAGCCTCACTGCATTGACCCAACACTCTTATATATTTTTAAGTATTATACATGAACATTATATCACGTTATTAATGTTTTCCTTTTTTGCATATTTATAAGTTATGGTCATAAATGATATGTATATGTTCCACACTTGATTTTCTAAAACTTTTTAAGAAATCTTATTTTTTTGCCCTCCCCGAATTTGGGGATTCGATAACTATGGTTTAGCCTCATGGCTACGTGGATGATGACGATTGATATTCCAAAACTAGAGCAACTTGTCCTTTATCGACATCTCCATGTCGTACAATCTAGTTACTCCTTGAATACCCATCACTAGCTTCCCACAAAGGGTTAGATCAATTGTTGTCCCAAAAAATATGCTTAGATCTCTCTAACTCTCTCTTACGAGGCTTCAAGCATGGTTTTACATTGAGCACGTTGCAATTGGTTGATGACACCATCATTCTTCTTATCTATACCATTTTTAGGAATCTCCTCGCCAATTAAGGTATGTTTTAACTATTAGATGGGATGGATTGCGTTATTAATGTTTTCCTCTTTTGGATGAATTATCTATCTAGTAGGAAATTTGGAGAAGATATCATTTTATGTTCACAGATTCAAAAGATTCCCTAGTCACCTTTTGTTGTTATCCCAACTAGAGGTGTTTGATCCTTTACCTTCGAGAGGCTATCATTTTCAAATGTCTGGCTTTTAAAGGGAACTCTTAGAATTTAACTTTGGATGATTACCTCCTTTTTGCCTATTTCAATCATTGCGGTTGACAAGTGCACTTTAGATAGTGTAGTTTCACCTAGATGGGGATAGATCCTTGAGATAACGCACCTCTTTGCGGGCTGCGACTAGGGTACACTTGTCTTCTTACTTGGTGTGTTGGGTCATTTGCTTCCCTTGGCTTATGGTATAAGCTACGGGTATAGGAGTTAATTACCGATTTTCTCTCTCCCTCTAGAAGATCATTGGTCGCGAGTGATAAGAGAGGTTCTCGGGGTATTACCATTCTTCCTACTTGGATTGTCTAACCTTGCCCTCTTAGCACATGCCATTCTCTTCCGACATCATTAGATGTTGTACTAAACCTTTATTGGTGATCGGTGGTGAAGTTGTTAGTTCTACTTCGACTCTTGATGTCGATATAGAGGAGAGAACTTTTTCTCCAACCTTGGTCACAAAACTCTAGTCTTCGTCGTCACTTTTTGCATGGTTTCATTAAGGGTCCTTAATTTCATATGGTCATTTGTCTTTATAATATGGCTTTATATTTTCCATCTTTTCTAGGTTTTACTCATTATGGGTTCATCCCTTTTCATTTAGTTCTTCCATTGTTTTAGAGTTAGTTACCTTTTTCAGCACTTGGAGTTTTTTCCAAGTACTCCTTGCTAATGTGACGTGTACGTTTGACTCCCATTCACCTACTTTGGTCATCCATGGACAACAACAATTTTTTTCTTATGCTAGAGAATTTATCGAAAAGCTAACATAATCAAGGAAATAAGTAGTGTTTTCAGTTCTTTGTCCACTAGACTTGTTGTGTGTGCAAAACAAGGTAGGGATTGTAAGGGCAATTCATGTGCATTTTAAGTCTTTTAAATTCTCATGTAATTAAATTATGCAATTCAATTACTTGTTGTGTTGAGACTTAGTAAGCTTAATAAAGGCAGGAGCTCCATGGAGATCTTGTCTTTGGGTGTATTTGAGGTTCTAAAAAAGCACCTTTGGTCATCATGACACATATTCATAATGCCCTTTTTCGGAGACATCTTCTCTATCTCTCTACAAGGGGTTTCATTATGCTTGAGAGGGGTTTCAAGAGGATCTCATTTTTGTCCTTCACATCATTTTTGTCATCATTTTGTCTCGACTCCTAGTTACTTTGGTCATTAATATAATTTATTTCTTTTTAAGGGGATATTTTGAAACCAGGAGGCCATTTCTATATTGTATTGAAGCCGAGGACTATGACATTGCTTTATGGCCAATTATAAATGTCGATGCATGTTTATACGAGGTATTGATTTGTTGATATTAAATAAATCATGCAGATTCATTATGAAATCGACCTTATGATTTTATCTGAAATATCATCATAGGATCTTTGCATGACTATCCTTCTACTATGGAATATGTCCAAAATTTAAATGTAGCATTGCCATTTCACCTTAGGAAGTTTTATGACACCACCAAACAAACTCTCTTCTAAATCAAAATTTGGCTTCTCTCTGATCCAGGTTTGATTGGCGATTCGGTGGAGAACACACAAAATTGCAGAAACTTAATTTGTTATTAAAGCAACAAACCAAAGCAAACAAAATTAAATCAAATAAATACATGATATTGCAATGTGAGTTTTATTGAAAATAAGGGTTAATTAGAAAACAATATAGCAATATTTGAGGAGAGACATGAAGCTACAACACTCTTTTGCCCCCTTTTGAGTATAGCACCTCAATCTATATATAGTAACGAGACTTGGACTTGACACAAACTTGTAAGCCAATTTTGGACTTGGTCCTGGACTCCATAGTTTAAAAAAACTATTAGCAAACTTGAAGAAAAAATAATCAGATATGCATTCAACATCAAATCAACTTAAAATATATACAAAACTAATCAATTACATGCTACTTTGCTATCATATAAAAATACACACCAAGAATAGGTAAATAATGCAAATTTGACTCTTGAAGTAAGAACTGAGTAAATACTACATCAAGTCGTGGACCCCTATCATTCCAAGTCACAATTTCTTAGTAATCCACCTCCTTCTATCCTAACCGACTATCACCATGCTCATTCAAGCTAAAATTAAAACACTCAACCCTAATCAACTACCACCATGCTCTTTCAAGCTTACTATCAAATTTTTCTTTTGTTTGTCATCACAACTTTAGCATTCTATTCAAAACTAAACTATATGCACTTGTTGGATTTGTTGATGCTGCAATTGTGAGCACCCATGGCGAGAGCCAAACTTCTCTTGATACCACGATTCCAAGAGGTACCTCACAGGCGCCATGAAATTTTCTAGCGCTCCTTTTGATCCTCCACTCAGATCCATCGAATCTTCTCTCAAAATACAAACAAAATGCCCTAGCATCAAATCTTTTCACCATTCTTTAGTTTGTCATCAATGTTCACTGTGAAATTGTGAATATATCGGATGCCCAACTAAACTCCATACAAAACCTCCTGCATGGGGGTTTCTCAACATTTTATGAATAGAGGTTGACATGCTCACATGGGGGTGTGTGGTTGTGTTTAATACACCAAGCTTTCAACACCAATCATTCTACAAATGGGTACCATGCTTCTCCATTGGCCACTTGACATTTTCATATGTGTTTTAGCTATGAGTTTCAAAAGACTTATGAGTCCCAACTTTCAGACTTGTAGGTATATGATTTGAGGCCTCTAGCCTCACCAAGGGCGACTCAATTTGTGTATCAAGAGCACTCACCAAAACTTGCCGAGTTACATAACTATGTTATATATAGCCAAGTACATCAAGAAATAAAGACTCAAAAGGGAACATGATGTATTTTGCCGATGGATAAGGACAAACTCGGCTTGTAGATGTTAAGTAGTGATCCTTAGAAACCCTTCAGGAGAAAGTTGTAGTCTAACTTAGAAGACCACTATTCACAGGAATAGAAACTATCCGACAAGAGTTTTGCAGTAATTACCTGTATGCTTGGTTTATTTGTGAATTCAGACTACCGTACATACACATGAAAGTGTAATATAATTTCACTCGTTAATGACACAGAAGTAACCATTGTGAACTGTTCTTCATATCTTCATAAGTGAAGTATATTGGCTAGGTAAGATTATCCTTTGCTGTTCGAGCCTTACACATATTTATGTATCTTTAGCTGACTATTCAGATTATGTCTCTTCGTTTCAGCTACGTCTTCTTGCTATGAGAGTGTTACATCATATACTTTCGAGTTCCTTTCTCTTGTCTTACATACATGATACAAATATCATTTTCCAATCATTACATAGCTCATAGAAGCATTTACATATAAAATATACAACAAATAGCATTCCCAAAACTCCTTCTAACAGGTTCCCAGACTTATTTTTAGTCTCGTGTCGAAACAAAAATGCAATCTATCTTGGCTCGTGGATTCTTCAAAATTGATCAGTAGATTCTGCAAGTGCGCTAATCAAGTTTTTACTGCTTCTGAAGCTCTGGTTGCATTTTTGCAGAAAGTACCATTTACTAGTTTTAGCTTCCTATACGTTACTTAGCCGCCCTGGTGGGTTTTCAACCAGGTAGCATACTAACCTACCACCATATGAGATTTTCAATAGGATGTGTAAACAGGCGGCCTCTCTTTATGGGTGTTCAACCAACCCATCCAACATGCAGGCCTTTCTTTACGGGTTTTCAAGCAACCTAGCCCTGCACACAGAAACTTTGGTCTTCAAATTACACCAGCCTCGCAGTAGTTTTGTAAAATTTTCTAAATTTGAATACGTTACTTTGCTGGAGGAGGTGGAGGTGGTGTTGGTTTTGTAGGTTGGCTGGCAGATGGCTGTGAGGATGGAGCCGCAGTTACTTGTGCTAGAACTGACTTAGTTGACGGCTGCTATGCTGCTTGCAATTGTTGGACAAGCTCGGTGGGCTGTGCTACCACTGGCTCATCCACTTGTTTGCTCAGGGAAGGGTCGAGGACTGTGAAATCAGATTCGTCTGCAATTTAATTTTCCAACCCTTTTCAGAAAAAGGAAAAGTATGTCTGAAGCTACGAATTTAGTTGCGTTTCCCCCTACATGTCCTCTTTTCCCACTGCTTGTAACAGTGGTTGTTTGGCTGCCACCCGAGCTTTGATATTATTCAGCAGTGCACTATTTTTCTCTGCAAACCACCTTGCCTAAACTCCCAGAAACTAGTTAGGAGGCATATCCATCTCCCACTGTCTCACGCGGTCCATCATCCCCTGTTGTTGTTCCATTGATACTTTTGAGTGCCTCATCCCTCATCTCATCTTTGGCATTATTGGCTACCTTCTTGGGATTTCATCACTGCTTGGAACACATTGCTCATTTCTTTTATCACAGTGTCATGCTGTGTAGTCCAATCTAGCAGCCTCGTTGTGATTGAGTCAGCCCAGGCAGCAGCAATAGCTAGCACTTTCTTATGCTTTACAAGAAGAAGCAGAATGGACTGTAAGTAATCTTTTTGCTTTCTTGCCTGAGCCCTTATCCAGTCCAGCTTCTCGCTGGTCTACTAGCTCACTAATTTTGTAAGCAAAGATTTTCCGGGCTTTTGCAAGTGTGTCCTCAATGGCATTCTTCCTCACCTCCAATGGCATCATAATGCTGGACATGGAAACACCAAACGTTTTGAAGCCCTCTAATTCCATTGTCACAAACAATTTATCAGCATTGATTTCCACCTTCTCAGGGAGTGCAGTGAAACCTGATTGTGCATGTTGAATCAGTTAGTTTCCAGTGGCTGCTTGCAGTTATGCAGTTGACACATTATGTTGCCCTCGGTTGCTTTATTGTTTGTGTCTAACAACCATGTATCCTCCACCCTGTCTCCCTGCAATCGAACATGCATTGTCTCTGACCCTGTGGTCATTTGATCAGTGCCCTTCTCTGTGGCATGGTCCTTTCCTTGATCTTGGCCAGTGTCGCCTCCTTGTGTTGTGCCTTAGTCTTGTGTTTGTGTGGTCCCAACACTAGGAATTTTCTTCTGCCCGCTCCAGCATCTTCTCCCTCCTTTGATTTGTTGGGCTATTTCCTCGGACTTCATTTCCTGCTGCCTCCTGATTTTGTACTTTGGTGCTTTGATCTATGTCTTTTTGTGCCATCACCTGTGCTTCTGCAGTGTTTGCTCGCCCTTGCTCAATGTTATCCCTTGTTTTCTTTGGCTGATTTGGATGTGTAGCGGATGGCAGTTTGTTGGGTTGCACTTTTGGGTCCTCAACGAACAATTTGGACACCTTAGGTGTTGTGGTTGCAGGTACAAAACATGAGGGATGTAGGATACAAATGGGGCATCCATGGTGAAGAAACAACTAGAGGAAAATTTGGTTGGGACTGAACAAGAGGGGGGAGGTGAAGAGCTTTGTGTGCCAGTTGTCACATTATTGCATGGCACCAACCCCTTCCTACGAGTAGATTTTTGTGCTTGCGACACCTCTGTGTTGAGTTTCCTTTCCATGTCCTTTCGTCTTTCCTCACATTCCTTGTCGATTTTTGCGATGTAGACCTCTTCCTACTACTCTAGCCTATCCTTTGCAGTCCCTGATGTGATCTGCTTCATCTATTACTTAGGCATGTATGAGTGATTGCTGTGGCACCTCTAATTTTCTACATGCCAATTTGAATGTGCATGTTCCTTTGGTTTTCCTCCTTTTCATTGGACAAATCGACATGTGTGCAAACTGATCCTGGGCTTTGAGTCATAGTTACATGAAACTTGGGACGTGGTTCCAGGGACAGCAAAATTTTTCCAAATTTTGGGGACGATGGGGCGATGGTGAGGGGATGACAAATAAAATAATATATAAAATTTTTATATATACAAATATAACATGAATAAACTAAGACTTAAAACTGAAATCCTGAAGATTGAAACATTTTATCCAATTATTCATCACAGAAACCAAAATGCTATATTTAATATTCATATTTCAATGTTTCATATTGTGTCATTGACTTTAACATAGAAATTAGAACCGATATACATTGATTTTAGATAGTGATAGAATGATATGTCAACAATATGAAAATGAAAAACATTAAACAAGTCTTCAATAATTAGCATGAGAAGAGTACGTGTTATTATGTCATAACATGATAACTTATAACTACATAACCAAAATGGCAGCTCAATAATCAAGGTCCTTTGAAGGAATACTCATGTGACTGCTCCTTGTCACTAGAAGCTAAGTCACTAGGTTCGTGTTCGTGTTCGTGTTCGAGGATTAAATTCGGATTAAGTTCGGCAATGATAAAATTCGGCAAAAAAATTCGTGATTAAATTTGGCTGTTATAATTTTCATTTAAAAAAGAAGAAGATATAAATGCACAATTTTTTCAAAATAGCTAAAACATTATTATATAAACTTGAAATCTATATAAAAAGATGTCTTTGTTACATTTATAAACCATGCTTATCAAAGTTAAACTATGAGGAACATATGAAATCGTCAAAAAGTTACAATTAAGAGTCAAGACTCAAACTTAAACAAGTTCCAAGTCATCAAGAGCACTTGGTTGAGTTGATGCAGTATCATCATCACTAGATGCAACACTCAATTCATCATCCAAAAAGTCAGGCTCATCTGCATCCATTGTGTTATCTGGAATTTTATGTTGCAAAGAAGAGGTGGAGTCTTTTGTTGCATTGTTCATAGACAATTGTAAATTGCTACGAATATAAACAAGATCTCCCAATTTTCCAGACAACTTGTTCCTCTTTTTAGAATGGATGTGGTCAAAGCAGCTCCAGTTCCTCTCACAAGCTGATGAACTTGCTCCTTGACTCAATATTCGAATGGCAAAGCGTTGCAATTCAGGTGTTTGTGCTCCATAGGACTTCCACCATCTGTACCCAAGCATGTCAACTTGTGACATGTCATATTTGGCTGTTGACATTCCAAACATCCCTTCTCCTGCCTTGTATTTCCAACATTGCTTTCTAATTAGACATGTAGTTGTCGGATCTGGTTCGAACTTCTCAATGGCTTCATAAAGCCCTGTCATAACCTCAAGATCACTATCTCTATCTACCTGAAACAACTTAGGCTCCAAATAGCATGCTGCTGCATGTAAAGGTGTGTGCATCATTTTCCATCTATAATCAACTGTATTCCATATCTCCATGTAGTCTCCTTCCACATTATTTAGTGCTTTTTGAATAGCTTCCTTGCAACGGTCCATGCTCTCATAAAGCATACCGAGACAAGGGGTGTCACCATCAACCATGCGAAGCACATCAACAATTGGTTCACACACATTTAAAACCTTTGTTGCACTTTCCCAAAAATTGCTATTTAAAACAATTTGCTCTATGTTCTTCCCCTTAGGACCTTTAGAAAGCACTGAATTTTCCCACTCATTGGAACACATAACAAATCTTAGAGTTGCTTTCTCTTCAACCACTCTTTTCAAAGTGATGTAAAATGAAGCAAACCTTGTTTCACATGGCCTCAACAACTCCCTCGATGCATGTTGCTGTAGAGATTCAATGTGAGGCGGTGATTTCTGATAAAATTTGCAATTGCTCTCCCTCTGTGAATTGCTTCATGTATCCATGGAAATTTAGCCAAGTCATGTAACAACAAATCCAAACAATGTGTTGCACATGGGCTCCAGTATATTTGTGGGTATTTCTCTACAATTAGCTTTCCAGCTCCCACACAATTTGCAGCACTGTCAGTAACCACTTGAACCACATTTTCCACACCTATTTCAATAATGGCTTCCTCTAATATTTCAAAAATATACTTTGAAGTTTTCTTATGATTCATGGTGTCTATCACCTTCAAGAACACAACACCTT
This sequence comes from Taxus wallichiana var. yunnanensis, assembly GCA_018340775.1. Taxonomy (NCBI): domain Eukaryota; kingdom Viridiplantae; phylum Streptophyta; class Pinopsida; order Cupressales; family Taxaceae; genus Taxus; species Taxus wallichiana. Next base: position 629,244,398 of record CM031234.1, read on the forward strand.
GAGGGCAAGCCACCAAAACATTAATCAGTGGTCTCTGACATATATTTGACCATCCATCACTCAATATTGTGCACCCTGTTGCCCTCCAAGAGGCTTTGACCTCAGATAATTTCTCAGTCACCCTATCTTTTGACCTCTGTAAAAGAGTTCTCAAAGCCTCTAAAGAAGGAGGTGTGTAGCCTTTGCCAAACTTTGCAGCTTTCTAAATTGCATTTTGAAAATGTGGATTCTAGTTACATTGAATGGAATGGCACTTGAATAAAATAAATCGCGAATGCATCATCCACATGTTTTTCTAATGGTTTCCACAAATTTTTCAATGTTGCACTCCCCATTGATCCACCTATCGAGATGTTGGGCATAGTGGTAGAAGAAGACACAACAGATGTCGTGAACTTAGACATGTTCTCTTGGATTCTCTGTTTCTTTTGGGCCGATTGCATCTTTCCTACAATCGAAGAGGATTGCTCTTTCTCTAGAGCAGTTCTAATCTCTGGAGTCACTGATCCACATGCTGCAACCCCTCCTCCCCGACCCCCTGTTGAAATTCCCAAGTGGTCCATTGCCCTTGTCAAACTCCCCTTGTAAAAGCATGACCACACAAGTGGCATTTTAGGTTGTTATCTTGTCGCGGCTCACATGTTTCCATCCTTAGCATTTGATTTTGGGGTCCCATTGAATTACAATCGCATTCAAATAACACATATTAAATAATATTACAAATTTACAACGAAGTTAAATACATTATAAACAAGTTTAACTTTTTAAATTTAAATATATGACTACAAAATTCAATTGAATTTTGTACATATATATTTTTAAATAGTTAAATCAAAATGCATTATAAATTTATAAATATGTAAAATAATATATTTTACAAATAAATGTTTTAAAATTCCTTTAAATTTTAAATACTAAAAACGTTAAATATTTTAACTAATATTTTATCGTTAAAATATAATAATGTTATGTTATATTTCATAAATTCATAGTTTAAATTTTAAATGTTAAATAAATTTGAAAAAATTAAAAACTATACACCTTCAAAATTTAAAATTTAATTTAAAATATACATTTAAAAATGAATATTATTTTACTATATTTAAAAAATTAAAAATATATAGACAATTATATATTTAATTATTTTATTAAAATTAAAACATTAATAAAATAAAAACAATTATAAACGTAATAATAAAATATACAAATAAACGATAGAATATTAAATATAAATAATAAAATATTAAATATGAATAAAATTATAAATTATACATTATAAATTATAAAATGTAAAATATAAAACAATAATAAACTATAAATAATAAATAATAAATTATAAATTATAAATTATAAATTATAAAATGTAAACCTAATTGAAGTTTCGAACCATTTATGAATTATAATTTATATGTAAATATTTTAAAGTTTTAAACAAACAAAAAAACCCTTGAAAAATACCTGGCAATAGTAATAGTGGCGGTGCTGGTTGTGGAAGAACAAACTGGCCACGGAAGTCACGACTTAAACTCGGTCGAAGCAAACAAAACTCGGTCGAAGCAAACAGAGACACGGAAGCCACGGTCGAAGCCAAACGGAGGCAGCGGAAATCACGTCGAAGCTCAGGTCGCAGGCTCACAGCGGAAGCAAAATCACGAACTCGCCAACAGAGTTTACCAGGTCATAAACTTAAATCACGAACTCGCCAACAAAGTCGAGACTCGAAGCAACACTGCCGTCAAACACATTTGCACTCGGAATGATAAAACCCATACTCCGACCGCTTTTTATAAACTCAGACTGTTGTTTTAGGGTTATTTTAGGGTTTTTTGTAAAGCGTTTTTAAAGATTTTTTAATAGCGAATAATAACGAATATTCGGCGATTTTTTGGGGGTCGAATGAGGTTCGGCGATTTTCGAACTTCATGTCCAAAAATCGCCGAACCCTGTGACACAGACTAGAGTATATGTATCAACATCATCTACATTTGCAAAAGGGATCTCAACCAATCCTCACTGCTCTTGATCTTCATCAATTTGCCTTGAATCTTCAAGATCTACATCTCACCGTAATACCAGGCTCTCCTTGTATGTAGGTGTCTTGTGATTCATGAGACGCAAGGCACTATGTACAACAAGTTTCTCCGCTCTTTTAGAGGTAAGTTTGTTACTCTTAAGAGAGTGGATCTACCTATATGTTCATCGATTCCTCTCAAAAGTAGAGGAACTAGAAACTTGGGAAAGAAGGCGAATGGCATGTGTACGTAGCAATCCTGGAGGCCCATACAGTTGCCACCAATTAATTGGACTCTCTTGTGCCAATGCGCCCATGTCTATCTATGCGAAGTTTCGCAACCTTCAAGATAAGCAAACTTGAGTCAATCAGTTCTGACTCGTGAACCATCCTTTGCATTATACATTTTTATTAGGGCTTTCTAAAAACCCTTCCTCACCTCATCATCTACAGGGACAACCTTGTTAGGCCTCTCACGATACCACTTCGGATTTAGTGCATATGCGGCCACGTGTAAAGGGGTGTTCAACTTCTCCCACCTTCGCTTAATGATGAGCTAAACATGGTGATGGTGGAACTCTTGGGTTTGGTCCCTTTCCCGAATAACAATCTTCATTTGGCCAAGCATACTGTCAATACACTCATATATTTCATCGAGGTTAGGGCTATCAGAATCCCCATATTTTATCACATTGAAAATCGGAGATACAATGGATGTGATGTATCTCACATCTGTCCAAAATGTCTCTCACATCACCACCACTTTCACCTTCTTCCCTTTCTTTGTCTTGGACCCATCCCACCTAGACCACTCTGATGTCATGACCATACATTGCAGGACTCTTGCAACTCATCCTATCCAACAAAATAATGAAAGATGCAAAACGTGTCCATTGGCTTGAGGAATTTTTTGAATAGAAAGTTGCAAAAATGCCAATGATGTATGGTGGTCGTAGATGAACATTTGCATCTCTCTAGCATCTACCACTACATTTATGACTCGGCAAGCTCTCTATCTTGATTGGCACTTTGGCGCTCTGCTACATGAGGATCAGATTATGTCATGAACTACCTCCTATATCACTTGTCTATCCAAAGTAATGGACAACCTTAAATCTTAAAAGATAATAGGACATTTATGTATGAAAGATGATCCATTGCAAAAAGAAACGGATAAATTTCCATTACAAGGGAAACCACTTGAGATAAGATGATGAAGATTGTTGATCCTTTCAATGCCGCAAGATCAGTCATCAATGATGCCATTAAAGGCTGACTAGAAGGTAGAATTTTGGTGCATGAACTGGGCATGTAGGTTGACATACATAGAGGAGAGGTGTCAATGATTTCAGCATAGGAGAGGTGTCAATGATTTCAGATAGGATAGGAGACCACCATGCTGCCTTGAAAAAGATTAACCAGTGAACTTTAAACCAATAAGCATCAATAACTTGCATGCCCACTTTGGAGAAGTGTTTCAATTTATTTTAATGCTCTGAAATATGCCAATGGGTGTGCTTTGGCAGAATTTTTCCACAAGATGAATCATCCATTCGACTTTGTGTGAACTATAGCATTTCAGAGCAAGAAGGATTGCGGATGGTTTCTGCTCCACAAAATTTCTCGTTTATCATCATGCTAATCCGTTTCTTATGTTGATTATCAAGAACCACTACATTTTACGTGGTTTGGGGAGGGTGAGTAATTGGCTTTTGTTACGGCCCTGCTCATTCCTACACTTCATCAGCTCTGTTTCAAATTCATAGAACGTGGTTTATAAGCAATCAGGAAGGAACCTCTGAGAACCTGCAGTGATATCATCAATGGCCTCATCATGACTTGGATGGTTTATATGCAAGTGCCATTGAAATCCTCTTGTATTTGTATTGTGTCCTGTTCACTTTTTGGATAATCAGGTTGTATCCAAATAAGCATCATGTATATTCTGATCAATTTCCTCATATACTATCAATAGGATTACTATTAGGAATCAATGGCCATTTCCTAGATACACAGCCGCTCTAATTAAACGGAATGAGAACTTTGGTGGTTTCTTTCCGACTGGAATTTATCTCTCAAAGAGGCTGTAATGTCCCTTTTTCCCAAAACATCAAATAAATTAAGGCCATTTCCTTTGTGGCCTAGAAGAAGAAATTAATAAAAAAGAAGGCAGCAAATAAACAAATTAAATAATTAAATAATAAAGGGGCGAAGTAAAGATAAATAAATAACACATTCGGGGAATAAAGAAGCTCTTAAAATGGCGATCATGTTTGGGAAGAACCCCACGCTTGGGAAGAATAAATAGGGTGTGAGCCACTCATTTGATCATCATGGACTTGACTTGTAATCATCTGATTTTGGAGAGAGTACTCTCACAGCCAGCCTATTGGGACAAAAACCCCATTAGAGGTCTCTTGCAAGGGATGAAAACCTCTTGCTTGTGACTTTAAACAATTGAACTTCCTTGAATATTAATATATATATTATCTCTGCAAATCTGATTTAGATTGTGCATTTTCATATTCATATCAATTTATTCTATCCTATTCTGATTTTAATTTCCAGCAGTGTTCATTTACCTTTCCTTGTTCGATTTGGTCTCTAAAATTTAGAGAAATAATATAGAAATCTTTGATAAATATTTAGAGAAGTTTGGTGATGATTTTTGGGCTATTTGGTGAAGATTAAAATCGCTGCAATATAAATTTCAGCCTGCTGCAATTTCCAGAATAGTAATTTTAATTAAAATCCCCAAAGGGTCATTTCAGTGGTATCAGAGCTTTATCCTCCTAAAGCCTGATTGTTGATGGAAAGTAGCAACAAAGAATACATTCACTACCAAGGAGAAAGAGGGAAAACGAAGAAAAGATCACCAAAGAAAAACCCATGGATTCCGCTGAAGAAAAAATAAACCAGCTCATTGCCGGGCAAGAGAAGCTTATTGATGCTATGGGATTCTTAGCACTTTCTCTTCAAAAGGTTGCAGAACCAAAAGATCCTAATGAAAGGGAAGTTCGAATAATAGAAGCCATGTTGGTCATTCTTCCTCTCCTTCCCGAGGATCGAAATGGATGCCAACCTTCATCCAAAAGGAAGCCACACCAAACATTGAGTCTCATCATGGCAGCGATATTCCAACTAAATTTGCAGAATATGTCTTTTTCAGAAGACATTAGAAGAGCCATGACCTTCACTCAATTCATGGGGTTAGAAGGAAGAAGCTCCAGGCCAGAATCAAGACATACTTCCCATGGTGAAGTTCAAAGTGCTTTAGGGAAATTGTCTTTTTCTTCATTTGATGGATCTACGAAAGGCACTGCACGAGTGTGGATTCAAAAATTAAACACCTATTTGTCTCTCAAACCTATGACGGAAGAAGAAGCAATTAAATTTGCCACGCTGCACTTAGAAGGAATTGCCCATGAATGGTGGTTCCATGGATTGGTGACTCAAGGCCACGGTGAGATACATACATACAATGAGTTTTGCCAAAGACTCATTGATCGTTTTGACCGAGTAGATCCAGAAGTTCATTTTTGTGAACTTGCCCAACTCAAACAAGAAGGCACCGTAGAAGATTATGTCGCTGATTTTCAGAGATTATCAGTGATGATCGAAGATGTGTCGAAAGAAGGTTAATTGTCCTTTTTGTTGAAGGACTAAAGGAACCCTTAAGGGGGTTGGTTCGAGCCTTTGATCCTATGTCCTTGCAGGAAGCTATCAAGAAGGCTTTGAACTTAGAAGGAGCTGCTCCAAAAACAGCAGCAATCAACATCATGCCCAAGACTGGAGGGAAGGGGGAACAAGCCCCTAAACAACCTAAAGACACAACTACAGAGCAGCCAAAGAAGACCTTGTCTCAAGTACCTCAGGACTTGCAAAAAACCAGCATTGAGAAGGAATCAAGGAACGAATTAAGAAGGAAGAACCTTTGCTTTTCATGCAAAGATCCATGGACCCCAGGACACCAATGCTTGGGAAAAGGCAAGGTGCATTACATAGAGGTGGTGTCTGATTCTGAAGAAGATAACATTGATGAAAGGAAGGAAAGAATGGAAGAAGAGAAGAAAGAAGATTCAGAAGGCACCTTCGCTACACTTTCTGGAGCACCAAGATATCATCCATTCCGGGTGAAGGGGAATCTTCAAGGTCAGAAAGTAGCGGTTCTCATAGATAGCGGAGCCACTCATAACTTCATAGACGAAAATTTGGCAAAGAAGATGAAGTTGAAGACTGAAGAATTCAAGGGTTTCAATGTAACAGTGGCAGATGGTTTCATCCTTCCATGCACCAAGAAGATACCGCAGCTCTCACTCACATTAGGAGATCATGTGGTAAGAGATGATTTCTATATTATAAGCATTGGTGAATCTGATTTGGTTTTAGGTGTTTAGTGGCTTCATTCCCTAGGAGAATTCACCCAAAACTACCAAAACATGGAAATAAAGTTCATGGAAGGAGACAAACAAATTACTTTGCATGGAATAAAAGGAGGAGCTCCACAGATAGTAATGGCAAAAAGCATGGAAAGAACTTTCAAGAAAAGGAAAATTACATGGGCTGCACATTGTTTGGTAAGGGCTGATTATACTTCTTCTCAATCTACTTTTCATGTGGATATTCAAACTATACTTGATAAACATGCTAAGGTCTTCGATGAGCTTCCTCATGGGTTACCACCAAACCAAGGTTTTCAGCATGTGATTGAATTGGAACTTGGTTCCAAGCCAGTCATAACCACTCCTTACCGCCACCCTCGGATATACAAAGAAGAAATCGAGAAGACCATCAAAACTCTATTAGATATGGGGTTTATCAGACCAAGTTCCAGTCCATATGCTTCTTCAGTAGTATTGGTGAAGAAGAAAGATGGTACATTGAGAATGTGTATTGACTACAGGCTGCTAAATAAAAAGACCATCAAGAACCGGTATCCCATCCCCAGGATCGATGAATTAATAGATGAATTACATGGAGCACTCTTCTTTTCCAAGATAGATTTGAGATCGGGATATCATCGATAAGAGTTAGAGAAGATGTACACAAGACGGCATTCAGATGTCATTATGGGCATTTCAAATTCCTTGTCATGCCTTTTGGTTTGACAAATGCTCCGGCAACATTCCAGTCTTGCATGAACCATATTTTTGGTAAGCAACTACGGAAGTTTGTACTTGTTTTCTTTGATGACATCCTAATTTATAGCAGATCTTGGGAAGAGCACCTTCAACATTTAGATATAGTGTTGAGTATTTTAGAGCAGCAGTCCTTATATGCCAAACAGTCCAAGTGTGAATTTGGAATGCAAGAAATTTTATATTTGGGACATGTGATCAATGCACAAGGAGTGCATGTGGACCAAAGCAAGATACAAGCAATTTTGGATTGGCCTACACCGACCAATGTATCACATTTGAAGGGGTTTTTGGGTTTGTGTTCCTACTACCGGAAATTTGTAAAAGGTTTTTCACAAATTGCGGCACCATTGACTTCCCTTACGAAGAAAGATGCCTTCAGGTGGTCCAAAGTAGCCCAAGAAGCTTTTGAAAGATTGAAGAGGGAGATGTGTTCGTGTCCAGTGCTTGTTGTTCCAGACTTTACTCAGCCCTTCGAGCTTGCTTGTGATGCCTCAAGTGATGGTATAGGAGCAGTACTAATGCAAAATCAGCACCCCATTGCATTTGAGAGCAGGAAATTGAAGGAACATGAGAAGAAATTATCCATCTATGACAAAGAAATGCTTGCCATTATGCATGCTTTGACCAAGTTCAGGCAGTATTTGATTTGTGGAAGGTTTATAGTCAAAACTGACCACAACAGTCTCAAATTCTTCCTTCATCAGAAAGAATTAAATGATCGACAACAAAGATGGGTGAGCAGACTTCAGGCTTTTGATTTTGATATAGAATATGTTAAAGGAAAGTAGAACGTGGTAGCAAATGCATTATCCAAAAGCCATCACTCCATACAGAAGATGAAAACATTGAAGCAACAGATGCGAGGAGCTTACGATTGCTTGAGGGCAAGCAATCTTGGGGAGGGAGGACTGTAATGTCCCTTTTTCCCACATAACATCAAAAAAGGAATTATAGGCCATTTCCCTTTATGGCCTAGAAGAAGAAATTAATAAAAAAGAAGGCAACGAACTAAGTAATATTTTAATTAAATAATTATTAAATAATAAAGGGGCGGCTGAAGTAAAAATAAATAAATAACACATGGTCGGCCAAACATAAATAAACAAGCTCTTAAAAGGGGTGATCATGTTTGGGAAGAGACACCACCCTTGGGAAGAATAAATAGGGGTGTGAGCCACTCATTTGATCATGACTTGACTTGTAATCATCTGATTTTGGAGAGAGTACTCTCACGGCCAGCCTATTGGGACGAAAACCCCATTAGAGGTCTCTTGCAAGGGACGAAAACCTCTTGCTTGTGACTTTAAACAATTGAACTTCCTTGAATATATATATATATATATATATATTATCTCTGCAAATCTGATTTAGATTGTGCATTTTCAGATTCATATCAATTTATTATATCCTATTCTGATTTTAATTTCCAGCCATGTTCATTTACCTTTCCTTGTTCGATTTGGTCTCTAAAATTTAGAGAAATAATATAGAAATCTTTGATAAATATTTAGAGAAGTTTGGTGATGATTTTTGGGCTATTTTGTGAAGATTTGGTGTCCCAGATTTCACCTTGAAATCTGAAACTACCCCATGTAAAAATTTCGTACTTTTAAAATAATGGGTCGTTTTGTGTTTTTATTGCCAGAAGATGCGTGTATTGCGTTTAGATATTCCCAGTGAATCATATGAGCCAATTTCGACAAATACCCAGATGCCGAAAATCGTTTTATCCCTTCGTCAAGTTTTATCTGCGGGAAAATTTTATTTAATTATTTTGAGCCTCGTTTGAAGTAAATTGTGCTCCGGTTTAGCCCTGTTGAAGTTTTGCATGTCAATATTCACATATACCAGTAGGGTTTTCACTAGGAATGGATCCTGGGCTTTATCTGTGACTTCTAGCAACATTTTTTTTTTTTTTATTTTTCTCGTATTTTCTCTGTGAAATTCCCTAGGTCAATTCCTTCGCCAGTACAGTCTGTTTTCTTGCCTAGAGTATCTGGAGATCATCTACGGCCACCATGCCAGAAGGAATCAGCCTCAGGAAGTCAGGTTCTCTTTAAAAAGACAAAGTCGTGCACAAAAAAGCTTCTTCTGGACAAGTCGCATTTTTGGGAATGGATGGATTTAAGCTGCAGTGGGATTTTTGGTCGCAACAGCGGGTGGGATTTTTGTACCTGCCTTGCAGGGTACTTTTTCCCATGAAGGCAAAGTCACTTAAGTTACGATGGGAAAATTAGAGGTAGTAGACAGGCGGGAATTTCTTACCTGCCTTGCAGGTAAAAATTCTCATTATGGAAGTCAAACAACTTAAGTGGATAATGGATTTTGGAGTTGCCATGCAGGGTGAATAATCCCATCAAAATTGACTTTTAAATATAGAAATCAGCCTTTGCCAAAAAGTGCGACCCCTTTGGAGAATTAAATAGTTTATTTAATGGCATTTATTAATAGTCTCCTTCCTAATTTTGGCGCCCAGGGATGAGGAAAAGTCAATGCATAAAGAGAAGTCAAAGAAGACTGGAAGTGGAAGGCTAAAAATAAATTAAATTAATTTATTTAATGCAGCCCTAAAGCATGCTAAAAAGTGCGACCCATTTGGAGGATAAATAATGCTTTTTGAAGTATTTATTAAATGGTTTTTATTCCTAATTTTGGCGCATGGAGAAATAGAAGGTCAAAGCATGATGTTAAGTGAAAGTAGAGGGCTAAAAATAAATTAAATTATTTAATGGCAGCCATGAGCATGCATAAAATAGGCGCCCAAATTGAAGAGAAAAACATGCTTATTAATTAATTAATTGTCAGGAATAAGAGAGAGCAATTATTAATTATAGAATGATGAAGGTTATATAAGCATGGGCTGCCATAATGATGAATTAATTAATTCTTCTAGCAAAGGAGTGCAGCCCGGACAGTTTTGGCACCCAAAGGAGGAGGATTTTTGCTCAAAGAAGTGTTTTTCACTGCCGAAAGCTTCAAGGTTTGGCGCCTAGGATTGGAGGAGCTTGTTTTAAGCTTGGTTAATTATCTGCATATTGGTACAGGTGCCCAGGTGAAGTTGAAAATATTTATGCTTGCTTTGCATGCAAGCAAAGCCTCAAATTTTAGGGCAGCGGGCTTTATATGCAGATTTTTATGATAAAAATCAAGTGTTCATGTTCCGGTTGCCGTCTTTGTCTGAATTAATTGCAGGTATTCATTACAGGTGCTTATATAATTGAAAGGGAGCTTAAATCAATGTCAGATACATTGAATATATCCTCTGAATCTGAAGAAATTCCCAGATCTGCACCAATTGTAAAGAATTCCGGCCGAATAAAAAGAAAAAGAATTGCTCAGACAAAGATTGCTCCAACTATGGCAAAGCGGGATGAACGAGAAGGCTCAGTGGAATCATGCATTACTTCTAGATTTGCCGATATCGGTGATACGGATCTAGGCCCAAAACCTCTTTCCGAGTTGATTGACAGATCCAGAGCTGGAAAGACATCTCTCATGCGGGCAGTCAAGAGCAGTGGAATCATTCGAGCTTCAACATTCCCATTCACAAATTTCTCATGGATTGCGAAATTCATCATGGAGTGTGCAAGATCGTATACCATCCACTATCCATCCGATCAACTGAATCGCTGCATGGGGAAGACAATAATCCGGTGGATCGTTCACGATTATTAATTATTGTCATCAAGATTCCAACACGACAGTGGTGACTACATCGCATGTCGACGCTTGCAAAATGATGGGAGAAGCATAAAGTCGACTGTGTGGGCATAATGAATAAAGCAATATATGAAGAAGCCCAAATCTCCATCAAAGTTCCCGAGGACTCTTCCATGATCCAATCTGGTGCAAGAGGTGGATGACATTACCAAATTGCTATGCAGGATAAATGGCAAAGCTAACGCTCACAACTTCCGCTCATGGATGTATGCCTTCATCAGGACCATTGAGATCAACAAAGCAGATTCTATAATCAATTGGTCGGAAATCATCAGTGACAACATCAGTGAGCAGCTCCGAATGTGAGGCGGACTTACAACTTCAAGATGACTTCATATTTGGTATATGCAGCAACCTCGCAGGGTATCTTCTCCAAGCTGGATAGACGTGGTGTGCTCTCCAAGGATCCTATTTTTGAGTGTTATCCACGACTTACATCGTGCTGCGTATGCAATAAAAATTACAAGGTGATCAATGATGGATCTTCTATAGATTCATTTGCGAGTCGAACGGTGATCCAAGACCAACAGGTAAGCAAGGAAGCTTGGGAAGTCAGTATCCCGATCGCAAGTATCTTCATCCAATTTTGCGAGACTTTACATACCTCGTGGTCACCGGCTTTTTCGGAGAACCAACAAGTTGCCCAGATATCCAAGTGATGATTGGTCATCATGGAGTTGAGCAGATACTCATGGGAGATGCATGACCTTAGTCGAAATGGCACAAGTCTACAGACTTCTTCCCGATCACAATGGGCTATTACAACTGACAGAGCATTCACAAAGCCAGAGGAATTGAAGCGGAGATGTTCTCTGAGTATGAGCATGAGTTCTTCCCAGCACGGCTGAACTTCGATCCATATGGGGTAGCAAGAAAGACAATCTCCCAGGAATACGTGCATGTGCCTTCGTTAGAAGATTTCTAGATGAAGTGCAAAAGCGAGTACGAAGTTAGGAAGAAAGACTTCAGCAGGTTATCAGCGCGACAAGTGTTTGACTATGGATTAGCACGGATACCTGCGGATCTTACAGATAATGGGCCTGTGTTACTTGACGCATACCATCAGATGGGAGGGGATAGAGTTGCACTTCAGAGAACATTGGTGGCTGCCACACGATCGAGGAGAGGTCTCGCATTGTTCGTCAATACTTCGAATCAAGTTCACGAAAAGGGGTATTGCCTTGATGAAGCTTTGATGAATCAGATCACAGGCAACCTCAACACAGGAGATTCCCTCAAAAGGAAGCACGAGGGAGAAAGCAGCAGAAGGCCTGAAAAGATTAAAGTGCACAAGAAGTCTCATTCGAGGGAAAAGATCACTTCTACGGCTATGGTGCTAGTTCCGACTTCTCCAAATAGCCATCAAGTATTTAACCAACTTTTGCACCTTAAGTAGGATATCATTATCGTCCTCCGTTGAATCCGGCAACATTTGTGTTTTCTCCTCAGCCACTTCGATCAACACCTCTTCCTGAAGAAACGCTGAAGTTGCAGATGGCAGAATTTGAAAGAGCTTTGTCTTTGGATAATATAGAGGATGGTAGCCACGACACTGTAGCAATTTCGGATGGAGAGGAACCAGAGCACGAGATGGTGGTACATTTGACAACTTCTCATTCTCCGAGAAGCAATTTCTCAAAGTGGTTGGCTTCACAGTTGGTCCCAGAGGCTAGAGAGGAGATCAACTTGGAGGAACATGACTTACAGCTTGCTCCTGAGTTTGGGCGAGAAAAGACAGAAGACCTAAAGTTGCTAAGGTGACTTCGAGGTTGATTATTGAGAGAGTCAGGGCAGAAGTTCACTGAGGTATCGGTTCTAGCAGAAGGAAAGAAGAAGGGCGAGCTCACGGCAATGGATATAACAATGACCAAAGTACCCATAGGTCAAGCCACTACTGAAGGATTGAAGCAAGACACGCAGACATTGATAAATGCTTTATTCCTTAGGCTTGACAAAGAAAAGGCGGAAAAAGTTGAACTTCAAAAGCAGGTGTCTCAGTTGTGCGAGATTATTGCCAAAGTTGCCAAATCTTCCACTCAGCCAATTTCAGCACATAAGCAGGTGAGTGATCATCTGATGCAGGAAGTGGAAGATGCAGGTAACCAAGTTAAAGCTATCGATGAATGGAAGAATCTAATCATTCGCCAAGCTTTGTACAACTCAAGGAGGTACCGCCCGTCTAAAGGTTATGAAGGATGCATCGGTTCAACTGAAACAACTAGTGACGAGCACGATGGACATGAACACAATAGCTGAAAGTAACCTGAGTACTTTGGTCGAGATAAATAAGTTGCTGAGGGAGGTTTTGATTGCAGAATGAATTGTGCCCGATGGATCGGTTGAAAAGGGGAAGCAGCTTGAGTTTGCAGTTTCTTTCCTTGGAGATCTTTAGAATCATGTTGAAAAGAATGCGGGCGCTTGAGAGTATGGCATCATCACTATCAGACAATGTCATTGCTTTCACCAATGAGGAAGTGGTCGAACGCGTTCTTCATACAAAAAAGAACCATTCCTAACAAAGTGTCTAATTCCTGGAAGGATCTCTTCGATGGTGCAAGAGAGGATTGATGGAGTCATAGGCCTTTCACGATGGATTCCATCAACAAGCCGGTAACGCATTGCAATGATCATTAAGAAGTTTGGGCCTAGCTTGAAGAATGTGGAAGCATGCGTAGAGGTTTTGAACGAAGACTTGCTGCACGGTCGGGACAAAAAGAGAGCAAGAGAGGATTGATGGAGCTGTTAGGCCTTTCACGATGGATTCCATCAGCAAGTTGGTAACGCTGCTGTCAGACATTAAGAAGTTCGGCCTAGCTTGAAGGATGTGGAAGCATGCATCGAAGTTTTTAATGAAGGCTTGCTAATTCAAGATAGAAAAAAAGTTGTGGCTAAAACAGATGGGAAGTTGTTGAATTACATGTTCGACAAGTATATTCAGTATCAAAACAAAAAGATGTAGATGTTACAACTGGCGGATCTTTCTTCTTCTACTCTTTCTTCTTCTATTTTACGTTCTGGATGTAATTGTAAAACTTTAAAGTTATTGGTTTGAAAACCATTACTTTAAGTTGTGTGGAACGATTCTATAAGTTAAGTGACAGATGTGCATAATTTTGACTATAGATCCCGATGCATGTCACTTAGAGAGGAATTAAAGGTAGATGATTGCCAAATGTTATCTTTACTTCTTGTTTATGTTCTAGTTCAGTTAAGTTTCCCATTTGTAATTTCCCTTCTACATTCTATAAGTAGAGGAAGAACCTTCGGGTTAATGATCAGAATTTGTAAGCAACATTCTTGTGTTCCAGACTTTGTGTTGAAACCCCTAATAGCTATTTGAAGCAGAGGAATAGAAAGGAGCATATTTCCGGAGAACTTTGTGTCCATGGTGCATTTTGTTTCTAACTTTCTGTCTTAGATCTATTCATAAACTTTGCGTTATTCTAGATCTAGATCTGAAAGTTCCCTTTGCTTATAACTCTGTAATCTATTGATTGGGTTGCACATCTTCCCTTTTTCTTTCTTGTTTTTATTATTTCCTTCTTCATCGATATTTCATTTTTTAACAATTTGCTTACTTGCTGCAAAACTATACAGCTATGGTTCATGAGCTGCATGGTAAAAGTAATACCCACAAATAGATACTAGCATATTTAATCGACAAATCTTACATGGGAGCCTCACCAAAATGAGGGAGATTTATCTCATGATCGCTTAGGTTTTCAGCTATGCAAAAATCTAGCCAACAAGATTAAAATCGCTGCAATATAAATTTTAGCTTGTTGCAATTTCCAGAATAGCAATTGTAATTAAAGTCCCCAAAAGGGTCACATTTCGAGAGGCCAAGAAAGGAAGGTTGTCTTGAAGAAATGATAGCATTCTTGTTGATTGGAAGACCATGTGTCCAATGAGTGCTGATCAATTTTTGTTTGCAAGTGCATATTTCAGTATGTGGTATCCTCAAAGGGGCATGCGAAGAATTGGTTGGTGGCTTGGCTGGTTTCTTGTGTCCAAACACTGCTCTATGATGCTAAGGAATTTGTTCTTTTGCATGATGCTAGTGTATGGGGAAGTGACTAAAACGAGGCTTCCATGTCACTTACCCCAGCTTAGCCTTACGAAATTTTGAATGATAGGATTGGACTTACGTGTTTGTTCAAGCTTTCTCGAAAGGAGAGGAAATGCAGAAATGCCATTTTGTTACAAAATGTATGACAAAATAGGCCAAAGTATGGGCACTATCGAATATTTCTGAAAGAGGTACAAGCAACCACTTATATTATCATGTGGTTACTAGGCTTGAATGTTATCTAGGGTTGACCAATGATTGTTGCAAAATCTTCGTCAATTTTCTTAACACCAATTTGTTGTCTTTAAGATGGTGAGGGAAAGCTTGAATTTATACTAATCCTATTTTGAGCTCAATATGTTGTCAATAACTTTGGTCCATATATCAACTACCCATACAATGTTTGGGGTTTGATAACAATATCAAGCAAATCTTCGGTAGTATGAATTCTTTGCAAAAGAAGTTGGAAACATTGTCTCTTGATATTGAAAGTATGATGGTGTATCAAAATATATGTATGACAAAATTTAGATTTTTTTAACTAGAATCAAGTTATCATTGATGTCTGCAGATTACAAAAGGTGGTCAATGAGGTTGTGGAAATATTCATGTATGGTATTAATGAAAGGGATACTTTTTGCATCTCCAATTCGAATAAATAATTAAAAGAAAAGGTATCTTTATAATGTTGATTGCTTTTGTTTTCCTTCAAAACAAACAGGAAACTTTTTTAAATGCTTTAATAATGGTTGCAGTGTTTGGAAAACCTTAGCTACGTAAAAATGCATGCAGTTTGATGATTTTCCTGAACCTTTTTTAGGCACACAGTTGTAACATTGTCATGAACTCTGAAGTTCAAACCTAATTTGTAATGGTGGCCATTTCCAGGTTGGCTATCACGGGAAAACTGTTAAACTTCGGATTTCGTTTCCTAGGCCTGCTGAGGCTCGAAGGTAATTGCATATATATTCTTGAGTCATGGAGGTAAACTATTGTATATAGGAATTGAAATATATTTAAATTATCCCTGAAAGTTGAATTAACTTCTAGCATTGCAGGGATGTGAAGACCATGATAGTGGAAATGCTAGAGGCTGCAAAGGAAAGTTCCACAACATAACATTCATAAGACTCATAATACATATCCTGTTATACACAAGGTATCATTTTCAAAATTTATTTCCTTGGCACAAGAATTGAATCCTTGATCTAACCCAAAATTGCCACAAAGCATAAAGTTTGTTTTTCAATCTATCAAACTCATTAATTGTTAACTCATTTTGTATATCCAAATTCTTGGTATATTTATGTAAATTTAATATATTTGCAGATAAGGTTTCCAACTAGCATGTATCTTCTCATTTAATTTAATATAATAATAGTACAAACTGTAATTACTTGCATTTTTAGACATCTTTCCATTGACAAGTTTCTTCTAAATGCCGCATCTTACATAACAGTGTAATTCTTTGATTTTTTGATGTGCTAGATTGCTCAGTGTGTTCAGCGTTGGATTTACCCTTAAAGAACCTTATCAGTTTCAATGGTTTTAACAGAATACTGGAATAGTAGTGCACCTTTCTACATAGAATTTTTTGAATGTTTGGACATTAGGCTTTCCCACCTCATTTGCTATAAATTCAATATCTCTTATGACCTTTATGCACGTTCTTCAATGCTTTGGGTTTGGTTATGGGTGTTCTAATCTTAAATAAATATAAAACACAAAATTGTGAAATTTATGCAATGATCATGTTTCATGCAATCATGAGTGTTATATAGTGTCTTCTAATTCCTGTGGTGTAGAATGCAATCATTGCTCTTTTTACGAGTTTAACATGTGCCAAGTTCACTTTTATTCATAAAGTATTTCAGTTCAGAGTTGAATTTAGTTTTTTCATCCAATATACCCATAAATTTATAGGATGTCAAATGGACAAACTTATTATGAAACATGGGTGACTAAGCTTTGGTAGAATCTTAAGATGTTTTTGCTCATACAAATTGTTGGGGATTATTCATTATCCTTCCCTTAGGACCAAGTCACGTAGGAATGGTGGTGAGGTTGCTGCTGAAAAATGGGAAACCTTTGATTCAAAGTTGAATTTAATTTTTTTCAT
The DNA here is from genome assembly GCA_018340775.1 of Taxus wallichiana var. yunnanensis. Classification (NCBI taxonomy): domain Eukaryota; kingdom Viridiplantae; phylum Streptophyta; class Pinopsida; order Cupressales; family Taxaceae; genus Taxus; species Taxus wallichiana. The sequence continues at coordinate 629,261,458 of CM031234.1, forward strand.
CCAAGATACCCATAAATTTATAAATTTATTGATGTCAAATGAACAAACTTATTATGAAACATGGGTAACTAAGCTTTTGTAGAATCTTAAGATGTTTTTGCTCATACAAATTGGTGGGGATAATTCGTTACCCTTCCCTTAGGGACAAGCCACCTAGAAATGGCGGTGATGTTGTTGCTGAAAAATGGGAAACCTTTGATTCAAAGTTGAATTTATTTATTTTCATTCAAGATACCCATAAATTTATAAATTTATATATGTCAAATAAACAAACTTATCATGAAACATGGGCAACCGAACTTCAGTAGAATGTTAAGATGTTTTTGCTCATACACATTGGTGGGGATTATCTGTTACCCTTCCCTTAGGTACCAAGCCACCTAGAAATGGTGGTGATATTGCCACTGAAAAATGAAAAATCTTTGAACATATCCGAAGAAGAGCAGAAATGTTTTTATGTGCTCTGTCACATTAGGTGTCAAGATGAAACCTCCAATCTTTTATTATACCATATAAAAATAGGATAGTGTTATGATCCTCTTTGTAGGTGTCTTTGAACAATTTTTTGAAGTAGTTTATTTCTTTTATAAGCCAAATGAATGGACAATTTAGTTTTGAATTGTTTGCTTAATGACTAAGCAGTGTTTAAATTTTTATAACCATTTATCATCCCTATTTATATAGACATGTATATTCCATTGCCTCGACCTTTTCTATACAATTGTTGTAGGTGTACTATACTATTTTCAGCTACATAAATGTAAATTTACTTTTTAACTTGCGATTTTTAATTACATAAATTCAAGCACATTTTTATGTTGAACACTTCTCATATAATTTTATTATTTTCTTTTAATGCTCCCCTTTTAATAATATTGCTAGTTTTTATTTGAACAGTTTTCTTTTAATGTTGTTTCCTAACACTATTTTAGTAATAATTTTTTTATTTTAAAAATGAGTTATTTTTAAGTCATCTTTATTTTATAGGTATATTTATCACCATTTATTTACAAACATGTTTAATTAGGATTTTCTCTCTATATTTTTAATAGGTTAAGTGGGGGATTTTATTGGGGCTATAAAGGGAAAGAAAAGTCAACTACTACAACATGATACAAGCGTGCACATGAATAGACCTCATATTATAAGGCAGCATGCACATGAATAGACCTCATAGTATAAGGCCTCTAATTTCCAAAGTACAATAAATTAATTATGCCGATGGGCATTCCCTCTATTGGATTGAGAGTGGCTGTAACCGACACATTTCAACGAATATCAAATGGTCAGAATTTATGAATGGAAATAAGACGGACATCATTTTTCTTTGAAGTATTTAAAAACATTTATATTGTTTCCTTTGTTTGATCGTGTCAGGGTTTCTACGATGATAGAGCACATATGTGTAAAATGAATAACAATGAAAGAAGGATGCACTACTGAAATGTTACAGACTCCATTCGTCTCATGGTAGTTGGGATTATTGCCTTCAATGCATGATCTGATGATGATAGAATTATACACCTCCACAAATTTAAAGAAGTGATCTAGTACTGGCTAATCCCCATTTCGGCCATTGAACCCAACAGAAAATTTGTTTGCTTTGAATGGTTTAAAAATTATGACTGACAATGGGTAACATGGCGGTGGCATCAATTAGCCCATTGTGGAAATTGCATGTTTGATGTTGTGTCAGGTAGAGTAAAGTGATTATAATGGGAAAAGGCTTTGTAGGGAAATGAAGTTGCGTCTTAGTAAACCATACATCATGGATTTCACTTCCTATAGTTGTTTTTCCTTTTTAAAGGGATTGCATCTCGTACATTCAAATCAATTTTTCCAAATGTAGTCAATGAGGAAGGCACATTTTTGTCACTAGAATTTCTTCGTGGTCTTCAAAATTTATGCTTTATGTTTTCTTGGTGGAAGAATGTGTTGTAGAGATTTAAACCCTTATTTGCAAATGGGGGTCTAGCCTCTAGGGTCGGGAATGCTAAATATTTGTGCCTCTCCCCTCGTTACACTCCTTTGCATTGTTTTCCTACTTTTGAAGCATCTAATTACCCAAATTCTTCCTCTCGTGATTCACATGCTTGGTAAGTTCTATATGTCTTTCATTCTCTAATTCCATAGATTTATGTTTTCTTATTTTTAGCTATTAGAAGATGGTGAAAGAAGATGAAAATTGATGGGATTAGAGAACGAGAGTTGAGAAGAGATGAATCCTCATGTTGAGCACTGTGTAACAACTATTGGGTGTCCCCATGAAATGGAGGAGCTCCTCAACACCAAGTCCACACATATCAAAGAGTATCCCAAATCTTTTGTCATCATAATCAAAATGCTTGGGCTTCAATCCAACAATTTTAAAGCATTTCTATTACAAAACTTGTGTTAGTGCATAATACTCTATTTATAATGTGGGCTTAAAAGATTTTAAATTTACTTTGCCCCAGACTATAATATATAAGCCATTTTTGCCACTTGGCATGGTGGAGTGCGGAGGGTCATTGTTCTTAAGTCAGCTTTGTAAAATTGAGATAAATGTAAAATTGTTTGTTTAGAAATATTGTTTCCTTTGGGTTTCAAAAATTTGTCTTTTATTGTGCATATTCCGGGTTGGAGTTATAATCTATTGCTCATATTTTCAAGATAATCATATTATTGATCTTATTGTCATGCTTTTAATGTGATTCTTTATATTGCTCATCTCATTCCATATAACTTCAAACAAAACTAATTATGATTTCCACTATTACAAAAGTATAATTTTGTACTTCTTGTGTTTGTATGCATTTAATAGTATTTTAATTATCATATTAGATAACATTAATTGTTTATTTAAGCTTATATTTAAATATTTGAAAAGCTTAAAATAACATTTATCATTTATGGAGTTCTTGTAATATCCCCTTCTAGAATAAGTTAGGAATTAATACAAATCGATCACACACAAACTGAAAATAATTAATTTTCAAACCCTATCTGTTAAAACTTCAAAAATTCATATCTTTGGCTAGGGAAGTCCAAATGCTGCTGAAATTTTGGATAATGGACTATAAAAATATTAGAGAACAATATGCCAAAATCAGATTTTACATGACCAACCCGAAACCCTAATTTTGACCTAAAAGTAGGTCGCCCAGCACTTTTAGGGCACAAAAACTACTCCAAAAATTATGAAATCACCCTCTCCTTATTCCTCCTAATTTCTACAATCACATTCAATATTAAATCAACCCTAAAACTGTAGATCTGAAATAAATACTAATTTATAACAACCGGAAGCATGCAAACAACTGAAATCTTCTAAAATTGATAACTCCTTCAATATTCCATGTTTTCTCTTCAAATAAAATGCAAATAGTTCTATAAATTAAGATCTTTCCGCAGAAATACAGATCTGAATTGTATGATAACCGAAATCCCTCCAAAACAGCCCCCAAAGTCCCCAAACCAGTCACTAGGGTTTGAGTAAATGGCATAAATGATTTTTAGCACTCATAGCCCTTCATACACTTAAAAAGTTGCCCAAACTCAACAAAATAAGTCAACACATATTAGATTTTGAATAAAGCTTGTTCACCCTTAAAACATGTTAAAAGATGCCCTATTCAAGTCACCATAGTTAGAATAAAACCAGCAATAACCATCGATCTAAAACACCATAAAACCCTTCATCATATTCAATAACATGTAGATTTTACTCTCAATTAAAGGCGCCAAAGCTAGAAAGAGAATCACCACAAGTAGATTTGCAAATCTAATGAAAATACTTCAATTGAATATCAAAACTAGCTCATTAACTTCCCACGCAAGAGAGAGAGAGAGAGAGAGAGAGAGAGAGAGAGAGAGCATCAATGGGCATACATCCCAACTCCAAGCACGAAGCATAAAATAAATATCATCATAACATAAGTCTAACAATGATCCTAGCACTCCTTTTATAAGCAAGGAGGCACAAACTTAAAAATTCCTAGGGGAGGAGAATTATTAAATAAAAACAGTTTATTTTCCCTAGGTGTAGCGTCCCCTTTTTAAAAGGGTGATTTTAATATTTAAAAGCCACCTAAATATTATTTAATTAATTCCCCTTTTAATTTGCATTTTGGGAATTTAATTAAATAATTACTTGCTCCATAAATATTAAATAATTAAATAAATATTGTTTTATAATGTCAAATGATAACAATCACTCTCCAAGCAATATTATAAAATTATTTAATATAATTTTCCCCTTGCAACATCCCTAAAGCCCACGGGGAATGATAGGTTAAGGGTCTTCAAAAATGGGACATTACAGTCCTCCATTCCTAAGATTGTTTGCCCTCAAGCAATAACAAGCTCATGTGTCCGTGTCCAAAAGTGTGGCACTCCAAAAAGCCGTGCTCCCATACCACTCAAGTGAAGTAGCATTTGCAATATCTTGGATCGCTTCATTCTCCTAAAAGTTATGAGTGTAGTCTTTGTAATTTCTTCTTCAAATATGCATAAAAGCAAACAAATTAGAAAAATAAGTGTTGAAGAACATTTTTCCAATGTGTTTCCATGGCATGTCATGTGCAACTCATCTGTGTATGGGCTGCCCCAAACTTTGTTATGTGGCCCCAAGTCTTTGTTGTAATTTCTAAAAATCAGAATTAGAGTGGCTGGTTTCACCCCCAAATATTCACCCATGAGCCAAAATCAAGCATCAACAACCATATCATCAAATGCATGGCAAAAATTTGAATTATAGATGTGATAGGGAGGTTGGTCATAGTGATGTCAATCATAAAAATGATGGGGCAACAGCTAGCATGTTTCAAAATCTTTTCCCCAACATGAAAGAACATCAATCTAGTGAATACAAGTGGCTCCCATATAACTGAAATTTCATCCTCAACCATAATCAACTGAAAATTATCCACATGTATAGCTGAAAATGAAATGCTTTGAGAAGAATTCATACCATGTTCCTTCACCTTTTCCAAACTTTCCATTGAAGCCCAAATGTAAGCAACAACAACCAAACATTCCCAACACATAGCTTTTGGAAGCACATCAATCAAACATTCAAATGGAAGACATAACTGTAGCTCAAAATCTGAAAATGAACTTTTTACCATGCCAAGTGTAGTCCATGTGATCCACCCTTCTTTCAAGTCTTCTAAAGAGATAGGAGTTAGCATCATTTGACAAAGGAAATGAAATGATTTCCTTGTATCCACACCGAACTTGCAAAACTCAAATCCTTTTATTCTCATTCCACATGGAGCAATATGTGCAAGAAGATACCCCAAATTTCCCCTTTTTCTATGCTCATAAGAAGAGGAGAAAACTGAAATATAGTGCATGCATGTATGAATATTATCATAGATAGACCAAGGAACTTTGTACCTTTCTTTGTGAAAATGACTTTCCCTTATGAAAGAAAGAGAAACATAGGAATCAATCATGCTTTTGTGTCCTCTAATGATGATTTCTTCATACGGACCAACAAGCTTACTATTATGGCTTCCTTCATTGGGAAGAGTGATAGTCACTCTTTCTTTTCTTCCATCATGCACCCAATTGTTAGGAGCAAAAGTACCAACAAGAATGTGACCATTATACCCCATGTGACACACCATATCCATCTCCCTATCATGCTCAAAATCATACCCATCAAAACTCAATATGGAAGGAGAAATAAAATATAGAATATCATACCTTGGGTTGCTCCCAACATCTACAAAACTCAGAATTTCTGAGTTTGGGACAACACTCTTTCCTTTACCATTTTCTTCATCCAAAGCCCCTTTTTCTTCCTCACAAGCCTTCATACTTGGTGGGTGATGACTTGGGACATTCATAAGACCCGTGCTTAGGTGAAAAACCTCATTCATTTGCCCATTGGGGCCTATTGTTCGGAAAATTACAGCGAACTGAAAATTACCATAAGCATCCCATGGTGTTCTTCCTTCATAAGCATACCTCTTCACAAGCCCATCTTCTAAATCTGATTTCTTTTTGCACCCATTCAATTCCATGCAATCATTAGATGCCAAAAATGTATCATCAAAAACAAAAGAGTTCATATCTTCATATAGTTTGCCATATTGACGCTAAGTATGGTCTAGCAAAGAATAATTATGTGACATCTTATCAATGTTTCCTTGGAGATTCACCCCTAGGAATAAACATACCCATCATGTATGCAAGTAAAGTTCTCAAAATAATGATGACGTGAACCATATGGTACTAAATTATGCACATGTTTATTCTTTCCTACATGTTGCCGTGGGGCAAGAAGTGAGATGTCAATGTACCCTTCCCAAAACTATCATTAATTTTCAAATGTATATCATAAAGATGATAAAGATGAAATGGAAAAGTATTTTTCAACCCTTCATACAAGCTTGGAATGATGTCATGTGTTTTTCCTCCATACATGCTACCTATAAACTCTTCATAACTCAATTTCAACCCATTTCGTTTTGCAATTTCCATCCAACAAAGCACCATTTTCCTTGACCTTTTTGTTAGCATCATATTCATAGGTGACAAGGTATGGAGAAGACAAAATATGATGAGGATATAATAAATCAAAATGCTTACCCTTAGGGGCTACATTAGCAAGCTTTTTAAACTGAAAATCATCATCCTTCTTTGATGCTTCATCCCCCAAACTTGACTTTATCATGTGCGAGATCTGAATTATCTTTTGCTCCTCTTTCATGATTCCTCGATTCCGGATCACTTCACTAGGCATGCAAATATTAGAAGACAATGAAATATTTTCAACCAATGAGAAACTTTTACCTTGCTCTTCATCTAATGGATCTTCTTCCTTCATATGTTTTTTGTTGCAAACTTTGAAGGCATGTACAAAGGGGTAGATGAGACCAACAAGCTCTTCATTAGTCAAATAGGGCCTCAACTTCTCTTGACATGGATGATCTACTATACTTCGAACAAGTGTTTCTATGAGTGACACTTCATGCTTCTCTTCTCTTTCTGAGGCAGGCAGTGGAATACTACCTTATCATAGCATTGCTTTGAAGTGAAAGTGTTTGACGTAGGCAAATAAAATTGTTAGAAGTGGCATCAAAATATCATCCTCTTCATTTAGAATTGAAGACATAATAATTTGCATCAAGAAACCACAATCTTTGCATGATCCCTATGAATAAGAAGTAAAGAAATTGTCAAACATTTTCAAAATGAGTTCATCACATTCTAAGTCTATCATTAGAACCCAAGATCTAATGTCCCCTTTCTTTTTGCATATTTTTCCTTGAATAGTGACCCTCTTAGCAAAAAGAACATCCGTGGTGTCACCAAGACTCTCAAAAAAATCCGTGCTACCATGATATGAAATATTTCCTTCATGATGTTATCGTTATAGGGTGGTTCCAGAGCTTTAATCCTCATAATTTCACTTATACAAGTGATAACTACAAGCCTTACATCAAATAGGCCTCATTCTCTTGACAGCTGGATCTCTATGACCCAAAAATCTAACTAATTGTGTCCCCAAAGGATCTAGAATATCATGCTCTTCATCGAAATCATCAAGCCACAATTTGATTGCTTAACCAAACACAAACAACTTACACACTTACCATTTTCCAAAGTGTAGATCAATATGCTCTTCTCAAGTGAGGGACCCTTGAGTATTTTTCTAAGCTTATAAAGCTTGGTCATCAAACCTTCGACACTATACAAGTGATAACTTACAAGCAATCGCTCCATGATTCACTCTTTATGAACCAAACAAATCCCACAAGGATAAAAGGAAAGTTGCTCTTGATACCACTTCATGATTCACTTCTGTAATATCCCCTTATCTTTCTGAATAAGTTAGGAATTAATACAAATATCACACACACAATGAAATAATTAATTTTCAAACCCTAATCATGCTACAAACTTCAATAATTTATATCTTTGGTTAGCGAAGTCCAAATGAGCTGAAATTTTGGATAATGGACCATAAAAATATGAGGAACAATATGTCAAAATCGATTTTGCACACCCAACCCGAAACCCTAATTTTAACCTAAAAAGTAGGTCACCCAACACTTTTAGGGCACAAAACCACTCCAAAAATTATGAAATCACCCCTCCTTATTCCTCCTAATTTATACAATCACATTCAATATTAAATCAACCCCAAAACTATAGATCTGAAATAAATACTAATTTATAACAACCGGGAAGCATGCAAACAACTGAAATCTTCTAAAATTGATAACTCCTTCAATATTCCATGTTTTCTCTTCAAATAAAATGCAAATAGTTCTATAAATTAAGATCTTTCCGCAGAAATACAGATCTGAATTGTATGATAACCGAAATCCCTCCAAAACAGCCCCCAAAGTCCCCAAACCAGTCGCTAGGGTTTGAGTAAATGGCATAAATGATTTCCGGCACTCAATAGCCCTTCAATACACTTAAAACAGCTGCCCAAACTCAGCAAAAATAAGCCAACACAGATCAGATTTTGAATAAAGCTTGTTCACCCTTAAAACATGCTAAAAGATGCCCTATTCAAGTCGCCATAGTTAGAATAAAACCAACAATAACCAGCAGATCTAAAACACCATAAAACCCTTCATCATATTCAATAACATGCAGATTTTACTCTCAATTAAAGGCGCCAAAGCTAGAAAGAGAATCACCAACAAGTAGATTTGCAAATCTAATGAAAATACTTCAATTGAATATCAAAACCAGCTCACTAACTTCCCACGCAAGAGAGAGAGAGAGAGAGAGAGAGAGAGAGAGAGAGAGAGAGAGAGAGAGAGCATCAATGGGCATACATCCCAACTCCAAGCACGAGCATAAAATAAATATCATCATAACATAAGTCTAACAATGATCCTAACACTTCTTTTATAAGCAAGAGACACAAACTTGAAATTCTAAGGGAGGGAAATTATTAAATAAAAGCAGCTTTATTTTCCTAGGTGTGACGTCCCTTTTTAAAAGGGTGATTTTAATATTTAAAAGCCACTTAAATATTATTTAATTAATTCCCCTTTTTAATTTGTATTTTGGGAATTTAATTAAAAATTAATTGCTCCATAAATATTAAATAATTAAATAAATATTGTTTTATAATGTCAAATGATAAAAATCACTCTCAAGCAATATTATAAAATTATTTAATATAATTTTCACCTTAACATCCCTAAAGCCCACGGGAATGATAGGCTAAGGGTCTTCAAAAATGGGGACATTATAGTTACTTTATAAATATTCAATGTTTATAAATGTTTGTATTTTTTACAATTCATTGTATTACAATGGATGAGTGTTTTGGATCATTTTTACATATGAATTAGTTACAATAATTTTAATTTAAAACTAAATTAAACTCAAAATTATTGTGTAAACATTCCAATTAGTTGTTTAACAATTTTTATTTTAATTTGTTAATGTGGAGATATCTTTATAATATTTTGCTATACATTTGAAAGTTCTTAAAGCCATGAAATTCATAAAATTTATACAAAATTAGGTTAAGCTAATTCAAATTAATTTTATTTGTTGCAGTAACAATTGTAATGCTTTAAATTAATTACCATATTTAAACAAATTGTAGTTTTTAAGCACACCCTCAAAGCATTTTTCTTCAATCAAACGCCAATACACAATATCTCATTTCTTATCCCAAATGTTTCCTCTCCATTGAGCCCTTCAATTTTCTAACAAAACATTATTGTAGGTATAAATCATAGGGGATTGAAGAGTAATCAAGCTTAGGAGACGAGGGTTGTGTGTAATTTTTGTGACAAGCACACCCCGATTACCAACATTAATGTCACATATTCTTGAATATCAATATTGTTTGTTAGTTGTTTATGGAAAACATTGTACACTCATGTCTAAATCACATCATATAAAATTGTGAATTGAATTGAGGACTAAATAAAAGGGATTCTCCAAACGTAACATTGAAACATTATCCATTTGTTCAAAAAAATTCAAAAATTTGTGAAAATACAACCACAAATGCTATGAGGGACATGAATTTCGAATGTATTTAATTTTATTTTAAGTACTAGGAACTTTGACATAGCTAGTATGGATAACACACAATGTACTAGAAGTAAAAATCAAGAAAAGAGGAATATCATGTTTCCTAATACTCTCACCTACTAAATTCTTGAACTCACTGAAATAATAAAAATCTACACACTAAGGCGGTTTATAGAATTCAATTGCATCATACATTAATTTTACTATAGTGTATTTGTGGTGCCATTACAAAGGTGGTCGATAACTAGTAATGATTAATTAGCAATGCTCAAATACCATCAAGGTTGTTGAATTATTATATGTCAACATCTTCGTATAAATTTTGAAAACATATTCTTAGCTTATTTACATATGATTATTCAAGCATTGAGTTCATTTTCATGCATGGTCATATGGAGTTCATGTAAAAGAAAAAGTAAATCTTACAAGCTTATTTGTTGGGATCGTATACCTTTCATTTTCATGCATGGTCTTATGGTGTTCATGTAAAAGGGAACACAAATCTTGGTGGCTTCTTTGGTGAAATTATGAACTTAAGGAATTTACGACAAGTGCGAGGACTCGAGGTGAGGAAATGAAGAAGGTGTGGGGTGAGGGTGTGTTGAGAGAATGAAGTGTTGATTTGGTCTTGTATTTCATTCTCGACATGAAATTCATTAGCTTGGATTTGATCCTTGAAATTGGAGTGGTCACATGTAATAAGAGTTGGGGTTCTAGGATCGAAGATGGGGTGCCTCATGATACATTTCATATGTGGATAAGATATTTTTCTATTCTTTGCTCATGCTCAAGAATATATTCGACATTTTTATATCAATTAATTTGTGAGTTTTATAGAGATGTTTGTAAGATGCACATTTTCCCATTGAACAATGCCAAAATTGATCTCCCTTGTCCACTCCATTGTACCTATTCCATCTCAAAACATCACTTTGAGTACTCCTTGCAGGGAATTCCTTTAAAATTTCATTTGGTGCTTATCTCAAGCATAACTTGTGTTTATATTTTTGTTGGAAAGTAGTCTTTTTGGGTTTCGTGGATGTTCGTCTTCAAAATATGTCCACGACTTAAATGAAATCTCAAATACATTACTATTTCCATTGTAAATAGCCAACTTTCCCCGCATTTGGTGACGTGATTTTTTTTTTTGGCCATTTTGATCCAACTCAAGAGGATGGGATGCTACCTATTTTTTTGCATTTTTATAGATATGACATCTATAGAGTCACAAAAACTACTATTGAGATAAAAATATCATCTCACTTTTCTCCTCTCTTCCACTTCCTTACACCCACTTTATATACCTTTTATTTTTGTTTAGTTTTTCATTATCTATAACATGTTGCCCCTATCGGCGTTTACTACACCTTTCAAGTGTAATTTCTAGTAGGTAACCTCTATTACAAAAAGAGAGTATATGAGGGGGAGGGTGGCCATGCACATCAACCGACATCACACTACAAAGATGGATTTCTTGTACCAACATGATATGTAATAATGACAAACCAACATTAGCATCTCATAATTGCCTCGACACCTCTAAAATTCTCTAACTCCAACATCGTAGAAATCCAACAACTTTTAAAGTAGGACCAACATTAGGGGAAAATCATAACCAATTAGTGATGTATATTAAAGTCATATGAAGAAACACATGTGCAACCACTATTAAAAGTATGACCTATTTGCAACACAACACCTCTTAGAAGAACAAACACAAAAATGTCACCTATCACCCCAAGATATTACAAGGGTAGACAATAGCATAGGAAGATACTTTTTTATCTATTATTCTAAAGGAAACATCCTAAACAAAAACAAATAGGGTCTTGACCTCCATCTACTCCTCTTGTAGGATGATAAATTCATTGAATATAATCTTTTTTTAGGGATCAAGAAAACTTGCCTTTAGATTGGAGGAATTAAACGATGTTATATTTTCCTACCAAAACAAAACTCACATGTGAAGCCATCGTGGCATTTATCCCCATACAAATTGGTTGCTCCATTCTTAACAATTAACTATTTAGATCATCCTTTGTGTCATAGAGGACTCCTACTTTCATGGGGCCATATCTCTCTATGGACAATGGGGCAATGATTTTGGCTCAATTTGGAGGAAAGGACACCCTTGTTTTAGTAGAACTAGATTAATAACCCTTAATCCATTTTTCTTTGGTTTCAATCCACAATAAGAATGTATAATTCTTCATTTTCTTGTTGAACCTTATGCATACACACACACTTCTCCTTTGTGCCTTTGCATAACACTATGTAGACTTTTCACTTTTGTATGCACCACAAAATAGGAGAACACACAAGTCTCTTGGTTGTATTGTGCTTACTCACAATCTACTATCAAACTTGTGCATGCAAAAATTTTGTGGCCTTTCCACACTTGCTTGTAGTACTAAATAGAATTTTCACCCTACATAGATCCTTCACAACCTTGCAACAACCATTGGCATATCACTTTCAATGCTTGCTCCACCTCACACTCTTGTGCCACATTTGTGCTCACGCCCAAAGCTTGTGTCTCTTTTTAGTTTTGCGCTAAGGTTGCGACACACTCTTGTGCAATTCCTTGCATTTTTGTAGAAGACATCTATCAACTTCCACATGGAGACTCCTAGTCTTTGTGTAACTTTCCATGTAGCACCCGCCTTACGCAACACGTATGAGAATCTCACTATGTAATCTGTTGGAGTCGAAGCACAACTACCACACACATCTCGAGGAAGATAAATGTAAGATGGAAGGATTTGTTATTGCTCCCCTTCATGATCACATATTATTGTAATTGTAGTCCTAACATTGATTTATAAATACGTAATGTACGCAACTACCTAGGGGTTGTTTATCTTTGGTTACACTTAAGAGTTTAACCATATAGTAGGAATACTTGATTCTCGCACTATTTTGTATATTCAATATAGTCTCGGGAAAATCATGAAGCATTCCCCACTAGTCACATGAGCTTATTGTCAAATCCTTATTGTGTAATTTTACACCTTTGTACTTATTCCTTATTCACCATTAATGAATAGAAGTTACATTTCCTGAAAATATAAGTCTTTTTATACATCATTGTGTGTTTGGTTCATTGCCTTTTAATAGCCTATGTGCACTATTTTAATCCCCGCAACATCCACCAACATAGGATTATACACTGCACATGCTCTTTAGCTTTGTGGTACGATTCGTCAAGATCATCACATAGCTCTTACTATTTCTATGCCCATAATTATGCAAGTGCAAAGAGAGAGAAATGGAAATTTTTGGTTCTATTTCCACCTACCCCAAAGAACACCATAGTAAGAGTGAGATGGGTAATAACTTAAAGAAACCAGGGGTATCCCCAAATGTTTAAAAGTTCATTAAGGATTCTTCAAGAATAAATCAACAAAATCTTTGGCTAGTTCCTCGAGTTGATGGTTTAACTAAATTTGATAAAAATACTTTCTTTCTCCTAGTAATCTCAAACATGATTTCAACATCAAACCCACTTCAAGACCCAAGTGAATCTCAACATTCCATTGTTCTAAGGAAATATTAAAGCCATTTTTACATAAGCGGCTTCACCATTTTTTGGCCTACATATCCATCAAAAATTTTACTCATAAGGAGAAACTATTGAATATGTCAATATCGATTGCCCCACTAGTGGGAGACATGTAGTGCATAGTGCAAAAAATTCCAACCCTTTCAAACATGGGATGATATAGTCAATGGTATGCATGAGGAGTATTACTCCCTTAGACAATATGAGGATGAATATATGAAGTTCTAATTATGCGACAACACAAGAAGAAATTGGTGGAAGACTACACCGGTGAGTTACATGACTACATTTTGTGCTTACATGAGGACCTCATGAAGAAACATAAGGTGTCGAAGTAGATCAAAGGAGTTTCACCAAAGTACAAATAGGATCATATATATAGATGATGAATAGGTTGTTGAAATCTTAACGGCTATCTTAGCATCAATAAAGGGGTTGATACCCCTATTCCCGTTGCCCCCTCACCCCCATCACCCATCAGCCTCTCCCTTCACCTTATATATAGTTATGGATGGGGTCATCTATTATATTCATGATATGATTGATACAATGAAATATTGGTTGAATAGAGACTAACCTCTATGGTCACAAGGACACTTGACTATGGAGGACATTTGACCATGGAAGCCAATTTATATACACACTAAGATGGAATTTTGACTTCTAACTTTGGGTGGAGAAAACCACAATGTTGCAAATATCAAGGCTAATGAAAATATGAAGCAATGCTTCACATCTTCATCCAATGATGTCCATAAAATTCTGCCCACAAATGATACACAATTTCAAAGAAGAAAACAAGGGGAGATAAAAGAAACAGAGGAAACACAAAGCAAAAAAAACAACAAAAATCTAAGTCACTTATGTACTATGTGAGGGATAACCTACTTCACTTGTTGGTATAGCTTAAAAATATTTCCCATTGCAGGGAAATGTGGGGTGGGTATCATCCAAATATGCAAGATAGTAAGTGTTATCTCTCTGTAAAAATGATAGATTTTAAACGGTCCAAGATAGAATGAGTCAAACTTACCATGGCTTCCTTTAGGCTCTCTTCTCTTGTCCCACAAGAGGACCATGTATCCAATCTAAAAAATATCTTCCTTTTCCCTTCTTATCAAAGATATTCTTTACTCTTTGTTGATGAGTTGACATATGATCAACCATGATAAAACATTCCTCCTCAAGCTTCTCCAATTACATGATTATCTTCTCTAGATAATTCTTGAATTGTTCATCCTCAATTTAAATTTGATCAATTGAAGAGAAGACAATTACAATGTGATGGGAAGTTCAACATCAATTCTCTATAGCAATTGAAAGGGGGACATACCAATTGCTATCTTCGGAGTTATATGATCATCCCATAGGAAATCATATAAATTTTTGTGTTAATTCCTCTTATTATCATCAACAAATCTTCCAAAAAATGGTAGCAAGGTTTTGTTTGAAGATTCTACTCCGCCCATTTCCATGTGGATAATAGTCTAAAGAGTATGATAAGGAGATTCCATAACCATATTAGAATCCTATTAGTTTGTGTAATGAAAATATTAGAGCATTGTTTGTAATCGATTTAATATAAATGGAATTAAATCTTATTTTCATAGTAACTATTGTAATGAATGATATAAAATGATATAATACAACAAATGTACAAGCAATCAACAAGCAATGATATGAAACGCTAAGCAAGAGAGAGAGAGAGGGTGGATTAATTGATTTTGCACAACTGGAGATGATCTGGGTAGAGGAACTATTGAAAAAATTGTAAGTAGTGTCGTCAAGGCTCAGTGAAGATTTTGGAACTAAAAATGTACAGTATAGAAGCACCCACAAGAGGAAAGGAGCACTTGGGCGCTAGTTAGTGATCTAGGCACTAGTGTCTAGTCAATTTCTCGGGTTATGTTCTTTTCTATGTAAGAAGAGCTTTTCCGCTAGCTTCCTTTTGTCACTTTGTCTTTGATATAATTTCGTTGAATGTACATGTAACTGCAAAGAGAGATACCTAGCTGCACATGCCCACAAACCACATAAAATATAAAAATAAAGATGTAGAATGTGGAGTCGGACTAACCTCGATAGTCACACAAAGAGTGAACTTAGTACTAAGCATTGCACTACATTTCAAACTCCATGTAGTTATGTATGAATGTGTGTGTAATGATTTCCTAGGATTCCCTTGTGTATTTACATAGTGATAGTGGGCTAGATCTAGAATGTAACAATGTATAGAATGTGTGTGATGGAATAAAATGAACTTCCCCTCTTATGTTGTGTATGCAGAGTGATGCAACCCTTGTCCCTTGTATGAGTGTGCTAGATGAATGCCTTTGAAGTGCTCTTGTGCCTTTGAATGCAAGCTTAGGTGATAGTAGATAATGCTTAGTGTTTGGTCCCTTATTTGAGAGCTATAACTATGTATATATATGATTCCCTTATTTGAATTTCATAATTGACAACTAAAAGGTTAACCCAAAGTTGTAAAAGATGACTAAAAGTAAAAGAGACCCAAAAGAGTAAGAAAGAAAAAGGAAAAGAGGTCAGGAGTGCCCAGAAGGGACAGAGCGCTTGGGCGCTTCTGTCCTAAATGGGTGTTAGTGTTCGAGGCCATAAAAGATAAATCAGTCAAATACTGACAAGGTTGTAGGGTGTGTAAGGTCAATAAAATTATAAGAAATAAAGCAAAAGGCCCAAAAGACGTTTCAATCACTAGTTTTCTTGCTTAGGAATCATGTATATATTAGTATGCTCTAGGACCTAGAAATGTACCTAAGTGCATAGATTTTGTGTCTACATTTTCCCCCACTTTATGTTGTTGAGTGAATACTCGATAGCATAAAGTAGATAGAAGATGTGTACCTTGTGATCATGTAGAGAAGAGTGTAGACTTATAGCATGTGTCAATGGACAAGTGAAGTGTGAAGTGATCAGTAATGTGAAGCGTGGAAACTAGGAAGGGGAGTAGACCTAGGGGTGAAGTGTATGCGTAGTAGCATGTTGTTGGAGCTTGTGTTTGTTGATGTGAGAGTTCTTTTTTTAAGGATAAATGGACCTTGCAAAAGAAGAGCAAAAAGTAGTCAAAGTCCCATATATGAAAAATTAGAGTAATGTATGTATAAGTAAGTAAAGAGTGTAAAAGTGTGTAAAAGGAAAGTGTGCACCTGATGTATAAGAGAGTAAAAGATAGAAAATTGTCTTGATTTGCTTGAGATGTTTTGAATTTGAATTGAAATGAGGTTGAGGTTTTTGGGCGATCTCATGCCAAGAGTGAGTTTTTTAGGCGATCTCACACCAAGGACAAGTTTTTTGGGCGATCTCACGCCAAGAACAAGTTTTTTGGGTGATCTCACACCAAGAGAAGAGTGTTGGGGAGAGAGGTCTATTTTACTCTCCATCCATGATGCTTCCCAAATAAGTGCCACTACAGATGGCACGTCATTATATGTAACTTTATGTAACTTTTGTAAATGTGAACTGAATTATGAAACTGGAGTCAAGTGACTGCTACTGTAGAATTGTGTTGTGAACTACTGGAAACTATGGTAAACTAGGAAAATATTTGTTTTTTCCCCAGTACACAAGTACCTAGGTGGGACACAAGTGCCCACCATTCTACTGTCTATTCTGGGTGCTAGTGTCTTTCTGTGTTTTGTGACCCAAGTCTGATTCTAGGCCATTCTGTGACTATGTGTTGCTTCCAATTTTGTACTTTTTTGCTCTGATTTGTAACTTTGTGTTGTTGTAAGGGTGATTTTTCACCCAAATAGATGCCCCCTCATTTGGGGTGCATGTAACGAAAGTAGGAGAAGGTGACCCAAACAAGAGGACCAGATATTGATATGCATATCTGATAATGGATACCTATAGGGGGTAGGGGATGTGCATGGTAGAAACCAAGGCACATGCAACAATGAATAGGCTAGAAACAAGTGTTAGTGTAAAATAACTAACATGTAATAAAAAACAATGTAACAAGAAACTATGAAGACAAGATGGACCAAAAAAAGTGGGTTTCATACATGGGACATCATCACAAATGTCACAAGACAATCAAGGCCGAAGCGACCAAAAGAAAACAATGAGCAAACATACATATAGGGCATATCCCAAAAATAGAAAAAAAAATAAGTAAGCAAAAAATGTGACAGATAACCATGGTTGTATATAATCTGTAAGGAAAATGCTACACATGAAGCACCCATTAGCATGTTAGAAAGATAAATAGTATGTCAAAGTGTGTAGAGATCAATGAAAAAAAGTAAAGTGATAAGTAATGAGAAGTAGTAAATAATGTAACAATAGAACTTGTGATGTGTAGAGTGTGAGAGTAGTAAAGGTAGATGCCCCAGGAGCCTCGAGGGACTAGTAAAGAGAAGTGTCGAGCATCATGCATCGTGTATGAATCTATGAAAAAGGTCCTGCATTCACCTCAAGATACCAAGTGAACGTGCATGTGTATATATAGAAAAATATATGACATACTAAGTATCCAACTAGCATAGGAAACAAAGTGTAACATGTAAGTAGAATAAGCTAACAAGAGTAAATGCAACCAAGATATGAAAATGTTGTGTGAGTGTGATGGTGTGCTGTGATGTGTAGATGTGAAAATGAGGAGAGCCACATTTCCCCCAGTGATGTGTGTGAGATGAGGTTCATTTAGAAATGCTCCCTCAATAGTCAAGAATGAACCATAGAACAAGAGTGTGTCATCGGGAAATGATGGTACAATGTGTATACCAAAGATGTGAGAGTGCTTGAGAAAGATTGTTCGTGAAGCACAAAGCATAAAAGAGTAGGTGATGTGAGGTTCATTTGATAATTGGACCCTCAATAGTCAAGTATGAACCATGGAACTAGAGTGTGTCATCGGGTAATGAAATATGTGTATACCAGAGAGAGATGTTAGCTAAAATGTATCATGAAGATCAAAGCGTGAAATGTAAGAGAGAGAACTATGAGTAGATACTAAATACAACCAAGTGATAGAGGGGGAAGTTTGATGCCCCCAAGTGTGTGAGTAATGGAGATCTATGTGATGATGTGAGAAGGAGCATGCCATGGTGGCGGAGTTTGAAATGTGTCATAAGAAAACATATGGTCATCACAATGGTAGGTAGGAGCAAGAGTATGACCAACATCATATTTTGGGCTTAACGGAGGAAATGCAAGTAGGTGACGGATCACAACTTGTGTCGAGTGAACTAGTTGTGCTTCCTTGGATGGTGGTTGCTTATTTGGGATTGGTAACATTGTAGATGACTTGATAGGAGGAGGTAATGGGGTAAGTATTTTTAAATGTGGTTGCTTATTTGTAATTGGTAACATTGTAGAGGAATTGATAGGAGGAGGTAATGGGGTAATATTTTTAAAGGTGGTATGACACTTTGGGTTGGATAGGTACTCTTGACTTACCAGAGAAGGAACATTAGTAATTATGGCATGATGCTCATTAGACATAGAGGGATCAGATTTGGGAGCCCAGTGGGATTTAGCAATTGGAGATGAGCATGTAGCAGAATGTTGTGTAGAAAATGAAATAAAACCTTGATGCTCAAGGTGCCCAATTCTTCATTTTAAAGCATAAAATCATTGTCATGATGTCCATTAATTTTGTGATAATTGCAAAATGGGTGACCTTTGTATTTGGAAAGTGATAAGGAGGGTAGTAATGAGTAGGTGGCAAGTTGATCAACTAGTGATTGAGGAGCTCGAGGAAGAATATCATGTTTCTTAGCATTTAGATCAAACTTGAGAGGTGTTGGTAGTGGTAAGACTTTGGCTTCACTTGTATGAGCACATGTAGTAGACATGGGATTAGGATGAGGTGTAGAAGAAGAACTAGCATGGGCATGAGAAACATCCTTAAGATGTTGGATTTCAGCTTTGAGGGATGTAATCATGGTTTCCATAGCTTGAAATTTATCTTGAAAAGCATGGTGTAAAGCTTGAATTGACTCTAAGATGGGTTGATTGGTTGTGGTATTAAGACTGATAGGGTCATCAGAGAGATATCGAAAAATGGAACTTACTGTGCAGGTGGCATATTGTGAGGGAGGTACATAGTGTCTAGGGATTTTTGGAGAACATCTTTGCAAGGGTGCATTTGAAGTAATTGATACAAGGAGACTTGAGGAACCTTAGGAGCCATGAAAAAGATCCGATAGAACATGCCAAATAAAGATCCAAGTGTTTGATCAAGATTGGGTTCACCAAATGATTTAATATAAATGGAATTAAATCTTATTTTCAAAGTAACTACTATAATGAATGATATACAAATGATAAAATACAATAAATGGACAAGCAATAAGAAAAATGAAAATGATATGAAACCCTAAGCAAGAGAGAGAGAGAGAGGGTGACTTAGCTGATTTTGCACAATATGGAGATGATTTGGGTAGAGGAACTATTGAAACTAGATTGTAAGTAGTTTCATCAAGGCTCACTGAAGATTCTGAAACTCAGAAATGTGCAGGATAAAAGCACCCACGGGAGGATAGGAGCACCCAGTGCTAGTGACTAATCTAGGTGCTAGTGTCCACAAATTCTCAAGTTCTGTCCTTTTTTGTGTAGGAGCTTCATTGTTAGCTTCCTTTTATCATTCTATTTTTTGATATAATGTCATTGTTTGTACCTATAACATACAAAAGAGATACCTAGCTACACATGCCACAAACCACATCAAATCTAAAAATAAAGATGTAAAATGTGGATTTGGATTGACTCGATGGTCACCCAAGAGTGAACTTAGTATCGAGCGTTGTACTACATTTTAGACTCCATGTAGTTATGTGTGAATGTGTGTGTAATGATTCCCTAGGATGCCCTTGTGCAAGTTGCACAATGATAGCATGGGCTAGATCTAGAATGTAGCAATGTATAGAATGTGTGTGATGGAATAAAATGAACTTCCCCTCCTATGTTGTGTATGCAGAGTGATGTAGCCCTTGTCCCTTGTATGAATGTGCTAGATGAATTCCTTTGAAGTTCTCTTGTGCCTTTGAATGCAAGATTAGGTGATAGTAGATAATGCTTAGTGTTTGGCCCCTTATTTGAGAGCTATAACTATGTATATATATGATTCCCTTGTTTGAATTTCGTAATTGACAACTAAAAGGTCGACCCAAAGTTGTAAAAGATGACCAAAAGTAAAATAGACCCAAAAAGAGTAAGAGGAAGGAAAAGAAGCTCAGGAGTGCCCAAAAGGGATAGGAGCACCTGGGTGCTTATGTCTTAAATGGGCACTAGTGTCCAAGGCCATAAGATATAAATCAATCAAATACTAACAGGGTTGTAGGCTGTTTAAGGTCAATAAAAGTACAATAAATAAAGCAAAGGGGCCCAAAAGGTATTGGCAATCAATTTTTTTATGAATCATGTATATGTTAGTATGCTCTAGGACCTAAAATAATTTGTTGTTGTCGTTTTAACATGGGTGTCACTTGAACTTGAATGAGGATTAAATGTTCCTATGAAATATAACCCCAATGTTGAAAGGGTTCTTCTATAACTATTGGCTTTAGAGATAATACTATAAGTTTAGGCCCGTCGATTAATTGTTGACAAGCATCACACTTAAAAACCCATTTTTGTATTCCTAAATAGCGCTACCCAAGAAATACCCTCCTCTCAAATTTTGTCTACTACTTCAAGAGAAGATAAGAGTCCTCCACAGGATTTATTATGATATTATTTCAAGAGTCTCTTTTGTTGCTCCTTGTCAACACATTTAAGAAAACGACTATCAATTCCTCTCTTAAAGAGATAATTATTCCACAATACAAATCTTGATGCTCGAGTTTGATCATTCTTTTCTCTTTGACACTAAAGTGAGATGGGAGTTCTCCATAAGACAAGAAATGCACAATATCTGAATACCACTCATCAATGGTGTTGGAAAATAAGACAATTGGCATTTCATCCGAGACATCATTATTATCCTCATCATCAACCTTGTTTTCAGTAATTAATTGGCATAATCCACGACCTTAAACTTTTTTTGGTTTAATGCCAATATCATATTCTTGCACCTTGGAAACAAAATTCCCCATTTGGTACTAAGCTCTTCTTTAGGTAAGGATGGACTTTATAACAAGATCAAACACAAAAATGGTTGAATGCGAATTTAGAATATAAAATCTAAATTCCTTGACTACCTTGACAACCGTGAAGGCATGTTTTCAATTTAAGAATATTTCATTTCATGTTCTTTTAAGTCATAGCTCATGAAAGCGATTAGAGCTTCAACTCCATCATTGTTCGAACAAGGATGGAGGATAGAGTGTGTTCAAAATCGTAACATTAAATAATAAAATATTTATTGAAACTTGGGCAAACCAACATGGGAGCATTTGCAATGGTAGTTTTGATAGAATCAAAATCCTTTTTTCCCTTTGCACTCTAGTGGAAAGCTTATTTTCCTTCATCATAATGTCGATATGTCGAGTTAACTCGAAAAAATATGGGATAAATATTATGAGAAAGTTTATGTTACCAAAGAAAGAGTGTACCCCTTGTTTGTTGGTATAGAGTGATAGTTTCTAGATGTAATGGACTCTTTTGAGATCAAATTTAATAACATATTTTGAGATGATGTGTCTAAATAGATTCCCTTTTGTTACTCCAAACATGATATTCTTGGGGTTAAGTGAGATACCATGATCTCTCGTATATTTGCAATACAAATTCCAAATGATGAAGGTAGCCTTCCCTTTTTTCAAAAAGATTGTCAAGTCATCAAGATAGATGACTATGCATTTATTCGGTGGTAATGAAATGTTAAATCTATGGCCCTTTGGAAAGTGGCTCCTACGTTGATCGAGACCAAAAGGAATCCTCTTGTAAGAGAAATTTTCCCAAGGAGTGGTGAAATCCATTTTATATTGATCTTGTACATTTCTGTAACTTCAATATGGTTATATCTATAAAAATTGTCTAGCATAGACAACATTTCCGACCCCTAATAGCTTGTAGATTTGGTCCACAATGGGAAAAATATCATTATCATTTAGGAAGATTAGTTTAGATAGAAAAAATTAATTCAAAACCTTATTTCTTGATTCTTCTTACGAACCGAGACAACATTTGTAATCCACATGGACTGATGGATTGGGAAAACGATGCTTGCATTCAATATTTTATGAATTTTGTCATAAATGGTTCCAACAATTTTAGGATTGTAGTTCCTCTATTTTTCTATTAAAAGGTTGGACTCTTTCCTTTATAGGAATGGAGTGTTGCATCTCCTTTAGTTTGAAATACTTTAAATCATCATATAAATAAGCTATGACATCTATATAATTCTTGAAAAGAGCCACAAATCTCCTTTTTTCTTTTAGTGAGAAATATTTCCCGATATTAACTAGTGTCATTTCCTCATTGGATATAATATTCACCTTCTCAAAATTTGAATGATCGATAAACTCCACCTGATGATTTAATTTTGAAAAAATGATCATGCATATCAAAAATATCCTCTAAGATTATCAAGCCTTTTGGTATCTTATTCCCTGTAACTTTATACAACCTTCTTGATCAACTTCGCACTCAATACCTTCCTCTGCATTTGATGGGATTGACTCATTATACCCCGCTTCACTTCCTTAAAAAAACAATTGCTTGAAGTTATCCCTTTTATTAATAAAGGAGATAATATGCTCATTATTGTTGAACACTTGCCAATTCTCAAAATTGTCAGGGACGGTGGGATGGAAGATCATTTCAATGGTGTACCTTTTCTAGTCAAAATCAAGATGTGGTACCAAATAGGGATGCATACAATACCAAATTATTCGCTCTCATTTTGTTTTACCTTGACAAAAAAATAATTGAAAAAGCTTCAAAAAATTCAACAAAGTCCCAAACTTTGTTTTTATAATGCTTTATCCTCTCATTTGTTACTAAAACATATTTCTATCTTGTTTTGACCATAAGTTCAGCATCACCTTGAGCTCTCAAAATTTTTTATTCCCATTTCTTGGGTTGCCCCAATACCAATAAGAAATGCTTCATATTCCTTCATGTTATAGGTATTTATAAACTACAATTTAAAGGAGAAAGGATGAAATATCCCTTGAGGCGAAACAAGTATCACATGTGCTTCGAACCGACATAGGAACAACTTTCATCAAATTATAATATCCATACTTCATTCGGATCCTCTTGAATAACCATGGAATGACCAAGATATTTATCGAGACATGATCATATAATTATGATGACCCATTCCTTTATACACTATATCCGCTCTAGGATCATCCAATTTTACACAATATACTTTCCTTTTCTTTATGAAAATAAATTTTCATTTCCTTTTTGGGAATCAAATCATGAGACCATTCCATTTGAATCTCATCTCCCATGTCTTGACAAAAACTTCCACTCAAAATAATTCCATAAGAGGCAAGAATATCAACCACCGAAAATAATGGTTTTAACTCTTTTCTCTTGACAAGCTACAAAGGTCACTTAAGTGTCATTGATTCTCCCAAATAAGTGTACTTCTTTGGTTTACATGGATTAAGAAGAACCAAAAAAAAAGAGAGTAAGTCTAAGAGTGTGAGAAACTTGAGCATGCATTACATTGTCTAAAGCCCCTAATCAATAATAAAATTACTCGACCTCAAGACCTCCAATTAATAATGTTACATAAAATGGTTCAATTTTTCCTGAGGTGGATGGAGATAACGCTAGATTTTTTTTTTTTTTAAGGAGAATCTTTAGTGCTTGAAAAAATCCTTTTGAGGATGGGGGAGTTTTAGTTGACTTCAAGGTGGTACCTTTGATATATTTGAAAAATTTATCAAGTTGATCAAGTGGGTTTGTAAATCTTTTTATTTAGAAATATGAACATTATATCTTTTAACATGATCGATTATATTGAAATAAGATTATGAAGTAATATGGAAATTTTTTTGTAAAACTTTCAATCTTTGGAGGTATAATATATTTAGAGGTAGAAAAAAGTAGTAAGGATAGTACTTACTTTTTTGTCCACCGGTTTGGGAAGAATAGGGAGAGGAGACCTGTTCTTAGCAATGCCAAAGATTGTTTTAGGAGACTCTTTGATTTTTTCTTTCTTATATGGCTAGTAATCTCCTTTTTCTTACTAAGTTGAGATTTGGTTAGAATTGTATAGAGTAATTGTTCATATCTTTTACTACTTCATCATAGTCATCCTCTGCATATCCGTAATCAAAAAACCAATATTTGAATCCTATCTAGTTTGTTCAATATCTTCCTCTTCTTAGACCTCCTCAAATTCTTCTATAGTAGCTTCATCATCTTTTGTTTCTTGAACTTCAAAGGTTACATTGATTCGAACTTTAATAGGAGCTTTGATGGAAAGCATGGGTTGAACAACAAGTAGAAATTTTCCATTGCCAAATTTGCTCCTTGGAACATCCTTGTACAAGTTCGATGGAATATTTTTTATACTTACTTCTTCAAATCAATTAGATCATTAGCCAATTTATGAGCAAGTTGATCCGAATCGGTTTGACTAGGAGTTTGACCTTTACTTTTAACATGATATTTTTTCAATTTCCCCGACATGATAAGGTCATCTTTAACACTAATAGCTAGATGTTGATCTTAATCGAAGCTTTCTAATTGATCCCTCCTTAATGCAAAGTCAACTTTAGAAATTTAGGGAATAATGAAGAAACATTTCTATTTTTAGAAGTTGGAAGAACATTAACATGAATCTTATGTGCGAGAATGTTTAATTTTACCACAAATTCTCTCATAGGCTCATATCGTTCCTTTTTATTTGATAAAGTTGTGTCAAGAGAGCATGTGATTCTTTAGTGAACTTGAATCTAGCTTTGATTTTTCTCTACATAGCATCCCAATTGGTGATACTATTGGGTGGGAGATGGTAAAACCACTCAACTATATTGTCTTGTAAAATATCAATAAAAATTATAATAGAGACATTTTTGGGCAACTCCTAGAACTTCACATTGCACGTAAAACTCCACAATGTGCTCATCATGGTACTTTTTCATCACCTCTAAACTTGGGAAAAAATTGGCTTCTCTTATCAAATTTTGAAGCGACTAGGCAAAATCCAAAGGCCTAATATTTTTTCCCGAAGGGATAGGTGTTGTCATTTTAGGAAAGATAGTTTGTAGAGGAAGAATATTACCCAATAGAGTTAAAGCTTCACTCAAAGTAACCTAGATTGGAGAATGTGTCTTTTATTTTCTCATAAGTACTTACTAACCTTTTACTCTTTCCTTTTTCTATGAAGAAAATTTGAAATAATAATGTTAATGTAATTCAAAGGAATAATCTTTTGATCCTTGTGCTCTACTTTCTCAAGTGAATCTTCTTCTCGCTAGCTTAAATATTTTATTATTATTATGGGGCATAAGGATTATGAGGAATAGGAATTATTGGAATAATAGGAACATCAAGGGTAATGGGATAAATTTTAATTACTAGAGGAATAACCTATGATTCCTTCTTTGCTTTATTTTTATATCCTAAAATATCCTTATAGCTTGAGTGTGATCATCTTATTCATTCAACATGTCATTGACTATATCAATGAATATCATCAACACAATTCACATAAGGAATTATGCCTAATTCTTTTGAAATATCTTATTGATAATGAACACAAAGAAAGAGACCAAGTTGTGTAAGTAGATCTCAACCATTAATGGTCATTTGACACAATGATGCAACTACTTATTCAATCCCTTCTTTTTTTATTTAACATTCTTTCAAAAAGTTTAATTCAGACGCATTTCTTTCTTCTTCATCCAATATAATGGAAGCAATATTGAAGTGGGTTATATTGACTACATTTCTCAAAATGAAGCTTCTCAAATTAGCAAAAATATCTTCTTAAGTATCCAATATTAGGATAAGATTGGGTTCACAAATAGGAGGACAACTTGTAGTGGACATTACAAAATTATATTGCCTAGAGTAGGAGGTAGTTGAGTAGCTCTCTAAACCACTCTTGCTACAATTTTTCCAGTCCTCTTTGAGCAATCAATTCTACAACCATGTGTGCAATCTTGACCCACTCTTCTTCATGATCTATTACTACAATTACTCTCTGGTATTGCACTACACTCATGTAATTGACCTACACAACACTTCTAAGATATGAAGCAATATCTTCTTGTGAAGCTTGAAACCAATCAAGGTTTGGTTCAAGGATAGGAAATCATATTCTAGTGATGGTAATAGGGATGACAAAATAATATTATGGGTAACATTGATATGTTAGGACTGCCCCATGATGGGTTCCGAAAAAATGTTGGTGATAAAAATTGTATTAGATAAAATGAAAACAATTTAGGGCGCCGAATTCCCTCCTCCTGGATGGGAAGGTTCCTTTATTAAAATTAAAAATAAATAATTACATAAATATGTACATTATTTGAAGTATTTTAGCTTGAGGTTGTTGAATATTTGGATTCCATTTCCTAGGTTTTCAAGGAAAGAAAGAAAAAGGAAGAGAACGGGAAAAAAAGAGCGTATAATTCAAGAACGAGGAGTTATATCGTGTTCATAAGAGTAAACATGTATATTTCTAATTACTTGTACATATATTTAGATCAGACATAACATTTCATTGACAAAGACAAATATCACAATTCATATGAAGATCAACATGATTAGAACATACACTAACAAAATTTCATATTATGCTCAGGAAAATATGAACTAAAGTTTCATTGATATATTCTTCGAGAAATGTACAATAGATAGAGAATGGAAGGAAGGAGAGAAAGGAGATAGAAATTTTCTTCAAGATCTTAATTTCATAAGTTCTAATATGCATAACCAAAAATATAGCCCCTCACAATGGAGAAGACCCCCTTATTTATACTTTTCATCCTCTAACTAACTTGTAGCCATTTCCCACAAAAAAAAAGGTAACTAATGTTTTAATCTATTACTGAAGTCTTAAATTAAGTGATTTTATATTTGTGTCACTTAATTTTTATAAAAAATCACTTTTTGATAATGCAAAAATAGAAATGTCACATTAAACGATGAGAAAACAAAAATAAAGCCCTTCAGAGAAGCACCAACAATTGAAGAAACTCTTGATTGATATGCTTTGGCACCTTGATATTCAACACATGTTACTAAAAGTGTATGATAACATCCTTTACATCATGCTCACATGGGATAATGGTGTTATCCAAAACATCAACCCAAGAATCAGTTACTTTCAAGATCTTCTTAACTCATATAAACAAACAAGTTCACAAATTATTTTGTTGCAATTGAAACTATATTACAAATTTCAGCAATCAAATTCATTGAATCAAAAATGATGTGTTGTAGATGAAAGATACGATCCTTTGATATTTCTTATGAAATGATCCTCAATTTATAATTACTTTCATGAAGTGGCTAACAATGCATATCGTGTGAATCAATGCAGATATTTGATTTTAACATATCATTTCTCTCCAAATGAGGAGAAAGGTCATCAACTGCTTTTTTGAGTGTCTTTATTCTCCATTTAATAGTGTGCACCCATTTTATTGAGATATCATCCTTAGCATGCATAAATACTTCCTTTTCTAGGAGCATGTTCTTGTCTGAATTGGCCATGGAATGAATGTCGAATCAAATTTTCCCAGCTTGGAGATTTTAGTGTTGATTAATTTCAATGTTCTATTGATATTTAGAGTCACAAAGATCAATGTATTCATAGACCTTACTAACTTCATGTATGTATTTCCAACCATCTATTAGAATTATTTCCACTCATGATTATGTGATTCTCACTTGTTTGTTGAATCGATGAACTTATTCAATAGCTCTTTGGTCAAACTTATTGATCAAAGAGACTAGCCATGTTGAATAATTCAAAGGAGCATCGAGGATCTAGAAACATATGAATATATGATGTGAGAAAGTGAACATCCTCTTCCAATGACTCTTGATTTTTTCCCTTTTTCCGCTCTTTCAATAAGTCTTGTAGCTGATTCTCCGAGATTGCGCATATCCCATTCATGAGTAGACTCTCCCAATGAGATTCTATTGAGATTATAGTCATCTATGAATCATCATTTTTAACAAGTGGATGTGTAATTTCCATGAAATACACTCCTAAAACATCAAATACAAGTGTTTAGGTGGTTTTGGCTTTCTTTTTAGTCCCTATTAGTTCCAAAAGTTGGGCAACCGCATCATAATTCAAGAATGGATTTAATAGTTATTAATTTATCCTCTTCAATTAAAGATGGGACCCAGAAGAAAAGAAATATGGGGAGAAGAAGAGTGAGGGGACAAGGTTTGTAATGGAATGGGAGAATGATGAGGGGATGAATGAATGGATGGAGGAAGAGTTGAAGCTTGATTTCATGTTTTTATTTGTAAAGCTTTTAAAAAATTGTTGGTGGGTTAAAAATGGTTGGTTGGTGGGTCACTATGATCTTTCTCACTTGATATCAACACAAAACTCCTTAAATACATGAAATATAAATATAAGAAACAAAATGAATTAAAGGGTAAGAAACAAGAAAAAGGGTATCCGTAATAATATATTAATGTATAAGTATACATAGTGATAGGATTAAACACAAAATTCATGAGCTCATATATTTATTGAAGGATGGAAGCAAAATGTGGCCCAAGTGGGTTAAATGAAGTAACCTAAAGAATCCAATAATATAGAGAGACTTTATCTATTTATACAATATAGGATAAAAGAGAAGGAATGAAGAAAAAGAGCTCTTCATTAACACACACTCACTTTGAGCTTAGAAAAGTGATCCTGGAATATATTGCATTCATGGAAACTAGAGACATTGTGGTCAAAATGGATTTGGTGTGGATAAACAACTATTTGAATCAAATTTCAACTGAAATATATTATATCATAGAATCTGAACTAGCATCTAACTTACATCATATCGATTGGGCATTAAACTCTCTAATCACTTGAAGAGGAAGAGACTTATCCCATGAATTATACAACATCTAAGGTCCCTCGAGGGAATTCAACACATACATACAAACCGATAGGAATGGATGGAAATAATTTGTAATTCTTGAAAATGATCTCGTACGTCAAAGCGATAATAGACATTATTCCACAATGTGGCTCAAAGTATTACAACATGAAAAAGGGAAAACCAACTTTGAAGGATCTTGATAGTGTATAAATACCTTCATGGCTTAGACAATGTGGCATGACATGGAAAAGGAATAGTATACCTTGCGACATACTATAGAGTAGTGTAACATGGTGGATTATTCATTGAGATACAAGGGACTATGAGAAAAAAATGGTTAAGGCATAAAGAAGATTGCAATGCAAATAATGGAACACAATATGAATAACGCAATTTGACAAACAAAGATGCTTCGCAACCTAGGTGAGGAACTAGAATGATGCAAAAAGAAACCCACATGACATAAATGGAAAATGACCATCTTACGAGAATGATAGGCAACTATGCAAAATGGTTCCCGACAAGTTGTATGAACAAAATGTCATAGATCATGTAGAGTTTACAAAATGGGACAAGTGCTTGAGATATTTGGATTTTTAGCACAAGGTTAACGAAATGAGAAAGGGGTAAACTTTTCTTAACGTTTGTGGCCACTTTAAGGAAAATTGCTTGTTAAGAGTGAAAAACCAACAAGCTTCTAGCATATAGTAGGCATGGATTTTGCGCAAGATAAAGCTTATAGTCTATTTAAACTTTCTTATTTCCTTTTTATTCTATCTCTACAATGAACTTGGAACCTCCCTTAAAGGATCCCAAAACTTAGTATAACAACATAGAAACATATACACATTATAAGGGGAAAATGCAAGGTGTACAAAGCATTTATTTTCTAGGAAATAATACCTATTCTAACTTAATCTAACAAGTTTTTAGAGCTAGGTTATACAAACCCATCAACCAATTAGGAGAGTTATATGCTTTATTTCTTGACAATTTGTGACCATGTAATGAGATATGTGGTAGAAATAACGACCAAAGAGAGGAATAAGAGTAGAACTTTTCATTCTTTAGTTTCCTTTGATAATATTAGCCTTTTCATTAAATACACCTATTCTTTAATTTGTTATTTTTTGGTGGGTATATTGGTGTATTTTTAGTAATTGAAGCTCTTCTTCATGCTCTAATATAAGTATGACAGACAAAAACTCTTTGTTTCTCTTCAAAATCCCAATAGGGAAGCCCTCCTTAGATTTTGAAGGACCTCTTATCACAAAAAGCAGCACCCTAGGATTATCTTATGACATATCCCTACTTTTTGCAAACATGGGACCATCTCTCAAGTTGTGGGAGTTGCAATTTGAGATAGACCTCCGAAGAAGGTTAACTTCCTCTACCTAAATCTAATGCTAAACTACTCCTAGAAGGGAAAATGCAACTAACTAATCCTAAACTAACCATTCCAAGGGACCAGGGAGAGAGAGAGGGTTAGAAAGATGCATGGAAATGAAATCCTACACTAAAGAGGTGATAACACCATAAAAGGGGGTTGAGACACTCTCAAATGGATGAAAATGGGAGAGAATGGAGATGGAGAGGGTGGACAAAGCACCACAGACCACAACAACACTCAAAACACCACTTCCATGAAGCACAACATTATTAAACCTTGCAAGGAGAAAAAAATATGCACAATAATACCTGCAAATATGAAGAAAGGAAAGAGAATGCAATAACGCCAAGCTAGGATAAAGAAATAATCACAAAACTTTTATCTTATTGCTTCAAATGTTGCACAATACATCATGTTGAATATTGAGGGCATGATTCATCATAACAATGCTAAAAATGAGGCTTGGAGCTCTAACATCCACCCAAAGAACTGAGAAGAAGAGAGAACAACAATCCAAAATGTCTAACCACTACAAAAAGAGCTCTCTTTTACAATATATAGAAGTTTTGAAGGAAGAGGGAAGATAAATCCTAAAACTCTACATCCAACCACCAACAAAGTCATTAAATGGCCTAGAAACATCATGGAGAACCTGTCAAATCCCATCCCTTTGTGTCTTTATCTTGCTGGAGAAGAAAATATGCCCATGCCTCCATTAATGCATTTTTAATCGCCTAGGGCGTGTTCTTTTGGAGCTGGAGAGTTTTCTTTATCTTTCACCCACAAAACCCACCAAATTTTCATATTTTATTATTTCATGATGAAGATCTTGGAAATATGATTCCAACAAGTATAATTTTGTCACATTTGGTGGAGTGTGGAAGAAGTTATGGCCAATCGGGTTTACGAGGTAGCTCTACTTCATTGCTTTACACACTGCGGGTTCCCAAGATGCCCCAACTTGGGTTTGTGACCTCCCATTGCTTCAAGTTATGGCCCATCGAATTTCTGAAATCTCCTCAACTTAGCCCTTTGGGTTTTTTACTATTTCTTTACTCGGGCTTTTAAACAAGCATTACTTCAAAGTAATGCCCCATCGTATCCCCACAAAACTACTCTCCATTGCCTTTGCATTTCGGGCTTTCTGGACTACTTTACTCACGGGTTTTAGAGAGATTTACTTATTTTCTTTTGAGAAGTAAATTAATCCTAAATCTGCACATAACTCCTCTTGCCCCTTCTTTCGCGAGCTTTGGGGTTACTCAACTCGCACTTTTACTTGGTCTTTGCTTTAAAGTAGGGGCACATCAAAACCCCGCAACACTCTCTATTTGGCCTTTAGTTCTACATGTTTATGACCACTCATTGCTTTAAATTTATGCAGAGTTCAAACCCCACATCACTTCATTCCTTGGCAGCCGAGCTTTTTTCCTTTACTTTACGGGGTTTGGGAGGCCTCCACTCAAGTTTACGAACCTGCCATTACTTGGTAGTTGACAGGGTCACAAACCCGAATTACTCCCCTTTTTCATTTCTTTCTTTGCAAGCTTGGGGACTTGCTCTACTCCCTTTACTTACTTCTTAGCTAGAAGTAAAGTAACTTTGAAACCCCGCATCACTCCTCTTGTTTTGTGTGTTTTCGATCCTCCATTACTTCCCTCACCACCTTTCTCGGGTTTG
Organism: Taxus wallichiana var. yunnanensis; assembly: GCA_018340775.1. Taxonomy (NCBI): domain Eukaryota; kingdom Viridiplantae; phylum Streptophyta; class Pinopsida; order Cupressales; family Taxaceae; genus Taxus; species Taxus wallichiana. Next base: position 629,294,042 of record CM031234.1, read on the forward strand.
CACAATGACTTTACTCGGGCTATGGGAGTGAATTTACTTCAAAATTCCATATTAATTCTTTTCCTTAGGCCTCGCTTTGTATGATTTTGCATGTGCTTTGCTTGCCTCGCATTTAGCAAGAGAGTAACGTCATAAACCTACATTACTCCAAATTTCAATTTTTCCATTTTTTCTTGATTTTCTCTAACTTTTGGATTTCTCTTAGACTGGAGGAGTTAGAAAAAATGGATTAAAGTGCCCTGGCCAATTTTTCCATTTTTGACATTTCTACTCCAAAATTGACTATGTATGCAGACTCTAAAGCCTAGAGAAGGGAAATGCACCAAAAATGATTCCAAGTGCCCAAAATACCTAAAACTTAACAAATTCTTTATCAAGCTACGTCACCTAAGCTACCCAAGTCCATTTTTTCAAGTTGTCCATTTTTTCCAGGGGGTAAAAATGGATAATAATTTGGCGACTCACGAGGACATCTTCCTACTAGATGAGTTGATCAATGGCCTTGAAGCATCCATTGGGCATGGAGTCACTTGTTAAACATGAAATTGATATGAAACTTTGAAATACAACCCTTGAAACCGCTTGAAGCACTATTGTTTGGACTTGGAGCTGATATGTTATTGCTCAATTGACCATCCACATTATGAAAATCTTCTGAATAAGGTTTTATGCAAGTGGAAAATTGTTTTGAATCTGAAATCTCCTTTCTTTCCTCTACAAGTTGATATGTTGAGACAAGGATGAACATTTGAACTTGTCCCAAATCTAATTTTTGCCAAGTATGAAGGATCAAGAATTGATTTCTTGACAGATGATGCATTGCAAAGCTTTGAATCACTTGTTGATGTGATGGATGCACTTACAACTACCCGAATACCTTGCTTCCCATGAACATTGCCTTCAAAAATGAATTGTGCAACAACAACAACAACAACAACAGAGCAAAAACTACGTACAAAGATGGAAAATCATACATGCTCCAAATGGAAACATGTAGAGTGTGCACAAGCACTTGTTTTACTGAAAAAAAACTTACCCTAACCTACTCTAACTAGAGGCAAAGGAAGCTAAATGCAACTCGTAACTAGTTGCAGAAATAACTACTCCTTCCTCACATAATCAGATCATGTGACTGATTTGATGCTAAAAATGGTCAATGATGAGAGTGAAAAATTAACATGAAGCTCTTTTTTCACCCTAATCATCAAGGTATCAATTGGAAGTAGAACAAATACCTCTTTTAGTTTCTCTGTATTTGGATTTGAGAGGTATTGCAGCTGATCCTTGAACTTTGAAGCTCTTCTCATGCTCAAAAGTAAGCATGACTAGTTTTAACTCTTATTTTGGATCCAAGCTAGCCAAATACCTAATTGGGCAAGGGGATCTTAGAACCATTCGGCTGATCCTTTCAATTTTCCCATTTCTTTGAAGTTCAACTCCATAAATGGAGTCATCTTGCAAACTTTCTTCTTGATGCATATTGTTTGCAAGTTGATCTAACCCTTGGTCTCTTTCTACAAATAGCTCGGTTTCCATCTTGATGGCTGCTGATTTTGCATTTGATTCACCTTGGCTCTCCTCATTCTTTGTTCCATATTGATCCTCCATCAAAAGTGCAGCAAGCTCTAGACATGTAGAGTAATGAGGATCATTGCATTCCATTGAAACACCTTGCTCACTTTCAATAAATTCTTCCTCAAGGCCCTAGGTAGATATAGTGTTGAAAAAACTTTCTCTTCCCCTACATTTCCTTTCAGAATGTCCTTCACATCTACCCACTTTGTTTTGATATTCAACTCCTCTTTTTGCACATTTTGAATCTTCTCATCCTCCCAATCTGAATCATACCAATCATCCATTAATACAAAATTTTGGTCCTTGGTGGGATTGGTTGGAGGGGGGCATAGAAAAGGGGATGTTGATTTGTTGCATGCTTGGGAAAAGGTTTTTGATGCCCAAAAGACCTGATTTGATCACTTGGAGAGGCCAAGTGACCCTCCAAATTATGTTCCCTACTCTATTGATTTGTTGCCTCCAAAATAGCTACATATTTTTGCTCAAGTCTTGTTGTCTTCGGAGTGTTGCAAGGGCTACTCCTTCTCTCCAAAAGCATAAAAAACATCCCTTTCCACCAACCTTATAGGATAACTCTGTCTAGTAAGGGTTGGGTAGAAACTAGGGACAACATTTGAGATACCAAAACTTCTAGAAACATTAGTGCAAGGTTTAGTGAAGTTGGGTAGTGCCTTGGGTGGAGATGGGAGGAAATTTTACAAAGTTTGGGGAATTCTTTGGGCATAAAAACTTTTGAAACATCAAATGAAGGATAAGGAAGCAAAGGAGCTTCCTGATTTTGGCAAGGAATGATGGATTTTTCTTTATTTGCACAAGGGGAAGGAATAATTTGAGGTGGTGAGGGAAGAATGGCAGCAATAGGGATGGCCTTTTCTTTACTATTCGGAATGATTATCTTCTCAGCTTGTGATGCAATGGCAAAAGGTTAAGGAATATTATTGACCCTAAGGATTGAATCAATATAGCTAAATCAACATCAAAGGATCTCAAATAATACAAGAATGTCATACCTTGTGAGGGTCTATATTCTTGAGGAATTCAATGCCAAGTCCTTGTGAATTTGATATTTAAATCATGGATAAACTCCACTGAGAGCCATCTCGTATTTTTCTAAGATGTTCTATGAGTCAAATGACATCTGAATTCGTCCTTGAACTGGTTATGTAGTTGTTCTCCCAGCTGATTCCATGTAGAAATGGATTGTGGAGCCAAATTGTTGTACCAATCTCTTGTTTTTCCTTTGAATGATGAAACCAAAAGTCTAAGGAAAATGTTCTCTTCTCGTGACATCATGAATGACACAATGGTTAGAAATATCTTGAATGTGATCAATAGGGGATTGATCTCCATTTCCATAGAAAAGGGGCAGATTTTTCAAGGTTGTTTTGGGGATAACATCCAACTACTACAAATGGAGTGTATTGGAAGTAAAATGAGGAAATGGAAAAGCTCCTTGGAGAGCCATGACTAAAATGGAAACATTAAAATGAATGGAAGAATAAAGGGAAAGGTCTACAACTGAGATGATGGGTTTCTTAAATCAGTGGAGTCACCAGATGTGTTGAAAATATACCTCTAAAGGCTAAATTCACCAAGAACACATCAACTTGGCAAATAATGAAATTTAAGTTTTCAATGTTGTTCCCACTGGGTGTGCCAAAACTGTTATCACAAAAAGTAGCACCCTAGGATTATCTGATGACAGATTCCTACTTTTTGCTAACATGGGACCATCTCTCAAGTTGTGGAACTTGCATATTTGAGATGGACCTCTAGAGAAAGTTGGCTTCCTATACCTAAATATAATGCTAAAATACTCCTAGAAAGGAAAATGCAGCTAACTAATCCTAAACTAACCATGCCAAGGGACCAAGGAGAGAGGGAGTTAGAAATATGCATGGAAATGAAATCCTACACTAAAGAGGTGATAACACCAAAAAAATGGGGTTGGGACACTCTCAAATGGATGAAAATGGGAGAAAATGGAGATGGAGAGGGTGGACAAAGCACCACAAACCACAACAAAAATCAAAACACCACTTCCATGAAGTACATCATCATTAAACCTTACAAGGAAAACAAAATATGCACAACACCTGCAAATATGAAGAAAGGAAAGAGAATGCAATAACACCAAACTAGGATAGAGAAATAATCACAAAAATTTGATCTTATTTCTTCATATTTTGCACAATACATCATGTTGAAGATTAAGGGCATAATTCATCATTACAATGCTCAAAATGAGGCTTGGAGCTCTAACATCCACCCAACAACTAAGAAGAAGAGAGAGATTCCAAAATGACATTCCAAAATGAGCTCTCTTTTACAATATATAGAAGTTTTTAAGGAAGAGGGAAGAGAAATCCCGAAACTTTGCATCCAACCACCAAAAATTCATTAAATGGCTTGGAAACATCATGGAGAACCTATCAAAGTCCATCCCTTCATGTCTTTAGCTTGCTAGAGAAGAAAATATGCCCATTCCTCCATTAATGCATTTTCAATTAATCAGGGCATGTTCTTTTGGAGCCGGATATTTTTCTTCATATTTTGCCACTAACCCCACCAGCTTTTCATATTTTATTGTTTCATGATGAAGAGCTAGGAAATACAATTCCAACAAGTACAATTTTGTCGATTTGGTGGAGTGTGGAAGAAGTTATGGCCAATCAGGTTTACGAGGTAACTCTACTTCATTGCTTTTACATTACAGGTTCCCGAGATGCCCCAACTCGGGTTTGTGACTTCCCATTGCTTCAAGTTATAACCCATCGAATTTCCATAAAGCTCCTCAACTTCATGCTTTGCAGCTTTTCACTATTTCTTTACTCATGCTTTTAAACAAGAATTACTTCAAGTAATGCCCCATCATCACGGAAAATTTTAAGGACCCCCCCGAAAAAAAATTATAGAAATATTGGTGAATATCCTCAGTAACTTGTTTCATGGTTTTGGTAAATATCCATGTAACTCCGTTTCATGGTTTTGGAGAATATCCATGTAACCTATTTCGTGGTTTTGGCATTTAGTTGGAAATCGAATGGCGAATATCCTCCCAAAATCGATAGCCTCGAGATGAATTTTAATTGAAATTTATTACCTATTCATGTAAAGTGTGCCACTAGAGATTTAATCGCACCCTCACAGTTCAAAATGTCTTATCAAATATAATTCTTGGCCACATCATATTTTCTAACATGAAGGAAATAAAATATTTAATAAATATGGAAAATAATTTAATACTTTATTCATAAAATCGGCATAGTAATAATGATCCAAAGGCAAGGTAGTAGGATTTAATCTTAGGAGGATATCTTCTTAAAGGGTCGTCTCAACCTTTCCCTCGGCATTTTGCTTCCGTTCCTCTCCCTCTCTAGTGCTAGGTTTTTTTCGGTTCTCGGGTCCACCATGACATTTGTCCGCTACTAGGGCTCTTGCTCCTTGGAGGAAACAAGGATGAGGCTTTGTTGATAGCTCGACATCTTATTCACCTAGGCATGTGGTTGGTCTCGAGGAAGCGGTGGAAATTTTTTGTTTTCCTTCAGCTATGTTGCAAGCTTCTATGGCGGTTGATGGGGATTTGGTTGCTCGGGCCCATGTCCAAGAATTAGAAAGGAGGTATAAGTCACTATGGGAATTTTTATCTTTGTTCATCAAAAATGTTGAATGAAGGAGGAAGGGCCTACTTACTTAGCCCCCCTCGACTTGGAAGCATTATCCGCCCCAATTGGCCCTGTTCTAGATCGAATTGTCAAAATCAGGGAGAAAGGAAGGGATGCATATTCCTTTCTGTTACGGGCTACACAAGCTAGTTCTCAGGAGCGTCGTTGAAGTATCTGAATTACCAAAATAATTATGCTCCTACTTATCTTAGATATATAGTATAGTTTTTTTTGGTTTTGTCATTCTCTCAGGGTAGCCATGCTTAGTCATCTTTCCTACTTTTGGGCTGCCTTGCTTCTCGATATTGTATGCAACATTTTTGTAAGGAGGGGACCCAAGAACCCCTAGTTCAAAGCTCCTAGTCAAAAGCATTTATCTATAAAAAAAAAATATTCCCATAACTTTAAAGTGATGCATTTATTATTTAGATTTTTTAGATTTCATCACATATATGAGGAGACACGTTTGAAAAAAAAAAGAAACTAACTACATATATAAAATATAAGAAATGACATTTTAGAAATTTGGAAGTGACATATTTCAGTTGTCATGTATATTCAAAAGTTACTAAGCTTTATGAAAAGGGGACTTGCTGCAAAAAATATATTGAAACAAACCACCATCAGCATTCAAAGTGATCAAATTTGAAGGGCTCCCCATATTTTAATTTGACAGGCTAGGTTAAGCTTTACCCTTCATAAATGAAAGATTAAACAACACATTACCCTTCAATAAAAAAATGAAAATGTTAATTTCCTTTCAATATATATCTGATTAATTTAAATAAAATAAATATGAAAAAATGTCAAAATTATTAAATATATAACATCTAATAATAATTTTGAAATTTATTTAATTTAAATAATCAAGATTTAAAAAGTAATTACATAAGTTATTGAAAAATAACATTCCCGTATATTAAAAAATATACTTCCTTTATTGCAAAAATAAGCCCAAAAATGGACCCAAAACAAAAAATAAATTGCCACATATATATAAATATATATTTATATAATATGTTGGGGCCCATCATATATTCCATGACCAACAAATAAACCTGACCCAAAATTTTAATTCATCCCGCCTAAATCCGAGAGGTTCACATCCATGTGGGGGCAAGGCAAAAAGAAATACATTGAATTCTTCCGTGTGACATGGGCAAAAGTGAGGGTTTAAAATGTTTTCAATAGCCCACAAAAATTCAACAACCAAATCATTAAATGCCCACACCGCGGACCCAAAAATTTATTGAATTGGTTCATTTCACGGCTTGGAGTCCGAGGAATTCCTTTTCCTTAAGGAGGACTAGAATCCTACCACGTGGTCATCTGATAAATAATCTACATCGTTCGATATATTAAGATCAATAGTGCAGCTCTATTTCGGGACAAAGGCCTGACACACTCACATTTTGAATGGAAGTGCCTGAATAGGCCTAGCTAAGTGACAATTGTCATCCACTGAATGGAATTTGAAAAGAGACTAAATTTGATGTCTACAAAGTATAGTGAAAGACGTAATCGTTTATAGTGATGTGGTACTGCTAGTGCTTGCAAGTTGCGAGGTGATATTAAACGTCCATTGACAATTGAAATTTTGTTTCTGGAAGGCATACTACAATAGAAGGTAGAATAGATTCATAGAAGTTATAGATCATGTAAGACTCAAAATTTTCATATTTTCGAGTAAGTGTCATCCTGCATTTGAATCTTGATTCTTTAAATATTATCTTTTTATAAGTAGCATTGTATAAGCCTTCGCTTTGAAATATTTCAATATAAGGGTTGAAATATTTCAATATAAGGGTTGAGGGTTTCCATAAATCCAAAATTCCAAGCATGTCTACTTCCATAGGACCCCAAAGTAAAATTAAAACCCAAATCCCATACACCAAACTGCTTAAAACCCCTAGTTTTACTAATGAATATCATGATATTTATGATCCTGTAATTGGCACAAGAACTTCACAACTTAGATACTTGTCTGAGAATAAGGAAATTGAAAGTAAATGTTTGGACCCATCAGGTAAACATAAAGGTTAGATAACATGGGGGGCTAGATTGGGACGCATGATGCTCCATAAGGTTTTACCCTGCCTTGAATTTGTCATTCTATGTGCCCAAAATTACGATGGGACAAAAAAAAATTGTTGCAAATGGAAACGAAGAAGAATTTTTTTCCATTACGGAGGTAAATCTTGGCCATGCGTTGGGGTTTGAAAGCAAATATTTAGGAACCATCAGCATAAACCTAGAAAAAATTGCTAGCAATTATCATGCCACCACTCAAAATGCTAGAGATGATTTTTGTGAAAATTAACAATTGATGGAACAATACCAAAAGGGAAGCCTCTATATGCAATTGAGATGTTTAAACCATGGGTCAAGGATACCATTTCTATGTTAGTATTTTTCCTTGGCTTCGATAGTGATGAGAAAGTGGATGAAACCCTCCGGAAATGGTATACAATATCCATTTCGTTTCTCCACCTTGTGCATATATATTTGTTGGGAACATTGCAGAATCTATGCATAAACAATTCTTAACAATCAAAGAAGGCTCCGACACTAAGACCTTTAGGTTCACTACCTACTTGTGTTATTTAATTCTATGGTGGTTTGTTGAATGGTTTGGCAAAAACAAACTTGCAATTCAGCCCTATAATGTTGAGGGCCAGCCAAAAGTGATGTGTCCATTAACTGAGTGGACCCCAAGATAAGGATGTTTGATAATATAAGGGACTACAGTCAATTTGTGGATTATTTTGGGCTCCAATTTATCAAGCAATTTCAAAAATTACATTGCCTAGATTGCCTATGAACTGTAGAGATTGCATTCAACTGGATTAGAAATATAGTTAGCAGAATGGTACTTCATGGAGGAATATATTATGCTAAGGTTTTATGGATCAGAGTACAACCATGCAAATTTCCAATACATGTGACAAAGAGGTTTTTTCCTTGGAATATATACGGTAGATGGAAAGCACAGATAAACTATATTTTGTTACTCAGCAAAAGAGGATCATATTTCCTTCCTTACCATTTTCATGTGGAGGGTTCACATTTGAAATAAAATCATTCAATGTGGCACATGAAATATTACAAATTTTTAACTTTGATGTTGACTCTCACTGTGTATGACCCATGTGAGGTGATTAAAGCAAGGGTAGTGGCAAACAAGAACTCTACCACTAAAATTCAACATGAAAGCAAACCCTTGCTAGAAAAATTGAAAAACAAGAACTCTTGGGATGAAGTAGAAAAACAATGGATGAAATTGTTGTTGAGAAAGGAATTAGTTTTCAAGAGTTGTCAACACAAATTTTGGGATTTCCTAAGCCTCCACAAAATCGGGAAAAGATTTTCAATTTGCCAAATTTTATGCAAAATATGATAAAAAGTCCTCTAAAAGCATGCCAAAGGATTTACATCATGAATTGCAAGATAAAAATTGGACAAGGTCAAAAATTACTACCTTTTGGTCTATGAGGCAGGACCTAGGCCATCCAAAATTTGTTTCAGAGTATGATTCTATTCTAGAAGATGCAGATTTCAACAAATTATGGAATGAAGCGCATCCTGGAGAGGCAAGTAGTGATGATGACACTGACTCTGAGGAATTACACACTCCCCTTAGCACATATAAACCAAGTCTCGATGAAGGCTTGAAACAAAGATATTCTACAAGAGCAATTATTCTTTGAAAAACATGGGTTTTTAGTGGTGGTGGTTTGGGTTCAACAGACAAGGCATTTGGCTTCCACCAGAGGCACAACCTAGAAGAGTTTTCAATAGGTCAGGCCTTAGAAATTTTCCTTTGGAGAAAGGACCACTGCATACTAAAAACATCTACAAGTGGTAATCCAATGCAATTTACTCCAGAGTCAAATCCTCAACAAACAATTCAGCCACACGTTGAAAATCCTAGAGGAGAATTTGGCCATGAATCTGTTAGTATTGTTAATGTTGGTGGTTCTAGTGATGATGGTAGTAGTCAACAAAGTATTGTAAACTTAAAGAGGCCAATATAGATCAGTTGAATTTCCTATGGCTATTTTCCAACAAGGAACCAAGAAGAGGAAAAAGACAGAGGCAAACACAGGTATAGATTACTCTTGCCTCAAGGCAACTAATTATAGAAGGTGGTGCCACTGCCACCCCTCAAAAAATTTCATTCCACAGGAAATTCTCCCAAAATTCAATTACTCCTTCTCCATTCAAGGTGAAACAATTCATTCCTACAAACACCTCAGGTTTTGATTATCAAGTTGATTTTTCCAATAAATCATAAAGAGATAAAAGAAACAAGAAGAAAATTCTACATGCTACTGAACTTCAGATCCAGCCACAATGAGGGTATTGCCTACATATAACCCAGCCACAGATACCATGGAATACATCTATGTTGTGCCCAAATTTGTAAAACCATATAATCAAATGGTTTCTAGTGACTACGATGTGACCTCCCTTCAAATGGATTTTAAGGGAATGAAACCTTCTGAAAAAATTAATGTATCAAAAGGAACAATGATGTGGTTTACAAAACATTTCTAAAGGTAGAGAGGGAGAACAATAAGTTGAATAATAAGATTCAAAAGTTAGAGGCAGACCTGAAAATGAGAAAGCAAAAGGAAAAGTGGCACTTAATAAGATAGGTGAGTTAGAGAGGAAGATAAAATCATCTACCTCTATGATCAGTAGCTACGAATGAACAAGCATAGGTAGAACTAGAAGAAGCAAAGAAAAATTTATAGGAAACAATGAGTAAGAATAATAGATTAGAAAAAACATTGGGAGAATTGAAAGAGGTTGTGAAGGAAGAGAAAGAAAAGGCCAAAAAATGGGAACAAAGCCTAGATGAAGAGAGAAAACTTAGAATGCAAAAGGAAGAGAAAACAAAATGAAATATTGGCAAGAATTTGAAAAAGGAAAAAAGAAAACAATCTTTGAACATCAAAATATATGGATTTTTAAAAATACAATGATTAATATGACGGATAATGTTTGGGGGAAATAAACCAAAAATTGAAAATTTACATTAGCTCATGTTACCTAGGAACTTTACCCATTAAAATCCTTAGCCCTTGGTCATATGGCATGGTCATATGAGGGCTTAAAGATTGTGATTCCTACTAGTTGGTGCTTAACTTCAGCCCCCTTTATTTTTATTTGTGTGATGAAGGCAACAACAATTTATTTTGTTTTAGTGGCAACTAAAATAAATAAGTAGAGCATAATCTTGCAAAGCTTGTAACATTTTGATCGGAACTCATTTTTAGTGTTGTTTTTGCAAAAGTGCTTGTTTTTTCATGTTCTTTCCATTTGAGTTATTTATTTTGATACTTGCACTATAATTATAAAGTGTCAAATATGGAGGAGTGTTGTAATCAATTGTGGATGCAATTTGGTACGAGCCCGATGTCCTAAAATTTTGGGGGTTGTAGTTTGTACCTATCATGGATTCTGAGAATGATATGCTTTTCTCTGAAGTATGTGGATTTCAAGAGGATATTGTAAAATTTGTGGAAGAAAATAGATCACTCAAGAAGCAAAATTCTCTTCTACAATCACTCATTCATGATAGGGATACAATAATACACTCCTACGAGAAAAAAATTGCTAGCCTACAACATCACTATCATATTGTGGACAACCATATCCATGCTCCTAGTCCACTTGTAGTTGTTTCTCTTGTACCCACTGACATTAATTTGCATGCGTTTTTGAGCCTAAACTCGCTTTGACTTTTGATGCTTCCAAACATGTGAGGCTTGTTACTGCATGGTCTTCCACATCTGTGCCTATTACAGTACCACATGCTGTGTATCCTACTTCTACTCAAATTTTGGCTTTTTTGAGAACATACCCCTACATTTAGTTTCGCATGCTCCATTCTATGGGTCTCACTAAGCGAGTCATTGGTAGACATTCACAGGTATTTTTTTCCTCTATTCCACATGTTAAGTGGAATTCTCGTCATGACATTGGTTTTCAAGCAGATACTTCATTGGGATCACACATTGATAAAGCTCCTTTTTTGTTCGCTCGACTCTTTTTGAGGATCATGAGCAACACATGAGTTATGCACCTTCACTCAGGCTTGAGAAACTTGAGATTTCAGCTATCAAACATGATCAACCTGACACACATTATGATGTTCTTTTGCATGCACCCATTGTGCATTTTACACCAAATCATATGCAGACATCTTCTTCATCCATCCGTGTTGATTTGGGGTGGATATCTAATCACTCGTGGCGTTGACATAGGAATTCGTTGAGAGGACTTTACAGCTTGGCTCCTCCACTATTCGGCCTCTTGTCTCCACTTTCTATACCTTATGCATTGTGATGCTTCTTGTTTTGAACATTTTTCTTTAGCAGGTGTAGTAGTATATCTCTTGTTTGTGTGAGAGATTTTGTATCTGTATTTTCGACACTTTTAGCATGTTGTGATATCTCTTATGGGGATCTATTTTGGTGCATTCTAGTGTTAGTTTGTCGAATGTTCAAGTAGTTGTTTTGACAACTCATACAGATTGTGAAGGCGTCACTCCACCCATTCAAAGAAGTATGGGAGGGTATGGGTGTTGATCCTACTTCTTTTTGGTTTCGTGTCCTTGCCTTGTTACTTGCCTTTTCTTGGATCATGAGACTGGAGTTTGTGTCCTTGCCTTATTGCTTTGATTATTGTTTTTGGATCGTGGCACACCTATTTTCAGCTTTGATCAAATTATGTTTTGTGTTTTTTTGCACACTTTCAACATCACTCAAGCTGATCACTTTCCTCAGATGGAGCTATTCTAGTGAAACCCAAAGTTAGTTGTTTTTGAGTTCTATGATCGAAAGCAAAGGGATTCGGACCAAGTGCACATCAAAATTCTTCAACATTGTATGAGTTTTTGAGCCGAGCTTCTTGGGATGCCTTGAGCGGGTTTTACTCTCTTTACTTTGTTATTCTTGGTTTTGGTACCTTGCATGTGTCCCTTTTTTCCGCTTATCAGACATGAGTACCTCATCGAGCCTAGTTTTTTAAACTCATATTGTGGACATGCCACTTCTATTTTGGCCCCTAGCTTCACTTGAGGGGGTGTTAGAGTAGGTATTTACCTTATCTCATGTTCACCTAGGTACTTTATTTACCTTTATTGTATTTATCCTCACCCACTTATATGTGTGGATATTTCTTTTGTCTTATTTAGATATTAGGAGATATTATCTAGTTGTTAGGTATAGTTCTTTCATTGATCTATGGTATTAACTAGCTCTTTCATTGATCTATGGTATCTAAATCCTTGATGTCTAATTCTCTCCTAAATCTATGGTCTTTACTAGTTCTTTGATGACTAGTTATTTCCTTGATTTATGGCTTGATCTACGAATTGACTAGTTCTTAGATTGTTATTCCTTGCCTATTTAAGCAAGGACCATTCTCAATGTATTGCATTGAGCTCCATAATAATATATGATATTCTTTCTCATTTGTTTGCAAAGGTTTTATGTAAAGTTATTCTCGTGAATTTCTTTCATCATATTGATCATAGTGTTTGATTAGTATTTGTGTTCTTGGCTTGGTACGATGAATAATGTTATCATAAACTTTCAAAAATTGATGATTTGATTAGATTGTTTGAATTCATGGTTGATTTATAGAGAATTTTTTATAAGCTCCATGAATACGTAATGTAGTAGCAGAAAAGTGATGGATTTAAAGAGGATACAATAAGGAAAAATTTAGAAGCTATCTACAAATTTAGTGACACATAACTGACATCTAGAGGAATACAAAACCGGTTTGATGCCTTAATAAAGGTATCATCTATCATTCGAAAGTGTGTGATGTTAGGAAAAGCACAAGAATTGTTGAATAAGTGTCAAAGAATGTTACAGAGCTTGCATGGAAAGGTATAGAGTTCACAAAGCTTGGTTTGTCAATGCCTTTTGACAAAACACACCAATTCATTAAGAAGGATGCATTCCAGAAGAACATGAAAGAAAAAATGATGCAAGAGAAGAACCGAATTCCTGAGAAGCTAGATGAGACAAACTTTTTGACTTTGTTAAACCATTGATAACCTTGTTAATAAGTTTACATACAACAATAAAGGAAAGCTCCACTCTCAGTTATGAATTACTAACAAAGTTACATGTCAGTCACTTTGATTTACAACAAATTGTAATTCCAATAGATGAAGAGTGGAGCATGTTACAAAGATGATATAATTAAGAGTAATTTAATTTTGAAAATTGTTCCATTTGTTGCAATCTTCAATTTTTTCATACAAGGCATGTCTCAAGCAAGTTGAATGAGGAATAGTGTTATTTTTAAATTTTCATTTCAATAATGATTCAAGCAAAGCCACTTATTATATCTCAAAATTAAGCACCACAACTCTTATATGCCTAAAGTATATAATAATGCAAATGCATTGTGATTTAATAGCCAACCAGCACTGGTGTATGCTTTCTATAAAAGAGATCAACAACATTGTATGTGAAATATATTAAATACTCATTAAGACATGACTTTGTAATGTTTCTACAATCAAAATGGAAATGGAATCAATAGGATTATATATTGGAGCTGATTGTTATGATTATAGATTGAATCAATAGGAAATGTGTTGAGGAGGTGGTTGGATACTCTATTTCAATGCTATGATCTATCTAGGATGACTCCCCCTCCTAAACAAAATCAGCTAATTTGTCATTTAAGTTTGGAGTATCTTTTTAACAAATATTTCATCAATTCATATCAGTTTTTTTTTTTTTTTCCTTGTTGATTTACCTTTAGGCACATGTAAGTTTGGGGTGAGTGTTAATCCTTGTTTGAGAAATGTTAATATTTTTTTAGTAAGTTACATATTGTAGTTTTGGCAAGGGATTAAAGTTGGGTTTTAATTTTTTTTAAATTACAAGGGTTTTGAAGCGAGGTTTTTATTTCATTCTTTAACTCCAAAGTTGGATGGATGCATGCTCATTTCAGTACATACTACAACTAATCAATGCAATGTATTTCAAGTTTCATTCCAAAGACTACAAATCGACACACTATTGGTTTTTAAAAAATACAAATAAGGAAAAAGATATTACCAGAGATTCAGAACAATGTACTAAATATTTGAATATATTAATTATTATATGAACATCTATATCATGGGATATCCACAAATGGAAGCTTCCAATTTGATGGACCTAGATCATCTCTATCACTTGATTCACCAGATCTTTGAGACTGACTCTCTCTTCGTTGATAATCAACTGCTTCAATAGGGTCATCTATTGTATTTGTGCCATTATTTTCATCCCCTCTCCTTTCATTAATCGACTTCCATACTACTAAAGCCCTATCATAGGGAAAGTTATCCACTTCATACCATGATGTGTAAATTCTCAAACAATTTTCCAAATTTTTGTCAAGCTTGTTTCACAATTTTGACTTTATAAAGGCCAAGGCACTGAAAATTCTCTCATCTTCAACTGAACCCAAAATCATTGTTTGACATAGATCATCCAATGAGAAAAACTTCGGACATGGTTTGTTGTAAAATAGTACTTAACCCAATTTTTTCCATAGTCAAGTTATTGCTCCACACTCTAAGGGATTATCCAAACATTTGAATTGTTGAATCATTGTAGAGGTGAATTCATGAGATTGATCAATCAAATTGTCCTTGCTTAAAATACCTAGAATATTCATTCCATTGATATCAATAGGCTTACAAAAATGTTGAATCAATGTAGTCAACCTCTTGAAGTAGTCTTCCTGCATATATCTTTCATTTTGGACAGGATTCCAAAAGGTGGGATTTACTACAACCATTTCTTCAAGTAAAGCATCCCTTCTAAATCATTCCCTTATTTCTTCTAGTAGGGACACTACAATTTCTCTTAACCTTGCCCTTTTTGATGATACAATGTTATCAAACAACGGCCCTGTGACATTTACCTTCTCAACCTTACTGGTTACTACTTTAAACATGTACATTGGTATCTCATATCCACGTATACAAAAGCACATACTTCCCCAAAAAGTTGAGCTTTAGAAAGCTACTTGCATTTCCAATCTTTATCAAATCATTCCAACCATCAAACTTTGGACTCTGTAAAAGTAGTTTCATTGACAAACAAATATTCTATTTCCAAACAAACTCATTTCCTCAAACTAGAAAAATCAACAATATAAATAGTTCTTTCTTGTTCTTGTTTAATTAAATGATGCATTTCTTCCAACATGGGAAGGAGACCACACAACATCATAAATGACTCTATATCATTCAAATGATGTATCAAATCCTATGCCTTGTCCACTTCCATGTGATTCTGCCACATCACTCCTAATAAGGATTGATACTCTTCATACACCCTACGAACCGATTGGTACAATGAGATCCACTTGGTGTCGACATATTTTAATAGTTTACACCCATTTTTATTAATTCTGTAAATATTTGGAATTCCATGAACCTTTTAGGACTACGGAAAAATAAGCATGCACCTCTCGAACAAGGTCTTCAACTTTTTGCTACATGTTTAAATTTGTCAACTATTTTGTAAGCTAGGTTCATTTTATGAGCCATACAATGAATGAAAATCATATAAGGGAAATGAGATGTTTGGATTCTTACACACAAGCCATTACGATGACCTTGCATTATAGATGCCCCATCTTCCCCACACATACCAAATTTGATGCAATTACAACATCATCCATGTCACCGATCTCCTTCAAAAATTTTTATCACCAACTCACAAAGGTTTTCAACATTGGAGTTCTCTCTCATCTTGTGAATGGAAAGTAAGTGAGGTTGTCTCACATAATTCTCAATAGTATACACATGCATACATACCCAAGCAATATTATCTACTATGTAACCTCATCAATAGACAAAGATATGTATCATGCAGACTTCAATTTCTCTTTCAAGTCTTCTTTCTCAACCATAGCTAGGCATTTTTCCCAATCCCAACCACTACTTTCTACCAGTGAGAATGAGGAAAGTGTGGGACACCAAGAAAAGACAACATCTTTTTTTTTAGGAAAATCTTATAGGACGGACTCTTTTTCAAAATGTGAAAAATAATAGCTAGCTGAACTGTTTTACCTAAAAGACTGTTTTGAATGATCTTGTTGAATTGAGAGGTAATTTTCCCTCCATTTTCTGCAACTATTCTTTCATTTCTCTTGTGCTCTTCAAATTATTTTTCATACCTAATATGAAAATAAATCATCTGCAGTTTTCCATCTGAAACATTCTTCTCAACACCATCTACAATTATCTTTTCATATATCTTTCCTACATGCTTCTCAATAGTATCCAACTTAAGTTGCATTGTCTTGTCCCTACCTAATTTCCAGCTACATATTGTACATTTTCATTCTTTGGGAGGTTCAAATTTATTCACATTTTTCAACAGTTCAATAAATGAAACTTAGAAACCCACTCTAACTTGAAACTCCTTCCCAAGTCCCATTTTATTTCCTTTCTCTTTCTTCCAAAAATAGGTGTCTCATTGAGTATTTTCCTTGGTGGAATTTAAATTTCGTTGACTACCAAAAGTTTCACCTCCAACATTCACTTGGGTAGGTGATGTAGTGTCATCTTCATTCAATTGGGCAGGTGGTACAGTGTCAAACTCAACATCATTCAATGGAATGTTTTCAAGGGGAGGCATTTCATTGTTGTCGTCATTGACAACATCAGGAAAATAAAAATGAACACATTCTCATTCTTGAGTTTCATTTTGAATGTAATCATTATCCCTTGATTGTGATGGTTCTATTAGAGAAGGATGGGTTTCCTTATATGGTTTCTCAAAATAAGATGTTATTTTTCAAATGCCAATACCACTACCAGAAGGGTTGGAATATATTTTTTTCCTAAGGTTGAGCTTCCCTTTTTAGTTGTCATTTTCTTGAATCAATGAATCTTATAGAATTGAAGAAAAAACAATCAACATTGCATCTTACAAGAAATAGAAAAAACAAAATAATAATTTAAAAGAAGAGTCATCATGGAAACCTAGAAGAAGTTTAGATGTAAAATTAAGAAATTTAAGGAGAACAAAATGTAACTAATCCCAATGGAATTCTTCAAAGATATTTGAATGCTTTTCAAGTGATTTTTGACATGGTCTATATAATATTGTGTCACTTAACATGTACTACTTTTTGCAAGAGTGTTACATTAGTATAAGAAGAAATTACAAAAGTTTTTCCACAATTTTTCATGGTTGCTTGATTGACATGTTACATCAAATTGGATAAGGATTGCCTACCATTTATTCAGTTTCAATGCACTTGATCTGTATTGGTCTGATCTACATGTTTTAGTATAAAAATCACAAGGTTTGACTCTTTTGAAAGAAAAAATTGATATAGAACAAAGTGAAAGGATGAGGTGATATTTTTAGCTATCTCTCATATAACTTAGTTGGAAGGAATAAGAATATTACTACAATCAGAATTAGAGCATACATCAAGCAAACTGAAGATGTATCAAAGGTTTGAGAAGAGAACAAGCAACTTAGATGATTTGTTGAGCAGCCAAAGACACTCTAATGATAAGAAGTATCTTTTGTAGCTAATCAAACATGAAATAGGTGATCTCAAGGTCTATGCTTAGTTTGAAATCAAATTATAGTATGTATCTTCTCATGAAGGACTATGAGTTCATTGATTCATCCAAGGTATGATCTGTCTTTAGTTGATTAATGAAGGAGTCTTGATGACCAAGAGCTTTGTCATAATGTATAGAGGTTTTCATGTTGTATAGAGGTTCTAAATGTTGTCATCAAGCCAAATAAGGTGTGCATCTGCTCATGAAGAGATTATTGATTCATCAGAGGTATGAGGTATGTCATAAGAAGATCTAATTACCAAGAGTGTTCATCATTTCAAAGGAGCTGAGATAGAATATATGGTCTTCCATCTATGACTCATTGTGGTATGAGACTATGAATTCAAGGTTGAGAATGTATGCAGGGTTCTTTGGCTTGACAATGAAATGTCAATGTGTCAAAGCTAGCTAAAGTATCATTATTCTTGAGAGAAGCTTGAATGCTTTGATCTTGATGTTTCACATATGATACAATCATGATAAGGGTATTCTTTGTATATTGTCGTGTTCCTACTTGGAGAATGTGTTCAAGAAACTTGAAGGATATTATCATAAAGTAACTATGATAGTAACATGTGCAAGTTGATTGGCACAATCAAAAGTAACAGTCAAGAAGCATATCATGTGGCTAGTAATCAAGTTGACAAGGTTGACTCTAGTATCATAATGATAGTTTAGGGTTTGATCACCATCTAGGAAAGAACACAATGTTTAGAGACATGTTGATGAATATCTACAGAAAGTATCTACAATATGAAGGCATGATCAAAAGACTAGCAACAATGGACAAAGTTTCAAGGTTTTAAGGAGATTCAGTCATTGTCATGAAACTTTGTTGAGACTAGGCCATGATCAAGGTCTATGAGGATCTTAAGAAATAGAGAAAAGTAATGTATCATTAAGAAAGTTGTCATGAAAACCTAGTGACAAGATAAGAGGTACAATATGATTCTTTTAGAAGTCTATAAGTTTGGTTGCTCAAAAGTACTCCTAGATAAAGGAACAAAGTAATCATCTCAATATTACTACCATTTACATATTAACACTATGAAAATATTATGAAAGGAAAAATAATTTCATTTAACAAAAGGCTAAGTAAGTGAGACTAAAGTCCTTAAGAAGAGAAATAATGTCATCTACTTATTACAAATTTCATTGTATGAATTTTTATTTTGTGTAATAAACATGACATATTTTGATTAATATTAAATAATTATTGATTTTTCATATTATCTTATTTATATTGCACATTTTGATGATTTTTAAATGCTTCTCTTCCTATCATATAATGTCATCTCTATCATTAGCACTATTTACGAAACTCTTCTTTTTGAGTTGGATTATCAAAATGACACCGCTTATGTTCTTCTGTGATTATCAAACATCTATGCAAAAGGGGGTAGGTGGGAATAGTTTCACATGATGAGGAGATCAATGAAAGATGTAGGAATTAAAAATATCCCTAGATCTTGATGTTTTTAATATCTAACTTCGTGCCATTTATATCTAGTCTCACATTACATCATGTTTTTCCTTTATATTAAATATTATAGACATGTTGTCTGGACTACAACAAGGACAAGAAAAGATGTCAAGAGTGATCCCACTTCTGCAATCTTCATGGAGGATGAAGAGGTGGTGTAAACCCCTACATTCTTTTTTGGAAAATTCTTGTTGTGGAGAGATAGATTCCAACTTTTCCTCAACATTAATAAAAGTGAATTAGTATTACTATACATTTTTGATGGATTTATAACACAATTATTTTCACAGGAAGTGAATGTGAAGATAAAGAAAGCATTTTGTCCTCCTCAGATTGTTGAAGGAAATCCATGCTTGGAGTACATTCAATACATTATGTTTCCATGGTTTAAAAGTTTGAAGTACATCATAGTGAGGAAAATGGTGGTAACAAGTAAGCATGCTTGTGACAAGATGTTTGTACTTTTCCCACAACTGCTATTTTCTGTCTTTTGTTTTTCCAAATGCTAATTATCTAGTTTTTGGTTCATTGTTGTAACTTTTTCCCTTTTGTATTTCTTGAATTTTTCATTTTGGACATCTCTGTATGGTCTCTATTTTGTACATTATTGTTTGTCAGCATTCCGTTAACCTCCCATTCCCAACCAAATCCTCCTAGTGGACGTGAGCCCCATAGAATGAGTGGCGGTTGATAAGTTTTCGGGTCCAAAGCGGGTCCTGCTCCCGGGAGGTCTATGCCACATGCGTCGTCATTCCATTAGTCTCCCAAGGAAATTCCCCTAGCGAACATGAAACTTAGAATGTACCACATTTTATATATCCTTCGGGTCCATTGTGGGATGAGGCGTTTCGGTGCATTTCTTGACAATGATCAATGGTCCAAGGTGGTACATGTGGTAGCATTCCGCCACACTTCACAATGATGGACTTCGATGAACGTCATGGTCATGGAATAAATGGAAAGTGAAACTGTAGTATAATTATATGTGTGTTTGTATATACTACAAAAGAGAAACATTAACAAAATATTCAAAGAAGATACACTGATAAAGAAGGAATATACAAAGCAACAACTCATGGAGATATATGAAGTGATTTTAAATATATATATATATATATATATATATATATATATATATATTACATAGATGTATCTAAGATAGAAAACTAGTTATGATTCTCTGCAAGCGGAGGACTATTCTAGATGACATAAAAAATCATAGTGGTTATGAGGATGAGGATGTTCAGGATTTATAATAACTTACAAAGGCATAATCACAGATAAATAAATGCAACATGAAATAAAACAGTCTCAAATAGACTGAGGACTCACCTGCAGTAAGTGCTTCTAGGATGTAAATTGCAACACAGTAGTTGGGCCCTGGAAAGACCTAGATTTATTTGAAATTTTGTAAGCAAATTGTAATATGTCAATTCACTAAATCCCTTTCTACTACTTCATAAATTCACAAATTGGAAAATTGTGGGAAAACATCACCTTGTGTGTGTGTGTGTGTGTGTGTGTGTGTATGGTGAATTTGATCCAATTCCTAGAAAAAATCCCATGCATGTCGCGAATGAGCCCAAAGAACCAATAAGGTTCCATAGATTTCTTGGCGAAACAATAATGTTTTCAAATCCCGACATCAATCACGCGGTGATTTAATATAAAAATATACATTGGGATTGGAAATTCCTTGGTGATTCACATGGGACAAATTATTGTTTGTGGAATTTTTGGGCGAAACTTGGGTACGATGTTGTTGTAAAATTTGCCAAAATCAAATTCCCAAAATTCTACTATTTGCCAAACTACGCTTTAGTTCCATGGGTTTATGAATGCCCATTGCTTTGAAGTTATGCGGAGTTCAAACCCTACATCACTTGGTTCTTGGCCATCGAGCTTTTTTTCTTTACTTCGTAGGGTTTGGGGATAAAAGGAATGATAACCAGATCATACCAAGCCAAGAACATAGATGCTAATCAAACACCACAATCAATAAGATAAAAGTAATTTTCCAAAATAACTTTACATAAACCTTTGCAAAAAATGAGCAGTAATATCATATATTATTATGGAACTCAATGAAATACAATGAGAATGTTCCTTGCTTATATAGTCAAAGAATAACAATCCAAGAACCAATAAAGGTTGTTGATCAAGCCATAAATCAAGGAAATAACTAATCATCAAAGAACTAGTTAAGACCATGGATTTTGGAGAGAACTAGACATCAAGGATTTAGTCAATACCATAGATCAAGGAAAGAAATATACCTAACAACTAGATATTATCTCCTAATATCTAAATAAGATAAAAGAAATATCCACACACATAAGTGGGTGAGGATAAATACAATAAAGGTAAATAATGTACCTAAGTGAACATGAGCTAAGGTAAATACCTACTCTAACACCCCCTCAAGTGAAGCTAGGGGCCAAAATAGAAGTGGCATGTCCATAGTATGAGTCTCGACAACTAGGCCTGATGAGGTACTTATGTACAATAACTGGGAAAAAGGGACACCGCAAGGTACCCAAAACCATAATAACAAAGTAAAGAGAGTAAAACCCACTGTAAGGCATCCCAAGAAGCTCGGATCAAAAACCCTACAATGTTGAAGAAGTTTGGTGTGCATTGTGGTTTGAATCCACTACTTGATCACAAAACTCAAAAACAACTGACATTGGGCTTCACCAGAATAGCTCCATATAAGGATATTGTCAATGGAGTGATGTCGAAAGTGCAAGAAAAACACCAAACATAATTCGATCAATCTGCTGCAAATAGGTGTGCCACGATCCAAGAACAATAACCAAAGCAACAAGGTAAGGACATAAAATCCAGAGTGTCACAATCCAAGAAAAATCAAGGTAACAAGCAAGGACACAAAACCCGAAGAAGCGGATCAACACCACACCCTCCCATACTGTTGAATGGGTGGAGTGACACCACAGAATCTGTATGAGTTGCCCAAAATCAACTACTCAAACATTGACAAAATAACACTGGGCTTCACCAGAATAGCTCCCCCACAAGAGATACTGTCAACATGCCAAAAGTGTCAAAAATATAGATACAAAATCTCTCAAGAAACAAGAGAGATACACTACACATGCTAAATAAAATTTCTCAAATCAAGAAGCATTACAATACAAAAGGTATAGAAAGTGGAGAAAGAGGTCGAATGGTGGAGGAGCCACGCCTATAGAGTCCTCTCAATGAATTCCTATGTCACCACCACGAGTGATTAGATATCCACCCCAAATCAACACGGATGGATGAAGAAGATGCATGCATATGACTTGGTGCAAAATGCACAATGGGTGCATGCAAAGGAACATCATAATGTGTGTCAAGTTGATCATGTCTGATAGCTGAAATCTTAGGTTTCTCAAGCCTAAGTGAAGGTGCATAACTCATGTGTTGCTCATGATCCTCATAAAGAGTCGAGCGAACAAAAAAAGGAGCTCTATCAATGTGTGATCCCAATGAAGTATCTTGCTTGAAAACTAATGGCATGGCAAGAATTCCACTTAA
Source organism: Taxus wallichiana var. yunnanensis (assembly GCA_018340775.1). Taxonomy (NCBI): domain Eukaryota; kingdom Viridiplantae; phylum Streptophyta; class Pinopsida; order Cupressales; family Taxaceae; genus Taxus; species Taxus wallichiana. Next base: position 629,316,927 of record CM031234.1, read on the forward strand.
CATGTGGAATATGAGAAACAAAATCCTTTGAATGTCTTCCAATACCTCCGCTAGTGAAACCCATAAAATGGAGCATGTGAGAACCAAATGTAGTGGTATGCTTCTCAAAAGAGCCATGCATATGAGAAAAATAGGATACACCACATGTGTTACTGTAATAGGCACGGATGTGGAAGAACATGCAGTAACAAGCCTCATAGGCTTAGGAGCATCAAGAGCAGTAACAAGCTCAAATACTGGCATATTAATGTCAGTGGGTACAAGAGAAACAATTGTAAGTAGACTAGAAGCATGGATATGGCTGTCCACAATATGATGGCAATGTTGTAGGCTAACAAGTGTTTGCTGCAGGGAGTGTATTAGTGTATCTTTATCGTGAATGAGTGATTGTAGAAGAGAATTTCACTTCTTGAGCAATCTATTTTCTTCCACAAATTTTACAATATCCTCTTGAAGTCCACACACTTCAGAGAAAATCATATCATTCTCAAAATCCATGATAGATACAAGAATGCAACTCCAAAAGTTTTAGGACATTGGGCTTAGCCGAAATTGTGTCCACAATTGATTACAACACTCCTCCATATTTGGCACTTTATAATGAGTGTATGTTAATATGACACTTTATAATTATAGTGAAATTATCAAAATAAATATTTCCAATGGAAAGAGCATGAAAAAATAAGCACTTTTGCAAAAAAGGCACTCAAAACCGAGTTACCGATCAAAAGATACAAGCTTTTCAATATTATGCTCTGCTATTTATTTTAGTTGCCACTAAAACAAAATAAAATGCTCTTGTTATTTTGGGGTGTGCCACTTGTTTTCGAGAAAGTCACATCCAATTGCTCCTTCTAGTAAAAATTACTATTTCGGGCCTGTGTGGATGTGGATAGTGACTGCGTTGCCAAAATAGTAGAGTGTATGAATTTCTCGAAATAGCAAAACCATGCACACACTGTCCCGACACCCTTCCAAAAAAGGAAAGATCTGTCTTTCCAAAAAAAACTCCTACCCGCAAACTGGAAATGATACGCCACAACAGAAAAATACCCAAATCATATCTCGACAAACCTAAAAAAACCCAGAAAAATAGTTCCCGATTTTCTTTCCTAATTGGCGTGAATCCCAAGGCAACCAATGTGTTTTGTTTGCAACAACAAAAAACCAAACAAACCAACTACCTCCAGAAAAGGTTGAGTTTATAATCGATCTTAGGGTTTTTCCACCTTCTGGATCCAATGGAAGTCTCTGTTTTGAATAAAACCGCATATAACAACAAAATATGACCAAATCCCAAATATATGAATATATAAAGAATTTATTTGCAAAATAAATCTTACATACGGATGTTGATAGCAATATCTGCCCTTATACCATAAAAGGAACGATAACCGGATCGTACTGCCAAGAACATAGATGCTAATCAAACACCACGATCAATAAGATAAAAGTAATTTGCGAATAACTTTACATAAACCTTTGCAAACAAATGAGTAGAATATCATATATTATTATGGAACTCAATGAAATACAATGAGAATGGGCCTTGCTTATATAGGCAAAAATAACAATCTAAGAACCAGTCAAGGTCATAGATCAAGCCATAAATCAAGGAAATAACTAGTCATCAAAGAACTAGTTAAGACCATAGATTTAGGAGAGAACTAGACATCAAGGAAAGAACTAGTCAATGTCATAGATCAAGGAAAGAACTAGTCAATGCCATAGATCAAGGAAAGAACTATACCTAACAACTAGATAATATCTCATAATATCTAAATAAGATAAAAGAAATATCCACACACATAAGTGGGTGAGGATAAATACAATAAATGTAAATAATGTACCTAGGTGAACATGAGCTAAGGTAAATATCTACTCTAATAGGAGAGGCCTCTGCTCGGGTTATGACCTTGGAGATTACTTGGCACTTAGCGAGGGTCGAGACACGAATTACTCCCCCTTTTGCTTTTCTTCCTTTGTTGGCTTAGGGACTCGCTCTACTTGAGATTGTGTTTGCGCTTCACTTACTTCTCGGTTAAAAGTAAAGTAACTTCAAAATCTGAATCACTCATCTTGTTTTGCGATTTTCGGTCCTCTGTTACTTCCTCACCACCTTGCTCAAGTTCATCAATGACTTTACTCGGCCTATAGGAGTGCTTTGCTCATTACTTTAGCAATAAAGGAGCTTTGAAATTTTGCATTACTTCTTCACATTGGCCCTAATTTGTGCAATTTTACATGTGCTTTACTTGACTAATTTTAGTAGTAAAGTAACGGGTAAACCCGCATTACTCCAAATTTCAGTTTTCCATTTTTTCTTGATTTCTTCTAACTTTTTTGGATTTCTCTTGGATTGAGGAGTTAGAAAGAATGGAGTAAAGTGCCCCAAAGCCAATTTTTCCATTTTTGACATTTATACTCCAAAATTGACTAAGTATGAAGACTCATAAGCTTTGAGAAGGGAAATGCACCAAAATGATTCCAAGTGCCCAAAATACCTTAAACTTATGATTCTTCATTGAAGCTCCATCAAAATTAAGTCCATTTTGTCCAGGTTATCCATTTTTTCTAGGGGGTAAAAATGGATAGTATGACCTACAATAATATTTTTGCATTTAAGCTCTTTGAGTGGAGACATGGTCTTCCCATCATACTTATTACTATGGCCAACAAAGGACATCAATGTCACATGTTTCAATGGGATCCTCTCTCTTATGAATTGGATTTATGGGTTTTTAATGGCGGTATGTGTGCAATCATCCTCATTAGAGTTCACCAATATGAGATATCTACTTCAAAATCAACCTCCTTTTGGTGCATAAAAGGCCTTGATACCTAGGCTCTTTAGGAGGAGTCAAGAAATCACCCTCAACATCCATAACTAAAAATCAATGTGCATGATCTCCTCTTTGCCTCAATAAATTTCTCTAAACCTTCAAGGCATTTTTGTCATTAGCTAGCTTGGATTCATGCATGTCAACTTGAAGGACATTCCCCTCATCATGTAGATGGAAAACATTGCCATATGCTGCCATTAGATCATACCTTGATCGATATATTGTCAAGATCTCTATAAGCAAGCTTTTGGATGGTTGTGGCCCTCTAACATTATTTCGTGAGGATTTTGGGAGGTTTGCAAAATAATGGGTTGTGGTAAGGGAGACTTTTGTAGCAATTTGGGCTTGGGAATACTTGGGATATGGGGTTGATTAAGCATTTATTAAATAAATAGGTATCTCTTAATGGATTAAAAAATCATTAGCATAATGTTCTTAAGCTCAAGAAATGAGTTTAGGTATAAAAATTCAACAAGGGGAGGCTAGTCGGGCTTAAAGATTTCTTGGGAAGCAAGAGAACTCTACAAATCATAAGGAAAGGGTCTCAAAGGGATATGATCCAACTTTCTTTCTTACATGAGGTAAATTTCAATTTGCACATCAAGATCAAAGGCTTAAGGAAGGGTATATCCCCCTAGGGTTTGGCTTAAAACAACAATTTTAGATTTAGACCCTTAAAATAATGTAAGAACATCATACCTAATAGAGGTTTGAATTCTCAAGGGATTATTTCCCATGTTTTATTATTTATGAAGAAGTGAGTGGCACACTCATGTGACCATATTTTATCAGGTTGTGTCGAGTTGTTCTAATAGAAACAAACCATCTACATCCTCTTTGAATTGACCACATGGTCTCTCACCAAGTTGATCCCAACTACAAATGGATTATGGATCCAACCATGTATAGCATTTTAATTCATTTCCGTGAAGAGATGAAGTTAATAGCCCTCATGGCTATATGTGGATCAATAATGTGGTGGAGTGTATACACATATATCAAATTTTCAATGTGGTCTATGGGTATTAAATAACCATCACCATTGAAAGAAGACATGAGCTTAAGAGTAATGAGTGGGATGTCATTCAATTCCTACAAATGAAGTGGACTACCAAAAACATAAGTGAGTTATGAGGTTAGCCATGGAAGATATGATGGCATTAAAACATGGAGGGACTTGTCTATAAACTCGAGAATAGGCCTTTTAAAATGTGGAGTCACAAGGTGATATATATGTTTCTTTAAAATGTAGGTGGAATCAAGATCCTCACCAACACCTTGATCTGGGAGTTCATAAAATAGGGGCTTTGCATATGATTTTAAATAAAAATAAAACATTGGTCCTACCGAACCAAAATTATTGGTGGTTAAAAGTGTTCTCCCATGAAGTTTTCTTCACGTTTAACATAGCATGGGATTGTTTCTCAAGTGTGTGTCTTGTGACTTAAGCAAACCTCTAGCGAGAGCTAGCTCTTATCTAATTCCTACCCCTAATGTTATCACTAACTATCCTAATCTAACAATTGTGGGTGGAAGGAAGAAGGGGGAAAAGAGGTAGGTGACACACCAAGAGTGAAATGGGCTCAATGACTCCTTCCTCTAGCTTGATTTCAATACACGCTCCATAGATACATGAAAAATGAATAGACAATATATTCAAACATGCAAGAGGTAAGAGAATCATAGAGAAGTTAAGGAAGAGCCATAGTAATACATTCTCGCAAAAGTATACATAGTTTCAAGTTTAAACATAAAGGTAAAAAAACTCATATATTCGACACATATTCAATGAAGAAAGGTCAAGTAACATAAAACAAAATTTGGGCCAAGTGGGTTCAGGATATAATCCAAACAATCCCAAAATATAATAGACTCTCTCTATTTACATAATATAGAAGAAGAGAATGAAGAGAGAAAAGGAGCTTCGCATTAAAAACACGATTACTTTGAGCTCATAAATGTGTCCATACTACTAAAAAGATCAAATATATGAATATTAGATGAAGTGATTAGGAATTTCTTACGTTCACAATAACCAAAGACTTTGTGGTGAATAGTGGATTTGGAGGGGACAAACAACAATCTAATTAGTTATCAACCCAAAATATCTTATGGCATAGAAGCTTTGCATCTAAAATCCAACTTACATACACTTTGGTGTCCCAGTTTTCACCTTGAAATTTGAGACTACCCCATGTTAAAAAAATGTACTTTTAAAATAATGGGTCGTTTTGTGTGTTAATTGCTAGAAAGTGTCTCAGTATTGTGTCAAGATATTCCCAAAGAGCCATATAAGCCATTTTCGACAAATACCCAGATGCCCAAAATTGTTTTATTCTGTCATTGCTGGGTTTGCCTACGGGAAATTTGTATTTAATTATTTTAAGCCCGTTTGAGGTGATTTGTGCTCCGGTTTAACCCTATTGTGATCGTACATATCAATATTCCCATATACCAGTAGGGTTTTAACCAGAATGAATCATGGGCTTTATTTGTGACTTCCGCAACGCTTTTGTGTTTTTCATGTTTTCCGTTTCATTTTCTCGTGAAATTTCTTTAAATCAATTCATTTACCGGTTTGGTCTGATTCTTTGCCTAGAGTATCCGGAGATCACCTATGCACATTGTGCAGGAAGAAATTCGCCATGGGAGGTCTAGTTCTCTCTAAAAGACGAAGTCATGCACCAAAATCTAGTGGCCGCATTTTTGGAAAAAGAGGGTTTGAAGTGAATCATGGGATTTTTGGAAGCGGCGGTAGGTGGGAATTTTGTACCGCCAAAGAGGTAATTTTTCTCATGGAAGCAACGCCACTTAAGTCACAATGGGAAAATTAGAGGCAGCAGGCAGGCAAGAATTTCTTACCTACCTTGTAGGGTAAAAATTCCCATTGTGAAATAAAAGAAAAATCATTTAAGGCATTGATGGGATTTTATTACCTGCCTTGCAGGGTAAATAATCTCATTATGAAAGTCAAACAACTTAAGTGGATCATGGGATTTTTGGAGCTGCGGTGCAGGGTGAATAATCCCATTGTTAATTGGCTTTTAAAAATAGAAATTGCTTATGCCAAAAAGTGCGACCCCTTTTGGGAAGGAAGGGCAACTTTAAATGCATTAAATTAATTAATTTCTTCTCTAAAATTGGTGCCCAGGTTTGTGGAAAAGTCAACAAAGGGAAAGTGGATAAAGGGAATTGGAATTAGAAGTTCTAAAATTAAATAAATATTATTTATTTAATGCAGCCCCTTCATGTCAAAAAGTGTGCCCCTTTTGGGAGAGGAATAATATTTTTAAAGTATTAATTGATTTAATTAATTCCTATTTTCAGTGGCTGAGGTCAAAGCATATTGTGAGGCTTAAGTTAACTAGAAGTAGAGAGCTAAAATTAAATAAATTTAATTTATTTAATGGCAGCCATGAGCATGCACAAAATAGGCACCCCATTTGAAGAGTAAAGCTTATTAAATAATTAATTAATTGCCAGAATATGAGAGACATTAATTAATTATAGAATTATGAGGATTATATAAGCGGAAGCGCCATAAGGATGAATTAATTAATTCAAAAGCGTGAGAAGTGCAGCCCAGATAAAAAGTGTGCCCCCCATTTGGAGAGGAATTTTGCTCAAAAGAAGGTCTAAATCTTTGTTGGAAGCTTCAAAATTTGGCGCCTAGGTTTGAAGGAGCTTGATTTGTGTCTGAATAATTGTCTGCATAGTGGTATAGGTGCTCAGTGAAGTTGATAAAATTCATGTTTGCTTTGCATGCAAATAAAACATCAAATTTTGAAATGGCAAAGAAGCTTGATATATGCAGATTTTTATGATTAAAATCCATTGTTCATGTTTTGCCATCTTTATCTGAATTAATTGTAGAATTCATTACAGGTGCTTTTATAAGAGAAAGGAGCTTAAATCAATGTCCAATACATTGAACATATCCTCTAAATCTAAATAATTATCCAGATCTGCACCGGTTGTGAAGAATTATGACCGAATAAAGAGGAAAAGAATTATTCAGACAAAGATTGCTCCCCACCATGGCAAAGCAGGATGAACGAAAGCTAAGTGGAATCATACATTACTTCCATATTTGTTGACATCGAGAGACACAAATCTGCCCGCATCCGAGATCTCATAATTGCAAAAGCTTTCGGCAAAAATTCATCCTCTTGTTTCTGATGCAACCCATGTAGAAGTCAATGCGTGGAAAATTTCTTCTAGGATCTTGTGCATGTGCTCCCAATCTTCCAGTTGAAGCCTTCATTGAAGTTGCATTCACCCGGAGTGCTTTTCAGAATTTTTAATTGCTCATATGTAATTAAAAATAAAAATAATGAGTTATTTACGACAAACATTGCACTGATGCATGTACAGGAGAAGAACTGCAAAAGCTTCAAGGATAAAAGGGAAGATAAGGCGAAGGCAACACCCGTAAGAAAAATTCTATTATGTATCTCTTTCATATATGTTATATTTTCATTAGTGGGTCGGCCTTGGTGTTGGCCATAGCATAGGAATAGTATATATAGGGGTTAGTAGGTAGTAGTTGATCATCATATTCAACATTTGAGTCTTATTGTTTGGTTTGGAGGTTGCCCCCTCGAAGTGGCTAAGCTATTCTTCTTGCACATTGAGATCATTTATCTGAAATATTGTGTTCATTGGTGTTATATTTCTGCTAATAATCAGATTTATACAAGTAATTACATTACAAGTGGTATCAGAGCTTGAACTCGGCCAACACTGCGTCAAACCCTAATTGTGAAGGTTCATCCATATCTCAAAATTGGTAGTGAATTTTTCTACAAATTTTTTTTGGTGTGGTGAAATCAGTCAAGTAAGCTTCCCTCCAAATTTTAAGAATTTTTGACTTGTTTTGCAAAAGTTATAGCGGTTTTATGTTTTTCATAATTCGGCTACCTAGGGTGCAATTTGTGGAATTTTTCAAAGTTATTTACATTTCCAAAAAGAAGATTAAAAATTAGTTTGAGTTCATTCTTTGAGTTTTATAAAATTTGGCCGAATTCCTATTGAAATCCCAAACCCTAAATTTTGACCTTGATCCTTAAATCTTACCATTTTGGGGCATCATGGTTGGGCCTTCGACAAGAGGCAAAAATAATCCCATCACTCAGGTAAAACCCTTATAAGGATGAGATAATAGTTGAGGAGTTAGAGTCAGAAGGGGTATCTACAGAGTCCTCAGGGTTAGGGTTTACTTCAACTGACCATAAGGTCAGCTATCTTGAGTTAGAGTTGTGAAACCTCGAGGGTAGAGTGGCCAACAAAGAAGATGTAGAAAAGATTGGACAAATGATTGGAGGATTTCATTCACCAATTTAGTTACAATATCATGGGTCATCATATCCTTCCTAATCAGCCACAACTCAATCATACTCATATTAACCAGGGTGGATCTTTAGGTCAAAGTAATAGACAAACTAGCCAGGGTGGATCTGCAAACATGACCAATCCAAATACAAACACTCTGCAAGCCCGTAACATGATTCCAAAAGTGGAAATGCGTAAGTTTGATGGAAAGGATCCACTCAATTGGATTAACCAGATGGATAATTTCTTTGATCTTCATCAGATTCCATCGGGACAAAAGGTTACCATGGCATCGTTGTATCTTGAACCTGACCAATTCATTTGGTATCGATGGTTATGTGCTCAAAGGAAAAAGAGTGGCCTCAATGTTACATGGACAATATTCACCAAAGAGTTGCAATTGCACTATAGTTCTAGTGTGTCAGAGAATTATTTCAGTCAATTAGCAAAGCTCAGACAAACAGAATAGTCAAAGATTACATCCATCAATTCCAAAACCTTTCCTTACGGGTGGAAAATATTCCTGAAGATAATTTGAATGACTTATTTCTTGGGGGTCTTAAAGAACAAATTGAGACTGAGGTGCGTATGTTTAATCCTCATAAGGTTTCAGACTCTATGATCATGGCACGTAGGGCAGAGGAAAAATTTCTTTCCAGTAGGAAACAAACTATCAGTAATATCAGAGATCGTAGCACCCTTCCACCATCATTCCCTCGGCCAGTGAGACTGACACCTCAACAAATTGAAGAAAAGAGAGCCAAAGGGTTATGTTTTAATTGTGACAAAAAATTTGGACCAGGACATAAGTGTGTTGAAAAGAAGTTGTTCTACATTGAGGGACCTACTGAAGAAGAAGAAAATGAAGAAGATGAAGAGGTAGAGCCAGAGGAGGAATTAGGAGATCCCCAGCCAACAATATCATGCCATGTAATTTCTAGGTATTAGCACTCCCCAAACTCTCAAAGTAGTTGGATTCTTAAAAAAATAGGGTAACATAGTGTTGATTGATTCGGGAAGTACTCACAATTTCATCAATCATAAGTTGGTGGTATGCTTGAACTGCTTTGTTTATCCAGCTCCAGAATGTCAAGTCATGATCGCTGATGGGAAAACTATTAGTTGTTCAGGAAAATGCCATAACATTAATCTCACCATGGGAGATTACTTGCTAACTAGCAATATGTATGCCATTGCCATGGGAGGAGCAGACATTGTGTTAGGAGTTCAGTGGCTTACCACCTTGGGAACCATTGAAATGAATTTCCAAGAGTTGTTCATGCAATTTCAGTCAGAAGGGAGGACTTTTAAACTAAAAGGACTAAGAGAAAGTCCCCACAGATGGTAAGTTCTCATCAGATGCAAAAATTTCTTAGAAAAGGTGCAGAAGGGTTTGTGGCACAACTATTTTCATTGGAAGCACATCATTCCAATACATTTATACCCATGTAGATATGCAAGCAGTTATAGATGAGCACTCAGTGGTGTTTGGAGAAATGCCCAAGGGTTTGCCTCCAAAAGAGACCATGACCATGCCATCCAGCTAGTACCAGGGAGTCAACCACCCAACATCAGACCTTATAGGTACCCCTATATGCAAAAGAGTGAGATTGAGAAGATAGTTCAAGAGATGTTAGAAGCAGGACTTATTCATCATAGTCAAAGTGCTTACTCTTCTCCTGTAGTGATGGTATGGAAAAAAAGATGACAATTGGCGCATGTGTCCAGATTACAAGGAACTCAATAAGTACACAATTAAAGATAAGTTTCCTATTCCTGTAATTGATGATTTTTAGAGATGAGTTACATGGTGTTGTTTACTTTACAAAACTTGATCTTCATTCTGGATATCATCATATTAGAATCAGGATGAAGATATTCATAAAACAACCTTCAGGACACATGAAGGACACTATGAGTTCTTGGTAATGCCTTTTGGACTAACAAATGCACCCTCTACATTTCAAAGCTTGATGAATTCCATCTTTAAGCCATTTCTTCAAAAGTTTGTTTTAGTGTTCTTTGATGATATATTAATCTATAGTAAAACATGGGAGGAACACCTGCATCATGTAAATAAGGTGTTGGAAACTCTTGAACAACATCAACTTTATGCAAAGCCTTCTAAGTGTTCTTTTGGTGTAAAGGAGGTTGAATATCTGGGTCATATTGTCTCTTATGAAGGTGTTAAAGTGGATCCTAACAAGATAAAAGCCATGCTTGAATGGAAGGTTCCCAAAACCCTAAAAAATCTCTGAGGATTTTTGGGGCTTACAGGTTATTATCGTAGATTTGTAAGGAATTATGGCAGCATCATCAGCACCACTCACAACTTTATTGAAGAAGGACTCTTTCCATTGGAATGAGCAAGCTACTATGGCCTTTGAGAAGTTGAAGGAGGCCATGTGCACCACTCCAGTTCTAGCCACCCCAGATTTTTCAAAAACATTCATTGTTGAATGTGATGCTTCAGGGTATGGTATGGGGGTAGTACTCATGCAAGAAGGGTGACCCATTGCCTTTGAGAGCCACCAATTCAAAGGTAAGAATATCTCTAAACCAGTTTATGAGAAAGAAATGTTAGCAATACTTCATGCAGTGAAGCAATGGAGACCATATCTAATGGGACGACATTTCAAAGTAAAGACAGATCATGATAGTTTGAAATACTTCTTAGAGCAACGTTTATCATCAAAAGAACAACATAAATGGGTCTCAAAAATGTTGGGGTATGATTTTGAGATAATATACAAGAAAGGGAAAGAGAATGTAGTTGTTGATGCTTTATCTCGGAAGGATGAATCTACCCAGGCATTGTTGTGTGCCATATCTATATTACAGGAGGATTGGATAGAGGATGCAAGGTCTGAATGGAAAAATGACCCAGGTACACAAAATCTCATTCAAAATCTCCAACAAGATCCAAGCATGTCAGAAAAATTTGTATGGAAAGGAGATGTTTTATGGTATAAAGATAGATTATATCTATGTAAGAATTCAATCCTTAAAAATAGGGTTCTATCTGAGCTCCATGCTTCTCCAGTAGGGGTCATTCTAGCTTCTTAAAGACTTATCATCGAATCAAGCATGATTTTTTTTAGGAAGGGCTAAAAGGAGATGTCCAAAATTTTGTGGCAAAATGCATGGTTTGTCAACAAAATAAGGGTGAAACAATTAAGTCCCCAGGTCTTTTACAACCTCTATCTATTCCTAGCCAGAGGTGGGAAGAGGTGTCCATGGACTTCATCACAGATTGCCTAAATCAGAAAGGTAAAAATGTAATCATGGTGGTGGTGGATAGACTCACCAAATATGCCCATTTTTGTGCTTTATCACATCCATTTGTTGCGAGTATAGTAACAACAACCTTCAGGATACAATTCAGAAGCTACATGGGACACCAAAGATTATAGTAAGTGATCGAGACCCTATCTTTACTAGTAATTTTTGGACTGACTTGTTCTCATGCTTGGGCACACAACTAGCTCGTAGTTCCTCTTATCATCCCCAGTCTGATGGGAAAACAAGGTGGTAAACAAGTGCTTGGAGGGATATCTTCGTTGTTTTACATCAGATAAGCAAGCGAGATGGGTCCAATGGTTACCATTGGCAGAATGGTGGTATAACACCTCCTTTCATACTTCATCTAAAATGTCTCCTTTCTTGGCATTATATGGGTACCATCCACCATCTATCACTTCATCTTTGAGAGTCCAGCCAAAGGTTCGAGCAGTTGAAGAACATATTCAACACCAACAAGAGGTGCTTTCTAGTCTCAGGGAGAATTTGGCCATGTCACAAAACCGCATGAAGCAGCAGGCAGACCAACATCATAGTGAAAGACATTTTGAAGTCGGTGATTGGGTTTTTGTGCATTTACAACCATATAAGCAAATGTCCTTAAAACAACAGAAAAAGGATAACAAGCTTTCACCTAAGTATTATGGTCCTTATCAAGTGTTACAGAAGATTGGAAATGTAGCATACAAACTGGAACTTCCTCCGGCTACTCAAATTCATCCAGTCTTCCATGTATCTTGCCTAAAGAAGGTAATTGGATAGACAATATCAACCCAGACAGTGTTACCCAAGCTTGATGAAGAGGGCAAGAATCATCCTGGAACCAGAATGCATCCTTCAGACACGCACTAAGCGATTGAGGACAAGGGTCATCACTGAGTATTTGATCAAGTGGAAAAATCTAGACAATGAAGACGCAACTTGGGAGGATGCAAATTTCTGCAGCAGACATCCAGATCTTCTCAACATTGGGGACAATGTTGCTTTGAAGGGGAGGGGCATGCTACGCCCTTAATCATATATCTTATATTGGATGTATATAGCCGACTTGTGGCTATCATAACTTCTTATCATTATGTATCTCTTTCATATATGTTATATTTTCATTAGTGGGTCGGCCTTGGTGTTGGCCATTGGTGTTGGCCATATATAGGGGTATATATAGGGGTTAGTAGGTAGTAGTTGATCATCATATTCAGCATTTGAGTCTTATTGTTTTTGGTTTGGTTGCCCCCTCCTCGAAGTGGCTAAGCTATTCTTCTTGCACATTGAGATCATTTCCATGAACTATGCAATGTCTTAGGGCCCTCGTGGGTGTTCAACACATAAATGCAAACCGACAGTCCGGATGGAAAAAATCAATGTGTCTAAAAATGATCTCACATGTTGGGAGACAACTAATAGTGTTTCGTGATGAGGGTCATAGTATTGTGGAATAAAAAAGAGCAACATAATGTTGAAGGGTTTATGTGGCATAGAAAGACATTCACGACTTAGACAATGTAGTGAAACATGGAAAAGGAACAATATACCTAAAGAACATACATTAGAGTAGTACAACCTAGAGGATGGTTTGGCTCATGGGATACATAGGGATATGAGAAATGGAAATGGTCAAGGAATGGAGAAAATAACAATGCACAACATTAATAATGTAACATGATGGAGCAAAATGCTTCGTGACACAAATAATGTAATATGGTTTAGGCAAGGCAATGGAGTGATGCATAGAGAATAGAGTATCTTGAGATGACAAGTGCAACATGCAGAAGCGCTCGTGGCATATATGGAAATGAGCAACTCGCGAGAATGATAGGCGGTTATTCAAAATGGTTATCGACATACAATATAATCAAAATGCCACAGAGCACCCAAAGTTTGTGAAATGGGACAATTGCTCGAGAAATTTGGAATTTCAACACAAGGCTATCAAAATGAGGAAGGGGTAAATTTTGATTATCAAACTCTCGATGGAGTATAATCCAAGTTTGAAGAGAATCTTTAGAGGGAATATGACCAACATAGTAGGCTATTATACAATTATTTTCATACCACTTAATGACTAGCTCAACAAACATTAATTAAAACATTGAGAACATAATCAACACCTTTTGTGAACTTTGGGAACAAACTTCCTCGCATGTTTGGGAGCCATTTTTGTCATTTCCTACAATAATAGTTACAACCGACTAGTCTAGAGCTATATATAAGGGCTTGAACCGCCAAAAAGGCAAATTAAATGCCAAAATTAATGTGCACAAGCTTAAAAATTCCTATAAGAGGAGTATGGATGGGTTGACGTGGGTGAGAATACATCGAAGGTAAAAGCCTACATACAAAACCTTAACTGACAACCCAAAAAATTCTCTAAAATTATGATTTAAATTGGTTTTGTCAAACTCGACAAAAGTAGTCTATGAAAGGGCACCCCTCTCGGAGAATATATCTCGGCTTATCTATATATCTCGGGTCGATATATAGATAGATAGATAGGAGCCACAGGAGCCAAAAGGCGTTTCATTGTGGAGTAGCCTTTGTCGTGAATATCGTGTTTCCCGACCTATTTTCCCATGTTTTGTCTCGGTTCAACAAATCATTGTCCATGACATCATTATTGATCAACTTTATTCTATTTTCCTTTCTTAAAAATTGAACCGTTGTTCCTTGCGCAGGGTTAAATTTGACGGCCGCTTAGACGTTTTTCGTAATTTTAGCCATAAAATACTTGCAAGATTTTGAAATAACCGTCACACATGACTTGCATTGTTACAATGTGACTGTCATTTTATATAAAAATTATATTAATATGTATAATATACACTAAAAAATTAACTAAATATAAATAAGTAGTGTTTAAATAACTACTATTTTGTATTTTTGAAGGGTGATATTGGAAAATTGCCGCCATCCAAAAATTGTTTGACAGACAAGGGTGGCCGTCAAATTTAACCCCTGTTCTTTGGTGGTTTTCTTGTTTTCTTTTACACAGTTTTCATCACGGTGACGACTACGAGTATAATTTCTCATTTATCACGCAGGTAGGACGTGAGAAGACGACGGAAAATTGAAACGTACATCGGCATTCGGCAGTTGTTGGTCGTTGTCTTTTTGTGTGACGGGAAGAGATAAAGGAATCTGACAGGAGATAGTAGTCGGCACGCAGGAACAAGCTGAAAATTGGAATCTTCACAATTTCCATCACGAGTCAGACTGTCAGAGATACAAATATTTAGGCTTATCGACTTTAAGATCTTAATAAAATATGAATTAATCAATCAAACGGAATTGCAAACCGCCTTTTTCTTAGATAATTTCTCAATAAAACGGAGTAGATAATTGCAGAGTTCCAATAGACAAATGTGTGTAAATTGAGAAACATATACAAGGTCGGACTGTTTCACATAACACCTCAAATAAATGTGATTTCTGATTTACAACAGATGTGATTATGGAAAATATGAGTGTCCCCATTAAAGGATTGATATTGTTTTGTTCAAAATGCAAACAACGTGCATATGGCCTGATCAGCTTACTTTTTTCCTTCACTCCTTGAAATCTTTCTGTAGACTCCATAACCTTTGTTAGCATCATCCCACCCTCTACCAAAATGGGAAATTTAAAACAGGGCGTGGACATTACTTCCAACAAGTTTTCTTTTCCAACACTGACTTCCTTTGAATCATTATTATTCATAGTGCCAGGTGTTTAACCAAATGACTGAAAGAGATATTAATTCATAAGTTT
The DNA here is from genome assembly GCA_018340775.1 of Taxus wallichiana var. yunnanensis. Lineage (NCBI taxonomy): Eukaryota > Viridiplantae > Streptophyta > Pinopsida > Cupressales > Taxaceae > Taxus > Taxus wallichiana. The sequence goes on from CM031234.1 coordinate 629,332,145, forward strand.
TCGTATTAATTTGTTTATTTTCTTAATTAATATTTTTGAAAGTTAAAATGTTGAATTGTCTGCATGTAAGTTTTTTATTTTATATGCATTCCTAGATCCCCATTTTAAACAATGATATCGGTTTTAGTATATTTGTTATTGGATTGATGGTTGAGGTTTGCTCTCTTTTTGTAGGGCACATATTTGAAAAAACAATGTTGTAAATAAATAAAGTTTTTATGAATATATAAATTTTGCTCTGTACAAAGATGTCCCTAAGTCAGCTTCCCTTTGACATCATGTCTAGAAAGGTTGCCAGGAAAATGGATAGTTTACAGTGCACATAGACATCCTCACAAAACATTGACATAGTTCCACCAAATACAGATAACATGTGTTATCATAGGATATGCACAAAATGGGCACGTATTGAAAAGGCATTGGAACCTTTCCAGCGAATGCAATCAGCAGGTGTAAAGTCAGATTATTGACAATGAAAAAAAGGTTCACATATATAGGAAACACTATTAAACAAATATAAGACTTTGTGTGATTGAACTCAGTGATAACTTGTAAGTGATATGAATGTATAAAATAATATACAAATATTGGGCTTGCATAAATACAATATAATTTTTGGGCTTGCATAAATATATAAGTCTTAGCCATATGTCTATGTGTAAGTATTGTACACCATTTGACCATTACTTCTACCTTTTACATTCTTCACCATCTCATGATTATGAATATAACATTATTATCCACATAATTTGCAACTCAAGTACAATTTGCTAGTTTCAAATGTATTTGGTGGGCCAAGAGTATGTGCAGAAGGTAGCGTTGACCCAAATTGTCTGTTCACTGTACAAGGACAGATCCTACATTAAATCAAATGTTTTTACCACTAATAATGATCCCTGCGATGGATTCAAAGGTTTCTTATTCCATTTGCTGTGCTTTCATGGGCATTCTCTTCGCCTATTCAGCATCGGTTCAACTAAATGACCCAGGTGCTCTTTTCTTCTCCACACTCATTTTACATCTTAATGTATCATATTTTTGTGACAATTACTGTCGTGCATGCTTGATTATGCAGACTGGTACTTTTGGTTCCCACTTTACAGTTTAGCCAGTGTTGCAATTATGATGAGTGCTATTCACATAAATAGATCACAATCATACACCCACATGGTTGTTATAGCATTTTGTGGGGCATTGGCACTGTTTGTGAAGGTTGTGATAGAAGCTTGTTTGTTTGAAACAAAAACAAAGACATTGCAATGGAAGGAAATCCTGTCTCTGGACATGGAAAGGAGAGTTGTGAGGGAGAAACTGGGAAGTGGGCTGGTAGTCATCTCCATGTGTTTCTTGAATAACATGTCCCAAACAATACCTGCTGCTATTTCACAGAAATTTAGAAGCAGCATTGGATTTGGTAAGTAGGGTGAATGATGTTGTTTCCAGCAATTCATTATTTTATATGAAAAGATGAGTTTAAATTAGGCATTATTTACCACGTAAACTGGGGGTTTTAGAATTGTGATTAAAGCAAGGTCACTTAGCGAGACAACTTCAAAACAATGGTTCATATGCTTGGTAGTATTCTCCATTATTGGGCTCTTCAAAAGCTCATAAATATTCTCTCTTTTTCAATCTCGAGACCAACTTTTCTTATTTTTGGAACTGCAGTGAGGAGACTGCAATAATCTCCCTAAATCAGTGAGCCTCCACTTGACTCCCACTCAATTAAAAAAGCATGTGAAAATAAATCTTTAAAGCTGCCAAACCGCCCTCGCTACATCATTGTAGCATCAAAATTTCTGTTTTGTAGCACCCACAAGAGAAAAATTAAGATTTGCAGCACAGAGGATTCATTTTTATCCATTTTGGTCAACTTTTGAGCGATTTTAATTGAATTTTGAATAATTTTCTCTTGGCCTGGTCAAAATCCAAGCCAAAAATGGGCATGTGATTCCAGATCAATCTGATTACTGGTATAAATGTGATAGTAAACACACAAATCTCTCTTTTATGCATGTATGTCGATGGAAGTAGCACAAACCCATATAAAAACAAGGAGAGTGTTTGTGATTGGCAGTACCTCCAATCCTTTCTTGCTATGGCTCCTTTTTGGTACTCTAGACTCTTTATTTGTCATCTGTCATGGGAGATTGCAAATTGTTTTATGATAACGCCGGTTATTGTTCGGCTCAGTCAGCAGATATGGTTATGGGTATGGAGAGAGTGATGGATACCAGTACTCGGAGGGTATGCCATTTCAAAATCGGGGTATACGAGTATATGGATATGGGGTACATATGATACACACAAACATATTCAAAATTTTAAAAATTAGATTCAACTGCTATATATATTGAATTATCAGTGAAAATGAGGTTGTTACTGTATCCCTTGTGCGATAATTTTTCTTGCAAATCTATGCCACTCAAACTTGTGATTTTTCTAATCTTATGCTCATTTTATTTTCTTCTTTAAAATTCATATAACATATTTTTGTATGTTCTCAAATTTTCCATCTAATTTCTTTGTTTGAATGAGAAAGAAATGGATTCGATGGTTTTTATTTTGCAGGAAGAGATGTCCAGTGAGGATACATCATGAAATGCCTTCTAATTGGTAGAGAAGCCTCCTACGGTAGAGAGACATCTCCTGCAGGTCTTTCTATCTATGAGATGCATTCTCGTCTCTAAAATGTGTACCCTACGTCCCACATTTTGTATGACAAGTTTTTTTGCATGTTCTCAAAATTCTGTCTAATTTCATTGTTTGAATGAACAAGAAATGGATTGGATAGTGTTCTGTACAACAAGAGATGTCCAATGAAGACACCTCATGGAATGCCCTCTACTTGGTAGAGATGCCTCCTACGGTGGAGACATCCCCTGCAGATCTCTCTCACAGTATCTACGAGATGCATTCTCTTCTCTAAAACATGTACCCTACCCCAACCATTGTGTACGCCATGTTTTTGCATGTTCTCAAATTTTCCGTCTAATTTCATTGTTTGAATGAATAAGAAATGGATTGGATGGTCTTTTCTGTTACAGCAAGAGATGTTCAGTGAAAACACCTCATGGAATGAGGTGCCCTCTACTTGATAGCAATATCTCCTATGGCGGAGAGATCTCCTGCTGGTCTCTCTATCTACCAGATGCATTCTTATCTCTAATCTCTAAAACGTGTACCCTACCCCTTACAACAACCACCCCTTGCAACATTTCTCTCGGTTTCATTGCTACTAGGTGCCGACAATTAAGACCTTCTCCACCCACTTTTGTCATACAGTTTCATCCATTGACACAAAATTAAGTGAACTTGGACATATTTCTAGAGGATAGAAGCTTTAAGTTTCGGAATTTTGAGTTCCACTGAAGAGTTTTTGTTGATGTTGCTACCATGTGAGTTGCAAAACACGTATTACAATATAAACTGTGATTTGTTTCCTAGTGTATATGGAAATTGTCATTAATACTGGTTAAAAACAATTAGCATTAGGAACACCAAATGAGTTACTAGTTTCATCAACTATGAGGTACACTCTGAAATTGGAGGTTCATGTATATCTGCAGGAATGTTTGTGCTGGTGCTTGTGAGCAGCGCACTTTGTGTGGCATTCTTCTTACTCCCAAAGAAAATCTGAACTCATAAAAATGACACTTCAGGCCACCCTCCAATAGTAATGAAGACTGAAGATGTTGTACCTTCTTCACCTCAAATATGAGGTAAAAGGAAATTGGGCTGTAGTCCCAGTAAGGTTTCGTGATGCTTAGTGTGTTTTGAGTTACTGGTTTAGAAACATAGTTGCAGCATAGTTTTTAATATCTTTCTTTTAAGATATAGTTATTAATCTGTGTCACATGAGGAATCTACTGTATAATCATTCATTTTTATTTCTTAATACAGTGGCGGGATGATAATCAATGGATTGCACATTCAAAAATGAAAGGTAGTTATCTAATGACAAAATTGCAAAGACATCCGAACTGCAGCTGCATTTAGAAAGCAAATATAAAACATTTAATTGTACTCCATTAACCCACAAAGCATATCCTCTATTTCAGTGAAAATTTGGCATTATGTTTAATGATCAAATTGAGTAGTAATTTCACCAAATAATGCAACTTGAATCAACCAATAACGAAGGCATGTTTTCAAAGATAACAAACATAAATGAGTTGAGCTGGGGCCAACAGTCTTGACTGCAGGAGTACTCTCAACCCTCCCAAATTTCCAACGATGGTTTCGACCATTGTTCTGCTGCTTCATAATTTGCCGGATGTTACAATTACTTGCCAACCATCTGATCAGAGGAATACTTTTTATTGGAATTGTTTTCATGTATCATGTCGAGTTTGACAATTACAACTTGAAGAGTGGGCTTGGTAAGCCACCATTTACACTTGGAATTTTGGAATAAGAACAGACTGATGCAGTAAATGCCATCTGATTAAAGTTATATTTTTATTGGAATTATTTTCGTGTATTATGTTGCAATTGGCAATTACAACTTGTAAGAGTGGGCTTGGTAAGCCACCATTTACATTTGGAACTTTGGAACAAGAACAGGCTGATGCAGTAAATGCCATTTATCAGAGGAATACTTTTTATTGGAATTGTTTTCATGTATTATCTCAAGTTTGACGGTTGCAATTTGAAGAGTGGGCTTGGCATACACTATTTACATTCGGAACATTGGAACGAGAACAGACTATACAGTAAATGCCATTTAATTAAAGGAATACCATTTATTGGAATTGGTTTCATGTACAATGTTAGTTTGGCAATTACAACTTAAAGAGTGGGCTTGGTAAACCACCATTGACACTTGTTGGAACAAGAACAGACTGATGCAATAAATGCTCTGCTTAGCACTCCAATCAAACTGATAGACCTGAGTTGGCCTAATGGTGAGGAACTTGTGCTCTAGTAAGAGAGGTCACAAGATCGAATCCTGCAGGGGGTAGGGCATGTACAGCTCATATTTGAAGCACAATTAGGTGTCTTCGCGCATCGGGAGTACGAAGAAGTCCCATATACTTATCAGCTACCCGCAAACCCAAAAACAAGCCGCCCTTTCCACCCAACATTGCAATCATAGTTACCAAATACGGTGGATTCCATGAAATTTTCCACATTTTTGCGATTTTTTCAATCCACCGTATTAAACAACGTATTTTTCAATATGTAAATAAAACAATACAGAAAAAATCACAAATTTAATAGAGGTGGATCAAAAAACTGAGAAAAATATAAAACTAAAAAAATGGGATCTCAAACTTCTATTATTATTAGTTTTGTTTATTATTAATTAAAAACATGTCTTTTAATATTTTATAACACACTACATAGTACATAGGGAGCACAAGTAAGATAAGATATTAAGTAGTAAAAACTATAATTTGTTATGGACATACACAAATTCTTCATAAATCGTAATTTTGAATCTTCTGTATAGTTATGTTTTAACTAATGAAAATTCTAGATGATATTTTTAAAATATATGATTTATCGTATTTTTTTCCATATTTATCGTATTTTTATGGACCGTTTTTTTTTTTCATATTTGAGTTCACTGTTTAATACTCTTTGTACGAAAGTTGCTACATTGATTGCAATTCAATGATTTCCATACCATGCTAGTGTTGGAGGATACTTTTTCATGTAATTCACAGACTTCAACTCAAATGGCTCTTTCTCCCAATATTGTTTTATTCCAAAGGACACTCAATTCATATAGATATTAGGATAAGAATAACAATATTAAAAGCTCCCAAACTTCTTGGAACTTGAAAGCAATTCCAATGGATTGAATACATGAATCCCAAAGCTAGGAATTATATTGAGAACATGAATAACCTCATGTATGCCTCAACACATTCATTTACAATGTCTTTACGCTGTTTTTTTAGTAAAATTTTAGACAATATGTTATTTTAAAAAGAACATCGCATTTAGGTGTTTGGAGATGAGCACGAGACAAGCTAAGTTAGGATCTCCCACCTACCTACCTCCCTCGGGGTCTCCCTCTTCCCTACCAATCCTCAAGTTGTCTTTCAATCAGCGAGATGTGATTTCTAAGCGATTAAGAGCATGGTCCCATGGACTGCTCCAACTCCTATTTTCCTGTTGCAAATGGTCCCATGTTGATTTTTTCAACCAGCTATAGGAAAAATCGAATCTTGACCTGGAAATCAAGAGCTCCACATTTTTTGCCCCTTAAACTTTAGAGGTGGTGGAGGGGGCTAACAATTTTCCCCTACTATTTAGGTTGTTTTGTTTCCATGTGGCATCAAAAATGCATTCTGGCCACTAATTTTTGGTCATTTTTGGAGGGAAAATTGCAATGGGTTCCTAAAATATCTCAAGTAGAAATTGTAGAGGAAACGGTAAAAACACGAGACCTTAAATTAGATAAAATGTTCCTCAATTTTCTCAGTAGCATCTGCTAAGATATTTATGGAGCCCCCACTCCATGGGACCATGCCCTAAGAGTGATTAAATCTCAAATGTCCCCTGCGAGAAGGCCATTGCCTCCTTAGGACAATCAACCCCAAAATCTCAACCTGGACTCACATATAGAGATGACCGTGGAAACCATCCAAAAGACATCTCCACATACCTCAATTTTCAATTCTTCCGTAACTCAAGAGGAACCAAGAATGTGCAAGGATGATCAATGAATTTTGTGCAAATCCGTGCCAAGAAACCTATTGTTATCTCATCTGGAATAACCACATAAATCATACATACCCAAGTCTCGGGGATGAATGGATAGGGAACAATGGGGCGGTGTTGTACCAAAATTTTTTGGGTTGCCTAAAAAACCTCAAATGTGCGTTGACATGTTCATCTCAAAGAAACATTTGTTTTTGTCTAAAGTAGGGAGAGAGGACCCTATATTTGTGCACCCGTAGATATATGTAAGTGTCTTGTCAATACACATAAATTATATCATCATGTAGTGTATGATCGTGTCACATCAACATTTTTCGTTTCACGTGTTTATTTAGAGGGAAAAGTAGATTTTGAATTGATTTAGTATGAAGAAAATTGGTATAAAGCATTTGAAAGAGGGACCAATGACCGAGCGCCCTATGTGTCACATTGTCATTGGCTCTTAAAAAGTGTCATTAATCAAAAAGTGAACAACTATTGGTACTTTTTTCAACAACCTATGGTGAAACCAAATGTACATGTTTTGGTGCATGCACAACTATGGGGTCCTTTCCCCTAGTGAGTGTTGAAAGTGGAATTTTTACTATATAAAATGTTGGTGTGTTTTGTAGGTCACAAGGAAATGTTTTGGGGAAAGATAGGTGCTTTGCATGACAAGGAACCATAATCACAAAAAGGTGCGTTTGAGGCCCATGAGAAACTTCTTATCGAGAAACATAGGCACACTTAATGCGATATAATACTAAGGCACAAAAATGCATTTATAGGTTCGAGTGGGAAGTGGGAAGAAGGCAATGAAGATACACTTAGTGCACTAGAGCAAAACATAGTGAAAAGTGCTTTAGAGTACGTTTGAAAGGCCAAGGTAGAAGTTTTTGTGAGAGAGAAGTGTGATTTTCACGCTCGGGGAAGTGAAAGGTAGAAAGTGTGTTATGCATTATCCAGACACCATGACGGATGTTCTGGTGAGAAGCCAATGGTCACACCATGTGCCCAACGATGAAAGGAAAACAAACAAAGGGGGAGAATAGAGGTGCACAAAGCACATCAAGAAGGCAAAGAGGAAGTGTCACAAAGTTACTAAAAGTGTGACCCACATGCTTTAAGCTAGAGACCTAATAAAATGTATTGAATCCTAATAAAACCTACTCTCACTTATAAATACGCCTCATTGAATTCTCATTTGCAACCAAAATCATATTGCGACTTCGTTCTCTCCCTCTCCAACACTCTCTACGAGTTTTTCACGCACCCATACCAATCTCTTACATGTGTTATGTAGTTGTTCAATTCTCCCACTAAATAGGGGAGTTTTAAAGGCGATTTTCTCCCATCACTATTGAGTTAGGGTCTTTAGGTATCCACGTTGTTTTTCAAGACCTCAAACCATCCTTCATATTTAAAACTCCTAAATTGCCTTGTTTCCAAAATCTCATTTTTACTAACCTGGGGGATTTTTCAAGTTAGTCAATCTTCGCTATTGCTTTTTCAAGCTTGTTTCTTTCATTGCATATTACCCAGAGATTTTTCACACGAGTTTGGCACCAAAAAATCTAGGCTCCTATAAAGTGTGGCATGGACCAAAAGTGCACCCGAATTTTCTCCCATTTGAGGCAATTTTCTAGATTTTCTTGTGGAACTATGATCATGGTGGTTGCACCCTCAAAAATACCAAGACAATTTTTGTTGCCAAACCCATTTCATTCCAATCTATAGGTCCTTACAGATGTTGTTGTATGACACTCTTTCAGGCAGAAAATTAAGTTTCAATGCCATGGATTAAAACCCCATTCCACTCTCGAAACAGGCATCCTTGAGATCTAGGATGTGGAGATCAACCATGTTGACATTGCAAGTTTTGTAGAAAATCTTTTGGCTTAAAACAAATCAAGGTTCATCCAATGCCCGTCGATAGTGGTCTCCTTGAAGCGACAAACTTCCCTATCTCAAGATAATGCTAGAACTAGTGCTCACATGCATAAGGCATTATGAGCATGTAAAGAGGGAAGTGTAGGCAAGTTAAGGATTGTCCATTGCTTAGTTAGATAGTGACTCATTAGATCTGTGAGACACTTATGAAGATACTACCATCGAAAGTGCCCATGCCTATTCGGATGACCATTGTAACCAATGTCTTTAGGAAGACAATACACAATGACTAAAATAAAGGGAAAAAACAAATCCAAGTTGCAAAAGAAGTTATACTTGCTCAAACTTCAACAATGACATCTCATATGTGATAGCTTTATTAAACAAAGTGGAAATAAATAAGGTAATGGGTGAGTTTCACCCATGAATATTCTTGGTTATAGTCACCATTAGCAAGGGTAAAGAGTTCATTGAATAGGAAAAATAATCATCGACACTCTACATAAACAACTAACAAAATTTGAAACCACCCACTTATTCTCTACAACCTCATACTTGGTGTGCTCCATTTCCAATCTCCGACCATTCATGGGGCTTAATGCAATTGAGAAATTTAGTTTTTGAATTGCATTTGGTTTCACTATTCTCAACTCGGCTGAAGAAGAGTAAGAGGCATTTCACAAGGGTTAATGATAGCCTCACCATGTTGTGTTGAGAACATTTTAGAATAAACATGTTATGGAGAAATTCATGGAGGGAGTTGAATTAGTAACCCGATTTGGAAACTATTTCATACAGATTCCCAAATTTTTGTATATCAAGGTAGTGGGTTAGTTGAAGTTTTGTACCAAATCCCAATATTTGTGCCCAATAAAGTGCTTCTAAATGAATTGTGCAAACAACTAGCTATGGTACAAAAATGTTTTGACAAAGATGCAAAGCTACAATTCACTTCCCAATTCATCTCAACAACTATCTATGTAGAACCTCAATGGATATTTAGGGAATAAGTAGGGGTATGGTTGATTTCAAAATGTGCCCTATTTTAGAAGGGATTTATTTGATAGCAAAGGATTAATGGAAATTCATTTGGGCTCCACACATGCCCATGTGTCAATGATTGAAGACTACTAGAAGATTGTGTTTGACAAATATGAAGTGCATATGAGATATTACACCAAGATGATCCTTGGACAAATGATGACAATATTGAAGGTATGGGTTCCCCGAGAATGGTGGATGATGGGACACATTCAATACAATTGACATATGTTATCGAAATCATATCAATGTCACTTCCCTCTATGAATTGGTCACTTCCAAAGGCTACCAATATTGATAAGCACAACAAGGCCATAGTTAAAAGATATATGAGGTGGTTCGATAAAAAAGTGTCTAAGGTCATGTGTGTCATAGGATCCATGGGATTCAAATCATCCAAAAGTCGAGTTCGAGATAACATTAGTGGACACCCCAAGGACCTATGACTTTAATATCATGAGATTTGACCCACCTACAACAACGTCGATATGTATAGGAGGATATGAGAAAGATCCGGACTAAGGAACATACTAGAGAAGACCTAGTAGACAGGATTGAAATTTAAATTAAGGACCCAAAGAGGTTGGATCCACACGAAAGAACCTATGTGGAAGATCATCCTCTCTTGAGATCCCATGGACACTTTGGTCCTCATCGAAAACACTACTCAACGGTTCATGGCTTCAGATCAAGGGCATGTTGATTGGAAAATTGCATTGCGCACCTCTTTCTCCATCTTTTTGCTCACCATTACGGACTCCATCTTTGCAAAAGCCTCCTCCGCCCACATGTACTCCATCTAGATGACCAACTCTCCATGTAGGGACATCCTCGGGGTTAGAGGTTCAAACAACAAGTGCTTCTATCGAAAATCCTTTAAATGGGTTAGGTCCTTTGTAGTTGAGAAGAAAAAGGCGAAGTAAAATTTCCGAGCTTGACTTTGGCATCATGGCTAGCCCTCTTAAATTACTACCCCTAGAAGAACCAAAACCAACATCAAGGATGATCAACAGCCCTTTGGTGTCTCGCTTTCTAGAAATAACAAAGCCCAAAAGAGAAAAGAACAAATGTCAAATGATGTTGGGAGAGTATGAGTATTAGATGATACCCATATGAGAGTCTATGGTGGATTACAAATTACGTGAAATTCGGAAGGCACTTTGCCAAGGTGGTATATCACATCATTGGGAGTGGGTAAATGATCGAGTAGCTTAGAGACAATAATTGACACCTCATCTCCCTCAAGAACTATCTTCAAGTTCTTGTTAGGACTACGATCACTCCAACCCCTTTTAGTACAAATACCGTGGATTGATAATGAAACAACCACAAAGCTATGAGAGTTTAATCATTGCAGAGCATTAATACAACTAAGGCTTACACAAATACATTATTAATGAATGGGTTTAAATATTTTGACAACATGATGAAAACCTATGAAAAGGTTGAGGCTAAAGAAGCCTTGTTGGAAAAAGGATAGCCAAGATGGAAGTAGAAATAGCCCAATGGGAGGCCGTAAGGTATGATGCTAAGGAGTTAAGACTTACAAATGAAAGTTTGTTGATTACTAAGGGTGTCTTGTCTCGCAAGTAGGACAATCGATCATTTGATTGGTTAAAGAGCACACAAAAAAATCATCACGTTGAAGGATGCCTTGAATGAGGTTAAGGAGATTAAAAAAGTAGGAGAAGATAGACCCACGATGTTGTGCATGAATCTCGGATCCTTGTTGTGTTACTTCTTCAAACCGGACAACGTAGATAATCAAAGATAATCAAAGAAGATCTCTTCAATGAAGATGGTTTTGATATTGCAAACATGGATAGGTTAACCAACATCCAAATTACACTCAAGGAGTTGAATCTTTGAGTTGCCTAATTTTCTCCTCACAATGAAGTAAGTGATAGATGCTTGGGTCATTCGTTCCAACAAACATTCATGCCGCAGGAAGACCACTTTGAACATCGTCACATGATTTTAGGTGTATAAGAAAAATAAGATTAAAGAAAATAATAAAGGCACAAAAAGGGTAAACATGGCCCAAGGCAACCCCAAAGTGGCACTTCATCCCTAGATACGACTTCTTAACAATAGTTATTCTAATTTCAAGTTACTTTTTGAAAATATTTTTTTAGCTTAAAATGACTTCTATTTCTATAATACTCAAGTTACTTTTGAAAAGGTAAAATTTATATATGAGAAAAGAATGTGAAGAGTCATAAAGGAGTTACATTCTCTTATTATAAATAAGTGAATTAACCATTATAAATTGAATTTTTATGTCGTCCAAATTTTTTTCTTGAGAGGAAGAGGAACAAGAAACTTTGTGTTCATTCCAAATAAGTACATAGATGTTTCCTAGAACTTTTTTTCTTAAAACATCTTTGGTGATATCATTTATTTTTAGTTAAATGTGTGTATTTCTTACTTTCCTTTCTTGAATGCAATATTTCCACATTAAATTCACAAATTTCTTATGGTTTACTTCCATGCATATGATGGTAAAATACATGTTTATTTATTCGCATGTGCATCTCATTCTAATCTCTCTCCCACTATATACTTATTTTGAGTTCAATGTAAAATCGAAGGGATCATATAATGATAAAAATTTGTGCTTATTTATTCACATGTGCATCTCGTTTTGTTCTCTCTCCCTCTTCTCCCACTTCTTATTACGAGTTTAATGTAAACCCCGCAATCCAATTTTTGGTGCATATTGTATATATTCCATTTCAACATTTTCTTGTTCTCAATAAGGGAAACCTCCCCTCATACTAAAGGAGGAACATTGTCCCCTCATTATTGCAAAAAAACTCTATTTTTCCATCTACATAATATTTTACCTATAATTTTTGGCACCCACTATGGGATACTTTTTGCCTTATCATACAACCCACATAACCAACACTTCATCTCGAAAAACAAACTCTTCAAGTTTTGCTCATGTTGTTGTGTTGTGTTAACTATAATCAGGAGCGTAACATAAAGATATCGTGAATTGGGGTTGTATAGATGGTATAGTTTGAATAGGAGTTGTATAGATGTCTAGTGGCTATAACAATAGTTGTGTAGGTAGTTTATGTCTTAAACGAGAGAAGTACAATATTTTTAATGAATTACTTCGTGAAATGGAAGCTTGTTGTCCTAGAGATCAGCAAGTGTTCAAGTGTGGTTTGAATGTGTTTTTAAGGTTGAAATGGTGTAATTACATTTTGGGGGTGTTGTAGGTTGTTGGTGGAATGTTTTCTAACTTGTTTGGAATGGAAAACAATATGTTTGGTTATGTGGAAGTTGAGTTTCGAGGATTGGTGTCCGTATTTGGTTTGATATTTAGTGTGCAAGCACTTAAGTGAGATGAAATCAAATTAACAATTGAAATGAATTAGTTGCTGGAAAAAAGTTTTTAAATGTTAATTACTCAATTGTATGCAATGAAAATCAACAAATCAGAATCTTCTTTCACTTCTCTATTTGATAGCGTGTAAATGAAATTATGTTTTTTTGTCTTGGAAGGTTTTATAACAACGAAAAGGAAGAACGAACATTTTAAATCTACAATTGTAAATGGAAAATTTTCTAATCATTTTAAAGACATGAATAACAAGAAATAAAGACTACAATTATTCACATGTAATTGGATTTTTTTATATGACCATATGCAATACAAAATCCAAGTTTTCTACTCTAAAATGTTTTTTTGATAACACAAATGATGAACGAGATAAGATCTATAGTCTAATTGCAATGGGGTTGTCCTAAGATTAAATATATGGTCAAACTTTGATGCAAGATAAGATCTAAGATGAAGTGGTTCTTGTTTAATAACAATTTTGTTCAATAAATCTAGACTTAATCTTATTTTTGGTGTTTTTGGTTTATCGATGAAGTAATACAATGAAATTTGATCTAAACCTAAGTACCTATAAATGATAAATCAAAACTAATCCGAAACTAATCCCGAGAGATGGGAAGAGCCTAGAGCAAGGGAATCTCAAAACCCAAATCTACACAACCTAAAATTTAGAATGGGCTCTAATCTATCTTCTTTTCGTTTCCTTTTTAGTGATTTTCCAACTAAATATAAAACAAATAAAGCTAAGCTAAAATGTACTAAGTAAATAAATTGAATGCAAATCCAACCGCTTTCTATAGACATAAGGGGGTTGAGATTGAATTATTTTATATATTCCCTTAGTAAAACTACTCTAGTTGATGCTCAATATGACCAGTGTGATGGTAGTAATGCACCAAGGAAAGATTAGAAGTTGGATGTATTATGAAAGTAGAATAATCAATAGATCTCGTGGTTGATTCAAGAGATTCGAAAGACTAGTCTCGAGACCCTTGTACTCTCTGTGTGGATAAAGCAACAACCAAAAAGGTCCTTGGGGATGATTTGTACAAATGCAATCTCTCTTAGGTGTGGTTTCTCTCTCTATATCAAAAAAATGAAGCAACAATATTCTCTAGAAAAAGCTTCAAAATTTTAGGGGGCAAAGAAATGAACGCACAATTTTACCTAATATGAAAAGCTTCTAAATGATCAAAATTATGACTCTAGATCAAAACAAAGATCTATGGTCAAGATTAGATCACTAGGTAGTGAATTTAAGTGGAGTGGGGGAAGGAGAGGTGAACCGAAGGTTAAATACAAGGAAAATGCATGTGTGGTCTATAATTAGAACCAAAAATCATGCACAAAATTAAAAGGGAAAAAATAAATTTTCCCTTGACGGAATCATCAGTTCCAGCAAGAGGTGGTTAGTAATCATCCCAACATGAAGCACAACCGCCATAGTACGAACAAAACGACCACAACATGGGACAAACCATCGTGATGTAGCGTGTCAATTACAAAAGGGGAAGAAAGAAAAAATCTCTCCAAAGTAGTCCAAAAAGGAGTTGGAAATGAGAAAAATAAATAAAATGGGCAAGTGTTCGCTTGTGTGAGTGGTTAGAACATTTTGAAACATCTTGTCATTATTTTGAAGATCCTTGTATTCATCATTTGGTATTTTCAATATTACAAAATACAAAACAACATGTATACGAATCGCCCCCTCAGGGAAGCATTCTTGCCATGAATGGGCTAGGATGTGATGCCCAAAAAGTGAGCACTCGACTAAAAAGGGGAAATAAGGAAAAACCTACCTTTCTTACCTTTTGCGAAGCAAAACCAATTGAGGCTCCCTTCCACCTGTAATGAAACAAAGGGAAAATCAAGTGCAACAAAAGAAAAGAAAAGTAAATAAATGACTACGTAATCTAATTTTTTTTTAAAAAGGACTTATAATTTGACTAGGGTTTTAAATATACTATCTTTTGCCCAATGTTAGTTACTGTAAAACTAAGAAAACACAATTATACAATAACAAATGTCAATGGGAGGCAAGAAATGGATGTCAAGCACTATGTTGCATTCGAGGAATTTGAAAATGGGTCAAAACATTCAATCATACTAAAATTAGCAATTTTTCAACAAAAATTGCCTTAAAAATGACTCTAATATTCAACTTACCCAGTTTGAAAGTCGTTTGTGGTGCGAGTGGTGATTTTTGAGCTCTAGTCAATCTATGATAGTTTGGTGAGTGGAGACATGTTATAGGACAATGATGTGAGCATGATGATAGGGATACTAGCGGCACGGGTTGGGTGGGAGGACAGATTAGTTATATGCATTTTTTTGTTTGGGGGATTGAAACCTAAACTTGTTTAGATCTATAGTTTGGGAGTGTCGATTTGTCTGCAACTAGTGTTAAAATGTTGGTTAGGACAGTAGATTAGGAAAATGTAGAAATTTTTGATTTGTTTGGGTTTTGGGTAGTTCTTAGGATTTTTTTATATTTTTGGGCAAACACTTACCCTCTAGGTGTGGATGCAATGACACGATTTGTACTCAAACATCGATTTGAAATATGCATAGTGATCTTTGTCACGTAGTGTCATGAGACTTTTTAATGCATGCATGTATTTGTTGCTTTTCTTATTTATGCATATAAATATGATCTTATGGATAATAGGATGAACATGACTAATATTTATAGCTAGGCTTGTAACCAAATTTATGGTAATGTAATGGATGTTATATAGACATGTGTTGAAAAACTATTTTGTAGACAAGACGAAGATACATATATAGATGGAAGACAAATGTAAAGTAAAAGAAAAGTAGTAGATGGTCAAAGTTGGAGGCGGGTAATCCAACGGGTAGTGGTGTAATAGTTCTTGGGTCTCCTAGTAATTGGGAGGTCTAAGGTTCAAATCTCGGCTCCATGTTAAGGCGGCCTACTACTGACGGTTTGGATACCCTATTGATAGGGCACCATGATAATGTGGTTTAATCCATGGGCTATCCGAGAGCTTAAAACATCCATCCTTAGATGGTTCCATAGCCAATGTGGGTTGGTGATGCCACATGGGCTAGGACCCTCTCCTGGGTA
The DNA here is from genome assembly GCA_018340775.1 of Taxus wallichiana var. yunnanensis. NCBI lineage: Eukaryota > Viridiplantae > Streptophyta > Pinopsida > Cupressales > Taxaceae > Taxus > Taxus wallichiana. The sequence goes on from CM031234.1 coordinate 629,348,173, forward strand.
ACTAACCAAAAACAAAAGTTGGAAGCAGGTAAGGCAATGATGGAAGATGGAGGTGAAAGCATTTTGACAAGTGAAAACTTCAAGAACTTTAATGAAATTGTATTTGCACGACGTGGAATTAACAACTCTTAGGGAACAATAAGGATAATGGATCGATGCGAGGCCTAGGTTTAAAAATTTCGGTGGTCGGTCATGACAAGATGAATGATATGGATTTTAATCTCTTTTTCGTGAATGTATAGTTTTTCTCCGATTGGGAAGCTCTCATTATTTCAACTTCTTCTCTTTTGTTTGTGTATATAACTCTTTTTATTTTAGAATCACACACGACCCCTTATGCGCATATCCCCATACAACTAGGAAGGCACATGGGCTCATCATCAAAGGCTAGATGCGGGCAAGTAAGGGTGTCACTCCTAAATATTGGCCACACGCGACCAATAGTACACGTGGACTCAACATTGAAAATTGACAAGGGTGAGTAACGTAATAGATCATATGATTCTCTTTCATTTACTTTGTTTTTGCTATATGTATTTTTTTCTTTGTATTTTCTTATTTTTCGTAGTAAGATGGAACCTTTCTCCCATGCCTTGACCTCATGTAACTAGTAAGATACAAGGCTCATCACCGAAAGTTAGGGCATGTGAGGAAGGTTTTGGGGAGAGATACACTAACGTTTTATGCGAGGAGAGAGAGAATGTGAGAAGGTATGTCACAAACAAGTCTCTAGAATTCTACACGAACCAAAATCCTCACGCCCTACTAAGGGCTACAGGTGAAAAAGGAGATTACAAAACTAAACGACCATAAACTAAAGCTTCACCGTGAATAAAATTTGGAGAATGATGGTTAAGTGGGAATGGTGATGGCATGATGAGAAGTATTGAGATAATGAAGAACACATCATGTGAATTAGGAAAACTATATCTCAACTTAAAACAACTTTGACAAGTATGCAAAGATGGTGAGATGAAGATACTACAAAATGCAAAACGACAAGTACAAAGGGTAATGCAAAACATGGAACTAGACATAATAACATTTGAGGTGAAGATAATTCATGGACTCACCAAATTCCTCACCCTTAAGCATGTAGAGGTGGAAGCCCCCATTGTTTAAGTCCTCAGTGACTAAGTAGGGTCCTAATCAATTCAACCCGACTTGCGACCCTCACTAGTTTTCTTGTTTATATAATTGTCTGACAGAGAAAAAGATCACCAAGTTAAATAGGACTCCTGAATGTTCTTGTTGTATCTTTGGGCTACCCGATCAACATAAACCTTGTGGTGTTGGGAAGCCATGAGACATTTCTCGTCTAAACTTTGTAGAGCTCGGTTAAACTTGATTCTCTGTACTCGTCCTCATCTAGGAGAAACTAAAGGGAGACACATATGCTAGGGAGTTGGAATTCCAATAGAAGAAAAAAATTTCACACTAAAGACGAGAGACAATGGGGTCGCACCTATAGGTAAGCATATGTCAGTCCTATAAGCCCATAAGGCGAGATAAAGTTATAGGTGTCAATCCCTTTTGTTACTCTTGACAATTTTTAGCAAAAATGACTTTAATGTCTTGTTTGTTGCTTTGGATTTTCCATTAGCTCGAGAATAGTAGAGATACATGTTGTGGTGCGAAATCAAAAATTATTGCGCACAACACACACATCTTGGGATTCTCAAAGGAGCTATCATTGTCGGAGATGATGACTTGGGGAACTTTGAATATGCAAATGACCTAGTTTAGCATAAACTTACCTATAACTAATTCGATGGCGATTGTTAGAGGCACAACCTCCACCCACTTAGTGAAATACTCAAGAGTAGTAATGATAAAATTGTTCCAATTAAATGAGGTGGTTATTGGTTCACCAATAAGATCGAGGCCCCACATGGAAAAGGGTCATGACATAACAATAGGTCGAGTTTCTATATTGAAACATGTATAACATAAGTGAACTCTTGGCACTTGGGACACTTCCTAACATATTTGATTGCATCGTTCTCGAGGGTGGGCCAAAAATAAACCATCATATGGATTTTTGGGTGGTCGTGTGGTCGTTGAATTGGACACCACAAACTCTATCATAACATTGAAACACAACGTGTTTAGACTCCTCTTGATCTACATGTCATAGAATCATATCATCAAAGGCTCTCTTGACAAAACCATATCTAAGATAACATATTTTGCATGCTACAACATGAAGATGTCACCTTTGTTATAAGTTGGTGTCTTTTGGGTGAGTGGTGTCCCCAGATTTCACCCCGAAATCTAGGACTACCCATTTGAAAAAAATTCATTCTTTTTTAAAATAATGGGTCTTTTTGTGTTTTTATTGCCAGAAGATGTTTGTATTATGTTAGGATATTCCCAATGAATCATATGAGCCAATTTTGACAAATACCCAGATGCCCAAACTCATTTTATCCCTCCGCCAAGTTTTGTCTCATGGGAAATTTTTATTTAATTATTTATTGAATAAATAATGCCCCGTTTGAAGTAAATGTGCTCCGGTCAAATCTTGTAGAAGTTTTGCATACCAGTATTCACTCATCTCATTACGGTTTTCACCAGGAATGAATTTTGGGCATTGTTTGCAACTTCTAGCAACATTTTTCACTTTTATTTATTTCTTTTGCATTTTTCTTCGGTTTTCTCCTTGATTTCTCTGTGAAATTCCCCTAGGTCAATTCTTTCACCAATATAGTTTGTTTAATTGCCTGGAACATCTGGAGAACATCTACGGCCGCCATACCAGAAGGAATCAGCCTCAAGAAGCTAGCTTCTGGGTAAAAAAGATGAAGTCATGCACAAAAAGCCTCTCCTAGGCAAGTCACATTTTTTGGGATGGATACGTTTAAGCTACAAAGGATTTTTGGTAGCAAGAATGTAGGTACGAATTTATTACTCCCGCCTTGCAGGGTGAAAATTCCCATGAAGTCAAAGTCACTTAAGCTACAGTGGGAAAATTAGAGGCAGAAGGAAGGCGGGAATTTCTTACCTACCTTACAGGGTAAAAATTCCCATTATAAAATAAAGAAAAATCACTTAAAGCATCGATGGGAATTTTTTTGTCTCCAGCCCACAGCTAACTTTTCCCACCAGAGAGATTTATTCACCCATGCAAGTCGCACTTTATCAAAGGAGGCCAATTTTAATACAAGTCACACTTTTTGGGAGGTATTTTAATTAAATAATGGGAAAAATAGAAGTGGCAGGCAGGCGGGAATTTCTTACCTGCCTTGCAGGGTAAAAATCCCATTATGGAAGTCAAACAACTTAAGTGAATGAAGGGATTTTTGGAGCTGCAGTGCAGGGTGAATAATCCCATCAAAGTTGACTTCTTAAATTTAGAAATCACCCATGCTAAAAAGTGCGACCCCTTTGGGCATTAAATAATGCTTTTAATGGCATTTATTAATTGCTTTTATTCCTAATTTTGGTGCCCAGGATAAATAGAAAGTCAATGCATGAGGATAAGCCAAAGTGAACTGAAGGTAGCATGCTAAAAATAAATAAATTAAATTTATTTAATGGCAGCCAACAACATGCAAAAATAGGCACCCAATTTGGGTGAATAAACATCATTGTTTATTAATTAATTGCCAGGAATAGGAGGGGCAATTATTAAAAATAGAATGCTTGAGAGTTATATAAGCATGGGCTGCCATAGTAAAGAAGTAATTAATTCTTTTAGCAAAGGATTGCAGCCCGAACGTTTTGGCACCCAAGGAAGGAGGATTTTTGCATCAAAAAGTGTTTTTCATTGCCGGAAAGCTTCAAAGTTTGGCACCTAGGGTTGAAGGAGCTTGATTTAAGCCTTGTTAATTATCTGCATGTTGGTATAAGTGCCCAGGTGAAGTTGAAAATATTTATGCTTGCTTTGCATGCAAGCAAAGCCTCAAATTTTAGGGCAACTGGACTTTATATGCAAATTTTTGTGATAAAAATCAAGTGTTCATGCTCTGGATTCCGTCTTTGTCTGAATTAATTGCAGGTATTCATTACAGGTGCTTATATAAGTGAAAGGGAGCTCAAATCAATGTCAAATACATTGAATATATCTTCCGAATCTGAAGAAATTCCCAGATCTGCACCAATTGCAAAGAATTCCGGCAGAATAAAAAGAAAAAGAGTTGCTCAAACAAAGATTGCTTCACCATGATAAAGCGGGATGAAAGAAAAGGATCAACAGAATCATGCATAGCTCTAGATCCAAATCCGATCTCATAATTGCAAAGGCTTTCGGCAAAAATTCATCCTCGAGCATGGAGAATTCCTTCCAGATCTTGTGCATGTGCTCCCAATCTTCCATTGAAGCCTTCATTGAATTTACAGAATCGCAAAAGCTTCAAGGATAAGAAGGAAGACAAGTCAAAGGCAATACCCCAAGCAAATCATAGCAACTCGCTTCCAGATCCAGTTTGGTGAGAATCAAAGGCAAAAGAGTCAATTGCATGCAAAATATGGAAAAAGAACAAAACTGGAAGTGTTGCAGCTTTCTTCTAATTTATGTTCCTCTTTCTTCTTCTTTTCTCCGATAAAGTAATTGAGTGATCAATTAAATTATAAAACTTAAGTGATTGGTTTAAAAGCCATTACTTGAAGAAGTCAACTACTTGGAAATAGGTGGCAGACATGCAAAATAGAAGGTTCTATTTTCAGTTGCAAATCATGCATGTCATGCAAAGAGGAATTTTAGGAGGGAGATTGCCAGTTGTTTCCTTTACAACTTCCACATGTGCCAATTCACTAAAAGCTTCCTATTTGTAATTTCCCCTCTACATGTTATAAGTAGAGGAAGAACCTACGGGTTAAAATATCAAAATTTGTAAGCAGCATTCTTGTGTTCCAGACTTTGTGCTGAAACCCCTGATAGCTATTTGAAAGCAGAGGAATAGAAAGGAGCATATTTCTGGAGAACTTTGTGTCTATGGTGCATCTTGTTTCTAACTTTTTGTCTTATATCTATTCATAAACTTTGTGTTATTCTAGATCTATATCTGAAAGTTTCCTTTGCCTATGATTCTCGTGTGTTAATATCTATCTATTTTACCTATGTGATCAACTCTGTAATCTATTGTTGGGTTGTACATCTTCCGTCTTTCCTTCTTATTTTCATTATTTTCCCTCTTCTACGAGATATTTCCTTTCTTTTACAGCTACTTACTTGTTGCAAAAACTATTTACCTATGGTTCATCAGTCGCATAGTTAAAGTAATACCAACAAATAGATACTAGCAAATTTAATCGACAAATCTTACATGGGAGCCTCACGATAAATGAGGGAGATTTAGCTCATGACTACCTAGGTTTTCAGGTCATTGTGTAGAAAATCTAGCCAACAAAGTGAGCATGTTTGATAAAGTAGGTGATGATGTCACCGTATCAAGGGGAGGAAGCAATGTAAAATGTTTTGATGTAGCAAACTACTTCATCAAGAAGTTCCATGTCTACTAAGTCTCCCGAGTCTAACAGATTATTGGCTAACCAAATAGAAACTATTTTCCCCTTGACAAGATTTTGGTTGACGTTTGTAACTCGAACCCACTAATAAGTGTGACTAGACAACCAACTTTCTTGGAGAGAGTTGATTGCATTAAGAGTGTGTGAAGCCCTTAAGACTTCACACTTACCCTAGTTTCCATATTTAGCACATAATGTCATATTCATTTAGTCACAAACACTATAGTAATACTTTCCTTATTAGCTTAGGAATACCAGGTTTTGTAATCTAGGAGGACGTGCCTAATGAAGTATACAACACATTTTGTATCGCCATTGTCTTCAGTGCAAGCATACAAACAAGAGAGACATCGAGTTACACATATATACAAGATAAGTGTTATATCATTCATTAGGGATAGGAGGAAGTGCTTGAACGCCTCAAAGGCCTCGTGACACTCTTGGTTCCATTTGATTGTGTTCTTTTTTTTTTTTTAGTAGGATGTTGATCGTGTTGACATCGTAAGTGATGTTTGGGGAAAATTTGTGCATGGCTCCTAACTTCCCAAAAATTACCTAATTCTAGATTCACTAGTGGGTGGAACCATTTAAAGAATATCACGATTTTTTGGGATCAACGTTAATGCATTGTTTGGATATGATATACCCTAGGAGTTTCTTGATCGTCACCCTAAATACACACTTCTCTAGATTCAATGTGACACTAAACTCAATGAGCTGCATAAGAATGATGTGCAACACTCCCACATGATCTTCTCTCTTCCTATCCTTAGATAACAAGTAATCGACATAGGATTCAACGATCTTGTGGATGAGGTCATGGAATATGTGGGTCATTGCCTCCACATTCTTAAGACCGAAAGGCATTACTACATAACGAAAGGTTCCACGGGGGTGGTAAATGAATTCTTAATTTGGTCTTCCTCATAAATATGGATCTAATTATATCCCAAGAATTTGTCAACGAGAGAAAGAAGCTCATAACTATAAGTTTCATCATCAATCACGTCGATGGAGGGAAATGGGAAATCATCCTTGGGGCAAGTCTTGTTAATATCGAGAAATTTGATACAAGTATGAATCTTTCCATTTTTTAGAACAGGAACAATTCAAGACAACTAGTTTGTGTAGTCTATTGGTTTAATGAAACCAAATTTGAGGAGTTTGATGACTTCCTCCTTTACCATTAGTGTTATGATGAGTTTCATAGGTTGTACTTTTTGTTTAACTAGTTTGGCATTGGGTTTTTATCGGGTTGTGTATGATGGCATTTGTTTGTATGTCATCCATGTCATAATAGAAGGAAAAATCCTTGGACAACTTGGTAAGTAGTTCATTGTGATCATCCACTTCGTGCGGTGAAAGTGAAGACCCAAATTTTAAGATCTTTGGGTCTTCCTTCATTCCAATGTTTATGTCAATGGTGTCTTAATAAGAGAGGCATTACCCTTTTCACATTCATGTAGCATAGAGGAATGTCCAAAATATCATCTTCGGCTTTGCAAACGTCAACATCTTCAAGGGGCGAGTTGTAGCCTTCAACCTTGTAATAAGATCTATAGTACTCATTTCCGAAAGTTGAGGAGGGTGAAGCTTCATGGAAAATCCCCTCTTGTGGTGTGAAGGGGGAAGGTGCTCATAATCCTAGAGGTACTCTAGAATGGCTTCGTTGTTTTCGACTAAATTGACATTCATCACTTGAGGTCATCTATTTTGACACTACCATCTCAAGTTGAGATCCTTTCTTAACAAAGGGTTACTTCTCATAGATACTATGAAGTCATCCTTAGACATCCCATGAAAGGGAAAATAACGCATGGATGCAGTAGTAATGGCATCAACCAATTGATTTTGGCTTCTAGGAATAGACTCAGTGGACATGAAGTCAAATTCCAAAACTATACTTTAGGAAACATTTTTGTATAGTTATAGATGTCTGACCTTGGTTTGATAAACATTTTCTACTTGGTTTGGATTGAGTTGTGAGTCACTAAAGATTTGAAATTTTTCTATACCAAGTATTCAAGATAAGAGGAGGCTTGTTAGTAGGGATTCATATTTGGTTGTGTTGTTTGTGTGCTCAAATTCTAAAAAGAAACCAAAAAGGTAAGATCCTTCTCCCATGAGAGATCAAAACCACACCCGCCCCGCTCCCAAGCAGCACATGTTGCCCCATTATAGTAAAGGGTATACAAGTTTCCTTTGGGAAGGGAATCATAGGATAGGATGGAAAAGTGTACTTGTTTGGCCACCATTGCTAGGGTGGATTAGTCTTGGTTGTTCTTGGGAAGGCAAAAATGATATATGACAAGTCCTTTCGGCCGAATGGGAGTATGAGTAGCACATCCTTTTACGGGATGTCAATGATCTATGTGGTGATCTTCAAGGATATAGTTTACTATGAGGTAGAGGCCTCTCATCTAGTGGGAAAATTCCCTTCCTTGCTCCAGGACCTCCCTTTATGATTTTTTCTCGTGGAGGAGGGTCAAAAGAAAGAAGAGTGGGCTCGTGTTCGACATTGTCCTTAGTGATCAATTTTTTTTCCTTTTTCTAAGGTTGTAGGGATTCATATGCCATTGGTGGGTAGCTAATGGTGGGCATGAACACCTAGTAGTTTCTTGATGTTGGGTTGAAAAATATAAAAAGGTTTGGATCTCCCTGGCAACAAGGAAAGTGTATCTCTTGAAAGAGTGTGGAGGGAATAACCTTCATCTAGTGGATCCAAGGCCATCCTAAGATCATGTTGTAATTGGTATCTTGATCAATGATCTAACATTTTGCAAGAATTGTCTTGGAGCCAAGGGTAATGGGGATAATGATGATGTCGATTGATGTGGCTCTAAGGTTGTCATAATTACACAAGGTGTTGCAGGTTAAAGAGAAGTTTTTTGGTTGTATCCAATCTTATGTAGAAAGGAGAATGGGATAGTGTTAATTGTTGGCCCTTTTTCTACCATGGCTCATTTTACTAAGTTGTTATAAACCTAAGCTTATAAGTGAAGAATGAGATCTCCTCTTATAGTGAGTTTTACGTCTATGGGCGGTTGGCGCATAAGTTGAAGAAATAACCCGAAGCCCTCATTGTGGTGCCCGGTGGGAACATGTCCATGTAAATATGTTGACCTATGCCTCTGGTGGAGATGTAATGTAGGCTAAGTATCCAAGTCACACGTCATCTAATAAGGTAAGTCATTATGTCAAGGAGTTCTTTAGAAGGTCTAAGAATGAGATATCCGAAAAATTCTTGCAAGTTTGGTGATTATGTCATAATTTCTTAGTTATTTGGGGATTGTGTTGTTTCAAATTTCCAAATAACATTGTAAGGGAGTGTTGAGAGCTTAGTTTTCCTTTGTTTGGATGATTAAATTGGTCTCTTTCTAGGTCCCTAGTTCAATTACATCAATCATGTGGATTTTCCCTTGTAAGCCCAAGTGTGGGGCTATGTTATGGTTAGTTACATTAGAAGTTGAAGCTTCGACATCATGACTCCTAGTTAGAGAAGTTTGTTGTTGTTGTGGTTGATGGAATTGTCGTACATTGTATGTTTGTGCACCTTGGTGGCATTTTGTAGGTGGGTAGGGAATGGGTTATGGTAGATACCCAAATGGGCATTTTGGGGTACCAAAGGACTTGAATGAGTTTATTATTGGTCAATAAGATTTTTCATCCCTAATAAGTATGCATTGAAGGTTTTTCTATGATTTTTAGGTAAGCATTAAATAATTTTATTGTATCCTCTACAAGTGCAAATGTCATGGCCCCTTACCCGTGGAGAAGATAAAAGAGGTGTGGATCATAATCTCGTGGACGATGGTTTTGTTGATCATAAACTTGTTGGAGATTGTTATTATCTGTAGTTGTTTTAGTAACCATGATTAGGAATGAAATTTTGGTCTCGATATGGGCCATCTTGGTTTATGTTATAGTTATTTTGTTGTTGTTGGTTTTGGTTTGTGTTTGGAACCCAATTAAGTTCAATCACATTCATAGTAGGGGTTTTTATTAACACAAAAATTCCCATTGTTGTTGTTGGGTTAGCTAACCATGTTGTTGGGAAGTTGGTCTTCTTTGGGACCAAGAACACCTATCAGTAGTGACATTACGATTTCGGTTAAGTATTTTTAGAACTTGGGTGTTTTGAGGAGCCTCGTGTGTTATTGTTGTTATATTGGTATCCTCTAGAATTCGCTAGGAATAACAAGTCTCTCGTTTATGTCATAGGTTTACAACCGTCGTCTATTATTTCTTGGTTGATCCTTAATTCGCTCTCTAAATATTCCTCCTAATACTTATACAAAAACTTCTACACATCTTCCTTGGTTTCCCTATTAAGGGTGTGAAGAAAAAGGTCACATACTTCTCGTTGGTCCCTATTTGGAGCATTAATAGAGGAATAGAGCACTTATTGCCATCTCATGATGAAGTGAAAGGTAGACTCCTTAGGTTCTTGTTTGGTGTGAAGAAAATTCCTAATGTCATTCTTTATAAGTTTGTTCATATTGGAAGTCTTAACGAATTCATGTATAAGTTGATGAAATGAATAGATGGAGGCCTCATGTAGGTAGTAATACTAGTCAAGTGTTATGCCCTCGAGGATCTTGGAATAGATCTCAAAGTGACTAACCCATCCCATGACATTATTTCATGAAATGTAGTGACATATACCTTTATATGGGCATTGGGGTATCCTTAGCCTTTGTATTTTGGTAGTTTAAGGAGGAGGCGAGGGAGAATTGCCATAAAAATATTAAAATGTAGAGGTTATTTCAGGGACTTAACATACGTTCCCAATGCACCAAAAATTGTGGCGAGAGATGCTTGCATGGCCTAATTATAGTGGTGGAGATGACATGACCACCATTCAAAGGGACACCCCAAATGTAAGTCTAAATTGGAACAGGTTATGCGTAGAAGGTGGGATAGAAATCGTTGGACTGTGTGAACTTTGAGTACACATATATGTAGGATGGCATAGGTCATGTAGAAGAGGATATGACAAACTGCCGAGTGGGTTGGACATATGACTAAGTAGGCTGAACATAATCCATCAGAGGCTAAAGATAAGGCTATGAAGGTTTGGCATAAGATGTTATATGTTGGACATAAGTCTCGAAGGTCCTAGTGGTATAAACCGAAGCCAAGAAAAAGAATGTGCATGAGTTACCATGTTAAGTGGGATGGAGTACAAAGCAACATTGTTGTCGGGCATGTATGTTAGGAAAGTGTAGAATGAAGGCCCTCCCATACGTAGTGTGCCAACACCCATGAGGAGGCCTTTCAGGTTTGGTTGCATCGTGTAACTAGTGTGTTGGATTTATTGCAGATGAATTTGGTATTTGTTGAATGTAAACTTAGTTATTTTTCATGTGTTTTACATCTCACCAATTTATTATTTGTTTTAAGAAGGTAGGGCATTCTCTAATTCTCATATACGTATGACCAGGGTGGATACATGAGCACTTGATGGAGTTTGTTGGTATTGTCTAGGGTTTGAATTTACATTGGATTGCATAGAGGAAAGGTGATGTCCCTCGATGAATTGTTCAATGGTTACATCCTCTTTGTGTTTGTATTTTAGGTCTAGGTTGCGGGATGCAACATTGCTCTCCAAGAGAGTAGTGGTATGTGCTTTGCAACATGTCTAATGACTCATTTATGGAACAAAGTTGGTCACTACCTTGATCAAAATGTGTGATAAGCTCATCATTGGGCATATAGCCCGATGACAGAGTGTTATATTGCATGTTGAGTTATTTCTTTACAAACCAAACCAAACACAACAAACTCAACAAATTCAACCGCTCAACAAACCATAAGCTCAAATCTTCTACCAACCATACATATGCACATCTTTGTAACATTAGCATTTGGCATTATTTCACGAATGACATTTACTACAATATCAAATACCACATCTGTTTCATAAATCTCTTCAAACAAACTGAACTCATCAATTATCAACAACTTAAACTCACAATCCACAATTAAAATAGCACTAACAGTATTAACCATACTGAAATCTAATCAGTAGTTCCAAATATTAACAGAATATCTATTTCTGCATCTTCTCCAAACAGATCTACTAAAATCATAACAACAACTTCGAAAACATCATCACATTCAAAGATATTTTCAAACTCATCAAACTTATCAATATTTATAAATTTCAAAGCTCCGTTTATGCGAACAAGAGCATGTACAGATTTGAACATAGTTACTTACAAGAGAAGCCTAGCATAGAGAACTCAAACACTTTATCTCTTAGAATCCTTTTTCCTTCGTATTTTCTCCAATCCAGTGTCTTTCCCGTGTTTCTCCAACTCTACCCAGTGTAGTGAATGAGTTGGTAATGCGCTATTAAATAGGCATCCCAAGGCTTTTCACCGGGAGAATGGAAACCGGAAACCGGAAGCGGAGGTAATCGGTAAGATTCCTCGAAATGACCCGTGAGTACAGCCCACTCACAAAAGCTTTATTAAAGATGCATGGGTCCACCACGCACTGACAAAAGAAGAGATAAGAACGAATCTTATCAAAAACAACCGACAACAAGCCTGTCGGATAGCCGGAAAGAGAACAGACGAAAAGAAAGGATAAGATGGAATCTTATCCGACAGCTATGGCAACATGCCTGCCATAATAGCAGATAGTGCGGAGCGCACTAAGGAGAATCATAGAGGACAGAGGGACCCGGAGGGTCAGTGTCATCATCAGAAGATGTTGAGCTATCATGTCGTTGAGGTGCTCCTGGAAGTTGACGTTCATGTTGTTCTAGCCAGACACGAGAGATGTGAGCAGTTCCATCATTGTTGGGTTGTAGATGCGGTCTGGTTGGAAACAGATAGTGGTCCAATATCCGTAGATCTTGATCTGGTGCAGGCGGTCTGACCACCATGGTGTGGTGTAACAGTATTCTCCTCCACAGGGTTGCATTTGGCCTTTCAACAAAATTCCTGTGATTAATCTTTACATAATAATGTGCTTTTACAAACCAGGGTATTTTGCACTGTATCAGGATGTTTCTTACAGTGTCAGGATGCACATTGAGAAGAGGAGAGTCAGACAATTTAGTAGGAAGATATTTTGACAAGAAATATTTAAAGTGAGAAGAAATATACTTCCTATCTCCCAGTGAGGGAGGTCGGTTCCATAGATCATATTGTAAAGGATGTTCTTCAGGCCACATCCTTGAGAATTCGAACCGCCATATTGTGTCCTTTCTAGGTATCAGTTGTCTGAGTCTGAGACCTTCGACTGGTAGGAAATCCGGTTGTTCAACAGCATACAATGATCTCCATTGCCAATGGAGACAACATTTAACCATTGGTTCTTGTAGAGTGTGATATTCTCGTCCTGGTATATCTGGATCATAAAATTTACACTCTTTCGACATAGCATACTCCTGTGTTGTTATCAGATTTCTTGAGACAAGAAGCGTTTGAGCTTCTTGGGACATTCTATTGTCACAAAGAACCAATGCATTGATTTGTTCCTTTGCATGCCTGTGATCCCATACTGTTCCATGGGATTCATGGATTACCTGTGTGACGCTGATGTTCTTTGAAGTATTGAGTTCTCTACTTACAAAATCTGCGAGAGCATTTTGTTTACCTGAGATGTGTTCTACTGAGAACTCGAAATTATCAAACCAAAGACCCCATCTCTGGAGTCTATTGAAAGCAGTTTTATTGGCTGGATCACCGCCATTCAATCTCTTTCTGAAATCCTTAAGATCTGATCTGAGAATGAATGCTTCATTTTGAACAAAGAATAAGAAAGCTTTGATTGCTTTCTTTGCAGCCAATATTTCTTTATGCGAAGAATGATAATTTAATTCAGAACCTTGAAAGGCTCCTGAGGCAAATCTACATACCTTTTCTTTATCATCTTCGGCTTTTTCCTTGAGTACAGCTCCCCAGAATTGCTCACTGGCATCACATTCTATTATTTTCTTACCAGGTCCTGGTAGAGACATTGCAGGGAGTTCTTGTACTTGCTTCTTGATTCTTTGTACTGCTTGTGTCATCTCCTGAGTCCAACCAGGAGCTTCTTTCTTTAATCTCTTATTGGCAAGCTTCAGCAGCTATGTTCTGGTAGAAACCAGCAACATAGTTTACACAACCGAGGAAGCGCTGCAGCTGCACTTTCTCCAGGATTTGGTCAGGAAAGTTCTGGATGTTGGTCACAACATGTTGCTGCATAGTAATAGTTCCAGAACTGATTCTAATCCCGAGGAAATCAATTTCCTCCTTGAAGACCTCCATTTTTGAGGGAGATAGACAGATCCCTTCTTGTAGACAGTCTCATAAAATTTTTCAAGATGAGTTAAATGTTCTTTGGGAGATTTAGAGAAGATGAGAATGTCATCAATATAAACTATTAGAAAATCAAATAACTCACCAAAGATTTTATCCATAATCTTTTGGAATATGGATGGAGCTGTCTTTAATCCGAATGGAAGCACCTTCCACTCATACTGCCCCCTCCCGGCACTATAAAGGCCGCTTTGTACATATCTTCGCTTGAGAATATCTGCCAAAATCCACTTTTCAGATCAAATTTGCTATAGACCTTTGATCCTTTGATTCTTCTGAGAATGTCGTCCTTGGCAGGTATTGGATGTTGTACAGCAGCAATGAATTTGTTCAGTGGCTTGTAGTCCACTACCAATCTCTTCTTGTTTCTCAGCTGCTCACTCCTTTTATTAACATAAAAGGCAGTGCAAGACCAGGGCGAATTGGATTCTTGGATGAATCCAGCTTTTAGCAATTTCTGGATTTCACTCTGGCATTCCTTTCTTTCTGCAGGGGGCATACCTCTGTGATGTGCCTTGAATTTTGGCACAACCTCATTTCCATTGCTATCTCTGACTAGCTGCAGATCTAGAGAGCAATAATGTTTCTTCCTGCTAACAAAAGCATGTGGATCTTCACTGCATATATTCTGCTTTATCTTGGATACAATTTCATCTATGCTAACAATGATGTTAGAAATAGATTTATGTATCCAGGCATTGTTAACAGTCTTTACCTTGTGTGGTAAAGGAACTATGGACTGGAATGAATATCTCCTGAATCGAACAGGAGGATTAAACAATGTTATGCAATCTTGGGAGATGCTGAATGTATGACATTTCTGTAGAAAATCAACCCCAAGAAGACAATCATAGTTCTCCATATTATGTTGATAGAATTCTAATTCCATAGAATTTCCTTCAACATCTATTCTGACTTTAGCCATGAATTTGCAGACAACTTCCCGTTTATCAAATCTGATCTTTGTGTGGGTATTGACCCAACAGTCACTGGGAATGGCATATTGTCTGATTAGGCTAATTTCGCACCCGTATCAATCATAGCATCAAGAACATATGGCTTAATATGAGGGATGCATATTGTGATTGCAATAAACGGATTTTGGGTGCAACTTAGAGTGCATACCTTTTGCCTGATCCATTCCTTTTTGCCAGATTATGGTATGTCTCTTCAAGATTCTCTTCAGAATCTTTCTTTTCATTTTCTTCTTCAGCTACCAGCTTGCTGTATTCTTCTGTGGCATTAGCAAGCACTTTCTCTAGTAGCTCTATCCTGGATCTTCTCCAGGTTCTGTAAACTTCTTTAGAAGCTGTGTCAGTGGAGGATTGTCCTGGATCATATGAAGAGTAGACCGGAGGACTGGTTCCTCTTCCACGACCACGCCAAGATCCTGTTCTGCCTCCCGATAGGGACTTGTCTCTGCCGGATCCTTTGCTGAAAAGGTGGCCTGATAGGAAATGCTTCATAAGGGTCATCAGACTGCTGCTCTGCTCTGCTTTGTGCTTGACTCTGCTCAAGCTCTTGTTGTCTGATGTATCTATCCTGTAGATCTCTGAGTTCTTTGCTTAGAGACAGTTTTCTGGCTGTATCCCATGGGGGACAACTTTCATAAACTGACTGAAGACTTTCTACCTGTCTTCTCAGAAGATCTGCACTTGGTGGTATCATGGGATGTACAAAGTTAGATACCATATTAATACTGAAGTGAGTAAAAGATGGAACAGAACTATACCCACTATCTTCAGTATCATCATCGCTTTTCAGATGCTTGCTGAATTGCATTGCAAGCTTCACCATCTATGGAGGCATAGGATATGTCTGACGATAGACTGTCAGTATCTGATATGAAAGCATATTCATCATCCTGTATGCCTTTGAGAGATAAGGCATTTACCTTAGCCTTACCTTTTGAGTATGTTTTTGAGGACACTGATTTGCATAGTGGTCCTCTTTGCAGATGTAGCAAGTCGGCTTGAATTTGGATGACTTGCCTAGGTGCTTATACCTTCTGAATTTGAATTTTTTCGGGCTTACCTTCTCTGAACTCTCTGTATTTTGCTTTATGCTTTTTCTTTTCCTTTTTCTGCTGCAAGGCACCCTTCCCCTTTGAAAAAAGACAATCTTTACAAGAAGATTTCTTGCGGGAAGATTGGATTTCTAAGTCCTGGACACCCAAAGGGTTCCAGTGCATATTGTTCACAGAAAGCATTGTTCAGAGCTTTCTGGTGTTTGAACGCTTGTTTGCGTTCCCATTTTTCTTTACACATCTTAGCATTGCATTGATCTATGATCTGATTAATGTGCCCAAAACTGAGTTCAGAAGTTTTCATACCGTGCATAGCCTTTCTGTATTTAGTATAGCAAAGAAAGGCGGAAATGACTCTATGTACCTGAGACGCATTGTCTCATCGTTGATGTTCTGTAGTAAAGCTTCTGCATGAAGCATTGATATTCTTTTATGCGAGTCATATCACATAAGCGGGCACGGAGGAACATGGCTGTGTTCATCATCTTATCATCGTCAATATTGCCGATGAATTCTCTGATAAGAGCTGCTGTGAGGCCTGTGAAGCCTGTTTCTAGAATTGCTGCTTTATTGGGAAGAAGATCCCACCATTCTTTCAAAATGCCAACAAAGCCATTGACTATTGTTGCAGCTATGTTTTTAGGTGTTCTGCCATAAGTTTCTTGTTGGGTGTTACCCCATCCAATCATGGCATGAATGAGTTCCTTAACTTCTGCTACATAGACTTACATTCTATTCTGTAGAAGTTAGGTTGCAGCTTGGATTCTAGTGGCTGCTTGGAAGCCTGGAGTATTTTCTCCCATGTGCTCTCCCATTTGTTCATCAAACACAGGAGGCTCAAACTGTGGATCATCAATATGGGACTCAGTTCCTTCTATACTTAACATATTAACCTCTTTATCCTTGAAAAATAGAGGTTTGTACTCTTCAAGTACTTCTTTATAGGACTTCTTTGGAGTAGGATTGGCTAGTTGTTGAACTTCAGACCAGGATACAGCCTTAGTCCAATCTCCTTCTTTTCTGGGAGTCAATTTATGACTCAAATCTTGAATCCCTGGAAGGATTCTTGGAAGCTCAGATGACAGAGACATTTTTGTATCTCATCAATACGGGAATGAGTTTTCTCATTCTCATCTTGCAATTGTGAGATGCCTGATTCTATGATTTCATTTGTCTGTGTAGATCTAGAGATGATAGTACTCTTTAAACCAGTTGTATGATCAACCAATGGTTGCACAAAATCAATGATTCTTTGAGATATAACTTCTGGCAAGTTAGTTGAAACATTCTGGACAAGAGTTTCAACTTGTTTTACAGATTCTTGTATACTATCAATTTTCGATTTAATAACTGCAGTGCTCCTGCAGTATCTCCCTTCTTTCTTAACTCTATTGCTTGTAGAGTTTTTTGCAGACTAGCTAACTTTTCTGAATGAGTACTTATTTCTTCGTGAACAGATAAGAGGGCCTTATTGGTCCAATTCAACATCTTAGAGCTTTCAGGGCTCTATTTCTTTGTTCACGGCTCTTTGATACCAGAAGACAGCCTTCTGGGTTTCATCTGGAGAGATCAACTCATGTTGATCTCAGGAGGGAAAAGATATTCTTGTGTAGCCATAAGTCTTTGACTCATGATCCATCTACTGACTTCCTATGGTGTTCAGATTGTGAGAAGTTAGTAAGTCGAAATACGCCCTTAAGTAGAGACTAAACCCTCTAGTAAAGGTCATATCATTTGAGTAGGAGGGGTCATTCAAAGGGATTTGGTAGGTTGTAAGATGATTGATCTCATTTATTCACACATTGGATGGGAGGGTTTAAATATATGCGAAGAGTTACACGGTGGTTGTGCACTCTCGAATAGTTATCCGCTCATCCGAGAAGAGAAGGTGATTGTTGGAACTACATGTGAGCATAATAAGCCTCGAGACCTAAGATAGGCATGTCAAATTCCTTTGACATATTTAGGGGTTGTATAAACACTTGTAGAATAATGGTAGAGGGAAAAGATGAATGGAAGAAACAGAAAATTGTATACGAGAAGAAACTAGTCCTTCACATCAGGTTCACCAGATTTATACATGCCAAAAAGTGTAAGATCCTTTTATCCGTACTCAACTCTTCATGCGTAAGGTCATGGAAATCGACGTAGGGATGATAGAGTGATGGTCGAGGAGTAGCCTTGATGGTGTGAAGATAATATGAATCAAAAGGATATGTGAGGCTAAAGATTTGGGCAAGGTAGAAGGAAGATTCTCTAGCAATGTTCTCGAGAGAGCAATACTTGCTCGTTGAGGGTAGAAAAACTCACACATACCGGTCACGTGGGATGGAATGGTTAAGGAAAATCGTGGGATGAATCTCTTGATGTATATTATGGTTAGTGAATGGGGGATATTAGGTTGGGCCACACAAATGAAACAATTACTAGATGATGGTTGGCCTTGATTTGGAAAGGTCATGTGAAGAATGAGGGGGAGAGTGAAAGAATGAGAGAGGAAACTCAAATCTCTAGGGGAAGTAGTTGTCTCATGAGAAAGCAGATGCGGTTTTTAAATTGAGGAGCTTCACCATACAAAACGATGAGTTGTGACATGATGAATGTGGGGAAGGTGTAGACTAAAAGACTTCTTGTCATATCTCAAATAGGATATCATATTAAATGTTTTATGTCTCGAGAGGAATGTGAACACGAGGGAAACATATAACTCTACTTGGAAGACTTGACTACCCAAATTCATTCATAGTGGAGGAGTAACCATTGTGTGGTGTTAGCTATGATCAAGAGCATAACATGAAGAAATACCGAATTGGGATTGTATAGATAATATAGTTAGAACCGGAGTTGTATAAATGTGTGGTGGATAAAACGAGATCTGTGAAGGTAGTTTATGGCTAGAATTGGAGTTGTACAATATGTTTTGTTGAAATACTTTATGAAATTGTAGCTTGTTGTCTTGCAAATCAATAAGTCTTGATGTGTGGTTTGGAAGTTTTTGAAAATTGAAATGATGTAATTACATTTTAGGGATGTCATGTGTTTTTGGTGGAATGTTTTCTAGCTTTTTTGGAATGGGAAGCAATATGTTTGGTTGTGTATAAGTTGAGTTTTGGGAGTGTTATCTATGTTTGGTTTAGTATTTAGTTTGTAAGCACTTAAGTGAGATGAAATCAAATTAACAATTAGAAATGGATTACTTGATAGAAAATGAGTTTTTAAATGTTAATTACTCAATTTTATGCAATGAAAATCAACAAATAAAAAGCTTATTTCACTACTTTGTTTGATAGCATGCAAATGGAACTATGTTTTTTTTTTGTAACAATGAAAGGGGCATCAAACAAATTAAATCTCAGATGCAAATGAAAATATTCCTAATGGTTTTAAAGACATGGATAAAAATAAATAAAGACTACAATTCTTCACATGCAATTGACAATTGGAGCTTTCATATTTGACCATATTCAATACAAAATGCAAGTTTTCTACTCTAAATTCCCTTTTGAAAACACAAATGATGAATGAGATAGAGATAAGATCTACAATCTAATTGAACGGGTTGTCCAAATATTAAAGATTTGGTCAAAATTTTATGCAAGATTAGATTTAGACGAAATGGTTCTAATCCAATAACAATTTCAAAATAAATATAGAGATACATTTGTTTTTAGTGTTTTCTAGTTTATGGAAAAATTACATACAATTAAAATTGATCTAAACCCAAGTAGAGATAACAAAAAATAAAAATATATATATAAGCTAATCCCAAAGATGGGAAGATCCCGGAGAAAGGAATCTCAAAACCCTTAGCAAAACTACTCCAGCTTAATGCTCGGTGTGAACTGTGTGATGGTAGTAATGCGACAAGAAGATATAAGAAACTAGTTGTATTGTGAAAGTAGAATAATCAACACATCTATGGATGGTTTAAGGAGTATGAAGATTGATCCGAGACTTTTGTATTATCTTTGTGAATAGAAACAATAAACAAGGTCTTTGGGGGTGTTGTACGCAAACCAATCTCCCTTGGGCTTGGTTTCTCTATGGATAAAAAATGGAAGCAACAATATTCTTTGGAAAAAGCTTCAAAATTCTAGGGGCAACAAATGAGCCCATAATTTTCCTTAATAAAAATCTTCTAATCGATCAAATTCTAACTCTAGATCAAAACAAAGACCCACAATCAAGATTAGATCATTAAGTGATGAACTTAAGTGGATTGGGGAAGAAGAGGTGAATTGGGATTTAAAAAAAGGCAAAACGTGTATTTGGTCTAAAATTAGAACTTAAAATCATGCACAAAATTAAAGGGGAAAAATTAATTTTTCCTTGTGATGAATCGCGTCGATTCTAGCAGCGGTGGGCTAAGTTATGTAAACGCTACATTGGTGGAAGGATCTATCAATAAGAAACACAAAATTGTCACAAATTAGAAATGGAACCTCTCATGCGGTGGCAAATGAAACTCTTGTTGTGTGGGACAAAACTATTGTGGTGGTAACATGTCAAGTTTGCAAAAGGGGAGAAAGCAAACATTCTCTTTGAAGCAATTTAGAAGGAGCTATAAATGGGTTAAAAAAATAAAATGGGAAATTATTAGCTTGTGTGAGCGGTCTAAGCATTTTGAAACATCTTGTTATATTGTTGGAGATCCTTGTAATCATTATTGGGTATTTTAAATATTGCACTATTGAAAATGGGGTGCATACATGAACCATGGTAAACAAAGTTGTAATACGTTTAAGAATTATTTTCCCGGGTTGTAAATCTTCACAACATGGTTGTGCTACCTTGGGAGCAATCTCAAAGCCACTCAATTTCACAGGGAAACCTCAAGAGTTACCTAAAGGTTCTAGAAAAAATTCTTATGATTGACTAGAGATGAAAAACATCACCGAGATGAACATATCTCAACATTCAAGGTCGTATATGGAATCCTTGACATTCAACATGAAGATGTGGCAATTTGATTGTTTATGGAGACCTTGCAAGGATCCCCATAATGGGTGTATTGTCTTACTACCATTTTTATCAACAACTTGGAGACATTGAAAACTAAGTTTGAGTAGAGGTTTAAACTAGTTGAAGATGAACAAACCTTCCTCGCGCAAGTATCACAAATTAAAAATGAAGCCCAATATCCTATGAGGGAATTTGTATCTCATTTCACAAACTAGTGAATAAAATTTCATCCACAACCATGCCAATGCTCAAGAATAAAAAATGTTTCTTTATCACTACTTAGTTATCAAGGTTGGTTTTATACTGTAAAGAGCTCGAGTTCGAGACCTTGTAGACACCCAAACACCAAGCATTGAAGTGGAAGATGACTTAACTAGGGTTGGGAAGATAAATAATGACTATGTCTCGGGCAAAGTCTAGACTTCAATTCAAGGTTCCATGGAGACCTTGCAGGATCCCCATAATGGGTGTATTGTCTTAATACAAAATTTGGGAAACAATGTGTTGTATCTAAAGAAGGAGATGTCTTAGAATGCATGGATTCTTGCGAAAGTCCATGAAGGTGGGTTACAAAAATGCGAACACGTTTTTGAAATAACAAAAATGTATACATGTTTTTAATTAGATTTGGATATTACCAAACCTAAATCGCATATGCAATTTAAGCTATGTATACACAAAAAAACTGCATATTTTGTAGTCTTTCCTCCTCTAAATCATGACTTTGAAGCCAAGGAAAACAATTGCATTTTTCCGTAAATACCAAGGATCAAATTATTCCTCAACTTGTCACATGATCAATCATCATCGATGGCACACCGAAGAAGAGGTAGGAATAGTTTTAATTTATGAATTTTGTGTTATACTACATTAGTTTTTAAGTGTTTGCATGTTAAAATATAGTTTTATTTTTTTCACAACTTCTCAACACCATCATGCAAATCATCATCTAATCCTCCCAAAGAGCCTCCTCAAAACCGTCTTGAAGATCCTCCTAAAAACCCTCTCGAGCAACCTCCTCTAAACACTCCTTCAATTCCACGAGACCCAAAAACAAACCTTGATTATTTGACAAGTAAAATTGCTGAAAACAAACTTTGGATTGAGGATTTGATACAAACATTGAGAAACCCCAATCAACAAATCCTCATTGTCTTTCATTGGCAAACTAATTGCAAACCTTATTAGGAGAATTTGATTTAGTTCAAGTCAAATTGATAGATAAGAGTCATATAGAGATACATGTAGGGCATATTATGCAACCAAATTTTTTGTTGAGGAAATTAAAATAAAACAAATAACAAAAGATAAAATATGTGCCTTATTTATAGACCTTAGAACCAATGAAGCACTACCATTGAATTACAAAAGATTCCCAATACATTGGTGCATTTGTGAGTATATAAAAAAATTAGGAGTGCATGTGGATGGTTTTGATTAGGAACCTTGTAATAACCATGAGGTCCCATTTTTGAAGAAACTTTATTGTGAGTTTATTATTTATGATATTATGAACTATTTTGACGACTCTAGGTTTCAAGGCAAAGGAAAAGGCTCTGCACATGATGAGAGGGTGCCCTTCATGCACCTAATCCACCTCAGCAAGGTCGGTTCCTAGAAATTCCCTAGGCTTATCAGTAGTCCCCCTTCTATACTAGAGACTATAGAGAGAGACATGTTGAATGCCCTCGGATCGCTCACCGAGTGACTAGTTGAGCACACTACCCGTGTTCACAATGAGACCGAGGGTGCACAAGACAACAGTGGGAGAACCATGGTTGGTGCACACTTTTGCACTTCTTGTGGCTCTTTATGTATTGGTGTTTTCGAGACAGAGGAGACCTTGACATATGATATTTTCATAGAGACATTTGACACATTTCGCACCACCGCATCTCTAACTAAACACCTTTTGTTTTAGAAGTAATAATTTTGAATAAGGACATTGTATAATTTATTAGTTTTTAATTGCATATATTCAAACTAAGAATGTTGTCTTAAATGTACATTCAATTGTATGTTAAACATGGTGATAATAGTCATCCATTATTTTCTTTTAGTGAAGTACTTTTTATTATTTTTAAATAACCACGTATATACATATTTTTCATTGTTTTTAAATCAAGACATGCACATGTATATATATTCTTGAAAATAACCATGATTTTGTGCACATGTAGTTGATGACAACAACCTTTACTCCTCCCCATTTACGAGATGTAGTAGACAAAGGGGTTGGTGTTGCAATTTCTATCGTAGAGAAATAAACAGAGGTACATGAGTTTGTTGTGCTTGAAATTATATATGCATATTGTTTTTAGAATACAATTTATGAATATTTTTGAGAACATTTGACATGAAACTTTTATCTACACAATATATTCTAGTCAGTTCTCCTTTGCACAGTCCTCCACACGAGCCATAGGGTTTTGTTTATGAGAGTGAGTGGTAGAAACAAATTGAGATTGATCATGCTACTGATGTGCTTGTTTAATTTTTCTATAGTTTTAATTGATTTTAAACTTATTTAAATATTATTTCTTGATGTAATTTTGTGATGAATAGGTTGAGTTACGGGTAAGTCTCGAGCCTAAGAGGTCTACACATCGACAGAGCATGGAGAATTCTCGTGAGGGACCCCATCTTCTTCAAAGGCAAAAAGGAGCAATTTTTTTAGATGTATCTAAGTGGATTGTAAAGACATTGATTTTCATGTTGTAGAGACACTTGAAACTAAATTGGGTACTCTTTGTTGTAAGCCTTTATGGATTTTATGACATTTATGTATATTGAGATCATAATTTCATTAGTTTTGTTCCATATTGGTGTTATCTTGATGTACTTTTTCAAAGACAATGACCTACTTGCAATAATATAAGTGTGGATCAACATTTTTATCATGTTTATGGTAAATGTGTTATAAGTTTTATATTATGATAAGTTAGGTTGATTTCACATATATCAGTGTTTTATTCTGAAGGCAATCCTTATAAATACATAAATGAGTCGATAATAAATGTTTGATTATTTAATTTTCTAGGCATGATGTCAGTAGTTCATGTATGGGTAAGTCACATAAAACACCAAAGATCTCCTATTAAATACACATAAAATTTGGAGACTATATTTGTCTAAGCCATTAAACAAGTCTTACTGATGAAATGAGATAAACGGGTCTTGAAATGAAATATGAGATGGGGCAATATCCTTTTCCCACTCTAAAATTTCAACCATAGTATGATAAGGTCATGCTTATGATTTTGCAAACAACCTATCTTGTTTTTTCATCATGTTAACATCTCTTGTTGTAGATTATAACACTGTCTTTAGATCAACTACTTATAGTACACCTAGTAAAAGTTTTCTCAAAGAACTTGAAGACACCGTATTTGGATGGTAGTTTCGGATCTATTTATAGATTGATTCAAAGTAATGATATATGTGTGGTTGTTCGTCTTCTCAATTTTTTTAATGGGAAGATTTACTTGTATTTTTAAAAAGATTTTAATGTCTTAAAAAATGTTTGAAAAATATGCATATAATTGTAATTAAAAAAATCACCTTCACTTTTAAAGAAGTGGTTAGTCAATGAAAGTTTGAGAAATAGTTATATCTTTACTTGAGTGGATGAATTTAGATTGAATTAAAATGACTAGTTCTAGTAACAATGGAGTTATTGACAAGGAAGAGAGTAGGGAAAGAATTGAAAATTATGAAGGATAAGAGCATAACAAAAAAAATTGCTCGGTTGTTGTAGAACTTCCAAACTGTCCGTCCTGAGACAACAAATCGGCTTCACCATCACGTCCTCGAAACGGCTCAAACCCTAAGGCACATCCTCATTCCGCTTTCATCACCACCAAAGTGGGAAGTTGTTACGCCGATGCATTCCTTAAGAGAAAATGAACATTCTCAAGAGGACAAGCAAGTCAAACTTTGGGCAGCCATTGCATGCTATCTAGGAGGGATAGAGATGTGTTTCCTATTTCATTACTTGCATGTGGGATGCCTTTAATGATTCATAAGAGCTCGCTCATGAACTCATAAGAATGTAAATATGATGAAAATGTTTCTCACATAGCCAAACCGTGCAAAACAAGAAAAGTTGCTTAGTTGTTGTAATAACTTCAAAAGCGTCTGTCTAGATTCAAACACAAATACATTCTTGACAATGTTATTGTTATTTGGGAAGGCATAGAATGGGCTAGGGTCTTTGATCAAAAGGCTCTCTTTGTGAAAATTGATTTTGAGAAAGCTTATGACCGAATAGAATGGCCTTTCATTCTTGTTATGCTCCAAGCCCTTGGCTTTGGGCCTCACTTTGTGCATTATGTCAAAATACTCTTTCAGGATGTTGGAGCTTGTATCACCATTAATGGAGCCCAATCCTCCAAATTTGGCCTCTTTTGGTCCATAAGACAAGGATGCCCTCTCACTCCATCTTTGTATGTTTTGTAACGGAAGGGTTCATCTACTTATTGGCCATCTATTCCACTCAGGTTTGGTTAAAGGCATCCAACTTCCTCAGTCCGATCAACAACTCATCAATGACCATTATGCAAATGACTCCTTCCTCATCATGCTTAAAGAACATGCACCAATCTCCAATGCCATGGAATACCCGAATATTTTTGCCTTGCTTTTGGCTTTGCCATCCAATGGAAAAAGACCCAATGCTATAAACAATCTCTTGCTCCCAAACCTCCTTGGCTAGTAAACTTTTAATGGCAATGGATACAACTAGGCGTTAAATTAAAATTTCTTGGTATCCCATTTTCTTTTAATTTTTCTCCTTCGAGTTATGGTCTTATGTTTTCCAGAGAGTGGAAAAACATTTGCCTCTTTGGATAACTAAGCCCCTCTCTCTTGTTGGAAAATTTCATATTTGATCCAATTTTTAGCAACCATTCGTGTCTACTACTCTTCTTGTTGGGCTCCCTCCAAAGCCACTTATGTCAAGCTAGAAAAACTTCTCGAGACTTCTTATGGGCCAACTCTGAAGGCCATAAAGGGTTCCACAAAGTTGCTTGGGAAATTTGTTGTAGACCCAAAGAAGCAAGAGGTTTGGGGCTATTGTATGTCAAACTCCAAGGTTTTGCCCTTAACATCAAATGGATAATTCAAGGCCTCGAAGGATCTAAAGCCTAAAAATCCTGCTCGGACATCGTATTGACCGAGGACCCCTATAGTTGGCAAGCTTGGCAAGGGATGGGATTTCAAAGCCTTCTCCTTTCACTTGTGCCGGTGAAGATCTTTGACACTTTTGTAGCTAAAATCATATGGAAATCTTGGGAATTGCTCAAACCCAACCTCATATGGGTGGGGGATAACTTCAAATCGGGGCTTTCAATTAATTCTCTCTCCCTTTGGTGGTCTCCCATTCTTAATTTTCATAATGTCCCCTTTGCCATGATTCCTTGGATTAAAATTCACGCTTTAAGAAGGGCATTAGAGTAATAGGCGACATATTCTGCAAGGTTACTAGGGATTGGTTACCATGGGATCTGCTCAAAGCTAAATTTCAACTCAAAGAAGAGGATGCAAAGTCTATTTTAGAAATTACAAATTCCATACCTGATACTTGCTTGCACAAAATTGGAATCTCCTACGGTGTTCTATAATGGAGAGATTGACATTGGGCTTAGGTGACTCTTTTCTCGCTCCTATAAACCCCACATATGTTACTAACTCCATAAAATCATTATGGGTGATTCTCTAAATCATCATTGGAATCTCAAATCTAGAAATGAGACCTAGGCTAGAAGGTTTGAAAACGTTTGGAAAGCTCGGATTGAGCCTAAAAAAGCACATTTTCTATGGTTCCTTCTTTATCGGGGCTCCCTATAGGAGACAAACTCAAGCACATGGGAGTTGCTAACCCGACGTGCCTTGCTTCCCAACAATCGGAGTATGTTCAACACCTCTTCTGGTTTTACCCATACACCCAATCCA
Source organism: Taxus wallichiana var. yunnanensis (assembly GCA_018340775.1). Taxonomy (NCBI): domain Eukaryota; kingdom Viridiplantae; phylum Streptophyta; class Pinopsida; order Cupressales; family Taxaceae; genus Taxus; species Taxus wallichiana. Next base: position 629,374,897 of record CM031234.1, read on the forward strand.
CTTAGAAGTGGATATACACCATTTTCCAACCCTTCATACCCAATTTCTTCACATGGAAAAATAGTTATGTTAGGGGATTCGACCACACTCCCTACACAATTCAATGCTTTTTGACAACTTTTTAGAACTAATATTCTTTTCATATATGGAAGGACAAAAATTTTGCTTGCTTTAACAACACTATTATGGATAAAGACTTCCCTATGACTAATAAAGTTACAGTGATCTCCAATGTGATGCTTTAGATTCAAGTGCAAGCAGAGAAAGTTTGCACGGAGGTGGAGCATTTGTAGTCCTTACTTGCACATTAGGGGGATGCCCCGTGTGTTGTCAACTAGGTTCCTCCAGTTATTCGTCGCACCACCATTCTCCCTCAGTAAGGTCATGGCCATGTTTTCCTAGGCGCACGCACTCGAAGTTGACAAAGCCCCTCTCCCCGATGCCGCCACTCCTCCCGGATCTCGACACCCTTCCCCCACCCACAATGAAGGTGTTTTTGACCAACTTGGTGGCACCGGTGGTAGTAATGGTAGTGGGGGAGCTCCCCTTCAAAGGGGAAATTCCCATGATTGGCGATTGTCACCTCTCCTTACTACCAACTTAATGAAGAAGAAGAAGAACAACAACACCATTCTCCCTCGCAAGGTCATGGTCATGGTTTCCCCAGCGCCACACTAGAAGTCGACAAAGCCCCTCTCCTTGATGCCGCCACTCCCCTCCCGGATCTCGACACCCTTCCCCACCCACAATGAAGGTGTTTTTAACCAACTTGTAGCACTGGGTGGTAGCGGTGGTAGTGAGGGCCGCTCCCCTTCAAAGGGGAAATTCCCATGATCGCGCTTGTCACCTCTCCTTATTACCAACTTCATGAAGAAGAAGAAGAACAACAACATGATGGGTGGGATTCCATCCCTAACATGGCCCACCCTTGTCGCCTTTGGTTGGGGGATTAGTGATGTAGTTTCTCGCTCCGCCTTCGACCTCCATGTTTGTTATTGCGGCATAATATTTTGTGGGCCTTCGCGTTTTCTCGAGCCTTTTTGTTTCTGCTCCCTTTTCTTGGTCACTTCTATAAATATTATTATATTTTGATGCCCTCATGAGATGAGGTGACCATTCTCGAGGCCTTTTCGGTTCGATTCGACTTACATTCTTGGGTGTGACTTTTTCCACCCAATTGTTTTGTAAGATTAACAATATAACATATCTTCCATATTAGTAGAAGTCTTTCCAATTAAAAAAACTCAAAATAGATAAATATGACTAAATAAAAATAAATACAAGGTCCTAAACGTTGTTAAAAACTAAGAAAGATAAATATATAATATTCTAATTTCTAAATTCATATAAAAACCAAAAAAATTACTGCAAATGATAGTGTGAAGCCAGCCCTGCATGTTAGCACTAAATTCATCACATTTTCAGGGTCTTCAAGTCTTCTGCAAATCCCGTGACATTTGAAGTGAAATCCGTCAGTTTGTTCTTCAAATCCCGTGACATTTGAAGGGAAAAAAAAAGACAGATTATTCTTCAGATCGCAGTCATATTTAGACGTCAGATCTGTCATTGTTTAATCTGTAAATCACCCTCGAGGATTGACTGTAAATTGATCCTACGGAAGACAAAATAAAATGGTAATTTATTTAAACAGAAAACAATAGATGCATCTTGTTTCAACTGTACACATTTTATTCGATTACTGTGATCGAAAATTAGGGTTTGGATTTAATTCTCTGAATTTGAAATATTCTTCATTGAAATTCGGCGAACTCTGACTTTAACTACCTAGTACAGCTGGTTACAAGGTTTTCATATTTGTAAGCAATTTGAGAAATTCATGGGGCAATTCATCATCCTTTTTTCAGATTCAGTTTGTGCTTCTAATAAGCCGGCAGGGCAAAGTGAGATTGACGAAGTGGTATTCTCCTTATGCTCAGAAGGAGAGAGTAAAGGTAGAAAGCATTATAATTTTCGAACTTTTATATTTAAAATGTCTTTCAACTGAAACATCTCGTGTCTGTCTCAAAGGTTTTATTTCATGAAGACGATTGTTTCTTTTTTGTTTATTGTGTTTCGGTAATTCTCACGAATGTAATTTGCATTTTTAAGGTAATCCGAGAACTTAGCGGAGTGATTCTTAGCAGAGGACCCAAGCTCTGTAATTTTATTGAATGGAGAGGTTTCAAAGTAGTATACAAACGGTAAGTACAAGGTGATTTTTTTGTAACAAGAAATTTGATTGATAGAGTACAAGATTTTTATTATGCTCCAGCTATACCGATGAGCTTGAATATTACAATTACTCAAGAATAGCTATTGAACCCAAAATAACCCAAACAGGGAAAATATAAAAGGGTACCTAAACATTTTTTTATGAGCAAAACTTTTTGATGAAAGATCGCCGGATCATTTATACCTTCAAGTTCATAACATAGAAATGGTAGAAAACTGTAAAGTCTGCAAGTAATAACAACCTTACGAATGATATTTCTAAAGATTCCTTCTAATCTATTGCGAAAATTCTTCAGATAGGTCTGTACATTGCAGATATACGCTAAATCTATAAGCGCTCCCCTTTAGGTAATTAATGTCCTATGGCATGGTGTGGATTTGACAACCATCCATGGGAAAGTATTGACATGAAGTTTCGTAGGCTTTCTTGACATCTATTTCTGTTGGCATTGGCATCAATATCAAGAAGATGTATTAAGTTATTTACAGGTTAGTGACATTATCGACAAAGTTCCATTATTTGATCTTCACAACGGCTTTTAAAAGAGTATCATTAGTTTCAATTCCACAGCTTCCACAATGCAAGTTAGTATTCTTACCAACTCAGTTTGCATGAATATTCAGAAATATGCTCAAGAAGAATGCTATTTATATTTATAATATTTGTTACTAGGGATTCAAAGCATCATAAATTCACGTCTCAATCAATAAATTTTGTGCATCATGATTTTCAAACATCCCCTTGAAGTCAGATATGATCCTATAATTCTTAATAGTTATGCAAAGCATGTGAAGGAGAAATTCTCAGCTAATGTATAATAGTTGCAAATTTTTTTATATCACCTCTTACCCTTATTTATCACCCAGCTGCAGCATGACAAAGGCATCATGATCAAACACAACAACATTTGGATTAGATTTTATTGATTCTTCTTTGATTATATGCATGACCTACGATCATGAACTTTGAATAAGAAACTAGTTATTTTTATGCCTAATCTCAAGCCCCTACCATTCCTGTGCCTCTATGATCTGGTAATAATGTTCAATAATAAGGTAGAATTTGTTACCTGCTTTTTTTTCAGTTTTGCAAACCTTAACAATTTCCCACAAATCATCAGCAAGCTTAGTGTTGCAGCAATTAACAGTTATGACTATGATTCCACAATTTGTTGTATTCCAATAGTATGCACATTTTTCCATCAAAATGAACCTGCATGAACATCTGCTGTGCATTAACAATTTTAGACTGCAATTCATGCTTTAGTCTAGGATACATTATGATTTCCATTGCTAATGTTATTAAAACTAAATAATTAATAGAGTACATATATACATGCATATCTATGTATGTGTGTGCATGCGCGTCTATTTATACTAGTGTAATCTCAGGAGAACCATGCCCTTTGTCCGTAAGATATAATCAGCGTGAGCATAAAGTAGGACAATGCCCCTAGTTGGGCCAAGTATAATAGTGTAAAAGCGCATACAAGTGTCCTTGCCGCAAACAGATGCATGATATGGATCATGGCAGTGTTGGGAAGGACAAAAAACATCCATATGATAGGAATCACGGCGAATAAGAGATTCAGGGACACATCTCAACTCGAGACAAAGTAAAATTCAATGAAAAATAATAGGAAAATAAGCAAGGACACAAGGAAACATCAAAAGGAAAGCACTTAGATAAAATGAAATAAACTCTCGGAAAAGAAAGGCAAAAGCAATAGTAAATAACTGAAGAAATCAATTAGGAACAACTAGAGTCAAAGGAAAGCAACATGTAACATACAGAAAATGTCAAAGAAGCAAGACTAAAACATAGAAATTGGCAGCCTGTGCATAATGTTAATTGGATTTTTCAAGGGTCTACCTTCTAGCGTGGCAAGGCAATATGCCCCTGAGTCTAATTTCTCTATGATATTAAAGGGATCCAACCACTCAGGCTTAAATTTGCCTTTTTGTTCTTTATTTGCTTTGGTATTTGCCTGATTTTATTTTAATACTTTATATATCACTTGAAATTCCGTCGATCTATTCTTTATATGATAAGCCTTCTTAAGGCTACTCTGATAAATTCTGAGATGCTAAATGGCATGAATCTGTGTTTCATTCAACATTTCTAACTGATGTCATCTCTTTTTTTCTTTGTAGCCGTTGTCATCAATATTACTTTTGAATGACACTCTCAAGGAAGGAATCTCAAGTTCCATGAGGAATGCTGCTTCTGCCCCATAAACTAGTGAATAAAGGGTTTCCCCTGTGGCTGTTTGTACACTCATCCGGTAATGCCTGTAAGGTGTAACGCATTTGTTATGCCAATCATTGCTATGTTTAGTATCTTGGATAAAATATTGACAACAGTCTTGTTGGAAGCTTCGGCTTGGCCATTCCCTTGCGGATGATGATGAGTCGACACTGTATGCTCTATCTTGTATTTGTTATAAAACTTCTTGACTGTCTTATTCTTGAAAGGTGAACCATTATCAGCAATAGAAGACAGTAGGCCAAATCTGGAAATAACGTGTCATGAGAAATTTGCAGATATCTTCACTTGAGGTGGACTATAAGGGTGCAACTACAACCTATTTTATAAATTATTTAGTAGTTGTGATAATAAACTTGTGATCTCATGAGGATGGAGGATTAATCTTTCCAACTAAATCAAATCCTTGTATGGAAAATGGCCATGGGGAAACAATGTGTTGCAACGCTTGGGATGGGGCATGATTAAGGTTGCTATATCTTTGACATTTATCACAAGCTTTCACATACGCATAGCAATTTTGTTCTGTATTCTAATAATCACCCATTCAAGCAATTTGTATGACATGCCTTTTCCATTGAAATGTCCACACCACTCACCATCAGGGATTTCATGTAATGCAATTTGGCCTTTTTTTTGTCCAATACATATGAGTAATTGCCCATTAAAGGGCCTCTTGAAGAGTACAACTCCAACTATAACATATATTTGAGGGTATCTGCATAATTTTCTTCTGTCATGTTTGGAAATTGTGTAGGAATAATATCTTTTGACAAGTAGTTATACACATCTGCATACCATTTTGAATTTTCCATGTCATTGTCTAATGCCAATAATTCTAGAGAGTCCATTTTTTCTCCTTGGTAGGTTGTGCCAATCTCTTAACAGTCAATATGGCATGGCTATATGTGATATCAATAGGCATGTGATATATTGGTTATGTATTCTAGGAATACTATCATTCTCGAACCTGTCAAATTGGTTCATCAAACTGTGTACTGAATTCTTTTATGAAATCAATTTGTTCTTTTGCTAACCACAAGTTGAGAGTCTCTATGTACTTTGATCATATATTTAACATTTAACATACGTGCTGCATGGAGTCCTAGAATGAACACATCATATTCAACGATAATGTTGGTACATGAAAAGCTCAATCTATAAGATATTGGCATAGTCTCTCCTTGAGGGGTAATCAATAAAATCTTGTCCCTTGCACCTAAAGTGCATTTCCATCCATCAAAGTACATAGTCCATGTCTTATTTTACTCTATGCACATAACAAAATCACTTGGAAAAGTGTCATCATAGTTGTGGGGTCTAATAGGGGAGCCCCAACTAATCGATTTACTATTACTTTCCCTTTAACCAATTTCTGCGATATAAACTTGAGGTCAAACTCCATTAACAACATTACCCATACGTCTATTTTTTCTGATAAATATGACGTAGACATCATGTATTTAAGAGGATCAAACTTAGCAATAACACGTGTCTCATTGTTAAGCACAACATGACGACCAAACATAGTTTTTCTATTGAGTTGTACTTTTCCCCATACTTCACTAAGGTTCTGTTGATGTAATATATTGCTCTTTCTTTGTTGGTTTCATCATGTTGCACTAGCAAATTTCCCAAAGTGTGCTCGGTAGCAGAAATGTACAGAAACAATAATCTATTAGGGATAAGTGGCATCATAACTGGGGGATTGGCTAGATATCCTTGATGGCATCAAAAAGCCGTTCACATTTGTCATACCATTCAAATTTGGTGTCTTTCTCTTAGTAGTCTCGAAAATGGTTGGGTTCTATCTGTTAAGTGAGCTACAATTCTTCTTATAGCTTTGGATTTTTCCCTTTAAACTTCTTAGTTGCTTAAGATTCTTAAAAGGCATTTCAACGATCACTTGTACCTTCTTTGCATCCACTTCTATACCTCTCATAGAAACAATGAAGCCCAAAATTTCCTTGATGTAATGCAGGACACATTTCATAGGATTTAACCTTACCACATAATGTTGCAATCTTTCAAATATTTTTCTCAACTCATGCACATGATTTTCTCTTTTTGAAAATTTCTCTAGATATTGTCTACATAGTTGATCCGCACCACAGGGCCTAGGATGCTGGTGTAGGGGACAACCATGTAACTTGACTAGGAAACTATGGGTTACATAACATGCAATGGAAAACTATTACAACAATATCCCAAAAACACCTTCAAATGCAAACATATTTGCAGAAAGATGCAACTTCTATTCCATGAAAAGAATAAGGTAGAGTACAATGGAGTACAACGTTTATAAACATTGTGAATGGAGGGGAATACTCTTCCTAATAAATCTGCCGACTCTTGAATATGATAACATGCTATATACTTAGGGCATGCGAACATGTGAAAGAGATGTCCATGTCCATTCGTTCTTGTTCTCCCCTTAAGGTCAAATGGATCCCCTTATACATAAGCATTAAAAGAAGGCAGTTATGATAGAGGACACCTTCAAAAGTGGACGATTACAAAAACGGTTCATTATTTGTCAGAGTGACGGTTGAACTTCTTGCATGTGTGGCAGTTACACATACAACATTGTTGTATGTTGACAGGTGCTTGGCATAGCGCGTAAGTGGAAAGTGCCACTTGGCATGTCGCGTGACAACATGAAGCTGAGATGCAGACCTTGAGTCTGGAGGTCTTGCGTAGAATTGTGGCGATGCATGATATGCTACAAAGCATGTTGCGAATGTCCAAGTATGCCGTGAGGCTACACAAAGGGTGCGGAGTTCAGGAGTGTTGTGTGGCACTAGGAAGTTGTGTAGTAGTTTGCAAGGCAATCTGCGAGTGTGTGAAGCTACCACGAGTCTTTGTGTGTGACACGAGACATTGCAAGGCTAGGGAGATCCAAATCCTAAGGAAGAGTGGGCAGACCTGCGCTGCTGTGTATGGTTGGTCATTCACCCTTTCTTGAGGAGCAATGGTCCCCATTGCATCTTTGGTCAGTTGCGGGAACTGAAATTGGAGTTGTTGGATGTTGTACTGCTTAGCCTGATTAGTGTATTGGCCTGCCTTGACCACTTTTGAACAACAAATGTGTCCCTTGGCAGGTGCGCCTTCACATCAAACTAGATAAATGAATTCAAACTATTAGTCATTGTGGCAGTTCCAAAGAAGCGTACCTCTAAATCGAAAAAAACAATTTGCTGCAATGTTTAGAACCTCCTCAGGGAATATAAGGTTTTCATGAGGCTGATCTTGAGCCGCCATCCAAGCACGAATACCTTCGTTCAAGAGAATATTTTTTGTGTAGAAAGTTTCAAATTCAGGATCTTCTGCCGCACGAATCTCCTGAGAAACAAAGTCATAGGCACGTAAGTTTAGAGCTAGACCAACTACTCCAATGGCACTCATCCATAAACCGGTCACTGGCACAAATAACATGAAGAAATGTAACCAACGTTTATTACTACATTTGTTAAAGAGATTAAATATAACCAAGCTGTATCTTTCTGATCAGCAATTAAATCAATCACTATAAGAAGAAATAGGGCTAAAATCAAGATACATTCTGGAAAAATGGAACTTCCATGGAATAGAAGCAAATTAAACTCTTTCATATTAAAATGATCTAAAGGTATAATTTAAAATGAAATTTTCAGTTTGTAGATGCCAGATCGTGATTTAGTAATTTCAGTCAATCCCCGATCATCATTTTTTAATAATCAATATTTGGAATAAGATGGATACATTGCCCTAGAGTCGACTACAAACATATTGCTCAAGGAAAACAAAACCCATGTTGTGCTTATGCAAAACTTGAACAATCTTGAGCTTGAGATAATGGGAGCAATATTTAAGGAATTTTTAAAGTAATCAAGTTAGCATAAGTTGATAACTATCTGACTTTATTAGGAAGACATGCTTTTTCAAGAACAATGACTTAATCCTTTAGTGTCGTGTGCAAGTGTTTAGGAGCCAAATTATAATGATGTTGAGTTGCTAATAGCTCAAGCAAAGGTGGAAAGTATGACTTGAGTTCCATATTGAGTACTAGATGTAGACCTAAGTACGGGGGGAGATCAAGAACAAAGGCGTTCTCACCAAAGTGGCGTATAACCAAGACATTCGCACCTACAATGCACAGTATGGTGTAAGGACGATAGTGCAAAGACTTGATCTTCCTGTGCGGACCCTTGAAATGTTCCCTTTGAAGATGAAACCAAATTTTTTATTGCCCACTTTAAACTCATAAGGTACAAAATGTGTGTCATAACACTCTTTGTACTATTGTTTCTGGCACGAGAGTATTTGTTGAATGCGGTGGTGAACAAATTGGATGCATTGCAGAAACTTGTTTGTGTTGCCCACTTCCTTTCCTTGTGCATGCGATGCCTTGCTTTGGATGGTGCATGACAAGATATGTCTAATGGTGTTGTTGGTTGGAACCCAAGACATGTTTGGAATGGACTATGCCACGTAGAACTACGAATAGCTTTGTTATAGGCATGCTAGATCTAGAGTAGATTATCATCCCAATTGCGTGGATGTACATTGTTGTACATGCACAATAAATGGACAAGATTGTATAGAGTACAATAGATGGAAAAATGTACAATCTGTTTGAGGATGAAATGTTCTACCTGTTCATTTGTGCATCCATCATTTCCCATAAGGCATTCCAAAAGTGGCAGACAAAGCGTGGGTCATGGTTAGATACTATGGATATTGGGAGTTTAAAGTGGACCAAAACATGGCTAAAGAATGAGTGTGCGGTTTCTTGTGCGTTGATGCCCTTCTTGCAAGCAACCATGATGGCTATCTTGGAAAACCTATTCACTAAAACAAATATAGAGTCCTTCTCCGGTGCTCCTTCATATGTAGTCTAGTCATGAAATTCATGTCGATAAATTCCCATGATTTGGATAGAATTGACAAAGGTATGTAAAATCCCAACTTCCTGTTTGTGGGCTTGCAATGCAACAAGGAATGCAAGACTTGATGTGGCGCTCAATGTTTGTGCATATGTGAGGACAATGGAAGGGTTGTAACATTGTCGACGTGTCTTAGAAGCGCCAAAGTGTTTTGCTTGTCTTGGCGTTGTACACCTCTCAGATGAATCTTTGGTGAATTGCACCTTTAGGTACATGTAGATGCCCAAGCTTGTATAAAATCTTGTCGGACGTGTAATTAATGAACTTGTTTTGCTTGTGTAAGGGTGATGTAGGGTTTTTGTGAAATTCTTGTTTGTTGAGTAGAGATTTACGTAGTCAGAGAAGTTGTGGCCACACATGTCAAGTATTGTGATAAGTACTAGCATAGGTCAATGTTTGAGGCAATTTGCTGCCTTCTTTTCTTTACCCTTCTCGTGCTTCATCAACAATTGGAACTACCGCAGTAGGCCATCCACTTCAAGTGGCATATATTTTCTATCTTGCTTTCGCATGTAGGAACTAAAGCGACTTTTGATCGAATGGATGATCATCTACTTACCCAAAATTGTAGTGGCGCCATTTCTTGATTGCTTTAACGATGGTGTACAACTCTTTTCATTGGTGGAGTAGCAATGAACCCCATTGTCCAACGTCTCGAGTGATACGAGATTGAATGTCTACGTTGTGTGAGTATTATGCTAAGTGCATAGTCGGATGCATCGGTTTCATTCTCAAAGGATTGGACACTATCCAACATTACCAAAATAGGTGATGTGTAGGGATGCTGCTTAAGCTCCTTGAAAGCACGCTTTTGCTTAGGAGCCCAATGGAATGTTGCTTTTGCGTGTGTGACTTTTTTGAGGGGCCATGATATGTGTAAGAACCCAAGGACGAACTTGCGGTAGAAGTAAGCAAGTCCAAGAAAAACTCATCAACATGGTGAGATTGTGCGGAGTTGGCCAATCTTCGATTACCTTGATCTTCTTTGGATCTATATGAATTCCTTTGTGGCCAATAATGTAGTGTAGGTATTGAATCTGTGTGATCCAATTGTACACTTGGCTAAGTTTGCTCGTAACTCGAATTGCACAATGTGTCCAAGATGAGCAAGACGTGCCCAACATGCTCCTCCCAAGTCTTGTTGGAGATGAGCATGTCATGTCGTGCAAGTAGATGATGACGAAAGAGTTGGTGAAATGTCTAAGCATGTCGTTCATTAGGGACATCAATGTTGTTTGTGCGTTGATCAAACCGAAAGGCATAACCAACCATTCGTACAATCCTTCCTTTTGTCTTGAAAGTTGTTTTCTAGATATTTTTAGGATGGGCTGGTACTCGATATTAACATGACTTTAGGTCGATCTTAGTGAAGTTTTGTGCATCTCGGAGCTGGTCCAAGAGGTCATCAATTTGCTGCAATGGACACAGATACTTCACTATTATCTTGTTAAGCGTGATGTAGTCGATGCACAAGCGCCATGTGCCGTCTTTCTTTGGCATGAGGACTATTGGGCTGCCACAAGGAGAGAAGTGTTAGGCTTGATCATGCTTTGGCCAAGAAGCTCCTAGATCTAGCATTAGACTTTATTGTGCTCATGAATGAACTTGTGGTAGAGTGGACTATTTGGAAGAAGGGATCTAAGAACCAAATCAATTTGATGTCTCACCACGTGGTGTGTTGGTAGGCCTTTTTGGTTTTGGAAAGAATTCTCAGTAGTGCGGTAGTAACTAGTTGAGTTGTTCTACAACAATGATTGCGTGTCATGGCACGTTGCCAATGTGCATTGTTGCTTTTGGACGGACATGAGTGGCACGAACTTCTACTTGTAAAAATGTAGCTCACGACATTGTTTAGCAAAGACCAAAGAAAGTGAGGTTGGTTGTTGGAGGCGACTCATGAGATTGAAGATGGGGTTTTGACGTGGATGGTCCTTTGTTATAGTCTTGTGTGATATGTAGCATCTCGGTCATACACACACAACCTTTCAAGCAAGATGTCATATACCTCTAGTGGCAAAATGTCACAAGTGACTGTGTCCTCTATAGGCTTGAATTTATATTGGAAAGTGTGTTGTTGCCAAACTTGTATATCTTTCCCTTGTTGGATCTTTCCAAGAGAGTATGGAAAAGGATGTGCTTTAGTGGTTATACCTAGGCGCTAGACTACATCGTGCAAAAAAATGTTCTTTCAACTCCCACTGTTGATGATGACATGGAGAGGTTGACCCTTGACCAACCACTTGGGGCAAAAGAGGTGTTCTTTTTCCTTTGATGTGCCGGTGGTAAAGGTACTGTGCTAAGACAAGTAGCATCTAGATCAATGTCATCTACTTGCGCAAAGATCGTTGTGCGTGACATTTGAAATTGATGTGTGTGCTTGTATGGTTTTGGTGGCCCCACCTATCACCTTGGTTCCTCTTGCCTTTGTCTTTCATCTAAGACATTGGAGTCTTCTGGTTTTGTGCGGCCTTATTAGGCCGCTGTTCTTCTGCGCAACATGTTTTGCCTCTGCGTATAGGGTGTGAAATGATGTGTTTTGTGGGGGCGGCAGGATCTTATGCGTGGTACTAGATGAAGAGGAAATTTTTGTTTCATGTTTGCCTTGGCATCAATCTTGGTAGTGTTGTGGTATGCTTGCCCCAACACATTAAGTCAAGAACTCCATCTTTGCACGTATAAGGGGAGAATTTGTTGATGTACTTTAGCACCTTACGTTGCTCCACCACAACCTTGCACAAATGTGCAATCTAGTCATGGAACTCATTGGTGTAACCGTCAACTTATTTGTACTTATGCTGGAACTTCATATGCTCATAATCAATGTTCGGGGGGGTGTAAAATCCTTTATGGCATTGACAAATGAATCCTAAGTTTGGATGGGTTCATAACGTTTTTGCACTGCACATTGTAGTTTTTCCACCAACGGGACACTGAAATAGACATATTCAATGTGGTGAAGGTGATCTTCTCTAGGTCATTTAAGCGATTGACCGAGAAGTAGGTCTCAAGTTGTCGAATCCAAGTATCCAATGCTGCAGCGTAGATTTTCTCTTTGAACATTGGGATTTCAAGATTGACTTGTACCTTGAAAGGGCTTTAAATACTGGAATCGCTGATGTGCGGGCTATTCAGAAGAATAATTTTAAAGGACTGATTTGCATCACGAGTTCGCGGAATTCTGCTCATCAAGGGAGTCTTGAATGAGCTTTTAGATGTCTTGGGGTGCATTGAGAATTGATTATGGGCATCAACCATCTTTCTCTTGCTAGGACGTTCTTCTAGATACTTTGAAACATATCCAAAGTGGATGCCTTTTCTGCTGTTGTGCACTTGTGTTTACAGGGATATTGAAAGCTCTTGCTTTTATACCAATGATCCACACCACAAGGCATAGGATACCGGTGTGTGGCTTATAGAACATGCAATTGAAAACTATGACAACAGGAAATCAAAACACATTAAAATGCAGAAGAATTTGCAGACTAGTGCAACTTCTATTTAATGAGAAAGAATAGGGTAGAGTTCCATGATGTACACTGTTCAAAAAGGTTGAGAATGAAGATTCCCGTGATCAGAAGGGGGAAAACTCTTCCTAATTGGTTTGCTTAGTGTGGACCACAGCTACAATGATTGACCGGTGTTAAATAACCAGAGCATGCTAACATGTGAAAGAGATGACCATTTCCATTTGTTCTTGTTCTTCCCTTAGGGCTGAATGGATGCTTATACACAACCATCACAAAAGGGAAGTTACAATAGACAACTGTTACAAAAGAGGATGGTGACGAGAATGGTTCATCTTCTGCTCAAGTGATGGCTGAACTTCTTGCACTTCTACTGTCGTGGTATGTTGACAGGTGCTCTAACATTGTACATCTGTGGAGAGTGCGAAACTGTGGTTATTTAATGCGGAGAAGGTGATCTTCACTAGGTCATTGAAGTGATTGACTAAGAAGTAGGTTCCAAGTTGTCGAATCCAAGTATCCAATGTTGTGGCGTCAATTTTTCCTTCAAATATTGGGATGTCAAGATTGACTTGTAGCTTAAAAGGGCTTAGATATTGGAATTGTTGATGCATAGACTACGCAGAAGAATAATTTCTTTGAGGATTGATTTGCATCATGAGTTCGCAGAATCAACCAAAGAGTAGTCCATTGCGTTCCTCATCAAGGGAGCCTTGAATGGACTTTTAGACGCGTCTTGGGATGCTTTGAGATTGATATGTGCGCTTCAACCATCTTTCTCTTGCAAGGATGTTCTTCGGCATACTTCGAAACATATCTGAGTGTATGTCCTTTCTATTGTTGTGCATGTGTGTGTTTAGGCATATTAAAAGCCCTTGCTTTGATATTAATGATCCACACCATGGGGCATATGATGTCGGTATGCTAATAAACTACGACTTATAGAACATGCAATGGAAAACTACAATAAAAAGAAACCAAAACACATTGGAAGAATTTGCAGACTAGTGCAATTTCTATTCAATGAGAATGAATAGGGCAGAGTATAATGGTGTACAATGTTCAGAAATGTTGAGAATGAAGGTTACCGTGATCAAAGTGGGGGAAACTCTTCCTAATTGGTTTGCCTTGTGTGGAACGTAATTAAAATGATCGACCAATGTTAGAGACCTGAAATGTGCTAACATGTGAGAGAGATGAGTATGTCCATTTGTTTATGTTCTTCCCTTAGGGCTGAACGAATGCTTATATACAATCTTTACAAAAGGGCAATTACAACAGACAATTGCTACAAAAAGGATGGTGACAGGAACAATTCATCTTCTACTCAAGTGATGATTTAACTTCTCGCACTTCTAATGTTGTGGTATGCTGATAGATGCTCTGACATGTCACGTTCATGGAGAGTGGCATGCGGAAATAGGAGGTGGATATGTGAACGCTAAGTCTGGAGATTCCATGCAAAATTGTGGTGATGTTGCTACGAAGCATTACACCAATGTCCAAGTGAGATGCAAGGTTGTGTGTAGGGCATGGAGTTCAGTAGACATTATATAGTAGTCGGCAAGGCAATGTGCTAGTGCTTGGGGGTACTGTAAGTATGTGTGCGTTGTGCAAGACACCACAAGGCCAAGGAGCTCCAAATCCTAAGGACGAGTGTGCGGACCCATGCGTTTGTGCACATCATTTTCCCTTTCTTGAGGAGTAGTGGCTCCCATTACATCTTCGGTCAGTTGTGGGAGCTAAACTTGAAGTTGTTGAAGGCTGTAGCACTTACCTTGATTAGCATATTGCTCTGCCTTGACCATTTGGAACAACTTATGTGTGCCCTGCTGGGTGCGTGTCATTGTCACTTGAATGATCTGATCCTTCGATGACGTGCACAAGTATCTAAGATCCAAATCAAAATAATGTTGAATTGCTACTAGTTCAAGGAAAGGTGGAAACGTATGGCCTAAGGAGGTCCATGTAGAATACTGATGTAGACCTATGTACAGTGGGAGATTATGAACAAATGTGTTCTTGCCATTTGTGTGCAATATGGTGGAAGGGCCATGGTGTAGGGTCTTGATCTTCTAGTATAGATTATTGAAGAATTCTTTTGAAGATGCAGCCAAACTTTATCACTCACTTTGAACTCATGGGGTGTGCGATGAGCGTCATGACATGATAGTATTTACTAAACCTGCTAGTGAATAGACCTGATGTGTTGCATAAACTTTTGTGCATTGTCCACTTTTAGTGCATGCAAAGTTGTGCCAGATGGTGTGTGATAGGATATGTCAAGGGGTGTTTTTGGTTGGAATTCAAGACATGTCTGGAATAGATTGCACCCCATAGAACTGTGAAAAGCTCTGTTGTAGGCATGTCAGATGTGGATCAAATTATATCCCAAGTGTGCCGATGTGTGTTGTTGTACATGTGTAGGAAATAGACAAGTGTATGGTTGAAAACTTCCATTTGTCCATCTATTTGGGGATGAAATGCAATGGACCTCTCCAATTGTGTATTTATCATTTCCCATAAGGCTTTCCAAAAGTGGCTAACAAAGCACGGGTCACAATCAAACACAATGGATGTAGGGAGTCCAAAATGGACCCAAACATGGTTGAAGAACGCGTGTGTTTTCCCCGTGTGTTGATGCCTTTCTATCAAGCAACCATGATGGCTATTTTGGAAAATCTATCCACTTTAATGAATACAAAGTGATCCTAGTGCTTCATCATAGGTAGTCTAGTCATGAAACCTATGAAGCTACATTCCCATGGCCTACATGAGACCCACAAAGGTATGTAATGTCCTTGGCAATGCAACAAGGAATGCAAGGCTTGATGTAGTGCTCAATGTTTGTGCACATGTGAGGTTATTTGGAGTGTTATAGTGCTATAAGTGTCTTGGTAACGCCTAAATATCCTACTATCTTGGTGTAGTGTACCTCGCAGATGATTCTTTGGCAAGGTGTGCCATCAAGAACACATAGATGTCCAAGCTTGTAGAGAAGCTTGTTGGACATGTGGAATTCATGACCTTGTTTAACTCGTGCGAGGGGGTGGTGTAGGATTTTGCGAAGTCCTTGTCTATTGGGTAGAGAATTACCCAATCAAAAATTTGTGGTCGTGTGCATCAAACATTGTAACGAGTGCTTGCATTAGAGGGTGACCGAGGCAATCCGCCGCATTATTGTCTTTACCCTTGCCGTGGTTGATCACTAGATCGACTTTCTACAAGTGGGCCATCCATTTCATGTGGCACACATTCTCCATCTTATTCTTTGTTTGTAGGAACTAAAGGGGCTTATGGTCAAAATGAATGATCGTCTCTTTATCTAAGATGTAGTGGTACCATTGCTTGATTGCTTCAACGATAGCGTACATCTTTTACATAGGTCGAGTAGTGTTGAACCATGTTGCGGAATGTCTCAAAGTGATAGGTGACCGAATGTCCATGTTGTACGAGTCAGTGCCGAGTGCATAGTCGATGATGCTTTGATATGAATCTCAAAGGATTGGACTATGTTGGGTAGTGCCAAAACAAGTGCTCTGCATAGGTGTTGCTTAAGCTCCTTGAAAGAACACCGCTGTGCAGGGGCTCAATAGAACGCTTTCTTTTGCGTGCATGACTTAGCTAAGGGGCCATGATATGTGCAAGAACCCAAGGACAAACTTGTTGTAGAAGTTAGCAAGTCTAAGGAAACTCCTCAACTTAGTGAGATTGCGTGGAGTTGGCCAATCTTGGATTACCTTTATCTTCTCTTATTCTACATGAATGCTTATGCAGCTGATAATGTAGCCCAAGTGTTGAATCTGCGCAGCGTCGAATGTACATGTGGCTAAGTTGGCTTGCAACTTGTATTTGTGCAATGAATCTAAGATGACGGAGATGTGCTCTACATGCTCCTTCAAAGTCTTGCTATAGATGTGGTTATCATCCAAGTAAACGATGATGGAGTTGGTGAAATGCTGAAATATGTTGTCCATCAAGCACGTTAATGATGCTGGCATGTTGGTCAAACTGAAGGGCATAACCAACCATTCATACAGTCCTTTAGTCATGCATGTTGTTATCTAGATGTCATTAGGAGGGATTGGTTACATTGGTACTGATGATAACCAGACTTTTCATCGATCTTGGTGAAGTATTGTGCACATCAAATCTGGTCTAGGAGGTTGTCAATGTGCAATAGTGGATACCAATTCTTCATTGTTATCTTGTTGAGCACACGATAGTTGATATACAAGCACCATGTGCAATCTTTTGTTGGTGCAAGGACAATCAGGCCGACACAAGGAGAAGATCTAGACATGATCTTGCCTTCATCAAGAAGCTCTTGGATTTGGCACCAAACTTCGTCATTCTCCCAAATGGATAAATGTGGCAGAGTGGATTGTTTGGCAAAGAAGATCTAGGAACCAAATCAATTTGATGTCTTACGACACAATGTGTTGGGAAACCTTTCAATTCTATGAAGACGTCTTCGTATTGCTGTAGTAACTTGTCAAACTGCTGTTGCTGTGATGATTGTGCGACATGTCACATTGTGAATGTGCACTTTCTTGTTTGTGTGGGTGCTTTGGGACGGACCATGAGTAGTATGAACTTTTGCATTGTTTGTTTGTTACCAAATTAAGTCTGGTCATTGAGGTGACACCACAACATTAAAGATGCAATCTTTGATGTTGATGGTCCACTGCTGCGGCCTTGCATGATATGTAGCATCTTGGTCATACACATACAACCTTCCATGCAAGATGTCACATACCTCTAGTAACACCAACTTCACAAGTGAAAATGTCATCCATTGAAATATCCCCAAATGGATATTTTTGCTCTCCAACAAATTTTAGATCAATTACAAACACCAAAAGTTGATTTATGAGGGTTATAGCAATCACACTAATGCAGATCTGAATTTATATGAGAAAAGTGACTAGGCTTAATAAAGAAATCACACCAAAAATCGCAGCAAGAGGAGTGTAACTCAGCTCTAATGCAACATACAGATTTATAGGAGTTAAATCAGCCTTAAATAGTGATAATAAATGTCATACATGCTCAGCTGGACCTGCTGTAATTAATTATCAGAAATGGCCACTTTGGGTATAGGATAAACTCTAGCAAAACAGCAGCAAACAAATATATTTTCTATGCTAAACAGGCCCATAATTTAGCAGTTCATTCATGGATGAATTTAGAGTATTAGAGGTCAAACACACTTGGAAAATACCTCAGAATGCTGCAGACTATTAATTACTGAAACAACACTGAAACCCTTCAATAAACTCTGAAAATGACATATTTGCATCCCGAAATTCAATACAAGTGAAGGCAATAATATTCAGACCTGTATGGACACTTAAACACAGTGATTTAGCCAAAAGAAGGGTCGCTCCATTTAGATAAGATAGGACAATGCTGCTACAAATATCATCCTTCACTCTTAATTACAAAAACTCAACATCAACTGCTGGAAACACTGAAATTACCTTGCAAGCACAATAGAATTTCCTGTGTGGAAATTCCTCTCTATCCCTTGGGGTTTTCGTCCACAAGAGGTATAAACTAAGGGTTTTCGTCCTTAGAATATTTATGCAAAAACTCAAAGCTCAAATGCAAGAGAAATTATCATATGAAAATCTGGAATGCCTTCTTCAAGCAAATCTCATTGCTTAAATAGAAGAATTGGGCCTAATGGCCACCTCCACTCAACCAATCAGATTTTCCTCTTATTAAATGTCTATCCCACCTCCAATATTAAATTAAAGTGGTCACTACAACTATTAAATTAAAGTGACCACTAGTCCAAGTGGTGGGTGCACTTTATTAAATTAAAGTGTCCACCTCTATCATGGCACACTAATGTCTTATTCTATCATCCCCCTTTTTTCCCACTTACTTTGTTCCCTAGTGGGAGTAACTTTTGGCCCATATGCTTTTTGCTTTTTATTTTTTAAATATTAAGTCTTATTATTTTATTAGGTGTGCATTACAATGAATATTGTAATTTCTTTTTCTTTTTTTTTTGCACATCACAATAAAATAAGTAAAACTTAATTACCTTGATTTCACCCTTTGGCTAAGTAAGAATGGGCCAAAGGTCTTCACTCGAACTACTCGAAAAGAGGGACATTACATCCATAGGCTTGATTTTGTACTAAAAAAGCATTATTGTTGGACATGTATATCTTACCCTTGTTGGAGGCATCCTATAGAATATGGACAAGGATGTGCTTCAGTAGTAAGACTTATGCATTGGATTTCGTTTTGTGCAATGATGTTCTTTTGTCTCCCATTGTTGATAATGACATGGAGAGGTTGACCCTTGACCAAACACTTGGTGTGATAGAGTTGTTCTTGTTCCTTTGGAGTGTTAGAGGTAGAGGTATTGGCACTCAAACAAGTAGCATTTGGAATAGTGTCATCTGTTTGCATAGGGCCTAATGTAGATTGTACAATCAAATATTTTAATATTGTTGTATGTGACATCCATAATTGTTTTGTGAGCTTTTGGAGTGCCGGTGGCACCCTTGTCAGCTTGGTTTCTCTTGCCTTTATGTGCTGTTGGAGCCTTTTGGCATTGTTTGGCCTTCTTAGGCTGCACTCCCTTGTGCAACATGTTATGATTTTGCGTAGGAGGTGATATGGTGTGTTTTGCATGGTTTGCATCACTTTGTATAGGCAGCATCTTGCGCTTGGCACTAGATGAAGAGGAAAACTTCGCTTCATCTTTTCCATGGCTTCAACCTTACCACTGTTGTGGTATGCTTGCTCCAATGTGTTGGAAGTGAAGAATTCCATCTTCGCATGTATATATGGTGAGTGTTCGTTGATGTACTTCAGCACCTTATGTTGCTCCACCAAGTCCTTGCACAGTGGGTGGTGTAGTCATGAAACTCATTGGTGTAGCCTTCAAGTGCTCCTTACATTGGCGTAACTACTGCAATTTCATGTACTCATCCTCATAGTGTTTGAGGGGGTAAAAATATTTGATGGCATTGACAAAAATCCTAAGTTTGGATGGGTTCATAATGTTTCTTGCTTTGTGTGTTGTTTTCCCACTCGTGGGACACTGAAATGGACATCTTCAATGTGGTGAAGGTGATCTTCTCTAGGTTATTGAAGCAATTGATTGAGAAGTAGGCCCCAAGTTGTTGAATCCAACTATTCAATGTTGCAATGTAAATTTTTCCTTTGAATATTGTGATACTGAGATTGATTTAGACCTTGAAAGGGCTTTGATGCGGAAATCACTGATGTACACGTTTTGTAGAAGAAGAATTCATTTGACGACCGAGTTGCATCATGAGTTCGTGGAATGTAATGTCCCTTTTGGGGAACTCGGGACATAACCCAAAGCTGAGGATAAACAACATTTTTCAGTTTTTGAGCGAGCTGTTAGTGACTGAAATAAATGTATAAAAATCCTTGACTGCTGCCAGCCAACACCCTTCTAGGGCAGCGACCTGTTTTGGGGTTTCACACCCACTTTTATGCCTTCAAAACCCTTCAAATTAGCTTCACTTGAATTTCTAAAATTATGATATATCCTCAACAATCATATAATGCAAGAAATCTGATTTTTAATGCCCTAGATATGGAGATATGAATTTCAACAAACCCTTGTCTGCAGCGTTATTTTAAAAATTCATAACTCAACTTAGGAAGCACCAAAAATCATGAAACTCAAGATATTGGCCTTATAAATTATGGAGAATAAGCTAGTAATTTCAGTGCACATCACACATACCAAATATTTATCTCCAAGTGGGTCGCTCCACTCTAAACAAATAGAATATTGCACCAAAGAGACCAAAACATGCAAGAAAAGATACTTTATTGCTTTCCAAATCTGCTTGCACACACCAAAATCTCATGAAGGGTTTTCATCCTTCACAAGTTCCCCAACCAAGGGTTTTCGTCCTTGAGAGAGTAAAAGGGCTACACTAGCCAACTTTCACCAAAATAAGAATAATCTCCAAAAACATGTCCTAAACTAATGCCAACAACCTCTATTTATAATAAGAGGGTGGCGCCAAGTCTTGGGGCTCTCAAATGAGGCCGACCACAATTAGACTTGCTTTATTATTTTCTTTTTACTTTTTGGAGCCTACATGCTCTCCAATATCTTTTAATTTCTAATTTATTGTTGGGCACTAGGCTCACCAACAAATACAATGCCAATTAAAGAAATAAACATAAAATTAAGCACATGATGACATTATTGGCTTCCTCTAGCTTGTTCGCTTGGACCCATGAGGAAGAAAAATGGTCAAGGTCTTCAAAAGGATTTATCTCGAAAAAGGGACACGACATAGAATTGGCCATAGAGTTCATTGTACTACTCCTCAAGGGCATCCCAAATGAGCTTCATGACGTCTCGGTTATGTTGCCAAGAAATGTCCCCCACCCCCTCATATCCAACTCCGAAATGTTTCGATACGTAAACGGGTATGAAACATCTTGGAAACGTCGAGGACATTTTCGGAAGCATCCCCGGCGTTTCCGGACGTTTCCACGGCTTATGTATTATAAGGAAGAGTTTATTCCAGTTTGATGTTGTGTTACTCCACTTAATCTTTTCAAATATAGTCTATATTTTTGCTCACAGAATTTTCCAAACCCAGGAATAAGTTACAACGTGCTCACCAGTAAAGTCTTATAACATTAAAACTATACTAACAAGGAGGCACATTAAACAAGGCTAAAGATAGTTTGGGTCAGAATAATAATCCAAAGAAAGTAGGAAGAATCTAGCAGAAACCAAGAAATTCCAGGCTAGAAAGTAGGTTTTGACTCGGTATATTACTGCTCCTTAGAATAAAATTTTCCATTGGAATCCTCAATCAAGTGAATACAATGATGTAGGTTACAACTATAATTTTGAAACTTTGACGCATGACAAATGATTATGAGGAAAATCTAGATGATATATTCTAGAATGATGAATCTTTCGAACTTCAACGAATACAAAATATTTTGAGTGCTTTATCTCTCATGGTCCATGGACTAAAATTTTGAAAATTAGTACTATTTATATATATTATACATACATATATATATATCTTTAAATTTTTAATTTTCTTATAATATATTGTACGGATGTTTCGTAATGTTTCGTACCCCAAGGTTTTTGAAAATTGACATTTCGAGTTTTGGACCCGCACTGCTTCCTAGCAACATAGACATCCTGGGGATGCCTTAGAGAATTGTTTACGGACGTTAGCCATCCCGCTCTTGTTACAATGTGCTTCCTATTTCTCTCAAACAAATATGAGCGGATGCCTGTTTTTTGCTGCTATGCATGTGTGTATGGAAGCTCTTGTTGTGATACCAATGATCTATACCATGGGGTCCAAGTTACCAGTATGGGGACAACCCTTTAACTTGGCTAGTGAATTATGAGTTATTGGACATGTAATGCAAAAGTATTACAGCAGTAACTCAAAACACATTCGAATGTGAAAGCATTTGTAGAATAGTGCAAATTCTATTCAATGGGAAAGAATAGGGTAGAGTACAATGGTGTACAATGTTCATAAAGGCTTGAAGGAAGATTCTTCCCGACTGATTTACCTAGTCCTGAACATGATTACAATGATCAACCAATGTTTGATACCAAGGCATGCTAACATGTGAGAGAAATGCCCATGTCCACTCATTTTTGTTCTCCCCGAGGATCAAATGGATGCTTATATACAATCATTACAAGAAGGCAGCGATTACAACAAATGAAAGTTAGTGAAGAGGATTGTCATAGCAATGGTTCATCTTCCGCCTAAGTGACAATTGAAATTCTTGCAAGTGTGGTGGTGACATGTACAATGTTGTTGTGCATTGGTATATGCTCGACATTCCACATACTTGGTGTGTTGTACAACAAAGAGGAAGTTTAGTCTAGATGCCTTGTAGGGAATCGTGGCGATGTGCAATATGTTGTAAAGTGTGCCACTATGTTCAAGTATGCCACAAGGTTGTCTGCAGCAGGGTGCATATTTTAAGAGACGTTGGGTGGTAGTCCACCGGACAATGCTCTAGTGCGTGAGGGTACCATGAGTCTTTGTGCATGGAGTGAAATGCCGAAAGGTCAAGGATCTCCAAATCCTAAGGAAGAGTATCCAGACCTACATGGCTTTGCATGGATCAATAGTCCTTGAGAACGTCGTGCATGCAATCATAGAATATGTGTCATAACGCTTTGATAAGTAGCTCTTGCGTATTTAAGTTCGAAAGACATGACCACATAACAAAATGTACCCCAAGGAGTTATGAATACAATTTTATGTTGGTCACTAGGATTTTTCTTTATTTGATTATAACCGAAGACCCATCCTTACAAGAAAACATCTCATGCCCGATAATAGAGTCAACAATCATATCAATGTTGGGAAGTGGGAAGTCATCCTTGGGGTATGCTCTGTTAATGTCTTGAAATTGGAAATCCAATTAGAGTAATTAATAGGTTGAAGGAAACCAATGTCAAACAACTTTTGGATTTCCTTCTTATCCTGTAGAGCCACTTTAGGATACATCTTTCTAATGTCTTACTTTATAGGTTTGGTATTGGGATTCACACAAGGTTATGTACTGCTATATCAGTAGAAACCCCTTGACATATTGGCATAGGACCATGCTAAAATATCTCGATATTCAATTATTTGCTCAATGGTCTTTCTTTTATCTTTGCTGGAGTTAGTGAAGCACCTAACTTCAACATCTTGGGTGCATTGCTAGTACCAATGTCAATATCAATTGTATCTTCATTTAATAATGTTGATCTATCTTCCACAAATGGTGTAGTAGGTAAGGTATCCAAACTATCGAATGTAACCTCATCATTATTGTGTTGAGGCTCACTTTCTCAAAATAGGTATACAATTGCTTAGTGTAAAAAGGAAACTATTCCTATGATGGTATGCAGGTAAGCCCGCATTAGCTCCCAAATATTCTGTTGTAGATTCATCGTTGAAATTAATCAAGAGATGGTTTCACACATGGTGCATGATAATGTCTCAATTTAGGATATATAATTGGACATTCCTATTGGTTGTTACTTCAATGAGATAAGCTTAATACATGATTAGAAATATGCATAATATTGGCCATCTCCTTAGAGTGAGTTGTTGTAGACTTTCATGAATATGTTTGATTGTTTCTATAAGAGTGATATCTTGATTTGTTGCTCAAAGATATCAGTGATCTACACTAAAAGGTTCTTCAATTTGGATCCCTTCTTGAACTACTTGAACTATTGGTTTCTTAGCGTTGTATCCGATTCCTTGTTTGTTCTTATGGGCAATTAGAAGAAGAGGTTTTGTAATCGTTGTTCATTCTTGCTGAGGCCTTGACCCTTGTAAACCATCTTTTGTACGCACTTAAACCCAAAGCTGTATTTTTCTAAAGAAGTTTGAACCAATCTGAGGCTTTTCATTGGCTTATTGGTATTACAACACTCATCAACCTATGCCCTTTATCTTTAGCATCCTTTTCTTGTTCATTAATAATCCGTGATGTTTGGATTGGTCTTCCATAGTCTTGAGAGGTGATATAGAGGGCTCCAATGTCAAATACACTCGTATCATCTTGTTATTCCCTTGGGCTTGTTGCTCTAAAGCTAAGCTTGATTAGTTGATTGCCATTCTTATCACTATCTTCATGAACCCTACTACTTTCACCAATTTTTAATGTGGCCATTCGATTTATTGCTATAATCCCTCAAGGTGTTAAAACATTGGGTTGACTCTCATTCAAATGAGGCATGAGGACATCTTGAGACTCAATCATTTTGCAAAATCTTTATGCTGCATCATTTGCAAGACATATATATAACTCCCATATGTATAAACTTCAAACATCTATGTAAAGTAGATGGGACACACCCATGTCATGTATCCAAAGTCTCCCCAAGTGGATATGGTAGCTCACTTCATTAAGTATAACTTGACATTTTGTGGCTACGAGGTTGGGACTAATTGATGTATCATCATTATTTGCTCCAAGAGTCTTTCTAGGTTGGTTGTCAAAGCCCATAATGATCATATCCAATTTAGCAAGGACATGCCTATCAATACCTAACTACGCAAGAAAGGACTCACTAGAAACGTTTAATCCTGAACCATTGTCTACAAGAACCCTTTTGGTATATTGTTGATTATATCTTGAATGTGCAAGGGAAGATGTTGATCAATAATATGTCGTGAGGGCATTTCATCATCGTCAAAGGTAATAATATTTTCACTACCAGTCATGGATCTAACAATAGAAGCAAAGTGAAAAGATTCAGTATCACTTGGATATGTGGTCTTTTCTAAGGCTTTGTCAAGAATATCCTTGTACACATTCAATTTGGTTACTCACTCAAGGATAGATATGTTAGCATAAATATTTTGCAATTGATTCATGATATCATAGTCTTTTGCTGCATGAAACATATGCTTGGGAGCTTAGGGGATATTTGGGTTGCCTGCCACAGACTTGCACCTCACCCACCCCTCCCCTCCTTGAAGTTGAAGAATTATAGGAGGGAACTATCTCATGGATAATCATCACACAATGGGAGATACAATGGGAACAAAAGCCTTATTGTAAGGGAAGTAATGCATAAATATGGAGTATATTCTTGCATACATCCCTAACATGTCCATAAAAGAAAACAAATGAAAGCAATACACCTTGGAAAACTAAACATTGCAAAGCACACCAAAATGGATCAACATCTGGAAATATTCCTATCCATATCAATAGCTTGTCTACACAAAATGATACAATTTACAACACATGATACAAACAATGAATAGGGGTTCACTAGGTATGAATGAGAATGTAATGTCCCTTTCTAGGGCTCCCTTTCTAGGGCTGAACTGAAAAGCAATGAAATAGCACAAAACCAAACCGAGAATATTCCGAGTTTTATATCAGCCAACTGAAAAATAGAACAGCAGTGAACAACAGTCCGATTTTTATAACTGCAAGGAAGAACCATTAATTCATCAATATATCACCATTCACATCATCCAATGTATATAGAGGCACTTTAAGAATATTTTAGAACAACTATCAACCAAGAAATCAACTTCTAAACACAGCTGGAAATTAAATAAATGACAGCTGAAGTACAACTCACATCAAGGGCTGTAATGACAGTGAATGTTTAGAAAAGCAGGAAATGGAGGAGAGGAAATCAAAGAGAAAGGAGAAGTAGAAGGAAAGAGAAGCGTAAGGACAAAACAGGGAAGAACGAGAGTCAATAAGAAGACAGAGTCGTGAGGATCCATACAAAGTTGAAGGTGTCAAAAGTTGCATAAAACACAACAGAACATGTCAAAAGTCGAACAATGCGGAATGCATGCCAACAAGATCCTAACTTGAACCAATGATGAATAAACTCATAAATACATTGCACCTGTAATGTCCCCTTTTCCAATCGAAGACCTTTGGCCTATTTTGTCAACCCAACGGCCAAAGGAAAAATATAAGGGTGACTTAAGTTTTATTAATTTTATTATATTGTGCAAAAAATTACAATATAATAGCACATATAATAAATTAATAAACTTAACATTAAAATAGAACCTAGAAAAGTACATCAAAAGAAAAACACTTATTTAATTTGTATTTTCTAGGGAAAATGGCGACTTGCCTTAAGGGGAAAATGGGAACTTAGAAAGGATAAAACATTTCTATTGTGTATTCCCTCTAGGGAAAAGTGACCAGCCTTGGGAGAGAAGAAAATAATTATTAAATACCTTTTGTATTCTCCCTAAGAGAAATGGAGGGTGGAAAATGCATCGAAAGAATCATACAAGCTGATTGGTGGTCTTGAAGGTTGGTTGTTGGCTCTTTTCCTTTAAAAGGAAAGTCGACTTGCCTCTTCTATATTCCAGATTTTTATATGATATTTCTCTTGCATTTGAGCTTTGAGCTTTTGCAAATTATATTCTAAGGACGAAAAACCTTAGTTTATACCTCTTGTGGACGAAAACCCCAAGAGTTCTCTTGTGGACGAAAACCCCAAGGGATTGAGAGGGTTTTTCACTCAGAAATTCCCATTGATGGTAATCAGATTTTCAGTGTTATTTTCAGTCATTTCCAGCAGTGTAATTTGAAGGCATTTGAGGAATAAAATTACAGCAGTTCATCTTCTATTGGATCGACCCAGTTGGGGCAGATTTGGCTTTGTATTTTGGAGGTATTTAGATCTGATTTTAATTGCTAAACCATCTACATATTTTTGGGAAATAAGCCAATTAGTTTCATAATTTTTCAAAGGGTTTTTTACCAGTTTTATAATCAGATTTCAGATCTGATTTCTGAGTTGATTTGGCATCCGCAAATTCTGATTTTTATATGAATGAGTTCCTAAAAATATAAACAATCATCCGGGATAGAGAAAATAATTTTTGGGGCTCATTTGATGCCCTAAATGTGTGGGCCGAAATAGTAGGAGGGTCAGATCTGCATGTTTGGTAGTTGCTGTTATAATTTGGTTTACATCATCTTGTTCCTTGTATTTTTCCAAGTTCGGGCATATGTCATTTGCCTAGATCGGAGTTGTGTAGAGAAAGTTATGCTATCTTGAAGATTGCAGCAGTTAGGGTTTCAAATATAAATTATTTTCCAGCTGTTGAAAAATCTGATTTTTTTCATAATAGTCATAAATCAGCCTTTGGTGTTTTTAATTGATCTAAAATTGTTGGAGAACAAGAGAGACCCATTTGGGGATCTTACAGCACCATAGCAAATAACTAGTCTTATACCAAAATTAGGTGTTTACATGGGCGTCATAGTCTTGCAATAAGGTCTGTGAATTTAATCAACAGCTTTAGTAAAAAAATCGACACCCGTTGGTTAATTATGCTGATATCATGAGCAGACACTGCCAGCCAGTTGATTATTTCAAGATTGTAACTGGCCTCTTATCCATGTTGGAAAAAATAACATCAAAATGCTGGTATAGGCTATCATGCATCAAATGGAGATGTCTTGAAGTTTATTTCAAAAGCTACACATAACCAGGACACTGCTTCTTGTAACTCCACATTTAATAAGAAAACAACTAATATCAACGTGATAGGAACAACATCTTGTAAATCCATCAGCATGGTGATGTCTTTGATTTTTTACGTTAAGTTCTAAAGATCATAATATGGTCAACAGTCTGATTATTGATACAAGGGACTTTCCATCCATGTTGGATCCAGCTAACAATTAAACTGGTAAACAAATCAACATTTAATGTACAAAAGGTGTGATCATCTTGCTTCAAAGCCTCTCATTTTATCTTAGTGATTCGAAAGAAATGAATCTGTCTGTCTATTATATTACAGGTATGCCAGCTTGTATTTCTGCATGTGCATTGATGGGGAGGATAATGAGCTCGAGATTCTTGAGATAATTCATCACTATGTTGAGATTCTTGATCGCTACTTTGGCAGTGTGAGTCAGTCTAGATATTAAAATCAGCTTGTATTAATTTGTAGATCTGTAGCTTCTAGAATGGGAATGCTTTAGTGAAGACCAAACTGCACATCTGACCAGGTTGTTTAGCAGTTGGCATCTCTAGTGTGGATTATTTAGTTGCGACTGTGCTTTACTTTTTCTTATGTATCCTTGCAGGTTTGCGAGTTGGATCTCATCTTCAACTTTCATAAAGTGTGTGCTCATTTTAAGCAGCTTTTGATTTGCCTCCACTCTAGTATTTGAAGTGCAGGGAAAACTAGGATGGTCTTTTGTTGATTCATTAAGAAATTGTTTATTCAATGTAAATTTCAGGTACTGACATGTAGCATTTATGTTTTGAAACTTCCATTAGGCCTATTACATACTAGACGAACTTTTGATTGCTGGAGAGCTTCTAGAGCCAAGTAAAAAAACCGTTGCACGAGTTATAGCTGCTCAGGTACGATATACGTCTGGTTCTAGATTTCAACTGCTTCTGTGGATTGCAATTTTTCTATCCTATAACATTGCTCAAAACTAAATAGATGCCTGGCTCTCTTATGTTAAGATTATCCATTTTTGTTTTCTGCAGGATTCTCTGGTGGAGAGTGCCAAAGAACAAGCGGGTTCTTTGAGCAATATGATTGCTCAAGCAACCAAATAGAATTCTTTTGAATACATTTTTAATCCCGTTTGTCAGAGAGTATTTCCCAACATTCATGTATGTCTAGCTAGACTTTTTCTAGGAATATTACTCTTCAGCGAGTTTACATGTATTCATTCCTGTCCTTGGAAGCATAGGGAATTGGAGAGACATGCAATTTGCTTTTTGTACGTTTTACCAATCATGTAGCAGTATTTTTATCATTCTTATTATCCCATTCGATGCTTTGAGATTTATGTGGCACTCTCCCAACTTGTAGCGTTTACACAATTTCTGTTAATACTTGGTCTCTCTTGGCCGTCTCTCTGTCAAGCTATGATAGCTTCAAACCAAAGTGTTGTCTGCAGTTCAAGGGTAAGGTGGAGTATTCATGCTTTAATGATATTGAAAGTAGACTTCATTTGCAAACCAATTACAGCAGTTAAGCCAGAAGCAATTAAAGATGGACTAATTTGGAAAAGAGAATTGCTTGTATGATTGCTGAGTGTGAATTTTCCAGCTAGAGATTTTAGTTTGTATGCATGAAAGGGATTTTATTGAGAGGAGAAACGCAAGGGCATATGTCGAATAATATTACAAAACCTTTTTAATTCTTTTGCTTTATATTGATCGTTCTTAAAAATGTTGAGCATTTTCAACTTCTGTTGCAGTCACCTGCTTTCCAGTTCAAAATTTTAACTTTCTCAATCATTTGTTTATGTAACTTTTTGTTTGCTACGTCTGAAATCTAAGTCATTTTTAATTCAATATATACATACAGATTATTGGAACTATGAAACTTTTAGGACTGACTAGAAATTACAGCATTGTTAACTAAGTCTCGGGGACGGGGGACAAAAAAACAATATATGCCACTTAATATTTAAATATTTTAACTTTATTCAATGAAATTTAGCGATTAACACTGTATTGAATGTGTTTTAGGTACTTTAGAGATTAGAATTCAACGTTTTTGGTAAAAATAATAACTTTTTAAAAGTCAAAACATCAGAAAACATTTTAATGTTTTTTAAAAATAGGTTACGTCCCCTCCAAGTCCCCAAGTCCTTGAAACATTTGCAATGTCTGGGACATTGCCAAAATCTAGGGGATGCGTCCTTGCATAACACTGATTTACAATCATATTTGTCTCCTGCTACATTGGGTAGCAAGTGAATCTTACACAAATGATAGCATAGAGTTTCATTTGAAGATTTTTCCACAATGATGGAAGATTTGAATTGAGAAGATCAAGTATCTACATAAAATATCCCGAGAAAACCAAATTGGATAGTTGGAAGACGTTGTGTGAAAAGTTTGTAAGCATGATCTTGGTTGCGGGTCCAGATAGTGATGATCAAACACAACTAATATGTATAAAGATATACACACACGAATCCCTTTTACTTGCAAAAGTATATAAGGCATTTGTCAATTATGTTATGGTCGCACTACTACTCATTGTAACTTAATCGAATTAAGAGTAGATATTATTGTAGGTCAATCAATTGGACAATCATGAACTCCACTAACATTAAAAACTTATCATATTGGTGGGGTATTTAGAGGAGATATTGCAGAATATATATGAGCCCTTTTACTGGAAAAATTGAATACAATGAAAATTTGGTTTGCAATTATTTCAATAGGCAAGAGTGGATATCTTCCATTAAAGGTGCTAGATTAAAGGTGTGAGTTACCCAATCAATAATTGGCTTTGACACTCCTTTTGCTTTGGAATTTATCATTGCATTAGAGTTAGGACCAAGACTAGGTCATGAATTCAAGAATCATTACTTTTAGCCAAAGCTACCGTGTTTAGAAATTATTTCGATCCTGGGGGTTATCTCGGGGAAAACAATATAAATAGAATTTAGACATGTATTAAGTGAAAGCAAATTGTAGATTGTGTGTATGTAAAACTACTTGTATTATATTAAATGTAAACACGAGAATAGTAGTGTTACCTAGTCGTGCATTTGATGCGATAATGTATATTTTGTAGAGGCATATTCTACATCTCACAATGGGTGAGTGGACGTGTCTTTGTTTACTAGTAGTGGACACATTCAACTACACACACATGTATGTATACATGTGCGTGTGTATATATACGTCTATATGTGTGTTTGTATATGTATATACTAGACATTTGTGTGTATACACATACACATACATATACATATACATATATGTGTGTGTGTGTGTGTGTGTGTGTGTGTGTGTGTGTGTGTGTGTGTGTGTGTGTGAACATAGATGTATATAGACACACACACACACACACACACATACATCTGTGTGTGTGTGTGTGTGTGTGTGTGTAATACATATACATATATACATAGGCATATGTATATACATACATATATGTATATGTGTGTGTAGTAGACATTTGTGAGATGCATCTAGTCAATTTATTTAATATCTCAAAGATGGTTGAAGATGGGAAATACACTTTGTAAGTTATTTGTCTCAAATGGTAACTATATTCTTTCACAAATAGAAAAAAACATCATTTTTGTAAATCTAGGGGTGACTTATAATGTTTAGAATGTTGAACTCGCTCATTTTTAAAATATAAAATATCTAATTATTCTAATTGGTTGAGACAAATCACATGTTTAGTATAGCATATCTAATTATTCTTACTAGTTGAGACAATTCACATGTTTAATTGTTTGAGATTTCCATAGATAGATATTGTGAATTTTTCATCTGGGAGGAATTATGTTGCATCTTTTAATTCGACATTTTGAGACTTTCTGTAAGACCACTATTTAGATAACAAGAAAACAAATTATCACCAAATATTTTTTTAAAAGAGGGCTATCATGGCATGATGCATCCTTAAATATTTGCATTAATGTGGGATGCCATTGGGTTCACCTATTATCTATTGCTTTGCTTGATTTGGAGGAGTCTGCTTCAATTTAGTGGGTTCCATTACCTCTAGACTTAATTGAATGGTTTGCTGCTCACCTTTGTAAATTTTAGTGAGAGAGGACCAAAATCTTGCTAGTGGTTAGCTATTGTTTGGTTAAGCTCCCAAGCGTGAAAGAGACGTGTGTGAGGTATAGGCTAGTGAGGCTCATAAATGAACAAATGTTGAGAACACAAGAAAAATTTACCATCAAAAAGAGTTGCAAAAGACAAATGGCTATTGAAAATAGGGCCACGCCTATAGTGAGACGATCCAATGGTCACTCATTTGGAGCAGCAAGATAACATCGAGAATGGTGATTCTTTTTCATCGATAGATTGCTTGATAAAACAAGTGATTGATGGATTGTGTTGATTGTAGTGTGGTGTTTTCGGCAAGGCTTTAAATATTTTCAAAGAAACACTTTGCAATGAAATGTGATCTTAAGTGAAGCGAGATTAGATCAAGTCCCTCTTAAAGCAACTTATTTGAAGTTGGTAGCGGAAGTGCTAATTCATAAAAGGCTGCATCATAAATGAAAAAATAATTTTGTTGAGCAATATGTGGACCCATCTTTGTTCCAATATTGGGAAATCAAAACTAGACTTTAATGCTCACCTCCTCATTTGGAAGGTGATTCAATGCAAATTACCCCACAACCGAAAGGATTATGTTTATTCAATTTTTTTTTACTTGCCTCTTTTGCAAGAATACTAGAACTATTAAATATACTTAATGGAATTGTAAAACAATCGGAAACATTTGGAACCAAATTCATCAATTGTCGGTGCTTTTAACAAGAGATTGACTTGGAAGAGTGTCGTTCTTGGATTCATGTTTCGACAATATGATATTTAAAGCATTTTGCCAAATTATTCTAATTTTTTATTGAAAAATATATGTTATGCATTTTTTGAACAACACTATTTCTTAGAGAGCAATTATACATAGACTTTACTCTAACTTTCTTCTTCAATATGTTGTTTTAAATTAGGGGATGTATGACACTTTGTACAAAGTAATGCAAACTTAGCCAAATAACTAGGTTAAATTCAACATCAAATTTCTTAAGTAGCAATAAATAACAAGGAGTATAATAAATTAAAAGAAATTCAACATATGGGGGTAAAATGTACTACAAGACTCTTTTATTTTTGTGGCCTTGATTAGCTTGAAGACTATATTGGGGTTTTACTTGTGATTGCATATATTCTCTTTGTATTGATTTTGCCTTGTATTTTTTTCAGAATCTTGAATTTAAAAATAAAATAAAAAATATGGTCTTATGGACAACCGTGATTGTGAGATATGTACAAAATGGGATTGTTGAAAAGGTCTTGAGACTTTTCAACCGCTGAATTGGCAAGTGCAAAGCCAATCCCCACAACCTTCGCTAGCATCCTTCCAACTTGTGCTAGAAATGGGAGCTTTAAAACAAAGTAAGGAAATGCATCAAAAATAATTGAAGGGATATATCTTTGTCAAATGCATTGATAGGCATGAATGCAATATGTGGACATGTATTAAAGCAATATGAATCCATTAACAAAATGCATGAAGGAATTCTATGGAAAAGTGAAATCAGCGAGAGAATGAGAAGTGTTTAACAAGATACGATCTCAAAGGCTACAATGATTGTTGATCTAATTTTCTCTTTCTTTTCAAGTTAATGAACTAGTATTAAAGAAAATCAAATAACTCCAAAATGCGAGGGTTTAAGGTACCTCAAATGCGTGATGGATGCAAATGGATGGGTGCAAAGTGATTGACCTCGCCGCAATTTGATGAACTTGCCAAACAAAGGCAACTAAGAGGGAAATGGATTAGATGATAGATGGGGGTTTCGACGAAGTCGGCTCCAAGAAGCATTCACTTCCTTGGCGGATGTCAACCCCCATGTTTGATAAGATAGGAAAAAAGAAATGATAATAAACATGATAGTATGTATAATCTAATGTACACAGAACTAAAATACTTAAATGTAAGGCACATACGAATCTGATCTAAATTGTCATAAAATAAAGTTACTTGGCAGGGTCGATGACGACCAAGGCTTCAAAGGTCCAATCGACGCGTTGACTGAGAGGCAGATGGATGGAACAACAAATATACAATATAGATCTGGATATTTTGAGTGCGAGACTTGAAGATGCTTTGAGCTAAGTGCTAAGCGATTGGAACTGCAAAAGAAGCTCGAGATTGAAAAAAATAGAAGGGTGTGAGGAAACAGGGATTCAAATGATGGATACCACAAACAGAGGTCAGTCGGCGGCGGCGACTAGGTTGGGGTGACGGTGACTTGGGAACCGACAAGATAAATCCGAGAAACAAAATGATGTCGGGGGATATGAGGATCTAGAAAACAGAGGCGCGAGGCAGATAGATGCGGATCGATCGACGACGACTGACGGTGGTCGGCGATGACTGAGTTGAAGCCGAGTTAAGATGAGAGTGGATGGATTGAAAAAGCAACTTGCAAGTACGAGGGATGAAAAGGGCGGTGAAACTAGGTCTGTGGAGACGATCCGGTCTTGCAAACGTTAGATGCAAACAAGACAACGATAATATGATAATAATTGAATAAAATAGCACAAAATGATAGTAATCTCATGAAGGATGTCCATGAGTGATGCAAACACGTTGAATGAAGATCCAAGAGGTCTGTAATTGTAGCAGGGATGCTCAGGCACAAGGAAAAGTTTGCAAGTTGTAAGAAAGCTCAGATATTCACATACATGCCCCGAGAAGAGGGGGGTGAATATAATTTAAAGGGTCGACGACGACCTGGTACTGGGTCACCACCGATCATGGCGGGCAGCCGTTCTTTAGATGGTAAAATCACTAATTTACTCAAGATATGGGGCTTTTAGAGATTGGGATAAGTGTTTTAAAGCATGTAGGTGGGTAAGGGTTGTTTAGGGAAGTGTCATGGGTGGATAGGAGATAAAGATGGGTAGGATAAAAGCTAGAAAAAGCGTAGGGATGTGGATTTAGGTGGTTAGGGATAAAAACATCCTAAAGAAAGCCAATTAGAGGTAATTAGCTAATTAGGAGAGATGAAAGCTAATTAGGGGTAATTAGCTAATTTAGGTTAATTAACAAGAATTAATTAAGAATTAAAGGTGATGGGATAATAGATGGTCATTTAAATAAATGAAATGAATTAAGGGGGTCTAGTTAGGACCATGGTGAAAAATGTGCACGTGGGCAATCAAGGGCAGCGATGCCAAATTTGGTGTTTACATTTGCCCCTTTTTGTCGAGTGGTTTACGCTAGCAAGCCATGAGACAAAAATGATGAGAGATAAAGAGTAGGATGAATACTAACGGAAGGTTGATGATGAGCTCCCCTCAAACGAGTTATCGATAACACAAAGGGGAATTGATGACGAGGTTGAAAGATTTATATGGTGAAGGGTAGGTGGGAGAAGAAAGATGGGTAAAATGATAAGGCGAGGCAAGATGCCCCAAGCAAGAAGGATTTAAACAACAATAGAACTCATGGCGGTGATTCCGATATCATGTCGGTAGGGAACGAAGGATGGTCTCAATGGAGATGACGATAACGTTCTATGGACCAGTGAGTGGGAGAAAATCACTTTGTGAAATGGAGGGAATCTAATGGGAAACCTCTCAAATGGATGTGAGCCGTGAGGACCAATGGGTCATAGGAAGATATCAAACTATGTGTAACCAAATGTGAAAATAATTTGAAATCCTTCATATGTGAGGAATCGAGTGAAAGGTATGTGTCCACAATGGATGAAGATGGAAGTAATGGTGCCCCAAAAAGGGCAAAATATGGCCAAAGAGGCAAAATATAAAAAGTGATGAAACAAAATGCCCCAAGGGGGAATAAATATAGCCACAAGGGTGGACTCGGGGAGCAGACATGGATAAATAAAATGTTGAAATAAAATGCCCCAAGGGGGAATAAATATGGCCACAAAGGTGGACCTTGATGAGAATATGGTGCCCCAAAAGAGGCACAAGTATGGCCACAAAGGTGGACTTGAGATGAGATATGGATGATAATATGGTGCCCTAACAGAGGACATGCAAAAAAGGCCGAAAAGGCAAAATAAGAAATGATGATATAAAATGCCCCAAGGGGGAATAAATATGGCCACAAGGGTGGACTTGAGATAATATGAAATGATGAAATGGTGCCCTAGCAAAAAGAGCACAAAGATGGCCAAAAAGGTGAGATAAGAAAATGCGTGATATGATGCCCTAAGAGGGAACACAAAGATGGCCACAAGAGTGGACTTAAGATGCGGTAAATGGGATAAGATTTGATGAGATGGATAAGGTGTAATCAGATGAGATAGATAATGATTAAAATTGATGTGACCAAAGGGTGCAAACGATGATACATCATATCAAGGAACACACGAGGAAAAAGATGCCTCAACCGCATTGGAGGTAAACAAGAAGGGGATCCAGTAACGCAAGGCACATGCGACCAAAACATGATGTTAGCATATAACCAATGATAGTTAGAAAATATGGATGGAATGAACTCATAAACCTAATGTCAACACGACAAAGGGATTTGTGATGTAACTTGTATACTTGGAAGAGGGTTCTCCATAAGTGGTGTTCCCTAAATCTATGCCCCAACTCTGGGAAGGGAAAGAGAAAATTGATCAATGTGGGAAGTTTGCTAGAAGAAAGTTGATCAATGCGGGAAGCTTCTTAGGATGCTTGATAAAATGGAACGCTGATCAATGTGTGAAGCCTTCAATGCCATAGTACAAAAGAGTAGCCATCCTTTGAGGGTATGGTCTACTTTATACATGTATAATTTCAACAAGAGTAATATAGATGATAGTCGTCCTTCAAGGGATCGGTCTTTTTACTTGATTTTATTTGTTTTTTTTTTTACATGAACAACTGTCCTTCGAGGGAGCAGTCTATTTTTGATAACTTTGATTTTTGATAAAAACATCCATGAATTTTAATTTTAACATGGGGAAGAGCTAGGAATAACTAAGTAGACCACTTAGGAGGGGATGATGAATGTACAAGAGACGCCCTTACACCCCTTTGCATGGTTTCAATAGGTAAATAAGAGGGTGATGGATGTAATGATCACGGAGTTCTCACCAAAAAGGGAGAACCTATCCATAAGGAAAATGCTATGGGCAAAGCCATGGTGCCCATATTTAAGGTCATATCTAGGAAAGTAACAGATAGACCACATAGTTCCAAATCATTACAATGATAGATGGAAGAGGATAATGATGGAAGGATGATCTAAAATATATAACTAAATGCTCTCTTGTAGACATGCTAATAATAAAATGGTCACAAGTGCAATGCGTTAAGCGGTTCTACTTCCGGTTTACCGTCGAGGAGGCCAAACGGTAGGCTCCCACCCATGATTACGTATGGTCCAATCCAAATGGGGGAAAAAATTCCACGTTGGATCCTTTCTAGAGTAGGACAAGATCACCAAATTTAAAGTCACGATAAGATAAGGTGACATATTGCAAAAGCTGGGATATGATGAGATTAATGAGAGAAGATAAAAATTATGCGCTACCTCTTGAGGAAGCAAAGAAAATATGAGTCCCTAACGAGACGAAGAGGTGGCCACAAAAGTGGACTTAGGATGAGAAAGATGGTGCCTTAAAATAGACACAACTATGACCACAAAAGTGGACTTTGATGAAAAAATGTGCCTTAAAAGAGGCACAAATATGGCCACAAAGGTGGAATTGAATGGAAAAGATGGTGCCCTAAAAGAGGCACAAATATGGCCACAAGGTGGACTTTGATGAAAAAATGGTGCCCCAAAAGAGGCACAAATATGGCCACAAAGGTGGACTTTAATGAAAAAGGGTGCCCCAAAAGAGGCAAAAATATGGCCACAAAGGTGGACTTAGGATGAAAAGGATGGTGCCCCAAAAGAGGCACAAATATGGCCACAAAGGTGGACTTGGGATTAGATAAGATGGATATGGTAAAATGTGCGCAACACCTCAAAGATAAGGAAGCGAGAGATATGGCCACAAAAGTGGGCTTTGCTCGAGAGATGAGATGATAGATAAATAAACAAAATAAGATCGGATGAGGTAAACAAGACACATGTCAAGGAGGAATTCCTAGAGTGGAGACCCTAACATCAAGAGAGTTCTTTGGATGGATAGGGGGATAAATTAATGAGGAAAAATGTGAGCGGTTGAATAACAGGGAAGATGCTCCCTAGCGAAAGAGACTACGTTGGTAAACTAGGATGTAGATGAGATAATGGATGTCGAAGATTGGATTGGATTGTTGGAGGAATTTCGATGAAAACTCTTTGATTTGGATTAGATAAATGGTCGGGGACCATAAGGGTGATTGACAAGGAAAACAATATCAATGAATAAGGGAGGGCCCTCTTTAGGAGGCCCGATATGTGGAAAAGAGATGAAAAGGGATGATGTGGATGAAGGAGGAGATTCAACAGAGATGAAGATGTAGGAATAGGAATTGCATTGATTGTGGTGGATGGAGAAGGAAGATCCTCTTGGATGAGAAATTCATCGTCCTCAAAAAGATCATGGGTGATGGTTTGGAGGGCCTGACAATGTTCAATGTCATGACCCGTGTAATATCCCCTTTTGGGATATTATTTAAATCTGCAAATTAATTAACTCAAATCGACTTAGAAGGATTAACTCTTCTTAGTTTGACCTCAAATAACCCAATGTCGGCTTTAATACAACCCAAATGGGGTTGGAGTAAGCCAAAGTGGTGGGTTAGATGAGAGAACCAATTAGATAATTAATCTTTTCCAGATATGATTTTTTAATAACAGTTAATTAATTAAATATGCACCCAGAACAGCTGAAACTTCAAAAATTAATATCTTTGGCTAAAGAAGTCCAAATGAGTTGAAACTTTGGATCTTGGGCCACAAAAATATGAAGAATAACATTCCAAAATCAGATTTTGCTAAACCAACACAAAACCTTAAATTTTCCCTAAAAAGTAGGCCACCCAACA
This sequence comes from Taxus wallichiana var. yunnanensis, assembly GCA_018340775.1. Taxonomy (NCBI): domain Eukaryota; kingdom Viridiplantae; phylum Streptophyta; class Pinopsida; order Cupressales; family Taxaceae; genus Taxus; species Taxus wallichiana. Next base: position 629,413,774 of record CM031234.1, read on the forward strand.
CATTTAGGGCATTAAATAAACTCCAAAAATTATGAAATCACTTTCTCCTTATTCCTCCTAATTTCTACAACCAAATCCAATATTAAATTGACCCAAACTGTAGATCTGAAATAAATATTAATTAATAACAACCAGATAGTTATGAAACGAGTGAAATCTTCTAAAATTCATAACTCATTCAATACTCCATATTTTTGCATGAAATAAAAAGCACAATGAACTAGAAACCAAGGCCTTTCTAATGCACTATGAATTTGAATTTTCTAGAGCAACTAAACCACTTCAAATCTTCCTCGAAATTTGATTTCAAGTCGCTTAGGGTTAGAATAAATTATTTAAATTAATTCCAGCTCTTTCTAACCTTCCAAGACACACAAATATCAACCCTTGCACTTTGAAATAACAACTAATACAAATCAGATTACAGATCTAACATATTCACCCTCAAAACATGCGAAATATGAGCCAATGCAAGTTGTCATAGCTGGAATAAATGTAACAATGAACAAAAGTAATAAAAACACCTCAAAACCTTCCAATATCACTTAAAACGAGCCACAACATGCAGATTTAACCCAATAAATTAATGCACCAACATATGAGCCAAGTTGCTAATCTTAGAATGGAAAAAATGCATAAAAATACTCAACACAAGAGAGTACAATGAAGAGAACAATGGAGTCTTCAATATCTTCAACAATGGATCCAAATGAAGCTTACAATGAGAGAGCACAATGCAAGAACTAGGGCATACATCCCATTACTCCAAGCATGGAGTGATATCAAATGATCAATCAACATAACCCCACTAGAGGAAATGCGACCTCCTTTTATAGAGTTAAGGGGTGCAATATTCAAAAAGACCGACCTTTCCCTTTTGGAGGGAAAACATAAACTCTCATTATAATAAAGTCTCTAATAAACTAAGACTATGTGCACTTTATTATTTTTAATTAAATAATAAAAACAACTATCCTATGTGCACATTTAAACTAACTAGAGACTCCCACTTGTAGCGCTAGGCATGCCAAGGGGTTACAATGCAAATGAAAATAGATATTAGTAATGTCCCGGAAAAGGGGACATTACAACCTCGAGGTATGATGATAAGCACAAATGCGACTGGAATCAAACCATGATGGATTCTTAATATAAGGATCAAAATATTTAATAGGTGGAAGCGTGATGACAAATATTTGAATTAAATGTCGAAGGGTATCTGTGTAGGACCCGATCGAAGTGTTGGGAGGAAGGTAGCTCTTGCGTTTTGTGAGATAGTTTGACTTGAATTTAAGGGATTGAGTGGATGTAGATTGGATGTCTTAGAAGATGAATCAAATTTGGGAGGAGGATTAGATTGTTTGGATTTGGATTGATCATTGGGAGATGTCTTAGATGAAGGGCCTGGCCCTAAAATAGATGGGGGTGCTCCTAGGATGGATGTTGTAACATTGGATTCTGAGAAGAGGGAAGACCTAACTTCTTATGAGGATGCATAAGAGACCTTTGGGGATGTTTACCAAGAGTCTTAGATTTTTATTCGAGAGGATTTACCCTTGGCAAGGATGACAATAATCTCAACTGGAGGATCCGAAGGTTGTGTGGTTGGTATTGGTGGAGGAAGTAATTTTTGTTTGATAATGTCTAAAGAGGATGTGGAAGTGTCTGATTGTGAGGATGATATAGGAGGATTATTTGAAGTCAAGGTGAGTTGGAATGATTTCAAAAACTCTTCAAATGATGAGAAAGATGTAGGAGGAGAAGATGAAGTCGATGTAGTCACGATAACTAATGTGATTAATGGGGTCGAAGCGAAGAAAGAGGGAATTGGGATTGATTCTATGGATGGTATAATAGGTAAGGGTGGAATGGATGTAGATGAAGTAGTAGGTATGATCAAATCCGATGAAGTAGACATGACAAGTGGTGAAGTAGATGTAGGTATAAGATCAATGGTGGGTGTAGATGTGGATAGAGAAAGAGGTGTTTGTATGATGCGATTGATGAGGTCTATGCGAGATGTGGATGGTATAGGTTTTGGATTGGTTAATGTGGACACATCTAGTTTTTTAGAGGAGGTATGAACACCCTTCGTGTTTGTCTTAGGTGGGAGTGCTTGTTTCACAAATGCTTCAAGGGGTATCTTTGATATATTTGCAAATTGAGGAGATGTGGTTAGTGTGGTAACAGTATATAACTTTTGAAGGATCAAGTGCATAAAATTGAGATAAAATAAGTGATATGGCCATGGGTGAATATGTAGGTATATGTGATGAAGATGTCAAGGTAGATGTAGGTGAGTTTTCTGATATGGTGGATATAGGGATAGTTGAAATTGATGATGAGATAGGTACAATTGGGAGTTTGATGATGCAAGTGATGTAGTGATATATGTGTTTGATGTTGATGTGGGTAAGGGGTTAGATATGGTAGGTTGGGGTATGATAGATGTGGATGAAATGGTAGGTATAGTCAAATTCAATGTGGATGTGGTAAAGGTAGGAATAGATGTAGATGTAGGACAAGTGGTGGAAGTTAATGTGATAGGTGTGGTAGAAGTTGTAGGCACAATGTCTAAGGTATGAATAAATGATGAGGTAGATGAGATAGGTAAGGATGGAGGTGTTTGATGTATAGTATTTATTACATAAGGATTGAATGTGTAAGATGTGGAAGGTGGAAATTGATTTGTTGGTGGTGGATTAGGAAAGGGTTGTTTGAAGATCCCCCTGATTTATAAGTTGTTGAACACAATCTTTAAAAGAATGACACTTTTCAATGTTGTGACCTATGACTTGATGATATCTACAGTAGTGACCCTCATGATACCAAGCGGATTTGGGGTGTGAGTTGTCAATAGGTCGATGGGAGGAAGTATGAGGAGGTGAGCTGCCATCAACTTGTCAAAGATTTAACTATAAGATTCCCCAAGGGGTATAATTAGAAGATGGTTTAAAAGTTTCATGTGAAGGTGCCGCGTAAGAGGTAGATGGTTGTGGTTGCACAACATGAGAAGTGGATGGATAAGGATATAATGTTTGATAAGAGGGGATATAATTAAAGGGTGGAGATTGAATAGGAATGTGACGGGATGGGATAAGTAGTGATAATGATTACTGTTGAGAGATAGGAATGTGATGTGATTGTTGAGGTTGAATAGACTGTTGTGAGATAGGGATATTTGATTGTTGAGTATTGGGAGATTGAGATGGTTGGATAGGCATTCTAGTGATAATATCAGATGAAGTAGGGATAGTGTTGATATGAGGTGGTGGGGGTGGAATAAAATTCACCAATTGAGTGGATTGATAAGATTGAGAGATCTGTGGGAGATCTACAAAATATGAAGTCATAAATGGGGCTAGAAGGAGGCCCAAGAGTTTCTAAAGGAGTAAGAGATGGAGGTGTGGCCAGTCGAGGGGAAATAGACTGATGGGAGATAGGAGAATCAGTTTCAAAAGGGGGATCGATTTGGATGACATGGTCTTTACAAGGTTAAGAGATCCAATGCAAAATATCAAGATTATTAGAGGAGGAAGTATCATTGGATATATTATATTGTTGCATTGTTTGGTCTTGAGAAGGGGTATTAATAGGCATAAAATGGGAAAATATTTGTTTATGAAATTTGTTAACAAACAAATCAAGCAACAAAGTTTTTATTAACATGATTAATTAGGAAATGTGAGAAAAGAAAAAGTGGATAACAAGGGTACCTAAGGAGATGGTCGTCTAAGGCTGGTCTTAGGTAGTTATGGTTGGGGAGTCCTCGATATACCCAAAGGTACGTGAGGCCCAAGTCTGTGCAATATTTCTAATGTGGCTAGAACACTGCGATGATTCTGTTGGGTGATGAAATCCCAATTAGTCCACCTGGTAGGAAGATGTCTAGATGTGTAGATTGATGTGTGAATTTTGGTTGTGTGTGATAGAATGTGAGATGCAACCGATTAACCCCTACTTAAGCTATGTTTTCAAGCAAGGATGCAAAGGGTTATTTTTAATGCCAAATCCAAATGTGAATTTTGATGAAGACAAACACACAGAAAGGGAAAGTGCGATGTAAAAGGATAAAATAAGGAAAAATGAAGAATACATGGATAACGCTTTTCCTTTTTATCCGATCTTTTAAAGCAAGCAAAGAGTGACCCAAACAACCAAACACAACACAAAGAAGTGAAAAGTGAAGCCTTTATCTGTAGTGTTAGTAGAACACATAAAATAACAATAAATGTAAGGAATCACCTAAAAGGGTGGTCCCACTGGCGTGCCAGAATGTTGATCTAATTTTATCTTTATTTTCAAGTTAATGAACTAGTACTAAAGAAAATCAAATAACTCCAAAATGTGAGGGTTTAAGGTACCTTGAATGTGTGATGGATGCAAATGGACGGGCGCAAAGTGATTGACCTCACCGTAAATCGAATGAACCTGCAAAACAAATGAAACTAAGAGGGAAATGGATTAGATGATAGATGTGAGGGTTGCTCGATGAAGTCGGTTCCAAAAAGTGTTAACTTCCTTGGTGGATGTCAACCCCCATGTTTGATAAGATAGGATAAAAAGAAATGATAAAAAACATGATAATATGTAGAATCTGAGGCACATAGAAACTAAAAATGTAGAAATGTAAGACACATACAAATCTGATCTAATTTTTCATAAAATAAAGTTACTCTGCAAGGTCGATTTACGACGAAGGATGTAGAGGTCCAATTGACAATGACCGGCAAGGCGAGATGGATGGAAGAACAAATGTAAAATACATATTTGGATATTTTGAGTGCATACTTGAGGATGTTGGAGCTCTGTACTAATTGTTTGGAACCTACAGAGAAGCTAAGAGATTGAAAGAAACAAAAGGTTGTGAGGAAACATCGATCCAAATGATAGATACAGAAAAATGAGGTCCTGGTCGACGATGACTAGGTTGGGCGATGATGACGACTTGGGAATTGACAGGATAAATTTGAGAAACAAAATGATGTCAGGGGATCCGAGAATCTAGAAAACAAAAGCGTGGAGGTAGATAGATGCAGGATCGAGGAAACTGACAGGTCAACGCCGACTTGAAAGTGGGTGATTTAAGCCGATAGTGGATGGATTAAAAAAGTAACCCGCAAGTACGAGGGATGAAAAGGGAAGTGAAACTAGGTTTATGGAGACGATCTGGTCCTGAAAAATGTTAGATACAAACAAGAAAATGATAATATGATAATAATTGAATAAAACAACACAAAATGATGGTAATCTCACGAAGGATGTCCACGAGTGATGCAATCATGTTGAAAGGAGATCCAAGAGGTCTCAGAATCGCATTGTAGGGATGCTCGTGCACAAGGAAAAATTTTCAAGTCACAAGAAAGGTCGGATATTCACATGTATGCCCTAGGAAGAGGGGTGAATATAATTTAAAGGGTCGACAATGACCTGGCTAGGTCATTCATTGCTAATCATGAGGAAACCGTTCCTTAGATGGTAAAATCACTTATTTACTCAAGACACAGGGGATTTTAGAGATTGGGATAAGTGTTTTAAAGCACGTAGGTAGATAATGGTTGTTTAGGGAAGTGTCATGGGTGGATAAGAGATAAATATGAAGAGGATAAAAGCTAGAAAATGCGTAGGGATGTGGATTTAGGAGGTTAGGATAAAAGCATCCCAAATAAAGCTAATTATAGGTAATTAGCTAATTAGGAGAGATGAAAGCTAATTAGGGGTAATTAGCTAATTTAGGTTAATTAAGAAGAATTAATTAATAATTAAAGGTGATGGGATAATATATGGTCATTTAAATAAATGAAATGCATTAAGGGGGTCTAGCTAGGACCATGGTGAAAAATGTGCATGCGGGAAATCAAGGGTAGTGATACCAAATTTTGGTGTCTACAATGATCGCAACACATGCACAAAAAGGATTCTTGAAAAGGCCATGGAGAATTAAAAGCAAATGTGGTTTAGTGTAAATCCACACCTTGAGATATAGTAAATAGAAGACGATGACGTGTTTTATGAAAATAAAACTTTCAAGTGAATTAAATTATATGAGTAATAACAAATTTTGGCTTCTAATTAGCTTAGGTATGGAATTTTGTATGTATGCATGTCATTTTATTAATAAGGACACATCCTTTCACATACCCTTTCCCCACAAGGGAGGTATATCACTTCATTTCTAACACCAACTATGTTTCACTAGTTTTCAATGAATCGCAAGCAAATCAAGATTGAGGATTTGGTTGCATTCGATAAATACAATTTTTGAGCATTGTAGTCACCATTTTAAGAAGTATGCAAATTAGTGAGTCTCTTATAGCTAGAAAGATCATTCAATTTTAAATATTGCATTTAGGATTGTTAAAACAAAACTAGTTCTAAATCAAAATGGATGGAAAACAATAAGTAGAAAGGCAATTTAGTTTAAGCTAAATTTTGTAGGGTACAAAGGATTCATCGAAACCTGATTCACATGGTCATTATGTGATTTTTGACTAGGGTTTGTGTAGTTTGGATCTCCAACAAGGAAGATAAAATTTGAGTCCTCCTTCACATCATGATCCATCAATCATCAAATCATCTTGTTGAATGTGAGCTTGAATGAGTGTAATTGCCCACACTTTCCCCATGGAGCTATGAGATTACATAGAGTTTGTTGATTCTTTTTATCAGGGAACCTTGCATTGGAAAAATAAAAGACTTGAGAATTGTAGACTTTGCCATTTCAAGAAGTATGCAAATTAGTGACTCTCATATCGCTACAAAGATGTTCGATTTTAATTATTGTGTTTAAAATTTTAAAGCCATAACTAATGCTAAGAAAATGGATGGTGAAAAATCAACAAGAAAGTAATGTGGTTTATGCTAAATTTTGCATTGTAAAAATGATTAATCTAAACCTAATCCCTAGGGTCATCATGAACATTTTGGCTTGGATTTGTGTAGCTTGGATCTCCCACAAAGACGATAAAATTTTAATCTTCCATCACATCATGATCTTATAGTCACAAACTCATCTTAATGTATATGAGATTTTAAATGAGTGTATTTTCCCTATGAATCCATAAGATAACATAAAGACCTTTGATTCTTTTTTTTAATCCAAGGGGCCCACAAGAAATACCAAATTTCAATTGAAGGATAAACATCCAAACACTTCAAAGTAATTTAGCATCTACTGGTATCAAGTGCACAAATAATCAACCTTCTTTGGCTTAATGCCAAAGACTAAGAGGTATCCATTCTATCAATGCACTCAACACTCAAGCCCAACCTAATCCATTTTTAGTATCCCCTTGGATTTGTAGCTCGGTGGATAGTGTGGAAACACACTTTTACCATCATTTACATCATTGACTACAACCCGTTTAGTATGAATTATTTTTTAACTAGTGAGTCAAGGATTTTTTTATTGTATCCAAAAACAATTTCTCATTTTTCACAAATTTGGTGTAATTGTTTATCATTGATCTAAGAGGATCCGGAACTTTGATCAACTTGTTTTCTAATGATGGTACGTCATGTCATATCCGACTACATCAAATTTAATACCTTCCCAAGCACACATGATTATATTATGATGTCCTAACTCTTATCCAATCATGTTGTACAACCATGACACTATCAACCTTGTTCTCTATAGTTGTACTACACAGATTTCACAAAACAATAAAATAGAGAATCTAAAAAGTCACATGATGATAAATTGTGTTCCTTATAATGTCACGACCATATCTTTATCTTCCAAACTTGTATAATAATAATGTATGCTACTCATTCTTTGGGTATCAAGTTATTCTATTAAGCAAGAGAAAGACATCTTGCATCTTTCTTCATACATCCAATGTCCCATTATTCATATCATTGTATAGAACTTTGCATTTATAGTTTTAACATGATGTCACATTACTCATCTTATCTCTCATCTTTTAGCACACTTACTAATAGTTTATCCTTTTACCATTCTCATATGATTTTTATATCCATAACACATTTGAAGACATTATGTGTGTTGTTAACTTGGTCTCCCAACGGCTTTGAGATCAATGGTGTCTTAAATATCATTTATCATTCCTAGCAGATATAAAGTTTTCTATTTGAATCATTCTTTGCATTTTGTTGTATGCTAACTCAAATGAGGTTTTAGTAAGCTTTATCTTGAAAATTCCAACCCTCTATCTTACCTTCATGATATCAACATATGGAAGACAAATGGCTTCGGGGATGTTTTAGAAGATGGTATAATAAGTTTTGTGGAGGCAATATCATGATTTAGAGAAGTGTTAAGAATGAGAAAATATAGGTATCATCAATCACTTTTCTCAACTTCTTTAGCGAGTTTATTCCTCTCCTTCACACATGTCTACTTCAACTCATAATAACCTTGAAGGTACAATGAATAATGGATATTGAGGTTATGTACAAAGGAAGAATGAAGCAGCCATATTGAAGTTTTGTGTAAATGTAGAACAAAGAGTTTTGAGAAAGGTAATATAAAACTAATGCAAAAAAATGAAGGTAGACTACACAGATGGACAAGTGGAAAATACTTGTGAATACATGGAAGATGAAGGCCCATGCAAATGCGAAGTAATGTACGTGTTTAGATAGATGACATGTGTAAGAGATCAACCTACCCAAATACATAAGGTAAAGGTTACATAGAATTTGTGAGGCACAAGACTAGAAATGTGTTTGGATATGTGAAGGCATGTAGGGAAGAGGTTGTGCATGAGAGAGTGATATGCATGGCCCATGTATGTGATAAAAAATGAAAGGTGCATGTCACACTTTGAGCTGGAAGATTGCATGAAAGGAGGATGTCATGTCATTATTGTATGAAGCAAGCTACTTGAGTTGAAAGGTTGTGTGTGACAAAGACATCAAGTTTGAATTGGAGACACACATAATAAAGTAGATAAGTGGTTATGGGTAGGTAAGAAGATTTGATTCACCAATTATTATAAGGGCATATGCATGGAAATAGTAGACGAAAAAGGAGTCCTATACGGGTAATTTTTCCCTAAAATTAGAGATACATAAAACTTGGATGGATAATTTGAGATACTTGCACTCAAGTTTTAAAACAAAATTGAAATAAGAAATGCATCACTTTGATTGTAATTTCTGAACTATTGTTTTTTTGAAAATGGTGGAGTTTAAGTGGGTCAATAAAAATGTAGCACTTTGAATGTAGTTTTTAAACTACTTATGTTTTTGAAAATGATGGAGTTTAAGTGGGTCAAACAAGGGATTTTCCAATAGGTACATGTGCCTAAAAACATAGTAGATAGGTGGTTATAATAGAGGCATTTTATGGAACAACATAACCTAGTTTTAGAAATGTGTTTGTGGAAAGTAAAAAGACATCACCATGGTTGTGACCCATTTTTTTATAATTTTTGAAAACACACACACACACACACACACACACACACACACACACATACATCTATGGTTTGTCCAACCCAAGTGGAACCACACAGTATGGTTTGTCCCCCTAAAAATAGGGAAAAAGGGGACACCAAATCCTCAAAAATGGAACATGGGTGAGGGCAACATGAGAGGGGGACATGGAAAAATATATTTTGTGAGGGTGAAAACAACATGCCGAACCGCCAAGATTACCATTTAAGTGACGCAAGTTGAAATCCTCATGTGGTGGCACATTTTTGTGTCCCCCATGTCCCCTTGGAAATGAGTAAAAAGGGAAATGATTATTCGAAAAGTACGTCGGGGGTCAAAGCATCATGGAGAGGGGGTAGGTGGGATTAGGTCAGAGGAAGACTCCATTATAACTACCCAAGTTGTTCTTTAGGTGATGCAACTTATTTTCTAATGGGGGAGCACACTTTTGTGTTCCCCATGTTCCCTTTGAATTATTAAAATGGAAAAAGGGACATCAAGGGTGAAAAGTTGTGCATTTACCCAAAATAGATACCTACCTTCACCGAACACTGCTTGAAATAGCCATCCGAGTCCATTTTCTCACCACCGGAGCTAGGAATAGACTTCTAAGGGAAAAATTATATGATTTTGACTCCAAAAAGGATTATGAGAACATTCCCACCATTTTTAGGAGCTAATTTTTCCTGAAAATTTTCCATTTTAGCCCTTTTTCAATTCTATCCAAGCTTGTGCGCCGATGAAAGAAATTGCCACCGAAGTTCATGATGATCAAAAGAAAAACCAATAGATTTGATGTTAAGGGGGAATAATATATGTCACATTGGCCTTTGAATTAGGTTTCAAATCTTCCCAAGATGTCCAATATTTGTTGACCAATATCCCCCAAGAAAAAGGGACCTTTCCTTTCCATGTAGGACAAGTTTCTAGTGCTTCTCACTCCCACAACTTGAAATTAGTTACTCCAACATAGTTTAGGCCTCATAATATTTCTTATTAGTATTTGATTACCTTCCAAATCCTTCCGAGGCTCATGATATGTCCGAACAAGCCAACTAGCTTTTTCACCACTTTCATTTCCTTATACCATGCTAAGAATAGCCCGATATTACATAACTTGTTCCTAAACCTTATTTTTCTTCCAAAAATTTCCTAAAATACCTCATATGATTGCATAGCTCTGCCACACACTTCTTGGGTGCTTTAACTTTCCTTGTACTTTCCTGCAAGGTGTTTACTGTGTGCAAAAAGGCCAAAAATAGCCCTTTTAGAGCCTCCGGAAGCACTTATATTCTCTTGGATCTAGATATATTCATGAATAAGATTGAACAATATCCATGCACATTAAAAACTTGAAAGTCAAATCAGAAAATTCCTCCCCGACCATTATGAGGTTAACGCAATAACCGAGCGAGTTGGCAGAGGACAAAGTTTACATTGACTAGAGAGGGATTTTGAATGTGGGCTAGGTTTTCATGACATTTTAAAAAAAAAAATCATGCTAAATTTTTGCATGACAACAAGAGGGAATATCTCTTATCATCTCTCCTTGTTTCGTGACAAGATATTTCAAATATGCTCCTTAGTGATGAAAACTCAATAATGAATCTTACATTTTTGAGACTTGTCCTCTATCGATCATGTGAAATCACAAAACCAAAGGAAACCAACTCTTATTTCATTAAATTGAACTTTTTATAGTTGACTAAAACTTTTCTTCCCTCAATAAGCCCCCAAAATGCATCATATCTTCTCTTTTGTTGTACTAAAAATCAACGTACCATTACAAAACAACACTTACCAATAGATGGCTTCAACACTTCATTCATGAGTATCATGAATTTTCTTGGTACATTTGTGAACATGAATGAATTGAATGATCACTTACACAATCCATCCCTAATCTTGAATGAAACGCTCCACTCATCACCTTCTCTAATCCAAATTTGATGATACCCACTATTCAAATATATCTTTGTGCATTAACTAGCTCCACTTAAGAAATTTATTTATGGAAATGGAAATCTACATTTGATTGTTATCATGTTAATGGATCTTGAATTTGGATACATGCACCATTCTTCATATTTATTTGGTGTTAGTGCAACTTGAATCATACTTATGATCAAGCTTTCTCATATTAAGAAAAGATCTAAAAATATTGGACTTGTCTATTTACCTCCTCATTATCCATAATGTCACCTATGCACTCCCTTAGTTAATAAGATTAATCTAGGAATTAGATCCACATGATGGCTAGTGCACCTCATAGGTGGAAATCCATCCAATAAGTCCTAGGAGATAATATCCTCATATTATCTCCAAAAACTCTTGACCTAATGTGGAATTTCATCCACTTTACTCATTGTTCCCACCTACATAGGTTTGGGAATGAAAGGAAAACAATCTTTCCCTCTCTTTACCTATCTTTTTCTTTTTCAAAAGTGACCAACACCTTAGGAATTTTGTCCACATCTTCTCCTTTATTCTTCAATAAGATCAATGTAAACTTCCTACCATCCTTCACAAGAGCATATGTATTGGCTACCATTATGTATGATTTTTGTACTAAATTTCTAATGCCTACCAAAAATTATATGAAAAAAATCCATGGGCATAATGTCACATAAAACTTGATCACTATATGACCTAATCTAAAAATTCCCCAAACACTATCCACTTACCAAGATTTGATGTCATTTTTACAACAAAGACACCTTGTATGGTTTGGGTGTGCGATATTATTCAAACTAATCTTCTCTACCATCTCATTAGACACCAAAAATTACATGTTACCAATGCTATCAACAACGAATATGAAAAACTTACCTTCATATTTGCATACGGTTCTAAAAATATTCTTTCTTTGCAATGGTTCATTATCCTCCTTGGTTTATTTTAGAAATAATATATTTATCGTCAGATCTTCTCCATGTTTCAGTTCCTTGTGTGATTGGGTGATACAAAAATTTCCTCATCCATTTTTGCAATTTGATTGCCAACTTCATTTCTTCTAATGTTATTTTTTCGTGCTTATGGGCACTCAAATGATCTATGCCCAACATCTCCAAATTTAAAGTATGCACCCATGAATCATCAACTTCTTTCTCTACAAAATTGCCTCTTCCCTTGGGGTATGAATGAAATGGTGGTTATGAAAAGTAATTTCTTCTCCTTCATGAACATGTTGCCCTATTTTGGTGTTTACTTGGCCTATTCCTCTAGAAAATATCCTCCTTCTCTTGATGTGTTATGTTTTCTCTTAGATAACATCTCTTCTGCCTTCAAATCCCTTTTCTAGGCTTCCTCTATCGATCTCAACCTTATCATTCCAAACTCATCTTATATGGAAATAGAAAGACCATTCACATACCTTAAGATCTTAGCCTCATTATCTTCAACATGACAAAACTACATGGTGAGATTGTAAAACTCCTATGTGTAGTCTCTACAATAATCTCATTTTCCATCAATTTATGTAATTTCTCAAACAAACTCAGCTACTAACACTAGGGAAAAAATATATGCTTAAAATTTTCTACCATCCTATCACAAGACTTGATTATGTCTTTGCTTCTTTTGAATATTTCCATCTACACATGATCTCACCACAAGGATGCACACCCCTTCAAATTTTTGCAATAAAACTTCACTCTCTTGGGATTCTCCATCTTCTCATACCAAAATATTTTTTATGTAGTGATCCAATCAATAATATCCTACTAGTATTTGCATAACTACAAGTTAACAAAAACCAATAGTTATGCAACTTAACACTTATGTTATTGTTACTGCGTAAATACATAATTTCACCTTCTTGAGAAAATATCACCATGATTTAAGTAGATGATTGAAACATTATACTTAGAAATTTCATAGGGTTTTGGATTTTGAGGATACTTCTTGATGTGTTTGTTCATATTCAATATGCTCAACATTGTCAAAAAGGAGAGAAGAAATGAAAACAAACATGCATAAATTGCAATATTTTATTGGGTTGATGAAAAATTCCTTGTGGGACTAGATGCTTCATTATATCACATGAGGAAATTTAATTTACATATTTTCAAAATTGAGAATCAATTGCGAGACAAGGTTCGAGTATGAAGAAGTGGTTTATGCACCAAAATAGTGATTTAGGGCATTTATTATCTTGTTGAAGTCGTATTTAGTTGCAAAAGGAATATAGGGCAAAGAGAGACAACATAAAAGTGAAACAAAGAGATGTTGAGGCATCTTGTTGTACCTAGATATGTGAAGAGAAGAAAGGGGAGGATAAATTTGTAGTTGCAAGTGATGAGGATCAACAAAAAGGTTTGGAGGTGGTAAGGATTTGTATACTTAAGAAAATGGAGGTAGGTTCAATGTACATCATTCCAAAGGGAGCCACAAATGTTTGTTATCATATTGGGGAAGAACACCAATATGAATAAAAATGATGAAGAAAACAAAGGGACTACTCAAAGACACCCATGAAGAGCCCGAAAAATAAAAAGATGCTACTAGAGGTAGGTGTGACAATTGATGATGGTGTTACACATATAAAATAAGTGGAAACACATATAAAGAAGTTGGAAGCCAAAAAAAAGACATGATAAGATAAAAGTAAGGAAAAAACATCGATTTACAAGGAATTAGATTTTTCATCCTTAAAAGGCTCAAAGAAGAAGTTCAAACTTCCTATGGGAAGGATGCTCTAAAGGAGATAATTTTATAAAAACAATTTGAATGGTAAGGAAAAGAGAGACTCGCATCGAAAAAGAATGAACACTATGGGGGATAAACCGTAGGGTAGAACGTATACCTTTAAATGGGTCTTAAAGGAAAAACTAGATAAAAACACTAAGTCCAAAGGAAGTGTGCAAGAATACAAAAATACCATAAGTGAATTGAGAAAAGGAAGGACCAAAGGTTGAGGGATAATGAATTTAGTAGATCTTTTCTCAAATTCTAAGGACCAAGAAAGGGGGTTCAGTTAATGAAGGCAAAGAAAAGTTGCGCATCGAGGAGAAATAAAGTCTACATTACAAACAATAAAATAACTCGATACTAAAATGTGGGATTATACTAGGTTAATCTAATATAAATAACAATAGTAAATAACAAATAAATGCACAAAGAAAATGACCCAAACAACTAAGTAAATAAAAATTTGAAACCCTAATGAACAAAGAGGGTTAGGAAGAGCTTAGCTGATTTGATGAAGGTCGTGGAATTTGTTGCAGTGTGAACCAGGCAAACATGAGGAGGAAACGATCACACAAAATCCTGAGAAAGCACAAATTTGAGCTCTCTAGTTGAACAGGGGGGCACCCGGAGAGGGACAGGGCCCCGTGGGTGCTTTGGTATGAGATATGGGTGCCCTAGTATGTGGAAATAACCTAAAACCCTCCTCTAAGGTGTCACTAGATGTTCTCCTATGTTCTCTTCTTGTCACACTAATTTTGTTGAATCAATCGATGTTGCTGCAAAAAAGGAATCACCTGCAAAACCCCAAGATGAGCATCAAATCCCTAAAAATAAAGATACATATGAAGGGGTCAAATTTTCCTTAGTGGCCACAATGGTGGACTTACTAATTGAGCATTGCACTACATCTCAGACCCGATGTAGTTATATGCGTGTGTGTGCAACCATGCACTAGGTGCTCTTGTGCACCACACTTTGTGAAAGTAACAAGCAATAACTATGTGCAGAAATGTAAAAATGGTGGATGGAATAGAATAAACTTCCCTCCTATGTAGTGTGATGTAGATGAACCAACCTTGTGCCTTGTGATGGAGCTAGATGGATGCAAATGGATCCTTTGATGGATGCAACCTTAGGTGATGATAGTAGTTCTTAGTTCTTGGTCCCTCATTATGGTCTCATAACTTTATATTTATATGGTTCTCTTGTTCTAATTTCATAATTAACCCCAAAAAGGTTGACCACTAAAAATATAGGAAGCTCAAATGGCTAAAAAAGTGCCCAAAAAGTGGCGGGAAAGTGTAGAAAGGCTCAAGGCGCCCCAAATGGGACCAGGGTGCATAGGGTGCCCTCACAAAGATAAAATGCTGCCAAATAGCGTAAATGACTGGGTAAGTAGATGTGGGAGGTCGGAAGTGATGACAACAAACAAAGTAAAATGGCCAAAGGACATGGGTTGATTAGTAATTCACTCAAAACCATATGAATAGTAGTATGAGATCGGGACTAAATAATTCCTAAATGCATGATTTTGTGTCTACATTTCCCCCACTTTATGTTGGTGAGTGGAACACTCGGTAACATAAATTAGATAGAGATGCATACCTGATGTCCATGAAGAGTGATGTAAGAAGCGTCTGTGAAGGACTAGACAAAGCGTGGAGTGACAAAAAGATGGAGCATGGAGACTAAAGATGTAAAAGAGCAAAAAGTGATGAGAGTGAACCTATGGCGGAAAACACGTGTGTATATGCCGATGTGTGTGATGTACCTGCATGTTAGTATGAGGTGTGTGTTGCTGCAAAATTTTATTGTTGTTATTAACGTCATCGTTGTTGTTGAATGCTTGCTTCTCATACGGTCGAACCTGCAAGGAGAAGACAATCAAGTAGTCAAATACACATGTATATATGTGTAAAAACACATGTATGTAGAAATGAAAAGACTGAAATGGAAATATGAAAAATGTAAAAGGAACATGTGCACCTGATTCGTGATGAGAGAAAGGGGTGAAGAAAGGATATCTTGTACTACGAGTTTTTTGGGCGATCTCACGCCACCCTGGATGAAGAAGTGTAGGGAGAAAGTTGCATTATTCTCCAACTCTGTAACTTCTTCCCTGAAGATGTGTGAAGAGATCTTTGTATCTTGCCCGATTGTTTGGGCAATTCGATGCTACTAGCTAAGGTAGTGTGATGAAGATGAACCAGTCTTGCCTTGTGATGGAACTAGATGGATGCAAATGGAGCCTTTGATGGATGAAACCTTAGGTGATGATAGTAGTGATTAGTTCTTGGTCCCTCATTATGGTCTCATAAATTTATATTTATATGGTTCTTTTGTTCTAATTTTGTAATTAACCCCAAAATGCCAACCACTAAAAAGATAGGAAGCTCAAACGGCTAGAAAGTACCAAAAAATGGCGGGAAAGTGTAGAAAGGCTCAGGGTGCCCCAAATGGGACTAGGGTACCTGGGGCACCCCAATACAGTGGTCAGGTGCCCCAATCAAAGATAAAATGATGCCAAATGGAAGAACTAATTGGGTAAGTAGATGTGGGAGGTCGACAATGACGACAACAAACAAAATAAAATGGCCAAAGGACATGGGTTAATTAGTACTTTCTTCACTCAAAAACCATATGAATAGTAGTATGATACTTGGGACTAAATAATGCCTAAAGTGCGTGATTTTGTGTCTACAATAGCCTATAAAAATAAAAGACAAAACATATCATATTCTTGTCAAGGAGGTCCCATTAGATAAGGCCAATGATGCATATGATGAGGACTAGGATGAAGGGAAAAGTTAGAGGAGGATTTTAGTATGGAATAAAAGGAAGGTTAGGGGACACCCAAAAATATACCCATATAACACAAAGGCAAATCATGTGTACGTAATTTTTTTATTGGTCAAACATCTAAGTCCATGGGAGGAAAAGCACACAAATTACATCTCACGAGTTGGGTGTGAACGTTTAAAGAATGTTTTGGTGATCACTACAATAGTAGAGTGAATTTGAGGTCTCGATAGAATCAATCATGGATCCAACGAAGCATGGGGTGGATACAAGTACAAAATTAGAGATAAAATCTAGAGGTTTGTTGTCGTGTAAATGTGTTGTATAAAAATTTCAAACTTTCAAGCTCGACAACTAAGCCAAATTTTAAAATTTTGCTCTTGAGTCTACCCGTAACCCCCTCCTATCCAGTTTTCATTTTTGTCATGTCCATCTTTACCATTCAAGTACTTCCAAGATGATAAACAATAAATAAAAAGTGTTTGAAATGATAATACGAGTTCAACATTTTCATTCAAGTAAGATGTTTCTAACGGCTAGTTTCTCAATTGAAGCCTAGAAGGCCAATATTGAACTTCTCAAGAAAAGTGTGCATCCTTTGAGACCAATCATAATTATCATAAACATCTAGAGGTAGTGTTGAAATTTTTAGGGTAATGGAACTGATTTTGGAAGATTTAGGAAATTTTTCGAGGTTTAGGAGCGATTGAGGGAATGTGGGTTTTTAAGGTGCAAGGAGTGTATAGTCAAAATCGGTACCTAGGCTTCAACATAGGAATTTGAGAGATCCGTGATGAGTCAAGAGAAAAAAATAATCATCAAAATATTTAATATCCCTCTTAATGATGGAATCACAAAATAATTTTCAAGACATGGTTTCTTCTCGGGAATATCAGTTTGTGTAGACTCACCTTGTTGTCCTCAATGAAAAAGTAAATTTTTTTTCGAGAACAAGACATAATTAGGTCTTTAAAACCATCTCATTGATCTTGGAATTATATTGGGAATCAAAATGATATAATTTTTTTCCTAAAAATACCTCCTGGAGCTCCGGAAAAGTGATTTCAAGATTCAAGCACTTAGTCGTTTTCTCGATTGGATAGGCGGTGAGTTTTAGTGTCCCGACTATCCCAACCGTCACAGGGGCGAGTAGGGAAATTTGGAAAAATAATCTGTACCAAAAACTTCATCCCCTTTCATGGTTATTTATATGACCTCAAAATAGCTCCTCCCCCATGTATCCAAAACCCTACTTCATGCCCTAGCTATCTTCGCTTCAAATTTGACTACCTGATGGATGATCACAAAGCCTTTGAGAATGCATAAATTTCAAGTGTTTTTCATATAATACTTCATGCTATTCTATTCAAATAGTCAATCCAAAATTAATGGATTCCATGAGGAAACAAATAAAGGACAATGAAACACCTCTTCATTTCATGAGGATCCAACAAATGAAATCATCGAAAATTAGAGGAAACAATCCTTGAAAAATCTAGTTTTGTGTGAACTAGTTTTCATGCCACGAAGACCCTATTTTATAGGGATATGTAGGACTATGTTTTTCATAAAAATTCTTCCCCCCTCAAATAAATTTTCAAATTCCTGAAGATCCAGTTGACGAAATCATCCGATAAATCGGAGGGAAGGGTCTTCAAAAATCTAGTTTCATTAAAACTAGTTTTTGCACGATGAAGTCACTGATTTTTAGAGATATAAATATGAAATATTTTTTATTATTATCCTAGCCCCTCTGATGAAAAATTACTTTTCCCGCTTGTTCAGATGAAGGAATCATCCAAAATTGGGAGCGGGAATCCTAGAATAAATTTAAGAATTTCAAGACCTATTTCGTCGTGATTTGACACCCACAATGCACTTATTAAAAATGGCATGTGTCCATGACGGGCATGTATAGAAATATAAAGTGATCAAATAAGGATAATTCTTGACATTCGTGATCCTCCAAACAAGCAACAAGCATCAAGGAATGAAAATAGGGCCAAATTGTTAAAAATAACACTTATTGGGCTTACTCGCTAAAAATAGAAAGTATCGCTTTTGGTGCGAAAGTTTCGATTAGATCTGATTTCACTCATCTCACTACTTTTAAACATCTTCTCAAGGTTTTTAGGTTGTTTCATTTCTCAAACAAGCTAATTCATTCTTCACAAAGGTCCCAAAGCATTATTTTGAGCTCGGTTGTGTCCAGAAGCAAAGAGAACATCGTAGGGTACAACAGTAAAATCCCAAGGACATTATGTAGTTTTAAGAGATCCAAAAAGAGTCAAAGCTCAGTTGAAATCCAAGTTACGATGTCATCATAGCTCATTGGTAAAGATCATCCACTCGGTGAGTTGAGTGAGTTGAGTGAGTTGAGTAAGCTTAGTGAGATGCGTGAGTTGAGCTCAAGTGAGTGGATGAGATGAAGTGAGCTGGTTGAGTTGAGTTGATTAAGATATCCAAGAGAAAGTGAGCTAGGAGTGAGCTAGGAAAGATCTCACATCTCTCATAGTAGTAAAGGAAAAGTTTGCAATCTTTTAGCAAAGTGTGTAGGAAAGAGAATATAAGCATCAAGAGGTTTGTGCATCGTGAATGAAAATTGTGAAAGACTAAGGAACAAGAGAGTGATCCTCACTCTCATTGTGAGATCAAGAATGCATCATCATGGGTGAGTTTCATGTTCATCTCAAGATCACATCGGAAGGTCTCAAAATAGTGTTTCTAAACACTCATTTGACAGCCCGAAGTATCCGCACATATAATAGGAGGAGGAAATTGAGATCATCGTGTATCATATCGTGAGTTCTACATCGGGAGGAGCTTCTTCAATAGATCAGTCAATCCCCTTCCCTTTCCCTCTTCTCTCCTTTTCTTCTAATTCTTCATTGTACACAATCATGGTATTTTGTCCTATTTACTTAAGTGACAATATTTGTAAATTGTAAAAGTATTCTCTCAAAGTTATAAGAGAGATACTTAATTTGTCTTTCTTAAGGGTACATGAAAAGTCATAAATGGAATTGGATTATGAAGAGTCATGTGGGGGGTAGGTGAAAGGTTAATTTAAATTGCTATAAATTGAAATGGATTCCCCATTCCAAAGGATCCTGAAATCTTGAAAGTTTTAGTTCTTGGTAGCAATTGTGAATTGTTGTAGATTGATTAATGCTTTGTATTCATCACTACACAAGAAATGAAAGCTACATTCTTCCTTTTCCTTTGCTCATGTTTCTTCTATTCTCTCTTTTCTACAACTTTTCAATTATGGTGATCAAGAAGGAACTTGGTGTCCTTGATAGATGAACCTAAAGAATTGTGTGTCTCTAGTTTGTTAGTCTCACTAAATGCTTCATTGTTGTTTTCCTCCAATTGAATGTTGAACTACTTTGGTTATTGGGTGTGAACTCGATATTTCCTACTCACAATGATAACCTCCACTCTCCTAATTCCTCTCCATTATCCCTCATCACTGCAATTCCTCCCTTGTACCCCATACAAGCACTTTTCCATAGGTTGAACGAAGTTTTCCTATGTGATCCTCGACTGTTTGGCCACTCTTTGACGAATGAAAATTGACATGCAACCTTCAACCACACTTGACCCCCGAGGTCGTGCCGGAGTAGTCGATGTTGAATGTGTGGATAACTAACTATAGGAGGATCAATGACTAAGATCTGGTAGTGTGATCTCCTAGTAGCTGAATTGGCAAAGGGAAGATTTAGAGGCTATGAACGGGTAGCGTAAATTCCCTATGGTTTGTTTGCCTAACTTGGATCTAAGTGTTGATATAGTTTGAAGTGTCTATGTAAACTGAATGAAATTAACAATCTATGCTACTACTGAAAGGGAAACTAATCTAAACAAGTCACAAAACTAAAATATTACAATCACAAACAACAATTTGCTTCTATTATAAATAATTAAAATATTTCTACACTAAAACTAAACAAGCGAGATAACCCGATGTGGTTATTCACCTGTGCTTGAGTGTATTAAAACTAAACTAACTTAAAACAATAACTTTTCCAAATTATCTATGATGTGTAGACAACCTCCTATATATATTCTCTCCTTCGATCCACAGGGATGGGAAGAAGAGGATCCATCACCGAGGATTGTTATGAAAGATTCAAACCCTCTTGGAAATTAACTAATTACTTGCAAATGAAAGGAAATTGATTTCTACTCTATTTGATATGATGTAACAATGATAAATTACAACAATGAAGGAAATCAAACAACAACTCCAACCTAGAATTCACATAACAAAGGTAAATCTAGTTGTGTGATGACTTGTCCCCTCAGTTTATCCTTTCTTTCTCTATGTTTCCATTTGAGTCCAAGGGATTGGGAATGTAAGAACACCAACAAGAGAAGATGCTTGAGAAATGGTAGCTTGAAGGCAGTCTAGTAGCAATGCAGGTGGAAGAGAGATAACGTAAGTGAATAGAGCTTGGCTATGCAATTTCTAGCAGGATTGTGGCAGCAATACTATGCAAGATACACAAAGTTCTCATTCCTTTATCTTGAATACAAGCATGGAATATATAGGAATTGGTTGGGAAGTGCCTTCATGCAAAAGGCAAGAAGAGGCAGTTCAAACTAATTAAATCTATTTACAAATAGAAGAGGGATGGAAAACTAAGCAATCAAGACTATGTTTAGGCAATTTGGTTCACAAAAACACCCTAAAAGTTAAGTGAAGTTTTGCATGTTAAAAACATGCATGATAGATTCTAGAAAAAGCACACAAGACTACGCCTGCACAGGCAAAGTAGTTTCGCTAACGCTGCCTGTGTCGGGTGGCGGTCCTGGCACTAAAGGCCAAAAATTGCACAGAATGAAGCAGGAAGCTCGAAAAAGTGTAGAAAAGCTGAAAAAGGATGTCTAGGCTACAAATATACACTGTAAATGGTTTAGGAGCTCGAACACCTTATGAAAGGACATGAATCATTATTGGGGACTTTTGTGCCCATTTTCTGACAAAGTAAAGCACATGTAATTTTGGGTGCATACAACTACCCCACAACATTTAGATAGAATTAGGATAGTTACATTCAATAATGGGATCCTCTCTATACTCAAGAAGGAGGGGCGTAGCCTCATGAGCGTTGGTGGAAACACATAATTTGTCATATTATAGATTATTTCACTAACAATTTTTAGGGACTCCAATAGGGAGAGATCTACTCTTGTGCACTAGTAAAGATCTCTCATTAAATATAAAAAAAACCAAAAAATTGAAAAATACCAAAAAATAGTTTCAATCCTTTTGAGGAATCTGCACTTTTCAAGTTTCTTTCCATCCAAAGAACTTAAGGAAAATAGGAAGAGAGAAGGTACACTCGGTCTGATCATCGTCGACCCTGCATTCAAGGAACAACTAAGACCTATTTCAGACTTCCCATCATGCCGAAAAGAAGATAATTTCTGAAAACCCTCTTGAAGGTCGTCTTGAAGAACCAATTTGTTGAATCATGAGTCCTCATTTTTCCTAAAGGAGAAAGCAAAGAAGAGAGAGAAGAGAAAATAACAACATAAGCACCTGTGACATGGGGACAAAACACTGGTCAGTTGGCTTTGAATCCACCAATCCATGAAATTTCACAAGGATCAAGGAAGAAATTTCTGAAGTTCTATGGAGATGACAAAAATTCCTTGATGATCATATCACAACTGTGGCATCTTTGGAGTGCAACATGAAGATTTTATAGTGTGCTTGTTCATGGAAACATTGCAAGATGTCGTGGCAGACTGGTTCTACTATTTTCCTTCACACTCAATTGTTGATTGGAATGGTTTAAAAAAGAAGTTTGAAGAAATATTCAAAACTCGCCGATGATTTCCATGCTCTCCTTTCTCAACTTACTCAAGATGAAGAAAGAGCCATAAGAGTCCATGATAAATTTTGTGGAAAACTTTAACAAATTGATCAACAAGATTCCCACCGTTTCTCTTCCTACTGCAGATAATCTGAAGATGTTCTTTGTGAATGCTCAATTTCTGAAGTAAGATTCATATTACGGAGAGTTCAACCAAGTGATTTGGACAACGCTTAAGAAATTTTGGTTGACGTGGAAGATGATCTCATCTTGTCTAGTAAGATCAAGAATCCTTTGATGAAAGATAAATCCTAGGGTTCTAAAGATGAGAATGTTGATCAATTATTGCATAGGATGGAAAATGAGTTGATAATGTTGAAGAAATAAGTTTCTCAATGAGCACCTCATCCAAAATGGAACATGAACCAAATTACAGGAGTGCCTCGAAGGATTTCCTTGGAGGCTTTGCCAATCAATGCAATATGCGAGATCAATGAAGGTGAAGAAGAAGAAGAAAATTTTGAATCAAAAGTTGAAAATGAAGGAGGATAAGAATGTGTTTCAAACAATTTTGTGAATGCACGCTTGATGATTTTGAGAATCCACGGATAATTACTCATATGCGGTGTTCACTCGATCAAAAAAATGAGAAAGAAGGATCTTCTTCTACTACCTAAGCTAAGAAATTGAATCATCAAATGGCGAATCCGAGAAAAAAAATCATGAAAGGAAATCATCAAAGTTTGCTTCAGCAAGGTCAGCGAGAAGAAGCATGAGATCACTCCAACCAAGAATCCTTCTACCTCTTCAAGTAAGTCTCCTTCAACTTCCTTTGAAAAATCAGTTTATGTTGATCCTAAGAACATCCATGTTAAGGCTGCCACAACCCTTGATGTTCCTACCACTTCCTCATCTTTTGATATCATTGACCATTTCAAAAATCCAAAGTCCAAATTTCTGAATATGAGTATTGGATACCTCATCCAAGGCAACTTGATAAACTTGCCCAACATATCAGAGGAAGTAGTTTTGCTTCACTTCCTAAAGATGCAACCACAAAAGAATGACCACATGCATCTCAATCCACTCCATCTTTGAATTGTCTCACTTCCACGCCCTTCACCTCTAGGAAGGTGGAACCTTTCTACATAGCCTTGTTGGTCAATGAGTACAAATTGAATAATTGCATCAATGACTCCAATGCTTCCGCTAACATCATGCCTACAAAAGTTGATAAAGCTCTTGGCCTCTCCCTTTCTCCTACCTTTGCCATTGCCTCTCCATGGAAATGAAAGAAGTTCCACTTGTGGGCCATATCCAGGATGCCGAGGTAGCATTGGTGGGCTTCACCGACAATAAAATCACAATGATAATACTTGTAGTAGACATGCCCACCTCATATGGTATGTTGTTGGGCTGAAGATTTTGTCCGATGTCGAAGGAGATATGCAACTTGATTGATGTATGCCACCATTCCGGTCAATGGTAAAGACCAAATTACCAAATGTCATATATCCCGTGACCCAATGATAAATCCCATTCAAAATCTTACAACTTTTTCATGACCTTCGAGGATGATCTTGAGCTGCCCATATTGGTGGAAGAATGTCCAAGCATCACAAAGCCAATCAAAGAACATCATGATGATTTGATGAAATCATAGTTTGAGAGTATGTACTTCCCATGGGATGAGAGCATAAATGAAGTTTCTCCACTAGATGCTGATGATGGTGATGAGAGCCTTGACTTGCAACAAAGAAATATTGAAGTAAAGAGAAATTCATGAAGAAGAAGGAATGATGCTTAGTAACTTCTTGACAGGTAACCTATATGTTTCCAATCATGTTTCCAATGATCGGTATGAGGTTCCATGTGATGGGTATGCTTGTGAATATGAAGATTTCTCTTTCTCATTAGAAGAAGATGACAAGAAATAAGAGAACAACAACATGTTTCTACCTCTCGAACGAGAACCTATCCAAGGAGACAATGATTTCATCAAGAAAATGGATTTCTTGGTTCTCATGGTGATCAAGAATGGGAAAATGATAATGAAAAATTTCAGCTCCAGTGTTTTTCTCATTCCCTTTTCATGAGGATGGAAACATTCTCAATGAAAAATGGAGAAAGGAAATGTTGCTTCATCCTATGGCTAGTTTTGTTCAAAATGGAAACATTTTTAATGGACTTCAACCTTTCAGTGCTCACTTTACTCAAGAGAAGTATGATGCCAACACCAAAATTGATGTCGAAGCTCAAGATGGACAAAATGAAGAAAATGATAGTTTCCATATTGCACACCCAACCTTGAGCTCATTCTCTTTCCAAGAGAATGATGCAATGCATACATGACACATTGTGTAAGGTAACAATTTGCTAAAGAGCAGGAGCATGAGAAAGATGATTTCTTGATACAATTGAGAAACATAGAACATCAAGAAGTTGGTGATAATGTCAAAGTTTCTAAAGCATATGTCAAGAATCAACCCGTGGAAATGGTGGTCATGAATTAGATTGAAAATGAAGAACAAATTTCTTGGTATGCAAATGATGAAGCAAGTTTGATCGAGGATCATCTTCTACAACGACAAAGGAAAATAAACAAGTGGAAAAAACTTGGGAATCAATGAGAAAATGGAAAGAAGGTGTCAAAACAATAGAGGTAATGAAATGAATGAGTAGACCATCAATCACACTTGCAATCATGCTAGATTTCTTAAGAAGCGAGAACATGTTCATATTTTAGTGATATTGTTAGTGGGTTTGCAAAATAAAGGAATCCAATGATACTCATTTTTGGTAAGCACTCAATCTAAGTTCGCACTTCATTGAAAGTGGGTTGTCCCTCACATGTACATAGGTGATTTAGGATGTTTCTAATTTTGTGTGTTTCCTTTTCCATTTTGTGTTTCCCTTATGTTGCGTGTTTCCCTTTAGTTATGTGTCTATTTCTTTTTTTTGTTGTGTGTTCAGTAAAGGATGTTATGTTGTGTCTCTCTGTGATGACTCCATAGGCCCAATGGACAAGGCAATAGTCCACGCAGTGTCTTGAGATTATGGGATTCCTGCTTTCCCCGTCTTTGCTGTGCTCGATCCAAAACAAGTCCCCAAGCTAGAGCTAGTTGTTTTCATGCAAATGTGTTGCATAAAAATTTCAAACTTTCAAGCATGACAACTAAGCCAAAATTGAAAATTTTTCTCTCGAGTCTTCCCATAACCCCCTCTCCTGGCCATTTTTTCATTTGTGTCATGTCCATTTTGACCTTGCAGGTACTTCCAAGATGATGAAAAATAAATTACAAGTGTTTGAAATGATAATACAAGGTCAACATTTTCATTTAGTAAGATGCTTCTAACTTATAGTTTCTTAAGCATGCTTAGAAAGGCCAATTTTGACCTTTCAAGAGAGGTGTGCATCCTCCGGACTATCAAAAATCTCACAACCATCCGGAGGAAGTGTTGAAGAGTTTAGAGAGAAATTCAACTAATTTTGGAATATTTAGGAAAGTTTCGGAGGTTTAGGAGCAAATGAAGTAAAAGTGGGTTTCTAAGGTGCAAGGAGTGTATAGTCAAAATTGGTACCTGAGCTTCAACAAAGGATTTCGGGAGCTCCATGATGAGTGAAGAGAAAAAAGTAGCCATTGGAAAGATTGAATATCCCTCTTCATGATGGAATCACAAAATTATTTTCAAGACATGGTTTCTTCTCGTTTGTGTAAACACACCTTGTTGTTCCAAATTAAAAAGTGGATTTTTTCAAGGAGGTAGAATCAAGTCTTAAAAACCATCCCATTGATCTTTAAATGATCTTGGGAGTCAAAATTGAATATTATTTTTCCTAAAAATACTTCTTGAAGCTCCAAGAAAAGTGATTTCAAGATTCAGGGACTTGGTCATTTTCTCAGTTGGATAGGTGGCATGTTTTAGTGTCCGAACTATCCCGACTTTCCCAACCGTCCTAATCGTCCCGAATTTCCCAAGGATAGTGGGGATAAGAAAATGTGTCCCAACCTTCATCCTCTTTCATGGTTCTTCATATGACCTCAAAATAGTTCCTCCCCCATGTATCCAAAACCCTGCTCCGTGCCCTAACTACTATCGCTTAAATTTGATTGTTGGATGACTATCAAAGCTTGAGAGTGCATAAATGTCAAGTGTTTTTCATATAAGACTTCATTCCAGGAAGTATAAATATTCAAGCCACCATTAATGGTTGTCATGACATAGTAGCAAAATTTGTGCGAAACACCTCTTCATTTCCCAAGGATCCGACAGGCAAAATCATCCGAAAATTGGAGGAAAGAATCCTTGAAAAATATAGTTTCACGTGAACTAGTTTTCATGCCATGAAGACCCTATTTTATATGGATATAGAGGACTATGCTTTTCATGAGCATTTTATCCTTCTCGAAGAAATTTTCAAATTACCGTAGATCCAAAGGTGAGGCGAAATCATCCAAAAATTGGAGGGTCTTCGAAAAATCTAGTTTCATTGAAACTAGTTTTTGCATGATGAAGTTGCTGATTTTTTGAGATATAGAGGACTGATTTTTTCTTAGTATTCTACCCCCTATGATGAAAAATTAATTTTCCCGCTTGTTCGGATGAAGGAATCATCCAAAATTTGGAGCGGGGAATCCTAGAATAAAACTCAGAATTTCAAGACCTTTTTCACAGCACAATCCGACACTTGCAACACCCTTACTAAAAATAGCATGTGTCCATGACGATGAACATCCAAAAATAGCAAATGGTCAAATAAGGATAATTCTCAACATTCGTGATCCTTCTTCGATAGGCAAAAACATCGATGAATGAAAACATGGTCAAATTACTAAAAATAATACTTGAATTTTTTTGCTCACCTGATAAAAATAGAAAGTCTTAGTTTTTGGTGCAGAAATTTGTAGTTGGTTTTTATTTCACTCATCTCTCATCGATTTTTGACATCTTCACAAAAAATCTAGTTTCATTAAAATTAGTTTTTGCACGATGAAGTTGTTGATTTTTATTTACACACACACACATATATATGAATGATTTTTTCTTAGAATTCTACCCCCTCTAATGAAAAATTAATTTTCCAACTTGTTCAGATGAAGGAATCATCCAAAATTTGGACCAGGGAATCCTGGAATAAATCTAAGAATTTCAAGACCTATTTCGTCGTAATCTGACACCCGCATTGCACTTACTAAAAATGGCATGTGTCCATGACGGGGCATGTCTAAAAATAGAAAGTGATCAAATAAGGATGATTATCGACATTCGTGATCCTCCGCATACAAGCAAGAATCGGGGAATGAAAATAGGGCCAAATTGTTAAAAATAATTTCTTGGGCTTACTGCTAAAAATAGAAAGTATCGAGTTTTTGGTGCGAAAGTTTTAGTTGGCTTTTATTTCACTCATCTCATTGCTTTTTAACATCTTCACAAGGTTTTAAGGTTTTTTCATTTATCAAACAAGGTAATTCCTTCGTTCATGAAATGTCCCAAAGCATTATTTTGAACTCATTGTGTTGTGTTCAAAAGCAAGGCAAAACATCATAGGGTGTAGTAGGTAAAACCCCGGGACATTGTGCGGTCGAAGATTCTCGATGAAAAAGAGTCAAATCTTGGTTGAATTCCAAGTTAGGATGTCATCATAGCTCATTGGTCAATATCATCCACTCGGTGAGGTGAGTGAGGTGAGTGAGGTGAGCTAGGTACTTAGGTGAGTTGAAGTGAGTTGATTGAGTTGAGTTGATTGAGCTAGTTGAGACAAAGTGAGCTAGGAAATATCTCATATCTCTTAAAGCAAAGAAAGGAAAAGTATGCAATCTTGCAATAGTGTGCATGCAAGAGAATATAAGCATCAAGAGGTTTGTACATCATGAATGACAATTGTGAAAGAAGAATTAACAAGAGAGTGATCCTCACTCTCATCGTGAGATCAGGAATGCATCATCATGGGTGAGTTTTGTGTTCATCTCAAGATCACATAATCATGGGTGAGTTTTCTAAACACTAATTCAAAGCTCAAGTATTCACGCATCATCGACAGAGGAGGAAATTGAGATCATCATGTATCGATCAGCAAGTTCTACATTGGGAGGAGCTTCTTCAACAAATCATTCAATCCCCTTCCCTTATCCTCTTCTCTCCCTTTCTTCTAATTCTTCATTGTACACAATCATGGTATTTTGTCCTATTTACTTAAGTGATAATATTTGTAAATTGTAAAAGTATTCTCTCAAAATTATAAGAGAGATGCTTAATTTGTCTCATCTAAGGGTAAATGAAAGGTCACAAGTGGAATTGGATCATGAAGTGTCACGTGGGGGATAAGTGAAAGGTCAATTCACATTGTTATAAATTGAAATGAATTTCCCATTCCAAAGGATCCTAAATCTTGAAATTTTTAGCTCTTGGTAGTGATTTTGAATTGTTGTAGATTGATTGATGCTTTGTATTCATCACTACACAAGAAATGAAATCTACATTCTACCTTTTCCTTTTCTCATGTTTCTTCTATTCTCTCTTTTTGCAACTTTGCAAGTATGGTGATCAAGAAGGAACTTGGTTTCCTTGATAGATGAACCTAAAGAACTGTGTGTCTCTAGTTTTTAGTCTCACTAAATGCTTAATTTTTGTTTTCCTCCAATTGAATGTTGAACTACTCTAGTTATTGGGTGTGAAATCTTCTATTTCCTACTCATAATAATAACCTCCCCTCTCCTAATTCCTCTGTTTTATCCCTTGTCACCACAATTTCCTCCCTTGTACCCCATATAAGTACTTTTCCAGGAGGTTTAGTGAAGTGTGTCTATGTGATCCCCATCTTATTTGGCTACCCAAAACATTTAGATAGAATTAAGATAATTACATTCAATAATGGGTGCCTCCCCATACACAATAAGGAGGGGCGTAGCCCCATGAGCATTGGTGAAATGCATAATTTGTTATATGACAAATTATTTGACCAATAAATTTTGGTGACTCCACTGGGGAGATATATTCCCTCGTGCACCCGTAAATATCTCTGTAAAATACAAAAAAAACCAAAAAATTGAAAAATACCAAAAATAGTTGCGAATCCTTTTGAGAAATCTGCACTTTTCAAGTTTCTTTCCTTCTAAAGCACTTGAGAAAATCTACGACAGAGAGAACATACACTTGGTCTAATCATGCATGTGGTGATCAACAAGATTCCCCCCACTTTCTCTTCCTACAGATAGATAATTTGAAGATGTTCTTTAAGAATGCTCAATTTTCTAAAGTAAGATTCATACTTGTGGAGGGTTTAACTAAGAGATTTAGACAACACTCAAGAAATTGTTGTTGAGGTGGAAGATGACCTCATCTTGTCTAGTAAGATCAAGAATCTTTCGATGAAAGATAAATGCCAAGGTTCTAAATATGAGAATGTCGATCAATTGTTGCAAAGGTTAGAAAATGACTTGACAATGTTGAAGAAAGAAGTTTCTCAACAAGCACCTCATCCAAATTGGAACATGAACCAGATTGTAGGAGCACCCCAAGAAGGCTTACCTTGGAGGCTCTGCCGGTCAATGCAATATGTGAGATCAATGAAGATGAAGAAGAAGAAAATTTGAATCAAAATAAAATGAAGGAGAAGACGAATTTGCTCGGATCAATTTTTTGTGAATGCACGCTTGATGATGATTTGAAGAATTCACAGATAATTACTCATACGTGGTGTTCACTCGATCATAAAAAGAGAAAGAAGGCTCTTCTTTTGCTGCCCAAGATAAGAAATTGAATCCTCAAATGGTGAATTTGAGAAAAACAATCATGAAATGAGGATCATCAAAGTCTCATAGGGTTAGTTAGAAGAAGCATGAGACCACTCCCACCAAGAATCCTTCTGCCTCTTCAAGTAATTATCCTTCATCTTCCTTTGAAAAATCAGTTTATGTTGATCCTAAAAACATCCATGTCAAGGCTACCACAACCCCGATTTCCTACCACTTCCTCATCTTTTGATATCATTGACCATTTCAAAAATCCAAAGTCCAAATTTCTGAATATGAGTACTTGAGAACTCATCCAAGGACACTTGAGAAACTTTGTACAACATATCACAGAAGTAGTTCATCTTCACTTCCTAAAGATTCCACCACCAAAGAACTACCTCGTGCATCTCAATCCATTCCATCTCTAAACTATCTCGCTTCCACACCCTCCACCTCTAGGAAGGTAGAACCTTTCTACATAGCCTTGTTGGTTAATGGGTACAAATTGAATAATTGCATCATTGTCTCTAGTGCTTCCGATAACGTCATGCCTACGAAAGGTGCTAAAGATTTTGGCCTATCCCTTTCTCCTACCTATGACAATTTCCTTTCCATGGAAACGAAATAATTTCCACTTATGGGCCAGATTAAGGATGCTAAGGTAGCATTGGCGGACTTCCTTGACAAGAAAATTACAATGAGAATACTTGTGCAAACATGCCTACCTCATATGGTATGTTGTTGGGCCGAATATTTTGTTGAGATGATGGAGTAGATATGAAACTTGATTGGTTGCATACCACCATTCCGATCAATAAAAAAAAGAAACTTATTCCCATTTGGAAGATGGAGTATATTGTTCAAAGACTAGATGACCAAATGATAGATATCCCATGTCAAAATTCAAAATCTTGCAAATTTTTCATGACCTTCGAGGATGATCTGAGATGCCCATGTTGGTGGAAGAATATTGAAGCATCACAAAGCCAATCAAATAACACCATGATGATTTGATGAAATCAGAGTTTGAGAGTATGCACTTCCCATTGGATGAGATCATAAATGAAGTTGTTCCACTAGATGTTAATGATGGTGATGAGAGCCTCGACTTGCAACAAAGCAATATTGAAGTAAAGAGAAATGCGGATCAAGAAGAAGGAATGATGCTCATTAACTTTTGACAGGTAACCTATATTTTTCCAATCATATTTCCCATGATCGGTATGGGGTTCCATGTGATGGGTATACTTGAATATGAAGATTTATCTTTCTCATTGGAAGAAGATGACAAGAAATATGAGAACAACAACATGTTTCTACCTCTCTAACGAGAACCTATCCAAGGAGACAATTATTTCATCAAGGAAATGGATTTCCTAGTTCTCGATGATCAAGAATGGGAAAATGATATTGACAACATTTTAGCTCCATTGTTTTGCTCATTCCTTTTCATGAGGATGGAAACATTCTCAATGAAAAATTGAGAAAGGAAATGTTTCTTCATCCTATGGTTGTTTTTTTCAAAATAGAAACATTTTTAATGGACTTCAACCTTTCAGTGCTCACTTTACTCAAGATAAGGACGTTATCAACACGAAAATTGATGTCGAATCTCAAGATGGACAAAACGAAGAAAATGATAGTTTCATGTTGCACACCCAACCTTGAGCTCATTCTCTTTCCAAGAGGATGATGCAATGCACATGACACATTGTGTAAGGAAGCATGTTGTAAAAGATCTGGAGCATGAAAAAGATGATTTCTTGATACAATTGAGAAACAAATAACATCAAGAAGTTGGTGATGATGTCAATGTTTCTGAAGCATCTTCCAAGAATCAAACCATGGAAATGGTGGTCATGAATCAAATTGACAACGAAGAACAAATTTCTTGGTATGCAAATGATGAAGCAAGATGATCGAAGGCTCATCTTCACAATGACGATGGAAAATCAACAAGTGGAACAAACTTGGGAATCAACAAGAAAATGGAAAGAAGGTGTCAAAACAACAGAGGAAATGAAATGAATGAGAGGACCATCAATTTCTTTAGAAATCATGCTATATTTCTCAAGAATTTGAGAAGAGGTTCATATTTTAGCAAGCATGTCAATGGGTTTGCGGAAGAAAGGAATCCAGTGATACTCGTTTATGAGTAAGCACATAGTCCAAGTTCACACTTCATTGAAAGCGTGTTGTCCCCCACATGTACATAGGTGATTTAGGATGTTTCCTTTTTGTGTGCTTCCTTTCATGTTTTGTGTTTCCCTCATGTTGTGTGTTTCTCTTGATTGTGTGTGTGTTTCTTGTTGTTTTTGTGTGTTCAATAAAGGAAGTTATTCTGTGTATCTTTGTGATGACTCCATAAGCCCAATGGACAAGGCACTAGTCCACACAATGTCTTGAGATTATGTCATTCTGCTTGCCTCATCTTTGTTGTGCTCAATCCAAAAAAATTCCCCAAGCTAGAGCCATTTGTTTTCATGCAAATGTGTTACAAAAATTCAAACTTTTAAGCATTACAACAAGACCAAAATTGAAAATTTTGCTCTCGAGTCTTCCTGTAACCCCCTCTTGGTTAGTTTGTCATTTGTTTCATGTCCATTTTGACCTTACAGGTACTTCCAATATGATGAAAAATAAATTACAAGTGTTTGAAATGATAATACAAGTTCAGTATTTTCATTCAGTAAGATGCTTCTAACGGCTAGTTTCTCAGCAGCCTAGAAAGGCCAATTTTGACCTTCTCAAGACAAGTGTGCATCCTCTGGGACTGATTAAAAATCTCACAACCATCCGTAAGTAGTGTTGAAGAGTTTGGAGAGTAATGGAACTATTTTTTGAATATTTTGGAAAGTTTTCGAGGTTTAGGAGTAGTTGCAGTGAAAGTGGGTTTCTAAGGTGCAAGGAGTGTATAGTCAAAATCAATACTTGAGCTTCAACAGAGGATTTTGGGAGCTCCGTGATGAGTCAAGAGACAAACAAGTAACCATTGGAAATATTGAAGAGCCCTCTTCATTATGGAATCACAAAATTATTTTCAAGACATGGTTTCTTCTTAGGAAGATTAGTTTGTGCAGACTCACCTTGTTGTCCCAAATGAAAAAGTTGATTTTTTGGAGAAGGATACATAATCAGGTAATGAAAACCATCCCATTGATCTTGGAATGATCTTGGGAGTTAAAATGACATAAAATATTTCCTAAAATTACCTCCTGAACTCCGAGAAAAGTGATTTCAAGATTCAAAGACTTAGTCATTTTCTCAGTTGGATAGGTGGTGGGTTTTAGTGTTGTGACTATCCCAAATGTCCCGACTATCCTAACTTTATGAACTATCCTAACTGTCCTTGGGATAATGGGAATAATGTGGAAAAGAAAATACACCCCAAAATTCATCCCCTTTCACAGCTTCTTCATATGACCTCAAAATAGTTCCTCCCCCATGCATCCAAAACCCTGCTCCGTGCCCTAGCAATAGTCGCTTCAAATTTGACTATCGGATGATGGTCAAATCCTAAGAGTGCTAACTATCAAGTGTTTTTCATATAATACTTCATGTTAGGATGTGCAAATCTTCAAGCCACTATTTATGGATGGCATGACGCATTAACAAAGGAAACAAAACACCTCTTCATTTCCAGAGGATCCCATAGGTGGAATCATCCAAAAATCTGAGGAAACAATCCTTGAAAATCTAGTTTCACATGAACTAGTTTTTGTGCCATGAAGACCCTATTTTCTAGGGATATGGAGGAATTAATTTTTCATCATAATTATTCCCTCCTCAAATAATTTTTTGAATTCCCAAAGATCCAATAGGCGAAATCATCCAAAAATCGGAGGGAAGGGTCTTCAAAATCTAGTTTCATTAAAACTAGTTTTTGCACAATGATGAAGTCACTTATTTTTGAGATATAGAGGACTGAATCTTTCTCAAGTATTTTGCCCCCTTTGATGAAAAATTAATTTTCTTCCTTTTTTAGATGAAGGAATCATCCAAAATTTGGAGCGAGGAATCCTAGAATAAAACCAATAATTTCAAGACCCTTTTTCATCATAATCGACACCACCCACAATGCACTTACTAAAAATGGAATGTGTCCACAACGAGCCATGTCTAAAACTAGAAAGTGGTCAAATAAGGATAATTCTTGACATTTTTGATCCTCCAGACATGCAACAAGCATCATGGAATGAAAACAGGTCCAAATTGCTAAAAATGACAACTTCTTGGGCTCACCTACTAAAAATAGAAAGTATTAGCTTTTGGTGCATAAAGTTGCGGTGGCTTTGATTTCACTCATTTTGATACTTTTGGACATCTTCACATGGTTTGAAGGTTGTTTCATTTCTCAAAAAGGTAATTCATTCTTCACAGAGGTCCCAAGCATTATTTTGAGCTTAGTTATGTCTAGAAGCAAGGAAGAACATCACAGGTGCAATATGGTAAAATCCCAGGGGACATTATGTAGTCAAGAGATCCAAAAGAGTCAAAGCTCAAACGTTTAAATCCTAGTTAGAATGTCATCATAGCTCATTGGTCAAGATCATCCACTCGGTGAGAT
Source organism: Taxus wallichiana var. yunnanensis (assembly GCA_018340775.1). Lineage (NCBI taxonomy): Eukaryota > Viridiplantae > Streptophyta > Pinopsida > Cupressales > Taxaceae > Taxus > Taxus wallichiana. Next base: position 629,448,792 of record CM031234.1, read on the forward strand.
GAGTGAGTTGAGCTCGATGAGTTGGGTGAGTTGAAGTGAGCTGATTGAGTTGAGTTGATTGAGTTAGCCAAGACAAAGTGAGCTAGGAGTGAGCTAGGAAAGAACTCATATCTCTCGAGCGAAAAGGAAAAGTCTACAATCTTACAACACACAAAGTGTGTAAGGAGTATACAAGCATCAAGAGGTTTGTACATCATGAATGAAAATTGCAAAAGGCTAAGAAACATGAGAGTGATCCTCACTCTCATTGTGAGATCAAGAATGCATCATCATGGGTGAGTTTTGTGTTCATCTCAAGATCACATCGGAAGGTCTCAAAACAATGTTTCTAAACACTCATTCAACAAAAGTATCCATGCATCTAACAGGAGGAGGAAATTGAGATCATCATGTATGATATTAACAAGTTCTACATGGAGAGGAGCTTCTTCAACAAATCAATCAATCACCTTCCCTTCTCCTCTCCTCTCCCTTTCTTCTATCTTCATTCGTAAATTATAAAAGTATTCTCTTGAAGTTATAAGAGAGATACTTAATTTGTCTTGCTTAAGGGTAAATGAAAAGTCCCAAAAGGGAATTTGATCATGAAGAGTCATGTGGGGGTAAGTGAAAGGTCAATTCACATTGTTATAAATTGAAATGGATTCCCATTCCAAAGGATCCTGAAATCTTGAAAGTTTTAGTTCTTGGTAGCAATTGTGAATTGTTGTGTATTGATTGATGCTTTGTATTCATCACTACATAAGAAATGAAAACTACATTCTACCTTTTCCTCTACTCATGTTTCTTCTATTCTCTCTTTTATGTAACTTTGCAAGTATGGCGATCAAGAAGGAACTTGGTGTCCTTGACAGATGAACCTAAAGAACTGTGTGTCTCTAGTTTCTTAGTCTCACTAAATCCTTCATTGTTGTTTTCCTCCAATTGAATGTTGAAATCTGATATTGCCTTCTCACAACAATAACCTCCCCTCTCCTAATTACTCTCTTTTATCCCTCATCGCTGCAATTTTCTCCCTTATACCCCGTACTGAAGCACTTTGCCATAGGTTCGGTGAAGTGTGCTTGTGTGATCCCCGACCTATTTGGTTACCCCACAACATTTAGATAGAATTAGGATAGTTGCATTCAATAATGGTAGCCTCCCCATACACAAGAAGAAGGGGCATAGGCCTGTGAGCGTTGGTGGAAACACATAATTTTCCATACGACAAATTATTTCACCAACAAGGATGCAATATGATCTTGTGTACCACAAAACAAGGGGGCCTTGTATTAGAAAGGAAAAATATATAGATGACCAAATGCATAGTTTAGTTGGAAAGAGAAGCTAATAAGGAACATGAAAAGAGATTATGTGACAATGGAAGGACAACAAAAGCACTACTCGATACTTGAGATCAAAGTTATGTAGATCTCATTGAGATAGAAAGGCTCGATGTTTGGAAAACATGGGTGTAGATGGAATAGATTCCATGTACAATTTGGGGGTGAGTATAAGGAATATATTACATGATATAGCAAAAAAAAGTGATTGACAAAGATGAAATCCACAAAGAAGGCGGAGGAGGCCAAAAAACATGGAAATACCACATGGAGGAGTTAAGCCAAACTTGTCCACTCAATATGGTATAAGACTTAAGTTATCGTGTCGAGTTTTGAGAGATTCAAATAATAATAAATGTTTGTAGAGACGTGTATGAAGAGAGTTGAGGCTAATTATGATGAAATGCTGCATGTATATTTGTGGAGACGAATAAGGTTGAATGCCAAAATAGGATGTATGAAGTAGGAGCATTTAAAATTGGGTTGACACAAAAGACACATTAAATAGAGATGAAATTTGATAATCTTCAAAGGAAAACCATGGATGAAGAAATTGTTGCACATGAGGAGTGGGTAGAACAAATGAAAGAGTACAATTGTATCACAAAAAGTATGAATATAACCCCGTATACCTAAGCAAAACATGAAGGCTTGACCATAGATGTGCATGACATGAATAAAATTGTAATTACAACTTAGTGTTGGAATCAATTTGAGCATGAGTTGAAAACACGATTCTTTGGAGGCTCTAATTGTGTGTGATGGAAAAAAACAACCGGTATCAATAAAAACTTGTGTCGGGACAAAAAGATAAGTAGTACATGGGAATGTCGACCCTAAGGTTGTGAGCACTTGAATGAAGGCTTTTATTTTTACTAAGTACAAGAAGTGACAAAGATTGAGTATGCAATACCCAAACAAGAGTATGAGAATAGGTATAGAGGAGACCTAGAATGCAAGGGGAATCTACACAATATAAGGAGTTCTACCATACCTAATAGGGGAAGGAGATGTGTGCGGGTTGACAAGTGATGGATCTTAAAGAAGATGGAGCATGCAAATGACTAGGAAGAGTGTCTAATGGAGATCACATGAGATGATCGGGAATATTCTAGAGATTTCTAGAAAATATCTTGTTGGATCTAGTTGTCGGGAGTATGTCAATGGGGTGCACTTATTAATAGAATTCCTAACCTCTCATTTGACATATTCCGAGGGGAGAAACACTCAAGGAAAAGTAAAATTTTAGAGATAATTTCTAGGTTTCAGTGCATTGTAATGTACACTGATTATTTAAGTTATAGAACACTTGCAATGTATTGTTAATGGAAGAGTATTGTATAAGTTGTAACCTTAATGTATGTAGATAATATATGAATACATTAATACATGAGAACATTTTGGATTGTGTCTTGTACTTGGGTTGTATAATTACTTCATGATAATGAAATATGTTAGGGCTTGATCATGAGATGGATGGGTAGAGCACTTGGGCCTCATGTTCAAGTGATAAGATGATGAAAGAGTATTCTAGTGTTGAGCTTACTTAGCGTAGCACACTAGACTTATGGGTAGGATTTGATTGTAACTAAGCACAACGATGTTGTTCGAAAGATTGTGACATTCATATGTCATTAAACCGTGAGCAACATGTATTAAGGTTACTAACATATCAAGCCATAATGTTAAACAATTCATGTGTTTTGTGTATGCTCTCACATTTCACACCTTTGAATTGTTTGTGAAATAAATGCAACGATTATATGATATCATAGTGAAATGAATGTGATATGCCCATTTCCCAGAGACTTTAATTTTACCACAATGTATAAATAACTACTTATAGAATGCAATTTTTAGTGTCATTGATTTGATTATTATCAATAAACTTATAGTTACTAAAAATACAAGATATTGCATAAAAATGAAACAACACCAAATGCAACTTTTATTATCAACTCAAGTTTCAAATGCATATCTTAGAGACTTTGTAGAATGACAGTTTTCTAAAGGTATACTGAGGCAAGACCACATTCATCAACGCGAATCGATGTGGAGTTCCACCACCAACGATACAATATCATTAACCAAAGACTAACCAAGACATTGATGAGTGCACTCTAGGCCTCCTCTTGGACCCACTGTGTGGACCCCATCTCATTGCTATTCAGAGTGTTACATGTCTCCTTCCTTCCCTTGGTTCTTTTACATAATTTCTTACTTTTTCTATTCATTACATACTTTTTCATTCATACATTCACATACCTCATTCAAATGACTTTACTCCCCTTTTATAGGGTCGAAAAGGTGATTTTTACAATGGACAAACCTTTCCATTTACACATCGTTTAATGTAAATACAATATTGCAATATATCATGTACATAATAATGTTTAACACCCTTATTTTTTCTTAGGAATACATATTTTATGCCACATTTTAATTCTCTTGCTTTTCTTTCACCGATACATAGGTAACTTTTAAATGTTTTTATTCTTTTTATTCAATACAATCCCTTTATGGGGATTTTGTCACATAACAATTAGGAGTTCACCCTAATCTTCATCTATTCACAAAACACAAGTAAATGTCCCAAGCCTTTCATTACAGATCCATGTGACTCTAATTTGTCAAACAATTAGTAAATTACCTCAATTTCATAACCAATATGAAGGCACATGAGAAACATATACTAATGTTATGAACATTTTAAGCCATATGATAAGATCCTTTCCTTTTCACAAAACAAAATCTAGGTTATTAAATCCATTTTATTCACAATATGCAATCACTGCGGTCTACGTGACCACATTTTGTAGAGAAATTTTGTCAAATAGTTCAAATGCTTTGTCCATGCTCCCACATTTTGCTTCTTGCAATCATCGCAATCTATTTGACCACATTTCCTTGAAATATATTGTCAAAATTTATGTATTGTCCTTACTAACAAACCTTGAATCATTTGACAAACCAATGCAATGATTACATGATGACCTAATGTAATGACTAAGTTGACCCATGTAGTATCATGTGCATAATATGACCTATCATAGAGAAGGCACATCAATTGGTTGAAAAGCTAATGCAATGATTATGAAAAATGTGCCATAACAAAGATTTAACAAAGTTTAACACAATTATATTGTGCGGGATGTGCAAAGCTTGCCCTACCAAAGATTTGAAAAACTAATGCAAAATGATTATAAGTTATGCAAAAACATGTCCCATGATAACTTTGATAAAGTTTAATGCAATGGTTACAAGATATGTAGAATGTTATTTAACATAAATTTAAAAACTAATACAATGATTATAGGATATTCTTATGTAATTATAATGCACCATACTATAATCTCAATTAAAGTGTGATGTACATTAATGCAATATCATTTGAAATGTGATATACAATAATGCAATTCAATCAAAATGTGTTATACCCTAATGAATTCTCAATCAAAACATGTCATTATCCTAATGTGATATCAAAAGAACGTGATATTGCCCTAATGAATTCTTAATCAAAACATGTCATTATCTTGACGTGATCTCAAAAGAGCATGATATGTCCCAATGAAATCTCACTCAAAACTATTTATACTTTAACAAATGCACTAAAAAAATCTTAGAGTTGAGTAGAAATGTTCCCTCACAATGTTTTGATAACATATATAGACTATAGTAAAAACAATCGATTTTAACCTATGATGGGGTGGTGATAATTATAAATTTAGGATCCTTTTTCATATGAGCTCCACTTATGTCAAATTGACTCCCTCTTTTTAAACTCCACTCCTTTGTTGTTTTGATCTCGACAAAAGTGAGAGCCCATATGAAAAAGAATCCCATGGTATGTCGAGTATGAATTACATCATGAAGTTCACATCACTTATTTGAGTCCCATGGTCATAATAAGATAGAACCAAGACACAAGAGGGCAGGGTTGAGACATAATGGGTGCATGCTTAAGGTGACTAAACAAGTGTCAACTTTAACACATGAAAATTTTATGATACATTGAGATGCAAAACAAATTAGTTAGGAAAATTTAATTAGCTGGAACAAGACATATTTTATAACCCCTCCATCTTGTAATTGATATATAAAATCTATAAATGTAATCCTCTTGATAATTACCGAATTAAATATTATATACAAACTCTATTCTATTACATCACATCCTACAACACACAATCTATATCTTACTACACACAATCTATATCTTACTTATAAAAAAAAACATGTAATTTTGATTTCTAAAACATATACTTTTAATTTCTAAAGTCCAAGAGTGTGTATGTATGAAATAACTTTTTCCTTTCGCTGTTTATATTTTTCAAACACACTTTTATGATTTGCAATAATACCTTGCATCATAATACTAACCACATGTATTATGATTTGCAATAATACCTTGCATCTATATCTTACTACACACAATCTATATCTATCTTATAAAAAAAAACATGTAATTTTGATTTCTAAAATATATATTTTTAATTTCTAAAGTCCAAGAAAGTGTATGTATGAAATAACTTTTTCCTTTCGCTGTTTATATTTTTCAAACACACTTTTATGATTTGCAATAATACCTTGCATCATAATACTAACCACATGTATTATGTTTTGCAAGGTGGAAAGAGTGGACGAGGGTACTTATGAGGTTATGCGAGTCACATGGTAATAATCCTTGTCTTTATATTATTTGCCATGTCCTTATCCCACAAGACAAAATATCTCATGGTATGCATTTTAATCCTGTATGCATCTCTAGGAATGTTGAGGCATGCCATTAAGCTAGGTAAGTAAATCCAAGGGAAGTGCCAAACATGCTTTGGGAATGCATTTCACATGGTAGTGAGACCAAAAGTACTTTAGAGAAATTTTGTTTGGTATGACAACTTCAAACCTAATGACAAAATATAAGTACCAATGTACTCCCCATATTTCACTCGATGCATAAACAAGTAAAAATCTAGGTCGTTGAGGTAATTTTAAGATAACTTCCCACGTCTTATTAAATTTATATTAAAATATTGGACACAAACCAACATTTTTATTTAATTTTTTTCGAGATATTGGACAAACTTAAGTGGGATATTGGGCTCACACATTGGGAAAAACTATAATAATTAAATTTATACAATTAATGTTTGCCAAAGTGATTTCCATTTACGTATGAGGTTGGTGGATGTTTGAGTTAAAAAAGTTGAATGAAGCTTAGAAATTACACGAACAAGAAGGTACAAATTTAGGAGGAATGAAATATTTTAAAACCATTAAAATAACGTACCAATTAAACTTGAAAATAGGGAGGTTTACCCTTCTTTTTTCAAACGAAATAAGTAGAATAAAAACTTAATTGAAAAAGTTGTATACATTTTACGTAATAAGCATTAATAACTTTCCTCCACCCTTTATATATAGTTAAATAACTAGCTTGTATTTTAAAGGCGAGATAGAGTTTATGTTTGTGCCTTACCATCATCCTCTTTAAAAATAAATAAATAAAAAATTATATATATTTTGCATAATAAATGTTAATATTTTTTTCCAAACTCTCTCTCTATATATAATTAGTTAAATAAAAAATGGATTAATAGTTAAATTGAAATATATTTATCTTGACCTAGAGTTACACCAAGTGTAAAAATACAAACATTGATTTTTAACTCTTCTCAATCTTATTATATTAACAAGATTTATTAGTTGTGATATTTTTAAGTTTGTAAAAGAAATTAGATAATATCTTTAACATATTAAAAGAAAAATTATCATGTAATGATTAAATACATATTAAATTTAAAATTAGATTGTTTATGAATAACAACATTATATTTCATTATTTCTATCTTTAGTGTTATTATTCAACATAATTATGTGGATATTTGTTCTACAATCATAATAAGGGGTGAGATATAATGGTGTAAGCATATCCAAAAATAAATAAAAAAATTCTTCCTTTTTGTTTGGAGAAGTCAATCAAAATAATAATATCTTGACCATATAGTAAAATTTGACAAAAACTTTTATTTTGTTTCAAAACACAATAATACACTTAAATTAATGGGATTTATGGCTAATTAATAAAGAGAAGTCAATCAAAAAATAATAATATCTTGATCATATAGTAAAATTTGACACAACTTTTATTTTATTTCAAAACACAATAATACACTTAAATTAATGGGATTTATGGCTAATTGATTAAAAATGGCATTCAAAAATAGGAGTTTTCAAATTAATAACTTTTAAAAGATAAAAAAATCTTCAATTATATATAAATTTTAAAATACCATGATTTATATGCATTATGACCCCCTTACATCATCTTTCAAACTTCAACATTAAAAAAATATAACACAAATTTGAATTATAATATTCAAATTCAATATCGTAAGGCCACCGTTCTCTCTGCAATCTGTGTGCTGTTTTCGGAAGCCTGTCTATTAACTTCCGTCGAACGTCGCGAGTTCGAACGCCTGGAGGCTGAAACTAGTAATTTTTTCTTTTTGAAAAGGATGATGGTGAGGCACACAAGCATAAACTCTATCTCGCCTCTGTTAAAATACAAGCTAGTTTTTTTGGGCGACCAGTCCGTTGGGAAGACCAGCATTATCACTCGCTTTATGTATGACAGATTCGACGAAAGTTACCAGGTATAATATGGCATTCACGTACTTGTTTAATTTTGTTTTGTTTTTCAAAAACTCTCTTTTTGACAGCATAGCTTTGTAAGGGGCAGAAATCTTTTGAAGATTGTTGCGATCATGCTGTAATTTAATTTCTTTGGTATCTTGGATAAGTTTTAACCACTGAATTTTATTAAATGTATCAAAATTATACTACTTTGTTTACAGAGGGGCCAAGTCACCCTGGTGGAGAATGCTGGTTCACAAAGAGGCCATCAAGGTTGAAATCTCCCTAAAGGGCTTCACCTTAGGAAATTTTCGTAGAATCAATAGAACATTACATTCTCAAAGGATTATTGATCCTCAGTCCTTAACACTAAGCTAAAGAAAATGGTTTTTGTCTTTGAATCAAGAATTATTAATTCTTGATCCTTGGCACTAAACCAAATGAGACGGATTATAAGTCTTCTCAGTCCTTGACACTAAACGAAATGGATAATGGTATTTGGAATCAAGAATTATTAATTCTTGATCCTTGACACTAAACCAAATGAGACGGATTAAAAGTCCTCACAGTCCTTAATATGTCGAAGATAGTTGGTCCTCAATCCTTGACACCAGGCCAAACCAAAAGAATTATTGGTCTTCGGGCCTTGGCACTAAACCAAACCGATGGATAATTGATGCAGTGCAAGGGATACCAACAGGTAGCTTGTTTTCCAAACGAAATGGATTGTTGGTGCATCGGGTTGCTTGATCTCCAATCAAATAATTTTGTAATGAATAACTGATTCTTTGGTATATGGTTGATTGAGCAACTTTTTGTTATATAGGTGATTATGTAAACTGAATTTTGTTGTTAGAAGTTTTAATGGGGCTCCCACTGGTTAGTTTTCAGGGATTTGTATTCAGCTTCTTTTTACTTGCTTTTATGCAGTTGTTCAACTTGGAGGTTACCAATTTTGTTTTCCAGCTATTTATCTTGGGTTATGGGCCACCATTAATGCTGTGTTGAGTAGGCTTTACCACATTTTCCTTAAACAAGGTTAATGCTAGAAAGCACCCCATAATAGTTACAGCAAAATCTGACAACATGTCCGTTCATTGGAGTTATGGGCCACCTCATTGCAGCACAGGGGATTTGAACCATTACACCACAAGTCATAACCCAGAGGCCAAAACATTTTGTTAATTTTCAATTTGTATCTGTTTCTTTTTTGTATTTTAATGTACTCTTTCACAATCTAAATGATGAAAAAAACTAAAAATTGAAATATTACAAACTTAAATTTTAGAACTTAGTTGTGCACAGAAGAAAACTTGCAAAGCGAATAAGAAAAAGATTGCTTGAGAGAAATTTGTATTGATTAGACTGAAAAATACTCCAATGCCAAACACGTTTCGTTCTCATGAGCTCAGCCGTGTGCCACTTAAGAGGAGACGAGCTTTTTTTTCACAATGATCTTATTGTGTCACCTGAAAATCTTCTTTTAGGAGAAGGATTTATTAAATTATTATTATAGTTATAATTGTTATGTGATTGGCAAATGTCCCTTTTTAACCACAGTCGGGTATACCTTCTTCTTAGACCTCACAATCGAGGAGTACATATCCCATCAAAGTCACCCAGTTTTTGTCCATGCCACATCCAATTCATAGTATATTACTCGAATTTTCAAATTAACAGGCCTTTCTAGAACTTGAACACGAGGCTCTGCTATAAAAGCCCCATTGATATACCACTTGAGATCATCCCAATCGACGATCAAGATATGGATCTATTGGTTATTTACATTTTAGCCCTCGTTCATATAGATGATGAGATGAGAAAAAAGAATCTTTGTTGGCCTAATCAATATTAGTGTTCATATACATGGATTGAACTTTAAGACTAGGTATCAGTTTCCTATATATAGTTTTTTAATATTAAAGATGCTGCAAATAAAGTCAGTACAAAGCAAGAAGGAACAAAATCAATTACAAATAGACCTTCAAAAGAGAGTCTACCATTAAAACAATAGCAAGGCAAAGCCAATAACGACATTACAGTCCCATATCATGAGTTTCTTCAATTTTTGTTCAAATCTTCATTGTTTTCAGTCATCTGAGAACAAGAAAACAGGATTGCCCAGCCCAGCTGTTTGACCAGGATACCATTATTTTGAAGGGCAGCATGTAACCCCCTGGTTCAAAACAGCATATTAAGAAGAAAATCAGAGTAAAGCCCATGAATAACTAATCCTTGGGAAATTGTGCTGTTAAAAAAGCATGTATATCATCTTATTTTTCCAGAGCTGTTTGACAGTAATTTGTCTAAAAGTTTCAGATATCACATTGCAGGAAAGCCCAACTCCAAGAATAACATTTTTCCAAGTGAGTTTTTACTAAAGAGCGTTGGCAGGTCTGACTGAATCTGAATCCAAATGTTCTTGCTATTTCTGCAATTCCAGAATTGTTTGATAGTTTCAGCGTTCTTGCAAAAGGGCAGGCCGTCTTTACGTTTTGTATGTATTTAATCCTGTCAGCAGTAGGTAACTTGCACTGGATAACCCATCAAGCAAGGAGCTTTGCACTGGAATCTGGTTTCAATTTCCAAATATTGGAATAGAATTGCAGCCACGCCTGTTCAACAAGATTGCAATTCCATTTCTGATTTTACCTCTTATGATTATGAATAAGCATTTCAGGAATCAATTTGAGGTAGTTCGCTTTAAGAGAAAATTGATCAAATCTTGTTCCATTAGTCCCATCTCTGATCTTCGATGAAGTTGCATGGAATCTAAGAAGAAATCTTAAAAATCAAATTGCCATGAATGAGCGAAATTGAATTCAATGACACACTTATAGTTTGCAGGAAGGTCAAAAGAGCTTTTAGTAACGGGCCAGGAGACCATTCCATAATCAGCGGATTTCAAAGATCCTTGAAGGTACATATTCATTTATTGAAGAGTTTGAAACCATGCAAAGACTTTTCAAGAGCAAGGGGAGATTATGAGAGTGACTAACGGACTCCACCAGGGGAGGAATTAAAAAAGCTCAATCCATGTCCAAGTGAAGCATCTTTCCATGTTAGCAGTTGAGATATTTCTTGCCAAGCTTTCCATAGGATGACTACGGGTGGAGAGCTCCTTATTTTGAAGAATTTGGCATTTAAGATTTTGTCTAAAATGTCAACTTTGACCCACTTACCTCAAGCAGAGGTGAGCTGCATTTATGCCTTATAAGGACTTTCAAGCTTTCTTACCATGTATGGCTTTGACATTCCATTTGGAAATCAGGGATTTGCCTTAGATCCAAGGGTCAATGATACCCAATCAGCCCTTGTGTTTGGGTTGAGTGCGAAGAGACCATGGTATATCAGCCATGTCTTGTTAACGATCCCATTTTGCCCAAAGAACATGTCTCACTTTTTGAATATATTTGAGATAACAAGACTTGGAAGGAATCCAACAAGAAGAATAGTAACCATGAGTGGCTTATAGGAAGATTGTATTGATAATTTGAGCTCCATAAGAACTTTACTTACCAGCTGTCTATCTTTTGTTAAACTTATGAATGAACCAATTCTGCATCTGAGAAAGGGAAACACTGATGCCAAAGGGAATACCGAGGTATCTCATGATTTCGCCATGCTATAGTTGTTTCCAATCTTTAGGTATCCATCGAGCAGGATTCCCTGTTCGTGTGAGAATAATTTCAGGTTTATGCATTGATAGTTTGGATCCAAGGCCATGCAATAAATATCAAGGACCTCCAGAGCATTATTCACCTCTGAATCATCATTTTGCAGGAATAGTATACTATCATCAGCAAAGTGAGAGTTGAGAGAAAATTTATTTTGAGGCAAATAAGTCCATTGATTATTTGTGGAGCAGGTTGGACTTATTGAAGGCCAACTCATCCACCAAATCTACCAAAGTTTTGAATTATGCTGATCACAACAATACGTGCCCCATCTTACCACTAGACCATAGACTGACAGACATTAGTTTGCAATATTTATGAAGATCTTGGGCATAAATAATTTTAAGTGCAACTCAATTTGTTCATTGGACTACAAAAATCTGCAATTTAGGTGGTTTATAGGTTAATTTATTTGGAAAAAGATTGCTTTGATCTTTTTTCAGGCTGTTGTCTATTGTCACTTATGCTATGCTATTCTTGTTTTCAGCACTAGACTTGCATCAAAGATGTGTTATGCACTCAGCAGATTTATTTTTAGCTTTGTCCTTGTTGTATGGTGCTTGGACACTTTCCTCTATCTACCTTCTAACAGTTCAACAAAATTCTCCTCGAGTAATGGGGTTCCCTCCATTATATCTATATAAGATCAGCATCTCCTTTGCAAGTTATAATTTATTAATGATAAGTATTTTAAGTGTGAGTATGGTACTTCAGTGTTTGCTTGTCTCCAGTGCATGCTGCTAGCAAGGGTGAAAATTTGCATCATGTAACTGTCCAATCTGTTTTCCTTGAACCACAAAGTGATATCTCGAGATCAAAATCAATAATATAGCTTTCAAAATATGACCTTCACGCTTAAATTTCCAATCTCATACAAGAAACATGCTCAAGGATGAAATATAGGTTACCGATGCTTAAGCTAAGAAAGGAAATATAGCTTATGAAAATTTCTACAATGGGATCTTGCAAGGAGAAAATTAAGCAAGGCCTAGAACACCTTCAACTTAAGCTTGCGATGGTCCCCCATATGTGGCGATTCATGTCAAGCAACATGCTTCCTCACAGTCATTGGGATTCATGCAAGGCTAGATTATATAGACAGAGACAGTAGTTCCTCTTCACCCCCTCCATATAGATAAATTCTAGATAGGGATCCTCCTTGTTTGCTCCAGCTATGAGCTATTATTAACTAGAGTGTTCTAAATTCATGACTACACCCCTATAACCTCCACTACACACCCTGCCATGACCTTGTAAAATAGTACCTCGTTTCAAGATCCATTGTAGTTCCTTTATTCATGGACATATCTACAATATATAGTAGCACTGTATCATATAAACTTGTACGAGCTTCATGTAGGTGCAATCTTTCATAGAACTATTCATGAATATCATCTCACATAGAACCTATACAATTTCATGTTTGAGAATTATCTTACATCTAATAAGATTTATTGATCTTCATGTCCCATTTAACATCCATGTTCCATATCTAGTTTTCACGTACTTATGGGGCTGTATATTGATGTTATCTTTTGTAAATGAGCTGAGAAATTGTACCAGTGCCATGTCTTTCTTTTTGGATTGGTGAATGAAGGTTTACAATGGATCTCCCAATCTTAGGACACAAATGAGGACCTGGTCTCTGGGCATGTTCTATTACCTGCACACACTTTTTGACCCGCTTTAACGGGGCCACCTAGAAGAGGGATCAAGTTCCACCTTCAATTTGAACCCAAGTCATTATTTTGGTAATGCTCCACCTTTACAACAAAGTTATAGTAGTGTTGTCTTATTAGTAAAACACTTTGTGAAATGGATTTTTAACACTTCCAACCCCTCTTCCATATCTACTTGTCATTTGCACCCCATTTTCTCCTCCAAAGGAAATATGTACCTTCCATAGGTTGATTCACTTTCATGGCTGTCTATGTATTTGCGATTATCATCCAATGCATGGCTTCTTTTATCCCATCTTCCATAAATGCATTGTTTTGTCCCTTTATTTATTTATTTATTTGAAGGAATGCAATGTGATTCAATGTTTTGATAGCACTAAGCATGTTAAACCTACACGACTATCAAAGGCATGTATTAGTGATTAGTATTGCATAGATCATTTTGCTTCTCTTCTTGAGACATGAGCACCAAATAGGGAGGGCACATTGGTATATCGATAGATAACCGTAACCAGCACGCACAAACGTGGTGGGTCCTATGGTCCGGACCAATGAAAAAAGCGAAATAAATTAATCTTTTTTTATTAAATTTGTGATTGGTTTAAAATGTAGGCCCCACCACGTTTGTGCGTGCTGGATAAGGATCGCCTATATCTACATGGATTATAGAATATAAGTGGACACATTATGTGGGATGGTAAAATGGGAAAGTACATTTGTAACATGGCCTATATATAGATATGACACGATCTATATACTTGACGGAACAAACAAACAATGATTCGACAAAGAAGAAACAATGACCCAACTCTTCTTCACCACATCACATCTCTATATGGCATGGCCCACTTCTCTTCTCTCCAATAGAGTGAGTCGAGTCATGTTGGCCATTTCGAGGGAACGACCTTTCAAAGACTCAATCAATAGATTGAGAGAAACTATCTATAGTCGGTAGTCACCCACCCCTATCTATACTCGCTCTATATGGGATGGGAGGGTAACTCACTTGACCCTTATATATAGTATAGTATAGTATAGGCACCCTATTTGTGGCACCACTGACGATTGGCTCAAATGATGGGAGAGAAGTGCATTCAGGCCATTTATGTTTGTTCTTCTCTTTGAAAACTAGAAAAAATCACTCATCTTGTAATGAATGCCAAGAGAAATGAGTAGAGCTATGAGAAACATTTAGCCAGAGAACAACTATTAGGACAATGAAACATAGACATTAATCCAAAGCATAGTGACATAGAATCTGAAATAACAATAATGTTCAAGATATGTGTAATGTCCTCTTTTTCAAATTAATGGACATTAATAATATTTCTAAGTTGGGCCCGGTCAATTCATTATCTAGGGGCAACTTATTAATATTATTATAAGAATAAAATGTATTTTTAAATATTGGCAGGTAGAAGACCCCTTTTTAGCCTATTTTCCATTGTATTCAGTCGGTTAAAAGAGAATAAAGGAGGAATTAATAATCTAATTTTAGTACTAAAGTAATTCTTATTACTGGTACTTTAATTAATTATTAAAGGTTGGGAGAAAAATAAAGTAATATTAAAATAAGAAAAAGTTACTTTATTAATCCCACATAAAACACCCCACTTGAAAAATAAAGACAAAAACGTATAAAAGGAGGTGAAAGGGGTTCATTTGACATTTTTTGCTAATTTGATATCTATTTTTTGGTTTGGGCTGAATTACTCTTTCATTTCTACATTGAATGACAAAAACCCTTTGGTGTATTTGCATTAGAGGATGAAAACCCTCTCTTGCCAAGGTTGAAGAATGAAAATTCTTCATCCTTTGTGTGAGGATCCTCCATCTCGAGTTTCTATTAAGCTTCAAGGAAATTTCAGATTTTCAGCAGTGATTAAGACCAATATTGCAGATTTTAGGCATTTCAGCTAGGGTTTGAAGACAAAAGTGTTGGGGCAGATTTCTACCTTCATTTTCTGCCAAATCTAGGGCTATCAACACCCTTGTGGGTGGAGTTTGACACATTCTAGGGCACGGTTGTTCCGGATCCCATCACTAGTAGCTTTGCCATAATTTTGGAGGCCATATTCAACTTTGTTTCAGTGGATTTGAGCTTGGGATCACTTCTTTCCGACCATTTTTGTAAGTTGTACTTCGCATATTTTCAATAAATTTTTAGCACTTATTTTGGGCTCAAAAATTATATATTTTGGTATTCGTACATGCATAATTAATTTTGATTATTTGAAAAGTTCTTATTTCTAGAAAAACATTGTTGAAGATCTTTAGCCTATTTCGTCTACCCGACGGCTAAAGGGTGAACACAAGGGTGACTTAAGTCACAATAAATTATTATAAAGTGCCAAAAAAAAAAAGAAAATAATAAAGCACTTATATTAATTTATTTGACTTAATTATAAAGTGAAAGTAGAAGGAGAGAAAAACACTTATAAAAAAATTGTAATCCCTATGAAAAAGTGCGACTTGCCTTAAGGAGGGGAAATGGGAATTTAGAAAGATAAAAATGACATTATAATTTTGTATTCTCCCTAAGAAAAAATGCGACTAGGCCTAGAAAGGAGAAATGGAGGGAAAAAGCATTACAAAAGTTGATTGGATGAGAAGAAGGTCACTTTGGGTCTCTTCTTTCCTTAAAAGGAGAAGTCGACTTGCTTAGGACTCATTCTATGATCATTATATTTCTGAAATTGGCTTGTAAGCTGAGCATTTTGCAGCTGTAACTTCTGAGGACGAAAACCCTCAAGAAGGTGGAAGGAAGAACGAAAACTCTTCCTTTGGTCTCATCTTTTTTGTATGTGGAAGACTCAGGATTAAATCTGATTGTTGAATCATTTTTATATCAGCTGATGTGGGCTGTTTTTGCAGCGTTTTAAGAGATACAAATCAGTTTTTGCATTTGCTGTTGGGAGTTCATCTTCAGATGTTTTTCCAATTTTCAGAAAATTTTGTGGGGTTCCAAACCTTATTTTCCACTGAATCAAAGGTTAGATCTGCAGTATTCTATCAATAAAAATCAGACTTTTTGGAGCATAAAATTGGTACTTCTCTTTGCTTTAATCTTCCTTAAATCATTGCTGCCATAAAAATCTGAAATCAGTCCTGTTGAGCACCTTTTATTGAATTTTTCTTCCATGGTACAGTCGCCATTTCTGGGTATTTATTTGCAGCAGTATAAATGATTTACAAGGACTCACAATTCAGTTTAGGGTCTGATTTGGGCTTAATAAAATCTACATATTATTTTGGAGAGGGAAAATTATCAAATGTTATTTGATTGGTGTGAGTCTCATATAAAACCTTAGTCGCACTTTCCTTGTAAAAATCAGATCTGCCTTAATAAATTCTGAAATATTTTTCATAAGTTAAATTTGTAGCAAGGGAATTGCCTAAAATCCATCTAGGGCAAGAATTGTCCCATTTGGCGACATTTCATTATTTTGGCAAAGATTTGAGTAAAATTAGATCAGATTTGAGGGTTATTGATCTGTAGATCAGCTCGCCATTTCTAGAGTAATTTCAGATCTGAATAAAATTGCATTATTTTTTCAACCAGTTGGTTGTAATAAATCAAGAATTTCAGGTGTTCTCTTTGGGGTTGGAAAATATCCCATTAGGGACATTACAGTGTTATCAGAGCGGTGATCCTTGCCATCTTGTGGGAGAAATAAAAACAATAATTCAAATCTTGATGCATAAGGAAAAACAAGCTCTGGTTTATCAAAGAAGACATTTGACTCCAAGGAAAGAAACCATGGATGATAAAGATCAAAGAGCTCCTCCCACAGATGAGTTGAGTTTTATGCAAGAAGTAATTACAAGGAGCCAAAGGGAGTTGCAGGCTATGAGGGAATCTCAAAGGGAAAGCCAAAGGGAGTTGCAACATGTTTTGAGGGAATCTCAAAGGGAAATGTGTGATGCATTGACAAGATCTATTATGGACTTGGCTAAGGCTCTACATGGACACAATATATCAACAAACCAAGGAGCAACCAATAATGGTGAAGGAAGCTCATCCGGTCAAGAAAGACTTCCATTAAACCTCCACCTCAAATATTCAGGGCCAAATTCCTTTAGAAAAAACTAGTTGAGTTAGATCCACCAAGTGACACGGAGGACATAGAGGCATGGGGTGAAGAATATGTAACCCTCAGTTTTTAGGTGAGAGAAATGTTGTCTTTCGAGATTTCTGTCAGTTGAACAATAGTAAGGGCACCAAATATAATATAAGATCTCAACGAAAAGCAACCCGTGGGAGCCACTCCCCCATCACCATTGCCAAAGTAGATCCCTTGACTAATTTTCCAAATAGCACCATACAGACATAAGGGTTTGGGGAAATCATGGGGCATGTGCCAAGAGAATAAAAGGAAATTAAGGAGCAACCCAAAGTAAAAATCTTTTATTGTTTGACGATGAATTGTTGGTGTCCAATGATTGCATAAAGCTGAATATTAGTAAAGAAAATTCATATTTTGGGAAGGAACATGGGGATGAGCGTTGTTACAAGTCATACCCATGAAGAAAGGGCATTTCAAGGTGCCCATAATCACTCTCGACCTTGCTAGAGTTATCCTAACAATGGTCAATGAAGAGCAAAATGATGATAGATTAGACTTGGTAAGAGCCACAAAGACATTCAAAACATATATGAACAAGGTAGCAAAAGGGGAAAACACCAATTGTAGGAGCAAAGGCAAAAAGAAATGAATATCTTGACGACACTCTAAGGTATGAAAGGATTGTTAACATGTCATATTTATTGTTGCATACTAAACCATTTCAGATTTGTTGTCCTCGTGAGAAGCATGTTAAAAGGAGTGATAAAATAAAGGATACAATTTGCAATATGGGGCATGTGGACTCCTTGATCCAAGTTCATAATTATGGGCACCAAAGGGTATGGGATCCCAGTAATATTCTGAGTTCTACAAAGGGTAACAATTCTGATTTCAATATCTTTGATGTTGTTAATGTCATTGGGAAAAGAAAAAAATCAGAATTGATTTTGGATAAATGTAAGAAAAGTTTGGTACAAGTTTTAGAAAGTAGTACTCAGAGAAATTTTGGTTTGAATACAAAGGGCATTCAGGTGGACCGATTTGATGATGGCCAATGGGCAGCCCTTTGTTTGTTGAGTTGCAGGTCTGAAGTTTTACAACAGCAGTCAAGTAATGTGGGTATTCAACCCATAATAGATAGACAAGACAAGGAGTTGGGTGCCAAGCATTTGGGCCAAATTGCTAGTATTCAAGGCACACAAAAGAGTGTCAAACAAGGAGCATATGAGACTTTCCAAGTTGGGCATCATGAGGGCTACATACAAACCAAGGCTCAAAACTCAGAACTCAGATTTTGGCAAGAGCTCTCTCATTTGATAGGCACGGGATCTAGGCTTTTGGAGCACTACAACATGTTTTACCTCTTGGACATGGTACTTGGGCATATGAGCTTGCATTTGCTTGAGGGCAAACAAATTTGGGAAGGGAGGACTGTAATGTCCCCTTTTTCAAATTAATGGACATTAATAATATTTCTAAGTTGGGCCCAATCAATTCATTATCTAGGGGCAACTTATTAATATTATTATAAGAATAAAATGTATTTTTAAATACTGGCAGGTAGAAGACCCATTTTTAGCCTATTTTTCATTGTATTTAGTTGGCTAAAGGGAGAATAAAGGAGGAATTAATAATCTAATTTTAGTACTAAAGTAATTCTTATTACTAGTACTTTAATTAATTATTAAAGGTTGGTGGAAAAGTAAAGTAATATTAAAATAAGAAAATAAAGTTACTTTATTAATCCCACATGGAATGCCCCACTTGAAAAATAGAGACAAAAGTATAAAAGGAGGTGAAGAGGGGTTCATTTGACATCTTTTGTTAATTTGATATCTATTTTTTGTTTGGGCTGATTGTTCTTCCATTTCTTCATTGAAGGATGAAAACCCTTTGGTGTATTTGTATTAAAGGACGAAAACCCTCTCTTGCCAAGGTTGAAGAATGAAAACTCTTCATCCTTTGTATGAGGATCCTCTATTTTGGGAGTTTCTATTGAGCTTCAAGGAGATTTCAAATTTTCAGCAGTGATTGAAAACCCAATATTGCAGATTTGAGGCATTTCAGCTAGGGTTTGAAGACAAAAGTGTTGGGGCAGATTTCTACCTTCATTTTCAGCCAAATCTAGGGTTATCTACACTCTTGTGGGTGGAGTTTGACACATTCTAGGGCATGGCTATTCCGAATCTCATCACCAACAACTTCACCATAATTTTGGAGGCCATATTCAGCTTTGTTTCAGTGGATTTGGGCTTGGGATCACTTCTTTCCAGCCATTTTTGTAAGTTGTACTTCTGCAGATTTTCAATAAATTTCTAGCTCTTATTTTGGGCTCAAAAATTATATATTTTGGTAGTCATACATTCATAATTACTTCCAATTATTTTGGCAAAGATTTGAGTAAGTTTAGATTAGATTTGAGGGTTATTGATCTCTAGATCAACTTGCCATTTCTAGGGTAATTTCAAATCCGAATAAAATTGCATTATTTTCTTCAACCAGTTGGCTGTAATAAATTAGGAATTTCAGGTGTTCTCTTTGGGGTTTGAAAATATCTCATCGGGACATTACAATATGTTATCACATGATCATCTATACGCAGAGACTTAACAATTTAAATGACACTAGATAATAAAGAATCAAGTAAATCCACTATCTAGTTAATCTAGGAGGCTAAAAACATTTGGTTTCCATCTCCATTTCTCATAACAAGAATTGGATCTTTTGTTTCAGCTACAGTTTACTTGGGCTTTTACATGAGGGCATTGTGTAGCATTACAAATAATAACATAGGATTCACCATGGACCTGTGTCGCTGAGAATTATTATTGCATTTCCTTCTATCCTTTGAGCCTTTGCATTCAATTAGACTTGAATGTTCTTTCTCCATTGCTGCTTCTCTACAGATAATATCATTTCTCATATTCATATTACTTGTTGAAGTAGGATAGGAATACATGTTGTTATCTCCAAGGATCCTAGAAAGTTCCCATCACAAGATTTGGATCGGTTCTTTTTCCCATCATGTAAATCCATTCTTGGCTGTTATATCCACACGAATGTGTGGATTCAATTACTTATTACGAGAGAAATGGTAGTAGAACAAGATAGGTTATGCATATCAACACAAGTTGTGGATGTACAAGAGTTTAAAGATGCATCATGAAATATATATATATATATGCTATTGGTCTCACTTGGATGTAGGTGATGGGATGGGGGGCTTTTTTTGGGTACCATATGCACCTCAAACATCGCAACTCTCTATCTCTCCCTTCATAATGTAAACTTATGTTAAAATAAAAATGACTGTAAAAAATTCAAGCAGCCAAAATGAAAAGTCATATAATTATTATTTATATTGGATAAACAAGAAAGTCAAAAAATAAATAAAAATTCAAGAATTTACAAGAGACTCTTCTAATTCATGCCTTGGATTTTCTTGTAAGTTTTTTTCACCTTGCGTGTCATTCTTGTCTAAAGCCTTAAACAAGTTTTCCCTTAAAGGAATCCCATCTTCTCCGAGGCCCTCAATTTCCTTTAAGCCCTAAAAAACTCCATTTATGTGTATAAAGATTTCATTTTGCATCTTACCTTTTACTTAATATTTCTTCTTTTCAGGCACATTGTATATTCGCTTATTTCCATAGCTTTTGGGAAAATGCTGGTACTCATGATGTTAGTTACACTTAAAGGGCATGTTTCTGGTCCAAAATTTCAAAGAAAAATCACTTACCAAGCTTATTTCTCCATATTGTATCATCTCAGCTTACAAAATTCAAGCAAAAGACTTCATTTTTTTCCAGAATTATATCTTGAAGTTTTTAATCTTGAGGTCTTTTATTCCACCAAATTTTGTGAAAGATGACCACAAAACTTTACCTGTTATTGGTTGGGGAAATCTCCCCACCTATAATGAGTATTTGGATCAATATATGCCCCCATCTTTAACCCAACACGATGTTGATCATATTTAAAATGATGTTGTCAAGGAGATAATTGATACTGAGCATTTACATTTTTTGTTTTGGACAGCAGTGATCTTTGCTGCAATTGATTATTCCTTTATGTTTGGATTTTACTCAGCCACATGTTGGCATACTGTAACTCTTTTGTTCATATTTCAATTTATACAAAAACTAATATTAAGTTAAGAATTTGGTGCTTGATACCTTGTTTGACTGATTTGATGTGAGATCAATCTATTTTTTAAGTGCAAATGTGTATGTGTGAGTTCTTTTGATTTAAGTTTTACTTCAACTTTTCAACAATATTATCACTTTGTTTCATCTAATTGATGTGTAGGCAACTGTTGGTATTGATTTTCTCTCAAAGACTATGTATCTAGAAGATCGTACAGTTCGCCTCCAATTATGGTAAGCAACATAAATATCCATATATTCTGATGAAGACTGTGCACCTCATTTATGTGTTTGCAGTATTACTTAGCTTTTTTCCTTTTAGACTCTATACTTGAAATCAATATTCATTTAAAGGCACCACAAATGATAACATAATAACAAATATTTGATTCAAGAATCTTTATAACACAACTTTACTGGTTTGCCTTTTTATATAACATCTCCAGAATATTAAGGAAAAAGTGCATTCTTATTATTATATTTCATTTGCAGAAAAAGGCTTAGTGTACTATGCAAGCGGGTTCCATCTTAATGTTTGTAACTGAAAGCATTATTTAACAAAAATAAATCTGCATTTGATTCATCGAATTTAGTTTTACAAGTTAAAGATACAGTTGGTAATTTTCAATACGATATTCTCATGTAATAAATATGTGAAATAATATAGTTATTATCTTGTATGAAATTACTACATACCTAAAACTTTAGTTTGAGGTCAGATCCTTGGTTGTCTTTTTCATCTCTTCTGGTCTCATTTTATACCCTCTTCTTTATCATGAAAGGCTATTTTTGTACAGCTTTGCATCTATGCAAAATGTCATTTGCTTATTGCTATTTAGAATCACATATTTTGATGCGACCTATATATTTAGGGATACAGCTGGGCAAGAGCGTTTTCGAAGTTTGATACCAAGCTACATTCGAGACTCGTCTATTGCCATTCTTGTCTATGATGTCTCAAGTAAGATTTTATTGTTTGCTTCTTTTTCCAACCATTTTTGTTTCTTTTCACTTTTCCAATTAATATTGTATAGCATTTTTTCATATTCAAGAATGATTGGTAGATGTAAATCAATAGATGTTTGAAAAAAATCCTAAAAACTAAGAAACAAATCAAAACCTGAAATAAAAGTTTGAGCTAGTAGGAACCATACTACGCAGGAAATTTCTTTGCGAAGAAATAATCTATCCAATTGATTCTGTGTTTTCAATCGTTGTTGATTATGTATATAGATTTAAGTTATTGTGTATAAGCCAGAATGCCTCGAGTGTTATTGGTGTCTTATGTTTGTTTAGTGGTTAGGTAGACAAATAAGAATGTTTTACTATGGAAAACTATAAGATTCCAATACTGGCATATTCAGGTGTGGTTGTCTCATTCACCATATTTGTGCTTGTATGCTGGGAATAGTAGGTTGGAGCTGAATGTCCCTGTTTCTCTTGTTCTTCACATTTGGAAAGGACTCTTAGAATTAGGACCACCCCAAAATCCTTCATCATCTTCAATACAATGTACTTTATCCTGCATAATCTGTAAATTATGTATTCGTGCCTTTTGTCAAGTAGTGTGAATTTAAACATTGATTACATCATTGGTCATACCAACCACGAATGCATTTGATACTATTGAAACAAATTGAATTACAGTAAACATGACTGATCCACTTCAGATCACACCCCCTTCCAATAGGGGGTCGTTTGTCCACAAAAGCTTAAGGACTTGTGAGGCAAGGATTTATTCAATTTATCTTTGGAATATCATTTACCTTGCATGACAATGTCTTTTTGACCCAATCACCAATTATCTTGCTGTCCTCTCCTTGCCCTTTACCTTCTATTGCCAAAACAATGTCTTTTCTAATTCCTCTTGAGCATAGATGCAAACTCTTCAATGGAAGGTAACAATAATGTGTAAGGCTAAAAAAATGCAAGTTCAAAAAGTTCACAATGGAATAAATATTCATATAAGAAGACTTGTCTAATCTGAACGCATTGGTTTCCACTTGCTCAACAATAACAAATGGACCATACATTAATGGTTTCAACTTCTTCGCTTGATCTTGAGTCTATCTTTTCTTAAGTAAATCCCTGCATTGTCCCCAACTTGGAAATTGAGCACAACCCTCCGGTGACCATGTCACGCTTTATACTTAACTTGAGATTCCTTCAACTTCTCTTGCACTCGGAGATGAATTTTCTTTACCTTGTCAATAAACTTTTCATCTCTTTGAGCTTTTGAATCAATCTGTTTTTGTTTTCTTTTAGCCATCTCATCACAATATCAAGTGGTTAGGTGGCAAGAAACCAAAACATGCTTCAAAAGGAGACTTATTTGTAGAAGTGTGGGCTGCCCTATTATATGAGTGTTGAATATACATTGGATTCTCATCGCAAGTCTTTGGATGCTTTCTGTTACACCCCTCAAGAGTTTCACTAATGTTATGTTTATTACATCAGTTTAGCCATCAAATGAAAGTGTTGCAAAAACTGTTGGCTAGATTTTCTGCATAACATCAAACCTAGGCAGTCATGAGATAAATCTCCCTCATTTAACCGGTGAGGCTCCCGTGTCAGATTTGTCAATAAAAATGTGTTATTATCTATCAGGGGTTTTACTTTAACCACTTAGTTCATGAACCATAACTAAGAAGTTCTGCAGCAAGTAAGCAGCTGTTTAAGAAAGGAAAGTTATAGAAGAAAGAAGTAAAGGAAATACAGAGAAGAAATGGGGAAGATGTGCATCCCAATTAGTAGATAGCAGAGCTAATTACATGCACATAGAAGAAACTTAATAGATATGAACACACAGAATTATAAAACAAAGGCAGCTCTAGATCTAGATCTAAAATAACACAAAGTTTATCAAGAGATCTAAGATTCAAAGCAAGAAACACAGTACACCGTGACACAAAGTTCTCCGGAAACCTGCTCCTTTGTATTCCTTTGCTCCAAGTTGCTCTCAGGAGTTCAGCACAAAGTCTAGAACTCAAGATTGCTGCTTACAAATTCTGATCGATCCTTTAACCGGAGGTTCTTCTCCTACTTATAGAATGTAGGAGGGAAAGTACAAATAGAAGACTCAAACTGAACTAAAGCATGAACAACAAGTAAAGATGACATTTGGCAATCATCCTCAACTAACTTCTTCTTAAGTGACACATGTATCACTTAACTAATAGAATGGTTCCACATGACTTCAAGTAATGGTTGTAAAACCAATAACTTAGAAGTTTTACAATTTCATCCGGGAACATAGAAAATAGAAGAAGAAAGAATAGAAGAAGTCATGCCAGCTGTATCATTTATGTCTTCTTCTTGTTCTGATATCGGATATACTTGTCGAACATGTAATTCAACATCTTTCCATCTGTTTTAGCCACTGCTTCCTTCTCTGTCCTGAATTGCAGCAACCCTTCATTCAACACTTTGTTGCATGCTTCCACCTCTTCCAAACTCGGCCCAAACCTCGCAATATGCACTGCCCTGCCAGCCACCGATCTCGATAGAATTCATCGTGAAAGGCTTGGTAGCTTTATCAATTCTCTTTTGTACCATCAGAAGAGAACCTTCCAGGGAATCAGGCACTTCGTTAGAAACAATCCGCACGTATGAAGTAACACCTCCGTCCACTCTTTCCTCAGTGAAAGAAATGATACTGTCTGGTAAATCTGATGTTCTACTCTCAAGTGCCTGCATCCTTTTCAGCAAAACTCTGCAGATTTCCAAGCGGAAAGATACTGCAAACTCTAGCTGCTTCCCCTTCTCGACTGATCCGTCTGGTACAATCTATTCCATGCAATCAATACATCTCTCGGCAGCTTGTTGATCTCGGCCAAAATACTCAGGTTACTCTCTGCAACTGTATTCATGCCTTCTATGCTTTCCATCAGTTGCTTTAGTTGATTTGTTGCATCGTTCATAACCTTTAGGCGGGCTGGCACTTCCCCAAGTTGTACAGAAGCTTGACGAATAATCAGATCCTTCCATTCGTCAATAGCCTTTACTTGATTGCTTGCGTCCTCCATTTCCTGCATAAGATGATCACTCACCTGCTCTGAAATGGGCTGAATGGAAGGTTTAGCAACCTTGGCTATGATCTCACATAATTGAGATACTTGCTTCTGCAGCTCTTCTTTCTCCGCCTTTTCACTGTCAAGCCTAAGGAATAAAGCGTCTATCAATGTCTGCGTGTCCTGCTTCAATCCTTCAGTGGTGGCTTGACCGAGTGGTACTTTGGTCACTGTCACATCTTCCGCCGTGAGCTCCTCCTCTATCTTTCCTTCTGCCGGAATTGATATCTCAGCAAACTTCTCTCCCGAATTCTCAATGATCAACCTAGAAGTTGCTTTAGCAACTTTAGGCCTTCTGTCTCTTCTGCTCAGATCCTGGAGTAGCTGCAAGTCATGCTCCTCTAAGTTCATCTCCATTCTCGCTTCTGGAACCAACTGCAAAGCCAACCATTCCGAGAAATTACTTCTCGGAGAGTGAGAAGTCGCTGAGTGCACTACCATCTCCCGCTCTGCATCCTCTCAGTCAGAAAGTGCCACAGTGTTATGGCTGCCATCCTCTGAATCATCCAAGGACAAAGCTCTTTCGAACTCTGCCATCTGCAGCTTCAACATCTCCTCTGGAACGGGTGATGAACGAAGTGGCTGAGGAGAGAAGATGAACGTCGCGGATTGATGAAGGCATGGAAACGTCCTGTGCTTGCGGTGCAATAGTTGGTGAAGTACTTGAGTCTTTGGAGAAGCGGAGTCAAAGATATGGTCGTAGAAGTGATCTTCTCTTTCTCTTGAGATCTTACGTATGTACTTTCAACTTCTCGGACCTTCTGCTTTGCTTTCTCCTTCATGCTTTCGCAGAGGAATCTCCTGTGCCGAAGTTGCCGTGATTTGATTCATCAATGCTTCATCAAGGCAATATCCCTTCATCAAAAACTTGGTTTGAAGTATTCACCAACACGACTCTCGATCTTTCTTCATTGTGTTGCGGCCTCCCATGTTATTCTGCGGTATGGCTTTATCTCCTCCCATTTGATGGTAAGCGTCAAGTACCACATTCCCATCATCTTTAAGATCCGCAGTATCCGCTAGTCCAAAGTCGAACACTTGCTTTACTATACACAACTGCTGAAATCTCTCTTTCTAACCTCGTACTCACTTCCGCACTTCATCCGAAATCTTCTAATGAAGGCA
Source organism: Taxus wallichiana var. yunnanensis (assembly GCA_018340775.1). Classification (NCBI taxonomy): domain Eukaryota; kingdom Viridiplantae; phylum Streptophyta; class Pinopsida; order Cupressales; family Taxaceae; genus Taxus; species Taxus wallichiana. The sequence continues at coordinate 629,475,513 of CM031234.1, forward strand.
CATGTGCTCTTCTTTGGGAGATTGTCTTCTGGCTACTCCAAATGGATCGAAGTTCAGCCGTGCGGAAGAACTCTTGCTCATACTCGGATAACATTTGTGCTTCCATCCCTCGAGCTCTGTGAATCTTTGATGCAACCGTAATATCCACAAATTGGGAAGAAGCCCGTAGACTTGTGCCGCTAATTGAAAACATTTGTGTAACTCCACAAGTTGCTGCTTTCGGCTCCATAGCGATCAATCTATCATTCGGATACTGGGCATTTTATTGGTTCTCCGTAAAAGCCCGTAACCACGAGGTATGTGAAATCTGCAAATTGAATGAATAGACCGCCATCTTGGACATGGCTTCCCACGCTTCTTGCTTACCTGTTGGCCTTGAAGTCTTTGTCTAGCCTACGATGAAATCGTAGAAGAAGTCATCGTTGATCACTTTGAAGTCTTTCTACTTGAACGTAGGTGCAATAAGTCATGGTAGCACTCGAAAATGGGGTCCTTGGAAAGAACACCACATCTATCCAACTTGGAAAAGACACCCTGTGAAGCTGCAGCATACACCAAGTATGAAGTCATCTTGAAGTTGAAAATACGCTTCACGTTAAAGTTGCTCACCGATGTTCTTAATAATTTCCAACCAATTGATTATAGAATCAACCTTGTTGATTTCAATGGTCTGATGAAAGCATACATCCATGTACGGAAAGTGTAGGCATTCGCTTCGCCATTCAACTCTGCATAGCAATTTGACGACATCATCTGCCTCCTGCACCAAATTGGACCGTGGAAGAGTTCTCGGGAACTTTGAAGGGGATCTAGGCTTCTTCATGAACCGGCTATTCATGATGCTCACACAATCAGCTCTATGCTTCTCCCACCTATTGTTAGCATCCTGAATGCTAATAGAAGTCACCACCTTTCGCAATTGGAATCTTCAAACAATAATTGATGAACTCTGCATCCAAATGAATTATTGTCTTTCCCGAAGCATCACGCACTGATCTGGATGAAGGATGATAAGATCTAGCACACTCCATCACGAACTCTGGCAATTGGGCTATACATGGAAAAGCTGCAGCTCGGATAATTCCACTACTTTTGACCGCACGCATGAGTGAAGTCTTTCCCGCTCTGGATCTATCAATCAAATCAGCAAGAGGTTCCGGGCCTAGATCACGTGTCTCCTATGTCTGCAAGTTTGGAAGCAATGCATGACTCCATCGTGCTTTCTTTTTCATCTCCTTTCGCCATGGCTTTGTCTATCTTAAATCCTAATAATTCTTTTTCTCCTTACTTGGCCGATTTCTTCAATATTGTGCGATCTGGACAATTCTTCGATTCGAAGGATATTTGCAATGTATTGGACATTGATAAAAACTCTTTTCTTTTGTAAAGCACCTGTAATGAATTCCTATATTTATTCGACAAAAATGGCCACCGAGCATGAATAGTGAATTTAAATTATAAAAATCTGCACTTTTCAAGCGAGAGCAAAATTGGTGTTTAATTTGCACAATAAAGAGAGCATGAATCCTTTCTCAATCAACACTTGAGCTCTGTAACACACTGTGAAAACAATTATGCAGACAAAGATCAACCTCCTCCAAAGCATGCGCCAAATCTGGAAGCTTTTAGCCTTGTTAGCACCTTATCTGAACAAAATCCTTCCTCTTTAATGGGGGCGCACTTTTCCACTTGGCTGCAATTCTTTACCTGTGAATTAAATAATTCACCCATATGGCTGCCCATGCTTATATAACCTTCACAATTCTATAATTAATAATTGCCCTAACAATTAAAGGCAATTAATTAATTAAAAATCATGCTTTTCTCTTTTAAAAATAGCATGTTTAAGGACAGCCATCCAATAAATTAAATTAATCCAATTTAATCCTTCACACAACACTTCACTTAAGCTTCACAGTGTGCTTTGACCATAGCCACTGAAAATAGAAATTAATTTAATGTTTTAATGCCTTAAAAAACATTAAACAATTCCCAAATGGGGCGCACTTTTTGAGAGGAAGAGGGCAGCCACTAAATAAATTAAATTTAATGCATTTAATTCCTTTCTTTTATTCCATCTTTGACTTGTTGACCTCCTCCAAGCTTGGGCGCACTTTTTGAGAGGAAAGATTAATTAAAATAATCAATTTAATCCTTCCATCATCACTTCAAAGGGGCGCACTTTTTTGCACATGTAATTCTATTTTTAAGAATTTTTCAACAATGGGATTCTTTACCCTGCAAGGCAGGCACCAAAATCCCGTGATCCACTTAAGTGATTTGACTTTGACAATGGGATTATTTACCTGCAAGGCGACATTAAAATCCCAAGATTTCACTTAAGTCACTTTCTTTTTATTATATCATGGGAATTTTTACCCTGCAAGGCAGGCAATAAATTCCCACCTGCCTGCAGCCTCTATTTTTCCCACTGCAGCTTAAGTGACTTTTATAACACGGGAAAAAGTACCCTGCCAGGCAGGTATAAAATTCCCACCTGCCTGCGGCTTATATTTTTCCCATCACACTTAAATCCTTTGTTTTTCAAAATGCGCCCATCCCGCAAGGGCTTTTCTGCCTGACTTCGCTTTTTCCCGTGATCCAGACCTCCGATGACGACTTCCTCCGGGCATAATGTGCGTATATGTTTTCCAGCTGCTCCAGGCCAAAAATCGGGCTTACCCGGCAAAGGAATTGCTCCAGAGAAATTTCACAGAAAACGAAACGGGACACCACAAAAACACGAAAAATTGCCAAAAGTTGCAAATAAAGCCCAAAACTTAAAATAAGTTAAAACCCTTCTGGCACATAGGAATAATAACATATTCGCTCATAATAGAGTTAAAACAGAGCGCAAATAGCCTCATACGGGGCTCAAAATAATTAAATACAAATTTCCCGCAGACAAATCCCGACGACAGAATAAAACAATTTTGGGCATCTGGGTATTTGGCGAAAAAGGCTAATATGGCTCTTTGGGATTATCTTGACACAATACAGGAACTTTCAAGCAATAAAAACACAAAACGACCCATTATTTTAAAAGTACGAAAAAATTTCGGATAGGGTAGTCGCAAATTTCAGGGTGAAATTTGAGTGACACCAAAACCCAATCATTTGTATTGTTGAGCTTGCTGCAATTTACTTGTGCTTCGAGTATTGAAAAGGTTGGTGATCTATGTGAGCAATGGTTTCATTACCCATCAAATAGTACTTCTTTTTCTCGCATCGCTTAGAACAAGTACAATCATATGTAGGATATTGTAATGTCCCTTTCTAGGGCTGAAACTGAAAATCAAGGAAATAACACAAACCCCAAGTGAAGTAAATTCTGATTTTTATAACAGCAGATCTAATATTCCTTGAAACCCTAGCAGCAAACTGTATAGGGACTTTAACTCACCATACAACCATGCAACAACAACCGAAAATGCTTCTAAATAATTATTTTAAGTATGGAAACATTTATCCATCCAAATTACATCAAAGAAATGGAGAAAACAAGAGATTATGGCTAGTTGTAATTAATTTTATGACAATAGTAGGGTAGCCACAAACAAGAGCTGAAAATGATCGATAAACTCCTCCAAAAATTACCAAATTATCGATTCCATCCTTATAAAATATGATAAATTTGAATATCAAAGAATAATGAAGTTTTGTGCCCTAGAAGGCATCCAAATCCTCTTCTACCCTAATCGCTCCCTAGGAGAGGGGCTCCAAACAATGTCAAAAGCCTTTGTACCTCCTTTATGCCCTAGATGCAAACCAGAAAATGGTCTTTAATGAGTGTCTTCAACACCACCAAATTGAAGGGTTTTTGTTCTCCATCTCCCACAAAGGGTTTCGTCCACCTTAGATGCCACACTAATAGATTGTCACCCAATAGTGGAATGGACTAGGAGCAATCCCTAGAGACCAAGTATAAAGTGTATGTGCCAAAAGATGATGTGCAAATGAGCCACCAAGGCTCCTCTTATAACTTTTGGTTGACACCAAGAGTCATTAGAGTGTAGACCGACCTTTTAAGATTGCTTTTATCTTCTATTTCCATGTTGGAAACTTTCCAACCTTGCCACCTCATAAGGAGCTTACTTTATCTTTTACTTGCATGTTGAGAGCATTATAACTCAGCCGACTTGCCTTAGGGAGTAAAACACAAAATAAAAACATAAATATGAACAAAAACTGAAATATAGCTCAAGTTTTTCCCTTGTTCAACTTCTTCTTGCCCATGGAAAGGAAGATGAGAAAGAAGTCTTCAATTTATATTATTTCGAAAAAGGGGACATTATAGTCCTCCCTTCCCAAATTTGCTTGCCCTCAAGCAAAATGCAAGCTCTTGGATCCCAAATAATTCTATGTGGCTCCTTCTTTGATGTACCTGCACATGAAGCAAACATATCAAAGAAAACAAGTGTTTAACAACACTTTTACAATCTCTTCATCATGTCGTAGGGACATGATAGCTAGCTCCCTTCCTTTGCTTGCCATCATCTCATAATTTCCATCCAAATGATGGATTCCCCAAACTTTGGTAACGTTGTCCCAAAACAACTGTAACCTTGCATTTTTTCTCAAAAATCAGAATGTTAGTGGCTGGAAACCACCTTAAATCAGTCAAAACTATGTCAATGTCGGTAGTAGCTTGGAATTCCTTCAACCATATGCTTGGAAGTTATTTTTCAGGGTGTCTTATAAGTAGGAAAGTAGTTGGAAAAGTTGTGAACAACAGATGAAAGGAAAGTACAACAGTTGTAAGCATGACATCTCTCCAAAATTTTCCACACTAATCATATGAGGTTGAAACAAAGTTGACAGTCATGAATCACCTGATTTTTCCCGCAATTTAGAGCCATATAGGCTGAAGTAGTAGTCTTTTCAGCTGAAACCATCTACCACCATTTTCCAATGATTTAATGACCTCATAGTGATCATACCTTGAAGTATTACTTTCTTTCCTTATCCACGAAGCTTGACTTCATACTTTGGTAGTTAAGAGTGAGCTCTCCCAATGAATGTAAGATTTATATCAGCTATGCCAACCATATTAAAATCATCACATACCTCATGCTCTCCTAATGTGAAAAGGAGTTGGGGACACCTCCTTGTGCATGGCATGAAGTAGCCATCTGCTATCTTGACCGTGAAACCTTTGATGTCTTTCACCATCAAATCCATCTTTGCCCTCAAGCTCTCATCAATGAAACTATAAGTAGCTCCATTGTCAATCAAGACCGTGACTCCTTGTCCATGGAGGGTAGAATTTGGTTTCAAGGACACTCTAGGAGTAAATCCTTCACAACTTTGTTAGGAAACATAATAAATTCAAAACAATCCTCCATCAATTTTCTTTCTAACCATATGCATGGAGTAGTAATATTAAATTCAACAAGGACTTCCTCTTTCTTATAATTCAAATGATCAACCGGAACCCAAATTTTTATGCTCACATAATCTTGCAAGAAAAGATCTATGTGCCATATGTTACTCCACAAGTTCTTCACATTACAAGGCATCAAACATGACATGTGATCTTTCTTAACAACAAGCTGCCCATAATGACACTAGTATGGCAGCGACATAGAAGGAGATAAAACGTAATTTTTGCATCATACCTTGAGCTGCCAACAAGGATCCCACCATTTTTTTGTTGGTACTTGTTTGGAACATCTCCAGAACTCACTCCAAGGTGGTAATCTTCCTCAATTCGCTCATCATTGACTGTTGTTTGGAAATTTCCAGCGAACTGAAAATAATCATGAGGAATCGAAGTGCCCTTCCTTCATGGACATACCCTTCTGAAATGTCATCCTCTTTACCCTTATGCAAATCTAATTTCTTTTCAACATTTAGCCACATGCACCCATTAGAAACCAATGAAACTTCATTAAATATTAAAGAACTATTACCTTGGGACTCATGCTCCATAATTTCCTTTTCCTTTCTAGGCTCATGCTTCAAACTTTCATCAAACTTTGATGTCTTCATGTTGTTGTTCTGAATATCAATGAGAGCTCAACTTTGGCAATGGTGGTGGGGGCATTCTAGGGCTCCCATGGGTTGTTCCCTTTTGATGCCTAACAACTTCGGTTGTTCTTCCTTCTTTGGCTCAAGCTCCATGATTTCTTCCTCTTCAACTTGCATGATGGATTCCTCCATTACTTGCATCCCTAATTCTTCCTCTTGTGTAGCTCGTGACCTAGGCTTGGGCCTTGATCTTCCCTTGCTTACTCCCATGAACTCAACAAATGACATGGCATCACAAATCTTCTCCGGAGGAGCCCTATACTCATACCATGTAGCAATGTTGTCCACTTTGGATGGCTGAGTATTTTTGCCCCCTTTGAAGAGCTCCTTCCACCATTCGGATCTTTTGAAGGGTATGGATCAACTGAGCCATTTTATTGGCCAATTTCTCTTGCCTTAGGAAAGCCTTTCAAATCTAGCATCACCAAAAATTTTATCCGCCATTGATCTTCTTGCGAAAACCCTCAAGTGGGAAGACCGAAGCTCTGATACCATTGTAATGTCCCTTTCTAGGGCTGAAACACACAAACAAGGAAATCACACAAACCCCAAAACTGAATGCAATCTGATTTTTATAACAGCAGATCCAATATTCCTTGAAACCCTAGCAACGAACTGAAATTTGCATGTTAGGGCATCAAACACTCATCAAACAAGCTGAAATTAAATATATCAATGCTTCTCCAATTTATATACAATTAATGGAACCATTACCAAGCCAAAATATGTGACAAATCTGAAATATTACCCAACTGCAATTTATTTTAGGACAACGAAGTGCAGTCCACAAAAATAGCTAAAAATGAGGCCTCCGAACCCCAACAATTACAAAATATAGAAGATACCAGCCTTATAAATTATGATGAATCTGAATATCAAATAATAATGAAGTTTTGTGCCCTAGAAGGCACCCGAAAACACTCTAACCCTAGTCGCTCCCTAGGAGAGGGACTCAAAATAATGCAAAAGCTCTTTGTAGGTCTTCTTCTTGATGCCCTAGATAAAAACCAACAAGATGGTCTTCAATGAAAGTCTTCAACTCCACCAAATTGAAGGGTTTCCGTCCTCCAATCTCCCACAAGGAAGGGTTTCGTCCTCCTTGGATGCCACATTAATGGATTATCGCCCACTAGTGGAATGGACTTAGAGCAATCAGCCCTATAGACCAAATATAAAGTGTATATGTCAAAAGGTGATTTGCAAATGAGCCTATGAGACTCCTCTTATACCCTTTAGTTGGTGCCAAGAATCATAAGAGTGTAGACCGACCTCTTAAGCTTGCTTTATCTTTTATTTCCATGTTGGAAACTCTCCAACCTTGTCGACCTCGTAAGGAGCTTACTTTATTTTTAATTTCATGTTGGAAGCACTATAACTTGATTCTACTCCGCCTCAAAGGCAAAACACAATAAAAGCATAAAAATGAATAAAGAAACTGAAATATAGCTCTCATTCTTCCTTGTTCAACTTCTTCTTGCCCACGAAAGGAAGATGAGCAAGAAGTCTTCAATTTATATTATTTCTAAAAAAGGGGACATTGACAGGATCAATTGGAGGCGGTTTCATTTAAGCAAGGGGGAGTTAGGAAAAAGCAAGGACTGGAAAAAACATTTGGGAGTTAAGATTTCGGTTAGGAACTTGCAAGTAACTTGTGTCCAAGTCCGAACAAGATATAGACTACGTGAAGTCCATTTGAGGGACTATTGTATTCGATTCATCTTTATGTTGTTTCAATAAAGCAAAGTGGTATCTTGAGTGGAAAATCTCTAATGAAGTCATACTATTAATAAAGTCTAAGATTTTAGGTTTCCATTTTGAGGGTGTGTGCTTAAGTGTGCCCCCATTTGTGCAAGTGTGTCTAGGTTGTGGGAAAGACATGCCATGCATTTGGCTCCCTCTTACTTGACTTGCATCATATTACGTACCTTGAATGCATGCTCTATGTTTTGACCATGAAAGGTTGCATGACCATGACCAAGCCCATGGTGTCTTCCACACAACATTTGTTGAGCCCTTGAGATATTGCATGGAAATCAAACTCCAGATTGTCTTAGATCACACCATGTTTTTGGGTGTAGGTGCATATCTTGTGTGGCTGAAATTCGATCATGTGTGCACAAAGGTCAATTACCAATGCAATAAGTAGGACTCCCATTAGTAAAGCTTATGCAAAAAAATCCTAATTGGATGTAATTATTTTTAAGAAAATATAATATTGGACATATAAACATAAGGGGAAAAGTGAGTTTTTGGTCACAACAAATCCAACACACCTATTTGACATATAACACCCAAATCCCTCGTGAAACCCGTAAGTGCATTTTCTTTTCCATCCTAATTTGTTTGTTCAAATTACATTGGATCTCATGACCAAGTTCAAGAGAAAACTTGGCCTTTCGCACCTACACTAAGTACTTGTTAATCCATTGACACTAAGAGTACCTTTCAAAACCTATAGTAGAATTACTAAGCTTAATGGTAAGATGAAAGATCCCGAACCCTCGTTTTGTCGATTTTTTTTTTTTTTTTTTTTATATATTGCTCGGGATAGAGCTGAGCCCAGGTAATATCAGTTGAATCCATGAAATAACATTCTCACACTTGCATAATAATCAAAATGCAAACTCCCGCAAACCGGTATTTATAGAAATGGCGCCTAGGGTTTAAATGATTGATTTCTTCATAAATAACGCAGCCATACATTTAACATTGATTTCTAATGATAAATAACTAGGGCAAATACAAATAGAAATCTGCGAGATGGAAAATACGAGATACTATCCAAAAACTCAGCGAGAATGAATCCCGATCAAATCGATTTGGTATATATAAATGGCTGAAATGTATAACAATAAACTGTCATGAAAAATACCTCTCGAAAATGCATACATCAACTGTAGAACAAGTCGCCCCACTCTAGATGTTGCCTGAATGCCCACTGCTGCAATTTATTTCTCTCTCTAACACTGCTGAAATGAAAATAACCTGTGTAAACAATGAAGATCCTTGGGTAGAATCTTCTCTCACTTGCTCTGGGGTTTCCGTCATGAGAGTAATAATCCAGAGGGTTTCCGTCCTTGGATTTTGTCTGCAAAAGCTCTGTGCTCACTGCTCTGTAAAAATAATAATAATCTGAATGTCCTTTCCCCCAAGTCGCATTTTTCATTATATAGCCAAAAACCCTCCAAATCTCCAAGTCGCACTTTTTGGCCAAACCCAAATAATTAATAATTAATTAATTATTTTCCTTTTCTAAGTGGGTCGCATTTTTGGGTTTAATCAACATACCCAAGCAAGTCGCACTTTTGGCTAGGAATTGCATTTAAATAATTTATTAATTTTATTTAAATACATTTTCCTAAGTCAAAGTCACCCAAACAGTTTATTAATTCATTATATGTGCTTTAATGATATTTTATTTAATTCGAGCACCATATAAAAGAATAATAAACCGAAGTCACCCTTGAAAACACCCTTTTGGCCGTCGGGTAGACAAAACAGGCCAAAAGGTCTTCGACCGAACTAGCCGAGAAAGAGGGACATTACAGTCCTCCCTTCCCGAGATTGCTTGTCCCCAAGCAACTGTAGAGCTGGATGCTGTAATATAATCTCACCTTCCCATGTAGCATCCTCCTCTGCAATTCTTTCCACCTCACCAAGAACTCCCGAATGACCCTGTTCCTCAGTCTCCTCTCTCGGCTGTCCAAGATCTCCTCTGGCACTAGGTCTAATCTCCCTTCCTCATCCAGGGGTGGCAAATCTGTAGAAGAAATAATATTACTTTGAAGCCTTTTTCAAGCAAGACACATGAAAAACATTATGTATCTTACTCTCAGAAGGTAACTCCAGCTCATATGCCACTTCACCAACTCTCCTCAACACCCTGTATGGCCCATAAAATCGCGGTTTGAGCTTTTCAGCCCCACTCTTCTTGAGAGTACTTTGCCTGTAAGGCTGAAGTCGTAGAAAAACCATGTCCCCTATCTCAAATGATCTCTCCACTCAAGTGCTGTCTCGCATATATTTTACTGCTGATTAAGGGCCCATTGCATGTTTCCTAAGCACCTTAAGGATTTCTGAATATCCTGTAAACTCTCTGAGCTTTGGGAGCTCTCTATCCCCAAATGCCATATCAACAAAGGATCTCGCATCATATCCATACGAGCTCGGAATGGAGTCATACCCGATAGACATATGGTAAGTGGTGTTATAGCAATACTCGCATAAATACAACAACTTAACCCATGCCTTCTGCTGTCCTGCAACGTAGTTGCGAAGATAACCCTCTATCCATTTGTTCACAATCTCTGTCTGTCCATCCGTCTGAGGGTGATAACTGGTGCTAGGAGTCAGCTCGGTGTAGACCAGACGGAAAAGCTCCTGCCAAAATATGCTCATAAACCTGCTATCCCGGTCACTAACTATGTTCTTCGGTAGCCCATGCAACCTGAATATCTGACGGAAGAACAAATCAGCCACATGAGGTGCCTTAAAGCTGGTAGGGACAGCGAAAAAGTGTGCATATTTTGTCAACCGATCCACTACGGCGTAAATGCGATCATTCCCTTGCACCACGGGAAGACCTGTAATGAAATCCATAGAAATACTCTCCCATTTCTGTTCCGGAATTGGCAATGGCTGTAGCAAACCTGCTGGGAAAGTATGCTCTGACTTGTTCTGCTGACAAGTCATACACTCACGGACATGGCGCAGGACATCATCCTTGAGACCCTTCCAGGAGAATCTCTCTCTAATCTGCCTGTATGTTTTAAAATACCCTGGATGTCCTGCCAGTGGTGTATCATGGAAAGCATGCATAATCTTCTCTTTAAGTTTAGATTCAGGAACTAGGTAAATTCTGCCCTTATACAAAATCAAATCAGTCATTACCTTATACCGATCATCCTGAATTTTTCCATCCATAATATCACATGCCCAAGTGTTTTTGGAATATTCAACTGCCAGTTGAGATTTCCAATCTGCTGAAATCTCGCTCAACGAACATAGGACAGCGAGATGGGGTTTCCTGGAAAGTGCATCAGCCACTACATTCTTCGTCCCCTTGACATACTCAATGTCAAAATCATATGCTGGATCCTGCTGACCCATTTTTGTTGCCTCTCATTGAGTTCTTTTTGTTCCAGGAAATATTTCAAACTGTTGTGGTCGGTTCTCACCACAAATTTTCCACCCACCAAATACTGTCTAAACTTTGCCAAGGCATGCATAATGGCAAGCATCTCCTTATCATAAGTGGAATACAGTCTCTCATTATCTCTCGACTTTCGGCTCTCAAAGGCAATAGGATGACGATCTGCGCATAAGAACCGCACCATCCCCAATCCCGAAGCATCACACTCTAAAATGAAGGGCCGTGAGAAATCTGGAAGAGCAAAGCTGGACAGTGCTCATAATTACCTTAAGCTTCTCAAATACCACCTGCCCTCATCGACCAATCCAATGCACCCTTAGTGTAAGATCATCAGCGGAGCTACCAGCCGGGAGTAACCCTTCACTAACCTCTGTAATAACCACATAACCCCAAGAATCCTCGCAAGTCGAGAGATATTCTTGGGTGGTGCCAATCTGCGCACTGTATCTTCTCCTGATGAACCTTGACCCCATTGGCCCCAATGACATGCCCAAGATACAATATCTCCGTAAGCCCAAATTCACACTTGGACATCTTAGCAAACAAAGACTGAGTCTCCATTATGCTAAGTACCTCATCAAGATGCCTCAAATGATCATCCCATGTCCTGCTATAAATCAGAATATCATCAAAAAACACCAACACAAACTGCCTCAACTGCTTGTTGAAGAGATGGTTCATACATGACTGAAATGTAGCAGGCGCATTAGTGAGTCCGAATGGCATCACCAAGAACTCATAGTGCCCATAGTGACATCTGAAGGCTGTCTTATGGATATCCTCATCCCGTACTCTAATCTGGTGGTAGCCTGATCGAAGATCAATCTTCGAGAAGTAGATAGATCCATGCAGCTCATCCAACAACTCATCAATGCGGGGAATGGGATACCTGTTTTTGATGGTTTTCTTGTTCAGTGCACGATAGTCAATGCACATCCTCATGGTCCCATCCTTCTTCTTTACCAACACAACTGAAGAAGCAAAGGGACTAGAGCTAGGACGGATGTGTCCCATCTCCAAGAGCTCTCTAATGGCCTTCTCTATCTCATCCTTGTATGTCTTAGGATGGCGATAAGGCGTAGTCATCACGGGCTTAGCACCCTCCTCAAGCTCTATAACATGCTCAAACCCTCTATCTGGTGGTCTACCTGGAGGAATGTCACCAAACACTGAACCGTGCTTATCCAGTATGGACTGGATGTCAATATGATAAGGCTGCTCATCGTCTGAAGAAGATTTGGACGAAATGAAACACTGGGCTGCCCATGCAACCTCTCCATGTCTCATTATAGACTCCATCTGCGTCTTTGAAAACAACTCTAGGCCCACCGTCGAAAGAGCCCGAAGCACAATCTTCTTCTTATCCACCATAAACTCTAACTCCATCCTGCGGAAATCTGTACATATACGCGAGGGACCAACCACTTTGAATACCCAAAAGCGTATCAATCTCACCAAGTCCATAACATAGAAGTCATCGGTCAATGTATAGTCCCCCATCTGAATACTAAGTCGTGGAATCCTCTTAGTGCAACTGATAGCAAATCCATCTGCCACCCGTACACTAAACCCATCAAATTCCTCAACCTGTAATCCTCGCTTCGCCGCCAACCCCTCATCAATGAAATTGTGCGTAGCTCCACTGTCAACCAGACAAACAATCCGCTGCCCCTTAAGCACTCCCTTCAGCGAAAGGGATGGTACCTAGGAACGCCTGAAAGTGTGGCAATAGTAACATCGGATGAATCCAATGCCTCGCCCTCGCCAAGCTCTATTTGGGGCTGCTCCCCCATGCATCATGGTCACCGCCCTCATCCTCTACATCTGTACTGGCGAGTGATCATCCTCTCCATCTGAAATCACCTCAATGAGATGCACCTTGCCTTTACCAAGGCAACGATGTCCAGGCTCCCAATGGTCTTTGCAATGAAAGCAAAGCTTCCTCCTCCTTAACTCGTTACGAGTCTCCTGATCCACCTTAGGAGGTGGTGCACTCTTCTGTGGGGCGGTAGAGCGCTGAAATGGCCTGGAGCTCGTGGGAAACTTCTTATTGGGCTGATAAGAAGTGGGCTGATAGGAAGTGGGGGATGTGTCCAAGTCGATGCCGTCTGAATGGCATCATGCGATATCTGAGGCTTAAGAGCCTTGACCAATCCTCTCATCCTATCATGGAGGCCCTCATAAATAACATAACCACCCTCTTCTCGGGCATCTCGGAACCATAACGGCTATCCGTGAAATTCGTTGATGTAAGAATCAACATGTCCACTCTGTCAGTGTGCAGTCCACTGTAATATAGCTCCACATCCTTGCGATCAAATCTTGCAATCAATCATCACTTGAAATCCTGTGTATGAATGTAGAAGCTCATGACCTGCGTAACTAACCCATGGTGCCACCAATCATAAGCCACCCCCTCCGGGTGCGATGTAGCGGCCCCGTATGGCCTCCTGCTCCCTCATGGGCTTGAGGGTAAGGTAAGTGTCGAGCTTGTGAATCAAGCCACAGCGGCACCGATCTTTCCACTACCATCAAAGTGGAAAGGGTTACCTTATTGGTAACCCTGCTGAAATCTACTTACTGCTTGTGCTCTGGGTCTCTATCTGTCCGGTCCTCATCTGTCTCTCCTCAGCACAATCATGGGAGGAAATGCATCCCTCACATCTTCTGTGGCAAACTCCTCCACTCATCGGCCGATTGCCATGATGGTATCAGGAAAAGCTGCTTCCTCCAACCGTCCCTCAATCTCTGGGGGGTCACCTCTAGGCAAGAAGTTAGGCTGCATGGGCCTATCTGCCGTCCGTGTAGGTCTCCTCTCGTCTGTATGGGTATGCCTCCGCTCACGGCGTGGCGATCCCCTAACACTCCCAAGCTCACGAAGGTGATTGCTTGCATGATCCTGTAGCTCTACTGCAGCGATGGATACGGATCTATCCCTCCTGCCATGCCTGTCCCGCGGCCTATCCAGTGCCAACCTTTGTCCAAAGTAGTACCCATGCGCTCCATGGTCTGTAACAACTGCCTCTGTGTAGCTGCCATATCCCGAATAAAATTCCTATCTGGATCTGCATGCTCCTCTCGAGGACTCTCAGGTCTCTCACCCAAATGTTCCATTCTGTCACCACCTGCAATACCAGCTTCGAGCCGTGCTCGTCTGCGGGTGTAGTATCTATGTGTACCGTCCTCTCTGTGATGCATTCAAGGCTGATTTCTGTTTTAATGCCCTGGCTGTTCCTTCCCACACAGGCTGGGAGGATACACTGCTCTGATACCACTGAAAGATCCCAAACCCGTTTTGTCTGATTTTTTTTTTTTTTTTTATTTTTTTTATATATTGCTCAGGTATAGAGCTGAACTGGTAATATCAAATAAATCCATGAAATAACATTCTCACACTGCATAACAATTAAAATACTGCAAATTCCCGCAAACCGGGTATATATAGAAATGGCGCCTAGGGTTTAAATGATTGATTTCTTCATTAATAACGCAGCCATACATTCAACATTGATTTCTAATGATAAATAATTAGGGCAAACACAAATAGAAATCTGCAGATGGAATAATACAGATACTGCCCAAAAACTCAGCCAGAAAGGATCCAAATCAAATCGATTTGGTATATATATGTGGCTGAAATGTATAACAATAAACTATCATGAAAAATACCTCTGATAATGCATACATCAACTGTAGAACAAGTCGCCCCACTCTAGAAGTTGCCTGAATGCCCACTGCTGCAATTTATTTCTCTCTCTAGTTGCTGAAATGATAATAACCTGTGTAAACAATGAAGATCCTGTAGGAATCTTCTCTCCACTTTACTCCTGGGGTTTCGTCCGAGTAATAATCCAGAGGGTTTCCGTCCTTGGATTTTGTCTGCAAAAGCTCTGTGCTCACTGCTCTGTAAAAATAATAATAATCTGAATGCCCTTTCCCCAGTCGCATTTTCCTTCATATAGCCAAAAACCCTCCAAATCTCCAAGTCGCACTTTTTGGCCAAAACCCAATAATTAATAATTAATTAATTATTTTGCTTTACTAAGTGGGTCGCATTTTTGGGTTTAATCAAACATACCCAAACAAGTCGCACTTTTGGCTAGGAATTGCATTTAAATAATTTATTAATTTTATTTAAATACATTTTCCTAAGTCAAAGTCACCCAAACAGTTTATTAATTCATTATATGTGCTTTAATGATATTATTTAATATAAAAGAATAATAAACCGATTATAAAACACCCTTTTGTGCAAAGCAGGCCAAAAGGTTTAATAACCGATATTTGTATTTGTTAATCATCCTACGATACTTGCACAAGCAACTACCATAATTCAATAGAATTGCATAAAAACAACCCAAGTCGATAAGTCACCTGAAGGCCGACCATGAAAACACCAGGAATCACTAATTTGAGCAAAACAACTTTGTCTTTTTGTCTATCCGAAAATAAAGTATAGTAATATAATCTTAAACAATTCAGTAATTCAATGGAGCTTACTCCATCTTGGACAAGAAAACATAATTGGAACCTAGTCCCCTCTCAAAACTACTTATACCTACATAAATACTTATTCATATATTTTTATTACACGTACATATTTTAAATTTAGCCATCTATATTCTAACACCTAGTACTACATTACAGTATGAGTGTATGACCATTATTAGAAAATTCATACTAACATTTATCATCCTTTGTAAAGCATCATTGGTTGTTCTATTTTCTTGATCCACTCTTATGTAGGGTGGCTTCTTTGCAATCAGCTGTTTTAGTGGCAAGGAGACTCCTTTTATAATTATAAGTGCCCATAGATGGCCAGAATTTACTGGCTGCAATTCTCAAATGCACTGTTCACTTAAGGGCACAAAAATTATTTTGTAACACGTTTCATATGATAGCCAAAACATGCAACACAAGCAAATATTAAAAAGCTTCTTTAGTCCTTAAGGGTGATTATGGCATTCAATTGTCAGCAACACTCCATAGCAATAATTATTTCCCTGTTTAAAACATTCAGCACTGATTCTAAAGAACTAATCTTACCAAAAATATCATGAATTAGTTTGCAATCTAATTTTATGTTTAGATAGGTGACATAGATTAACATAACCATTTTTATATAACAAATTCGACATTGGTTATTCAATTCTTTGATAAAACTTTATTCTCATTAACTATTTTATGCTTTTAGTAGAACAAGGCAAAGGACTCGCTAACTTTTGTTAACGCTCAATGACACTCAAAAATTAAAATTTGTCATTTTATAGTTCACAAGGTTATAGGTTTGATTCCATTTGTTGTTTCAAAAGAAAACTTGGTTGAGTTTCTCTCATTTTTTTGTTTCATGTTTTTTGTCAATTGATTGCAGACCGCCAATCTTTTTGAACACATCAAAATGGATGGAACAAGTGCGGATCGAAGGTTCTAGTAATATTATAATTGTTCTTGTTGGAAATAAGGCGGACCTAATACAAAAGAGGTATCATTTCACATCAATCTATAATTATTGCTATTTGAGATGAATTTTCAAAATCTGCCAAGTTGTGCTCATTACTTAACATAAAGTGTTCGGGATTTGTTTCAACATGTTTTAATTCATCCCAATAATTATGGCTAGCATATTTTGTCAAAAACAATAAGGGGAGATTGAATAATTTGATTCATAATATAAATGTTTTAACAATGTTTGGATCAAGAGATTCATTTTAGCATGAAATCCATTACAGTTTATACATAAATCTGCATAAGTGGGAGAACATAATATTTTATACGGAGTAATATCGAGTGAGCATTGATGGGAAATTTTGTTTCGTAGTATTTAGGGTTCAAGTTGAATGATGTTGGTGGTGAAAGAAAAATCCCCACACATAAGCACAATTGAAGGAATATGCTCAATTGCATAACATATGCCATATGATAATAAATATACAAAACATTATATCAATTTCAAATAATACCGTTAGGAGATACATGCATGTTATAAATCTCTCTCGGATGGTCTATTTGTAATACACTTGCAACACCATGAAGACTTCTTTCTTGGGGCCAATTTTATTTTAGCAACAAATTATGGCCTTAGGCAGAAATTGTAAATATTTAAATAGATTTTATTTAAACAAAGGTGCAATTAGAAGGCGCACTAGCTGAATATTAAAGCCTCGGTACACTCTCATTTAATTGAGACCACCTTCCTATTTTGGAATCCCACCTTTTCACCCACCTTTTTATTAGAGTGAAAAGGTGAGCCCACCTTTTATTATAGTGAAAATATGAGCCCACCTTTTATTTTATCAAGATGTAATAAAGTGCAAAGATCAAGTTGTAATGGTTAGTAGGGTGGAAGTACATGTTTGTGAAATTGTTGTTAGAAGTTGGTGGTTATTCTAAGTTTTGACCATTTTGCCACCTTTCTATTTGTATAAAAGCATTTGAAAATTTATAAAAGCATGACCGGACAAGACAGCAAACACTTGGCCACCTTTTTTATTTCTTTATCTTGTTTATCCCTATGAATTTAATTCATTTAGGCATGATGTAGTCTTTTAATTATTTTTATTATTATTATTTAAAAGAGAAGCTATTTTATTCAAGAGTAGATGACAAAGTTACATCGTTTGATTTCCAAACATACACACTACAAACCCAGTACTTAGCCTGAGAGGTGTAGTGCAAAACTCTAGCATTCCAAATACAACTAAGTAAGAAATACATCACTATCCACATATACACATCAAGCAATTATAGATTCCAAATCTTGGTATCATCTAAAGAAAGAAGAGAGTAGATAGCATCCCTGGTCTGTGATGACCACCAATGCGAGAGGAGACCATAACGAACTATATCAGATTTGTCCAACGCCCAATTTGCCAAAGCATCAGCCACCCTATTTTGATTCCTTGGGACATATTAGAACATTATTTCCTGAAAGTTTTGTTGAATATTTTCAATTGTATCCAAGACTCTTCCCAATCTCCAATTCGTTTGGTCATGGGCCTAACATGTCAGTAGATGCTTAACCAATTTAAGAATCCGATATGTTGCTTGAACCTACCTTCTGAGCCTCTTGGCATCCTCTCAAAATAGTGTATCGTTCCACCATACTCTTAGAGAGAAACCCTAATTAACTCCGCAAAACGAGAAAGTTGGAACACCATCATGCGACCTCCATACTCCTCCCATACTAGCTTTTCCAAGATTGCCTCTGGAGACCCCATCGGTATTAATTTTACCTACCCCAACAGGAGGAGACCATCGCCCATTATTATCCATTGTCACCCTTCTTCTACCAATAGAATACCTAGGACCGAATTTGAAGCCTAGATAAAATACCACCATCTCTAACTAGGTGTCTGAGGGTGTGTTATCAAATCATGAAAGATTCTCCGATATATCCTTGAGCCTTGTTCCAAAAAAAAAAATAGTAGTCCCCGTATTCCTGATTAAAGATTTACTGATTTCTCTCCTTCCACATATTCCACAAGAGAAGAGATGTGCTAAGCACATAATTTGTGATATATTTATCGAGTTGAGCTTGATTGATCAAGTTGCTTCATATTTGGTCCATATTTCCAACCCCTTACCAACAAATATCCAACAAATTCGCCAGGTTGTGCCAAAGGTTGATTGTAATCGACAATCTTTAAAGAGATGATCAATAGATTCCTCACTACCCCAACACATTTCACATCTAAAGGGACCATGAAAACCTCACTTCAACAATTGCTCAAAGGTAATAATTCTACGATGTAGTCTTTTGATTATTAATTGCATAGATAGGAAACTTGGTGTCCCCGATTTCATCGTGAAATCTGGGACTACCCTATGTAAAAAAAAATTGTACTTTTAAACTAATGGGTCGTTTTGTGTTTTTATTGCTAGAAAGTGTCTGTATTGTGTCAAGATATTCCTAGAGAGTCATATTAGCCAATTTCACCAAATACCCGGATACTCAAAATCGTTATTTTACACTAGGGTTTGCTTGCGGGAAATTTTTATTTAATTATTCTGAGCCCCGTTTGAGGTAAATTGTGCTTCGGTTTAACCCTGTTGTGGTCTTACATGTCAATATTTCCATATACCAGTAGGGTTTTAACCAGGAATGAATCCTGGGCTTTATCTATGACTTCTAGCAACGTTTTGTGTTTTTGGTGTTTTCCGTTTTGTTTTCTATGAAATTTCTCTAGGTCAATTCCTTTGCCGGTTTAGTCTGATTTCTTGCCTGGAGTATCTAGAGATCACCTATGGATGTTATGCCAGAAGGAATTTGCCACAGGAGGTCTGGTTCTCTCTAAAAAGACGAAGTCGTGCATAGAAAAGGCCTCTTTTAGGCAAGTCGCATTTTGGGAAATGAAGGTTTTAAGCTTACAATGGGATTTTGGTAGCGACGAAAGCGGTGGGAATTTTGTACCTACCTAGCAGGGTATTTTTTCCCATGGGGCAAAGCCACTTAAGTCATAATGGGATTATTAGAGGCGGGCAGGCGAGAATTTCTTACCTGCCTTGCAGGGTGAAAATTCCTATTGTGAAATAAAAGAAAATCATTTAAGGCATTGATGGGAATTTCTTACCTGCCTTGCAGGGTAAAAATCCCATTATGAAAGTCAAACAACTTAAGTGGATCATGGGATTTTTGGAGCTGCGGTGCAGGGTGAATAATCCCATTGAAAATTGGCTTTTAAAAATAGAAATGGGCTATGTCAAAAAGTGCGACCCCTTTTGGAATAGAGGGACAACTTTAATTGCATTCATTAATTAATTCTATTTCCAAATTTGGCGCCCAAGCATGAGGAAAAGTCAACAAGGAAGAAGAGGATAAAAGAAATTTGAAATAGAATTCTAAAATTAAATAAATTTAATTTATTTAATGCAACCCCCTTATGCAAAAAGTGCGACCCATATTAAGGAGGAATAATACTTTTTAAAGTATTAATTGATGGAATTAATTCCTATTTTTAGTGGATGAGGTCAAAACACACTGTGATGTCAAAGTGGATTGGAAGTAGAGAGCTAAAATTAAATAAATTTAATTTATTTAATGGCAGCCATGAGCATGCACAAAATAGGCGCCCAAATTAAAGAGAAAAACATGTTAATTAATTAATTAATTGTCAGGAATAGGAGAGGCAATTATTAATTATAGAATGGTGAAGGTTATATAAGAAGGGGCTGCCATAATGATGAATTAATTAATTCTTTAGCAAAGAAGTGCAGCCCAGACAATTTTGGCGCCCAATTAAGGAGGAATTTTGCATAGAAGGTGTTTTCACTGCCGAAAAGCTTCAAAGTTTGGCGCCTAGGTTTGAAGGAGCTTGAATTAAGTCTGATTAATTGTCTGCATAGTGGTACAGGTGCTCAGGTGAAGTTGACAAAATTCATGCTTGCTTTGCATGCAAACAAAACATCAAATTTTGGGGCAGCAGGCTTGATATATGCAGATTTTTATAATTAAAATCAAGTGTTCATGTTCCGGTTGCCATCTTTGTCTAAATTAATTGCAGGAATTCATTACAAGTGTTTTTATAAGAGAAAGGGAGCTTAAATCAATGTCCAATACATTGAACATATCCTCCGAATCTGAAGAAATCTCCAGATCTGCACCGGTTGTAAAGAATTCTGGCCGAATAAAGAGAAAAAGAATTGCTCAGACAAAGATAGATACGGCCATGGCAAAGCAGGATGAAAAAGAAAGCTCAACAAAGTCATGCATTACTTCCAAGTTTGTTGACATTGGAGATACAGATCTAGGTCCAGAACCTCTTTCCGAATTGATTGATAGATCTAGAGCTGGAAAGACTTCTCTCATGCATGCAGTCAAAAGCAGTGGAATCATTCGAGCTTCAACATTCCCATCCACAGCTCAGTTGCTAGAATTCGTCATGGAGTGTGTTAGGTCTTACCACCCACTATCTAGATCAATCCAAATGTCACGGGAAGACAATAATCCGGCCGGGCGCACGCCATCAATTATTGTCCGAAGATTCCAGCACGACAGGTGGTGACTACTATTAGCATATTGGATGCCGACAACAGATGGGAAAAGCATAAAGTTGACTGTGTGGGCATAATGAACAATAGATACATGAAGAAGCCCAGATCTCCATCCAAGTTCCCAGAACTCTTCCACGATCCAATCTGGTACAAGAGTTAGATGACATTACCAAATTGTTATGCAGGATAAATGGTGAAGCTAACGCTCACAATTTTCGCACATGGATGTATGCTTTCATCAGGACCATTGAAATTAACAAAGTAGATTCAATAATCAATTGGTCGGAAATCATTAGTGACAACATTGGTGAGCAGCTCTAGAATGTGAGGCATACTTACAGCTTCAAAATGACTTCGTACTTGGTGTATGCAGCAACTTCATAGGGTGTCTTCTCCAAGCTGGATAGACGTGGTGTGTTTTCCAAGTATCCTATTTTTGAGTGTTATCCATGACTTCATCGTGCTCACATGCAATAAAGATTACAAGGTGGTCAACGATGGATTCTTCTACGGATTCCAAAGCAGAAGGGAAGAAGAAGGATGAGCTCACGGCAGAAGATATAACAGTGACCAGAGTACCCATAGGTCAAGCCACCACAGAAGGATTGAAGCAAGACACGCAGACATTGATAGATGCTTTATTCCTTAGGCTTGACAAAGAAAAGGCGGAGAAAGTTGAACTTCAGAAGCAGGTATCTTAGTTGTGCGAGATCATTGCCAAGGTTGCCAAATCTTCCACTCAGCCAATTTCAACACAAAAGCAGGTGAGTGATCATCTGATGCAGGAAGTGGAAGATGCAAGTAACCAGGTTAAAGCTATCGACGAATGGAAGAGTCTAATCATTCGCCAAGCTTCTGTACAACTTAGAGAGGTGCCAGCCTGCCTAAAGGTTATGAAAGATGCATCAAATCAGCTGAAGCAACTGGTGACAAGCACGATAGATATGAACACAGTTGTTGAGAGTAACTTGAGTACTTTGGCCGAAATAAATAAGTGCCGAGAGGTGTTGATTGCAGAGCGAATTGTGCCCGACGGATCAGTTGAGAAGGGGAAGCAGCTTGAGTTTGCAGTATCTTTCCGTTTGGAGATCTGCATAATTATGCTTTGAAAAGGATGCAGGCACTTGAGAGTATGGCATCATCTTTACCAAACAATGTCATTGCTTTCACTAATGAGGAAGTGGTCGGGAACGTTACTTCATACACAAGGACCATTCCTAAAGAAAGTGCCTAATTCCTCTGGAAGGATCTCTTCTCGATGGTGCAAGGGAGGATTGATGGAGTCATTAGGCCTTTCACGATGAATTCCATCGCAAGTCTGGTGGCGGTGTAGTCGATATTGAGAAGTTCGGGCCTGGCTTGAAGGATGTGGAAGCATGTATCGGGGTATTGAACGAAGGCTTGCTGCGGTCGGATTTACGAAAAAGGAAGTTGTGGCTAAGACAGATGGGAAGATGTTGAATTACATATTCAACAAGTATATTCAGTATCAAAATAAAAAGATGTAGTTGTTATAACTGGCGAATCTTTCTTCTTCTATTCTTTCTTCTATTTTCACGTTCCCGGATATAATTGTAAAACTTTAAAGTTATTGGTTTTGAAACCATTACTTTAAGTTATGTGGAACGATTCTATTAGTTAAGTGACAGATGTGTATAAGTTTGAGTATGGATCCGGATGCATGTCACTTGAAGAGGAATTAGAGGAAGATGATTGCTACATGTTATCTTTATTTCTTGTTTATGTTCTAGTTCAGTTGAGTTTCCCATTTGTATTTTTCCTTCTACATTCTATAAGTAAAGGAAGAACCTTCGGGTTAATGATCAGAATTTGTAAGCAACACTCTGGTATTCCAAACTTTGTGCTGAAATCTCTGATAGCTATTTGAAGCAAAGGAATAGAAAGGAGCAGATTTCGAAGAACTTTGTGTCATAGTGCATTTTGTTTCTAACTTTTTATCTCAGATCTACTTATAAACTTTGAGTTATTCTAGATCTAGATCTGAAAGTTGTCTTTTCTTATGATTATGTGTGTTAATATCTATTGGTTCTCATCTATGTGCACGCAATCAACTCGTGATCTATTGATTGGGTTGCACATCTTCCTATTTCTTCCCGTGTGTTTTTATTATTTCCTTCTTCTTTAGATATTTCCTTTTTTTAACAGCTTGTTTACTTGCTTTCAAAAACTATACAACTATAGTTCATGAGCCGCATGGTTAAAGTAAAACCCCTAAATAGATACTAACATATTTTATTGACAAATCTTACACGAGAGTCTCACCGGTAAATGAGGGAGATTTATCTCATGACCGCTAGGTTTTCAGCTATGCGAGAAAATCTAGCCAACAAAACTAATTTGTGCAAGATGATAAGATCCTCTACTCTTATAATGTCAAATTACTTTAGTCCTTTGTTGTTATGGTTTTCTTAGAGGGTTGTATCTTTGGCACTACAAAAAAATTCTAACAATTTTACCCATGCATGTTCAATGAATTCTCCATTACCTTGGGATTTTGTTGTGACGAGTTATAGTTTGAAGCCAATTTATTTGAGAAATTTGTAAGGTCATGTCATGTGTCATTACCTTGGGCCTTTGTTGATATGGTGGTTTTTATTTTTACTCCGCATATTTACAAAGACGGGTAACCTCGATTTTATTTCCTTAGGTGATGCAAGTCAAGGTTAGAGGGTCGAAGGAAAACCTTGTTCCTACAACTAAGACTTGACACACACTCAAATTTGAAACAAAACACTCCGTTTTACTTGACTGAATTATAGAGAGTTCATACACACTTTCTTTAAATGCAATAAATGTGAAGGCGAATCACAAGACAACAATCTCTCGATGGACTTGATACAACTCTCTTGGTTCTATGATTTTCTCCTACTACTTTATTCTCTTTCCCAAAGAAAATCCACTAATAGAACTGCAAAACCATGCCAAGAGAACCCTTTCCCATATGAAGAACCCACTTTTTGTGCCTTTTGGAGATGTCCCTTGAAAGACCAAGAAAAAAGGACTCTTTAAACACCCAAGTTGAGAAAAATGAATCATTTTTACCATCACCTCCTTTTGCAACCGAGACAAGATAAAACTTGCTTAATGCAAAGCAACGGTCGTGAAACCGCCTTTGTGTAGACCAACAATTTCAAAACCACCTCTTACGTTTGTAAAACTACCCCGGTGGCATCATGTTGGCTAAATTTTATGCATAGCTAAAAACCTAGCGAATGATGAAATAAATCTCCCTCATTTAACGGTGAGGCTCCCAAGTAAAATGTTTATCAATTTAGTAAGGGTGAATCCTAATAAATATTTTCGGGGTTTTACTTTAATTTCCATAGCTCGTGAACCACAAATAAGCAATTTTACAGCAAGCAAATTTGTTATGGAATATTTGCGGAAGGGGAGAATTTAGGAAAGAAGAAAGGAAGATATGTTGATTTAACCAATAACTTTCAGAGTTGGTCTCATCCACACAAATTAAATAAACAAATAAAACTCACAACATTCGGCAAGATAAGGGAAATGAATAACTTGTAACCTAGATCTAAGATAACACAAAGTTTATCTAAAACCTTAAATAGAAATGAGGAGCAAAGCACCGTAGACACAAAGTTCTCCGGAAATCCACCTTTATTCAATTCCCACTTTCATGAAATCATACCAAGGGTTTCAGCAAAAATCTGAAAAACTCAAGAATGCTCTTCTAAACAAATTCGATGAACAAATTGTGATGATCTAACTTGTAGGCTCTGCCTCTAATTATAGTGCATAGAGGGCAATTATAAATAGGAAGCTTTCAATGAATTGTCGCATGTGGAAGCTATGAAAAGGGAAAAAAGCGCGATAGTTTCCCTAGACTTTCTCATTGCATAGACGTGCATGCTTTGTACAACCGAAAATAGAACCTTCTATTTTGCAAGTCTGCCTCCTATTTCCAAGTAATTGGCTTCTTCCAAGAACTTGAAGTAATGACTTTTAAAGCCAATTACCTAAGTTTTACAATTTAATTGATTACTCAATTACTTTGTCGGAGAAAATAAGAGAAAGAAGAAGAAAGATGAGAATAAATAAGAAGAAAGTTGTTGCAACACTCTCGATGTTGTTCTTCCATACTCGCATGTTGGATCAACTTGTATTGCACCTCTCGCCTCATGAATGATACCTCTCCTTGAATCAGAAGCTCTTTCTCCCTTATCAAGTTGACTCTTTGCCTTTAATTCTCACCAAACTAGATTTGGGAGCAACTGACCGTGATTTCCTTGCGGGTGTTGCCTGACCTGTCTTCTCCTCTTATTCTTGAAGTTTTTGCAGTTCTTCTCCAGTACATGCACCAGTGAAATGTTTGCCGTAAACAATTCAGACAAACTCATCACCCTTTTATTTTTAATTGCATAGGGGCAATTTTGAATTCTGAAAGCACTCCGGTGAAGGCAAATATAAGTAGGCTCAATCAAGAGTTCGAACTGGGAACTAGAGTTAACATGCATGATTTTTGGGAGTGATTTTGGGTGACTTTGCATGCATTTTCATGGGCTGAATTTGGAATATAGGAGGCAGGCTTTTAAAATCTTTTCTTTGCTAATGTATGGGTGCATTTTGGTTTGCCAAAGTCTATTGTTTCTGATAGGGATTCTAGGTTCTTGGGGAAGTTTTGGACTACTTTGTGGGACAAGATGGATACCAGGTTACAGAGGAGCACAACTTTCCATCCACGATAGATGGATAGACAGAGGTGGTGAGCAAGACTTTGGTATAGTTAATCAGAGGGTATAACAGCAAATACCCAAGGACTTGGGATGAGTCCTTAGCCTACATTCAGCATTCTTATAACCGGGCAGTACACACATCCACTATGAAGTCACCGTTTGAAGCATGCTTGGGATATCTACCTACAAATCCGCTGGACATAACAATTGGGCAGCAGGATGAGGAGACACGAGACACAGAGGTGACTAGAGCAAACAAATTCATTGAGAGGATCCAAAAAATCCATCTCAAAGTCAAAGAACAACTAGAGAAATCTCAAGCCAAGTACAAAGCTAGGCATGATCAGCATAGGAGAGAACATAAGCTTCATGTTGGAGATAAAGTTTGGCTTTACTTGAGCAAGGAGAGACTACAAGGTCAAGCACGGAAGCTCAAGCCACTATGATATGGACCCTTCACCATATTGGAGCAAGTTGGAGAAAATGCTTTTCGACTTGATTTTCCGTCATTTATGAGGATGTACTCAGTAGTAAACTGTGAGAACTTGCACCTATATGAGCCATCCATGCTAGATGAAGATGAAGGACTACAATTGCTACCTTCCATTGAGGATTGTGTCTTGGACTCACAAGGCGAATTGGAGGAGGATGTAGTACTGCAGTAGAAGGTTAGAGAGACTAGGAGAGGTTCGCAGGAGTCTTGGCAGATTGGACTGAAAGGAAAGACACCAAGGCAGGCCCGATGGTACTTGAAGGAGCAAGTGAGGGAATTATTTCCTCATCTACTCCCCCACTAAGCTTTTGTGGGACCAAAAGCCTCCTAAGCAGGGGAGGTGTGATCCATAGGGATCCAAAATGACTCTACTTCATCAGATCAGTCAACACGAAGAAGGAAAAATAATACACGGAGGTTCTGTCTTTATAGTAATAGGACATTTGCCGCTCTCTGCAGAGCGGCGGTTACAGAACCGCAGCCCAACCAAGGTGGCGGTCCTGGGACCGCCGGTCTGCATTGGGCGGCGGTCCTAGCTCTTTTGGACAGAAAATAAAACATGAAATGAACAGCCTCAGAATTTGAAAGGTTGTTCGTGTCTCTTCTCCTCCATGACCTTTCCCATTCTCCAATACACGGGAGAACATGAGAAAGACTATAAATACATGTTTGTAAAAGAGAATAAGATCATCGAAGCATGAAAGCAAGTAAGCAAAAAGTTCTTAGTGCTGGAATTGTGTTTTGTAGAAGAAAAGAGTGTTGAGACAGAGAAAGCAAGTAATTGGGAGGAAGTGTGAGATATTATCTACTTCTCTTTCATACTTATTGTAATTTTTGTACTTATTGTTTGAATTGGCCAATAAAAGTGGGAAGAAAGCAATTGCCCTTCCCGACTAGTTTTTCCTCCTTTGGAGGTTTCCAGGATAAAACTTGTTGGTGTTTGTGAGTTTATATTCTTTCCTTTCCGAAATTGTTGATTCTAAGCACAAGCAAAATTCATTCACTAGCTATCTCTGTCATTTTCTAATAGAAAGTAGAACAACATTTAATTTGTGATTCTGTGGATAATTCCAAAGTTGAAGAGTTTACAGATCAACAAAAGAGTTCAGAATTGTTTGTGGGCAAGCAATTTGGGGAAGGAAGACTGAAATGTCCCTCTTTCTAGAATAATATTATCGAAGACCTTTGGCCTATTTTGTCTACCCAACGGCCAAAGGGTGAACACAAGGGTGACTTAAGTCACAATAAATTATTATAAAGTGCCAAAATAGAAAAAAAAGAAAATAATAGAGCACTTATATTAATTTATTTGACTTAATTATAAAGTGGAAATAGAAAAGTAAGAAAGCACTTTATTTTAATTGTATTTTAAAGGGAAAAGTGCGACTAGCCTAGGGGCAATTAAAAATAGAAAAGTATGTACATGAGTCCTATGTATCCCTTCTAAAAAATGCGACTTGGCCTAGAGTGGTGAAACGGAGGGAAAGAAGCTGATTGGTTGAGAGGAAGGTCATTTTGGGTCTCTTCTTCCTTAAAAGGAGAAGTCGACTTGCTTAGGACTCATTCCATGTCTATTTGATATTTTTGAATTTGCATCTAAGCCTTGAGCTTTTGCAGAAATATTCTAAGGACGAAAACCCTTAGGATCTAGCTCTAGAGGACGAAAACCCTCTTAGAGTTGTTGGGGGATTTCCTATCCAGGGATATCCATTGTATTTACACAGATTTTTGATATTCCAGCAGTTGTGTGAAGGGTGTTTTGCAGCAGGGTTTTGAAGAATAAAAATTGCAGCAGTTGTACAAGGTTGAGCGACCCACCCTTTTGTCATTCTAATGTGTTTTGATGACATTCCAGGTCTGCATGGTATTGCTATCTATTGTACTGATTTTTGGAAGTCAAAATAAATTATTTTCAGTATTTTGGAAGGATTTTTAGTGTTGTTTCAGTCCTCTTTCATCTACAAATTTCTGAACTTTATTTCAGTCCCTAAATGCTCCTAAAAATCAGATTTGCTCCATGTTTGGACTGTTAAAAATCTAGGGATCAGTTTAGAATATTAATAGACAAATTTGATTGCTATTTGTGTGGGTTTTCTACTCAAACCCTAGTCGCCATTCTGGGTAATATATTGCAGCAATCAAAACTGAACTTGCATGGTCTTAGACATCATCTTAGAGTCTGTTTTTTGGCCTTTATAAACTTACAAAATATTTTGGGAGTGAGGATTACTAACTTGTGAGCAATTGGTATGAGTTTGATGCAACTATTCAAGTCGCATTTTCAGGATAAATTACAGGTTTGCAGGCTAAAAATCTGATTTGCATGTGATAGACTTGCATTTGGTTGTGGGTTTTGCTTAAAATCCAGCTTGGGTCAAAGGTGTCCCAATAGGGGACATTACAAAATGTAGGTATCAAACTCCACACTAAGAGATGTAAGTTGATTGTGGCGGGATCAACCAACCTATACAAGCCTCCTTTCCCAATGCTGCTCGGAAACAACTTTGTTTAGTTTTACATCAGACATAATGCATTTCTTCCCATAGAAGTTTGCAGAAATATTAGGGTTTTCCGACAACAAACTTTTAGATAAAAGATTCTTATTCATGTTAGGTACATATCTAACATTTTTAACATTTTAATTTGACATTATTATTCAATATGATTCAAATATCCCCTATCCCTTCTACTGCATGAGATCTTCCATCCCCTAATGAAACTGAATCAGAACTTAAATTTGTGTGAAAATTTACATACCAATATTTTTGAGATGTGACGTGTCTTAATGCTTCAAAATAAAAAACCAACACCTTGAGGGCTGTCATCCGAGCATGATGCCATGAGGGCATACTTTTCTTCAGGTTCTTGTTCAATTGTTGTCACATTTGCTTGTCCCTTTTGATTTTTGTTGGCAAGATCATATTGTCTTTTTCGACAATCCTTCTTCACATGACCGAGTTTATGATAATAGTAACACTTCACTTGATATTTAGGAGATGATTTTTCAGGTTGTTGTTTCCGTTTTCCTTTGATCAATAACAAAAGCACTCTCGGTTGTCCGCACTGGACTCAAGTGTCTGAATTTGTCTATGTTCCTTTTGTAATAAATAGGAATTGACATTATCAAAAGTCAAAATCTGACTTTCGCCATCAAATGGAGGGCTTCAACAAATGACTCAAATGATGATGGAAAACTATTTCAACACCAACACCACCATATCATCGTCATCTATTGTTTTGTTAATGGAGGCAAGCTGGTCTTAGAGGTCTTTCATCCGAAATAGGTGCTCTGATAGCGACCCACCCTCTTGCAACCTTGCTGAAAATAACAAATTCTTCAAGTATAACACCCGACTCTTCTCTGAAGTCATATATTTGTCCTTTAGATTGATCCATAGATCACCTACCAAAGTGGCATTGTGGACTTCTGGTATCAATTCATCAAGATACGGACAACTTCAACAATAGTAGGCTTCCTTATGATATTTGTCATAATCCGCAAAATTAGTAGCAGGCCTACTTTCTTTGCTGTGATGTCCCTTTTGGGGATCCTCTGGAAATAGCCCAAGGCTGAGCACGAAGGACTGAAATCAGATTTAGGGCAGGCTGTAGATGACTGACAATGACTGTGAAAACCCACAAGAGCTGCCAACAATTTTCCTCCTAGGGTAGTGACCCCTTAGGAAGATTCAAGCACACTTTTCTATGCACGAAATTCACTCAAACCCTTGGAAAATATGCTCAGAAATTATAAGAAAATACCAACAATCATTAGATGCAAGAAAACTGATTTTTAGAGGCTCACAAGTGCTATTTTGAATTTACCATGAAACCCTTCCACTGCAGCAATTAAATAATAATTCCATAATTGAAATAACACTTATATGCACCCAAACAATCGATAAAATGATAGATTTCACCTTTAGAAATTATGGAGAATCCAACCATGCAATTAGATCACACAAAGACCAACAATATCCTCTAAAACACTCTCCCAAGCAAGTCGCCTAGGGCAGAATTTAATTATATGCAGCAAGAGAGATTACAACAAGAGATAGTGTGGGGTTTCGTCCACACAAGATTCTCCTCAAGGGGTTTCGTCCTTGAGAGAGCCCTCAATCAAGGGTTTTCGTCCTTGAGAGAGATAGAGAGATGCTTTACAAGCAATCCACTCCAACCAAATTATCAAATCCAACCTCCTCTCAATTGGCCAAGCAACCTCCTTTTATAACAATAAGGGGTGCTACAATTCAAATGATGGCCGACTTCAAAAATACTTTTTTATTAATCTAATTTGTATTTGGAGCCTACATGCTCAAAATACTTTATTTTCTAATTAAATAAGTTCTTCTATTGGAGCACTAGGCTTCGCAATGGTAAAAAAAAAAACAACTACTTAATTTATCATCAAAACATCATCGAATCTCCCTCGTGCTCCCTTACTTGGACCCACGGGGAGAAGAAAAATGGGTCAAGGTCTTCAAGAAAGGCTAGTCTCCAAAAAGGGACATGACATTGCCACATATTATTTTATCACAATCACGAAATTTTGTGATGATCAAATTTTTCCAAATGTTATATTTTGCTTGTTAATTTTTGTGCCTCCAATGTAACAAGGTTATGTATGCTCGCCATTCACACCAATTTAAATTTATAACCCACAAATTAATGCAAAATAAAAATATAGTGGAAATAAATATAACAATGTGATTGTCTAGTTTGTTAAAAACCTATAAATTTATATGAGAATTTTTCAATACCCCGAGCTGAGCGTTAAGTGTTATGTATTTATGAAACTTGTGCCCTAGCACTCCCAAAATCACAATAAGTATGCACGGATTCCCGTGCCCTAAATACTATCATTTGCTTGAATCATGACCAATTTTCGTGCAAATAACTACCAAAATAGAGATGCAAATCGTGACCAGAGTTTAGTGGATAAATTGGTCTAAGAATTATGAGTTTTGTGTATGAACACAAATCACAACTATGACCAAAGACAATTCGACCAACAACTCGCCACCATCAAAAACATGAGAAATATTCTAAAAAATGTGTTGTTTTCTTCATTCTGCCCTAACGGAATGTTTTGCCTTAGTTCGTGCCTTAGTAGATCGGTATTCTTCACTTCGCTCCCTAGTCAAGGCTTACTCGAATTGTTCTTTTTGAAATTTGTACTTCTTTGCAAGTTTCCTCAGATTTTAAATGT
Source organism: Taxus wallichiana var. yunnanensis (assembly GCA_018340775.1). Taxonomy (NCBI): domain Eukaryota; kingdom Viridiplantae; phylum Streptophyta; class Pinopsida; order Cupressales; family Taxaceae; genus Taxus; species Taxus wallichiana. The sequence continues at coordinate 629,507,102 of CM031234.1, forward strand.
TTTTGAGCACTAGAGGCTCTGATACCAATGTTAGCAAATGTAGACAAAGATAAAATGAGAGGAAATGGATTGCACATCAAATGAATGTGTGTCCTTCATTTTATTATGATTGGGAGTAGTTACAATGTAGTTGGAACAGTTATGTGATAGTTCATAACTGAAAACTACCAACTAACATGTGTGCCTATAAATATATTCATTATATTTAATAATTTTGGCCTTTGCACCAAGACCAATTTCAGTAGGTCATCAACAGCCACAACCACTTCATGAATCCTACTAATAGTCAATAAACTCAACCAACCGAGTTTGACATCAGTACATGGCACCACTCCTAAATGAAACATTGAGATAAACCCGAAACCTCCACCCCGACACACTACCCATATTTTTGGTTGATGCATAATTGTCGGTACCCCTTGGATGCTCTTGCATCATACACCAAAGGTTAAAATGTTGTGAGAGCATGCTCACAAAGGCGGGTGAGTGGTAAAAACACCCTTTTGGCCAGCTACCATAGCTACCATGGCTACAATGGCCCTCTTGGACCTAAACAAGTACCTCAATTTACTCTTTCCTCTTTTTACAACAACTTGTTGGACCATAGACCATCCTCCTCCATTCATCTCTCTTATTTTTCATCCTCTTGTGAGATTTTCCCCTCCTATATCTATTCACCTCCACCAAGTTCTAATCTTCCTCTTGTCATCTTCATTACTTTTCAAGTCTTGATTCACTAAGACTTCATTGTTTCCTTGAGTTACAGTTACAAATGTGCAATGTCCCCTTCTCAAAATTAATCCAAGAGAAGACCCTTAGCCTATCCAAAGATTTTCCCATGGGTTCTTGGGGTGGAAAAAAGGGATATAAATAAATAATTTAACTCAAGTGCAAAAGTAATGTGAATTGTAAGCACTTATGTTTATTATTAATTTAATAAATGACTTTATAAAATAAAGTTAAAATAAAAGAAAATAAAAACATTACTTTATCCAAATAAAGTAAGTATTACTTTATTTTTATTTTTAAAGTATTTTTATTTTTATTTGGATAAAGTAATGTTTTTATTTCCTTTTTTTAACTTTTTTTTAAATAAAGTAAAATACCAAAGTGGGATGTCTCATTTGGGGACTGTGTTGGGAAATGTGCCATGCAAAAGCATAAAAGGAGGTCGTTTGAGGTCATTTGGACATCTTTTGACTATTATGATAATTTTCATGAAGAGTTTGAGTTGTTGCTCCAACTGTGGCATTAGAGGACGAAAACCCTCTTTGGTCTATAGATTTTGAGGATGAAAACCCTCAATTTATCCTTGATGATTTCATACACAGTCGCATTTGAGCTCCATTTCAATTAATAAGTGCTAGGGTACATATTTAAGGTGACATTCGGTGGGTGGTAGATAGGGCATCCACAAGAGATCAAATTTCAGACTTATATCAGCTAGGGCAGCCATCATTCAATGGGAACAACATTGGAGGGCATTTTGAGAGTGGTTTTATGGTCTTTTAGAGTTGGCTGACCCTCAAACGGAGTGGATCAAACCCTTGTGGGAGTTGTTGCAGGGGTTTTGGGTGGGGCATTTGGTGGTAGGGCTTGCACAAGGCCCTAATCTGCCCTAGGAGAAGAACTACAGTCCTCTCTGTAGATCTGGTATCAAATGGTCGATTGTATTCTTCTTTTAATTTCAGTTCAGAAATAAATTCATCCACTGATTGTAAAATTGTTTTCTTCCATGTTCATGTGCCAAGCGGATTTCTAAAGGCTTTTCCCCTTGTGAGTATCTCTAATTGTTGGTTTTTCTTAAGTAAAAGCAAGAAAAAAAGATTGGTGTACCTTTTTATTGATAAGGGTTTGAATAAAAATCAGTTTGTTCCATATTTGGTAGAAGGGTTTTTTGGAAAATCCAAACTGTCTTTATTTGTCTAGGAAAGAGACATTACAGTGGTATAAGGGTAGTGATCATCCTAGCTCAGTGAACCATGAGGACAACAACTAATTGACCAATGTTTTTTCGAGCAAATTTCTTACGAAGGGAAAAAAATAGATCCCATTCAAATGGTGGTGATACGATTAGAAAAGTTAAAAAGAAAGCTAAAGGAGGTAGAGGGACAATTACAATTGCAAGAAATTGTGAAGAAAAAAGCACCATTCGTTGATTGCACAAAGAGTTCAGCAGAAAGAGAGTGCATACATCACATATATGAGGCAAAATTGAATGATCTACCATCAACAACAAAAGTGGATCTGAGTATTGAAAAGAAACCAGCTACTGTGTAGACCAATGCAAAGGATGTGATAAGGACCCAAAAAAGGTGTGATGAATGGCTAAAAAGAGCTAAGGAAGCTAAGTTGATAGCCACTCAAGTAAGACAACACCTATAGGAAATTAAGGAAAAAAATTATCCAATTGTGATAGTGGAACATGCAGAAAAAGAAAATCAAAGCTGCAAAAAATTGAGAGGAAGCAACCCATAGAGGATTCCATCATGCAATTTGAAGGAGAAGAATCTTCAATAGAAAAAGGTATGACTTCTGATAAACAAAATGTTTGTATTAATAATGCAAAGGAAGAACATGCATTACATGTTGAATGCCAAGTGCCTAAAATTAAAGTTGTTTCAACCCAAGAAGCACCTATCAATCTTCCAAGTATTGAAAAGCTTGAGTCATTACCGTATGAGGTTGATTTTCAGAGTAACTATGTTGATGAGCATGCAAGTAAGAAGAATGGTTGTGATGATGCAACTAATTCTGAAATTCTAAGTTACAAGAAGGGTTTTGATGATGCCACTAATTTTGAAATTCTGAATCACAAGAATGGTTGTGTCAAGGAAAATCTGTCAAAAATTCCTACTTCTAAATCAGCAAAAGGAGGTAAATATCTTGACTACAACCTAAGGTATGAAAAGGTTGATCATATTTCAGATTTGTTGTTTCATACTATGCCATTTCAAATTTGTTGTCATCATGGAAAACATTCTAAAAATGGTGATAGGGTGAAACAAGGTTTATTCGAATATGGGTTGCAGAAACTCCCAAAGATGAATTGGGATCCAGGAATTATAGAGATGGTCATTTGGGGAGAGCTTGAGCAGTTAAGCTTGCAATTGCTTGAGGGAAAACAATTTTGGGAGGGGAGGACTATAATGTCCCCTTCTCAAGATTAATCCAGGAGAAGACCCTTAGCCTATCCAGTATTTTCCTATGGGCTAATGGGGTGGAAAAAGGAAATAAATTAATAATTTAACTTAAGTGCAAAAGTAACGTGAATTATAAGCACTTATGTTTATTATTAATTTAATAAGTGACTTTATAAAATAAAGTTATAATAAAAAGAAATAAAAATCATTGCTTATCGAAATAAAGTAAAGTATTACTTTATTTTTAAATAAAGTACCAAAGTGGGACGTCCCATTTGGGGACTTTGTGTTGGGAAATGTGCCATACAAAAGCATAAAAGGAGGTCACTTGGGGTCATTTGGACATCTTTTGGTTATTACAATAATTTTCGTGAAGAGTTTGAACTCCTACTCCAACTTTGGCATTAGAGGACGGAAACCCTTTTGTTTATTCAGCTATTGAGGATGAAACCCTCTTTGGCCTATAGATTTTGAGGATGAAAACCCTCAATTTATCCTCAATGATTTCATATAAAAGTCACATTTGAGCTCCATTTCAGTTAATAAGAGTGAAGGCACATATTTAAAGTGACATTTGGTGGGTGGCAGATAGCGCATCCACAAGAGATCAGATTTTCAGACTTATATCAGCTAGAGCAGCCATCATTCAGAGGGAACAACATTGGAGGGCATTTTGAAAGTGGTTTTATGGTCTTTTGGAATTGGCCACCCTCAAACGAGTGGATCGAACCCTTGTGGGAGTTGTAGGGGTTTTGGGTGGTGCATTTGGTGGTAGGGCTTGCACAAGGCCCTAATCTGCCCTAGGACAGAAACTACAGTCCTCTCTGTAGATCTGGCATCAAACAGTCAGTTGTATTCTTCTTTTAATTTCAGTTCAGAAATAAATTCATCCGCTGATTGTAAAAATTATTTTCTTCCATATTCATGTGCCAAGTGGATTTCTAAAGGCTTTGCCCCTTGTGGGTATCTCTAATTGTTGGTTTTTCTTAAGTAAAAGCAAGAAATCAGACTGCTGTACTTTTTTATTGATAAGGGTTTGAATAAAAATCAGTTTGTTACATATTTGGTATAAGGGTTTGTTGGAAAACCCAAACTATCTTTATTTGTCTAGAAAGGAACATTACAAATGGGTTATGTTGATTATCCATAGCCTTGATTGTTGATACTAAAAGAGCCTTTGTTTCTTGCTAAATTTACAATCTCATGGCTAGATTAAATGTTTCCTCAACTTTTGTTGTAATAGAAACCTTGCCTCACTTCAATCTTCATGATTGCTTCAAGCAACTCATCCACCTCACTCTGAATTGCCCTTGATGTTGGTTGTTCAAACAAATAACTATTTTGGACCAAACTCTAGAGTTCTCCTTCATCTTTCACCATTTTAGTTTCATCTTCAATAGAAATAAACCTCATTCTCATTCCCTTGATCACACAATAGGCCTTCATAGGTTTCTTCTATCTCAGCTATTCATTTGGACTTATTAGCATGTGTCTCTAAAGATTCTAGAAACAAATGTTCTATCTCTCTTGCCTCTTCACCGTCAAACATAGCTCCATCACAATCTGAAAAATATCATTTACTTTATTCTTTTCCTAGGGCTGCCTTCTCTGCATTTAGCAAAGCCAAATGGATCATGTGCTTCATGACTCCACTCTCTTCCTTCAATGGAAGTAGTCTCCGCCTTTTCCCATTCTTTCAATTGAATTTACATTGCCTTCCTAACAAGATATGGCATGCATCCACTGGAAACATCACACAAAAGAACATCTTGGTATGAACCTATCTCCACACCAATCTCACATTGCTCCCACATTGTGAGTATATGCCACTCTACTAAACAAGATACACTATATGGCTCTCAATGTGGTTTAGACTTCAAATTTAGCTTATCTATGAATTTCGTGGATACTAATTATTAGTAAATCCAATGTGAACTATAACATTGCAGCACTTGGTTCTGAAGATAATGCTTCTTTTACATGGATCCTCTCACTTTCCTTGTGCTCATTCCTTTCAATTACAGGTTCACTCTTGGATTCTTGGATGTATTGAACCTTTAGAAGTCACTAGATCATCCTCTTCCCACTCATTCATTATGGACTGGTAACATGCCTTCCCTGTTATCCATTGACTTGCAGCTCTTTGACTTGTTTCAGCCCTTCTTTGAGGACACTCAAATGGCCTGTGTCCATACACACCATGCTCAAGGAAATCTCCATGAAATGTCCAATTATCTCTTTGATCTTCACCATATTCATGACCCCATGAGGTGTGGTGCTTATCATCTTCTTCATTTTGTTCATATGGAGAAAAGCTGTCCTCTCCTTTCTACTGCAAAACTTTACCTTTTACCTTTCATGCATGCCTCTTTCCATTACACTATTCCTACCCTTTGTTGTTCTTAGTTGTCTTCTATTCAACTTTTCTTCAGCTTTCAAGGCAGACTGATATGCCTCTTCAAGTGCATGCAACCTCACCATGCCTAGCTCATATTGAATGCTCAACCTCAAGCCATTTATATAATTTTTTGATATGTAGGTTTTTGTTCCATCATGTTGAATGAAACAATTTCCAACGTTTTGAGTACCATACGTGTACCCATCTTCAAGGAGAAATGCAGAAACAAAGCAACTCTACTAGGAGAAGACCTAGCTACCTTTTCTTGATGTAACTCACCATGAGAAGACCTTCTAGTAAGCTTGTAGAACTCTCTATATTCTTTCACCGACAACTCTCTTTGCCTCAAATTTTGCAACTTCTTGAACAAGGTCAATTGGTAATCTAGAGGAAGAAACATATCTTTTAGCTTAGCAACCATTCTGCCCCGTATTGAAATATAGGCTTTTCCTCTTCTACTTCTTTCTATCTACACATGATCCTACCATAAGGATGCATTGCACTTCAACTTTGTGCAAGAAAACTTCGCTCTTTTGGGGTCCTCCACCGCTCACCATCAAAATATCTCTCAATCTCCAAGATCCAATCAATGAGCTCTTTGGGGCACAAACCCCTTGAGTATCTAGGAGTGTCCAACTTTGACTTGCTCGCCACCTTAGGAACAACTCTCAAGAATCATTTTTTGTTCTTCATTTGACTCTTCTAGATGAGCTTCTTGTGATTCTTCTTCATCTTCACTTTTGTCTGTAGAAAGTTAGAAACTCCTTGTAATGTCCCTTTCTAGGGCTAAATCTAGAAATAAGGGTTTGGCCTTAAACCCTTATCTGAAATTGCACCTTCAAACACACAAACATCAAACTAAAAGAGCTGAGAATGCTCTTCAAACAAACAACACAATATAAATCAGCCCTCTAGGGCATCAAATTGCATATGAGGTTCACATCAACATTTAACCATGCAAAAAGAACTCAAATGCCACCAAAATAATTTATCCAACCATGACAATATTTATTTGTCTCAAATTCATCAAAAATATGGAGAAACGAATGGTAAATCACATCTGTAATTAACTTTTATTACAGCAACCATACAGCCAAACCGAGGCCTAGAAAAAATAGATAAACTCCTAAAATCACCAAAATGTAGATTATCGTCTTATAAATTATGAGGAACAAGAATACCAACTCAAAATACCAAAATGTAAGAAGGCACCGAACTCAACCCTCAAGTAAGTCACTTAGGGTTGGAAATGTAGATCAGCTGGATAAAATCACTTTGAAGTATCAATGTGACCTCCGTGTGAGATCGCCCTTACACACCAGAGGGTTTTCGTCTCCTAGTGTGATCCTATTGAAGGGTTTCGTCTTCAAAAGGTGACCAAGGAACGGTTTTCATCCTTCAATGGCAAGAAGAGAAGCTACTTGCTCCACCTTCAAGAGAAATCAATATCAAAATCAGCATAACCCTCCTCTGCAAGAAGTCGAACCACCTTATCGAAGATGTCAATGATTCTTCTAGAGAGGCCGACCCCCTTAATGAAGAAATAGAAATCCTCCTTGCATTGCTGGACAAGTCTTCCACCACCTAGTCGAACCACTCCAATGTCATGATTAGTAAATAAAATAATTAATTACTAGAGTACAATACTTCTTTGTGCCATCTTGTACTCCTAACAATCCTTTTTCTCAACAAATTCATTGCTTTTCCCAACCTACAACCGACTCAACTTGAGCCTCACACACTCGCTCTGAACACCTACCCAACACTCTCATTGTTGGAAGATGCCTACACACTTGTAGGATACGCCCACTTTGATACCAAATGATGCAAGTCGGGTTTAGGGGGTCCAATGAAGGACAACCTTGTTCCAAAATCCTATAGTCAACACACTCCAATGGACACGCTCTTAAACATTCACACTCAAATTTCAAACACAAAACTCGCTTTTATTGCATTCAAGACTGAATTATAGAAATTCCATACGTGTACACACTTGCTTTATTGAAATACAACAAACCCAAAGATGAATCACAAGATAACAGTCCCTCAATAGGCTTGATACAACTCTCTCAATTATCCGATCTTCTCCTTCAATATTTCTCTCTTTCCCAAAGAGAACCCACTAAGAGAACGACAAAACCATGCAAAGAGAACCTTTTTCCATCTCAAGAGCCTGCCTTTTGTGTCTTCTAGGGATATCCCTTCGAAGACTAGTGACTCTTGAAATACCCAAGATGAGAAAATGAGTTGTTCTTGACAGTTACCTTCTTTTTACAACCTGCCACTTAATAAAAATGGGTAGTTACAAAATCACTCCCACGCTTACAAAACTACCCCAGCAGTTTTGAAACCACCCCAACAGCTTTCAAAACCACTCCATCGGTTTCGAGACTACTCCTTGTGCAGACCAACAAATACAAAACCACTCACGGTTTCAAAATTGCTACTTAAGGTTTGCAAAACTACCCTCGCAATTTCTTCGTTGTGCAAAGTCATTCAACTTCCAAGGGCCATAAATTTTGTTTACAAATTCGAAATCCAATGTCATTTTATTGAAAGTGCATAACTTGTTGAGGAGAATCCAAATGTGCAATCACATTCTACTTTGGAGGTATTACACATGACCTTATGGCCTCTTCACAAAGACCTATCATTTTTAGGCCATCAATGGTCACATCCACTCCCTAAATCCTACTAATAATTGATTGTAATGTCCCCAAATGGACATATTCTTACCCCAGATGGATTTCTACTTAATTCCCACTAGGGCCAAATCTGATTAATCCAAAAGCCAAAAATCTCAATTACTATCAAACTGAAATTCAGAATGAAATTAGGCCACAAACTGAATATTTTCCAGAAAACCCTAGTTCGCTGCCCTAGGCCAACGATTTAGCAAAAATAGTTTTTCCACCTCAAAATACCTCCAAAAATTATGAAAATTTGTTTGCAAGTAGATAATGAATAATCAGAATAGGATCTCCAATCGAGAAAAATATTAATTCTAGAATTTATTAGGGCAAAAACGCAATAGAACTTGTAAATTCAATAACTTGCAAAATACTCCAAATTTCTGGGCAAATGATAGCTCAAACTGAAGCTTGAAAAATAAGCTTTCCAATGAACCCAAAATCAGAATTTTTCAATGGCGGGAAGGCATCCAAAACAGATCTGCAATTCTGGAACAATGTAGATAAACCCTAGTTGTAAGTGAAAGCTGGAAATACAATTTCGCCCCACTTAGGAAAGGCCCAAAAACACCTCAAAACTGATCAAACACTTCAGATTTTGAAATCTCATTGAATTTAGATTGAAATCGATGCCCTAGTAATGCAAAATTGGAAATAAAAGCTTCAACAACACTACCAACAAACATGCAACATTCATCCCTTGTAGGTCTTCAAACAACTCACAAGGGTTTTTGTCCTCAAGAGATAATTTCCAAGGGTTTTCGTCCTTAGAAATTATTTTGCAAAGCTCTCAAGCTCAGACAAAAATCAGAATTTGTATAAAATAAAGAGATATCTCTCCAAGCCAAGTCAACTTGCTTTTATAGGAAAACTTGGCTTAGTAGCCACCCACAACCACCAATCAAATGCCTTTCCCCGCATTTAATTCTTTCTTGGCATTTATTTAATCCCCAACATGGGTCGCATTTTTCCCCTAGGGGAAATAAAAACATAAAGTGACCTTTCTTTTTTTTTTTTATCTAATTTCACTTTATCTTTTATTTTTATCAAGTCAATAATAAATTAATATAAGTGTTTTTATAAAGTTTCTTTTTATGCACTTTATAATAATTTATTAAGACTATAGTTTCCCTTTTTATCACCCCTTAGCCATTGGGAAACAAAATTGGGCTAAGGGTCTTCGACATGTTATTTTGGAGAAAGGGACATTTCATTGATCCACTTAAGCAACAAAGTTTGATGTAGTACATGACTCCACTCCTAGATGAAATATCGAGCTAACATTAGCACTTTCACCCCAACACACTACCCACATTTTTGGTTGATGCAATATTTTCAATAACCCTTAGATGCTCCCACATCATTGGGTCTTTACTATTGTGGTGGTTTAGCGGTTATCCATGAGTGGCATTGTGAATTCTAAATCCATTACCTTCGGCTATTGATGTTTTGGTGGAATTTAGGTTGTTTATGATTGGCATTATGAAACTCAAGAAGGTAGCCACCACCTAAAGCTGGAATTTTGAGTCTTTTCAGGTCTTAATAACTTGTACCTTAGTCTCAGTAGTTTGCCTTGGGCAAAAATGGGAGGTCATTTTGCCCCTTAATTTGATGTGTCAAAGGACTGATCAACACAACTCTTGACCATGAAAACCAATGGCAGGCCTCACAAAGACATGTTCACACCCTCATTGCATTCACTAACTAATCATGGCCACTTCTTACAATGTTATTCCATGTAATGCCCTAATTACTTGTTCTATGAATCTTCAACGAACACTCCAAGCAACCTCTTGTAGAATCTTTTGGTGAAAGGCTGATGACTACCATGTATGTACCAAGTATAACATAAATTATAAGAATGTATAAGACAGAAACACGATTTAATCATCCCTTCTTTTCTCAAATTTGGGCTTCTTGCTCGGATGTATTAAGAACATTTGCATCATGAACTCTTGGATCAGAAATGTCTAAAAACCTAGAACTCTAGAGACATTCTTCCCTTGTCAAACTTCTTCAAAATACCCCATTTTTTTCACTCTAAGGAAATGTTCCATTTCTGAACTAAGTTCAAGTCAATAAATTTGTTAGAGAATATGCTATCTTTACCCTTGTATATCATATAGACATTCATTCTCCAAATAATCCATATCAATATCGTCTCTCGCATTCAAGAAGTTGGTGCTGCGGTTTAAGTGTCTCTAGAGCCTCCTTCAACACCGTTGACATGGACATGTGTACTCTCAACCATAGTAGGAAAACTCGCCAAAACCAAAACTCGCTTGAGACCCCAAAAAAAAAAAAACTTCGCCAATATTTGGCCAATACTCGCAACTTAAAAAATACTCAATTTTTTTAAAACCGCATAAAAACAGTGTTTTTTGCCTTTGAAATCCGTGTTTCCGCGTTTTAGCCACGTCTGGCGAGTTTTTTGCACGGGCTCGCCAAGTTTTGGCAAGTACTCACGAGTTAACTCGATATTTCGAGCCCTTTTTCCCGGTTTTTGGCGAGTATTTCAGCGGTTTAACCGTTTTTACTGTTTTTTGGCGAGTTTTTTAAAAGTCGGCGAGTTTTTGGCGAGTTTTCCATCTATGCTCTCAACAATGAATTTCAAGAACATCATTCGCAATGGAAGACATGGATTATCCAAGTGGTAAGGAGCCTTCACTTCCCATCACTAGGGATTTCTGCAGACTCTCCTCCGGTGTAGACTTAAGTCTCTCGTCTAATTTGTTTCCTAGATAATGTTTCTAGGTACGTTTTGGATATTCTCCTAGTATATCATAAGCTTTCCCTTAGTTATTTTGATTTTGGCAAAATAGCACGGTGAACTAAGTTCATGTCAACAAATTTGTTAGAGAATATGCTATCTTTACCCTTGAATATCATATAGACTTTCATTCTCCAAATAGACCATATCAATATCATCTCTCCTCCAGCATTCAAGAAGCTAGTGTTGGAGATTTAAGTGTCTCCAGAGCCTCCTTCGACACTCAAGTTGACATGGACATGTGTACTCTCAACAATGAACTTCTAGAACATCATTCTCGCAATGGAAGACATGGATTATCCAAGCGTAAGGAGCCTTCACTTCTCATCACTAGGCATTTCTGCGCTCTCCTCTGGTGTAGACTTACCTCTCATCTAATTTGTTTCCTAGATTATGTTTCTAGGTACATTTTGGATATTCTCCTACTATATCATAATCTTTCCCTTAGTTATTTTGATTTTGGCACAAATATCACGGTGTGCTCAATCAGGATGTATTGAGGTGTGTGCTTTTGTCTAGTTGTGCTTTTGATCTTTTTGGTTCGAAAGGTTTAATAAAGTGCTGTACAAGCAATGCTATAGCAGAACTTTTTCTGATATTAATAATTTAATATAATTTGCTATCTTTTGACAACAACAAAAACTAGCAAAAAAACCTACAAGTACGAATCTTCCATAGAAATCAAATTCTGTCCATATTATGATAACATTTGAGCTAAAACACTTTATACCATAACTTTGTTTCACGCACCAAAACAAAAATTTTACTTCTCTCGTCTTATTTATCTCGACCCGATCTTCCAAAAAAATTGCGCATGCTGGCATTTCCTTTACCTGCATTTGCATTAACTTTATTTTCCTTTGTGATAAAGTTCCTTCCTTGACATGATGTCCTTTTAGCTAGATATTGGGAAGTTATAATACAAGAGTGTAGTGTATTTATGATCTGTCCAACATGTTTGTATGGGCGGATATGCCTGTAGCACCTATCTACAGTGATCCACCACATTTAAGTACATAATAAACCTCCTTAGTCTAAACATTTCGATTCGATTAAGTAAGCTAATTGGCCTAAGAATGAGGCTAACTGATATCTAGGCTAGAAATAGAAAGCAAAGTTAACTAAAACATGCAAGGAAAACAAATCTTTATCTATGGAAATTAAACAACACCCATCTCTTTTCAACTGGGAATGAGAGAAAATAGCAAATAAGTGCATACATGTCCCATCTTGCTTTGATAGCAAATGACTGTGTTTGTGTCCCAATAGCTCTCTAGTGGTGGAAGCCCTCAGATAGCTTTGTGTCCTCTTGCAAATTTGGACAGCATGTGTCACTGACATCATCTTAGGATTCCTAGACTTGGAAAAGATAGCTAGTCTTAGGGAAAGGGGATGGTCCTGTTGATGTTTTTGAGAACTCAAAGACAGGTTAAATGCTTAGCCTTTTAAGGGACGAGAGATTTGCTAACCTCTATGCAAAAGCTCCTTAGGCTTGAAATCGAACTGAGAAGCTTTCCTAGACACCTGAGCAAGACAGACCTTACTATAAAAGCTATGATGTCACATGCTTGCTCTCAAATTATTTTTGTAGTAATGAAGATCCTTGCCTCCTTTTATAATTGAAGGTGGGTGTAGAAATCAAAGCAAGAAACAGATCATCTGAGAGCTTGTTATTGAATCAAGGGTCCTAAATAGTCATCACATGAATTCACTAGGACAATCCTAGACCCAAAGGTGTGGGAAACTTGCATGAATCAATTAAAGTGGTTGAATAATACATGTTTTCCTCCTCCCTTTGAAAATATCACAACCTGGCCAAGTCTTTGTTGTAGTTAGACATCCTATGAGTCGTAAGTCTTCAACTCTTGAAATATGAAGTGCAACTGAGAGTTTTGGCTCCATAAATGAGGTCAAAATACGTTTTCATACAGTTTGGGGCTTAATTAAGCTCTGATTTGGGCCCAACGAGGGGCTTTGTGCTTCCTAAAGTGCCATATGGATGTTTGAAGGGCTTTGACATGTTGGCATGGGCATACTCGAGGAAATTGGACATCTCAAAATGTTCTACTGTGCTATCAAGTGCTAACTCAAATTCCTACATTCAATTAGGGAAAAAATGGTTGTAAGCTGATACTAGTGACATTGGAACCTGTGCACAATAATTGGGTAGGACTGGCTTCATCATTGAGCCATTATAGGGGTCAGGTAATGATCACTTCTTGGGCCCCCACCCCAATCAGATGTGGTTAAATTACTATGTAGACCATCATTACCTCAAGGGTTAGCAATTAGTTACACATCATCATCACAATCTCATGTTTGATGTTTCAGCTAGGCCTCACAGAATACAAATGTGCAGTGTTACAATGTTGACTTCAACTCTTCCTCTTGGTGCGTGAATCCAATTGGAATTATTTGATTTTTACAGAAAACAGAGAAATCTCCTTGACATGTTTGTGTTCGTGAAAAATATTTTGAGCCCTCTTTGCATGCACTTTACCATCAACTTAGTTCCATTGCTCTCCATATATCATGATGGCAAAACACTTTCATCCATAACACAAGCTGAATTCAGATCAATTCCACCATTATTTTGTTGCAAACAAGTCTACCTTTCAAGGCAATGATGGATGTCAATAGCATTCTATCTGTCACATTAATTGGTTAGCAGAAAGGAGAAGGGGTTAGAGAAAGGAAATTCATGTCCTTTGGAGTACAAGTATTTTCTTGTAGTAGAAAATGACTGATACGAGTCTGTTGTTTATATCTGAAATTGTTTTTGGGTTCTACAAATAGCAAAAAAATGTAAATGTTGTGTCAATGAGTTCTTATTATGCAATTTTATGGTTTTACATTCTCTAGGGAGGTTTCTACTGAAGAAGGAGAGGGAAGGGCAAAGGAGAATGGCACAATATTCATGGAGACAAGTGCTAAAACAGGCTTCAATGTTAAGGTGTGTCATTCTATTCTGTACATTACTTTGATCCGATGTGCTCCTTGATTTGCCAATAAGAATAAATATTATAACATGTCCGATCATTTACAAGAAGTCTTTGCTGCAAGGAAACGATGTTATTATGTACGTGATATAGTCAATTACTCATAGGATTTTGACAGAAATTTTGGCATCATTGTGTGTCTTCTGTTTCGAATGCTGTTATAGTATTTTTATAACCCGGCTCAAAATGGAACTGTGTGGCTCTGTGTACTCATATCAAATTCTGCATATTCAATTAAGGGTACTCTCAAATGGTTTTCTTGGAACATATGTGTTAAATTCATATCATAATTGAATTTTATAACTTGTCAAAGGATACAAACTGATCAATTGAATGCTGCATAAAGACGATTCCATCTCAAAACTAGTATACATATTTCTGCCGTTCTTCCAAGCCTGCATGCGGTTATTAATGCTTACACAATTCTCTTTTGGATGATGTGTACGTCGTGGAAATGAGAAATAATCTTATTGATAGCAATGTGATAATGGATGGTTCCAAAATTCATATGAGGTTTCAAAAATTCATTATCTGTGTTGTTAAAGTCTTCAGTGAGCAGTCATATACATAGTGGGTCTCTTATCAGGTTTCAGCCTTTGTTGTAAGGAACATGATGTTTGGCCAATGTTTCCATTTCGCAGGAAAATGTGTTGCTGGATGGAATAGCCATTTCTCAGATGCTCATTGCGTTTCTCGACATGAGAAACATGTTCCTTGACAGCTGGGAAACACGGCTGTTTCTTGTCATTGTAGTAAAATTCAATGCTTAAAATGAACAAAATCACACAAAAATCTTTTAAAACATTACCATGAATTTAAACTATAAAATCCTTATCTTTTACTGAATACATATCCTTCTAACATAACAAAGATACTGTTATTGTAGACAAGAGAGCTATAAGTTCAGAAAATCTAACCATTAAGCCCATACCATCATGAAATTCACATTCTGACATGAACCCCAGAAAAGATACAAAACCCATCTATGGCAGATCATAATGCTATAATGAACAAACTAAATGCCTCTTTCAAATTCATATAGAGATGTTTAACACAGTGATAGCGTACTAGCAAAGCTTGAGTACAGCAAACCATGAAGAACTAAAACCAGATTAAAAAATCTGTCACTGAATATCAGGAAAACACTACTACCTCTTTCAAATTCATTTAGAGATGTTTAACACAGTGATAGCATACTAGCAAAGCTTGAGTACAGCAAACCATGAAGAACTAAAACCAGATTAAAAAATCTGTTACTGAATATATCAGGCAAACACTACTATATCATAATGTGATGATAGTGGACATATAGATAGGCAGCCCTAGCTCTCCAAGTTTCAGCATGGTGCAGGATGTCACCTGGCATTGGATGCTGGCCCTGTGCCCGTGTATGTTGCATTCTCCAAACCAAAAATATTATAAATGTCGAGCAATTCTCAAACTGAGGGCATGCCTCGGTTTAACATGCCCTGGATAAGGTCCAGTGTAAAGGCAGTTTGAAGATCATAGAGTTATCAGGGTACTGAGGCAGTTTCTCAGAGTAAATTTCAAAGTCTCAAGCACTCCATTGTTAGCAGTCCGTTGAATACACCCACGATGCCCGATACATTCATGAGATTCTTGGACCTGATTGTCAATTTACCACATCATCTGCTCCAGACCAATTGTTTCGACTTCCGATGCTAAATACTCACAAGTTGTATTCTACCACTCTGCACCACAAAAGATAAGACAGTTAAACCTTAAGGTAAACGTGTCTGGAAAATGTGCTCAAACAGCCAAAATGGCAAGAAGCAAACACAGGCACCAAGAAAACTGACTAACAGAGATGAATAGCCAAAGCATATACAGTCAATTCATTTGAACTGACGTGAGATGGCCAACACACAGGCAGAGATGATGACCATCACTTGCCAGATTACCTGGATCTCTGAATTAATAAGAATTGATTTGTGCTATTAAACAGAATTCCTCCTAAATCCTACAATCAGCCCAATTTGGCAATCATTAAAAAAGTTAAATCCCACGTACAAGCCCATAGTGGGCTTAGTATGACATGCTTGCATCCCTACTTCCCATGGCCTCCAAGGGGCTCGGTTTTGGCCTTGACTTCTCTCACTATATAGGCCCTTGCTATCAAAATCCAAGGAGGGTACGAACTTAAATTAGATTTTTATGGCTGATATATCACCCTGGATATTGCATATGCATAAAAATATCTTGCATATGATTTGCTCACCAAATAAGTTCATTTGCCCATTCTTGAATTACATGTTTTTCTATAACATAAGCGGCAAAATTTCTAGAAAACTTCATTTTATAAAAATTATAAAACTCCAAAAATAGCTTATAAAGGCAACCTATAATCAATACAAATAAATGTTTGACAAACAACTCTTCCGAGGTACAGAACATGCAAAAGGATTATTCACCATCCTTCAAGGGCATAACAATGTTGTTTTGAGATCCAAATCAGAATTTAGTTTTCTTTACATTGATATGAGGTCTAATAAGCAAGATGTGAAAGAGAGAACTTGAAGTTAATCTCTAATAAGCAAGACTCAATAACATTCACAGTGTAATACATGCTGAAACCATTCAGTTTGCTAAGCTGATTGACATACAATAACTGAAATATCCAAATTTGGAAAAGCTGCTCACATAAGGGTTTTTTTTTACGGGCTATTTTTCACTACCTAGGTAATTTTTCACATTTGCAATATTTTTTTAACCAATGAGAAAATAAAGTTACTCTATTTACCAATAGTTCTTTTATTTACATCGATACTGCCCAATACGAATTTCATAGGCGAATATTCACTCTTCCAATATTTGGCTCATGGGGCCGATTTATAGACTCCAATGATATAAATTCTTTCTTGGTTTATTTCACCATCCTATCCAATGAATGATTAAGATTTCTATATGATCTTATGCAGTCACAGGTTCCATCGTTCCCATAGCTTTCAAATGGCTGCTTATGTCTGCCCTTTACAATGGAAATAGGTATTGAAGAATTGGTACATGAAATTTTGATGAATCTGAATTAAATTGTACTTAGAAAGTTGGATGTGATGTGTACGGAATTTGTGAAGGGTGGTCTATCCATATGCTTGGACCAAAAGAATTAACTGCTTTGAAAAAGCATGGCAATTGTGCAGATCTTCCAAATAACCAAAAGTAGGTTAATGAGACTCGAGGATACAATATTTTAACAATAGAAAGTCGTAGGAAAAATGAATCCTAGAAGCAAAATAACCAAAAGTACAAAAGATGAATAAAGTGGAGTGCCACTAACACGGATGGTAGTGAAATCAATACAAATAACAATAAAGGGTGAACAAGAGCCCCTAAAGCATGTGCTAATGAAGACTGGAAGGAAATATCACCAACTAGCTATGCTTGTCCCTAAATTGGAGTCGTCTGCCATTATCGATTGTTGTGGAACATATGACAATGTTGGCCGTGGGGTATCCAAGGTTAGAGGGATCAAACCGGGAGATCCTAGGAGGAAGCAAATGTAATGTCCCCTTTCCTACGCCAAAAGGCCCAAGGGCCAAGTCGAGTCCAAACCGTGGTCATACCCAAGGGGCTGTGGACACTGGGAGCTTTTGAGAAGGGGCCCCGTGATTCTAATATCCAAGTTTTGGCGTTTGGGGTCACTTTTGGACCATGGCGACTCAAAAAGGAAAAAGTAACTTTAGTTACTTTTATTTTATTGGCCCCTCCATGGAATGAAATGCGCCTAGGGTTATTGGGGCTCGTTTGCCGAGGAGAAGTATATAAGGAGATGGGAGAGAAAGGAAAGGCACTTTTTGTCGCATACATTTTATCCTCCTTCACGTGCAACTACTGTTTGCGCATCTACAGCTTGTGGAGTGAAATCCCACAGGGACCCTAGCTTTGGTGGTGAGAGACCCGTCCCTAGCTAGCAGGCATTCTTCGGTAGTGAGAGATCTACCCTAGTTTGTCATTTTGGAGCTGCTTTCAGGGTTGTGTTACCAGAGATATTATCAGAGGGTTCAGAGGAAGGGTTTGAGGATTTTTGGGGGCATTTGGGGAAGATAACAAGAGGGTTCCAATCATATTCATGGCAACCATTTGGGCAAGGCGTGGCAGCACGTTGAAGGCATCTTCATCAATTTCCAACCCTTTTCCCAGCTAGGCAACTTGCAGCCTTTATTTGGGGTTTTCCAGTTGGCCATTTTCAGATCTGAAGGTGGAAATATTATTTCCTATATCTGTTAATGTTATTTCCAAAGACCCTTAATTTTTGCTCTTGTATTTAGAGAGTTACGAACCTCTGAAGTTTTCTAGCCGCCTAGGGCATTCTGTAATTTTCTGGCAGCAATATATTATTCCAAAAATTCCAAAAATATTTTTCTAGTGTTTATTATTATTATTGCAAAGCTTCCTCAAAATTTCATGCACTTTGGGCAAATATTTTGTGAGATATCAATTAAATACCATTCGCTGTCCTAGCTGGTCATTTTCTGTAAAAATCAGAAATTTTACTTTGCTGCAATTTTCATATAATTTGTGCATTTTTAAGTGGTATCCCACAAGGGATATTTCAGTGGTATCGAGCAGTTGTTTCTCCAACCTGTTGGGATTGAAAGATGGGGGACAGAGACAAGTGAGGATATAGGGGTAGATCTGATGAAACAATTGTTCACCAACATGGTAAAGCAGCAGGAGACTACCAATCTCTATTTGAGCCAGCTCACTGAGAGATTAGCACAGGACAGTTTGATACTCATGCGGAAAGAGGAGAAAATAGCAATAGGGGACAACATGGTCAAAGAGGTGAGGGTGGACATTCAGGACAGCGGTCCCCCCATTCTTCTACCAGCCTCTGGGGTTTCACAAACCTTCTTTCTTGAAGGATCCGGAAGTTTCACGACAGTACGGCAAATTGGGATATTGTAGATGAGGAGTCTTGTTGGGAAAGGTACCAGACCTTAAGTGATGGCTTTCATGACAACATGCCATTCCAAGAATATTGCAAAATGAAGATTGGCAGCAGGCCTAGGAGAGATTACTAGGTACAGGTACCAGAGATGCAAAGGAGGTTGGGACAGATTTTTGTTCCACATTTCGACGGTTCTAAGAAGTGTACTACGCACGTCTTGGGTGCAGAAGTTGAAGACATACTTCGACTTGAATCCTATGCGTGAGGAAGATGCAATTAAGTTTGCAATCTTACATCTAGAGGGAGACGCTCATGATTGGTGGCATCATGGGTTGATTACACAGGGACACATATACATCACACTTATGTAGAGTTCACAAAGAGGCTAGTGAGCAGATTTGATAAGAGGGACCCCAACAAGTATTTTAGAGAGTTGACTCATTTGAGGCAAACCGGTTCCGTGGATCAATATATCACATATTTTCAGAGACTATCGGTCATGGTACCTGATGTTACAGAGATGAGGTTGATTTCCCTATTCATAGCAGGTTTGACAGACGCTCTCATTTGGATTTGTGAGGGCATTTGATCCTTCTTCGTTGCATGAGGCTATTAGGAGAGCTCGTGACTTGGAGTGGAGAGAGCTCGTGACTTGGAGTTATCCACTCCTAAGTCAAGGTTTCCACCTCGAGTGCAGCCTAAGGGTTTCCCTTCTAGGCCGAGGGTTCGCAGCCAAGGTACCTCCACCTAGGAAAGATACAACCTAGAGACCATTCGGATCTAGAGAGGACAGGGAGGAATTGAGGCGAAAGAAACTATGTTTCGATTGCACGCACCCCTTGGGTCCCAGGACACGATTGCAAGGGTAGAGGGAGGGCCCAATTCATAGAGGTCTTTGAGGAGAGTGATGGTGACGAGGAGTTGGACACACAGGGATTAGAGGATGATGATGATGAGGCATTAGATAGTGCGGGTGTTGAGTAGGATAGCGAGACTTTTCCCCAGGAGACTATCGCCACCTTGTCTAGTACCCCGAGGTACAAGGCATTCAGAGTTAGGGGAGTTTTGCAGGGACAACGAGTGGTGGTACTCATTGATAGTGGGGCAACCCACAACTTTATTGATGCCTCATTGGTTGAGAGGCGAGGGTTATAGATAGAGGAATTTGAGGGCTTCAACGTGGTTGTAGCCAATGGAGATTCTATGAGATGCACACGATGGGTTCCCCAATTGAGCATCACGATGGGTAACTATACAGTTACCAATGATTTCTATATTGTTGGTATTGGAGAGACCAACATAGTGCTTGGGGTACAATGGCTCCATTCCCTTGGTGAGTTTTGGACTAACTTCCAGACGATGGAGCTGAAGTTTAAGTCTGAAGGGAGGAATGTGATCTTGAGGGGCTTATCTTCAGAGGCACCCCGAGTTGTTACGGCCAAGAGGATCGAGAGGATCTATAGGCACAACGGGGTGGATTGGGCAGTACATTGTTTGGTTTCACCAAGAAATCGTGATGGACAACATGAGTACCATGTGGATATACAGGCTTATTGGATGGACATAGTGCGGTGTTTGGTGACATACCTCCGGCATACCTCCGATAGGGATTTGAGCATGTGATTGAGCTCGAGGATGCTAGAACCGGTGGTTACTTCTCCTTACCGTCACCCCAAACGGTTTAAGGATGAGATCGAGAAGACTATACAAGAGCTCATTGATATGGGGCATATTAGACCAAGTTCCAGCCCTTTTGCTTCTTCGGTGGTATTGGTGAAGAAGAAGGATGGGACCCATGGATGTGTATGGACTACCGTGCCTTGAATAAGAAGACAATAAAGAACAAGTATCCCATACCACGCATTGATGAGTTGATTGGACGAGCTACATGGTGCAATCTATTTTTCGAAAATAGATTTGCGTTTTGATATCATCAGATCAAAGTCAGGGAGCAGATGTGCATAAGACAACTTTCAAATGCCATTACGGTCACTTTGAGTTCTTGGTGATGCCTTTCGATTGTCTAATGCTCCAGCTACATTCCAGTCTTGCATGAATCATGTGTTCAACCACCACTTGCAGAAGTTTGTATTGGTTTTCTTTGATGATATTTTAGTCTACAGCAGGACTTGGGAGGACCATATCAGGCACCTGGGTGAGATATTGGGGATATTAGAAGCTAATTCGTTATATGTGAAAGCCTCTAAGTGTGAGTTCGGCATGACCGAACTTCTATACTTGGGATATGTAATTAGTGGGGGTACAATGAAGGTGGATAGAGAGAAGATACGAGCAATCTGGATTGGCCGCCACCTAGAACATTGACACAATTGAGAGGATTCGTGGGGTTGTGCACATACTACCGGAGGTTCGTGAAGAATTTCTCTCGGTTGACTGCTCCATTGACCGATTTGACCAAGAAGGGGGCTTTTGCTTGGTCGAGACACAAAGACAACAGTTTTGATCACCTCGAGAGGTGATGAGTTCGTGTCCTTCCTCGCATTACTGCACTTCTCCCGCCCATTCATTCTAGAGTGTGATGCATCAGGAGAGGGTGTTGGGCAGTTCTCATGCAGATAGGCATCCCATCGCTATGAGAGTCGGAAATTAAACCCGTGGAGAGAGGGTATTCAATTTACGACAAGGAGATGTTGGCCATTATGCATGCTTTGGCCAAATTTAAACTGCATAAAGTTGTTGTGGCAACAAATTCATGGTTCGTACGGATCACAACAGTTTGAGGTTCTTCTTGGGACAGAAAGAGCTCAACGATCGCCAAAGAAACAAGGTGGGTGAACACTAGAGGTAAGAATAATATTGTTGTTGACGCTTTATCTAGGAGGCCTTACCTCACTTCTATGCTTAGTTCTATGTCTGAGATTTCAGCAGATTGGAAGGCTCATATACTTGTTGAGTATTCCAAAAATCAGTTTGCATGTGAGATCATGGATGGTATTATACAGGACGACCGATACAGAGTAGTGGATGATCTCATTTTCTACAAGGATAGGATTTTCCTTGTACCAGGATCCAAAATGAAGGAGAAGATCCTTCGAGCAGTACATGATACACCACTAGCTGGACATCCTGGGTATTTCAAAACATACAAGTTCATCGGGAGAGATTTGCATGGAAGGGGATGAAGGATGATGTCCTTAATCATGTCAGAGAGTGTATGGTTTTCCAAAGCAAACCAAATCCGAGCGTTCTTTCCCAGCAGGATTACTTCAGCCTCTCCCCATTCCCGAATAGAAAATGGGAAAGCATATCTATGGACTTTATCATAGGGCTTCCCTTGGTGCATGGGCATAGCTGCATTTATGTTGTAGTTGATCGGTTAACTAAGTATGCTCATTTCTTTTCCCTACCCAAGGGGCACGAGGCAGTGGATGTGGCCCGATCTTCTATACCGGTATTTTTAGGCTACATGGGTTGCCTAAAAATATTGTCAGTGATAGGGACAAGATCTTCATGAGCACCTTTTGGCAAGAGATCTTCAGACTAGCAAGTATGGAGTTGACTCCTAGCACTAGCTACCACCCACAGACAGATGGGCAAACGGAGATAGTCAATAAGTGGATAGAAGGCTACTTGCGGAGTTATGTGATAGGACACCAACGTGGCATGGATTAAATGGTTACACATGGGTGAGTATTGCTACAATACCACCTACCAGATGAGCATAGGTATGACTCCTTTCCGAGCCTTGTATGGGTACGATGCCAGGACATTTGTAGATTTGGTATTACCAGATAGCCGAGCTCCCAAAGCTCGAGATTGGTTACAGGAGAACCAGGATATTCTGAAGGCTCTCAGAGAGAATCTTCAAAAGGCACAGAATCAACAAAAGGTATATGCAGATCGGCACAGGACAGAGAGGTCTTTTGAGGTTGGGGATCTAGTATTCCTACGTTTACAACCATATAGGCAGTCCTCACTAAAGTAGAAGGGTGCAGAGAAATTGAAACCACGATTTTATGGTCCGTACTGGGTAGTTCGTCGAGTTGGGTAGTTGCATATGAGCTAGAGCTACTGGAGCACAGTAAGATACATAATATCTTCCATGTTTCATGCCTTAAGAAGGCACTCGAACCGCATATTGTACCATCTACAGAGTTACCGCCACTAGATGAGGAAGGGAAGTTGGTGCTTTGGAACTAAAATCCATTATTGAAGAGAGATAGAGGGGGCTCAAGAGCAGAGTAATCACCAAGTATTTGGTGCGATGGAAGGGACTGCCACTTGAGGATGCTACTTGGGAGGGAGAGCAGATTTTGCAGCATCCTAATTTGCATTTGCTTGAGGACAAGCAAAATTTGGGAAGGGAGGACTGTAATGTCCCCTTTCCTATGCCAAAAGGCCCAAGGGCCAAGTCGAGTCCAAACCATGGTCATACCCAAGGGGCTGTGGACGCTGGGAGCTTTTGGGAAGGGGCCCCGTGATTCTAATATCCAAGTTTTGCATTTGGGAGTCACTTTTGGACCATGGCGACTCAAAAGGAAAAAGTAACAGGGCCAAGTCGAGTCCAAATGTGTGGTCATACCCAAGGGGCTGTGGACACTGGGAGCTTTTGGGAAGGGGCCTCGTGGTTCTAATATCCAAGTTTTGGCATTTGGGGTCACTTTTGGACCATGGTGACTCAAAAAGGAAAAAGTAACTTTAGTTACTTTTATTTTATTGGCCCCTCCATGGAATGAAATGCACCTAGGGTTATTGGGCTCGTTTGCCGAGGAGAAGTATATAAGGAGCTGGGAGAGAAAGGAAAGGCACTTTTTGTCACATACATTTTATCCTCCTTCACGTGCAACTGTTGTTTGCGCATCTACAACTTGTGGAGTGAAATCCCACAGGGACCCTAGCTTTAGTGGTGAGAGACCCGTCCCTAGCTAGCAGGGCATTCTTCGGTAGTGAGAGATCTACCCTAGTCTGTCATTTTGGAGCTACTTTCATGGGCTGTGCTACAGAGATATTATCAAAGGGTTTAGAGGAAGGGTTTGAGGATTTTGGGGGCATTTGGGGAAGATAACCAGAGGGCTTCCAGATCAGATTCACGGCAGCCATTTGGGCAGGGCGTGGCAGCACGTTGAAGGCATCTTCATCAATTTCCAACCCTTTTCCCAACTAGGCGACTTGCAGCCTTTATTTGGGGTTTTCCAGTCGGCCATTTTCAGATCTGAA
This sequence comes from Taxus wallichiana var. yunnanensis, assembly GCA_018340775.1. Taxonomy (NCBI): domain Eukaryota; kingdom Viridiplantae; phylum Streptophyta; class Pinopsida; order Cupressales; family Taxaceae; genus Taxus; species Taxus wallichiana. Next base: position 629,531,192 of record CM031234.1, read on the forward strand.
GGTGGAAATATTATTTCCTATATTTGTTAATGTTATTTCCAAAGACCCTTAATTTTTGCTCTTGTATTTAGAGAGTTACGAACCTCTGAAGTTTTCTAGCCGCCTAGGGCATTCTGTAATTTTCTGGCAGCAATATATTATTTCCAAAAATATTTTTCTAGTGTTTATTATTATTATTACAAGCTTCCCTCAAAATTTCATGCACTTTGGGCAAATATTTTGTGAGATATCAATTAAATACCATTCGCTGTCCTAGCTGGTCATTTTCTGTAAAAATCAGAAATTTTACTTTGCTGCAATTTTCATATAATTTGTGCATTTTTAAGTGGTATCCCACAAGGGATATTTCAGCAAAGTGTTTCCTCTAGAATCTCTTCTAACATCTAAGGCCAGTATAGCTCTTGTAGTAGAAAAGAAACTCATAATGAGTAGATGCCTATGGTCTAGGGGCAGTCAATAAGTAGTAGATCAATGGTGTTAAGAAGGGACAAAGCCATGCCGACAAGAGGGAGTAGACCACGGGGCCGAGGGGGAGCAGGTTTAGGGGGATGGGTACTCCAAGTAATACTAGTGCGCTAAGAAGCGTTGCTTCATTGATCTATCAGCTTTTTAGGGGACATGTGAAGTACAAGTGTCCGTAGGGTGCTTAGTGTTCCTGTCGCCTAGTGAGCGGATGTAAAAGAGATGATCAACAAGGAGGCTCTGAACCTCATCTAGGAATTTCACTAAAGGGAGACAATCTCACGAAGATAAAGACCTTGTTACCATTGATCGGATATCTTAAAACAATATATAGAGTGTTTCCTAAGTCCCTCTAGAGGCAATGGTATCTTTGTTAGGAATATTAATGTTTTCATGATAGTGGGATATTTACCAAAAGGTAAATAGTATTTGATTTGTTAATATTTGATAGTAATATTGTTATAAACAATATTACGATATAGATTAGACTATATAGTTGTGATATATTGTTAGAAATATATCGTATTTAGTGGTTTGTTAGATTGTGGGAGATTTATGTGCGATATTGGTGGAGATTGTATCTCCCTAATTATTTCCAAGTCTCTTCCTATAAAATTGTAATCATCACAAATGAATCAACATGGAGAAATATCAGAGAATGAAATATATTATTATGTGAACAATAAATAATTGTGTTATTTGCATGATCAATTGGATTGAGCTCTAGAATCTTCCCCAATCTCATAGTAAATGTGACATTTGAAAATGAAGTGTTCCTCAGTCTCCACCTTTTGGAGGGCGCAAAAACAACAAATTTGATCTTATCGGAGAATATGATGGTCGGTTTCATCCTGTAATTGGTAAAAACACTCATTTGGCCAAAGGAAAATCTCAAGCCATGGGACCAATGGGATTGGAGATAATGAGGGCAACGAATAATATCATCCACCATTTGTAAGAAATGCTTGGCATAAAAAGAAATTTTGGGGCTACGCATCTCAAGGGGGGAGATCCAAGTGGCTTGGATATACTATTTGTAGATGTCCTCTTTGCTTTCTATGGTGATGACATCCTTTGTGATAAGGAGTCCGAGCGGAGACATTTAGGGAGTATGTGAGAGGGGTACCCTATCAACGGAGATGCCAATAGAAATGCGCAACCTAGCCTCAAAGTACCAACAGAGACTACATGTGGTGGGGACTAGTGAAGCAATCCTCTTTGAAGAGCAAAGTGCTAAGTATGAATCTCTCACTACTCGAAGGTGAGGTCTTTAAGGATTTGAGTCTGTGGATGTAAAAAGTAAGCCTGGAGATGGTCTCAAGGTAGAGTGGCTAGGAGGAAAATTCCAATGCACTAAAGAGTTGCCCACTTCATAAATCATGTGTTGTAGTGTAATGTCCCCTGTAGGGCAAAATAATAAAACCTAGATTTTTGTAAAACCACTTGACTTCTTATAAAAATAAAAATATTGCTGGAAAATGATTGAAATAAATTCTAACCCTTGGAAAAATACATATTTCCCAAATACAATAACAGTCGTACCAAATAACACTAAAATTAGATTTTTTTCCACTGAAATGTCCCCTCTAGGACAGAATTAATGAAATATGGATTTTTGTAGCAAACCCTAGGGAAAAATTAATAAAACTGATTTTTATTTCAAAAACCCTTCGGTAAAATTCACAAACGCTAGAAATGATGAAAATAGCTTCAAACCCTAGGAAAATATTCAGATTTCCTAAATACAACACAACTGTAAATAAATATTGGAAAAGCAAACCTAAATGATGCCCTAGGTGCGGTAAATGATTCCCTAACTGTTGTGACTAGTATGTGACTACAAACGGCCCCTGAAAATGCCCAAGAATGTGCCCTAGCTGCTAGTTGATGCCAAAAACGTGCCCTAGCTAATGATAAAACTAATCTAACACTATAAATAGCAAATTGAAGCGCAAATGAAATCTATGGATGAGATCACCACAAGCGACCTTGAGGGTTTTTGTCCTCATATCAAAAGCGGAATATGGAGGTTTTCGTCCCCCACAAATTTGGTTTACTCAATGTATGGAGGGTTTCCATCCTCACTGCAGAAGAAGTTGGAGCAGCAGCTCAAACACTCAATGTAACATTAGATTATGGCCAAAAGATATCCATGAACCCTCCCCTCACTTCCTTTTATAATATTTTGTCTCCCTTTTCCAAGTGGGGCACTCCATGTGGGATATTTGCACTTTAATTTTGAAGTGACTTTCTTATTTTCTATTTTAGCATTGACTTGCTTTATCAAAAAGTTACTTTTTATAATAATAATAAAACATAAATGTCTTTTATAAAGTGACTTCTTCAACACTTCCGTTATAATATTAGTCTATTTTTACTTTATTTGAAAAAGGGACATGATAGTCAGCCCTTCCCAAAGATTGCTTTTCCTCAAGCAATGCAATTTCAACAACTTGAACTTAATACTAAGATCCCAAATCATCCTTGGGAATTTGCAATTCTTGGTCCTCAATTTTTCAAGTGATGCCGACATAAATGACCATTAAAGTGCCACTATCCAAAAACTATTGCTGTCCAAATTGCTATCATTAGTTGTTGATCTAAAAATTTCAACAAGCTCAATGCCAACATTAGTATCTATTGAGTCATTTTTCTCATGTCTTTTTAAGTTGTATCATTCACCCTATCATCCTTTTTAGCATACTTTCCATGATGACAAAAATCTTGAAATGGCATAATAGGGAGCAACAAATCTGAAATATTCTTATACCTTAGGCATAGGAATTGTTGAGATACCCTCAACACCTCCATCCTTTGGGACTCAAGGCTCCCAATTAGTGCTAATCAAAATGTTCTCCAATGCATATCCTTCCATAATGCTACTCTTAAAATCCATCAATGGCTTACCCTTTGGAAGTTTAGAGGATCGTTCATGGTTTGGTGCATCTTCTTTCATCTTGATCTCATTGCATCCAACAAGTGATGTCATTTCCCCTTGACTTCCTCACTTTTTTACAACTATCCTTCAAATCCCCTTCATATGGTGCGAACTCAATCTTTGGGAGATTGATGGGTGCTTCTTAACATAGGAGTATTTTTAGAATATCTTTTTCAACTTCCTTTTGTATGGTGGATTCCTCCATGGGTTGCTTCCTCTCAATTTCTTCAATTTTGATTGTTCTTTCTTCTTGAACCATCTTATTTGCATTTCCTCATTTCAAGTAACTCCAACTAATCATCAAAGGAAACTTCAGATTTAAGATAACCTTCCATCCCACCTATTGGGTCAAGGATTCTAAGGGCCTCAAGTTTGTACTCTTCTATTTTTATCAACACCTCTTGAATGGGATTTATATTTTCTTTCTACATGTAAGAACTTTGTTTGAATAAACATTGTCATGGATTCCTTCTCTGTAAAATCCACAGGATGGCGAGATGACTTCTCTAATACCACTATAATGTCCTTAAAGGGCATAAATTAATGAAATTTGGATTTCCTACAAACCCTTACCACAAAATAACAATATGGTTTTCTTGATGAAACCCTCGTAATAAAAAAATAGTAGTCTAATTTCTTTGATTTATTAACGCAAACCTCAAAATAAAATTACCCATTACGATATTGAGAACATTGATTACACCTCAAAAAATATAGATTTGATCAAGAGATCATATTTACATCAAAACTGAATTTTTATTTTAATTTTCGGATTAGAAATAAATACAAAGTACTGAATGACCGTTATTGGAAAAATCTTGCAAATGAATGGCTCTTGACCAAAACGGTGCTCTAGGGAAGAATCGGCTATGTGCAAACCACGCACTCAACCCACTTCTAAGCACAACTGCAGCAAACCTAGAAGTAGTGTTACACGGGGACGCGTCCCTAGATTTTGGTGACGTCCCGAATGTTTTGGGGACTTGGAGGGAAGTCCCTAATTTTTTTAAAATCTTTCAAAAGTTTTCTGATGTGTTTAATTTTAAAAAGATGTCATTTTTACGAAGAACGTCAAATTATAATCTCGAAAGTATCCAAAATACGCTTTAAATCCATAAATGTCATTGAAAAAAGTTAAAATATTGAAATATTAATTTTATGTATTATTTTAAAATCCGTCCCCTGTTGTCCCCAAAATTTGGGAATTTTTTTGTTGTCCCGAGAAATTTCGTCCCTTCGTACCTTTGTTCCCCGTCCCGGAGACGTAGGTAACTATGCCTATAAGGGGGTCATCTAGCCCTAAAATCTATCAAAATAAGGGTAAACCCCAAAAGTTGTTGTCCTAATTGGTGTCTTTGATTCCCTAGCTTTGTATAATTATGAAATCTAACCTAGAATGTGATGCCTTAGTTGTAAAATCCTAGAAATTGATATGCAATGTGCCCTCGCTGATGATAGAAATGATCTAACACTATAGATTGTTTATTGAAGTGCAGATGTAATCTCTAGATGAGATCACCACATGTGATCTTGAGGGGTTTTGTCCTCGGATCGAAAACCGAAGATGGAGGTTTTCGTCCCCACAAACCTGGTTGCAATGGAGGATTTCCGTCCTCATTGCAAGAAGAAGTTGGAGCAGCAGCTCAAACACTCAATGTAACATTAGATTATGGCCAAAAGATATCCATGAACCTTCCCTCACTTCCTTTTATAATCTTTTGTCTCCCTTTTCCAAGTGGGGTGCTCCATGTGGGATATTTGCACTTTAATTTTTAAAGTGACTTTCTTATTTTCTATTTTAGCATTGACTTGCTTTATCAAAAAGTTACTTTTTATAATAATAAAACATAAGTGTCTTTTATAAAGTTACTTTTTCGACAATTATGTTATATTATTAATTTATTTTACTTTATTCGAAAAGGGGACATGACAATCCACCCTTCCCAAAGATTGTGCTTAAGCAATGCAATTTCAACATCTTGAACTTAATACCAGGATCCCAAATCATCCTTGGGAATTTGCAATTCCGGTCCTCAATTCTTCATGTGATGCCGGCATAAATGATTGTGCAAACTACGTTGTCCAAAAAACTTGTTGTTGTCTAAACTGCTTATCATTAGTTGTTGATCTAAAAATTTCAGCAAGCTCAATGCCAACATTAGTATCTGTTGAGTCATTTTTCTCATGTGCATGCCCTATGTTGCAAGTTGTATCCTTCACCCTATCACCCTTTTTAGCATGTTTTCCATGATAACAAGAATTTTGAAATGACATAATAGGGAGCAACAAATCTGAAATATTCTTATACCTTGGGCTGATATCAAAGTGTTCACCTTCCCGTTTGTTGGAATAGGAATTGTTGAGATACTCTCAACACCTCCATCCTTGGGACTCAAGACTACCGAAATAGTGTTAATCAAAATTTTCTCCTTCAATGCATATCCATCCATAATGCTACTCTTAAAATCAATCAATGGCTTACCCTTGTTCAAAGGATCATTCATGATTTGGTGCATCTTCTTCCATCTTGAGCTCGTTGCATCCAACAAGTGATGTCCTTTCCCCCTTGACTTCCTCACTTTTATTTTTACAGCTATCCTACAAATCCCCTTCATATGGCACAAACTCAATCTTTGGGAGATTGATGGGTGCTTCTTGAACAAGAACATCTTTTTCAACTTCCTCTTGTATGGTGGATTCCTCCATGGGTTGCTTCCTCTCAATTTCTTGCAACTCTAATTGTTCTTTCTTCTTCAATTGTCTTATGTATTCACACAACCCTCTTTTATTTGGATTCCTCATTTCGAGTAACTCCAAGTAATCATCAAAGGAAACTTCATATTTAAGATAATCAAGCATCCCTTGATACTGGTCAAGGATTTTGGGGCCTCAAGTTTGTACTTTTCTATTTTTATCAACACCTCTTGAATGAGATCTATATTTTCTTCCCGCTGTAAGAACTTTGCTTGAATAAACATTGTCATGGATTCCTTCTCTGTCTAATCCACAAAATGGCAAAATGACTGCTCGATACCACCGTAATGTCCGTCATTAAGGGCATAATTTAATGAAATTTGGATTTCCTAGGAAACCCTTATGACAAAATAACAATATGATTTTCTTCATTAAACCCTTTTAATAAAAAGACAACAATCTGATTTCTTTCATTTATTAATGCAAACCCTCAAAATAAAATTACCCAGATATTGGAAAACATTGATAACACCTCAAAAATATGGATTTGATTGAAAAGATCAGATTTACATCAAAACTGATTTTTTTCTTTTTATTTTCAAATTGGAAATAAATAAAAAGTACAACTAACCGTTATTGGAAAAATCTTGCAAATGAATGGCTCCAGTTGACTAAAAATGGTGCTCTAGGGAAGAATTTGGCTATGTAAACCCTAGCACCCAACCCACTTCGAATCACAACTACAACAACCCTAAAAGTGGTCGTTCAACCCTAAAAATAGCCCAAAATAAGGGTAAAACCCGCAAAACTTCTTGTCGTAATTCATGTCTTTGATGTCATAGTTGTATAATTATGAAATCTAACCTAGAATGCAATGCCTTAGATGCAAATTCTTGAAACTGATATGATAAAATTGATATTAACACTGAAGATTGTTGATTAAGAGCAGATGTGATCTCTAAATGAGATCACCACAAGCGACCTTTAGGGTTTCGTCCTCATAATGGAAACCGAAAAATGGAAGTTTTCGTCCCCACAAACCTTGTTGCAATTGAGGGTTTTCGTCCTCGCCGTAGAAGAAGTTGGAGCGGCAACTCAAACGCTCAATGTAACATTAGACTAGCAAAAGCATCTATAGGTGCTTGTGAGAGGCCGATAGGCATATAAATTGGGAGGGGAGAATTGAAAGTGGAGAGACGAGAGAGAAGGAAGAATGTGGAAGGTCATTAGGTGTCCAATTGCAATTCAAAGAAAGAAGATATTGCAACAATAAAGATATTTATTTGAAACAACGTGGTTTTTTATTTTTTTATAAAATAAAGGACTACCAAAAAAAAATCAGTTACAAAGAAAGTTGTCTCTAAGAAGCCTATCGGCAATTATGGCCAAAAGATACCCATAAATCTTCCCCTCACTTCTTTTTATAATCTTGTGTCTCCCTTTTCCAAGTAAGGCACTCCATGTGAGATATTTGCACTTCAATTTTTAAAGTAACTTTCTTATTTTCTATTTTAGCATTGACTTGTTTTATCAAAAGTTACTTTTTATAATAATAAAACATAAGTGTCTTTTATAAAGTTACTTTTTCAACACTTATGTTATATTATTAATTTATTTTACTTTATTCAAAAAGGGGACATGACAGTCTGCCCTTCCCAAAGATTGCTTGTCCTCAAGCAATGCAATTTCAACAACTTGAACTTAATACCAAGATCCCGAATCATCCTTGAGAATTTGCAATTCCTGGTCTTCAATTCTTCAAGTGATGCCAGCATAAATGACTGCACAAACTACCACTGTCTGAAAAATTGTTGTTTTCCAAATTGTCGCCCATACTTGCTTATCATTAGTTGTTGATCTAAAAATTTCAGCAAGCTCAATGCCAACATTAATATTTGCTAAGTCATTTTTCTCATGTGCATGCCCTATGCTGCAAGTTGTATCCTTCACCCTATCACCCTTTTTAGCATGCTTTCCATGATGACAAGAATCTTGAAATGACATAATAGGGAGCAACAAATCTGAAATATTCTTATACCTTAGGCTGCAATCAAAGTGCTCACCTTCTTGTGCCAGAATAGGAATTGTTGAGATACCCTCAACACCTCCATCCTTGGGACTCAAGACTCCCAAATTAGTGCTAATCAAAATGTTCTCCTCCAATGCATATCCATCCATAATGCTACTCTGAAAATCAATCAATGACTTACCCTTTGGAAGTTCAAAGGATCGCTCATGATTTGGTGCATCTTCTTCCATCTTGAGCTCGTTGCATCCAACAAGTGATGTCATTTCCCCTAACTTCCTCACTTTTATTTTATAGCTATCTGTGTTGGCTAGATTTTCTCGCATAGCATCAAACCGAGGCAGTCATGAGATAAATCTCCCTCATTTAACCGGTGAGGCTCCCGTGTCAGATTTGTCAATAAAAACGTGTTATTATCTATCAGGGGTTTTACTTTAACCACTTAGTTCATGAACCATAACTAAGAAGTTCTGCAGCAAGTAAGCAACTTGTTTAAGAAAGGAAAGTTATAGAAGAAGAAGTAAAGGAAATACAGAGAAGAAATGGGGAAGATGTGCATCCCAATTAGTAGATAGCAGAGCTAATTGCATGCACATAGAAGAAACTTAATAGATATGAACACACAAAATTATAAAACAAAGGCAGCTCTAGATCCAGATCTATAATAACACAAAGTTTACTTAAGAGATCTAAGATTTAAAAGCAAGAAACACAGTACACCGTGACACAAAGTTCTCCGGAAACCTGCTCCTTTGTATTCCTTTGCTCCAAGTTGCTCTCAAGGGTTCAGCACAAAGTCTAGAACACAGGATTGCTTGCTTACAAATTTTGATTGATCATTAACCCAGAGGTTCTTCTCCTACTTATAGAATGTAGGAGGAAAGTACAAATGGAAAACTCAAACTAAACTGAAACATAAACAAGTAAAGATGACATTTGACAATCATCCTCAACTATCTTCTCCTTAAGTGACACATGTATCACTTAACTAATAGAATGGTTCCACATGACTTTAAGTAATGGTTGCAAAACCAATAACTTAGAAGTTTTACAATTTCATCCGGGAACATAGAAAATAGAAGAAGAAAGAAATAGAAGAAGTCATGCCAGCTGTAACATTTATGTCTTCTTCTTGTTCTGATATCGGATATACTTGTCGAACATGTAATTCAGCATCCTTCCATCTGTTTTAGCCACTGCTTCTTTCTCTGTCCTAAACTGCAACAACCCTTCATTCAACACTTTGATGCACGCTTCCACATCTTCCAAGCTCGGCCCAATCCTTGCAATGTCCGCCTGCAGCGCCACCAGTCTACTGATAGAATTCATCGTGAAAGGCTTGGTAGCTTTATCAATTCTCTTTTGTACCATCAGAAGAGAACCTTCCAGGGAATTAGGCACCTTAGTTGAGACGATCCGCACGTATGAAGTAACACCTTCGTCCACTCTTTCCTCAGTGAAAGAAATGACACTGTCTGGTAAATCTGATGTCCTACTCTCAAGTGCCTGCATCCTCTTCAGCAAAACTCTGCAGATTTCCAAACGGAAAGATACTGCAAACTCTAGCTGCTTCCCCTTCTCGACTGATCCGTCCGGTACAATCTGTTCCGCAATCAATACATCTCCCGGCAGCTTGTTGATCTCGGCCAAAATACTCAGGTTACTCTCTGCAACTGTATTCATGCCTTCTATGTTTGCCATCAGTTGCTTTAGTTGATTTCTTGCATCGTTCATAACCTTTAGGCGGTGGCACTTCCCCAAGTTGTCATGCAGCTTGACGAATAATCAAATCCTTCCATTCGTCATAGCCTTTACTTGATTGCTTCGTCCTCCATTTCCTGCATAAGATGATCACTCACTTGCTCTGAAATGGGTTGAATGGAAGGTTTAGCAACCTTGGCTATGATCTCACATAATTGAGATACTTGCTTCTGCAGCTCTTCTTTCTCCGCCTTTTCACTGTCAAGCCTAAGGAATAAAGCATCCATCAATGTCTGCGTGTCCTGCTTCAATCCTTCAGTGGTGGCTTGACCGAGGGGTACTTTGGTCACTGTCACATCTTCCGCCGTGAGCTCCTCCTCTATCTTTCCTTCTGCCGGAATTGATATCTCAGCAAACTTCTCTCCCGAATCCTCGATGATCAACCTAGAAGTTGCTTTGGCAACTTTAGGCCTTCTGTCTCTTCCGCCCAGATTCTGGAGTAGCTGCAAGTCGTGCTCCTCTAAGTTCATCTCCATTCTCGCTTCTGGAACCAACTGCGAAGCCAACCATTCCGAGAAGTTACTTCTCGGAGAATGAGAAGTCGCTGAGTGTACTACCATCTTCCGCTCTACATCCTCTCCGTCAGAAAGTGCCACAGTGTTATGGCTGCCATCTTCTGAGTCATCCAAGGACAAAGCCCTTTCGAATTCCACCATCTGCAGCTTCAACGTATCCTCTGGAACAGGCGCTGAACGAAGTGGCTGAGGGGAGAAGATGAATGTCGCTGGATTCAGTGGAGGCATGGAAGCATCCTGCTGCTGCGGTGCAATAGTTGGTGAAGTATTGAGTACTGGAGAAACCGGAGTTAAAGTCATGGTCGTAGAAGTGATCCTCTCCTTGGATTGAGATCTTCTATGCACTTTCAACTTCTCGACTTTCCTGCTTGCTTTCTCCTCCGTGCTTTCACTTGAGGGAATCTCCTGCGCCGAAGTTGCCGTGACTTGATTCATCAATGCTTCATCAAGGCAATATCCCTTTGTCAGCAACCAGTTTGAAGTATTCACCAACACAACTCCCGACCTTTCTTCAATTGTGTTGCAGCCTCCTATGTTATTTTGCAATATGGCTTTATCTCCTCCCATTTGATGGTAAGTGTCAAGTACCACATTCCCATCATCTTTAAGATCCACAGGTATCCGCGCTAGTCCAAAGTCGAACACTTGCTTTGCTAATAGCCTGCTGAAATCTCTCTTTCTAACCTCGTACTCACTTTTGCACTTCATCCAAAAATCTTCTAATGAAGGCACATGTGCGTACTCCTGGGAGATTGTCTTCCTGGCTACTCCAAATGGATCGAAGTTCAACCGTGCAAGGAAGAACTCTTGCTCATACTCGGATAACATTTGCGCTTCCATCCCCGAGCTCTATGAATGCTAATGCAGCTGTAATATCCCACAGTGATTGGGAAGAAGCCCGTAGACTTGTGCCGCTTTGACTGAAGGTCGTGTAACTCCACAAGTTGCCTGCTCAACTCCATGGCGATCAATCTATCATTCGGATACCTGGGCATCTTTATTGGTTCTCCAGAAAAGCCCGTAACCCTGAGGTATGTGAAATCTGCAAATTGAATGAATAGACTACCAATCTTGGACACAGCTTCCCACGCTTCCTTGCTTACCCTGTTGGCCTTCAAGTCTTTGTCTAGCCTGTAGATGAAATCGTAGAAGAAGTCATCGTTGATCACTTTGAAGTCTTTCTCGCATGCAGGTGCAGTAAGCTGCGGGTAGCACTCGAAAATGGGGTCCTTGGAAAGAACACCACATCTATCCAGCTTGGAAAAGACGCCTTGTGAAGCTGCAACATACACCAAGTATGAAGTCATCTTGAAGCTGAAAGTACGCTTCACGTTCCGGAGTTGCTCACCGATGTTGCTAATAATTTCCGACCAATTGATTATAGAATCAACCTTGTTGATTTCAATGGTCTTGATGAAAGCATACATCCATGTACGGAAAGTGTAAGCATTCGCTTCGCCATTCATCCTGCATAGCAATTTGACGACATCATCTACCTCCTGCACCAAATTGGACCGTGGAAGAGTTCTCGGGAACTTTGAAGGGGATCTAGGCTTCTTCATGTATCGGCTATTCATTATGCTCACGCAATCAGCTCTATGCTTCTCCCATCTACTGTCAGCATCCTGAATGCTAATAGAAGTCACCACCTTTCGTACTGGAATCTTCAAACAATAATTGATGAACTTTGTGTCCAAACGAATTATTGTCTTTCCCGAAGCATCACGCACTGATCTGGATGAAGGATGATAAGATCTAGCACACTCCATCACAAACTCGCGAATTAGGTCATACATGGAAAAGCTACAGCTCGGATAATTCCACTGCTTTTGACCGCACGCATGAGTGAAGTCTTTCCCGCTCTGGATCTATCAATCAAATCGGCAAGAGGTTCCGGGCCTAGATCTGTGTCTCCTATGTCTGCAAGTTTGGAAGCAATGCATGATTCCATCGTGCTTTCTTTTTCATCTCCCTTCGCCATGGCTTTGTCTATCTTCGTCTGAATAATTCTTTTTCTTCTTACTTGGCCGGATTTCTTCAAAATTGGTGCAGATCTAGACAATTCTTCAGATTCGGAGGATATATGCAATGTATTGGACATTGATAAAAGCTCATTTTCCTTTGTAAAGCACCTGTATTGAATTCCTGCAATTTATTCAGACAAAAATGGCCACCGGAGAATGAATAGTGAATTTTAATTGTAAAAATCTGCACTTTTCAAGCCTGCTGCCCCAAAAATTGGTGTTTAATTTGCACATAAAGAGAGCATGAATCCTTTCAACAACACCTGAGCACCTGTAACACCTATGCAAACAATTATGCAGACAAAGATCAACCTCCTTCAAAGCATGCGCCAAATCTGGAAGCTTTTAGCCTTGTTGTCACCTTGTCTGAGCAAAATCCTTCTTCTAATGGGGGCGCACTTTTCCACTTGGCTGCAATTCTTTACCTGTGAATCAAATAATTCACCCATATGGCTGCCCATGCTTATATAACCTTCACAATTCTATAATTAATAATTGCCCTAACAATTAAAGGCAATTAATTAATTAAAAATCATGTTTTTCTCTTTTAAAAATAGCATGTTTAAGGACAACCATCCAATAAATTAAATTAATCCAATTTAATCCTTCACACATCACTTCACTTAAGCTTCACAGTGTGCTTTGACCGTAGCCACCACCCGAAAAATAGAAATTAATTTAATGTTTTAATGCCTTTAAAAACATTAAATAACTCCCAAATGGGACGCACTTTTTGAGAGGAAGGGGACAACCACTAAATAAATTAAATTTAATGCATTTAATTCCTTTCTTTTATTTCTTCTTTGACTTGTTGACTTCCTCCAAGCTTGGGCACACTTTTTGAAAGAATAGATTAATTAAAATAATCACTTAAAGGCTGCCATCATCTCACCAAAGGGGGCACACTTTTTTGCACATATAATTCTATTTTTAGGAATTTTTCCACAATGGGATTCTTTACCCTGCAAGGCAGGCACCAAAATCCCATGATCCACTTAAGTGATTTGACTTTGACAATGGGATTATTTACCCTGCAAGGCAAGCACTAAAATCCCATGATTTCACTTAAGTCACTTTCCTTTTATTTCATCATGGAAATTTTCACCCTGCAAGGCAGGTAATAAATTCCCGCCTGCCTGCAGCCTCTAACTTTCCCACTGCAGCTTAAGTGAATTTTATAACACGGGAAAAAGTACCCTGCTAGGCAAGTATAAAATTTCCACCCTGCCTGCGGCTTCTATTTTTCCCATTGTAGCTTAAATCCTTTGTTTTCCAAAATGCGTCCATCCCGCGAGGGGGCTTTTCCCGCACGACTTCGCTTTTTCCCAGTGATCCAGACCTCCGATGGCGACTTCCTCCGGGCATAATGTGCGTATATGTTTTCCAGTTGCTCCGGCCAAAATCGGGCTTACCCGACAAAGGAATTGTTCTAGAGAAATTTCACAAAAACAAAACGGGACAACACAAAAACACGAAAAATTGTCAAAAGTCACAAATAAAGCCCAAAACTTATTCCAAGTTAAAACCCTTCTGGTACATAAGAGTAATGACATATTCGATCATAACAAAGTTAAAACGAGCACAAATAGCCTCATCACACGGGCTCAAAATAATTAAATACAAATTTCCTGCACAAATCCCGGAATGAGAATATAACTTTGGGCATCCGGGTATTTGGCGAAAAGGCTAATATGGCTCTTTGGGATTATCTTGACGCAATACAAGAACTTTCAAGCAATAAAAACACAAACGACCCATTATTTTAAAAGTACGAAAAATTTTGGGATAGGGTAGCATCGCAGATTTCGGGTGAAATCTAGGTGACACCATCCTGCAAATCCCCTTCATATGGCACGAACTCAATCTTTGGGAGATTGATGGGTACTTCTTGAACAGGACATCTTTTTCAACTTGCTCTTGTATGGTGGATTCCTCCATTCGCTACTTCCTCTCAATTTCTTGCACTCTAATTGTTCTTCTTTCTTCTTGACCATCTTATGGATTCCCACAAATTATGGAATTCACAGTAAACCCTCATGGAAGAATAACAACAATCTGATTTCTTTGATTTATTAATGCAAAATCAACAAAAATAAAATACCCAGATGTTGGGAAGCATAGATAATGTCTCTAATAACATGGATTTGATAAATAAATCAGATTTACATCCAAAACTGAATTTATTTCTTTTTATTTCAATTGAAAAATGAATAAAAAGTAAAGTTGACCGTTATTGGAAAAATCTTGCAAATGAATGGCTCCGATCGATCAAAATGGTGCTCTAAAGCGCAATCTAGCTATGTGGAAACCCTAGCACCCAACCCACTTCAAATCCCACTAGAACAACCTAGAAGGGGGTCATCATGCCCTAAAATAAGTTGCTTTGATACCAATGTAATGCCCCTTTAGGGCGGAAATAATAAAATATGGATTTTTGTAACAAACCCTAGGGTAGAATTAATAAAACAGATTTTTATTTCAAAAACCCTTGTAAAAATTCACAAACGCTAGAAATGATGAAAATAGCTTCAAACCCTAGGAAAATATTCAAATTTTCTAAATACAACACAACTATAAATAAATACTAAAAAAACAAACTCTGAAATGATGCCCTAGTTACGGTAAATGATGCCCTAGCTGTTGTGACTTATTCATGACTACAAATAGCCCCTAAAAATGCCCAAGAATGTGCCCTAGCTAGTTGATGCCAAAAACGTGCCCTAGCTGATGATAAAACTGATCTAACACCAAGATCGTTGATTAAAGAGAAGATGCAATCTCTGGAAGAGATCACCACAAGCGACCTTTAGGTTTTCATCCTCATATTAGAAACCGGAAGATGGAGGTTTTCGTCCCCACAAACCTAGTTGCAATGGAGGGTTTCCGTCCTCATTGCAGAAGAAGTTGGAGCAACAACTCAAACACTCAATGTAACATTAGATTATGGCAAAAAGATCTCCATGAACCCTTTCCTCACTTCCTTTTATAATCCTTTGTCTCCCTTTTCCAAGTGAGGCACTCCATGTGGGATATTTGCACATTAATATTTAAAGTGACTTTCATATTTTCTATTTTAAAATTGACTTGCTTTATCAAAAAGTTATTTTTATAATAATAAAACATAAATGTTTTTATAAAGTTACTTTTTCAACACTTTGTTATATTATTAATTTATTTTAGTTTATTCAAATAGGGAGATGACATGTAGCATGAAAGTCTAGACCCTCTCAATACATCTCGGTCAACGGCTCCCAAACTAGGTCCCCAAATCTCTAAACCATATAAAACCGTAGTGTTAATGATCAGATCAAAAGGCATAACTTGGAAGGATCTCTTGAAAGTGGATTTGGAAAAACAGGTGCTCCAAGATAGATAGAGAAGCATACCCTTTGCAAATACAAGTGAGAGGAGGGCTTCATGTTAAAGGCTGGACCAAAAAATTGGACCCCTAAACAGGTGTAGGCCAATGTGATCTCTAGAAATTCCTTTTTGTAGAAAATTTGGAACTTTGAGAGAGTGCACTTGGAAATATTGAAACTCATGACCTTGGCTTCACCAAGGTTGACCACAAATTGTTTAAGCTCACAAAAATGAGCAAGGGCATCATCTTCAAAGGATGGACCAAAAATTGGAGCCCCAAATAGGTGTAGGCCGATGTGATCTCTAGAAGTTCCTCTTTGTAGAAAATTTGGAACTTTGAGAAAGTGCACTTGGAAATATTGAAAATCATGACCTTGGCTTTACCAAGGTTAACCACAAATTGTTTAATCTCACAAAAATTGAGCAAGGGCATCAAGTTGTTGTTGTCAACCCTAGGGAGAGTGGGAGAGGACAACAACAAAAGAATGATAGCTAATACCACCTCATGCAAAAAAGACAACCGTCATTTGAATAGGTATGTTGTTGAAGAAACTCCTCTCACTCATCGATGTAAATGTTGAATAGGGTCGGAAAGAGAGGACACCTTTGTTTGACCCCAATGGTGCTCTTCACAAAGTCGGATAAATTGTGACAAGCATGAAATTGTCCCATAGTCTCATAAAGCCTCCAAGCAGCAATACTTAGAGAATCTAGGACGTTGATATCTCTCAACTTCCTCAATAATAGCTTGGAGTATAAAGATGTGGTCAATAGTTTGATGGTCCCTCGTGAAGCCAGCCTAACCCCTAACCGTGAGATTATTCCTTCCCAAGTATATTGATACATGTATGTTCTATTAATAATATGGCATAAAGTTTGGAAAATGTATGCCCAATCATAATGGTCTTGTAGTTGCCAAGGGTAGAGAGATCCCCAAATTTATGAATAGGGTGAATGATGTGTTGGGACCACGACTGAGGAAAACCTGAGCACACCACCTCATTAAAGAGCATGGCAAGGGGAGAGGCCGGGAATCCACACCATATTTGATGAATTCAACTTGGAGACCTTTGCAATCTGCTGCTTTGCTGGTGCACAACTTCAAAATAACTCTCTTGACGAAGAAGTGGAGAAGGCGAAGAGGATGGTAGAGGAGTGGGGGTAGTGATAGAAGGGTGGCCTAGAATACATAGAGGGAACAAGCCTTAATGACCCATGTATCAAAGGTGATGTCGGAAACTATGCTTTTTCTTGGGAGAAGGGTACGCCAAAAGGTCTTAGGTGAGTGGTGGAGATCAACAAGGAGTGCAAGCCATCTAGATGCAAGAAAATTTCGTTTTTTATGTTAGATAACACAAAGGGTACTCCCTACATACGAGGGATGGAAGGGGGTCATGGGCTAGAAAAACCGAAGTCTCGATGAAGGGATTTACACTCATCATCATACCACCAATTCATGGGGCAAGACCCATGGTGGGAATGGGACCCGTAATAGCGTATGGTGTGGGAGCGAGAGTCAAGAGTAGCGTCTGAGTGTTTAACATAAGAACTCGTAGATGGATTTGGCGCAAGAGAAGGTGGGGGAGTAGAACCCAAACATGAGAACCGAGAGATGGAAAACATAGTCAATGGCATAGTCATCATCAAAGCGGATTGTGGTATGTCTAATGGTTGGGGGTGGGGAAAGAGGGAAATGGAGCGGGAGTGAGAATCGTGTGAAGGGCGAACATCGAGACAACATGGTCAATAAGTGGGAGATGAGAAATAAGGAAGTTATAGTTGTGGAGGATGAGGGCTATGTTGGTGAGAACACATAGTCCACAAATGCTTGCACCACCGCCATGATGAAAACAAGTGAATCCACTTGAGTCGGGGAAGTGAGGAAGCCCGTTGAGATGTAGAGGTTATGAGATTCACCCAATAGGAGAAGGTGTCTCCAATAAGTCGTAACCATAGAATTCATGTGAGTAGAGGCTCTCTATAGATCATATTCCTCTAGATTGAACTCATGAAGGCATAACTCATCTTATGCAAGGTCATGAATAAACATCCGGAGGTTCCTTATACGAGACATTGAAACCACCCAAAAGAATGATATTACCAATACTAAAGTACTAAGAGATCTCTGGATAGTGGTCAAGGTATGGACCCCCATCAACGTGAATGACAAAGGAGAAGCGGCAGGGGGGGGAAGTAGCATACATCTACAAAGACATCTCCAAAATAAGGTGGATCCCTTTGAACGTGACTTTCCTCATTCGGGATAGCCTTAGGTCTAGAGCTTCACATATGGCTTTTGATGTCCACTCTTGACACATGCCACACGAACCACAAACACCACCTAATCTAAGGGTCTCACAATGAGAAGTCAAAACCCACAAGTACTCTGTGACCGAGAGGAGGGCCCACTCGGGGCTCTCATGGGACTTAATGAGGAAGATGAGTTCCCGTGAAGTAATGACATCCTGAAAGATACCTTGAGAAGACCAAATAGTGCCATTGCAGTTCTAACAAGCGATGGAGAAGCTACCACCTTCCACTAAGACCAAAGGTTGCCGTCAAGGTCGAGGGATGGTCTAAGGTGTGTCCACCTAGGGAGGAAATTACAAATGACAGCCCTACAATCTTTGATAACAACCCACTCTTTTTCTTAGTGGGAAGCTACAACCTAGATATGAGCTTTATAAAACTCCTCAACCTAGAGTCTTGTGCACATCTACATAGATTATCAATAGGAGGGGAAAAAAAAAAAAAAAAATTTTTTTCTTTAAGAGGTTACAAATGCTCTTCTACAGTTCGGAATTGGATAATCAGGGTGTTATTCAGCATGTCCAAGCTTTGTTAAGGGAAATATCTTTCAAGTCCAAAGATCCATGCAAGAGTGCATGTCCTGCATGCAAGGGATCACTAAGATTAGGGGGCCAAAAAGATTGAGTGCCTTGGTTTGATGTGCCTTTTCTTCTTCAAACTTTGCTTGGACAGCCATTTCCACCATTGGAGGTGCTTTCTTCCCCTTAACCACTTGTACCCATGAATTTTGTTCCTCAACCTATTTTTGGATAGATTATTGTTGGGTTGTGGTTTCCTTTTTATGTTCTCATGCTGAATGATTATCTTGGATTGCTTGTTCTTAATTTCTAAAACCACTTCATTAAGTTGCTGAAAGCATGGGGAATCTGCAGGGGTGGCTTGGGTTTGTTCAAGCTAAGAGATTCTTGCCTACAAATTGGCAATAATCATGTCTTTCTCCTGTAATTGTTTTTGGAACAGTGACAAAAAGTCTCAAAATTTGGAACCCAATGTATCAATTCCAAATAAACGGCTGGAAATATAGGTGTATTTACTTTTGGATGATAAAACCTTGTGATGGTGAGAGTTAAAGGGAGCTCCATGCGAAAAGCAGTCTCTCTTCACTATACAAGCCTGCAAGTCTGAATACTTCAACCCTAGATTGAAAATCGTGCACAACAGCATACTAACCACAAATCTTGTTTTCATATAAACCTCTCACGATTGGTTCTCACAAATGACCTGTACATATGTTTGCAATAGCATTTTTCAGTTGGTGCAAATCATGACATGAAAAAACAATGGAAATCATGATTGGAAGTGTTGGCTAGATTTTTTGCACAATTAAAAACCTAGGCAGTCATGGGATAAATCTCTATCATTTGCCGGTGAGGCTCTCGTGTAAGATGTTTATCAATTTAGTGGGTGTAAATCCTAATAACTATTTGTGGGGTTTTACTTTAATTACAAATCTCATGAACCATAGCTAAGCAATTCTGCAGCAAATAAGCAGTTGCTTATGAAGTATTTTCAAAGGGGGAAATAATGGAATTTGGGAAAGAAGGAAGGAAATGTGTGATTCAACCAATAGTTCACAGAGTTGGTCTCATACACATAGATTAAATAAACAAGTAGATCTCACAATATTCAGAAGTAAAGGAAAAGAAAAGCTTCTAATCTAAATCTCAGATAACACAAAGTTTATCTAAAGATCCACACAGAAGTAAGAAGCAAATGCACCGTGGACACAAAGTTCTCCGAAATCTGCTTTATTCAATTCCTCAGCTTTCACAAAAATGACATCAAGGGCTGCAGACACAAAGTTTGGAACTCAAGAATGTTGATTAACAAATTGTGATCATTTAACCCGTAGGCTCTTCCTCTATTTATAGTGTATAGAGGGCAATTACAAATAGGAAGCTTTTAATGAATTGCCACATGTGGAAGCTATGAAAAGGGGAAGCAACTGGCAATCTTCTCCGGAATTCCTCTTTGCATGACATGCATGATTTATAACTTGAAAATAGAACCTTCTATTTTGCATGTCTGCCACCTATTTCCAAGTAATTGACTTCTTCCAGTAACTTGAAGTAACGACTTTTATAGCCAATTACCTAAGTTTTACAATTTTAATTGATTGCTCAATTGCTTTGTCGGAGAAAATAAGAGAAAGAAGAAGAAAGAGGAGAAGAAATTAGAAGAAAGTTGCAACGCTCTCAGTCTTGTTCTTCTTCCATACTCTGCATGCTGATCCAACCTGTATTGCACTTCTGCTTCATTCACTTTAGCAATGAATGATCTGAATGATATCTCTGCCTTGAATCTGAGATGTTTTTTTCTCCCATATGTTGTTGAATCCTTTCCTTCGATTCTCACCAAACTGGATCTGGAAGCAACTGACTGAGATTTACTTGCGGGTGCTACCTCACGACTGTCTTCCCTCTTATCCTTGAAGCTTTTGCAGTTCTTCTCCATCGTGCACCAAAGGTAATGTGAATGTTTGCAAGTAAACAATTGGACAAAACTCATCACCCTTCATCGTGCTTGAATCAACCTTTGTTTGAGATCTTTTTATTTCTGCCAAAAGACCTTGCAAATATGAGAGTTGGATCTATTTGTGCAGAACCTACAATTTCTCCTTCTAATTACAAGATATATTTGAATGTATCGACATTGACTTTTGCCTTCTTTTCACCAATATGAGCCCCAATGAAGTATTCCTGCAAATAATTCGAGACAAACATGGAATCCATGGCATGAATGCTTAATTTCTTCACCGAGATCTGATTATAAAGCCTCACCCTCTATTTTTTAGACTTTGCTTGCATGCTCAAGCAAGCTAAAAATATTATTTATTCCCTGTGCACTCACATCAACATGCAGATAGCCAAAATAATAAAAAAAATCCTTTCCAACCCTAGGCGCCAAAACTGGATGCTTCCGGCAATTAAAAGAAGTCAGCTTTTAGGCATTTAGCTATGCTAGAATGGGTCGCACTTTTTGGCTAGGAATTGTGTGAAAAATAAGAGGGCAAGGAAGTGGGAATTTTTATCCTTCCAAGCAGCTCCAAAATTCCCATTTGTACTTTAAGTGATTTATCTTTAATAATGAGGAAAAAACAACCTTCCAGGAAGGCTCCAAATTCCCACCTTCCTGCTAGCACAAAAATTCCCATTGGCACTTAGAAATCATCCTTCCAAAAAATGCGACTTGCATGGAAGAAAGCTTCTTTCCAAAAGTGCGACTTGCATGGGTGAATAAAACTTCTTTGGTGGGAATTTTTACCCTTCCAGCAGGCCCAAAATTCCCATTTGTACTTTAAGTGATTTATCTTTAATAATGGGAAAAAACAACCTTCTAGGAAGGCTCCAAATTCCCACCTTCCTGCTAGCTCCAAAATTCCCATTTGCACTTAAGTGATTTGACTTTAATAATGGGAAAAAACAACCTTCCAAGAAGGCTCCAAATTCCCACCTTCCTGCTGACACCAAAATTCCCATTGGCACTTAGATGACTTGACTTCCATCATGGGAATTTTTACCTTCCAAGAAGCTCCAAATTCCCACCTTCCAGGCAGCGCCAAAATTCCCACTTGCATGGAGAAGTCATCTTTCCCAAAAAGTGCGACTAGCATGAAGAAAGCTTCTTCCCAAAAAGTGTGACTTGTATTATGAAATTGCTCTTCCCAAAAAGTGCGACTTGCATGACTTCTGCTTTTAAAGTTGCATGAAAACTCATCAACAACATTTTATTTCCATTTTTGGATTTTCGGTGAAGAAAACACAAGCATAGAATAAAATTTGCCATTTTTGGAAAGGGTCCGGAAGATGTAGCAACAAAAACTTGCAAGTGCCATAACTTTCACTTTGTGGCTCCGTTTTAGGTGTCGTTTTCTCTAAAAGTGCATATTTTCTCGAGCTCTACACATTGGTGGCAATATTTTTCTTATTTTCATAAAATCCATTATTGCACCTTTTTGGACCAAGCAACCTCTTGCAATCTCTGAAGGAATCTTGAGCTCTGGTCTTCTTTAGACAGATTAATTAGCAATTAAAAACACTTGGATAGCTTTTCAAAACCCTAGGCCCGGAAAAGGTCTGGCAGGAAGAATGAATAGGCTACGGGTATATGCCGGACGGAAAACAAAAAAAACACGAACAAAAAGAAATAAAAACAAAACTGAAAAAGAAGTCATGGGGCAATTGCTCAAAAAAATTTCTCCGATTAGCTGATCTGCAAAAATTCTTCCCCGGGTGAATGTTCTATGATAATAATGATGGGGTGAAGTGCTTTATATAACCTAAATCCTCCAATTTTAGCTCAATCTATTTTTAAAAGAACTTTATTTATTTAATAAATAAATAAAATTCTCTCAAACAAAGCTTGGAAAGGGATAGAGTGAGTTTTAGCATGTGGATATTTGTCAAATTTGGCTTTTATGACTCTCTGGGGATACCTTAGAGCAATGCAAACAACTACAGACAAAACAAACACAAAACAACCTTTTTACTTGAAAAGAACGGAATTTTTTAAAAAGGAGTAGTCCCAAATTTCAGGGTGAAATCTTGGGGACACCAGGAAGCACCATGGCCTAGTGCCCAAGTTTCTAGATTTATCTTGTCTTAGTTTGTCTAGTCTGCCAACATCTTCAAAAACCTTCAAACTGTTGTCATTTTTTGCATCTCATTTTTTCTATTGAAATAATTATTCAATTCAGTTTGCAGATCAATCAAAATCGTGGCTTCTTTTCTGCAATGACATCCTCTTGGATGACTTTTATTCTATCAGTCTTTAGAAGATTCCAGACTTCATGCACGTGAGTTGCAAGAAACTCTAGACCAGACACAAATCATAACACAACTATGTAACTTCTCGACTAAAACTCAAATCTGTAGCTGTTGAAAAATCGGAACTAAAATTGTTTCTAAAAATTGGGAAGGAAACAAAACTATGCTATGTTATTACTAAAGATAATGAACTTTACATAAAAGAGAACTTTCTTGAGGTGTGAATGCCAATGAAGGCCAAATCTAAGGCAATATGGATGTCGCATAGAAGACTTGGCTCAAACCGCTTAGTGAGAAAAAACCAAGTTCTAAATATCCCAGTAATTATCAGTATTCAGTGTGTGCGCGTGCGTGTGCATGCATATGTGCTTGTGCGTGTGTGCGCCCATGTGTGCATGTGTGTCTGTGTGTGCATACATCCATACTTGCGCGCGTGAATTTTATGTTTTTCTATATAAATAACCTATAGCACATATTTCTTGTCTTTCTAATTGAAACGATTTGCCAGCCATTTTATACTTGCAAAGGATTTCCATACCTTCAAATTTTCCCTACTCTAGTCATAATCACCTATTTCAAGCAATGCACAAATGATCGGTTGAATATTATTATTTTTCTTTGTGGATTTCATTAAATGCTCAAATGAAGACTTCAATGCTAAAACTGTGCCACAAGTTGCTTCAATTTTATTTTCTATAAGTGGAAATTTGAAGATTGCAATTGCATGTCTTTCTGAAATTTATCTTGGCACCCAATACAGGATATGTTCTGTTTATATATTGCTGATATCATTGAAATGGTGGATCAAAGGACCAATCATGTGCTGTGACTTATATTTCCCTAAACATGCAGGCCTTGTTTCGAATATAGCAGCTGCTTTGCCAGGAGCAGATATTTTATCATCTAGCAAACAAAAGGAGTCGGTAATTGACGTAAACCTGAAACCAATATGTATATCCAACGAAGGAAAAAGAACCGAAGGGTGCTACTGTTGATGCTATCAAACTTCAATAAAAGATGTTTCTTTGCTCTTGATAGAACCATGTAAATAGTTGTTTTGCCAAACAACAGTGAGAAGTTTAATTTTTATTTGTATGTATTTACAATGTTGTGGAATTTATCCGAATGAATGTTGTCAGACTTATGAGCACCAATATTCTCCGCCTTATGAACGAACTTTTCTTGCAGTCACTGAATAGTTTTTTTGCCCTTTACCTTTACTCTTCAATAAAAGAGTGTAATGCATCTGCATGTCCTAGTAGAAATGATATTAGCAGCGTCTAATGGTTAATGATTTTATAATTTCATTTCTATGTACATCTTGTTGCTTCAAAATTCAAGATAGTGTCTTCTAATTAAAAATTGAAAACTAATCTTTCGATTGTTTTAGAGTGGTTGTTGTACTACTAGATTAGCTTAAAATCGAATTTTCTATATTGCCTAAAACGAAGTTTTTGCATTGTCATGCCGTTTATCAAAATTGTGTGTTTTTGGCTTATCATCAGCCCTTACTAGTATTTAGAACCATATGATTAAAAAAAAGAGATATGTAAAGACTTAATGATTTTAAGAATATAGGAAGAGAAATTCTATTGGGGCACATCCACAGCCAACATGTCCAACAATGGTTTGATTACTTGAAAGATAAAAAATTTGAGGCACACATGTGGTCAATGCTTTAGGTCTTAGCATTGCGCCAAAAATAGCCTTGATATATTAAATGTTCTCATACAAATTGTTTGATTATTAACTAATACGATAGGACTAGCATTATTGCTACTTAGGTCATTCTATTAAGAGGCTCGAATGACATTTGCAATAGAAACAATGATGTGCTTGACATTTACCTAAGCTATGTGGGAAAGTGTTTTTTTGGTAGTAAAATATTGTTAGTGTTTCTATTAATAATAGATATATATATTGCAAAAATTAGGAACCTAAGAGTACATTGTAACATAAATATGAGCCAATGGAATAATACATTGCAACATAAACTAATAAAAACAAAGAACAAAGAAATAAATTAATTATTATATTATGTCCACAAATGCCCAAAGGAGATCAATAGGATTTGGAAAGTAGAAATAGTTGTAATAGCAAGGAGTCAAATTTGAGCTTCAACTTCTAAAAGAAACAAGAGGCCACAAAATAAAAGAATGATAACAAATATTTCTACTTGTTGGGGGAAGGTAAGGAGAGGAGGTTAAACCCAAAATGGGTAGACTCTAAACATATTACTAATATAAATATCTGAAATACATTGAGAGCTATTAATTTTGAGAATTTCAACTTAGATTTTTCACATATAACATTAACTAATAATTCCACTACCTTTTTGTCAACTTCTTGTTGATTGATGAAGAAAACTATTGATCTATCTACACCATGATTTTGGGCTTGAAAAAATATTTTTGTCAAAATGACAAGCTCTAAACTCCGATTTCAACAAGAACTTAAATGTAAGTGACAATTAAATGGCTGTCATATCTAAGGTTGAAATTTCATGATGATGGTCAAATGGACATCAAATTTAAGCTCACACATAAAAGTGAACAACTCACTCCATTAGACTCCATGGACATCTGAAATACAATAGAGATATCAATCTCGAGGCACTTATCTAGCTATGCTAGATACTAGTAATCACACTTGAACGATGCAATGGAGACGTTGAAGGGGATGCGATGAAGAAGTTAAAGAGGGAGGGAAACATTGCGGAGAAAGAGGGGAGCTGAAAAAAGGGTTTGAAGGAGGAGAAGTGTAGTGGTCGGTAACATGTTGAGGGAACAAATGTAAAAATCTTCTTTGCTACGACCAAGAACATATGAACGACTACCAATTTTATCAATCACTTGAAGTAGAAAGGTGTAATATCCCCATTTTTTGCAGACCCTTTACCTATCATTCCCTGTGGGCTTTAAGGATGTTACAAGGGGAAAATTATATTAAATAATTAGATAATATTGCCTGGAGAGTGATTTTAATCATTTGACATTATAAAGCAATATTTATTTAATTATTTAATATTTATGGAGCAAGTAATGTATTTAATTATTTAATTAAATTCCCAAAATGCAAATTAAAAAGGGGAATTAATTAAATAATATTTAGGTGGCTTTTAAATATTAAAATCACCCTTTGAAAAGGGGATGCCACACCTAGGGAAAATAAACTGCTTTTATTTAATAATTTCCCTCTCCTAGGGATTTCGAATTTTGTGTCTCCTTGCTTATAAAAGGAGTGCTAGGATCATTGTTAGACTTATGTTATGATGAGATTTATTTGATACTCCATGCTTGGAGTTGGGATGCATGCCCATTAATGTTTTCTCTCTCTCTCTTGCGTGGGAAGTTAGTGAGCTGGTTTTGATCAATTGAAGTATTCTCTCTTGTTCCATTTGTTGAGTTCTCTTGTGTTGAAGTATGTTCTATGCATGATTCATACTTGCTAACATTGGCAACTTGCTTTGGGATGTGGCACATTGTTTGATGAGGATATTTGAATGATTAGTGGTGATTTTTGATGTCTTTATGGTCTGACTTTAATGCTGTAATTATTCCAACCATGACAACTTGATATGGGTCTTATTTTGGCATGTTTTAAGGGTAAATCATCTATATTCAAGATCTGATTTGTGTTGGCTTATTTTTGCTAAGTTTGGGCAGCTATTTTGAGTGTATTGAAGGGTTATTAAGTGCCGGAAATTACTTATGCAATTTATTCTAACCCTAGTGACTGGTTTGGGGATTTTGGGGGCTGTTTTGGAGGGGTTTCAGTTATCATAAAATTCATATCTTTAGTTCTTTGGAAAGATCTTAATTTATAGAATTATCTGCATTTTATTTTAAGGAAAAATATGGAATATTGAAGGAGTTGTGAATTTTATAAGATTTCAACTGTCATCAGTGACTATTTGGTTGCTAACAATTAAATATTAATTTCAGATCTGCAGTTTGGGATCAATTTAATATTGAATGTGATTGTAGCAATTAGGAGAAATAAGGAGAAGGTGATTCTATAATTTTTGGAGTAGATTTGGTGCCCTAAATGTGTTGGGCGACCTACGTTTCAGGGAAAAATTAGGGTTTCCTGTTGGCTATGCGAAATCTGATTTTTGCATATTATTCTTCATATTTTTGTGGTCCAATATCCAAAATTTCAGCTCATTTGGACTTCTCTAGCCAAAGATATGAATTTTTGAAAATTGCAGCAGTTGGGGTTTGAAAATTAATTATTTTCCAGCAATGTGTGATCAGATTTATATTATTTCCTAACTTGTCCTAGACAAGGACATTACAAAAGGGGTGTGGTGCACATGTCATTGAGGTAATGTACCGAGGAAATAACTGATATTAAATCAAGGCATGGTCAATCAATACTACCAATGTCAAAAGGGAAAATGTTAATCAGGTCTTTAAGTGGCATTCATTGGTGTATTGCATGGAGAGGGGGTTTGTTAGTTGCAGGTACAAGGTCTCCTTTGCCACTGCCTATAGATAGGGAAACTTGCATATGTTCTAACTTTGAATTATGCATATGTTAGATATAAAAACTATGATTTTAGGGTTCCTTGTTGATGATTTCATGCACATTTACGATTAGAGTTTCTCTTGAGTGATTAAAATTGTGATCAAGGTTTTCCTCATCAATAGTCCTCAAGACATTGTTTGTTACCAACCATTGTCACAAAAACATGCCTTTCTATTTCCTTGATGAGTGTCGAGCACAACAATCATAACTCCCATTTGGAAATGTCGATTAGCGTAATTAACATTTGAGGCTTTGGAAAAGGAGAAATGAATTTTTACTTGTGCACCTAGGTCCTCTTTCGATGCTCTAGCTCATGCAAGGTTATACATATGGAATGGTTTAGTTTGATTTCATCTATTTGTTTGAAGATTATAATTTGTTAATGAGACAACAAATATGAATGCATGGAATTTGTTGAATGCATGGGATGTTAGTCGAGGATAGGTAGAAGAGATGATAAATTTTATGTTAATGCGCGAAGAAACATGTAGCATACATGATATAGCCATTTAGAGAGTCAACCAATGCAATGTTTAACTAACTCGCACAACAGGAAAAGTGGGCAAGTTGAGGGAAGATGCAAAGTCAGGTGATCCCAGCATTGGTGCGAGGAACTACTAGAATGTGAGCAAGTTTGAATCGTAATTGATGTAGGAGCATCATCTAGATGCTTGAAGAAGCACAAATAAGTTTGAATGAGCCTTTCATGGCAGTCATGTTCAAGGTGTTGTCATAGTTTTCCCTCCAAGTTCCTAGTTTGAGAAGTTTAAATTTGTAATGGTTCTTACCATGAGGTAAAAGTGGAAATTAGGTAACTATGAACTGTCTTATCTTCATAACTATGTGGGAGGAGAATCAAAATAGCCTAGGATATTGTGTTATCAACATTTAGCTGTCAAAGGTCATAGTTGACCAACAAACTCCTTAAGTTGTGCATGTATGGTTGAAGAATATCACTCAAAAATAGGAATTTTAGATCTAGATAAGGACTACAACAACTAAGTCAAGCTCATTCAAGAATAGGAAGGTCGAATTCTCATCAGGAGAGACAGAGAAGTGAATAATTGGCATGAAGGAGGTGGTGTGCTGGGTTGAAATGTAAGAAATTGTATGAAATTTGTGTTGTATGACTGTTATTAGCTTGGAATGAAACTGGTTTTGAATATCATGAGCTCTAAGTAATCTTAAACCCTCCTTTATTGCATGTATTTTGGTGGTTTATAATGTAATCATGCCTGTTCCATGAGCTAGAAGCTTTATTTCTTGTATTTTGCATATTTCATAGACTGTGCATGAGGGTTTTGACAGGACTTGAAACCCTCCTAGACTGAAATTGCATTAAAATCCCTGAATGCTACCTCGAAGGGGAATTTGATTTCAAATCCAATGCAATTTATTTGGGATCTTGACTTGGAGGTTTACGTGAATTACAAGCTATTTTGTGCTCTCGGCCCTGAACTAGGGCAGACCATAACTTTTGTTTTAACCGATAAAATTTGCTAAAATTTTGAGGAAATCTGTCTTGGCTAGGAGAAAGAGTCTGCAAAATTTCAGGCCTATACCGCACGTGTGGATGAAGATATCTCAGACAGAAATTTGCAGGACTGTAGAGAACTTCACAGTGAACAGGGGACAGTTGTAATTGTTAAAATTTTGTTAATTCCTCCTATTTCAAGGCTTGAGAATAATATATATGATGTGTTAGAGTAATTGCAAGGTATTCATGATGTTGTTTATCGTATAAGAAGTCCTTACTAGCTAACTGTTATATAACAGTCCAAATTTAGGTCTATGAGAGGACTGTCTACCTTTTTCCTCAAATTGATGCAAAGGATCCTTGCAAATGGTTTTAAGTCTCTACATGGGGTTGAATTGGTGGATAGAGTCCAATGGTCACAGTCATTATGCAGACAAGAATCTAAAGAGCCAGGCCTAAAACTTAAGAGACCAAGGAGAACAACTAGCACAAGAGATAGAGGGTTCATAAAGATCTATAAAAGAATACATTGAGATGGTGTTTATAGAGTTAGAACATGGTAAGTCCATCATTTACAGGATAGAAGAAGCTAACCATCCCTTATCCTAAGCTGAGTGCATTCACCCATGATAGGGCAGAGCTCCAAGGTTAAGACAATTGTGTGAGATCAGCTTGAAGATCATTCTTATGTCCTGACAGAAGCTAAAGAGTGATAAGGGTATGTGTTTTAGGGTGAACAATCCATGTTTGATTATATCATCCTAAGAGGGCAGTCTATGGAATGAAATCTTGAAGCCTAGTAAGCTGCCATCAACTATTATCCCAAGGTGAATCAGGTAAAAACTTGCTAAGGACAGAGATATATTGTTTAGAGAGCATATGACTCAATAGAAGACTAAGCTTTCATCTTCTTCATGCTGTACTATACTGTCAAAACCGTTGCAAGAGGGTGGTAAGTTCTCAAACTTGATGTTGTGGATCTAGTTCTACTAGTAGGATCTTGAAGACTCGTGGTAGAGATCAGGTACAAAACAGTCCTTGAAACTTCTTAAACTCCTTAAAACTTTGAATCAAACATTTAAGTGATGATGACAAATATGGCCTTTGCTACTTAACTCAAAATTTCATAAAGGACTGTGGGTTGCATATAGAGAAACATTCATGATTGCCTATGATACAGGACAAACTGAGCTAAGATGGCACCAGTAATACTCATTACGAGATCCATGATGAGATACATTGTCAAACTCAGAGCATCCTCAACGCAAAAATGATGCATGTTGATCCCAAAACCAAATGCAAATCCAATACTAATCAAATTCGAGGGGTCAAGTCGAGCTTAGTGAAAGAACAATGTTCGATGTGAGCAAGATTCCAAGCGAAGTGTAGGGGAGAGATGAGGCATATTCAATTGATGGGTCTAAATATTATAAGTCAAACTATTTATCATGGTGATTTGTACTGTTTAAGAAATATTAGTTTGGTTTTGGTGGTGTGGGTTGTGAATTAGGGAGGTGGGAATGTTATGTCAACATGTTTGTCACCAAATTGAAATGAAAATGCAAATGTTGGAGTGTTCATCTCATGTGTGAGTGGGAGTGGTCTAAAAATGTGACATTGTCAGCCCCCATTTTCATCATCATCGATCTCATGAAATTGGATCCAATTAAGGTGATATGAATTCCATGACGTTTTGGGCAGAGTTCAATGCAACTATGGGCCAACTACACTCTACCATTATGGGCAAGACTGCATGCCTCAATTTCCTTGGTGGTGTCTTCCCGGTTATAGGCGTGGGACACCATTTGAGTCGAGGTAGAGTAGATTTTCTCTTCATGAAATGGACCTATCTACGGACAATAAATGGGTAGCAGAGATAAGGATGACGAAATGTGACATCGAGAGGCTCATCATCATAAATCGTCTAAAGATCATTAACAAACTACAATTCCCTGCACAAATTTCCTCTTCAAAATTTGCAAAATGTGAAATCAAGTGTGCCCTAACCATACGCTCTGATTATCTTGGAGAGGAGCATGTTGTAAACACAAAATCTATGCACTTGGGTACATTTCTAGGTCCTAAAGCATACTAATATATACATGATTCCTAAGCAAGAAAACTAGTGGTTGATAACTCCTTTTGGCCTTTTGATTGCTTTATCTATTGTACTTTATTGGCTTTACACACCTTACAGTAGCTTGTCGACACTTGACTGATTTATCTTTTGATGACCTCGGACACTAGCACCCAGCTAGGACAGAAGCGCCCAGGCGCTCCTATCCCTCCTGGGCGCTCCTGCCCTTCTTTATCTTCTTCTTACTCTTTTGGGTCCTTTTCACCTTTTGGTCACCTTTTAAAACTTTGGGTCGGCCTTTCAATTGTCAATTACGAAATTCAAACAAGGGAATCATATATATACTTAGTTATTGCTCTCAAATAAGGGGTCAAGCATCATAAGCATTATCTATCACCACCTAAGCTTGCACAAAGGCACAAGAGCACTACAAGACATACATCTAGCACATCCATACAAGGGACAAGGGCTGCATTATTCTGCATACATAGCATAGGAGGGGAGTTCATTCTATTTCATCACACACATCTTGCATACTCAATACAATCTACATATAGCCCACTATCATCGCAACTTGCACAAGGGCAAACCTAGGGCATCATTACACACACAAGCACGGAGAACTACATGGAGTCTGAGATGTAGTGAAACGCTCCGTTGTAAGTCCACTCTTCGTGATCACTGGCCAGGTCATCCCGACTCCACATTCTGCATCTTTTTATTAGATTTGATGTGGTTTGTGGACATGTGCAGGTAGACATTTGTTTTGCAGGTTACAGGTGCGATCGGTGATCTAACAACAAAACCAAAGTGACAAAGAGCTAGTAGAAGCGAAGATCCTCAGACCCAAGAAAGACCAGGTTCCAAGCATCCGAGTAGACACAGCGCCCAAATTAGTCACTAGTGCCTAGGCACTCTGTCCTCCCATGAGCACTTCCGCCCTAAACATTTCTAGGGTTCCGAACCCTCATCGAGCTTATTCGACAATGTTTCCAGCCAAATCCAACAAATACTCACCCGATCATTCCCGGGTTGCACGTAAACAGCTTAAGTCCTCTTCCTCTCTCATTTACTTAGGGATTTTACATTGTTAAATGCTTATTGCTTGTGCACTATTGTATATAGTTACCTAAATATCATTAGTTATAGTAAGTTACTCTGAAATAAAGGTTTAATACAAATTAGATTAAATCACATGTAGATATGTCATTGTAGTGCTAGAGATGACAT
The DNA here is from genome assembly GCA_018340775.1 of Taxus wallichiana var. yunnanensis. Lineage (NCBI taxonomy): Eukaryota > Viridiplantae > Streptophyta > Pinopsida > Cupressales > Taxaceae > Taxus > Taxus wallichiana. The sequence continues at coordinate 629,563,362 of CM031234.1, forward strand.
TTGGTGTGAGATCTATGTGTGCAACAGAGGGCACAACTAGAAGGGCCTTTCCCCATCTCTCACACCCCAATTTTCCATCATTGATCTCATGAAATTCATTGTGCTCAAGATCGATTTAAATTCCAAGATGTCACGGGTAGACTTTAGTGCAACTATGGCTAGCTGCACTTTACCATTGCAAACAAGACTATTTGTTGTTTTCCCTCCTAGTGTCTTCCCGACTATAGGCATGGCAAACCATTTTAGTGGAGGTGGGTTAGGTTTGTTCTTCAAGAAATATTTCTGGTCTACAAACAATAAATTGGTGGCAGAGATAAAGATGCCAAACTTTTGAATCCACTACGAGTCATGCATAACATTTCCTCCATTTGGACCATTTTTGCAATCCTCTATCGTGTAAAGTAGGAGTGCTCTAAGTAAATATGTATGATGAAAAGCCTAAGCAAAGGAAAGGCAACCCAATTTCATATGAAATACAATGAAAAAGGATACAACCATAAATGCAACCTATATAATGGTATGACACAAGGTTGTGACATGTCATTCCCATCATCCACTTTAATTTCATTTTCTAGAACACCATGGCTTTGCTATTTGTAAAAAAAAATATTATGTAAAGGTTTTCAATTGCACGATGTTTAATTTGTTAGATAAGACGAAGACATGAATGGAAAGTTAGAAATAAAAAGGTGGGAATTAAATACCTGCATGTCCCACACCTATTCCACGGCTCGATTGTTCCTACCCAAAAAATATTTGCTATATGTGCTCCAATTTATCGTCTCAATCTCACTCACATTATTCACATCGGTGCAATTTCCACATAAAGAGGCCAAAGTAAAAATGGTGAAAATCCAATAGGTTCTAGGTTCGAAACCCAACAGTAATGATCACTTCTTGTAGCACTTTGTACCCCCTTTCAGTTTTAAGCTCGAGTAATTGTAGGAAAACATGCGGTGTGCAAACAAGCATTGATCATTAAGCCCCTCCGGTGGTTGGTCATATGAGCAATACATAGATTTTATCTATTCACTGAAAGTTTTAGATTGATATTCCATACAATTTCTTACGTTGTCAAGTGCCATTTTCTCTCAAAATTACGAGGGATTTTCTTCAGTTTAGACGGTGAATGTTGGCATGGTTATATATATGCTTAATGTACATACATAAAGCTTGTGTATACAGTCGGCTGGGTAGAGCATATATCAGCAACAATCAGTCAAGAAGCATTATAATTCCCAATGTTGCCGATACAACCATCAAAGAGTATTGTGTAATGTCCATGTCTAAAAAGGATTCGTTATTTTCTTAATCTGAGATCTTATGTACTTACTCTAGGTTGAAGCACCTGATTTCTTGCCAATTCTAGTCATGGAATTCATGAAGAAAAGAAATTGAGCATATATAAATCGAAAAGTTCTGAATTTCAAGAGGGTACCGGTGCTCTTTACTATTCACATTTTCTTGCAAGTAAATTCGTTTGTTGGAAATTAGATGTGCACACTGCATACTATTTTGAGTGGTTGATGTCTACAAGTTCCTGTACTATGCTAAGTCAACCAATACAGACAGGCCATGACTTCTGTTTGCAGTGCCGTGACAATGACATGTCAGCAGTAAAGCCACCTCCAAACTGAAATCTTAGAAATGTGTGTTGGACCAGATGTTTACAGGTGGTGACCGAATTACAGGTAAACGATGATGAGAATGAAGTGCGGAACAAACATTGTTCACCACGCTAGGTGGACAACCGAGAGGATGCGGTACATCAACGATCAAATCTCGTAACTGACATGTCCATGCCACGCAAGTCTAAAACTCCACTTGAGAGAGGCAATCATATGTCATGAAAATTTGAAAGTGCCTTACCAAGCACCCCGGTTTGGTGTTTTGATGTGGACTTACATTTACAAGTTAATTGACCCGAGATCAAACTAATCAGCACCCACCATTTCATGGCATGTGTTAGCAACAAAGACCTCCATAATTTCCATACAAATCCGTTCCACTACTCAAAAATATTATTATTATTATTTTAAAATTTTGAAAAACTCAGAAAAATATTCATGGACATCGATAAACTTTATATATCCCTTCTCTTTGGGTACATTTACTTTGAGAATGTTACACACATTTTGTTTGAAGGAAAAAATTTATATGTGGTACTAATTAATGATTTAGGTTTTAGAAAAACAGTCAGCAACTTCAGGCTAATCCACTGTAATGATTGATATTTGATACTATGTGTCTGGATGGAGTCACATCCGCATGGGTTCCACGTAATCTCAAGTGGAAAAAAATAATTAGTTTGCCTCCGATGCAACCTTTTGGAAACCAAATCTTCCATTAGCTCTCCGCCATTGTATATATATATTTAACTATCGTCTTGCAGTTGCAAGTAACGACAGACAAGACCGAAAAAAATGGCTATTTTCCCTGAAGTTCGATTGATACATGCCCTTCTATGTATTTAGATGTATGCTTGTTAACATTATACAGGCCTCAAATCTCAACTGTCACAAAAATTAAAATTTAAAAAAAAATGCCGTACATTTTACAATGCAGCTGAGGATTTGATGCGCCTTGGGAAAATTCTCTGGCCGGCGCTAAAATTGCCCTGGGATCATATGGTTCCAGTCTGCGAATCTGCTCCATTTATTGCGAAAATGCCTTTTCCACTTTGATTTCGTGCTGTATTGCGGAGGATAGTGTTTGGCGCCAATTCCAGCTCAGTTGCAGAATCACTGTTTATCATTCCAGGTGGACGGCCGAGGGAGCGTCCTACATCAACGACCAAGCTGATCAGGGCCCTCTGTTTCCTGCCTTGTGTTTGACGGAAAGACTTCCATTCCCGTCGCGTAATTACTATTTTTAGATCGACTCCTCCCAGAAAAATGAATGAATGAATGAAAGATTTTAATGACGTCCACGTGACTGAAGAGTCAAAGGGACCAAAAAGAAAATACACTAAGCTGAAACCAAGTTCTTTGCCAAATCCGCTCGCCTACTGTGAATCTTGAGCACAAAACCAGCAATCCTTTGAAGCTTAGCTTCCTCAAATAACTCATTTAGGTTGTCCACGTGTAACTCATTTTCGTACTGGAAGCGGATGTCATCATAGGCTGAGCATTCCATGATGAAGTGCCATTCTGTTTCAACAACCCCCGTACTGCAGAAAAGACAAGTTCTCCTTTCCCACTCTTCTTTGGAATAGTCCATCTACCAGTTTCACAACAAAGATGATGCGACCCGGTCCTCAACTGAGCCAAAATAATCCTAGCCTTACCTTTGATATCTGCCCTTAAGTAAGCTTTGTCATCGTGATCCCAAGTGGGGTTAAAATATTTGATATAGTGTGTTTTCTTACGACCAATATTCTCTGTCCACATGGTGTTCCTAAACTTCTCCGTCACATAATTTTTTATTTCCCTATTGTTGTTAGGACACTCCTGGAAGTGGATGCCCCACTTCTCCATCCATTTGGTGTTCTGCTTCATCCAAGTTTTCTTTTTGCGCTCTAGATTATCCTCTATAACCATTTTGGGCCAACGATGATTGTCCATGCTTTCTACTTTTTTCAAATAGCTTATTAGCCGAGTGATTGCCGAAGCTTCCATTAGTAAGATACCCGCTTCAACCAGTAAAATCTCATAAGGGACCGTTGATTTAACTTTGAGAGTTCTTGTGATTAAATGTTTCTGGATTCTTTCTAATTGTCTCCATCCATGCTTTGACATATTACTTCCCCAGACTTCACACCCATAAAGGGCCACCGAGATGACCAACAAACCAAAGAGGGTTTTCTTAGTATTCCAGTCCCAAAGCTCAACTTTCCTACATCTATTTTGGAGCAGGAATGATGCTTTCCAACCTCCTTGTATTCTTTTTGCTCTGCATGTTTCCCAACTCATTTTGTGGTGAAAATCAATCCCCATATATTTATATTCTGTAACAATTTCCAATGGCCTCCCTTCAAAAAGAAAGTTAGTGTGCGTCCCTTTCCTTTTTAGAGAAAAAATCATGACTTTTGTTTTGTCGATGTTCACTTGCATCCCAACTTCCTGGCAAAAGAGTTCTAAGGCTTTTAGATGCTCTCTCAAACCTTGAGCTATTGTTGATATTAAGATAAGGTCATCAACATATAAGAGCAACTTCACCACATACTCCACCAACTGAACACCCCCTCCCTTGGCATTATGTAACCATTCTTCAAGCTTGTCAATGTATAAACCAAACAAAGTGGGAGAAAGAGGGAAGCCTTGTTTGACACCAATGTCGATACCAAAACATTCCGACATGACTTCCTAGTTCTGATTTTAGCTCGACCGCTCATAAAGTCTGTGCATTGCAGCACTCTAAACTCATCTAGAATCCCAAGTTCTTCCATCTTGTTCCAAAGTTTGTCACGAGGGACCGTGTCAAACGCTTTCTTAAAGTCAACAAAACAACAAAAAGCTTCCTCACCTTGTGAATCCCAAACCTTTTCAATCAAATGCCTAAGAGTTATGCAATGATCAATGGTTGAATGTTTAGGTCGGAAGCCTGCTTGTCCTTTTGCTCTTTTACCCTCTCTTTCTGCCCAACTGCTGATTCTGCGCTCTATCATGCCCCCAAACAACTTACCAAACAGAGGATTGATCATAATGGTGCGGTAGTTAGAAGGGTTATTGATATCCCCACTTTTAAATAGAGGAATAACCACACTAGTCGTCCATTCTAGTGGGAACCCTACTTGATTTACATTATTGAAGATTGTTCTGATGTGCATAACAAGCACCTCGACCCCCCACTTTAAAAATTCAGCTTGTAACCCATCAACATCTTGTGCTTTTCCATTTGCTAGATTTTGAATGCCGTATTTGATGTCGTCCTCTGAGAATAGCTCGATTGAGGTCTGGAGCATGGGAGGGCTATCTGTTGAAGAGACCGCTCATATAAAAGCTTCGCATATTCTAACCAATGAGCTTCTGTGATATTGTTTTCTATGTGTGTTTTCTTTTGCTGCAACTCCTCCAAAAACCTTTGGGATTGTGCTTTTTGAGAGCAATTAATTCTAACCTCCTTCTCTTCACATAGGTTTTTTTTTATTGAACCAGTCTCTTATATTTCTTTTTATTTATTTTATTCCCTCCACTTTCCCTCATAGCTCTCTTGGCGACCTTTGATCCTCATCATACCATGGATTAGTGGGAAAAGTATTTGTAGCTCCCTTTCTGGGCTTAGATCTTTTGCAAGCACCTAAAGCCTTGTGGATTAAAGGTATCATTAGTTTACTATCAACACACCCCCTTGCCCCCTTGATCGTATTGCACTCTAAATCAATTTTTGCCGATTGAAATTGTTGTTCAAGGGCAACCAAAAAGATTTCCTGATTTTCTTTATTCAAAATGATTTTGCCTTGTTTTGGATATGTCTCTGGCAAGTGATGGCCTTGTTTTCCTTGTTGCTGATTTGAGTTGGTGGCAAGTTTGATTAAGAGAGGTTTATGATCAGATTTGAGCTCAATAGGAGAATCTCCAATTTCGAACTCGAGCAGTCTACAAATAGAACTCTGAGTGCAGATAACATAGTCCACAACACTTTGACCATTGTACATTTTGCAAGTGATATTTCCGGATCTAGGCCAAGTCTTCATGCCATTACAAATAACCATATCGTGTAGGCTACATAGACCTAGAAGCTCAACCCCGAAGAGCGTCACCCCTCCATTCCCATCTTGGGATATTCTTTCCCAAAACTTGTCATCTGCCTCATTAAGCCAAAGTGGATTTCCATCGTCACCTTTGGTGTTGTCCAACTGAAGAGATTGGTTATTTGTAGTTCTTGCATTAAAATCTCCCATCATAATAATTTCTCCGTCTGCACTAAACAAAGAAATGTCTTTTTTTATCGAAGCATAAGGGTCCTCACTATCTAAATTTCTTTTCTTATGTCTTTGATCCTTGCGGTGCAAAGTAGCAAGCAACCAATCTGATAGTTGTCTTGTTATCTGCTATTTTCAGCCATATATATTGCTTATTTGTGTCTTCTTTTTCCACTTTAATGACCCCAAGCCATGCATCCTTGATTAGAACTGTGATTCCTCCATGTCCTTTCCATGTTTCACTCCCTTCGTTCCAAACTGAAATTTTCTTGTATCCTTCAAAATCTGGAACTCTGCAACCATCATGTTCATGTGTTTCTGTAAGGATTATAATATCTTTCCCCTCTGCTACGGGCCCCAAACCAGGTCCTCTTCTCCACGGGTACCCCCTACAATTCCAACTTACTATATGCATAGGATCCCGAGGGGCCCCGAATTCCTATTTCTTGTTTGTCGCATACTCGCTGATTTGCGCTTTGCCATTCCTTAATTGTGCCCATTTTCCTGCCTCTCTTGCCTTTTTCACTTTCTCCCATTCCTTCTTACGGTCTTCTTGTTGTGCGAATGTCAAATCCTTGTCTAGATATATATGTGTGCCTCAAGAAGCCCCCTACTTTTTAGAATAGCTTGCTTGTCTTCTATATTTCTCATGACAACTCACACATGACGATCTCTTCCTCCTTATATTCTTTTGCCAATCCTATTAGTTTGATGTATATATCCTATCCATTTCAACCGATCCTTAAGAAATCCCTTGTCAATATAAATGATAGTTTCATTGAAGTTACTTTATAGATGAAATGAAATGAAAGATTTTAATGACGTCCACGAGACTGAAGAGTCTATGGGACCACAAAACTGAGATTTTTAATCTAATTTCAGACTCCTTTCAATATCCGCTCTCCAGCTGTGAATCTTGAGAATGAAACCCACGGTCGCCTGAAGCTTTGTTCCTTCGAAGAGTTCCTCTAGTCCGTCCACCTTCAGGTTGTTTTCGTACTGGATACGAATATCATCATATGCCGAACACTCCATGACGAAATGCCATTCTGTCTCAATGACCCCTTTGCTGCAGAAAAGACAAATTCTCCTTTCCCAATCTTCCTTTGGAATAGTCCATCTACCAGTTTCGCATCGAAGATGGTGTGATCCGGTCCTTAACTGTGCCACTAGAATCCTTGCTTTACCCTTGATAGCTGCCCCTAGATAAGCTTTTTCATCATGCTCCCCAATGGGATTGAATTCTACCCCTAGATGAATTGGGATGTGAGAGTTACTTGTAAAAAAGATGGAGGTAAACAAAAGATGCTCCTAATGTATATTAAAATGTAAATGAAGGCATGGGACCAAAGTGCCTAATCAACCACCACAAAGTTCCAATACAAGATTAAATAATGTCCCAAAAATGGTTTAGACTAAGTGGTTATAGTTGCACAATCTTTGGGGGTGATGAGGACATCTCCTCAAAACTTTGCCAACATCCATGTCCTAGTAGGTAATGTGCGATTATGTCTGAACCCCTAGACTATGGATGAAGAGGCGTGGTTGACCCTTCGTGTTAAAGGACAATGGACCCAACATATCTAGTGTGGAAAATGAGGATTGAGGCTTTCTCCTAGCATGTGCACATGATAAGGCCAAAACGTTGTTCGAAACTCCCCAAAAGTGATGTCGTGGAGCTTACGCCTTGGGTTTGTGCATATGATAGGTAGTTGGAAAATGTTGTCATGTATTTATAGTGGTAACATGTCGGCATTTGATTCAAAATTGGTATAAAATTCTAGTTTTTAGTCAAATGCTCGTACAAAATTAAAACTTGCCTCGAGTTGTGTTAAAGTTTGCAACAAAACTTTGTATGACACACATAGACGAAAGAACACGTGGATGAAGCAAAACTACAAATGGATGAAAAAATGGGATATCAACCTCATTGAATGCCCACAACTTAACAGAGACATCAAAAACTATGTAAATGAAAAGTTCAGATTGATGATGTGGCAGAAGAAAACAAGCAGGAAGCGTCAACATTACATTACTGAGTTTAACCCAACCTGTGACCATGGAGAAAAAGCTTACATAGGGGCCGAAATAAAATGGCGGAGAAGATCCTCATGGCTCAACTAAGGACTAGCTCTCACAATCTTAGGTGTGAAACAGGAGGTGGACAATACCCAAGGAGCAGTGGGAAGAGAGAACTTGTGTAATGTGCAATACAGGGGCAATTGAGACGGAAACACACTTCATTCTGCAATGTCCTAAGTTCACGGGTATTCGATCCAAATATGCAGAAATCCTAACTAGTGGGTCCATGGTGGAACTATTTGAAGAAAACAGAATAAAGAGCTTGGGTGAAATGTTGTCTCAGATCAGCCGACAGAGGAACAACCTTCTAAAAGAGGTCAAAAAGCCCGCTTTGGTCTAAGGCAATTTGGTACTATCTTGTGGTCCCATAGACCTGTTGGTCTCATGGACGTAATTAAAATCTTTCAATTCAATTCAACATTTTCAAGCTTTAAGCATGCTAAAGCGTTGCATGTGCGGACTCGTATAATTATAGCATACAAAGATGCTTAACACCTTTAAGAACTAAAATAGGTGGGAATAGAAATGCCTAAAAATCAGTGATGATTCTAGAAGTAAGGAAATCGAAGTCTATGATAACTGAAACAAACCTCAAATAGAGTCTATGATTAAAATTTAATGTCCTATTTTTTAACTTTACTTTTCTTTACCTTGGACCACTAATTTGGATGATGGATATATGAGTTTTGTTTTTTTGGAAAATAGTGTATTTTTATCAACGCTCAAAAACTTGCCAGATAATTGCTTAAATATTTCTGATTTTGAAAGTCAGGTTACAAAAAAGCCACTGAAGATCAGCGTAGGGATTTGTTCTCTATAGCAGATTTCCTATAGAAACAGATAAACAAAACAGAAATATATAGTAAGAAAAGATCAATAAAATTGGCAATTTGACCAGATAATCACTTGAATATTCCTGATTTTAAAATTCACAAAGGCCTGGGATACAAAAAGGACACTAAAGATCAGCACTGGGATTTCATCGACTCATATAACAAAAGTTCAAATAGAGACCAATAAACAAAACACAAATAGTTGTGACAAGAGATCGATACGATATAAACTTGAGACTTAATATCATCTTTTTAAAAGAAACTTTTGATCTCCTAGAGCAGAAATCCTGTAATGTCCTCAATTTATGGATTGGCATAAGGATTTTTTTACTTTCAATATCATGGTGCAGAACATTTTACTGTTTTTGCTGAGTTTTCCAAACAGTAGAGACACTCGTTGACATGTGAAACAATTTTAAGGAGCCGAAGCATAAACATCTTTTTTTCAGAATTGGTGATATGATGTATTCCTAGAAATCTCTCAATGAGATTGAGGGGATAGAAATGATAATGGAGCCGTGAGAGAGCATTTTTGGTAGAAGGGATAGGAGAGGGAATGTATTGAAAGAGTTCCGTTTGTGCTTTCGATGGATCACACGAACAATGTCTCAGCCAAGAGGATTTGAAAAGGGCGTTTCCATGCCCCACATGTATTTTGTATAAAATTTATGTTTTCTTAACAAAAACTGAGTATATTTTAAGTTGCTGAGTATTTGTTAAATCAAATGTTTAGGGGTTTGCCGAGTATTTGCCAACTACAGGCATGCAAACTATGTCTCCAAGAAGATTTTGCGGTACTTTTACTACAATATTTTTTTCTAGTTGTCTATTTCTTGTTATTATGTTCTATATAGACTATTTTTAGGAATATAATACCCAAAAAGGAAAACAATGGAAAAAAGAGTGAAGGATCTTTAGAAAGTTGTTTTGGTAGGGTTTATGTCCCCCTTTTTTTTTTTTTGGTTGCATACAACCATTTTTGGGCACGAAATTTGTTTAGCCGCACCAATTGCACTTCACCAACTAATTCACGCTCCTTGCATGGCAAGCCAATCTATAATATGCCCGACTCCTCGTCTCTTACATCATTTGATGCACATGTTTTTGACAGAGTTCTAAATAGCAATGGCGTCGAAACTAGTATAGGAGCATCCAAAGTCCAAGGCAATCTTGCACAATTTTGGTGAAAGATGGTTACACGCAAGATGGGAGAGTGTGTAGGAAAGAAAAGGAAGCGTGAAGGAATCAAGTGGCAATTGTGCAAATGTGCGGAAGTGCTTTCTGCGCAGAGTTGCCACCGAGGAGTGCAATGCACAAAAGAAGTAAAAGCGCAAAAGGCTTGCATTAGAGCAAGTGTGGAAGAATAACATGCAACAATGCACATAGGATTTTGGTAGAACAATGGATTGTTGGCTCAGGTTTGGTAGGCTAAAGAATGCATAGATATTGTGAGGAAGTTGTGTGCAATAACTTGTAAGTGTGCAAAAGGCACAAAAGCATGAAAGGAATACGCAGTAACATGAATACCAAGGAGACACGCAGATGGATTGAAGAAGGCCCAAAATGCCTCAAGACAAGCAAAGCGATTGTAATGTCACTTTTAGGGAAGATTAGCACAATTTTGGAATTCAGCTGAAACCCTTATTCAAAATATAACAACAATCTGATTTTTATGCAAACCCGTAAGACAGAAAAATACAACAATCTGAAATATTCCTTTATTTATCAAATAATCACAATATAAAAATACCCAGAAGGCCCAAAGCATCTAGAAACCCTCTTGGTACAAGTAGATGAAAAATATTTTTCCAACCAATGTCTGAATTTATTTTTATTTATTTTCACACCATAAAACAAGAAAAATACCTACATAAGATTACAACAATTTTCTCACAAAAGACGCTCCAGATGACAAGAGGAGACCAAAAGGAGACGCTACAAACTGAAACCAACCAATTCGTTTGTCGTTGATGCCCTAAACGCTGATCTGAAATCCAAAGGGGTGTAGATAGCCCTAGAAATGGTTGCAAATCGTGCCCTAGCTATGATGATCTGAAATTATGCTCAAATGTGACCCTAGGTGAAGCCACCAAGAAGATATTGAGGGTTTTCGTCCTCAAATTTGATCACAATGAGGTTTTTTCGTCTTCAAGTGATGGATGTTAAGAGGGTTTATGTCCTCAATAGCTGAAAGTAGAAGCACAAGTGCTTCTCCGTAAAATCAAGATGATAGATGCCCCAAATGAACCCCTTCATCCTCCTTTTATAACTTCTCTTTTCTCTTTCTTTCAATTTTGGTGTCCGAATTACTTTATTTAAAAGTCACTTTTATTTTAATAATAAAACATAAGTTGCCTTATAATATAACATACGCTTACATTTCGTTGGCTTAGTTAAATCGTTAAGTTTACTTTAAATATTAAAAATATATATTTTATTTTAATAATAATATTATTATTAAGTCAACCAAAGATTAGAATAATCCAGAGCCCAACTTAAATAATATTATTAATTATTTTAATATAGAAAAAGGGGACATTACAACGATGATGTGGAAGACCGAACTTGAGCATAGATGAGTGCATGGTGCAAGAGAAAGAAGCACAATCAAAGCATGCAAGCAATGAGTGTGCAACAAAAGTGGTAGTTGATGGAAATAATGGACACGCGAATCGATTGTTGATAGAGACCTAATGATCGAAAGCACAACAACTAAGTGGACGTGGAAATGACATGACTCTGTGGCATTTACTAACTCAAGTTTAAAATTCCAATCCAGAAGAAATACAAATCCAATGTAGAGAGAGAAGCGAGAATACACCGCTATATGACGAGGACGAGTTCAACGAAGGAGAAGCCGTGGAGTAAAGAGTGGAAGAAAACAAAGAACGAAGTGGAAGAGAGATGAAGGGCATCCAAGGAGCCAACCGAGGTGGTTGAATGTTCTTGTAAGCACATAAACTAGTCTAGGATAAGTCCATAGGAAAACATCATAGACGTTTGAAAGCTCCAATAAGAGTTGTGCACTCCTTGAGAGAAGCTAAGTGTAGATGTTGTTAAGGCCATTGAGAAATAGATGAAACATTAACAATTTTCATCATGTTGTATGAGTTTCTAGGAGAGGGTCATCCCGAACCCCTAAACCAACAAGTCTATTCCAAAGGTGTTTCATGAGGTGAACCTCTTCATCTGGAATCTTTGTCGTATGTTGTTTTATATTTCCCTACATTTGATGAAGCTTGCCAATGGTTTGAATATTTTACTTTGGTTGCTTATTGTGATGGTTAAATCCCCTCTAAAATAATGATTAAGAACTGGGTGGAAAATAAGTGGCAGTCCCACATAGTAAAGCTTGCGGTGTGCGAAACCAAACTCAAGATTTTATTTTATTTTCAAATTTATTTCTAATGTAAAGCCATAGTAACCCATGGCTTCTAGTTTATCTAGGATACCCTTATTGTCTTCTCCCATTGGACTAGGGATTTCATTGTCACGAATAAATGAAGCTTAGAATCCAACTCTTGGTTAAGTACCCAAATATTTTTTTCCCATTTGGGGTTTCATAGATGAATTAAGAAAGCCTTTAGGTTGCTTCATATGCCATGAGAAGAATAAGTTTTATGCAGCTAGACAATAGAGGTGTGTTTATGTTGAGCTATATCTTTCCAAGGACCTTAATAAAACTACAAATATACACATAGGAGATGAGAACATCTCGTGGTGTGTGTTATACATCGACGTGTCGGACATTGGGTTTCGGTGTCAAGCCACAAACCACAAGATCGGTGATTGACCGCTTACGAAAAACCCGCATTCATCGGTCATGTCTACATCATCAAATGGAAGAACCATGGTCACCTAAAAAGAAAACCAATAAGTTTGTGCAATGGGAAAAGTTCTCGCTTTTACATGTAGACCAAAAATGGTTTTCCACGCCTTCAAACAACTTGTTCTCACTACTTCTTATATTGGAGCAAATAATGATTAATGGGTAGATATTTATTGTGGCCCCAATTAAATTAATACATACTCTTATCCTAATTTTAGACAATAGGATAAACCTTTTATAACCTTAGGTTATTATCATTAAAAGTTGTTCAAAAATAATTTTTAATTTTGAAAAAGGGTGAAGAGTAAACCCTTTCGAGATATAATTGTTATCAAACCCTATAAATAAGTTGGATTGTCCAAATCCATCAATATCCTAAAAAGAAGTTACAATGTGAACTGGAGAAGAAGATGTTATGTAAATCGAGTTTTATGATTCCTCGTGAATAATAAAGGAGGATTGCGCATTTGTTTGGTGTGGGATTTTTGACATGAAAGGGTTTTCCCCATATAAACTTCTTATTGTGTGGTGTTCATTATTTTAGTTATTTAATTATACAAGTTTCTTAATTTTGTTACATGTGAATGGGGTCTAGATTCTTGAATTAAAGTGACCTATTTTTTTTTATGAATAAGATCTTATATTATATTAACAATTAAAATGATACAAGATAATTCAACAAAAAAGTGGGTGGTATGAGAGCACACCCTAAAGCCACGAATAAACTAGGCCAAAACTAGAAAAAGTCAACTATAACAACATAAACACTGCGAAAATGAAATTAAATCGTTGTTGCAAAACTTTTAGCAGAGCGCAGATCATGTTCATCGTGCCATCTAGATCTAGTGATCGTATTTTTCAGAAAAGCTCTCTAAACTTCCTAGAACATTCCAAAGGCAAGTAGAGCCTTTAGAGAGCTTTTCGACATTTAAGAACATGAAAAACAAACACTCAACTCAAGTTATGTCCTGGTCAAAGTTCACCAAATGAAAGTCAACTTTGATCAACATGTCAAACAAGTGGACCAATGGCAAGGTGACACATGGCAATCAAAAGGCAAAATTGATGGTCTTGTAATTTTTTAAAAATCATTTTCTCTCGTAAGTTTTACGGACATTTTGAACGGACCAAATGGCGTATGTGAAAGATATATAGTCAAAGCATGGTCAAATGATTGGCACACTGACGTTTGTCATATTATGGGCGTGACACTTGGAAGGTTTTTAGTGGATTTGGATTTAAAATAATAATAATAATAATAATTTTTATTTAATCCATTCCATGGGAATAAGCCTAATCCCATGGGATAAGGAGGATTTTGTGGACAAAAAACTATTTAAAGGCTTATCTATCCCTTTCCCACCAAATGTGGGGTCAATGGCTAAATTGGGCGCCTAAACCTATGGAAGGGGGATTTGAACTCAACACCTCATCTAAAAAATAAGCAGCCTTACCAACCGCCACTCTCTTGTAAGTGGTATAAATAAAACTCACTTGTATTTGTAATGGACAAGTGTCAGGTCTGTGTAAAAGAATAAGGAGGCAGTTTTGGAAAAGTGCAATTTTGGGGCACTTCTGCTCACTTCCAGATCTCAAGTTATATATGAAAGTTTCTCAAATTTTGAGACGATCATGATGGTGTGATCATTTATCCAATTTAGAGTTTATGTGATAGATTTATGTTATCTTAAAGTCACACGAAGGTGTAGAACAAAGGGAGACACTGCTTGCAAGTGGATCAGGAAGGTGAAGGACATAGGTTGAGCTCCATTAATGTCCTTTGAAGGTCTGAAACATAGTTTTGCAGGTTTTTGATTCATTATTGGTTAATGTAAAGGTTATTGTATTTACATTTTTAACATTATTAATGGATCGGTTCACCACAAACCCGAGGACGTAGGAATTCGAACCCCGTAAACAATCTGGTGTTGTGTTCTAATTTTTATTTTCAGTTTTTGATATTTGCAAGTAATTTAAATTCAGAATATGAATATGGATGCAACTATAATCAGTAATTGATAAAATTGGGAAATCGATTAAAATCAAGAAACAATGATTTTGGGGCTTTGATCAAACAGTGAAATTTTGAGTAAAATTACAAACTTAATTTCAGTTTGAATTCAGTCTTAAATCATATTTGATCAATTTTTGGAAGTATAAATCCTTTTAAGTTGATTAAAAATAACAATCCTTGAAAATGTTTAAAAGTGGAAAAAATAAAACACCCATTTTCGGATCAAGTTTGGTATCAGAGCAGTTAGATTGCGGATTAGCTTCTAATTGTGTTTGAAAATTTGGCTTCAGTTTCAATATTGATTTCAGTTTTTAGTGTGCAAACATTTTGGGGCTTGTTAATCCTCTTTTGCAGTGTGTAGTTTTGGAAGTACAGTTGTGTTTGTAGGAACAGGGAATCATGGGCAAGTCATCCAAATAGAACAACTGGATGAGCTTGAAGCCATAAACCGCCAACTCCAGGAAGAAAACTCTTTCCTGAGAGCTAATTTTTATTCCTTGAAGAGGAAATAGTGCGGTTAAAATATGAGCCACAATCCTCTATAACCAAGAAAGAGGAATATGTCAATGAGATGCTTGCAGAGCAAGCAAAGTTGATGGGATTTGTTAAAGAGTTGCAGGAAGAAATACGGACCAAGGATGCCCTCTTGGAAAAGCTGCAACAAGGTGAACACAAGAAGGAAATGCCTTCCAAATCAAATGCAGGTACTATGACAGAATGCACTATAAGTTGTTCACATTTTAATTCTTCCTCTCATTCAGTTTTAGATATTCCTTTGGGTCAGTTTGAAAAACACACTAAGGGAATTGGGTCTAAACTAATGGTTAAATGGGATATAATGGAAAAGGCCTTGGTAAAAATGAACAAGGTGATGCTAATCCCATACAGGTAGAGGATCAACCTCGGTTTGCAGGTTTGGGTTATTCTAGTGGGCAAATGGAAATTGGAGAAAGTTCCAAAGCAGTTGAAGGAAGACAAGCTTCCAACAACCAAGGATCTATGCCTCTAGAATTACAGGATTCCGCCATCAGGAGGAATAATGAAAGGTGTAAGAAAGCAGGTAAACGAGGTAATGAAATTCCACCTCCTCCCACTTACACTAAAAATAGCACTAAGGGGAAATTTAATCCTAAGACTTCTAAAACACTCTTTCATTTGAACAATATAGCTTTGGTAGATAGGTATGCTTTTCCTTGCACATTTTGTGAAGGTACTAATCATTCTACAGCATATTGTTGGAAGAGGAAAAATATGATAAAGAAGTTAATGCCTTTTGTGAATGATAAGGCAGGTGCAAAGACCAATCTCACTCTGGTAAGGCGAGAAATGGAAAAAAGGTTACCTCTCCTAAATAGGGGAATCATTTTCCTAGACAGAGTTCAAGGAATGGAAAAATGGGTAAGACTCCTAAAAATAAGGAAGTTAAATTTTGTTCCCATTGTAAAAGGAATGGTCATGATGTTAAGATGTGTTGGTATGTTCCTTCAGTGCAACATTGGAAAGTTGTTAAAAAGGAAAATAATGTCAAACCAAATTTTATTGATCTAACTCATGTAAATGCTCATTTTAGTACTGGGGAAGTAAAACCACCTAAACGGAGAAATCCAAGTAATTGGATGGGTAAAACATTCCTCAACTTTATGTTTGCATTACAATAACTGGTGATAGTATGCAAACATTTTCAAAGCTATATTTTAGGGATTTTGATCCTATGTTAATATTCAACTTTGAAATAATTTGGAAGCAAGTCCATAAAGAAGATTTGAGTGATAGGTTCATCATACTCATATTCATCTTCTCACATTTTGGTTGGTTATTCCATTTCTGACAACAATATGCATGGATATGGGCATCATCAGAATGTCTATTTTGAAACTTGCAGTTTTATAGTGTTGTCATTTGTGCAAATATTATGGATGCTTATAAGACCCATTCGGGCACCTATTTGATATTGTAATAAATAGACAAACTTGTTGTATCCACATGTGTTATTTGCACTAATTTATAAGACCCTTATTTTGGGAAAATTTGATTTTTGTAACTATCAGATGTGGTTGCAATTAGGGTGTAAATTTATTACACTAACAAACTAGTTTGCAAAGGTACCAGGTGATCATTTTGTAGATTATGGCAGTTCACCAATTTGGGTAAGCATACAGTTTATAATCTATCCCTTTACAGTTCAGTGTATGGATAGAATATTTGCATATTCATGTTGATTCAAATTTTGACTATAGCCATTTTGGGCGTTGATGGTTTAATTATTTTGGATAGTGAATATTTGCAGTTGTAATCAACATAATCACAAAGTGTCAGTTGAACACTAGCTTCCATTATAGATGGGTGTTATTATCTAACTTATTATTTGTGATGGTGATACAATGTTTTGGTAGATTCACATGGATTCAATTGTTGACTATAGCTATTTTTGGGTGTTGATAGTCTATTTTATTCTAGATAGTGAATACTTGCAATTGTTACAGTTTCAGATGGATAGTGGGCACTAGCCTAATTATGGGCAGTTTAGATGTCTGGTATATTGATATGTGTTTATGAAATTGTAATTTAAGTAATCATCATCACAAAGTGACAGTTGAACACTAGATTTCTGTAATAGAATGGGTGTTATTATCTGGTCAATTATTTGTGATGGCATTACAGTGGGGTATGACAGTTCACAGTTGTGTGCAGAGTTGACAGGGTTGTATGTTTCAATTGAACACTAGCTTAATTGGGTGTTATTATCTGATCGGTTATGTAATTAGCTAATCAACTATTTGCATTTTATTAACCTATAATGTTATTTCGGGTTCTTGTATGTGTTTTTGCAATGCAAGAAGAGATAACATGTTTTGTGGGTTGATACATAGCTTTTTGTGGACAAAAGCCTTCTTAGTAGGGAGGAGTGATCAGGGGATATTTTTCAGTGTCAAAAGTTCCCTAAACTTCCCTAGACCATTCCAATGCAGTAGAAGCCTTCAGAGATATTTCTAACACTATAAGAATGTGAAAAACAAACACTCTGAGCTCAAGTTATGTCTGGTCAAAGTTCAGTCAACATGGAAGTCAACTTTGGTCAACATGTCAACAAGTGGACCAATGGCAAGGTGACACGTGGCAATTGGCGACAAGGAAAAATTGATGGTCTTGTAATTTTTTAAAAATCGTTCCATGGTATAGAGCTCGTTGCAAGCTTTCTGACGCATTTTGAATGGACCAAATTTGAGTTCGTATGTGAAAGATATGCATAGTCAAAGTTGTGGTCAAATGATGATGTGACACACTCTGACGTGGACAAATGGCATATTATGGGCGTGACACTTGGCAGGTTTTTAGTGGCTTTGGATTTAAAATAATAATAATAATATTTTATTTAATCCATTCCACGGGAATAAGCCTAATCCCATGGGATAAGGAGGATTTTGTGGACAAAAAACTATTTAAAGGCTTATCCTATCCCTTTCCCACCAAATGTGGGGTCAATGGCTAAATTGGGTGCCTAAACCTATGGAAGGGGGATTTGAACCCAACACCTCATCTAAAAATATAAGCGGCCTTACCAACCCACCACCTCTTGTAAGTGGTATAAATAAAGCTCACTTGTATTTGTAATGGAAGTGTCAGGTCTGTGTAAAAGAAATAAGGAGGTAGTTTTGGAAAAGTGCAATTTTGGGGCACTTCTACTCACTTCCAGATCTCAAGTTATATATGAAAATTTGATCAAAATTTTGAGATGATCACGATGGTGTGATAATTTATCCAATTTAGAGCTTTTGTGATAGAGTTATGTTCTGTTAAAGTCACACAAAGGTGTAGAACCAAAGGGAGACACTGCTGCAAGTGGATCAGGAAGGTGAAGGACATAGGTTGAGCTCCATTAATGTCCTTCAAAGGTCTGAAACATAGTTTTATAGGTTTTTGATTCATTATTGGTTAATGTAAAGGTTATTTTATTTACATATTTAACATTATTAATGGATCGGTTCACCATGAACCCGGGGACGTAGGAATTCCGAACCCCGTAAACAATCTGGTGTTGTGTTCTAATTTTTATTTTCAGTTTATGATATTTGCAAGTAATTTAAATTCAAAATATGAATATGGATGCAACTATAATCAGTAATTGATAAAATTGGGAAATCAATTAAAATCAAGAAACAATGATTTTTGGGGCTTTGATCAAATAGTGAAATTTTGAGTAAAATATTTCAGTTTGAATTCAGTCTTAAATCAGTATTTGATCAATTTTTGGAAGTATACAATCCTTTTAAGTTGAAAAAAATAACAATCCTTGAAAACATTTAAAAGTGGAAAAAATAAAACACCCGTTTCGGATCATCTAGGAAGTTCTTTGCCCGTCGACACCTCTTGTCCAGCAAGTGTGGCCCTCTTCTTTGTTGTCTTCCGTAGTGTCGCGAGTAGGCAAGATGGCTAAAGCCATTTGGGGAAAATTATCCAATGAAAGAAGGAGGCTCCACCCGTCATGAATGTGTAGTTTGAGGGCAACGGATGAGCCCCAACCGAGATGATGAGATGGAGGTGGGGATCCCCAACCTTGGTGGCGAGTTGGGGGCAGAGGAGAGAAGCTCCACCGCGGCGTAGCAGCTAACCGCACGAGGACCAACGAGCACAACTAAATGAGCAACATTGGGAGTGGCTCCGATGACCACCTCGGGGATGACCGTCGTGGGGTGGAGAGCACCGAGAGGGAGAGGGTGACTCTCGAGCAACATTGCGAGGTTGTCGTCTAGTGATGAAGGAGGATTTAGGAGGTGCTCCACCTTGAGGGCCACCTTATTCGCTTGCACTTATATCTGCAACAACACATTGGAGATAACCACCAACTTATTATAAATAGAAAAATGTTGATCAACTTCAACATGAGAAAATAAACAAGAATTCCTTTCTTTCCAAAGCCAAAAATAATTTCCCCTCTGAAAGCATGCCAAATTTGGCCAAACATGTGAGGCATTCTAGGATTATCTCCTAACAGAATATTGTGTCTCATATGATTAGGAACAAAGGAGATAATGTCGAATATCTTGCCACGATCCTATGAGGCAAGGTTGAACTTGGCTTTGAGCTCATTCCAAGGACACCAAGCTTGGATACGCTTGCAAAAAGGTCTTGAATGGAGCGAATTCCTCACTTGAAAAGATTAAGCATAGGGATCCCGAGGACCTCTGCAAGACACCGATCCTGGAATTGGATGACAGGTGACCACCACAAAGAGTGATGGTGAATAATGCGAGGCCATTACGAAAGTCGTCACTCTTCCATTGAAGTCATGGTTTGATTTGTTCCCATGTTTTCCAGATACTTTTGAGAACAAAGGTTTGACCACTTTGATATGCACAGAGTAATGAGAAGATTGAAAAAAGCGTAGACCCTTCCAAGTTGTCCAGCCATAATGGGAACCCTCCTCAATGCCATGGTGCAGAAACATTATCCAAGCTTCTTGTGCTTCAATGTTGTGAATTATCCATTTGGCACAAAGTGTCTACTCTTGACGCAAGATGTCAATAAGGTCCATTCATCCATATTCTCTGGGAAGATAGTAGGTCTCCCATGCAACTTTGTGAAACCCTTTGCCAGAAGAAGCATTGGACCAAAGAAAATCTTTGAGAAGCTTTTCCAACTTCTGCACAAATTTTTTAGATGGGACCCAACAGGAGGAATAATAAACATGTGTAGCTTCAAGCACTTTGGAGCAAATCTGGAACTTACCCACTAAAGACAATAGTTTGGTTATCTAATACTCTAGCTTTTTAGCAACTCGTTGAACAACATACTACCAAATATCTACAGGTGACGCTTGAAAGGCAAAAGGGATGCCAAGAAATTTAAACATCTCACCATGGTCAATCATCTTCCAATCATATGAAGCCATCCAGGGGTGTGGGGAGGAAGGATTTCTGTAACACTACATTTTCCGTCATTGAATGGATGAACCAGAGGCTAAACAAAGTGTCAATGCACTACATGACATTACATGGGTTACTTTCATCCTCAATTAGTGTAAGAAAGGAGTCATCAACAAAGTGGCCATTGAGCAATTGGGCATTATCAGAGGAAGGCAAGGCAATTCCCCTGACTAGCCCTTGAGATTTGGCTTTGGCAAGAAAATAGCCAAAACCTTCCGTCGCAAGAACATAAATAACAGGTGCCATTGGGAAACCCTGTCATGTGGAATGGAAGAGGCCAAACATAGCTGAGTTGTACCTATTAATGGTGATTTGAGCCGAGGCATTCGCGAGAACATTTTGATAGATTGTATAAAGATTGGACCAAATCCCAACACATGAAGCATGGCCAAGATGAAATGCCACTTTATCCTATCGTAAGCCTTTTCAAAATCAATTTTAATGAAAAGGGTTGGTTGACTGGGCTTGCAAGCCCATTCCATACCTTCCCGATGGCTATGATATTGTCCAAAATGTACCATCCTGGATGAAGCCAGTTTGCTCCGGCTAAATAATGGTCGGCAGAATGTGCCACAGCCAAATGGCAAGGGCTTTGGAAATAATCTTGTAGGAAACATTGAGCAAGGTGATAGGTCACCAATTGGTGATTAGTTTGGGGTCCCCAGGATTAGGTATGAACTTGATATTCCCTTTGTTAATGTGAGCACCAAGCGACTGACTCGAAAACCTTCAAGATAAACCTGAAAGAGGTCTAGACCAACAATATCCCAAAGTGATTTGTAGAACTCGTAGGGAAAACCATCACAATCAGTGCCTTGTCATTGGCCATTTGCATGATAGCTTCATGAAGGTCATCAAGGGTGAACATGTGATCGTAGGTGGTTCTTTGTGCTGTGAGAGCTTACATGGCACCGCAGCTAAGCATTGTTCCAAAGTAGACGTTGTTCATCCAAAGGCACTGCGCTTGAAAAACCAACTTATAATGGCCGACAAAGGCTTGCAACATAAGTTGGGGAGCCATGATCCAAGTCACGTTGTCATAGATGGCACAATTTTTTTGAAAGGAATGCTTGACTTTGAGGGAAAGAAAAAATTCCTTCGAAACATGATCCCCCACTTTGAGCCAGTGTAGACGGGCATGAATTTGAGTGCCCCGAGCATTGTAATTATTTGTTATTTGAATCTTTTGGCGGAGCTTTGCCACCTAGAGTTGCAAAATTTCAGAAAAAGGGTTTCCTTTGAGCGCCACCACCACCCGACTAAGAGCGGAGGAGGTAGCGGAGTATGATCAACGTTGAATTTTGGCTAGCTGTTAACTCGTAGATTCTAAGGAATCTAGTCATCCTAGTCATCACATCCTCCCACCACTGGGTCCAGTTGGAACTAAGAGGTGGATGATAATTTTGCACAGATGACGTGGCCAAGGCATTAAATTCCACACACGCTTGATATGATTGAGTGTGGGCCCATGTTCCATCAAGGCAGTATTGAGAAAAAACTGACCTTTATGACAAAAGGGTTGCCTATCTTTCCAAGTGATACAAAATTGGATAGGGAAATGGTCCGAAAGGACGAAATTTAACATCACTTCCACAAGCAAAGAAAAAGTGTTGTCAAACTCAAAAAAATCTTCAGTTAATAACATGGCCCAATCGATCTGCTTGAGAACCTGATCTAATCCACCTCAGAGATTGGACCAAGTGAACCAAGCTTCAGAGGTGGGTGTGCGAGAGGCATTAGGGTCATTAAAGCCAAATTTATTGCATATAGAACCACGCCTCCCTTTCGACAATTGTTCATCGCATATGAAGGTTCCCATACTTATTTGAGGGCAATTCCACCATATTAAAGTCACCGCATATGACCCAATAAGCATCAAGAATTTCATTTTCTATCCACCACCAAAGATCGGCTCTTTCACCACATCATTAGAGGCATAAATATTGATGAAGCCTAAAGGCGACATTCAATATTAAATAAGGCCTAGATGGCACGATTGGTGGGGTCGACACCGTGGTCCATAAAGAAGGGCTGCCATTTGGGGGCAAAAAGGGAGATCAAACCCCACACCCACTTTCATGATTACTGGTAAATGCCAAGTTGTCAGGCCAGATGGATTTACAAACCATCGCCAACTGAAAACCTGTAACTTTCACTTCCTACGACACCATAACATATCTAAGTTGAAATTTTTTTGACAAGCATCATGAATGATATACTTGCGATTGGAGTTTGTGAGACCCCACACATTCCATGACATGTAATTCATGAGAAACAGTTGTTAAGGGCCATACCATTCTCCTCCAATCCATCCAAGGCATCAAACTGATTTTGCAGAAATTGAGCATTATTATGCTTCAAGAAATCCTGCAACTCAACTTTCCTTTGCCCGACATACTCTATATTATACTCTTCCTTTGTAGATTCCACACTGTGTGTGTTAGGCTTTGATCACGACTGGTCATGGAGTGGTGAGAAGGACTTTAAACCCTTTTAGATGGGCCTTGTGAACTAGTTGTTAACAACCTGTGAGGTCGGAAGAGTCGAGGAAATTCGGATGGAGTTTGTGAGCCCAAAAGAACCGAAGATGTGTTGGGCATGTTGGAAAACTTAGGCAAGGGGACTAATGAGTCATTAGAAACCAACTCCTTGGAGTGATCTTTGCCAACGACTTGTTCCTTAACAATTGGCTAAGCAAGCCATTGTTGTCGGCGGCCTTGCCTTGAGTCGATTTGATCTTATTTTTTTGCCCTCTAACGGTTTGGCACCCTTCCTCCTAGGAAGGTTTAACAGATTTAGAGGCCGCCTTAGGTGCTTGGCCATTGCATGAACATAGAGAGGACAGTCCTTGATCTTATGATCAAAGGCCTGACATGAAAAACAAGTGTTAGGCAGGTTAATGTATAAAACACGTTGGGAGTAACGAGTATCTCCCATTTGAATTTCCATGAACTCCTTCAACTCTTGGGAGAGGTCGACTTCAACACAAACGCGTTTCTGAGGTTGAGCATTGTAAAAGCATTGGGGTTCCATGCAAACCACTCGCCCTATAGAGGAGGTGATTTGGTGCAGGAAATGAACACACGACAACGACAAACCAGGGAACTCCACCCAAATAGGAACTTTAAGAGCAACATACTCAGATACCACAAAATCTTTGGTCCAAGGAGAAAGGACCAAAAGTGAGTTACGCACATACCAAGTGGCTAAGTGATTCAAAATGGCTGGGGCATGCGATGGGTCAGAAAAACAGAAAAGGAAAAAACCTTTGGTCATGTTCTGCACACTTTCGAGTTGGATGTCGTGAGCGGCTCAGTCGAGTTAACCCATGATTTTAGCATGCTTTCGGAGGATGCGGTGACAAAATACCCAATAAGGAAGAACTGATCGACCATTGGCAAACAACATTAAATTCAGGAATTGGTAAAATAACATCAAGAGGAGAATCATTACCTCATGAAAGACCTTGAACGAACTTCCGAGGGCATTTATATGACAACACCATTGTTTGAATCTCCACAAGTTCCAACCATGACAACAATAGTCGGGCTCGGGTGGAAGGATACATTACATAGGGGTGCCGAAAGGGGAAAAAACCTTAAATTCTACCGAAAAAAGTACAATCCCGCAACACCCGAAGAGGCCACGATGACATGCAAATGAAAAAACCCTAAGAGAGTAATTTTTCTCCGCTCGTCCTAAAGCCATTGTTTCAAAGTGTTTGTACAGATATTTATGTGGAAATAAATTGTAGCATAGTGGAGTATTTGGAAAATTCTAAAAGTTTTAATATTACACTTTGGAAGGGAAATGTATAAAAAGAAACATGGTCTCTCCAAATAGCCTATCTCTATTTGTCAAACAAGTGCAATCATAAATTCTGAAATAAGACATTCTCCACTTTGGTGGGTGGAAGAATTCATAATGGCTAGAGACAAAGGCATAGATATTAATAAAAAAGGTGGAAAGAGCCATCCTCATTTAAATCTTCTCCTAAAAAAGAATCATAGCATTTTAAAACAAAAACTCAAACTCTATGCCATTGAACGATTCCAAAGAAATTGTCTCAAATTATTTTGAATAGACGTCCCTGCATCCCATGTTAATCGACCCTTATAAAACCTCATAATCTTATGATAGCTCCATTCAAAAGCCGCCCTCTGTTAGTTCTTTACACCAAGCGATCGTGGAGCATCAACTCGCGACACCATTCCAAAATCTATGCGAAGATCAATACTTATTAAAAGTGGCGCTATAAAGGGAAACCCTAATACTCCCTCTCGTGCAAAGCAGGGAGTGTTTAAGTTTTCCTTAAATCTCTACCAAAGTATATGGGAATCATGGATGTGGAGTAAACAAGAAGAAGAAGAACTTTTAACGTCCACAAGGCTACCAAAATAATATATGAGATAATAGATTTCCCTAAATATATTTTTGACATTCATATCTCTTGTTGGTAGGTTTGATAATCAATGCCCCTATTTATTCAACCATATTCTCGTTGAAAACATGGTGTAAGGATGCAACAACCACTCTACTAGCAAACTGGGACCTAATGTCATTGTAATCATTACACTCCAACATGAAATGTTTCTCTGACTCCAATGCGCCATATGTGTAAAAGATACAAACTCTCTTTTCCCATACGTCTTTAGGTCTTTTCCATCACCAACGATGTGAATTAATCCTCGATTGAGATATGGAGATATTTTCTTTCAACAAGATATTAGCCCCTATAAAGTAAGTTCATTGTTTATTTTTATTTTAAAAAAAATCACGTCCCACCATTAAAGTTAATGTGGCGGTGGCTGGCCTAAACACCTCTTATTACAAAAGCGGGTTCAATCCTTCATTTTTTTGGCTTTAATTGTATAAGATTCTTCAATTCGCTCTTGCTCAAGAATAAATTATAAATAAAAACCTTTTTTTTTTAAGTAAAATCTCCACTTGATTTGTGAAGGGTTCTAATCTACACTTTAATTATTACTTATAATTTTATTTAAAAGGAAATGTTTTTTCTTTAAAAACATAAAATGACAAATATTTATCTCATATATAATTTTCTTTAGTTTTGTTCAAATCAAACTAATAATAATTAGTAGTATGATTATTAATATTTTTAAAGGATTTTTATTGTAAAGTAGTATGTGTATGTGTATGTGTATGCGTATGCATATGTATATGTTTGTGTGTGTGTGTGTGTGTGTGTATTATATATATCCTTGATAAGGGGGTTGGAGCACAAAGAAGAGGAAAAAATCAAACAAAATGGAATCACCCCCTAGGGACTACATCAAGTTCAACTTTGATGACGCTTCTAAGGGTAACCCAGGGAATGCTGGTGCTGGTGGTCTTTTTAGAGACTCCAATGGTTTACCAATTCTTGGTTTTTATGAAGCTTGGGGTGTTTGCACCAACAACTTCGTTGAAGCCAAAGCTCTTTGGCGTGGTCTACAAATTGCTAAAGACAAGTAATGGGATAATATCCTGGTTGAAGGGGACTCGTTAATGATCATAAATGCAATCAAAATTAGAAAGGCCAGTCACTGGAATCTAAACCACATTGTCGAAGAATGCTCACAACTCCTCAATGGAAAGCAAATTTCTCACATACCTAGGGTGGCGAACAAGGCAACAGATAGATTGGCTAATTTGGGGGTGGAATTAAATGATAATAGACCCTAAAATAATAAATACGGTGGAAATAATGGCAAAATTAGGAGAGATAATTAAACTTGATGGGATGACCTCGTCAACACATGTGGTTGATGAGGTGGTCACCACATCTCATTAATGCACTCAATGCACAATCATTTCACACTACCTGCATTAATTGGAAAATCCATGGGACATGTGTGGAAGGATTTTGACAAATGTCCAAAAGGTCTATTTAACAGTGGGTTCCGCGAGTCATTACCATACGACTGACACTTGAATTACATGGAGAAAGGGGATAATAATGGAGGTATTGAGAAGAGGACAAAGGTGAACAAAGGAAAATCCACAACCAACAATAATATCAAAGAAATGCAAGAAACTTTGGCCCACAGTTTCAACATTGAGGACATGCATTACTCATTTCTCGGGCTGGTTAATGACTTGAAGCTTAGGAAATTGTTGAATGTTGGACACTTGAATGATAGAGGCACCAAAGTCACCAAAAAAGAAGCAATGGAATATTGGAAACATGTGTTAATCGACGGGGTGAAAGATCCCAAGCTCCTGAGGTGGATGGCCACCAATTTGCCTAGGGCTCAACTTTCCACAAGACTTGGTGAGACGACTGATGTTGAGGAGGTGGTTAAGGTCATGTACAACCTAGGGCAATCCAATCCCCGTCTGGACACTCTCAATGTTGCCCAAATTATCGAGGTCCAAACTGTCATGTTTGGCGCCAGTAATGCCTACGCGATTCACGAAGAGAGGGAGTAGTTGTGTTTTGATGTGGGCCTGAAATTGGATCAGTTGTGGCAGTTAACTAAAGACATGACCATGGAAAGTGTACAACAAGGTAAGAAGATTGATGCAATATGCTTTGCCCTTCAAATTCCTCCGTGCGCTTTTGGGGTCTCTAACCCAGCTAGCTCAGCTCCCAGCGACACGACGATCGAGGATGAGGCTAGGAATGTTGATGCTGCCATAATTATGGTAATCAACTCTTCTAATGAAGAGATCAAATAGTTTTAGGTTATCAATTTTTTTATCAATATATACTCCTGTTGGTTCCAACATCAATGATGATTTTTGTATTCTGAACTGTCCCTATTCTTAGGGCTATATATATATATATATATATACACACACACACACGTTATTAGTTAGAGAACCACATTTTTCCATTTTTTTTTCACGGAAAAAAATAAATATTGCTTTGTTTCTTTTAGTCTTCAAAATTGTGATATTTTTTTCAAAAATTCAAATATATGTCTTGTTTTTGAAAAAAATATTTTAAATCCTAAAAAAATGTTCTCAATTTTTTTAAATTTTTTTAAAGTGTTTATAAAATTAAGAAATTGTCTTCTTCAAGCTAATTTAACTTAGATAAGTCACAAATTTTAAATATGTGGAAAATTATGTTTAATAATTATATTACATAACTATATAGTATATTGTATAACTATATACTACAACATTAACTATTAAATATATATACTTTGTAATATATTAAATATATACAAAACTAATTAATATATTAAATATTAAATATATACAAGACTATAATATATTAAATATTTTATTCATATTGTAAAGCTATAGATCGTATAACTATACGTATTACTATTATGTAATATAATAATTAATTATTAAACTTATAAATATAGTTATGTAATATAATTATTAAACTTATAGTTATAAACTTATAGCTTATACGTATTATGTAATAACAAATATAATTATTAATATTGAAGATCTTAAAAAAAAAAAAAAAATATTGTAGTATTACGGTTTACCTGTTAGGGCCACAAGCTTGGAAAATACCACTTTGAATGCACTCGAAACCACCTAGAATGCCCACGAAATCACGTCGAATGCCACGAAATGAGGTTGAATGCCCATGAAATCATGTCAAATACTCATGAATGGAGGAAATACGAGTTGCTGGAGCAAAAATGCGTCGAGTAGGAACTTTTATGAAGTTGTTATCGGTTAATCAATTGCCAATATTTGTGGCATGTGTTGTGATCAATTGTTTACTATAAGACACGTCCTTTGAACTATTACTTATTTTTTTACGGTGTTACAATAGTTAATAGAAGAATTATTTTCATTGCACTTTGGATTATGTGATGAACATATTTCAATCAATATAATACATGTTATTTTGAGTATGTGTGTGTGTTGAAGAGCCTCAATCCCAAAGTAGAACAAGGCCCCACTCGACCGAGGAGATTGGAGGATTGGTATTTTATGCAAGATCTTTATACTTTCTCAATTTCGGTTTCGAAGTGTCTTGGTTTGACAATTATCTCGAATTCGATCTTGTATTCCTTTGTTTCAACACATTTCCTTTACTGTATTTGATTCAAGCAAGTATTTAATTTCTAGTAAATGTTTCCTTTAACAAGCATTTCATTTCGATAGAATTACATTTGATGCGTAGATGCGTTTGATATACTTTACTTTCCATTAGGTAGTTTAAAGCTTTGAAGTTCGACTGTACTTACTTTCGGTTGTTGTAGTGAGAATAAGGAAACCGATATTAAACAAAAACCCCAAAAAGAGAAGCATCATAAGTCTTGAGTTGCATATCTACTTATGTGTATACAACCTTGAACACAACCCTAGTTTATAATGACATCAACATTTGAACAAGTTGATTAAATGATTGGAAGTTACAACGACCCATCACTTGATCCTATTGTATAGTCTTGACTAAGCTCCAATAAAAATGTAAACAAGAATAAACAAGTTTGTCACATATCTCTATTAAAAATGCTCAAATCCAATCAAAGAAGTAAAATAGCAAAAGGTTAAGTTCGATCAAGTAGCGAAAAAGAGCAAATCAACAATGGACTAATGTCATTAAGATCTTATTTCATTGTTCAAAACTCGTGTATATAGCAAACTAATAAAAACATGATGTAATAATGATTTTGTGTAAATTTTGGTGTCTACCCTCCTTTGGATGATGAGGGAAAGCTGATTTTAATCCTAGAAGCTATCATAGATGTCCGAGAAAGAAAGCTAAGGAACAGGAGCATAAGGGAGTACTTAGTTCATTGGAAGGATCTACCAGTTGAGGATGCTACATGGGAAGGTGCAACAATTTTAGAGCATCCTAACTTACAATTGCTTGAGGGAAAGCAATTTTGGGAGGGAGGACTATAATGTCCCCTTCCTAAAATTAATTCAAAAAAGTACCTTCACCTAATTTTTATTTATCGCAGTTTAATGGGTGTTAAGGGAAATATTTTGTTTTAATAAAGTGGATTAAGTTGCCAAAATTTACTTTATATTATAAAAGCAACTTATGTATTATTATTAAAATAAAAGTAACTTGTTAATAAAGCAAATTCAAATTCCAAATTAGATATGGGATGTCCCACTTATGGACCTTTTCTCAAAAAGTGTGCCATGAAAAGTCATAAAAGGGTTCGATGGGGGTCTTTTGGGCATCTTATTTGGCCATTATCTATTTTACATTGAGGTTTTGAGTTGTTGCTCCAACTTCTACATTTGAGGATGAAAACCCTCCATTGTAATTGTTTTTAGGACGAAAAGCCTCCAATCTTCTGGGGTAAATCCATCCAAATTTGCATTTGTAAAACTAAACAAAGATTTTCAATTTCGATCATATTCATCAATTAGGGCACATTACATGTCATATTTTCAAATTTAATAGCCGAGGTATCATCTTAGGTTGGAACAACATATTTGGGAAGGGTTTTACCCTCATTGGGAGCCATCCCGAGGTCGACATCACCCTCCTATGTTCGATGTCACCATTGGTGACCGCCGCAATGTGTATGTAGTAGTATAGTCGGGAATAGATTGAGGGGCATGCAAATAACCAGATTCTACCCAAAACACCATCTTTATTCAGTTAAACCAACATTTTTGCATTATTTTTGTATATATGGCCAATTATACTTTTATTAGTTTTCATCCTAAGAATAAAATATAAAATTATATTTTTTGATGTATGTTTGATCTTTGCACTCAAATTTACATATTCAAATCATTTATCAACGTTTTTCGACAATTGGGTATTTTATTTTGAAGGCTTGCTATAATAAAATTGAAGGAAATCATATTGTTGTTTTATATTATGGTTTACTAAAAAAATATTCCTTTTATTTTTCCCTAAGGGGATATTACTGACTCTTGACCCAAAGAACCATAAAAATGGGATATCGTATTAAGAGAGGGTTGAAAACCGCCTTAGAGATTGAGAGTTTAGAGAGAGACGTTATCTAAAACAATCACCATCCTAAATTAGCTACGGCTTAATCAACCCCCGAAATTTCTAAATACATTGAGCTATAAAAGGAAAAAATAATTTTGATTGGGACCAGAGTGAGCAAAAGAGATTGAATACCTATATCTTTCCATGTTTTCAGTAAAAAGGTTTGCCTTGAGAAATGCAATGATGAAGAAAAATATTTTGAGCTTCCTCTACTCGTAGGGAGCACCCCCACAATGGTTTGAAGGTGTTCAACCTCTAGCCATACCATATTTTCTTGCACTTGTATCGCTAGCATAAAATAAGAGATCATTTACACCTTATTAGTAATGTAAACCAACCTTATTAGCAATGTTATTTTCTTTCCATATATAAAAAATAATATGAAAAATAAATATATGCCAAATTTGGTTAAGTTGTGTAGGTAAGACGACCGAATTCTCTAGAAGCACCATTTTGAGAAAACTAACTTTGAACAAAATTATTGAAAGAGGTACGAATCCAACTACAAGATGACTAAGCATGTGTACAAAACCAAAGTATATGCTTGAGGGACTTTGGGTGTTGAAAAAAGAAACATAATAATTAGCCAAACCAACATGAACAAGGTGATTACCAATAGGAAATTCTTGGTGTCAAATACACCAAAGGAAATGTGCATGTTTGGGTTCAATGATTACTTTCCGAGTTTGGAAAATATTCTTCCCTAGTCTCTATAGAGGAATTGAGTTTCCAACAAGCATTCAAATCTTCCACTTGAATTTGATACGTAGAAATAAATTTATAACTAAGTTGGGGTTTGTACCACTAAAAGGAGGTCTCAACAAAATTTTCCAAATCAGGACCACCATCTAGGATCTATTTGACCTCAAATTTTATGGAGGTGTTCAATTGTAATGGCTCTTCAAATCTCAATAGTAGCTCATCTAGATCACTATTAATGTGTTGGCATTTTTCCTAAAGGGAGGTCAATGCAAGGAAGCATGAGACTGTATGCAAAAAAAAATTGAAAAGAAATCAATCTTTTTTAAAAAAATATGAGACTTTTCACTCCTGGAACAATAGTAAATGGTCATCGTAATAAGAAAGAATTGGATACCATCAACTAAGTTCAAAGATAAATCTGATTTGAATCCATTACCATGCCAAATTAAGTTAGGCTTAATGAACTCCTAATATTTTGAAATACTTTGAGCCACATAAGGAATGAACAATTTTGTCTAGGACTGGAGTGAGTGAAGAGAATGAATACATAGAACTTTCCATGTCTTTCTACCAAAAGGGATTCCTTGAGAAATGTAATGACGAAGAAAAATATTATAATATTCCTCTCCTTCATGGGAACATATCATCCATTTGACACAAAGTAATACCTTGAATTTTGACATCCATGAGGAAAAGACAACTCATATCTTCATGTTGCGGAAAATTTCCCATGCAACCTTATAAAATTGCTTAGAACCTTCAAAATTGGCCCATAGCCTTCAAAATTGGCTCATAGGAAGTATCTAAAGAGATGTTCCAACTTGGCCTATGCTGATTTATAAGGTTCTCAACAAGAAGAGCAATAAACATGGGTTGTTGTTAAGACCCTTGAACTTACCGACTAGGGAAAGAGGCTTATTGAATTATAAAATAATTTTCTTTTTCACCCTTTAACTGTGTAGTTCCATAAGTTTGAGGGAGTTGCTTGAAAGGAAAAAGAAATGCCCAAGAATTTGAATTGTGTATCAAGATGACTCTAAATCCACTTTTATAGTTGTAACCATGTTGGTAGATGGGTGATGATTTTCTATAACCCTAAGTTTTCTTCTATTGGATAGAAGAACCAAAGGCTAAGAAAAACAATTTCCAAACATTTCTTGGCATTAGAAACCAAAGATTATTTTTAAGATAGAGTAAGGAATGAGTCATCGAGATAAATCAAAATGCTCATTCACCATTTTA
The DNA here is from genome assembly GCA_018340775.1 of Taxus wallichiana var. yunnanensis. Taxonomy (NCBI): domain Eukaryota; kingdom Viridiplantae; phylum Streptophyta; class Pinopsida; order Cupressales; family Taxaceae; genus Taxus; species Taxus wallichiana. Next base: position 629,595,758 of record CM031234.1, read on the forward strand.
TTTTGGGATGGAGAGAGAGAGAGAGAGAGAGAGAGAGTTACTTGTAACCACCATCTAGAAGTGTCACAACTAGCTAAGAGATAACTCAATCCTTCATCCAGTAAGCACATAGAGGGAAGGGGTTAGAGAACAACATTTTTGAAATGATCTAAACAACCCAAATTGTTTAGATTGCACTCCTTTAATTGTGATACATTTGCATCTTTAAAAGTATTTTAACAATTTGAACATACCTCACCCCAAACCATGTGTCTTGCAACATATTTCTTATCAAACAATTATGGTAATAAACTCTTCTAATGAAGAGATCAAATAGTTTTAGGTTATCAGTTTTTTTATCAATATATACTCCCCGTTGGTTCCAACATCAATGATGATTTTTGTATCTGGAACTGTCCCCTATTCTCGGGTTTATATATATATATATATATATATATATATATATATATATAGACACACACACACACATAAACACGTTATTAGTTAGAGAACCACATTTTTCCATTTTTTTCACAAAAAAATAGATATTGCTTTGTTTCTTTTAGTCTTCAAAATTGCGGTATTTTTGTCAAAAATTCAAATATATGTCTTGTTTTTTGAAAAAAATATTTTAAATCCTAAAAAATGTTCTCAATTTTTATTAATTTTTTTAAAAGTGTTTATAAAATTAAGAAATTGTCTTCTTCAAGCAATTTTAACTTAGATAAGTCACAAATTTTAAATAGATCAAATTATAGTATGTGGAAAATCGGGATTAAGGCCAAATTTATGGCCCAAAAATTTTGAGACTTGGTAAATGGAACAGGAAAAACAACTTTCGGGTAGACATGTTTTTGTTGATAGTACAAATGATTTCTAGAAAAGAACCCAAGAAGCAAAGTCCGTCATCATACGAAGTGTGAAAGACGAATTCTTATTGCATATTGGACATCTAGAATCACCTAATGTAGCCTAGAAACAATTAGAGTCTCATGCATGAAGTCACAAGACTATCCAAAATCATCAAACTTATACTAGAATCGATAACAACTCCTATGAAAGGAGATGAAAACTAGTAAACTATCCCGCAAAATTTAAAATATCGGATCTCAAAGTGGGATAGATGTACATCTCATGTAACTCCGATCCAAGATAAACTCATGTTATTCATAATTCAAATGAATATTCACGAAAGGTTCATGAACTTCGTGTCCATCCTAAACTTGAAATATCAAAATGAAACTAGTATTCCCAATTTAAACATGTTATCTGCTCTTCTCATATATGAAGAACAAGTAATGATAATTTTTGATTCAAAAGAAAATGCCTCTTGGGCCCTTCTCTCTCAAAATGAAAAAAATCCTCCTAAGAATTATGAAAAACTAAACTTTAAACCAAATTTAAAATCAAAACTCAGTTCACCTAACTATAACAAAAATAAAAACAAACAAAATGAGAACAATAAGTATAATATTTGTTTTAATGGAAACTACTCAAACCGTGGCAAGTTTGGTCACAAGAAGGAAGACTATTACAAAAATAGTTAAAAAATCTTATCTTAAAAAACAATAGAGGAAAAGGATTTAACAATCAAAACCAAAACCATAATTTCAATCAAAATTTAGATAATGACAAAACCATTGTTTTGTACATTTGTTTATGTACATCTAACAACAAAGAATGGATTCTATATAATAGTGCATCATGACACATGACCTATATGTTAGATATTCTCTATGATATCAAACAATGTCACGATCAAATCTATCTAGGTGATAATTCCATTTTAGAAGCTCAAAGTCAAGGAAGAGAAGGTTTTTAATGGTTCTATTAGTAATGTTCTATATGTTCCTAAACCGAAAATGAATTGTTTAGCATGCTCTTAGCTAACTCAAGATAATTATAACATCATCTCATTCAAAGATAAATGGCTTATAAAAGATTCATCTAACATTATTATTGTTGAAGGTATTTAAAAAATGATTTGTACATTTTCAATAGTTTTGTTTCTGAATTTTGTTTGTCTTCTCATATTAAGGATGAAACAAAATCGCAATATGAAAGACTTGGTCATTTAGATTTTAGAAGTCTCTATGATATGTCTAGTCTTAATCTCCTAATTTCTCTCCCTCGAATTGAAATCCATCATGAAACTTGTGAATGTTGTTTATGTGGTAACCAACATATTCAACCTTTCCACAAGTAGCATTATGAAAATTCCTATCAACCTTTAGAGTTGGTCCATAGTGATGTAAGGGGACCCCTCGAGGTAGCCTCCCTTAGTGGTGCTCTATTTTCCATTTCCTTTATTAATGATCACGAAAGAAGGACATGGTCTTACTTCATTAAGAAAAAGCTAATGTTTTGGCTAAATTTAAAGAATTTAAAGCCTTGGTTGAAACATCGTCTAATATGAGAATCTAGAGATTAAGAACAAACAAAGGGAGTGAGCATGTTGGTAAATAATTTGATGCATTTTACACCACATGTGGGATTCAACGTGAGTTAACCACGTCATACTTTTCTCAACAAAACGGGATCACAAATAGAAAAAATAACACTATTCTAGAATGGGCAAGACAATGATTCACTCTTCCCAAGTTCCTAAGTTTTTATGGGCTGAAGCAATGAATACAACTGTCCATATTTTCAATAGGGTTCCCATAAAATCTCTCCATCAATCAACTATAAAAAAATGGTCAAATAAAAACCACGATGTTTTCCATCTTTTTTTTTTGCAGTTTGACTTCAATCTTTATTCCTAAAGTAAAAAGGAAAAAGCTTGATCATACCTCCTATTCAGAATATTGGCTGGTTATGGAGGTCAAAAAAGGTTTAAGAGTGTATGATCCTCCAAACATATCAAAAATAGGAATGTCGTAGTCCTTGAAAAACCTTTTTTTTCAAAACATTCTTTTGTTTCTATTAATGACGAAACATATTTCTTAGAAAGGATGTCCTTATTCTAGCCTCCGAGGTTGTTGAAATAAAGGGGGATCCCTCGTCTCTAATAGTTCCTTCTAAAAAGTCTAAATGGGCTCAATCCCTTGTTAAGGAATCTCTTTCTATTACTCTTAGAAAAATGACTAGAAGTCAACATACTTAGCATGCCTTGATGATGTTATATGATTGTGAACTCCACCATTTGAAGAGGCGAGTCAAGACAAATGATGGATAAAAGCCATGAATTATGAGTATAACACTCTTATTAAAAATCAAACTTAAGAAATTCTCCCTCCTTCCAAACGTAGCATTGCTTTGGATCTCAATGGCTCTATAAAATCAAATAGAATTCCATAAGTGGAATTGATAAATTTAAGGCTAGGTTGGTTACTCATGGGTTTACTCAAAAAATTGGGATTGATTATGTGAAAACCTTTGCTCCTGTAGAAAAAAATGAACACTGTAAGAATTCTTCTATCTCTAGTTGCTCAATATGGTTGAGAAATATATCATAGGGATGTGAAAAATGCATTCTTAAATGGTGATCTCAAAGAGGATATTTATATGTCTCAACCGAGAGGATTTGAAAAACCTGGTAAAGAAACGTATATTTGTAAACTAAAAAAATCATTATATTGTTTAAAACAAGCTCCTCGAGCTTGGTATGCTAAAATAAACAATTTTGTCAAAGATATTGGGTTTTTAACTACTCTTTTGATTCTCGATTTATTTATAAAATTTGAAGATAATCAAATTATTATAATTGTCCTCTATGCGGGTGATTTCCTTATTACTAACAATCGACGCGAGTTTAATCCTTACAATTAAAGCTAAATTAAAACAATGCATTGAAATGATTGATTTGAGCATGCTACATTGTTTTTTAGGCATGGTTGTCTTCCAAGATCTTAACTCTATTGTAGTCCCTCAAACTCAATATGCTTCTAATATACTTCAACTATTTAACATGAATGAGTGTAAACCTACATCCATTCTTATTGAAGTTGGTATAAAACGTGATCCCAAACTTGCATGTGTTAGGAATTCCGGTTTTTAGTGCTCCATAATTACGCCGAAGGCATTCCCCCTATGGGAAAGGCCCTTGCGGACGTTTCTCCAACTATGTAAAATTTGACGGCCGTTTAGACATTTTGACGTTTTCGTTTTTTCGGGTTATTTTTGCATGTAATGGTTTTTGCGAGGTGTCAGTCGCATGAATACGTTTCCCACCTCTGGTAGGCCTATCATATGATGTTCCTAAATGGTATTTCACATCACTTGTTCCGGTGTAAGTTCCAACTTCATCAATCGGCTTCGTGCCACCACTAAACTCACTGAAAATCTGTCTTAACGGCTTCCTGACCACATTGCCCAGGACATTCAATCTTCCTCTATGAGACATACCTATAACAATGCTTTCCACACCCATGTCAGCAGATCTATCAAACATCTCTTTCATTCCTGGAATCAAGGTCTCAGCACCTTCAAGACCAAAACGTTTTGCAGCAGTCCATTTCGTTGCCAAAAAATTCTCAAATTGTGTGCTCCAAATTAGTCTATCGAGTATAACATGCCTTCGTTCCGGGCCATACTTACTGGGAATTACTGTCTCAATTTTTTCCCTCAGCCAATTGCACTTATCACGGTCAGGTATGTGCATGTATTCATACCCAATTGTACCACAGTAAGCCTGCTCCAATCTATTCAGAATCAACCTCAAGGTTTGGACTGGCCGATTCTCCGATAAAAATCCAGACATCTGCCATACACCAAGGAAAAACTCTCTGTCTAAATCCGCTTCCGTGAATCCATATAGAGCCGGGTCCAAATCCACGGAATTTCCCTCTGCTCCAAACCCAAGGGATCCAGCTTAGCCTTCATGTGACCGTTCACCTGATAAGCCCTCACCAGTAGCAAAAGCCTCATGCTCTCCTGGATTGTTTGCCCAGAAACCCCGGGCGTGGTCGCAGCCTGTCCAACAAAATTCCTGAAAAACATGTCCCATGATTCGTCCACGCTCTGGGGATCGGATTCCTAGGCTCGCTGCAATTCCTCTAAATAAACACTACTCGTACCGTCGAGGAAACTGTCAGTGAGCTTTGATAGCGGCACCGACTGCGGCACTGGGGCCGTCGATTGCTGGAAATTATGTGGCGTCGAGTGTAAAGATCGGCCATGTGGAAGGATCCATAGCAATGGTCTTTTCGTATGCGAGGACTGCTGAGCCAGACGGACCCTCAGTGCTGTCCTCAATAAACCAGAGGAAAGCCTATGAAAAGGCATGGCCGCTAAATCCAGGGGCTTCTGAAGTTTCCGTAAAGCATCAAAACCCTGACTAAGATCAAGAAGACCAAAATTTCACAGACTTTTGAACTGCGGGCATTCAATTCTCAAGCCCTATTTTTAAAATTTCTAAAATTGAATAAAAATTAACAGACGCACTATAGAAATTAAGATTTCGGTAAAGGATCGAATTCACAAAATCTAAAATTTCGTTTTCAAAATTAATCAAATTTTAAATCCGTTTTTGAGTAACCCTAGTGTTTTGGTAGAAGACCAACCTCCTGACAAAAATAAAATGTTCTATTCTTCAATGTTCTGTCAAAATTTACAGCAGCTTTACAAACATTGGATGCGGTTTCAGAATGAGGCGTCCCTTTTACTACAAACTATTTTGCATAACAAACGTGTTCGAGTACAATCTATATTTACAAAAGTTTTGAACAAGGTTCGTATTGGAAATTCAATAAGGATCCAATGTTACCTGAAACAACTGTGTTTTTTTTCAAAGAATTGAGAGAGGAAGATATCATGGCCATTTCCTTGCCATGATTTGAACTATTTAGTTTGCCATGAGCCTTACGACATTTAGATTTACGTGGTCCCTTTCATCTGAGAACGCTTCTTGTGAAACTTCCAGCAAACTGAAGATTTTACAGAAGAGCGTAATAAGTATCCCGAAACATCTTGAATTAACTTTGTGCTTAGCTTAAATCCAAGATAGTAGTATGACGGTAGATCTGCCCTGGTTTGTAAACTGTATTGGCATATCTTCATAAAAATTGATTTCAGGTGTTTGTGTAAAGCGTTCTGCTACTGCAGAACAGATTGTTGAACGGTGTTTAAGACATTTTTTTCCATTTAAATTGCCGGTTGTCAATGAGTAAGATTTTCATTTTGTTAAGTAGAGTTTATGGGTGGGTTTTATGGATTCTCTTGAAGGGAAGAGGGTAGCTAATGAGATTGATCTGAGAGAGCGACATGGGGTTTGAGCATTGAGCATATTTGAAGCACCCACAACATGCTTTAGCACAAAGGTGTGCTCCATTCCTGTTTTAGGCTGAATTTGTTCTTCTTTTTTAGTTCTATGGACAGAAATTGGGAATATGGGCACTTACTAATTTGTACCCTTGAATTTTTTCTCCTGCTCTATAGGTCTATGCACTGAAATTGGGAATATGGACACTACGTAATTTGTACCCTTGAAAATCTTCTCCTGTTTTTAAGGTCTATGGACTGAAAATAGAAATATATAAGCACTCACTAAATTGTACACGCTCACAATACTCAGAAAATATGCAGAAACAAAATTGTACCCTTCGGCAATAATAAGAATCTATAGAGTTTTAGGATTGGGATCAAAACAACCAGTTACTAATTTGTACCAGGGTGGAAGTTTCTGGATACAACCACCTGATACTAATTTGTACCTTTACAGAGCCCTTTGACAAGCTCTTTATGAGAAAAGATAATAGCAATCTCTTGAGCTCAAGAATTGGAATTAAGATAACCTTTACAGTAGAAATTAATAGGATCGAAGATGGACTTATTGAATCCAATAGCTTGCATAATGCATGACGTTTCACAAGAAATAACACCTAACCAATTGGCAAACGATAGTTTAGAATGCCGTGACCGGACAACTAAGATAGCCTACCTGCAAATACAAACAAAATAGAGATTAAAACAGGTCCACTTAAAAGAACAGAGAACTATCTGCTCAATAAGTTTGATTAAGATGTCATTGCAGTCATTGAGACCAAATATCTTTCAGGCATGCATTTTGTCGAACAGTTCGCATGCTTCCATTTCTTACTGTGCCCTTGGATTCGGCAAGAACGCCATTGGAGGACAGAATGGTAGATTTTATGTGTTCTGTTTGTTTATGGTGATTGAAGGTTGAGGAGATCACCAATACCAAGCCCAATGGTATAAAAAAGATGCAGGGGAGAGGTATTTACTCCAATGGACGTTTCTACAACTATATTAAATTCAAGAACTTAATATGTTTTGTATCAAAAACCTGGAAGTTCTGGGGCCCTGAATATCCTCGAATTCAATCTAATGAAAGCCAATTGTAATCAGTAAATACAAACTAGTGAATGGAAAAATGTATGCCAACGAAAAAGCTATTCTAATATAATTTTAGGTCTTATTAGTTGTACTCTAGATAGCTTTTAGAGATAGCTACTGCCATAAAAATGGGATAACTGATGTCTAACAAATAGAAAAGAAGACGAAAGCATATGGAATAGTTAACCTCGACAGCAACATTGATGACAAGCTCAGACTAAAAAGAACATAGATGAAATTCTCCACAGGTGCTAACAGGAACAGTTTGGTAAATGATATATGAATATAATTAATTTAGCCCCATTTTCAATGAAAGAGTAAGAAAGCAAGTAGCTTCATGACTAAGAGTGAGTGTAAGTAATTTTCAAAAAGAAAACCAATTCAATAAATCTTTATAATGAGCACTGTATTTTTTTCATCATAACTTATATAAAAAGATAACAACATAGATATTATATATCCCAAAAATCATAGCGAATCAAATGGATTTTAACTCTGGATTGGAATGAATTCCTTGTTTATACAAGTAAGGTAAATTTCTAAAAGTGATTATGGGGTAAGGCTTATATCAATGATTCGAAACTTTCAAGTTGAGAAATTGAACTTCAGGAAAAATTATAAAGTCTCTCTATTTCCCATACCGTTCATGAAAATCTAAATTCAAGACTAATACTAAATTATTAAAGAAGAGGATTCAGACTTGGCATTGCAACCGGGTCTTGATCACATCAAGTGGCGTTGTCACAACACTTGCTAGAGCTCCAACTACCCCGCCTGCAGTGATGTGAGCAAGTAGGTGCTCTTCACTTGCGTTTTCTGGAGAAAATTTGGTGAGGACTTTCTTGGCAGCTTCATAAGTTGCAAAATGAACAGCAGTGAAAGGGGCATTCATTACCACATAATTTGCATGCTTATCCAACCTGTATTGTAATTTTACTTCATATATTTTAATAATGAATGATCTGAATGATATCTCTTCCGTGGATCTAAGATACTCCCATATACTATTGAATTCTTTCCTTTGATTCTCACCAAATTGGATTTAGAAGCATCTCTCTGTGATTTGCTTGCGGGTATTGCCTTTGACCAGTCTTCCCCTTTTATCCTTGAAGCTTTTACAACAATCTACATTTGATGTGCTAACATGATGGGCATTTTGGTTCCCACCCACAATTTCACTACTTCCTTCTAAATCTCATAATGTGGCATAGGAGCCGGTATACAACAACAATTGTTATGAAACATAACATTGAATCTGGAATCCCTCCAACAATCAGGGACAACCACTGACATTTTCTATGACACATCAATGTTACCACCAACATTACCTTTATTTGTTATTGTCAAATTTGATAGATACAATGGCCCATGTTGGGATCCCTCCAACCCGTTACATATTTGGATACCCCTATTTCATGAGGGAATCAAAGACAATTGCCGAATAAAATGGCCTGATGATTAACTATCCACAAGTCCCAGGGACTTACTTTGCATAGAGCAACTATCAACATTGGAACCACTGAAAGGCAAGGTTTGACATTCACAACTTTCTCCATAGTTCCTTCACTTTTAAATATGTGCATTTCACCTCCTTTTTCATTCAAAAGGTACTCAAAAATGGCACACATACCAACACTCGGAGCAAGAAGAAAGGAGGAGTCAAGACTACTATCCCTCGACCAAAACAACCCGTCATAAATACTACCCTCTACTTTGATAGCACCTCCAGTACTACTTTAGTCAACACTTATTGTATCCAAAGAGGCAATTCCATTCAAGGGGTATCAAATGTATTCATGTTTAGTGGAAATAAAATTGGCCACAAAATGCTACCATTCATGATATAAATTCTCTAAATGTACAAAGGTCTTCATGTATTCATGTTTAGTTCATATATCGTGATATAAGATTTGCAACTGCATATCTACGATTTTGTAACAAATTTAAATGTATACACAGAACATTTCGATGTAATGTTTCATATATAATCCAACACTTCCACTATCAATCACACCCCTTATCAACATGTTATCGACAGTATAAAAATGGATTTTTCAACAGCCAACCAACCAAACAACCGATGTAACCATTGTCTCAAACACGTTGCAACACAAACACAATTTCCCCCAAATAATTACAAACCACATTAACTACAAAAGTAATTAACTATCACTCATGATATAAGATTTGCAAATGTATATGTACGAATTTGTAACAAATTTGAAATGTAGAGATAAAACCTTTAAATGTAATGCTTCATCTATATTCCTACACTTACAAAATCAATCACACCCCTTATAAACATCAACTACAAAAGTAATAATTATCCCTCTAAATCAAATAACATATGTCGTTCGGCGTTCACATTGCATTTTACACATGCGATTGCTAGTTATATAATTATGACGGAGTTGTTTTGTTATTCAAACAACTCACTGGAGTACAAGAGTAGTTTCCTACTTCATAGGAAACTCTTCCTATATATTTGTCTATCTCGTGAATTAAACACAATGTAATTATTAATATATTTCATTTGTTTAATCTGAACTAAATTTATTATTTGTTTCCCCAATATGTCATCGTTGTCAAACTCTTGAGGTAGCATAAAGGACGCGCCCAACCAAACTATGATTAGTGTCGTTGTTTGAACTGATAAGTTGAGTATTCTTTCCAAGTGGAAGCTTGAATATTGCTCTAGTGATGATTTTCTTGCCAAACGCAGTCCTATGTCTTTCTGTGCAGTCCAATCAGAGATCCATTGAATATTTGTGGAGATCAATTTCATTTCTACCATTTCAAGCACTTTGTTTTCTTCAGCTGCGGATTTTTCATTAATTTTCATTCGTATGGCACTCAACACCAATTTCCAACGACTCCTGCATTCTCCCCTTCACGAGTTTCTATGCAGCTGTGCGTTGTAGCCATATGTAAGATCAATTATAAATCAGGCATCCAAATATAATAAATTATTGGAGAATCAGATCCAAATACTTTGGGAATTGGTTGGCTACGTTGGAGAACAGGTATTTAATTGTTTTATTTTGCATCAAAAGTTTTGTGTTAAACTGCATTGGAAATACGTGGTTGTCCAAAGGTCAAATCATGGGATATGGGATGATCAAGCTGGTATTGTTAGCATTCAACACTGAAAGCATATAAAACTCTTTCCAATCAACTTTGAATATGTCTGATTTGAGCATTGGTATGATTTTATAAGCTTTTATTTAAATCGGTATTAATTGTCCCGTTCCCTAGTATTAATTCTTTGTTTGTAAGGATGCAATATCATGTCCGACGTCTATAGAGTTAAATAGATAAATTGAATTTAATTGAAAGGTTTGAATGCGAATACTTCCATACATGGCAAGTCCAAACTCGCTTACAATTGATTGATAAAGACGGAAAAATTAAAAAGTCGAAGGACGTAGATAAAGCAGCAAAATGGGAGGGCAAGGATAGGAAAGTAATATCAATTATCGACCTTGGACTATCTGATGCATATTTGCATCATATTGATCTAACCAAGTCATCTAATGACATTTGGGTGACATTGAACAAGTTATTTGGATCTCAAGCAGTACTATAGCAATGGCGTTGAAGCAAAAACTCTTTGGGCTAAAGATGGGAGAAAACAACAATATGGTTCAACATATCAGTAAGTTTCAATCCATTTTGAATCAATTAGTAGGAATAAAAGTTGAGGTGGATAAATAAGATGCTAAAACAATCTTACTAAATAGCTTGCCAAAAGAGTATTCGAATATTGTTTTTACTCTTAGTAAGATCAATCCTAGTTTGGAAAACTTAATTTCCTCTTTGCTTGATGAAGAAGAAAAAATCAAAAGGTTTGTACCAGAAGAAGAAACAATAATGGTTGCAAAAAATAAGTCATCCTTCCAGAAAAATACACATCAATTCAAATATTCAAGAAAACACCTTCTATGTCATTACTGTAAACAGCCAGGACATGGTTTTGTGAATTGTAAGAAAAGAGCTCAAGATGTCTTAGATGATAAGTTGGATCAAAAGGCTTTAGTTGTTGAAGAAGATGATTGGGACGATTATTCTACCCTTGCAAGTGATAATGAACTTATTGATTATCCAAGTGATGAAGATTATGTGTATTGAGAATCTATAATCTTATTGGAGGATGGAGGCAACAAAGGCAGGAGGAAAGTTAGCATCCTTGAGTTTGTCACTATCTCGAGGCCACTTAATGCTTCAAAGACACTTTTTGTTGTGTGTGATGAATAATAACAGATGAACATCCATGTTCCTGTGTGCAATAATGTTTGTGTTTCCCTTGTGATGATGATGATGTGGAGATTTGTACCATTGATACTATTGCATAGGAAGTGTTCTTGATCAGATTGACTTGATGGTTGATGTGAATTGGTTGATGGGTCCCAATTCATGTATTCACCTGGATAGGTTGATGGGTCCCTATTCATGGATGATGTAGTTCCCACAATCAGTGTTGAGGATCGAGACCATGTGCAGGCTATGAAGCGGCATGTTGCTTGGTTGAAGATGGTGTTTTTCCCATGTTCGCACTAAGGGGGAATGTTAGGAATTTCAAGTTTTTAGTGCTCCATAATTATATAATTGTAATGGAGTTGTTTTGTTGTTCAAACAATTACTGGAATAGAAGAGTAGTTTCCTACTTTATAGGAAACTCTCTTCCTATATATTTGTCTATCTCGAGATGAATTAAACACAATGCAATTATTATTATATTTCATTTATTTAATCTGAACCACATCTATTAGCATGTCGTAAAGCTACCCCCACTTTATACAGTGCAACTAGTTGGCAATTTAATCTATCTACTACTAGACTCGATATTTCTATGCAACATGTATCACTTCTCAATTTATGCAAGATCCGTATGAGGATAATTGGAAATAGACTAAAATAATCTTAAAATATATATCAAAGGTACCATCAATTATGGTTTATATTATTCTTATACTCATGATGCTCACTTATATGGTTATTATGATTTTGACCATGCTCGTGATGTGTTAGATAGAAAACCTACGTCTACATATGTTTTCAAGTTTAGTACATGTGCAATCACTTGGCAGCAAGAAACAACTAACATTATCTATATGCTCTACTCAAGTTGAGTATAAAAGTGCCATGGAAGCTCCTAAAGAGACCATGTGGCTAAAAATACTGTTGAAAGAACTTCATATGAATGTTCAAGGAAGTACTCCACTTCTATGTGACAACCAGATTTGTATTTCTCTTACATGCAATCCATTTCAACATCAACAAAGGAAACATATTGAGATACACATGCATTTTATCTGAGAGAAGTCTTCAATGGTGATATTGATCTCTATTTTTGTTCTATCAAGATCAAGTTGTAGATACATTCACAAAGCCTCTATGTGTTGTGATGTTCGCAAGTTTCACACCATGCTTAGACTTATCGAGTTGTCATTGAGGGGGAGTGTGCATAACAATTCCATCTCCTAATGGCCTGATGCATATTCTTCTCTAGTGTAAAAAACATTGTAACATCAATTTATGTGAATGTATGTTAACATCACCCTATGTGAGTTTACAAAAGAACTCAATCAAACTTTGTGTAACGGAGGTTCCTTGTATTATAAAAGGGCTCTAATAACTCAAGTAATACTTTTTATATGCACTTGTCCCGAGGAATTGAGGGATATTATTTGGATCCCTTTAGTATTCTTACTTCACATCAGCCAATATTATGTGAGTCATATAATTAATTTTATAGAAATGTCATATTGTAAAATCCTTCTATGTGAAGGTGTGTTTGTAATTCCTCTCTAATAAAAAGGTGATAATAACATGGATTCCTTTGAAATTCCTTTTAAGAAGGTGATTGTAATTCCTTTTATGATAAAAGGTATAAGGCTTGTATCCCCACCAAACATTAAGGGGGAATATTGGAGCAAATAATGATTAGTGGGTACACATTTATTATAGCCACAATTAAACTAATGTATGCTCCTATCCTAATTTTAAACATTAGGATAACCCTTTTATAAACTTAGGTTGTTATTATTAAAATTTATTCAAAACTAATTATTAGTTTTGTTAATGGGTGAACTGGTATACCCATTTAGAGGTATAACCAATATTAAACCCTATAAATAAGTTGGTTCATCCAAATTCATAGATATCCCATAGAGGTATAACCAATATTAAACCCTATAAATAAGTTGGTTTGTCCAAATTCATGGATATCCCGAATATTATATTATGCACATTTATTTTGTTGTGTTAAAAAGAAGTTGTGGTGTAAAGAGGAGAAGAAGATGCTATGCAAATTTGGGTTTTATGATTCTTATTGAATAATAAAGCATTATGCATTTGTTTGGTGTGGGTTTTTTTATTACTCAAAAGGGTTTTCCGTAAGTAAACTTGTTGTGTGGTGTTCATTATTTTAGTTGTTCACGTATGCAAGTTTCTTAATTTTGTTACAAGTATCTAGGATCTAGATTCTGGTTTAATTCATTTTCTTCAAATTTTAGGTGACATAGCTTATTTCTTGCACGTCAGTGCAGTGTTTTGCCTAACCCTCACGCATGTTTGCAGAGGTCGATTTAGCTAAAAATAGTTAAATATCACCAGAGCCAATGTTGTGGTGTAGTGGTGGGCCACCTACCCGTTAACTCGCTAGCCCCGTGTTTGATTTTTCCTAACTCACCCGCTAACATGCGTGAGAGTTAGGCTCTTCATGTTACAAGTGGTGATGATATATTTTTGTTCTAAAAGCCAAGATATTGATTTTCAACCATCGTAGCCTCCTGTAGAGGCAAAGAATTCAAGCTTACTTGATAGTTTAGTTGTTTTTAACACGAAACGGTTATGTTCCATTCTTGCATCCCTTCACCACCTCCCAAGGATGGTGAGTACATTTAATAAGGTAGTGTAATTTTAAGATCAACAACTTTATGTATGGAAATCATCAAGCCTATTTATGTAACAATGTTTTTTCTCAGATGAAGTGGACATGGAGTCTCGATATGAACCTTGATGATTTGAAAGGATAATGCACTCTTTGAATGTACGAGCCTTACTAACATGTCCCAAAAAATTTGTCGTAGGGGATACTTATTAAAAATTTTAAATATGCAAACATCATGTTCAAGAAGTTAATATGTCAAGATTTTTACTTCATTCTACCACTAGATCTATTTGGTTGGGATCAATTTGTTAAATGTCCAATCATGAAAACATTTTTGGGGAGCGGTGACATTTACTTGCCAAATTGTCTCTACACATTTTTAGTTAGGGGTCATTCCCCACAACCCAGATTGTGTGGACCCTTTTTTAATTCAATGGTCGTTCCTTCGATGTTGCCAAACTTCGCAACTCCAATGATGTTGTGGAAAGGGTGTTGTTTTGGTAGTGGATTACTGATTTAGTTCCCAATTTTGACCAGATTCTATGTGGTTCTACATGTGTAATCAATTTAGGTTGTCTAATGCCAACCAACAATGACATTTCCCCACCACCACCTTGTGGTTTACATGATCCATATTTAGACAAGGTAGTAATAGGGTGGCTAAAAGATTAGATATGACACTATTTGTAGGGTAAAATATTTTCACTTAAGATAGCAATTTTGACCGCTCTATGAGTGTGATTCTCGGGAGAAACTTGAAATAAAGAAAAGCCTCAATTTTACCTTAAAATTTTTAACCTCCACCATGAGTGGACTCGGGCGGTATCATTCACATTTGGAATCTTCTCTACAACCTATTGTATAATTTGGTAGGAAATGACCATCACTAAATTTTCCATTTTCCTCTGTATTTATAGTGAACAAGAAGCTAAGTTTCATTGAAAACCCCATGAGGCAATGTACTTTGAGTACCTTTGGTTTGCACAATTGTCCCAAATATCTCCTCATAATGAAGCCTTGTAGAAGGAAACTTCCAAGTGGAGGCATAAGCTCAAGATGTAAGAGACCTGTTGAGCTCGAGGTTCCCAACTCCATGCCCACATACATTGGTTAAAAATTAGAGACCAAGATTCTAAGGAATTCTTCTCTCTTCTCCATTCCGTAGAAGATAAAGTGAAATCTATATGTGATGACAACCATTAGCTGACTAAACTTCTTGATATTTTGATATATTTTTCACTCGTTATCATGCATTTTTGTTTCTCATCCGTCTACCCCAACCCATGAGTTGGCCCCCATAAAATGTCTACAAGAGGTTCTTTGTAAGTTCTTTGAGGTTCAACAAGTGGCATGTGACCATATTTTTGCTATGGAAGAACTTCAAGAAACAACTAAGAAAATTGTCATTGACAAAGCCCACGGACTCAATGGTTTTCCTTGTGAATGTTGTCAAGTTCTTTGGGATTCCATTGGGCCAAACAAAACAAAGTATTCATATAATCTACTTACATGAATTCCCTTGGAAAATTCATTAATCAAGGTATTATTGAATTCATTCTCAAAGATTGAGGATCTAGAGTTCATAACCACTTGGCATCCTATTACTCTTTTGAACATGCCTCATAAGATCATAGCTAAAGATCTCTCTTTAGGTGAGGTACTTGTTTCATCTCATTATCTGTCAAGAGAAAACTAGTTTCACTTACAATAGGTACATTCTGGTAAATTCATTACGGTCTAGAAGGGATGGAAAGCGCTTTCTCCTCACAACATAAAGCCTTAGCCATCAAAATTGATATTGAGAAATCCTATGATAGAATTGAATATCCTTTTATTTTACCTATGTTGCAAGACACATGGTTTGGGGTGAGGTATGTTCAAATTGTTAAAATACTTTTTAAAGATGCAAATGTATCACAATTAAAGGAGTGCAATCTAAACAATTTGGGTTGTTTAGATCATTTCAAAAATGTTGTTCTCTAACCCCTTCCCTCTATGTGCTTACAGATGAAGGATTGAGTTATCTCTTAGCTAGCTGTGACACTTCTAGATGGTGGTTACAAGTAACTCTCTCTCTCTCTCTCTCTCTCTCTCTCTCTCCATCCCAAAATAAAATGGTGAATGAGCATTTTGATTTATCTGATGACTCATTCCTTACTCTATATTAAAAATAATCTTTGGTTTCTAATGCCAAGAAATGTTTGGAAATTGTTTTTCTTAGCCTTTGGTTCTTCTATCCAATAGAAGAAAACTTAGGGTTATAGAAAATCATCACCCATCTACCAACATGGTTACAACTATAAAAGTGGATTTAGAGTCATCTTGATACACAATTCAAATTCTTGGGCATTTCTTTTTCCTTTCAAGCAACTCCCTCAAACTTATGGAACTACATAGTTCAAAGGGTGAAGAAGAAAATAATTTTATAATTCAATAAGCCTCTTTCCTAGTCGGTAAGTTCAAGGGTCTTAACAACAACCCATGTTTATTGCTCTTCTTGTTGAGAACCTTATAAATCAGCATAGGCCAAGTTGGAACATCTCTTTAGATACTTCCTATGAGCCAATTTTGAAGGCTATGGGCCAATTTTGAAGGTTCTAAGCAATTTTATAAGGTTGCATGGGAAATTTTCCACAACATGAAGATATGAGTTGTCTTTTCCTCCGGATGTCAAAATTCAAGGTATTACTTTGTGTCAAATGGATGATATGTTCCCATGAAGGAGAGGAATATTAGAATATTTTTCTTCGTCATTACATTTCTCAAGGAATCCCTTTTGGTAGAAAGACATGGAAAGTTCTATGTATTCATTCTCTTGACTCACTCCGATCCTAGACAAAATTGTTCATTCCTTATGTGGCTCAAAGTATTTCAAAATATTAGGAGTTCATTAAGCCTAACTTAATTTGGCATGGTAATGGATTCAAATAAGATTTATCTTTGAACTTAGTTGATGGTATCCAATTCTTTCTTATTACGATGACCATTTACCATGGTTCCAGGAGTGAAAAGTCTCATATTTTTTTAAAAAAGATTGATTTCTTTTCAAAAAAATTTGCATACAATCTCATGCTTCCTTACATTGACCTCCCTTTAGGAAAAATGCCAACACATTAATAGTGATCTAGATGAGCTACTATTGAGATTTGAAGAGCCATTACAATTGAACACCTCCCATTAAATTTGAGGTCAAATAGATCCTAGATGGTGGTCCTGACATTGGAAAAATTCTGTTAAGACCTCCTTTTAGTGGTACAAACCCCAACTTAGTTATAAATTTATTTCTACGTATCAAATTCAAGTGGAAGATTTGAATGCTTGTTGGAAACTCAATTCCTCTATAGAGACTAGGGGAAGAATATTTTCTAAACTCGAAAAGTAATCATTGAACCCAAACATGCACATTTCCTTTGGTGTATTTGACACCAAGAATTTCCTATTGGTAATCACCTTGTTCATGTTGGCTTGGCTAATTATTATGTTTCTTTTTCAACACCCAAAGTCCCTCAAGCATATACTTTGGTTTTGTACGCATGCTCGATCATCTTGTAGTTGGATTCGTACCTCTTTCAATAATTTTGTTCAAAGTTATTTTTCTATAAAATGGTGCTTCTAGAGAATTCAAAATCTACCTACACAACTTAACCAAATTTGGCATATATTTATTTTTCATATTATTTTTTATATATGGAAAGAAAATAACATTGCTAATAAGGTTGGTTTTCTATTACTAATAAGGTGTAAATGATCTCTTATTTTATGCTAGCGATACAAGTGCAAGAAAATATGGTCTAGCTAGAGGTTGAACACCTTGAAACCATTGTGGGGTGCTCCTATAAGTAGAGGAAGCTCAAAATATTTTGCTTCATCATTGCATTTCTCAAGGAAAACCTTTTCTGAAAACATGGAAAGATATAGGTATTCAATCTCTTTTGCTCACTCTGGTCCCAATCAAAATTATTTTTTCCTTTTATAGCTCAATGTATTTAGAAATTTCGGGTGTTGATTAAGCCGTAGCTAATTTAGGATGGTGATTGTTTTAGATAACGTCTCTCTCTAAACTCTCAATCTCTAAGGCGGTTTTCAACCCTCTCTTAATACGATATCCCATTTTTATGGTTCTTTGGGTCAAGAGTTTGTAATATCCCCTTAGGGAAAAAAATAAAAGGAATATATTTTTTTAGTAAACCATAATATAAAACAACAATATGATTTCCTTCAATTTTATTATAGCAAGCCTTCAAAATAAAATACCCAATTGTTGGAAAACGTTGATAAATGATTTGAATATGTAAATTTGAGTGCAAAGATCAAACATACATCAAAAATATAATTTTATATTTTATTCTTAGGATGAAAACTAATAAAAGTATAACGGCCATATATACAAAAATAATGCAAAAATGTTGGTTTAATCAATAAAGATGGTGTTTTGGGTAGAATCTGGTTATTTTCATGCCCTCAATCTATTCCCGACTATACTACACATTGCGGCGGTCACCAATGGTGACATCGAACATAGGAGGGTGATGTCGACCTCGGGATGGCTCCCAATGAGGGTAAAACCCTTCCCAAATATGTTGTTCCAACCTAAGATGATGCCCTGGCTATAAAATTTGAAAATATGACATATAATGTGCCCTAATTGATGAATATGATATGAAATTGAAAATCTTTGTTTAGTTTTACAAATGCAAATTCTGGATGGATTTACCCTTGAAGATTGGAGGCTTTTTGTCCTAAAAAATGATTACAATGGAGGGTCTTCATCCTCCAATGTAGAAGTTAGAGAAACAACTCAAAACCTCAATGTAAAATAAATAATGGCCAAATAAGTTGCCCAAAAGATCCCCATATCATGACACACTTTTTGAGAAAAGGTCCATAAGTGGGACATCCCATATCTAATTTGGTATTTGAATTTGCTTTATTGACAAGTTAATTTTATTTTAATAAAAATACATAAGTTGCTTTTATAATATAAAGTTAATTTTGGCAACTTAATCCACTTTATTAAAACAAAATATTTCCTTTGCAACACCCATTAAACCTACGATAAATAAAAATTAGGTGAAGGTACTTTTTGAATTAATTTTAGGAAGGGGACATTATAGTCCTCCCCTCCCAAAAACTCTTTCCATCAAGCGATTGTAATTTAGGATGCTCTAAAATTGTTGCACCTTCCCATGTAGCATCCTCTGTTGGTAGATCCTTCCAATGAACTAAATACTCCCTTATGCTTCTATTCCTTAGCTTTCTTTCTCGGAGACATCTATATTAGCTTCTAGGATTAAAATCAACTTTCCCTCATCGTCCAAAGGAGGCTGTAGAAACCAAAATTTACACAAAATAATTATTACATCATGTTTTTATTAGTTTTCTATATACACGAGTTTTGAACAATGAAATAAGATCTTAATGACATTAGTCCATTGTTGATTTGTTCTTTGCTACTTGGCCGAACTTAACCTTTTGCTATTTTACTTCTTTGATTGGATTTCGAGCATTTTTTATAGAGATCTGTGGTAGCTTGTTGTTACTATTTACTTTTATTGGAGCTTAGTCCAAGACTATACAATAGGATCAAGTGATGGGTCGTTGTAACTTCCAATCATTTAATCAATTTGTTCTAACGTTGATGTCATTATAAACTAGGCTATGTTCAAGGTTGTATACACATAAGTAGATATGCAACTTAGTACTATGACAGCTTCTCTTTTTTGGGGTTTTTGTTTAATATCGCTTTCCTCGTTCTCACTACAACTACGAAAGTAAGTACATGTTTGAACTACTTTGAAAGCTTTAAACTACCAAATGGAAAGTAAAGTATATCAAACACATCTACGCTCATCAAAAGAATTATTGAAATGAAATGCTTGTTAAAGGAAACATTTTCTAGAAATGAAATACTTGCTTGAATCAAATACAAGTAAAGGAAATGTGCTGAAACAAAGGAATACAAGATTGAATTTAGATAATTTTCAAACCAAGATACTGAAACTGAAATTGAGAAAATATAAAGATCTTGCATAAAATACCAATCCTCCAATCTCCTCAATCGAGTGGGCCCTTGCTCTACTTTGGGATTGAGGCTCTTCAACACACACACATACTCAAAATTACATGTATTATATTGATTGAAATATGTTCATCACATAATCCAAAGTGCAACTAAAAATAATTCTTCTATTAACTATTATAACACCGTAAAAAAATAAGTAAGTAATAGTTCAAAGGACGTGTCTTATAGACACAATTGATTACAACACATGCCACAAATATTGGCAATTGATTAACTGATAACAACTTCATAAAAGTTCCATGACACCATGTAGACACCTAAATCCTCGCTTTTGCAATCTTATTGCTAAAAGCACACTAATCACTCTCATTCTTACTGTTCCCATTATAATTATTGATTTCCACTAATTAACTAATGTTTTCCATCTATTATGGTTAATTAATGATGCTTTATTGATTATCCAACTTTTACCACATTCATGATGCCAATTGACAACAAATCATAAGTTGTTATCCTCTTCCAAGAAACAATTAGCGTTATTAGCTGATTAAACCTATTTTGCTCTTGTTTTGGTCAATATACCCTACTATTGGCTTAAACCCCTCTTCCAACCACTCAAAATCACCCCATTTCCCTCCACAACATCTTAGAAGGCTTCAAAATTTTATTCTAGCCTCCTAATTGACCCTAAGTGGTTGATTAAGGCTCCTTACCTCCTAATCACTTGATAATTCACTAATTGTGATTAACAAAGCTTAATCATGATTAACAATTCTAAATCTTCTTTGTACTTTTAGTCCCACATGCACCAAGATGTAAGTTTTCCTCAAAGGAAAAACTATAAATAAGACTAAGTACTACCTTCCAACTTTACACCATGCTTTTATTAGTAGCCTCATATAATACATATGTTAAAGAGAACTTTACACCATGTTTTTATTAGTAGCCTCATATAATACATATGTTAAAGAGCCTAAACTCCTTTAAGGATTACCAAGCTCATCTTTGCATCCAATATTCACATTGGTTAGTAGGAGGGTATCTAACATGACATTGTAGTCTTGTGTTGAGAGATCTTCTCACCATTTGTGGAGTAGCAACCATTCCCAATTTGATTGCTTCCTAGATCTATTTAGGTCTATTGTTTAGTAATCATCTAACATAGTAAGCATGCTTAGATATTAGATGTTAGTTTCATTTGATCTCCATTGTTATGCTATTAAGCTTTGATCTTTGATGTTTCATTCCTTAGCTTTTGCAATTAGCTTTAGACTATGTGGTGTTAGTCTTGCTTTAAACTAGTTAATTTGTGCTAAAAGTTTGGGGTGTTATCATTTGGCACGCTGGTGGGACTCAAACCCCATTTGCATTCATTCTCAAGCTTTTTAACATAGTTTTAAAGTTTTTAGATTTCAAGTTTTCTAGGTTAGTTTCAAAGTTTTCTAGCTTACTTTCAAGTTTTCTAGAGTAATTTCAAAGTTCCTAGATTAACTTCAAAGCTTTCTAGCTTACTTTCAAGCTTTTAGAGTAATTTTCAAAGTTTTGTAGATCAATTTGCAGACTAGATAGTTGTTTCAACTAGATTAGGGGTAGAAGTTGTCTTTTCATGTTATTTACAGGATATAAGGAGGCGAAGTGCTGCCAAAATTCCCTCAAAAGGCCAAAGATTTTATCTTTTTGAAAAATTCCTTGTCAAAACTCGTATTTTGGTCACCTACAGGAAGGCTTGCGCTATGCATCAAAACTTGCGCATGTGCATCAAAGAGTGCACCTGTGCACCAAAGAGTGTGCATGTGCATCAAAGAGTGTGCATGTGCATCAAAGAGTGCGCCCTGTGCTCTCTCTGTGTGCGCATGTGCAACAATGTATTTTGGTCTCTGAGTATGGCTTGCACTTGTGCATCAAGGAGTGCACTTGTGCATCAAGGAGTGCACTTGTGCATAACTAATCGTATAAAATTGACAGAGAGTGCGCCTATGCACTAAGTCTTGCACCTATGATTCAAGGATTGCTACTGCAGTGCATCAAAGGGTGCACATGTGCATCAAATCCTTCGCATGTGCACTTAGGTAAAATTGCTTCAAAGTTTAAAATTTCAACTTCTGATTTTTAGGGTTTTCTTCATTTTAAAATATTTTTAGTTATTCTTATCAATTTCTTGATTTTAGAGCAAGGTTCTTAAAAAAAAATTACCTTAGGGTTTGATGAGTTATTTTTCATGCTTTATTTGAGCTTGGAATAGGGTATGTATGCTCTTCCCTTGCACCTCACATGATCTTGGGAACCAAAAGAACCTCTAAACCACTTTTTTATTTTAGAGTAAGTAAGAAAAATCATCATTCATTCTTTATGCTTAAAGGGAATAAACTTTTATCGTGGCATGTACTTAATCTTTTAGTTTAAGAGCTTTTTCACTTAATAGATAATCAAGGCTAAAATTTGTTTATGCTCTTCCTTGCACCTCTCTGTGATCTTGGGAACCAAAAGAAAGTTTAGTTTTTCATCAAGAAACACTTGGATTAATTAGGAATAAACCTTGTTTTACAAAGTTTTATGGTAGTTAATTGATTTACAATACTTTCATTCTTTATTTAGTAAGGTCGCTTGTTGTGTATGCTCTTCGTTCACATCCTTGGACGATCTTGGGAACCAAAAACAACATTTAATCCTATTTCTATGATATTGTGGATCTTTTTAAACTACTAATCATTTGTGTGAAGGACCTAATGCTAGCCAAAGAAAAGAGAACTCTCTTCAAACCAAACTCTAACTTTCACATGTGCTTGTAGGTTGCCAATGGTGGTCAAAACCACATTACTTAATCCAAAAGATTAAAAAATACACCACTATAAAACACACTTGATTTGTAAGTTGATTAAGAGCTAAAGCTCGTCCATTCAACTAAAACATAACCTCTTTGGAATAAGCCTTAAGATCACAAAAGGGGTGGTTCTAGGAACCCTAAAGTAGTTCACATAAGAGGGAACCTTGTGAATGCAAACAGGAAAGTGCTCCAAATACCCAATTGACTAGTATTCCTTTGAAATTTTAGAGTCAAAGTTATTTCCATTGTGACCCCAGTGATAATACATGTGAACGCACTAGTTGCTCATTGTATTAGAAGGGGGTAAAGTAAAGCCGAGATACTCCTTGGGAAACCTTGGTAAATCAAGCTCACAGAAATAGTTTGTGACAACCTAGGTGAGAGAACCCTTAGGAAGCTTGTCGGCTTGGAGCCAATTTTGTCTTAGATATTATACTTGAGAGCTCTCACAAAGTGACAACTTTGTTAGATTCAAACTCTTGTTATTCGAACAAGGGAAAGAATCTCTTAAAGTTGAAACCGCATGACATTTCATCACGAAACCTACGACATGTTACTTTTCTCTAGTTTTTCATTTTCCCTAAGGCAAGGTGAAACTTTGGTAAAGTATACTTAGTTTGTTTCACCACCATTTGGTCTACCCCTTTGTTCTCTTGTTTCCCATTTTGGGACAAAAGAGTAAACGACATATACAGATACCAGTTGGGAATAACGTGTCCACCACTTTTGTAGTCTACTTGCATGACTAGGTTGCAATGTTTGGAATGTAAGTGTGAATGGTACGTGCTCATGTCCTAGTAGGCCCCTTGTCTCATACCCATATTGAGACTTATTATCATTCTAGTTAGGTGGTCTTATCATTTTATTCCTTAGATTTGTTATGCTGCCCACATTATAGCTTTACAATTGTGATACTTACATCTTGTTTCCTTTGTGAAACTTGGTTTAAGTCTCCATATTGTAGTGTTACGTTACTCGCATGGGTAATAATTCCTTAGTATACTTAGGCTTAGTTTTTTATTCCAAATTTGTCTTGAGATTTTGAGGGTGTTGACGTTGCATTGTTAGCATTGTGGTGACATCATTTTGGTACTAGAATCTTGCTTTTCTTACAAGGCTTGATTGACATGCCCAAATAGTGTTGTTACATTGCTCACATTGGTAACTTCCATTTTTAGGGACTTAGACATTGTTTGTGTCCTAAACTAGTTTTGGTATACCTTGTTGGAGGATCGCGTCAATACTCTCTTAGTATTTAGGTCTTGTTTATCTTTAAACTTGACCTAGGTGGTAATATTGTATTGTCACTATTTGTTCTAAAACCTTTCTTGGAAAAACATAGGGAGTAAACTATTTGTTTGGTTAGACTATAGTTGTATGCTTAATAGTTTTTATCTAGGTGTTCTTGTTAGATATGCCTTGTTAGACATTATTTATTCTTTGGTGTCCTAGGTTCACATTGAGCCTCTGGATTCATAGCCATTCTTTGTCCTACATTGTTTGTGACGACTTAGCATCGTTACAATGCGAAAATTTACCTAGAGAACATTTTAAACCTTAGTAGAAATATTTCACATTTTACCCCTATTTCAAAGTATGCCTACTACGAGAATGGGGTCCCAAAGTTAGAATCCGAACTCTTTGGAGGTAACACCCTCTCTAAGAGGATGTCATGGTAGATCATAGTGGGTGTGAGGATAATTCTCCTCGTGTGGACATGGAACTCCATTCCGCCCATTTTGATGATTATATATATGAAAATAAACATGAGGTTCTAAGACGTGTTGTAGAATTAGGAGAAAAGTTACCCACTACAAAGTGGACCCTTCCCTTATTGTTAGTATGGTTAGTGGGGAAGAAGAAGAAGAACATCCTTTTAGGAGTGTTAACGATATCTTGAACCACGATCATGCATCCACTTCAAGAAGATGAAATGACGAGTAAATACCCTTTGAAAATGATGGTAATTATCACATACCTCATGTCAAAGTCCATTGTGAAGACACTGAGGAGCATACTCATCATGCACAACCTCCTCCTAATGAAAATTGTAATGAGGTACCTACCAAGGAGATAACATTAGAACAATAGGTCCAGGGCTCTAACTTCAAATCGGCTAGTCTAGCGTCACATATAAACAAAGAGGAAATGGTGAAACCCTTGAAACAAGCTAAACCAAAAAATCCATACCATGAGATTAGCACTAACACTCCTCATAAAGAGGCCCATAAGGAGTCTCACAAATATTTTTACGTGAACAATAAAGTGGGGAATACACCTAGATTTAACCCTTCGTATAGACCTACACCATTACCCACACAAGACCAAATCTTCAATCAAGAATGGTCTACTATGAAAACTACCCTTCTAGCATTGCAAGAAGGCCAAACTAGTAATAATAGCAAGAAGTACCGGTTTGATGAATTGTGTCCCTACCCATTCGTTAGAGCCATGCTACAAATACCTTTTCCATGACATTTTGATTGTCCAAAATTTGATAAATACAAGGGAAAAGGTGACCCTCAAATCATATCAAAGAATTTTTCATGGCCTATCAAGAGGTCACATATAGTGACAATTATCTTATCCACCTCTTCCCCCAAAGTTTAGGAGGAATGACACTAGAGTGGTTTGTACACATCCCTAAGGGATCCATATCAATATGGCTAGAACTAGCGGAACACTTTTAACGTAACTTCTCTTTTAATATAGAGAATGATGTCACCATGTTAGATCTCTGTAATGTGAAACAAAGAAATAACGTGGTGTCCCTAGATTTCACCCTGAAATCTGAGACTACCCATTTGAATTTTTTTCATTTTTTAAAAAATAACAAGTCTTTTCGTGTTTTTATTGCCAGAAGATGTCTGTATTATGTTAGGATATTCCTAGTGAATCATATGAGCCAATTTTGACAAATACCTAGATGCCCAAACTCATTTTATCCCTCCGCCAAGTTTTGTCTGTGGGAAATTTTTATTTAATTATTTATTGAATAAATAATGCCCCGTTTGAAGTAAATTGTGCTCCGGTTGAATCCTGTTGAAGTTTTGCATGCCAGTATTCACTCATCTCAATAGGGTTTTCACCAGGAATGAATTCAGGGCATTGTCTGCAACTTCTGGCAATGTTTTTGCTTTTATTTATTTCTTTTGCATTTTCTCTGGTTTTCTCCACAGTTTCTCTGTGAAATTCCCTAGGTCTATTCCTTATCCAAGTATAGTCTGTTTAATTGCTTGAAGCATCTGGAGATCATCTACCGACACAGCACTAGAAGGAATCAGCCTCAAAATGTAAGCTTCTGACCAAAAAAGATGAAGTCATGCACAAAAGCCTCTCCCATGCAAGTCACACTTTTTGGAATGAATGAGTGTATGCTGCAATGAGATTTTTGGTAGTGACAGACAGGCGGGAAATTCTTACCTGCCTTGCATGGTACTTTTTCCCATGAAGTCAAAGTCACTTAAGTTACGATGGGAAATTTAGAGGCGGCAGGCAAGCGAGAATTTCACACCGCCTTGCAGGGTAAAAATTCCCATAATGAAAGTCAAATCACTTAAGTGGAAGAGGGGATTTTGGAGCTGCAGTGCGGGTGGAAATTCCAATCAAAGTTGACTTCCTATTTTTGGAAATTACCCTTGCTAAAAATGCGACCCACCTTAGGTGAATAACAATGTAATTAATAATATTTATTAATGGTTTATTCACCCAATTTCGCGCCATAAATAGAAGAAAAGTCAATGCAAGTGGAAAAGCTAAGGAGAAGGATGCATGCTAAAAATAAATACAATAATATATTTAAAAGCAACCAACAACATGCATAATTGGGCGCCCAATTTGGGTGAATAAACATGATTTTTATTAATTAAATTGCAAGAAATAGGAAGGATAATGATTAAAAATAGTATGATGAGGATTATATAAGCATGGATGCCATAATGAAGAAGTAATTAATCATTTTTGCAAAAGATTGCAACCCGGATAGGTTTTGACACCAAAGGAAGGAGGTTTTTGCATTAAAGAGTGTTTTTCATTGCCGAGGAGCTTGAGGTTTGGCGCCAAGCATTGAAATGGCTTGATTCTTTTATGATAATTATCTGCATGTTGGTATAAGTTCTCTCGGTGAATTAAATAATATTTTTTCTTACTTTGCATGCAAGCAAAACCTCAAAATGTAGGGCAACATGCTTTATATGCAGATTTTGGCTATAAAAATCAAGTATTCATGCCCTAGACTCCATCTTTGTCTAAATTAATTACAGGTATTCATCACAGGTGCTCAAATCAATGTCGGTACATTAAATATATCTTCCGCACAAATTGATCTAGCCATAATTAAAAGAAAAAGAGTTCGAGACAAAGATTGTTCCACCATGTTAAAACATGATCAAAGAGAAATATCGGTAGAAACATGTATAGCTTCTAGATTTGTTAAAGTCAATGATAATCTGAGACATAGGCCACGAACCTATCACCGATTTAATTGATAGATCAAGATCTCATAATTGCAAAGGCTTCCGTGAAAATTCATCCTCTTGTTTCTAACGCAACCAATGTAGAAGTCAGTGCATGGAAAATTCTTTCCAGGATCTTGTGCATGTGCTCCCAATCTTCCAGTTGAAGCCTTCATTGAATTTACTTGTACTTTCCTTCACCCAGAGTGATTTCCATAATTCTTAATCGCTCATATGTAATTAAAAATAAAAAATGATGAGTTTTGTTTGAATTATTTACGACAAACATTACTGGTGCATGTATTGGAGAAGAACTGCAAGGGCTTCAAGGATAGAAGGAAGATAGGTAAAAGGTAATACCCGCAAGAAAATCACGGTCATACATAGCTTCGGATCAAGTTTGGTGGAATCAAAGGCAAAAGGTTGTTGGCTAGATTTTCTGCATAGTTGAAAACCTAGGTAGTCATGAGATAAATCTCCCTCATTTACCGGTGAGGCTCCCACGTCAGATTTGTCAATAAAATATGCTAGTATCTATATGGGGGTTTTAATTTAACTATACAGCTCATGAACCATAGTTGTATAGATTTGCAGTAAGTAATCAACTATTTAAGAAAGGAAATATTTAAAGAAGAAGGGAATAATATAACACAAGGAAGAAATAGGAAAGATGTGCAACCCAATCAATAGATGACAAAGTTGATTGCATGCACATAGAAGAAACCAATAGATATCAACACACATAATTATAAGCAAAGGCAACTTTAGATCTAGATCTAAAACAACACAAATTTTATAAGTAGATCTGAGATAAAAAGCTAGAAACAAAATGCACTTTGTGACACAAAGTTCTCCGAAATCTGCTCCTTTGTATTCCTTTGTTTCAAATAGCTATCAGAGGTTTCAACACAAAGTCTAGAACACAAGAATGTTGCTTACAAATTTTGATCATTAACCCAAAGGTTCTTCTTCTACTTATAGAATGTAGAAGGGAAAATACAAATGGGAAACTCAACTGAACTGGAACATAAACAAAAAGTAAAGATAACATCTGGCAATCATCTTCCTCTAATTCCTCTTCAAGTGACATGCATCTGGGTCCATATTCAAACTTATACACATCTGTCACTTAACTAATAGAATCGTTCCACATAACTTAAAGTGATGGTTTCAAAACCAATGACTTTAACAATTATATCCGAGAACGTAGAAAATAGAAGAAGAAAAGTAGAAGAAGAAAGACACGCCAGTTGTAACATTTATATCTTCTTTTTGTTCTGATACTGAATATACTTGTCGAACATGTAATTCAACATCTTCCCATTTGTCTTAGCCACAACTTCCTTTTCTGTCCTGAATTGCAGCAAGCCTTCATTCAATACCCTGATACATGCTTCCACATCCTCCAAGCTAGGCCCGAACTTCTCAATATCTGACTGCAGTGCCACCAGTTTGTTGATGGAATTCATCGTGAAAGGCTTAACAACTCCATCAATTCTCCCTTGCACCATCAGAAGAGATCCTTCCAGGAATTAGGCACTTTGCTAGGAATGATCCGTGTGTATGAAGTAACATTCCCGACCACTTCCTCATTAGTGAAAGCGATGACATTGTCTGGTAAAGATGATGCCATACTCTCAAGTGTCTGCATCCTTTTCAACATAATTCTGCAGATCTCCAAATGGAAAGATACTGCAAACTCAAGTTGTTTCCCATTCTTAATCGATTAAATCGGGCATAATCTGCTCATGAATCAACACTTCTCTTGGCAGCTTATTTATTTCAGCTAAAGTACTCAGGTTACTCTCAGCAACTATATTCATATTTATCGTGCTTGTCACCAATTACTTCAGCTGATCTGATGCATCTTTCATAACCTTTAGGTGGGCTGACACCTCTCTCGAGTTGTACAGAAGCTTGACGAATGATCAGACTTTTCCATTCGTCGATAGCTTTAACTTGGTTACTTGCATCTTCCATTTCCTGCATCAGATGATCACTCACCTACTTTTGTGCTAAAATGGGCTGAGTGGAAGATTTAGCAACCTTGGCAATGATCTCGCACAACTGAGATACCTGCTTCTGAAGTTCAACTTTCTCATCTTTTCTTTGTCAAGCCTAAGGAATAGAGCATCTATCAATGTCTGTGTGTCCTGCTTCAATCCTTCTGTGGTGGCTTGACCTATGGGTACTTTGGTTACTGTTATATCTTCTGTCATGAGCTCATCCTCCTTCCCTTCTGCCGGAACTGACATCTCAACAAACTTCTGCCCTGACTCCTCAATGATCAACCTTGAAGTTACCTTAGCAACTTTAGGTTTTCTGTCTTTTCCACCTAGACTCAAGAGCAGCTGCAAGTCATGTTCCTCCAAGTTGATTTCCTCTCTAGCCTCTGGAACCAACTGTGAAGTCAACCATTCTGAGAAATTACTTCTCGGAGAATGAGAAGTTGCCGAGTGTACCACTATCTCGCACTCTGATTCCTCTCCATCTGAAACCACTACAGTGTTGTGGTTGCCATCCTCTGAATCATCCAAAGACAAAGCTCTTTCAAACTCTGCCATCTGCAGCTTCAATGTTTCTTTAGGAACAGGCTGAATGGAGTGGCTGAGGAGAAAAGATGAATGTTTCCGGATTCAACGGAGGAATGGCAGTGTCCTGCTTAGGTGCAACAGTTAGTGAAGTACTGGATGCTTTGGAGAAGCCAAAACTAACATCATAGCCGTGGAAGTGATCTTCTCCTTTGAATGAGACCTTATGTGCACTTTAATCTTCTCAGGCCTTCTTTGCTTTCTCCTTCGTGCTTCCTCTTGAGGGAATCTCCTGTGCCAAACTTGCCCGTGATTTCATTCATCAAGGTAGCATCCCTTCGTTAGTAACCAGTTTGAAGTATTGACCAGAACAACGGTAGACCTTTCCTCAATCGTATGGCAACCCCCTACGTTCTCCTAAAGTACAACTCTATCTCCTCCCATCTAATGGTATGTGTCAAGTAACACAGGCCCATCATCTTTAAGATCCACAGGTATCCGTGCTACTCCAAAGTCAAACACTTTCTACACGATAACTCCGCTGAAATTTTTCTTTCGACCTCGTACTCGCTTCTACACTTCATCCAGAAATCTTCCAATGAAGGCACATGCACGTACTCTGAGAGATTGTCTTCCTTGCCACTCCAAATGGATCAAAGTTCAGCCGTGCTAGAAGACCTCTTGCTCGTACTCAGAGAACATCTCCGCTTCAATTCCTTGGGCCTTATGTATGCTTTGGCAGCTATAATGGCCCACAGTGATCAGGAAGAAGCCTGTAGACTTGTACCATTTCGATTGTAGGTCATGCATCTCCACGAGTTTTCTTTCAACTCCATGGTGACCAATCTATCATTCAAATATCTAGGCAACTTAACTAGTTCTCCGAGAAAATCCGTGAACTTGAGATATGTAAAATCCATAAAAGCTGAATGAAGAGATTGCCAATCCACAGACACAGCTGACTTCCCACGCTTCCTTGCTCACCCTGTTGGCCTTTAGATCACCATCCAACCTGTAAATGAATTCATAGAAGAATCCATCGTTGACCACCTTGTAATCTTTCTTACACGCAGGTACAGTAAGTTGTGGGTAGCACTCAAAAATAGGGTCCTTGGAAAGAACACCACATCTATCTAGCTTGGAGAAGATGCCTTGTGAAGCTGCTGCATATACCAAATAGGAAGTCATTTTGAAGCTGTAAGTACACCTCATGTTCCGGAGTTGCTCACCAATGTTGTTGCTAATGATTTCCAACCAATTGATTATTGAATCTGCTTTGTTGATTTCAATGGTCCTGATGAAAGCATACATCCATATGCGGAAGTTGTGAGCATTCGCTTCACCATTTATCCTACATAACAATTTGGCAATATCATCCACCTCTTGTACCAGATTAGACCATGGAAGAGTTCTCGGGAACTTGGAAGGAGATCTAGGCTTCTTCATGTATCTCGTTGTTCATTATGCCCACGCAGTCAACTCTATGCTTTTCCCATCTATTGTCGGCATTCTGTATGCTAATAGTAGTTACCACCTTTCGTGCCGGAATCTTCAAACAATAATTGATGAACTGTGCGTCCAACCGGATTATTGATTTTCTGTAGCATCTCGGACGATCCGGATGATGGATGATAAGACCTAGCACACTCCATGACGAATTTTGCAATCTGCGCTATAAATGGAAATGTTGCAACTCGAATGATTCCACTTTGTTTTTGATTTGCATGCATGAGGGAAGTCTTTTCGCTCTGGATATGTCAATCAATTTGGAAAGAGTTTCCGAATCTAGATCTCAGGTCTCTAATGTCTGCAAACTTAGAAGTGATGCATGACTCTTCTATGCTTTCTTTTCATCCCTCTTTGCCATGGCCGTATCTATCTTTGTCAAACAATTCTTTTCTCTTTATTCGGCCGGAATTATTCACAACCGGTGCAAATTTGGATAATTCTTTAGATTTGGGATATGTTCAATGTATTGGACATTGATTTAAGCTCCTTTCTCTTATAAAAGCACCTATAATGAATTCTTGAAATTAATTCGCATAAAAGATGGCAATCGAACATGAACACTAGATTTTAATTATAAAAATCTGCATATATAAAGCCTCTACCCCAAAATTTGATGTTTTATTTGCATGCAAAGTAAGCATGAATTTTACCAACTTCACTGAGCATCTGTATGCAGTATGTAGACAATTATTCAGACACAAATCAAGCTCCTTCAAACCTAAGCACCAAATTTGGAAGCTTCCAAGCAGTAATTACACATTCTTTTGAGTAAAATTCCTCTTCAAATGGGGCGCACTTTTTCTCTGGGCTGCACTTCTTTGCTATTGAATTAATTAATTCATCCTTATGGCAACTTTTGCTTATATAACCCTCATAATTCTATAATTAATTAATAAGCTCTTCTCTTCAAATGGGGCGCTATTTTGTGCATGTTCATGGCTGCCAATTTATTTAATTTTAGCTCTCTACTTCTAGTTAACTTAAGCCTCACAATGTATGCTTTGACCTCAACCACTGAAAATAGGAATTAATTAAATCAATTAATACTTTAAAAAGTATTATTCCTCTCCCAAATGGGGCGCACTTTTTGACATGAAGGGGCTGCATTAAATAAATAATATTTATTTAATTTTAGAACTTCTAATTCTAATTTCCTTTATCCACTTTCCCTTTGTTGACTTTTCCACAAGCTTGGGCGCCAAATTTGGAGAAGAAATAAATTAATTTAATGCATTTAAAGCTGCCCTTCTTTTCCAAAAGGGGTCACACTTTTTGGCATAGGCAATTTCTATTTTTAAAAGCCAATTAACAATGAGATTATTCACCCTGCACCGCAGCTCCAAAAATTCCATGATCCACTTAAGCTATTTGACTTTCATAATGGGATTATTTACCCTGCAAGGCAGGTAATAAAATCCCATCAATGCCTTAAGTGATTTTCTTTTATTTCACAATGAGAATTTTTATCTTGCAAGGCAGGTACAAAATTCCCTTGCTGCTTACCTCTGATTTTCCCATTGTGACTTAAGTGGCGTTGCTTCCATGGGAAAAAGTACCCTGCAAGGTAGGTACAAAATTCCCACCTGCTTGTTTCTTCCAAAAATCCCATGATCCACTTAAAACCCTCTTTTTCCAAAAATGCGGCCTGCCCAGAAGAAGCTTTTTTGTGTGTGACTTCGTCTTTTCAGAGAGAACCAAACCTCCGGTGGCAAATTCCTTCTGGCATAACGTCCATAGGTGATCTCCAGATACTCTAGGCAAAGAATCAAGACCAAACCGACAAAGGAATTGATCCAGAGAAATTTCACAAAAAACAAAATGGGAAAACACCAAAAACACAAAATGTTGCCAGAAGTCACAAATAAAGCCCAGGATCCATTCTTGGTTAAAAACCCTCTGGTATATGGGAAAATTGACACATACGATCACAATAGGGTTAAATCGGAGCACAATTTGCCTCAAACAGGGCTCAAAATAATTAAATACAAATTTCCCGCAGGCAAACCCCAACGACAGAATATAACAATTTTGGGCATCTGGGTATTTGGTGAAATTGGCTAATATGACTCTCTGGGATTATCTTAACATAGTATAGAAACTTTCTAACAATAAAAACACAAAACGACCCATTATTTTAAAAGTACATTTTTTTACATAGGGTAGTCCTAGATTTCAAGGTGAAATTTGGGGACACCAGTTGGCTCCGTTTGTGGACATATTTTCCTCTGTCAAAATGATAAGGGAAAAGATGAGATCCCAAATCTTTGGTTTCGTATCTTGTCCTTTAGGCACGGGGTTAGGCAAACAAAACAACACAACATAGAAACAAAACAAGGAAAAAAATAAAGTTTTATTGATATACATACAAGTTTTTCCTTACTTTTCATGTCCGAAACGACTTCAAGTGTTGCCCATTGAAAGGCAATGACAATTCAACTCCATCCCGATGAGAAAGAATGAAGCTATCTCTGCTCCGTGATCTTTTTAATCACGAAAGGCCCTTTCCATAGTGAATCAAATTTCCCGTGCATGCCTTTTATTTCTCTTCTTTTGTACCATAACAGACCCAGTCATTGACATTGACTTCAAAATTTCTTTCCCTGGCCTTTTTGTCGAAGATGACTTTCACCTTCTTTTGATGCCGATAATTTATCTGCACTTGAGTCTGTACCTCCCTTGATTCAGATCGGATACATTATCTTTTTTTCAAAAGCATCACCGAATGTAGAATCCTCCGGGCTATAGAAAGTTGTAGGGTAGGCGGTTCGAAGGTAAGAGGTAGCTCTATGTCTCTTCCATATAGTAGCTGAAAAGGGGACATGCCTATAGCCCTCTTTGGTGTAATTCTATCTGCTCATAATGTATCAAATAACGTCTTATGCCAAGTTCTTTGATTCTCCGTTACTAGCTTTACGCACGATAGTCACCAAATTTTTATTACTTGATTCACCTTTGGCCATTCCCTTGTGGATAGTAGTTAGAGGAATGTACCAAATTGGATCCCATAAGTGTAGCGAAATCAACTAGCTCCTCGGAAGACGATTTGGAGCGTTGTGCACTACTATTTTATATGAGGCACGCCAAACCTAACAACAATATTTTCATTTATAAAATTACACACCTCCGTGGAAGTGACATTCTTAACAAGAATGGCTTCTACCCACTTACTGAAATAATCAGTGTCGTCGAATATAGTGATGGCCGACACTGGAGGCCGGGTTGAGCATACGGCCATTCTTTAGAAAGGTTTTTCAATTATAATTGGTTTTAAAGGTAATGCGAGAAATTTTACATGCCTAACAAAGTGTTGGCACGGTTGGCACTTAGATACACACTCTGCGGTATCTTGAAAAAGTGTGGGCCAAGTAATACCTTGCTCGAAGGATCTTGTGAACAAAGTGACTCGGGCTGAGAAATGACCACATGCAAGCCATGTCATGAAATTGTTTTAAGAGTTGACCTGCTTTGAGCTTTATCCACGCATAGGATAAATACACCATCAATCCCTCTTTTGTATAAACCATTATCCCAAAGAACAAAGTCTTTGGATTTTAGTTTAATAGTACGTTTCTCTTTTTGAGAAAGTTGATCTGGGCATTCTCCGTAAGTCAGAAAATAGGCTATGTTATTGTACCACTCTTTCACCAGATCTATAAAAAGGACCATAGGCAAATCTTGATCTACCTCTGCTGCTGCTTTCATCTCGAGTCATTAATTCGCACAAACCTCTTCCTTGACCCAACTTTGTAGGTTTGATATCCAGTCATATTCTTGAACTTTCGTCACTCATGTGCCTCTTAATAACCTTAACTCATGTTGAGTGAGAATAGATTTCACTGCAGTATCTGGAACAAGAACCATAGTATGTGAGGAAAGAATATAGTACCTGAATGCCTTGCATGCCTTTACCACTGAGTGCGCATGTTTTTCCATTGGTGTATATTTCAACTCATAAGCTTTTAAAAGCGTGTTCATGAAAGAAATTAGAGGTTCTACATCCTCCTGATTCTTCTACATCAAAATTGCTGACATTGTGTGTTCGGAGGAATAACAGTAAAGAATAAATTCTTTACTAAAGTAAGGTGAAACCAAGACTAGGGCTTTTGATAGAGCCTCCTTAATCTTCTCAAAAGCCTCCTTCCCTTCGCTGCTCCATTTGAAATCTTGTGTCTTCTTCATCATATTTGAAATATGACGAGTTAGCTCAGCAAAGTCAGGGATGAATCTCCTAAGAAAATTAACTTTACCAAAGAAAGAGTGAACTCCCTTTTTGGATGTTGGCAATGGAAAAGTTTGAATAGATTTGACACATTCGGATCTATCTTTGTTCCTTCTTTGGAGACAATGTGCCTGTAGCTTTCATACTTTACAAAAATATAGATTTCTTAGGTTTCAAAGAAATACCATGTTTGCGATATTGTATGAAAACCTCATCCAGATTTGAAATGTGCATGCTTCTGTTCTTGGAAAAGACTGTCAGATCATCAAGGTACAGCACTATGCTTATATCCTTGAGATGAGAAAATGCTAAATCCATAGCTCTTTGAAACTTAGCTCCATCATTGATCAAACCAAAAGGCATTTTCTGGTAGGAAAAAGTTCCCCAAGGTGTAATGAATGTCGTTTTATATTGATCTTCTTCAACCACCTCGACCTGATTATAGCCTGAAAAACCATCAAACATGGAAAGCATTTCAGATCTAGTGGCCACTTGCAAAGTGTGATCCATGATGGGGATGGGGTAGTTATCTTTCAATGAGGCTTGATTGAGGTTGCGAAAATCTACGCACAACCTAATCTCACCACTCTTCTTTCTCACATGAACTATGTTGGCTAACCATTCAGAGTGATGTATGGGATAAATTATCTTTGCATCTAACAGCTTTATGGATTTCTACAAAGATAGTCCCGGAAATAGTAGGGTTATGCCGCCGCAGCTTCTGCTTGAAAGGATTTTGTTCTGGTTTTAATGGGATGTAATGTTGAACTTCTGTAGGCTGATATGTTTTTAGATCCTGGTAAGACCAGGAAAAAACATCCATGTATTTCTTAAGAAGCTTTGTAAAAGCTTCTCTTTCTACCTCTGAACAACACTTTCCTAGATTTACTAATTTGGGGTCATTGCTTGCTCCCAAATTTAGTAACTGTGTATCGGAGGAAGAACCTTCCCCACTTTCTTCATTCTTTTTAAGCATCTAATCATGCTTGTCGAACATTTCCTCAAGAGATACCAAGCCTTTGGGAATTTTATTTCCTTTATCTGGATAATCTCGACTTCCTAAGACATGTATCCATTTCTCCCACATTAGTTTGTCTCGGAGGTGAGTTGCTTCCCTCATAGTAGATCTCTTCAAAGTTGTCCTTTTGTTGGAGAAATGTAGCAATCTGCTTGTCATCGTTAAAAACCTACCATTGTTGGACGTTATCAGGAACCTTTGGGTGGAAGACCATCTCAACTTTGTAATCCCCCTATCTGAAAAATGTGGGAGGTTGATATGGATTTAACAAAGCTGCAGTCACTGCAAGTGAATCAGCTCTTGAATTTTGTTCTCTCAGAATGTAAGATACCGAGAAAGCTGAAAAATCCAGGATGGCAGAGTAGACTCGATCTCTATAATGCCAAATTTTGTCCTTTTTTACTTGATAGAGACCTCTTATCTGCTTAACAATCAGCTCAACATCTCCATTTGCATGTAAGAGCTTGATCCCCATTGTTCTCGCCTGCTCCATACCTAGCAACAATGCTTCATACTCTACCGTGTTAGTATTTTAGAACATCAATTCAAAGGAATGTGCATGCACCTTTCCCTCAGGAGAGATAAGAACAACGCCTACACCGGATCCAAATGAACAACAACTACCATCAAATTCTAGAGACCAAACCTTGTTGTCAAGTTGATGTGGTTCTTGGATCACAGGTTGAACTTCTTCTTTATCCATTTCCAGATAATAAACTCCGTGATCAAATTCTTGAAACAAGATCTGAGATCTAGGATCTTCAGACTTTGATACTGTGTACTTGGATTTCTTCTCAGGTTCTAACTTCTGATTAACTCCTTTGATTGGTATGTGCACACAAGACCAATCCATCTTGACTTCTCCAAACGCTCTTTACATAAATTTCTACTCAACAACATGCCATAAGAAACTAGGATGTTTACTACAAGGATAATCATTTTCAATCTTTTGTCTGGGAAAGAAGCAAGTACTGCATGTGCATCTTTGATTTTCCCAACAAGAGGTACTTTCCTTTCCATTGAATAACATCTTCCGATGGTTTTTGTCAATGTGAGACCCAAGGCATCAGCAACTTTGGCAGGCATGACGTTGTCAGAAGCTCCAGAGTCCAAAATGCAATTTCTCAATTTGTATCCATTAATAAGCAATGATACATAGAATGGCTCGATCCTTTCCGATGTAGCAGGAGAAGAAGTAGAGGGAGAAGAACTTGCAACCGCATTATTTGAAGGAGGAGTAATCTTTGGACTTGACAAGATACCCCGTGAAGTATTATTTGTTGGAGGGTTGGGACCATTACTTTACACATACTTGACCAATCTATTTAGTTGATCAAGAAATGCCCTCAAATACTCAGCTTCTGACATTTGGACCTTGGTCTTTTTAATGTGATTGATGATATCAAAATCTTGACTTGCTTCAGTTGGATGCGCATTGGCCCTCTGCTGCGAATTGAAGGAATTTGAATATTTATCTTTGGGAGCTAATGAAGCAGGTAGTGTACTACCTCTTTTCAGGATAGTAACATCCGGCCCAAGATCTTCTCTTTCTCTTCTTTGGCCGCTTGTGGATGCTTCGACATTTTGGCGTGTCTGGGACCTTGTGAACACCGCAAATGTGTGACCATTAGAATCTTCAAAAGATTCATAATAGCCCTCATCAGATTCGTAGTCCAGGTAACCAATATTGGAGTCGCCAGCGGGATCTACAAAGTCTTCATCATCAAATGATTCATCAATGCCTAGATCTTCTTCATTAGTTTCCAAGTTATTCCTTGGAGCAGCTTCAATTGCCAACCGCTATGGCGTAGGAACAAGTCTATTTTAATTTTGATTTTGACCATTAAAGGTCCGAGAAGGAGCTATTCTTGAAGGGGTCGCATTTCCTTCTTGAGTGATCTGCTTCTTGATTTACAACATGTCATTAGCAAACTTTTATAGCAAAGGATTAGAAGTACTTGAAGAATCTCCATCACCTTTGTGGGATGATTGTTTGATTTTTCCAGCCATGATCAAGTCATCTTCAACTTCCACGATAGCATTTTCTACTTTAAGTAGATTCACTCTTGCCCTTCTTCTAAGTGATATCCAACTTGGGCAACAGCGTTTATAAAAAAATGTCTTTTGATTTTCATCGCTCAATCAGTGAAGTATGGATTTTATATAAAATCATTTGGAACCTTGCAATAAAGTCCCACATGTTCTCATTTGGCTCTTTCTTCAACCGTGTCGAGTTGAGTAATCAACGTGCTTTAGCATCTTCTATACGCTTGAATCTTTTCAGAAATTACTCACGAATAGTCGCCGGGATTGGTTATGGTGCCAGAACTAGCCGATAGAACATTCACCAACCAAGTCGTGTAGAGTCTCAATGAAGAGTCGATCGAGACATATTCATGCTCCACTTTGTAAGCACACCACAAGATATGAATAATTCTGCCAAATGATCATTCGGGTTTTGCTTTCCATCTCCAAATAATTTTGGAAAATTATTTCTGGATCCTTTGGGCAGATCGTGCATAGGTGGAGTCAAGTTTAGTGGCCCAAAAGCTGCTCCCCATGGGATAGGTACTATCTGGTTCTGATTTTGATTTTGGTTCTGCATGATGAGTGGGGCACATCTTCTTCTTGTGTAGACTTGATGAATAATTCCAGCCGCCGGATTATGCTAAAAATGATCCAGATCTGGATGAGCGTGCACTCTCCTTCCTGGTGAGAGACTAGATCTATGGCTTCTAACTTGAGGAAGATGATTGAAATTGAATTGCTCATGTAGTCTGAAGAAATAATCAATCCTTCCTTGTGCCTTCACAGATCGGGTGAATGGATATTTAGCCAGGTTGAGATTTGTATGGAAAACACTCTGATCTTCAAGAGATAAGCTTTGATTTGCAAAGATAGTTATTCCCCAGTGGAGTCGCCAAAAACTATTGGCTAGATTTTCTGCATAGTTGAAAACCTAGGCAGTCATGAGATAAATATCCCTCATTTACCGGTGAGGCTCCCATGTCAGATTTGTCAATAAAATATGCTAGTATCTATATGGGGGTTTTACTTTAACTATGCACTCATGAACCATAGCCAGTATAGCTTTGCATCAAGTAAGCAATGCTTTGTTTGAAGAAAAAATATTTAAAGAAGAAGGGAATAATATAACACAAGAAGAAATAGGAAGACGTGCAACCCAATCAATAGATGATAGAGTTGATTGCATGCACATAGAAGAAACCAATAGATATCAACACACATAATTATAAGTAAAGGCAACTTCATATCTAGATCTAAAACAACACAAATTTTATAAGTAGATCTGAGATAAAAAGCTAGAAACAAAATGCACCATGACACAAAGTTCTCCAAAAATCTACTCCTTTGTATTCCTTTGCTTCAAATAGCTATCGGGGTTTCAACACAAATTCGAACACAAGAATGCTGCACAAAATTCGATCATCAACCCGAAGGTTCTTCTTCTACTTATAAAATGTAGAAGGGAAAATACAAATGGGAAACTCAACTAAATTGGAACATAAACAAAAGTAAATATGACATCCGAAATCATCTTCCTCTAATTCCTCTTCAAGTGACATGCATCCGGTCCATATTCAAACTTATACACATCCGTCACTTAACTAATAGAATCAATCCACATAACTTAAAGTAATGGTTTCAAAACCAATGACTTTAAAGTTTTACAATTATATCTCGAGAACATGGAAAATAGAAGAAGAAAAGTAGAAGAAGAAAGACATGCCAATTGTAACATTTATATCTTCTTTTTGTTCTGATACTGAATATACTTTTCGAACATGTAATTCAACATCTTCCCATCTGTCTTAGCCACAACTTCCTTTTCTATCCTGAATTGCAGCAAGCCTTCGTTCAATACCCTGATACATGCTTCCACATCCTCCAAGATAGGCCCGAACTTCTCAATATGTGACTGCAATGCCACTAGTTTACTGATGGAATTCATAGTGAAAGGCTTACTAACTCCATCAATTCTCCCTTGCACCATCAGAAGAGATCCTTCCAGGGAATTAGGCACTTTGCTAGGAATGATCCATGTGTATGAAGTAACGTTCCCATCCACTTCCTCATTAGTGAAAGCGATGACATTGTCTGGTAAAGATGATGCCATACTCTCAAGTGCCTGCATCCTCTTCAGCATAATTCTACAGATCTCCAAATGGAAAGATACTGCAAACTCAAGCTACTTCCCCTTCTCAACTGATCCGTCAGGCACAATCTGTTCCGCAATCAACACTTCTCTTGGCAGCTTATTTATTTTAGCCAAAGTACTCAGGTTACTCTCAACAACTATGTTCATATCTATCATGCTTGTCACCAGTTGCTTCAGCTGATCTGATGCATCTTTCATAACCTCGTAGGCGGCCGACACCTCTCAGAGTTCTACTGAAGCTTGATGAATGATCGACTTTCCCATTCATCGATAGCTTTAACCTGGTTACTTCCATCTTCCATTTCTGCACGGATGATCACTCACCTACTTTTGTGCTAAAATGGACTGAGTGGAAGATTTAACAACCTTGGCAATAATATCGCACAACTGAGATACCTGCTTATGAAGTTCAACTTTCTCTGCATTTCTCTATCAAGCCTAAGGAATAGAGCATCTCGATGTCTGCGTGTCTGCTTCAATCCTTCTTTGGTGGCTTGACCTATGGGTAATTTGGTTCTTGTTATATCTTTCGTCGTGAGCTCATCCTCCTTCCCTTCTGCCGAATCTGACATCTCAAAGAAACTTCGCCCGACTCCTCAATGATCAACCTTGAAGTTACCTTAGCAACTTTAGGTTTTCAGTCTTTTCCGCCTAGACTCAGGAGTAGCTGCAAGTCATGTTCCTCCAAGTTGATTTCCTCTCTAGCTTCTGGAACCAACTGCAAAGTCAACCATTCTAAGAAATTACTTCTTGGAGAATGATAAGTTTCCGAGTGTACCACTATCTCGTGCTCTAATTCCTCTCCATCTAAAAATGCTACAGTGTTGTGGCTGCCATCCTCTGAATAATCCAAAGACAAAGCTCTTTCAAAATTTTCCATCTGCAGCTTCAATGTTTCTTCAAGAATAGGCGCTGAATGGAGTGGTTGAGTAGAAAAGATGAATGTTTCCGGATTCAACAGAGGAATGGCAGTGTCCTACTGAGGTGCAATAATTGGTGAAGTACTAGATGCTAGAGAAGCCATAACTAACATCATAGCCGCAGAAGTGATCTTCTCCTTTGAATGAGACCTTATGTGCACTTTAATCTTCTCAGGCCTTTTCTTTGCTTTCTCCTCTGTGCTTCCTCTTGACGGAATCTCATGTGCCGAAGTTTCCCGTGATTTGATTCATCAAGGCAAGATCCCTTTTTAGCAACCAGGTTTGAAGTATTGACCAGAACAACGGCAAACCTTTCCTCGATCGTATGACAGCCCCCTACATTCTCCTAAAGTACAACTCTATCTCCTCCCATCTAATGGTATATGTCAAGTAACACATGCCCATCACCTTAAGATCTGCAGGTATCCGTGCTACTCCAAAGTCAAACACTTGCCGCGTTGATAACCTACTGAAATCTTTCTTTCTAACCTCGTACTCGCTTCTGCACTTCATCCAGAAATCTTCCAATGAAGGCACGTGCATGTACTCCTGGGAGATTGTCTTCCTTGCCACTCCAAATGGATCGAAGTTCAGCCGTGCTAGGAAGAACTCTTGCTCGTACTCAGAGAACATCTCTGCTTCAATTCCTTGGGCCTTATGAATGCTCTGGCAGCTATAATGGCCCACAGTGATCAAGAAGAAGCCTGTAGACTTGTGCCGTTTCGACTGTAGGTCATGCATCTCCACAAGTTTTCTGCTCAGCTCCATGGTGACCAATCTATCATTCAAATATCTGGGCAACTTAACTAGTTCTCCAAAAAGCTGGTGACCCTGAGATATGTAAAATCCAAAACTAAATGAAGAGATCGATCCTGACACACAGCTTCCCATGCTTCCTTGCTCACCCTGTTGGCCTTTAGATCACCATCTAGCCTGAAAATGAATTCATAGAAGAATCCATTGTTGACCACCTTATAATATTTCTTGCACGCATGTATAGTAAGCTATGGGTAGCACTCAAAATAGGGTCCTTGGAAAGAACACATATCTATCCAAATGGAGAAGATGCCTTGTGAAGCTGCTGCATATACCAAATAGGAAGTCATTTTGAAGTTGTAAGTATGCCTCACATTCCGGAGCTTCTCACCAATGTTGTCACTAATGATTTCCAACCAATTGATTATTGAATCTGCTTTGTTGATTTCAATGGTCCTGATGAAAGCATACATCCATACGTGGAAGTTGTGAGCATTCACTTCGCCATTTATCCTGCATAACAATTTGGCAATATCATCCACCTCTTGTACCAGATTAGACCGCGAAGAGTTCTCAAGAACTTGGAAGGAGATCTGGGCTTCTTCATGTATCTTCTGTTCATTATGCCCACACAGCCAACTCTATGCTTTTCCCATCTGTTGTCGGCATTCTCAGATGCTAATAGTTGTTACCACCTTTCGTGCGAAATCTTCAAACAATAATTGATGAACTGTAAGGTCCAACTTTGCATTATTGTTTTCCCTGCAACATCTTGGACTGATCTGGATGATGGATGATAAGACCTAGCACACTCCATGATGAATTTTGGCAACCGTGCTATAAATGGAAACGCTTTGCGCAGCTCGAATGATTCCACTGCTTTTGACTGCATGCATGAGGGAAGTCTTTTCTGCTCTAGATCAGTCAATCAATTTGGAAAGAGGTTCCAGACCTAGATCTGTGTCTCCAATGTCTGCAAACTTAGAAGTGATGCATGACTCTGCTTTGTGCTTTCTTTTTCATCCCTCTTTGCCATGGCCGTATCTATCTTTGTCTGAACAATTCTTTTTCTCTTTATTCGGTAGGATTCTTCACAACCAGTGCAGATTTG
Source organism: Taxus wallichiana var. yunnanensis (assembly GCA_018340775.1). Lineage (NCBI taxonomy): Eukaryota > Viridiplantae > Streptophyta > Pinopsida > Cupressales > Taxaceae > Taxus > Taxus wallichiana. The sequence goes on from CM031234.1 coordinate 629,639,469, forward strand.
GATAATTCTTTAGATTCGGAGGATATGTTCAATGTATTGGACATTGATTTAAGCTCCCTTTCTCTTATAAAAGCACCTGTAATGAATTCCTGCAATTAATTCAGACAAAGATGGCAACCGGAACATGAACACTGGATTTTAATTATAAAAATTTGCATATATCAAGCCTGCTGCCCCAAAATTTGATGTTTTATTTGCATGCAAAGCAAGCATGAATTTTACCAACTTCACCTGAGCACCTGTACCACTATGCAGACAATTATTCAGACACAAATCAAGCTCCTTCAAACCTAGGCACCAAATTTGGAAGCTTCCAGCAGTAATTACACCTTCTTTGAGTAAAATTCCTCTTCAAATGGGGCACACTTTTTGTCTGGGCTGCACTTCTTTGCTATTGAATTAATTAATTCATCCTTATGGCAACCTTTGCTTATATAACCCTCATAATTCTATAATTAATTAATGCCTCTCTTATTCCTGGCAATTAATTAATTAATTAATAAGCTCTTCTCTTCAAATGGGGCGCCTATTTTTTGTGCATGTTCATGGCTGCCAATCTATTTAATTTTAGCTCTCTACTTCCAGTTAACTTAAGCCTCACAGTATGCTTTGACCTCAACCACTGAAAATAGGAATTAATTAAATCAATTAATACTTAAAAAAATATTATTCCTCTCCCAAATGGGGCGCACTTTTTGACATGAAGGGGCTGTATTAAATAGATAATATTTATTTAATTTTAGAACTTTTAATTCTAATTTCCTTTATCCACTTTCCCTTTGTTGACTTTTCCACAAGCTTGGGTACCAAATTTGGAGAAGAAATTAATTAATTTAATGCATTTAAAGCTGCCCTTCTTTCCCAAAAGGGGTCACACTTTTTGGCATAGGAAATTTCTATTTTTAAAAGGCAATTAACAATGGGATTATTCACCCTGCACTACAGCTCCAAAAATCTCATGATCCACTTAAGCTATTTGACTTTCATAATGGGATTATTTACCCTGCAAGGCAGGTAATAAAATCCCATCAATGCCTTAAGTGATTTTTCTTTTATTTCACAATGGGAATTTTTACCTGGAAGGCGGTACAAAATTTCTACTTACCCGCCTCTAATTTCTCCATTGTGACTTAAGTGGCGTTGCTTCCATTGGAAAAAATAACCTGCTAGGCAGGTACAAAATTCCCACCTGCCTGTTGCTTCCAAAAATCCCATGATCCACTCAAAACCCTCTTTTTCCAAAATGCGGTCTACCCAAAAGAAGGTTTTTGTGCGTGACTTCGTATTTTCGTAGAGAGAACCCGGACCTCCGGTGGCAAATTTCTTCTGGCATAATATCCATAGGTGATCTCTAGATACTCCAGGCAAAGAATCAGACCAAACCAACAAAGGAATTGATCCAGAGAAATTTCATAGAAAACGAAACGGGAAAACACCAAAAACACAAAATGTTGGCAGAAGTCACAAATAAAGTCCAGGATCCATTCCTGGTTAAAAACCTTACTGGAATATGGGAAAATTGACACATACGATCACAATAGGGTTAAACCGGAGCACAATTTGCCTCAAACGGGGCTCAAAATAATTAAATACAAATTTCCCACAGGTAAACCCCAATGACAGAATATAACAATTTTGGGCATCTGGGTATTTGGCGAAATTGGCTAATATGACTCTCTGGGAATATCTTGACACAATACAGAAACTTTCTGGCAATAAAAACACAAAACGACCCATTATTTTAAAAGTATGATTTTTTTACATAGGGTAGTCCCAGATTTCAGGGTGAAATCTGGGGACACCTAGAGTCAATCACATGCAAAATATGGAAGAAGAACAAGACCGAGAGGGTTGCGACTTTCTTCTTATTTCTTTTCCTCTTTCTTTTATTTTCTCTGACAAATTAATTAAGCAATCAATTAAATTATAAAACTTAAGTGATTGGTTTAAAAGATGTTACTTGAAGAAGTCAATTACTTAGAAATAAATGGTAGACATGCAAAATAGAAGGTTCTATTTTTCATTATAAATCATGCATGTCATGTAAAGAGGAATTCGGGAGGAAGATTGCTAGTTTTTCCCTTTTCATAGCTCCCCGTTGCGGGAATTCATTTAAAGCTTCCTATTTGTAATTGCCCTTTATACACTATAAATAGAGGAAGAACCTACGGGTTAAAGAATTATAATTTGTAATCAGCATTCTTGTGTTCCGGACTTTGAGAAACCCCGATAAATGCAAATAGAGTAATAGAGAAGAGATTTAGGAGAACTTTGTGTCAATGGTGCATTTTGCTTCTTATTTCTTTCTAGATCTATTCATAAACTTTGTGTTATTATAGATATAGATCTGAAAGTTTCCTTTGCTTTGAATTTTGTGTTTAATGATTTATTTGTTTTAATCTATGTGCATGCAATCAACTCTGTAAACTATTGCTTGGGTTGCACATCCTCTCTACTTTCTCTGTTTCATATTATTTTCCTCTTCCGTAGATTTTTCCTTTCTTTTACAGCTTCGTACTTGCTACTGAGCTCGTCTAACTATGGTTCATGAGCTATATAGTTAAAGTAATACCAACAAATAGATATTAAGACATATAACTGAAAAAATATTACACGGGAGCCTCACCGGTAAATGAGGGAGATTTATCTAATGATCGCTAGGTTTTCAAATTTATGTGTGCGAAAATCTAGCCAACATAACGAAAACTTCATTTGCTTTCCTACAATGGTGGAGAGGGTTAGCTAGTCGCTTCCCTTGCTCCATACCTGAAAAACAACTAATAAGTATATTTTTCCCAACCTCCATCCTGACATCATGTTCCACTTGCAAATGCATTGTGGTAACACGTTCGAAGAGGTAATTGAAAAAGGGACTCAAATCGAAAAGCATTGTTAAATAGAGGGACCTTAAAGCCCTTTTCACGAGATCATAATGATTCCAAAACTAACGATAAACCAAAGTTTGTTCCTAATAAGAACAAAAATGTTGTTAATGATGGAATAGTAGACTCTAAACGAGTACAAGCCGTTCAAAACCACACACCTTTGAAGCTTGCAAAGGGAGCTCCGCCTACGGAGTATAAATGTCGTGCTTTCACTCCTCTTTCGAATCAATATCGCCAATACTAAAGCATTTAGAGGCCGTCAATATGGTTTGATACCTTGAAGCACAACCCTATAGGGATGATGCACCTAAACCATCATGGTTTAGGGAAAATGAATTTTGTGGATTTCATCGTGTTAAGGGTCACAAAACTAACAAGTTCTTGAAATTAAAGCATTACATTTAGGACTTAATTGACGGCGGTGAGGTAGAAATAGATGGTGGCACTCTACCAAATATCTCGAATACAAACATGGGGATATTTAAATAACCCTTCCCGAATCACAATAATAAAATAAAGGAAAAGTCGAATAAGGGACAATTGTCCCAAAATAAGAATACCAATTATGTATCAAATAGAGACCATTTTGATGCTTTAATAGGTTGTGTAGATTCACCGGTTGAACATGTCAACACGATTAAGATCGTAACAAGAGAGTACGTCATGGCAACATGATGAGCTCATCTTGTCATCTCGAACCTCCTCCCCCTCCTACTCAAAGAGTGTCACTATGATGTCTTAGATCAATTAGAGAAAACGATGGCCAAGATTTCAATCTTAGACCTTCTAAAGATTTATAATATTCATAAGGACATCCTTTATAAAACCTTATAGGGATCAGGAGTGTTCGTTGATGTTAACCCAACGCACTTGCACAGCTATGGTAGCGCAAATCTCTCCTTGAACACATAACCTTTAGCCCCACGAAGCCATAGGAGAAAATCCTTCTCACAACCTGCCCTTACACATTGAAGTAATAATCAAATGTAAGAAGGTCAAATGAGTGCTTGTGGATGGCGAGATCGGGTCTTAATATTTGTACTCTTAAACTAGTGTGTCAGCTAGGATGCACGAAGCTGATTTGGAGACAAAGGTCATCACCATCAAGGCATATGACAATGAGGAACAACAATTAGCTGGTATGATAACTTTTGCATTGGAAGTAGGTCCTATAAATCAAGATACAAAGTTCCATGTCCTTGACTTGGAGTTAACTTACAACATCATGCTCGGCCCTCCATGGATTCATGCCATGCAAACCATACCTTCCACATACCATCAGTGTTTAAAGTTACATTATGAAGGACATAATCTCACCATTTTGGGAGATCCCCAACCTTTTGCTCATTGCAGAGCATTGTCAGGTTATTTCCCCACTATCTACAAATGTCCTTCTATGGAGATTGTTATTCCTATCTAATTTGAGGCCCTCGCTTCATGAGTGGATCCAGACACCTTGTCTCTCAACGACAATGGTGCTTCCACCTCATAAACCCCTTTTGCTACATGGGAGATGAATGTTATACCAAGTGGTTGCAGAGAGTATGATCTGCAACAAGCCCTTATGGTTCAAAAAATTCTCTTATCAACCCAACTATGTGATAAACCGTGCTATAAATTTTAAAGATCCAGGGAGAACTTCCCTTTTAATAATTTCATTTCAGGTGGATTACTAGAAGATGAAAGGATACTTCATGATATTGTTCTTCATCCTCAAGATGATGAAATGGCATTATGCTACAAGTCATCTAGGTATATTATTCCTAACCACATAATGCTTACTATGAGGTATAAAGGATGTGGTTGCATGCTGTCAAGAACAAGGTACATTGGAAGCTCTTCCAATACCTCGTTGTATAGTGGGTAAATCTAGTCTTGACACCCATTTGTATGAGTCTCACCCTTTAGATGAAGAGTATGCTTCTTCTGAGCATGAGGATAGTTTATCCGAAGATAAAAGAAAAATAGATTCCTGGTGTAGTATTTACGAAGACCTTGCTACCACAAACCTATTCTCTAACATGGCTATCCTAACCATAACACCCGTTGTATCCCCTATAACCCAGTCACTAAACCTCATTTACCCATCACTTGTGAACTGGGACAAACAACAACACATATCAATTGATGTGTTTCGAATGATGAGGCTATTTGCCAGTTCCTTAGCATCAAAGACAATATCCCAAGAAATGACCATAAGAAAAGCTTCTCCATTCAGCTCAATGCATGCGCGTACTTCAGAGAGGAGGCATAATTGTGTGGTCACGTAAGTAAAAAAGAATGTAAGGGAAAAGTTCCATTGAAAAGCCTTGCAGAAAAAAGAAATCCAAGTCTTATAGTGAAAACCACTTTGAGGCGCTTGTGGAAAAACAAGATGAAAAAACCTATGGATAAAATAGTGTACCCAATGAAAGATGAAGATCATATGGAATTTCCTTTAGAAGAAGAAGATCTTAATCTCCCTTCGACCCTACGTGCATGGAAGATGAATCCAAGATATTGGTAGAGGAGACGATAGATATCAACATCGGCATAGAGGAGCTGCCTCGAATTGTTAAGTTAGGAGCTTCTCTCTCAGCTAGAGAACATAAAACTTTTACAGCACTTTTAAGAGAGTTTGCAAATATTTTTGCTTGGTCGTATGCAGACATACCAGGACTTGATCCTACCCTAGTGGTGCACAATTTAGTTGTACACCCCGGATACCAAGCCCATAAAGCAAAAGCTCTGCAAGATGTATCCTCATGTCACCTTGTTGGTTAAATTAGAGCTGGAAAGGTTATTAGAAGTAGGCTTCATTAGGCCTATCGACTACTTAGAGTGGATCTCTAATGTGGTTTCGATTTAGAAAAATCTTTTAATATCGAGTGTGTACCAATTTTTGAGACATTAATAAAGCTTGTCCCAAGGATGAATTTACTCTTCCTAACATCGACAGAATTATCAATTCGACCACTGGTTATGAGATGCTATCAATCATGGATGGCTTCTCAAGTTATAACCAGATAAATATTGCAGAGTAAGATCAACACAAGAAAACGCGTTTACCATCCCATGGCGGAACTTCTACTACCAAGTCATGCCCTTCGGCCTCGATAATCCAGTATTACATATCAACGAGCAATGATGGTCATCTTTCATGACATGATTAGTGGCATCATGAAGATTATGCGAGATGATATATTGGAAAAATCTAGGACTCATGAAGAGCACCCAAAAATCTTGCAACGCATCTATCGGCGTCTAATGGACTACAGTCGACTAAACCCAAAGAAGCATGTCTTTGGCGTGTTATCTAGAAAATTACTAGGATTCATTATATCTAGGAGAGGAATAGAAGTAGATCTGAAAAATGTTTCCTCCATAACAAAAATGCCTCCTCCTACCAACATTAGACAAGCTGCAGAGCTTACAGGAAAGATACAAGCCATTAGGTGGTTTATCTCTCAGCTAGCAGACAAGTGTCACACCTTTACGCATCTACTTAAAAAGGATGTAAGTTTTCACTTTGGGACTAGAGCAAGCAACAATCATTTTCTTTAATCAAAAGCTATCTAGCTAAACCCCTTTGTTCTAATGCCGCCCACGGCGAAGAGAACCTCACTTATTGCTTACATCTCTTCCACACATTTCACAATTGGGGAACCATTGGCTCAATATGACAAAGAGCAGAGAGAAATGATTTTATACTACTTGAGCGAGAACATTGATAGCTTACGAGCTTAACTATCCATAGATAGAGAAGGCTTGTTTCATCGTGGTTTTTTTCTTTACAAAAGCTACGTCACTATTTTCTCAACAATAACCTGGTTATGCTTATTTCAAAGGTGGATCCGTTAAAATACTTATTCTCAAAGCCCAACTCATTGGAAAGATGGCCAATTGGATCATCTTACTTAGCAAGTTTGACATTGAGTATGTACATCGAAAATCAATAAAGGGACAAGTTTTAGCGGAGATCAACTAGTTGAAGCCCCGCTACCAGGTACAAAACCCTTGAGTTTGGAACTCCCAGATGCATCCACAATTTACCTTGAGGAATCAATCATGTGAAAACTCTACTTTGATGGTTCTTTTACCTTTCATGGTTCGAGTCGAGTCGTTTTAATCATTCCTACGAGATACTTGATTCCCTAAGTGTTCAAACTTGGATTCCCATGCAAAAAATAATATAGTGGAATATGAGGCCACGATTGTAGGGATGAAGCTAGCTATTAAGTGGGATATCGAGGCGAGTAAATATAATCGGTGATTCCATGTTGTTGGTTGTCAAATTAGGACTTTAATGAAAGCAACAGTCAGGGGACAGAAAGTCCCTCCTCTTTAATGGGAGAGGTTCCCTTATTGAAAGCAAAAACTATTCACAAATGTACAATGTTTAATTTCAAAGAGGAACTCTGATATCATGAAAGTGTTTTAAATGACATGATTATCAATACAAAAGGACAGAAGAACTAAGGAATGGGAAAAGGTAGAATAACATTCTCAAGAAATATAGATAGCAAAATAATTCCTTATAAATGTTGAACTAGGATAATATAGAACAGAATCATTCGCATTAAAACCATAAGATGTTATTTCATAGACACAAAGTTCTAGAGATGACATCCACAAGAATACAAAGCTTCTTAATGCAAAATAGATTAATGATTCAATAATTTTCAATAGATAAGAAGGAATGAATGAGCACAGATAGAAACAGAAAGGGAAATATTCTTGTATTGATAGCTTTTGAATCTTTTACACTTTCAAAAATAATCAGAGTTCCAACCCCTTAGAATGGCATGGAGAGCTCATTATATAGCTTACAAATTGGTTACATTGGGTAACCGTTCCTTTTAACTAAAATATTAATGAAGGAAATGCATAATACAACGTCATTAATTAATTACAAGGATCTCAACACTAAAAATAGAAGAAGAGAAAGAGGAGCTAGAAGAAGAAACATCTGATTATGGCTGAGGAGGGCCCACCGATTTGAGAATTTGATATCTGAATTTCTTTAACGCTTCTACTATTTCCATGCCTCTTGGGATTGTGGTGTTGGTAGTGGCATGAGTCTAAGTGCCTAGACATTTCTCCATATCTTTATCAAATTCGGTATGCTCCAGGTATTCTTTATTGGCCTCGACAATGGCAGATTGAAGAGAGCAAATGTCCTTTATCTTCTCTTTGGTAATTGACTCCTCTCTGAACAAGTCATCCTTGACAAATGTTCAATCGATCTTTGATTTATTGAAGAGAGAAAGGAATGCCTAAAATTTCATCTTGAAGTTGGCAGTGGATATCTTTAAAGGCAGATGAAACACAAGTTTTAAAAGACTCTCCTTTCTGCCATACGTTCTTTAATTCTCCCAGTGCTTCTTCTAGAACCTTCATCTTCTACTCGACACCTTTGAAAATCCATGCCTTGACAAGTTATTCTTGGCATCATCGAAAACATTGTTGACCAATAGGATCTCCTCATTGGTTTGGCTCATTAGGTGAAGATCTCATGTCTGACTACTCAAGAGCTTGACTCTTTATCCATAGCTTTGATTGAGGAAGTGAGTCTGTTGTAGATTAATCACCTTCTCGTTGGTCTTGAAGGCTTCCTCAATGAAATTCAAGCTGCTATAATCATGCCATCTACCATGGCCTCAAAAGTCTTCCCATAATTAGAATACTTATGTATGTATTTTATGCTTTGAAGTTTATCCCGCCGAGAATCATGGGGGTGGAAGAGCAACTAGTGGGGCAAGATCCAAAACCTTATCTTTGGCCAACAATGAATTGATAAAGTCGGAAAGAACTTGGTTATATTCTTCCAACTGTTCTATGGTCTGCTTACCCTTCTCCACTCATTTAATAACCTTTGTTATTGTTTCTTAAAGGTTATGAACCTCACTCTCAAGAGTGGATTCTCCCATTGGGATTCTAGAAAGCTCTAAATCAGAGACCAAAAGATCCCGCTCTGCCTTATCAACCTTGGGCTTTACAACCTCTAGGAACTACTATCCCTGAGCATCATTTACTAACCTTGAAGTGGTCTTGGCTCTCTTTACTAGAGGGAAGGGTAGTACCCAACAGAGCTGCCACAACATCAAAATCTAGCCTTGTTAGATGAGAAGAAGATTTTCTCTTCTTGCTATCAACCAAGGGCTGCACCCAGGAAAAGGTAGAAGAAGAAGAGGAAGGAACAAGAGGCCTAAGAGCAAGTGAACTCATGGAACTTAGAGTATTAACCAATGTTGCCTCCAATAGAGAAGTATTGGAGACCTTAAGTGATTCCTTTGCGGAGGGAGTATGCTATATGAGGAGGTTCAAGTGTGGAACCTCATTTCCTTCTTCAACAGTGATTTCAGGAGCTCCTACAAAATTTGGCACTTCATCATCATCACTTTCACTAAGAAAAATAATTTTATCCATCCCCTGAAGGTAATTATGACCGCTCGAAAGAGATTCTTCATCAATTGATTCTTGTTTAACCTCTTTAATCTTCTTTAAATATACTTGTGTGGAAGAAGGAGTAGATGATTTAGGCTCTTTTATTGAAGAAGAAGGAGGGTTTTTTCGACACTAAAATTTTCCTCCATAATTTCTATTTCATTAATGTATGTATTAGGAATAGGATATTAAGTATAATTAGTAGTAGCGTTTGATAGAAGATAATGGCGCACGTCGATGCGGTGCATGATAATGTGGAGTACGGTAATGATCAAAGTACAATAGGAATGTTGTAAAAAGTAAATATTTGTCGTAAGTGGTCCGGTAATGTTAAAATGTTAAAGTTTGGGTAATTAGAGAAGTAGGGTCTACATGATTAGGAATTAGAAATATTATATTGGTAATAAGGACAAGGAGTGAGGTCATAAATATTTTGTGTATTTTATTTGTAAAAAGTCTAAAAATGTGGAACACATGTAAAATGATAAGGTTTATCTTATCTTAAAAGATAAGCTTACATGTACGAGATAAGAGTTAAGGTATGGAATATGATTCATCGAGTGGATTTCTTATCCTATCTTAGAGATAAGATGGATAAGCCCTGGAAGTTCTAAAAATAGAGAGGCCACCCCCTCATTTAGCATAGAAGGAAGTAGTGAGAAATATTGTAGGAAGTGTGCAAAGGAAGCCATCAGTTTAAAGGTGTGTTGAAGAAGCCATTAAGAGGTGTAATTGTAAAGTGTCTCCCATAGTCTTAGTGAAAGGCAAGTGAAGTCAATAACACTTGAAGTACCTCATGGGTGAGATTGTAACAATTTCATGTTAATATTATAATTTACTTTGATATTTCAGATTTGTCATCATTCCGTCTTATCATAGTCGATGGTATTCTTGTGTTATGTTGTTGTTTTGTTTCCAGATTACATCCACCAAACTAAAGGCTGTGCATTAGTAAATAATCATAGCACGAGGAGTTCCCGGTGAAGAATTATCATAGTGCCGATTGGTGATGACATTTTGGTTCCATTGCTGGGACCATTCCTCGTTGGTGGATTTTCTGGAGAGATATTCCCACTTAGTCAAAAATCAATTGGAGGGTAACCTTGTTTTTACTGTGCATAGTAGTTACCATGGTAAAGTCATTTTTGCCATGAATAGTAGTTACCATGGTAAAGTCATTTTTGCTGGAAATAGTATTTACCGCAGTAAAGTCACTTTTTACCGTGAATAGTATTTACCGCAGTAACTTCACTTTTTACCATGAATAGTGTTTACCACAGTAAAGTCAGTTTTTACCGCAGTAAGTCAAGTTTTACCATAGTTTACCGTGGTCATTTCTATTTTACTATAGAAAGGTGTAAAGTCACTTTCTAGTATAGTGATTCCAATTATTTGTGCACATAAGTCTTGTTGATTGTACTTGTGGGTTGGTATTTCACGGTGGTTACTTTTGAAAATGGGAAAGATTCCTGTTTTTTCAGCTCAATCTAATGAAGATGCTTCTTCTTTCATTCAAGAGTTTAAACGATCTTGTATTTGTAATGGCCTTATAAGAAGGGAACAATGGACTGAATTTTTTCCTACCTTTTTGGATGGTTCAGCACTTAGGTGGTTTGAAACACTAGGTGATAATGTGAAAAATTCATGGGATTTATTAACCGAAAGTTTTCTTGAAGAATTTGGTGAACAACAAAAATATGCAGATCTCATGATCGATATCACAAAGCTATCCCAAGGAGAGAAGGAGAAGATAAGGGATTATCATGCTCGTGTTCTAGAGCTAAGGAGGAAGCTCGATGCCTAGATCCGGAAGGAAGGATTAGCGGATGGGTTGATGAATGGCGTGGATAATATCCTCTGTAAGCACTTCATTCTTGGGATGAAGCCAGAGATCAGACAATGAGTGAAGTATGACCACCCAGCTACCATTGAACAAGCAAAGGAGATTGCAAGAAGGTAAGAAGAAAGCATGGAAGAGGAGCCCAAAGAAATTGTTGCTAAAGTAGAGCCTACACCAGCACCTTTGGTCCAGAATCCACAACCACTCCCGGTGAGCACAAATATTTCTCCTAGTACATCTACTGAGTATGAAGATCTGCTCAAAAAGATGGGTCAGTTAACTATTAATCTTCTTCAAGGAAAAGAATTTAGTTCTCAGGGAGGAGATAGAGGTCCAAAAAGAAATATTTCTGAAGTTGTTTGTTATGGTTGTTATAAAAAGGGTCATTATAAGTATAATTGTCTAGATAGAGCTTCTACATCTGGTAAAGGAGATAATGATAAAGGAAAAGCACCTGTGAATTCTTTTGATGTAGTAGATAAGAGCATAAATAATGAAGTAGATGTGTTTGTAACAAAAAGAAAGAAAGAAAAAGATAATCAAGATGGAAATGATCCTAAGAAGATGAAAGGAGAAACTAGTAAGAAACATAGGAGAAGAAAGGCTGGGTGTGCGGGATTTTTGATTTCACGGGGCGAGGACCATACTCCATCTGGAAGATCTGTCCCAAAGGGCCAAATATTACATATGGTCAACTCTTGGCTATGTCTTCGAGAAGAGGCGGGAGCTGCGAAGTGGACTCAATGCTCAACAAAGAAAGGAGGTTGAGGTCCCTGTTTTGGAGGCAGAGGCGGATCCCTATGCTCCACAAGCTGAGGTATTATGTAATGGTATTTCAATTCATGATGTCTTAGTTGATGGAGGTGCTGCAGTTAATGTAATGACCAAGTCTGTAATGAATATGTTGGGTTTAAAAATTGATCACCCTTCAACACTTATGTTAAGGTCATTAAATAAAGGAAAAACTAAACCAGAAGGTGTAGTTTCAAATGTGGCAATATCTGTTATGGGTGTTGTATGTGTGGTAGACTTTCAGGTGATGAAAAATGGTACTGTTGCGTACCCAATGCTGCTGGGAAGACCATGGCTAAGGAGAGTTCATGCAAGAAACTACTGAATGAAGGTTTCATGACACTTGGACGTGGTAGAGAGAGGGAAGATAAACGTGATCCTCGACATCATAAGGCGAGAACTTGTGGATTCAAGTGATGAAACCGATGAGTGGACATCCTCTCGATTACTCTAGTACCAAGAAGTGGACACTGAAGATGAAGAAAGTGAGGTTGATGTTTCAGTCATGGATATCCTTCCAGTCACACCAACTCATGACCCCATAAAATTATCTAAAGAAGAAGTTGATGATCGTCTCCAACAAATAAAGATTGGTGATGCTATGATGGAGAGTGAGAAGGAATCCTACCTCCAGCTCTTTCGAAGGTACATACACCTATTCACTTTTGATTACAAGGAACTCCATCAAGTAAGTTGGGTAGAACATTCTATTAAGGCGGTAGATGGTGCTTTAAGCCCATAAAGCAAATGCCATATAGAATGAATCCTAATTTTTCCAAGACTGTAAAAGAAGAAATAGATAAGTTGCTTGATGTAGGATTCATATTTGTTGTGGAGAATTCAGAATGGGTTTCTCCCATTGTGATCTCAATAAAAAGAATGGGAAGCTACGCATTTGTGTTGATTACAGGAAGTCTGAATAAGGCAACAAAGAAGGATCATTACCCTCTTCCATTTTCGATCGAGATCTTGGACGAAGTAGGCGGCAGAGTGCTATAGTTTCTTTGATGGATATAGCGGCTGAACCAAGTTCGTATAGCGAGAGAAAGATTAGTGAAGACCACGTTCACCACTCCTTGGAGAATGTTTGCTTATAGAGTTATGCCTTTTGGGTTGTGTAGTGCTCCAAAGAACATTCCAGACTTTTGATGAATAGGGTGTTCGAACCCTACATTGGGACCTTCATCGAGTATTTCGGATGATTTTTACATCTATGGGAGCAAGTTGGACCACCTGCACTTTGAGATGGAGACAACATTTCAAAGGTTAGATGAAGCACAAGCCTCACCAAACCCTACAAAGTGTGTCTTTGGATGTTCTAAAGGTGTTTTGTTAGGGCATGTTGTATCCAGAGATGGTATTGGTGCGATCCCGATAAAGTTTCAAAAATCAAAGATTTACCATTTCCTATGAATAGAAGTAAGTTGAGATCATTTTTAGGCCATGTGGGTTACTATAGAAGGTTTATCAAGAATTTCTCAAAGATTGCACACCACTAACCCATTCTTGAAGAAGGATGTTACTTATGAACCAGAAATAAGGCACATGAAACTTTTAGACAATGAAGGAAGCCACGGTGTCTTCACCTATTTTGAAGAATCCAGTTAGAGAAAGCCATTCATTGTGTACACTGATGCCTCGAGATACAAGCACTAGGAAGTACTTTGAGTCAAAAGGATGAAAATGGGAATGAACATCCAATTTACTTCGGGAGAGCGAGACAAATGAGCGGTGATGAGGTAAATTATACCAGTAATCGAAAAAGAGGCTCTGCTATCATTTTCTTCAGAAGAAGTTTAGAAATTACTTGCTAGGGCAAAAATTTCTAGTTGTAACAGATCATCAGGCTCTAAAATATATTGTAAATAAGCCTAACCCATCAGGGAGGATAGCAAGATGGATAATTTTTCTATAAGAATTTGAATTTGATATTATAGATAGGCCAGGAAAGAAGCATGTCAATGCAGATGCACTCTCTCGAGCCTATGATGGTTTAGGATCATCTTGTGATGATGATGATTTCCCAATGCACCTTGTTATCCCTTGACATAATCCCTAGTGAATACATAGATATTTGGAATTATCTGAATGAATTCAAGTTTCCTGATGGTTCCAATGCAAAGACTAAGAGAAAGATTACTCAAGCCAGTTGTCCATATTCTATTCATGTATGGAGTATTATTTCGAATAGGACCTGATGGACAGATCTGAGAGGCGATTGGACATGATCAAGGAAGGAACTGCTAGAAGAATTCCATAATGGTACATGTGGAGGGCACTTCTCTGACAACTTACAACAAGAAGGATCTTGGATGCGAGTTATCACCGACCCACTCTTTTTAAAGATTGTTATAATTATTGTAAGACATGTGATATTTGTCAAACACATGGTAACCGTAAGACTTCATCAGCTCCATTATGCCCTATTCTTCCACTTGGTCCCTTTGAAAAGTGGGGAATAGACATTGTAGGTCCACTTCCAACTACCTCACGCCAAAATAAGTATATTGTAGTTGCCACAGATTATTTAACCAAGTGGGTTGAAGCTAGGCCATTGAAAACAGCTTCCATGGATGAGGTGGCAAGGTTCATATATGAACGCATTGTCACAAGATTTGGTTATCCATTAGAAATTGTAACAGATTAAGGAAGCCACTTCATTAATGAGGTGGTAGAAGCCCTAGTCAATAAATTTTCTATTAAGCACAGGAAGGCAACAACATACAAGCCAAGCACAAATGGACAGGTGGAACGAACAAATTTTGTGTTGTGTCAAATTCTAGCAAAAGATGCAGCCTTGTAGGTACATAAGTGGGATAAAAGGATTCATGCAGCATTGTGGGCATATAGGGCAACATCAATGTCATCAATAGGATACTTCCCATTTTAGTTGGCCTATGACATTGATCAAGTTCTTCCTATTGAGTTTGATATTCCCACTGTGAGAGTTATGAAAAATGAAAGGATGGATGAAAGTGATTCAATAAAAGAAAGGTTGGTACATCTTCATTTGCTAGAGGAAATGAGGGAAATAGCAAAGGATACAAGCCATAAGAAGAAAATGAAGCAGAAGGAATACTTTGATCAAAAGATCTGTTGGTCTCCATTTCATGTGAATGACTTGGTTCTAGTATATGATTCCAGATACAAAAAAAAAGACAGAGAAAATTTCTTCCAAAATGGATGGGGCCCTACAAAATAGCAGCTGTGCATGAAAATGGTAATGTACCAACTGGAGGAATTGGATGGCACTCCCATTACGAAATGGGTCAACCATGACAAGTTGAAGATTTTCCAAGCACCAGAATAGTCTACTCCGAGGACGGAGTAGAAGCTAGGAAGGGGGAAGATGTCGACACTAAAATTTTCCTCCATAATTTCTATTTCATTAATGTATATATTAGGAATAGGATGTTGTTAAGTATAATTAGTAGTAGTGTCCGATAGAAGATAACAAATACACAAGACGGTGCCGCCAATAATGTGGAGTACGGTAGCATCAAAGTACAATAGGAATGTTTTAAAAAGTAAATATTTGTCGTAAGTGGTCCAAAGAATGTTAAAATGTTAAAGTTTGGGTAATTAGAGAAGTAGGGTCTACATGATTAGGAATTAGAAATATTATATTGGTAATAAGGACAAGGAGTGAGGTCATAAATATTTTGTGTATTTTATTTGTAAAAAGTCTAAAAATGTGGAACCCATGTAAAATGATAAGGTTTATCTTATCTTAAAAGATAAGCTTACATGCATACGAGATAAGAGTTAAGGTATGGAATATGATTCGTCAGAGTGGATTTCTTATCCTATCTTAGAGATAAGATGGATAAGCTCGGGAAGTTCTATAAATAGAGAGGCCACCCCCCTCATTTAGCATAGAAGGAAGTAGTGAGAAATATTGTAGGAAGTGTGCAAAGGAAGCCATCAGTTTAAAGGTGTGTTGAAGAAGCCATTAAGAGGTGTAATTGTAAAGTTTCTCCCATAGTCTTGGTGAAAGGCAAGTGAAGTCAATAACACTTGAAGTACCTCATGGGTGAGATTGTAACAATTTCATGTTAATATTATAATTTACTTTGATATTTCAGATTTGTCATCATTCCATCTTATCATAGTCGATGGTATTCTTGTGTTATGTTGTTGTTTTGTTTCTAGATTACATCCACCAAACTAAAGGTTATGCATTGGTAAATAATCATAGCACGAGGAGTTCCCGGTGAAGAATTATCATAGTGTCGGATTGGTGATGACAGTTTGCTCGTACCTCGATCTTTGGTTGTATGTGCTTCCTTCCCTAGTGTGGAAGTATCTCTGAAGAAGATCTACCCTGATTCTTCTTGAGCTCACGAACTTTCCTATCGAACCAAACCTTAGTTCTTACAAGAACAGGGGCAATAATCTCAACCAAATCATCTTTTTCTTTCTTGTACCAATCTAGGTTTTCTAAAGGAGTGTGTTTGATTGATATTTCATATTCAAAGGACTGTAAGTCCTCATCATCATCCTTAAGCCCTTCAGGAACTTGGTAGAGATTGAGATCTGTAATTTTTTACAGAGAGAGTCTCCATAGTGCCTCCTTCTGGCTTCAAAATCATCAACACAGCCCAGGTAATCCTCAATGTCTAGCTTATGATGATAAATTATCCTGAGGTTCTAATCAATAAAATTCTTTAGATCAAAACAAGTCCTGGGTCTGAAGAAATGGATAGTGAGAGGAGCAATAGCCCTTTCTATGTTTTGGGCATCCAGAGTTGTTTTGCATGTATAATTTCCCAAGGAGATAGGGAAATGAAGACCAGTGATCTTCTTATCTCTGCAGGTTCTGTAGTTTATCAAGTTGTCTACATACTTCAACCAGAGCCATTTTATCATTGCAAAACATGGGGAGCTTGAGGGGTGTATTTTCATAGCCAAGAAACTGATGTATGAGAACCTTCTAAATTGGATGAAGAAAGCCCCATACTTATCTATCAGAGTCATAGCTTCATCAGAAAATCTCCTAAAGATCACACCTCCAAGAGTCTTACAATATACATGGTGAAAGCATCATTGACCCTTCTGAAATTGTGATTGCTAGCTTCAAGGGTAAACTGAGGGCAGTATGTGTAGATAGGTTCATCCTTCTTGCCTTCCATGTAGGTGAAACCGAACCACTCCCGGGATACAGCTAGGGTATACATGAGATAAGAAGTCATATAAAACTTCTTAGTTTGTTGAACACTTGAAAATTGCTCAGTCAAATTCATACAAACAATTTCAGCCCAGTTTATGTTCTGATTTCCCTCGCAGATGATGTTTATAAAGGGGCACATCTAGAAATGAAATTCATTGGTGGAGAAATCCCATGATACAGAAAGCAAAATTATAAAATCAGATAGCTCCTCATTGAAATTGACCCTGAATAATGCTTTGGAGATTCGGGACACTCCGTTCTTAGGGTTCTTTAACCATGATTTTACTATTCGGGCCTTTTATTTTTCATTGTCTTAGTCAAACAGAGTCGAGGTTGAGCACGAGTGAGAACGAAGGGATCTTCAATCTCTAGAATGCGTAGTGCGGCAGCACAATGGTTACAACATCTAGTTTAGCAATTAATTCCCCATGCACATTAGTAAGCTCCTTGGTATCTGAGTTAAAATGGGATCTGCAGGCAAGCACGATGTCGGCACACTGCATAGAGATGGGAAAACTAGCCGCGTATGTAATTCCATTATCATTGATCATTTGTGCCATGGAGGCAGGGTTGGAGCATGTTAGTACGCCCCCAAAATCTCCAATATCTAAGTGTTGAACCTCACTATCTCCAATATTAGGTACATAGGTCTCGAGAGGTGACGAGTTTTCCTTCCCTTGAAATTTGATCTTCATTTTGCAATACGCAGAGGGATGACCTTCCAAGATCAAATTCGCGATGAAAATGCAAAGGGGAACAGGGGAACGAGCAAATGACTTCAATCATGAGGATTGTGCAAGAAAAGCAAGCGAGCAATGTGACAAATGTATAGGCGGTAGTCCCTTTAAATAGTCGTTCAAGAGAGAGAAGGTCATTAATGAGCACTAAATACAACTTGCACTGACTCAAAAAGATGAGATGCAGGAAAAGCAGAAAAAATGGCCCGAATGACCCTTGGAACATTTGGGACATGAGGGATGCGAAGATGCGATCCAGTGGACGCAGCGATGCTTGGGAATCGAGAACAGTAAAGCACGACGTATTTGGGACAGATGGGACAAAAGTACACGAAGAACCCGATGCGGCCGATGCGGCGATCAAGGAAAAGGAAGTCCGGGTGAACTTGGGACAAATGGGCCAAAAAGTTCTGATAAAGCCGATGGATAAAGACTTTGCGGGGAAATTAGACGATCGGCGAACAAAAGGCCCAGAGGTACTTGGGACATGAGGGACAAAAATGTCCGACAGCAAGTCACCAAAATGACTCCAATAAACGTGAATTTTCACCATCTCTTCAAGTTTTCACTTCACTAGAACATTACTAAAGGGTGCCAACTCAAAATTTCAATTTTCTAACTTTCAAAAGAGGGGAAATTTTGAGAGGACAACAACTAGCTCTTTCTAGGGATGACTTGACTAGATCAGAAGAACAAGGCAAGACAAGAACTCAAGAAAAAATTAGGGGAAGAAGACCAGTGCCTTATCCATTGGGCAAATAGAGTCAAGGGCAAACCAATACAGAAGGCAACACAAAAATAAGAAGAAACAAACAACAAACAAAAACAGGGAAAAGTAAAAAAACAATGTACATAATATACAAAGGACTTCGTATTCACCTAGGATTTGAACAATTTCAGGTCTTGCCCACTATATGGAAGTGGGAGAGGTCCATCCATGTAATCAAGATAGAAAGAATTTTCACTAGCAAAATGCCCGATTCTCGAAAGGACCAAGCCAAAGAGAATCAAACTTACCATGGCTTCCTTCGTGTTCATGTCTTTTATCCCACAACAAAACAACATCTCCAACTTTGAATTCTTTGGATATGGTTTTCTTGTCAAACAATGATTTCACGTTCTACTGATGGGTAGATATTCTATCAAAAACATGCAGTTTGTCTTCATCAAGCTTATGGAGATACATGATCCTTTTATCCAAAGAATCACTGAAACTAATGTCCTCAATAGCTTTCATCAAATGCAAAGCTGGTAGTTCCACTGTCACTAGTAGTTGGGCTTCCACACCATACACCACTTGAAAAGGAGACATCCTAATTTCCCTTTTGGGTGTAATCCTAACTGCCCATAGAGCATCATAGAGCTTCTTGTGCCAGTTTCCTCGAGATTCATTAACAAGTTTTCTTACAATGGTCACCAGATTTTTGTTTGTTGATTCTGCTTGGCCATTCCCTTGAGGATAGTAATCTAAAGAATGAGCAAGGGAAATACCATATCCATAGTAGAAATCCATCATCTCAGCAGAAGAAAAATTTGAAGCATTATCAGTCACGATCTTGTTTTGTACTCCAAACCTTATCAGGATGTTTTCTTTGATAAAATTACATACTACCTTTGAAGTGGTACTTTTAACTGGGATGGCTTCTACCCACTTAGTGAAATAATCTGTGGTAGTCAACACATGAGTATGTCCTACACTTGAAGATGGGTTGAGTGTTCCAATAAAATCCAAACCCCACTGTTGAAAGGGTTCTTCAATCACAACTGGTTTAAGTGGCAAAGCGGCCAACTTTGGTCTTCCTACAAAAGTTTGACAAGCTTCACATTTATCAACCCACCTTGATGCATCCTTAAAAAAATTAGGCCCATAGTACCCTACACGTGGAATTTTGTGGGAAGTAACAGTAGATGAGAAATGAAGCCCACAAGATTGGTCATGGAAGGCTGAGAAAAGCTTCTTCTGTTGATCTTTGTCAACGCATTTCAAAAATATTCCATCCACTCCTTGTTTGAAGAAAGCATTCTCCCATAACACGTATTGTGCTAATCTTAGCTTGATAGCCCTTTTCTCCTTGGTGGTTAAGTGAGATGGACATTCACCATAGGTGAGGAAGTGGGCAATGTCAACGTACCATTCATCAATTGAGCTGAGAAATAGAACAATAGGAACATCAACCTCATCCTTAGGCAATTCATGACCAACTCCTTCAGCAATGAGTTCACACAAGCCTTTACCCCGAACTAGTTTAGTTGGTCTGATGTCAATATCATATTCCTAAACCTTTGCTACCCAATTTCCTCTCTTGGTTCCAAACTTCTGTTGTGTAAGAATAGACTTAATAGTTGTATCGGGCATCAACACAATAGAGTGAGAGTTAAGGATGTAGAATCAAAACTGGTTAACAACTTTAACCACTGCAAAAACATGTTTCTCCATCATAGTATACTTCAACTTGTGATTTTTAAGAATATAACTCATGAATGCAATTGGGAGCTCGTGACCTTCAGAATCTTTCTAGGTCAACACAACGGCCAGGGTACTTTCTGTGGCATAGCAATAGATAATAAAATCTTTGCTGAAATCTAGACATGCTAAGATAGGAGTCTTAGCAATAGCTTTTTTAATGACTTCGAATGCCTCTTTCCCCTCAGGGGACCAACCAAATGTCTGTTTTCCTTTCATCATCTAGGAAATATTCAAAGTTATCTCTCGAAATCAGGGATGAATCTCCTCAGGAAGTTGATCTTACCAAAGAAAGAATGCACTCCCTTTTTACTTGTAGGAAGAGGAATCTACTGAATAGCTTGAACTCATTTAGGATCAATCTTGATTCCTTATTTGGAGACAACATGTCCCAACAACTTGCTTTTCGTGACACAAAAGAAAGATTTCTTGGGGTTCAGAGAGATCCCATGTTCTCTGCATTTCAAGAGAACTATTTCTAGGTGGTGAAAGTGGTCTGCTCTAGATTTGGAGAACATAGTTAGGTCGTCTAGATACACGACAATACATTTTCCTTTCAGACTTCCAAAAGCCAAATCCATTACTCTTTGAAAAGTGGCACTGTATTAATGAGACAAAAGGGCATCCTCTTGTAGGCAAAAGTACCCCAAGGAGTGGTAAAGGTAGTCTTGTGTTGATCAACAAAGTGTTTAATTCCACTTGATTATATCATGAGAAACCGTCAAGCATGGACAACATCTCAGCTCATGTAATAGCTTGCAACACCTGGTCCATCATGGGTAGGGTAGTTGTCCTTTAGAGAAGCCTGATTCAGATTCCTAAAATCAACACAGATCCAAATCTCACCATTTTTCTTCCTGACATGCACAATATTAGCAATCCATGTTGAATGATGGATGGGGAAGATAATTTTGGCCTTCAACAACTTCTGTATCTCTTGAAAAATGGTGTCAGCAATCTTTGGATTGTACTGCCTTTGCTTTTTTTTGAAAGGTTTAATCCTAGGTTTGAGAGGAATGAAATGTTGCATTTCTTTTGGTTGAAAAGCTTTCAGATCATCATAAGAATAAGCAAGGACATCAACGTACTTCTTCAAAATATTTACTACCTTCTTCTTTTCCTCTTGTGTGCAACATTTCCCAACGTTCACCATTTTGGGGTCAGCAGAGCTCCCAATGTTAACCTTTTCATATTCAGCAGATTGTTGGGCTCCTTTAGAAGCTTTAGACTTAACATACCTATCATGTTTATCAAACAATTCCTCCAGACTCACTAGCCCTTTAGGAATCTTGTTACCTTTTAGTTTGATGCACCCATCTTGATCCGTCTCCTCTTTGACACCTTCCTCATTGGAAGATACACTCTCTTGAGGCAAATTGTCACTTCCTTCAAAATACAATTGTTCAAAGTTATCCCTGAGCTCCAAGAAAGAGAGAAAATGCTGGTCATCATTGAAAACTTTCCAGTTGCTTGCATTATCCGGTACACTTGGTCTATGGATCATTTCAATGGTGAATTTATCCTGAGAGAAATCAGGATGAGGTATAAACAAAGACCCTGAAACGGCTAGGGAATCAGCCCTGGTGTTATTTTACACGGCAGCGCTTTGCTTGATGGAGAAGGCATCGAGAAATTCAATAGAGTCCCAAACTAGATTCCTATAATGCTTCAATCTTCTATTCTTTACTTGAAAAAGGTCTCTGACTTGTTTAACAACTAGTTCCACGCATCTCCACGAGCCAAAAGATTCTTCACACCTCTCTCTTTTGCCATGTTAAGTCCAAGGATGAGAGCTTCATATTTTGTCAGTATTATTGGTATTTCTAAATTGTAGTTTGAATGAGAAAGGATGAAACTTTTTTCCGAAGATATCGCACCACACCAGCCCCAAAACCAGCTGAGGAACAACTTCCATCAAATTCCAAATTCTAAACGCCATTAGGATCATGAAATACTTCTTTGGGACATTCCATTTCATCATGAGACATAATCATATAGTTGCCATGTCCAATATCTTTATAAAGTATTTGCACTTTGGGATCATCCGTCTTTTGCACAATATACTAAGATTGCTTCTCGTGCAACAAATTCTTCATGTTCCCATTGAATGGTATAAGGGCATGTGACAAATCCATTTAAATCTCTCCTCCCATGTCCTTACAGAGGTTGCTGCTCAACAACATGCCGTATGAAGGAGGGATATAAACTACTAGAATAGTGGCTAAAATATTTTTCTTAGATAAGGCAACAAAATCCACTGTACATCTTTAATTATTCCAACCAAGGGCACCTCCCTACTCTCCATAGAATAACAAGAACCAATAGTGCATGTGAGGGTAAGACCCAAAGCATGAGCCACTTTGGCGGGCATTACATTATCGATGCTCCCGAGTCTATGTCACGATTCTTTGAGTCTATGGCCTCGCTATAAGGAGGGTCTCATGGCATATGGATTTGCACACATGCAAATGACATGCAACAATGTGTGGGAATGAAGTCCCTCCTCAATGAAGGTGAGGCTGCCTTTATTGAAAACCAAAGTGTATTTACATCTGTACATTCAAAATTGTATGTGGGGGGTGTTTTGGAACATCAATGGAAGAAAAGTGAATGAGGGAAATGGAATAGAAAGAAGGAAAGGAGTGGAATGGAATGAATCGAAGAACATGCAAGAATTAGGTAAAAACAGAGCCTAATATTGCATGGAGAGGAAAGATGAATAACTAACGCAAATAAACCGGAGTTTGAGTTAGCCAAACAAGAATGTCTAAAAGGGATCACACATGAGCAAGTAGATAGTAAGAGCTTGATCATTGTGAAATAGAACAACTGATTAATAATGTTGACAATAAGATCAAAGATAATATCTGCATGAAAGATTCAAACACCTAACATCTAATGAACATAAGAACATCAAATGTTAGAAGAGACAATGAATGAGACACAAAGTTCGTATTTCATTAACTCCAAAATGTCTTTCACAAAAGAACACAAAGTTTCTTCTTGAAACAAAGCTTGCACAAAAGTATTTTCTTCTCCTCTCTCAAAGTCACCCTTACAAATGAGCCCCTGACTTCCTTTTATAACCCAAAAGTTGGTTACAAAGTAGTTAGGGTTTTACATGATCATTAAATAAGGCACTTAAGTGACCTTTGACTTTTTCTAACCAACTTTATTAAAGACAACCCAAAAATAGAAATTACTTAAAATATCCAATGTTTCCCAAATAACAACACCTTTTAAAATATACAATAATAACCAGTGCCTTATCCATTGAAACGGGGTCCGCCTATCTCAAACGTATGAGAAATGGACTCTCCCACTTCGCTAGATATCAAGAAAATCAACTCCCTGCACCGCCGGTGAAATTAGGATCCGTTGCTTTTGCCAGTTGAAAGGATCTAAACCTTCCCAAAGTTTCAAACATCTTTTCTTCTTCTGGAGGTTCACTTGGCCGAAGAATAGCCTCACAAAATACCTGCAATTCAAGAATTCTACTTGGCATATCATTTAAATTAACAATTTTAGACTGAGCATTCTCAAACAAGTTCTTCAATTTGATACACCGCTCCATGGAAATCGACGAGAAATTGGTGGCGGAGTGTACATGTCCTTGAATAATCGTGAAAATTATTCTTCCACCTGCTCCGATGAACACCTTTGATTATGCTCATTTACTAGGTTACAGGGAATCTCAGCCATGAATTCCTGGATCAAGGAAAGTGAAGTGAAAGCTTCATTGCACATGTTGTCATAATGGACCATAGAATCCACGAAGCGTCTTTCTTGATTTGAGATGTAGACACCAAAGTAAACGTGTCCCTCGATGTTCAAATTCAAGAATCCCTTCAATAGCCAAAATTGAAGATTCCATACTGTCATCTCCTGCAGACTGGGCAATATCTCATCCAAATTTGATATAGTAGAAACAAAAGTTTCTTTGAAAGAAAGAATTGGATCCGGATATACACCGATATCTTCACGAAGCTTAACCGTAGTCTTGATCGCTCCTGCCTAAAACGAGAATCTCCAAAAGCCAAGTTTTAGTGATATGGCCCAACGTGTTTATTTCCTTTGACAAATTAAGAGTCTCTTCATCCGGGCAGCCATCGCATCGTGCACTTGGGAAGGTGGATGATATGGGATTTATCAAATGCTGAACATACTCCACCAATTGACTCTTTTCGGCCTTGAGCCGAGAATTTTGGGACTTGTATTTCTCCAGTATTTTTAGCATGATATCAATTGAATCTCGAGCCATCGCCATGTCACTTTCTAACGTAGATCTTCCAAGTCCTAGTTTGGAAACTTCATAGTCGGTTGGCGTCATAGCATTGCGCTCTTTATCCACTTGTGGAATGGCAAGGTCTGCAAACTTGTTTCCATCATTATCCACCATTATTCGAGAAAGTACCTTAGGCTTCTTAGGAATGGCATCATTCGACAGTTTGAAAAGGGCATCAAAATCAATGTCGATTGGCTTGACAACTCTCTTCCTTTTCTTCACTTCAGAATCAACCCAAGAAGGAGTTTCATTTACTATCTCAGCATATAGAATCCTGGAGCTTGAATCAATATTCTCATTATTCTTGACATCATGAGATCCTTCTTGAATCCTATCAACGACCTTGATTTGAGGAGACACAACCTCAATGTCCACTTCCTGATCATTCGGGAGATTTTGGGAAATCCCTTCATGAACTACGTGCTCCGAAGTATTTGATATTTGAATTACTTGCACTTGAGTGGGTGTTTGTTCAAAGCATGGCTGAGGATCATTTGCTACCAACGTCTGAGTGCTATTAACGATGTGAGTGGAAGAATCTCTACTCGAGGTAGAAAATCCAGACACACGCTCCTTTCCTTCTTCAGGGTTGGAATCTTTGGGTCTCTCTCCTCGTGACACGTTGCTTGGCGAAGTGGATTTTGGAAACCATTCTTTTCTTGCATGTTGTGTATGATTGGATGGTAACAAAGTTGATCGAGAAGAAACCTTGGTCGAATGGAGACCCCCTCGATATAGGCAAGTTTTGTGATCCCGAAACGTGATCTGGAATTGATTGAAATTTGGCAAGTTCCCTGTCATACCAAGATATGCTTCTTTCGATAATTGGTTGGTTCTTGCCATCGAGAGAAAATTCATCTCTTTTGGTCCAGTCGATTTGAGGCAACGGTGTGAAGGCAATGGCATCATACGAGGGATTGACGACATCCTCATCATCGTTTATGAATGAATCGGAGGACTCGGATGTGGAAAGCCTTGATCTGAGCAAGTGTTAGGTGAGATTACTCCCGTCTCCTTACCTCATGTTCATCCGAGCAAGCAGCCCAAAAATCCTCCATGGTAGGACTATGTTGGTACTTCACTCCCATAATCATTTGCATATAACCATTGATATCGAACTAGGATCTCTTCACATATGGATGGATGGTTATGAGAGCAAACTCCTTTTCCATTAGTTGTGCATTGAATAAATTTGGGCATTGGTATTCCCCGATTTGGATCGGAAATGAATTCCTGGACGGTGCTTGTCACTAAGTAGGTAGTGAACTTGGAACAATTGTCGTGCCAGCTCCATTAATGCCCACTTATCACTGACGTACTTGGGAAGTTTCCACGGGGTCCCAGCAAAGCCACTCACGTGAATGTAGGAAAAAGATGAAAATTGTATAAACCAGGTTCCCCATTGGGAAATGACACTCATGGCTTCTTTGGAAAACCTTTCCTCGGTATTTCGATTCAAGTTCCGGATCACGCGGAAGGTGAATGCATCGTTGACTCTTCTAAAATGGTGAGAACTATTTTTGAAGCTGAGCTGAGGGTAATAGTGAAAAACGTTGTTTGATGACCCCAGGATCCCTCTCGTTTCAAGTCCCGAAAATAGCTTTCTTCGTGCTACTGCATAGGTCAGATATGAGGTCATGTAGAAGCATCCAGTCATTTTGACTTCTATCAATTGCTTGTGAATGGTGTTGCTGATGATGGTGGCCCAGTCCACAAACTCCTTCTTGGCTAGGATGATACAGATAAACTGGTACATCCATGGGTGGAAGACCCTTGCAGAAGGTAAACCAAAAACTCGACTTAGGAGAGTGATCATGTCTCCAATCTCTTCCACGAACTCAATGCGGTACAGTTCTTTGGGGAGCCTGTCAATCCGAGGTCTCTTGGTTACCAGCCAATTGTTGTTAACCATTTTGCTCCATCTTAGGGGTTCTTCGTCCCAGAACTCTTGCGTTGACTGGCGAGTGATATCTGCATTCTCAGGAAAGTCAGGTATCCCGAGCAACTCCTCAATGTGTTCAGGTGTGATTAAGAGGAAAGGCTCGCGGTTATCTTTATAAATTCCTCATCTCTCATGGTCGTAATGCTCTGCACAAGCAATCACCAATTCCAGATTACACCGAGACAGGGAATGTTGTTGCTTGGGGTAGGCCACTGTGGTAAAGCCTATCAGAGAAAATGGTTTTGCCTTCAGTTTTCACTCGCTCGCAAAATTGTTGCACGTTGATGTGACCCAGATTTGTATCGGTGATGTTGTCATATGCCGACTTAATGGAGCTGGGAGGAATAATTCCTTGGAATTCATATTTCAGGGTAGATTTATTAGATTTTTCCACCGGCTTCCTCGATCTCCCTGCAGATTTGGATCTTTCGGCCATTATGAATTTAACAAAAAAGTGACTCAGGCACGCCAAACAATGCAAACGGGGCTGGGTCTCAGTCTCCAACACCCCGTCGATGCAAGAAAA
Organism: Taxus wallichiana var. yunnanensis; assembly: GCA_018340775.1. Taxonomy (NCBI): domain Eukaryota; kingdom Viridiplantae; phylum Streptophyta; class Pinopsida; order Cupressales; family Taxaceae; genus Taxus; species Taxus wallichiana. The sequence continues at coordinate 629,666,536 of CM031234.1, forward strand.
ATATTCCCATTATATTATTATTAGTATTATTATTATTTAAAATAATAATAATAATTGTCTCGAATTACAAACTTTTAGTATGTTAATAAAAACAAATCGAGACCAAGCTCGAATTCTAACTCTGACAATAACAATTAAAATCTCCCGATTTTAATATTTTGCGTGAATGAAGTATCCGTGGACCTGCGTGGGTATTTGATTTGTATTTATTTCTTACATGCATGGGAGCTGTCTTCCTTATCCTTGGCGTGGGCTAATCAACTTGAAAAACCAATTTGTTTTATTCTAAAAACTGTTCTCTAGTCGGTGGATGCGTGGAAATGTTCTTCTGCTTGCTGGTGCATGGAGTAACCTTATTACTTTCAACTTTTCCTTTTAGCTGGGTGCCTTTTCTCCAAATGCGTGGTCTTTGGATGATTTTGGATTTATACTGCCTCAAAAAAAAAAGAATTGTTCTAGTTCTTTCCTTTCAAGGTGTGGGCTTTGAAAAACTTTATTTGCTTTATTATTTGTTTTCTTTGTTCTGCCCAAGGCGTGGGATTTATCCTGCTGCAAAAACAAATAAAAATTAAAGCAAAAAGTCATGAAAATTAATCCATGCATGGGGATCTTCTTCAAAAACTGTTCTTGTTCTTTCCTTTTCTGTTTAAAAACTTTTCCTTCAGGCCGATGCGTGGTCTTTTAGACAAAAATAGAAGCTTTTATTTGTCTTTTCCTTGGTTGGGCGTGGCCTGTGTGGACAGGTGCGTGGAAGACTGTTCTCTTCCTTTTTGAACTGTGTTTAATCTTTTCCCTGACACATGGAAAGTTCTTTCCTCTAGTTGGTGTGTGGGTTTTAAGAAATTTGTTTTCTTCCTCTAAAACAAAACAAATGTTTCTTTTCTTTTTAGTTTCGTGCGCAGACTTCCTTTAATCTTCATTTAAAAACTAAACTTTCTCTTCCTTCCTCCCACGTGCCTACTTCTTTCTCTTTCTTTTCTGTGTGGCCTTTGTTTCCTGTCTTCCCAAATGCGTTGGAATCTCCTTGAAACTATTTGGTAATACGTAGCCTTTCTTTTATTGCTCTGTAGATCTTCTTTGATGAATGCGTGGAGCTTAAAACCAAAAACTTTCTTGTATTTCTTCTTCACAATGGCGTTAGTTTCTCTTGCATGATGCTGACAAAATATTATGTCTTCTTGAAGAAATAAGAAGCAATTGAAAGCATTCGACATGAATTTTTCCAACGAGTTTGATGGAGGAAGTTACGAGGATTAATTCAACTTCCTCTCTTCCCGGGTAGTGGCTTAAGTGCCAGGGGAAATGGGGAAAGCAACGACAATTGCCAATGGGAATGGCAAAATAGGTTGGCAATCCCCATCTAATTTCCCCATGTGGGAAATTGGGGAATTTTATGCCCGTTTTCCAATCCATGATTTGGCAATTGGTAGAGGAAAACCCACGTGCGGGAAATTTGAAGGAAATTGCCAGGAAAGTGGAAAACCGGGTTGGAAACGAAAGCTTACTTCCCCGGCACTAAAACTTGTCGAATGAAATTTAATTTATATTTATTTAATTAAATACTCCTTAAGTGATTTTTTAAAAATTAATTTAATCAAACAAGGAGCAATTAATTAATTAAATATTAATTAATTATTTTAATGTATTTTAACGCGTTTTAAAACTTGGCGGAAGAGTTTTTGCCGAAAATCATGAAACGAAGACCGAAATGATCACAAAAATAAGACAATTGCGATGAGTCCAATGAACCATGCAAAGTAACACTTTTCAAAATTTTCTAATTTTTCATTTTTTAAATTATTTTTAACAATTTTGCGAAGTCAAAATTGGTGATAATAGGGTCACATAAAATGGTTTGATTTTCTCATTAGGTGAGGTGACTGCAGCCACAAGGTTTGGTTGGGGTGTGGAAGATGGAGTAGGAAAAAGACCTTTAGAAGTATTAGATGAAGTTTTGGAATGGGAATTGACAAACTGGACCATTTTGGCAAAGGCTTTTGGATGGGTTTGATAATACTCAACCTCTGAAATTTGGATTTTTGTCTTCTTAAGATGGTCGATGATATCAAAAGATCCAGAGGTGGATGGGGAATCATCACTAGGAATCTTAGGCTTATCAGGTTTTGAGGCTAGAGAAAAAGAAGTTTTAGAAGTAGGAGTAGAAGAAGAAGAATTAGCAGAACTGACCTTTTGCGTGGATGCAGTGGGAACAAGAGATCCTCTTCTTGCCACCACTGGTATAGTTATGGGATATTCTTTAGATTTTTTAGCAGGCTGCATCACTTTCTCTTTCTTATTGGTCTGCTCTTAGGTCATAACAACGATATGAATCACTATTCATCTCTACCACTACTTCATCATAATCATCCTCTTCATCAATGCCCTCAGTAGTAAGGAAATTAACTTGAGATCCATCAAGTTCTTCTATCTCCTCCTCAGCCTCTTCACCAGATTCTTCGAATTCTTCATTAACCTCTTCATCAGGTTCTTTAACCTCACAAGTTGCATTGATAGGGGCCTTGATGGGTGGCCCCTCAATTGCCAATCTTGTCTGAGAAGAAGGCAAATGGTTCCTAGGTTGAAAATTCCTTCTAGAACGTCTTGATAAGGAGCATGTTGAGCCAATTGTTTCTTGATGGAAATGAGGTCATTAGCAAGCTTTTGTACTAACGAATCTGCATTAGCTCCAGAATTTGAGGGAGAGGAAGAAGAAGCTTTAGATTTGGAAGAATCTCTTTTCAACTTGTCGACATGATCAAGTCATCTTCAACACTAATGGCTAATCTTTGGTCCTCATCCAATGTTGCAAGGTTGGCTCTCCTCAACACATAGCTTACTTTAGGTAATTGAGTATTTAAGATTTTTTTTTGAATTTGATCCACGGGTTGGGTGTCTTATGGGATCTTGTTAATAAGCTTATTGAACTTAGCCACAAATTCTCTCATGGGCTCTTGTGGTTCTTTCTTGATTTGAGAAATCTAGGCTAGCAAAGCATGTACATCTTCTGTAGGTTTGAAATGGTTCTCAAATCTTTTTCTCATCGTGGTCCAATTGGTAATGGCCCCAAAGCAGAAGGTGATACCTCACTGAGACATCTTCATGCTCAACTCTTAGGACACCACATGTAACTATGAAGCCTACAATATGTTCATCAAGATGCACCTTTCCGTCACCTCTGAACTTGGGGAAGTTCTTCATGTTACCGCTTGGGTAACTTGTGCAAAGGTTGAGGGAGGGCAAGAGGCCCAACACGGTGGCCCCAAGGTAATGGAACTGCCATCCTTGGAAAAACTACTTGAAGAGGAACTGAAACACCAACAAGAATCAAAGCACGAAGATTAGGGCTGAGTTGCTCTTGAGGGATACCACTCCCAAGGGTTCTGTCTTCATAGGGGTGTGCTTGTAGAACAAGCTCTTCTATTTCTCCTGTTGAAGGAAGAGGAAAGCCTTGCTGCTCCAAGAGGTGAAATTGAGAGTCTTCAATTCCAAGAGCCCTCCTACCGCAGGTAAACCTTAGAGTCGCCAGATCAGAAAAACAATCAAGAAATTGTTCCTTAAAGACTAGAATTCGTTAAAATGAATCCCCAGTAGAGTCACCAAAAACTGTTGGTTGTCAAATTAGGACTTTAATGAAAGAAACAGTCGGGGACAGAAAATTCCCTCCTCTTTAATGGGAGAGGTTCCCTTATTGAAAGCAAAAAAATATTCACAAATGTACAATGTTTAATTTCAAAGAGGAACTCTGATATCATGAAAGTGTTTTAAATGACATATTATCAATACAAAAGGACAGAAGAACTAAGGAATGGGAAAAGGTAGAATAGCATTCTCAGGAAATATAGATAGCAAAATAATTCCTTATAAATGCTAAACTAGGATAATATAGAACATAATCATTTGTATTAAAACCATAAGATGTTATTTCACAAACACAAAGTTCTAGAGATGACATCCATAAGAATACAAAGCTTCTTAATGCAAAATAGATTAATGATTCAATAATTTTCAATAGATAAGAAGGAATGAATGAGCACAAATAGAAACAGAAAGGGAAATCTTCTTGTATTGATAGCTTTTGACTCTTTTACACTTTAAAAATAATCAGAGTTCCAACCCCTTAGAATGGCGTGGAGAGCTCATTATATAGCTTACAAATTGGTTACATTTGGTAACCATTTCTTTTAACTAAAATATTAATTAAGGAAATGCATAATACAACATCCTTAATTAATTACAAGGATCTCAGCACTAAAAATAGAAGAAGAGAAAGAGGAGCTAGAAGAAGAAACATCCGATTATGGCTGAGGAGGGCCCACCGATTTCAGAATCCGATATCTGAATTTCTTCAATGCTTCTGTTATTTCCATGCCTCTTGGGATTGTGGTGTTAGCAGTGGCATGAGTCCAAGTGCCTAGACATTTCTCCATATCTTTATTGAATTCGGTATGCTCTAGGTATTCTTTATTTGCCTCGGCAATGAAAGATTGAAGAGAGAAAATGTCCTTTATCTTCTCTTTGGTAATTGATTCCTCTCTGAACAAGTCATCCTTGACAAATGTTCTGAATTGAGATTTGATTTCTTGAAGAGAGAAAGGAATGCCTAAAATTTCATCTTGAAGTTGGCAGTGGATATCTTTAAAGGCAGATGAAACAAAAATTTTAAAAGACTCTTCTTTTTGCCATACATTCTTTAATTCTCCCAAAGTTTTTCTTTCAACCTTCATCTTCCACTCGACACTAAAAATCCATGCCTTTGACAAGTTGTTCTTGGCATCATCAAAAACATTATTGACCAACAAGATCTTCTCATTAGTTTGGCCCATTAGGTGAAGATTTGTAATACAACTACTCCAGAGCTTCAACTCTTTATCCATAGCTTTGATTGAGGAAGTGAGTCTCTGTTGTAGATTAATCACCTTCTTGTTGGTCTTGAATGCTTCCTCAATGAAATTTAAGCCTGATATAATCATGCCATCTATCATGGCCTCAATAGCCTTCCCATAAGTAGAATACTTATGTATGTCTTTGATGCTCTGAACTTCATCCTGGATGAGAATCATGGGGGGTGGAAGAGCAACTAGTGGGGCAGGATCCAAAACCTTATCTTTGGCCAACAATGACTTGATAAAGTTGGAAAGAACTTGGTTCTGTTCTTCCAACTATTCTATGGTCTACTTTCCCTTCTCCACTTGTTCAATAACCTTTGTTATTGTTTCTTGAAGGTTATGAACCTCACTCTCAGGAGTGGATTCTCCCATTGGGATTCTTGAAATCTCTAAATCAGAGACCAAAAGATCTTGCTCTACCTTATCAACCTTGGGATTTAAAACCTCCAAGAACTATTGGACTCGAGCATCGCCATTACTAATCTTGAAGTGGTTTTGGCTCTCTTTCTGGCGGGGGTTGGGTACTACCCAAAAGAGCTTCCACAACATCAAAATCTGGCCTTGTTAGACGAGAAGAAGATTTTCTCTTCTTGCTATCAACCAAGGGCTACACCCAGCAAAGGTAGAAGAAGAAGAGGAAGGAACAAGAGGCCCAAGAGCAAGTGAACTCATGGCACTTAAAGTATTAACCACTATTGCCTCCAATAGAGAAGTACTTTGGAGACCTCAGGAGCTTCCTTTGCAGAGGAGTCTGCTATACTAGGAGGTTCAGTACTTGGAACCTCTTTTCCTTCTTCAATAGTGATTTCAGGAGCTCCTGCAGGATCTGGCACTTCACCATCATCACTTTCACTAAGAAAAATAATGTTCTTTGGCCCTGAAGGCAATTCTGACTGCTCTAAAAGAGATTCTTCATCAATTGGTTCTTGTTTAACCTCTTTAATCTTCTTTTGATATACTTGAGTGGAAGAAGGAGTAGATGATTCAGCTCTTTTATTGAAGAAGAAGGAGGGGTTTTCTTAGGTACCTCAGTACTTGGTTATATGTGCTTCCTTCCCGGTGTGGAAGTATCTCTGGAAGAAGATCTACCCTGATTCTTCTTGAGCTCATGAACTTTCCTGTCAACCAAACCCTAGTTCTTATAAGAACAGGGGCAATAATCTCAACCAAATCATCTTTTTCTTTCTTGTACCAATCCAAGTTTTCTAAAGGAGTGTGTTTGATTGATCTTTCATATTCAAAGGATGTAAGTCCTCATCATCATCCTTAAGCCCTTCAGAACTTGGTAGAGATTGAGATCTGTAATTTTTTGCAGAGAGAGTCTACCATAGTGCCTCCTTCTGGCTTCAAAATCATTAGCACAATCAGCCCAGTAATCCTCAGTGTCTGGCTTATGATGATAAATTATCCTAAGGTTCTGATCAATAAACTTCTTCAGATCAAAACAAGTCCTGGGTCTGAAGAAATGGATAGTGAGAGGAGTAATAGCCCTTTCTATGTTTTGGGCATCTAGAGTTGTTTTGCATGTATAATTTCCCAAGGAGATAGGGAAATGAAGACCAGTGATCTTCTTGTCTCTACAGGTTCTATGTAGTTTATCAAGTTGTCTACATACTTCAACCAGAGCCATTTTATCATTGCAAAACATGGGGAGCTTGAGGGTGTATTTTCATAGCTAGCCAACCTAATGTATGAGAACCTTCTAAATTGGATGAAGAAATCCCCATACTTATCTATCAGAGTCATAGCTTCATCAAAAAATCTCCTAGCAGTGTCACCCTCCAAGAGTCTTACAATATACATGGTGAAAGCATCATTGACCCTTCTGAAATTGTGATTGCTAGCTTCAAGGGTAAACTGAGGGCAGTATGTGTAGATAGGTTCATCCTTCTTGCCTTCCATGTAGGTGAAACCAAACCACTCTCGGGACGTAGCTAGGGTATACATGAGATAAGAAGTCATATAAAACTTCTTAGTCTGTTGAACACTTGACAATTGCTCAGTCAAATTCATACAAACAATTTTGGCCTAGTTTATGTTCTGCTTGCCCTCGCAGATGATGTTTATAAAGGGGCACATCCAGAAATGAAATTCATTAGTGGAGGGCAATCCCATGATACGGGTGAGAAAAATGATAAAATTAGACAGCTCCTCATTGAAATCAACCCTGAATAATGCTTTGGAGAGTTGGGACGCTCCCTTCTTAGGGTTCTTTAACCATGATTTTGCTATTCATGCCTTTTATTTTCACTGTCTTGGTCAAACAGGGTCTGAGCTTGAGCACGAGTGAGAACGAAGTTATCTTCAGTCTCTGGAATGTGTAGTGCAGCAATGGTGACAACATCTAGTTTAGTAATTAATTCCCCATGCACATTAGTAAGCTCCTTGGTATTTGAGTTAAAATGGGCTCTACAGAAAGCACGGTGTCAACACACTGCACCGAGATGGGAAAACCAGCTGCGTATGCAATTCCACTATCATTGATCATTTGTGCCATGGGGGTAGGGTTAGAGCATGTTAGTTTGCCCCAAAAATATCCAAAATCTAAGTGTTAATCCTCACTATCTCCAATATCAGGTACATAGGTCTCGAGAGGTGACAGGTTTTCCTTCCTTTGAAATTTGATCTTCATTTTGTAATACACAAAGGGATGACCTTCCAAGATCAAATTCATGATGAAAATGCAAAGGGGAATAGGGGAACGAACAAATGACTTCAATTGCAAGGATTCGGGCAAGAAAAAGTAGGCGAGCAATGTGACAAATGCATAGGTAGTAGTCCCTTTAAATAGCCATTCAGAGAGAGAAGGTCATTAATGAGCATTAAATACACCTTGCACCGACTCAAAAAGATGAGACGTGGGAAAAGTGGAAAAAATGTCCTGAATGGCCCTTGGAACATTTGGGACATGAGGGACGCGAAGACGCGATCCGGCCGATGCGGGAATCGGAGAACGAAAGCATAGACATATTTGGGATAGATGGGACAAAAGTACGTGAAGAACCTGATGCGGGTGATCGGAAAAGGAAGTCAGGTGAACTTGGGACAAATGGGCCAAAAAGTTCGATAAAGCCGACAGACAAAGACTTTGTGGGGAAATCGGCCGATCGGCAAATCAGAAGGCCCAGAGGTACTTGGGACATGAGGGACAAAAATGTCCGACAGACCAAGTCACCAAAATGACTCCAATAAACATGAATTTTCACCATCTCTTCAAGTTTTCACTTCACTAGAACATTACTAAAGGGTGCCAACTCAAAATTTTCAATTTTCTAACTTTCAAAAGAGGGGAAATTTTGAGAGGACAACACATGTTGATTATAAAACAAGTGACATATGAATATAAGGTAAAAGATGAGAAAATCCTTCCATACAAAAGAATGGTTGATTCTTTAGAGGATTTATTTGAGTAGATCACATTTCAACAAATACCAAGAGCCTAGAACAGAGCAATAGATGCTATGGCTATAGTAGGGTCCATGTTGAGTATTTCACCGAAAAACAACGATATGCCATTTTTTGTGGAGCACTTACGAACACCGGCATATGACATGCCCGATTCTTGTTTGGTGTGTGAAATTGTTGGTACCTTTTCCCCATGATCACGTGAAATCTTCAATTACCTCCATGATGGAACATTTCCCACAAAAATTTCTTGATCTGAAAAATGAACCCTCATCCAGTGTATAACCCGCTATACCCTGTTTGGGGCACCCTCTTCTGTTGAGGCTACGATGGGAATTTGTTGCGTTGTTTAAATTTGGATGAGTCAATCCAAGCAATTAAAGAGGCACACAAACGCATCAATAAGACTCATACTAATGGGACCGTTTTAGCAAAGAAAATACTCAGAGTAGGCTACTATTGGCCTGCCATGGAGCATGATTGTTGTAACCATGTGAAGAAATGCTTGGATTGTCAAAAGTATGGCAATTTGATACATGCGTCGGTGTAATCCTCGCAACTAATCAAATTGGGGTCCTGGAGCTAATAAGAAAACTTAACCCTGTCTCCTCGGATGGCCACAAATTCATTTTAACTGCAACTGAATACTTCACAAAATGGGTAGAGGTTGTTCCTCATACCTATGTTGAAGGTGCCCAAATATCAAAATTTATAATGAACCATATTATTTTCCGCTATCGTATCCCATCTGCTATTATAATTGATAATAGTAAGCCATTTAAGAACAAAACTATGAAAGTGTTATGCTAAAGTTTTCGATATCACTCAAGTTCTTAACCCCCTATTACCCTCAAGGTAATGGGAAAGCCAAAGCTTCAAATAAAACCTTGGTGTCCCCAAGATTTCACCAGAATCTGGGACTACCCCTTAATTTTTTTGTTCTTTTTAAAGTAACGGGTTGTTTTGTGTTTTTATTGCCTGAAGTTGTCTTCATTACATTAAGATATTCCCAGTGAATCATATGACCCAATTTCGACAAATACCCAGATGCTAAAACTCAATTTATCCCTCTACTAGGTTTGTTTGCGAGAATTTTATTTAATTATTTATTAAATAAATAAAGTTCTCGCTTAATGTGAATAGTGCTACAAATGAACCCTGTGAAGTTTTTCATATTAGTATTCTCACATCTCAATAGGCTTTTCACAAATAATGAATTTAGAGAAATCGATCGCAACTTCTGGCAACATTTTTCATTTTTATTTATTTATTTTTACATTTGTTTTCGGTTTTCTCTGCATGGTCTGTCTATTAAATTCCTCTTGATTCATTCTTTGTTCTATATAGCCTGTTTAATTTCCTCGAACATCCGGAAGTCATTTGTGGCTTCAACAATGGAAAGAATTAATCACAGAGTGCTGACTTCCGACAAAGAAAGAAGAATTTAAGTAGAAAAATCCTCTCCCGGAAAGTCACACTTTTTGGATAATAGATTTAAGCTTCTAGTCGGAATTTTGGTAGTGGTAAGCAAAGGGAATTTATTGCTTGCATAACAAAGTTACTTTTTCCCATCAAGTCAAAATCACTTAAGTTCTAATGGGAATTTTAGAGGTGGCAGGGCGAGGCAGAATTTCCTTCCGTCTAAAGCAGGGTGAAAATTCCCATTTTGAAAGAAAAAACACTTAAAGCACCGACGGAATTTCTTGCCTACCTAACAGGGGTGACTTTTACCATAAAAACATTTATTCACCCATGCAAGTCGCATTTTTGAGAAGAAGGTTATTTTCCATGCAAGTCGCACTTTTTGGAAGGAAGGATTTAAGCTACTAATGGGAATTTTGGCAAGTGAGGCATATATGGGAATTTCTTACCTGCCTAACAGGGTGAAAATTCCCATTATGAAAGTCAAATCACTTAAGTGGAAGATGGGATTTTTGGAGCTGCATTGCATGGTGGAAATTCCCGTTGCTTTGACTTCCAACTTTTAGCAATTTCCCTTGCCAAAAGTGTTACCCACCTTGAATTAATACATGTATTTATTGATATTTATTAATGGTATTTGAGCGCTTTGGAGCCATAAATAGAAGGAAAATCAAGGAAAGTGGATGAGCTAAAGAGAAGTCAAGGATGCATACTAAAAGTAAATAAAATAAATTCATAAAAGAGCAATCGAAGCATGTAGAATTGGGTGCCCAAATTGGAAGAAGAAGCATGGCTTTTAATTAATTAAATTGCCAAAAATAGGAAAAGACAATTATTAAAATTAGCATGCAGATGGATATATAAGCATGGGACGCCATCAAGAAGAAGCAATTAATTATTTTTGATGAATTTTGCAGCCGGAAAGGTTTTGGTGCCAAGGGAAGGAGGATTTTACATTAAAGAATATTTTCCAGCTTGGCGCCTAGGGTTGGAATATCTCAATTTTTGTTATTTTAAGTGTCCGCATGTTAGTATAAGTGCCTGTAAATTTAATTTTTTTGCTTGCTTTGCATGCAAGCAAAGTCTCAAATTTTAGGGCAGCAGGCTTTATATGCAGATTTTGGTGATAAAAATCAAGTATTCATGCCATGGACTCCATCTTTATCTGAATTAATTACAGGTATTCATCACAGGTGCTCATATTAGTGAAAGGAAGTCCAAATCAATGTCATATACATTGAATATATCTTCCGAATTAGAATAAATTACCAAATCTGCACAAATTGATCCAATTACAAGGGATTCTAGCATAATTAAAAGAAAAAGAGCTCAAACAAAGATTGTTCCAGGCATGATGAAGCATGATGAAAGAGAAGGATCAACAGATTCATGCATAACTTCCAGATTTTCTGACATCAATGATACAAACATAGGCCCTGAACCCATCACTGATTTAATTGATAGATCTAGAGCCTAAGGACATCTCTCACGTGGACAATTAAAAGTAGTGGGATTATTCAAGCTTCATCATTTCTAATCATAGATTAGTTTCCTAAATTTGTTATGGAGAGTGCAAGGTCTTATCATCCTATTTCCAGAACAATTCGAGATGCTACACGAAAGACAATAATCATGTTGGATGCACAATTTATTAATTATTACCGGAAGATTCTAACACGACCAATGATGATTGCATTTAGCATGTTGGATGCTGGAAATAGATGGGAGAAGTAAAAATCAGATTACGTGGGCATAATGAATAGAAGATACATGAAGAATCCCATATCTCAATCAATGTTCTCGAGGAATTTTCCACGATCCAATCTAATGTAGGGGGTTGATGATATTACTAAATTTCATTGCAGGTTAAACAGAAAAGCCAATACCCATAACTTCCGCTCATGGATGTATGATTTTGTGAGAACCACCTGCGATCAACGAGTTGATTCAATAATCAATTGGGCAGAGATCATCAGTGACAACATTGACGAGCAGCTTTGAAGTGTGAGGTGGACGTTTAACTTCAAAATGACTTCATACCTAGTATATGCAACAACCTCGCAGGGTATATTTTTCAAATTGGATAGGCGGGGCATATTATCAAAAGATCCTATTTTTGATTGCTTCCCACAAATGACAGCTCTGGATGCTACAAATATTACAGGTTGGTAAATGATGGGTTCTTCTATGGATTTATCTACGAATTAAATAGTGATCTAAAGACTAGTAGGGTGAGCAAAGAAGCTTGGGAAGTTGTATCACAAAGATGGTTGTATCTTATCCAGGTTTGCGAGACTTCACGTATCTTAGGGTTAGTGGATTTTCATGAGAACCAGTTAAGTTTCCGAGGTATCCAAGTGAAAAATGGGTCATCATGGAGTTGTGCAGTATTCGTGGAAATGTATGACTTATAATCGAAGCAACACAAATCTACAAGTTACTTTCTGGTCACAATGGGTTATTACAGCTGCCAAAGCATCCATAAAGCTAGGGGAATCGAAGCATAAATGTTTTCTGGATATGAGCATGAGTTCTTCCCATTATGATAAAAAATTGATCCATATGGGATAGAAAAGAAGACAATCTGCCAGGAATATTCACAGGTACCTTCATTGGAAGACTTTTCGATGAAGTGCAGAAGGGAGTATGAAGTCGGGAAGAAATATTTCAGCAGAGTTATCATCACAACAAATGTTTGATTATGGTTTAGCAATGATACCTGCAGATCTTGTGGATGATGGACATGTGGTACTTGACACATACCATCAAATGGGAGGAGATAGATCTACTCTTCAGGAAAGCATAGGTGGTTATCAGACGATTAAGGAAAGGTCTTCCGCAGTTTTGGTTAACACCTCAAATTGGTTGTTGACAAAGGGGTATTGCATGGACGAAGCTTTGATGAATCAGATCACATGTAAATTTATTACAAGAGACTCTAACAAAAGGAAGCATGAAGGTGAAAGTAGCAGGAGACTAGAGAAGCTTAAAGTATACAAGAAGTCTCAGGTATGGAGAAGGTCAAGTCTACAACTATTGTGCCAATACCACTTTCAAACGAAGCTTCTCCAACATCAACTCATAGCACTTCAACGCAACCCCTAAACCCCAGATAGATGTTGTCATTCCTCCGTTGAATCTAGCATCATTTGTATTTTCTCCTCAGCCACTCAGATCTTCACCTCTCCTGCAGAGAAGCTAAAAGCACAGATGACAGAGTTTGAAAAAACATTGTCTTTGGACAATTCAAAGGGTGGTAGCCATAACACTGTGGAAAATTTGGATGCAACAGAGTCTGAGCATGAGATGGTGGTACACTCAGTGACTTCTCATTCCCCGAGAAGTAATTTTTCATCATGGTTGGCTTTGCAGATAGTCCCAGAAGCCAAAGAGGAGATCAACTTGGAAGAGGAAGACTTGCAGCTACTTTTGAGCTTGGAAGGTAAAGGTAAAAGGTCTAAAGTTGCCAAAATGACTTCAAGGTTGATTATTGAAGAATCAGGACAAAAGTTTGCTGAATTATCAGTTCTAGCTGAAGGGAAATAGAAGGGAGAGCTAACTACTGCAGACATATTGGTGACTAAGGTACCATTGGGGAAAATCGCCACGGAAGGACTAAAGCAAGATACACAGACACTAATAGAGTCTTTATTCCTTAAGATCGAAAAATAAAAGGCAGAGAAAGATAAGCTTCAGATGTAGATCTCCCAGTTATGTGAGATCATCACTAAGGTTGCTAAACCTTCTTCTCATCCCATGTTAGTGCAAGAACATGTATGCAACCGTTTGGTTGAAGAGATTGAAGATGCAAGGAGCCAGGTCAAAACTATTGCTTAATGGAAAGAGCACATTATTCACCAATCTTTAGAACATTTCGAGGGAATACCAACTGGATTGGATAATATGCACAGGGCATTATCTCAGCTAAAGGAACTAATGACAGGGATAGAAGATGAGAACATAGTTGTTGAAAGTCATCTGGATACCTTAGCTAAAATACATTCATTGCCAAAGGATGTGCTAATTGTGGAGAAAATGGTACCTGATGGATTGATACAAAGGGGGAAAAATTAGAGATCGCAGCTTCCTTTCACATGGAGATCGCTGCTTATGTTGAAAATGATGCGATTCTGGAAAATGAGATGGGAGAAGTGTCGAGAATATTCCATATGAATTGCTTGCTTCCCATGAAGAATTTATTCTAGTTGTGCAAGAAGAAGATTGATGAAGTCGTCATGCCTTTCATGTTAGATTCAATTGGCAGACTCATAAAGCTTCATGTAGATATTGAGGGGTATGGGCCTGGTTTAGAGAAGGTAAAGGCTAACACTGTTGCTTTGTCTAGAGGATTGTTGTGGTTCAAGACTGAGATGGAAGCGGTTGCTAAAGTATATGGGAAGTTATTGAGTCACATGTTTGATAAGTATATTCAATTTCAAAACAAAGGAACAACATAGAGTATGATGGCCAACACATTTTTCTTCTTTTTTCCCTTTTCTCTCTTATTCTTATTCTATCATAAAAAAATAAGTAATTGGTTAAAATCCATTATTTTTAGTTATTTGAAAGGGTCCTTAATTAATAATAGGTGGTGGACATGCAAAGCTTTGATTTAGTCTTCAGATGCATGTCATGTGGAGAGAAATTTCAGGGAAAGATTGCCAATTGTTGCATTTATAGCTTCCGCATGTGTCGGTTCAGCTTATTGCTTTCCTATTTGTAATTTCCTTCGTGCACTATAAATAGACGAATAACCTATGGGTTTAAGGATCATAATTTGTAATCAACATTCTTGTGTTCCAGAATTTGAGCTGAAACCCTTGATATATTTTTTGAAAGCTAAGGAATTGAAAAGAGGCATATTTCCGGAGAACTTTGTGTCGACGGTACATTTGTTTATTACTTTTGTGTAGATCTTTGCATAAACTTTGTGTTATCTCAGATCTAGATTTGAAACTTTCCTTTTCTTTAAATTTTATATTGTGAGATCTATTTGTTTCATCTATGTGCATGAGACCAACTCTGTGAACTATTGGTTGGATTGCACATCTTCTTTGTTTTCTTCCCGGATTCAATTATTTCCCCCTTTTGCAAATATTTCTTTACAATTGCTTACTTGCTGTAGAATTGCCTAGCTATGGCTCATGAGCTTTGCAATTAAAGTAAAACCCACAAATAGTTACTCAGATCCATAATTGATAAAAATCATACATGGGATCCTCACTAGTAAATGAGGGAGATTTATCTTGTGGATCGCTTAGGTTTTGTCAGTGCAACAAATCTATCCAACAAACCCTCATTTGTATTATCGAGAAGATGATGAATACAATAAGACGTAATTGGAATATACAAATTCACCCTACCCTCTGGGCATTTAGAACATCTATTTGCACCCCCACAGTGCTCCTCTATACTATTTAGTATTTGGTTCGAGGTTGTGCTACCTCTAGAGATCGAGATCCCCTCTTTGTGTATAGAGCTAAGGGACTACCTGAATGAAGAGGAGGACTATAGAGTAGCTCGACTCACATAGTTAGATCTATTAGACGAGAAACGACTTCATGCCCTCAATCACCTTAAAGTGTATCAATATTGAGTGCAGTGAAGCTACAATAAAAGAGTGTTACCTCACCAAATTGAGGTAGGAGACTTGGTGTTAAAAGAGAATCAAATGAACACCAATAAGGATCGAGAAAAGAAGGGAAAATTTGAGCCTAATTGGATAGGACCATATGTTGTGGTTGCCAAGTTTGGTTCAGGTGCCTATAAGCTTGCCTATTTAGATGGCTAAGAGCTTCGAGAACCCATGAACACAATGCATCTTAAGTGGTTCTACACTTAGATCTAGGGGTCTCTCAAAATATTAGAAAATAAAAAATTATAAAAACAGAAAAGAAAAAGAGAAATAAATAGGTGCGTCCAATAGTGAAAACCACACAATGGTGGAACTTTGGACAAGTCCTTTGGTGAAAACTGGTTTACGGTGCCATCAAAGGGTATGTTATTCACAAGCATTTCAGGTCTAGGATTGTGATAGCTTTGTCATAAGCTAGTCTTAACCATCATCTCAGTGTTACTTTTGAGCCTTTCCCTCTTAGCTTTGATCCGACTAATCATACTTTATAGATGTGAAGGGTTTGCTTGAGTATCCCCATCTTCTTGCACCGGGGTAACTTTGTATTGATCCTTCTTTCACATAGTGCATGTCATTCTTCCTTTATACATCCCATCTAACGCTGGGGCATCCACACTTCTTTTTTCCTCGTATATAACTTCAGAAAACTGCTTATAAAACATTAAAAACATTTGTATAACTTGTTTGAAATTCCCAAAACATCAAGATATGTTAGTTGGAAAACCCAAAACATTCACATACGTTTCATAGAAAATTCCAAAATAATAGAAAATTGTCTTGAGATAAGACCAAAACAATGAAAAACATTTCAAAACTATCCCACAAAAACAAGTTAAGTAGTTTGCTTACTTTAGTTGCTAGTTTGTATGGTTTTGATTGCATTACATTTTTGTACTATGTGCTCTAAATTGGATTCATTTGCTTAATTATATTGAGTGTTACTTTAATCAATTAGGCATTACATTGAGTTCATTTTATCTTGCATACTTGTTTATAGTTGTGTTGCTTTGATTAGATTAGATTTGATTAAGTTGTGTTTTCTTATACGGTTTGCCATCACATCATATCATCATATCATCTACCACCACATCTATACATCATATATCAATAAAAGCTAAGTCTACATCACACATGTATGATAAAGCTAATCATCAAATACCGTATCTTCTATTTTGCTAGTGGGCTGATTTGGAGTATCATTTGGAGTGGATCGACTAGGTGTTTGTATGTCTTGTATGATGTTTTTGCAGTCCCTCTTGATAACGACTATAGTAGAGCAAGTTTGGTAATTGCTTTGTATGATTATTGTCTGATTTACATTCAATTAAATGTGCTTTCATTCTTGGAAACATCGACTTGTTTTGGGATGTTTGGGAAGCATATTGGGTAGGAATTGCCTAAGTATTTTGATATCTGGTTTGTGATCTCTTAAGATGGATCGATTATTTTATGGATGATTATATAGCTCCGTTGCTGCGATCTCCTTCAGGTAAAATTATTAATAATATTGGATATGTTAGGCACTGATTCGTGGGTTGAAAATACGCTGCTGTCCTGTGCTAACATCTGCGATCCATTTGAAGCTTTTGACTTGTCTACTGGTAGCAAATTCTCATGCATTTAATGCTCAGCTCCATGTCTGAGTAATCTCTGTGTTTAGCGACTGGTATTGATAATTCAAGGTCTGATTGTAGAGCATGGTTTGTGTTGTTTGAAGTATTAGATAACTTCCAGGTGCAGTGATCAGGGTTGAAGCTTACAACAGCAGTCTATAAGAAGGTTTCATCAATATTATGTGAAGGGAATGTGAGAATTCGTTCGTTGTTATGTTATTATCATATTATAACCATTATTTCATAACCTTGTTGGCTGAGCTTGATCATTTTAGTGTTGATTCTACTTGTTTGGTTGCCATCTCCCACTAATCCCGGGAAGTTGGATATTATAGTGGTATCAGAGCTTCCTTCCTCTATTCGTGTGGGTCATTTGTGAATGCAGGATTCATATTTTCATATTTGTATGCAGAGATAAGAGGCTGAGTGGAACCATGGAGTTAATGAGTGAAGGTGGTTTGAAAGAAAGGATCATCAGGGTTGGGAAGAAGCTTAAGTGTCTCGCATCATTCCGAGGATGCCTTGCTTGAGGAATTGAGGAAACAACAAATTGTTTGGCCATGGTCGAACAATCAGATAAGTATATGATTCAGCCATTGATGTTTCAGTTGATTAAGCCTAAGATCTTTTGGCATGAAGATGTGAGAGTGAAAATTATGGTTGTTACTTGCATTGCTGAAGTCACAAGGGTCACAACCCCTAATCTGCCCTACAATGATGATATCATGAGAGACATATTCGAACACATGGTCGGAAGTTTTCAAGGCCTTTGGAACATCACAAGCCCTTATTACAACAAGAGGGTAAAAATTCCTGGGAAACTATGGCAAAGGTAAAGTCTTGTGTATTGATGTTAGATCTTGGTTGTAATGATCTCATCCTTCATATGTTCGAGGTATTCTTTGGGGTCATACAAGATAATCATTCAGAAAAGGTAATGGTTGCAATACAAAGTATCATGTCTATGGTGATAGATGAATATGATAATATTCCTCAACATTTGTTGAATGTGCTTAAGGAAGAATTGAGACAGGAGGCAACATGCATTTCTCACACCTTGGCAAAAGGTGTCATGAATCAAATCAAGGTGAAGACATATATGGCCACCAAGTCTTCAGAAAAGGAAATGGGAAATGGATCCTCAAGATATGAGTTCTTTGATCCATAATAATGAGATTTTTGTATCTAATACTTGCACCAAATGTGAAGGCACAGAAAAATCAGATGCTAAGGTGATGGATTATTCATAATCTGATTTGGCTCATGAGGATGAGGAAGTTGTTGATGAACATGGGAAGCTCGACAGTGCTTTGAAGAAAGATGTGTCTCATCTTGTTGATTCTATTGTTTCTTCTCACCAATGGGAAAAGCAATATTCAACCATTCACTTTGGGGAGTTCAAGACACAAGTGGTAATCATAAAGGCTTTCCAAAATAAGGGAATTACATGGACCACATATTACATGGTAAGAGATTCACTTTCAGTTTTGGTACAACAGTTATATCTTGGTAAATTTCAACTCTTGTGGATTGTGCATGGTTCAAATTTCAATCATGATGAGGGTTTTTACCTAGGTAATGTCATCCCTCAAAGGTATGAAGTCATTCTTCACAGTATTGAGGTCCGTTTAGAGTCATTTCATGCACTTTATCTTGTTGTTATGAAATTTGTACATGATGGGTTGTCACTTGGACATTTGATTCTTGTGTTTTCAAAAGGAAATTTGGTAAAGGAAATGTGTGGGATGGATCTTGTTGACATTGCTTGCATGGCTACAAATTTTGGGGCTTCTACAAAGAGTTTGAAGGAGAAGAAGGGCCATGGTATAAGGTCTTCACATGATCCATATTCTATGATTCTTATGGCAGCTAAGGAAGAAGAACAAGGGGCAGCCAAGCATGGGAGAAGTAACCTTCTAAATGACTTGGTAAGTGATAAGGTAAAGCTCAATCATGTGTTGCCTATCATTTTTCATGCAAATGAGATTGGGAGATGGCATAAGGATACAAACATGGATTCTATCATCATGAGGGGTATGTCATTTCTTAACATGAATGCTTTGATGTCTTGCACATTGGGATCAAATCTTCTACTTTCCCCATGCCATGATAATTTACAACTTCTAGCTTTTGAAGGAAGTATTGGGAGCATAGAGTTTATCTTGGAATATAAACAATGGAGATACGATCATGCTGGCCCAAGCAAGAAAAAACAGGTGCACATTGAGTACTTGCTAGAAAATGGCAAGAAAATTGAATATGTATTGTTGGAGTTGTTTCCCATGCAAGATGGGATTGTTGTATCCCATATTTTCAGTTTGATAGCTTCTAAAATTGTTGCCCAACACACAGGAATTGATATTGGGATGATGACGTGGAAGACTAACTGCTACCCCATCATTTTGGTATCTAACATCGTCATGATTAGCTCCTTAATTCCTTTTACAGTTCAGATTTTTGATATACACATGATGATATGGTTATGGGTGTTTGTTTGTAATTCATGCATGATTGGTTGGGAAAGGCCAAGTTTGATTTTTGATGATAAATGGAATGACTACAGCAGAGTATGGGACCACAACAGGTTTGTGGGGCAGCCCATGCATGAAAGAAAGTTGGGCACCATCCAAGCCATGGAGATACCAAGAAGAAGCAAGAAGAGTGTTCTTCAACACTTGTTTTTCTAACAAGTTTGTTCCATGCGTAGGTTTAAAGAGAAGATGGCAGCTGAAGACATTCCACAATTTCAAGAGGAAGAAGCAACACAAGTTGTTGCAAGTGCTCCTTCACTTGATTGGTATGGGAGCGAGACTTTGGAAACACCCCAACATTGTATTTGGATGCATGAGCTCGATATTGCTTGAGGGCAAGCAATCTTGGGAAGGGAGGACTGTAATGTCCCCATTTCTGAAGACCCTTAGCCTATATTTTCCCCGTGGGCTTCGGGATGTTGCAAGGGGAACATTTTTTAAATAATTAAATATTATTGCCTGGGGCAATAATTATTTAATTATAAAAGTTATTTAATTTAATTCCCAAAATATAAAAAAATTAAATGGGGAATTAATTAAATAAGTAGTTAGGTGGCTTTTATTGATAAAATCACCCTTTGAAAAGGGGACACCACACCTAGGGAAAACAAACTGCTTTCATTTAATAATTTCCCTCTCCTAGGGATTTCATACTTTGTGCCTCCTTGCTTATAAAAGGAGTGCTAGGATCATTATTATTATTATGTTATGATGATATTTGTTTTATGCTCCATGCTTGGAGTTGGGATGCATGCCCATTGAAGCTTTCTCTCTCTCTCTCTCTCCTCTCTCTTGCGTGGGAGGTTGTATTGAGCTGGTTTTGAGATCCAAGTTAAGTATTTAATTGTGAGATCCATATTTCTGGCTTTGGCAAACATTTTGATTGAATTTGCAAGTGGAAATCTGCCCTTTTACTGTAGCGACGTCACTGTAGCAGCTGGGTTTGTGTGTTGTAAATCGACTTATGGTTGGTGTGTTTCATTCCAAGCTTTGGCGACTTCTTCTATGATGTTTGTGGACTGTTTTTAGAGTGGTAAATGATCAGATTTTTGTATGCTTATGTGTCATAATTGCAGCTACAGCCTGGGCATGTTTGGTAACTCCTTTGGGGCCTTTTTAGAAGTAATTTGATTGGTATTCACTGTCTAATTTACAGCGACTTCTTCTATTTTGCAAGTGGGCTGATTTGGAGTGGATCGACTAGGTGTTTGTATGATATTTTGCAAATCCCTCTTGACAGCGACTATAGTAGAGCAAGTTTGGTAATTACTTCGTATGATTATTGTCTGATTTACATTCAATTAAATGTGCTGTCATTCCTGGGCAACAGCAACTTGTTTTGGGATGTTTGGGAAGCATATTGGGTGCCTAAAATAACCAGCGAATTGCCTAAGTATTTTGATAACTGGTTTGTGATCTCTTAAGGTGGATCGACTATTTTATGCATGATTATATAGCTCCGTTGCTGCAATCTCCTTCAGGTAAAATTATTAATAATATTGGATATGTTAGGCACTGATTCGTGGGTTGAAAATACGCTACTGTCCTGTGCTAACATCTGCGATCCATTTGAAGTTTTTGACTTGTCTACTGGTAGCAAATTCTCATGCATTTAATGCTCAGCTCGATGTCTTAGTAATGTCTGTGTTTAGCGAATGGTATTGATAATTCAAGGTTTGATTGTGGAGCATAGTTTGTGTTGTTTAAAGTATTAGATAACTTCCAGTGTGCAATGATCGTGGTTGAGCTTATAACAACAAATCTATAAGAAGGTTTCATCAATATTATGTGAAGGGAATGTGAGAATTCATTCACTGTTATGTTATTATCAGATTGTAACCATTATTTCATAACCTTGTTGGCTGAGCTTGATCATTTTAGTGTTGATTCTACTTGTTTGGTTTCCATCTCCCACCGATCCCGGAAGTGGGATATTACACCACAAATATCATCCCCATCCAAAACCCAGCCCATGAAGGAAGGCTCTCCAATAGCTCAAGCTCTCAAAGCTCCCGCAGGAGGCCAATCACAATATGGCCCCAAGCCCATATCTACAACAAAGTAGTAGGGTTCACAAACTTTTGTCCATGGTAGGATATCAAGTGAAGATCTCGTGTATAAATGAGCTAGTATGCACTGACCCCAACAATAAACCTCTCCTGTAGAAGGCCGTGAATCACTCTGATAAGGCCAAGGGGAAACAAATCACTTGTCTTGTCAGAAAAAATATGCCGCTAACAAGAGCTAATAGAAACACAAGGACTTAGCCCAGCCATTGATCAACCATGCACCTCCTAATAAAGAACGTCATACCCCATCGAGGTATGTCTGTCACTCTAAACATCTCAACTAAACATTGCCGAATACGATCTTGATGGCCATCATAACTGATCAAATGACCTTGAATAGGAACTTGTAAGATCTGTCACACATCCTCTAGAGTGGTGCTCATCTCACCAATAGGAAGACAAAACATTGCCTCTTGCTTCGCCATCTCTAATCTAAGGTTGTGAGTAGGCTATGGTCTAAGGTAATCTGGGGCATGTGAGCCACGTGTGTTGAACAAGTCACCTCTAGTATGATCTCCAAGAAAATTTGGTCGCGTCAAATGCCTAAATGTCGCATCGTAGGCTCGGAGTCCGCAGCATGTCACTCCCGCACGCCTAACACGTCCAGTCCTCCCGCAAAACAAATCGGGTCATTTATTATGATCATATTCTTATATTCTTAACATCTACCATGTTATTCTTCTACTCTATCCTTAAATTTTTCTATTTCGTTAGGAAATTCATCACTACTTATCACCTAGGGTTTATTAAAACCTTCGTTTTTCTCCCAAAAAGCATTTAAAAAATAATTTTTGTGCACTAGTGCGCCCCTGGTGACACCAACGAACCCCTTAGTGCATAGGCACACCCCTCAGTGCACCAACACAACCCTCGGTGCATGGGCGCATTCAATTTAAAATTTCCAATCTGCATTAAGCATAGGTGCACCACTTTGTGCATAGTGCATGCACACCCCGCTAAACAACTATTTCAGCATAGGCACACTCATTATGGCATAGGCGCATGCACGCCCATGCATAATGCAACAAAGGTGCACCCCTAGGGCCGTGTCTGCGCATTACCACAATCAAAAGCCCCAAATTTACCCTAAATAACAAATTTTAATTAAAATTCAGTGCTATTAAATAACGAGGGTAAGACGTTAGTATTGTGTACATGCGAGGCCATCCGCCGAAGTCTCTCGGTACTCTCTCACGTGATCCATATGATGTTTCCGATTTTGCACCCTCACCATCTTCTCCCGTAGGTCAGAACTCAAATCATCAGTAAAAAGGTAAGTGAATGTGGTAAATGAATTGGCCGCGATGACTTATATGCCCGTTTTTACCTCCCGCGATGTGGTTCTCACCCCCGAGGCACCCTAAATTCATTGTGGTTCTTATAATTCTTCTAATACTGGTCGTGATGATTATTTTTAATAAAAAAGTTATTTTCGCACCCGCTTAGCTACCATGGGGCATGTTTTTGCATCCAGTGATCTTTTCTACTACCCAAGGCATATTTTTGCATCGCTATCACTTTTGGCAACATATCATGACTACATCATTTCTTCTACACTATTTTCTTCCTAAAAATATTTTTTTCAAACTTTACAAAAAATTTCAAAACCCCGTAAAAAAAATTAGTAAAAATAGTTAAAAACCCAAAAATGGTAAAAATCATTAAAAATCCAAAAATTGTAAAAATCAAATTTTTTCAAAATTGGTAAAAAACATGGCACGTAATGAAGCTCAGTATCAAAGGTATTTTCCTCGAACATCAAAATTTGTCCTACAAAACCATCTTTTGACGTTATTTCTTGTTCTTGTCTCAAATGACTTGCGGATCGTCGTGATCTATGTCCATTAACAAAGTTGGGTCTGCTACTTATGTCGGTACTCCCGTAACAATAACAGAGTTGCACAGAGATGTGTCATAACATATGAATTCTTTCCATGGGACTACTTGTGTCCTCCATTTTCCCCCTCATATGTATCCTTTCTTGGGCACCATTTTTAACCCTTGTCGTTCTGACAACACGAACATTCAGAACTAAAATCTTGATAGTAAAAACATTGGTACAATTGTCTTGAATGTTGTTTGTTTGAGTATATGTGATTGTGCTTGTTTCTTTGTTAGGTTAGCTGGTTTACTTTCTCGTATTGCATTATATTCTCAGTATGTTGATTGAGTTAAGCATCGCTTTACTTTTTCATATTGCATTGCATAATGTATGTTGCATGGAGTTACATATTTTTAGCAGTGAGACAAATGTTAGTAATATAGCTTTTCGTGTTATGTTATACTTTTGTTTATTTTTAAATAAAGGTGATGATGTAGATTATAGGGGTAACATGAGGAAACAAGGTTGCTTATTGAAGACTAGATGCAAAGAGCTATTCCTATTCTCCACTTTCATTTCTTACCACTATTAATTTTTTTCTTCCAAACCACCTCGTGGTAATAAACAAACACGTTTATCCCTATCCTATTTCTTCTAGTCGCTTCGATCATATTTTCGATCTTCGATTGAATTCTTCTATCACCTCATCGACACTCGAGGGGTAATCCTTCATTCTACTAATTTTTCTTCAAAAATTTACTTGTATACACTTTTCTACTATGTTTGAAGTGAAGTCAGTAACTTCACCTCAAACAGGGTAAATGTAGACACCTAAATCCCGCTTTTGCAATCTTATTGCTAAAAGCACACTAGTCATTCTCATTCTTACTTTGTTCCCATTATAATTAGTGATTTCTATGAATTAATTAATGTTTTCCCTATATTTTGGTTAATTAACGCTGCTTTATTGATTTTCCAACCTTTACCACATTCAGGATGCCAATCGATGACAAATTGTAAGTTATTGTCCTCTTCCAAACAACAATTAGCGTTATTAGCTAATTAAGATTATTTTTCTATTGTTTTGGTTAGTATACCCTACTATTGGCTTAAACCCCTCTTCCAACCACTCAAAATCACCCCATTCCCTCCACAACATCTCATAAGGCTTCAAAATCTTATTCTAGCCTCCCAATTGACCCTAAGTGGCTGATTAAGGATCCTTACCTCCTAATCACTTGATACTTCACTAATTATGATAAAAAAAAGCTTAATCATGATTAGAAATTCTAAGTATTTTTATACTTTTAGTTCCACATGCACCAAGATGCAAGTTTTCCTCAAAGGAAAAACTATAAATAAGACTAAGTACTACCTTCCAACTTTACACCATGCTTTTATTAGTAGCCTCAAATAATACATATGTTAAAGAGCCTAAACTCATTTAAGGATTATCAAGCTCATCTTTGCATCCAATCTTCACATTGGTTAGTAGAAGGGTATCTAGCATGACATTGAAGTCTTGTGCTAGAGAGATCTTCTCACCATTTGTCAAGTGCAACCATTCCCAAGTTTGATTACTCCTAGATCTATTTAGGTCTATTATTTAGTAGTCATTTAACATGGTAAGCATGCTTAGATATTAGATGTTAGTTTCATTTGATCTCCATTGTTATGATATTAAGATTTGATCATTGATGTTTCATTCCTTAGCTTATGCAATTAACTTTAGACTATGTGGTGTTAGCCTTGTTTTAACTAGTTAATTTACACTAAATTTTTGAGTGTTATCACACCCTTATAATCCTACTGGAAATAGGGGCCCTCATTTATAGATCGTTGTGGGTCAATCTTCCAAAATGGTGTAGTGGATGTGGACTCGGTCTCCTTGACTGCAACTACTCAAAATGGTAGAAAATGTGCCTAACTGCACTGCATATGTCACAAAATCACTCAATAGAGCAAGTTAGTGAAAGTTCCATTAGTCATTAGTTTGCATAAGATAAAATAAGGGGAAATGTATCACTTTCTACTTTAGATATAACTATTTAGAAAATTCCCATGCATAGATTAACATTTTTAGGAGTAAAAATTATAGTTATATGGATGCTTTGTGATGAGTCGATTTATGGTCTCATCATCTCCCCGCACTTTACCTTTGTAAGTCTTCGTGAAAACTATCTCCGACTCCGATCTCTATGTAAGATGTTGTGTCATATCATATTCTTCAAACTAATCCTCATATTGCTTCCTTGTGCCTTTACATCCTTGATTTTCCAACATAACCTTAGTCCATGCCTTAAAACTTTCATGTGATTGGAGCACTTTGTTTTGCA
Organism: Taxus wallichiana var. yunnanensis; assembly: GCA_018340775.1. Classification (NCBI taxonomy): domain Eukaryota; kingdom Viridiplantae; phylum Streptophyta; class Pinopsida; order Cupressales; family Taxaceae; genus Taxus; species Taxus wallichiana. The sequence continues at coordinate 629,692,255 of CM031234.1, forward strand.
AAGTGGTCATGAGACTAAGGACCAAAAGAGGTCTAACCTACATCCTAACCCATTCATTGTTATATTCATTGCCCCCTTCTCTGCAAATTCCCAAATAATCTCCACAAGTGCATCCCCCTTCGCATACTCCAACTTATATTCTGAGGAGAGATAACTTCTCTTCGTTTCAATGGAAAATTCGAGTGTCCCATCTCTTATCATAGGCTGTCATAGCCTTGCCAAATTTTTGCTGACATTAAGTTTAAAATTCTTGAACACACTTGGCCAAGATCTCGATGTATTTTTACCAATTCTAGCCTCGATAATAAAGAGATCTAAAATATTTTTTCATGAAAACATCATTATGGTGTTGAGGCCGAATGTCAAAACCAATAGTTTTGGCTCTCAACGAGTAAAAATATCAGTTTGTTCCTCCCACATAATCTGATTCTACCAATGATTGAAAAGCTTTCAACTAAAACTCTCCCACCGATGATTGATAAAGAAATCAAGAACATTTGTAACTAGCATGTTATGGAGGTAAAATTCACATAATGAGCTTTGAATTTTTGGAGTACAACCTTTGTAAATTTGTAAGAATGTTTTCCCATTAGGATCCTCCCGAGGCTCACCACAACAAAGCCTATGCAACTGCCAAGAATAGAACTATTCTTGAAGAAATAAACTATAAATCGAAGATGGTTTTCTACAAGCTAGAAGTTTACAAGCCAAAGGACAAACATATTCAACAATTGTTTCCAATTTGCTCTTTGCATTAGAACTTGACTCAACCTCTTCTTTAAGTTTCTTATTTTCTCCTACCAACTCTTTATTTCTAAGAGATAGTTGGGCATAATGAGAGGAAAAATCATTCCATGCTTTCAAACCAATATTTTTCTGTCTCTTTAAACTATCAACTTCCATCCTCAAAGCAACTATTTCTTTATCTTTTCCACACTCTTTTGTTCAAACTCATTTTGAAGAGACAAATGAGTTGTTTTCATACCTTTTAGTTGTTCTTTTAGAGTGGAAATTTCATCTTGGTGTTGCCTCAAAACTTCATCTCCTTGTGATTCCGCTTGACCAACCTCTTGTGTAGCAGTTTCTGTAGATTTTGTCTGGATTTCTAGAGCTGCAGACATACTTTCTGGAGCTTCTAAAGGAATTTCTGGTTCCGCAGCCGGCATGTATTTATTATTTAGGAATGGTTGAAGTAAACTCAAAATATCATTAATGTTCTCTAGGGCGGGGAAGTCTCATCTCCAAAAATTCTTCCAAAATCTGGGTAGCACCTTCATCAGACAATGTAGGATGAGAAACTTCATCTTTCTTTGTGGGACCAAACCTTCTTTTTCTCAATGAACTCGAGCGGGGTTGGCAGGATATTTTTTTTTCTTTGAAGCCCAAGGCTTAGAGGGCTGCTTAGATTCGTCTGCAGAATATTTTACAAACACATGTGAAGACCGAGGAGCATGTTGAAGCTTAGGCTATGAGTTATGGTCTCAGTTAAGCGTAAATTGGAGTAGGATCCTACCCGACCCTCTTTTCTTGGAAATATCCCATGCAAGAGCCTTTTCTATTTTTCTCTTGGGTTTCCTAAAGTCCTCGGTGTGCGTAAATCAACCGAATAATCCTGGGTACTTAATTACAGTCATCACCCCCATTATTATACTTCTATCCATCCTTTATGACAACATCCGTGAGGTATTCGTGAAGATTCACCTAAGTTCGGATTGGCCTTGCCTTTTCTTCAAATGGGTGATAATATTCAAGCAGTATCACCCCCTAATATTGATGATTTTCCATCGAAATGAAATACCTATTCACCCAAAATGCAACCTCCTCCAATGGCTCGGTAAGATTTCCCTCTTAATACCCTTCCGAATTCCTTGGGGATTAATGATTATCTCAAGCAGAGTTTTCCTTCCTTATGAAAAAGGGATATCAAATCTTTAACAGTAAGTTAGTGACAACCTTAAGCCCAAAATCTGGAAGACCAAATATGGTGCTAACAATGTGGTTGTCTACTTCAATTTTTTTCCTCCTATTCTGAACAAGTTGCCTCAAATTGGATAGAAATTCTTCAATTAAATCCTCATCAAACTCCTCAAATTTTTGAATAAATCTAACTAACTTTGCATCATGGAAGACTCAAAAGATAACGAAATTCCATAAGAATGGTTCCATAGACTCTAGCTCGGATTTCTTCTTCTTCCCCATAACACATGATTGGTTTCACAACAAAAATGAAAAAGGTAGTGAGGGGTATTTTGGAAGAATGAAAATGGTTTTGTGAGAGGGACAAAGTAGATGTATGCAATGTCAATATCTTAAATTTGAACTACTCGCAAGTTTATAATGGCATGAAGTTGGCATAAAATGGTGGCGAAAGGATGATGAGATTGCTTTGAGGTGGAATTTTTTTATTTATTTGCATGGCTCCCATACTTTCATCTGTGTCACTCGTGTCGTATGTCATTCCTCAAAAAGAGTGACAACATGCCTTTATTCATTCATAATTACCTCTTATCTCTCCAATTACTACGTTAAATTTTCTTTGATGGTATTAATAAATGTATTGGGAAGTTCAACATAGTTAATATCCATGGAAAAAAGTAAATACACATCACCTTACCAGCTCAACATCCCTTTTGACCGTTGGCGCTCCACCTCCTACATTTGAAAAACAATCATGGTTAATACACATTTTGATAAATTACATTTATAACCTTTATTTACATGCCTCAAAGAAAACATATTTTTGTATATTTTAGATATAGGGGGGAAGAGGACGATAATCAGAACTATGGTCTTCTTCCTTTATTTGCATATTCCTAACAAACTACTCATGGCTGGAAGAGTTGAATTCTTCCACTGAATCAAATTCCTCGCATAATTGCATGTCCTTAGTGAAGGTTTCTTTATTCAGGGTTGTTGATACAACCCCGAGTCTATGGCCGTTCACTAACAAAGTTCACTTGTGACCATCAATTAGCAACAATCTCTCGGATCCATTATCGTATACTTTTTCAATTTGGTATGGCCCGAGCCATCTTGTTGTCGATTTCGCTTTGAATTGCTGGTATTTTGAGTCAAACAAAATGCACAGCCTCCTTCCTTGAATCTTTTGGTCTTGATATGAGAGTCATGTCGACCCTCCTTTGATGTTGAAGAATCTCATAATATTGTTGTGCTTCCAACCGCATTTTGTCCAGCTTCATTCAACCGCATCACTATGTCTCGCTAAGATTCATCCAATCAATTCCTATCTTTAGTGTTGTCCTCCAAATCAGTAGTCAAAATTCTACTGGGAGCAATGGCTTATTTCCATATACTAGTTCATATGGGGAGAAATCGGGGTTTTTTCCATGTCGTGTTATATTCCAGATCGCTTTAGGAAGTCTTGACACCCAATTATTTCTATCTCGCATTGACAACCTTAATCAAGATATTGTCTAGTTCTCTTGTTTGTGACTTCCACCTACCCATTGGATTGGGGGTGGTATGGTGATGATTTCCTATGATTGATATGGTAAATCTTGAAAAAGGCCTGAATCATGTTGGACACAAATTGAGGTCCTTGATCATATACTATGACTCTGGGAGCTCCAAACCTTAGCATGATCTTGTGGTACAGAAAGTCAGCTATAATATCCTCATTGCGATGTTAGTACTTGAACCTTGGCCCATTTTATAACATAGTTAGTGCACACTAGTAGGTACTCTTTTCCATAGGATGGGGAGTCTATAAGTCAACGAAATCAATCCCCATTTCTCAAATGGCCCTAAGACCAATTGAGGATTGAGGGGCATTTCAGAAGATAGCGTAGGCTTCCCCATTCGTTGACATGCATCACATTGCCATACATATTTCTTGACAACTTTGTGGAGATAAGGCCAGTAGTACCCAACTCTAAGGGCCTTGTAAATTTTCCTCTTTATTGAGTAGTGTCCTCCTCCCGGTTCATCATGACATGCTCTAAGTATGTCATATACTTCATCTTCTTGAACACACATGTGAAGAATCATGTCAGAAAACATTTAAACAAAATTCATTTGCACCACTTGTATGTAGCATTGTTTCTGATTAATCTTTTGTGTTCTTTACTAGTAAAGTAAGCTGGAAACTTCCATGTAGTTAGATAATTGGCAAGATCAGCAAACCATGGAGGACGTGTTGATATTGCAAACAAGTGCTCATCTAGGAAGTGATCTTGAATTACCTCCTCTTCTCCTAAAACATTCAATCTCGAAAGGAATTCAGCAACAACATTAGCCTTTCCAGGCTTATCAATAATGGTCAAGTTAAACTCTTGCAAAAGAAGTAACCACCGATAATTCTGCCCCTACTACTAGTTTGTTCATTAAATATCTTATTGTTGAATGGTTTGTATACACAAAGATTTTATATCCAGTAATGTAGTGTCTAAATTTATTCAGAGAGTAAACCACAACTAGAAATTCCACTTCTGTAGTGGTGTAGTTTCTCTCTGTGGGGGTCAAATTTTTCTTGTAAAATAGATTGCATACATATGCTCTTCCTCATCTTTTAAGCCAATAACAGCTCCCATTGCAAGTAGTTGTTGGAAGCATCAATATGAATATGAAAAGGATGAACCCAATTGGGTCCTCTCAAGACTGGGGAAGTGGTCAATTTCTCCTTTATAATTTCAAAAGATTATTGACATTAAGGAGTCAATTCAAAAACACAGCTCTTTTTCCAGTAGAGAGAACATTGGTGCAACAATTTTACTAAAATATTTTATGAACCGTCTGTAATAACCTGCATGTCCCAGGAAATTTTTGATGTCTATCTAATTTGTCGGTGTGGGCAATTTATTAATGAATTTTATCTTTTAGGATCAAATTAGATACTCTTAGCAGAAATATGATGACCTAATACAACTCCTTAATCAACCATTATCAATAATTTTTCATGACTTAAGGAAAGTTAGTGTTACTCACATCTAGTTAACACATTTTCAAGATTGCTCCAAGATTCCTCAAAGGTAGACCCATGGAGAGTGAAATCATCCATATAAAATTCAACATAATAATTGGTGAGATCTACAAAAATAGCTAAAACTACTCCGTTGAAAGGTGGCATGTGCATTACAAAGTCCAAATGGTATAACTCTGTATGCAAATGTACCCCAGGGACAAGTGAAGGTGGTCTTATCTTGATTAGAAGGTGCTATACTAATTTGGTTATATCTGCTAAACCCATCCAAGAAGGAGAAGTATTTATTACTTGCCAAATTTTCCAAGACCTAATATATAAAGGGCAAGGGAAAGTAATCTTTCTTGGTCGATTTATTAAGCTCCCTATAATCTATACAAATTCTCCACATATCATTTTTCTTGGGAACTATAACAAGCAGTGATACCCACAGACTATCAGATATTGGATAGATGAATCCTACCCTCAACAGTTTCTCTATTTCATTTTTGACAATTTCTCTTAGTGTTGGGTTAATCCTTCATTGTGACTATCTGATTGGTTTGACATCCTCAGTGTAAATATGATGAGTGCAGATGCTTGGATGAATCCCCTTTATATCAATATAATCCCATATAAAATCCTCAAATGATTTCTCAAGATGTCTATGAACCTAGTCTCTTGGTTTTCTTCTAAGTTAGTACCAATGGTCAATTCTTTTCCTACCTCAACAATTACTTATTTAGTGTCTTTCAAAATAGCAAGTTCTATCTCAAAGAATCAAAGAGTTCAAGGGACAAGAATGAGGTCAGTAGCATGTAAAAATTAGTCATGTCGTCAAGGGATACAATCTTGGCTAAAGGAAAATGAAAATCGAGAGGATGTGTGGCCTTCATAAGTAATCATAGGTCTCATCACAACCTTCTTTACATATTTCATTTACCGAGGTAATGTTCTCTTTTGAGTTTAAAACAGTCATTTCCGTAGCCACAATTTTGGTTTCCATAGCCACAATATCATCTTAATCAAACAATGGGTATGTCTCGAATTTCATCCATATGATTTTTCACCGCAATAGTGGCAAGATAAGTAGGAATCATGTTGTTAGTTCTGAAAAATCTACCGACACAGTTCACAAACTTCCACATAAGGTCAGGCGGAGGATAAAGAGAAATATTCTTTGCTTTTTTCCCATTTGAAATAGTCATTTTTCCTGACCTACAATCAATGTAGGAAGTAATAATAGCTAGCCAGGGTCTTCCTAAGATGACTGGATATCCCATCTTTTGAGCTTTAGGCTGTAAGACCATAAAATCTACCGGATACTCCCAGGATTCAACCGTAACCATAACGTCCTCAATTACTCCATCTGGATACAACAATAGATTGATTTGCTAACTGGAGGACAAAAATTTAAATGTACCTATTGTTATAACATTGATGAAAACACTAAGATCCACCAAACCATTAGATATCGACAAACCATTTACAAAAATAATGATGACTGGACTCCCGTGGTCCCCATATTTTGGTGAAAGAAGTTTTCCATCTACAAGGTCAACTAGATTTGTTTCTACTTTGTCTGTTTTTGGGCATTTCTTCTTCCTTTATGGTGTCTTTATGCAATGGTTCATAATGGTTTGGTTTAACTCAGGAATGTCCCTTATTGATCTCAAGAATGGGACCTCAATATTCAAATTTTTCAGCTCTTAAACCAAAGTGTTGTCTCTTCCTCATGTTGCATTTCTTTAAATCTCTATGGGAAAGGAGTTATATGCACATTCTTGTATTTCTCCCGTCATCCCTAGTTGCCTATGTTTGTGGAACATGTTCAATTTTCTCACTTTCCTCGTGTACTTCAATAATAACTATTGGAGGATTGTGCAATTATTTTTCCAAATCATAGCTATAAGTTATTAATGGCATTAACTTGCATTATCTCACCATGTCTTCACTAATTGAAGCCGTTTTTTAATTTTTGGGGTTTGAAACAGGATGAGCTGGAAGTTGAGTTTGTGTTGCTTTCCTTGCTGGTAATTTTGTTGTGGTAGAGGCATTAAAGCTTGTTGTTGTTGTGTAAACCTCCTTGGTTGATTAGAGTTCTGCTGGGGTGACCATTGTTGGTTTAGCCATGGATATGCATTAGGCCGGCAGTGTCGAACCTTGCTGATTGTATGGAGGCATCCATGGTTGTGGATTTGGGTAGGCCATCTAGTTTGGTGGTGTCCAATCAGGTTTTCCCCATGTTAGTGGAAGAGTCTGATTGGGCCATGGCATCATCCAGGGGTTCGGAGCAGGTCTAGCGCTATAAGAAGACTCCATTATTTGATCTTTGAACAAAGTTTACCTCTGCATTTGCTTGAGTCATGGCATTTAATATTTCTTTCAGCGAGGTAGGAGAGTATAATGGTCGGTGTCATGGTCGAGACATCACGGATCAAACACATTTATGTGATATCCGAAGGACATTCTTTCAAAGGATGTCTTTTCTCGTATCTGGGACAATATAAGTCTAAAGTTTCTTTTGCATAATTGTTATTAGATTTCAGCCCATCCATGCTTGAAGTTAACGTGTGAAGATGTTTGTTTTCATATTGGTCATTTCCTCTAGAATTTCTAAGGTACCAAATGCATGTTTTGATGTTTTCTTTCTCTTAATGCCTCATCTTGTTCTAAAGTAGCTCCTACATAACTCAGTAATTTGTTCCATAATGATTTTGTGTACATCACCTCCTCCCATGAGATGGAGGGATTCTTTGGTTTCATCATCGAGACCTTTAAAGAAAATTGTCTTGGTTATTTCTGCATTCAAGTCATAACCACTTCTCCTATGGACTAAAAGGAATATGTCCAAGTAATCTTCCGAATTTTATCTTCTTTTATTTCATCTCGAAAGAATTATTTCCTCCTATCTCTTCCCCTGTAATAGTCTTGGTATTTGTGCAAAAGGAAGTCTCCATCTGCTCCCATGAATGAATGGAGTTAGAGGGAAATCCCATAAACCACCTCATGGCAAGGTCCTTGAGGGTGGAAGGAAAGAGCTTGAGTTTTTATTATTTGTTTTGTAGTCATATGTTTGACATAGGACTTTGAATTCAAACAAGAATTGGTATGGATCTTCTATGGACATTCCTCGAAAGATAGACATAATGGATGGGGAAATGTTTTTCATAGTCCTCATCCTCATTTAAGACAATGGGGTAAGTAAAGGTTCTACCCAAGGGTCTATCATCATCATTTCCATTATCTCCCATTTCTAAAAGTTGTTCAGGTTCTAAATAAGATGATGTAGACTATTCAATATCACTCACAAACATGGTATTAGATTCAGTGTCACTCTCAAGAGTAGTGTTATCAATGTTTACTACACGTGCTCCAGTTGGGGATATTATTTGAGTTTTGTGAGGTATAAATCTCCCTTGAGCATCCCATGGCCTATGCATTAATATTTATTGTGGAGGCAAGGCTTAGGATTTCTACTGGTTACATAGCTCAACTTCACTAACACCCATAACATAGAATGTGAATAGAATGGCGTGTTTTTCTTATGGTGTCCCAACAATGACCCAAAAATGATGGGTCATTGTAACTTCCAATCATTTAATAAACTTGTTAAAACATTGATGTCGTTATAAATCGTGGTTGTGTTCAAGGTTACATGCAGAGAAGTAGATATGCAAGTCGATTTACTATGGCGGTTCTCTTTTTTGGGGTTTTGTTTAATATCGGTTTCCTTGTTCTCACTACAACTACTGAAAGTAAGTATAGGTCTAAAATACTGAAAGTTTTAAACTACCAAACAAAAAGAAAAGTATATCAAACACATCTTCGCTATCAAATAAAATTATTGAAATGAAATGCTTGTTAAAGGAAATGTTTGCTGGAAATGAAATACTTGCTTAAATCAAATACAGTAAAGGAAATGTGTTGAAACAAAGGAATACAAGATTGAATTCAAATAATTGTCAAACCAAGATATGAAACTAAAATTGAGCAAATATAAAGATCTTGCATAAAATACCAATCCTCCAATCTCCTCAGTCAAGTGGGGCCTTGCTCTACTTTGGGATTAAGGCTCTTCAACACACATGTATACTCAAAATAACACGTATCATATTGATTGAAATGAGTTCGTCACATAATCCAAAGTGCAACTGAAAATAATTCTTCTATTAACTATTGTAACACTATAAAAACCAAGTAATAGTTCAAAGGATGCGTCTTATAGACACGATTGATTACAACACATGCTAAAAATATAGGCGATCGATTAACCGATAACAACTTTATAAAGTTCCATGACACCCTTATAATCCTATTGGAAACAGGGGTCCTTGTTTATAGATGGTTATGGGTCAATCTTCCAAAATGGCATAGTGGTGTGGACTCGGTCTCCTTGATTGCAATCACTCAAAATGGTAGAAAATGCACCTTACCAAACTTGCGTATATTGTTACCAAATCACTCAACAAAGCAATTAGTGAAAGTTCCATTGGTCATTAGTTTGCATAAGACAAAATAAGGGGAATGTATCACTTTTTACTTTAGATATAACTATTTAGAACATTCCCATGTATAGATTAACATTTTCAAGAGTAAAAATTATAGTTATATGGATGCTATGATGAACCAATTTATGGTCTCATCATCAATACCGTACCATATGATCCCGACCATTGTGTATAGTCTTGGCCCTTTTTATTTTTGATTTGATTTATCTTTATGGGCCCATTTATCACTCTTTTGACTTTTAGATTATGTCTTTTGGGTCAGCAATTCCCATCACTAATGTCTTAATTTCAAAGTAAGAACTCATATATACACACAAGTGTAACCTAAACATTTATCATCTAACAATCACATATCTATCTACCACTTATTGAGCTAAGAGAGCAATAACTACATCTCGTATCATACACATGATATGAGGTCATAATTATGAATTTCTCATTAAAAACAAGGGTTTCTATTGGGATGAAATAACAAACCCCATTCATAGTGTTGAGGAACAAGGGCGATATAGGTCAAGGGATTAGTTGCATGCACCTTTGAAAAAAGCACTAGGAGAATTACATTGAGTATAAAATGTAGTGCAATGTTCGGTATTCACAAGTGGGGTGACCACCAAGGTCGGTTTGAATCAACCATATGCATATTTATTTTTAGATCTAATGATTTATTGAGTGTGTTGTAGGATAGATACGGTTTTTTTTTTGCAAGTACATGTGCGAAATATAGGGTTACATGTGGATCCAAACATAAAAAATTGTGAAACAAGTGATAGCAAAGGAACCCAAAAAAAATTAGATTTTGAGGAGTTGACCATCTAAGAAAGTAGAGAAGGTCGAAACTAGATCCTACAATTTTGACTCTATTATATGGTCCTATACCAAGGAGTATTACAAAAAAAGATTGATATGGGTTTGTAAAGAATCTTACATAGTTCTCGGGATTACTGGAGGTAACACATCCCGATAGTCTTCTCAATAAACTCGGTGACATATTTCTATCTTCTTTTGCTTCTAATTGTATGTGCTTGATTGTACGATTGATTGTTATGATCTAAGTTACAAATATGAGTGCTTTCAAGCGTAATCTTTATTACATTATTATGAGTACAAAACCTAATAAAATTGATCTAAATGTTTAATTTAGGGTTAAAATTTTTGATGAACCTATTTTTGATAAAATCCTTCACCTAATCTAGGATCTTCTTAGTTTCTTGTGTATTAGGCACATTGATTTCAAAACCCTAGGAATGTATTAGGGCATGCGTGCGTTGTTTTTAGGAGTATCTCTTCTTCTTTGTGTTTTCATATATTAGTGTAGAGCTTTTATAAACTAAAAGGGTTCTCATCCCTCTAACCAGTCCATATTGTTTGTAGTTTACCAAACTCTAACAATACTTATAGGTTTGTTCTATTTGTTGTACTTTAGTTGATGGTTTTACCGCTTGGTTTTCTATCGATTCATAATCTGGGGCATCATGATAAGAACTTTCGGAGTCCAAGGTAATCAATATAACAACAATCTAGAAGAAGTGAGCATAATTGTTGGCATGCATTGGTCACATTTATCTGAAAGGCTTGTTATCAAGAAAGGGTTCAGGGTAAAGGAAGTTGTGTGTTGAGACAACTATCTTAGTGAGGGAATCATGAGCAACACAAGAAGATCCCAAGGAGAAGCTCACATGAAAATAAGAGTAACATGACGTAAGCATGGTGAGGTAGCTCCAAATATGGATATTTGTGCAAGGATTCATCTTCTGACATGAGGAGAACAAGTAATGATGATACCCTCGACCCAAGAATGGAAGGAACACAATTGGGACAGCCATGTACCAAATTTCCAGCCTCAATGTTGTTGTCATAATCATTATCAGCCCCTACGGTACTTCAATTACATTTATGCACTTGGTTTTGTAGGGACTCCCAATCATGAGTAGGAAGGGGTTACAATCTATGATTGCTGATAGAGCATTTTCAGCTCCTACATTGTTCACACCTTTGATTTTTGCAAAGGAATATCAATTTTGTTGTTGTTATAGCATTGTCAGTTGTTGGAAATGTTGTTATCAGTCACAAAAATTAAAAGTCGACACAATTTAGGGAATATCCTTAATGGAAGAAGTTAGAGAAAGGTTTTCGCTGAAGAGAATCATCATTGCAGCCACCAGGGTACCTAGTTAGGTAAAATTTCAGGGAATTGTGACTGTTCTAACTTATTTCCAGCCCTTACACAATGTGATTTGAACTCTACTTTGGAAGGTATACACTACAATCTCTTTGAAGAGGCCATAGGAACTTACAAGTTGGATCATGAAGCTCAAATAAGTGTTCCAAATTCTCCATCACATGGGAAGAACCAAGAGGTGCAACAAAAACATGGTGGTGTAACATCCTGCGCTTTTATTATTTTACCGTAATGAGAGTGTTGGTTTATGACATGCTTCTCGGAGGCCGACATTCTGTTTTTGAATTCTGTATGGTCTAAATGTAAGTACAAGTGTTGTAACATGCTTGAGACAATGATATTTATGCTCAAATGGTCAACTAGTTGTGTATCAATATTACAGGGGCTTCTATTTCAATACCTTGCTTTCTCATTGTTGGACTAAGCTTGACAGTTTACTCAATTTAACTCTTAACCATTAAAGTATTGGAAATAAGTTGCAATACCAAATTAAATAGTTGACTAATTATGCCATTGAGCTTAAGGTGTTGAGGTAAGCGGACTGACCTTATTATTATTATTAAATACCTATTTACTTTGGGGATTGGGATGATCACGTTTTTTAAATTAATTGGGCTCGTGTTCATGGGCAATGAGATCTAGTCAATTCGCAAGAGCTATAGTATGCAAGGCATTAGTATGATGGTCATAATGAGTGCATGAGCTGAATATGGACATGATATGATGTAAGTTTAAATATGATTACTTTGGTTGTGAACTTTACTATGTATGGGTATTAGTTCTAAGGAAATTTAAGTAAGGTTATTGTTATTTAAATTTGGACTTGTGCATAAAAGCATGGCATAATATTAAAAAGGGCCTAAATGAAGGCTAAAAATAAGTTAATGTTATGAAACTATTTGATTCCTAATACTATGTTAGGGGTCTGATATTGATCACCCAGAAATCTAACCTAATTAAGCCTCGACAAGGATAAAAGGGACATATGGTTGATTAACTAAGGTTGTTGTTTTTGAATTAACCTAAGCCTAGCTAATAGGGGTGATTTGGCACCCACCTCCTTTGTAGCTTGTACTGGGTGTGACATTAATGTGAAGTATTACCGAACACCGCCAACCTCCCTTAGGGGAAAATTAATTGTTGGAGGTCTATTTATCAATGTAAGTAAATCTACTTAGTGATTTGGTTGAAAAGGAAATAAGCACTCCTAAGTTTGAATAAGAACAAGGCGGTGGCGTGAGCTCAGAGGGAACTGTCACCACCTCTGCCATGCATTAATTGTATTGAAACCACCCCACAACCTCGGTGGAAACATCAAGTGGGTTTGGGGAAAACTGGTTGACGTGGTTGTTATTTTTGTTTTGCATGTTTGGGAAGTTCGGCTTGAGCTCTGCATGCTCGAAGCTTGCATTATTCTGGGATTATCCACATGTTTGATCTTGCATGTTATTCTAATTGTAAGTAGAGATATTTTTGGGTTGCATTAATATCTTGGGTTTAATAAATATCATGGAGAAGTTAAGAAGGTTTTACCTTGTCGGGGAATCGATCTTTCCAACGACATCTGCGAAGGAAACTTGGGAACTGAAGGAGAAAGGAAGTGATATCGGTTTTAGGCATGATATGTTCTTCTTCCTCCTTAAAAACTTGTCTCATTTACTATTTTGTTAATGGGATTCCTGCAATAGTTCTTTGGGGTGAATTTGTTCTAAGTGTTCATGATATTGGCTCTGAATGATGATATTTGTTTGTTCATCAATTCTACGTATAGTTTTGTGCTTGGAATGGTGCTGAGATGACTGAACTGTTACCACATATATATATATATAATCTATGGGGATTTATTACTTCATAACGGGAGCCTCAGGTTCGAGCCTGGATGTTCAATAAAGCCTTCACTTAATATACACTGGGTGTTTGTTGTCGGCTTGCTTAGGGTGGACTCATCCCTATGAGCATAAAGTATGGAATGATTATGTATCTTTTGGTATTTTCATATACCTAGCCTATTCGAATCCCTGTTTGATGTAATAGAGAACTCAATCTAGATCCGTGTCCCTGCTCTGATGTTTTCCCCTTTTTGTTTACTCTCGCCAGCTGTTATCGCTTTGTGGAGAAGACGTGTCTTGGTGAGGTCTTGGTTTGAATATCTATGAATAGTCATTCGTTTTCTATGTTGACATTACTGGGTATAATAGGGTGGAACGATTACAATAGTATTAATGGACTCCTGAATAATGGGGCTTATGTTTATCATTATTACGAACTCTGCTATGTTGATGCTTAGGTTTAGGTTATGTATTGTAATTTGGGAGCCCATCTCTTGGTTGACCTTGATCTAACTCTTAGATCCCGCACATGCACTTGAATGCAGTGCCGAAATAGTCAACAGATTGCCCCCAGCAGCGCATTTTCCCCTCACCTGCGCACATGGAAGTTAAGTTGGGGGTTGTCGTGCCCAATCACCCACCAAACTCATTAAATGAAGTCTGTATATTCAAATTTTAAAGGAAGGCGCTAACATCAAGGACATCATTTTAAATGTTTATATATTCATTTATATGATCTATAGATCTAACAGTTTTAGAATTAGCAGCTGATGGTTTAATTCTTCATTGGAGGACTGATTTCAAGTGCAGCAGGTAAAATAATTTCACACATTTTAATATATGTAACCAAAAAGTGCAGAAATATGCCTCCTATTATATAGGAATCAATATAAAAACATAGGATAAATTCTAAACTGTAAAATAAAATGCTATTATATGTTTAATGTACTTAAAGAATTCTCATCAAAGCCAAAAGTATGGTAAACAAAATGAAACAAATGATATAATGCAAACAATATTTTTATTACAATATGTAAATGCACAATGTTTAAATATTTTTATGGCTTGAATGGAATGGTTAATGACTAATAACATTGTATTTTCATTGCAGTTTGATCAAATATGGACCATAAATTCATTTTGATTTGGAGGGATATTCTAAGAGAATATATTACTTGCACTTCTTCAAGCAAATCAAATTTATCAACCATGTTTTTCAACTTTTTCATGCAAATGATGCTGATATATGGAGATCGAGAATCATTATCTATGCAATCATATAGAGAATGGTGGAAGTTTCCAAGGCAAACTACATTTTGGAATTTAATTCAACAAGAAGTTTGGGAGGAACAACCCAAATATCGTGATGTTTTATACCGCGCCATTATAGAATGTCTTTTTCTCTTTTCAATTTGCTTTTGTCAAAAATACAACCACATATGCCAAGCACAAACACAATTCACTTTGTTAGAGAACCCATACCACCCAAAAAAGTACTTTGTTTAGTTTTGCATTTTCTTGCTCATGGAACCCCAACATATACAATAGCAGAGTTGTATTGCGTGGGAGAATCAACAATAAGAAAGTATATCATGGTCATTGTTAATATTGTCATCCAAAAGCTACAAAATCAGTACATAAGTATACCAACAGGGAGAAGATTGCAAAAGATATTAAGTGATTTTCATACTTTAACTCTACTTCCCAACATTTGTGGTGCAGTTGATGGTACTCATATCAAGTTATCATATTGTCCAAAGCAACAGTATACTCCTACAAACTATGTAAACAGACATCATTTCTATAGTATTTTGTTACAAGGAGTATGCGATACGCAAAAAATATTTTGGAATGTTTGTGTCAATGCTCCCGGTGGTGCTCATGATGCTGATCACTGGAGTTGCTCTGCAATTAAAAGAAAAATGCAAAAGAGAGAGGTATTAGCATCTCCAACATTTGAGATTGATGGAAACATTATCTATCCACAAATAATTGGAGATTCTGCCTACCCAATATCCCCTTACTTGTTGAAGCCATATAAAAGTAACACTTCTAGATTGCATAGTTTATTCGACAAATATTTATCTAGAGGCCGTGTAAAAATTGAGAATGCATTTGCCTTACTTAAAGGTAGATGGAGACTTCTTCAAGATGTACATGTAGAGCTTGAAAAAGTACCCAAGATTATTACCACATGTTGCATACTACATAATTTCTTGCAAATGTATAATGAAGATGAGCCAGAGATCGAAGGAGATCCACATCTCAATTCTAACAATGAGATTCGCAATCAAGCTATGGAAAAAGATCTAGGAAAGGCACAAAGAGATATTATGTTTCGTGAATGGCAAAGACAATATAATGCAAGTTTGGTAAACTAATGTAATTTTCATCGTATGATAAATAAAATTGTGTTAATGTTTCATCTACAAATATTTTCTTTCATAAAAAAAATTATGATTATTTACCTGAGAAAAAAGCTTGGCAATTTGAAGCTGCACATCTAACAGTTTCTCCATCCGTTTGTTTTCTTGCTCCATTTTTGCATGCTCGATTTCTTTCATTGTTTCAGTGAAATACATCAAACTTTTTTCCATCCTTTCTCCAAAATCTTCATGTGCAACTCTCTTTCTCTTTATGCGTTGTCCTTCAATTCCTTTCTTGGTCAAATGTATTTCTTCATTTACTTTATTTCCTGTAACACTCTCATAATTCATAGGTGAATCTTCCTCATGAGATTTCTCTTTCATGTCATTTTTTGGTGTAGTATTGGTGTTGACCCACTCATCTCCGTTATAGCCATTCATTAGACCAATTATTTTAGGAGTGTTCCCTATAATACGATTCATATCTTCATAAAAACTCCATGAAGATGGTTTTCCTCCAGTAGTATTTTCCAATTGCTTTTCTTTTTTGAATGTCTTTTTCAATCTATTCCATTTATACTTACATTGAATACCTGTAATAGATGTTCCACACTGTATGTTTACCGCATCTGCAACTTTGTCCCAATGTTTCTTACCAAGACTTCCTTGATTTAAATCATCATAAACTTCTTCAAATTTTAAAATTAAAGCTTGCACAGCAGTTTGTGGCCAAAGCACCTCCTTGCACTCCTTGTTTCCTTTAAAATCAGTTCCAAATACTTGAGTTTCAGGGACAATTTCTTCAATTTCCAAATCTTCTTCAATGAAAGTATTAAATCCAAGGTTGAGGTCAATTCCATGACTGGATGGAGTGTAGCTATCCTCCACATCATAAATGTTAGTATGTGCATCATTTATTTTATTTTTGATGCAGAAACATATTTATCAAACTGCAATTTTTCTCTTAAATTTTGTTCAGAATGAAGAAAATAGCAGTCATCTTGCTCACCCACTTGTGTTGAGAAACATTCATAATTTTCTCTATTTTTTGGAATGGCTTTCACACTTTGAGATTGAAGAGATGGATATGAACTTGAATGTCTTCTATGAAAAAACTCCTTGTCCATTACCACCAATATAATTACCCTGCAACAATGTCACAATCTTTTGTTTAAAACAAAATAGTGCAAAAAAATCATGACATGAACTCCAAAATAGTTTTATAAAAAATTAAAATACATTGTAAAGGAAAAAATAGACACAATGAAGTGTAAATTGGTTTAACAATTATTTAAAAACATTCACAATTTACACAAAAACCTGCTCTTCTTCTCTTTATTCTGTATTTGCTGTTCTGTATTCCCGCAGTATTTGCCCTGTTATTTTTGATGTTCTGTATTAGGTTGCATTTGACCAATTATTTTCTGTACTTTATTAAAGTGTAGAGGCTGGATAAATTTTTGACAATATTTTATTAATGTAGGAAGGCGGGAGAGTGTTTTGGCGGGGTTTTTGGTAATTCCAAGGCATACATTAATAGATGGAAGGCGGGATAACTTTTTTGCGGTTTTTTCTCTGGCTTTCCCGCACTGACAAATGACTGATTTGATATATCCGTATAGGGCACTCACCTCTGCCCTCGGCAACATGGAGGACTACTTGGGAGGTGCGTACGGCATGCCCTCGAGCCCAAAAACAGTGCAATTAGCCCGCATTTTGGCTGCATGTGCGCGAGTCTTCTCTGCACTGTCTCTCGTGAGCTCTTAGAGCTTCGTGCTTAAATAATATGCTCTTTCTTTGGGTTGGTTGCCTACCGCATTGTGTTGGGAAAGGTGATACATCAATGTGTAGTTGATGGTCTATCTAGGGCTTTCGAAAAGATTAAGGTAGGTCAATTCCTACCTTAAGGAAGTTGAACATATACGTCCATTTGTTAAAGTAAACATGTTTATAAATAACATACTACTTATTTTGTAGTCTCTGCGTATGAACAAAATGGACTTTATGCATGACTTGTGTATTGTGATGATCTCAGATCGATGATGTGATTCCTAAGTTATGGGGTTTAGTTGTGATATGGTTTAAGGGATTCTTTTATGAAGGATAAACATAATTATTACCTTTATTTTGTCTTTTGGTAAGTATGAATACTTCGACACAACATCAATATGATTTAATTTATGGCATACATTATATATAAAAATATGTAAGTTATGAATAACTTAGGAGATACTGATACAATTGTCACCACTAAGAAGTTATGAAAAGAAGGAAAATGTGTTTATTGTTGACTAATATGTGTATTGATTGGTGTAAAATAATTGAATGCATTCACGCTTAGGTACATTAAACAACTCTTAAGGATGCAGAGTTAAATTGTATTTTGTTGATGTAGCAAGTTTGATTGTTAGTGAATTGATTTAAATGATTTTAAATATTGTAGTAATTCAATTACTCAAATATTAAATGGCACAAATAGTTAAGATGGAAAAATAACTTATCATGTCGGTTTTTTTTGAACTAACCGCTAAACATTTTGCAGATGGAGTACTTTAAGTCTGTAAGGTGAATGATGTTGAAAGAAATTAGTTGTTCAATTTGATTGATTAAATCTGCATTGTATTGCATAGTGAATTTGTAATTGAGTGAAATATCATTATACTTTTTAATTGATTAAGAGGCTAATTTAGCCTATTTTGTTTATATCTATTTCAAAAAGGAAATTAAGAAAGATGTATTCATTGATTAATGGGGTCTTGATTGCATCAAAAAATTAGATGTAAGGTTTCTTATCTTAATTGATTACATGATTGGAAACTTATGCAGATTAATAATTTATATTATTAAGTGTATAAGTATGATGTATTTAAAGAATGATATATGCATGTTTGCATTATTAATGGATCTA
Organism: Taxus wallichiana var. yunnanensis; assembly: GCA_018340775.1. Lineage (NCBI taxonomy): Eukaryota > Viridiplantae > Streptophyta > Pinopsida > Cupressales > Taxaceae > Taxus > Taxus wallichiana. The sequence continues at coordinate 629,710,969 of CM031234.1, forward strand.
GTGGATTATAAATATACTTATGCTTTTAGTAATTGAATACAGTTCATATATTGAATGGTATATGTGTAACTGAAATTACATATGATTGAATCATATGTATTGAGGAAGTTTAATAGTTATTCCTAAGTATGTAAACCTTATGGATGTTTATGATTGTATACATTCAGTGATGAGTTTTACATTTGTGTACTTAAGCAAATATAACGACAAGGTCATAATTTAATAATTAGGGACTACATAATTAATGCAACTTGTTGCCCTAATTAACTCAATGCTTAAGAAATGTGCACAAGCCACTTGTGGAAGTTGATTACGTTTTATTATTTGAAACTAAGATATGGACCTTAGGATCGAATAATTAATGGGATGGATATCGTTGCATAATAAAATTTAATTTGTTGTAAACAAATTCAATGAGGTGAAAAGTTATGACAAACTTAATACACGGAGTTCGGTAGGCCAACATCGGATGATCATTGTAGACGATGCTTATCGAGTGACACGGGTCATTCAATGAATACTATCTCACAAAAATTATCCTATGTTGTCCCTTGAACCCCACTTATTACACATGTCGTGATCAACATGGAATTAAGTTGTGCTATGAAGCAGAAACTTTCCCACCCAACTATTCTAGTTCCTCCATACCAACTTATGTTGATACGAGGAAGATATAGTCCATCCGACGATGAAAGTCATTACTGAGCTCTTTCTCCCGATAGGAAACCAAAGTTGGCATTAAGTGTTTGCCTCACTTTGGATGCACAAGTTTTCCATGATGCGTGACTTAAATCAATTTAACTAAACAAGTAATTCAATTATGATAACTGGATCAAGTGATATGGTGATGGGACATGTTTCTATTGACAAATGTGTCGTCATGAAACTGAGCATGACATACATGACTCGAAACTTTGGCCAAGTAGTGTAGGGTAAGTACGTGTCAGATGCACCTAGTTCTAGCATAAGTGTGTGATGTCAGATGGGATTCGATTGATTGAAATCCCGGTAGACACTTAGAAAAACACTTGTAAATCAATGCTTTGAGAAGGGAACTACTAGTATACTTTGTATACTGACTTGAAAGAGTTTTCTATGGGGGATTGAGTAGGATCTAGTTGACCCATAATCTTGCACATGCTTTATTGATTTGTTATCTAAAGAATTGTAAATATATTATGTTGGAATTAAATGTTAGTTGTACATTTAAGTCATTGAAGGCATATGTTTAAATTGGGAAATACAAAAAGAAAAATTCCTAGCCGAGAAGCGTAATAAAGTGGTTATTACGGTGATGGTGAGTACATGTGGCAGCTTTTGGTCTTGTGGGAACTCGTGAATATTTTTGTTAGGTTGTGGAGCTTGTTTTTCATGTGTGAAAGTGTTGAAGACTGTACACTAAGAGTATTGTACACTTTTCATGTATCCTCGTCGGGGTTCGAGGCCGGGCCGTAGTCCCCAGTAGGGGTTCTGGGCACCTTCCGAATTTTTTTTTTTTTAAATTTTTGGCCTCGAAAATGCACCCAACATTTCAGAAATGTGTTTTTCTCATATGGGCGAGTTTTTGACCCATAGTTTTATGGGACGGGTTTTTCCCATGGTTTTGATACCCACGGTTTTGTAAAACTCGCTTAGCAGCTGTCTATTTATATGGTCTTATGCATATGATAGATGTACAAGCAAATGTATTGTAGATGTGTTTTGAATTCGGGTGTGAATTCTGTAGAGTTTGTTGAGCATAGCTCCAAACAGATCTGGTATTGTATTGAGAGAGCGGTGGCTTGTAATAAAATCGAGCAAGTGATTCTTGGTGGACGTAGCCCAAATTGGGTGAACCACGTTAAATACATCTCTTTGTGTTGTGCTATTTTTTTTTCTGCTATTTTATTTAAGATCTCGTAATAATTTCTGCATATTAGTTTCTACTATTGCGATTTTGTGAGGGATTATTCTGCATATTTTATCCCTTATTTCCTAATAATTGGTATCAGAGCCTGGTTTGGTTTGGTTGAAGTGTTGAATCACAGGGAAAGTTTTTAGCTTGAGTGGGAGCTATGGTAGATGAAGGAAGATCTAGGGTTGATAAATTCAACCGCAAATTTCAGTCTTTGGAAGATGCGATGGAAGATTACCTTTATCGAAGGATCTTTATACTCCGTTGTCGAGAAGGTGAACAAACCTCGAGTATGATAGATGCGGAATGGGATTTGTTGATCCGAAGGCACTTGGAACGATCCGACCGAGTCTTGCATCTTCGGTATTATTTAATGTTTCAAAGGAAAAGACTACAAAAGATCTAATGGATGCATTAGGAAGTTGTATGAAAACCCTCTCCTCTAATAAGATATTTTTAATGAAAATGTTGTTTAATATGAAGATGTCTCGAGAATAGTTCAAGAGTTAGATCATTTAAATGATTTCAATACTGGTAGTGAATATGCTAGCTTCTTCATAATAGAATTTGATGAAGAAGTTAGGGCTTTATTAATTTTGTGCTCATTACCCGAGAGTTGGAATAGCCTGGTAATGGCGGTAAGTAACTCGGTTCCAAATAACTCGAAGTCAAGTTTGAGGATGTCAGTAGGGGTGATTCTAAGCGAGGAAATGCGAAGAAAAAGCTCTAGGGAATCTTCTACTTCAGGGAATGCTTGACAAAGGGAAACTAGAGGGAGACAAGAATAGAGGAAACCGTGGAAAATCAAAATATCGGGCAAGGTCAATCCAAGAACAAGATTGTATGCTGGAATTGTGGAAAGCCTAGGCATGCAAAGAAGGACTGTTGGGAGCTTCGGGATAAGAAGAAACAACAAGAAGAAAACAAGGAGGAAAATGTGGCAACGGGTAATGTATGTCAGGATGCTTTGATTCTTTCTTTGCACAATATCACCGAATCTTGGGTTTTAGATTCAGGGCTTCTTTCCATGCTTCTCCACATAGGCATTATTTTGTCGATTATGTTTAAGGAGATTTTGGGCATGTTTTTCTTGGTGATGATGAGCCTCATGCAAAGATAGTTGGAAAAGGTTCTGCATAAATTAAGATGCGTAATGGGAATACTTGGCTATTGAAGGATGTCAAACATGTGCCTACATTAAGACGAAATCTGATATCGCCAGGGTAGTTGGGAAGTGATGGTCAGACCTTGTGATATTTACAAAGAGACTCTTGGAAGGTTACCAAGGGTGCTCTTGTGGTGGCAAGAGGTAAGAAGGTTGAACCTTGTATTTAACCACCGATAGTACTAATGATTGTAATCTTGTGGCTTCGATGCAGATACAACATTATGGCACTATAGGCTCTGGCATATGAGCCATAAGGGCATGAACATCATAAAGAAGAATTTTCTGGATATACAGAAACAAGTTTCGATTTCTGTGAGAACTGCATATATGGGAAACAGAAGCGAGTAAGGTTTCTCAAGGTTGGACCTACAAAGAAAGAGAGTAAGTTAGAGCTGGTGCATTCTGATGTGTGGGGCCCAACTCAGGTATCATCTCTTGGGGTTCAAGTTATTATGTTACTTTTATTGATGATGCAACAAGGAAAGTTTGGGTTTATTGTATTAGAAACAAATCTGATGTATTTGACACTTTTGTTAAATGGAAAGCCTTGGTAGAGAATGAAACAGTCTTAAGCTAAAATGTCTCAAGTCAGATAATGGAGGGGAGTATTGCAACAATGAATTTGATGATTACTGTTCTAAGAATGGAATCCAGGAAAAAGATGGTTCCAGGAACTCCGTAGCAGAATGGGGTATCAGAAAGGATGAACAGAACAATAATGGAACGTGCTAGAGCATGAGGTTACATGCAGGATCGCCTCTTTCTTTTTGGGCGTAAGCGGTGAGCATAGTCGTGTACTTGATAAACAGAGGGACCCTCAAGTGCCTTGGATGGAGGCATACCCGAGGAGGCTTGGTATGGTAAGAAAGTTGATTATTCATTTCTTAAAGTCTTTGGATGTGAGGTGTTTGTTCACATAGACAAGGATGATAGGACTAAGCTAGAGGCTAAATCGGAAAAATGTACTTTCATTGGTTATGGTGGTGATGACTTTGGATATAAATGTTGGAGTATTAAGGACAAAAAATCATTCGATCTAGGGATGTGGTCTTTAATGAGAAAGTCATGTACAAGTAAGTAGCATTGTATAAAAACAGGGAAGAATCCAAGAAAGAATATGCAATGGTAGAGGATCTTCTAGATGGGAAAGTGACACATGAATTAGTTCAGAACCCCTCAACAGAACCCCAAACTCCTATATATTGAAGAGGTCTTCTAGGGTAAGAAGAGAACCCGAACGTTTTTCTTCTTCTCTTTATTATTTATTACTCACGATAGTGGAGAACCGTGAGAGCTTTGATGAAGCAATGCAGGTAGATGCCAGGAAGAAGTGGGAGCAAGCCATGGATGAGGAGCATCGTGCTCTCATGGAGAACCGGACATGGGATTTGGTAAAGCTACCCAAAGGAAAAAGAGCATTACATAATAAGTGGGTGTTTAGAGTCAAAGAGGAAGAAGGAGGCAAGAAAAGATACAAGGCCCAGTTGGTGGTCAAGGGGTTTGCACAGAAAAAAGGTATAGATTTTGATGATATTTTTCTCTCGTAGTAAAAATGACTTCTATCGAATTGTTCTTAGAATAGTGGCAGTGCAGAAGACTTGCACTTAGAACAAGCTTAGATGTAAAGACCGCATTTCTGCATGGCGATTTGGAGGAGGAGCTATATATGCAAAGCAGCCAAAAGGATATGAAGTCAAAGGTAAAGAGGAGATGGTGTGCAAACCGAAGAAGAGCTTATATGGTCTCAAACAAGCTCCACGTCAATGGTATAAGAAATTTGATAGCTTCATGATGGAGCAAGGTTATATCGATGTCATTCGACCATTGTGTATACAAAGAAATTTGAGGATGGAAGTTATATTATCCTGTGTTTGTATGTTGATGACATGCTTGGTCAGCAGTAAAAACATGCAGAAATAAAAGTACTCAAGAAGCAAATAAGTGAATCATTTGCTATGAAGGATTTGGGTGCAACCAAACAAATCCTTGGTATGAGGATATCTCGGGATAGGAAGGAACGGAAGCTGACTTTATCTCGTGAAGAGTACATTAAGAAGGTCATTGAGAGGTTTAATATGCAGGATTCTAAACCGGTTGGGACTCCTTTGGCCAGGCATTTCAAGTTATCAAAGGAGCAAAGGTCCCAAGACAGAGCAGGAAAGAAACCAGATGTCCAAGGTACCTTACTCATCGCTAGCTGGCGCTTGATGTATGCTATGGTGTGCACTAGGCCCGATATTGCCCATGCAAAGGGGAGCCGTGAGTAGATTTATGAGTGATCCGTAAAGAACATTGGCAAGCAAAGAAAGTGGATCCTTCTGGTATTTGAGAGGGACCATGGGGACAATTTTGTGCTACAATGCATCAAACACCACTTTACGTGGTTATGTAGATTCGTAGATATGGCTGGAGATGTAGACAATAGGAGGAGCACGATAGGTTATATTTACGCTATAGGTGGGACAACAAAGTGAGTTGGATTTCACGACTACAAAAGTGGTGGCTTTGTCAACCACGAGGCCGAGTATGTTGTTGCCACGCAGGCAAGCAAAGAGATGATTTGGTTACAACAATTGCTTGAGGAGTTGGAGCATAAGCGGGAGGAATGTAAGTCGCATAGTGATAGTCGAGTGTTATACACCTAGCTAAGAACTCGCTTTCCACTCTAGGACAAAGCATATACGCTTAAGGTACCATTTCATCAGGACACTTTGGAGGAAGAGAAGTCAAGTTGAGAAGATTCATACTACCAAAATCCTGCAGACATGATGACCAAGGTGGTCACAAGGGAAAAACTAAAGTTGTGTTCAACTTTGGTTGGTCTTCACAGAAACTAGTGAAGGGTTGAGAAGCTTGCTCAAAGGAAAACTAGTCTCCAAGTGGGATATTGTTAGGTTGTGGAGCCTGTTTTCATGTGTGAAAGTGTTGAAGACTGTACACTAAGAGTACTATACACTTTTCATGTATCCTCGCCGAGGTTCGGGGGCGCAACCCCCAAATTTTTTTTTAGGCGTAAAATTTTTGGCCTCGAAAAATGCACCCGACATATCGGAAACGTGTTTTTCTCATATGGGCGAGTTTTTTGACCCATAGGTTTATGGGACGGGTTTTGCCCATGGTTTTGATACCCACGGTTTTGTAAAACTGCTTAAGCAGTTGTCTATTTATATGGTCTTATGCATATGATAGATGTACAAGCAAATGTATTGCAGATGTGTTTTGAATTCGGGTGTGAATTCTATAGAGTTTGTTGAGCATAGCTCCAAACAGATCTGGGTATTGTATTGAGAGAGCGGTGGCTTGTAATAAAATCTGAGCAAGTGATTCTTGGTGGACGTAGCCCAAATTGGGTGAACCACGTTAAATACTGTCTCTTTGTGTTGTGCTATTTTTTTTTCTCGCTATTTTATTTAAGATCTGTAATAATTTCTGCATATTAGTTTCTACTATTGTGATTCTATGAGGGATTATTCCGCATATTTTATCCCTTATTTCCTAACAATTTTCATACATTGTCAAATAGAAAAAGAGCATCTTGAGAATGAACTACATCCTTTGTCTAATACTTTTTGGGATTGGAAGGAGACTCTTAGAGGACTCATATCGGATACACTCTTGATTGTTGAATTGTTTCCTAAGTTGCAAGGGTTGCCTTCATTGCTTGATCCAAGTCGAAGGTATAATCATGCACCGCCTCACGGATCTCCCTAAGGTTTACATTTATGAGGTTGGGAGTCATGAGGTCAAGTTGTTTTTCAAAGAGGTGATAAAATTACATGGGCATTTCAACTTGATTCATGACATGGGCACAATGACACTTGAGTATCCGGGTTTACATAGTATTCTTTGGCAGGAATGTGTCATCTGACAGGTACAGGATCCAAACTCTATGGACATTACAGCATGATTCATCATCTGGGTTTGCAATTGCTTGAGGACAAGCAATTTTGGGAAGGGCAGACTGTCATGTTCCCTTTTTGAAATATTTTAATAAGGGAAATAAATTAATAATTTAACTTAAGTGGCCAAAAAGTAACTTTATGTTATATCATAAAAAGGAAACTTATGTTTTATTATTAAAATAAAGGTAAATTTTGATAAAGCAACTCAAAATTAAAATAAAAGTAGGTGAAGTTGCTTTATGGGTGTCTTTCCTTGAAAAAGGTGAAAGGGAAATTATAAAAAGGGCATTGGGCTCATTTGGAAAAATATTATCAATCATTTTTTACTCATCCAGATTTTGCAAGTTTGAGCATTTTGCTTTAGCTTTCAACCATTGAGGATGAAAACCCTCCAATGGAAAAAAATTTCGGTATGAAAACCCTCTAGTTCTTTGTGGTGATTCCATCCAGGAATCACATTTGGGCTTCAAATCTGATTTTTATCACATTTCAGCTAGGGCAGCATTGGGCTTCAAATCTACATCAACATCAGCTTTCAGAGTGACAAAATAATTAGGGCATCATTCAAAAATTTAGATCTTCATCAAAATTAGTCAAGGAAATATCAGATTTTCATCCATATTTGCTAGGGCATCCATCCAGGGGTAGCATTTAGGCATCAAATCAACGATTTGCAAGTTCAAATCAATTTTAGAAACTAGAACATCATTTACAATAACTAGGTATCATTTACAACTAGGGCATCACTTCTAGGGTAAATGTCACTATTGGGTGCAGATTTATAGGGATGACATCTTCGTAGTAGGGTGACACCATCATTTCTAGTTTTGGGGCCAACAATTGGTCTATTTCATCCGTCTAGAGTGTCATTTGCCAAGAATTTTGGTGTATATGGTCAACTGTAATTTTCCTGGTTTTCTGAGTTAAAAATAATAAAAAATAAATCCAGTTTTCACAATTTTATTTTACGACTATTATTATATTCAACAAATATGTATTTTTCCAAGGGTTTAGAAATTATTTCCCATCATTTTCCAGCAATGTTAATTTTTGTTGTTAGGGTTTGCAATAAAAATCAATTTTTATTAATTCTGCCCTAAGGTTTCTAGTAAATCCGAAATTATTTAAAAATGTCTTCTTAGGGACATTACAATATCCTTATGATATGACCGTTCTTCTGAAAATGGAGTTGTATTACTTTCCAAACAATGTGCTGCCCATGAGACTTTCCTCTACTAAAATCCCTATCTATCATTTTTTTGTTGTGACCATTTGAGGAGCTCTATTGGCCATGCCTCAAAGTAGAACCTTTTACCATCCAATTTAAATTTCAACTCCATAGTCTGATAATTTTGGTTAAATCCCCACAAAGAATGCAACCATTGTACCCCAAACACTAACTCTTTTTCAACTATACTTGACAACATAGAAGTCATCACTTACTTTGTGCCTTCCCAAGGTGAGATTGAGCTGCTGAATTCTCTTGGTGCATGGGATGGTGAAACCATCAACAACAATCACATTGAAGCCTTTGAAATCTTCCACTTTCAACCCCATCCTCATCACCAAGCCCTCATCAATAAAATTGTGGGTTGCCCCACTATCAATCAACACTGTGACCTTTTGCCCTTGCAAGACTCCTCTTACTCTAAAGGGATGATATCTAGGAGCACCTGACAATGTGGCAAGAGTGCCACCCATAACATCTACCTCTTCTTATTTTTTTGGTTCTTGTTCTTGTGCTACTTCTTCAATTTCATCTCCTCCTCCCTTTGATTCACCATCCGATATCACCTTTATGTAATGAACTTGTCCTTTGCCAAGACAACAATGATCAGGTGTCCATGGATCCTTACATGTGAAGCATAAGTTCTTCCTTCTTAATTCATTTCTTGTTTCTGTTTCCTTACTTACCTTTGGCAACTCTTTTGTTGAGATCCCCTCAACAAAAATGGATACCTTTATTGTTCATAAGTGTTGTCCTTGGCTATACAAAAGGTGTTGTCCTTGGTTGTACCATAGGCAAAAATTTTCCCTTTGGAGCTGATGTTTCCAAATCTAATGCCTTCTTAATTGCTTCTTGAAGAGAAAGAGGGTTAAAAGCTCTTACCAATCCCTTGAGTGGTTCAACCAACCCCTCAACAAACAATACCACAAGTCTCCTTTTAGTTACATCCGGTACCATCACAGATAGCTTCTGAAATTTAGCTACATAATCATCCATTCTATTACATTGTTTCAGTTGTGCCAATTCCCAAAAGTGGACTTCCGGATCAGTTCTATCAAATCTCTCAATCAACCTCCTACTAAACTCATCATAGGAATTGATAAGATTATGTCCTTGTGTGATCAGCCCATGGTACCACCATTCATGTGTTATTCCCTCAAGATGAAGAGTTGCAAACTTAATAGCTTTCTCTTCTAACATTGGCCTAAGAGATAGGTAGGTATCTCGACTTCTGTATCCATGCACAAGCTGTACACTTGTTGGAACCATCAAAGGTGGAAAGTGTTAACTTGCCCAAAGCATGTTGAAGATCCCTCTGATTTTCTTGTGGTCTAGGTTTCAGTCATGGTCCACCTTTGTTTTTCTTCAAACCCATGAAATTTGCAAGAGATATTTCCTGACGTATTTCAATTGGAAGAGCTCTATATTCCACATAGATGACAACAAGATCATCTACCACAATGGGTTTATTTTCCACCTTTGGACTAACTTCTACTCTTTAAAGTAAATCAAGTTAGAAAGGCCTAAAATGAGAACCAATAACGGTTCTTTGAGACTGATGGTTATACTTTAACCCTGAAGAACTGTTAGAGTAGGTATTTACCTTAGCTCATGTTCACCTAGGTACTTTATTTACCTTTATTGTATTTATCTTCACCCACTTATGTGTGTGGATATTTCTTTTATCTTATTTAGATATTAGGAGATATTATCTAGTTGTTAGGTATAGTTCTTTCCTTGATCTATGGTATTGACTAGATCCTTGATGTCTAGTTCTCTCCTAAATCTATGGTCTTGACTAGTTCTTTGATGACTATTTATTTCCTTGATTTATGGCTTGATCTACGACCTTGACTGGTTCTTAGATTTTTATTCCTTGCCTATTTAAGCAAGGCCCATTCTCAATATATTACATTGAGTTCCATAATAATATATGATATTGTTGCTCATTTGTTTGCAAAGGTTTTATGTAAAGTTATTCTGGAATTGCTTTCATCTTATTGATCATGGTGTTTGATTAGCATCTATGTTCTTGGCTTGGTACGATTTGGTTATCGTTCCTTTCATGGTATCAGAGCTAGAGATTGTTGTTGACATCCGTCTGTAAGTTTTATTTTACAAATAAATTATTTGTGTATTCATATATTTGGGATTTGGTCGTATTTTGTTGTTGCATACATTTTTATGTAAAACAAAGGCTTCCATTAGATTCGGAAGGCATGAAAACCTTAAGATCGACTGTAAACTTGGCCAATTCTGGAGGCGATGCGTTTTTGTGGTTTTTTTTATTTTTGCTGAGAAGCACACAAGTGCGCCTCGGGATTCGAGTGAAGGGAAAGAAAAAAATGTGATTTTATTTATTCAGTTTGTTAGATTTCTCGAGAGCTATACTTTGGGTTTTTTTTGCAGGTGTATCTGTCTCGATTTACACGTAGGAAGGTTTTCGACCTTTCCTTTTTTGGTTGTTATTTCCGGTAATTTTTACCACCCATTAAAATCCTTAGCCTTGGTCATACGGTATGGTCATATGAGGGCTTAAAGCTTGTGATTCCTACTAGTAGGTGCTTAACTTCAACTCCCTTTAATTTATTTTGCGTGGTGAAGGCAACAACAACAATTTATTTTGCTTAACTAAAATAAATAACAGAGCAAACTATAAAAAAGCTTGTAGCTTTTGATCGATAACTCGGTTTTAAGTGCCGTTTTTGTGAAAGTGCTTGTTTTTTCGTGCTCTTTCCATTGAAAATATTTATTTTGAGACTTGCACTATAATTATAAAGTGCCAAATATGGAGGAGTGTTGTAATCAATTATGGACGTAATTTCGGCTGAGCCCGATGTCCTAAACTTTTGGGAGTCAGTTTGTACCTATCATGGATTCTGAGAATGATATGCTTTTCTCTGAAGTATGTGGACTTTAAGAGGATATTGTAAAATTTGTGGAAGAAAATAGATCACTCAAGAAGTGAAATTCTCTTCTACAATCACTCATTCACGATAAGGATATAATAATACTCTCCTACATAACAAACTTGCTAGCCTACAATATCACCATCATATCAGGACGTCATATCCATGTTGCTAGTCCACTTGTAGCTATTGCTCCTAAACCCACCGACATTGATATGTCGGTCTTTGAGCTCGAACCTACTTTTGATGCTTCTAACCCCGTGAGGCTTATTCTTCGCATGCTCTTCCACATCTCGTGCCTAGTACAGTACCACACATGTTGTGTATCCTACTTCCTTTCACCGCATGGCTTTTTTAAGAAGCATACCACTACATTCGCCTCGCATGCTCTTTTTATGGGTCTCACTAGAGGAGCCACAGCAGACATTCATAGGGTATTGTTTCCTCTATTCCACATGTTAAGTGGAATTATCGTCATGACATTGGTTTTCGAGCGAGATACTTCATCGGGATCACACATCGACATAGCTCCTTTTTTGTTCACTTGAGTCTTTCTAAGGATCATGAGCAACACATGATTTCTACACCTTCACTAAGGATTGAGAAACCTGAGATTTCAGCTATCAGACATGATCAACTTGACACACATTCTGAGGTTCTTTTGCATGCACCCATTGTGCATTTTACACCAAGTCATATGCAGGCATCTTCTTCATCCATCTGTGTTGATTTGGGGTGGATATATGATCACTCGTGACAGCGACATAGGCATTCATTAAAAGGACTCTACAGGCGTGGCTCCTCCACCATTAGGCCTCTTGCTCCACTTTCTATACCTTATGCATTGTGATGCTTCTTGTTTTGAGCATTTTTCTTCAAAGAGTGTAGTGTATCTCTCTTGTTTGTTGAGAGATTTCAGATCTCGTATTTTCGACACTTTTGGCATGTCGATGTGATTCTTATGGGGGATCTATTCCGTGAATTCTAGTGTTATTTTGTCGAGTAGTTGATTTTGGGCAACTCATACAGATTTGTAAGCGTCACTCCACCCATTTAACAAGATGGGAGGGTGTGGTGTTTATTCTACTTCTTCGAGTTTCGTGTCCTTGCCTTGTTACCTTGACTTTTCTTACATCGTGGCACTCTGGAGTTTGTGTCCTTGCCTTGTTGCTTTGGTTATTGCTTTTGGATCTTGGCACACCTATTTTTAGTAGTTGGTCGAATTATGTTTGGTGTTTTTTTGCACTTTCGACATCACTCCGTTGACAGTCTCCTTGTATGGAGCTATTCTGGTGGAGCCCAGTGTCAGTTGTTTTTGAGTTTTGTGATCGAGCAGTGGATTCAGACCATAGTGCACACCAAACTTCTTCAACATTGTACGAGTTTTTGAGCCAAGCTTCTTGGGATGCCTTGGAGCGGGTCTTTACTCTCTTTACTTTGTTGTTATTGGTTTTGGGTACTTTGTAATATCCCTTTTTTCCAGTTATTGTACATGAGTACCTCATCAGGCCTAGTTGTCGGGACTCATACTGTGGACATGCCACTTCTATTTTGGCCCCTAGCTTCACTTGAGGGGGGGTGTTAGAGTAGGTATTTACCTTAGCTCATGTTCACCTAGGTACTTTATTTACCTTTATTGTATTTATCCTCACCCACTTATGTGTGTGGATATTTCTTTTATCTTATTTAGATATTATGAGATATTATCTAGTTGTTAGGTATAGTTATTTCCTTGATCTATGGTATTGACTAGTTATTTCCTTGATCTATGGTATTGACTAGATCCTTGATGTCTAGTTCTCTCCTAAATCTATGGTCTTAACTAGTTCTTTGATGACTAGTTATTTCCTTGATTTATGGCTTGATCTACGACCTTGACTGGTTCTTAGATTGTTATTCCTTTCCTATTTAAGCAAGGCCCATTCTCAATGTATTGCATTAAGTTCCATACTAATATATGATATTGTTTATCATTTGTTTGCAAAGGTTTTATGTAAAGTTAATCTCGCGAATTGTTTTCATCTTATTGATCGTGGTGTTTGATTAGCATCTCGTGTTTGATTAACATCTGCTGAGGGTTATACTTTAACCCCGAAGAACTTCCTTCACCATTCTAATTTTTGGGTGCATGCATGTTTTGCATGGTATGAACCAACTGAGCCATCATATCAACCAATCGCTCTTGCCCTTGGACAAGCCTATCAATCCTTGCATCCTCTACATTCCTATCAACCATATTTACCTTCTCTTTTCCTTTCCCAAATTCTAGATTAGTTTGTTCAAGCCCTTCCTTTGGTTCTTCTAAACCCTTCTCTCTCTCTAGTAATATTTGAATTCTCTATCACTACCATGCATGAATATTAATTTCCCAACAAGTTGGCAAGGAAACCAACGTTGATCCCATTGTAATATCCCATTAGGGAAAAATAAAAGAAATATGTATTATTCAATAAAACCCTAATAAAAGAATCAAGAATTTGATTTCCTTCAATTTTATTACATCAGGCCTTCAAAATAAAAATACCCAATTGCTAGAAAACACTAATAAACCCTTTGAATATATAGATTTGAGTGCAAAGATCAAATATACATCAAAAACATATTTTTATATTTTATTTTCAGGCTGGAAATTAATAAAAGTATAATTGACCGTATATAGGAAAATAATGCCAAAATACTAGTTCACTTGATTGAAGATGGTGTTTTGGGTAGATTTATGGTTTTTTTTATAGTTAAGGTGGGTTGATGGTACCCATTCCCTATTAAAAAGCTGAGGCTAAATCCTCAGGAAAACAAGAGGGCTACAAAGCCAAAAAACAGCTCTGAAAGCCAACTTTACAATAGATAGATCTATCTCGAAAATTCCTTCCCACCATACGATGGAAAATAATCATCAATGCTTCCCATGCGAACGTTTTTATTTTTCCGCCTCTTTACTTCTTGCCATTTTCCGAGATCGGACGAGATAACCAATGCAAGGTCACTAGGCCTTGCCAAGACCATCAAATTACCTGGCACAAAATCTTGAGCTAATTATGAACTTTATGAAGAATGACCTATTTTTATGCCACCTCCAACCAATTACTCATCTTGAAATTCCATCTCTAGTATCATTCTTCTCTGAAACCGTTTTATCATCGGAGGTAGGATTATATGGATTATCTTTAAATTTTGATGCAGAAACCAAATACGGGTTTACAGAACCCCATCTACTCGAGGATGATGATCCATTCTTTTTTCCGATTTCTGATTCTTATTGAAGGGACAAGATGCCTGCAAATGTCCCGCATTTATGCACAATCTACATCAAAATGTAGTATTCTCATAGTCTAAGACCTGGGTATGCTGAAAATTACCAAATTTAAGGTTAATTCGATTAGGTATTCCTTTGCTTAAATCAATTTCAACGTAAATTCGGGCAAATGAACATAGGCCTCGAATGCGTTCTATCCAAATCCTCTTTTATAATTTTTCCCAAAGCATTTCCAATATCTTCCAGGCATATCACAGATGTAGGGGAGTTTAGGAAGCTTGACCCAAATGGGTGTTTTGGCCACCGAATAAGTATTCAGGTCAAAATCTGGGAACCATGAGCGATGAATAAACCCATGTAACCCCAGAACCAGGGTCCATCTTTCAAACAACACTGGTAATCTTCTCAAGCCGTAAAATGGACAACGAAAAAACCCTTGGAACAGAGATAAATTTCACATTTATTGGTCCAATTTTCGAAAACCCACTGGTACAAAGATGTGGAGGAAGGCCAAAACCCATTAAACCTACCAACCACCGCATCCCACATTATATTTTTGTAATATTCTTCAACTTCTAGATTTTCAATGGTGAGCGACAGAATGTCCTCGCCGGATCGACTGTGTAGGCTCGGTTAATTCTTGTGTGTGCTTTCCCAAAGAATGGCCGCCCTTGTTTTCCGAGCCTCATCAAGGAAGTCACCTACTTATGATTCCCCGAGCCACTGTTCCTTGAATCCCCACCCCCGGTTCCTCTCTCTCTCAGTGCCTCGCCCGACCCCCAACACCATCTAAAACCCATTAATTTTTGATGCCCTAGGGTTAGGGTGCGAACTCTGCCTCCGCCTTCTCTCGCCCGCCTCCCAACATTCCTTCTCTCGACTGTGCCTCTCCCACAACTCAACCGACACCCTACATAGCTTCCTCCTTCCCCTGCGTATCTACCTTCATCCCGTCGACTCTTTCCCTGCTCGCATCTCTCACATTTTTTCTCCATATTCACCTCTCTCACGCCTCTTTTCTAGGACTCCACATTAGGTAGATTTATGTTATTTACAAGCCCCTTAAAATATTTTTGACCATATCACACACTCGCAGTTAGCGGTCACCAATGGTGATGTCAAACCCTAGGAGGTTAACACCAACCCTTAGGATGGTTCCAAATGAGGGTAAAACCCTTCCCAAATGTGTTGTTCTAACCTAAGATGATTCCCTAGCTATAAAATTTGAAAAATTTGACATGCAATGTGTCCTAGCTGATGAATATGATCTGAAACTGAAAATATTTGTTTGATGCACAAATGCAACTCCTAGATGGAGTTACCCCTAGAGATTGGATGATTTTTTTCCTCAAATGCAAAAGTTGGAGCAACAACTCAAAACCTCAATGTAAATTGAATAATGGCCAAATAAGATTCCCAAAAGACCCCCATCGACCCCTTTTATGACTTTTCATGGCACACTTTTTGATATAATTTCCATGAGCGTAATGTCCCATGTCTAATTTGGCATTTGACTTTGCTTTATCGACAAGTTACTTTTATTTTAATAAAAAGACATAAGTTGCTTTTATAAAATAAAGTTACTTTTGGCAACTTAAGTCACTTTATTAAAATAAAATATTTCCCTTGCAACACCCCTTAAACCTACGAGAAATAAAAATAGGCTAAGGTACGTTTTCATATTAGTTTTGAGAAAGGGAAATTATAGAGTCTCAAAAATTTCAAAAAGGGACTAAAGTTGTATTTGACCTTTTTTGCATGGAGTCATGTGCTTGGTTGTCTTGGATTGCCCTTCATTATAAGTACACACTCATTAATAGTGATATGGACTTTATTACTAAGATTCAAAGAACTATCCTAGATGAACACCTCCATAAAATTGGGGTTCAAACACTTGTAAGATGGTGGACTTAGTAGAATTTTTTATTACATTTGGTCGAGCATTTAAAAAAATAAACACATAATATAACTCATCTTATTATTTGATACAAAATAGGCAGATATATATGCTTATTATTCTCCTATCAATATAAATATTGTGCAACCACTTTATCCCTTAACTTTCTCCCACAAATCTCTCCTACACCCAATCTACTTAACATAGATGAGTTGTTCTAACAACTCACAACACACTCATACTAATTTAATAACAAATATATTCACTAACTATTAGTTGTTTTCTCAACAACTCAACAATAACAACTACTTAGAAATATATTATCACACTCATATGGAGCACGAAGTCCTAACATCCCCCCCAAGTGCAAACATGGGCAAAAACACCACACTCAAGAATGCAACATGCCGCCACGATGCTTGCTCTTGATCTTGACTCTCATGCACCACATTAGAGCTTGCACAACATACAAATGTGCCACATCGAACTTGCACAAAAACTTCATACTCAAATATAATGTGTAACACTATAGATAGATATCATGGATGGACACATAAACCACCCAAGTATGAACATGAACCGACACATTTGTTCATCCTCCACATTTGTCACGAGATGGGTTTTGATCCGTAAACAAGTAGATTTTGTACTTTGTAATTTTTAAAGTCAATGTATCCTTTAAATTTATTAACTTTATGATGTAAATGAATCTAAAGCTAATCAAAATTTGATTTAAAAACTAATTTCAATCGATCAAGAATTAAATTTAATGATTCCCAACATCAATTTTATTCACTTTTCGATCAAACCATTCGATTTCCCTTTATCGATTTTTTCACAAATGTCGTAATCTGATAAATATGCTTGACTGAAATTAAGTTTTATTGATTTAATTGCCGAAAATAATTAGAAATCAAAATGCAAGAAATTAGAAAAGACAACAATGAATTGTTTACGAGGTTCGAAATTTTCTCGCATCCCTAAGTTCATTTGAACCGATTTATTAAAAATGGAAAGTACAATCAAATTACAATTAACATTAATAGATTCATAAAATGCAATTTTGTATCTTCTGACCTTCCAGGACCCTAAAAGGTCAATGTTCTTCCTTCACCTTTCAGAAGCACTTGCAGGCTCTTCCCTTTAGCTATCTGTCTTCCAAAGAACTTCTACACCTCAAAACGACATCAAGAAAACTCCAAAATGGGAAAACAACATATGCGCACGAGGATTTTTGCACACTTCGTATGTTTCCCAAATTTCCTGAACCTATTCCTTACATAAGAGCAGGTCAAGAGATTTTCACCATATATTGAACGCTAAAAAGGAGGTCGTATGCATAAGTTATCGAACGTTGAATTTTTGGCAATCTGGAAAAAATATGGGATTGCATGCAAGTTCGAGATGACATGGATGTGTGCACACTTGCCATGTGGACCAATTAAACAATGCCAATTGATAATGTAGTATTGAACAAAAAAAGTGTTTTACGCTTCCAGTCTTTGACACTCATTATCGACGGCAGGCGAGGCCTCGCTATTTATTGGTAGGGGCCCTCAACTAGGGTTGACACACTCTTTTTGTAGAGGGTGCCTTTGCCTTCGTCTCTTCATATCACCATTATCAAGCTTCTATATTTGAATGCCTTTGTTATTCACCACACTATGTATGTGGGATATTAAATAATGTAATTGTAAAGCACTATGAATTGTAAATATTTTACCATGTTCATCAACTTGGTGCCACCTCACCGAGCCAGCTTCGCCACATCTTCCACCGTCTGGGAAACAGATTCAAAGATTGCCAAACCAAACTAACCAACCAAGCACATTCTACATTTGGTGCAACAACCTAACAACTCACCCAATCGAGCTACCAACTGAGCTACATATCTCCAACAACCCCATCTCACGTGGGCATTCACAACAAAACAAAAGGGGTATGCATGGCCAATACCACGAGCTTAGTGGAGCGGGTAGGGCTTTAGAAAGCCCTATGGTTTGTTTTCACCCACAAATGTGGGATATTGATCCCAATATAGTTTGAAATGGGTCGGTGGAGGTTAGAGGGCTCGACCCTTAACCCCCATTTACCAAAAAAAACTCCACCGTTAGGCCATTGGCGCATTTACAAAACTATAAATGGAGGAGTTGTTATTTGTACAAGGTCGGTTCTATGACTATGTTATTATGATAACAAGGAAGTTTCAAAAAAATGATATTTTGAGACACTTAAGAGCATTTTGATAACTTAGTGTAAATTGAAAAGTTGTCCAAAGTTCCAAGACGCTTCTCACTTATATGTTGTTTTCCCATTTTGAAGTTTTATTGATGTGGTTTTGAGGCGCGAAGTCGCTTGGAAGACAAAGAACCAAGGGAAGAGCTTTTGCAAGTGCTTCGGGAAGGTGAAGGATGAACAATGAGCTTCTCCGGGGTCCTTTGTAGGTCCAAGATACAAAAATTGCAAGTTATGGGTCTATTAATGTTAATTGTAAGTTGATTGTACTTGCAGTATTGAAATTTTTTAATAGATTAATTCAAATGAACTCAAGGATGTAGGAAATTTCCGATCTCCGTCAACAATTCTCGTGTCGTCTTTTTGTTTTCTTGCATTCGATTTTTGATTATTTTCCGAATTAAATCAATAAAATTTAATTTTAGTCAAGCATATTTATCAGATTATGACATTTGTGAAAAAATCGGTAAAATGGAAATCTGAATGGTTTGATTAAAAAGTGAATAAAAGTGATTTTGGGAATTATCAAAAATAGTTTTGATCGGTTGAAATCAGTTTTTAAATCAGATTTTGCTCAAATTTAGATCCACTTAAATAACGAAAGTTGATAAATTTAAAGGATTCGTTGAGTTAAAAAATTATAGAGTAGAAAATCTACATGTTTATGGATCAAGTTTGATATTAGAGCTGGTTACATTCGGTGGCTTGCTTTCAGATTGCATTTGATATCAGTTTGATTTTCTAATCCATCAAATTTGCATACTTTGTGGCTTAATCTTCCATTTTACATTTTGCAGTGTTTGTGAAGTACATGTTGCATGCGGTAGCCATGGTGAAAGCCTTGAAGAGAGAAAGGATGGAACATGGATAATTTTAGTGGCGAATATTCGTAATATGGTGAAAATTTCATTTTAGGAAAATTTGAAAAGACGATTTTTTTGGAGCGGGTCGGTGTCCTGTTCGCCTAAAATTTACAGTATATATATTTTTGGGGTCAACTTTGCCTTCATTTGAAAACATCTCCTATAAAAACCTAGGTGATTCACCGAGTAGTATACTACGGTACTACCACAAGTAGCTTACCAAATTACCAATACTATGAAGTTTGAACTCACATACTCTTAAGCACCAAAGATTGTTGTTAGCTTGTTAGGGTTAGTTGTTGACGCGCGACAAGGATATAGTTGACGCGCGATAAGGACATATTGCAGATGCGCGACAAGGAGATATTGCAGACGCACAACAAGGAGTAGCGGTTGATGCATGATAGAGACAATGACGCCTTGTTGACACGCGATAAGGCGTAAGCGATTGGCGCGACGGGGCGGAGTTGACGTGACAGAGCCAATTGACGCCTTGGTGACATGTGACAGAGAAAGTTGACGCCTTGTTGACGTGGGACAGGGATTACCATGGTTGATGCAAGATAATAATTTTGAATTTTACTCACTGAGTTGCTACTTGGTTCTTTTCTTTGACGCAGACTCTATTCGAATAATAGAAGGTGCTAGTCCTAAGAATGCGAAGACCCTAAAAATAACTAAGAAATCTTAGAAGTCGTTGTTCAAGTATTTTAGAAACTCTACTGATACAGATATTGAAACTACCAATAACCATATAGCTTCCACCGAAAGAATCGAATCTTGATGTGGTGGAATTGTTCCTGACGCGTGTCAATGGCCCTTGTTGACGCACATAAAGAGGAGTTGTTGACGCGCATCAACATGGGCCATCGACCATTGACACGCAGCTCAGCGGGTCATTGATGCACGTCAATAGCCCTTATTGACACGCATCAATGGCCCTTGTTGACACGCATCAACACGACATTAGCGAGCTCTTGTTGACGCGTGTCAACGAGGTGTCAATGTCTGAAAATCTATAGTCTCTCTAGCTCAAAAAAACTGGCAAAAATTTGGTTCTGGAAAACTGTCAAATTTACCTTTCGCTGAAACTGGTTCTGGGGATATTCGTCAGGTATTTTCCACCTCCAATTTTCTAGAGGTGTCTTAAAATGAACCCTGGGTTGGAAGAGCTTGAAAGCATCAAAAGAAAAATTTAGGACGAGAAAGATTTCCTGAGATGCAAACTCTACTCCCTTAAAAATTAGATTGAACATTTGAAATCAGAGATAGAATCCAAGAACAAGCTCTTGATCAGATTGTAGTGTGGTGAGCCAAAGAAGAATTTACCTTCCACTTCAGATGTAGAAATCATGAATGATGAGTGCACTATAAGTTATTCAAGACGTGATTCTTTTTCCTAACATTCAGATTCAAATTTGGATTTAGGTATTGTTTTTGGTGATTTGGAAAACATACTAAGGGCATTGGATCTAGATTATTCCTTAAAATGGGATTTGATGGAAGAGGCCTTGGTAAGAATGGCCTAGGTATTGCTAACCCAATACAGTCAAGGGTCATCCTCGTTTTGTAGGTTTGGGTTATCGTAGTGTGAGAATGGAAATTGGAGAGTGCTCTAAGAACACTGAAGACAAGCTTCCGACAACAAAGTGAATACCCCACTAGTCCTACAGGAAGACTCGGTGCAGGAAATTGGTGATTCATCGTCACAGATCGATTCGGTAAGAAATTGTAAAGACCAGGTAATAAGATTCCACCTCCTCGTTCTTATCATAATCATAAAAAAAAGGAAATTGTAAAACTTCTAATGATCTTCTCTTTCAGTATGAAAAATATGGCTTTGATATTCAAAAAATGTGGCATGCTTTTCCTTGCACTTTTTGTGGGTTTAGTAACCATTTTGTTGCCAGTTGTTGGAAGAGAAGGACACTGTTGAATAAGTTGATGTCTTTTTGTCGAAATAAGGCAAGTGATAAAGATCAATCTTGTTGTTCGAGAGCGAGAAATGGAAAAAATGATTCCTCATCTTAGAAGGGGAACAAGAGAACCTTTTGTGCTCATCGTATGAGTGGACACATGGTTGAAAGATGTTGAAAACTTCATCCAACAAGCCATCCGAGAAATGGTAAGAAAAAGTTGATTTACAAGGTGTTGGGTTTTAGATTTGCACTTGGAATGAAACCACGGTCGGGACAAGCAATTCCCTCCTATTTAATGGGAGATATTCCCTTATTGAAAGCAGGGGAAAAAATGTACAAATACACAATCTTTCATTTAATGGTGATTTCTCGATATCTTGAAGGTGTTTTATGCCTGAAAGTTATCAATACATGAGGAAAGTTATCGAGAGGAGGGAGACAAAAGAAGACAATACTTTTAGGGAAAAGATATGGCAGAGAAAACCCTTATATATATTGAGCAAATGAGATATAGAGTAGAACCATTCATGTTTATAACGGGCACAATACGCGGACTCAAAGTTCTTGAGATTGTATAAACTAGAACATAGAGTTTATAAGCATGCAAGGATTAAATGATTCACATATCGAGCAAGAAGGAAAAAGAAATCGGAGGAAAAGGGGAAAACTTTGTATTGATTTCTTCCAATTAGAAATTACAGCCCATAATATCAAAATTCCAACATGTGCAATGTCTTTGAAAGCCCATGATATAGATTGCAAGAGATGGTTACAACTTCCTCGAGCAAGAAAGAAACGGTTATAACTTCTTCGAGAAAGTGAGAAACGGTTCAACTCATTCCAACCATTCACGCCCTTTCGAATCCTTAATTCACAAAAAAATGTTAATGGTGGAAAAACCAAGTTCAAATATACAACCGTTACATTATTTCACCAGTTAAAATATGGGCCATTTGATTTGCCTTTACAAATTTAAATTTAGGGCCGCCCAAGTGGAAGAAATTGATTGGAGCGGGTCTGCTAAAGCCTTTTGCATTTTTTACCTTTGAAGTTGCGTCGGGCTGACACGTGGAGAGCTCTGTTGGTTCCTTTATACTTAGCCGATTTGGGCCTATTTCCTACTTGACCTATGTTGACCCCTAGACACGTGGAGAGATGGCACTCATTTGAGTTTCGGCTTTGGAAACACCTCCTAAATTTGTGTCAAGTTGACGCGTGGCTCCCTCCGCTGGTCTTGGAATTTTCAACGGTCAACTTTGTCTCTCTATTGACTTTGACCACATGGTGAGCTGACGCTCATTTGAGTTTCCGCTTCGGAAATGCCTCATGAACTTGCGTCGAGTTGATGCATGTCTCCTTCCATTGGTCTTGACGTGGCGAGCTGGCACTCATTTGGAGATTGGCCCTTTGGTTTCACTTCTGAAATTGTGTCGTTGAGGCACGTGGAGGCTCCCGCCGACCCACTCATACTTAGTCAATTTAAATGATCGAATCTTCCTCTTTTTGGACCTGGGACACATGGAGAACTGGCACAAGTTTGAGAACTGCCCCCAGCTTTGACTCTTGAAGTTACACCAATGAGGCACGTGGCACCATCCGCTGAACCTTTCATACTTAGCTGATTTGAGCTTGTTCTGTCTTCATTTTTAACACAGGACACACGGAAAGTCTGCGCTTATTTGAGGATCTGTCCCCAGGCCTTGCCTTAGAGTTGCACCATTTGGATGTATGGAGGCCTCCACTGTCGCTTGAAACATGACCAAACTACATCCAATTAGAGATGCCCACGTCTTTACTGTGGATGCTTTGGGCAAAATTTAACTGGGAAGATAGGCTGTCATTCCCGATCGTGGGGAGAAAAATAAAAAGAAGGGAAGAAACTTCACCATTACGCTTGAATTTTAAATTGTTCTCCATGAATGGGAAAAATGTAAACAATGCCAGGCTCGACGCGATCCAATACTCCAAGGTATAGACTCAAAATTTTAAACTTGACTTCAAAAGAGGGGAATTTTGGGGCCAACAACAACTAGCTCTTTCTGGGGATGACTTGGCTTGGAACAAAGACACAAGGCAAGATCAAGAACTACATATAACTCTGGGAAGAGGACCAATGTCTTATCCATTGGGAAAAGGATTCAAAAGCAAAACCAATACAAGGCAACACACACAAGACGAGAAAAGAAACAAAACAAACCAAAAGGGAAGAATAGAAACGAAACACAAAGGAACAACCCAAAACCAAAACACTGTACAAAATATACAGAAGGACCACCTAGTCACCTAGGATTTGAACAACTTTAGGTACTTCCCACTATAAGGAAGTGGGAGAGGAGATCCATCCATGTAATCCAGATAAAAAGAGTTCTCTCCAGAAAAATGTTTGATTCTAAAAGGACCAAGCCAAAGAGAATCAAACTTACCATGACTTCCTCGTGGCTCATGTCTTTTGTCCCAAAGTAGCACAATGTCTCCCACTTGGAAAACTCTGGGTTTGGCTTTCTTGTCAAACAAAGCCTTCAATTTCAATTAATGAGATGCTATCCTGTGAACCACTTGTAATCTGTCCTCATAAAGCTTTTGAAGGTACAAAATTATCTTGTCCAAAGGGCTACTAAAACTTGAATCTTCAATAGTTTTCATCGAGATACAAGGCTGAAAATTTGACCGTGGTTGGCAGTTGAGCTTCCACACCATACACCACTTGGAAAGGATACATTTTAATTACTCTCTTGGGTGTAATTCTATCATCCCAAAGTGCATCGTATAACTTATTATGCCAATTCCTCTTAGAATCATTTACAAGCTTTCTAACTATGTTCACCAAGTTCTTGTTTGTTGATTCTACCTGTCCATTCCCTTGGGGGTAGTAATCTGAAGAATGAGCAAGTGAGATCCCATACCCATAGCAGAAGTCCATCATCTTAGCAGAAGAAAAGTTGGAAGCATTGTTAGTCACAATCTTGTTTGGGGTCCCAAACCTGATCAATATGTTCTCCTTAATGAAGTTGCAAACTACTTCGGAAGTAGTGCTCTTAACTGGGATGGCTTCCACCCACTTGGTGAAGTAATCTGTGGCAGTCAACACATGGGTATGCCCAGCACTGGAAGATGGATTGAGTGATCCAATTAATTCTAAACCCCATTGTTGAAATGACTCTTCAATCACTATAGGATTGAGAGGCAAAGCAACCAACTTAGGTATCCCAACAAAAGTTTGGCATGCTTCACATTTACCAACCCATTTTGATGCATCTCTGAATAGAGTGGGCCAATAATAACCAACATGAAATATTTTATGAGTTATTACAATAGAGGAGAAATGACCTCCACAAGCCTAGTCATGAAAAGAAGAGAACAACTTCTTTTGTTGCTCCTTGTCTACACACTTCAAAAACCTTCCTTCTATGCCTCCCAAAGCATTCTCCCATAGCACATATTGTGTAGACCTCAGTTTGATGGCTCTCTTCTCTTTGGCACTCAAGTGAGATGGACACTCTTTATAGGTCAGAAAGTGAGCAATGTCAGCATACCATACATCTATCGAGCCGATGAACAGAACAACAGGGGACATCAACTCCATCTTTAGACAACTCTAGGAAGATCCTCAACGGTGAGTTCACACATGCCCTTACCCCCGAACCAGCTTTTTAGGCCCAATGTCAAGATCATACTCTTACACCTTTGCTACCCAATTACCTCTTTTGGTTCCAAATTCTTGCTAAGT
The DNA here is from genome assembly GCA_018340775.1 of Taxus wallichiana var. yunnanensis. Lineage (NCBI taxonomy): Eukaryota > Viridiplantae > Streptophyta > Pinopsida > Cupressales > Taxaceae > Taxus > Taxus wallichiana. The sequence goes on from CM031234.1 coordinate 629,735,964, forward strand.
AAGAATGGATTTGATTGTTGTATCAAACACCAACACCACAAAATGAGAATTAAGGATGTAAAACCTAAACTGCTTGACAACTTTGACAAATGCAAAAGCATGCTTTTCCATCATGGTGTACTTCAGCTCATGAGTTTTCAAGACATAACTCATGAATGCAATTGGGAACTCATGATCTTCAAAATTATTTTGGGCCAACACAACAGCTAGGGTATTTTCAGTGGCATAACAATAGATAATGAAATCTTTGCTAAAGTCAGGGCACACCAAGATTGGAGTCTTTGCAATAGCTTGTTTAATGTTCTCAAATGATTTCTTCTCTTCAGAGGAAAAACAAAAATTTTGTTTCCCTTGTATCATGTGAGCAATGCTCATAGTAAGTTCTACAAAATTGGGGATGAATCTCCTTAGGAAATTGATCTTATCAAAGAAATAATGGACACCTTTCTTACTTGATGGAAGAGGAATTTGTTGGATGGCCTGAACTCTATCTCGAATCAATCTTGATCCCTTCCTTTGAAACAACGTGTCCCAACAGCTTTCCTTCTGTGACACAAAACACAAAATTCTTAGGGTTTAAATAAATCCCATGCTCTCTACACTTCTGCAATATTGTTTCAAGGTGTTGGAAGTGATCTTTTCTTTCTTTAGAAAACATTGTCAAGTCATCCAAATACACAACAATGCATTTCCCTTTCAAACTGCCAAAATCCAAGTCCATGGCCCTCCGAAAATAACACCAAAGATTGATGAGACCAAATGACATCCTCTTGTATGCAGAGGTGCCTCAAGGAGTAGTAAAGGCAAGGTCTTATGTTGATCTGCATTATTCACCTCTACTTGATTGTACTCGAGAATCCATCTAACATAGATAGCATCTTCGAGCCTGTGACAACTTGCAATACTTGGTCCATCATGGGAAGATGGTAGTTGTCCTTCAAAGAACACTCGATTTAGATTTCAAGCCCACACAGATCCAGAGCTCACCATTCTTCTTCCCGACAGGCACTATATTAGAAATCCACGTTGAATGGTGGATGGGAAAGATGATCTTAGCCTTTAAAATCTTTTGTATTTCTTGGAAAATTGTATCAGCTATCTTTGGATTATATTGCCTTTGCTTCTGTTTGAAGGGTTTGATCCCAGGCTTAAGAGGAATGAAATGTTGCATTTCTTTAGGCTGAAAAGCCTTAAGATCATCATAAGAGTAAGCCAGAACATCAACATACCTCTTCAACATATTCACCACCTTCTTTTTCTCTTCCTGAGTGCAGCATTTTCCAATGTTAACCATTTTGGGATCATCAAGACTCCCAATATTCACTTTCTCAATCTCAGTAGATTGTCGGGCTCCTTGGGAAACTTTAGACTTCATATATCTATCATGTTTATCAAAAATATCCTCTAAACTCACCAGCCCTTTAGGAATTTTGTTTCCTTTCAGTTTGATGCATCCATCTCTTCTTTGAAACCCTCTTCATTTGATGACACACACTCTCTAGGTAGATTTCCACTTCCTTCAAAGTACAACTAATCAAAGTTGTCTCTGAGCTCCAAGAAAGAAAGCAAATGTTGGTCATCATTGAAAACTTGCCAATTATTTGCATTGTCAAGCACACTGGGTCTATGGATCATCTCAATGGTGAATTTCTCTTGAGGGAAATCAGGACGAGGAATCAACAAGGAACCCGAAACAGCTAGAGATTCGGCCCTAGTTTTCCTTTCCCTTGGCATAGCTTCAATAGAAAAAGCATGAAGGAATTAAATGGAATCCCGCACTGATTCCTATAGTGTTTGAACCTTCAGTTCTTTACCTGATAAAGGTCTCTAACTTGTTTTACAATTAACTCTGCATCTCCACGAGAAAGAAGGTTCTTCACTCCCATTTCCTTCGCCATGCTCAACCCAAGAATAAGGGCCTCATACTCGACAGTATTGTTGGTATTTTCAAACTGAAATTTGAAGGAGAAAGGATGAACCTTACCCCCAGGAGAAATGAGCACTACATCATCTTCGAAGCCAGCTGAAGAGCAACTTCCATCAAACTCCAAAGTCCACACACCATTAGGGTCAAGTAAAACTCCCTTTGGCAAACTTGTCTCCTCTTGTGACATGATCATGTAGTTCCTATGCCCAATGTCTCGCATACAATATTTGTGCTTTAGGATCATCTGTCTTTTACACAATATACTCCGCTTGTTTCTCAGGTAGCAGACTTCCTCATTTTTCCATTGACCAGGGATCAAAGGATGCGACCACCCATTTGAATTTCCCCTCCTACCTCCTTACGAGAAATTTCTACTCAAAGAACATCCCATACGAAGGAGGAATATCAACTACCAAAATGGTGTCTAAGACATTTTTCTCTGGAAAAGTAGCAAAATCTACTTGTGCATCTTTAATTCTGCCAACCAAAGGTACTTTCTTACTTTCCATGGAATAACAGGAACCAAAGGTACGTGTTAGGGTCAGACCCAAAGCATGGGCTACCTTTGCAGGCATTACATTATTTGATGCTCCTGAATCTATGACACAATTACTTGAGTTTATGGCCAGCTATGAGAAGGGTCACATAGAATGGTTCAATTTTCTCATTAGGGGAAGTGATTGCAGCCACAAGGCTTGATTGAGGTGGAGAAGGAGTGGGAAAAAGGCCTTTAGAAGAATGGGTTGGGGTTTTAGATTTAGAATTTACAAAGTTAACCATTTTGGCAAAGGCTTTAGGATGGGTTTGATAGAACTCGCCTCAAAAATCTGAATCTTGGTCTTTTTAAGATGGTCTATAATGTCAAAAGATCCAAATGTGGATGGGGAATCACTACTAGGAGCAAGAGGAACTTTTGATCTATCAGCTTTATCATTTGTTGGACAATAATTCTCGGAAAGCGAAGGAGAGGAAGGACTAGCAAAGTTTACCTTTTGGGTGGAAGTAGTAAGAATAGGAGCTCCTCTTCTTACAATCACCGGGATGGTGATGGGGTACTCCTTGGATCTTTTTGCAGGTTGCACCACTTTTTCCTTTTTGTTGGTTTGCTCCCGGTCATAACAACATATGACTCATTGTTCATCTCAGCCACTACATCATCATAGTCATCTTCATCATCTACACCTTCAGTGGTGAGGAAATGAACTCAAGAACCACCAGGCTCCTCCAGTTCTTCATCAGCTTCCTCTTCTTGTTCATCATAGAGCCCATTTTCTTCCTCATCATCAGGCTCAAGAACCTCACAAGTAGCATTGACAGGCACCTTGAGGGGTGGACCTTCAATGGCCAACCTAGTTTGAGAAGAGGGCAAGCGGTTCCTAGGCTAAAAGTTCTTCCTTGGAACATCTTGATATGGAGCATGCTGAGCCAATTGTTTCTTGATGGAAATGAGGTCATTAGCTAGCTTTTGCACCAACTGATCTGCATTACCTCCAAGAGAAGAGGAAGAAGAAGATGCTTTGGATTTGAAAAAATCCCTTTTCAGCTTGCCAGACATGATCAAGTCATCTTCCACACTGACCCAATCTTTGATCAACATCCAAAGTTGCAAGATTTGCTCTCCTCAGGGCATAGCTTACTTCTGGCAATTGAGCATTCAAGAAGAAACACTTTTGAATCTGATCAACATGCCTAGTATCTAGTGGAATCTTGTTAATCAACTTGTTGAACTTGGCCACAAATTCTCTCATAGGCTCATGTGGCTCCTTTTTGATTTGAGAAATCTGAGCTAGCAAAGCATGCACATCTTCAATAGGTTTAAAACACTACTCAAATTCAGTCCTTATAGTAATCCAATCGATGACGGTCCCAGTAGGAAGATGATAAAACCAATCTGCAACATTGTATTGCAAGGTCTCCACAAACAACCTAACAGTGACATCCTCATGTTCAACTCCAAGGACCCCACACACAACAATGAAGGTTGCAATGTGTTCATCAAGGTGCACTTTGCCATCAGCTCTAAATTTGGAAAAATTATTCGTGTTACCTCTAGGTAACTCATGCAATGGTTGAGGAAGAGCTAGAGGCCCAAATCTTTGTCCCCAAGGCCGAGGTGTTGCCATCCTTGGAAAGATTGCTATAAGTGGAACTAAGACACTAGCAAGAATTAGGGCACAAAGATTAGGGCTAAGTTGTGGTTGAGGAATGCTACTACTTACAAAGGCTCTATCTTCAATAGAAGGTGTACTTGTGGAATGAGCTCTTCTATTTCTTCTTGTTGGAGGAAGTTGAAAACCTTGTTGATCCAAGAGTTAAAATTGGGGATCTTCAATTCTAAGATCCCTTCTGCCACGAGTGTATCTTAGAGTCGCGATCAAAGAAATGATCAAATTAGTTGTTCTTTTAAGAAAGGAAATTTGTTAAACAAATTCCCAACGAGAGTTGCCAAAAACTGTTGGGTTTTAGATTTGCACTTGGAATGAAACCACAGTCAGGGGACAAGAAAGTCCCTCCTCTTTAATGGGAGAGGTTCCCTTATTGAAAGCAGGGGAAAAACCTATGTACAAATACACAATATTTCATTCAATGGTGGTTTCCCGATATCTTGAAATGTGTTTATGCCTGGAAAGTTATCAATACATGAGGATAGAAGACTTGAAGAGAGGAGGGAGGCAGAAGAAGAAAATACTTTCAGGGAAAAGAGATGGAAGAGAAAACCCTTATATATATTGAGCAAATGAGATATAGAGTAGAACCATTCACATTTATAACGAGCACAATCCGCAGACTCAAAGTTTTTGAGATTGTATAAACTAGAACACAGAGTTTCTAAGCATGCAAGGATTAAATGGTTCACAAATCAAAGTAAGAAGGAAAAAGAAAGTAGAGGAAAAGGGGAAAACCTTTGTATTGGTTTCTTCCAATTAGAAATTACAGTTCTAGAATATCAAAATTCCAACACGTATAATGGCTTTGAAAGCCCATGATATAGATCGCAAGGACGGTTACAACTTCCTCGAGCAAGCAAGAAATGGTTACAACTTCTTCAAGCAAGGAGAAATGGTTACAACTCATTCTAACCATTTGCACCCTTTTGAATTCTGATTCACAAAGAAACGTTAATGGCGGAAAAACTAGGTTCAAATATATGGCCATTACATTATTTCGCCAGTTCAAATATAGGCCATTCGATTTGCCTTTACAACTTTAAATTTGGGCCGCACATATGGAAGAAATTGATTGGAGTGGGCCTGTGGGTGCCTTTTGCATTTTTTGCCTTTGAAGGCGTGTTGGGCTAAAATGTGGAGAGCTCCGCTAGTTCCTTTATATTAAGCCGATTCGGGCCTATTTCTTGCTTGACCTATGTTGACCCCTAGACACGTGGAGAGCTGGCGCTCATTTGAGTTTTCACTTTGGAAACACCTCCTGAAATTGCATCAAGTTGACGCGTGGCTCCCTCCGCCGGTCTTGGACTTTTCAAAGGCCAACTTTTTCTCTTTATTGACTTTGACCACGTGGCGAGCTGACGCTCATTTGAGTTTCCACTTTGGAAACACCTCCTGAAATTACGCCGAGCTGAAGCATGTCTCCTTCCGTCGGTCCTGACGTGGCAAGTTGGCGCTCATTTGGAGATTGGCCCTTTGGTTTCACTTTTGAAATTGTGTCATTGAGGCACGTGGAGGCTCCCGCCGACCCACTCATACTTAGTCAATTTCAACGATCGGATCTTCCTCTTTTTGGACTTGGGACACATGGAGGACTGGCGCAAGTTTGAGAACAACCCCCAGCTTCAACTCATGAAGTTGCGTCGATGAGGCACGTGGCATCGTCCGCTAAACCTTCCATACTTAGCCGATTCAAGATTTTTTTGTCTTCATTTTGAACCCGGGACACGCGGAAAGCTGCGAGCTTATTTGAGGATCGTCCCCGGCCTGCCCTTGGTGTTGCGTCATTTGGACGCATGGAGGCCTCTGATGTCGCTTGAAACATGACCAAACCGCATCCAATCAGAGATGCCCATGTATTACCCATATATGTTGGGGCAAAATTTAACGGGGAAGATATGTCTGTCATCCCATCATGGAAGTAAATAAAAAGAAGGGAAGAAACTTCACCATTACGCCTGACTTTTAAATTGTTTTCCATGAATGGAAAAACTACAAACAATGCTAGGCTCAACGCGATCCAATACTCCAATGTACGGACTCAAAATTTCTGAAACTTGACTTCAAAAGAGAGGAATTTTGGGGTGATAACACAAGGTAAAATAAGTTAATCCACCAACTGAGAATAAGACAACCTTGGATCTATCCACAAATTGTCCACATATGAGTCCATTTTATTTTGATATCCATATAATGAAAAATCATTTGTTTTGGATAGATTTATAAAGCATTGTTGATACTGATAAATAACATGCTTTTCATTCATTTTGTTACCCTTTCTTTTGGGATTCTATTTGATCTCGATAAAAGGAATTAAACCCAAATTTTATAAAGCAGTTAAAAAGGGAAAATGAATTTTTGGGGTTATCAAATTCGTGAGAAGAGCTGAGAGACAAGTTTATCATGCTCAATGATCTTCTTACATTTGAAAATTTGAAAAAACTCCTTTTGAATCTCCTTATTTAGCTTTTGAATTTTTTTATAGAAGAAGATTACCCAAGAGAAGAAATTAGATTAGATTTGGATGAAGATGTGGATTTTGAATAAGATATGGATTTAGAAGAAGATATGGATTTAGAATTGATTGGTATAGGTTTCCTTATAAGACGATGTTGTGCGGGATGAATAAGAGAATTGCATATCCAAAAGTCTGTAGATCGCGATGTAGGAGTCGACTTGGATGATTGACTAGAAGGACTTTGATTCGTATGAATTTTCAAAGGAGGAAGACTCTGTTGAGGTGATGATAAAAGAGGTCATGTAGAGAAAGGGATGACCATGACTCAATAGTCGAATTAGGTGTTTGATTGGATGGACTTGGAGTCACATGGATCTTCAAAGAAAGAAGATGTAGTTTCCGTGATAGATAACAAGGTAACCGTGAAGAAAGGGAGGGCTCACTTAGGAGTCGAATTAGAGGAATTTGAATAATAGTTGGGATCTGAATCTTCGAAGAATGAGAGGAATCTGAATAGTAGTTTGGATCGTAAGAATTAAAAGACTTTGGGAATCAAAAGAATAGTTTGGATTATGATCACACCACCAATTATGAGAATTTTGAGGAATCATGCGATAGTTACTCATTGTTGGCGTTGTTTAGGTACAAATGCCTAGACCTAGATAGTATGATCAAACTTCTTCAAAGTGAAGAAGGTTCCATATCGATTCAGGAACATAATGACAACCAACTAGACATTTTACAAACAAAGGGATGTTTGTGTGATTTTCCAAAGGGAATCTAAGGAAAATAGACATCGTGATTGAAACAATTTTGAAAAATCAGTAAGGTTTGGCTAATAATTTGCAAGTGTAAATGTCAAAATGGTTTGATCAAAGTTTTAGCAACACAAAGGCTACAAAGGTTTCATTTAATGTGTTCAAGAATACAACAAACCTAAGTAAAATGTGTGACAATTGTCAATGTCGTAAAGGAATGTCAACAATAATGAATCAATGGATCAAAGGATTGTCCTAGAAAACAAGTTTTCAAGATAGATAACACACAAGGAACAATCACACAAGTTTTGTTAAACTAGTCCATCAAGAGAACTACTCCTATACCGATGTTCTCAATTTTAGTTGAACGTAAAATTATCAACACAATGTCAATACTTATGTGAAGTTTAAGATAAACAAGGCATAAGTATGAACAAGGGGTTGATGTGATTTCTGATCAAAGTATACTATAGCGAGTTTATATCCAAGAAAGACCTAAATCCCAAAAAGTGGAAGTTACGAATGTGAGCAATGTAACAATACCACTAAGATACATTAACCAAGCTTTGTGAAAAAGCAAGGTATTAGTATAGAAATAATATTGACACAATGCATGAACAAAGTAATGAAAACACTTTTCAAGGTTGAGGTAACATTTGAAAACAAACAAGGCCAAAGTATACCAAGGAATTGTTAAGATGCGCATAGCATAATGTTACAATCTAGACACTTAGGTCGAGTTTACGAGAAACAAGACGTAAGTATCAAAATTATTTCAATGCGATACAAAAAACGTAACACTTTAAAGGAAAATCAATGAAGAATCAATCCTAACTACAATAAAAATCTTGACTTGGGTATCAAGATCAAATGGCTATCAAGATATGAAGACGTACCAACAAGCTTTCAATGTTTACCATCTAGTCTAAAGCAAGGATGAATGTAAACGAGTGCAAACTTGTTGGACACAATCGATTAATAGCACACGTATTTTGTTCCCCTTTTGATCCAAAATATCAACAAGACAGAAAAGGAGTAGATCAAGTGGGGTTGAAAAATACTTGGCCTCACTTCGATAAAGTTTCACCTTGCCTGAGTGAAAAACTAAGGAAAAGTAATGCTTCACAAATTTTGTGATGAATGATGCTTAGTTCAAACTTTGATGGACTCTCCCCTTATTCGAAAAACAAGGTTTTGACTCTGAAAAATTTCTTACTTCGCAAAATCTCTATGAAACACGATTGGTTTTGAGATGGTCAAGTTGGCTCCAAGACGAAATGGCTTCCTATTTGTTTCTCTCAACTAGGTGTCACAAATTATCTCTACGAGCGCGGTTTGCCAAGGAAGTCACACTGACTAAACCTTGGAGTATCTCGGCTTTACTTTACCCCCTTCGATATAATGAGAAATAAATGTGTTCAATTGTATTTTCACTAGGGTTGTGTGAAGATAATTTTGACTCTAAATCTCACAAGTGTATACTAGACAAGTAGGTAAGTGGAGTGCTTCCCATTTTGTCCACAAGGTTCCCTCTTGTGTGGACTACTTTGGGGTTCCTATGAGCATCCCTCTTGTTATCTTAAGGCTTATGCCAAAGGGAGTTTCTCCTAGTTCAAAGCGGATGAGCCATAGCTCTTAACCGAAACCTGCATATACAATGTTTTGAATGTGGTGTTTTTTTCTTATCTTTGAACTTAATGTGGTTTGGTTGTACCTGTTTGAAAACCTGCATCAAATTGTATTAGTATTTTGTTTAGATCCCGATTCTTTGACAAGCATATTTAGGTCATGCATGTGAAATATTAGTAGTTTCCAAATGATCAAAACATCATAAAAAGAGGATAAAACATTGTTTTTTATTCTCAAGATCATCCTAAGATGCAAGAGAAGAGCATACACAACGAGAAATCCAACTAGTTAGAAAATAATGAAAAACTTAACTTAAATGCACAAACCATTCATTTTAACCAAATTGAAGTTCATTCCCTTAACAAAAAGTTTAATGAAATGTCTTGAAATCATGAAAAAGGTTTAGAATTGTTTCTTATTCCCAAGATCACCTAGAAGGTACGAGGGAAGAGCATACGCGATCCTAGCCTCATAAACTAAAATGCAACATTCATTAACTTATCCAAAAAAAATAACATAAAGCATGATTAAATATACATTGCAAATCAATTATTAGCTTCAAGAAACCCTGCAAGATGTTAGCAATTCAAATAAATCAAGTCTTTAAAGCATTTAAACATGTTAGAAAATGAATAGTTTTATAATAAAGGAAACCATAAATTTTTGTAAGTAAAAATCCTAATCTTATGTTTCCATTGCGTAGTTCACTTCAATACCTTTCCAACGCAAAAAAAAATGGAGTCGTTTTGAGTTCGGGAGCAAAAGTTATGGCCTCTGGAAGATAGGTTATGCACACAGACTAACACCTACGTGCCCAAAATGACATATACACACCCCTGATGACATGTACACACCCCTAATGACATATAGACGCCAATATTTACACATACACGGCTATGAGAAAAAAAAGTAGACATTGTAATGCCTACGCACCAAAAATGACATAAACACGCCCCTAATGACACATACGCACCCCTAATGACATATACGCACCTCTAATGACATATACGCGGCTCGAGAAAAAAAAATAGACTATGTAATGCCTACACACCCAAAATGACATATATGTGCCCCTAATGACATATATGTGAGCATGATTTTCCTGTGTGATGTCATGAACATGGAATGTGACATAGGCAAACTCAAAAAGGTCAATTTTTGGCATTCTAACCCAAATTTGGAACAACCCATCACTTTTAAACCTACAAAAGAGACTCAACACATGCAAAGTTAAGAAAATACATCAAGGAATGCAAGTTATTTATCATGTGCATAATAACAAAATTTTGAGAAAAATAACAAAAAATTGAAATCAAATGCAAGGGACTAAAGATCCGTCCCACTTTGGGCGTTCCATATGTGCTCATGTATAAGTTTTTCTATGCTAATGAATTGAAACTAAACACCTAAGAGTTTCAAAGAAAATGCAAACCTAACAATGAACCATCAAGATAAGAGCTTATGGAGACTAAACATCCTCAATATGCATGCAACTTTGAACAAAACCAGACTAACATACTAAGATTAATCCCTACTCTTTAGATTGCTAAGCTACAAATGAACCTAGTTAGATCCATAACAATCAAGGGTTGATTGTATGTTTGATCTCAAGGTTTTGAGAATGGAATCTCATCAAACATGCCTACAAGACCATTTGATTCTTCCCATATTACTCAAAGTTTTGATGGATGAAATGCAAGATGAAGATGTTATCTCAATTCTAATGGAGAATTCTCAAGATCCAAATGCCTATAGTTTATGCTATAAAAAAGGTGTTCTAAGGAATGGTAAGGAGGAGGGTTTCTTATATAGCTTGCTTGAGGAGGTAAGGTTATCAGATTAGTGAATGTGGGATAAACCTCAAAGAGGAAATACAAAGGAAATGTATTTTTCATAAAGTATGTGCACTTTGTGGGAATAGAAAGGGGGTTTAATTAATTAAAGGTGATTAATTAATAGGGGATAAGCCTATAGAGGCTTTTTAGAGGAAAATTAGAGTGATTTAGCTGTAAGAGAGGATTTAAATGCAATAAATGATGATTTATTGATTAAAATTAGTGGTCGTAATTAATTAGGAATAATTAATTACCTTAGGTAGAAGTGGTCACTAATTAATGAAAGGTCATTAATTTGCATCCGAGTGATGGAAGGGTTAATCAAATAGTGTAATGGAATTAATTAATGAGGCTAAAGAGAAATGGTGTATTATTGACAATTTGCGGGAAAGGGGATAGTTAGTGCGGTTTTAGTAATAAAATTGCTTAATCAAATTCTAGTTGTCTACATTCATAAATAGGGAACACTTTTCCATTTAGAAGCACCAATATGATGAGAAACCATCATAGAAATCAAGTACAAGTCCCATAGTAAAAAAATGTCAATTTATTTTTGCAACTCCTTTTACAACCTTCTCCCAAAATGAACTTCTTCAAAAAATCGCATGTTTGAGTGAGGTCCAATGATCACAACATCAAATCATCATACTATCTCAACCAATCAATTTTGATCACTTATGAAGCAAACCTATCATACCACTTTCAAGCTAGGGTTTCAAGCACACAAAAGGTTGTTTACCTTCATAACATCCATTCATAAAAACTTGATGATGAAATGACCTCATTATTTTTTTAAACCTTTTTAGTTAAATGTAAATTTTTCTTGAAAGCCACAAGGTCCCATGAAAATCACACAATTCAAGCTAGAAATCACCTTCTTCTTGACCCTGTTTCACCAAATACAACATTACTTGCAAAATATTCTTCAGAATGACTCCAAATTTTTCACACACCTCTAGAACCCACATGTGCATCATCTCAAATATTTCTCCATATTCTCATCCTATCTCATTTTCATGACTATCCCTTGGGGTTTTGTATGGTTTAGGCTATGGTGAATTGAACCAATATTGTAACTCATAATGAAACATGTCCAAAATGTCCGAACAACCTTAATGCATCATGAATAACATACCTACATGCATCCATGAGCTCATATGGCTCTAAGACTCGTCCTCATACCTCTAAACCCTAGACTTGGTCTTAGATGAGCACCTACAACTAGGTCTTCAACCCGTACTGCACCCTAAAATTCATGTGTGTAATGCCCACCAAATTACATACCCAAAACCACAATAAAATTATCAAAATATGTTTTGTCTTTATTTTCTTGTTACATGACACAAAAAGAGACCAAATATAATAAATTAACATCCATAAAGACACTTACACAAGCATGGACCCATGTAGACAACATGATAACACCATATGCACATCGATGCCACACTTTCCTTAATGATAAGATACTAGAAATGATCCAACCAAAAAAAAACACCCAAGGAATCATTACCATGGTTACATCCTAGTTACGTTTAAAATTCCAAGAGCATTTATTGTGCAAGGATAAATTCCCATTCTCAACCTACATATTCTTATTTCGTTTAAGATTCAACTTATAACAAGCACACTTAGTTTGGCTCTTTATCCCTTACCATAGTTCCCATAACTCAATAGGTTATTTGCCACATTTTTAATGCATACAAAACTTGTGATGCTCATTCTTATGCAAGGGTTCTCAAATATGTTTTTTTATGTTTAAATTTTACCCTCATTACATAAGGGAAAAATAACATGAAGTCAAGGGGAAGAAATGTTAAGATTTAAAGGAGATTTAGAGTCAAGTTACCTCTTCCTATTAACTTCCCTCCATTAGGGTACCTTTATATTCCTATTATAGCTGATATAGCTCACTAGCTAGTTTGGGTCAATTCAAAGCATTTTCACATCCCGAAATTACTTGAAAGTTTGATCTCACCAAGGGATATTCATATTCATTTTTAACAACAAGAGAATTCCTAAATCAGTTATAAAGACTTCAAGTATAAATTTATTCCTAAACAAATATCTTATTTACTCTTGTTTCCATTACACTTACATGGTTACTTTGGTCTCTTATTGGCGTCCCTTTACAAAAAAATGAGTTACAAAGTATTTTCTTAACATCTTGAAGAATACATGATTAGAAGCATTTTAAACTATGCATGAATCACAAGTGATTCGTGTTCTAGGTAAGAGCTCATGTTCAATATTTCATGATCCTGCATGGGACATTTCCTTTATCCTAAATGTCATAAAAGGACATAGCTAGGGGTTACTGAGACCAAGTTTTCAATTTCCCCATTTCTCTTAAGTCAACATCTTCCAAAAACAATTTCGTTTGCTAAGAGTTAGTTACAATTTCCACCAAGTTAACCTCTTAATTAGTCGAGGTTTAGTTTAATTCCAATTGCACTCAGGGATCTACGCCCAACTATAGATTAGTTTAAGGTGAGAAAACATATTTATCCTATAAAACCTTCGTAAAAGACCAAGGTGTTATGTTGTTACTAGCCAAGGTAACACATTTATCTATGAGGAACTAAAGAGATCATTAACAAGAGTTTAATGCATAGTACAACTAGTTCACTAACTCCACTTGTGTCATCTAGATCCCATGAAGAGTTCATTCAATGATGAAGTTAATCCTAGATCTAACTTCATAAGAATTTGGTGGTCCACTAGGATACCAAGGAAGTGTTAGTTCTACTTACCCCATATATGGTAAGGTCACACTGCATAGTCATTTCGAACAAGGACTCTTAAGTTATAGAAATGGTCTTTTGAAGACTTTTCTTAGGTGTAGTACAAGAAGTCTAGTTGTGAGGATTAAATTATTTCTTAAGACGTTAGAATTTTGCAAACTTGGATGTGACTAGATTGAGAGGGAGGGTACAACAAAGGTTAAATACTAACTTCATTTATATGGTTTAATAATAATAAGTTACTACCATACATTTGAGTTTATGTATGAACCAAAATAACTATCCAGAAGTGATTGCTTCGATCATCTAAACCATAAGAAGCACATTTAAATCCAAATGAACTTAACACTCATGAAGTAAACGGTACACATTTTACCCATTTACATTGTCAATTATCTTCCTCGTTTATCTAGCTAACATAGTTGGTCCTACATTCATTATGTGACACTCCTACTAGTATTCAAATGTTAGCTTTAAAAAAACATATACAAACCACATAGTTTTCCAGGTATAATGCTTGAAACATAAGAATCCAAGAGAACAATGGTTTTTGACACAATAATTTTAATAATGCAATTCTCTTTAATTCACTTCTATCTAACATTTGTAATCTATATCAATGTACAATATTTCACTATCATCTCACTGATTACAACATATCACACTCTTAATCCTTCTTGTTCAAAGTACCTGCAACCAACGTTGCATCAGTCCTAGGACTGGTATGGAAATCCCTTACACTCAAGCACGAAATAACACATTCATCATTTCAAGTAATTCAAAACAAGGTAGAGAAAGAGATAGAGATAGGGAGAGAGGAGAGAGGTCATTTCATCACACATTCACACTTTCACATTCCTTTGTACTTTTTCTTTTTCAATTCTAGAGAGAGTAAGGAAGAGAGAGAAATTCTAGAATTAATTTTATTTTCTATTCACCATATCATAACCACATACATCACGTATCCATTTTCATTTCATTTCAAATCCATATACATTTTCAAAACCAATCAAAATTTCATAATTATTTCCAAAGAGAGAGAAGGGAAGAGAGAGAAAACATTATAATTTTCGAAAACCATTCATACAATAAATTGACCAATTCATACTCTATAAAGTACGAGATGATATTTAAAAAGGTTCCACGAGTAGTTAGAAGCCAAACGAGGCCCTTAGAAGGTTGGTCTAGCTAAAGTTGTAATTTTGTGAAAGCTAACCGAAATGGTTAAAGTGCTTATAAACTGGGCCTCAAACACACTCGTTTTAACTTCAAACACAAATTTTAATGATTCCTACTTACTCACCTGTATACATAGAATTCATCGCATCCAATAGAAGTTGATTACGATGAGCAAGGCTCAAGATACCAAGGCAACTCTATGGTTGTTTATCGTAATAGCATCGAAATTCTTGTCGCACAATGACTAGTGACCCCAAAACCCACTTGCAAAAATAACCTCTGAAATCATTTTTTTGAACTAAGAGTTGGTTATAGTTCTCCTAATGGAGGTCTAGAGGTAGGTAGGAGTAGTTTTCAATTTCACCAAATTGACAGGACAACCGTAAGCCAAAACTGATTGCATTTTCCTAAAATGGAAATGTCACCACAAGTGACTAAAAATCATAATGGGCTTCAAACTTGTCTCAACAAGGTGTCAAAATGAATTCAAAATTTCATATAAGGTCCCTCATGGTGTCCTGGATCAACATGGATCATGTTATAATTTTCAATCAATAAGACAATTTGTTATGGCCCTCCATGTGTGTGGTGTTTGAGGTCAATTTTTTTTTGTTTTCAGGCAGGGTAAGAATTACATTGTTCATTCGAGTTGCATATTCTATTATTCTACGCATTTAATACCCAAAACAAGAATGATAAAATGTGAATTTTTGATGCAACAATAACACAAAACCCGCGATCACTGCATTGAATGAGACTGCATCACCTTCAGGCATTCCGAAAAATAGTTTGATGGCTTGCTCATGCTTTCATGTTTTACACACATAACCACCAAGGTACTTCTAACTATAACCCTCGACAATAGTTCTTGTCCCAACCCCTTTTCTTTGCTCATGATCTGGTATTTTCACGACCCAACATGAAGGCTACTCAACAAGCACCAAGCAAACAAATCCACACCACTATCACAAGATAAATCAACCTATTACTGATACGGTTTAGAAATTTCCCTAAAAACTTCCAAAATCTTTTTAACCAGTCTGTTTTATGCAAATATTGCAACTGAAAACATGTAAAAGAGGATAAACCCTTCAAGGCATTTTATCAAACAATTCACCTACTAATTGTATGCTTCCATATGCTCATTTGGGTGTCCAACATCTAGTAAAAGATCTTATAATCATTGTTATCCATGTGGCCTCAACTCCTTGAGACTTTTTTTGGAATTTATTGATTCTTCCTCTATGGCACACATATACAATACATGGATATGGTGCCAAACTCCCATGCATAGCCACACACAACCAAACTCTACATGCTCTCACCTCACATGAAAAAAAATTCCATGTCAATCTCAAACTCATAATACTTACAGAGAGGATTAGTAGAAGGAAGCACATTTTCTCGGGAGCACACACAATTATCTTATCATATCAACACAATTCACAGAAGCCTTGAGTAATTTCAAAGCTACAAGCATAGTCCTCCATCAACATAATGCATTCTACTTCATTCAATTAGAATAATCAGTACATTCATAACTAATTTGGGATAACGGAAATAAATTAGGGACGTATCATATTCAAAGTGGTTCTTATCGGGCAGTCATGGAATGAGAGTAACACTAGACCTCTCTCCCCAACACTTGATCTTGGCACGAGATCGTCTAAAAAAATCACACTTGATGTGAGATCACCCAAAAACTTGCACTTGGTGTGAGATCGCCCAAAAAATTCACATTTGACATGAGATCACCCAAAAACTTGCTCTTGGCATGAGATCGCCCAAAAAAATCACTCTACATAGCATTTCAAGACACTTTTATATCCTTTTACACTTTTCTACATCATGTGCACACTTTCCTTTTACACACTTTTACATATTTATGCACACATTTCTCTGATTTATCATATACGAAACTTTGGCTACACTCTTGCTCTTCTTTTGCAGGTTTGTCCTTACAAGAAGCAACAACTACAAGCAAAACAATAGGTACAATGCAACACATACGTTTAAGCCCTAGGGTCACTTTCCTTTCCTAGTCTCCACACTTCATTTTGCATCATTACGCGCTTCACTTGTCCACTCGCACACTATTCGTCATACACTCTACGTGGTTATACTGTACACATCTCTTATCTACTTTATGTTATCAAGTATTCACTCAACAACATAAAGTGGTGGAAAATGTAGACATAAAATCATGCACTTGGTACATTTCTAGGTCCTAAAAGCATAATTGCATTTACATGATTCCTATGAAAGAAAATTAGTAATTGACAACTATCTTTGGCCTCTTTTCTTTTTTCTTATTTTTATTTGGTCTTACACACTCTACAACCCAGTCAGGATTTTACTGATTTATCTTCTATTGCTTTATACACTAGCGCCCGACCAAGACAAAAGTGCCTAGGTGCCCCTATCCCCTCCTGGGTGCCCCTAACCCTTTTTCACCTTACTCGTTCCTTTTGGGTCTCTTTTATATTTTGGGCATATTTTTCACTTATGGGTCGGCCTTCCAATTGTAAATTACAAAATTCAAACAAGGGAATCATATAAATACATAGTTATGTGTTCAAAATAAAGGACCAAACACTAAACATTACTATCACCACCTAATCTTGCATCCAAAAGGCACCTAAAGCACTCTAAAACATCCATCTAACATCCATTCAAGGGAAAAGGGTTGCATTAACTCTGCATACATTACACAGAAGGGGAAGTTCATTTTTCCATCCACACATTCTACTACATTGCTACATTCTAGCTACAACCTCGCTATCAAGTGCAACTTGCACAAGGGCATCCTAGGGCATCATTCTTACACACACTCATAAGAATTACATGGAGTTTGAGATGTAGTGCAACACTCGGTTACAAGTTCACTCTCGGGGTGACTATTGGGGTTAGTCTGACTACCCATTCTGCATTTTTCTTTTTAGGATTGATGAAGTTTGTGAGCTTGTGCAGGTGAACTTTATCTTTTTGTAGGTTATAGGAATCATCGATGATCACAAGGTGCAAACATCAAAGCGATCAACGAGAGAAATTGTGAAACCCTAGCAATATAACAAAAAGTAGATTCCGAGTCTTTGTGCATTCATTAGCGCCCAGAAGTAGTCACCAGTGCTCAGCACCTCTGCCCAAAGATCTTGGGAACCCTGTCCAACATTATTTTCAGGTTTTAGATTTTATAATGAGCATTTACGACTCTATTTGTAGTATGTTCATTAGTTACACCTACCTAAATAATTTCTTGTTTATTCGAAAATCAATTAAGTCCTTCTATCTCCCTCTCTTGCTTAGGGTTTCACACTTTAGATCTTAGATTGCTTGTGTCATTCTTTTGTACTTTATCATTTGTACATAATTTATTTCAATAGTTCTTATCGATACTTAGTTTTAATTAATTCAAATTAAATTAAATCACAAGATCGGATATCAATTATCAATGACTTATGAACATTACAATCCTCTACCACCACCTCAACTACCATTGTAAATGAATACCTATAAATAAAACTAAATTCAAATCTTAAATGCATTTGATAAAATAGGCATCTCTTAATCCTTGACACAAACTCATAAAATAAATTAGTGCACAAACCCATAAAATTAATTATTGGTTAATTCACGTGTTTCTCCCTTCTTATTTACACATTTATGAAGATTGCAATTTGTTGGCTAGATTTTTTGCATAGCACAAAACCTAGCGGTCATGAGATAAATCTCCCTCATTTATCGGTGAGGCTCCCATGTCGATTTGTCAATTTAAGTATGTTAATATCTAAATGGGGTTTTACTTTTAACTACTCACCATGAACCATAATCTAAATAGGGTTTTACTTTAACTACTCAAGAAGCAAGCTGCATTGTTTAAAGAAGGTAAAAATATATAAGAAGGTAATTACATAAACATATAGAAGAAATGGGGAAGATGTGCATCCCAATCAGTAGATGGCAGAGCTGATTGCATGCACATAGAAGAATCCAATAGATATAAACACATAATTTTAAAACAAAGGCAGCTCTAGATCTAGATCTAAAATAACACAAAGTTTATTAAGAGATATAGGATTAAAAGTAAGAAACACAATACACCGTGACACAAAGTTCTCTGGAAACCTGCTCCGTTGTATTCCTTTGCTCCAAGTGGCTTTTAGGGGTTCAACACAAAGTCTAGAACACAAGATTGTTGCTTACAAATTCTGATCATTAACCCAGAGGTTCTTCTCCTACTTATAGAATGTAGGAGGGAAAGTACAAATGGGAAGTCTAACTGAACTAAAACACAAACAACAAGTAAA
This sequence comes from Taxus wallichiana var. yunnanensis, assembly GCA_018340775.1. Taxonomy (NCBI): domain Eukaryota; kingdom Viridiplantae; phylum Streptophyta; class Pinopsida; order Cupressales; family Taxaceae; genus Taxus; species Taxus wallichiana. Next base: position 629,754,963 of record CM031234.1, read on the forward strand.
GATGACATTTGGCAATCATCCTCCACTAACTTCTCCTTAAGTGACACATATATCACTTAACTAATAGAATGGTTCCACATGACTTTAAGTAATGGTTGCAAAACCAATAACTTAAAGTTTTACAATTTCATCCGGAACATAAAAAATAGAAGAAGAAAGAATAGAAGAAGAAGTCATGCCAGCTGTAACATTTATGTCTTCTTTTTGTTCTTATATCGGATATACTTGTCGAACATGTGATTCAACATCTTCCCATCTATTTTAGCCATTGCTTCCTTCTCTGTCCTAAACTACAACAATCCTTCATTCAACACTTTGATGCACGCCTCCACATCTTCCAAGCTCGGCCCAAACCTCGCAATATCTGCTGCATGCGCCACCACCAGTCTACTAATAGAATTCATCGTGAAAGGCTTAGTAGCTTTATCAATTCTCTTTTGTACCATCAGAAGAGACCCTTCTAGGGAATTAGGCACCTTGCTAGGAACGATCCGCATGTATGAAGTAACACCTCTGACCACGTCCTCCTCAGTGAAAGAAATGATATTGTCTGGTAAGGATGATGTCCTACTCTCAAGTGCTTGCATCCTCTTCAGCAAAACTCTACAGATCTCCAAACGGAAAGATACTGCAAACTCCAGCTACTTCCCCTTCTCGACTGATCCGTCCGGTACAATTTGCTCTGCAACCAATACATCTCCCGACAGCTTGTTGATCTCTCCCAAAGTACTCAAGTTACTCTCAACAACTGTGTTCATGTCTACTATGCTCATCACCAATTGTTGCAGCTAATTTTCCGCATCATTCATAACCTTTAGGCGGGCTGACACTTCTCCAAGTTGTATAGAAACTTGACGAATAATCAAATCCTTCCATTCATCAATAGCTTTTACTTGATTGCTTGCATCCTCCATTTCCTGCATAAGATGATCACTCACCTACTCTAAAATGGGTTGAATGGAAGGCTTAGCAACCTTGGCTATGATCTCACTCAACTGAGATACCTACTTCTGAAGTTCTTCTTTCTCCGCCTTTTCACCGCTGCAAGCCTAAGGAATAGAGCATCTATCAATGTCTCATGTGTCCCGCTTCAATCCTTCAAAGGTGGCTTGACCGAGGGTACTTTGTCACACATCTTCTGCCGTGAGCTCATCCTCCTTCTTTCCTTCTACCGAAATTGACATCTCAGCAAACTTCTCTCTCGAATCCTCGATGATCAACCTTAAAGTTACCTTAGCAACTTTAGGCCTTCTGTCTCTTCCGCCTAGATTCTGGAGTAGCTGCAAGTCGTGCTCTTCTAAGTTCATCTCCATTCTCGCTTCTGGAACCAACTGCAAAGCCAACCATTCCGAGAAGTTACTTCTCGGAGAATGAGAAGTCGCTGAGTGCACTACCATCTCCCGCTCTGCCTCCTCTCCATCAGAAAGTGCCACAGTGTTATGGCTGCCATCCTCTGAATCATCCAAGGACAAAGCTCTTTCAAACTCCGCCATCTGTAACTTCAACATCTCCTTTGGAAAAGGTGCTGAACGAAGTGGCTGAGGAGAGAAGATGAATGTCACCGGATTTAGTAGAGGCATGGAAGTATCTTGCTGCAGTGTAATAGTTGGTGAAGTACTGGGTGCTGGAGAAGCCGGAGCTAAAGCCATGGTCGTAGAAGTGATCTTCTCCTTTGATTGAGATCTTCTGTGTACTTTCAACTTCTTGACCTTCTGCTGCTTTCTCCTTCGTGCTTCCGCTTGAGGGAATCTCCTGCGCTGAAGTTTCCCGTGACTTGATTCATCAATGCTTCATCAAGGCAATATCCCTTCGTCAGCAACCAGTTTGAAGTATTCACCAAAACAGCTCCAGATCTTTCTTCAATTGTATGGCAGCCTCCTACGTTATCCTGCAGTACGGCTTTATCTCCTCCCATTTGATGGTAAGTGTCAAGTACCACATTCCCATCATCTTTAAGATCCGTAGGTATCCGCGCTAGTCCAAAGTCGAACACTTGTTTCTTTGATAGCCTCGCTGAAATATCTCTTTCTAACCTTGTACTCACTTTTGCACTTCATCCGTAAATCTTCTAATGAAGGCACATGTGCGTACTCTCGAGATCATCTTCCGGCTACTCCAAATGGATCGAAGTTCAACCGTGTAGGGAAGAAATTTTGCTCATACTCGGATAACATCTGTGTCTCCATCCCTCGAGCTCTATGAATGCTATGGCAGCTTGTAATGTCCCACAGTGATTGGGAAGAAGCCCATAGACTTGTGCCGCTTCGACTGAAGGTCGTGTAACTCCACAAGTTGCCTGCTCAGCTCCATGGTGATCAATCTATCATTCGGATATCTGGGCAGCTTAACCGGTTCACCAAAAAAGCTAGTAACCCTGAGGTATGTGAAATCTGCAAACTGAATGAATAGACTACCAACCTTGATACAACTCCCACACTTCCTTGCTTACCCTGTTGGCCTTCAAGTCTTTGTCTAGCCTGCAAATGAAATCGTAGAAGAATTCATCATTGACCACTTTGAAATCTTTCTCGCACGCAGGTACAGTAAGTTATGGGTAGCACTCAAAAATGGGGTCCTTAGAAAGAACACCACATCTATTCAACTTGGAAAAGACGCCTTGTGAAGCTGCAACATACACCAAGTAGGAAGTCATTTTGAAGCTGAAAGTACACTTCACATTTCGGAGTTGCTCACCAATGTTGTCGCTAATAATTTCTGACCAATTGATTATGGAATCAACCTTGTTGACTTCAATGGTCCTGATGAAAGCATACATCCATGTACGAAAAGTGTAAGCATTCGCCTCGCCATTAATCCTGCATAGCAATTTGACAACATCATCTACCTCCTGCACCAAATGGGATCGTGGAAGAGTTCTTGGGAACTTAGAAGGATATCTAGGATTCTTCATGTATCTACTATTCATTATGCTCATTCAATCAGCTCTATGCTTCTCCCACCTGCTGCCGACATCCTGAATGGTAATGGAAGTCACCACCTTTCACACTGGGATCTTCAAACAACAATTGATGAACTCAACGTCCAAACGAATTATTGTCTTTCCCGTAGCATCACACACTAACCTGGATGAAGGATGGTAAGATCTAGCGCACTCCATAACAAACTCCGGCAATTAGGCTATGCATGGAAAGGTCTGCAGCTCAGATAATTCCATTGCTTTTAACCGCACGCATGAGTGAAGTCTTTCCAGCTCTGGATCTATCAATCAATTCGGAAAGAGGTTTCGGACCTAGATCTGTGTCTCCTATGTCTAGCAAGTTTGGAAGTGATGCATGACTCCGTTGTGCTTTCTTTTTCATCTCCCTTCGCTATGGCTTTGTCTATCTTTGTCTGAATAATTCTTTTTCTTCTTATTTGGCCGATTTCTTCAAAACTGGTGCAGATCTGGACAATTCTTCAGATTCGGAGGATATACTCAATGTATTGGACATTGATTAGAGCTCCTTTTCTTATGTAAAGCACCTGTAATGAATTCCTGCAATTAATTCAGACAAAAATGGCCACCGGAGCATGAATAGTGAATTTTAATTGTAAAAATCTGCACTTTTCAAGCTTGCTGCCCCAAAAATTGATGTTTAATTTGCACATAAAGAGAGCATGAATCTTTTCAACAACATTTGAGCACCCAGTAACATCTATGTAAACAATTATGCGATAAAGATCAACCTCCTTCAAAGCATGCGCCAAATTTGGAAGCTTTTAGCCTTGTTTTCACCTTTGTCTCGAGAAAATCCTTCTTCAAATGGGGCACACTTTTCCTTTTGGCTGCAATTCTTTACCCGTGAATTAAATAATTCACCCTTATAAGAGCCCATCCTTATATAACCCTCACAATTATATAATTAATAATTACCCTTCCTATTCCCGACAATTAATTAATTAAAATCATGCTTCTCTTTTAAAAATAGTATGTTTAAGGACAACCATCCAATAAATTAAATTAATCCAATTTAATCATTCACACTTCACTTCACTTAAGCTTCACAGTGTGCCTTGACCATAGCCACTGAAAATAGAATTTAATTTAATGATTTAATGCTTTAAAAATCATTAAATTTATCCTAAATGGGGTGCACTTTTTGATATGAAGGGGGCAACGTTTAAATAAATTAAATTTAATCAATTTAATTCTATTTCTTTTATTCCCTTTGCTTTGTTGACTTTCTTCCAAGCTTGGGCGCCTATTTTAGAAGGAGAAATAATTAATTTAATCCACTTAAAGGCTGCCTTCTTCTCTCTAAAGGGGGCACACTTTTTTGCACAATATAATTCTATTTTTAAGAATTTATAACAATGGGATTCTTTACCTTGCAAGGCAGCCCCGGAAATCCCATGATCCACTTAAGTGATTTGACTTTGACAATGAGATTATTTACCCTGCAAGGCAGGCAATAAAATCCCATGATTTCACTTAAGTCACTTTCCTTTTATTTCATCATGGGAATTTTTACCCTGCAAGGCAGTCAATAAATTCCCCCCTGCTATGGCCTCTAACTTTTCCCACTGCAGCTTAAGTGAATTTTATATCACGGGAAAAAGTACCTGCTACAGCAGGCGGTACAAAATTCCCACTTTACGTGCCGCTTCTATTTTTCACATTGCAGCTTGAATCCTTTGTTTTCCAAAAATGCGCCCAACCTCGCAGGGGCTTTTCCGTGCACGACTTCACTTTTTCTCAGTGATCCAGACCTCCGATGGCGACTTCCTTCGGGCATAACGTGCGTATATGTTCTCCAGCTGCTCCAGGCCAAAAATCGGGCTTACCCTAAGAAAGGAATTGTTCTAGAGAAATTTTACAGAAAAGGAAACGGGACAACACAAAAACACGAAAAATTGCCAAAAGTCACAAATAAAGCCCAAAACTTATTCCAAGTTAAAACCCTTTTGGTATATAGGAATAGTGACATGTTCGATCATAACAGAGTTAAAATGGAGCGCAAATAACCTCATACGAGGCTCAAAATAATTAAATACAATTTTTTTGCAGACAAATCCCGACGACATAATATAACAATTTTGGGCATCCGGGTATTTAACGAAAAGGCTAATATGGCTCCTTGCGAATATCTTGATGTAATACAAAACTTTCGTGCAATAAAAACACAAAACGACCCATTATTTTATAAGTACGAAATTTTTTCTGATAGGGTAGTTGCAGATTTCAGATGAAATCACAGGTGACACCACAATTTAATACAAGTTCCCACTAGTAATGAGATTTGACACTTGTCATGTCCATTTTTTTAGTTTTCTCCATTTAATGTCTTATAAAAATAAATTGTTAATGAGTAATAAATATATATTTACAAAGACAATCAATTTAATAAGAGACATATTATAGTTATTTATAAGATATAAGTAGAACCACTATTCCTTTATGCCAACGGTCTTATTCTATGCCGACGATACAAATACGATTATGCCGACTATTTTATTTTAATTTCAAAAACAACTCAAGGATTGAGCGATCATTTGAAAGCCTTAGAACTCTTTTGCTAGGAAGTCGAGATGCAAGTGAACATTAGCAAAACCAAAGTCATGATTTTTTTCTTTGAAAATGAAAGAGAAACAAATTAACTTTCTTTTTAAGGGGAGCCCATTGGAAATTGTAATAGAATACAAATATCTTGGGATTGATTTGCACAAGCAGCTTAGTTGGGAGACTTGTAGAGCAAAAAGGATATAGGGGGGTTGGAAAACATCTTACCTACTTCAAAATAGGTGTAGGACAATTGAACTTTGGGATTGGAAAACTAAGAAAACCCTTTTTGGATTGTTGGTCACCTTGGTTGCCCTTTATGGTTGCGAAGTATGGGGAAGTAGCATGTCAAATCATGGGTGAAGACAATTAGAAAGAATCCAGAAACATCTAATCACAAGCACTTGTAAAGTCAAATCAACGGTCCCTTATGAGATCCTGTTGGCTGAAGCGGGTACTTTCCCGATGGAAGCATCAACAATAAATTGTTGCTAAGTTAATCTAAAAAAGGTTGAAAGCATGGATAATCATTGTTGGCCCAAAATGGTTGTGGAGGAAAAATTAGAGCGTAGAAAGAAAACTTGATTGAAGCAGAACAACAAATGGGGCATCAACTTTCAGTAGTGTCCTAACAACAACAGGGAAATAAAAAACTATGTGATAGAAAAATTTAGGGAAAAATTTAGGATTGCCATGTGGACAAAGCAAATTGGTCGAAAGAAAGCATATTACATCAAAGAATTTAACCCCACTTGGGAACATGATGAAAAAACTTATCTAGGGGTAGCTATCAAGGGTAAAGCAAGGATTTTAGTGGCTCAATTGAGGACTGGATCGCATCACCTTCGATGTGAAACTAGTAGATGGACTATACCCAAGGAGGATTGGGAAAGGAGAACTTGTCTTTTCGCAAAAGGGGTGGTAGAGACGAAATGACACTTCATCATGGAGTGTTCATCTTATGATGATATTCGTAACTAGTATGAGAACGACTTGAAGGTGGACAAATTAAATGAGTTATTCGAAAAAACAAGACTTGAAAAGATCGCAGGTTTTGTGCTCAAGATTCACAGTAGAAGATCTGATATTGAAAAGAGTATGAAATCATCTTAAAGTCTTAGCTTTTGGTCCCATAGACTCTTCAATCTCATGGACATCATTAAAATCTTTCATTTCATTTATTACCTGAAAGTTACATTAACATGTATGTAAAAGTGTAAAATACAAGTAAAAGAGTTTAAATCTATTATAAATCTACACTAGAAAAATGTTTTCCTCTTACTAAAAATTCCTCCCGGTGACGGTCCGTGTCAATCTCATCCTGGTCCCCACTCAGCCTTAGGTGGCACCTCTATAACATTTTCCCGTTGGAAAACAACCAATTGCCACTTTGAGTTGTGATATGTGGATAATGAAACAACTGATGATTTTGGAAACTCATGGGTATGGACCACACCACCTCGCCTGCTCTTTCCTTGCCTTGCCATTGAAAGAAAAAGGACTCCCTCGTAATGTTCATGCCATGTAAAAATTCAGTCTGCTGCGAGCACAGAGCTAAAAGAAAAACATTTCAGCACAGAGTAATGGCGGCTCTCCCAATGCACATTTCTTCATTCATACTGCATTCCCCAGTTAATTTATTGGAAAACAAAATTGTGGGTACCCCAAGGCTAAATTCCATCAAAAATAAGAAGCAGCAACAGGGACCATTCTCAAGGTCAAGATTGATTTTAAGCTCAGGTATGGTATTTAATATGCTCGTCTTCTGATGGCCTTCAATAATTCTGTTAAACTGCATTCGCTATCAGGTCAATTCAATTTGGCATCAGCTCAATTCAATATCAACTACAAGGCCAATGCGGGTTTATAGTGTAATGTGATGTGGATTTTTTCTGTACTTGTGTGGTTATTTTCTATTTTTGTCATCAGCCTTATTCAATATAAATCTCAGGAAAAATGTAGGGTTTTAGTGCAATGTAATGTGAAAATTTATGTACTTTTGTGGGTTTCTTATTCTTGTTCGGTTATGTTTCCTCTGAGTTAAGAGCTAAAAGTTGATCAGGGATATTTTGACAGTTTTTCTTTTAATTGGATAAATTTTTACATTTTTTTCCAATTTAGGTTTGGTAAGGGTGAAGTCATTACAAATAAATAAATAAAAAATAAGTTTCTGAATTAAATTACTGGATCGGCTAACGTTTACAAAGATTAATAGTAAATGTAATGTTTTACTCCGAATGATACATGTGTTTTTAATCTTTGAAAGAAAAAGAGTTCCCATGTCCGAATTCCCCGCACAACCTATAACTCAAAGGACTTGTCATGGAGGTTGAAACTTGTGACCTACAACTCAAAGGACATATCATGGAGGTTGTGACCTATAACTCAAAGGACATGTCATGAAGGTTGTGGAGTATTGAAAATTGAGTATGTGACCCATAACTCAAAGGAGGTTGTGGAGTGTTGAAAATGGGTATGTGACCTAGATTCTACCCCACATTCTGAATCACTGAAAATGGGGTATGCAACCTAGGTTCTATTCCATATTTCAAAATATATCTAGAATGACTGAAAAGCTGTCTAAAACTGCTGCTACAGGTGGAAAACTTCTGCCAGAGTGAAATCGAGTGCTCCAATATTTTGTTTTTCTTTGTTTCTTTGTGTCACACATTGACAAGTTTCTTGCGTAGAGTTGCCCATTCTAGAAGAGATCAGGGGTCTGGGCAAGTCACACCAAACACACCAAGTCGTGGCAAGTAAATACTAATAATAAATAGTGATTATGTGGGATTGAGACCAACATAATTGTTTCCAGACTAAGCTGTGACAGAGTTGTGCGACGTGGCGAGTTCAAGTTGAGTCTTGTGACTATGGATTGCAGCCTAGGGAATAACCTATCAATATTGAGTTAGAAACGATATCCGAAGCATCATTATAGAACTTTGAATCAACAAGAACAGATTGAGCAGGGGTTTCTGCTTGTCTCGTGCAATACTTCTTCTTTGAGGCCATGATAACTAATGGGACCACAATGCAATAAATTTTCTATAGTACAACCATATACAGCTCTATGTATGTGAAACTGCACATAAACACTTCCATATATGCAAGTTACATATGTCATATGAGCTGCATACAGCCAAATTCAAACATATTTATTGCATTTTAATCTTATGGCTGGTTATTTCCCTTTCTTCCACATGGTGTTCAGTGTTCACTAATTGTGTTTGAAGGTGTAAAAGAGAAGGTAAGAAGCTCGTAGCCACCAAGTTAAGACTTGGAATACTTCCATTGTAATGATTATTAATGAGAAAAGACATCACTGAACCAAATTCCAATCATTTACATCTTATGGTTCTAAGAATATATATAAGAAGATATTACTGCACCAAATTCCAGTCATTTATGTCCTATGGTTCTAGGAATATGTATAAGCTGTAAAATATGTAGTGCTTACCATCCATATGTGCATATTGGCATATGATATTTGTTAGAAAGGAAAAAGAAGTTTAATGACATAAAATTAAGTGAAAAGGAAGTTTCTATCCCCACCATTCTGCTACTAGTCAGTCAGCTCTCCAGAATAATTTAGGATTCACAGGTGGTAATTGTACATTTTGAAGGCTAGTATGCTGTATGCCTATGCAGTAAATGAATTGTATTCTTGGTATGGAAAACCCATCAGTGGAGTCTAATATGTATGTAACAAGCCATCCTAGCTGTTTGCACTCATAAATCTTTTATAGGAAAAACATAAATGCAAAGACTATATTATCTGTGTCTAACAATCTATGGTATTTCAGGCACTGCGAACACAATAATTGAAATGGGCTCTGAGAGTTCCAAGGGAGAATCCAGGAATGCTCAGAAATCTGCAACTTCTGGTGTTGAAGAGCTGTCTAAAGATAACCAGCTTGTATTTGTTGCAGGAGCTACCGGTAAAGTTGGTTCACGCACTGTGAGGTACCTCACTTCTGTAATCCCTATTTTCATAAATAGAAATAGCTTGCAACTGTTCAAAGATTTATGTATTCAATTTATTTTCTGTGGAAAGAGGCTTTGTGCCTTAATCTTTTAATTGGGACAGTCTGTTTTACTGTTCTTTGACAATGTGCTAACATGTTTGACAGGGAACTTTTGAAGCTTGGCTTTCGTGTACGGGCAGGTGTGCGTAGTTTGCAGAAAGCAGAAGCACTTCTTGAGGTATGCATTGCTCTTGTGTGAGTGATTCACAATATTTGGTTAATTTGAGAAATACAAGGGAGGTGTTTAAAAATGTACAGTATTTTCAGTGAATGATCCACTGTATTGGGTTAATTTCAGAAATATAAGGGAAACATTTTAAAGTATACCATTTATTTTTGATAAATCACGGGGTTTCTTTGTTACGTTTTATGGTGATGCGCAGAGCGTGGCACAATTAAAAATGGATTCTCAGGGTGTGAATCCGTCTGTGCCCCTAAGGTATGAGCCGGTTGGTATTTTTTCTTATATTGTACTTTAGGTTGGAATTACCCTTCTTTGGCACTTTCCATGCTTTTATTGCTTGTCCATGTACAACTGGTTCCATTGATCATATTAGCCATCTGTTCTACATTAATATTTTCTTTTTCCCTTTTATTTATTGCTTAGAAAGTTAAGTCAAAAAGTAAGGAGGACACCAAAAAGGAAGGGGTCTAGATATTTATGAACTAAAGATTAGTCACTGTAAAATAACTTAGACTCTGGTTTTGTGTCAAGTTGATAGTATACAAGCAAAATTTTCCCCTTTTTCAGGCCAACTGAGGAAAAGAATATAGAGATTGCTGTGTGTGACTTGGAGAAACCAAATGAAATTACACCAGCGCTAGGCAGAGCAGGTGTTGTAGTCTGTTGCATAGGCGCAAGTGAGAAGGAGGTTTTTGATATAACTGGCCCGTATCGTATTGACTACCGGGCTACCAAAAACCTCATTGATGCAGGTAATCTAATGGAAACTCCTCTATGACCCTTGTGTTATTAATGAGGCTTTGATCGATATAGTTTGAGAAGACAAATTTAATAAGAATCTTAACAGCTGAAGTATTTGTTTCCGGATCACGTAATTACTTTATGAGCTGCTTTTTTAGCTATTGTTTTTTGAAACTAAATAGCTAAATATATAAAACAGTATTATGAATACACACCTATCCAATTTTCTATTGTTTCTTAAACAGTATATCACCTTGAAAAGAAAACAAGTCTCGTTCTTTTCTTTTAATTGCCAAACAGAAATATTGTTTTAAGAACTGTAGACTTTAGATGATATTTAAAACCCTTGTGTTATTAATGAGGCTTTAATCGATATAGTTTGAGAAGACAAATTTAATAAGAATCTTAACAGCTGAAGTATTTGTTTCGGATCATGTAATTACTTTATGAGCTGCTTTTTAAGCTATTGTTTTTGAAACTAAATAGCTAATCATATAAAACAATATTATGAATACACACCTATCCAATTTTCTATTGTTTCTTAAACAGTATATCACCTTGAAAAGAAAACAAGTCTCGTTCTTTTCTTTTAATTGCCAAACAGAAATATTGTTTTAAGAACTGTAGACTTTAGATGATATTTAATTTCCAATCCGATTGGTTTGGTGGATTCATCTTGCAGATCTTAAACTTTATTTTCCCCCTTTAAGGCAATTATTTCTCTTTTTGCTTTATTTTACCCTCTCTTTTGTTGTCAATAAATCATGGAAAGTATGACAATTCATAAAAATTCAAAAAAGTAGCAACTAACCATGGAAAAGTTGACAAAATGCAGAAAAGCCATGACATACACACTCACACACATTTGAGACATGAATTTATGTGAATAAAACCCTCTACTGGGAGAGAACTCTATAGAGAAATGTAAAATGCTTGATTAAGGGAAGGGATAACTTTTATAGTATACAGGTTTTCTCTACGATATGTCACCATCATCGGCATTCTATGTTTTGTCTTCTGTCCCCTCAACCATATGTCTTTCCAACCATGATTTTGCATGTCTGCAAACTTCACTAGTCTCTACATTATGAACGTGAATGTCTATGTATTAGTCAATTGTTTCATGAATGTATGCGCATCCATGTCATTGACCATTATTCCCTTTCCTACATGACTGCATGACAAGAATTACCCAAATGCTGCCAATAACTGGAAATTCAGGATCCTCACTAGTCTCAGGAAGAGACTTTTATCTTGTAGTTACAATCTTTAGGTGGTTAGGTTTCCAATCACCTGCCATAAACTTTGTGGTCAACTTGGACCTTTTTCCTAGTCTGGTAAGTTCTGGCCTCTATAGACCCCTAGAACTCATCCCTCTGCCTGTCGACATCAGGCCAACCTATCAACCACTTGTGCCTCGAATCTGCTATGGCTCTTGGCTCGAGTCTCATCGAGGCCATTTTAGATGGAGTGAGCTTGTGACTTTATTGAAGGTGTGAAGACAAACCTATGCGTCACAAGGAAGCGAATGCATGACATCAGTATTAGGATGTTATTTTTTTGGGCCCATAGTGACACCATGATACCTAGTCCAAGAACTGTTTTCAAAGAGAGAGCTTCTGAAGAATATATGGTTTTATTTGGTTTTTGGGTTTTTTAGTTTTTAGTCAGTATGTTAGTATATTTTTCTTTTGGTACAGTAATCCTTAAGAGGGGGTGTTAGAATATAAGGCTTGCCTTTTTGTAATAAAGTCACCGCAGTGACTTAGTGGTGTGTTAGTGTTGCTATTGTTAGCGTTTAGGGTTGTGGACAATTGTCACGTCTTTAATTGTCAGTTACATCTCTCAATCCCTTTATAAGGAGATGAACCTCATTGCAATTGCACCACAATATCTAATAATATTATTTTGTTTTTATTGCTCATTTTATAATACTTGCAGTGAATTTGAAACTGACTTTGCATGCCTTCATGTCCCGCTTGCATGCTTATGTGCTTCTTTACTAGGCCTTCCATGTTTTGTTTTGAATTTTTGTCGTTAACCCTTTGGAAGCTTGCACGAGTCTTATGGAGTGGCACCATACTATCTCCTCCTCTTTTGGATGAGCTCCTTCTTCTGGAAATGCCTTGCAGTTTCCCTTGGCTCTGTGCTTGATGGTGTCATTAGCCCTCTCTTCGGAGATGCTCAACTTTATTTGTTCATGCTCTGGTGCACTGATTTCTCAGTCTCCTTCCATTTGGACAATTCACTGTCTGCCATGGTACCTCTAGTAGGTCCAAGAGCAGCATATTGTGGCTTTGCTTCAACTTTATGTCTCTAAGACCAGCATTTTATCTCCCCTTATCTTTGTTTTGTGCATAAATCATGGAAAATGAGACAAATAAAAATTCATATGAAGTTGAACAAATAGCAACTTTGGAAAAGGAAAAAATGTAGAAAAACCATGAAAAAATACACACATTTGAGACAAAGATTAATACAAGGAGAACCTTTGTGGGATGAAAAATTCCATGGAGAAATGTACAGTGCAAATAGCAACTTTGGAAAAGGAAAAAATGCAGAAAAACCATGAAAAAATATACACATTTGAGACAAAGATTAATACAAGGAGAACCTTTGTGGGATGAAAAATTCCATGGAGAAATGTACGGTGCTTGATTTAATAGTATGGACAACTTCTATAGCGTACATAGGTTTTCTAACATGTCAAACTCATGGACATTCTATGTTCTATCTTCTGTCCTATTCCTTCCTTCTGTCTCATCGACCACAGCTTTGCATAAGCCCGCCGAATGCACTCATCTCTGGTATGTTTCCTATGCACAGATGGCTCTGCATCCACGACCAGGAATGTCTCTGCATCCATCGATATTTATGAGTGTCTATGTATCCACCCGTCCCTTTCCTGCATGACTTTGACTGACTAGACTTGCTTGAATGCTCCCATTAATTGGACTGTTCAGAATGTCCTCAACAGTTTTACGCAGAGACTTTTATCTTGTGGATGGGTTTCCAACCACCTTCCTTAACCAATTTGGTCGATTAAACCTCTCTCAATCTGGGTAATTCTGGCCTTCATAGACCCTCGGAACTCATTCATTTGTCTGTCCACATCGGACTGACCTGTCTACCACTTGGAATCCCAATCTGTTCTGGATCTTGACAGTTAGATTTTGGTGCTTGGCTCTTAACTCTTTTCCATGCCATTTTGACCAAAAATTTGATGTCAGTGGAATTTGACATTATCGGAGAGGTGAAATACTGCAGGCACCATTTGCAGAAAAAAGTTAAATAAAATGATGATAGATTAGAACAAAAATCATTTCCCCACTGTCTTGTGGTGTGTGCTTGTGGCTCAATTTAAATATATTGCTTCCCCTGTGCAACCTTTTATTACACCTCTATTCACCCATGCCACCATTCATGTCTCAGAATGGGGAACAGTCATTTCATTCCCTGAAATGACCCCTTGGTCTCCATCCCAATTCCCCTCACACATGTCACCTCCCATTATATTCATTGCCCCTCCCTTATTCCTTCACTCACTTCCATCTCTGCACCTGCTTACATTCTCTGTTGCAACTGTGCCCTTGTCTTGTTTTGTTCTAGCCCCGTGTTCTGCCATGGAAAATTCTTCCTGTCCCAGAAGCGGCTTAAATTTTGCTGATATTTCCACCCTTAAGCTTCAATCTTGTTTTTCCATGGCCGTGAAAGATGAGGATTTGTTCGTCATATCCTAAGAGCCGTGGGTTGGGAGGACTTTCACAATATAGATAAGAAACCGTCAATAATCTGAGATGACTTCTTATGTAGGCTCGCTACGGTGTGCCCTGCCTTTTACATCTATCAGTTTGTAATCCAACACTTGTTCCCGACGGATGCTCTGTTCTCTGTGAAACATCTTGAATCCATTTGGGAAATTTTCAAGCCTGCTCTCATGCTCTAGCTGGCAAATAGGGACCTCCCATTCCTGCAACTTTTTGCTCTCCAATTTGAAGATGGCTTCACCTATTTCTAGTCCCTCTGTTGACTGGAGCACTAAGTTTGTTTCCCTGTCTAACCGTGTCACCTCCATTGAGCAGTGCCTTCAAACCATTCTCCTTTTGTGTTGCCGTCGTGGGTGAAAGCCTCATGCTCCTCTCAATGTTGGCGCCCCTTCTCTGGTGCCCAGTACCCTGCCTCCAGACCTTCTACCAGAAAATGTGGGAAGCACCCTCTTCTTCATGGAGGAATGATGGCATGAATGAATTGGAGACGGAATAGGCCCGGCCGACATCAATGAAATTCTGGCTGCTCTTGTTCAATCTATGGAGGAATCTATGAAATGGGTTTGTGTGTCAGATTTGCTAGTGATGTTTCCTTCATTCTGTCTGCAAAAGGGAATTTGTTCAAGTTCTTTGATTGTCGGAAAATACTGCTGGTACCATTTGCAGAAAAAAGTTCACCCCTGTTGTTCACCATGATCTGCCCCTTCCAAAAAGGCAAAGGCAAAATCTAGTTTTTGTCTTTTTTCTGTTCCTGTAGCATGTTCTTAGATGTCCTTCTATATACTCATTGATATGTGATGCTAAACAATAACTGCTTGATTTATGTTTTCTCAGCACCTTTTTGTTTTGACACACATAATATCTTGCTGTACTTTTCCATGTTTAGCATGGGTACGGGCCCCAACAGAATCCCTCTACCACCTATCAAAAACTAAAATGAATATTTCATCTATTGCTCAATTATTATCTCATTTTTGATGAGAAATTTCAGGTGATGATTATACATGTCCTTGGACGTGCTGAAAACTTTATATCACCTTTCTGCAGTTCCAGTACCATGGTGTGTGGGCGCAAGGGGGAGATGAATCTGGGAATTATTGCGAGGATAATTGAGAGGTCAAAGGTTGCTAAAGGGGAAGATGAATCTGGGCATTATTGTGAGGATAAGTGAGAGGTCAAAGGTTGCAAAAGGTAAGAATGTGCTTGACGCCTGGCTATTGCTTCTCTTTAGTGAATTAAATAATCATGATTAAGCATTATCTGCTATGCAGTCCTTCCACGAGAGATAGTTATTAGGGACATGGACATGGACATGCAGGCCTTAACTTCCCCTCATCTGATTGCATGAAAGAAGCCAAAGGGCATCCCTTCATGAGTTCCGTATGTGGCTGCATCTTGTCATCATCCATGCTCGCAAGAATTTCTTAAAAATTGTATCTGATCTTAAGTAGAATCGTGTTTAAATCTGTCTGCTGCCCTTCTAGTAATCATTTTTCTTGTTAGTCATTTTTTGGGATTTTTCCATCAACAACATTCTTCATAGCACGAGATCTGAGCACCACTGCAGCTGGAAAAGATTTATAGCATACTGTGGAGAAGCCTGCTTCTCTGCAATGATATCCGATCCACTTGACTGAAGAATTCAAGTGATTTGATTGTCAAATCTCATGCCAACTTTATACAGATCTGAGTTTGAGAGTACTAAAGCTTTATTTAACCATAGAAGTTCTCTTATGTCTAGATCAAGGCCAATCTTGGTTAGGTGGTCTGCAATGGAATTGGAAGTTCTCAGATTTGTCCAAGTTGCATATCATGAGGACTGCCTAAAGTCATTTTAAGGCTGGAATGGAGCTCGCCTTCCAAAGGCTGCATCTTGTAGTGGGTGATGTATTTATGAAGGCATATCAAGGAATCACCTTCTATGTGCAAAGAGGTGATACCGTGTTTGAGACCTAGGGGTTGCCCTTTAAATAAGCTAACTGGCTTGGCTACATTGTTTGATGCAACTACCACATTTTCTGCATAGGATATGACTATATCCCATATGGATGTAGGATAACCCCACCAAATCCCATATCACATAGATACAAACTTACCTGTTGAATTTTAGCTTACAAAATGGGCTAGAGTGGAGTGGAAGGCACCTCGGATGGATTTCAGGTCCTTTAGTAGTGACAAAGAAGATGGAGGGAAATACATACATGGTAGGGGTGATGGAAGCAAGCTTGCGCAAAATCTTCCTTGATGGACTTGAAAGAGCATTCCACGCCAACGATTTTTTCAATACCACACTAGCCTGCAATTTGGCACACAAGATCATCTCTCATGTTGTCAGTGTAATATCCTTGTGGGATATTAATTAATTATTATTAAACTACTTGCAAAAGAAACAAATTTAGAAGAGAAACCCTTCTAGGTTCACCTCAATTAACCCAATGTTGGCTTCAATACAATCTCTACATAAGGTTGAGTGAGCGAGGTAAGGGTTCATATGGGCTATCTAGTTGGAATTTACACTCCTTTAACCAATAAACTTTGTAGGAGTAAAATAATAAATTAAAACTGCTGAAAATGACTGTAAACTTTGAAAATTAATAACTTCCACAAAATTAACTCTTTTAAATTGAAACAAAATGCAGTAGGAAGATAAAAGTATGATATTTTAAATGCACCAAAACCAGAAATTTCCACCCACTCGAAACCCACTCAAAACAACCCCGAATCTGCAATTCAAGTTCTTTAGTGTTAGGGCAAAATATGCAAAATAATTTCAGCATTTTTCCTTCACTCTAAAACGCAATAAATGCAATTTTCAGATCTGCAATTAATAGGTCTGTAACAACAGATTTAATAACACTTCAAACCCTTCCAAAACACTTTGTTAATACATGCAGGTAAGTCAACTTGCATCAATAAATCTCAATGCAAAGTGTTAGTAAACCAAACTAGCATGAAAATGGCCTCAATATGCCCCATTAGAAGCATAAATAAATCGAATGTAACCTCCATATGTAACCTCATAAAATCATACCAAAATGCTTCATACTAAGTCGATTTGAGCTTACAAAAATTCAGGAAATGAACAAGTATTTGAGCACATAAATACTTCCAAACCAGCTTTAAAATTGCCTTAGTCAAGTTGATTTCATTAAGGGAAAACCAAAGCATATAATAAATGATATTCACCATAAATCACACTCCAAACTCTCTCAAAGCAGCATTATGTCCTCTCCCAAAATGACGACTTACATATATAGAGATATAATTGTAAATAACTTATTAATTCAAGCTCAAATGGGCACACACTCTTCACAATAGATGGTGTTGATGAACACCTTTTATTTTTGATTATAAGTGGGCATACATCCATTTTTCAAGCATGAAGATAAGTTTAATAAACCGTCAACATGTGAAAAATATATCCACATCTTCCTTTATATCTTTTGCCTCGCACATCCTCCAAAGTTCTTTTCCATCTTTGGCGCCAAAAGTTAGGAGGGAATATTATTTAAAAAAGTGCTCAAGATCACACTCAAAGAAAAATATTAAATGCATAGGGAATTTCAAATTAAAAGATGCCCAAGTAAATCGACCCATGCTTAAAGATAATCAATTTGTCTCAAATATTAATTATTAAATGATCCTCAGAATGTCCCCCTTTTTAATTAAAAATTAAAAAGAAGAGAAAATCGATTTGCACAAGTAAAATTAAAATAAAATATATTTTTAATGTGCAAATCAAAAATAAAGGAGAAATTCAATTTCACCTTGGGATAATAAATTCATATTTTAAAGGTGAATTAAGTGACTAAGTAAGTCACATTTTTGTGGGGATTATTTAATGTTGGATATTTAAAATAAAATGATTTCTTCTAGGCTGGATCGATCCATATGGGCCTCGTTTTGATTTAAAATCCCTATGCATTTAATATTTGTTGTTGAGTGTGACTTTTAGACATTTTAAAAATAAAATTCCTCCTAAATTATGGCGCCAAAGATGGAGAAGAACTTCGAGGATTTCATTTGCAGGCAAAAATATAAAAGAAGATGTGGACACTCATTTTTCGCATGTTGACGGTTTATTACACTTATCTTCATGCTTGAAGAAGGAATGTATGCCCATTATGATAAAAATAAAAGGTGTTCATCAATACCATATATTGTGAAGTGTAGTGTGCCCATTCGAGCTTGAATTAATAAGTTATTTGCAATCATTTCTCTATATATGTAAGTCGCCATTTTGGGAGATGACATAAACTTGCTTTTTCAATCCTAGAGAGTTTGAGTGTGATTTATGGGAATATCATTTATTATATGCTTTGTTGGTTTTCCTTGATGAAATCGACTTTCTGCTCAGGGCAATTTTAAGGGTTTTAGGTGTTTATGTGCTCAAATACTTGCTGTTCATTCCAGAATTTTAGTAAGCTCAAATCGACTTGGTATGAAACATTTTGGTATGATTTTATGAGGTTGCATATGGAGGTTACATTTTGATTTATTTATGCTTCTAATTGGGGCATATTGTGGCCATTTTCATGCTAGTTTGGTTTGCTAACACTGCTGGGATTTATTTGATGCAAGTCGACTTATCTGGGCATGTATTAACAATGTTTTGGAAGGGTTTGAAGTGTTATTAAATCTGCTGTTACAAACCTATTAATTGCAGATTTGAAAATTGTATTTATTGAGTTTTAGAGTGAAGGAAAAGTGCTGGAATTATTTTGCATATTTTGCCCTAACCCTAGTGACTTGAACCGCAGATTTGGGGGCTGTTTGAGTGGGTTTCGGAAAGTGGGTGAAAAATGTTTGAAAAAATCGATGTTGGTTGCATTTAAAAGATCATAATTTTATCTTTCTACTGCACTTTGTTTCAAGCTAAAAGAGTTAATATTGTGGGAGTTATTAATTTTCAAAGTTTACAATCAATTTTAACAGTTTTAATTTATTATTTTACTTCTGCAAAGTTTATTGGTTAAAAGAGTGTAAATTCCAACTAGATAGCCCATCTGAACCCTTACTTTGGCTCACTCCAACCCTATTTGGGTTGTATTGAAAGCCGACATCTCCTCTAGTTGAGGTGAACCTAAAAGGGATAGCCCATCTCTCTTATAAGTTTGTTTTCTTTTGCAAGTAAATTAATAATAATTAATTAATATCCTGACAAGGGGATATTACAATGGTATCGAGTTTTTTCCTCTTTTCGTGTGGGTGATTTCGTATGCAAGGTGATAAGAAGTTTCTGAGTGTTATAAAAGAAGAGATAATGAAAACATGGATGAAGGAGCATTCACATCGGATCAAATAAAGTTCTTGACGAATCGATGCAAGGATGTGGGCAAGAACTACAAAAATCCAAGAGTGAGCAAATGTCTAAACTCATTAAGGATACTATGGGTAAAGATAAATATGCAAGCTCTAATGGGAGAGCTCACATAAGGGAGGTGATGGCTCTATACCTAAGTTTTTCAAAGATATCTTCTTGCCTAAGGAGACCATTAGAGAAAGAGAGGAAGAAGAAGAACCCACTTAGGTTGAGCTAATAGATGCTCAAGGGTCGGCTAATAGATGCTCAAAGGTTGGAGTACGGTTCTTTGAGCCAAGCTACAAGAGACATGTTGAGGTTTGAGGAGTTTTGTGCCCTCATGATGGGCAAAAAATAAAAAAGATTCCACAAGCAACAACATAAGAATCTTCAACAACGGTTGGGCAAGGTTTCACTCCCCAACTTTGATGGTTTTAATACCATTACTTTTGGGGTGAGAGCTTGTCATGAAAAGATAGAGACTTACTTCTCCCTCAATCCCATGCAAGAAGAAGAGGCCCTCAAATTTGTCACCCTCCATTTGGAAGGCATAAAGACATGAGTGGTGGTTCCATGGTATGCACACCCAAGGCCATGATTTGATTCACACAATGGAAGAATTTAGTCGAATGATCATGGAGAGGTTTGATAGGAAGGACTTGGAACTTCATTTTAGGGAATTGGCCCAACTTAGACAAGTGGGTAATGTTGATGAATATGTTGCGATACTTCCAAAAATTGCAGATCATGGTTTCCGATGTTAGTGAAAAGAGGTTGGTTGTCCTTTTACGAAAGATTTGGTAAACCTCTAAAGGGTTTGGTAAGAGCTTTTAACTCTATGACTTTGCAAGATTGTATTACAAAGGTTATAGACTTAGAATGTGCAACTTATAGAGGGACTTATGGGCCTAAAGGACCGCATTCTAATGCCTCACAAACACTGGGTCCAAAAGTGGGTTTAGAGGGCAGTCAAGGTCTGATTTATCGCAGCCCTTTAAAGTGCAAGGAGGGCAGTCCTCGGGTCATCAAAAGAGGCCCCAAAGAGGTTCAATCAATCCCATATGCCACCATACAAAAATTAGCTCCAAAACAACTCACAAAAAGATGAAAGGGGCAAACTAAGAAGAAAAGGATTGTGTTTTGACTGCAAAACTCCATGGGTAAGAGTTCACAATTGTAAAGGTAAAGGTCAAATCCATTACATTGAAATTATTGATTAAGACTTTGAATTTGACGTTGATTTGAACGATGTTAACCATGATACTAATGAAGAAGTGGTTGAGCATGTGCAAGAAAATGAGGAAATGGAAAGCACCCCCATTCTTCTCTTTCCGGTGTGCCTAAGTATCATGCATTCAGGGTGAAGGGCACCATTCAAAGGCAACGAGTTATTACCTTGGTTGATAGTGCCACCCACAATTTCATTGATGGAGGTCTAGTGAGGAAAATGGGTTTGGAAACCACCAATCAAGCAAGGCTTTCAAAGTAACCATTGCGGATGGGACTACTCTTCCATGTTCTACAAAGATTGCACAACTTCCCCTCATACTTGGGAAGCACAAGGTAACCGATGATTTTTATGTTGTTGATATTGGGGATATTGATCTTGTGTTGGGTGTTCAATGGTTGCATTCTTTAGGTGATTTCACACAAAACTACAAAACAATGGAGCTAAAATTCACTAAAGATGACAAGGAAATCATCCTAAAAGGCATGGCAAATGGTGCACCACAAGAGGTGTCCATGAAGAGGATGGAAAGGGATTTTAGAAGGGGTCAAATTGAGTGGGTAGTTGGCTGTTATATCACAAAAAATCAGAAATATCGTAAAAACTTGAATCATTAGAAGGTGAGTTACAAGCTCTTTTAGAAAAGCATGTTCATGTTTTTTTCGATGATTTACCGCATGGGTTACCTCCCCATAGAGGGTTTGAGCATATTATAGAGTTGGAAAAGGATACTAAGCCCGTTATGATCACTCCTTACCGCCATCCTAGAGTTTATAAGGAAGAAATTGAAAAGACTATTAGGGAGCTTCTTGAGATGGGACATATAAGGCCTAGTTCTAGCCCATTCGCATCTTCCGTTGTTTTGGTCAAGAAAAAGATGGTACTATGAGGATGTGCATTGATTATAGAATGTTGAATAAGAGGACTATCAAAAATAGGTACCCCATTCCTAGAATTGATGAGTTACATGGTGCTTCTTTCTTTTCAAAAATAGATCTCAAATCCGGGTACCATCAGATAAGGGTAAGAGAAGAAGATGTGCATAAAACAACTTTTAGATGTCATTTTGGACATTTTGAATTATTGGTTATGCCTTTTGGGTTACCTAATGCACCGACTACTTTTCAATTTTGCATGAACCATGTATTTAGCCAATATCTAAGAAAGTTTGTGTTAGTGTTTTTGATGACATTCTTGTGTATAACAAAACTTGGAAAGAGCATTTGACACATTTGGATTTGGTTTTATCTACTTTGGGACATCATTCTTTCTTTGCAAAAAAAGTCTAAGTGTGAGTTTGGTTTAAAGGAAATTGGATATTTGGGGCATATTATCAAAAGTGTTAATGGTGTGCAAGTTGACAAACAGAAAATCAGAGTGATTAAGGAATGTCCTATTCCCTCTTCTTTCACAACTAAGGGGATTTTGTGGTCTTTGTATTATTATAGAAGATTTGTTAAAGGTTTCTCACGGTTTGCAGCTCCTTTGACAAATTTGACCAAGAAAGGGGTTTTCAAATGGTCCAAACCAGCCCAAGAAGCATTTAAAAAATTGAACGAGGTAATGTGTTCTTACCCGGTTCTTCGTAATTCCACATTTTTCTAAATCGTTTGTGGTAGAATGTGATGCTTTGGGTGAAGGAATAGGGGCTGTCATAATGCAAGAAAAACACCCCATTGTTTTTGAGAGTAGGAAATCAAAGAGCATGAAAGGGGATATAGTGTGTATGCCAAAGAAATGTTGGCAATTATGCATACTTTGAGTAAATTTAGACAATATTTGGTATGTGCTGAAGTTTGTCATTAAATCTGATCATAACAACTTGCGTTTTTCTTTAACCAAAGAGAATTGAATGATATGGAACAAAAATGGGTAAGTAAAGTGCGGGGTTTTGATTTTGACATTGAATATGTGAAAGGGAAGAATAATGTAGTCTGCGAGATGCACTATCTAGAAGGCCCTATGGGATGGGAGAAAAAATGGACCAACCAAGTGTGCAATCGCTTGAGGAAAACAATTTTTTGGGAAGGGAGGATCAGAATGTCCCTCTTTTTAATTAAAAATTAAAAAGAAGAGAAAATCGATTTGCACAAGTAAATTAAAATAAAATATATTTTTAATGTGCAAATCAAAAATAAAGGAGAAATTCGATTTCACCTTGGGATAATAAATTCATATTTTAAAGGTGAATTAAGTGACTAAGCAAGTCGCATTTTTCTGGGGATTATTTAATGTTGGATATTTAAAATAAAATGATTTCTTCTAGGCATGGGTCGATCCATATGGGCCCCTTTTTGATTTAAAATCCCTATGCATTTAATATTTGTTGTTGAGTGTGACTTTCAGACATTTTTTAAATAAGATTCCCTCCTAGATTATGGCGCCAAAGATGGAGAAGAACTTTGGAGGATGTGCAAGGCAAAAGATATAAAAGAAGATGTGGACACTCCTTTTTCGCATGTTGACGGTTTATTAAACTTATCTTCATGCTTGAAGAAGGGATGTATGCCCACTTATGATAAAAAATAAAAGGTGTTCATCAACACCACATATTGTGAAGTGTGTGTGCCCATTTGAGCTTGAATTAATAAGTTATTTGCAATCATTTCTCTATATATATGTAAGTCGCCATTTTTGGGAGAGGACATAAGCTTGCTTTGAGAGAGTTTGGAGTGTGATTTATGGTGAATATCATTTATTATATGTTGTTGGTTTTCCCTTGATGAAATCGACTTGCCTAGGGCAATTTTAAAGCTGGTTTGGAGGTGTTTATGTGCTCAAATACTTGTTCATTTCTTGAATTTTTGTAAGCTCAAATCAACTTGGTATGATTTTATGAGGTTGCATATGGAGGTTACATTCTGATTTATTTATGCTTCTAATTGGGGCATATTGTGGCCATTTTCATGCTAGTTTGGTTTACTAACACTGACTGGGATTTATTTGATGCAAGTTGACTTACCTGGGCATGTATTAACAGTGTTTTGGAAGGGTTTGAAGTGTTATTAAATCTGTTGTTACAGACCTATTAATTGCAGATTTGAAAATTGCATTTATTGAGTTTTAGAGTGAAGGAAAAGTGCTTTGGAATTATTTTGCATATTTTGCCCTAACCCTAATGACTTGAATTGCAGATTTGGGGGCTGTTTTGAGTGGGTTTCAGTGGGTGAAAAATTCTGATGTTGGTTGCATTTAAAAGATCATAATTTTATCTTCTTACTGCACTTTGTTTCAAGCTAAAAGAGTTAATATTGTGGGAGTTATTAATTTTCAAAGTTTACAGTCAATTTTAACAGTTTTAATTTATTATTTTACTTCTGCAAAGTTTATTGGTTAAAGGAGTGTAAATTCCAACTAGATAGCCCATCTAAACCCTTATATTGGCTCACTCCAACCCTATTTGGGTTGTATTGGAAACGACATTCAGGTTAGTTAAGGTGAACCTAAAAGGGTTTCTCTTATAAGTTTGTTTTCTTTTGTAAGTAAATTAATAATAATTAATTAATATCCCACAAGGGGATATTACGATCCTGCATAAGGGGATATTACGATCCTTAAAAAATGCGACTTGCTTGGTAACTTGATTTTCCTCTAAAACAAATATTTATAATCCCAAGTAAATTGATTTTCCTTCTTATAATTGATTTGCATAAAATATATATTTTATTTCTTTTAACTCACATGTGTAAATCGATTTTTTCTTATTTTAATTTTTATTTAAAAAGGGGAAGATTACATCAAGAATGGAACACTTCGAGAGTTTTTAAGTTTTGATTTAAACTAAATCCCAAGCAGACGAGATAATTGTGCAAGCAGCATTAACGTCATGAGGGTAACAAATGATGGAAGTTCACATAACATGCTTTTTTGAGAGAAACAATGAAGAAACACAACAGATAAACATGGATTAAAAGGTAGTGTCATGAGTGAGACGACCGAGGATGGGCGAGTGAAGTGTTGTTAGGCTATTATTTTGCTTGATTAAGGGACACCTTTCCAAAGCCTTGAGATGCCCCATTATTCTCAAGAGGCAAGGGGTGTCACTAACCATCTAATTATTATCAATACCCAAAATCCAATATGTGAAACTTGAGAATTTCTTGTCATCATTAGAGTGCCAACTAAATTTGTGACCAAACCTCTTTGGGCCCTAAATATGTGAATGGATGATTATTAAATTTAAAGTGGAGGGTTTTTTCCCCTAGTATAGGTGCAAATAAGTTCTTCTAGCTTGAGCCAATTGGACAGGAGCAAGATTTCGATCTTTGAAAAGATACCCAAATTGGCCTCCAAATTTGTCATAAGTTCAACATAAGGATTTTCACATCGGGCTTTGTGGTAGTGGTGAGAGGAGGATATATTATGGAAATGACCCTTCAAGTTGAAACCTTGATGTGGAATGTAATTGTTAAATTTGGTCAGAGATCTCTCAATTGCACAAGGTAAACACACATAACAAAACTTAATCAAACACTCAATTATAACTATTCGTCTTCTGCAATATATTATTCAAAGGAGAGACATTTACATTTATAGGGTCAAAGCATGTAATGTAACATCCTATGAAAGATCCCAAACCTCTTTGCCTGAATTTTTTTTTATAGATTGCTCAGGCTTGGAACTATACTGGTAATGTCAAAAGAAACCATAGAACACCATTCTCATATTGCACAAACAAATTAAATAAAACAAACCTCATGCCGAGCCGGATAAATACGCCTAGGATTTAAACATGAAGATTTCTTCAAAAATAATTCATTGTGAATTTAATATTGATTTATAATGACAAATATTTATGACAAAACAACCAGAAGTTTGCAAATGGATTGATAACAAAATATTGCCCAAAACCTTGTCGTAATTTATTCAAACAAAATCTATTTGATATATATTTGAGGCTGGAAGATGCAATAATAAATTAACATGAAAAATACCTTAGATACTGCATAAAGCAACTGTAGAATAAGTCGCCCCACTCTGAAGTTGTCTGAATGCCCACTGCTGCAATTTATTTCTCTTTCTGATACTACTAAAATGATAAATAACCTGTGAATACAATGAAGTTCCCTGAATAGAAACTCCTCTCACTTCTCTTGGGGTTTCCGTCCACAAGAGGAATAATCCAGAGGGTTTTCGTCCTTGGATTTTGTCTGCAAAGCTTCAGAGCCAACTGCCGGAAGAAAAATAATAATAATCTGAATGAATGCCACACAAGTCGCACTTTTCCCTTATAAGCCAAAAACCCTTCCAAAATGCAAGTCGCACTTTTCCCAAGGAATATAATTTATTTTTAATTAATTTTCTCCATTCCCAAGGCAAGTCGCACTTTTTGGCTTATTTAATCACATCCCAAAGCAAATTGCACTTTTTGCCTAGGAAAGCACATTAAATAATTTATTAATTTATTCCCATGTACTTTCCTAAGTCAAAGTCACTTATTAAGTCTATTAATTCATTATATGTGTTTTTAGTGATAATTTATTTTATTTTAAGCACAATATAATAAAATTAATAAACCTAAGTCACCCTTGAACTCACCCTTTGGTTGTCGGGTAGACAAAAAGGGTCGAAGGTCTTCGATCAAACTATTCGAGAAAGAGGGACATTATAGTCCTCTTCCCGAAATCGCTTGTCCCAAGCAACCGTAAGGGCTGGATGTCCGTAATATAGACTCACCTTCCCATGTAAAGATCCTCTATCGGGCAACTCTTTCCACCTCACTAGGAACTCCTGAATAACTCTATTCCTCAATCTCCTCTCTCGGCTATCCAAGATCTCCTCTGGCACTAAATCCAACCTCCCTTCCTCATCCAAAGGTGGTAACTCTGCAGAAGAAACAATGTGCTGCCCCAAAGCCTTTTTCAAGCAAGATACATGAAATACATTGTGTATCTTACTCTCAGAAGGTAATTCCAGCTCATATGCTACCTCACCAACTCTCCTCAGCACCCTGTATGGTCCATAGAATCGAGGCTTGAGATTTTCAGCTCCACTCTTCTTGAGAGTGCTCTTCATATGGCTGAAGACGCAAAAATACCATGTTTCCTACCTCAAATGCCCTCTCTACCCCAAATGCCTATCTCGCATACATCTTTTGCTAATTTCGGGCTCACAATATTATCCTTAAGTACTTTAAGGATGTCCCGACTATTTTGTAAACTCTCCCGAGCCTTGGGAGTTCTACTGTCCCCAAAAGCCAAATCAACAAAAGATCTTGCATCATATCCATATAATGCTCAGAATGGAGTCATACCAATAGACATATGGTAAGTAGTGTTATAGCAATACTCACATAAATATAGCCACTTTACCCATGCCTTTTGGTGTCCTACAACATAATTACGCAGATAACCCTCTATCCACTTGTTCACAATCTCCGTCTGCCCATCAGTTTGAGGTTGATAACTAGTGCTCGGAGTCAACTCAGTTCAGTGTGAACCAAACGGAAACGTTCCTGCCAAAATATGCTCAAAAACCTCCTATCCCAATCACTGACGATGTTCTTCGAAAGTCCATGCAACCTGAATACTTGACGGAAGAAAAAATCAGCCACATGTGGTGCCTTAAAGTTGGTAGGTACGACAAAAAAGTGTGCATATTTTGTCAACCGGTCAACTACAACATAAATGCAATCATTCCCTCGCACTACAGAAGAGCTGTAATGAAATCCATCGAAATACTCTCCCACTTCTGCTCTGAATCGGCAATGGTCAGAATAAACCTCTTGGGAAAGTATGTCAGAATTTGTTTCTTTGACACAAGTCATACACTCACGGACATGGCGCAAGACATCATCCTTGAGACCCTTCCAAAAGAATCTCTCTCTAATCTGCCTGTATGTTTTAAAGTACCCTGGATGTCCTGCAAGTGGTGCATCATGGAAGGCATGCATAATCTTCTCCTTAAGCTTAGATTCAGGAACTAGGTAAATTCTGCCCTTATACAAAATCAAATCTTCTACCATTTCGAGTAGTACAACTCCTTATCAGCCCCCTCCTTCATTCTCTTCTCCGCTTTCTTTCCCCTCTGTCTCATTATCCCCGTCTGTGGGGGTTTTGTTTTCTTGGGGGTTTTTTCTTGTTCTTCTCTTATTCTCTCTTTTGTTCTCGGGAACTCGTTTTGAGTCTTCCCCACTTGCACTTTGTATATTGTTTGCACTGCAGTCCCATTGACCTACTTTTGTGGTCATTTGTTGGACATTAATATATTTATCTTATCTTATCTTATCTTATTACCTTATATAGGCCATCCTGAATTTTTCCATCCATAATGTCACATGCCCAAGTATTTTTGGAATACTCAACTAATAGTTGAGATTTCCAATCTATTGAAATCTCGCTCAAAGAACATAGGGCAGTGAGATGGGGTTTCTTGGAAAGTGCATCAACCACTATATTCTTCGTCCCCTTGACATACTCAATGTCAAAATCATATGCTTGGATTCTGCTGACCCATTTCTGTTGCCTCTCATTGAGCTCCTTCTATTCTAGGAAATATTTCAGGCTGTTGTGGTCGGTCCTCACCACAAATTTCCCACCTACTAAGTATTGTCTGAACTTTGCCAAAGCATGCATAATGGCAAACATCTCCTTATCATAGGTGGAGTACAACCTCTCATTATCTCTCAACTTTCTACTCTCATAGGCAATAGGATGGTGATCTTGCATAAGAACTGCACCAATCCCCAATCTTGAAGCATCACATTCCAAAATGAAGGGTCGTGAGAAATCTGGAAGAGCCAAAACTGGACAAGTGCTCATAGTTACCTTGAGCCTCTCAAATATTACCTGTGCCTCATCTGTCCATCTGAATGCCCCCTTCCGTGTAAGATCTGTCAACGGAGCTACTAGCTGAGAATAGCCCTTCACGAACCTCCTATAATAACCACATAACCCCAAGAATCCACGCAAATCAGAGATATTCCTGGTGGTGGCCAATCCTGCATTGCCTGTATCTTCTCCTAATGAACCTTGACCCCATTGGCCCCAATGACATGCCCAAGATACAATATCTCAATAAGTCCAAATTCACACTTGGACATCTTAGCAAATAAAGACTGAGTCTCCATTATGCTAAGTACCTCATCAAGATGCCTCAAATGCTCATCCCATGTCATGTTATATATCAAAATATCATCAAAGAAGACCAACACAAACTTCCTCAACTGCTTGTTGAAGAGATGGTTCATACATGATTGAAACGTAGCAGGTGCATTGGTGAGTCCAAATGGCATCACCAAGAACTCATAGTGCCCGTAGTGACACTCTGAAGGCTGTCTTGTGAATGTCCTAATCCCGAACGTAAATTTTATGGTATCCTGATCAAAGATCAATCTTCGAAAAATAGATAGCTCCATGCAACTCGTCTAAAAGCTCATCTATGCGAGGAATAGGATACCTGTTCTTTATGGTTTTCTTGTTTAGTGCACGGTAGTCAATGCACATCCTCATGGTCCCATCCTTCTTCACCAAAACAACTGAAGAAGCAAAGGGACTAGAACTAGGATGGATGTGTCCCATCTCCAAGAGCTCTCTAATGGCCTTCTCTATCTCATCCTTATATGTCTTAGGATGGCGATAAGGCATAGTCATCATAGGTTTAGCACCCTCCTCAAGCTCTATAACATGCTCAAACCCTCTATCTGGTGGTCTACTTGGAGGAATGTCACCAAACACTGGCCGTGCTTATCCAGTATGGACTGGATGTCTATATGAAAGGGCTGCTCACTATCTGAAGAAGGTTTGGATGAAATGAAACATTGGGCTGCCCATGCAACCTCTCCATGTCTGACTATAGATTCCACCTCCGCGTGTTGAAACAACTCTAGGCCCACCGTCAGAAAGAGCCCGAAGCACAATCTTCTTCCTATCCACCATAAACTCCAACTCCATCCTCCGGAAGTCCTGCACATATCTGCCAAGGGACTGCAACCACTGAATACCCAAGACTGTATCAATCTCACCAAGTCCAATAACATAGAAGTCATTGGTCAATGTGTAGTCCCCCATCTAAATACTAAGCCACATAATCCTCTTAGTGCAACTAATAACAAAACCATCTGCTACTCGTACACTAAACCCCTCAAAATCCTCAACATGTAATCCTCGCTTCATAGCCAACCCCTCATCAATGAAGTTGTGCGTAGCTCCACTGTCAACCAAACAAACAATCCATTGTCCCTTAAGCACTCACTTCAACCAAAAGGGATGGTACCTGTGTCCTCTTGAGAGTGTAAGAATAGTGACATCGATGAATCCAATGCCTCACTCTCGCTAAGCTCTACTGGGGCTGCTCCCCCGTGCATCATGGTCATTGTCCTCACCCTCTCGCATCTCGTATCCGGCGAGTGGTCATCATTCTCATCTGAAATCACCTCAATGAGATGCACCTTGCCTTTACAAAGGCAACGGTGTCCAGGCTCCCAATGATCTTTGCAATGAAAGCAAAACTTCTTCCTCCTCAACTCATTACGAGTTTCCTGATCCACCTTAGGAGGTGGTGCACTCTTCTGCTGAATAGTAGAGCGCTGAAATGGCCTGGAGCTCGTGGGAAACTTCTTATTGGGCTGATAAGAAGTGGGGGATGTGTCCAAGTCCAATGTCGTTTGATGGCATCATGCAGTGTCCTAGGCTTAAGAGCCTTGACCAATCCTCTCATCTTGTCATGAAGGCCCTCTATGAATAGCATCACTACCCTCTTCTCGGGCATCTCTGGAACCATAACTGCTATACGCTTAAATTCGTTGATGTATGAATCAACGTGTCCACTGTGTCGGAGCTGTGCCAAGTCCTTGTAATAAAGCTCCACATCCTTGCGATCAAATCTCGCAATCAACCTCTCGCTGAAGTCCCTGTATGACCGTAAAAGATCGTGATTTTGTGTAACTAACCCATGGTGCCACCAATCATAAGCCACCCCCTCAAGGTGTAAAGTAGCGAACTGTATAGCCTCTTGTTCCCTCATTGGTTTGAGGGTAAGATAGGTGTTGAGCTTGTGAATCCAAGCCCTAGCACTAATCTTTCCGCTACCATCAAAAGTGGAGAGGGTTACCTTATTGGTAACCTGCTTCAATTCCCTGTTCATTGCACTCTAGGCCTCTTGTCCTATCCAACCCTCATGCTATCTCTCCTTTGAGCACAATATTGCGGAGGGGAAAGACGTCCCTCACATGCTGCGGCAAACTCCTCCACTCATCACTGACTGCCATAATAGTATCCGGAAAAGCTACTTCTTCCGGCCGCACCTCAATCTCTGGTGGATCATCTCTAGGCAGGAAGTTAGGCTGCATAGGCCTATCTGCAGTCCGGTAGTCCTCCTCTCATCTGTATGAGTGTGCCTCCTCTCACGGCGTGGCGATCCCCTAACACTTCCGATTTCTGAAGGTGATCTGCTGTGATCCTCTGTAACCACTGGCAATTGATACGGATCTATCCCTTCTGCCATGTCTGTCCCGCGGCCTATCCAATGCCAACCTGTCCAAGGTAGAGCCCATGCGCTCCATAGTCTGTAACAACTGCCTCTGAGTGGCTGCCATATCCCTAATGAAGTCTCTATCTGGATCTGCATGCTCATCCCGAGGACTCTCCTGTCTATCACCCATAAAATCCATTCTGTCACCTCCTACAATACCAGCTTCGAGTCGTGCCCGCTCAGGTGTGTAGTATCTGTGTGGACCGACCTCTCTATGCTGCATTCAAAGCTGATTTTTTTAAATACTCTCTGCTTCCTTCCCACACAGGCTAGGAGGATACACTGCTCTGATACCACTGAAAGATCCCAAAACCCTTTGCTGAATTTTTATTTTTTTTTATAGATTGCTCAGGCTTGGAACTATATTGGTAATGTCAAAAGAAAGCATAGAACAACATTCTCATTCTACACAAACTAATTAAATAAAACAAACCCTGCAAGCCGGATAAATACAGAAAATGCGCCTAGGGTTTAAAAGGCAGATTTCTTCACTAATAATTCAGCCATGAATTTGATATTGATTTATTATGGCAAATATTGCCCAAAACCCTGCCGTAATTTATTCAAACCAAATCGATTTGATATATATTTGAGGCTGGAAGATACAATAATAAACTAGCATGAAAAATACCTCAGATACTGCATAAAACAACTGTAGAATAAGTCGCCCCACTCTGGAAGTTGTCTGAATGCCCACTGCTGCAATTTATTTCTCTTTTTGATACTGCTGAAATGATAAATAACTTGTGAATACAATGAAGTTCCCTGAATAGAAACTCCTCTCACTTCTCCTGGGGTTTCCATCCACAAGAGGAATAATCTAGAGGGTTTTTGTCCTTGGATTTTGTCTGCAAAGCTTCAGAGCAATCTTCGGGAAGAAAAATAATAATAATTTGAATGAATGCCGACACAAGTCGCACTTTTCCCTTATAAGCCAAAAACCCTTCCAAAATGCAAGTCACACTTTTCCCAAGGAATATAATTTATTTTTAATTAATTTTCTCCATTCCCAAGGCAAGTCGCACTTTTTGGCTTATTTAATCACATCCCAAAGCAAGTCGCACTTTTTGCCTAGGAAAGCACATTAAATAATTTATTAATTTATTCCCATGTACTTTCCTAAGTCGAAGTCACTTATTAAGTCTATTAATTCATTATATGTGCTTTTAGTGATAATTTATTTTATTTTAAGCACGATATAATAAAATTAATAAACCTAAGTCACCCTTGAACTCACCCTTTGGCCGTTGGGTAGACAAAAAGGGCCAAAGGTCTTCGATCAAACTATTCGAGAAAGAGGGACATTACATCTTACAATCGCTGTCACCTCAAGACTATTATGAGAGCTGTTGCAACAATTATTGTGAATTCTATTATTTAATCTATACTAACTCACGCACATACTATTTCTAACTATGATTTGTTACTAACGACTCGTTACATTATTTTTCACACGTACGAACAATTGTTTTACTAATTAACTCACTTTCATGTGAGCACTAACACAATATTTTTAACATTCTCTCTAAGTACGAACATGGGAAGAAAAACCACCTTCTGACTAAGCAACATGCCGCTCCGGAGCTTGCACATGGTATTGACCTTCCTAAGTTTAGCATTGGTGCTTGCACTTGATTGTGGAAACACGTCAACCTTAGAACTAGGAACTTCATCGACCAATCCATGGGAACATCAACCATACATAAACCATGAACAAGGAACTTCATCAACCACCTGCGGGAACATCAACTCCGACCAATCAATAGTAGTGGGAACACATCAACCATATTTTTTGTCAAGAACATCTCCTCGCTTTAATACTCATGGTAGTCCAGATCTTCACATCATCATTACATTAGGGAAAAACAAGGAACTTCACACATGAATAAGTATGCACTTTTGTTCTTATTTTCAACCACACAAACTGAAAATGAAAACAAATGCCACTATACCAGAATGTGATCCCATCGTTAGTGGCTAACAAAAGGCGTTGTTTGACCTCCAACCACCTGTGCCTCCATCCTCTAGTTGATAGTCATCTAGTAGAGGTATTCTTCATCACTTGGATCTCCCATGTGAGTAGTATTTACTTCCTAGTCATCTTCATCAACAGCCATAGCATTCTCTTATAATTTTCCATCAAGTAGATCTTGTGCTCTCTATCTGTAGTTTACAGTAATGTGACCAGGTTGTTTGCAATAGTAACAAATATATCTTTTCTTTGAATCTTTAGAAGTTGACCCTTGCTTGAAAGGAGGTTTGGGTTTATCTTGCTTGAATTTGTTCTTACCATACATTACCCTTTCCTCTGAATCAATCTTTTTACTCTATTTTCTTCATCTATCAAAGAAGAAATCAGATTCTCTAAGCTAGAATTTATTTTACTCAATGTGAAGACCATGTTGGCATGCTATTCAGTAATACAGCTTTTGCATCATCATCACTCACATCAATTTTTATCCCAGCTAATTGATTCAAAATGGAATGAAACTTACTGATGTGTTGCACCATGTTGTCACCTTCTTCCATTTTTAGTCCAAAAATTTCTGCTTTAGTGCCACTGCTGTACTTCCTGTTTATGATCTAAACAGCTTGTTCAATGTTGTCTAGATGAAATTTGAAGTCTTGAATAGGTCCATATGATGCAGATAAGCATAAGATAATCCTAAACCAATAATTGTTCTTGCGCTTCAATCTCTTCTTTCCCATTTGGCTGCTTCATCTGCATCTGTTGGTTTTAGAATTTTTCCATCAACAATCTCCCAGAAGTCTTTGTCAATCAACAACAGTTGTGTCCTAACTTGTTAGGCGTGAAAATATTTACTGTCAAATTTTTGAATTAGGCATAGTTTTTCCATTTTTGATCCCCGCCAAAATTTCAACTAACTCAGATATAGATGTCAGATTAACCAATTATGCGTCCGTACAAGAAAAATAAGCTTGACACTTTGAGACTCAATCAAGACAATATCGCAATCCTATTTAGAATAGGAACTAAACATTGCCAATTTTGAATAACTTTATCAAATACCTAAAAAATCAACTATATGAACTCTAACCTATAACTAAGCCGTATACCTTTTAGGCTAAAATGAAATTAACTAAGACATACAATTAATAGCACCTAATATAAATAAAAACTAATAACTATACTATCAGAAGATTTGGCATTCGACTCTAACATGATACATGGATGGTGTTACACATACCATGGGCCGGACATGGAGAATAAGTACACATCGCAAGTTGACCTCAAAGTTCTCAATGCTCATGGGGATAATTCGCCACATAATTACACTCGTACCAAAGATCTTGGTGGTGCAGAGCATGAAACCCAAATCAAATCAAATCTGCGGCATGAGAACCAAATATGTATCAGGACATCACAGAGAAGGAATGATAAGGGTGGATAATGTAATAGACAGAATACTTTACACAGGTTCAGACATAGCAGAGATGTCTTATGGATCTGCAAAATGCACAAATGGTGGAGGAAAAAATGACACTTCATTCAATGAATTCTAACGCTTTGCTGTCTTCATCTGCACTTCCCCAAGTGGGTGGACATTCCTCCAAGCTTAAAAATAATGATTGAATGCTGCACTTGAATCACATCTAATAAATTCAAAATCTATTATTAATCTTATGAATGACAATGCACTATGCAAAAAAACTCATCCCGCTCTGATACCAAATGTTAAATTTTGTCGAGACCCCTCAATTGCACAAGGTAAACACACATAACAAAACTTAATCAAACACTCAATCATAACTCTTCTTCTTCTATATATTATTCAGTGAGAGACATTTGCATCTATAGGATCAAATCATGTAACGTAACCTCCTAGAATTACTCTCACCTCAAGACTATTATGAGAGCTGTTACAACAACTCTTGTAACGTCCATTATTTAATCTATATTGACTCAGACACATACTATTTCTAACTATAAGTTTTTACTAACAACTCATTACATTATTCTTCACATTTACAAAAAGTATTTTACTAATTAACTTACTTTTATGTGAGTATTAACACAACATTCCTAACCGTAATTGCGTTTCCAGTTTTGAGTATTGCCCTTAGACATCACGTTGATCACCACCATTTAGTCGCCTTCAACTTCCAAGGAATTTGCTCAATAGGATTTTGCTAATTTGAGCCCTTTCTACTAGCGCTTTGGCCTTTGAATCTTTATTGGTGTTATATGGCACGAAGGTGGAGGTGGAGACGATAAAATTACCTTGGGAAGAGTGAAGAATGCAGCCTGACCCACCAAGACTGGGGTTGCTATGGGAGGCACCCTCAAAGTTCAACTTTACGGAGCTCTCTTTAGGGGCAGTCCATCCTATTAGAGATTGATCAATACTGTGAACTCTCATCCTATTAATGGGGTCAAAATAGTTATAGTTATTGAATATGGTGAATGAGAATTAGTAGAAAGTTTGAATGTGGTAAGCAATAACATGGAGTCCCCTGTCACTCAAATTGAGCAGCTTTGTTTATATTCTAGGTGTAATCATAGCATTAAACTCCACTGAAGTTAAACCTGCTTCAATAATAGTGATTGAAGATTAAAAATTTAAAACTATGGATGGCAAAATTATGGAGTTTTCTTGTAGAAGTTTTTTAATTCAAATTGTTTTCTAAAATTTAGAATGAGATTGACAAATATTACACCACTGTAGCAATTAAAAATGGTTCTCGCTAAAATGATATTAAAAAATAGAAATTGGATTTTTTCCCTCATAGTTTAAGCATATCAAAGACTGTGTGACATGATTACGTTTTGTATTTACAACTACAAGGCTTGGCACTTGTATCAAAGAGGGAAAAAAGATTCCAATATTTCTCCTCCATCCATAATTTGTGGCTAATATTGTTTAACCTATGTTGCCGGGGAAACGGAAACGGAAACGGCACGGAACACGAAAACGGCAATTTTAAAAACCTTGGATACAAAACGTCAACGGAAATGTCCGTACAATATATTATTAAAATAATATATATATATATATATATATATATATATATATATATATATGCATAATACTCATTTTATAATTGTAAATTTGTAGACCATAAGAGATAATTGATAAAGCACTCAAAATATTTTGTATTCATTGAAATTTGAACTTCTAAAGAGTCATAACTCATCATTCAACATAGTTACAATTTCAATGATTCACATATACATGATAATAATCTAGATAAGTTAGACGTTTTTTTTTTTTTTAAAAAAAAAAATTTAATTTTAATTTTTTTTTGGAAACGTTTTGGATACGTTTCGTACCCATTTCAGCGTTTCCGAAGCGCTTCCAAGCAGTAAACGTGGGCCCCTTCGGCGTTCCTGCTACATAGTGTTTAACATAATTGTTCTCTTGAAAATAAATTTGAATGATCGATACCATCAGAAATGAAAGCTACTTCGCCTATATCTCTCTCGACGCACTTTGACATATGCTCCATCAAGCGAGACTTTGAAAGAGAGTAGATGTCTCTGACAGAGAGCATGGATGGCATTGATTAAAGCCCGATAAGATAAGCTTTCATCCGTTATGATGTTTATTTCCTTTCAATGCTATTATCCTTGTTGATCCTGTATTGACCATGGTTAGGAATTAAGGTTGTCGATTATTAGTATTGATTTTCCATACCCGAGTAAACACACTTTAGTTGCAGTGAAACCAATGACAATGACTAGCTTTTAGCATTTATGATGTTAATGTATTTCGCCTTTAGATGATTACATAATTGATAAATTTGAGTCCTTTTTATGTCCTCAACATCGAGGATTATTTGCGTTACGTTAGTTAACCAAACCTCATTACTGGTGGTGCTCTTGATTATGGAAAATGGAGTGATGTGGCGATTAATCAAGGAGTGGAGATAACAAAACTGGGACAGCTTTAATGTCCCCATTTTTGAAGACCCTTAAGGCTTAGCCTATCTTTCCCGTGGGCTTTGGGATGTCAGTAAGGGGAAAATTATATTAAATAATTAGATATTATTGCTTGGAGAGTGATTTTAATCATTTGACATTATAAAACAATATTTATTTAATTATTTAATATTTAGCAATTGATGTATTTAATTATTTAATTAAATTCCCAAAATGCAAAATTAAAAGGGGAATTAATTAAATAATATTTGGGTGGCTTTTATTATCAAAATCACCCTTAAAAAAAGGGACGCCACACCTAGGAAGGATAAACTATTTTATTTAATGATTTCCCTCTCCTAGGATTTCAAATTTTGTGCCTCCTTGTTTATAAAAGGAGAGTTTGGGATCATTGTGAGATTTATGCTATGGTGAATTTAAATTGATACTCCATGCTTGGAGTTGGGATGCATGCCCATTAATGTTTTTTTTTTTCTCTCTATCTCTCTCTCATGTGTGGAGGTTTATTGAGCTGTTTATGATATTGCATTGAAGTATTTTCATGAGATTGGTGATTCCCTTTCTAGCTTTGGCGACTTGTCATTGATGTTTGTGAGCTATTTTGTATGCCAAATCTAATGTGAAGTCGACCAGCTGAGTGTTAGATTATTCTTTGAGGTAAATCGACCAAGATCTATATATGATTGTGCTCTTGCTAGAGTGATTTATATTAGATAAAGTTTGGCGCTGAACCTTGGTGTATTCTCGTTGGTTGTGGTTGGATTCTAAGCTGCTGTGTCTTATCTAAAATCTGTGATTTCATGTGGAATGCATATTAAAACCCATGTGATTCCTTTCATATTATTTGTGAGCTGTTAGCATATGTTCTTGAGTGTGAAGCGACCAGCCTTTTGCATATTGTTATAACCTATATGGCAGCGACTTCTTCTACCTTGTATGTGGACTGATTTGGAGTATTAATTGAAGTGGATCGACTAAACTTGTGCATGGTTTTTAGTCTCCTTTATTGCAGCGACCCACCTGGGCATGTCTCATTGACTGTTTTGGAGTATTTTAGAAGCAAATCGATTGGCATTCACAGTCTTATTTCCAGCGATTTCATTGGGTTGAGTGTCAAGGGTTTTTCTTGCATATTTTAGGCCATATATGATCAGCATACTGTGTGTTATTATTCATTAAATAACAATGACTTTTTGAGGGCAATTGTTAAGTGTTTGTGGTGTGTTTTGGACCACCTATGATCAGCAGGCTTTATTGTCTGAATATTCTCCATGGCGGCTGAGTTTAGCAATCTGATTCAATGCATGTTTCAGTAGTGTTTTGGACCTCCTTTTAGCAGCGAATTGTATAAGTGAATTGAGCTGAGTTTGAAGTATGATTTCATCTTCATTTTGGCAGTGATTCATAGTTTGATTGCATGACTGAAACATCCTCACATTGGCAGCTGGTAGTTGTATGTGTTGAGTATTTTGTCATTGATGTCAAAGGTACAACATTAGTGTTGATGGAAATATTGAGGTTTGAATATTTGTTTAATATTCAACATTACAACATTAGTGTTTGTAAAATATTTATCCATGTCAAAATTAGTGTGATGTCAAAATTTGAATATTTTAATATTCAACATCACCAAGGAATCTTACGACACATGGCGGGATGTGTAAGAGATTTTATGACGCGTAAGAGATTCTATGGCAGCTTATGACGCGTAAGAGATTCTATGACAACTTATGACGTGTAAGAGATTCTATGGCAGCTTATGACGCGTAAGAGATTTTATGACAGTTTATGACGCGTAAGAGATTCTATGGCAGCTTATGATGCGTAAGAGATTTTATGACAATTTATGACGTGTAAGAGATTCTATGATGCGTAAGAGGAGTTACTCTTACATGTGTAAGAGAATATTTCTATTTGGAGCAAATTGGCCCATGGTATGGGCACATGGTTTTAGGGAAACCACAAGTGGTTTTTCCTCTCCTTCTTTCTATATAAGCAAGTGTTGTGTGCACATTTTGTGTAGAGCGAGAAAGAGAGCATTTTGCATGAGTGTGATATGTATGTGAGCTGATATTATAAATCTCTTGAGTATGGGTATGTGAGAGAGAGAATATAGAAGGAGAAATTATCATTGATTTGTATTGCAGATTTTCTGGAGTGGGTGCTTCGGATTGGGGATTGGTGTCTCCGTAAGTTGGTGCTTCAATCGAGATTGCATAGTCGGTGGTGTTTGCATTCAAGGGCTGAATTGGTGTTCGACTTGAGATTGGTGTCTTCTGTGAGTGGGTGCTCACGCTTTGTAAACACTATTTTTTCGGTTGGATTTGGACAAGTAGATCCAAGCAGTCTTTTTGGTGGATGTAGCCCACACTGGGTGAACCACGGTATATCTGGTGTTATGTGCATTTGATTTTTGTGTATGCTCTCATTTTACTTTCAGATTTGAATATCTTGTTAAGTAGAAAATTAATAAGTTAGAGAAAAAGTTTTTATTGTCGAATACTTGATTCACACCCCCTCTCGGTATTCCCGTGCTTCTAACTCGTATGTTTCGTGGTATTTTGAGGACTGATTTTTGAGTATGGTTGGAGTATTTAATAATCTTCAGGCGGCAGCAGCTAGTATAGTAGCGAGTGTTTGATAACAAAGAATTTGCATTGATTGGAAAAGAAGTTTGGATCTGATTTTTAAATTCAGCTGAGGATTATCTGGGTAAATTGTTGATAGAGGCCATTAAACCCCTATCTTTGGGTTTATTGAGTCATCTACTCAACTGGTTCAAGTAGTTTTTGATTGAGTTTTGCTACTTTCACGATAGGTATTGAAGGAGTTGTTGATTGCCTATTTCCCATTGATCCTAGAGTTGGGACATTACGTAAAGGAGAGTGCGTCACAACATAAAGCATAAGAAATTTAATCTGGATTTATTTTCCAGCAGCTAAACACTATGCTTTAGATAAATCAGAATTAACAGAACAAGAGTACCTGGACCTTGGGCATTTTAAAAATGTTATGAATACATTTTGTAGAGAACACACACATCAAAGGATGGCTTTTATGGGCAAGAAAATGCATGTGAATGTTGTAAATATTCAAGAGAAAATTAACCAAGATATAGTGCTGTTTAGCTGTTTGTAAACTGAATTTTCCCCTTATTTTGTGGCGTCTTGAATAACATGCAAGTAGATAACGCGGCGTGTCATTAATCCTGAAAATTTGTCCTCTCGATCAATACATTTTCATGGCATCGGCATCAACTATTATGGAATATTTTCATCATCCATACAATCTAAAAATGTTATGAATACATTTTGTAGAGAACATCGACACATACATATCGGGGATGGCTTTTATGGGCAAGAAAATGCATGTGAATGTTGTAAATAGTCAAGAGAAAATTAACCAAGATATAGTGTTGTTCAGCTGTTTGTAAATTGATTTTTCCCCTTATTTTGTGGCGTCTTGAATAAACACGCAAGTAGATAATGCGGTGTGTCATTAATCCTAAAAAGTTATCCTCTGATCAATACGTTTTCACGGCATCGACATCAACTATTACGGAATATTTTCACCATCCATACAATCTAATTTCC
This sequence comes from Taxus wallichiana var. yunnanensis, assembly GCA_018340775.1. Lineage (NCBI taxonomy): Eukaryota > Viridiplantae > Streptophyta > Pinopsida > Cupressales > Taxaceae > Taxus > Taxus wallichiana. The sequence continues at coordinate 629,795,675 of CM031234.1, forward strand.
AACTAATGTCATGTCAGAAAAAGTTGTTATGCCCTGCAGTGTTGTACATCAGTAGACCTTACAATCTAATGTACTTCGTGATGATTTTTCATATCCGGTAATACATACTTTAGTTTCAAAAATAAATTAAGTTGTACTTATGAATTAAGGTTTTCATAGTATTAGTGCTGATTTTCCATAAACAATAAATGGATGTTTAAATTGACTTTTGTTAGAAGAGTAATTATGAACAATAAATGATACGACATCATCTCCTTGATTTTGTCAAGGTTGGAATAAGGGGAGAAAGGTAACTACCAATCACATGCAAGATAAATCATACTTATAAGTAAACATATAATAATTTTTTTCTTGAACTTTTAGTATATGAAATATAAATTTGGAATAGTTGATTGTGATTGATTGATTTTTTAATTATTATTTGCAAAAGTGATTGCTTTAGTAAATGCCTTTGTCATTAACAAATAATGACTAATGAGGTGTAATATGTGGAGTAAGGTAAAAGAAATATTACAGAATGTGGGATGTATGTGGCATATATGATGAGGAATGGTGATAGTGGAAGAGTCGCTTATATATAAAGAAGAGAGAATAAAAATGCAACAAAGAACAAGTTGTGATAATTGGTTTAGAAAAAAATAACAAGGCAAAAGAACATCAAACTAAAGGTTCTAGTGGCAAGGACGGTGTACATGAGGATGCATGTTGGGGAATAGATAATAAGGCAATAGATGATGTGGAAGTGGTAAGTGCCCTCAATAAACCCTTGGTTCATTGTGTTTGGTATTTTCCATTTTTCCTTCTAATTTTCACCTTGGCTTGAATTGCGCCTTATGGAGCATGCATAGTTTAGAGGCTCGAGAACTCTTGAGGAGATTGGTGAGTAGTTTGGAGTCTCCTTCAATAATATCTAGTTGGCACAACCCTCATATAAATTAGAGGTATGGTGATAGCCATACATATATTGGGGGTGAGGGTGGCACTTGATCTCCTCCTAGAAAGATATATAGGCCTCCTTGTCACCTAGCACAAATTTATCCGATACTTATTTCTCAAATACCATCATTCTTCCTTCTCTAAGAAAATAAGTTTACGACTCAAGTTCTCGCCCCCTCTATATGGGATCTAACGCTCCCCTATATATCATATCTATATGGCGCCCCTATCGATATATGGGCCCGGCCCCCTCCCCTATAGATATGGGATAGTTCAGGGCCCAACCCTACCCTACCCTACCCTACCCTACCCTACCCTATATTAGAATTCTAATTCCGGGTTGGGGTCCCCGGGAACCCTATTCTAGAAAGGCGAGCTAGGAGATTCTTTAGATCTCCCTAAAGAATGAGGGGAGGCAATAAATATTATGGCCCTATACCCCGCTTGTCCTTCCCTTCACTAGCCCACTTGCCCCTCACCAACCCTATAGTTTACATATATCCCTTTGCGTGATTGAGAATTTTCTTCCATCCATTTGTCTCTATCCAGGTTGGTGCCATGAGTATAATCTAAAAGTTTCTTGAGCCTTTCTACACAACCATCATTGTGCATGCCTTTATGCCTAGATCCCTAAAGCACGAATATTTGTAATCTTGATACCTATAGGAGAAAGATCGCCTCATCCTAGATGCTAGAGTCTCACCTCTCGAGTCCCATCCTCATGACCTTTAATCCTTTTGTTCTTGACCTAGGTCATCTGTCTAGAAGTTTGACAAAGTTTTTGTCTAAATGGAAATAGCTTATGTATAACTAAGTAGTGGCTCTCCTTTGCAATTCCAACCGATTCCCTTGAAGCCAACTAGTTTGGGGTTTTGATTGGATGCACCATCAAAGTTCGATTTATAGCATCTCGTTAGTGGGGGGAACAGTTTGTTGGGGGCACACTTTAACAATTGGAAACAAATAAATTGATAATGAAATGCAATATTCCAAGTATGGGCCGGTTGGCATTCCAATGTCTTTGTTGAGATGAATTTGGGTAGCTGGTTTGTGGTGATTGAGAGATTTGTTCTTATGTGAGATTGAATTTGTTGGATAATGATGTTTAGGAGGCAGCACATGCTCTCAAAGAATCACGAGTTTCTCTCCTTCAAACATGCCACAAAAGGAAGTTAGGAGCCAATCCATTCATACATTTTATTATTACCATTTCCATATGCAAACTTGTTCATGAATAGTTTTTGCCAGCAAGATATTTGGGCCATAGGGGTGGTGCCCAAAGAGGAAGGTCAACTCTTGCCATATTTAATGAGCAAAATAAAATGTGAAAAAGAGGGAGGGCGTGGTTTCGAGAGAGTGGTGGCTATTACATTTGTAGTTCTTTTCTTGTCCAGGGTGATCTAACTTTCTAAAAGGACTCAAGTTTTTCACCTATGTAATGTTATTGTTTTATCCTGTTATAGTAAGTATATAAGGCTTGGAAATAGTTCAAGTCCACCAAAGAGGCATCCACTTCGCACTTGAGGTCGTGAGGGGCATATTTGTCACTCTTTGATTGAAGCCAACACATGCTCTTTTTCCTTGGAATTCTAGATAGTATTAAAATCCACCTTAATTATGAGATTAACAATACAATAGTGAAAAATCCAAGGTGTAAGTTGGTCTAAGAGAAGTGTTCTATTATTTCCATATGGAGAAATGCAAATATTTTCTACTTGAAAGCAGAGTTGTTGAAATGCATAAGATTAGAAAGTAGCATGGAGATTCTAGGGTGGGCAAGGTGTAAATGAACATATTCCTAGATAGATCCCATTGAATTTATTGTGCAGGGAGTGGATCGAGCAAACCTTTCTCACTACCCCAAATACCTCTATACCTCAAAGATAACAATTGATATCTTGTGACTTATCTCGAATGTAAACTTTTTAGTGTAATGATCCAACCTAGTATATTTACTTGGGGTCTAGTGATTAGTTATTGCTTTTGAAGATCTACAGGGAGCTTCAATATCATTGTGATATTTAGAAGACTCGTACATGACAAAAAGATATTTATTCCAAGTTCTCTCAAGTGAGGATTAAGTATTATATAGTCACAAACATGTGTACAACCTTAAACATTCAATTCTTGCATTGGGACCATATACTTGTCGACTTAGTAAAAGGAGAAAATATATTCTATGTATCTATCCAAAACCATATGATACATTCCTCATGATTTTGCATTAGAAACAATTATCTCAACTTTAAGATACCGTCTCAAATGTGTTTCCATATAGAGGAATGTTGAAGAGGTAGATTGATGGAGAATATACCATCTTGTTGCAAAGATTGAAGATATTTATCTCGAATAACTGTCCACTAGTGCACAAAATTAGCCAAGAGATGTTGTAGGCATAGAAAATAATAAGACACGTTATGTTTCTGGTATGGTGTTAATAAATGATTATAAATAAAACATGGAATTGTGTTAGTGATGAAGTTAGTTTGATTACTTTTAAATTTGGATTGAATGGGTATTTGCATATAGGATCTTTGGATGGTCGTTATCATTCAATAATTTTGATGTTGCATCTGCGTATATATCCATCTTTTGACGATCATTGAGGAAGCTCTCTTGTATTTTTCTGTTTTGTAGTTTTCATGTATCTAGAGAATTGTATGTTACAATTGAGTATAAGGAGAACAATGCATTTTTCTATCAAATGTTTTGTATATACTTGTATTGGGGTTGATTATACTATACAACAGGCATGCAAGTCTCATAGATAATGCTTGATTAAAATTTAGAAATGTCCAGATCCTTAACTTTGATTTGTCTTGTTGAAAGAGGTCTAATCAGATTATTCCATAAAATAAGTAAAAATTTGAATTGATCAAGAGTGCCCCGCCTACTATCAGATATGAAGGAGATATCATTGTTTGTATATATTCTTTGAGGTCCACCAACCACCACCTGTTTTCCAAAAAAAGGTGCTTGATCATTTATCTTCATGAGTTTGTCTCTATCAAATTTCGATCCTAAAAGGATTCGTATGACTACTAGGCTGATTACATCCTATGAACCTATTCCAACTGCCGGAGGTGCTAAGTGCCTTTTGGGATTTGTAGTTTCATACATAGATGGGGAAAGCTTAGTGAGTCGGAATCCCTCCTCTTTGTGCACTACTACCAAGGCTCTTTGTGCACTAGTACCAAGGTTCTGTGATCCTCGTATTATTGTATTAAATATGATGGATCAGCTACTCTCTAATGTCTAGGATCATCTACTACGGGGACCAATATATCACCAATTTCTCTATACCTTCAAAGGTCTCTTGATCATAAACGTTAGGAGAGGTCAGTAGAGGGAGTAGCTTGCTTTCTCCTAGCATAGTCTAGCTAGGTACTTATAGCCTAGATCATTCTCATGTAGACATCATCATATCATATATTGGTCCTTTTGTTATGATGGGTGATGAAGTTGTTGGTCCATCTTCTTCTCTTGACTTTGGCATAGACTTGAGTTAGCTTTGGTCTCCATCCTTGTTCTCGAGCTTCAATTTCCCTCAACTCCTATCTCTTATGTATTAAGGGACCCTCCTTTGAAATGGTTATTGTTACTTGGATTATATAGCTTTATTTTTTCCATCTTGTCTAGGGTTTGCATGTTTTCGGTTCATCCTCTTGTATGTTCTTTATTATTATTGTTTTTAGTGTTAGCTACTTTTTATATTGAAAAGCGACTTCTATTAATCATACATATAATAAACCAATAGTCACACAAAAAAATAGGTGGATGGAATCACTCCCGAGAGGAGACATCACATTGATCCCATGGATCAAGAAATGAGATCACACAAGAGCTTTATAAAACCATCATTCTAATCAACATAATTTGAAGTAAGGTGATTAGTCATGTTTCATCTCGTGGATTTTTTTCATTCCTAGTTTTTATTGTAATTTGTTGTACTTTGGAGTCCCATTGACCTACTTTGGTCATGGGTTGATATTAATATAATATTTTTCTTTCTTCCTTCATAGGAAGTCTCATTCTGCAAAAGACAAGTTGTTTTTTTAGCTTTCAAGTGCTTGTTGGTTATTGTGAACACTAATAGTGAGAGTGATTGATTTGTGAGATGTCTCCATTTGTGAGTGACCAAAAAGTGCTTCAAATCCATCAAATGTATATTCTCACATGCAACATGGAAGGTCAATTACCCTCCCTCATTCACAATAAGACTACTAGGGAAAATGCATGTTTCAAATACTTTTTATGTCTAGAGGATCTTTACGTTTGGAGAACCATTGGGAGGAATCGAGGATTACCTTGCCCCAAGATTTTTTTGTGGGGTCTTTCTTAGCCCATGCCATTTTCCTAATTACATCATCGACTCCATATCAACCCGTTTTCAAATCCATCAAATGCATATTCTCACATGCAACATGGAAGGTCAATTACTCTCCCTCATTCACAATAAGACTACTGGGAAAATGCGCGTTTCAAATACTCTTTACGTCTAGAGGATCTTTACGTTTGGAGAACCATTGGGAGGAATCGAGGATTACCTTGCCCCAAGATTGTTTAGTGGGGTCTTTCTTAGCCCATGCCATTCTCCTAAGTACATCATCAAACTCCATATCAGCCCGTTTTGTGATAATTCAATGAAGATTCACCCCCTTCTTTTACTTCTAACTTAGATGCGTAGACTATAGATTTGTTTGTCGGTGGTTCCTTTCCCTTGACTCTACCAATGATTCTTTTAGCAAGAGGCCTCTCTTTCACAAGATGATGTTAAATTCTACGGATTTTGTATATTTTGACTTGTCGATGGTTGGTCATTTGGGTTTTAGCAGACTATAGATTTGTTTGTCGCTGGTTCCTTTCCCTTGACTCTACCAATGATTCTTTTAGCAAGAGGCCTCTCTTTCACAAGATCAAGTTAACGGATTTTGTATATTTTGACTTGTCGATGGTTGGTCGCTTTGGGTTTTACCGCCTCTCATTTAGTTTTATTGCTTCCTAGGTTTAATTGTATATATTTTATTTTTAGTTGTTTGATTTTCTTTTAGCATTCCTCACTAGTTATTGTAACTTGTACTCTAAGCCCTATCAACATACTTTGGTCATTTGTGGATATTAATATATTTCGTTCTTTCATTTTTTGTCTCCATATCTTCACCACCCTCAACGTTGGAATTCTCAAAATTCATTACAATATGATCCATTTTGGTGCTTGGTATATTGATGCTTATGATGCATGCCTCTCTCAACTTATTTGTAACTATAATTCCCATTCCCTTTCTACTTGTCACAACAAAATATGAATTGTTATCCCATGTCCTTTGGAAGGCTTCCTTGACTGATTTCCTTACATAGTCAATCACTTCCAACCAATTCAACCCCGTGCTACATGCCCCATGAATCTTTGGTAGGATGAAGAATGGATACCATGCACAAGGTACTATGTTTTGTCCTTTTCCATGGCCTTGCTTCCAGAAATTCCACTTAAAAAGAGTATCTTTGTCTAATTTGACAAAAGTAACTTGAGGTTTTTGTGTCTAAGTGACATGAACTCCTTGATGCCTCCAAAATTTCAATCAAGTCCTTTTTGCAAACCCTCCTATGGAAATTGACTCCCAAACCTAGGTCGAACATGCCAATTTTTTTTATGACATCAGTAATCAATCCACTATTCAAGTCCTCTCACCTCCTTGGTTTTTGTTTACTATGTATTCACTTTTGGAGAAATTAGGAGGGTTATTTGAAGGTTGTGAACCAGCAAATAGATAGATTATGTTGGGCTTTAGATTGAGTATCTCAAATATGGTAGGCACACTTGTTCTTTCCATTGCATACTAATTTAACAAGGTTGTTTTCTTAGATTTTCCTCCATCTTGGTACCATAGCTAGGCAAATTTGGTGAAAATTTTGACTCAAATAACTACAAAACAATCTTGATTGGGAACACATTTGCATATCTATAGAGGGGCTCTATGCTCCAGGTATATAGTTTTGGGCCCATTGCTTCTTGAATAGGTTTGAGGGTATTAAGTTCAAGGCCAGGGACAAGCATGCTTTATAAGAGATTTCCCAACTATTGATCACATTTTTATTCTTTTAGTTATCATTGAGGTGGCTCATAAACAATCTTTCAAATTATTTTATTGCTTTGTGGACTTTCAAAAGGAATTTGACCTTGTGCCCAAGATTTTTTTGTTTTGGAGGCTACATTTTATTGGTACTGAATTTTCTATTTTGACATTGTAAAGTTGTATAAGACAATAGTGGACCGATTTCCATACCACTCACATAATCTTTACTATTGGAGTCAAACAGGATTCTCTTTAGTTTTGGAGTCAAACAAAAGTCTCTTTACTATTGGAGTCAAACAGGATTCTCTTTACTTCTGCAGTCAAACAAAAGTCTCTTTACTATTGGAGTCAAATAGAAGTGCCCTTTCTAACCAAATCTAATTGGAATCTACGTATGTGAACATTTGGATGTTCTTAGAGAGAATACTCATTTTGAGGATGGATATACCCTTACATCACATCTTGATTGTTGTGATTTTTGTCGATGATGTCATCCTACTTTCTCATTTCCTTGAAGAATTTTGAAACAATAAGATGTTCTTGCTCTCTTTTGTGAGCTCCTTGTTAGTGGTTAAACTTCGTAAGTTTATGGTCTCTCATACTTCCAATACTTTTCTATTCAACTTCTAGTTTTTCTGCAAAGCTGAGCTAATAGAGATCTCAAAACCAACCTATTTGGGATGCATCCTTCAAGTCTATCTCTCAACTTGAGGCTTAACACCCTCTTACAGATTTGGAAGGGATACTACCTCTATTTGGGAGTGTTAATGCTTTTAGATATATTCTTAGGACATCCCTTCAGGACTAGCTCAGCTCGACTTAGGTAAGAGATAGGGAGGTGGACAACGCCTAAAGAAGATTGGGTAGATAGAATATGTTGATAGCTGTAATATCCCTCTTCTGAGATCAATAGAAAATATGCCAATCCTCATCCCTGATACCAATACAAACTAAATCATGTATTAAACTAGAACGAATTCCTCTTCTGCTGCTCAGAAAAAAGACATGCTTTACCTATATCTGCCCCAAAATACTTCAATGAATTCCAACTTACCATCAAGCCATACACCCAACAAACCCCCAGATTTAGGAATAGTTCTGCCACAATAGTGAATGCCTACATGTTGGAGATCGCTGCCAGCGGACAAACCAAAGTATAACCTGAAGTTGCTGATTTTAACAGCTCACTTTACACTCCCAAACCGTACCCTTTCACTCCAACTGAGATCGCTGTAGTAAAGAATGGACCAGCAATCAATTTAGATGGAGTTTAGTTCACTAAACACATGGATTTAGTACCCAAACTTTACCCAAACCAGATCGCTGCCACAGGACCTTCCAAGCACCATTAAAACATGCAAAAATCGTTGTTCCCAAGCACCATCATGAAGGATGAAGTCGCTGTTTATAAACACTTAAAAATATGCAATAAATATATGGATCTGGACCTTCCTGACACAAATTGCTGCAATAGATCTTAAACCTTATTTGATTAAGCTTAGAATGTATTGCAAAGACACTCAATTTTCTACCAAACACCCACAAGCAAGTTGCTGGCCAAGAAAAACATCAATCATTCAAATAAATAATTAGCACTCACTCCAACTGAGTCGCTACTAGGAGGGAGAAAACAGCAGTTTATTACAGTCCAAATTCAAACCATGCACATCCACAGTAGTTGCTGGGGTTATAAAAATAAAGCAGTTAATTTGCAGGATATATATAGCTCCACCCTTGCATCAAACATTCAACATGACCTCCAGGTGAAGTCGCAGATTTTAGACCAGCATACAGCAGTTTAAAACCTTCCACAACCAATCAAAAACACACCCAGGTTTTGCGCCAAACTTGTCCAACATAAATCCACTTAGCAAGACACATAATACTCTAAAAACCAGCATTAGATAATGTATTCAAACAACTCATAACATTAATGACAAGTCGCCAAAGCTAGGAAGGAAATTACCCACAAATCAATTTGCCAAGGATAATAATAAGTTCTTCAATTGATGCCAAAAGAAAACCAGCTCACTACAACGTCCCATGCAAGAGAGAGAGAGAAACATCAATGGGCATGCATCCCGACTCCAAGCATGGAGCATAAAACAAATATTATCAAAACATAATAATAATAGTGATCCTAGCACTCCTTTTATAAGCAAGGAGATTAAAAATTCAAATCCCTAGGAGATGGAAATTATTAAATAAAAGCGGGATATTTCCCTAGGTGTGGCGTCCCCTTTTCAAAGGGTGATTTTATCAATAAAAGCCACCTAAATATTTATTTAATTAATTCTCCATTTAATTTTTATATTTTGGGAATTAAATTAAATAATCTTCATAATTAAATAATTATTGCTTCTGGGCAATAATATTTAATTATTTAATAAAAATGTTCCCCTTGCAACATCTCGAAGCCCACGGGAAGTATAGGCTAAGGGTCTTCAGAAATGGGGACATTACAGTCCTCCCTTCCCAAGATTGCTTGCCCTCAAGCAATGCCAACGTGTGCATCCAAATGCAATGAAGTAGTTCTCCCACAATCTTGCTCCCGTGCCAATCAAGTGAAGAAGTCTTTGTAACAACTTGTGTTGCTTCTTCTTCTGGTAACTCGTGAGTGTCTTCGGTTGCACTTTCTTTTTTAAGCCTGCACATGGAACAAACATGTTAGGAAAACAAGTGTTAAAAAACACTTTTTCAGCTTCCTCTCCATATCCCCAAGGCATGAATAAAACACCACCCCTCTCCATACATGGGCTGTTCCCAAATGGCTTCAAAATACTTCTCTTTTTCTCACAAATATAACCACTGCCATCTGCCCTTGCTTTCCATGCAAAATCTGAATTAGGAGAGTGAAGCAACCATGCATAATTCCATATGAAATTCCGTTGGGAGTATAAGAGCTTGTAAGTCATATGAGAGTTTGAGTGGAGAACTTGATTACTCTTCTTATTATGTAGCCCATAATCATAAGGAATGCCGAATGCAACTAGTGCCAACAACCATGAATCGTTCTTTTCATTACCATGAAATGTGCATGTAACAAAACCAGCTGGGTGGCTGTCATAAAAGAGTGCAGCAGCAGCTATAATCATTGAAAATATGTTCGTGGCTATCCCGAAGACTCAACAAGTATATATTACTTCATCCCTTATTTGATTACCAAACTCAACCCTAATACTCCATGTAAAGTATGTCATATAAGTGCACAAAAAGTGAAGCAAACTCAAAATGTTACCTTGCTGAATGAATTCACCACATGGCAGCTTATGCTTGCTTGTTCCCACCTTCCAATTGTGTTTTCCATATTGTAAGAAAACAGCTGCACCTATCTCCCCCCAATTGCTCCACTTAAGGTCAAGTATGCATTCCAAATTTGTGCTTGGAATGTTAGCAATGGAACCATATGCAAGAATGATTGACTGAAAATTATCACCTTTAGGGGCTGCTTCCTTGTCCATAGCAACAAAATTGCCATTCCAACATTTCCCTTCATGAGAGGCCTTCGATTCCTTCTCCTTCCCACACATACTCACAAGATCCCATGAGGCATCCTTCATTTCTTTTCTCAAGTTAGCACAACACTTTTGATGATCATGCCAAAACAAAAAATCTTTGTTGGGAAGACTTACCCAATCAAACAAATTGCTTCCTTTAGCAAGCTGCCCATGATCCCACATGCTAAGATCCATCATGAAGTGGGAAAATAAACCATACCCATGAAAGCTTAACATGGAAAGAGGAGTTAAATGTAAAATATTATACCTTGGGCTGCCCCCAACTTCTTCTAAACTCAGAATTTCTGAGTTTGGTGCAGCGTGTTTTTCTCCCTCATTCTCCTCATCCAAAACCCCTTTTTCTTCCCTACAAGTGTGCATGCTTGGTGGGTAATGATGTGAGACCTTTATCGGACTTATGCCTTCCTTTTGTTCCTTCAATGGCTCACGGTGGGACCTCAAATCTGATTTTTCAAAGTGCAGATCTGAGTCTTCCCTTTGCTTCTTCTTTATGACTCCCTTTTTTGTCACTATATCATGCATGCGAATGTTAGAAGAAAAAGACATATTTTTAATCAACAAAGCATTTTTACCTTGCTCTTTCTTCAATCCTTCATCTTCTTGTCCATGGGAGGTAGGTGACTCTATATAGCCATTGACCTCTTTGATGAGCTCATCCCAATATGCATCAACCGAGTCATTCTTCTTTTTGATCCCCTTCTTTTTCTCTTCAAGTTACAGAATCCTTTGAGGGTCAAGAGAGCTTGGGTCTCTTGACTTAGTGTAAAGTACTCTTGGCAATATGAGTCAAGATTATGCTTGATCTGTTCCTTCCATTCACCATCACTCATCAACTCCATGATCTCTGATTTCTGCACTCAAATCTGAAAACACAAACCCTGCATACACAAAGTGACCCACACGAATAGAGGAGGGAAGCTCTGATACCACTGTAATATCCCATTTCCGGGATCAATAGAAAATATGCCAATCCTCAACCCTGATACCAATACAAACTAAATCATGTATTAAACTAGAATGAATTCCTCTTCAGCTGCTCAGAAAAAAGACATGCTTTACCTATATCTGCCCCAAAATACTTCAATGAATTCCAACTTACCATCAAGCCATACACCCAACAAACCCCAGATTTAGGAATAGTTCCGCCACAATAGTGAATGCCTACATGTTGGAGATCGCTGCCAGTGGACAAACCAAAGTATAACCTGAAGTTGCTGATTTTAACAGCTCACTTTACACTCCCAAACCGTACCCTTTCACTCCAACTGAGATCTCTGTAGTAAAGAATGGACCAGCAATCAATTTAGATGGAGTTTAGTTCACTAAACACATGGATTTAGTACCCAAACTTTACCCAAACCAGATCGCTGCCACAGGGCCTTCCAAGCACCATTAAAACATGCAAAATTTTTGTTCCCAAGCACCATCATGAAGGACGAAGTCGCTGTTTATAAACACTTAAAAATATGCAATAAATATATGGATCTGGACCTTCCTGAGACAGATTGCTGCAATAGATCTTAAACCTTATTTGATTAAGCTTAGAATGTATTGCAAAGACACTCAATATTCTACCAAACACCCACAAGCAAGTCGCTGGCCAAGAGAGACATCAATCATGCAAATAAATAATTAGCACTCACTCCAACTGAGTCGCTGCCAGGAGGGAGAAAACAGCAGTTTATTACAGTCCAAATTCAAACCATGCACATCCACAGTAGTCGCTGGAGTTATAAAAATAAAGCAATTAATTTGCAGGATATATATAGCTCCACCCTTGCATCAAACATTCAACATGACCTCCAGGTGAAGTCGCAGATTTTAGACCAGCATACAGCAGTTTAAAACCTTCCACAACCAATCAAAAACACACCCAGGTTTTGCGCCAAACTTGTCCAACATAAATCCACTTAGCAAGACACATAATACTCTAAAAACCAGCATTAGATAATGTATTCAAACAACTCATAACATTAATGACAAGTTGCCAAAGCTAGGAAGGAAATTACCCACAAATCGATTTGCCAAGGATAATAATAAGTTCTTCAATTGATGCCAAAAGAAAACCAGCTCACTACAACCTCCCACGAGAGAGAGAGAGAGAGAGAGAGAGAGAGAGAGAGAGAGAGAGAGAACATCAATGGGCATGCATCCCGACTCCAAGCATGGAGCATAAAACAAATATCATCAAAACATAATAATAATAGTGATCCTAACACTCCTTTTATAAGCAAGGAGGCACAAAATTCAAATCCCTAGGAGATGGAAATTATTAAATAAAAGCATTTTATTTCCCCTAAGTGTGGTGTTCCCTTTTCGAAGGGTGATTTTATCAATGAAAGCCATCTAAATATTTATTTAATTAATTCCCCATTTAATTTTTATATTTTGGGAATTAAATTAAATAATCTTCATAAGTAAATAATTAAATAATTATTGCTCCAGGCAATAATATTTAATTACTTAATAAAAATGTTCCCCTTACAACATCCCGGCCCACGGGAAGTATAGGCTAAAGGTCTTCGAAATGGGGACATTACAATAGCTCAACTAAGGACTAGCTCGCATTGTCTCGTGGGTGACTAGCATGTGGACAATGCCTAAAGAAGATTGCTCATATAGAATACGTTGTTTTTATACTTTGGGGTCAGTGGAGATGGAATGGCACTACATCATGGAGTGTACATCTTACAAGGATATTCAAATCAAGTACATCGACATCTTGAAAGTTGACTCCTTTACTTCCTTATTTGAAGAGGAGAGATTTGCAAAAACTGTTTTTTTAAATCAAAATTCATCTTAGAAGATCCAAGATTAAAAATGAAACATCCTCTTTTAGAGGGCGCTTGGCACATAAAGAATCGTGTTACTATTCTTTTGGTGCCATAGATCGCTTGCTTGCTTCTCATGGATGTTACTAAAAGTATTCAATCCAAAGACGTGTCTCGCACAACACAATTAGTAAACCCATCATTTTGTATGGGTCAAAGATTTGGGACCATGATTTGAGCCTATTGTCTAGGAACATGCTATGTGAGCTAGTCCTTAGCTAAGTTATCAACATATTCTATTTGTCCAATCTTCTTAAGGCATTGTCCACTTGCCAATCTCTTACCTAAAATGAACTCGAGCTAGTCCTGAAGGGATATCCTAGGAATATATCTAAAAGCATTAACGCTCCTAAATAGAGGAGTATTTCTTACAAATCTAGTATCGAGCTTGGTCTGTATATTATCATGGTCAAGTGCATGATCCAAAGGTAAAGGGCTGCTCCTCGGAGAATTGTCCAAGCTGAATTCGCTGCAATCTCCTTGTCTTAATAGTGCCTTAAGGATCATTTTCTATCTTCATAGGCTCGGGTGACTTGGTGATTCAGCTTTAGGTCGAGAAATACCCGTATCTGGCTCTAGGGTTCTCAGATTGGGTCCTTAGCTGAACTATCAACATATTCTATCTGTCCAATCTTCTTTAGGCATTGTCCACTTGCCAATCTCTTACTTGAAATGAACTGAGCTAGTCTTGAAGGTATGTCCTAGGAATATATCTAAAAGCATTAACGCTCCCAAATAGAGTATTTCTTACTAATCTAGTATCGAGCTTGGTCTCGTATATTATCATGGTCAAGTGTATGATCCAAAGGCAAAGGGCTGCTCCTCGAGAATTGTCCAAGCTGAATTCGCTGTGCAGTCTCCTTGTCTTAATAGTGCCTTAAGGATCATTTTCTATCTTCATAGGCTCAGTGACTTGGTGATTCAACTTTTAGGTCGAGAAACACCCTTATCTTGCTCTAGGGTCCTCGAGTGGATTTCCTCCTTGGGTTTGTTTGGGAAAGGTCAATGTTGGTATTCTAAGATTGGTTTGCTTTCTCTAATCTATTGACATCTCTATAAACCGGTTCCCTCCCTTAAAATAATCCTCGATGTCTCATGTCACCTTTTTCCCTTGGAGGTGGAGATTAGTAGTGCTGCCAATATGGTGACCATATATTCAGGTCATTTTAGATCTTCCTCTTGGAGCCTTTTGGCCCAGGATGGCTTTGTTTTCTATGCTTTGTTTGCAGATTATCATTGGAACCATTGTACATTCCACCTATCAACATAATTCGTCTTATGATTGCCGTTATTGTATTTAGATTTTTTGGCTACACAAAGGTGAATGAATTTCCTTTTTCTCTTTAACTGAAACCCACTATAATGCTGAAAAATATTAAAATATAGTCATTAGAATAAGGTCAAATATCTTCTACCTAGGGGTCATTATTTTATTTGGATTTGTTAAGCTTTATATTTAATTTGATTTTTTTCTTGTCTTGCTATATTTTGTGGTTGTTTAAATCTTTGATAGTCGCACACTCTTTACTTTGTGGCTCAAGTAACTTCACTCCATGTACCTAAATTAGGAGTGTTTTTAAAAGTATTACGTGCTTGGATGGGTGTGTTTTTTTATTATTGTCAGTTAATGGCCTTGGAAAATATATCCGATCCTAAAAACCACCTCATTTTCTTGTTTCAATATTTTACTTTGTATTTTCCAAAACATCATTTTGCAGTTTGTCATTTTTAGTCTTCCGTTCTATAAGTACATTGAATCAGTCTTTTCCTCTCTTGATGTGCAGCTACTGTAGCAAATGTTAATCATTTCATTCTCTTGACATCATTGGGAACAAGCAAAGTTGGATTTCCTGCAGCATTATTAAAGTAAGTAATAATCATTGCCTAAAATTATTGTTTATGATTGTGTTACATTTTGAGATTCTTGATTCATTGTTCACTTGATATTTTTAGAGAATTGGCAAATAGGATAGGTTTGGTATTGTTAGACTATGCGGAGAGAGAAAGAAAAAGAAAGATTAGAATGTACAGAGAAAGAATAAAGAAAGATTACAATGTACATAGAAAGAATAAGGAAAGATTAGAATGTACAAAGAACGGATGAAGAGAAATGAATGCACACATTATCATTGTGTGTCCGTCATTTTAGTATGTGAAAGATGGTTACAAAGTGGTTCAAGTAGTTACAATTGTTTATTACTTAACACTTAACTAATATTAACATAATGCTAATAAATAAGCCTTATATTTTAATACCCCCTCTTAAGGCTTACTCTATAGAACATACCGATAGAAGATTAAAATAACAAAACCAAACAAGACCACGCATTCTTCAGAAGCTTTCCCCTTTGAAAACAATGCTTTGACTAGGTAGAACTCCATCAAGCTGCCTCCTTGACCCTCATAAAGGTGTAGTTCCCGAGCTGAATTCCCGAGTTCCCGGATTCCACCTCCTTGAACTCCCGAATTACAGAATCTCTCGAATTGTTGGACAACCATCCATACTAAGCTACTCCCATAGTGCTCCATCAAGTTGTCTCATGACCCTCGTAAGGGTAAATTCTCGAGATTCACAAACTCCCAAACTATTTGGACATGCCATCCATGCTGAGTTTTACCTACATTGGATTCCTTCATGTCTTTGAAGTGTTGCGATTCTTTTAAAATACACATTTTCTATCAGTGAGTTCATCAATGTCATCATTCGGTGGATTTTTAACACTGGCTTCATTTGGTTTGTCTTGGAATTTTCCCTTTATCTTATTTTTTAAAAAATTGATCAGTCTCTTGAAAAATATTTCTTTTAATAACTTGATAATTATTTATCATTGGATCCGAGAGTACTGCATTCATGGCCAAAAAGCCCTAGTTTGTGATTTGCAACAGCAGATCCTTGTGATTGTATTTCGTGACTGTTGCAGGCCCTTAATGACCTTCCGCGACTGTTGCAGTCTTCCCAGCCCTCACAACCTCTTTTCAGGCCCTTATACGATTGTATTTATAATTTGATTTAAAACGCGCCTTGAAATATCCACGTTTTTATTCTTTGAACAGAAAATACCCTATGAGCCACTACACATTCTTAAAAAAACCCTTCTTGCGACTGTATATTCTGTGTTATTCTCCTGAAATCTGCAAATCGCGGCTGTTGCAATTTTGTGGTTATTTCATGCTTGAAATCACGACTGTACTCGCATCTGGTTGCAGGGCTGTTTTTAAAAATGCGTGTTTGACTGTAATGGCCTGTTTCGTGCCCTTCCACAACTGTAAATTCGTTGCCCACATTTGACTCTGTTATGCCCTTGTGTCAATGGCGGAAATGTCTGTTTCGACTGTGTGAAAACGTGCCCTTGATTTTGATTGTGACTTTGCCCTCAATGTCCCTCGAAAATCTTCTTGTGATTTCCTTCGAGTTCCTTGCGTGACTGCAATGTCTTCAAAAACAAAACGAAAATTTCTTTCTCTGTCATGAAAATATCTTTCTTCCCTGCTTTCTTTTGCTTGCCCCGCACTCTGATACCAATGTTAGAATATGCGGAGAGAGAAAGAATAAAGAAAGATTAGAATGTACAAAGAACGGATGAAGAGAAACCGGAATGCACACATTATCATTGTGTGTCCGTCATTTTATTATGTGAAAGATGGTTACAAAGTGGTTGAAGTAGTTACAACCGTTTATTAGTTAACACTTAACTAATATTAACATAATGCTAATAAATAAGCCTTATATTTTAATAGGTACAAATCTTATGGCTAGGAATTTCCAAGGAAGGACATACGTAGGTTCTTGTCAAGTTCTGCTGCTCACTTCCATAAACACCAAACAAGCTATATTGCCTTGAATGGATGTGTTTTACGGTGAAGAACTTAGGTTTTTATTGCCTTGGGGTGCACTTATGGTGGTTCTCTTTAGATGTTCTATTTTGCAATTTGGAGGGTTACAAATACTAATTATATTCCCCTTGTGCAAATAGATATCTTTGGAGAAGATTTACTTTACTTTTTAATTGCTATAATCTATTCTAAAACTCTGTGGGAAATTTTATATGATACGTTGATTTTTTCTAGTCTCAAGAATAACGAATGTCATACTACAGCTAAGAGCTTTGAGGTAACTTGACTATCTCCTCGATAAGGCAATTAGACTGTCCACTTAATGCTTATTATTTTATGTTTACTATATAGTTGAGATTCCCAAGACTAATTGTCATGTATTTCATATGTATTATTTTTCCTGTGGATACCATTTTTTGGTTCTTTTATGTGGTGTTTGTAGATGCACCATCATGTAGAAGAACCTAGAGAAGTAGATTCCACACATACCAAAGAGGGAATTTATATGGAAAATTATACAATTCAGTAATTTTCAATGTTTAAATATAATTTTGGGCCAGAAAATTGCTTCCAAATATTTCTACAATTAACATTACGACTGTGAAAGTGTTTATTTGGATCTGGATGTCTTCCGAATCATATCAGCCACAGTAATTTGCAAAATTAAATACAATCAGATGGGCTGTAAAAGCTCCCCATCAAGGTCACCACTACTATGATGATCCCATTTTTCCACAAAAACTATAAAAGAGTATGTTAATACTATTAACAGTCTTCCTCTATTTTTCAACGCTAACATTATCAGTGCTAAAACTATAATTAACACAACTAAACCAAGAACCATGGAACTGAATGAGCATGAAACTGCACGTGTAGAAGCACCAGCAATGCGGCCTCAGTCTTCCAGCCCTCTCTTTTTCACTTTTGCATACACTATTCTAGCATTGATTATTAAACTTGCAAGATCTGGTAGGAATAGAGCTACTAGTACTACCAAAGCTCTTCTCTCCGTAAAGGATATCATATTTAGAGCTGCCAGAGCGGATATCTATAGGCAGTACATTCATGTCACCTGGATCTCTCCTCCTCAACCACTCAGCCCCAAGCTTGCCTTTTATTCTTTGAATTTCTTGCAGGTTGTGGATGGCATCATTTGCCGGCCTGAGTATCTCAAGTGCAGTTGGTCACACGGCTTGAGGTTTCTCCTTGGCCAATTAAGGGTGTGTCCCACTTTTGCATGGGTTAATAATTATGATCATATTCCTCATGGGGACTAAATTTGTCGTCTTTGCTCCCTCCAACAAGTGGAGACAGGTGTATTTCATTCTTAGATGCCCCATTTATTATGAGATCTAGGGAGATACCATTGTCTTCATAGAAACTCGTACAACTCTTTATCCACTGTTTTCGATAATTGGACCGGAAAGTATTGGCCCTTTTTCTTCGAGAGGTTGTCACCCTTCGATGCAGGTCCTCGTAAGGGGCTCCCGAAATTCCCAGGCTGATCACCTCTTTCTTTCAGCTCATCATGGAGGTTAGTGGTATTAACTTATTAAGTGCCCTTTAGATATCATGCGGATTCATACACAGGGGGAAAGGACAGTGAGGCCCTGCTCATCTTTTCAAACTACTACTAGTAGGATGCCCCAACACTTTTATCTCTCGGTTTCGTGGATATGCTCCTTCTCGACCACTTCCCAAGCTGTAGGGGCATGCATACATTACAAGTTTCTTTACCATCATTGGAGTTTCTTTGGCCTTGGATGTTAGGAGTGGTTCTATGGGGAATGCTTTTCTTCCTCCTAGGGTTGCCTAACCTAGCTCCCCTTAGCACTCTAACCTCCCTTATCAGATCTTACATTGGCCCTTTCACAGTGATCGATGATGACATGGATGACTCCTTTGGGCACGCCGATACCAACGTATGATGGTACTAGCATCTAGTCTTTATGAATTTCATCATTCCATGCTCTTTGAGGGGTCATGCTCTCCCCACATGGCTATTTGTATTGTTACCTTAACTACATGAGTTGGGGCTTTAATGCTTTGTGCCTACCACCCCCATTTATTTCCCGTGCTTAAGTCCGCTATATTTAGTTAGTTTTTTCATAGTTTGCATGCTCGTATTTGGCAGACCCAAAAAAATTGACTCGACAAAAAGTCGGAAAGTCTCGCGAATATTTGGCAACTTAAAAATATGAAAATTTCTTTAAAAATATAAATATTTATGCAAAATATAGTTAAAAAATGTATCAAATGAGTCTGTAAAATGTTGGGGAAGTGTTTTGTATTAGATTTGAATACAAATATAGTACATAACGCATCATCATGCAAATACAACAGCCAACTAATAAGTGTTATGAATTTATGATGGTTGTCATTGAAAATTATCATCATAAATTGCATATCTACCAAGTTACAATTTATAATAATTTACATTTTCCTCTTCTTGCATTTTTCAATAAGACAAAAAGTGTTTTATCAATGTGAAACCTTTGTTTTCCCATTTTCCGCATTAAACCAGCGTATGGGCGAGTTTTAGGGTCAAACTCGCCTAATATTGAGAATATTCGCCGAATACTCTCGCAAGTATTCGCCAATTTTCAGCACAAAGTAACGACAAGTTTTACAAGCGAATGGTGAGTTTTACAGCGAATATTCGCTTGAGCAAATTTCTAGCGAGTACTCACTGGATAGGAAAACTATGGTTTTTTTATCCTAGGGTATGTTTATCCTAGCACTTCCTAGTGTAATTGGATGTATTCTTGAGTCCCATTGAACTACTTTTGGTCATTCATGGACGTTTATATAATTGTTGGCTAGATTTTCTGCATGCCTAAAAACTCGGTAGTTATGAGATAATTCTCCCTCATTTACCGGTGAGGCTCCCGTGTAAAATTTTGTCAGTTATATTTTCTAATATCTATCTGTTGGTTTTACTTTAACCACGTAGCTCATATACCATAGCTAGGCAATTTTGCAGCAAGTAAACAACTATAAGAAATGTATATATGCAGAAGAGGGAAATAATTGAATGTGAGCAGAAAAGAAAGAAGATGTGCAACCTAACCAATAGTTGACAGAGTTGGTCACATGCACATAGACGAAACAAATAGATCTAGAAATGTAGAATTCACAGCAAAGGAAAGTCTCAGATCCATATCTAAGATAACACAAAGTTTATGCAAAGATCTAAAAATAAATAAGAAACAAATGCACTGTTGACACAAAGTTCTCCAGAAATCTGCCTCCTCTCTATTCCTTAGCTTTCAAAAAGATATCAAGGTTTCAGCTCAAAGTCTGGAACACAAGAATGCTGATTATAACTTCTGATCCTTTAACCCTTAGGTTCTTCCTCTATTTATAGTGTATAGAAGGCAATTACAAATAGGAAGCTTTTAGTGAATCGCCACATGTGGAATCTATAATAAAGGGAAGCAATGACAATCTTCCTCCCGGAGTTCCTCTCTATGTGACATGCATCCGAAGTTTAAGTCAAAGTTGTGCACATCTACCACTTATCTTAGAGAACCTTTTCAAATAACTTAAAGTACTGGCTTTTAAACCAATCACTTTAATCCCACAATTTTATCTCGGGAACATAAGAAATAAGAAAAAAAAAGAAGAGAATGAAGAAGATCTCACACTATAAAACCCTATGCTTTCTTTTTGTTCTGATATTGAATATACTTGTCGAACATGTAATTCAACATTTTCCCATCTAATGCTAGCATCCTCGCATGCCGATTGCTATCACCACTGGTCGTGCCGGGATTTTCGTGCAATTGAGCCATGATTTGAAACGCTGAGGCTTGAATAATCCCGCTACTTTTAATTGCCCGCATGAGAGATGTCCTTTCGGCTTGGATCTCAATAAAATCGTGATGGGTTCAAGGCCTATGTCTCAGATTATTGATGTCAACAAATCTTGAAGCTATACATAATTGTGTTGACCCTTCCCCGTCATCATGCTTCATCATGGTTGGAACAATCTTTATGCTGAGCTCTTTTGATTTAATTCTCACGTAATCCTTGTAATTGGATCAATTTGTGTAGATTTGACAATTTCTTCGATTCGTAAGAGATATTCAATGTATCGACATTGATTTGAACTTCCTTTCATTACTATGAGCACTTGTGATGAATACCGGCACTTATACCAACATGCGACATAATCGAATAACAAAAATCAGGGTATTCCAATCCAATGTGCCAAAACTGGAAGCTTCCCGGCAATGGAAAACACTCTTTAATGCAAAATCCTCCTTCCCTTGGTGCCAAAACCTATCCGGGCTGCAAACTTCATCAAAAGAATTAATTGCTTCTCAATTATGGCGTCCCATGCTTATATAGCCATCTGCATGCTATTTTTAATAATTGCCCTTTCCTATTTCTGGCAATTTAATTAATTAAAAGTCATGTCTCTTCATCGAATTGGGGCGCCCAATTAAATATTCGATTGCTTTTTTAATGAATTTATTTTATTTATTTTTAGCATGCATCCTTGATTTCTCTTTAGCTCATCCACTTGCATTGACTTTCTTCCTATTTATGGCACCAAACTCACCTAGAAATACCATTAATCACATGCATTAATGCCAAGGTGGGTCGCACTTTTTGGCAGGGGTATTTGTTAAAAATAGAAAGTCAAAGTGATGGGAATTTCCAACCTGCATTGCAGCTCCAAAAATCCCATCTTTCACTTAAGTGATTTGACTTTCCTAATGGGAATTCTCACTCTGCATTGCAGGTAAGAAATTCTGCCTGCTTGCCACCTCTGAAATTCTCATTGCAACTTAAGTGACTTTGACTTGATGGGAAAAAGTAACTTGCTATGCAGACAAGAAATTCCCGCTTGCCTGCCACTGCCAAAATTCCCACTGGCAGCTTAAAGTCTTCCTTACAAAAAGTGCGACTTGCATGAAAAATAGTTTTTTCCAAAAGTGCGACTTGCATCGTGACTTCTGCATTTAAACTTGCGTGAAAATTTGTCACGTGAAGGCAGCATGGAAATTGGATGCGAAGGCAGCCTTGAAAATTGCGACGGCATATGAAGACAACATTTATTTCCTTTTTTGGATTTTTGGTGAAGAAAACACAAGATAAGAATAAAATTTTCCATTTTTGGAAAGGGTCCGGGAAGATGTAGCAAAGAAAAACTTGCATGTGCCATAACTTTCATTCCGTGGCTCCGCTTTTAGGTGCCGTTTTCTCCGAAAGTGCATATTTTCTTGAGCTCTGTGTTGATGGCAATATTTTTCTTATTTTCATAGAATCCATTTTTGCATCCTTTTGGACCAAGCAACTTCTTGCAATCTTCTGAAAGAATCCTGAGCTCTGATCGCCTGTAGACAGATTAGTAATTAAAAATAAAAATAACTGGATAGCTTTTCAAAACCCTAGGCCTGGGGAAAGATCTGCAAGAAGAATGAATAGGCTACGGAATTGCCGGAGAAAACAAACCAAAACACAGACAAAAAGAAATAAAACAAAACAAAAACAACTATGGGCAATTGCTCGAAAAATTTCTCCATTTAGCTGATCTGCAAAAATTCTTCCCCCTGGGTGAATGTTTTGTGGTAATAATGATGGGGTGAAGTGCTTTATATAACCTAAATCCTCCAATTTTAGCTCAATCTATTTTTAAAAGAACTTTATTTATTTAATAAATAAATAAATAAAATTCTCTCAAACAAAACTCCAAGCGAAAGCAGAGGGTGAGTTTTAGCATGTGGGTACTTGGGGAATTTGACTTTTATGATTCTCTGGGGATACCTTAGAACAATGCAAACAACTATAGGCAAAACAAACACAAAACGACCCATTACTTCGAAAATAACGATTTTTTTAAAAGGGGTAGTCCTAGTTTTCAGGGTGAAATCTTGGGGACACCGATAATTTTTCTTCTTTTTGTCTTAAGGACAATTATCATCAACTAGGTCGTTTGCCAACCGCAAATATCCATGTAGTCAAGCAATCTTGACTCTCAAATCTTCTCGATTCATATTCCCAATTCTCTCATTTACAATTAACTTCACTATATTGAAGATGTCAAGGATTGATTAATGAGCCCAAGTCTTCAAAGATAGAAAATCATACTTCAAGAACTGCAAACCCCGCCATTCACTTTTTCATGTTCTAGACTAGCAATATGATTTTCCAACAATTAAGTGTTTGCCTCCTTGCCCTCACGAATCCCCCAAATTCATAAACATTTTCTCCTGAGCCATTTTTGGTTTCATGGAGATCCCTAATCAACCCCTTTAAGGAATTCGTCTCTTCCTTCAAAGTGATTTTAATTTCTCAAAAACAACTCTTATTAACACAACCCCTTCTTCCAAAGATTTATCCCTTTTGATTATTATCCATAGCCAAGGGACAACCCATTTCAAAAAATTAGAGAAATGCATTCCAAAAGATAATTGGTTAGTAGAGGTAGAGAAATGGGAGTTCTCACATCGTAAAGAAGTTCTATGATTGGCATATGTATTGGGTTGAGGTCCGCATAATTGCTGCAGCTCCTCACGAACCACCTTTACAACAGCTCCTTCAAGACCAAATTCAACTCCTTATGTCATGCCCCCAAAATCCTCGAGCCATTCCCAAGCCTTCACAAAAACATTTTTCTTTCCCTTTCTCACTAAAATATTTATTAGTGCGAATGATACCGTATTTTGCGCCTCGTTGATTATAGTGGCTTTGGTAAAGTCATTATGTCGACTGTGGTGGTGCCATCATTCACCAGCTCTTCCCACTCCATCCCTTCAAGCTCCATCTAATTGTCTTCTTGAACAATGAACTTGCCACTTTGCTCCCTACTTTTCATCATAGTTCGCATACTCGTATTCGGCAAATAATCGGAAGACCCAAAAAAATTTGACTCGGAAAAAACTCGGCAAGACTCGCGAATACTCGGCAAGACTCTGCGAATACTCGACAACTTAAAAATATGCAAATTTCTTTAAAAACATAAATTTTAAGCAAAATATAGCTACAAAATGTATCAAATGAGTCCATAAATGTTGGAGAAGTGGTTTCTATTAGATTTGAATACAAATACAATACAAAATCGCATCATCATGCGAATAAAACAACAATGATAAGTCTTATATGAATTTATGATGATTGTCATTAAAAACTATCATCATAAATTTCATATCTACTGCAAGTTACAATATACATTAAGTTACATTTTCCTCTTCCCCGCTCCCAAAGAAATATTGGGAGAGGGTCTAGTGCCTCTACTAGTCCCCACACTCGGCCGCGTCTCCTCGCTCCTCCTGAAGGTTGCGATCTCGCTTCAACCTCGGTAGAAGATGGTGGTGGCCCTCTGCTTGCATGTTGGAGATCACCTCCAAAGATGTCATCCAATCCAATATCTCCCGCTAGTGCTTCTCTCTCTATAGCTTCCTCTCAAAAGAAACAATCTCATCTTCTCGCGAATGTAGGGATTTCCTCTTCTTGCAACACCATGCTATATGGATCTATCTCATCCAAATCAATAAGCTCCTCTGATGTGGCCTCCACTTTTTTGTGCGGCAAAGCCGAGATCAGATTGCACAAAAACCAAGTCGTTGAGCCGTTTTTGAGTCAACTTGTTGCGCTTCTTCGTGTGAATGGCCTCAAACAAACTCTAGTTGCGTTCACATCCAGAAGCGCTACAAGGTTGAGATAAAATTTTGAGGGCTAGCTTTTGAAGATGCGGGGTATTTCCTCCCCAATCCTCCCACCAAGAACCTACAAACAAGATAATCAAAAGTTTATAAGTAATTAATAAAATCAAATTTGTAACTAATAAGTAACTTAGTAAACATTCTAATTTTTATTACTTGGTGTCTATGTGGTTCTCCCTCGGATAGCTAACACCGAAGAAAAGAGCCTCCCCCTAACATGTTTGTAATTTTGCAGCTCTAAAATAATGAGGTCCCTCGTCTCAACATCTGGTATCATCCTCTCAATACATGTTGAAAGGCCCTCCATAACCTCTCCGTTCACATCTGTGAAGCCATCGAGAAGAAATATTTGGGGTTGAGGTAGTACCCTGCTGCATGAATAGGTTGGTAGAATTGATTGTTCCACCTTCGATCAATAATCTCCCAAAAGGGACCATATCTGACAATATCCCCCCTATAATAGTTTAGGATAGAATCTTTGGCCCTATCCATGGCCTCATAAATGTACCCCATAGAGTTTTGCTCCCACAACCAAACGCAAAAGCCTCACCAACGGCTCGACACGTACACAAATTAAAATGTAAGGTTACAAACTTTCAAATAAAGTAAAAAAGTAAATAACTATATATTCATAATTTAACAAATTAAAATAAAGGAATCAACTTGAAATATAAATCAAGTTTGAAATTACCTTGATGATCTCTATAGTTCTCTTTGCGAAAGATATCATCAAAAACTATCTTTCGCAACCCTCTCTCCATCAACTTTCTTTGAATATTGTGAGTCTAGCCATGCTCGACTCACAAACATTTCCTTCAATGATGTCAACAAACTAGTGGTGTCCCCGCATTTCATCATAAAATCTGCAACTACTCTATCCGAAAAAATTTCGTACTTTTAAAATAATGGGTCGTTTTGTGTTTGTATTGTCCAAAGTTCTTGTATTGTGTCAAGATATTCCCAAAAAACCATATTAGCCATTTTTGCCAAATACCCAAATGCCCAAAATTGTTATATTCTCATTGCGTCGAGATTTGTCTCATGGAAAATTTGTTTTTAATTATTTTGAGCCCCGCTTTGAGGTAATTAGCGCTCCGCTTTAACCTCTTGTGATCGAACATATCATTATTCCTATATACTAGAAGGGTTGAATTAGGAATGAGTTCTGGCTTTATTTGTGACTTTTGGCAACGTTTTGTGTTTTTGTGTTTTCCGCTTCGCTTTCTCGTGAAATTTCTCTAGATCAATCGCTTTGCCTGCTTGGCCGATTCTTGGCCTAGAGTAGCCGGAGATCACATACGCACGTTGGTCGAAGGAAGTCGCCATCGAGCTCGATTCACCGGGAAAAGGCGAAGTCGCAGCACTAAAAAGCCTCGCGGGGTTGTGCGCATTTTTGGAAAACAAAGGATTTAAGTGGATCATGGGAAAATAGAAGCAACAGTGTGGGATTTTATTCTCTACCTTGCAGGTACTTTTTCCCATGATGGAAAAGTCACTTAAGCTACAAAGTGGAAAAATTAGAGGCAACAGTGTGTGGGAATTTATTGCACGCCTTGCAGGTAAAAATTCCGATGGCAAAATAAAAGAAAAGTGACTTAAGTGAAATCGTGGGATTTTATCGCTCGCCTTTGCAGGTAAATAATCCCATTGTCAAAGTCAAATCACTTAAGTGGATCATGGGATTTCCGGGGCTGCCTTGCAGGGTAAAAATTCCCATTGTCATGTGACTTTTAAAAATAGAAATTCCTTATTCCAAAAAGTGCGACCCACCTTGGGTGAATAATAATGCATTAAATAAATATTTGTTAATATTTATTCACCCAATTTTGGCGCCCAAGCTTGTGGAAAAGTCAACAAAGGGAAGTGGACAAAAGGAATTTAAAAATAGAATTCCAAAATTAAATAAATTTAATTTATTTAATGCAGCCCCATTTGGGAGAGAAATAATACTTTTTAAAGTATTAAATGATTAAATTAAATTCTATTTTCAGTGGCTATGGTCAAAGCACACTGTGAAGCTTAAGTGAAGTGAAGAGTGGATGATTAAATTAATTAAATTTAATTTAATGGATGGCTGTCCTTAATCTTGCAATTTTAGCACACCAGTTAAAGAGAAGAGCATGATTTTTAATTAATTAATTGTCAGGAATAGGAAGGGCAATTATTAATTATAGAATTATGAGGGTTATATAAGCATGGGCTACCATAAGGATGAATTAATTAATTCACAGGTGAAGAAGTGCAGCCCAGAGGAAAAGTGCGCCCCATTTGGAGAAGGATTTTGCTCAGAGGAAGGTGGATTTGATGCTAAAAGCTTCTAGTTTTGGCGCATGCTTTGAAGAAGGCTGATTTGTGTTTGCATAATTGTTTGTAGAAGTGATACAGGTGCTCAGGTGATGTTGGTAAAATTCATGCTTGCTTTGCATGCAAATAAAACGTCAAATTTCGAGGCAGCAGGCTTGAATTATGCAGATTTTTATGATTAAAATCCATTGTTCATGTTCCGGTTGCCATCTTTGTTTGAATTAATTGCAGGAATTCATCACAGGTGCTTTTATAAAGAAAATGAGCTTTAATCAATGTCCAATACATTGAATATATCCTCCGAATCTGAAGATTTATCCAGATCTGCACCAGTTTTGAAGAATTCCACCAAATAAGAAGAAAAAGAATTGTTCAGACAAAGATAGACAGCCATGGTGAAGAAAGATGAAAAAGAAAGCACAACGGAGTCATGCATCACTTCTAAATTTTCAGACATTGGACACATAGATCAAGGTCCGTAACCCCTTGCCGAATTGATAGACAGATCCAGAGCTGGAAAGACTTCCCTCATGCGTGCAGTCAAAAGCAGTGGAATCATTCGAGCTGTAGCATTTCCATTCACAGCCTAGTTGCCAGAATTTGTCATGGAGTGTGCTAGATCCAGATCCATATTCAGATCTCATAATTACAAAAGCTTCTGGCAAAAATTCATCCTCTTGTTTCAAATGCAGCCCGTGAAGAAGCCAGTGTGTGGAAAATTTCTTCCAGGATCTTGTGCATGTGCTTCCAATCTTCCAGTTGAAGCCTTCATTGAAGTTACATTCACTCGGAGTGCTTTCCAGAATTTTTAATTGCTCATATGCAATTAAAAATAAAAACGATGAGTTATTTACGCTATGTAACATTGCAGACCGATGCATGTCTTGAAGAACTCGCAAAAGCTTCAAGGATAAAAGAGAAGTCAAGGCGAAGGCAAAATTCCATCGCTTCCGATTTAGCTTGTTTCCGATCCAAATCGTTTCCAATTTTAGCTTGTTGTTTCAGATCCACTTGCTTCCGATCCATTGCTCCTAGGTCCAGCTTTGTTTTGAGAATCAAAGGCAAAAGAATCAGCTACATGCAGACATGAAAAAGGACAAGACTGTAGCTTTCCTCTTCCTTCTTTCCTCCGACAAAGTAATTGAGCGATCAATTAAATTATACAACTTAAGTGATTGGTTTAAAAGCCATTACTTGAAGAAGTCAACTACTTGGAGATATGTGGCGATGTGCAAAATAGAAGGTTCTATCTTGATTGCAAATCATGCATATCATGCAAAAAGAATTCCAGGAGGGAGATTGCCATTGTTTCCTTTCCCACTTCCACATGTGTCAGGCCTTCAACTAAAAGCTTCGACTCTTAATTGCTTCTCTACATTCTATAAGTAGAGGAAGAACCTTCGGTTAAAGATCGAATTTATAAGCGGCAAAGAACCTTGTGTTCCAGGACTTTGAGCTGAAACTCTTGAGAGCCACTTGAAGTAAAGGAATATACAGGAGCAGATTTCCGGAGAACTTTGTGTCACTGTGTATTTTGTTTCTAGCTTCTATCTTAGATCTTTGAATAAACTTTGTGTTATTTTAGATCTAGATCTAGAGATACCTTTGCTTATAATTCTATGTTTATATCTATTGATTCTTCTATGTGCATGCAATCAGCTCGCCATCTACCGATTGGGATGCACATCTTCCCCATTTCTTCTATGTGTTTACGTAATCACCTTCTTCTATAACATTTCCTTTCTTTAAAACAGCTGCTTACTTGTCAGTAGAACTGTTTCGATTATGGTTCATGAACCGAGTAGTTAAAGTAAAACCCCATTTAAATGTTAGCATACTTAAATTGACAAATATGACACGGAGCCTCATCGGTAAATGAGGGAGATTTATCTCATGACTCGCCAGGTTTTGTGCTATGCGTAAAATCTAGCCAACAACTAGAAATACTTTCTGCAACGCCAAGAAGTTAGTTGCAAACCTTGTGACATCGGCTCGAACAAGCTCTTTCCCCTTTGTGTGTTCTCTCATCAAGCTCTGAACCCAAGGGTGATTATATATGTACTTTGTTATGTTTCTTGCATCTTATCTTATCTTATCTTATCACATTCTTACCAAACTATTGATCACATTCTTACCCTTCGTGCTATCATTGAGGAAGCACGTCACCGTTCATCTAAAGTCTTCTGCTGCTTTGTGGAATTTTGAAAAGCCTTTAACTCTGTTTCGTGGGAAGCCCTTTTCCACAGACTTAGAGACATTGGTATTTCCGAAACCCTTCTTGTCGCCATTACTCACTGTATGAGGAGGTCTTGGGTCGCCTTCGTATTGTTGTCGGGCTTTCCGAATTCATCAGGAGCACCATCAGGGTCAAACAAGGCTGCCCTCTCTCTCCTACTTTATTTGGCACCTATATTGATGAGTTGGAGGAATTTCTCAGATACCACATACAGGACGGGGACGGTTGTCTTCTCCACCAGGTTTTGATCTACATTCTTCTCTTTGCGGATGATGTGGTCCTTCTGGCTTCTTTGACAGAAGGGTTACAGAGACCAATAGAGCCATAAAATGGGTTGCACAGGAGATGGGACTACATCGCCTCCGTGCAAATCCAACAGGGTACCAATTTTAAAGAGGGAAGGGGGTGGCTATGGATTTCTGAAATAGGCTATCATGACAATGAGGGGGTTAAAGAGGGTAGGGGAGTTGGAGGGGGTAAGAAGGGGCATTAGGATAAAGGAGAAGAAAAGTATTGACCCCCATCTCAACTTCATTTTTGGCAGCGTCCTTAGGCCCATGGCCTAGGAGAATTTTAACCTTGGAATTATTAATCATATATTTCACCATTACTAACCCTCTAAGTGGGTGTAGAAGGCGGCCTCAAGTGTCCTGAAATCTTTATCAGTCTTCTCTTGCAAATTTGAGTCCCGCTTAGCCTTGTGATCCACCACTATTGTAATTTCAAGGGGTACGAGTCACATTGAAGTGCAAGAAGTTTTAGCATAAGGTTCTCAATTCAATCACCAGATTCCTCAAGCACCAATTATTGGGAGTTGACGTTCTCCGTTGCACGAGATGGTTAGTCAATATCATTGAATCAGTTTCCAACCAAAAGTAGCCAGCCATAGAAGTTGTTTTATCCCGATAGCCTCAGCAATCATATTCAATTGAGAACTCAAAGGCTGGTTAGATTCCAAACATTAGCCTGCCTTATCGAATATGTTATAATTTCTCTAGCTCCTACTTGACCCAGGTTACCCTTGAGGCCACATCAGAGTTCAGCTTAAAACAACCTGGCTCCGGTGGAGACCATTTCGATTTCCCCTTCTCTGTTAACCTTTTGGCTTCCCCATTAATGGGGTAAATTGCTTCCAAATATTTCTAATTTGAGCAAGCATAATATTTGGTTGGTCCACTAATTGCTTGAGGATATGATAAAAAGTTTATTAGTTGCATTGAAGATCTCAAGTATCTGCAGCATTGGATGCTTCCATGCATTTGAAAATATGATGGAATTGGAGCCCAATATGCTCATAACCTGACAGTAGATGTAATTTTTGGATCCTATGCATGATGTTGAAACCGATATACACACATGGAACAATCTAGTGTCTAGCAATAGGGATATGGTATTACTATTTACTGTGTTGCTGATTCTTCACCAGTGGCCCTACACCTAAATCCTTAAAGAAGCATTCAAATTGTGATAAATGCCCATTTGATATGTTAATGTATTAATGATTTATTATATCATACATTGTGCAAGATGTAGGTTTTGGTTTGATATAGTGATGTGAAATGCTTCTATCAACTGATGAAGCTGTGTGCATAAGGACAAGCAAGTTTTAGGAGGATCCATCGTACATGAAACCATATATTTACTATTCTAGGCATCATTAAGGAGCAAATCTAACAAGCATGAAGTCCATTCTTGTTGTGTAGATTTATACAGAATTTCTGAGACTCATCCAAGACAAATTTAGTCCCACATACTCGAGGCTTTGGGCTTACTAAATCTGGTTGTTTCTTTGATTATGACATTGTGTGAGAATATTGTCGGCCAGCTGTAGACAACAGGTGATAATTTTTGATATCCATGGAATCATAAGAATGAAGCAGGGATTTCCACGCTTGACCAGGTCGGAGCACTTGGTTCATATTGTATTGGCCATGTTCTACAGGTCAACCTGGAACGACAAAGGTGATGGCATTCACTACCTTCACTTCTAGTTAAGTTTATTTGCTGCGACCAATACATCTCACCTATCTAAGAGAATTGTACTTTGGTCCATCCTTCACTTTGGTACCTACTGTGGATGTGAGGTTTGGGTAAAGGATATGCAGTTTCGACAATATTCGAGGATAGTGTTTCAGATTTAGTTTCAAGAAATTTGGTCAATATGCTGTTCATACCTTAATGGCACTGCCTATTCTCTATTTTTGTGATTTTGGACATTTAATGCTGTTTATGTTAGGTAATCTATATTAATAAATTATAGACCTAGGGTAAATAAAGAAAATTACTTAAGTTAGTATGAGCAATATTTTAAATCATAGTAGGAAAACTCGCCAAAAACTCGCCAAAAACAAGCAAAACGAGTAAACTGCTGAAAGACTCGCCAAAATAGGCAAAAAAAAACTCGCCGAGCATAGTTGGAATACTGCCAAAACTCGCCGAGTTATAGTTGGAAAACTCATCGAGCATAGTTGGAAAACTCGCCAAAGACAACATTTCTTTCCTTTTTTGGATTTTTGGTGAAGAAAACACAAGGATAGAATAAAATTTGCCATTTTTGGAAAGGGTCCGGGAAGATGTAGCAGCAAAAACTTGCATGTGCCATAACTTTCATTCTCAGGGCTCTGCTTTCAGTGCCGTGTTTCTCTAGAAGTGCATATTTTCTCGAGCTCTACGCATTGATGGCAATATTTTCTTATTTTCATAAAATCCATTTTTGCACCTTTTTGGACCAAGCAACTTCTTGCAATCTTCTGAAAGAATCATGAGCTTTGATCGCCTATAGACAGATTAGTAATTAAAAATACTGGATAGCTTTCCAAAACTCGGCGAGTACTCGCCAAAACTCGACGAGTATTCTCCCGTGCTCGGACTAATCGTCCCACCTGCCAGCTTGGTCGCAACCTGCTTATTCAAATGTTGACTTCACATATCAACAGATGCGTAGGTTTTTTTTTTTGCTATTTTAAGAGTTTTTTTGTTCAATGATAATCACACGAAGAAGCGCAACAAATTGACTCAAAAAAGGCTCAACGACTTGGTTTTTGTGCAATACAATCTCCGGCTTCGCACAAAAAAAGTTGAGGCCACATCAGAGGAGCTCATTGATTTGGATGAGATAGATCCATACAGTGAGTGGACTAGGCAAGAAGAGGAAAACCCTGCGTTCACAGCGGACGAGATTGCTTCTTTTAAGAGGGAGGCTATGGAGGGAGAAGCACTAGCAGGACTCCGAGGAGATATTGGATTGGATGAAATCTTTGGAGGTGATCTCCAACATGCAGCAGAGGAGCCACCAACACCACCATCTAGTTCCAGGATTGAGCCAGATTCATAGCCTTCTAGGAGGACCGTGGAGATGCAGCCGAGTGTGGGGACTAGTAGAGGCACTAGACCCTCTCCCCAATATTTCTCTAGATTGGGGAAGAGGAAAATGTAATTTATTGTATATTGTAACTGACATAAATATGAAATTTATGATGTATTTTTCAATGTCAATCATCAAAAATTCATATTACTTATCAGTGGGTTGTTGTATTCGCATGATGATGCGATTTTGTATTGTATTTGTATTCAAATCTATAGAAAACACTTCTCCAACATTTTATGGGCTCATTTGATACATTTTGTAGCTATGTGTTGCTTAAAATTTATGTTTTTAAAAGAAATTTGAGTATTTTTTAAGTTGCCGAGTATTGGCCAAATATTGGCGAGTTTTTGCCAAGTTTTTTTTTTGGGGGGTCTGGCGAGTATTTGGATTTGGCAAGTTTTCCTACTATGTTTAAAATGTTATCGTTGTATTTTATTAGTACACATCTGTAGAATATTTTGGTTAGTAACAGCTCAGATTATATAAGGTTTGTTGCAACCATATTTGTTACAACCAGACTATAAATTTTTACTCATTCTTGTTGATCAGTGAAATCATTCTCATTCCCACATTTGGTATCAGAGCGGATAGAACCTGGTACAGATGGAAGGAAATTAAAGGAACAGCACTACTGCATTCGTGAGCAAGCTTCAAGCACACAAAATAATTTCTGTGAGTGCCTGTGAGAGTAAGGCACCATTGAGAGGAGACTTTTTCCTGTAGAATATTGATGCTTCATAACAGCAATGAAAGTGCCCAAACATAAAACAACATTGCAGCAAACAACCATGATGGTGAAAAGGCATTTTAGTCCAGCAAGGAGATGTGAGAGGAGAAAAGCATTTCAGTCCAGAAAGAGGTGTGAGGAAAAAAGTGTGACCAGCATGGACGAAGAGTAGAAACAGCAATAAATAAACTAAACATAATAGAATGGCCTTTAGATCTGAGGAGTGGCGTCCGTAGAACTTGTTTGCCTATGGACAAAGGCAAAGCATTTCTTTTAATGCAAATTCGAATTGCAGCCTGAAGAGAGGTGTGATCTGGAAAATAGACAAGAGACTTTTTACCTGTAGAAAATTGACGCTAACAGCAATGAAAGTGCCCAAACATAAAACAAAATTGCAGCAAACAACCGTGATGGCGAAAAGACGTTTTAGTCCAGCAAGGAGATGTGAGAGGAGAAAAGCATTTCAGTCCAGCAAGAGGCATGAGGAAACAAGTGTGACCAGCATGGACAGAGAGTAGAAACAGCAATAAATAAACTAAACATAAAAGAAGGGTATTTAGATCTGAGGAGTGGTGTCCGTACAACTTGTTTGCCTATGGACAAAGCATTTCTTTTAATGCAAATTTGAATTGCAGCCTGGAGAGAGGTATGATCTGGAAAAGTGTGGAAGATCACAATTAAATTGGAGGCACCGCTGTCAGAAAGCAGGTAGATTGTGGCGTGAAGGAAAGAGGCACCTAACTCTCCAATGGCGCATGCATGCTGCCCAGAAAATGAACAAGTTTATTATAAAGTTTTAAAAACTATAAAACCTCAGGGTAGCAGTTTTGCATAATTTTCTTTCTAATTTTATTAAGTTTAAAATTTTCATAAATTTTATAAAACCTCTGAAAGATATTTAAATATTTCACCCTAAGATAGCTGGAATCAAATTAATTTGATATCTCGGAGCTCTAGGCTGAATATTCTCATGTAAATTTGCCAACACAACCAAAATAACACTGTTAAACCTCCCCTAGAAGTGTTTCATGCAATGTCCCCTTCTCGGGACATTTTTAAAATGGAAGAACTGAAGACCCTCAACCCATTTTCTCTCTTCATGGGTTCGAGGAGGGAGCTTGAAGATGGTCCTAAGGTGTCTGTTGTCTACATTGTAGCCCTTGGTATGCCTCGCGCTACAAGGAGTCTTTAGTTAGTTTTAAAAAAAGTGCACATAGGCTAGTTACTTCTTTATTATTTAATTAAAAATAATAAAGTGCACTTAAGTGGGTCTTTTTATATTTTTAATTTAAGTTTCCTCCAAAAGGGAAAGGTCGCTCATTTTGAATGTTGCACCCCTTAATTCTATAAAAGGAGGTTGCATGACCTTTAGTGGGTATGTTGATTTGATCATTTGATATCACTCCATGCTTGGAGAAATGGGATGTATGCCCTAGCTCTTCATTGTGCTCTCTCTCTCTCATTCGATTTGGAAGTGAAGTAGATCTGATTTTGAAGACTTTGTCATTGAAGATTTGAAGACTTGATATTTATTTTTGCCATTTTTGAAAGTGGCGACTTGGCTGGAAACTTCTGTTGCATTTTTGGAAAATTTTGTTGGTTGGAATTTGACGAATTTATGTTCATTGGAAAGCTCTTTGTCTAAGCTTTCCAACAAGGGTAATTTCGTGTCAAAATTCCAAGTATTGCTCAAGATATGAATTTATGAAGATTTTTGTTTTCCAGAATTAGGACAGCGACTTGTTTTGGAGTTTCAGGTGACTTTTTAGCATGACATTCATGGATGGAAAATTCTAAAATTGATCTCATAATTTTCCTTATAATTTATGCTTCGTTTTGAGCTATGGTTGATAATTTTCGGATGAGTATTTTGCAAGTTATGAGGGTTTGATGCTGCAGCTATATTTCGGGATTAAAAATCAGGTTTTCCATATTTTTGTGGTTTTCTTGCATGCAAAGTTGCTACTAACTAACATCTATCATTTCCCTTTTGTTTCATGCAATTCGGAGTTGTAAATCAAAAGTTATGGAATTTTGAATATTTCAGCCGTTGCAGATTTCAGTGTGTTTTGTTGAGGGTTTATGGTTGAAATATAAGATTCAAATATTTATTTTCAGATTTGGCTAATGTTTGGAGGTTGGGAAAGTGCTGGAAATATTTTTATTTATTTTTCTCAGCCCTAGCGCCTAGATCTGGAAGTTTGGATGCTATTTTGGTGGGGTTTTAGTGCTCAGAAAAATCTGATCTTTAGTTCATTGGAAAGGGAAAAATCCCAAGTTTATTGTGCACTTTGTTTCATGTGAAAAGGAGTATTGATGAAGTTATGAATTTTAGAAGTTTTCAGCTATCTGCAAGCTATTTTAAATTAATAGTTGCTGCTAAAAAAATCAGATCTGGAAAAGGTGTGAATTCCAATTGATTCTCCCATCTCACCCATCACCTTGGCTACTTCCAACCCCATTTTGGGTTGTAATTAGCCGACATTGGGTTATTTGAGGTTGAATCAAAAGGATCTAATCCTTCTTGATTTGATTTGTGTTGAAGTTTGTTAAAATTCCCATTTGCCCAAAAAGGGGACATCACATTTCACTACAAATTTTACATTGTAACCTTTTAATTGTTCTACCGTTAAATTATATATTTTCTGTATGGTGGCCTAAGATTCAATTATTCAATATCTCATTGACTCGGAGGCATTTTTCTCTGAAAATTTCCCCACATAAGCGAAGAACATTGTCAAACATTCTCTAGAAGTGTTCTCGCTTCAGCTCTTATGTTGGGCGAGGTTTTAATTGTATTATTGAAAGATTTTCTAATTTTTTAAAATTGCTTTGTAAAATCAAGACCGCTTAATGCCCTTAAAATTTTGTTGCTAGACTCCCAACTTCTAAAAGGGGTTAATTATTCTACCTAGAAGACCAAAGTCAAAACTCATATGGAATTTGAAGAATTATGGCCAATTTATGATGGAACATTCACGGACACGCAACATATGTTGATCAATAGTGGAAGTTCGACAAGGAAAATGAGAAAGCCGAGCCAATCATAATGTTCAATGTATTCGATGAGGTTCAACCCCATATCCAAGATTCTACATGTGTTAAGGATGCGTGGGAATAATTGTAAACCGTGTCTAAGGAAAAGAATAAAACCAAATTCTCCACCTACAGAGTCAATTGCATTGTTTGAATAGGAAGAGTGGTGAAAGAGTCTAACAGGTTGTTGAGTTTTAGGTCTCACTATGAGCATTAGACGGAAAGGTGATAGACAATTCTCTTATACCTATTATCTTGAGAGTGCTTCCCTTTGCATACAAAGTCGTTGTGACATGTCGAAACCACCGTGTTTGTGTAGTCAAGAATATGCTTCAACATTAAGATTCAACACATGAAAAACACAATGAGGAAGAGCATGACTTGTGCGCACACTCCAAGCCTAGGTGACTTATCCTTATCCCTCTTCCATGACTTGCTTATCTATTCACACTTTTGCTCGATTGCTCATAAAACCAATCACATTAGTTCACAATAGTGTAATTTCCACATACATCAGTCCTAAAAAGTTGTAAAGTCCAGAGAGGTGCATATATGGGACCATTTGGATGAGACCAAACCATCCCTCAGTTTGGTCCTAGGCCAAACGGTCTTATCTCCCACCACCAATGGTCACTTTTCCAATTGGATATCTTTTCATGGGTCGGTTCTTATCCCATAGGTTGCCCATAATGTGAAATTAAACCTATGAAAACAAGTTTAACTCGCTTATTTACCTCACCTAGCACTCATTTGCAAAATACATTCGTGAAGCATTCTAAGCTCTCCTAAACTCCTTCAAAGTGGCAACACAACTTGGGAGCAACCCAAACATAGGTACAAAGCCAGCCAAATTAGGTTCAAGAGCCATGCTTCTCATTCTATAGACCTTCCAAGTCAAGCCAAGCCAAGCTTAAGTGCACCAAGCCATTGTTTCTCATTGTCAACCTGTTGAAGTTGCCCAAGTAGTTATGTCCTATCACATGCTAGGTGGAGAACTACGTGTGGTTTGAGGCCGATTTGGAGTAGTGTAGGCATAGGTGGTGCAAGGCGCTTCAACCCAAACACTAACCTTTTTGTAGGGGTATTCTACCCATGGTTAGAGTTTGAGAGTATTTTGCATCATACAAAGAGTTTTGCATTTGCGACACCTAGGGTTACAACGTGAAGGTCATCACGAGTATTTCGATTGACTAGAAAGTTATAAAGCGGCAACACATCCTTGTTTGAAACCATACAACTTGGGAGCATAACGTACCAAGTTTTATGTAATGTCCCCATTTTTGAAGACCCTTAGCCTATCATTCCCCGCGGGCTTTAGGGATGTTGCAAGGGGAAAATTATATTAAATAATTTTATAATATTGCCTAGAGTGATTTTTATCATTTGACATTATAAAACAATATTTATTTAATTATTTAATATAAATGGAGCAAGTAATTATTTAATTAAATTCTCAAAATGCAAATTAGAAAGGGGATTTAATTAAATAATATTTAGGTGGCTTTTAAATATTAAAATCACCCTTTTTAAAAGGGGACGCCACACCTAGGGATAATAAACTGCTTTTATTTAATAATTTCCCTCTCGAGGGATTTCAAATTTTGTGCCCCCCGCTTATAAAAGGAGTGCTTTAGGATCATTGTTAGACGCATGTTATGATGATATTTATTTTATGCTCAATGCTTGGAGTTGGGATGCATGCCCATTAAAGCTTTCTCTCTCTCTCTCTCTTGCGTGGGAAGTTAGTACGCTGGTTTGCTCAATTGAAGTATTCTCTCTTGTTCCCTTTGTTGAGTTATCTTGTGTTGAAGTGTGTTGTTTGTATGATTTATGCTTGCAAGCATTGGCGACTTGTTTGGATAAGTGGCGCATTTATTTGAGGAGGATATTTGGATGTTATTGATGATTGTTGGGTGTTTTATGATCTGATTTTTAATGCAGTAAACTTAT
Source organism: Taxus wallichiana var. yunnanensis (assembly GCA_018340775.1). NCBI lineage: Eukaryota > Viridiplantae > Streptophyta > Pinopsida > Cupressales > Taxaceae > Taxus > Taxus wallichiana. The sequence continues at coordinate 629,834,161 of CM031234.1, forward strand.
TCTAACCCTAGCGACTGGGTTGAGGATTTTGGGGGCTGTTTTGGAGGGTTTTCGGCTGTCACAAAATTCAGATCTTTAGTTCTTTGGAAATATCTTAATTTATAGAACAATCTGCATTTTATTTGGTGAAGAAATATTGAGTTTTGAGTGAGATATCAATTTTAGAATATTTCAGCTGTCTGCAGGCTTTTCTGGGTACGGTAAATTAATATTTATTTCAGATCTGCAGTTTGGGGTTGATTTAATATTGCATTTGATTATATAAATTAGGAGGAATAAGGATAAATTGATTTCATAATTTTTGGAGGAGTTTTTGTGCCCTAAAAGTGTTGGGCGACCTACTTTTTAGGTCAAAATTAGGGTTTCGGGTTGGCTGTGCGAAATCTGATTTTTGCATATTGTTCTTCATATTTTTGTGACCCAAAATCCAAAGTTTGAAGATTTTTGCATGAACGGTTAAGCGGGAATTAATTTTTGAAGTTTGCAGCAGTTGGGGTTTGGAAATTAATTATTTACAGCTGTGTGTGATCAGATTTGTGTTAATTCCTAACTTGTCCTAAAAGGGGATATTACAGTGGTATCAGAGCATGTTCTTCTGCACCTGTGAGGTTTGACATTGCTTGTGGATCATGGATTTATCTAGTGCAGGTAACATGAAGACAAGATTTTGGAGACTTGGTAGAGCTCTCAAGCACCTACCTCCATCAAAGGATGAGTTGCTCAAAATTTTGGAAGAAGCAGCAAGTTGCTTGGTAACAATAGAGCAAGATGATTATGGATCTATGCTTCTTGCAAGGGATTCCTTGGTAATGCAGTTGGCTAAGCACGAGTTGTTGGATCATGAAAATGGGGAGGTAAGAATTATGGTTATCTTCTGCATTAGTGAGGTTATACGAATCACAGCCCCAAAATTGCCATATTGTGATGTTATCATGGAAGACATCTTTGAGGTCATGGTGGGAAGTTTCCAAGGTCTTGTGGGACCTCACAAGCCCTTGTTTTGGTAGGAGGGTTTGCATTTTGAACACTATGGCAAAAGTAAGATCTTGTGTTATAATGATGGATTTAGAATGTAATGATCTTATTTCTCACATGTTTGAGGTGTTCTTTGATGTTATATGTAATGATCATGCTCAAGAGATCATGATTTCCATGCAAGCCATTATGTCTTTGATATTAAATGAATATGAGAGTCCCCCAACACACTTGCTATCTATGTTGGAGGAAGGATTGGGTCAAGAGGCATCATGTGTTGCTCATACACTAGCCCAAGGTGTCCTAGAGAAATGTTCGAACAAAGTGAAGACTATGATTTTCCAAGGTATGAGTTCTTTGGTGTCTAATGATAAAATTTTGGTATCTAATACTTGCATGAGAGTTGGCATTTGCACAAAAAAATCAGACTTAGTTCAAAAGGAAGAGAAGGAAGAAGAGCCCCTAGATGCAAATAAGCAAGGTAAAGAGTTATTTTTTGAAGAGGTTTCCTTGCCTTTGTATGATTGCATGCATGTTGATAAAATAATCATGGGAGATGAGCCCAAGAGGGAAGAGAAATCTGATTTGCAAGTTTGCATGGACAAGCCAAATGAGGACAGCCAAGAGGTAACTAATGATCATTATTTAGTTGTTACTAATGCTACTTGGATTGGCAATGAATGCAAGGATGAGGGGATGAATGATAGGAAAGGAGAAGAGGCATTTCCGAGCACTTTAGACCATTCTCAGCTTGCTGGTCCGTACGGTATTGCTGTACATGTGCAACGAAAAATAGTGAAGGAGGAGCAGCCAAGGTCACTATTGAGTGATCAAACACAAGCTTCAAAGGGGCAGCCAAGGGTAGACCTCAATATGGCCTTAAAGAGGTCTATTTCACCATATCTCCCTCCACATAAAAAGCAACCACTTAACAGCTACATTGAGGTAATAAATTATTCCAAGTGTGATTTGGCTAGTACTAATGATGGAGTTGTTGATGAGCATGTGCATAAGGAAAAATCAGATTTGAAGGATACCATTCACCTTCATCATGAGCCATTTGAAGGACAAGAAGGGAGTATGAGTCTCATGGTTACTCCTAGTCATTTCCTAAATGACACAAGCATTGGTGAAGGAGAAAAAAGGGGTTTAGATGAAGAAAATGATGAGGGAAAGAGCGCTGTCCTAAACTCAGAAATTTTGAGTTTTGTAGATGTTGGGGGCAGCCCAAGGTATGATTTTTCATGTTTATTTCCTCCTTATATGTTGAGCTTTGATGAATATGAGTATGAGCATGTTAGATGGATGGATAAGAGGTATTTTGGTCATACAATTGTTGATGTTTTTGCTCCTAACACTTGGGTGCATAAGTGTCAACATGGCAAAAGGAAAGGGATGCCTAAGACTCCTACAAATGAAAATCATGACAGTAAGCTTGCTGGCCTGTGTATAACAACAGTTATTAGGGAGCAAATAAGTGTGTTTTCTCTTCTAGAATCAAGTTCCAAGGAAGCTCCATGCACATGTCAAGTAAAGGTACATAATTACAAGGTGAGAAGTGATGTTTTATGGTGCGAAAATGTAATGAGCAGCCCCAAGCATGATATTTTAGATTTATTTTCTTTATCCATAAAGAAGGTACATGGGCACAATCAAAGGTTTGAAGTTCCTTGGGTTTACGGTGATATGGTTTATGGATGCATGAATTATGGTTTCTCTTTTTATATGCATGGTGCAACAAAAATAGTGAGATGTCATCCCTCTACATGGCATGGAGAAGTAAATAACAAGTTGTTTGTATTTACTAGTGCTCATAAGATGATTAAGATGGACATTCTATTGTTCTCATACCTTGATAAAATTCAGTTTTTGATTGTTGAGGTCATAAGAGGAAGGTACGAGCATCATCTATTCATGTTTGAGTTTGCATCCAAGAGGAATATGTGCATACTTAACATTCACACTGCTGTAATGTACATTTTTGGTTTGTTTGAGGACATGTTAACATGCTTACAAAAGGATTTAGTCACATGGTACGCTGATTTTCAGTTTGGAGCATCATTGGTACATGTTACAGGTTCTTCTTTTGACCATTTAACACTTATTTTACATTGGGAGCAGCGAAGAGGAAGGTTTGGTGTTGAGTTGTCATGTTATGTTCTGAGAAAAAAGGGTTAGCATGTTGTATTTTCAGCCATGATAGTGAGAAGTACCACATTTGTCATGAGATTCACTTTGAATACGCTCTATATGCATATGATTGAGTTTCAGCATTTGTTTTCTTGGGAACAATGTATTGAGGGTTGTGAAGATGAAGAATGGATCACATGGACCACATTTTGCATGGTAAGAGTTTCTTTTCCAGCCAAGCATATGGATAGTCTTCAGTTTGTTATTGTTGGGCATGGAATTTCAGTTGCATGGGGGCCTATCTCATTCACTAGATTGTTGCTCATTCATGTGGGGAAAAGAATTCTGAAATATGATAGATGTTGTCCTTTCATTTTGATGGAAGATATCTTTATGACCAGCTCTACTATCACTTCCATCATTCAGATTTTTCACATGCAGTTGATGATATGGGTGTTGGTACTTGATTTTGACTCATGGGTGACTATTTGGGGGTGGAAACCAGCCACTCCAATTCTGATTTTTGGAGATTACAACAACACTTGGGGCCACATAACAGAGTTTGGGGGCAGCCCATACACGGAGGAGTTGTACATGCCATGGAGACACATTGGAAAAGTGTTCTTCAACACTTATTTTTCTAATTTGTTTGCTTCATGCGCAGGTTTGAAGAAGAAATTACAGCAGACTACACTCCTAACTTTTAGGAGAATGAAGCGGTCCAAGATATTGCAAATGCTACTTCACTTGAGTGGCATGGGAGCACGGCTTTTGGAGTACCACACTTTTGGACACGGACACATGAGCTTGCTATTGCTTGAGGGCAAGCAATCTTGGGAAGGGAGGACTGTAATGTCCCCATTTTTGAAGACCCTTAGCCTATCATTCCCCATGGGCTTTAGGGATGTTGCAAGGGGAAAATTATATTAAATAATTTTATAATATTGCCTGGAGAGTGATTTTTATCATTTGACATTATAAAACAATATTTATTTAATTATTTAATATTTATGGAGCAAGTAATTATTTAATTAAATTCCCAAAATGCAAATTAAAAAGGGGAATTAATTAAATAATATTTAGGTGGCTTTTAAATATTAAAATCACCCTTTTAAAAAGGGGACGCCACACCTAGGGATAATAAACTACTTTTATTTAATAATTTCCCTCTCCTAGGGATTTCAAATTTTGTGCCTCCTTGCTTATAAAAGGAGTGCTAGGATCATTGTTAGACTCATGTTATGATGATATTTATTTTATGCTCCATGCTTGGAGTTGGGATGCATGCCCATTAAAGCTTTCTCTCTCTCTCTTGTGTGGGAAGTTAGTAAGCTGGTTTGATCAATTGAAGTATTCTCTCTTGTTCCATTTGTTGAGTTATCTTGTGTTGAAGTATGTTCTTTGTATGATTTATGCTTGCAAGCATTGGCGACTTGTTTGGATAAGTGGCGCATTTATTTGAGGAGGATATTTGGATGTTATTGATGATTGTTGGGTGTTTTATGATCTGATTTTTAATGCAGTAAACTTATTCTAACCCTAGCGTCGAGTTGAGGATTTTGGGGGCTGTTTTGGAGGGTTTTCGGCTGTCACAAAATTTAGATCTTTAGTTCTTTGGAAAGATCTTAATTTATAGAACAATCTGCATTTTATTTGGTGAAGAAATATTGAGTTTTGAGTGAGATATCAATTTTAGAATATTTCAGTTGTCTGCAAGCTTTTCTGGGTACGGTAAATTAATATTTATTTTAGATCTGCGGTTTGGGGTTGATTTAATATTGCATTTGATTATATAAATTAGGAGGAATAAGGATAAATTGATTTCATAATTTTTGGAGGAGTTTTTGTGCCCTAAAAGTGTTGGGCGACCTACTTTTTAGGTCAAAATTAGGGTTTCAGGTTGGCTGTGCAAAATCTGATTTTTAGATATTGTTCTTCATATTTTTGTGACCCAAAATCCAAAGTTTGAAGATTTTTGCATGAACGGTTAGACAGGAATTAATTTTTGAAGTTTGCAGCAGTTGGGGTTTGGAAATTAATTATTTATTGCTTTGTGTGTGATCAGATTTGTGTTAATTCCTAACTTGTCCTAAAAGGGGATATTACATTTTAGGACAAGTCGTGCTGATTTCATACGGTGCAGCTTTAAAGCCACAATTCTAGAAATGAAACATCTCAAGTCATTTCCGGTTTGTATAGTCACTTTGCATTCCCGATCATCTTTCTGCTTTTGTAATTTATTAATTAGTTAAGTGCACTTCTCCTCTTGTGTTTTGAGCGATTGTGTTTATCATTATATCTTGCAAATTTCTTTGGGAGCTATATTATGGTTTGTGCATTAATGTTTATTAATTATTGAGGATATACTTGTATCTTTACCCTTACGCCTAAAATTAACGAGAACCAAATTCTCAACAAAAACAACTTATTTATTTAGGGTCTACTCATTTGGTGAATTCTCTTCTTGATCTTGCACAACCATCCCCCACCAGGGTTTCATATTTCTCAATATGCTAGGGTTTGCAATCATATTTAATTCTGATTTCTATCTATTTCGTGACCTAAATATGATTTTCTCGAGTTATTCGTAGGGTCTTATGCTCGGTCCTCTTGTTATGGCTTTATTATAGGGTTTCTATTGGCTAAAACACCTTTCGAGACATCTGAAAAATAACGAATCTATTTTCAAATCTCTCGAGATTTTTCTTTATTCTCGATAAATTAAACAAAAACCTCTTTTTGTTTATCATAATTTTTAACATAATTTTCTGAATTTCAAAATCTCTATTTGTAGTAATGAGAGTATAATTGGAAAAATATACAATTATTTGCAATTCCCTTGGAGGTTTTTGTTCATCATTTTGAGATCTTGGTTTGAAAATTCATATTTTATTTTTAGAAATATGATACAACCGATATACATGATATATCGGCTAATTCAAGTCAAGTGAAAGTCCTACACGGAGACAACAATATATATGTTCCAAACATCAGTCACAAATACTAATGCAACCACATCTGAAAAAACACCTTTGGTTTGACAAGAATTATAGATCATGGAATGAGATGATTTAAGAATATACAATAAGCTGGAAATGAAAGAGCATTTGAGTCCTTAGCAATGTTTAGCTCATCCCGTATTTGTGGCACCATGGCCATTCCTCTCGCTTCACGTGTTAAATCTCCCTCGCAAACTAGAGACTTAATGACCTATGGTAGGGTTCGCCTTGCACATCCGAGGAAGGCATCGTTTACTCTAGGAAGAATCATTCTCGTGTCAATCCCGTGTTTCTTCACAATGTCCCTAAGCTGACATTTTTAGATAATTTTGGATTTACTAGAAACCCTTAGGGCATAATTAATAAAAACTGATTTTTCGTAAAACCCTTATCCAAAAGACAACACTTTCTGCAATTATGGAAAAATACCCTTATAGATGAAAACACAAAACTCGAAAGGGCTATGGGTCCTTAGTTCTTCTAGAGAGACAATGCTTCCGCCATCACTTTTAAGACATCTCCTCCAAAATGTCCCTCATGGACTCCCTCATCAGACCCACGGTTCTATGGTTCTATTGCTTGGGACTTTCTTTCTTTGGGTATTGACTAGGCCTCTGTCGAGAGGGTCCAGGCACTTCTCCTTCGCCGTTTCATCATAGTATAAGCAAACTTACCCCAACACATTATTTTGGCGGAGTTTGGAGCCCATCCTTTCAGATTGGAGACCATATTTGACTTGGTTTCTTTCTTACACCACACCCCAGGCTCAAGACAGTACTCGTGACTTGGCATACTTGTCATCAGAGGCTATTGCTCTTTCGGACTCCCCACGTCGGGGTTGCGGTTGGTATCTTTGAGGTCTTCGAGCTTTGGGGGTATTCAAATGGACCATCTTCCATTTGTTTGGTGCTCCTTGGGCGCACCAAGCCACCTTTGCCTACTAAACAGAGAGATGAATAGGATCATCAAAGAGGATATTTACAAGTAAGTTCATCTGTACCACTTGGGTAAATCCTCGGGGTTTACATCCCAAGATGGCCTTTTACGCTGAGCATTTCTTGGAGTTGAGGGACGGTCTCATTATCCGTCCTCAGTACACCCTTCGACACTGGATGCATGCCCTTCGCATCCCCTTGGTCAATTCAAGGTTGGTTCTCATAGACTCCGTTGTGAGACAGATCACCACCTTGATCGTTCGGACAAGATTTGCCAGTTGTGTAGTCTCCAGGAGACCGAGACGGAAACACACTTCATCTTTCGGTGCCCCATTTACTACGAGATCAGAGGGAGGTTCCATTGTTTATTTAGGAGGACGCAGGATCTTTCTGACTTCTTCAAGTTTGAGGATCAAAGGTGCCTGGCTTTATACTTACAGGAGGCTTTGAAGCTTCGTGAGCACACTCTTCAGCCGCATCCTAGACCGGACTCTACCCAGGATCACTTCCTTCTTCACAGTGTTACCTTCGAGAGAGAGGCACTAAGCGCCCTTGTGAGACCGACCCCGCTTCTTCCTCTAGATTGGTTTGGCCCAGGGAAACCATCTAGGGTTCCCTGAGCCGTCACAGACATACCCGTTCTAGGTATTGCCTCAGGAGATAGACTAGATCCACCAAGCATCAAAGGGATAGTATTGTGTCCAGACAACAACATAGTAGGCAGACTCTCTCTTCGGCGGGTCGGCATTCTATCCTCAACTTTTTCCAGTCGGCCTCGGATGTTAGGAGAGATGGATCTACCATTCCTTGATGGGCTTTCCTCTTTTCTTCTCCTTGGTCGTCTTTCCCCCTTTCTTCCTCTCACTTGTATTTCCACCCCCATTCTAGGTGCGTGTGATTTCTCCTTCCGGTTGGCCACCTCTTTTGGCTTTTGTACTTGTCTTTCTCGGGAACTCTTTGGTTTTCCCACTTTGTATCGGTGCTTGTTGTTGTCTGCAGTCCCTTTGACCTACTTTTGTGGTCATTTGTTGGACATTAATATATTTATCTTATCTTATCTTATCTTACCTAATACCCTTTAATTCAAAGAAATCTGGATAATACAAACCCAAATTTTTATTGCAAACCCAGGAAAAATACAAAATTTCTATATGAAATGACAATTGTACAAGTCTGATTTCATCTTTTTAAAGATAGAAAATTAACAAAATTAGAAATACCCACAAGGGTAAAGCATTGAGAAAGCCTCTTGGCACATGGATTTGATGAAAAATAATTTTTACAACCAAAAGCTGAATTTTTATATGTTATTTACCAACTGGAAATAGGAAATAAACACAACTGACTGTATGAGCAAAATATGAAGAATGGAAGGCTCCAACTGGTTGTAAATGGAGATTTATGACAACAAATGGCTTTGTGCAAACCCTAGCCTCAAACACGCGATGGAAATAGCTGCAACAACCCTCTATGGGGGTCGTCCAACCCTAGAAGGGGTTGTCCAACCCTAGGGAGGGTCCAAAATGTGATATCAATGCTCCCAAATCCAAACCCCAACTGAATATTCGATGCCCTAGTTGTAAATATTCCAAAATCTGCTTGGAATGTGATGCCCTAGCTAAGAAAACCTTGAAAATTGATTTGAAATTGTACCCTAGCTTGTCCAAACTGAAATAAACTGAAAATCCTTGTTTGTAGCTCAATTGCAACTCTCGTGATAGAGTTACCTCAAAGGATTTGAGGGTTTTTCATCCTCCTTTGTAATGTCCCCTTTTCCAAGCTAGTTTGCTATGGGAGACCTTATGCCCATTCCTCTTCCCGTGGGCATCAAGGAAGGAGCAAGGGAGGGGAACTCGCCATGGTTATAACTGTTGTATTTCGTAATTAAATATCATTTTTACTACTAATTATGGCATTGGAGTGGTTCGACTAGGTGGTGGAAGACTTGTCAAACAATGCAAGGAGGATTTCTATCTTCTCCATAGGAGGTCGGTCTTCTTGGAGGCCAAGTAAAGATTAGAAAGTGCACTTTCCCCTTCATTAAGAGGTCGGCCATGAGAATTGACCTTCTAATTCAGCCTTGGTGCCAAAGAAGGGTATATAAGGTGGTTCGACTTGCTAAAGGAGGATTTTGCTATTTTGTATATTGATTTCCCTTGGAGGTGGAGCAAGTAGCTTGTCTTCTCTCCATTGAAGTGCGAAAACCCTTCCTTGGTCACCTATTGAGGACGAAACCCTTTAATGGGAACACACTTGGGGACGAAAACGCTCTTGTGTGCATTGGTGGCTTTACCCGGAAGTCACAAGTGAGCTTTAAGGAGGGTTTCATGTTTGTTTCTTCTGTTCTAACCTTACGTGACTTGCTTGGGTGAAGGGTTTGATATCATCTAGGGCACTTTTAGACATTTTGAGCTGATATTCTTGTTCTTCATATTTTATAAGGCTGAAATCCACATTTTGGAGATTTTTGGAGTGGTTTATGAGCTATTTTCATCCCTTGGTTTTGGCAGTATTGCTGCTGTCTTGAAAATTAATTATAGTTGTGATTTTCTCCATATTTTTGATATATTTGAGATTGATAAATATTGCTGTGGTTGAATTAATTATTTGGAAGCATTTTCAGCTCTATTTGTATGGTTATATGTTGATGTAAATTTCTATACAGTTCGCTGCCCTAGAGGACTGATCATTGATTGTTCGAATATGGTTAAAGTATATTTTTAGTCATTTTCAGATTGATGTTTGTGTTTTTGAAGGTGCAATTTCAGATCTGATCCATTAGGGTTGTGGAGAAACCCTTTTTCCCCATTTGCTGCCCTAGAAGGGACATTACATCCTTGCAGATCAGCAGTCCAAAATCTCATTGACAAAATATAATGTATGCAAAAGATGATTGCAAATGAACCCCCACACCTCCTTTTATACTTTTCTGTCTCTATTTTCCAAGTGGGGCACTCCATGTGGGACTTTTGCACTTTAATTAATAAAGTGACTTTCTTATTTTCTATTTTAGTGTTAAGTCACTTAAAATAGGGAGTCCCTTTATTTTAATAATAATAACATAAGTTGCCTTTATAATATTACTTTTTGGCTAACTTAGTTATATTGTTACCTTATTTTCCTTTTCTCCACCCCTTTAGCTTGCGGGAAATAACTAGATAGGCTAAGGGTCTTCTATCGATGTTAATTCCAAGAAATGGACATTACATTCTTGCCTTTAAACCACAAAGATCTCCCTGTTTCGAGTGATGGGAAATTCCATTTCAAGAAATCTTCGAAGTTAGTTCTGTTTAGCCCGGCCTGTGGTATTTTGACACTTAGGGTTGGATCGTCCCTGGGGCTTGACCCTAGCCCTAGTGACCAGGTCGAGTCAAGCCTGAAAGGGGATTCATCCATGCATGCTCTCTTTATCCTAAGGAAATCGCTGCCTTTGACAATACAATTGCTCACAACATCCAACATTTGAGCAATCCATCATTCAACCCGGCAAAACCAAAACCTTTGAAGAATGGCCACCTCTATCTCCCTTGGGGTCATTGTAGACAATCTATGCATGGACATGGTGCCAAAATAGTCACAAATTTTTGAAATGTTGCACAATGTCATGCCAACAGATGAACAGGGAAGGGTTTCTACCCTTGATTAAGGTGAAATTGTTGCTCTAGGAGGAGAGGGTGACAGTTTTGAGACTCAACTATTGGAGGAATCTGAACAACTTGAGCCCTAAGGAGAGAAGTCCAAGGCTCCCCCTCACCCATTAGATCATCCTATTCACAACCAGTTCCTCGAACATGAAGACTTTAGTTTTGTCCATGTGTATGATAAGGATTATTTTGAGGGTCGGTGCATTTGTCTTTGCCTACATAGGATGCATGATGAGGAGACATTTAATTGGCGGCGAGTGTTGAACTAGGAGTCAAAGGGATTTAATTGAACTCTTATTGGGGCACGGGTTCAAATTATGTGTGCCTCTTGTTTACTTAGATTCTGCAACCCGTCATGTGTTGCAGTTCCAAACATGGAACATCGTTGGTAGTTTGGCTTACATCCAATTATGGCAATGAACTTCAAACACGAGGATCATGACCAGGCTTATTATCCTCTTTGGTTGGATTTCCTTTCCTTATGTGTTGATCTGTGTAGATCTTTTTTTTTTTTTGGATGGTTTGGCAAACTCCTCATCCTAGATGGTCATCGGAATTCTTTTTGTTAAAACCCTTGGGTTTGTGTAGAGTGGACTCAAGTGGTAGCTTCACCATTTCATCTCGGTTTGCACCATAGATGGGGTCCTACAACATAAACTCCACTACCTCAATCTCTCGAATGCATGCTTTGCTAACCAAACACAAGACCATTTGATCAAAGACTGTCCCTCGTCATAAGCCCAAATAATGTGAAATGGTTAGTGATGAAGGGATCTCAACCCCTTCATCACCTAAAAACTTGGGAATTGGGGGCTCATTAGTGGGGGCTCATTAGTTGATTCAGAATTTTCCAACTGGGGTTTCAAAGGGTCTGTTATTGGTGGCTTCGATTTGGACTTATTGCGACATATTGGTGGTGGCACCTTATCGATGGTTTAGGTTCTTTGTCGAAGTCCAAGTTGGTGGTGGCGACTTGCCTTCCAGGTGGTTTAGGTTCAAAATAATAACTCTTAGGTTCTTTTGTCGGAAGTCCAAGTTGCTTGACTGCTAGTAGCATCGACTTGGTGAGATCTTCCAGAGAGGTCTTGGAGACTAGTCTCAAAATAATACCTCTTCTATGGAGTTGGGCCCCCTTCGTGTTAATGTTACCTCAGTTCCAGTGCCAAATGGCATGGAGATTGAGTTTGGTTGACAGGTTAAGAGGAACAAGCGAAAAGTGGCCAAGTTGCATATGAAGTCGTACATGCTGAGAATGCAATGATTCACTCTCCAAAGCGGTGTGCCCTAAGCTTTGAAATGGACAACCGGTTGAGTATCCTTGGGATTCTTCCTCCTTTGGAATGAAGCACTGTTTTTTGTCTTGGAATGTGCTTGGGATGACGATTTCTAGTCATAAGCGGTTAGTGCATGGTGTTTTCAGCAACAGATTTAGGTTAGATGTGGTTTTCCTCTAGGAATTCAAATTTGATGACGGTTTCCAGTCATAGCGGTTAGTGCATGGTGTTTTGCAAATGCTTTAGGTCGAGATGTGGTTTTCCTCTACGAATTCAAATCATTGGTTTTGAGCTCCAAAATAGGACGAACTATTATTGGAATGGCCCTTTTGGACCACTCAACATTGTCAAGGAATGGGGTGGTGGTGATTTTTAATGTCCCCAAATGGACATTTTTGACCCCAAATGGATTTAAGGCCAATCCCAAACCCCCAAATACAATTTATAGAAGATGCAACAATTTATTAACATGCAAATCTGAATTTAATCTGAAAAGTGTGATTAGGTTAAAGTGGGAAACCCAAAAAATCAGCCAATAAAATATAAATTCTCCACTTTAATCTGATCAACCAATTTTATGAAGCCAAAATAAGAAAGAACATACATATTTTGATGCACAAGAAGAATGAAATTAATTTATTTTGAAACCCCAGTCTGCAGAAAATTATGACAACTTCAAAAATTCATAACTCACTAAAAAATGCTCCGATCCACACAAATAAACTATGCACGGATTCAAAAAAATAGGGAGAATGCAATGATGTTACCCATTCATGCAAATGACCACCACAAGTGCCCTAAACAGCCAAAACACCAATTCATCCTTAGGGTTTTGGGCTGGAAATATTCATAAAAACATGATTTATTAACAACAATCTAGATCAGATCAAAACCCCTTTAAATACCTCAAGAAGTATCCTAAAAGTGGGTCGTACAATATGATAGAAGACTGGAAAACACAACTACAAATTTACTTCAAACCCTTGATCCAAAAATCTGCAAAAACTCACCCGTCTTCATGCAAAAATAAGATGGTGTACGGGCTTTTGAAAGGAATAAGGTAAAAATAACAAATTTGTCTTATGTGGAAAAAGCTATATTTGTCTTATTTGACTCCACATGCAAACGTGAAAAGGCTTTTAGCTCCCACTCGTGCACATGCAAAAGCATAATCATTAATAGCCTATAAAAAAAAAAAAAAATTACACCCCGAGCATAATAAATCCTAAGGTTTGAAAGGACTTGAATCAGGTAAATGATCCCACCTTGCGTGGATATATGTCCATGTTTTATCAAAACCCTAACCAGGGTCAAACTACATAGTTAAGTCAACTCAACTCCATCAAGGTTATGTGAACGACTCGGGTAAAAACCTTAGAAACTTTTCATTTTTCTCTTTTGGCAATTGTGGCTTTTCGGAGAACATTTTGGGGTTGTAGAAGAAGACTCTGCTAGAATTTTGCCATGGCCGCCATTCTTTTACTTGGGTTGACTATGGCCAGAAACTCTTTACTATTGCCGCCATTTCACATTTGAGATTTTGAGTTTGCTTTATATATTCATGACCAAGCTCTGCTTTTCATTGCCCCATCCTTTGCCACTGTGATTTAGATTATTGAGCCCCACAGTGCGCAATTTTTGCTTGTAATTGACTATTTTTCCAACTGGTTAAATGGCTATCATGATTTCCTCGTATCCAGGTTCTTTATCAATTTGTTTGGCATTTTGCAAGTGTATTTGCGACTGGGTTTGGAGTTGGTGCTTAGCGTTTTGGAGTGAAGGCTTGGACGCCATTTTGCCACCACACTTCGCCTTGAAAACTCGTGCTCGATTCTCGGTATGCATTTTGTGCCTCCACTGCATTCTAAGGGTTCAAACTCGCCTTTTCCACTGGTAAGTTCTTTCTTTCTCATATGGCTCAAACTTTTGTTGCATATGACTTTGAGGGCTTGCATATCCGAACTGGTTATTTTTTTTGCAAAGTTTGGGATTGCCATTCTTAAAGAATCTGCTCTATTTCTAATATGGGTTTACATAGATCTGCTCTTTTTCCATATTTTTGTTTATTTCAGCTCAAGCTCATTTCCTTAACTCGAGGGTTTGTGGATGACTAGGTACTTCACGTCTTGTCTTCAAATTGTTGCACTGAAAACTATCCGAGTTTGCAATTTTTTTGTGTTGTGAGGCCTTAATAGGACTTTGCTTTCGATTTGTGTGCTTACAGTATTGGGACGGGGTCCTCTATTCGACCTACCCACTTTTGACATCTTGACCTTATCTTCATTCACCATTGCATGGGCCCTAAGTGTATTAACTCTGGTGTCCCAGATTTCACCTTGAAATGCAGGACTACCCCATGTAAAAAATTTCGTACTTTTAAAATAATGGGTCGTTTTATGTTTTTCTTACCCGAAAATGTCTGTATTGTGTCAAGATATTCCTAGAGAGTCATATAAGCCAATTTCGACAAATACCTAGATGTTCAAACTCGTTATATTCTGTCATTAGGGGTTTGCTGCAAGAAATTTTTATTTAATTATTTTGAGCCCCGTTTGAAGTAAATTGTGCTCCGGTTTAGCCCTGTTGAAATTTTGCATGTCAATATTCACATATACCAGTAGGGTTTTCATCAGGAATGGATCCTGGGCTTTATCTGTGACTTCTGGCAACGTTTTGCGTTTTTGTTATTTTTCTCTGTGAAATTCCTCGGGTCAATTCTTTTGCGATTCATCTGCTTCCTTGCTTGGAGTATCCGGAAATCATCTACGGACGTCATGCCAGAAAGAATTTGCCACAGGAAGTCTGGTTCTTTCTAAAAAGACCAAGTCATGCACAAAAAGGCCTCTTCTGGGCAAGTCGCATTTTTGGGAAAGGAAGGTTTTAAGTTGCAATGGGATTTTTGGTCACAGCAGGTAGGTGAGATTTTGTACACTGGCCTGGGCAGGTACTTTCCCCATGGAAGCAAAGTCACTTAAGTCATGATGGGAAAATTAGAGGTAGCAGGCAGGCGGGAATTTCTTACCTGCCTTGTAGGGTGAAAATTCCCATTATAAAATAAAAGAAAATCACTTAAGGCATTGATGGGAATTTCTTATTTGCCTTGCAGGGTAAAAAATCTCATTATGAAAGTCAAACAGCTTAAGTGGACCATGGGATTTTTGGAGCTGCAGTGCAGGGTGATTATTCCCATCAAAAAGTGACTTTTAAAAATAGAAATCAGCCATGGCAAAAAGTGCGACCCACCTAGAGGAAGAATAATACTTTTTAAAGTATTAATTAATTGTTTCTATTCCTAAAATTGGTGCCCAAGCATGAGGAAAAGTCAACGCATGATGAAAGGATAAAGAAGATTGGAAATAGAATGCTAAAATTAAATAAATTTAATTTATTTAATGCAGCCCTCTATCATGCAAAAAGTGCGACCCACCTAGAGGAGAAATAATACTTTTTAAAGTATTTATTGATGGAATTAATTCCTATTTTTGGCGCATGAGGTCAAAGCATAGTGTGAAGTCAATGTAGACTGGAAGTAGAAAGCTAAAATTAAATAAATTTAATTTATTTAATGGCAGCCATGAGCATGCACAAAATAGGCGCCCAAATTGAAGAGAAAAACATGTTTATTAATTAATTAATTGTCGGAAATAGGAAGGGCAATTATTAATTATAGAATGATCAAGGTTATATAAGCATGGGCTGCCATATTAATGGAGTTATTAATTCTTTAGCAAAGAAGTGCAACCCAGACAATTTTGGCACCCAAAGGAGGAATTTTGCTCAGAAAAAGGTGTTTTCACTGTCGGAAAGCTTCAAAGTTTGGTGCCTAGGTTTGAAGGAGCTTGATTTAAGTCTGATTAATTGTCTGCATATTATTACAGGTGCCTAGGTGAAGTTGAAAATATTTATGCTTGCTTTGCATGCAAACAAAGCCTCAAAATTTAGGGCAGCGGGCTTTATATATGCATATTTTTATGATAAAAATCAAGTGTTCATGTTCCGGTTGCCGTCTTTGTCTGAATTAATTGCAAGTATTCATTACAGGTGCTTATATAATTGAAAGGGAGCTTAAATCAATGTCAAATACATTGAATATATCCTCCGAATCCGAAGAAATTCCCAGATTTGCACCGGTTGTAAAGAATTCCGGCCAAATAAAGAGAAAAAAAGTTGCTCAGACAAAGATAGATCCAGCCATGGCAAAGCGGGATGAAAGAGAAAGCTCAGCAGAGTTATGCATCACTTTCGTTTGCACACGGATCTAAGTCCAGAACCTCTTTCCGAATTGATCAACAGATCCAGCGCTGGAAAGACTTCTCTCATGTGTGCAGTCAAAAGCAGTGGAATCATTTGAGCTTCAACATTCCCATTCATAACCCAGTTGCTAGAATTCGTCATGGAGTGTGCAAGGTCGTACCACCCACTATCTAGATCAGTCCGAGATGCTGCGGGGAAGACAATAATCCGGCTGGATGCACAGTTCATCAATTATTGTCTGAAGATTCTAGCACGACAGGTGGTGACTACTATCAGCATACTGGATGCCGGCAACAGATGGGAGAAGCATAAAGTCGACTGTGTGGGCATAATGAACAACAGGTATATGAAGAAGCCCAAATCTCCATCCAAGTTCCCGAGGACTCTTACGATCCAATCTAGTGCAGGGAGGTGGATGACATTACCAAATTGCTATGTAGGATAAATGGCGAAGCTAACGCTCACAACTTCCGCTCATGGATGTATGCCTTCATCAGACCATTGAGATCAACAAAGCAAATTCTATAATCAATTGGTCGGAAATCATTAGTGACAACATCGGTGAGCGCTCCTGAGAATGTGAGGCGGACTTACAACTTCAAGATGACTTCATATTTGGTATATGCAGTAGCTTCATAGGGTATCTTCTCTAAGCTGGATAGACGTGGTGTGCTCTCCAAAGATCCTATTTTTGAGTGCTATCCGCAGCTTATTGTGCCTGCATGCAATAAAGATTATAAAGTGGTCAACGATGGATTCTTCTATGGGTTCATTTGCAGCCGAATTGAAGGTGATCTAAAGGCCAACAGATAAGCAAGAAGCCGTGTCCCAGTTGCGATATCTTCATCTAGTTTGCGGACTTTACATACCTCGTGGTCACCGCTTTTCTGGGAGAACCAGTCTGTTGCCCGGATATCCAAGCGGCAGTTGGTCATCATGGAGTTGAAGCAAACAACTTGTGGAGATGCATGACCTACGGTCGAAACGACACAAGTCTACAGCTTCTTCTCGATCATAGTGGCTATTATAGCTGCCAGAGCATTCATAAAGCCGAGGAATCAAGTGGAGATGTTCTCGAGTACGAGCAATTCTTCCCGACGGTGAACTTCGATCCATATGGGGTGGTAAGGAAGACGATTTCCCAGAATACGTGCATGTGCCTTCGTTAGAAGATTTTTGGATGAAATGCGTGCGAGTACAAAGTTAAGAAGAAAGACTTCCGTAGGTTATCAGTGCGACAAGTGTTTGACTTTGGATTAGCACGGATACCTGTGGATCTTAAAGATGATGGCCCTGTGTTACTTGAGGCATACCATCAGATGGGAAGAGATAGAGCCAGACTTCAGAGAACATAGGTGGCTGCCACATGATTGAGGAAAGGTCTGCCGTTGTTTTGGTCAATACTTAGAACTGGTTGTTGTGAAGGGATATTGCCTTGATGAAGCTTTAATGAATCGGATCACAGTGCAACCTCAAAGACAGAGATTCCCTCAAAAGGAAGCACGAGGGAGAAAGCAAATGAAGGCCCAAAAGATTAAAGTGCAAAAAAAGTCCCATTCAAGGGAAAAGATCACTTACGGCTATTGTGTTAGTTCCGACTTCTCTAGCGTCAATTACTTCACCAACTGTTGCACCTCAACAAGATATTGCCATTCCTCCGTTGAATCCAACAACATTTGTTTTTTCTCCTTAGCCACTCCAATCAACACCTCTTCTGAAGAAACGCGTTGAGTTCTGAGATGGCGAATTTGAAAGAGCTTTGTTTTTGGACAATATAGAGAGGGCGGTAGCCAACACTCAGAAAGTGATTTCGAGATGGAGAGGAACCAGAGCACGAGATGGTGGTACATTCGGCAACTTCTCAATCTTTGAGAAGTAATTTCTCATTCTTTGAGAAGTAATTTCTCGAGTGGTTGGCTTCATAGTTGGTCCTAGAGGCTAGAGAGGAGATCAACTTGGAGGAACATGACTTGCAGTTGCTCTTGAGTTTGGGCGGAAAAGACAAAAAACCTAAAGTTGTTAAGGTGACTTTGAGGTTGATAATTAAGGAGTCAGGGCACAGTTCACCGAGGTGTCGGTTCCAGTAGAAGGAAAGAAGAAGGGCAAGCTCATGGCAGCGGATATAATAGTGACCAAAGTACCCATAGGTCAAGCCACTACTGAAGGATTGAAGCAAGACACGTAGACATTGATAAATGCTTTATTCCTTAGGTTTGACAAAGAAAAGGTGAAAAAGTTGAACTTGAAGCGGGGTTTCGGTTGTGCGAAATTATTGCCAAAGTTGCCAAATCTTCCACTCAACCAATTTCATCACATAAGCAGGTGAGTGATCATTTGATGAAGGAAGTGGAAGATGCAGGTAACCTGGTTAAAACTATCGACGAGTGGAAGAGTCTAATCATTCGCCAAGCTTCACGTACAAATTAGGGAGGTGCCGACCTGTCTAAAGGTTATGAAAGATTCATCGGTTCAGTTGAAACAACTAGTGATGAGCACAATAAACATGAACACAGTAGCTGAAAGTAACCTGAGTACTTTGGTCGAAATAAATAAGCTACCGAGGGAGGTGTTGATTGCGGAACGAATTGTGCCCGATGGATCAGTTGAGAAGGGGAAGCAACTTGAGTTTGCGGTATCTTTCCGCTTGGAGATCTTGAGAATCATCTTTGAAAGGATGCGGGCACTTGCAAGTATGACATCATCATTGCTAGAGAATTTCATTGTTTTCACCAATGAGGAAGTGGTCGAGAACATTTCTTCATACACAAGGACCATCCTTAAGAAAGTGCCCCGATTCCCTGGAGGGGTCTTTTCGATGGTGCAAAGAGGATCGATGGAGTCATTAGGCCTTTCATGATGGATTCCATCAGAAAGATGGTAACGCTACAGTCAGATATTGAGAAGTTCGGGCCTAGCTCGAAGGATGTGGAAGCGTGCATCGGGGTTTTGAACGAAGGCTTGCTGCAATTCAGACAAAAAAGAAGTCATGGCCAAAACAAATGGTAAGTTCTTTGAATTACATGTTCGATAAGTATATTCAATATCAAAACAAAAAGAAGATGTAGATGTTACAACTGACGGATCTTTCTTCTATTTTCCACGATCTCGGATGAAATTGTAAAACTTTAAAGTTGTTGGTTTAAAAACCATTACTTTAAGTTATGTGGAACGATTCTATAAGTTAAGTGACAGAGATGTGTATAATTTTGACTATAGATCTAGATGGATGTCACTGGAGAGGAATTAAAAGAAGATGACTATCAAATGTTATCTTTACTTCTTGTTTATGTTCTAGTTCGGTTAAGTTTCCCATTTATAATTTCCTTTCTACATTCTATAAGTAGAGGAAGAACCTTTGTGGAAGGATTGGAATTTGTAAGCAACATTCTTGTGTTCCAGACTTTGTGCTGAAAGCCCTGATAGCTATTTGAAATAAAGGAATAGAAAAGAGCAGATTTCCGGAGAACTGTGTCATGGTGCATTTTGTTTCTAACTTTTGTCTTAGATCTACTTATAAACTTTGTGTTATTCTAGATCTAGATCTCGAAAGCTGCATTTGCTTATAATTCTGTGTGTTAATATCTATTAGTTCATGCTACATGTGCATGCAATCAACTCAAATCTATTGATTGGGTTGCACATCTTCCCTCTTTCTTTCCCGTGTTTTTATTATTCCCTTTTTCATTAGTTTTTTCCTTTTTTTAAACAACCGCTTACTACTTTGCTGAAAACTATACAACTATGGTTCATGAGGTGCATGGTTAAAGTAAAACCCCAAAATAGATACTAGCATATTTAATTGAAAAATCTTACACGGGAGCCTCACTGATAAATGAGGGAGATTTATCTCATGATCAGGTTTTCAGCTATGTAAAAATCTAGCCAACAAACTCACAGTGTGATGCTTTATCCCCGATTTTAGTGGACTTGCTACCTTATTTATGACCGCTGGTACATTTGAGAAAGGATCTATGTTGTGCTTCTATCTTGCTCGAATGTTTGTTGAAACTAAACTAGGCCATGTACAACATGCTTAAATCTTCACTTGTGTTGATTTGGGTCCTTCTGAAATGTTTTTTTGTTAGCTCCCAATATCAATTGTTACTTTCCTAAGTACTTTTCAAGAAAGAAAATCTTGATGGAAACGTTTTGCGATTTTATTCTATTGGGTTTAGTACTGTAATCATAAACATCATTCGAGAACCGAAAACCCATGTTGCTTGTCTGTTCGCTAATCTGCTTCAAATTCATATTTAAGAAAAGGTGAATCTTTTCTTTATTGCCTTGTTTTCTGGAAAATCGTAACATGATCATCCAATTTTGTACCTAAAATTCATTTATTTACGAGGCTCATTTTCATCTTTATTTTAACATTCAGATGACTAATGGATGACTCATTTGAATTTATAAAACTAAAACATCCCTCAAAGTCTATATCATAATGTCTCAGTTACTAGTTACTTGATAAACTTGATTTTCCCAGAATTTGAGGTCTCAAACACATTTATACCTTCGAGAGTCTATACTCTAAAATCTTGTTCTTGATTTTTTTCATTTATATATGCTCATTTTCATCTTTATTTCGCATAAAATCTATGTATCGACATTTCAGACTATTTCCTCAAGTAATGCATTTTCAGTTTTACCTTAAAATTTGAATTTATCAAAACTAAAACATCCTCAAGTTGAAATATATCATAATGTTACGATTGTCCGCCAATGCTTATTTTGAATGAAAATATGTAATGTTAAACAATGCTTTTCATTGAAAGGCCTTGAATGATATGTATCTTTGTATGGCTCATTGGTGTCTATAGAGCTTAATCTATAGCTTCAATATTTTTTTATTTGATCTCGCAACTTTTATAATGTCTCACTAATTACTTATTCTTCTTTGTCTTCCCAATCATGTATGAACACCATGAACATTTCTTCGCTTCGCAATTTATTTGTTTCTTTTATTTTTTTTCGTGAACAATAAAAAAACATTGTTGTTAAATGATTGGTTCTTTCATAGCTCTTTATTTTACGATTTATAATCAATATTTTCACACATGTATTATAATCTATTGATTTAAAATCTAAGATTGGAAGGCATTTGAAACTTAGAATCGATTGATATTTCCTCAAAATGTATGGTGAAACTGATGATGGTGATTGTGAGCGATAATTCTTTGGTAAATGAACTCTTACAATGAAGCATATATCTTTGTTTTTACTGATGGATTTGTTTAGATGTATTTGCTTTTTTTATTTTCACATATTTGAGGAGTTTGGCATTGTATATTACATTACGTATTTGATTGGAAATGAATGCAAATTGAGAGTTATCGTTTATTATTATGGGGTTCTAATCAAACATGATTAAACCATAAGGATATTTGTTTTTACTACATGTACTACACATTTCATAAAACAAATAAAAATTCTCTTAGAAAATATGATGGAGGCTTAAACTTTTTTTCCTCATCCTTTGATTCATTCTCTTTCCTTTAGTGATATGGTTATGAGATTCAATTGAAAGGCCTTGAATGTTAAGATTATGTACTTTAATTTTCATTTGCTCCTTATTATGCATTCTTCATTCACATTACTTGATTTATAAATTCATTTGTTTGAAATCGCAAGTAATGCAGAGTTGGCTTTATGATTAGTGAAAATACCTTAGCTTTAACAATATTTCTTTTGTAGGTGTCAAGTGTCACACATGTGTTGCAAGTTGCGAAAGGAAGCGACAGATGATGATTCCATTCTGAGATGATTTGCATGAATTTCAAGTCGCAAGGAGAAAAGGGTAACTTGAACTCATTAAAAAAATTTAATGATGGGTTTCCTCTCTCCTCATTTACTTACATCTTTATGTGTATGTATTTCTTTTTGCTTGTACACATAAGTTAGCTCCCACGGCTTTTAACTCGGGAAAATTTATTTCTTCATGAATAAATGAAATTATTTTCTGCAATTGCAATTTTTTCGTGTTTTTGTGGTGTCCTGTTCGACATATTTCCTTTTTGTATTTCATTTTATAACATTTTGTAAATGTGAAATGAACCTAACATTCAACACATAAAATAATCTCATTTAAGATAAAGAAATAACCTGATTAAATGCATCAGCTTGCTAAATCTTAACAAAACCTAAAAAAAGTCCTGAAACTTGAAAGTTTCAGTATATCTCTTTTCGATGATGACTAAAAAAAATGGTCAATTTTATTAAATTCTATTAGTCAGGAAGTCAAATGAAGATAATTGACATCTTTTCTCCTTGGAGACGCCCATTTTATTAAAGAGGCATTAAGATTCTTAATTTAGCATTAATGGCCTCAATCTCTCCCAGAAGATTAGATGTATCTCAATGAAATGTTTCTTTACATTTATACTTCCAAAGGAAAAAAGATCAAAACATATTTCATAATATTACAAATGAATTTAAATGTTATAATTTTATCCACGTCTTTCCCACGATCACTTCATCCATGTCTTACCTGGTTATAGTGTTGACAAAAGGATTTCCATGTGCAAATTAGTCAGATTTTTGGGGCAGCGATTGCCGCAAAGTCTAAGTCTTAGAATGCTCATGCCATTTACATTATTTCCTCCGAATGCACATACCAACATTTAATTATTTATGATAAATCATAATTTTTAATTTGTTGACTAGATTTTTCGATTGGTTTTGATTACTAACCTCTTTCTCTTTGATTGCAAGGCAGATGAAGACACCATCCAACAAAAGATTGGAAATTTGAAGCTTCACTAAATGCAACCATATTTACCAATGGATTTGTTTTCATCATCGATATTTTGTTAAAGACAATAATTTTTATTTTCTATTCAATTTAAAGTAATAATATGGAAAAGATAGAGTGTGTTCATGATATAAAGAAGTTTCTTAGTCTTGTAGAAAAATAATTTACATCATCCATGTTTATTCTTTCGAATTATGTCACGAACCTCACTTTAAAGCATGATCATCTAAGAATCATAATGGCAATGCTCAAATAGGTAGGTTTGTTAGGAGGATCGATAGATGTGGTATTCTGTATGGTCTTATTTGTTTATATGTTATGGGGTTCTCACATATAAATAAATCCATACACAGTGCTCGATCCTCCTAACAAACCTACCTACTTTTAAGAATGCCATGTGATCACGAGATGATCATGCTTTAAGTTAAGGTTCGTGGCATAATTCGAGAGAATAAACATGATTTGATCAGAATTATTTTTTACAAAGACTAAAAGCTTATATCAAACACTCTATCTCCCATGTCCATCTTATTCGCTAATGATTGAATAATAAAATAAAAATTATAAAACATAATATCGGGTAAATACTGCGGAAAGATGATGGGAAATACATCCATTGGTAAAGCTATGGCTTGATTTGAAACTTCAAATTCACAATTTTTATTGGATGGTGCTTCATCGAGAGTCCCTGGCTTAAGCGAAAGCATGAAAGAGAAGAATCGCGTGTGTCGAGAAGTTGAAAACGCAGAAGATCTCGAAAAATCTACTACAGCAACAAATTAAAAAATTATGATTTGTAATAATAAATGTTTCCATGCCTGGCCAGCGCTTCATGCATTTTGGCAATGTAAATGAATGAATGAGCCTTCCGTTTGACTGGCAGATGACGATAGAATACAAAGACTTGAGTTTCATGGAAAGTAATGTATAACCGGGGTTCCCTAAAGAATGGATGAAGAGGAACATATGTAGAAAGACGTGGATAAAGTTATATTAACATTTAGATTTTGTAATATTATGAAATATGTTTTGACCTCTTTCCTTTGGAAGTATAAATATAAAGAAACATTTCATCGAGATACATACAACCACCTTGAGCGTTCTTTGATGCTTTGTTCAGCTCAAACCAGACTTCATTTGGGAGAGATGAGGCCATTAATGCTAAATTAGAATCTTCCTTTCGCTAATAAAATGGGCGATGCTCTAAGAAAGATGTCAATTATCTTCATTTGACTTCCTCGATCAACAAGCTGACTATTTTTCGTCATCATCGAAAAAGCATGTTTGATATACTTTCCTCGAAACTTTCAAGTCGCTTAGTTTTTGTCATTTCTTTCAGAGAAAGAGTGGATGGAGGTATTACTCTTCATGTATTTATTTAATCCAAGTTATTTCTTTATGCTTAAATGAGATTATTTTATGTGTTGAATCACAGGTTCATTTCACATTTACAAGCTTATAAAATGAAATACAAAAGAAGCAGAAATAGATGGAATCTCAATCGTTTGAAAAATAATTCCATTTATTCATGAAGAAATAAAGTTTCCTTCTTCTATTTTCATGTGGAAATAACTTTTTGTGTACAAGTCATGTGGAACCTTTCTATTAGTTAAGTGATAAAAAGTACATACACATAAAGATGTAAGTAAATGAGAGAGAGAAACCCATCACGCTTTAATGAGTCAAGTTACCCTTTTCTCCTCGTCTTAGATCTCTTAATAGCTTCATCTCCATGCCTGTTTCACTTTCGAGAAATCTATTTGAGTTTTGAGTTTCTACTGTGCATGTGATTAGCAATCTCTACTAATTAGGAACATCTTCCTTACTTCCTCTCTGTAATACCTCTTCTTCTGTTTCTTCCTTTCTTAATCACGCTTCTTATAGTTATGGTTCATGACTGATTGTGTAAAATGAATTTTTAAATCAAGTCACAAACAAGTTTAAGCATAATAAGGTGCTTATGCTGAGAAAATCTAAAAGCTGAAAATTAAAGTACATAATGTCATCAATCGTGGTCATTCAATGAATCTCGAACCATATCACTAAAGGAAATCAAAGGATGAAAAGAAAAGAGAGGTTTAAGCCTCCATATTTTCTAACCTGTTTTATGAAATGTGCAGTACAAGTAAAAGCAAATATCCTTATAGTTTAATCATGTTTGATTGGCATAACAGAAAAGCTTCACAATTTTCGATTCATGTCCAATCAAATACAGAATGGTAAGACAATGTCAAATCTGCCCTCAACATATTTAAAAAAACAAATACATCTACAAAACAAAGATATTCTATTCGAGTTCATTCACCAAAGAAGCATCAAGCTACAATCACCATCAGGTTTCAGCCATACATTTTGAGGAAATATCAATCCAATTTCTAAGTTTCAAATGCCTTCCGGATCTTAGATTCTACTCAAAGGAATTACAATCACGTTGAAGATATTGCAAAAGCCATGAAAAAACCAATCATTTAGAACAACAATGTTTTTTACTGCATTCACGAAAAATGTGTAAGAGAACAAAAAATTGCGGCAGAAATGTTCATGGTGTTCATCCATGTTTGGGAGGACAAAGCGGTTCGTTGCGAGGTTCATGAGATCAAATGAAAAACATTGAGCTATAGATTTAGCTCTATAAGACACCACCGAGCTATACAAAGATACATATCAACTAGTAAAAGTATTGCTTAACATTACATGTTTTCATTCTTCAAAATAAGTATTGGCGTAACAATCGCAACATTATGATATATTTCCAACTTGATGTTTTAATTTTGATAAATTCAAATTTCAAGGTAAGACTTGAAAATGCATTACTTTGGAGTCGATATGTCATTCTACGGACCATTTAAATAAAAATGAAAATGAGCATATATAAATGGGAAAAAATCAAGAACAAGAATTTAGAGTATAGACTCTCAAGGTATAAATGTATTTGAGACCTCTGAAATTCTCAAAGAAAATCAGGTTTTTCGAAGTAACCAAGGGATTAGACACGGTTGAGTCATTCATTAGTCATCTATGAGCCTCATAAATAAAGGACTTTCGTGTACAAGATTGGATGATCATGTTACAGCTTTTCCCGTGAAAAGCAGGCGAAAAAAAATTTTTAGATTTTGCAGTTGAAACAGATTAACAGAGAGACAAACAACATGGGTTTTTAGTTCTCGAATGATATCTATGATTACGGTACTAAACCCAATAGAATAAAAACCCAAAATGTTTCCTTAAAGATTTGCTTATTGAAAAGCACTAGGAAAGTAACAATTGTTGTTGGGAGCTAACAAGAAAACGTTTGAAGGACCCAAATCAACACTAGTGAAGATGTAATTGTTGTACATGGCCCATTTTTAGTTTCAAGAAAAGTTCGAGCAAGTTAGAAGAACAAGATAGATCATTTCTCAAATGTACCAAGCGGTCATAGAGATAAGGCAACGAGTTTGTTAAAATCAAGGATAAAGCGGACACCGAGTTAATACATCATGCGGGGCCCATGCAAGGTGAATGGAGATAAGGTCAAGATGTCAAAAGTTGGGTAGGTCGAATTGAGGACCCCGTCCCAATACGAGAACCACATAAATCGAAAGCAAAGTCCTATTAAGGCCTCATAACACAAAAACGTAGGCTCTGGATAGTTTTCGTGTAACATTTGAAGACGAACGTGAAGTAACTAGTCATCCACAAACCCTCGGATTAGAGAAATGAGCTTAAGCTAGAAATAAACAAGAAATATGGAAAAAGAGCAAATCTACGCAAACCTAGATCGAAATAGAGAAAATTTCAGCAAGAATGGTGAACCTAACTTGCAAAAAAACATACCTGTTCGGATATGCAAGCCCTTAGAGCCATATGCAACAAAAGTTTGAGCCATATGAGAAAGAAAGAACTTACCAGTGGAAAAGGCGAGTTTGAACGCTTAAAATGCAGTTGGAGGAACAAAATGCATACCCAAAATCGAGTGTGAGTTTTCAAGTAAGAAGTGTGGTGGCAAAATGGCGTCCAAGCCTTCACCCTAAAATGCTAAGCACCAATGCAAATCCAGATCATGAAATACATTTGCAAAATGCCAAACAAATTGATAGCGAAGTTGATACGAGGAAATCACGATAGTCATTTAACCAAATGGAAAAGCGATCAATTACATGTAGAAATCGTGACTGTGGGGCTCAATAATCGAGAATCACTGTGGAAAAGGAAGGGACAATGAAAAACAAAGCTTGGTCGTGAATATACAAAGCAAACTCAAAATCTCAAATGCGAAATGGCGGCAGTAGTAAAAGAGTTTCGGCATAGTCAACCTAGGTAAAAGAATGGCGACCATGGCAAAACGTTCTACACCCCAAAACGTTCTTGAAAAACCACAATTGCCAAAAGAAAAAAATGAAAAGTTTCTAGGGTTTTTACCCTAGTCATTCACACGACCTTTGGAGGAGTTGAGTCAACTTAACTATGTAGCTTGACCCTAGTTAGGGTTTTGATAAAACATGGACATATATCCATGCAAGGTGGTATTATTTACTTGATTCAAGTGCTTTCAAAACTTAGGATTTATTATGCTCTGGGGTGTGAAAAAAATAAAATTTATAGGCTATAAATGATTATGCTTTTGCATGTGCCCAAGTGGGAGCTAAAAGCCTTTTTCACCTTTGCATGTGAAGGAGTCAAATAAAAAAATATAGCTTTTTCCACATAAGACAAGTTTGTTATTTTTACCTTATTCCTTTCAAAAGCTTGTACACTATCTTATTTTTGCATGAAGAGGGGTGAGTTTATTCACTGCTGGAATAAACTGAAATATCATTGCAAGTACAATGGAATCCTCTGTGTAGAGATCCCTCACATACTCTTGAGGTTTTCGTCCGCAAGAGAGTACTCCTAAGGGTTTCCATCCTTGAAATAATTCACACCAAGCTAAAAGATTCAATTAAAAATCAGAATTTAGAAGACAACCAATGTGCCTCTACAAAGGCAAAAGTCGACTGCATAAATAGAGTTAGTGACCCAAACTAGCCACTCATGCAACCAATCACCTTTCTTTGTATTAAATGCCTCTTTCCCTCCAAAAAGCTCTCCTCATGCAAGTCGCATTTTCCTTGGGGGAATAACTTTTGTTTTTTTGCCTTTTTTTAATTTTACCTTTGCCTCCAAGCAAGTCATACTTTTCTTGATATAAACAGTTTTAGCTAAGTGTTTTTATCCTATGCTTCACTTTTCTATGTTTATTTTTATTTTTAAGTCCATTACTTTATTATAAGTGCTTTTTATAATGTCTTTGTTTTTGCACTTTATAATAAAATAATAGAACTTAAGTCTCCTTTTAATTTTCTCCTTAGTCATCGGGAAGACAAAATAGGCTAAGGGTTTTTGTTGCTAGATTTTCTGCATACAGTGAAAACCTAGGCGATTATGAGATAAATCTCCCTCATTTACCGGTGAAGCTCCCAGTGTAAGATTTTGTCAATTGTATTTCCTAATATCAAATAGTTCACGATCTGGAACACAAGAATGTTGATTACAAATTCCGATCTGGAACACAAGAAGGCTCCCATGTAAGATTTTGTCGGTTGTATTTCCCAAGATTTTGCAAGCGGGAGGAAAGGAGGGAAGATGTGCAACCCAATCAATAGTTCATAGAGTTGATCGCATGCACATAGATAAAACAAATAGATCTTTAAATACAAAATTTAAAGTAAATGATAGTTTCATATCAAATCTATAATAACACGCTTTATGAGTAGATCTAGAAAGAAATAAGAAGCAAAATCCAATGTTGACACAAAGTTCTCCGAAATTTCTTCTCTATTCCTTTGCTTGCAGAAAAGCTATCGGGGTTTTAGCTCAAAGTCCTGGAACACAAGAATGCTGATTACAAATTCCGATCCTTTAACTCGTAGGCTCTTCCTCTACTTATAGTGTGTAGAGGGGAATTACAAATGGGAACTTGTAAACCCGAACTAAAATACGAAGAAATAATAAAGGGAACATCTAGCAATCATCTTCCTAGAATTCCTTTCTTAGTGATATGCATCGGAGTTTAATCTAAAATTGTGCACATCTTTCACCTACCTTAAAGAATCCTTCCAAATAACTTAAAGTGATGGTTTTCAAACCAATAACTTTAATTTTACATTTTTATCCAGAACATAAGAAATAAGAGAAGAAAGAAGAGAAGAAAGAAGATCTACTAGTTGTAACACTTACACTTTCTTTTTGTTCGATATTGAATATACTTATCAAACATGTAATTCAATATCTTCCCATCTATTTTAACAATAACATTTCTCTCGATTCGAATTAACAACAACCTCTGACAAAGCAAAGAACATTAGCCTTCACTTTCTCTAAACTATGCCCATATCCCTCAACATCTGCTTGAAGCTCTATGAGTTTGCCAATCGAATCCATCGTGAAAGGCATGGTGGCTTCATCAACTTATTTCCGCATAACCAGAATAAATTCCTTATGGGAAGTAGGTAATTCATCTAGGATGCTCTCCAAAGACTTCTCCCATCTTACTTTCCAAAGAATCGCATCCTTTTCAGCATGAGCTTGAGGATTTCTACGCGGAAGGAAACTGAAATTTATAACTGCTTCCCCTTTTCCACCAATCCACCAGGCACAATCTGCTCTGCAATCAAGCACATCCTTTGGCAACGAGTGTATCTTAGCTAAAGTATCCAGATGACTTTCAGCAACTATGTTCTCATCTTCTATCTGTGTCATCAGTTCCTTTAGCTGAGATATTGCCCTATGCATGTTCTCCAATTCAGCTGGTATTCATTTGAATTGCTCTGAAGCTTGGTGAATGATTTGTTCCTTCCACTGGGCAATAGCTTTGACCTGGTCCCCTGCATCTTCTACCTCCTGCATCAGATGATTACTCACCTGCTCATGTGCTAGAATGGGCTGAGAGGAAGGTTTGACAACCTTAGCAATGATCTCGCATAGTTGGAACACCTACTTTTGAAGCTTGGATCTCTCAGCCTTCTTTTTGTCAAGCTTAAGGAATAACGCGTTCATTAGTGTCTCGTGTATCCTGTTTTAATCTCGCTATGGTAGTTTGACCTATTGACACTTTGGTCACTGCTATATTAGCCGCTGTGAGCTTTCCCTTGTGCTTTCCTTCTGCTAGAACAGATAACTCAACGAACTTTTGTCCCGATTCCTCAATAATCAACCTAGAAGTCATTTTGGCAACTTTAGGTCTTCTATCTCTTCCTCCCAAACTCAGGAGCAACTGAAAGTCGTGTTCCTTAGGTTGATCTCTTCTCTCAAGCTTCGGGACTTTCAGCAAAGCTAACCATGATGAAAAGTTGCTTCTTGGGGAATGAGAAGTCACCGAGTGCACCACCATCTCATGCTCTGATTCTACTCTATCCGAATTTGCCACCGTGTTATGACTGCCACCCTCTGAATTGTCCAAAGACAATGCCTTTTCAAACTCCGCCATCTGTGCTTTCAACTTCTCCGCATGGATAGGTGAAGACCTGAGTGGTTGAGGAGAAAATACAAATGACGCTGGATTCAAAGGAGGAACAACAAGATCTCTCTGGGGTTTCGGGGCTGCTGAAGTGCTATGAGTTGATGTTGGAGAAGCTGGAACTAGCACGATAGTCTGTAGATTTGGCCTTCTCCTGTATGTGAGACTTCTTGTGAACTTTAAGCTTTTTCGGCCTTCTTCGCTTTCACCTTCGTGCTTTCTTTTGCTGGAGTCTCCTGTGGTAAAGTTTCTGTGATCTGATTCATCAAAGCCTCATCCAAGCAATACCCCTTTGTCAGCAACCAGTTTGAAGTGTTAACCAGAACTGCGGAAGATCTTTCTTCAATCGTCTGGTAGCCACCAATGTTTTCCTGAAGAGTAGCTCTATCCCTTCCCATCTGATGATACAAGTAAAGTATCACATGCCCATCATCTGTGAGATCTGCAGGTATCCGTGCCAAACCATAATCAGACACTTGTTGCGTCGATAACCTGCTGAAGTCTTTCTTTTTGACTTCATACTCGTTTCTGCACTTCATCCAAAAGTCTTCCAACGAAGGCACATGTGAGTATTCCTGGGAGATTGTCTTCCTCGCTACCCCATATGGGTCAAATTTCATCCGTGCTGGGAAGAACTCAGGCTCATACTCAGAAAACATTTCAACTTCGACTCCTCTAGCTTTGTGGATGCTCTGCAGATTGTAATAACCCACTGTGACTGGAAAGAAACCCGTAGACTTGTGCCGCTTTGATTGTAAGTCATGCATCTCCACGAGCTGTCTGCACAACTCCATGATGACCCACTTGTCGTTTGGATACCTCGACAACTTTATTGGTTCTCCCGAAAAGCCGGTTACCCTGAGATAGGTGAAGTCTACAAACTGGATGAAAATACAACCATGTTGGGATACATCTTCCCAAGCTTCTTTGCTTACCCTGTTGGTCTTTAGATCACTATTTAATTTGCAGATGAATTCATAGAAGAACCCATCATTGACCGCTTTGTAATCTTTGTGGCATTCAAGAACTGTCAACTGTGGGTAGCACTCAAAAATAAGATCTTTCGCCAGTACGCCCCGTCTATCGAGCTTGGAAAATATACCCAGCGAGGCAGTTGCATATGCTAGGTATGAAGTCATTTTGAAGTTGTATGTCCACCTCACACTGGAGTTACTCACCGATGTTGTCACATAATCGATGATCTTTGCCCAATTGATTATCGAATCAACTCGCTTGATCTCAATGGTCCTCACGAAAGCATAAATTTAGCCAACAGTTTTGGCGACTCTGTGGGAACAACTATCTTTGCAGATCAAAGCTTATCTCTTGTAGATCAGAGTGTTTCCCATTCAACTTTCAACCTGGCTGAACGTCCATTCACCCGATCTGTGAAGGCACAAGGAAGGATTGGTCATTTCTTCAGACTGCAAGAGCAATTCAATTTCAATCATCCTCCTCAAGTTAGAAGCCGCAGATTTAGTCTCTCACCAGGAAGGAGAGTACACACTCATTAAGATCCGGATCGTCTTCAGCATAATCCGACGGTTGGAATTATTCACCAAGTCTACACAAGGAGAAGACGTGCCCCATTCATCATGCAGAATCAGAATCAGAACCAGATAGTACTTGTCCCATGGGGAGTAGCTTTTGGGCCACTGAACTTGACTCCGCCTATGCACGATCTGCCTAAAGGATCCAAAAAGAATTTCTCGAAATTCTTTGGAGATGGTAAGCAAAATCCGGATGATCATTTGGCAGCATTCTTCATATCTTGTGGTGTGCTTGCAGTGGAGCATGAAGATGTCTCGGTCAGACTTTTCATTGAGACTCTACACGACTTGGCTGGTGAATGGTTCTATCGGTTAGCCCCTGGAACCATAACAAATTGGGCCCATGCGAGAGCAATTTCTGAAAAGATTCAAGCCTGCAAAAGACGCTAAAGACGCTAATCACTCAATTGACGCATTGAAGGAGCCAAATGAGAACATGTGGGACTTTATTACAAAGTTCCACAGATTTTGTATAAAATCCCCACTTCGCCGCATTGAGTGATGAAAATCAAAAATCGTTTTTTATAAACGCTTTGTTGCCCGAAGTTGGATATCAGTTGCGAGGGGCAAGACCTATGAATCTACTAGAAGCAAAAAATGTTGCCGTGGAAGTTGAAGACGACTTGATCATGGCTGGAAAAACCAGACAATCACCCCATAAAGGCGATGGAGCTTCTTCAAGTACTTCCGACCCTTTGTTTCAAAGATTGGCTAATGACATGTTACAAATCAACAAGCAGATATCTCATGCAGAGAATGCGACTCCTTCAAGAATAGCTCCTACTCGGACCTTTAACGGTCAAAATCAAAATCGAAATAGACTTGCTGCTACACCACAACAGTTGGCAATTGAAGCTGCTCCAAGGAATAACTTGGAAACTAATGAAGAAGATCTAGGCATTGATGAATCATTTGATGATGAGGACTTTGTAGATCCCGTTGGCGACTCCAACATTGGTTACCTAGACTATGAATCTGACGAGGGCTATTATGAATCTTTTGAAGATTCTGATGGTCATACATTTGCAGTGTTCACAAGGTCCCAAGCACGCCAAAATGCTGAAGCATCCACAAGTGGCCAAAGAAGAGAAAGAGAAGATCTTGGGCTGGATGTTACTATCCTAAAAAGAGGTAGTACGCTACCTTCTTCATTAGCTCCCAAAGATAAGCATGCAAATTCTTTCAATTCGCAGTAGAGGGCCAATGTGCATCCGGCTGAGGTAAGTCAGGACTTTCGACATCATTGATCACATTAAAAAGACCAAGGTCCAGATGTCAGAAGCTGAGTATTTGAGGGCATTTCCTGATCAGCTAAATAGGTTGGTCAAGTATGTGCAAAGTAATGGTCCCAATACTCCAACAAATAATGTTTCACGGGGTATCTTGTCAAGTTCAAGATTACTCCTTCAAACAATGCGGCTGCAAGCTCTTCTCCTTCTACTTCTTCTCCTGCTACATCGGAAAGGATCGAGCCATTCTATGTGTCATTGCTTATTAATGGATACAAATTGAGCAATTGCATTTTGGACACGGAGCTTCTGACAACGTCATGCTTACCAAAGTTGCTGATGCCTTGGGTCTCACATTGACAAAAACCATCGGAAGATGCTATTCAATGGAAAGGCAAGTGCCTCTGGTTGGGCAAATCAAAGATGCACAGGCAGTACTTGCTTCTTTCCCAGACAAGAGATTAAAGATGACTATCCTTGTAGCAGACATCCCAGTGTCTTATGGCATGCTTTTGAGTAGAAATTTCTGTAAAGAACTGGGCGGAGAAGTCAAGATGGATTGGTCTTGTGTGCACATACCAATCAAAGGAGTTAATCAAAAGTTAGAACCTGAGAAGAAATCCAAGTACACAAGATGTCGAAATCAAGATCCTAGATCTCAGATCTTGTTTCAAGAATCCAATCACAGAGTCTATTATCTAGAAATGGATAAAGAATAAATTCAACCTGTGATCCAAGAACCACATCAACTTGATAATAAGGTTTGGTCTCTAGAATTTGATGGCGCTTGTTCATTTGGATCTGGTGCAGGCGTTGTTCTTGTTTCTCCTGAGGGAAAGGTGCATGCACATTCCTTCAAGTTAATGTTTGAAAATACTAACACGGCGGAATATGAAGCATTGTTGTTAGGTATGGAGCAAGCAAGAACAATGGGAATCAAGCTCTTACATGCAAAGGGAGATGCCGAGTTGATTGTTAAGCAGATAAGAGGTCTCTACCAAGTAAAAAGGACAAACTTCGGCATTATAGAGATCGAGTCTACTCTGCTATCCTGGATTTTTCAGCTTTCTCGGTATCTTATATTCCGAGAGAGCAAAATTCTAGAGCTGATTCACTTGCAGTGACTGCAGCTTTATTAAATCCAGATCAGCCTCCCACATTTTTCAGACAAGGGGATTACAAAGTTGAGATGGTCTTCTGCCCGAAGGTTCCTGATAACGTCCAACAATGGTAGGTTTTTAATGATGACAAGCAGATTGCTGCATTTCTCCAACAAAAGGACAACTTCGAAGAGATCTACTATGAGGGAAGCAACTCGCCTCCAAGACAAACTACATGGGAGAAACGGATGCAAAGGTCTCAGGAAGTCAAGAGATTATCCAGATGAAGGGAAATAAAATTCCTAAAGGCTTAGCATCTCTTGAGGAAATGTTCGATAAGCATGATCAGATGCTTAAAAAGAATGAAGAAAGTGGGGAAGGTTCTTCCTCGATACACGATTACTAAATTTAAGAGCAAACAATGATACTAATTTAGTAAATGCAGGTAAGTGTTGTTCGAGAGGCGAAAGAGAAGCTTTTTCAAAGTTTCTTTAAGAAATATATGGATGTTTTTGCTTGGTCTTACCAGGATTTAAAGGCATATCAACTTGTAGAAGTTCAACACTATATCCCATTAAAACCAGAACAAAAGTCTTTCAAGCAGAAGCTGCGGCGGCACAATCCTACTATTTCAGGGACTATCTTTGCAGAAATCCAAAAGTTGTTAGATGCAAAGATAATTTATCCCATACATCACTCCGAATGGTTAGCCAACATAGTTCCTGTGAGGAAGAAGAGTGGCGAGATTAGATTGTGCGTTGACTTTCGCAATCTTAATCAAGCCTCATTAAAAGATAACTACCCCATCCCCATCATGGATCACACTCTGTAGGTTGTTACTGGATCTAAAATGCTTTCCATGCTTGATGGTTTCTCAGGCTACAATCAGGTCAAGGTGGCTGAGGAAGATCAATATAAAACAGTGTTCATTACACCTTGGGGAACTTTTGCTTATCAAAAAATGCCTTTTGGTTTGATCAATGTTGGAGCTACGTTTCAAAGAGCTATGGATTTAGCATTTGCTCATCTCAAGGATGTAAGCATAGTGGTGTACCTCGATGATCTGACAGTCTTTTCCAAGAATAGAAGCGCACACATTTCAAATCTGGAAGAGGTTTTCATCCAATGCCATAAACATGGTATTTCTCTAAACCCTAAAAAATTTATTTTTGTTGAATAAAAAGGAAAGCTACTTAGGACATATTGTCTCAAAAGAAGGAACTAGGATTCGAACATGTCAAATCTATTCAGACTTTGCCATTGCCAACATCCAAAAAAGGGGTTCACTCTTTCTTTGGTAAAGTTAATTTTCTCAGGAGATTCATCCTTGACTTTGTTGAGCTAACTCGTCATATCTCAAATATGATGAAGAAGACACATGATTTCAAATGGAGTAGTGAAGGGAAGGAAGCATTCGAGAAAATTAAAGAGGCCCTGTTAAAAGCCCCAGTCTTGGTTTCACTTGACTTTAGTAAAGAATTTATTCTTTACTGTTATTCCTCCGAACACACAATGTCAGCAATCTTGATGCAGAAGAATTAGGAGGATGTAGAAGCTCCGATTGCTTTCATGAGCACGCCTTTAAAATCTTATGAGTTGAAATATACTCCAATGGAAAAACATGCATACTCAGTGGTAAAGGCATGTAAGGCATTCAGGTACTATATTTTTCCTCACATACTGTGGTTCTTTTTGCAGATATTGCAGTGAAATCTATTCTCACCCAACAAGAGTTAGGGTTGTTAAGAGGCACATGGGTGACGAAAGTTCAAGAATACGACCTGGATATCAAACCTACAAAACTGGTTCGAGGAAGAGGTTTGTGCGAATTGATGACCGAGATGAAAGCAACAGCGCTAGAGGTAGATCAAGATTTGCCTATGGTCCTTTTATAGATTTGGTGTAAGAGTGGTACAAGAACATTGCCTTTTTATAGATCCGGAGAATGCCCGGATCAACTTTCTCGAAAAGAGAAACATACTATTAAACTAAAGTCTAAAGATTTTGTTCTTTGGGACAATGTTTTATACAAAAGAGGAATTCATGGTGTGTTTCTCCGATGCATAGATAAAGCTCAGCAGGATCAGCTCTTAAAACAATTTCATAACATGGCTTGTGGTGGTCATTTCTCGGCATGAGTCACTTGCTCACAAGATCCACCGAGTAAGGTATTCTTGGCCCACACTTTTTCAAGATACCAGAGTGGGTGTCTAAGTGCCAAGTGTGCCAACATTTTGTTAGGCGTGTAAAATTGCCCACATTACCTTTAAAATCAGTTGTAATTGAAGAACCCTTCTAGCAGTGGGGCATGGATTTTATTGGTATGCTCAACCCGGCCTCCAGTGCCGGTCATCATTATATTCGATAGCTATTGATTATTTCAGTAAGTGGGTATAAGCCATTCATGTTAAGAACGCCACTTCCGCGGAGGTGTGTAATTTTATAAAGGAAAATATTGTTATCAGGTTTGGCGTGCCTAATAAAATAGTAGCAGACAACGCTTTAAATCTGTCTTCTGAGGAGCTGGTTGATTTTTGCTACACTCATGGGATCTAGCTGATACATTCCTCCAACTAGGATCCACAAGAGAATGGCCAGGATGAATCAAGTAATTAAAATTTGGTGACTATCGTGTGAAAGATAAAGAATCGAAAATCAAAGAACTTGGCACAAGAAGTTGTTTGATGCATTATGGGCAGATAGGATTACACCAAAGAGGGTTATAGGCATGTCCCATTTTCAGCTATTATATGGAAGAGACACAGAGCTGCCTCTTACGAATTGCACCTTGAACTTTCTAGAGCCCTGGAGGATTCCACATTCACTGATGCTATTGAAAAAGGATAATGTATCTGACTGAATTGCGAGAAGTACAGGCTCAAGTTGCAGATAGATTGTCAGAGCATCAAAAGAAGGTGAAGGTGATCTTCGACAAAAAGGCCAGGGAAAGAAAGTTTGAGATCAATGACTGGGTCCTTTTATGGGACAAAAGAAGAGAAACAAAAGGCATGCACGGAAATTCGATTCACTATGGAAAGGGCCTTTTGTGATTAAAAAGATCGCCGGAGCTGATAGCTTCATTCTTGCTCATCAGGATGGAGTTGAATTGTCGTTGCCTTTCAATGGGCAACACTTGAAGCTGTTCCGACATAAAAGAGCAGGGTGAAACCTGTATGTATATAAATAAAACTTTGTTTTTCCTTGTTTTTCTGTGTTGTGTCGTTTTTGTTTGCCTGACCCCAAGCCCAAAGGACAAGATACGAAACCAGAGATGTTGGGATCTCATCTTTACCCTTGTCATTTTGATAGAGGTAAAGATGTCCACAGACGGAGCTGATTGGTGTCCCCAGATTTCACCTTGAAATCTGAGACTACCCCATGTAAAAAATTTCATACTTTTAAAATATTGGGTTGTTTTGTGTTTTTATTGCGAAGATGCTTGTATTACACTTAGATATTTCCGATGGGCCTTACGCTTCATCAATTATTGTCTGAAGATTCCAACACGACAGGTGGTGACTACTATCAGCATATTGGATGCCGGCAATAGATGGGAGAAGCATAAAGTCGACTGTGTGGGCATAATGAACAACAGGTATATGAAGAAGCCCAAATCTCCATCCAAGTTCCCGAGGACTCTTCCACGATCCAATCTGGTGCAGGAGGTGGATGACATTACCAAATTGTTATGCAAGATAAATGGCGAAGCTAATGCTCACAACTTCCGCTCATGGATGTATGCCTTCATCAGGACCATTGAGATCAACAAAGCAGATTCTATAATCAATTGGTGGAAATCATTAGTGACAACATCGGTGAGCAGCTCTGGAATGTGAGGCGGACTTACAGCTTCAAGATGACTTCATATTTGGTATATGCAGCAGCTTTGCAAGGTATCTTCTCCAAGCTGGATAGACGTGGTGTGCTCTCCAAGGATCCTATTTTTGAGTGCTATCCGCTACGTATTGTGCTGCGTGCAATCCATATTATAAGGTGTTCAACGATGGATTCTTCTATGGATTCATTTGTAGGGCTGAACGCAGCGATCGAAGACCAACAGGGTAGCGAGGAAGCTTGGGAAGGCTGTCCCCGTTGATGATACCTTCATCCAGGTTTCGAGACTTTACATACCTCGGGGTCATCGACTTTTCGGAGAACCAGTCAAGTTGCCCAGATATCCAAGCGACAGATTGGTCATCATGGAGTTGAGCAGACAACTTGTGGAGATGCATGACTTGCACAAAACGACACAAGTCTACAGGCTTCTTCCCAATCACAGTGGGCTATTACAACTGCCAGAGCATTCATAAAGCCAAAGGAATTGAAGTGGAGATGTTCTTTGAGGATGAGCGGAGTTCTTCCCAAAGACGGCTGAACTTCGATCCATATGGGGTGGTAAGGAAGACGATTTCCCAGAATACGTGCATGTGCCTTCGTTAGAAGATTTTTGGATGAAGTGCAGAAGCGAGTACGAAGTTAAGAAGAAAGACTTCCGTAGGTTATCAGTGCGACAAGTGTTTGACTTTGGATTAGCACGGATACCTGTGGATCTTAAAGATGATGGACCTGTGTTACTTGAGGCATACCATCAGATGGGAAGAGATAGAGCTGTACTTCAGGAGAACATAGGTGGCTGCCACATGATTGAGGAAAGGTCTGCCGTTGTTTTGGTCAATACTTAGAACTGGTTGCTGACAAAGGGATATTGCCTTGATGAAGCTTTAATGAATCAGATCATGATAGCAACCTCAAAGACAGGAGATTCCCTCAAAAGGAAGCACGTGGGAGAAAGCAGCAGAAGGATTGACAAGATTAAAGTGCACAAAAAGTCTCATTCAAGGGAAAAGATCACTTCTACGGCTATGGTGTTAGTTCCGACTTCTTCATGTCAAGTACTTCACCGACTATTGCACCTCAGCAAGATATTGTCGTTCCTCCATTGAATCCGACAATATTTGTCTTTTCTCCTCAGCCACTCCGATCAGCACCTCTTCCTGAAGAAACGTTGAAGTTGCAGATGGCAGAATTTGAATGAACTTTGTCTTTGGACAATACAGAGGAAGGTAAACTACAACACTCAGTAGCAGCAGTTTCAGATGGAGAGGAACCAGAGCACGAGATGGTGGTACATTCTGCAACTTCTCATTCTCCGAGAAGTAATTTCTCAAAGTGGTTGGCTTCACAGTTGGTCCTAGAGGCTAGAGAGGACATCAACTTGAAGGAACATGACTTACAGCTGCTCCTGAGTTTGGGTAGAAAAGACATAAAACCTAAAGTTGCTAAGGTGACTTCAAGGTTGATTATTAAGGAGTCAGGGTAGAAGTTCGCTGAGGTATCAATTCCAGCAGAAGGAAAGAAGAAGGGCAAGCTCACGGCAGCAGATATAACAGTGACCAAAGTACCCATAGGTCAAGCCACTACAGAAGGATTGAAGCAAGACACGCAGACATTGATAAATGCTTTATTCCTTAGGCTTGACAAAGAAAAGGTGGAGAAAGTTGAACTTGTAAGCGGTGTCTCTCGTTGTGCGAAATTATTGCCAAAGTTGCCAAATCTTCCACTCAGCCAATTTCAACACATAAGCGGGTGAGTGATCATCTGATGCAGGAAGTGGAAGATGCAGTTAACTAGGTTAAAGCTATCGATGAAGTGGAAGAGTCTAATCATTCGCCAAGCTTCAGTACAACTCAGGGAGGTGCCGACTGCGTCTAAAGGTTATGAAAGATGCATCGGTTCAGCTGAAACAACTGGTGATGAGCACGATGGACATGAACACGAGTCTGAAAGTAACCCGAGTACTTTGGTCAAAATAAATAAGTTCTTTGAGGAGGTGTTGATCGAAATGAATTGTGCTCGACGGATCAGTTGAGAAGGGGAAGCAACTTGAGTTTGCAGTACCTTTCCGCTTGGAGATCTTCAGAATCATGCTTTGAAAAGGATGCGGGCACTTGAAAGTATGGCATCATCACTACAAACAATGTCATTGCTTTCACCAATGAGGAAGTGGTCGAAATGTTTCTTCATACACAAGGATCATTCCTAGCAAAGTGTCTTGATTCCCCTGGAAGGATCTCTTCTGATGGTGCAAGAGAGGATTGATGGAGTGATAGGCCTTTCACGATGGATTCCATCAGTAAGCTGGTAACGCTGCAGTCAAATATTAAGAGGTTCAGGCCTAGCTTGAAGGATGTGGAAGCGTGCATCGGGGTTTTGAACGAAGGCTTGCATGTAATTCGGATGAAAAAAGAAGCCGTGGCTAAAACAGATAAAATTCTTGAATTACATGTTCGACAAGTATATTCATGATCAAAAAAAAATGAAGTTACGTATGTTACTTCTGACGGATCTTTCTTCTATTTCCACGTTCTTGGATGTAATTGTAAAACTTTAAAGTTGTTGGTTTTAAAACCATTACTTTAAGTTATGTGGAATGATTCTATAAGTTAAGTGACAGATGTGTATAATTTTGACTATAGATTCAGATGCATGTCACTTGAAGAGGAATTAAAGGAAGATGATTGTCAGATGTTATCTTTACTTCTTGTTTATGTTCTAGTTCAGTTAAGTTTCCCATTTGTAATTTCCCTTCTACATTCTATAAGTAGAGGAAGAACCTTCGGGTTAAGGATGAGAATTGATAAGCAACATTCTTGTGTTCCAGACTTTGTGCTGAAACCCTTGATAGTTATTTGAAGCAAAGGAATAGAAAGGAGTAGATTTTCAGAGAACTTTGTGTCGACGGTGCATTTTGTTTCTAACTTTTTGTCTTATATCTACTTATAAACTTTGTGTTATTCTAGATCTAGATCTGAAAGCTGCCTTTGCTTATAATTTTGTGTTAATATCTATTATTCTGTCTATGTGCATGCAATCAACTCTGTATTCTATTGATTGGGTTGTACATCTTTCCTCTTTCTTTCCTATTTTTTATTATTTCCTTCTTCATCAGATATTTCCTTTTTTTAATAGTTGCTTACTTGTTGCAAAACTATAGAGCTACGGTTCATGAGCCGCATGGTTAAAGTAAAACCCACAAATAGATACTAGCATATTTAATTGACAAATCTTACATGGGAGCTTCACCGGTAAATGAGGAGATTTATCTCATGATTGCCTAGGTTTTCAGCTATGCGAGAAAATCTAGCCAACATGGCTTCTCCACTTAACCCGCAAAGCAATTTAGTAATATCATCCACCTCCCGCACCAAATGCAATCGCGGAAGAGTCCTCGGGAATTTGGATGGAGACAAATCAAAGGCTTCTTCATATATTTGTTGTTCATTATGTCCACGTAATTTGCTTTGTGTTTCTCCCATCTATTGCAGAATCCAAGATGCTAATCGCAATCACCACCGTTCGAATTGGAATCTTGAGACAATAATTAATAAAGTGCATCTAGCTTTGATTATTGTCTTTCCCACAACATTCCGCATTGTTCTGCGAAAGAGGATGATATGACCTTGCACACTCCATGAAAAATTCGGCAACGAGTGATTGAGAATGTTGATGCTCAAATAATTCCACCGCTTTTTATTGTCCGCATGAGAATGTCTTTCCGGCCCTGGATCATCACATTATTTCGAGATGGGTTCAAGGCTTATGTCCAATGTCATTTATATTAGCAAATCTAGACGCTTCAAGGCAACCATGCATGATTCTACTGATCCTTCTCTTTCATCACGCTTCATCATGGCCACATGAGCAATCTTTGTGTGTGTTCTTTTTATCTTTTAATCCTACCGAAATTCTTTCGTAACCGGATCAATTTGTGCAGATCTAGCAATTTCTTGATTCGAAGATATATTCAATATATCTAACATTGATTTGAACTTCCTTTCACTTGTATGAACACCTATAATTATTTCGATACAAAGATGAAGTCCAGAGCATGAATACTTGATTTTGTCATAAAAATTTGCATATGAAGTTTGCTGCCCTAAAATTTGAGGCTTTGCTTGTATGCAAAGCAAGCATAAATATTTTTAAATTCACCTGCACTTATAGTAATATGCATATAATTATCATAGCATAAATCAAGCTATTTGAACCCTAGAGCCAAACCTTGAAGCTTTCTCGCAATGAAAAACAATTTCAAATGCACAAATCCTCCTTTCCTTGGCGCCAAAAAGCTGTCTCAGGCTGCAACCTTAGAAAAGAATTTATTGGTTCTTCATTATGGTAGCCCATACTTATATAACCCTCAGCATTCTATTTCTAATAATTGTCCTTCCTATTCCTGGCAATTTAATTAATAAACAATCATGTTTATTCACCCAAATTGCGCGCCCAATTATGCATGCTACTAGCTGCCTTTAAATAAATTTATTTTATTTATTTTTAGCATGCATTCTTCAGTTGTCTTTGGCTTGACTTCTTGCTTTGACTTTTCATCCATCTATGGCGCCAAAATTAGGTGAAAAAGCCATAAATAAATATAATTAAATTCATTGTTTAATGCCAAGGTGGGTCGCTTTTTTGGCAAGGGTGATTTCTAAAAATAAGAAGGCAACTAATAAATATGATGCACATCAAAAAGGCCTGATGGGATTTTCTACCTGTCTCAGCT
The DNA here is from genome assembly GCA_018340775.1 of Taxus wallichiana var. yunnanensis. Lineage (NCBI taxonomy): Eukaryota > Viridiplantae > Streptophyta > Pinopsida > Cupressales > Taxaceae > Taxus > Taxus wallichiana. Next base: position 629,877,042 of record CM031234.1, read on the forward strand.
CCAAAAATCCTTTCTTTCACTTAAGTTGTTTGACTTCCATAATGAGAATTTTTAATCGACAAGGCAGTAATAAATTCCCACCGCTACATTGCCAAAATTCCCATTATTAAATTAAAACATCTCCCAAAAAGTGCGACTTGCATTAAAATTAGCCTCCTTTGATAAAGTGCGACTTGCATGGGTGAATAAATCTCTTTGGTGGGTGGTGTCACTCAGATTTCACCCTGAAATCTGTGACTACCCAATCCAAATTTTTCGTACTTTTAAAATAGTGGGTCGTTTGTTGTTTTTATTGCCTGAAAGTTCCTGTATTGCGTCAAAATAATCCTAAAGTGCCATATTAGCCTTTTTCGCCAAATACCCAGATGCCCAAAATTGTTTTATTCTGTCGTCGGGATTTGTCTGCGGGAAATTTGTATTTAATTATTTTGAGCCCCGTATGAGGCTATTTGCGCTCTGTTTTGACTCCATTATGAGCGAATATGTTATTATTCCTATGTACCAGAAGGATTTTAACTTATTTTAAGTTTTGGGCTTTATTTGTAACTTTTGGCAATTTTTCGTGTTTTTGTGGTGTCCCGTTCTGTTTTCTGTAAAATTTCTCTGGAACAACTCCTTTGCGGGTAAGCCCGATTTTTGGCCTGGAGCAGCTGGAAAACATACACGCACATTTTGCCCGGAGGAAGTCGTCATCGGAGGTCTGGATCACTGGGAAAAAGCGAAGTCGTGCACGTAAAAGTCCTCGTGGGGATGGGCGCATTTTGGAAAACAAAGGATTTAAGCTGCGATGGGAAAAATATAAGCCGCAGGCAGGGTGGGAATTGTATACCTGCCTGGCAGGGTACTTTTTCCCGTGTTATAAAAGTCACTTAAGCTGCAGTGGGAAAAATAGAGGCTGCAGGCAGGTGGGAATTTATTGCCTGCCTTGCAGGGTAAAAATTCCCATGATATAATAAAAGGAAAGTGACTTAAGTGAAATCATGGGATTTTAGTGCTCGCCTTGCGGTAGGTAAAGAATCCCATTGTCAAAGTCAAATCACTTAAGTGGATCACGGGATTTTGGTGCTCCGCTCTGGGCAGGTAAAGAATCCCATTATGGAAAAATTCTTAAAAATAGAATTACATGTGCAAAAAGTGCCCCTTTGGTGATAGATTAAAAGATTAAATTGATTATTTTTAATAATCTTTCTTCTTAAAAAAGTGCGCCCAAGCTTGAGGAGGTCAAAAAGTCAAAGAAGGAATAAAAGAAAGGAATTAAATTAATTAAATTTAATTTATTTAGTGGCTGCCCCCTTCCTCTCAAAAAGTGCGCCCCATTTGGGCATTATTTAATGTTTTTTGAAGCTTTAAAACATTAAATTAATTTCTATTTTCAGTGGCTATGGTCAAAGCACACTGTGGGGCTTGAGTGAAGTGTTGTGTGAAGGATTAAATTGGATTAATTTAATTTATTGGATGGCTGTCCTTAAACATGCTATTTTTAAAAGAGAAAAGCATGATTTTTAATTAATTAATTGCCTTTAATTGTTAGGGCAATTATTAATTATAGAATTGTGAAGGTTATATAAGCATGGGCAGCCATATGGGTGAATAATTTAATTCACAGGTAAAGAATTGCAGCAAGGAGGAAAAGTGCGCCCCCATTAGAGGAAGGATTTTGTTCAGACAAAGTGCTAACAAGGCTAAAAGCTTCCAGATTTGGCGCATGCTTTGGAGAAGGTTGATCTTCGTCTGCATAGTTGTTTTCACAGGTGTTACAGGAGCTCAGGTGTTGATTGAAAGGATTCATGCTCTCTTTATGTGCAAATTAAACACCAATTTTTGGGGCAGCAGGCTTGAAAAGTGCAGATTTTTATAATTTAAATTCACTATTCATGCTCCGGTGGCCATTTTTGTCTGAATAAATTGCAGGAACTCATTACAGGTGCTTTATAAAAGAAAAGGAGTTTTTATCAATGTCCAATACATTGCAAATATCCTCCGAATCTGAAGAATTGTCCAGATCTGCACCAGTATTGAAGAAATCCGGCCAAGTTAGAAGAAAAAGAATTATTCAGACAAAGATAGACAAAGCCATGGCGAAAGGAGATGAAAAAGAGAGCACGATGGATTCATGCATTGCTTCCAAACTTTCAGACATAGGAGACACGGATCTAGGCCCAGAACCTCTTTCTGATTTGATTGATAGATCCAGAGCTGGAAAGACTTCACTCATGCGTGCGGTCAAAAGTAGTGGAATTATTCGAGCTGCAGCTTTCCCGTGTACAGCCCAATTGCCAGAGTTTGTGATGGAGTGTGCTAGATCTTATCATCCTTCATCCAGATCAGTGCGTGATGTTGCGGGAAAGACAATAATTCGTTTGGATGCAGAATTCTTCAATTATTGTCTGAAGATTCCAGTGCGAAAGGTGGTGACTTCTATTAGCATTCAGGATGCTGACAGTAGGTGGGAAAAGCATAGAGCTGACTGTGTGAGCATCATGAATAGCCGGTTCATGAAGAAGCCTAGATCCCCTTCCAAGTTCCCGAGAACTCTTCCACGATCCAATTTGGTGCAGGAGGCGGATGATATCGTCAAATTGCTATGCAGGTTGAATGGTGAAGCGAATGCCTACACTTTCCGGACATGGATGTATGCTTTCATCAGGACCATTGAAATCAACAAGGTTGATTCTATAATCAATTGGTCAGAAATTATTAGCAGCAACATCGGTGAGCAATCACGGGCGTGAAACGTACCTTCACCTTCAAGATGACTTCATACTTGGTGTATCTTTGCACTTCACAGAGTGTCTTTTCCAAGTCGATAGATGTGGTATTCTTTCCAAGGATCCCATTTTCGAATGCTACCCACAACTACTTACTACTGCGTGCAAGAAGGACTTCAAAGTGAGTAACGATGACTTCTATGATTTCATCTGCGCAGTTAGACAAAGACTTGAAGACTCACAAGGTAAGCAAGGAGGCATGAAGCGGTGTCCAAGATTGGCGGTGTATTCATCCGGTTTGCAGATTTCACATACCTCGTGGTTACGAGCTTTTCAGTGAACCAATAAAGATGCCCAGTACCCGAGTGACAGATTGATCGCCATGGAGCCGAAAGCAGCAACTTGTGGAGTTACACGACCTTTAGTCGAGCGGCACAAGTCTACGGGCTTCTTCCCACTCACCGTGGATATTACAGTTGCATCAGCATTCACAGAGCTCGAGGGATGGAAGCACAAATGTTGTCCGAGAATGAGCAAGAGTTCTTCCTCGCGCGCTAATTTCGATCCATTTGGAATAGCCAGGAAGACAATCTCCCAGGAGTACGCACATGTGCCTTCGTTAGAAGATTTCTGGATGAAGTGCAGAAGTGAGTACGAGGTTAGAAAGAAAGATTTCAGCAGGCTATCGGCAAAGCAAGTATTTGACTTTGGACTAGCGCGGATACCTGCGGATCTTAAAGATGATGGGAACGTGGTACTTGACACTTACCATCAAATGGGAGGAGATAAAGCTATACTGCAGGATAGCAATGGCGGCTGCAGCACAATAGAAGAAAGATCTGGAGCTGTGTTGGTGAATACTTCGAACTGGTTACTGACGAAGGGATATTGCCTTGATGAAGCATTGATGAATCAAATCACAGGCAACTTCGACACAAGAGATTCCCTCAAGCGAAAGCATGAAGGAGAAAGCAAAGTGAGAAGGTCCGAGAAGTTGAAAGTACACGTAAGATCTCAAGAGAAAGAGAAGACCACTTCTACGGCCATAGCTTTGACTCCGACTTCTCCAAAGACTGCAGAGGGATCACCTAACTATTGCACCACAGCGACAGGATGCTTCCATGCCTTCATTGAAACCAGCGACGTTCGTCTTCTCTCTCAGCAGCCACTTCGCTTCATCACCCGCTCCGAAGGTGTTGAAGGCTGCAGATGACGGAGTTCGAAAGAGTTTTGTCCTTGGATGTTTCGAGAAGATGGCAGCCATGATCTTGTGGCACTTTCGATGGAGAGGATGCGAGAGCGGGAGATGGTAGTGCACTCAATGACTTCTCACTCTCCCAGAAGTAATTTCTCGGAATGGTTAGCTTTGCGGTTGGTTCCGGATGAAATTGTAAACTTCTAAGTTATTGGTTTTGCAACCATTACTTGAAGTCATGTGGAACCTTTCTATTAGTTAAGTGATACATGTGTCACTTAAGAAGAAGTTAGTTGAGGATGATTGCCAAATGTCATCTTTACTTGTTGTTCATACTTTAGTTCAGTTTGAGTCTTCTATTTGTACTTTTCCTTCTACATTTTATAAGTAGGAGAAGAACCTCCTGGGTTAATGATCGATCGAATTTGTAAGAAGCAATCTTGTGTTCTAGACTTTGTCTTTGAACCCCTGAGAGCCACTTGTTGCGAAGGAATACAAAGAAGCAGGTTTCCGGAGAACTTTGTGTCATGGCGTACTGTGTTTCTTGCTTTTAAATCTTAGATCTTTAAAGTAAACTTTGTGTTATTTTAGATTTGGATCTAGAACTGCCTTTGCTTTATAATTCTGTGTGTTCAAATCTATTAAGTTTCTTCTATGTGCATGCAATTAGCTCTGCTATCTACTAATTGGGATGCACATCTTCCTTACTTCTTCTCTGTAATACCTTGACTTTCTTCTTCTATAATTTTTCCTTTCTTAAACAGCTGCTTACTTGCTGCAGAACTTCTTAGTTATGGTTCATGAACTAAGTGGTTAAAGTAAAACCCCTGATAGATAAAAACACATTTATATTGACAAATCTGACACGGGAGCCTCACCGGTTAAATGAGGGAGATTTATCTCATGACTGCCTAGGTTTGATGCTATGCAGAAAATCTAGCCAACAAAGTGGGAAAAGTTAGCACATGTTGCAGTGCATGAAAAATTCCCATCGGTGCTTTAAGTGAATTTTCTTTATTTATAATGGGAATTTTCACCTGCTGCAGGCGGAGAACGAAATTCCCACCGCCCTGTCGCCTCTAATTTTCCCATCGCAACTTAAGTGATTTTGACTTCATGTAAAAAAGTACTGCTGCAGGAAGGTAAGAAATTCGCCGCCGCCACTACCAAAAATCCCATTGCAGCTTAAACTCATTCATTCCAAAAAGTGTGACTTGCCTGGGAGAGGCTTTTTGTGCATGACTTCATCTTTTTTGGTCAGAAGTTTGCATTTTGAGGCTGATTCCTTCTGGTGCTGCGTTAGTAGATGATCTCCAGATGCTTCAGGCAATTAAATAGACTATACTGGACAAGGAACAGACCTAGGGAATTTCTACGAGAAACTGCGGAGAAAACTGGAGAAAAACGCAAAAGAAATAAATAAAAGCGAAAAACGTTGCTAGAAGTCACAGGCAAGGCTTTGAATTCATTCTCGGTGAAAACCCTATTGAGATGTGTGAATACTAGCATGCAAAACATCAACAGGATTCAACCGGAGCACAATTTACTTCAAACGAGACATTATTTATTTAATAAATAATTAAATAAAAATTTCCGCAGACAAAACTTGACAAGGGGATAAAATGAGTTTGGGCATCTGGATATTTGTCGAAATTGGCTCGTATGATTCATTGGGAATATCTTAACGTAATACTGAGACATCTTCCGGTAAAAAAAAACATGAAAAGACCCATTATTTTTATAAAAAAAAAATTTAAATGGGTAGTCCTAGATTTTAGGGTGAAATCTGGGGACACCGGTCTTCAACCGGGAAGGGGATATTACAACCCTCCCTTCCCAAAATCGTTTTCTTTCAAGCAATTCCAAACTTGTTTTGTCTAAATGCGATGCACAAGAGACAAAACATGCTGAAGTGTTCCGGGTCCTCGCACATGTACATGCGGATGAAGCAAATCTTGCAAAAACTCATAGCTCTCATAATGCCAATATTTGTAGATTTGGAACAAGGAATCCACTTGCTTTATTCTACAACTTGCATTCATTCACCTCATGAATAAAACAAATCTGAAATGGTTTACTATGCAAAGAATGAATATGACCCATTATTATTCCTCTCATACCTTTGAGTATCAAGGTCTTCACCATTCTTTACTTCCATGATATTTTGACTTTGTTGTACCCATAGTAGGAAAACTCGCCAAAACCAAAAACTCGCCAGACCCCAAAAAAAAAAAACTCGCCAAAAACTCGCCAATATTCGGCCAATACTCGGGAATACTCGGCAACTTAAAAAATACTCAAATTTCTTTAAAAAACATAAATTTTAAGCAACACATAGCTACAAAATGTATTAAATGAGCCCATAAAATGTTGGAGAAGTGTTTTCTATTAGATTTGAATACAAATACAATACAAAATCGCATCATCATGCGAATACGACAACCGGCTGATACTAGTCCCCACACTCGGCTGCGTCTCCACGCTCCTCCTAGAAGGCTGCGAATCTGGCTCGATCATGGAACTAGATGATGGTGCTGGTGGCTCCTCTGCTGCATGTTGGAGATCACCTCCAAAGATGTCATCCAGTCCAATATCTCCTCGGAGTCCTGCTAGTGCTTCTCCCTCCATAGCCTCCCTCTCAAAAGAAGCAATCTCGTCTGTTGTGAACGTAGGGTTTTCCTCTTCTTGCCCAGGCCACTCACGGTATGGATCTATCTCATCCAAATCAATGAGCTCCACTGATGTTGCCTCAACTTTTTTGTGCGAAACCGGAGATCAGATTGCACAAAACCAAGTCGTTGAGCCTTTTTTGAGTCAACTTGTTGCGCTTCTTCGTGTGATTAGTCCGAGCACGGAGAATACTTGTCGAGTTTTGAAAGCTACCTAATATTTTTAATTACTAATCTGTCCTACAATCAAAGCTCATGATTCTTTCGAAGATCGCAAGAAGTTGCTTGGTCCAAAAGGTGCAAAAATGGATTTTATGAAAATAAGAAAAATCTTGCCATCACTGCGTGGAGCTCGAGAAAATATGCACTTTTAGAGAAAACGACACCTGAAACGGAGCCACATAATGAAAGTTATGGCACATGCAAGTTTTTGCTGCTACATCTTCCCGGACCCTTTCCAAAAATGGCAAATTTTTTTCTATCCTTGTGTTTTCTTCACCAAAAATCCAAAAAAGGAAAGAAATGCTGTCTTTGGCGAGTTTTTGGCGAGTTTGTGGCGAGTTTTTGGCGAGTTTTGGCGAGTATTCCAACTATACTCGGCGAGTTTTTTTTTGCATTTTTGGCGAGTTTTCCTGCGAGTTACTCGTTTAGCATAATTTTTGGCGAGTATTCTATCTATGGTTGTACCAATTCCTTAGCATTTTTTTCAACAATGGGTTGAATATCTTTATGAGTCAATTGCTGCAATAAATAAGATGACATACCTTTTTCCACACAATCCTCAACCCGTGCAATCTGCCCTCCTTGGAAAGAACTTTCCACGTTCCTCGCTGCCACAACTTGAGGAATACCATTCCTCATACCTTGCTGCCCACAAATTGAAGAAGTCTTTGCCTTGAACTCTTATAGGTGTTGTTTCCCTTGAGCGGCTATCAATCTAGCAGCTCTAGCTCTTCTTTGCCACTCCTCACACCTTCTTTGAGTTTCCATTACATCCTCCTTGCTTGCATATATTTCTCCCCTGTCTAATATTCATTTCTCTAGCAAGCAATGTTCTTTCCTCACTAACACAATTATTTTGCCCAATGGAAATCATACCTTTCTTTCTAGAAGATTCTTCTTTCCCTTGCATGGTGGACTGCACAATGGGTTGATTTCTCTCCAATTTTTGCATGCCATTTTTACTATCTTTTAACTCACAAAAATCAGCAAAGGTCAGCATAGCTCTTACCTTGGGATTGAGTGTTGCATACTCTTTACCCCATGTTTCCATGTCATCTTCCTCAGTTGGTTGTTCCGTGGCTCTGAAAATCTGCGAAGGCTTGGATGATGTGCTCATAGTATTCATCCCCTTTATAGATCTACTCACTTTAGCAAAGACTCCTATAATGGAGTCTCTTATATATCTCTGAGCCTCCATCCGACAAATCTGCAATGCTCTATTGCCTCTATTGAATACTTAATTTATGTAGCTTCTCTTAATTTCTTCCATGATTACTTTCTTCATCTTTAGATCTGATTTTTTTTTCTTTCATTCATAAAGGTGGGAGAATCATTGCTTCGATACCACCGTAATGTCTCCTAATGGACATTTTTGACCCCAAATGGATTTAAGGCCAATCCCAAACCCCCAAATACAATTTATAGAAGATGCAACAATTTATTAACATGCAGATATGAATTTAATCTAAAAAGTGCGATTAGGTTAAAGTGGGAAACTCAAACAAATCAGCCAATAAAATATAACTTCTCCACTTCAATCTGATCTACCAATTTTATAAAGCCAAAATATGAAAGAACATACATATTTTGATGCACAAGAAGGCTGAAATTAATTTATTTTGAAACCCTAGTCTGCAAAAAATTATGGCAACTTCAAAAATTCATAACTCACTCAAAAATGTTCCGATCCACACAAATAAACTATGCACAGATTCAGAAAAATAGGGAGAATGCAATGATGTTACCCATCCATGCAAATGACCATCACAAGTGCCTTAAAAAGCCAAAACACCAATTCACCCTTAGGGTTTTGGGCTGGAAAAATTCATAAAAACATGATTTATTAACAACAATCTAGATCAGATCAAGACCCCTTTAAATCCCTCAAGAAGTATCGTAAAAGTGGCTTGTACAATATGATAGAAGGTTGGAAAACACAACTGCAAATTTACTTCAAACCCTTGATCCAAAAATTTGCAAAAATCTTTTATTCACTACTGGAATAAATTGAAATATCGCTGCAAGTACAATGGAATCCCTTGTGTAGAGATCCCTCACATACTCTTGGGGTTTTCGTCCGCAAGAGAGTACTCCTAAGGGTTTCCGTCCTTAGAAATAATTCAGACAAAGCTAAAAGCTTTAATTAAAAATCAGAATTTAGAAGATGATCAAATGTGTCTCTACAAAGGCAAGTCGACTTGCATAAATAGAGTTAGTGACCCAAACTAGCCACTCATGCAACCAATCACCTTTGTCTGTATTAAATGCTTCTTTCCCTCCAAAAAGCTCTCATGCAAGTCGCATTTTCCTTGGGGGAATAACTTTTGTTTTTTTGTCTTTTTTCTCGGAAGCACGAAAACGCTCCAGGGGTCACGTTTGCGTGGCGTAAACGCTTTCAAACGGGAAACGGAAACGAAACGTGGTGGAAACGTGCAGACGTTTTTGGAAACATCTCGACACATTTTTGTTGCCTAGATTTTTTGCACAATTGAAAACCTAGGCAGTCATGAGATAAATCTCTATCATTTACCTATGAGGCTCCCGTGTAAGATTTTGTCAATTATATTGTCTAGTATCTATCTGTTGGTATTGCTTTAACTATGTAGCTCATGAACCATCACTAGACGGTTTTGTAGTAAGCAAGTGTTAAATCGTAAGAGAAAGGAAATATGTGAAGAGAGAAAATAATAGGAAATGGGAAGAAAGGAGAGAAGATGTGCAACCCAATCAATAGTTTGCGAGTTGATCGCATGCATGATTAAAACAAATAGATCATGAAATACAAAATTCAAAGCAAAGGGAAGTTTCAGATCTAGATCTAGAATAACACAGTTTATGAATAGATCTAGAAAGAAATAAGAAACAAAATGCACCATTGACACAAAGTTCTCCGAAAATCTACCTCCTCTCTATTCCTCGGCTTTCAGAAAGCTATCAAGGGTTTCAACTCAAAGTCTAGAACACAAGAATGTTGATTACAAATTTTGATCTTTTAACCCGTAGGTTCTTCCTCTATTTATAGTGTATAAAGGGCAATTACAAATAGGAAGCTTTAAATGAATTCCCGCATGTGGAAGCTATGAAAAGGGAAATAGCTGGCAATCTTCCTCCTGGAATTCCTCTTTGCATGACATGCATAATTTATAACTAAAAATAGAACCTTCTATTTTGCATGTCTGCCACCTATATCCAAGTAATTGACTTCGTTAAGTAACGACTTTTAAACCAATCACTTAAGTTTTATAATTTAATTGATTACTCAATTACTTTATCGAGAAAATAATAGAAAGAAGAATGTAAGAGGAAAATAAATTAGAAGAAAGTCAGCAACACTGGAGCTGAAAATAAATTAGAGGAAAATAGTCTTGTTATTTTTCCATATTCTCGCATGCGGTTGACTCTTTTGCCTTTGATTTTTACCAAACTAGATCTGGAAGCAACTAACTGTGATTTACTTGCGAGTATTGCCTTTGACTTGTCTTCCCTCTTATCCTTGAAGCTTTTCCAGTTCTTCTCCAATACATGCACCATTGCGATGTTTGCCATAAATAATTCGGACAAAACTTATTATTTTTTATTTTTAATTGCATATGGCGATTAAAAATTTTGGAAAGCACTCCGAGTGAAGGAAAGTACAAGTAAATTCAATGAGGGATTCAACTGGAAGATTGGGAGCACATGCACAAGATCCTGGAAGGAATTTTCCATGCACTGACTTCTACACGGGCTGCGTTAGAAACGAGAGGATGAATTTTTGTCGGAAGCCTTTGCAATTATAAAATCTAGATCTGTCAATTAAATCGGTGATAGGTTTAGGGCCTATGTCTGTATCATTGATTTCAACAAATCTGGAAGTTATGCATGATTCTGCTGATCCTTTTCTTTCATCATATTTCATCATCAATGGAACAATCTTGTCTGAGCTCTTTTTCTTTTAATTCTGCCGGAATCCCTTGTAATTGGATCAATTTGTGCGGATCAATTTATTTGAGCTCTTTTTCTTTTAATTTTGTTTGGGCAATTTCTTCGATTCGTAAGATATATTCAATGTACCGACATTGATTTGAACTCCATTTTACTTATATGAGCACTTGTGATGAATACCCGCAATTAATTCGGACAAAGATGGGGTCCAGGCATGAACACCTTGATTTTTATCACCAAAATCTACATATAAAGTCTCCTGCCCTAAAATTTGAGGCTTTGCTTGCATGCAAAGCAAACAAAAATATTATTTAATTCACCAGAGCACTTATACCAACATGCAGATAATTATCATAGCAAGAATCAAGCCATTCCAACCCTAAGCGCCAAACCTTGAAGCTCCCTAGCAATGAAATACACCTTTTGATGCAAAAACCTCCTTTCCTTGGTGCCAAAACCTGTCTGGGCTGCAATCCTTAGCAAAAAGAATTAATTGCTTCTTTATTATGGCAGCCCATGCTTATATAATTCTCAGCATACTATTTTTAATAATTGTCCTTATTTCTGGCAATTTAATTAATAAACAATCATGTTTATTCACCCAAATTGGGCGCCCAATTATGCGTGTTGTTAGTTGCTTTTAAATAAATTTATTTTTAACATGCATCCTTGACTTTTCCTTAGCTCTTCCACTTGCATTGACTTTCCTTCTATTTATGGCGCCAAAATTGGGTGAATAAACCATTAATAAATATTATTAAATGCATTGTTATTCACCCAAGGTGGGTCGCATTTTTTAGCAAGGGTAATTTTTCCAAAATAGAAGTCAACTTTGATGGGAATTTCTACCCTGCACTGCAGCTCCAAAAATCCCCTCTTTCACTTAAGTTGTTTGACTTTCATAATGAGAATTTTTACCTCTGCAAGGAAGGTAAGAAATTCCCCGCCACCCACCTTTAATATTCCCATTGCAACTTAAGTGACTTTGACTTCATGGAAAAAAGTACTCTGCAAGCAGGTAAGAAATTCCCACCTGTCTGCCACTACCAAAATTCTCATTACAGCTTAGATCCATTTATTCCAAAAAGTGCGACTTGCCTAGGAGAGACTTTTTGTGCTTGACTTCATCTTTTTTTGGGTCAGAAGTTTACTTTCTGAGGCTAATTCCTTCGATGCAAAGGTGGCTGTAAATGATCTCCGATGTTGTAGGAAATTAAATAGACTATACAGACAAAGAATGGACCTAGGGGAATTAAATAGAAAGACCATGGGAAAAATTGGAGAAAAACGCAAAAGAAATAAATAAAAATGAAAATGTTGCCAGAAGTCACAAACAAAGCTCTGAATTCATTCCTAGTGAAAACCCTATTGAGATGTGTGAATACTAGCATGCAAAACTTTAACAAGATTCAACCGGAGCACAATTTAGTTCAAACGGGGCATTATTTATTTAATAAATACTAGACCGCACGGAAACGCCTAGGGGTCCCCTGTACGATCCCTAGAAACGTATTAGTCGATCGAGGCATGAGGTATGGCTACTGCAGGGAGTACGTTTCCAGCCATACCCATCCAAAGAAAATTTGCCAAAGACAACGTTTCTTTCCTTTTTGGATTTTTGGTGAAAAAATCACAAGGATAGAAAAAAATTGCCATTTTTGGAAAGGGTCCGGGAAGATGTAGCAGCAAAAACTTGCATGTGCCATAACTTTCATTCTATGGCTCCGTTTCAAGTGTTGTTTTCTCTAAAAGTGTATATTTTCTCGAGCTCTACGCATTGATGGCAATATTTTCTTATTTTCATAAAATCCATTTTTGCACCTTTTTGGACCAAGCAACTTCTTGCAATCTTCTGAAAGAATCATGAGCTTTGATCGCCTGTAGACAGATTAGTAATTAAAAATACTGGATAGCTTTCCAAAACTCGGCGAGTATTCTCCCGTGCTTGGACTAATCGTCCCACCTGCCAGCTTGGATCCATATTTTTCCTGCTTAGTTATGATGTTTCGGGAAATATGCCGCACAATACTATCATGCTGAGTGGATCAAGGAAGGTCACCATGAACAATCAAAACTTCTTGAATCTTATCACAACTCACTAAGATAAATAATTGTGATAGAGAAATATGAAGCAAATGGAGTTGCCATGTTCAACTCCTTCCTTTCAAATAATTTTTATTACCACACTTGTTTTCTTGATCATTTCCTTAGAATGTACAATCTAAATACTTTTTTTTTTTGAAAAGCAATGTATCAATAATTTGATACTTTGTAAATTGATTTGTTATAGATGAGTGGTAAAAGACCTCTTCTGCTACTACATGATGTAATGTGAAAAGAAAGACTTTGCCAAATATAGGTGTAAATGCACCATGACTAAGTATTAAATTTCAATAAGTATGCAATGTATGAGAATTAAATTTCAATAAGTATGCAAATGCTTATTTAAATTTATAATTTATATATATAACGTACCCAAAAGCGTACTGCACCGCGATTTTTAAAAATTTGTCGTTTCACATACCGTACTCGTATCCGTACTGCACTGCCGTATCCGTGCAAGATTCTAGAATAAATAATTAAATAAAAATTTCTGGAGACAAAACTTGGTGGAGGGATAAAATGAGTTTTGGCATCTGGGTATTTGTCAAAATTGTCTCATATGATTCACTAGGAATATCTTAACGTAATACAGACATCTTCTGGCAATAAAAACACAAAAAGACCCATTATTTTAAAAGAACGAAATTTTTTAAACATGGGGTAGTCTCGATTTTAAGGTAAAATCTTGAGCCACCGATCGGCTCCGTCTCGTGGACATCTTTGCCTCACAAAATGAGAAGCATATGGAAGCACTCAATCACCTCAAGGTTTATCGGAAGTGGGTATCACGGGGATACAATAAATGGATCATACCTTGTGAGTTTGATGTAGGTGATCTCGTGTTGAAAGAGAACTAAAAAAACACTATTAAAGACAAAAAAAAGGAAAGTTTGAAGCCAACTGGTTAGGGCCATATGTTGTGGTCGCTAAGTATAGTTCGGGGGCAAGCTTGGCTGAATCGATGGTGAGGAATTAAAGGAACCGATGAATGCAATGCATCTCAAGCGCTTCTATGCTTAAATAAGAAGTTCCTTAGAAAAGTAAGAAAAAAAAAAGCAAAAAAATAAAAAAATCAAGAAAACAGGTTGTCGTCCAAGTGTGAAAACCACACAATTGTGGTGCATTGGGCAAGTCCTTGAGTGAAAACCGGTTTCGGTGCTTAAGGAAGATTTGTTGTTCACAAGCTACTCTCACATCTAGACGAGTAACTCTCACTTCTATCTAGGATTAGTTCCCCTCTCAGGTCTAGGAATCCTACTAGAACCTATCTTGCAAAAACCGTGATCTGCTCATCTGTTTTACTTACTTCTACATGAAGGAATTGCCTTTGTATATTCCCATCTAATGCGGGGGCACCTTCGCATCTGAAACTTCTTGAACATATGCGCGTGGCATTCTACCTTTGTATATTCCCATCTCACGCTGGGGCATCCATGCTTCTTTGTCATTATACATTACTTTCAAAAAAGACCTTGGAAAATCACAAAACATTCACAAAACGTTACAAAACCTAAACATTCGAAAAACTCCTTTTTGGGGACGACGCTACACAAACAACATAACATTGTCTTGAGGAAACCCCAAAAACAATGTGAACATTTGTCGGTTTGTAGATAAGATAAGATAAGATAAATATATTAATGTCCAACGAATGACCACAAAAGTAGGTCAATGGGACTGCAACCCAAACAATATACAAAGTGCGAGCGGGGACAACTCAAAATGAGTTCCCAAAAACAGAAAGGAAGAGAAAAGACAACAGAAAGGAAACCCGAAGCCAATGCCCCCACAGGCGGGGGCAAAGGAGCAAGCGGGGGAGAAAAAAGCGATCAAGCGAAGAAGAGAATGAAAGGGGGGCAAACCAAAGGTCTAATCAGGAATGGTAGCCACACCCCTCCTAACATTAGAGGCCGATGAAAAGAAGCTCTGATGGACTGGCAACCCGAAGAGGGGGGTGAAAACCTCCTCCTCAGTTGAGATCTGAGACTGACGCGACGACCAGGGGGACGTATGGAGCTGGACTGCCTCTGGTACGTGTGTGCATTTGATGCTGCTGGCGGTGATCGAGGGAGGTGTGAAGGTCCAATTGGGGACGAACTGATCTATGCACTGAATCTGGGCCAAAAAGGCTCTGTCGTTTAGTTCCTCCACCAGTGGGTAGAACCGGAAAGAAGGTTGTAATTCGTCTCGTGGGGACGACTCGCGGAGGGGGATGAAGAATTTGGTCTCGTAACAACAAAGACTCACGGATGTAGAGGGCAAGACACCGCTGGTCGATATATCTGAAGAAGACCGGGAGAGTCTGAATCCCTCTGAAGAGATAGTGAAAGCGTCCTCTGATCTCATAGTAAATGGGGCAGCGGAAGATGAAATGAGTCTCAGTCTCCACCTCATGAAGGCTACAGAGCCTACAAAGTCTATCCACCCGATCAATGTGGTGATCAGTCTCGCACCGGAGTCTGTGGGAGCCGACTCGAAACTGACCCAAAGGTATACGGAGGGCATGCACCCAGTGATGAGAGGTGTACTGAGGGCGGATGATGAGCCTATCTCTGATTTCAAGAAAGTGCTTTGCATAAAAAGATATCTTAGGGCGCAAACCCCCAGGGGGGTTCACCCAAGTAGTTTGAATGAAGCTCTTGTAGATATCCTCTCGGATGGACCTGTTCAACACTTGCTTGGTGGGCAAGAGATGACTGGGAGCATTCAGAGAATACTGGAAGGGGGGGAGACGATCAATCTAGATACCAACTGAGTCCAACAAGGTAGAAGTCTCGGCAAACCAACAACGGCCCCCAGCCTGGGCAATACTCACAGAGGAACAATAGGCGATTATGGATACTCGTCTGCTCATCGTAAAGATCACCAAACCTCCTGATACGGTGAAGAAAGGATGATATGTCAAATATAGTCTCCAGACGGAAAGGTCGAGCTCCGAACTCTGCCAAAATAATATGTTGGGGACCATCTGTTTGCATCTGATGAAACGGCGAAGGAGGAGAGTTTGAATCCTCTCAGCTGAAGCCCAATCTGTGTCCAAAAGGGAGGGCCCCCAGACGACAAACCCATAGAGAACAGTGGGGCGGATGAGGGAGTTCATAAGAAACATCTTGGAGGAGACGTCCTGGAAGTGGTGCCGAAAACACTGTCTCTCGAGAATGGCAAGAGACCCATACCCTTTGTTCACCCTCGGCTAAAGAGCATGCCTCATACTGAATCTAGGCCCTAAGAACTGGACTCCCAGGTAGGTGTATGTATTAGTAATTTCAACCTCCTGCCCCTTGAAGAAGAAATGGAGGTGTGATGTCCGCAACCCGTTGAAGACCATGACCTTGGTCTTACTCAGATTGACCGTCAAATGCCGAAGATCACAGAATAAAGCAAGTGCATCAAGTTGTCTTTGAAGCCCCTCAGGAGAAGAGGCGAGTAGAACAATATCATCGGCAAAAAGGAGAATAGAAATCAAGACGTGGTGAAGAAGGCAACCATCCCCTTCCCTGAATGTGATCCCGAAGAAAGGATTCTAGCTCATCAATGTAAATGCCAAAGAGGGTAGGAGACAAGGGGCACCCCTGTTTAACCCCAATGGTGCTCCTGATGAGATCAGACAATCCGTGTGCAGTACGAAGACGACCAAGGATGGACTCATAGAGGCGCATGATGGCAATAATAAGAGTCTCAGAAATACCGATGTCTCGGAGTCGCTGGAAAAGGGCCATGCGAGGTACGGAGTCAAAAGCTTTTCGAAAGTCTACAAAACAGCAATAGACTTTCGAAGAGTGGTGATGAGCCTCCTCAATAATAGCACGAAGGGTGAAGATGTGGTCGATGGTGTGGTAACCAGGGTGAAAACCAGCCTGCCCTCTGGCTCTGAGCTACTTCTGCTCCAAAATCTCGGACAACCTGTGGAGGACTGTAGCGTAGAGTTTGGAGAAAGATTGGCCCACCATGATAGTCCTTTAGTTGTTCGGATCAGAAATGGACCCAGCTTTGTGGATCGGATGAATGATATGATGAGACCAGGTAGAGTGCTGGTTACATTTTATTTCCATGTTGTATATGTTGGATTGAATTCATTTACTTAGGTTAAGTGTTACTTAACTGTTGCATTTAGTTCATTTTATCTTGCATACTTGTTTATAATTGTAGTGTGTTCATTAGATTTGTTTCCATTGCATTGTGTTGTATGTTTAAATTGAGTTCAATTGATTACTTACGTTGAGTTTTACTTAACTATTGCATTGAATTCATTTTGCATACTTGTGAATATTTGTCTTGTGTTTGTTTTGGTTTAGGTTGTGTTTGTAAATTGATTGTACAAATTTTTGTCATCATAACATCATAACATATGTCACATCTATCATCTATCATATCATCACATCTAACATCATCTATAAATCATATATCAATAAAAATGTTAAGTTTTACATCAAACATGTATGTTAAGCTAATCATCACATATCGTATCATCAATGGGGCAAGAGGGATTGCGCATGATCACAAATCTATCCCCCACACCAATATCATAAGTATCATCTTGTATACTAATCTAAAAACATCTCATGTACAACACATGATATCATCTAAGGATATATCATAAATTAAAAACATGTGATACATCATCAACATTCATCATGATACATGCATAAAAAGGTAAAATCATACAACATCATGATATAATCATCATCCAAATCATCATCATATGTCATAAAAATATGGCAAGTATCACATCAAATGTCCATACACATGTATAAAATGTTTGTCTCAAAAAGATATACATCATCGATACAAAATCTGCCATCAAGGGCATGAATCAAAATAAGCCTTCATCGGAGGCATAATCTAAAGGTAATACATCATACATAATCAATTAAAATTGCGCCTTCATAAGAGGCATGCATCAAAGGAACATACATCCGCCAAGATATCTGATAGATAAAGAGAATCATCCACGACTCTCATCCTCTCCTGACCTGCCTCGGCCTATGGCCCGGAGGAGGATCTCGTTGATGATGAGATGGCCCGACCGAGGCTACCACACTTTGCTGAACAGTAGGCTGCTGCACTGATCTTGTTGATTGAGAGGTCCTCTGGAGACCTGGATCTAGACCTGCTCACATCTAACTGATCAAATGGTGCCACTCTCAGTTCCTCAGGAACTGCCTCGTAGTATGCGGCCTTATAATAGGAGGCCTCACCACTAGCCCTCATAACATCTGACAAAATCTGAGTCATCCCACCTGATGTGGATGCTTGTTGGAAGGCCTCGCGCTCTCCTATAATGCACGCCACATCCACCCGAGCCTATGACAACGCCGCAAACAACGGATCTCTAGCTGCAGTCATAGTTTGCTCTTGAGCCACGGCCTGATCTCTCTGCTATAAGGGCCGAACATCAGCTCTGTGCCTGGTCCCTCTGTCATACTAGTTTTTGTAACTATGCTTGCGACTGCTGTAATAAGCTCATAATTTGTGTACTCTGAGTAGCCATCTGTTGGATCTGTTGGAACCAAGTGGCAACATCTCCACCACCTCCCCGACTAGCTCGTGATCTGGCCTCATCTCGCTCGGTCGTAAGAACTTGTAATCGAGCTCTGATCTAATCTCTCTCACTGGCCACTTGGAGTTGAATGGCTACAGCCTGTTGTAACTACTTCTGTAGTGCAGTTGGCTGCCCTCCATCTCCACCCCCATCCCCTCGACCATCGTCTCCACCACCACCATGTGGTAGACTAGGAGGAGAACCCCGTTGTGGAGCCTGCTACCTAACAAAATGTTGCCCTAGGGCACGAGGCGGAAGACCCTGATGTATCTGTGCTGGCACCTGCTATAATGGAATAAGAATTCCAGCTAGTACACCAATCGAAGGCAATCGCATATGTGGAGCCATCGATACCTGTCTCTATCTCGGCCTAGGCCCCTATCCATGTGGCTGACGTGGTGGAGGACCATCGTGACGCTCACCATCAAAAGGATCATCGTCATCATCTCCGCCCTCATCCTCATCATCATTGCCTGGCGGCCCCTCTGGAGGTGGTCTAACTCCTGCGTCCTAGGCTGCTGGTGGAATAGTTAATCGACGTGATAATACTCGCGTGAAATACCAAGGTGCATACTCAGGTGAGCACCACGGATCTCTAACTGTCTCAATGGTGTCCACTGTCTCGGCACCATCTATTGATAGCTGGCCCTGGCTCTATCCATTTGAATCTGCGAACCCATATCAAAAACTTCCCGAGATTTGTGTGCATACCACAATTCATGTCGTGGCACATCCTGAACAAAACCAAACTGCCTCTAACATTTGTCCACTCTATAGAACTCTCTGATATAGCGTTGGCTCCCAAACATAAAATGATCAACCATAGCCACGATGAGCTCTAAATCATCCTCTGGCCACTGAAAATGTCTATAGGGCCTCCATACTATCTCGGGCTTCTTTGGAGATCATCAAACTCTCGACGATAATGATAAGTATCTCCCATATTAGGCTGAGCATCCTCTCCGGCCGGAACCCAACCCATCCCAGAGGGCTCCTTTGGGGAACAAACTCGTAAATCACCTGTGGGACGGCCAATGGCTATGTGATCCCAAGCCCATAGCTGCAATAATCTAGTCGGGCCTACCGTCTTCTGACGGTAGTAAGTGATAAGGTGAAGATCCCAATACAAATGTGCCAATATACACTGGCCCCAACAATACCTCTCACCGTCAATCAATCCACGAACTACTCCGATGGGACCCAACAGGAATGTAAAGCCAGTCTTGTCAGTAAGCAAAACGCCACTGATAAAGGCCATCAGATAAACAACCACTCGATCTAGCTTCGGTCTGCTATGCATTGATGCGGTCGAGCAGTCCTCCCTCGGCGAGATATATCCTCGAACTCCGAATAGCTTCATAGATAAGCTGCGATATCAATTTGACGGCTCATATACTCAATCAGCTGACCTTGGATGGGCACCCGCAGAATCCTCCATACATCCTCCAGCGTGATAGTGATCTCGCTAGTCAGGAGACAGAAACAATGGCTCTCACTATGCCACCTCTCAGCTAAGGCTGTGAGGAGGCCATGGTCCAGAGTAACATGTGGCATACTAGCCATGTGGTCTAAACCAAGAGTGTATAGAAGGATGTCTAAATACTCCATGTCCTCCTGTCAAAATCCACCTCTATAAAGCAGCCAAGCGCCCGTATTGCTCTCTCGTATGAAGGGTCAAGGCGATCGTCTCTGTAAAATAATAACACACTTGTTATAATTTAGTTCTATCTACATTCTTCTATTTTATTCTTCTAAGTACTACTTTCAACTTTCTTCTACAAAATTCTAGAACCACATTCTTCTATACTTATCCTATTTTTCTTAAAAATTGGCTAAGTCTTTCTTCTAGCACATACGCGCCCCTATTGATGACTACGCGCCCATTTTATCGCCTACGTGCCAAGCACTCATGCACTTTCCTTCCAGCGCATACACGCCCATCTCGACGCGTCGCCCCTAACCATTTTCCCACCTAATTTAACCCTTCCCCAAGCACATACGCGTCCAAAATGACGCATACACTTGCATGTTGGCACGCACGTGCGCCGCATAGCCACGTTTATCCCTTCGACGCGTACACGTCCCTTCCAACAAGTACTGCGTGCGCTGCGTTCGCTTTTCCAACGAGTATGCGTGCACATACCCGTTTTCTTAGCGCGTACCCGTGCCTAATGACGACAAATCTACCCTAAAACACTATAAAAATGATATTAAATGCAAAATTTGACAAAGAGAAAGGCCACTCACTTAGGGTCCATCCGCCTCGTCCCGGAGATACTCCCGAACCCGGTCGCACGTCGTCGATCCGCCTTTGAACTCTCGTGTTCTCCTCACGACTCACAAGTCACTCGCGGTGAAAATTCGCAAGAGCTCTGTAACAAATGAACTAACCGTGATGATTTACCCCCCGGGAGGGGTATATAGGGTTGTTTTAACCCATCGCGATGCCCTATCACCCGCCGTGATGGCCAATATGCCTAATCTAACTGTCGTGATCATTCCCACGCCTTCTTCTACCCACCATAATAATTATTTTTATTAAATAATTATTTTTTAAATAAATTTTCGCTACGTTGGGGCATTATTTGCCACCAAGCGCTCGTTTCTCCTCCCTGGGGCATTTTTATTGTTTCCAGGCGATATTTACTCCTATCTTCTTCTATTTTAACCATTATAATTTCTTTTTATTATTATTAAATAATTATTTTTCGACTCGTTTCCTTCTCGTCGGGCATGTTTGCTACCCGACGTCCGTCTCTTCGCTCTCGAGCATTTTCGTGTGCTTTTAAGCAATCTTCCATTTTCTCAATTCTTCTGACTGATCAAAAATTTAAAAATTGCTAAAATCATAAAATCAATCAAAAATCCAAAAAAAATGTACAAATTTCTACAAAAACTAAAATTGGTAAACAACTCATACGCAGCTGAAATTTGTGTCTCTCGCATGGTACTCAAACTTGTATCTTTCTTACACTTTTACGCGTTTTTGAAATAACAACTCGCGGATCATCTTAATCTACAATCATTTACAAAGCTACGCTGCTTACTTCATCTGTACTTTGGGGCACAAGGAGTTGCTTGATACTGTTTCATCGTGTACACTGCTTTTTCATAGGACCCAAGTGTCCTCCGTTCCTTCCTTGCATGTACAATTTGCTTGGGGCATCATTTCTACCCTTTTCGTTTATCAAAAACATTTGGGGCTAAAGCTCGATCACAAAATATTTGTGCAACTATCTTAACCATTGTTGGTTTGAGTATGTGTGTTTGTACTTATTTGCCTATTAGATCGGCTTGTTTACTTCTCGTATTGCATTGCATTTTGTATGTTGCATGGAGTTGGCATTTTAGTAATGGACATTTGTTTGTATCTTGGTTTTTCATGTCATTTTACGCTTTTGTCGTATGCTTGTATTTTTAATAAGGACCAATGATGAAGATTCTTAGCAATATGATGTAATAAAATTTGTCTTACACAATGTTGCATCGTGGATAGCTCAATATCTTTTTCTCGTTATATTCTTCTATATCCCCTTTTCTTATCTCTTCCATATTTTTCCTATTTGTATGTCGGGCATCCTGTCCCTCCTCATTCTTATATCTAGCATATTCTTCTTTTACGATCGTTGATCGACCTCTTTCATCACCATATCAACACTCGAGGGGGCATCCTTCATCGTACTTTAGTCATTTGTGTTCAAAAATTTGTAGTCATTTGTGTTTGTCTACTTTCTTTGAAGTGACGTAGCTTTCGCCACCCCAAAGAGGGGCAAATGTAGACACCTATAGTTAAGTCAAAACATGATTATTTGTAATATGACACTATCTATCTCGCTCCTTGCAAATTGACGACACCTCGTCAATTAGGCTTATCTAACTCTCCTTTTACGACATCATTTTGGTTGTATTCCTCTTGTAACCAACTAATTGGGCTAATATAGCCTCTTATTGGCTAAACCCTCTTCTTATCCCCTTTTAGACCACTTCTACTAGCTTCCTAGATTATCAATCCATTTCATTGGATTGATTAGACCTCTCACAACTCTCTCAAACCCCTAATTTCCTTTGTAATCAGAATTAATTAGCCTAAACCTAGATTAACTAGTCTAAGGCATGTTTAGCCTCTTCTAAACCTAGTTAAATCCTACTTCGACTCATTAAAAGTGCTTTTTGGCTTATTCATTTGTCCCACATGCACCAAAAGTCTTCCATTCTTGGAAATGGAAAACTATAAATACCCCACTACCCCTAGACCATTTCTAAGAACACTTCCTCCTTTCTAGCATAAACTATAGTATTTTGTTTAGGATTTAGAGCTTCTTTCTATTTGTTTATTGAGCTAATTGCTTTGCTTTGTCATTTCACTCAAGCTTTGAGTAAATGAGAAGAACCATATGGCTTTGTAGCCATTAATGGTGAGCTCTCATTCTCATAAGATTACTTAGAATCTTTATTAGGTTCATTTACAAAGCTTTCAAGAATAGAGGATAACTAGACATGTTAGGTTTGCTTGTTTACTTCAAGATTAATGCATGCAAAGTAACGAATCCTTGTTTATTTCTTATCATGATGGTCCATTGATTTGTTTGTTTAAAGCTTTGGGGCTTCTTAAGTGTTCTTACCCCATTTTCATAGCTTTTGCAAACTTCTCCTTGTTCACAGAGTCAAATAATTTCAACTCTTTGTTGATGATCACACAAAAAAGATTTGGGTGTATTGCTTGAAGACCAAGGATTAGGTCTTCAACATCTTCAAACAATTCAAAGCATGTGTTCAAAGACAAATTGGTCACCACATTCATGTACTCGGCTTAGATCGAGGGGGAATACACTACCAATGAGCTCTTTTCTTTTCAAAAGGAGCATGGCATTCGATGATGATTTACCGCTCCCTACAATAAACAAAATAACATTGCAGAGAGATGGAACCTTACCATCATGGAAATCGTGTGGTAGTATGTTAAAGGATTCTCACTTGGACCGTCCATATTGGGCAGAGGCTATTTTCACGACGGTTCACTTATTGAACCGTGCATCTGCCAATGCTCTCAATGGAATCACTCCGGAGGAAGCATGGTTAGGGAGTAAGCCTTCAATTTTCCATCTTCGTGTTTTTGGTTGCAGACATACATGCACAATCCAACCAAAGCAAAAGCAGAAGTTAGATGACAAATCCTTGAGATGTATCTTTCTCGGATACAAAAATGACTGGAAGGCCTGCCGATTCATGGATTATAATACTAGTAAACTATACCTCAAAAAGATGTCATCTTTGACAAGAAGGGTGCGTTCAAATCACCTTCCATGCTGTCACCTATTACGTTGATTAGGATGGTGACTTTGGGAGTGAGGATGATGAAGAGGACAGTGATGATGATGGAGGTCAGCTAGGTCCTCCAACGCCAACATCAGCAAGTACTAGACAATGGATATCCAAGTGGTATATCAACACCATATGTGATGCAAAGTTGTATGGAGTCTCAAACACAAACTTTAGGACTAAGAACTCACAGCATGGTCCGTAGTTAGGTTAATTCAGCCTTCACGAGTACAGTTAAGAATTGTGAACCTTCATCGATCCACAAAGCCCTAGAGTTAGAGCGTTTGAAAGATGCTATGAATGCAAAGTATCAGGCATTGATGAAGAATGACACATGGAAACTTGTTCATCTTCCAACACAGAAGAAGGACATCGGTTGCAAGTGGGGTTATAAGACCAAATACAAGGCAGATGGCAGTATAGACAAATATAAGGTGAGACTTGTGCCAAAAGGCTATGCTTGGAAGGAACACATAGACTATTAGGTGCTCCCACAATCACAATAAAGACTATCAGAATGGTCTTTGCTATTGCTGCACAGTTTGGATGAAAGGTCAATCAAATGGACATAAAAAGTGCTTTGCTCAACAAAGATCTGAAATAGGTTGTCTATATGACCCAACTAGAGAGATTTGTCACACCTAGTAAAAACAAAAAGTGCGTAGACTCAAAAATTTGTTTATGGTCTCAAGCAGGCTCCTAGAGCCTGGTATATCAAAACAGATGAACATCTTGTGCAGCATGGATTCTATTGGAGCCCATATGATCCAAATCTTTACCTCAAAGAGAAGGGGAGGGGGTGAGGTAGTGATCGGGATTCTTATTATGTTTGTCAACGACTTGGTAATCAGAGATAGGTCAAAGATGGTGTTTGATGCAACAAAGAATGACCTTAAGAAATCGTTTGACATGACTGATCTCAGGCTCTCAAACTGCTGTCTTGGTTTGGAGGGTATGGCAAACAAAACATCACATGTTTGTTACAAAATAAAAGATACAAAAGTAAATAGCATTAAGACGACCGAACTGTCCACTTCTTTCCCAACTCATTAACCACGTCGAAGAAATTCCTGTGGGGATATTCCTTGGACTGGAAACGAAGATTTCGCTTCTGATTTTCTACAGGACTGGACCTGGCTTCTAGACATCATATTTTTAGTTGTTTTCTTGCACCCTATTTGTGAAACTATGTATTTATGCCTTTTTTTTCCTTTCAGTGTAGATGATTTACATGAAATATTTATAATTTCCCAGTCCCAAGGACTGCATTGTGATCATCTAGGGACATCAATGTGATAGTTTTCTTTCTAATGGATGGATTGAATAAAAGAGCTCAATAATAGTGTCCAACAAAAGGATAAAGAGCAATAACGTATGGACTGAATGAAAAGAACCAGCAAACAATATAGAGGATATCTCTTATGTTTATGCAAAAGCTGCCCTATGTAAAATTTCATAACAAATTGATTGATCTATTTGTGGTAAAATCTGATTGTTGCAACTTTGTGAGAAATTAGCCTTGCATTATCAAGTTTAGTTTCAATTTTTATTATGTTAGAAGGGCATTTAGAAAAAAAAATTATATCTACATTATAATTATCTGATGGGACTTGACTTTCAATCATGGAAACAGTAGTATTTATGGTTGAAGTAAAGAAAATTCGTACCAACCATTGACATCGTTTATAGTTGGAACTTAAGACACTGTCTTTGCAATATTGCACCCCAATTTTAGTTTCTGTGGATTTGGCTTTAGGACAAGATCAGATAATTTTCATGTATTCCCTTCATTTCTTGCTTCTGCTCATGGCTTCTGTTATTTGCCCATCGCCTTTAAAGTTGCCACATTGCATTTTTTGGCAAATGCATGAAACAGGTTATGAAATTAAAACAAAAAATAGATTTGGTTTGCTTCATTTTCAGTGGCATCTTCTTCTCAGATTTCATATTGAAAAACTAAGTTATTTTGAATTCTCTGTTTTTCTGTTTTTATCTGATTTATGGTTGAAGTAAAGAAAATTCATACCAACCATTGACATCGTTTATAGTTGGAACTTAAGACACTGTCTTTGCAATATTGCACCCCAATTTTAGTTTCTGTGGATTTGGCGGCTTTAGGGCGGCTTTAGGACAAGATCAGATAATTTTCATGTATTCCCTTCATTTCTTGCTTCTGCTCATGGCTTCTGTTATTTGCCCATGGCCTTTAAAGTTGCCACATTGCATTTTTGGCAAATGCATGAAACAGGTTATAAAGTTAAAACAAAAATAGATTTGGTTTGCTTCATTTTCAGTGGCATCTTCTTCTCAGATTTCATATTGAAAAGCTAAGTTATCTTGAATTCTCTGTTTTTCTGTTTTTATCTGATTTTGGGAGCTACAATTTAAAGCTGGACTTTAGTGGTTTTGTCACTGTCTGCTGCAAAAACATCCACGATTCTTCTTCTTCATCCCGAGTTCAGTTCCTTGAGCATGGTCTTCTTCACTCACAGCATTTTGTTTCAAATTTGAATCACTTCATTTCACTGTTGTAGTTGGGATTGCATTGATTTTGCCTTTCCTTGAGGCAAAATCTATCCTTTTTTATGCTATTGTAGCTTTTTGGTTTTTGAAATCTATTGCTGCCTTTGACTTGGAGCAATTGGCAGATGGTTCTGCCACTGGACTTTTCTTAAACAGCATAACTGATATTATACTACTGTTCAATGCAAGTTCTTGAGCACCTTACATTATACTTCTTTGTCTTTTACAGCCTTTTTTGGGGTGTTCTTGTATGGAAAAGGAAGGCGGAAGAAGCATTGATTAATAGTGGTCTTCCATATAGTGTGAGTGCCAGCAAATTGAGTTTTGCACAGCTATTATTTTTGTATTGGAATAGCTATTTATATTTTAATTTCAGTATACTCCATATTGCAAAAAAAAAAGTCTAAAAATATGGCCCCAAGCATTGATCATTAATTGTTTGTCAATAAATCAATTTATTACTCGGGGCTTGAATTGAACATAAAGTGTAGAGTTTTTTTTTTTTAAAAAAGAGCTATTTTATTTAAGAGTAGAGGAGAAAGTTACATTGTGTGTTTTCCAGGCATACACACTGCAGACACAGTACTTAACCTGAGAGGTGTAGTGCTGAACTCTAGCATTCCATTTACATTTAAGCATAAAATTCATCACTATCCACTACAGAATTAATTATAAGGAGCTAGAGGTTTTATAAATAATGTAAGTTACAAATTCAGCATTTTTTATTAATGATTTTCAGATTGTTCGACCTGGAGGGATGGAACGCCCAACAGACGCTTACAAGGAGACCCATAACCTTGTGATTGCCAACAAAGACACATATTTTGGTGGTCAGGTGTCAAATTTGCAGGTGATTACAATTGAATTCGACAATGTTCAATTGTTTTGTGAATCCAAATCACAAAAGATTGGATGATAGGAGCTAGGCATGATAGTGAGTACTTGGTATATTTAGATATATTCGTATTTTTGACACAGATTTTTGCTTTATTTATTTCTATCTCACTTGAACTACCACTAGTACAAATATCTTAAATACATCTATTTGAAAAATGCCAGTAGATGTCAAATTCAATGCTTTTATCTTGGATTTTATGTATATAACATTGACTAATAATTTTATTGCATTCTATTCATATTTCTCACTTGACTTTTAAATTTCTTTTTGAAAAAAAAAGACTTTTAAGTGATGGTAAAATTTAAAGTATAGGATAAAACTTTGGTCACACCATGAGATCCCACCCCTTGCTGCCATTGTATTAAGATATTACTATTTTTTTATTGACTTCTCACAATTCAAAAAAACTTTAAAGTGACAGTCAAATGGATGTCAAATTTAATGTAGAGAATAAAAGTTGACACAGTCACACCATTAGATCCCACCTCTTGCTGCCATTGTCAGAATGCCCTCGGCATAACAAAGGTATGATCATAGTTCAAAAAATCGTAAATCGGGATTAATCGGCAGGCCAAATTTTGAATCGAAAATCGGGAATCGGCAACTTTATCGCTACTTTTAAAAACATTTAAATTCATAAAATATACTTAAATTAAATGTAAAACAATGTTAAACGATGCGAGAAGTGACTCTATAGAATGCCATAGGCCCATATGCATATTTTCGATTAAGTTTTGACCAAAAAGAGAGTACAAAGTTTGCAAACAAAAATGCTCATAGAGTCATGTCACATGTGACTATTGAAGTATCACTATCAAACATAGTTGAAAAAATCGTAAATCGAGATTAATCGGCAGGGCAAATTTTGAATCGAAAATCGGGAATCGGCAAAAAATCGGCAAAAATCGGCAACTTTATCGCTACTTTTAAAAACATTTAAATTCATAAAATATACTTAAATTAAATGTAAAAACAATGTTAAATGATGCAAGAAGTGACTCTATAGAATACCATAGGCCCATATGCATATTTTCGATTAAGTTTTGACCAAAAAAGAGAGTACAAAGTTTGCAAACAAAAATGCTCATAGAGTCATGTCACATGTGACTTTTGAAGTATCACTATCAAATATCAATAATATTCTATTTCATTATGCACGCCTAAAATAAGTCTGTTGCACTGGAGGCTGCCTCGTGGAAGTGGAAGGTAAATATTCCTCCTCTGCAACACCAACATTGTCATCTGCAAATATATCATCTGGATCATCACCAACTTCTAATGTCCCTGATGGTATTGCTTCTTCAGTCTCCCTCTCCAAAGTTGTTATCTCCTCTGTAGTAAACATAGGCTCCGCATCATCAGGCTCAGCAATCCAGTCATCATATGGATCAATGTCAGCCAAGTCAATTGCATCATAACTCTGTGCCCCCTCCACTTGTCTCACACGAAGACGAAGATTGTATCGCACGAAGACAAGGTCATTGAGGCGTTGTGTTGTCAACCTGTTGCGCTTCTTTGTGTGAACAACTTCGAACATGCTCCAATTACATTCGCATCTAGAAGCACTGCATCGCTGACACAAAATGCGGATGGCTAGCTTTTGAAGATTTGGTGTTTTTGCACCATAATCTTCCCACCACAAATCTGCAAATAAAACATTTATAATTTTGTAAGTTAACTAAGCTTGAATAAATAAAAGAATTCTAGACTTCTAGTTTCTAGTTCTACGTGTAATGAGACTAAATACAAATGACTCAATTTGTTTTTACCTGGCTGAGAAGTGTTTCTTCTTTTCACACATAGAGCCGAAGAAAAGAGCCTCCCCTCTGCAGTCTTATAAATCTGCAGCTCATCAACAATTGCATCTCTAATATCTTCGTCAGATATCATCCTCTCTATGCATGTATTAAGGCCATCCATAACCTCCTCATCAGCCTTAAATGATGGGGAATAGAAAAACTTCGGGTTTAGGTAGTACGCCGCTGCATGTATATGTCGATGAAGTGTCTTGTTCCATCTCCGATCAATTATGCGCCAAATGGGTTCATATTTTCATTGATTGTGCCCATAATATTTAGCTATGGCCTCCTTGGCCACATCCATAGCCTCATACAAATAACCCATTGGGTTTTTCTCCCCATCCACCATCCGTAGAACTCGAACCAAAGGCTCTGACACCTAAAACAAAATAACATATATATTTAAAATTGAAATTAATAAAAAATTATATAACAAATGATAAATAAACAAATATTCAAGTTTAGATTACCTTCATGATTTCTTCCATTTGCTTTGCAAACATATCATCAAAAACAGTCTTCACCACCCTTTCTGCTTCGGTCTTCTTAGCATAGGGAGAGTCCAACCATCGCGTGCTCACAAACATCTGCTTAAGGGATGTTAATGAGGTTGCAATGCTCTGCAATGTAATGAAGTTTGTGGCAAATCGTGTGACCCCTGATCGCACAAGCTCCTTTCCATTGGTGTGCTCTCTCATCAAGTTAAGCACCCAAGTGTGATTGTAGATGAATTTTGTAATATTTCTTGCGTCCTCGACCACATTTTTCACCCATGAGAGTTTTCCTATGTCCTCCAATAAGAGATCCAAACAATGGGCTGCACAAGGGGTCCAAAAAAGTGTAGGGTGCCTCTCCTCAAGAAGTCTCCCTGCTGCTACATATGCTGCCGCATTATCAGTCACAACTTGGACGACATTCTCCACACCCACCTCTTTCACCACCTCATCTAACATATCACACAAAGTGATTGCAGTTTTCACTTGGTGGGAGGCATCAATTGATT
Organism: Taxus wallichiana var. yunnanensis; assembly: GCA_018340775.1. NCBI lineage: Eukaryota > Viridiplantae > Streptophyta > Pinopsida > Cupressales > Taxaceae > Taxus > Taxus wallichiana. Next base: position 629,906,947 of record CM031234.1, read on the forward strand.
TCAGGAAGACCAACCGCCCACCCGATGCCACTAGGAAGTTAATCAATGTGCGGTTTTTCCCATCTGTCCACCCATCAAACAAAATGGTGCATCCTTTTTTAACTACACATTTTTTTGCTCTTCTACAAGAGTTTTGGTATGTGCGACGGAATCCTCCAACAATGGGCCACTCAAATCATGGGGAGTAGGAGCCTTGAACCCCTTCCCAGCAACAGTCAATGCAGTGACCAAATTTTCCCAATATGGACTTTTTGCCACATTGAAAGGAATGTTGTTGTAGTACCAAAAATTCGCCGCAGCTCTTCTTGCTTCATTGTGCATTTCTTTATTCCAAGCAGTACCTTCGAGTGAAGGTTGTGAACCAGGTGTACTTCGAGGAACAAAAAACATCGTTGAACTACTATTAGTGGATGAACCCCGTCCCGAGTGTTTGACCTCGTGGAGTTGGGGCATTAGAAGATGCCTCAATGTCAAAACCTTCCTCGCTTCCCTTCTATTTCGCTAGGGTCAGAAGTGCATCAGCTTTCCTCTTCTTTTCTTCTTTTTTCTCTGCATAAGTTGCAAGGTAAGCAGACAACTCTCGTTGAGCCTCAGGAGGTGCTTGATTGCACACTGTCACTTCATTCCCTGGTATCCGTGCAATGTGGAACTTAAGGCGATAAACACCTCCACTCATCTTCATGCCACAATAATTGCATATAACACAAGTGCCCTCTGCTGGTTCACAATGCTTCCAAGAGGGGTCATTTGATTTAGGCTTACTACGAGCCGCTGAACGGGAACCGGATCCTGATGCCATTCTACAAAAAAAAAAAAAAAATTGTCTTAGATTTACAGGCCTTGAAGAATAATACATAAATATTAATATTAATACTTATAGTATTTATTAATATTAATATACAAATATTGTATATACTATACACGTAATATGTATACTGATCACCATGCCGTTCACATGTGCTTAAAGAAACACTCGACTTTACACTTACAATATTTATTATTTAATATTTATAATATATATTATACGAGTGTAAGTTTATATGATAAATTAATATTAACATGCATTAATAATAAATATTAAATATACACAATGCACATACCTGCACAGTGATTCTACGAAGGGGAAAAAACGTGGTAAAAATGCAGCGCGAATTTCGTAAAAATGCGATTTTATGAGTATAAACCGCGCAAATTAGGTAATTATTAAACCGCGCCCCAAATTTTTGAATTATAAACCCCGCCCGAATAGGTAAGAAGGAGCACGAATGATAACTAAAAATGACCACGGATCGGTGAAAACGCGCAACTGAACCGTAAGAAATGCACTTTACGATTTGATAAAAATACGCAATGCGCTGTATTTTAGTGTCCTCACGCGCGTTATCGTATCGGCGATTAATGGAAAGAAAAAAAAATCAAATCGATTTACTTTATTTTCGTCTTATACCCTAAAAACATTTTTCCCCGATTTTCGCCAATTTTAAAAACGATTTTCAACGATTTTCGAGGTTTTATAAATGCGATTTATCGGCGATTTATCACATTTCAAAATCGCGATTTTTTGGAAGTTTAATCGTATGGCAGAGTACAAAGTTTGACGCGATTTATCGCGATTTATCGGCGATTTTGGCGATTTTTGAATCGAGCTATCAAATATCAATAATATTCTATTTCATTATACGCACGCCTAAAATAAGTCTATTGCCTTCCTTTCCGCTGTACACCTCATGGAAGTGGAAGGTAAATATTCCTCCTCTGCAACACCAACATTTCATCTCTGCAAACATATCATCTGGATCATCACCAACTTTTAATGTCCCTAATGGTATTGCTTCTTCGATCTCCCTCTCTAAAGCTGCTTATCTCCTCTAGTAAACATAGGCTCCGCATCATTAGGCTCAAGCAATCTAGTGATCATATGGATCAATGTCAAGAAGTCGATTGCATCATAACTCTGTGCCCCCTCCACTTGTCTCACACAAAGATGAAGATTGTATCGCATGAAGACAAGGTCATTGAGGCGTTGTGTTGTCAACCTATTGCGCTTCTTTGTGTGAACAACTTCGAACATGCTCCAATTACGTTCGCATCCATAAGCACTGCATGGCTGACACAAAATGCGGATGGCTAGCTTTTGAAGATTTGGTGTTTTGCACCATAATCTTCCCACCACAAATCTGCAAATAAAACATTTATAATTTTGTAAGTTAACTAAGCTTGAATAAATAAAAGAATTCTAGACTTCTAGTTTCTAGTTCTACGTGTAATGAGACTAAATACAAATGACTCAATTTGTTTTTACCTGGTTGAGAAGTGTTTCTTCTTTTCACACATAGAGCCGAAGAAAAGAGCCTCCCCTCTGCAGTCTTATAAATCTGCAGCTCATCAACAATTGCATCTCTAATATCTTCGTCAGATATCATCCTCTCTATGCATGTATTAAAGCCATCCATAACCTTCTCATCAGCCTTAAATGATGGGGAATAGAAAAACTTCGGGTTTAGGTATGCATGCATTTGCATGTATATGTCGATGAAGTGTTTTGTTCCATCGGCGATCAATTATACGCCAAATGGGTTCATATTTTCGTTGATTGTGCCCATAATATTTAGCTATGGCCTCCTTAGCCACATCCATAGCCTCATACAAATAACCCATTGGATTTTTTTCCCCATCCACCATCCGTAGAACTCGAACCAAAGGCTCTAACACCTAAAACAAAATAACATATATATTTAAAATTGAAATTAATAACAAATTATATAACAAATAATAAATAAACAAATATTCAAGTTTAGATTACCTTCATGATTTCTTCCATTTGCTTTGCAAACATATCATCAAAAACGGTCTTCACGACCCTTTCCCCTTCGGTCTTCTTAGCATAGGGAGACTCCAACCATCGTGCTCACAAACATCTGCTTAAGGGATGTTAATGAGGTTGCAATGCTCTGCAATGTAATGAAGTTTGTGGCAAATCGTGTGACCCCTGATCGCACAAGCTCTTTTCCATTGGTGTGCTCTCTCATCAAGTTTAGCACCCAAGTGTGATTGTAGATGAATTTTGTAATATTTCTTGCGTCCTCAACCACATTTTTCACCCATGAGAGTTTTCCTATGTCCTCCAATAAGAGATCCAAACAATGGGCTGCACAAGGGGTCCAAAAAGTGTAGGGTGCCTCTCCTCAAGAAGTCTCCCTGCTGCTACATATGCCGCCGCATTGTTAGTCACAACTTGGACGACATTCTCCACACCCACCTCTTTCACCACCTCATCTAACATATCACACAAAGTGATTGCAATTTTCACTTGGTGGGAGACATCAATTGATTTCAGGAAGACCAACTGCCCACCTGATGCCACTAGGAAGTTAATCAATGTGCGGTTTTTCCCATCTGTCCACCCATCAGACAAAATGGTGCATCCTTTTTTTATCCACACATTTTTTTGCTCTTCTACAAGAGTTTTGGTATGTGCGACGGAATCCTCCAACAATGGGCCACTCAAATCATGGGGAGTAGGAGCCTTGAACCCCTTCCCAACAATAATCAATGCAGTGACCAAATTCTCCCAATATGGACTTTTTGCCACATTGAAAGGAATGTTGTTGTAGTACCAAAAGTTTGCCACAGTTATTCTTGCTTCATTGTGCATTTCTTTATTCCAAGCAATACCTTCAAGTGAAGGTTGTGAACCAGGAGTACTTCGAGGAACAAAAAACATCGTTGAACTACTATTAGTGGATGAACCCCGTCCCAGTGTTTGACCTCGTGGAGTTGCGGCATTAGAAGATGCCCCAATGTCAAAACCTTCCCTCGCTTCCCTCTCTATTTGCTAGGGCTGCAAGTGCATCAACTTTCCTCTTCTTTTCTTCTTTTTTCTCTACATAAGTTGCAAGGTAAGCAGACAACTCTCGTTGAGCCTCAGGCGGTGCTTGATTGCACATTGTCACTTCATTCCCTGGTATCCGTGCAATGTGGAACTTAAGGCGATAAACACCTCCACTCATCTTCATGCCACAATAATTGCATATAACACAAGTGCCCTCTGTTGGTTCACAATGCTTCCAAGAGGGGTCATTTGATTTAGGCTTACTACGAGCAATGAGTGAACCCGAATCGGATTCGATGCCATTCTACAAAACAAAACAAAAAACAATTGTCTTAGATTTACAAGCCTTGGAGAAATTAAATTGTATGACCGTGACGAAATTAAGAATAAAATTGCTATTGCATGAAGAAAAAATTACGAAAAAACTATATTGAAAATGAAGACGTTAGTAAATTATGAATCATGATAATTTCATAGATAATATTTTTAAAATCGTTATACAATATTGATTCTTGAATATACTATTATTAATAATTTAATATACAGAATATATAGTATTTATACTTGATAGTTAATAGTATAATACGTAATATTAATATTAATACTTATAGTATTTATTAATATTAATATACAAAGATACACTATACACTTTGTATACACTTTACAATAAACACTTACAGTATTTACACTTACAATATTTACTATTTATAATATATATTATACAGTATTAATATTAATACTTAATATACAATATTTTTATTTTTACTGTAATAATTTAATATTACTGTATTTTTAGTATTACTATTATTGTATTTAGTATTTAAGATTAATACCTGCTAGGGCACGATGCCATGAACTGCTGGAAATGAGCACGAAATGGGCACGGAATCGCCACGAACTATTGGAAAATGGGCACGAAATGGCCACAAACCTGCCACGAACTGAATTTGCTTGCCCTCCCACGTCGAATGCCCTCCTACAGACGTCGAATGAACACGGATTGAGTAAATGCAAGTCGCAGCATAAAAAACAAGTTCGTGGAAAGAGAAAACAAGATAAAAAACAAATCGATTTGGTCTATTTTCGTGTTTAACCCTAGGCCGCGTTTTTTCCCACGATTTTCGCCGATTTTAGCCACGATTTTCAACGATTTTGCAGGGTATTTTATCGCGATTAATCGGCAATTTATCGGATTACAAAAATCGCGATTTTTCAGAAGTTTAATCGTTTTGATGAAGGAACATAATTTATAGCGATTTATCGCCGATAAATCACGATTTTTGAATCGAGGGTATGATATTGTTCTATGTATCGTAATTTTGTTGTTGTAATGTCCATTTTCTCACTTTGAGAGCTATTATTTGGTCTTCTTGTCATTTCTTCTCCATGGCAAAGAAGTGAAGAAGATGATGGAGAGAACATTGAGCTTTCGTTTGATATGTTTTTATTAATATTTTATATTTTGTTTTACTTGTTTTCTTTCTTATATCGGTCGGCTGGTTTTCAATCAATTAATGGAAACTAATGAAGGAAAGGAACATCTCTAAGGGGTCGGCCTTACCTTTTCATCCTTTGGCACCAATGGATGGATATAAAAGGAGAGCTAAGACATCATTTAACATCCAGACTTTAGTGCATTTTATCATGCTTGAGCATTGTGAGCTAGCGGCTCTTTGTTCTTCCACTTGAGGACGAAAACCCTCATGTGTGGCTTGCCTAAGAGGAAGAAAACCCATCTAGAGTTTGAGTGAAGGGCGAAAACCCTTCATCTTGACTTGGTATTTAAGTATAAGGCAAATTTAAGGAGATGTTTATCATTTTCAGATTATTATTGGCTTTTTTCGTGTGGAGTGACCTACCTTGTGTAGGGTTTTGAGGGTTTGGTGAACTTACATTTGCATTTTCAATTGATAATTTGATTTGTCATAATTTCTAAGGCCGGAATCTAAAGTTTCATGATTTTTGGGGGTTTCTAGACCCATAATCTATAATTTTCTTGTGGCTGCTATTCGCTGGACATTAATTAATTTCCAGCAGTGTGTTACTTCATATTTTTCATTGTTTTTGGTTCTTGTGGATGCATAAAAGATATATCTAAATTTTGGCAAGTTTATTTGAAGTATTTGATGGTGTTTGGCATATATTTGTGAAGGGTATAGTTCGCTGATTTCTTATTTTCAGTCTACTGCAATAAAAATCAGATTTGAATAAATTGGTGTTTGGTTAAATTCCCTTGCTATTGGTCTAAACCCTTGAAAGGGTCATTATAGTGGTATCAGAGCACGGGTCTTCAAAGGACCAAGGGTTTAATGGAAGAAGGAAACAAGGGTTTCATGCATTATCAAAGAAGGAAGAAAGAAGACAAGGAAGACCGGCCAAGAGAAGAAAGAAGCATGGCTGATCATGATTCACAAAAAGCCAAAGTGGATAAATTAATTGTCAGCCAATAAAGACTTGCGGACACCATGGATTTTCTTGCCCTATCTCTCCAAAGGATGATTGAACCTAGGGTTCAAAGTGGTGAAGGAAGCTCGAAGGGACCTAATCATGCTAAGCGACCTATGGGATCAACCCGAGGATCTATTTTGAAGCCCACTTTCCTTCCTAGAGAGGAGGTTATTCCGGAGGAAGATGCAAGGCCAACAGGTGGACGGAATATTGTTGCGAGTTATGAAGAATACATGGCCTTACCAAAGGAGATTTGGGAGGCTATTTCACTTGCCGAGTTCATAGGGGTGAACAAAGGAAAAACTAGGCATGAACCTAGGTCTCAAACACCTCAAAGGGACTTTCAACATGCCGAGAGAAAGGAAGAGGAGGAGATCTTTCAAATTGCAACAACGGAGCAAGAAGAAGAAATCAAAGAACAAGAACTAGAGATGACTGATATGCAACATGAAGGTAAAGATTCTTTGACATTAAATGATGTTTTTGTGGTTTCTAATGATTGCATGTGGCAGCAAGTTGGTGAAAGAAAATCAGATCTACAAGAGGTTCTTGAGGCTAAGAATCAGGATGTTCCGGTTGAGAGGCATGCCCTTCAAAAGGAGGTCTCATCTGATACTCATAAGGGTTTTCAGTCTGCTAGAATTTACAAATCACCAACAAAAGCCCCTATCCATCTTCAGAGCACTCCTAAGATTGGATCAAGGAAAGAAGAATTCTATTTGCATAGTTATGGTAATGAAGAGCTTGCTGGAAATTTCAGAACAACAGTCAATAAAGGGCAATTTAATGGTGTACATGACTCCGGCAAGAACCATGAAGGTGTCCCATGCAAGTATCAGCAAAATATTGTTGAAGCCAAAGCGGAAAGAGCTTCATTTGTTGAATCTGAGGTGAAGAAGAAGGCTGATTCCAACTCAGAAATTCTGAGTCACAAGTTTGGGAGTATAGAGGATGTTTCGATCACTCCTCATCCGGCATGGGAAGGTGGACATGTGGGGAGTAACTCAAAGAATGATCAGATTTGATATTCATTAACTTCCCCTATGACTCTACAATATATCCCTTGTCTTGAGCAACATGATGAAACTAATGGGAAGATGAATGGTAAGCAAGCTATGCGTTATTTTTATAATCAAGATTGTATGAATCAGTTTGCTGTGGTTTCATGGGACACAAGTTACTCTCAAGTTTTCCACTTTTGGATGTATGAGAAGGTTAGGAATAAGTCATCCAATGAACATATAAATGCATCTTGCTACAAGGTATGCAATAATTCTGTTTTCTTAAACCAATGTGAAGTAATGTGTCATGCCAGTTTTGGGATTGGTTTTCAAAAAAATGCCTTGCAAGAATGCCTAATGAGACACGAATTCTATGGAATTTTGTGGTAGAAGTTACTCTTGTAGCATGGTTAAGAGTGGCATGGAAGACGAGAACCGAATCATTGTGGGAGTTATCTCCAATCCGGTGGCTGTTATGATCAACATATTCAGCTGGTTTCACATTCTTTTTCGGCCTTGAGGGTTTTTTATCACAAGGAAGGGGCACCCTTTTCCTAGTGTTGGCTAGATTTTCTGCATAGCATCAAACCTAGGCAATCATGAGATAAATCTCCCTCATTTAACCGGTGAGGCTCCCGTGTCAGATTTGTCAATATAAATGTGTTTTTATCTATCAGGGGTTTTACTTTAACCACTTAGTTCATGAACCATAACTAAGAAGTTACGCAAAGTAAGTCATTGTTTAAGAAAGGAAAATTATAGAAGAAGAAAGTAAAGGTATTACGGAGAAGAAGTAAGGAAGATGTGCATCCCAATTAGTAGATAGCAGAGCTAATTGCATGCACATAGAAGAAAATAGATTTGAACACACGTAATTATAAAGCAAAGGCAGCTCTAGATCCAGGATCTAAAATAACACAAAGTTTACTCAAAAGATTTAAGATTTAAAAGCAAGAAACACAAGACGCCGTGACACAAAAGTTCTCCTAAACCCGCTTCTTTGTATTCCTCTACAACAAGTGGCTCTCGGGGTTCAAAGACAAAGTCTAGAACACAAGATTGCTTCTTACAAATTCTCGATTGATTATCACCCGAAGGTTCTTCCTCTACTTATAGAATGTAGATGGGCAATTACAAGTTGGAAGCTTTAGTTGAACGGCACATGTGGAAGTTGAAAGAAACAACTGCAATTTTCCTCTTGGAATTCCTCTTTGCGTGACATGTATGATTTCAGAACCAAAATAGAAGCTTTTATTTTGCATGTCCGCCACCTATCTCCAAGTAATTGACTTCTTCAAGTAATGGCTTTTAAACCAATCACTTAAGTTGTATAATTGAATTGATCGCTCAATTACTTTGTCGTAGGAAAGAAGAAGGAAGAGGAAAGCTGACTTTGTCGGATGAAAGAAGGAAGAGGAAAGTTGACTTTATCCTTTTTCATGTCTCGCATGTAGAACAAGCCGGAATTGCAAGCAGTTGGAATTGGAAGCAAGCTGGAATTTTGCCTTCGCATTGTCTTCTCTTTTATCCTTGAAGATTTTGCAGTTCTTCTGTTGTACATGCATCAGTGCAAGGTTGGCCGTAGATAACTCATCATCCTTATTTTTAATTGCATATGAGCAATTAAAAATTAAAAGCACTCGTGGTGAATGAAAATTCAATGAAGGCTTCAACCGGAAGATGAGAGCACATGCACAAGGTCTTGGAAGGAATTTCCCACACATTGTCTTCTTCATGGGCTGCATTCAAACAAGAGGATGAAGCCTTTGTCTTGTAAGCTTTTGCTGACTATAAGATATGGATCTGGATCTCGCATATGGATTTGCATCTGCATCTCGCATCTGGATATGGATCTCGCACTGCATAACAAATTTTGGCAATCAAGGCTATGGATGGAAAAGCAGTAGCTTGAATAATTCCACTGCTTTTAATCTGCACGCATGAGTGAAGTTTCTCCTGCACGCATGAGTGAAGTTTCTCCTACACGCATGAGTGAAGTCTTTCCTGCTCTGGATCTGTCTATCAATTTAGCAAGAGGTTCCAAGCCTAGATCCGTGTTTCCAATATCTGCAAATTTAGAAGTGATGCATGACTCCGTTGTGCTTTCTTTTTCATCTTTCTTCGCCATAGCTTTGTCTATCTTTGTCTGAATGTCTTTTTCTTCTTATTTGACTGGAATTCTTCAATACTGGTGCAGATCTGGACAATTCTTCAGATTTGGAGGATATATGCAATGTATTGGACATTGATAAAAGCTCATTTTCCTTTGTAAAGCACCTGTAATGAATTCCTGAGCTCCTGTAACACCTGTGCAAACAATTATGTAGACAAAGATCAACCTCCTTCAAAGCATGCGCCAAATTTGGAAGCTTTTAGCCTTGTTTCCACCTTGCCTGAGCAAAATCCTTCCTTTAATGGGGGCGCACTTTTCCACTTGGCTGCAATTCTTGACCTGTGAATTAAATAATTCACCCATATGGCTGCCCATGCTTATATAACCTTCACAATTCTATAATTAATAATTGCCCTAACAATTAAAGGCAATTAATTAATTAAAAATCATGCTCTTCTCTTTTAAAAATAGCATGTTTAAGGACAGCCATCCAATAAATTAAATTAATCCAATTTAATCATCCACACTTCACTTCACTTAAGCTTCACAGTGTGCTTTGACCATAGCCACTGAAAATAGGAATTAATATAATCATTTAATACTTTAAAAAGTATTAATTCCTTCTCAAAAGGGGCTGCATTAAATAAATTAAATTTATTTAATTTTGGAATTCTATTTCCAATTGATTTATTCCCCTTTGCTTTTGTTGACTTTTCCACAAGCCTAGGTGCCAAAATTGGGTGAATAAATATTAACAAATATTTATTTAATGCATTATTATTCACCCAAGGTGGGTCGCACTTTTTTGCATAATAGAATTCTATTTTTAAGAATTTCTGACAATGGGATTTTTTACCCTGCAAGGCAGGCAATAAAATCCCGTGATTTCACTTAAGTCACTTTTCTTTTATTTCACCATGGGAATTTTTACCTGCAAGCGCAATAATAAATTCCCGCCACCTGCAACCTCTAACTTTCTCACTGCAAAGATAAGTGAATTTTATATCACGGGAAAAGTACCTGTGCAGGCGGTATAAATTCCCACCGCTGTTGCTTCTATTTTTCCCACTGCAGCTTAAGTGAATTTTATAACATGGGAAAAAGTACCCTGCTAGGCAGGTATAAAATTCCCATCATGCCTGCGGCTTCTATTTTTCCCATCGCACTTAAATTCTTTGTTTTCAAAATGCGCCCATCCCCGAGGGGCTTTTCACGTGCACGACTTCGCTTTTTCCCAGTGATCCGGACCTCCGATGGCGACTTCCTCCGGGCATAATGTGCGTATATGTTTTCCAAATGCTCCAGCCAAAATCGGGCTTACCGTGAGGGAGGGAATCTCCAGAGAGAAATTTCACGAGAAAACAAAACGGGACACCAAAAACACGAAAAAATTGCCAAAAGTTACAAATAAAGCCCAAAACTTAAAATAAGTTAAAATCCTTCCTATGCACATAGGAATAATAACATATTCGCTCATAATAGAGTTAAAATAGAGCGCAAATAGCCTCATACGGGGCTCAAAATAATTAAATACAAATTTCCTTGAGACAAATCCCGGCAACGAATAAAACAATTTTGGGCATCCGGGTATTTGGCGAAAAGGGCTAATATGGCTCTTTGGGATTATCTTGTGCAATACAAGAACTTTCGTGCAATAAAAACACAAAACGACCCATTATTTTAAAAGTACGAAATTTTTTCGGATAGGGTAGTCGCAGATTTCGGATGAAATCAGGTGACACTAGTTGGCTCCGTCTGTGGACATCTTTTTCTCTCGTAATGACAAGGAAAAGATGAGATCCCAAAGATTTCTGGTTTCGTGTCTTGTCTTTTGGGCACGGGGTCAGGCAAACAAACAAACACACAAAAAAGCAAAAACAAAACAAGGAAAAACAAACAAAGTTTTATTTATGTACATACAGGTTTTACCCTGCTTCTTCAGTTGATGAACAGCTTCAGATGCTGCCCGTTGAAAGGCAATGGTAACTCAATTCCATCCCGGTAGGCAAGGAAGAAAGTATCCATCCCTACAACTCTTTTGATCACGAAGGGCCCTTTCCAGAGTGGATCAAATTTGTCGTGTATGCCCTTCGGTTCATGTCTCTTGTCCCACCAGAGTACCCAGTCTCCCGATCTCGAACTTCCTTTCTTTGGCCTTCTTGTCAAATACTCTGGGCAAGTCCTTATCAACTTCATCTGGTGGTGGCTCATCCTTTCTTCTCTCCGTGACAGGTAAGTCTGCATCAACGTGCTCCGTTCCCAGATTTATTTGTTGCTTTTCTGAGGAAGAACTATCACCATATTCATTGTTCTTTTTCAGATATTGATCATGCTTGTTGAAAGTCTCCACTAAGGAAACTAAACCCTTGGGGATTTTGTTACCTTTTGGTTGGATTGCTCCACTATTGTCATCATAACCTGGATCAACTTTTCCTTTGACTGTTTGTCGTGGTGGTGATTCACTCCCTTCAACATGCAGACATGCAGATGTTTGTTCAGGGACTCTGGGGTGGTAGACCATCTCCACTTTATAGTTTCCTTGTCTGAATATGGACGGTGGTCTATCCGGATTCAATAGTATAGTTGTGATTGCCAAAGAATCTCTTTGAGTTTTGATTTATTGGAATGAAGTCAATAGAGAAGGCTGCAAAATCGAACGTGGCGGAAATCACTTTATCTCTGTAATGCTTCAGCTTATCTCTTTTGACTTGACTCTGCCCTCGAACTTGCTTTACTAGAAGTTCAACATCTCCTTGGGCTTTGAGGAGTTTTACTCCTTTCTTCTTAGCTTGTTCCATTCCTAGAAGCAATGCTTCATACTCCGCCGTATGATTGGTGTTGTCGAACATCAGCTTGTGGGAGTATGGAAATACCTCATGATCTGGAGATATTAGTAGCGCGCCAACTCCTGATCCAAAAGAACAACATGTGCCTTTAAACTCTAGAGTCCAAACTTTTTCTTCTTCTTTTGCTGGCTCTAGTTCTGGTTGAAGTTCTTGCTCTGGAACGTCTTTATCCATTTCCAAGAAGTAAACCCCACGGTCAGATTCCTGAAAAAGAATATGAGATCTAGGATCCTCAGATTTTGTAACCGTGTACTTGGACTTCTTTTCTGGCTCCAACTTATGGTTAAGCCCTTTGATAGGAATATGTGCACAGACAATCCATCTTTACTTCTCCTCCTAGCTCTTTGCAGAAGTTTCTACTCAGCAACATCCCGTAAGAGACAGGAATATCTGCAACTAAGATTGTCATCTTTAATCTCTTATCAGGAAAAGCTGCCAGAACAACTTGTGCATCTTTGATTTGTCCGATTAAAGGGACTTGTCTCTCCATGGAGTAGCACCTTTTTATGGTCTTTGTCAGGGTAAGCCCAAGAGCATCTGCAACTTTAGCTGGCATGACATTGTCAGAAGCACCTGAATCTAGAATGCAATTGCTTAACTTGAAACCATTAAGCAATATGGAGACATAGAAAGGTTCTACTCTTTCAGAAGGTGAGGATTTAACAACTGCAGTGTTGTTTTGTGGAGTATCCTTGGGCTTAGGCAAAAGGCCTTTTGATGTACTGGATTGTCCTGGTGATTGCACATATTTGACTAGCATATTTAACTGCTCAGGAAAAGCTCTCAGGTATTCGGCTTCTGACATTTGAACTTTAGTTTTCTTGGCATGATCAACAATGTCGAGGGAAGGAATAGATTCAGATACCTGAGCCGCTTTCTGTGGTTGAGATGAAGAACTTGCATTCTTATCTCTAGGAGCCAAGGAAGAAGGTAAAGGGCTGCCCCTTTTTTGTTCGTCAGCTAATGCCTCAGCTTGGTGAGTTTGTGATCTTGTAAGTACTGCATATGTATGACCATGATCATCTTCATGAAGTTTCTCATCGTCATGTTCAAATTTGTAGTTCAGGTAATTAATGTTGGAGTCGCCAGCAGGAGCTACAAAATCATCATTCTCGAACTGATCAGCATCAGCTTCCTGGTCTTCTTCATTCATCTCCACGTTGTTTCTGGGAGCAGCTTCAATTGCTAATCTTTGGGAACCAGCAATGCGGTTCCGGTTGTTGTTGAAATTCCGAGCAGGGGCAGTGTTGTTGCCTCTGAGCCATTTGAGCCATTTGTTTCTTCATCTGCATCATCTCATTTGCTAACTTTTGCAGTAGTGAATCGGAAGTAGTAGCAGAGGATGAACTTTCAGCTCTAGAAGTGTTGCTTTTTATCTTTCCAGCCATGATGAGGTCGTCTTCAATTTCAACCGCCATGTTTTGAGCTGCTAACAAATCAGCAGGACGTGCTCTTCGCAGTTGATAGCTTACTTCAGGAAGCAAAGCATTGATGAAGAACACCTTTTGATTCTCGTCATTCAGAGAAGCAGAAGCCGGAATTTTGTACAGTAATCTTTGGAATTTTGCAATAAAATCCCGCATGTGCTCATGTGGCTCCTTCAACTGAGTCAGTTGGGTTATCAAAGTGCTGGAATCTTCGGCTGCCTTGAATCTTTTCAGGAACGCATCCCACATAGTAGCCCAGTTGGTTATGGTGCCAGGAGCTAGCCGGTAGAACCATTCTCCAGCCAAGTCATGCAGAGTCTCTATGAAGAGTCTGACAGATACATCTTCATGTTCAACTGCAAGCACTCCACAGGATATGAAAAACGCAGCCAAGTGGTCATCTGGATTTTGCTTTCCATCACCAAAGAATTTCGGAAAATTCTTTCTCGTCCCTTTAGGTAGATCATGCATAGGAGGAGTTAGATTCAGAGGTCCAAAGGCTGCACCCCATGGAACAGGCGCTGCAGGGGCAAGTGGGTTTCGGTTCAGCATGATGAACGGGGCACGTCCTCTCCAAGAGTAGACTTGATGAATAATTCCAGCTGCCGGATTATGCTGAAGATGATCCGGATCTGGATGAGCGTGCACTCTTCTTCCTGGTGAAAGACTAGATCTGCGGCTTCTAACTTGAGGAGGATGATTGAAATTGAATTGCTCTTGCAGTCGGAAGAAATGATCAGTCCTTCCTTGCGCCTTCACGGATCGGGTGAATGGACGTTCAGCCAGGTTGAGATTTGTATGGAAAACACTCTGATCTTCAAAAGATAAGCTTTGATCTGCAAAGATAGTTGTTCCCCAACGGAGTCGCTAAAAACTGTTGGCTAGATTTTCTGCATAGCATCAAACCTAAGCAATCATGAGATAAATCTCCCTCATTTAACCGGTGAGGCTCCCGTGTCAGATTTGTCAATATAAATGTGTTTTTATCTATCAGGGGTTTTACTTTAACCACTTAGTTCATGAACCATAACTAAGAAGTTCTGCAGCAAGTAAGTAGCTGTTTAAGAAAGGAAAATTATAGAAGAAGAAAGTAAAGGTATTACAGAGAAGAAGTAAGGAAGATGTGCATCCCAATTAGTAGATAGCAGAGCTAATTGCATGCACATAGAAGAAACTTAATAGATTTGAATACAATTATAAAGCAAAGGCAACTCTAAATCTAGATCTAAAATAACACAAAGTTTACTCAAAAGATTTAAGATTTAAAAGCAAGAAACACAAGATGCGCCGTGACACAAAGTTCTCCTAAACCTCGCTTCTTTGTATTCCTCTGCAACAAGTGGCTCTCAGGGGTTCAGCACAAAGTCTAGAACACAAGATTGCTTCTTACAAATTCTAATTGATTATCACCCGAAGGTTCTTCCTCTACTTATAGAATGTAGATGGGCAATTACAAGTTGGAAGCTTTAGTTGAACTGACACATGTGGAAGTTGGAAAGAAACAACTGGCAATCTTCCTCCTGGAATTCCTCTTTGCGTGACATGTATGATTTGCAACTGAAAATAGAAGCTTCTATTTTGCATGTCCGCCACCTATCTCCAAGTAATTGACTTCTTCAAGTAATGGCTTTTAAACCAATCACTTAAGTTGTATAATTGAATTGATCGCTCAATTACTTTGTCGTAGGAAAGAAGAAGGAAGAGGAAAGCTGACTTTGTCGGATGAAAGAAGAAGGAAGAGGAAAGCTGACTTTATCCTTTTTCATGTCTGCATGCAGCTGATTCAAACTGGATCTGGAAACAAGCTGGAATTGCAAGCAGTTGGAATTGGAAGCAAGCTGGAATTTTGCCTTCGCATTGTCTTCTCTTTTATCCTTGAAGCTTTTGCAGTTCTTCTGTTGTACATGCATCAGTGCAAGGTTGGCCGTAGATAACTCATCATCCTTATTTTTAATTGCATATGAGCAATTAAAAATTCTGGAAAGCACTCAGGGTGAATGAAAATTCAATGAAGGCTTCAACTGGAAGATGAGAGCACATGCACAAGGTCTTGGAAGGAATTTCCCACGCACTGTCTTCTTCATGGGCTGCATTCGAAACAAGAGGATGAAGCCTTTGTGCCAGAAGCTTTTGCAACTATAAGATCTGGATCTGGATCTGCATATGGATTTGCATCTGCATCTGCATCTGGATATGGATCTGCACCTGCATAACAAATTCTGGCAACTGGGCTATGGATGGAAAAGCTGCAGCTCGAATAATTCCACTGCTTTTAATCTGCACGCATGAGTGAAGTTTCTCCTGCACGCATGAGTGAAGTCTTTCCTGCTCTGGATCTGTCTATCAATTTAGCAAGAGGTTCCGAGCCTAGATCCGTGTTTCCAATATCTGCAAATTTAGAAGTGATGCATGACTCCGTTGTGCTTTCTTTTTCATCTTTCTTCGCCATAGCTTTGTCTATCTTTGTCTGAATGTCTTTTTCTTCTTATTTGACTGGAATTCTTCAATACTGGTGCAGATCTGGACAATTCTTCAGATTTGGAGGATATATGCAATGTATTGGACATTGATAAAAGCTCATTTTCCTTTGTAAAGCACCTGTAATGAATTCCTGAGCTCCTGTAACACCTGTGCAAACAATTATGTAGACAAAGATCAACCTCCTTCAAAGCATGCGCCAAATTTGGAAGCTTTAAGCCTTGTTTCCCCCTTGCCTGAGCAAAATCCTTCCTTTAATGGTGGCGCACTTTTCCACTTGGCTGCAATTCTTGACCTGTGAATTAAATAATTCACCCATATGGCTGCCCATGCTTATATAACCTTCACAATTCTATAATTAATAATTGCCCTAACAATTAAAGGCAATTAATTAATTAAAAATCATGCTCTTCTCTTTTAAAAATAGCATGTTTAAGGACAGCCATCCAATAAATTAAATTAATCCAATTTAATCATCCACACTTCACTTCACTTAAGTTTCACAGTGTGTTTTGACCATAGCCACTGAAAATAGGAATTAATATAATCATTTAATACTTTAAAAAGTATTAATTCCTTCTCAAAAGGGGCTGCATTAAATAAATTAAATTTATTTAATTTTGGAATTCTATTTCCAATTGATTTATTCCCCTTTGCTTTTGTTGACTTTTTCACAAGCCTAGGTGCCAAAATTGGGTGAATAAATATTAACAAATATTTATTTAATGCATTATTATTCACCCAAGGTGGGTCGCACTTTTTGCATAATAGAATTCTATTTTTAAGAATTTCTGACAATGAGATTTTTTTACCTGCAAGGCAGGCAATAAAATCCCGTGATTTCACTTAAGTCACTTTTCTTTTATTTCACCATGGGAATTTTTACCCTGCAAAGCAGATAATAAATTCCCGCCTGCCTGCAGCCTCTAACTTTCCCACTGCAGATAAGTGAATTTTATATCACGGGAAAAAGTACCCTGCAAGGCAAGCTATAAATTCCCACCTGCCTGTTGCTTCTATTTTTCCCACTGCAGCTTAAGTGAATTTTATAACATGGGAAAAAGTACCCTGCTAGGCAGGTATAAAATTCCCATCATGCCTGCGGCTTCTATTTTTCCCATCGCAGCTTAAATCCTTTGTTTTCCAAAAATGCGCCCATCCCCGCAGGGGCTTTTCTGTGCACGACTTCGCTTTTTCCCAGTGATCCAGACCTCCGATGGCGACTTCCTCCGGGCATAATGTGCGTATATGTTTTCCAGCTGCTCCAGGCCAAAAATCGGGCTTACCCGGCGAGGGAATTGCTCCAGAGAAATTTCACAGAAAACAAAACGGGACACCACAAAAACACGAAAAATTGCCAAAAGTTACAAATAAAGCCCAAAACTTAAAATAAGTTAAAATCCTTCTGGCACATAGGAATAATAACATATTCGCTCATAATAGAGTTAAAACAGAGCGCAAATAGCCTCATACGGGGCTCAAAATAATTAAATACAAATTTCCCGCAGACAAATCCCGACGACAGAATAAAACAATTTTGGGCATCTGGGTATTTGGCGAAAAGGGCTAATATGGCTCTTTGGGATTATCTTGACGCAATACAAGAACTTTCAGGCAATAAAAACACAAAATGACCCATTATTTTAAAAGTACGAAATTTTTTCGGATAGGGTAGTCGCAGATTTCAGGATGAAATCTGGGTGACACCACCTAGCAATATAGACGAGGTAAGAGTAACTTTCACAAGATATTTGTTAGCCACGCGATTTCGAATCTAAGCAATAAAATACAATGCTACAACCATGATGAAAAGTCTTTCCCAATTTTATTTGGGGTGTGCTTATCTTCTCGGGACAGCAATAGAGGGGCAAGTTTGGAGACATTCTTTTCAATTAAAATTGTGTGTAAGAGGATTCACTCATTGAGAACAAGTAAGGCTAATGTTCCAACCTATTTGGGATTGTTTGAGATGAAATTTTGGCCAAAGTATGGCTGTCATAATTGCATATCATCACTCATAAATTCTGATCCGAGCTACAAATTGAAGAAATCAGTTTGGGGCAGATTGGAAGCATCTTTTGGGTGCCAAGGTAATCCGTATCAGAGCTGTTGTAATTTTGTTTCATTCGATGTCTGCAACAATTTGAGCTCCTTGTTCATTCTTTTGACAACTAGAGATGGGTCTCTCAGCATGAGATTAAAAGGTTTGCAATCGACGATCACTATTGGTGCGTTTTCAGCTGCTATACTTTTGATTTTGACAAATAAAATACATGGTTACAGTAGTGTTTGGGACATCCTGGATGAACCTTCGAATACCCATCACTTGAGAGGGGAAAATGAGATAATTGCAAGCATTGAAAGAGTGCTTGTCACCATACCCATAAGGCATGAAGAAGCAATGATGGAAGCAACTTTTGTTTTCATTAATAAGTTTATTCCATGTGCAGATAAAGGTGTTGAACAAGAAGAGCAGCTGAGTTTGTTTCTCACCCAATCACATGGGAGAGCCTATGGGGTTTCAACTGAAGATGGTGAGTTTGTGGTACTTGTTTGGGTACCTAATACTTCTACATCTATCATATTACTAAAACTCACATGGGTTTGTCATATTTGCATCATTTTTATGCTGCTGATCACAATATTTTCAGTCACGAACAACGGTGTCCATGTGCAATTTAAGAAGGTTTCTTGCATGATAATGATAGTGGCGAAGCTCCACTAGTGAAGACACTCCACTTAGCTTCCTTAGTACTGAATTGGATGGAATGCCGGGTGACTTACTATTGTTATGATTTATTTTCAACCTACATGCAAATATTGAGGGAGAACATGTAGGTATGGGTGATGGTATGAGTAGACACTAGTGATCATTGTGGGTGGGAGTTGTTTCCCTTGACAGCTATGGGATCCAGTTGTTTTGGTATGATGGTATCTAAGCATATAAGCTTGTGTTGGCAAGAACTCTTTCATTTGACAGGTACCGGATCTAAATTGTTGGAACAACCAAGTTTGCAATTGCTTGGGGACAAGCAATTTTGGGAAGGGAGGACTGTAATGTCCCTTTTTCCCACTTGAGAGCTATTATTTGGTCTTCTTTTCATTTCTTCTCCATGACAAAGAAGTGAAGAGGATGGAGGAGAACATTGAGCTTCCGTATGATATGTTTTATACTAATATTTTATATTTTCTTTTAGTGTTTTCTTTCTCATATCAGGTCGGCTGGGTTTTAATCAATTAATGGAAGCCAATGAAGGAAAAGAACATCTCTAAGGGGTCGTCCTTACCTTTTCATGCTTTTAATGGAAGCTAATGCGAGATAAACTTGCTTTGTTGACATGTGAGACATAAGGGAGTGTCTCACATGTCAACAATGTAAAGTGGAACATGAATTTCTAGCGGGTCTTTTGCAGCCTCTACCCATTCTAAATCAAAAGTGGGAGAGTATTTCCATGGATTTCATCACTGGACTCCCTTGATGCAAGGTAAGAGTGTCCTTTATGTTGTAGTGGATAGATTGACCAAGTATGCACATTTTTTCCACTACCAAGTATGATGGACCCTTGGTGGCTGGAATTTTTTTAGGAAGTTTTCAAACTTCATGGGCTGCCTAAAAACATTGTGAGTGACAGGGATAGTAGATTTCTGAGTTCTTTTTGGCAAGAACTCTTCCATCTTGCAGGTACAGAGTTGACCCCTAGCACAAGTTACCATCCACAAACGGATGGGCAAACTGAGATTGTCAACAAATGGATAGAGGGGTACCTAAGGAGCTATGTTACAAGGCAGCAAACAACATGGATAAAATGGTTATACTTGGGGAGTTTTGCTACAACACATCTTACCATATGTCTATTGGTATGTCTCCCTTCAAAGCTTTATATGGTTACGATGCATTTTCCTTTGTGGATGTTGTTCTTCCGGATAGTAGAGTGCCGGGAGCTAGAGATTTGGTGCAGCAGAGCCAAGATATTTTAAAAGCACTCAAGGATAACCTCTCACATGCACAAAATCAACAAAAATTGTATGCGGACCAGCGAAGGATTGAGAGGTCATTTGAGGTAGGGGACATGGTTTTTTTGAGACTACAACCTTATAGACAATCTTCCCTCAAAGGGAAAGGATCTGAGAAATTGAATCCAAGGTTTTATGGCCCTTACAAGATCATAAGGGTTACCTATGAGCTTGAACTTCCGGCTCAAAGCAAAATCCATAATGTGTTTCACGTTTCATGCCTTAAAAGGGCTTTGGGACAGCATATCTCTCCTTCCATGGAGCTGCCCCTCTTGATGATGAGGGAAAATTAGTATTGGAACCGGAAGCTATCATGGAGGTACGTGAAAAAGGTTGAGGAATAGAGTTATCAGGGAATACTTGATCCAATGGAAGGGGCTACCTCTTGAAGATGCAACATGGGAGGGTGCAGAAATTTTAGAGCACCCAAATCTGCAATTGCTTGTGGGCAAGCAATTTGAGGAAGGGAGGACTGAAATGTCCCTCTTTCTAAAATAACATTGTTGAAGACCCTTGGCCTATTTTGTCTACCCGACGGCTAAGGGGGGAACATAAGGGTGACTTAAGTCATTTAAAATTATTATAAAGTGCCATAAAAAGAAAGAAAATATAAAGCACTTATATTAATTTTTATGACTTAATAACAAAGCAAAAATAGAAAGGTGAAAAGGTACATTGCATTTTTATTCTCTCTAGGGGAAAAATGTGACCACCCTTGGGGAAGAAAATGGGTGAAGGAGACATTAAAAAATTAAAGAATGTTGATTGGTTGTAGTGGGTGGTCATCTTTGGGTCCCTTCTTTCCTAAAAGGGGCAAGTCGACTTGCTTTGGGGATCATTCTATTATCATCAAAAATTCTGAAATTTGCTTGTGAGCTTAGTGTTTGCAGCTGCATTCTTTGAGGACGAAAACCCTCATGAGAAGTGAAGGGAAGAACGAAAACTCTTCCTTTTGGATTCATCTACTAGTGTGTTGAACATTCAAGGGAAAACTATTTGCTGAAGTATTATATTTTCTCCAGTTGGAGCGACCCAATTTATGGATTGTTTTTGCATGAAGGATATTAAAAATCAGATCTGAGTGTTGTTGTTTGAAGCTGATTTTCAGACATCTATTTTGCTATTTTTGGAGTATTTTCCTGGGTCCAAACCCTCATTTTCCAGTTGTAACTGCAGACAAGGGTTTGCAGATTTATATTAAATAAAATCAGATATTTTGGAGCTCTAATTTGGTACATTTCTCTTGCATTGATCCTCTGAAATTTATTGCTTTCATTTGGACAAGAGAAAAGCTTTGTTTGGTAACTTGTGGTGCATTTTTCTTCATTGGTGCAAGTCGCATTTTCTAATAATAATTTCAGATCTGCATACTTTGAAAAATTTATGGTATATTTTGAGGTCAGTTTGTGCAACAATCCATTGTATACACTTTTATGTCCTTAGGGGACATTATAGGCACTATGCCCATAACTATAACATGCACACTTCCACATGCACAAGAAGCCCTTTTACACACATGCCTAAGAAGTAATATTAAGCCTCTAGAACCACATGAGAAGATTGGTTTCAAGGCATATCTCAGATAAAAGAGGTGGTTTCTAACACTATGATGCCTATTAGCAATACAACCCTTTTGAGAACCCTCTAGAGATCGAAACTTCACTTAAACCCAATCAGGAGAATGACACACAATTAACCCAATGCCCAAGGGTAACCTTCTTAAGGGTTGATATTTCAAACTATAAGTTTGGTTGACACTTTCCGCCCAAAATGGAAACACACACATGCAAGTTGTTATATTTTTATTTGAAGGCTAAGAGATTTCCTAGGTCAATACATCCCTAGCAGATAGATGAACTACGTCATTACCGATTACTACCATCAATTTTGCTGGTACAATCACATCCAAAATTACGATGGTACAAACAATTTTAAATAATAGGATTTCAATTTAATTCTACCGACAAGGATTTGGATATAATAAAAGGGATCCTCTTACATCGTTTTCCAATGCAACATGATACAATCAACTTCATTTACCTAACCAAATATATTGGAATACGACTAAGTGTGGAATTAGTCAAACATGCAAAAGTACAACTACGTAAGAAAAGTACATTTTCCCAATACGCAACACTATCATATACATCATGGAAATAATGAAAATAATACATTCTATTCATAACAATATCACTAAAATATTCTATACAATTACATTGCTTTCTGATAGCATGCTAATAAGAAGACACAAGTAACGTTGCACTTCTCCTTGTCCGGGTACCTGCAACCACACATGGTCAACACTATTGCTGGCATGGCATCTATCTACAAACTAGCATGATTCACGATTTCATTACTTCTAAAGAGAGTAAGAAATGTAAATGCCATTTTAGTTCATTTTCAGAGCTATAAAGAGAGCTAGAGAGAGGAGAGAGAAAACACTATTTTTCCACAATCACACTCTTCTCAAAACAAGCGTCAAAAGAAGTATCCTACAGTCATAAGTTAGTGTATAAAAAGTTTCTCGATCGATATTTTGCTTGAGTAAGGTCATACGACTGTTTTCCCCATTTGTTTACAAGTTCCCAAAAGTGCTAAATTTAGACAAGTAGCTCAAAAACCCACGTTCGAAAACAATCCCGAGACCCAAATATACAAGGAGTCAAATCCCTACCTACTCCCCTCAGTATACAAGGAAACACTGGAGTTGACATAACCCAAAACCGACGAACCGGGTTCAATTGCCATCTACTTTTCCGGAGCAACCAATCGTAATTGCGGTGATAAAAAAAAATAGGTTTTATTAAGATTTCACAAAGTCGTCAGGGAGTAGTTTGTTTTACTAAGTTTCAAGTTTGATTCGCCAACGGTGTGGCTTCGGTATCCAACTCCGATAATAGAGTTTTCCAAACATCACCCGAGGTAGATCGAAGGAGAGTTTACATTCAAGTTACTTTTCTAATTGCGTACAAAACAGAGGCAATTTTTCTATAAGCTAGTATGTTTCATTAAAATCCACCGATAAGTTATTCCTCTTTAATATGATTTTCTACTACATTAAAATAAGAAAACTAGCATCGTTAAAATCGTGCAAGGAGAGCGTAAGATGACCATGCTTGGAATTGAGCTGGCGAGTGATCGAAGAACAAAAGTGCGCGTTTGCGGCTGTCCAAGCATTCTGTCAAACAGTTTGCGGCCTTGTGAAAGCTTCCATTTTCGTACATGCTGCGAATATGCTGGCAAAGGTTGTTGAGTTGAGTTTTATACCAATTGCTTGCATTATTTAAAAACCTCCAAGACCTTTCAATAGAACTCTTTGTGCATATCCAGCGATCAAACATTCCATGAGACTACATTTTGTTTGATGCATTTTGTCAAACATTTTGCATGCCTAGAGCAAGTTTCCACATTTTGCAAATATAAATATTGGGCATTTGCAACTACAACTACTGACAAAAATTCTCTATCCATTATGCTTTTATGGATGTCCATACCGTGTTCCAAAGCTCCCTTTTTGGCCCAGGCAAGGAGGATGCTGGCAAGGTTGTGGAGACGGCTTCTCACCTGCCATTTGCATTTGCTTGCAAATTTCCAAGGCGTTTTTAATCAACTCCCTTCTGTGCAAATCCTGCAATCCTGGCACTCCATGAGATGACATCTGGTTGCGACATTTCTTGGAAAAACCTTAAGGCGCCATCATACCCACTGTTTTGGGCATATCCTGCAATCCTCACATTTCAAAACACCACATTTTTTGATATATTTTGTCGAACAGTCTGTGTGCCCTGTGTATGCTTCCACACTTTGCATACGTGTCTAACAAAGCACTTGCAAAAAAACCACAACTGTCCAAAATATGCTATGATGGACGTCCCAGCACTGTCTTAGGCTCTAAATCTGACTATGGCAGGGAAGATGCTGGAAAAGGGCGTGGAGTTTGGCTTATTCCTGTCAACGTGAGCCTGCTGGAAGTTTCTAAAGCCGTTTCAAACAACCCTATCTGCTGGGAACATTTGTCAAACGGTTCAAGCACATTCCTTACACAAACATCTAGCTTTGGCACAGGGCAAATGCAGCAGGGTAGGGAAGGTCAAAATTGACACCTGTCAAATATGTGTGAGCTTGAAGTTTCCAAGGCCACATTAACCATCCACTTTGCTTTTGCACACGCAGCAAATAAACAGGCCTGTGAGGCCGCATTCCTACCAAGCATTCGCCAAAAAGGCCCAAAACTTCAACATTGAAACAACACAATAAAATAAACAAAAACCCCCTTTTTCAAGTGCTTTTGAAACGCCCAAACCTGTTCCAAAGTCCACAACTGGTACAATTCATAGAGGATACTGAGAAAAGAAGAAAACTCCAGCTTACACCTGCCAAATGAATAGCTTGGGAGTTTCTAAACCCTTTAAAACAGACACCATCTGAGCAAAACCTGCAACTACAACCTGCTCTCACAAAGAAGCTCCAAAACAACCAAGGAAAAATAACCAGACCTCCTCTGATGCGCATTCATCCTCACACAGACCTAAAATTCTCCAACGAATGAAATCTCACACTACTCAAGAAGAATTTTGGGGTTTTCCCACACCCCAAGAATTGAAATAATTTAGGAATATTAGGAATATTTACTTATTTAATTATTTTTATTTTATCTTAGATTTCAAATGATTTAAATTCTTTATTATTTTAAATTTGCTCCAAAACATAACCACAACAGCTCCCCCATTAAGGCACTTACCTTAAAACGTAATTATTTTTATTTGAAAATTATGCGAAATCCTTTTATTGATATCGTAATGAAACTTAGCTAGATCGATGTTTAACGTTATGCTGAAGATATAATTTTACCGGATATAATTTAGCTAGATTGATGTTTAAGATTTTCTTTATGCTGAAGATATAATTTTACCGGCTAGAAACTCTTAAGCTTCAAAAAGGAAAATAGCTTGGGGTATTTGGGAAAAGGGGAGTGGACTGTCCTTAATTGGAAACTTGTATGGCCAGCAGTCACATTAGCCTGTGAGAATTTCATATACCTACTGCAATATGTGATGCATATGCTCAAATTTGTGAGTAAATACTAAAATCTAATCTATAGACATGTAGATTTGTTTGAGAATGGCTTATCTTGGCTCCCTATAAAAGCCATGTTAATTAGCGTGCTTCTTATGGCAAGTTATCCTAAGAATATAGAGGCTGTAACTCGGCAAATTGCATTTTGCACATAGGCATGCATGTTTGTATAGAGTTAAGATATGACATTGATCTTTTATGGAACGACCATATTTTTTAAAAATGATTTATATGTTTTTTGTAGCTAAGTTCACATTAAAAGCACTCCCGTGCATTAGATTTTTAACCCCTATTAGGACATGCACGTAGCTCCAGTGTCAAAATGAAGCTTAATATTCATGTATCTCGACTCAGTGAGAGATTTACAAAATGATTGGGGAGGGAGGAATTCATCATCAGTTATGTATTCTGTACATGTCAACTTACTTATTCTCAAGTCTGTTCCGATTTTGGACCTGCCAGCTGATGAAGGAGATCCTAACTTCTTTCTTTTATGCAATAAATTTTTCCATGCCATAGTTTGTAAGCCTTGAGCAAAATTTGTGTTTAGCCACTCATCTATTATTGCTTGACACCTTGTGCACCCATAAAGTTTTGCCCAGTGGTCAATATTCCAGTTCACATAGATCTAGGACAGTTTAACTCCTGGAAAATCTGAAAATTGCTCGCAAGTAAGCCGATTTGATTGTTAGATTCTAGCATCTTTTTTTCTCTTCCAATCTCTGGAGTTTTTGGTGGTTCAGAGACAAGTGTCTGTCCTTTTCCTGTTTGATCTCATAAATCTTCTTTGACAAGGAAATGAGAAAAGCCACAAATGAAATTTTTTCTTATAGAAAATTTTTAAAATCCTTATTTTCAAGTAGGATTCACTTATAAACTTGTTCCTACAGCATCCTTTAACCCTTTTTCCATTTTTATTATTCTACTTACCTTTCTCTTGAGTCTTTAATATTTACTTCTTGGTCACCACATTGTGAAATATCAAGTACATGAACACTATTATTGTACATAAAACATCCTCTTGAGTACATAAAACATCTATGTACTTAATATGTCTAGGAGAATCTGTAGCCCTGTAAGGTGTGTAGGGTTCTAATGTAACGATTTGGCTTGGCCTGCAATTTCCATACGAAAATTCTGATCGAAAATTCTCATGGAAAAAGGGCCAGGCCAGATGGGAATGGACATTAGCTGCAAGGGGTTAAAGCAAGGCCAGTGCAGAAACAATGCAAAAGAGCTCACTTTCAAATATTAAAAAAATCAATAAGTTCAATAGTAAATAATATCAATAAACCTTATTGCAATAAAAGCTAATAAGAAGACGCTATTTCATTTGTTCCCCATTTTTAAGCTTGCACATTTATTTTTCTAGAGTTCTTTTCCATGCGATTTGTTTTAATATAGTTTTTTTAACTCCATGGATGTTGTAATAGTATTTCATCTCCTAACTACTGGATTTACTTACTTGATTTCAATGAAAGATAGAAAAATTGATTATTCAATTGATTCCAGGTGGCAGAACTCATTGCGTGCATGGCAAATAATAGGGAACTTTCTACTAATAAAGTCGTTGAAGTAATTGCGGAGACGACTGCTCCATTGCTTCCTATGGAAGAACTCCTTGCTAAAGTGTCATCAGCAGTTGGTGTGGTAAGGTTTCTTTCTGAGCAATTTGAAACTAAATGCTTCTAAGATAAAACAAACAAGCGAAATGTCCAGATGGAAATATCTTGTATCATCCACTGGTGAACACAAAATTTGCAAATGGTATTACTACTAGAATAAGTAACAAAAATTAATAATGGAAAGAGTAAATTCACGTGAAACTTAAGACTGTTATATGTTGCTGATGATGGTGGTGGAGAGTTCATTCTTATTTCTTGTTCTATCATTTAGAAGGTTACAGATAACTAATGTATATGAGTTAAATAATCATAGAATTATATCATAGTGTAGTATAAGTTTTCTATGATGGCTTTACCATATCAAACAACAAAGAAGATAATATACAAGATAAGTAAAAGTGTGCACTTTTATTGGTAAGTAAAGGTAATAATATTTTAGTCTAGATGTCAAGTGGACTAATAAGAAGTACAGTTATACATGTACTGGGGACCACGATGATGAGTCTAATACATTGTAAATTCCACATATTAAGAGCACTTCAAGCACTATCAACTAAACGGCTTGAAAAAATAATAGATTATATTATAAATATAATCTTCTATATATAACATACTAGCACTACCTATCCTAGACGTAAGTGTATTCATTTTTTGATAAAAGAACTGTATAAAAAAGTGTTTAAAATTTTACAATATCAAAATCTGAACATCAATAGCTGTAGTGTAATTAGTCTGAGGAAACAGATTTCAACTTCCAAGTCTGAGCAAAACCATGGAAAAATGTACCAAGATTAAAGAAACTACCAAGCATCTAAATCTGTCAGATTTCAATGAGACATCATCCTGTAGAGTGTATCGGTCTTCAGCCCAACACTGGTAGTGATCACTTGAGAGCTATTGGCAGGGTTACTCCCCAAGGATCTGCGTTAGTGTTTCTTTTGAATCCATGCCTACTCATGTGGTCTGTCCTCTCTAAGATTCCTAGTGCTTCCTTAGGGAATTGTTTTTGTTGAAGTTTGGTGTTGGCTTATGTTTATTACTAGATAGCCGGTACATACCCTATAGGGCATGGGTACAGGTATGGTACGTACCTGGTACGCGATATGGGTACGGTATGCCGGGGTAAGTCCAGCAGTACCCAGACGTACCCACAGATAAAACAGCAAAAAAATTAATTATTATTATTTTTTAATTTTCTTTATTTTTATTTTATTTTTTCCGGGTTGATAAAGGTCAATAGATGGGATTACGTAAATGATTCAACTGTAATAAAACAAGGGCATTCACAGAAGTACCTACAACAATGGCTGAAACTGCAACCAGTTGAGATGAGTTTGGGTAATGTAAGATCAAAAAATGCAGTGGCAGCATCTCCACTAGCAAGTAAACTGTAAGACTAATGCAAGAATACTAAGAGAAACCCCAAAGGAATCTGAACTACCGGATGTGAAGGGAGTTGGTAATAGCCGAAATTCCAGTCCAGTTATGTGATTTGTTATTGTTTATGATTATAATTGGACATTGTAACATTTGGAGTTTGAACAATGTACTTGTTCTAAGTTTGATCAATGAATATCATGACAAAATGCATTGAATTATTAATATGTTATTTGGCTATTTCACTTATTTAATAATTTGTTTACTCTATTCATGTATAAGGCTGAAATTTTGCTTATTTGGCTATATATATATATATATATATATATATATATATATATATAGTACGGCCGTACCCAAGTGTTGTACCCGACCCCCAAAAAAATTGGCGCATGGTGAAATATCCCTTGTGGGATACCACTCAAAAATGCACAAAATATATAAAAATTGCAGCAAATAAAAATTCTGATTTTTGCAGGAAATAACCAGCTAGGGCAGCAAACTGGTTTTAATTGATATCTCACAAAATACTTGCTCAAAATGCATGAAATTTTAAAGAGAGCTTGCAACAATGATAACAAACACTAGAAAAATATTTTTGGAATTTTTTGAATAATATATAACTGCCAGAAAATTTCAGAAAGCCCTAGACAGCTGAAATCTTCAAAAATTCATATCTTTTCAAATACAAGTGATAAAATTATGAAAATCTAGAAATAACATCTACAAATAATGTAAATGAAATCCCAACCTCCAAATCTGGAAATACCAGTCTGAAAACCCTCCAAAAATGCTGCAAAATCCCAAAGGGTGACGTCACCCTTAGGAAGAGGCCAAAAACCCTCAAAAAGGTCTCCAAAATGGCGCCAAACCCTGCTCTAGATCGCTGCAATAAATCTGATCTGGAAACCCTCGATTCTTCTCCACAAAAATCCTCAAAAACCCTTCTCTGGAAACTCTGAAAATTATCTTTGAAAACCAACCCTAAATCAGCTCCAAAATGACAAACTAGGGTGGATCTTTCACCACCAAAGAGTGCCCTACTAGCTAGGAATGGATCTCTCACCACCGAAGCTAGGGTTCCTGTGGGATCTTACTCCACAAGCTAAAAGATTGCAAACAATAGTTGCTCAATGAGAAAAAATATGTGAGTGTGCAAGAATGAGCTCCCTTTCTCCCCCAAACTCTTATAATTTTCCCCAAGCAACAAGAGGCCCAAAAGACCCCAATCGACCCCCTCTAGGAATAACCACAAAATCATAAAGTAACTTAAGTTATTTTTCCCCCTCCAAGTCACCATAGGGACATAAGTAACCCCCAACGAAAGATTATAACATTAAAGTGTCATGAGGCCCCCTTAACGACAAAACATAACATCTAGTCCCACCAAGCCACTTAATACTCATGTCAACACAAAATTATAACAAATGAGCAAGGTGGTAACAAACATCCATACCCAATAGCCTCCAGTGTCCTTAGCCCCTTGGGTATGACCAAGGCTAGGACTAAAAATTGGCCCTTAGGCCCTCGGTGAAGGAAAGGGGACATTACAGTCCTCCCTTCCCAAAATTTGCTTGTCCCCAAGCAAATGCAAACTAGGATGTTGTAAGATCTGCTCTCCCTCCCAAGTAGCATCCTCAAGTGGCAAGTCTCTCCACCGCACCAAGTACTCCGTGATCACTCTACTCCTGAGCCTCCTTTGTCTCACCTCAATAATAGATTCTGGTTCTAAGACCAACTTCCCCTCCTCATCCAATGGTGGCAACTCTGTAGAAGGTACAATATGCTTTGCCCAAGTACCCTCTTAAGGCACGACACATGAAAGACATTGTGTATCTTGCTATGCTCTGGAAGCTCCATCTCATATCATGCAATCGCCCCTAACTTGTCGTGTTATCCTGTATGGAGCATATAACCTTTGTTTTAGCTTCTCTTCCCCCTTCTCGCTTGAGTGAGGACTACCTATAGGCCGCAAGCGTAGAAAGACTAAATCTCCCACCTCAAAAGACCTCTCTAACTCCGTCTCTATCTCGCATACATCTACCGATTTTGTGCCTTCAAGGTTCTCTTTGAGTGCTTTCGAAATATCTTGGTTTTCCTCAGTAACTAATCGCGAGCTTTGGGAGCTCAAATCTGTCATCGATAATACCAAATCTGCAAATGACATAACATC
The DNA here is from genome assembly GCA_018340775.1 of Taxus wallichiana var. yunnanensis. Classification (NCBI taxonomy): domain Eukaryota; kingdom Viridiplantae; phylum Streptophyta; class Pinopsida; order Cupressales; family Taxaceae; genus Taxus; species Taxus wallichiana. Next base: position 629,937,357 of record CM031234.1, read on the forward strand.
ATACCCGTACAAAGCTCGGAAAAGATTCATGTCGATGCTCATCTGGTAGGTGGTATTGTAGCAATACTCACCCATATGCAACCATTTAATCCATGCACGCTGATAACATGTCACATAACTACGCAAATAGCCCTCTATCCACTTGTTAACTATCTTCATTTGTCTGTCAGTCTGTGGATGGTAGCTCGTGCTAGGGGTCAACTCAGTACCTGCAAGCCTGAAGATCTCCTGCCAAAATGTGCTCATGAAGATCTTATCCCTGTCACTGACAATATTTTTAGGCAAACCATGAAGCCTAAAAACACCTGTATAGAATACCTGAGCCACATCTGGTGCATCATGCCCCTTGGGCAGAGAAAAGAAATGAGCATACTTAGTCAACCGATCAACTACAACATAGATGCAGTCATGCCCATGTACTGAGGGAAGTCCTGTGATAAAATCCATGGATATACTCTCTCACTTCGCTCGAGAATGGGAAGAGGTTGAAGTAATCCTGTTGGAAAAGAATGCTTGGCTTTGGTTTGCTTAGCAAACCACACACTCTCTAATATGATTAAGGACATCATCCTTCATCCCCTTCCATGCAAATCTCTCTCTGATATACCTGTATGTCTTAAAATATCCAGGATGTCCAGCTAATGGTGTATCATGCACTGCTTGAAGGATTTTCTCCTTCATCTTGGATCCCGTACAAGGAAAATCCTATCCTTGTAGTATATGAGATCATCCAAGACTCTGTACCTATCATCCTGTATAATACCATCCATGATCTCACATGCAATTGATTTTGGAATACTCAACAAGTATGTGAGCCTTCCAATCTGTTGAAATCTCAGACATAGAACTAAGCATAGAGGTAAGGTAAGGTCTCCTAGATAAAGCATCAACAACAACATTATTCTTACCTTTGGTGTACTCTATGTCGAAGTCGTATGTTTGTACCTTGTTCACCCATCTCTGTTAGCGGTTGTTGAGATCCTTCTACCCCAAGAAGAACCTCAAGCTGTTGTGATCCGTACGAACCACAAATTTGTTGCCCACAAGGTACTGTCTAAATTTGGCCAAAGCATGCATAATGGCAAACATCTACTTGTCGTAAATTGAGTACCCTTTTTCCACATGGCACAATTTCCGACTCTCATAAGCAATGGGGTGCCTATCCTGCATAAGAATCTCCCGATGCATCACACTCAAGTACAAATGGACGAGAGAAATCTAGTAATGCAAGAATGGGACATGAGCTTATTACCCTCTTAAGGTGATCAAAACACATTGTGTGTACTCTATGTCGAAGTCGTATGTTTGTACCTTGTTCACCCATCTCTGCTAACGGTCGTTGAGATCCTTCTACCCCAGGAAGAACCTCAAACTGTTGTGATCCGTACGAACCACAAATTTGTTGCCCACAAGGTATTGTCTAAATTTGGCCAAAGCATGCATAATGGCCAACATCTCCTTGTCGTAAATTGAGTACCCTTTCTCCACAGGCTCAATTTCCGACTCTCATAAGCAATGGGGTGCCTATCCTGCATAAGAATCTCTGATGCATCACACTCAAGTACAAATGGACGAGAGAAATCTGGTAATGCAAGAACGGGACATGAGCTTATTACCCTCTTAAGGTGATCAAAAACTTGTTGTGTTGCTTCGAACCAAACAAAAGCCCCCTTCTTCAAATCATCGATGGGCGATCGGCCAACCGAGAGAAGTTCTTCACAAATATTCTGTAATATGTGCATAATCCCAAGAACCCTCTCAACTGTGTCAATGTCCTAGGTGGCGGTCAATCCAATATTGCATGTATCTTCTCCCTGTCAACCTTAACTACCCCTCCACCAATCACATATCCCAAATATAATAACTCTGTCATACCAAACTCACACTTAGAAGCTTTCGCATATAGTGAGTTAGCTTCTAATATACCCAAGACCTCATCAAGGTGCCTAATGTGATCCTCCCAAGTCCTACTATAGACCAAGATGTCGTCGAAGAAAACCAATACAAACTTCCGCAAATGGCGGTTGAACACATGGTTCATGCAAGACTGGAAAGTGGCCGGTGCATTAGACAAACCAAATGGCATCACTAGAAACTCAAAGTGACCATAATGGCATCTGAAAGTTGTCTTATGCACATCCTCCTCTCTAACCTTGATCTGGTGATATCCAGATCGCAAATCTATTTTAGAAAAATAGATTTCCCCTTGTAGCTCATCTAAGACTCATCAATGCATGGCACTGGGTACTTATTTTTTATTGTCTTCTTGTTTAGTGCACAATAATCTATGCACATCCGCATGGTACCATCCTTCTTCACCAACACCACTGAAGAAGCAAAAGGATTGGAACTAGGTCTAATGTGCCCCATCTCAATGAGCTCATGTATAGTCCTCTCAATCTCATCCTTAAACTGTTTGGGATGACGGTAAGGAGTAGTAACCACCGCCTACTGTCCTCAAGCTCGATCACATGCTCAAATCCCCTATCCGAAGGCACACCTAGAGGTATGTCGCCAAAATTGCACTATGCCTATCCAATAGGCCTTGGATATCCACAGGATACTCTAGCTACCCATCCAATCGCCATCTACTTTTCCAATTGCCATCTACTTTTTGAATTGCATTTTGAAAATGTGGATTCCTAGCTACATTGAATGGAATGGCACTTGAATAAAATAGATTAGCTAATGCATCATCCACATGTTTTTTTACTGGTTTCCACAAGCTCTTCAATGTTCCACTCCCCGTTGATCCACCTATTGAGGTGTTGGGCATACTGGCAGAAGAAGACACAATAGATGTTGTGAACTTAGACATGTTCTCTTGGATTCTTTATTTCTTTTGAGTCAATCACATCTTTCCTACAATCGAAGAGGATTGCTATTTCTCTGCCGAGTTCTAATATCCGAGTCATTGATCCACATTGAGCAACCACTCCTCCCCGATCCCCCGAAATCTCAAGTGGTCCATTACCCTTGTTAAACCACCTCTAAAAGCATGACCATTTAAGCGGCATTTGAGGTTGTTACAATGCGCGCTCACATGTTTCCATCCCTCGAATTGATTTTGGGGTCCCATTGAATTACAATATGCATACAAATAACATAATATTAGAAATTTACAACAAAATTAAATACATTATAAATAAGTTTAATTTTTTAAATTTAAATATATGATTACAAGATTCAATTTAATTATTGTAAATATTTTTAAAAAAAAGTTAAATGCATTATAAATTTTAAAATATTAAAAATAATATAGTTTACAAATAAATGGCTTTAAAATTCATTTAACAATAAAAATATTAAAAACATTAAATATTTTTACTAATATTATACTTTGTCAAAATATAATAATGTAATGTTATATTTCATAGTTTAAATTTTAAAATTTAAATGTTAATAAATTTGAAAAAATAAAAAAACTATACATGTTTAATATTTAAAATTTACACTTTTAAATGAATATTATTTTTATATATTTAAAAAATAAAAAATATATACATGATTATATCAAATTATATGTTTAATTATTTTATTAAAATTAAAACATTAATAAAATAAAAAACAATTATAAATGTAATAATAAAATATATAAACAAAAGATAAAATATTAAATATGAATAAAATTATAAATTATAAAATATAAACTATAAAATATAAATCAATAATAAATTACTATTTTAAAGTTTAAGCCCACAAACCTAAACCTAATTGAGCCACTTATATCTAAATATTTTAAACTCACAAACCTAAACCTAATTGAGCAACGAAACATACAGTAGATGTCGGCGGCGCTGTAATGTTTTGTGAAACCACCAAGGTTGCAGGCGGGGCTGGTAGTGTTTTTGGAACCACCAAGGTCGCATTCGGAAGACAAAGTCGCAGTCTTAGAGCCAAGGTCGCGAATCGAAGAGCCAAGGTTACTACTTGCGAACTCGTGAACTCACGAACTCAAAATTCGAACACTTGCACTTGAACTCGTAACCGCCGTCAAAGCAACTCACACTCCCGCCGTTAAACCAACTTGCACTCGACTACTCATAATGATAAAACTCATACTCCTACCACTTTTTTATAAACTTGGACAATTTTTTAAGGGTTTTATAAAAGCATATTTTAAGTTTTTTAATGACGAATAGCAACAAATATTCGTCATTTTTTGGGGGTTGAATGAAGTTCGGCAATTTTCGAATTTCATGTCCAAAATTTGTCGAATCTTGTGATTTAGTCTCGTAAGATGATTTCTGTAGACTTTGAATAAAAAATACAGCTCTTTTTGGGTAAAAATTATATTTTCAGTGTTCATTCATTTATAATAATCTCTGAGCAGTTTAGGCAAAGTTTTGAGTGATTTTACATCAATTTTATGGGCCAACCATCCTTAGAGCAAGTCGCATTTTTCTAAATAAATTCAGATCTTCATTGTTTTTCATCAAAAATATATCTTTTAGTTGTTATAAATCAGATTTGTGGTTGTTCCTTTTGGGGGCATAAATTGTCTCATTGAGGACATTACAAAAAGTGATGATTTGTGGCACGCTGCAAGGTCATGCGATATATCCACAAGGCGGTTGCATAGATGTGATGATCTACGGCATGGCGCAAGGTGGTGTGATATCTCCACAAGGTATTAAGGGTCTTCTCCATAATTCATTTTGAAAAGGGGACATAACATTGTCTGAAAAGGATGATGTTTTGCATAGGTTGCACGTATTGCATATCGGAGGTTGACACAATGCCCTACAGATTTGTCAGTGCAAATAGTTTAAATTAAAACAAGAGTACTTCAAGTAGAAGGTGGTCTTTAGGGATCCCTCTCATGTCCAAATCCTAAATTCTAATACCAAAAGTAACTATAAAAACGAGTCATAAAAATATTAAGCCAAAACATCTTTGTCGACCAAATCAAGTAAAAATGACAAAAGACGAAACATTCTCTCAGTAATGTCCCCTTTTCTAGATTAAAATAATTAATAATATTATTTAAGTTGGGCCTTGTCATTTCTAATCTTTGGGCAACTTAATAATATTATTATTATTAAAATAAAAAGTATTTTTAAATACTTAAGTAAAATTAATGAATTAACTTAGTCGGCCAAATGTAACTTTATGTTATATTATAAGGCAACTTATGTTTTATCATTAAAAATAAAACTGACTTTTGAATAAAGTAAGTCGGCCACCAGGATTGAAAGAAAAAAAAAAGAGAAGTTATAAAAGGAGGATGAAGGGGTTCATTTGGCGCATCTATCATCTATCTATCATCTTGATTTTAGGAATTCAAGCACTTGTGCTTCTACTTTCAACCATTGAGGACGAAAACCCTCAATTTGTGCATTGGTATCTTTATCCGTAGAGTCACGATTGGGCTTCTCTTCAATATTTCAGGGCTGCAATCAGAATTTTAAGTGTTAGGGCATCATTTCAGTGAGGGCTTCAAGAAAATATCCGATTTGAAGAGTTTTGAGTGTGGAACGACACATTTCAGTATTTGTGTTTTGCAGGGGTTTGTTGTTTAGTGTTGGCCAATTTCATACCCTCTCCTAGAGTAGAGACTTGCATAGTGGATAAGTTTGATGGTATGTAGTGCACGGCACTTCATTTCTCTTTGATATTTGGATTGCTCATAATTTCTAAGGCTATTGGATTGAATTTTGGGCTTTGGAATCTCAACTTTCGGCCGAGTTTTGTAAGTGGATTCACTATTGTTGCAAATTTAATTAAATATACTCGTCCGAAAGTTCTAAAGCTCATTTCTTAGCTTGTACTTCTAAATTATTTATAAAATTTCTACATGCTTTGAATGTTGTAAAAGTGGTTTTGGTGGTGAAATATTGCAATTTTCCTTCATTGTCATAAGATTTCAGATTGTTGTACCTTGCTGTCCAAAAATTTAGTTGACTATTATAAATTTCAATTTGCTTTGAGTTGGGTTTGTGCCATTTCCCTTCTTTTTCAGTTTCAGCCTAGAAAGGGGCATTACAGTGGTATCAGAGCAAAGATCTTCCCTGCCTGAAGGGTATTCATGCAAGTAGGTAACAAAGAATACATTTTCTATCAAAGGAAAGTAAAGAAGAATTTAGATCAGCCACTTGAAGGGCCTAACATAGCGAACAAAAGTTCTAAATAGGCCAAGTTTGATAGACTTATCAAAGGGCAAGAGAGGTTGGCAGATACTATGGATTTGCTAGCCCTAACCTTGCAAAATCTTCATGGGCCAAGACATCACAATGGTGAGGGCAGTTCGTCAAGGGTTCACAATATAAGGCAGCCCCAAGGGTCAAATTTTGGATTTGCTGCTAGGCCTTTCCAACCTACCTTCCTCCCAAGAGAAGTCACCCCGGAGGTTGAAACACGGCATTCAGTGGGTAACAACATTGCGGCCAGCTATGAGGAGTATAAGGCTCTTCCGAATGAGATTCGCGATGTCATTTCACTTGTGGAGTTCATAGGAGTGAGCAAGGGTAGATCAAGGCCCGAGGCTAGATCTCAAGCACCACCAAAGGATCTTCAACATGCCTTCGGAAAGTGACACTCTCCACATTTGATGGTTCCAACAAGGAACAATCCATAGAGGAATCCACCATGCAAGTTGAAGAGGAAGAGGCCTCCAAAGAAAAAGGTACGGATTCGAATGAACAAAATGTTGGGATTAAAGAGAAAAAGGAATTCAGATTTTCAAGTGCAAAGGATGTAATGAAGACCCAACAAAGGTGTGATGAATGGCTAAGAAGAGCTAGGGAAGCTAAGCTGATGTAATGTCCCTTTTTGGGCTAAAAATGGAGAAAAAGGGTTTACCGGCTATCACCACAAGATCTGATCTGAAAATACCTTCAAGCACACACACAACAAACTGAAAATAGCTGAGAATATCTTAGAATGATCAACCAATACAAAATCTGTAGTCTCCTAGGGCAGCGAACTACCTATGAGATTCAAATCCACTTTTCACTATGTAAATCAATGTAGAATGCCACAAAATAATTTATCTTAGCCACAACAATATTTATGCATCACAAATACATCAATTATTGAAGAAATATCTGATAAACACAATTGGAATTAAATATTTATGAAAGCAGCAGTTGAGCCCAAACTGAGGGCTAGAAAAAATAGCAAATCCTCACATAAATTCTCCAAAGTTCAGATTATGGCCTTATAAATTATGCCAAACAAGAATATCAAACCAAAATAGTGAAATCATCCCTAGAACATACAAAACCCTCCACCCATGCAAGTCGCCTAGGGTAAGAAGGGGGAAAACCAGCAATAAACCACTTTGAAGCACTTTGGAAACCCCGTATGGGATTCCCCTCAAGCTTGAGGAGTTTTCGTTCCTCAATCTTCCAACAATGGAGGTTTTCATCCCCAAAGTTGAGCCACACTAAAGGTTTCGTCTTTAGTGGAGAGTAGGGCACACTGCACAAACCCAAGATATAAATCTTTAGAATAAACATGCATAACCTTCAAATGAACTTTCTTGTCCTTATATATCCTCAAGTGGTGCCAATATCAAAATAGACACCCAATGCATAGGCCGACCTTCAAGTAATTCTATTTCTTCATTAACCGCTATGTAGGCTCTACAATTAAGGCCGACCCATAAGGATTAGAAGTCTTTGAACCAAATAAGAGGCCTTCATACCCAACTCGCCATTAAAAGTATTTAAAAATACTTTTACGCCATTACATCAAGTAGAATTCATCATCCATTGAGCCAATTTTGACTCAACCAAAGACATGATGGGAGCTAGAAAAAATATGAATGCAATTCTTGTTATGTCCCATTTAGGGGACATTATAGTTGATAGCCACTCAAGCAAAACAACACTTACAAGAAATTAGGGCAAAGAATTCTCCCTTGACATTGGGGGAAGAGGGAGAAATCATGGAACATGAGCCAAAGAAAGAAGGAAAGTCGGATTTGCAAGATTGTGGAGAGAATTTTGTGATTAAATCCCAAATGGTCGATGATAATGTTGATGTTCAGCTTGTTGGGATTTTCAGAACAACAATCAATAAGAAGCAAGTTGATGGTGTTCATGACTCGGCAAGAACTATGAAGATGCTCCATGCATGTGTCAACAAAATATGGATGAAGTCAAGGCAAAAAGGGCTTCACTTGTTGAATGTGAAGAGTCTAAGAGGAAGGAGAATGTTGATCCTAACTCAAAAATTCTGAGTCACAAGGATGGAGGTGTTGAAGATATCTCAATCATTCTTCATCCGACAAAGGAAGGTGAACAAGTTGTGGACAGCCAAAGGTATGAAAGTGTTGTGGATTTGTTGCTTCCTACTATGTCATTTCAGATGTGTTGTCATCATGGGTAGCATGTTGAAAAGAATGATCTTATGTCAAGTTTGATGCTTCATGGTATTGTAATGTCCCCTTTTTCAAACTAGTATGATTGGAGGACTTCTAGCCCATTCCACTTCCCGTGGGCAAGAAGAAACTGAGCAAGGGAAGTACTTGTCACATTTTTCAGTTATTTTCATAAGCATTTGCATTCTTCTTAATAGAGTTTCTACATAGGTCAGGTCGGCAGGGTTAAGAAGGTGAAAGACAAAGGAAAAATAGAAGAAAAGCACCCATTATGAGGTCGGTCATGTTTGGAGGCTTCTAAATTGGTTTTGGCACCACAAAGCAGTTATAAAGAGGGTTTGTTTGGCTCATTTGGGATAATCTCATGTCATAAAACTATGCTTTGCTTTGTTATGAACTGATTGCTCAAATTCCGTCTATTAAGGGGGCGAAAATCCTTTGGTGTGGCTACATAAGGAGGACGAAACCCTTCCTTGATAGAAGAATGAAAACTCTTCAATTGATTGTTCCTAGTGCTTCAAGAAGGTGGATATTGCAGATTTTCAGCGAGGGTTTGATCCTATAGTGATTTTCAGCCCCTCTCTTAGGGGGCAAGCCACCTTGAGGAAGTGTTGGGTGGTTTCTAGGGCACGACGACACTCAACTCAGCCATCATTGCATTCTTCATATTTTTGGCAGCTGGAATCTACATTGTACTTCATTTTTGGGCTTGGAATCATTCATTTCCAACCACTTTGTAAGGGTGTACTCTGTTGTCATTTATTTAATTTCCAATTGGGGTTTAGAGGTTGATTTCTTGGTTATTGTTGGCTCTAAAATATTTCTAAGTGTCCCTACATATTTTGGATGGTGTTAATGGTGCAATTTTGATGAATTATTTGTTTTTTTGTGTTGTTTTGAAAATCAGATTGTTGTTCACTATTATAATTTTCAGTTGGCTATTAGAAAAATCAGATTACTTTCAGTTTGGGTTTATGTTATTTCTTTTTTTTAGTTTCATCCCTAAAAAGGGACATTACGGTACATCACAACAAATTTGTGGTCATCATGGACAGCATAGTGAAAATGATGATAGAGTGAAGAACCCTTTCAAGGGCAAAGGGCATGTAGATACTTTCATACCTGTGATGCCAAGAAACGCCTAGGAGGGTGGCGTTTCACCCTAGAAATGTTTCGGAAACGGAAACGTGGGGAAATGGTGGGGAAACATGGTAGATGTTTTCGGAAACGTTTGCCACGTTTCCAACGTTTTTTTAATTTTAAAGCATCAAAACTTTTTAAAAATAAAAATAATTGCATTTAATGAACCTAAACCTAATCTACCTACCTAGACTTGCTAAAGACACTTCCTAAAAGCTATATAATGACATCTTGGGTCCATTCTAAATCACACTCTCATTTTTCTCTTGATGAAGAAGAATCGGGGTCCATTGCACAAGGGATGGAAAGTGGAGCTAGTGGGAGTGGAGCTGCTAGTGGTGTTCGTGGAGATGATTATGAGGAAAATCTGGATGATATATTCTAGAATCTAGATTATTATCATGTATATGTTAATCATTGAAATTGTAACCATGTTGAATGATGACTCGTGACTCTCTAGAAGTTCAAATTTCAATGAAGACAAAATATTTTGAGTGCTTTATAAATTATCTCTTATGGTCTCTGAATTATAAAATGAGTAATATGCGCATATATATATATGTCGGACGTTTCCTAACGTTTACAGTATCCAAGGTTTTTGTAAATTGTTGTTTTCGCGTTTCAGTATCCATGCTTCCGTTTCCGTTTCCTTTTCCTGGAAACATAGTTTCATAGAAGTTCCAAATTGCTTGTACATGGAAGTTTGGAATCCGGGTGATCCTTGGAGATTCAAGAAGGGTGAGACTTGGGTAAAATGGGATCTTTTGGTTATGTGTTATCAACTTAACATAGTGGGTATGGATATGGGAGTTGTCTCAAATTTTTGGACTGTTGTCCACCACATTTCTGGTTTCTCCCATATACATTTTGTTGAGATAGAAGAAGATTTTGTCACAAGAAAGATGCATATTCCACCTACAGTCATTGATGAGATTTTTGTAGTTGTTACAAGATGGTTTCCAGCCACCATAAGCCCAAGGTTGAGTAAGAAAGTACAATGCTACAACCAAGGTATGATACTCTTTCTAATTTCATGTGTTGGAATGATAGTACTTTCCTTGGATAGAGGTATATTGGCAAGTTTGATGAAGTTCTCTTGGTCTAACATGATGTATGAAAGGGGTCACTTGATGAGATCAGTGAGTGCAAATATTCCAACACCCTTATGGTTGTCTGGGAGGGAATTAAGAGCAAGGGTGGATGATCTACTACCTCCCAAGGAAAAGGAGAACATAATGGGGACAGCCATGCCCCAAACTTTCAGCTTGAAGGCTAAAATCATCACTACTTCCAGCTGCTACATTGCATCATTTGCAACCATACAAGTGGGTTTACAGTGCCTTCAGTCAAGGGAAGGAGTTCTTTTCAGTTTGTGACTGCTAATATGATATTTTCAGTCCTCACATGGTTGTTCTCAGCCACTACATTGCCCATATTGTTGATTTTTGCAAAAGAGTTTCAATTAGCTATTGTACCTTTTTCATTTTGCAGGTCATAAAAATAACATGTATAGGACTGTTGTTATCAGCTAAGGAAGCTGCGAGATTGCACAAAATAAGGGAAATTTTTTTATGGAAGAGGTTGGAAAAAGTGTTTAGTTGAAGAAGATCTTCATGGCAGCCACCAGGTACCTAGTTGGATGAAAATCCAAGTGATTTGTGGCTGTTATAATTCATCTCCAGCCTATCCACCATCTGATTTTTATGAGATATGGGGAGGAACAACTTGCCAAATCATGGGAGGAGCCATTGGGACCCAAGGATCTGGTATCCCAAAACCTTCTTTGCATAGGAGGAGCCAAGTAGGACAACAACAACACAATGACATGGGCATATGACAGCCTTCAGTCTTGCGGGAGTATGCAGATGTTTCCAAATATCTACAATTTTTTTGAGGATCAACTTGAGGTAGAATGACATTCATTATCCATTTGGGATATATCATACTATGTTTTTTGGCAAGAGCTATCCCATTTGACAGGTACAGGGTCCAAGACTCTATGAGCACTACAACATGACTCATCACTTTGGCATAGTGATACTTGCGCATATGAGTTGGCGTTTGCTTGAGGGCAAGCAAATTTGGGAAGGGTGGACTGTAATGTCCCATTTTCTAGATTAAAATAATTAATAATATTATTTAAGTTGGGCTTAGTCATTTCTAATATTTGGGCATATTAATAATATTATTTTTAAAAATAAAAGTGTTTTTAAATACTTAAAGTAAAATTAATGATTTAACTAAGTTGGTCAAATGTAACTTTATGTTATATTATAAGGCAACTTATGTTTTATTATTAAAAATTAAAGTGACTTTTAAATAAAGCAAGTCGACCACCGATTGAAGGAAAGAAGAAAGGGAAATTATAAAAGGAGGATGAAGGGGTTTTGTAATGTCCCTTCTAGGGCATCAAACAAAAACAACGGTTTGGACTCAAACCCCAATCACAACTTCTGATTTTTATTATAGGCATGTGTCAATCACTTCAAACCCTAGAGGAGAAAACTGAAAATGCCATTAGCAACCAAGAGCGATCTGAATATTTATGGCAGCAAAAGAATTCATATGACAACCAACAATATCACCACTTAGCCCTAGCAATGACCCTGATTTTTATTTCCTAGGGCAGCGAACTGTATAGGGACTTCACATCATCATATAACCATGCAATAAGAGCTGAAAATGCTTCCAATTAATTAATTCAACCACAACAATATTTATCAATCCAAATTACATCAAAATAATGGAGAAAATAAGTGATTACACCCAGCTGGTATTAATTTTATGAAAGCACCAATACAGCCAAAACCAAGGGCTGGAAATAGCTCATAATTCACTCCAAAAATCACCAACAATGAGAATTCAGCCTCATAAATTATGAGGAACAAGTTCATAACCTCAAAATGTCCAAAAGTGCCCTAGATGGTACCAAACCCTTCACCCAAGCAAGTTGCCTAGGGTTAGAAGGGAAGAAACAAACATGAAATCCTCCTTAAAGCTCACTTGTGACTTCCGGGTGAAGCCACCAATGCACACAAGAGGGTTTTCGTCCCCAAGTGTGATCCTATTGAAGGTTTTCGTCCTCAATAGGTGACCAAGGAAGGGGTTTCGCCTTGTCAATGGCAAGAAGAGAAGCTACACTAGCTCCAAATCCCAAGTAAATGTCAAATGATGAATAATAATGATATGCTCCTCCACCATTCGAACCTCCTTAAGTACCCCTCTTTGGTGCCAAGGATGAATTAGAGGACTAATTCCCATGGCCGACCTCTTAATGAAGGGGAAGTGTACTCTTAATCTTCACTTGGTCCTCCAAGAAGACCAACCTCATGTGGAGAAGATAGAAATTCCTTTTTGCTTTGTCATTCACCCATCACCTAGTCGAATCACTCCAAGCCATAATTAGTAATTAAATAAATAAGGAAAATACAATCACTTACAATTATGGCAATGTTCACCTCCCTTGCTTTCCTTCCTCGAAGCCCATGGAAGGTGGAATGGGCCCAAGGCCTTCATAGTGACTAGCTTGGAAAAGGGGACATTACACATTCATTTGGCGCATCTATCAACTATCTATCATCTTGATTTTAGGAAGTCGAGCACTTGTGCTTCTACTTTCAGCCATTGAGGACGGAAACCCTCCTTGGTATCCTATTGGGGATGAAAACCCTCAATAGATTACAAGAATTGATGACAAAACCCTCAATTTTTGCAATGGTGGCTTCATCCAGAGGTCACGATTGGGCTTCACTTTAGTATTTTAGGGCTGGATTCAGAATTTTCAGTGCTAGGGCATCATTTCAGTGAGGGCTTCAAGAAGAGATCAGATTTGAAGAGTTTTGAGAGTGGAACAGCCACACATTTCAGTATTTGTGTTTTGCAAGGGTTTGTTGATCAATGTTTGGCCAATTTCATACCCTCTCCTAGGGTAGCAACTTGCATAGTGAATGAGTTTGATGGTATCAAGTTGATGCAGAGCCTCAAGCTATTTCATTCATTCAATACATTCTTGGTTTCAAACAAAGTCAAGTATGCCTCTGAGTACGTAATTCCCCTATTTGCTCAAGCTATAATATAGTAATTCAGGTCATCATTCTCCATTGATCATGTCAACTTAACTCCCTTGATTATATACCTCTAAGGATGGTTATAATAGTACCTCAATGATCATTAACAAGTCGAAGAACTAGACACAGTCGGATACGGATACGGAGTGCACGGGACGGGTGCAGGTGCAGTGCGCCCGATACGGCAAGTTTTTAAAAATCTTGGGTACGATGCGCTTTTGGGTACGTTTTATATATATATATATATTTATATATACATGTATATAAATATATAAATATGTATACAAATTATAAATTTAAAGAAGCATTTGCATACTTATTGAAATTTATTATTTCTCTATCACAGTTATTTATCTTAGTGACTGTGATAAGATTCAAGGAGTTTTGATTGTTCATGGTGACCTTCCCGGATCCACTCCAAAGACGATAGTATTGTCGACATATTTCTTGAAACATCATAACTAAGCGGGAAAAATATGGATCCAAGGCAGCGGTGGGACGATTAGTCCGAGCATGGGAGAATACTCACCGAGTTTTGAAAGCTATCCATTATTTTTAATTACTAATCATCTCAAAGCGATCAAAGCTCATGATTCTTTCAGAAGATTGCAAGAAGTTGCTTGGTACAAAAAGGTGCAAAAATGGATTTTATGAAAATAAGAAAAATATTGCCATCAATGCGTAGAGCTCGAGAAAATATACACTTTTAGAGAAAACGACACTTGAAACGGAGTCACAGAATGAAAGTTATGGCACATGCAAGTTTTTACTTTGCTACATCTTTCCGGACCCTTTCCAAAAATGGCAAATTTTTTTCGTGCTTGTGGTTTTTTCACCAAAAATCCAAAAAAGGAAAGAATTGCCAAAAAAGGAAACAAACAGATCTTTAGCAAGTTTTTTTTTTTTTTTTGGGTACGCTTGAAACATACCCACGAGGGGACGAGTGCGGTGCGTATGCGGCAAAACCCGTACCTGGGCACGTCCGTCCCCTCGTGGGTACGTTTCAAGCGTACACACATCTTGTACCCGTGCCGATGCACAGTGCGTTCCGGGGTGGTACGGGGGCCTTAGGCGTTTCCCAGGGGCAGTCTAGGTCAAGAATAGTGTTCTTACCTTAGTTGTAATCTGCCCTGTTTGGATCTTGTGTAGCTAGGTCCTAGTGTGCTTTAACTTTGTCCCTTCAAGCTTGATCTTCCCTCTCTGTCCTCCTACTCGCAAATTACTCTCCCTACGGGGACGGGTTGTCCTTGGATGTTAGGAGAAGTTCTGCTAGGGGAAGTAGATCCTTCTTCCTTGTAGGATTGTCCAACTTGACCCCCTTAGCCATGGCATTATTAGATCCTACATTGGTCCAGTTGTGGTAGTGGATGATAATGCCATCTATTTTTTTATTCCAAGTGTTGATTAGATACATGTGACAATGCTAGTTTTCAGTGCAATCCCCAACTTTTGTCTTCTTCTACTACTTGATTCCCTTGAGAGGTCCGACCCATGCATAGCTATTTAAATTTATACTTGTATATTATTGGTAGGGTGTAGTCACTTTGGGTTTACCTCCTCTAGTTTTGCTTTCATTTTTTCAGTGTTTTAGTTCTTTGTTGCTTTTTCAGCTACTAGGTTTCTTTTTTACTGTAGCACTTTTTATTGTAACTGGATGCACTTTCAAGACCCATTGACCTACTTTAGTCACTAGTCAACATTAATATAATATCTCTCTTTCTCAGTTGTGGCTATAACCGAGATCACTGAGCTTCAAACCTAGAACATTGATGGATATATTATAAATATAGACCTCGGTCTTTTTCAGAAGGTCAATATACACCCTGAAAATATTTAGTCCTCCTTCCACAAAATTAGAGTCATCTCATCAAATAGTAAAAAATGATAAGTAACTGTAAAGGTGCACTGGATATAGCCAAATGTTATGCAATGGGATCAGCACCCAGTGAACCTGATACTAATATTCAGGAAACAAATAAAATAATTGTAGTTTACAAGCATTTATTATTGGATTACCACCAAAAAGACATTTGAAACAAAGGCTGAGTACATATTTTTTAAAGCATGATCCTAGATCACAACTCAGTTCTTTTTTGTCATTTTGTAGTTGGGCACCTGTTCTTGGCATTTGATCTTAAGAGATATTTGCATACACAAAGGGATTCATCATTTTTAGAGTGGCAACCAAGCAAGCTTCTTTCTAAAGTATAGGTGATAATTAAATAATTGTTGAAGTCATTCTTATCAGACATTCCATATCGCCATGCTGTCTCCAAGTCATGAGTCTTTCGCAACCTTACAAGTGTAATATGCAATTTAAAAGTTTTTGATGGAGAGCCCTCAGAAATCCCAACAGTATGCCTCAGTAAAAAGAATTTTTGGTGACATGAGTCTTTCATACCCTTTCATTTAGAACACTCATCTCTAGAACATAAATGCAAAATGGTTGTATTTCATTAACAGAAATGTAGGTTTGAAGACAAGTTTTTAAGGGACAAGTCTCAAGAAGTATAAACAAACAGGTACTTATTTAATCCTATGGGCATCAACAAGATGCATCATGCAAGAATGTTTTTCTGCCATTTAAATATTATATTCACAAATGCTTCACTGTTAACATCAAGTTAAACTAAGGGCTGATCAAATCTAAAATAAACCCAAATGTTATTTTCATCGTTCTGGGGTCACATTAACCTAAGTGAATATATCTATAAGAGACCTTAAGTGAACATGTTGTGTTAGTGTGAGAATCATGAGTTGGCGTTGATCTAATATATTAGTAGGTGTAGTCACCAAGTGATTGTGGCTGGAAATCATAATAAGTCACAAACCACAAGGATCGGCTGCTCCAATTCTAGTCAAGGCCAAGCTATGGATTGGAGCATGCTCTTGTATACCGTTCCAACTCCCAGTCTACAAGTGCAGTGTGAGATGCTGCAAGACAGGAATTTGTTTCTCATCAGAAGGGACCTGTCAGTCCCAATTAGCTTAACTATTGTCACTTGGGGCAGCAGAAAATAGATTATCTTTTGTACCTACCAGTTTTTGAAATCCCTGAATCAAGGGCCCCTCCAATATGTTTCCTCGTGATTGTTCGTTGCACTTGCACTAATGTGAATATTTCTCTTAAGTTGTAATCTCAGTATCTTCTTCTTAGTTAGGTCTTTTAGTTTATGATTTGTCTTTACTCTGTTGATAACCAATAGTTAACAAGCCTTTTTGGTAAAAGAATTCTTCACCTCTGTCAACAAATTATTTTGTATCAAGGCCTCTATACTTGCTAATCTGATGTTACCCTCATTGATTAATGATGAGCTGTCCCATTTTTGTAATATTTTTCTCGATATTAATACAAACTCCTGAATTTTGTTCAAAAAAGCATAGCTCTTAATATATATACAAATATTAGCTTCTTGTGGTAGAAGTCGGCTCGAATAATTTTAATGGTGGTAGCAATGGGCTCTCGATCATCCTTTTATGGACCTCTGTTTTCTACGGAGTAGTAAACTTTAATCTGAATAAACTTATTTTGTGACAAATTAGGAAGTTGCTTTGGCACTTGAAACTAAGTTTTAGTAGCTTAACACTTTCTTGCTCCATGTGTATCATATAGACTAAATTTGAATGCTTTCTCTAACAGGCTGTGCAATATTTTCCACAGAAAACCTTCAATATAAAAATAGATATCCCTCATTGAGAAACCTATGTCTGTAAGGTAACAGAGACACGGTGGTGCATATAACTACAGAAATGAGAGATTATTTGTTGTGCAAACATTAGCCCCTTTTTTTTTTTTGGCAATAACAGGAACAACAGCCTACTTCAGAGCTTGTGGTATCAGCTTCAGTGCCCCAGTCATCAGCGAAACAAGATACTTTTGAATCTGCTCCTCCAGATGATGTGGAGAAGGCTGAACACCAGCTGACCCCAGTGAATTCGAGACCACTTTCCCCTTACCCAATGTAAGTTTTCACATACTCATTTCTATTTTTTTACATTTTAGTATTCCAGTGGGAATTTTGTATGGTATAAATAGTTCAATCTGGTATAATTTTATCCAAGGAATTAAAACTCTTTTCTCCATATTAAGTTGCTTAGGGCTCAATTTATTTTAATTATGATACATCCATAAGCATGGAGATTTTAACCGATGAAATGTTCAATCCTATGTAGGTACGAGGATTTCAAACCTCCAGCTTCTCCCTGTCCAACTCCAAAGCAGTGCTGATCATCAGCTGAGTTGAAGAGAATATGACTTTGTGAAACAGTAAAGTCATTTTTTTGCACACAAGATAAATGAGAAAACAAGACATAAATTTCAGTGCCTGTGAGATTCTAGCAGCCACAAATGAGACAAAAATTCTTAGAAAAACAGTGTTTCATGATCCTTCAATAAAATGATGAAATTTGGTTACTTTGAGAAGGCTATTTGAGCATACACCCGATGTATGAAATCGTTCATTGCTTCTGAAGATCTCTGCATGTTTGTTTTGGCAAAATGATCAGATTCAAAAAAATCAAGGGCATTCAATATTTTTCAATGCTCAACATGATCCACTGTTAATAAAGAAACACTAAAATTTATTGCTCGATCTATGTTGGACTGTCCAAATCACAGAAGTAAGTATCAGATTCGATATTATAGACATGTGCCAGAGAATAGACACCCTATTTACAAGGTGTGAACTTGTTTTCTTTTGTTTTTAATTGAAAACATATTTCTATTAATAGTACAGATAATGCATGGCTATTCATACAAAAACCGAGTGGAAGGTATTACACTGCAAAAGCATTTAACAAATCAACTTTGAGGGTTGAGACAAAGCGATAGGTTAAACTTAAATAAGGCTAATATAACAAATTTTCAATCAATTTTTTCAGAAATATCCAGCAACACAATATAATGCCCAACAGGCAACAAGGCACCAAGGCATACAAACTAAGCCACAGAAGAAATCAGCGCAGCAGGCGCAAGATCATCCAGCTTGTCACCCCTTCCCCAGCCACCACCAAAGCACGTATCTGCCATATCAGGTATTGGCTTCCACCTGTCATTGGTTTTTTCTTTGTTAGCCTCGTCATCTAGATCTCTGCTAGGTGGGGAAATGGCTAAAGCAAGCGGAGGGAAGTTCCCTCTTTGTGGAGCCCTCCAATATAATGTCTCCTTTTTTGAAATTAAAGCAGAATGAAGACCCTTAGCCTATTTTATTGTTTCCTATAGGCTAATGGGATGAAGGAAAGGGGAACATGGTAAGATTAAAACTAAGTGAGCCAAAAAGTAACTTTATGTTGGCCACTTATGTTTTAATTTTAAAATAAGATTACTTTTCTAATTTAAGTGGGCCAACACTTAATTAGAAATTAAAAGAAAGGGAAGGATATAAAAGAAGATGGAGGGGTTCATTTGTGGACATCTATCATCTATCATCTTGATTTTATGAAGTCAAGCACTTGTGCTTCTACTTTCAGCTATTGAGGACGGAAACCCTTTTAGCATCCATCTTTTATGTCATTTCAAATGTGTTGTTATCATGAGCAACATATTGAAATGAATGATTTTACGTCAAGTTTTATCTTTCATTGTGGTCATCATGGACAACATAGTGAAAATGGTGATAGAGTAAAGAACCCTTTGATTGATACTTTCATACATGTTCCAAATTGCGTGTACATGAAAGTTTGGGATCCGGGTGAGCATTGGATATACAAGAAGAGGCAAGGCTATGAGAATAGTCACCATTGTTAGGGCGGTGAAATAATTGATAGCGAAAGTGGGTAAGCCATATGATCTTTATGTACTTGTGGCCATGCAAGTAGTTTCAATCATTGAAGTGAGTAATTTTCAGTTTGAGGCTAATTTTGAGGAAAATTCAGTCACATGGTGTGAAGGGGAATTCAAGGAGGATGAAATATTTATTTTTAAAAACTTCAATATTCCAGGGTGGAAAGTTGTTATAATCCTCATTTCCAATGAGCTCAACAATTTGTATGCAGCCATACAAGTAATTTCAGTCATACACTTGAGTAATTTTCAGTTTGTTGTTGTTGATGAATTTTCAGTCACTATATGGTTGATTCCAGCCCCTATATCACTGTCATTTCTGAATTTTGTGAATAATCCAAAGTATGATAGCTATTGTCCTATTTTTTTGTTGTTTGCAACAGAACCAGCCCCTTAACACTTTTTATGACAGTCACAAAAGTGTTTTCAGTCACAAGGTGGAAGGATTTTCCACCTACCATCAATGAGGGATTGTTTGTTGCTGTTATAAAAGAGTTTCCAGCCACTACAATGTTGTTTGTGAGCGAGAAAATGCAATGCTACAGCTACAACCATGTGTGGGACAACAAGAATGGACCGTTGGAAGTCCATCACATGAAAGGAAATTATGAAGAAGATGCATTAGAAGAGAGTTGAACGACATGTCTATGAGGCATGATGGAGTGGTTATCGGGATGTTGGTGGAAGTTTTGATTTCATTAATATGTATGTTTTATGTGCAGGTCCAAAATGGAGATGATAAAAAATAAAAGACATAAGTGTTGTTCAATCCAGCATGCTCATATCTATGAGAAGCAAAGGGAAGCCTAATGATTGGCATGCATATAAGGAGAACAAGGGATAATGATATCCCCCAACCCAAAAGTGAAAGGAACACTAATGGGACAACAATGCATCAAATTCTCAATGTATAGCATGCTCATATGTATGGATAACCATCGCTGGCCCAAAATGGTTGTGGAGGAGAAATTAGGACGTAGAAAGAAAACTTGGATGAAGCAGAACAATAAGTGGATGAGAAAATGGGGCATCAACTTGCAAGAGTGTCCTAACACCAATGAGGAAATAAAATCTTTTGTGATAGAAAAATTTAGGATTGCCATGTGGATAGGGCAGATTGGCCGAAAGAAAGCTCATTACATCAAAGAATTTAATTCCTCTTGGGAACATGATGAAAAAACATATCTAGGTGTGACCATCAAGGGCAAAGCAAGGATGTTAGTTGTGCAGCTGAGGATTGGATCACATCATCTTTGGTGTGAGACCGGTAGATGGACTATTCCTAAGGAGGATTGGGAGAGGAGAACTGTTTTTTTTGTAGTAAGGGGGTGGTGGAGATGGAATGGCACTTCATCATGGAATGTACAACTTATGATGATATTTGTATCCAGTATGAAAGCAACCTGAAAGTGGACAGCCTAAGCAAGTTATTTGAAGAAGCAAGGCTTAACAAGACTGTTGGTTTTTTGATCAAGATCCATTGTAGGAGGTCCGATATTGAAAGAAGTCTGAAAATATCTTAGGGTTGCAGCTTTGGTCCCATAGACTATTTGGTCTCATGGACGTCATTAAAATATTTCATTTCATATCCATGAAAGCACACAACTATAATAAAACACACAACCATATATATGAATAAAAAGCATTTTAAGATGTTTTTCCTCGGCCTTATTCTAAGGTAATTCTTTTGCCAAATCTGTGTTTGCACGGCTTTGTTCAATTCAAAGGTGAGCATGTGATGGCAATATTAAAAATCAAGTTTGAATGCGTGGATGGATGACCGTATGTGGAGGACCACATGGGCACAAGGTTTTAGATTTGACACCAACATACCTATGTGGGGTAGGCATTACTTGCGGGCTTGTAGTTTATAATATTTATCAATTGTTAAACTTGTGTCTTTTAAAGTTTTCTACTCTTTTTTATTAGGTGTACTTATTAGTCAATAAAGTGGTATTTAATTGTAGAAAATAATAATAATAATTTTGTTTGAATATGAAATTGCAGGGATTAGTAATACATAATTCTTAAGCTTAGCTGCCGAGGATTGAGGGGTTTCCATTCCACGAAAGTCGCTCGGGGCACGATCCCGACCTCATCCTTTATTTTATTGGTATCTCCTTAGGAGTGGAACCCTGGTGGATGGCTAGGCAACACTTTTTACACCATCATACGTACCGTTGGACCACAATCCATTCAATTAATAATATTAATTAGACTTATAAGCTTTTAAAGTTTTTATTTGGTCATTTTTGTGTTATCATCAAATATAGTCTTTTGTTGAGTTGTCCAAGTAAAGATCATTGTATATTGTGTCATTATTCATCATCAAGATTGTCAAAATTATATCCAAGTATGAATTCATCTAATATTTAATTCGATTTTAAATTTGATGTCAAATTCTCTTTAGGGTTTTAATGTTAGTGCCAAAAGCATATTTATGTCAGAGTCATCAAAAGTGTCAAAAATGTCTCATTGTAAACAAACGTATTTTTAGGAGAACCCGACGTCCATGTGTAGTGAAGATGTGTCGGTTCTATCGGAGGGATTATCTTCTCCTAGAAACAACATGCGGCTAAGCTTCATGCACTATTTTGTTGAGTTAGCAACACATCACTAAAGATGGAGGCACAAGAAGTTGAGGATAATCGGTGTCCTTTCATCGGATGCTAAAAACGGGGCCACACAATGCAATAGTGGCAAAGCTATACATCTCTCAATCGACTAATGTCAAGATTGGTAACTAGTGACAATGGATATTGGTTATGTTGTATGTGATTGAGTGAAAGTGATCATGTGCGGTGGCTACGAACATGGCGGTGAGGACCCATGCCCTCATATTTTGTTTTTAGTTATTTTGTGTGTGAATTAGAATAGAAGATCATCCCTATTCATGTGTGTGGTATTCTACTTATCTAAAGTATCATTGTTTTCCCCGATGTAAAAATATAGTGGAGATTGATATCACAATGATGTAGCAATCATGATACTTGAAAACGGGTTGGTGGTCTTCTTGTGTAAAACCATAAGGGGTTGGTCATTTTGTTTAAAACCATCAATATGGAGGAAATGTGTACATCCCTATTCATACTTAGGTTGTTGGTTAGTTCTCATGTAAAATCGATCCGTAAATGTAGATTTTCTACTCTATAATTTTTAACTCCACGTATCCTTTAAATTTATCAACTTTCATGATTTAAATGAATCTAAAGAAGATCAAAATCTGATTTAAAAACAAATGTCAATCGATCAAGAACTGAATTTAATGATTCCCAAAATCACTTTTATTCATTGTTCGATCAAACCATTCAGATTTCCATTTTACCGATTTTTCACAAATGTCGTAATCTAATAAATATGCTTCACTGAAATTAAATTTTACTTGATTTAATTCGGAAAATAATAAGAAATCGAAAAAATGACACGAGAATTGTTTACGGGGTTCGAAAATTTCCTACGTCATTGGGTTCATTTGAACCGATCTATTAAAAATTGTCCAAATTACAAGTACAATCAACTTACAATTAACATTAATAGATCTATAACCTGCAATTTTGTGTCTTCAAACCTTCAAAGGACCCTGGTGAAGCTTAGTGTTCATCCTTCACCTTCCCGAAGCACTTGCAGAAGCTCTTCCCTTCAGTTCTCTGTCTTCTAGTGGCTTTTGCGCCTCAAAATGAAATTAACAAAACTTCAAAATGGGAAAACAACATAAGCACGAGGAGCGTCTTGGGATTCTAAACAACTTTCCAGTTTACACCAAGCTCTCAAAATGCTCCTAAGTGTCTCAAAATCTCTTTTTTTTGAAATTGCCTTGTTATCACAATAACACTGTCATAGGACTGACCTTGTACAAATATCAACTCCTCCATTTATAGTTTTGTAAACCGCAAATGGCCTAGCGGTGGAGGTTTTTTTGGTAAATGGGAGGTTAGGGGGTTAAGCCCCTCTAACCTCCACCAACTCATTTCAAACTATATTGAGATCAATATCCCACATTTGCAGGTGAAAACAAACCATAAGGCTTTTTAAAGCCTTACCCGCTCCGCTTAGCTCGCAGATTGTGGCCGAGGCATACCCCTTTTGTTTTGTTGTGAACTCCCACATGGGATGGGGTTGTTGGAGATATACGGCTCAATTAGTAGTTCGGTTGGGCGAGCTATTAGGTTGTTGCACCAAATGTAGAATGTGCTCGGCCGATTAGCTTGGTCTCAAGCGAGTTGTTGAACTGTTGTCCGGTTGGTGGGATATTTGGTCGAGCTAGCTCGGTGAGGACGGCACCAAGTCTATGCACATGGTAAAAGATTTACAATTCATAGTGTAGTTTATAATTACATTGCTTAATATCCCATATGCATAGTGTGGTGAATAAAGGCATTCAAATACAAAAGCTTGTTAATGGTGATATGAAGAAATTGAGGCAAAGGCACCCCTCCACAAAAGGAGTGTGTCGACCACGGTGATGGCCTCCATTTAGCAAATAACGAAGCCCACCCGTCCTAATAACGAGTGTCAAAGACCGGAGACACAAAACACTTTTTTTGTTCAATACTACATTGTCACTTGTCATCGTTTGATTGGTCCACATGGCGAGTGTGTGCGTCTATGTTATCTCAAACCTGCACACAATTCCATATTTTTGCCAGATTGCCAAAAATTCAGCGTGCAATAACTTCTACATACGAACTTTATTTTCAGGTGTTCAATATAGCACCAAAAATCTCCCAACCTTCTCTTCTATAAGGAACAGGTTTAGGGAAATTTTGGAAACATCTAAAGTGTGCAAAAATCCTCCTGATCACACCTTCCCACTGAAAGGCTTTTGTTCCACAAAAGTTATTTTTCACTTACTCGCCAATCATCTTCCTGCATCTCAAATACATACAAGAGTCATAGAAAAACATTATAGGCAAAATTTCATTACAAAATTTTTATAATAAAATCACCAAATGATCAGTGTAAAAATGGACAATCTACATGCCACAAGAGGCTAGAGTCCAACTGACTTCCCGGTGAATATTCCAATCTCTGCAAATAGCTTAGATCAGTTTAAAATGACAAACCATTGCCAATAATATGTGAATGTCTAACTCAATCCTTATAGGTTTATCCAACCATAGTGACTATAACTGCAAATGTTTGTCAGTGTAATCATAATGTGCTCTAACGTTGTTACCATATTTAGAAATCACATTTATTTCCCTAAAGCATGTGATTTAAAAGTATGGCCACATCAAGATTTCACATTGTGAGCACAATTACAAACATGCCCAAAATATGGGTCTTAAAATGCACCTAACATATACATGCCAAAAATAGATGCATTCCCAAAACAATAGTTACTTTGCAAAGCAAGTATGAAAATTGAACATTGTCAATGTGCCCAATAACCTATGTAAAATGCTGTCAAAAATCCCCAATAGTTGAAAACATGAGTTTAATTCATTATACCCAAACTCCTTCTTCGGGCTTCGATCCCATCCAAGCTGTGCTTTTTCGATATCACCCTTATCATTCTTCTAAAGACCAATGTTTGCGTTCATGTCAACCTATTCATTAGACTCAATGTGCTAAGATATCTTTTCAAGAACTATCCAATCTATTTCTCGGACACAATAAGGTCAAACCTTATCCTCATCCACATCATCAAACATCTTCTAAATCTTCAACACTTGTTGGACCTCTTTCTTTTAATCCACCTACTATGGTTGAATAACAACACATACCAATCTATTTATTTCAAAATGAATAAGCAATCAAAGAATTCATGGGGCTACATGATGACATTATTCTAGAGGATTACAAGAAAGGATTCTCTTTAGACCTCGATGTGTTTGCATATTATGGGGAAGAGGTTAATTTCTTTTTTCAAGAAACAGAGGAAGATCCTAAGATCATTGAACTTGATCCTCCTCTTATTCTTCCAACTTCACATTCCTCATTGCATGACGACACGCTTGGGTCTGTCATTGATCCATGGTCTATCTTCTCATCACCCAATCATTCTTTACATATCAAGATTCCTCAATCTCAATCTCACATTGGGTCACCACCTAGTATCCCTCCATTTTCCATGTGTGGGACACCACCGAGTAGCCCATCATCTTCTATTATGGGGTTGTGTCCCAACAACGCTCCATTATTTTCCATTTATGAGCCACTTAGGGTAGACCATTACCTTCTATTCTTGGGTTGTGTCCTAGTATCCCTTCATCCTCTTCTATCTATGGGACACCTCCTAGTAGCCCATTTTATTCCATCTTGGGGCCACATCCTTGTAGCCCTTCATCTTCCATCAGTGGCTCACCTCATGGTAGCCCATCTTCTTCAATTCTTGGACCATATTCTCTTCGTCCATCATATCATCCTTCTATCGAAAATTGTGGTAATCCCACTATCATTTATACCAATCCTATAATCTCTCCTAAACATCTATCTTCTTCTCCCATATTTAAGGATTAGGCAGTTATGCATTTCGGGTATGAAACCCAAACAATGTCTTCATCGAGGCTAAGATCAGAAATTTGAAGAGCTCTAGAGATCTAAGAAAATCCAATGGTCATAAAGTTAAAAATCAAACGTGATTCAAGAATCATGTACCCATCGGTATGGCACAAAGTGAAAAAATCTATGGCTAAGGAGCTTAAGCTCCCACATACAAAATCCATGTTTCAAGATAAGTCGCAGTCACTTATCAAGTATGATCTCACCATGGTCATTGAGATTGGAGATAATATCACTCTTGATAAGAAAAAACTCCTAGTCTCCCTTATTAAATAAATCACAAACATCATTGTTGGATCCTATCACGTAGAATGAAATTGTTGGTCCCAATTCCCAATATTCAAAAAATCTAAAAAATAATAAAAAAATTCAAAAATACAAAAAAATGAGAAAACATTAAAACAAAACAAATAAAAAAATCGAAAATCAAAGGTATAAAGATAAAACATTGTAATTAGGTATTGCATACACATGGATGTTCTTTCTTCCATGTTTTTCCATTCTTGTCAAGGAATCGCCATTTTCATCCCTTGATGATATTTTGGTTAGTTTATTCGCACACATTTTGTGACATTTATCTCTATGGTATCCATTTGACCTTGGTCTTTGATGACCTTAGTAAATTAGAGAATGACTGACCTCGTAGAGAAAGCTTATCACAATCTACATCTAATAAAATTGTTGCGAAGAACTTTTAGACGTATTTGTTGACACTAGCCAATGTCATCATTTCCATCATTTCCACGTCCTTCCATCAAACCATAAGTGGTTCTTAACCCCTTGTCAAATCAAGAGATCTGAAATAAGTTTTCGATGTAAGTACAAGAATCAAAATCAATCAAATAAAAAAACAAAAATCAAAAGCAAAAGCAAATTGATATATAACTCTCTCTTGGGGTATTTCCAAGTATCTCTACCAAGGCTATAGACACATGGTGGTAGTAGAGCAATGTTGCGACTAGAATCAAATACATCTCCATCGAGGTTATGGCCGTCTAGTTGGTAGCGAGCCATGTATGACTCTCCTTCCACTCTCCATTCACAAATCACCTTTCAAAATAAATCATTCCTACACATTAGCTAGCGTGTCTTCACTTACTATCTATCAAATCTTCCCTCCAAGAGGTAATTCATTTCCATGTGCACAAACTAGATCTTGATGAGCAAACATGATTAATATGTTACCAAGTGTATTTTTGGACCTTGTTCAAGCTCTTACTTTAGTCGTATATTGTCTCGTGATTTGTGCCTTTGGCTAATCACCTTTTCATCGTCAATCTTCTAGCTACATTTTCCATATCCTTTCATAACATTCATTTTTTTCTTACGCTTCGTTCAAAACATCCACGCATATAAGATTTCCTTTTTACCATGTTTACGGGAACCTTTGTCCCTTTTTAATAAAATAATAGTTTACTTCTTTTCTATCATATGTTTCTTGGCCACTTGTCTTTGGGGCATGCTTGTTGCTTATTAGCTCTTCATTGGATTGTGATCATCATCAGGTTGAACATATCTATTTTGGCCTTGATCCAACCTATCCTCTTGTATATATGTGCGGGTTTTCCTTTGTATATTCCCATCTCACGTTGGGGGCATCTTCACATTTTCACCTTCTTAAACATACATGTGACATTCTACCCTTGTACATCCCATTTAACATTGGGGCATCCACGTTTCTTTGTTTTCCTATACATAGCTTCGGAAAAATTTCAAAAACACAAAAACATTCATATAAAATTTAAAAATCCCAAAACATTCAAATATGTTAGTTGGAAAACTCAAAACATTCAAATATGTTTCAAAACACAAAAATCCATTAAAAATTCATAAAATTTCTCAAAAGCAAAAAGAGAACCTAAAAATCCGTAAAAATTCAAAAGTCCAAAAATTGTAAAAATCACAAATTTGTAAAAATTGGTAGAACAATTGGTACATATCGAAGCTTTGTGTCAAACACATGGTATTCAAATCATATCTTGCTAGCATTTTCACTTGTTTTTGTAACAATGACTCGCAGATCATTTGGATCTACCCACATTAACAAAGTTGGTCTACTTGCTTCATCTGTCTCTATCTCTGCACAACGAGTTGCACTGCAGTCTTGTTTCGTGTTGCATGAATGCTTTCTCTTTGGACCCTTGCGTCCACCATTATTCCCCTCACATGTATCCTTGTTTGGGGCACCACTTTTACCCTTGTCATTAATCACGAACATTTGGGATCTAACTTGATAACAAAACATTTATGTAACCGTCTTGAACGTTGGTTGTTTGAGTATGCGCGTTTGTATTTGTTTCCTTGTTAGGTTAGCTTGTTTACTTTCTCGTATTGCATTGCACTCTGTATGTTACATAGAGTTGGTGTTTTAGCAATGAACAATTGTTCGTATTATGGCTTTTCATATCATTATACAATTTTGTTGTATGCTTACATATTTTAATAAGGAACAATGATGTAGATCATAAGCAATATGATGAAATAAAGTTGTTTTGAGAGAAAATTAGATGAATGCTAGTTCAATCCCTCCTTCATCATCATTTTCTCTTCTATATCATTTTATTCTATCCACACTATTCTTCCAACTAACTTGGGGAATCTTGCCCCTCCTTATTCTTCTATCTATTTCCTTCATCTTTTCGATCGTCGATCGACCTCTTTCATCACCCCATCGACACTCGAGGGGAATCCTTCACTCTACTAATTTTTCTTTAACTCCTTCAAAAATTTACTTGTCTGTAATTTTCTACTATCTTTGAAGTGTTGTCGCTTAGGCCACCCCAAAGAGGGGCAAATTTAGACACTTATAATTTGATTAAGCAATTTTATTACTAAAATTGTACTAACTATCCCGTTTCCCGCAAATTGATGACATTTCGTCAATAACGCACCATTTCTCTTCTATCCTTGTTAATTAATTACATTATGCTAATTGATTAACCCTTACATCACTCAGGATGTTGATTAACAACATTTCATTAATTAGCGACCACTTCTATCTAAGGTGATTAATTATTCCTAATTAATTACGATCACTAATTTTAATCAATAAATCATCATTTATTGCATTTAAATCCTCTCTTAAAGCTAAATCACTCTAATTTTCCTCTAAAAGGCCTTTATAGGCTTATCCCCCTATTGATGAATCACCTTTGATTAATTAAACCCCCTTTCTATTCCCACAAAGTGCACATACTTTATGAAAAATACATTCCCTTTGTATTTCCTCTTTGAGGTTTATCCCACATTCACTAATCTGATAGCCTTACCTCCTCAGGAAAGCTATATAATAAATCCTCCTCCTTAGCATTCCTTAGAACACCTTATTTTACCTAGGATAAACTATAGGCATTTTGATCTTGAGCCATTCCATTGAAGGAAATAGCTTTTCCATCTTGCATCCATTCTCTCAAATTGAAGAGCATGGGAAGATCCAAAAATGGCCTTGTAGCCATGTTTTGGTGAGATTCCTTCTTCAAATATTGAGGAAATCACTCCCCTTTGATTGCTAGAAGTGATCTAAATAGGTTCATTTTATTAGATTAAAAATCTAGAGAGTAGGAAATAGCTTAACATTTGATTTAAGATTGTGTATGCATTGAAGAATTTGTTTCTCATAAGCTCTTATCTTGATGGTTTTATAGGGTTTGATTTATTTATTAGAAGCTACTAGGTGTTAGATTTGTTTTAGCATGGAAAATTTCTATATGTATCTGATGAAGACTGGTCATAAGGAAATTTTGGGGCGTTTCGAGACAATTTTTAGATATGGACTTAGTTGAAGGCCTTTCACTTGAAGTTAGAAGGAAATATAATATGTTATGGAAAGATAATTCAGAGGCATTTCCAATGATAAATGTTTTGTCTCATTATGATGAGATTTTATGGGTCATCCAACTTGATTTATGGAGAATAAGATTGTTGGTTCTCTAGGATAGAATTGCTTTTCTTTGAAAGAATGAGCTAGAAGATGTATGAAATGAATGCTTTGATGTTTTCTATTAGCTGGAAAGTTTATAGGGATGAATTTGGTTCCTATTAAAGGAATTTATAGGTCTTGGAAGTGACAAGAAGGGTGACAACTAGTTGATTTTGTAAAAGCGCTTTAGGAAGCTTTGATTTGGTGAAGAGGAAAGTAGGCATGGTTTGCACATATGGATGTTTCATGAGATCTATCATGCATGGATGTGATATATAGGTCATTTGGATTCTAAAGAGTTGTTACATGACATATTTTATTTTTTTCTTGTGTGTTATTGAGGTCCAAAGGTGAAGATAGGGTCCTAGAAACAATTGTTTGGTGAAGGATATGATCATTTTTGTTTTGTTATGATAAATTTGATTGGTGCAAGCTAATTAAATACCATGCATAGTGTTTATATATTGTAGTTGACATGTGTGGTGAATTTGGGATCTTGACTAATCATGGTTTTGGTGTTAGTGGTTTTTTCTCATCCGTAATGGGGTTTTGAGCTTGTTGAGTGCATTTGAGAATTTCTCGCCTACATGGGCCCAATATGAATGTTTTAATGAATGAGTTAGGATGTTTTAAATATTTATTGGTTGAATTAAAGGTTTATGACTGACCTACTTTGTTTTTTTGAGTTGAAGTTCATATAAAACTGAAGTTTGAATTCAAATTTGGTCTAAGTTAAGATAGAGGGAAAAGTGTGACCCATGTGTGTGTTTGTAATAGGTATGAAGTAATTAATTAAGATATGAGGAAGTGTGTAATAGGTTGAGGAATGTTATAAAGTGTGTTTTAAAGGGTTTGAAGCCAAGATAAGTTGTGAAAGTGAGAGAGATAACGAGCTAGGTGAATGAGGGTTGTAGCAGAGTTTTGAAGGATTTTGGAGCTGAATCTTGTGATCACCATCACCGAGTTTTTGCGAGAAGATCATAATTGATCTTATTATAAAAATATTGTGTGATGATTCATATTCATGCAAGTCTCTTGTTGTGAGTAATATCAACAAGGGTTTAGGGGTTGGTGCCTCACTAAAGAAATCTCTTGTGATGTGTAATATTCACTTGAGTATTTTTTGTGTGTAATATCAAAAAAAAAAAAATTCGATCGGTTTATTCCTCTTGAGTATTTCCCACTTACATATTATGTTTTTGTGCACTTCTTCTTGTTTATGCTATGGTGTATGGTTGTTGCTTATTGTTATGATCACATTGATGCATGGATGAATGTTAATGGTATATGAAAGTTAATTTGAAATTGTATAAGGGTGTTAAAGGACTGATTCAACCCCTCCTCGAGGCCATTGCACTTCCAACAATTGGTATCATAACAGGTCCTTTTGGAGAAGTTTGATCATTTGAAAGAAGATCCTTTGAAGCAAAAAAATGGTGAGTCAACACAATGGCTTTTCTACCAGCAATGCACCATTGTTTGATGGAGTAAATTATGCCTTTTACGATCGAGGATAAGGACACACATTATGTCCATAGGGTTTGATGTTTGGTAATATGTGGAGGATGGTTACACTTCTCCTACTAATCCACCAATAAGTACTGCAAATAAGAAGTTGTGTAGTGATAATTCAAAGGATATGAATGTTATCATGTGTGGTCTAGGTGAATCTAAGCTTGTGAAGGTGATGCATTGCAAGTCAACAAAATTAGTATGGGAGAAACTTCAGGTCTTGTATGAAGGATATTCCAAGGTAAGGATAAATAATCTTCAC
Source organism: Taxus wallichiana var. yunnanensis (assembly GCA_018340775.1). Taxonomy (NCBI): domain Eukaryota; kingdom Viridiplantae; phylum Streptophyta; class Pinopsida; order Cupressales; family Taxaceae; genus Taxus; species Taxus wallichiana. The sequence goes on from CM031234.1 coordinate 629,968,869, forward strand.
AATTTCATAAATCAGTTTGAAGGTTTGAAAATGAGTGATGATGAGCCTATTGTTGCATACTTGTTTAGGTTTTATAAGGTTATTAACACCATGAAAGGTCTAGGTGAAAAAGTGAAGGAAGACGTTATAGTTCAAAAGGTTACGAGATGCCTATCACCTAAGTTTGATTTGAAAGTGTCTACTATTGAAGATGATAAGGATTTGGCTCTCTTGAAGATGGGTGAGTTGGAGGGGACTTTGTCTGCCTATGAGATGAGGATTATTGATTCCAAACTAGCTAAGAAAGAGATTTCTTTCAAATCTGAAATGAAGACCAAGGGAAAGAAGACTAAGGAAGTTAATGATGCTGTTGTTTTTGAAGATGAAGAACTCTTTGCAATGATTGCTAGAAGATTGAAGGTTGGCTCTGGAAAATATAAAGGTAAGATTCCTTATAAATGTTTCAAATGTGGTAAAATAGGACATTTTTCTATCAATTGTCCTCATAAGCATAAGAAGGAAGATCATGATGAACATGAGCATGATGGAGATCATGACAAGAAGTATCACAAGTATGGTAAAGGAAATAAGAGATTTAGAAAGTTTAATGAGAAGAAGAAGAGTTTTTATACAAAGGAAGAGGATTGTTTGTCTAATGCTAGTAGTGGTGTTTCAGATTCTAAGTTTGAATCTAATTATGAAGATGTTGGAAATGAGGTGTTGTTCATGACTAAATATGCCATGAGATCTACTAGTGGTGGTTCTTCATTATTAGGTGATTTCATATCAGGTTCTTACAAAGATTATGAGGAAGAAGAAGATGATGTTGAAGATGATATTGTGTTTATCCAAGATGAGTTAAGGCATGCTGAAAAGAAGAACAAGAAGACGAGATCTCAAGTCAAAGGGTTTGAAGATAAGATTCATGATCTAGAAGAAAAGTATTGATATGAAACAAGAAATCTTAATGAGTCAATCAAGATACTAGAAGAAAAGGTAAAGTTCCTAGTTATAGACATTAAATCACACACTTTGGGTACATTACTAGGTCCTAATCATATACTACTATTCATATGCTTCTTACGGGAGAAAAGTACTAATTGATCATTATACTTGGCCTCTTAGTTTCCTTTCTAATCTACCTGTTGGCCTTACAGACCTCACGCCCATCCGAACCTTCATACTTCACCTTTTTTTGGATCTAGACACCAAGTGCCTAACTAGGACGTCAACGCCAGGGGCACCCTCGTCCCCTCTGGGTGCCCTAGACATCTTTGTAATTTGATCGCTCCTTTTTGGTCCTTTCTAGCCGTTGGACATCCCTATCTCTTAGGGGTTGGCCTTTTAGTGATCAATTACGAAATTTGAACAAGAGAAGCATATAAATATAAAGTTATGTGACTAAATTAAAGGACCAAACTTTAAGAATCTATACTATCACCTAAGGTTACATCTCACAAGCACTCAAGAGCATCTTTGCATTCATCTAACACCATTACAAGGGACAAGGGTTGGTTTTTTACATCACACGCATAAGAGGGAAGTTCATTTTATTCCATGCACACATCTATTACATATTTTTACATCTAGTTACTTTGCTCGTTATCAAGTGCGACACACATAAGAGCCACCTAGGGCACGATTCCACACACACACATAGAACTAGATGGGGTATGTGATGTATTGCAACACTCAATCATAAGACCACTTGTTTGATAGATGAGGACAATCCTACCCCTTATTTTTCATCTTTATTTTTTAGGATTTGATTGTTTTTAAGATTTTGTAGGTGATCTCTTATTGCACGTTATCAATAACTTTGGAAATCGTAGTGTGACCGTGTAACGACAAACAGTGAGGGTTTCAAATCAACTAGTGACCCTACAAAATTCATCTCCAGAGATCCTACACAAAACGTGATGCATATGAAGGGATCATAATGCACCTGGCGCCTCAAGTACTAGTCCATGTGCCTGGTCCCTTCTCCTCCTGCACTCTTGCACTTTTTTTGGGTTCCTTTTCGAGGCCCTATACTATCGTTCTTCCAGTCTTCTACATTCACACACTTTGCTAAGATTATTTTGAAATCAGATAAGTAACCTAAATCTCTATTGCACTTAGGGTTTTACTTCCTTTGCTTATTTTCTTGAGTCATTGTTGTACTTTATTGTCATATTTATTTTTGTAGCATACATAATAATTTAACAAAGTAATCTACACCACGTTATTTTATTTTTGTTAAATAATTTGGTGAACCCATCCTTTATCACGACTAAATATTATGGTCCCTTCGATGACACCCACCTTCATGATCTTCAAGAGCATATCACTCAACATCCGTAGGATCTAGATCTAATTTTATACGCTACTCATGAGGAAGGAACTACTTTTTCTAAGCTTGTTCGTACTACTTACCCTACTACTACTCCATTCATATTGCTACCAAGACTCCTCCTACTGTTCATCCTACTTCCCCTTCCTTCCTTTATTCTTACTCTTATAAAACATTTCACTCCACCTCTCACTTTGCATACATGGTAAATTACCTTTTCTGGAACTTAGGATCTAGCTTCTCTTTATCAAGATCTTCAAGTTCAAATCTGTCAACTCCAACAAGCTACTTCTCGTGCCTCTCCATCTCTTAATTCCACTTTTCTTCTTCATACCCCTTTTGCACCCATCATTTCCACATATGCACTTTCTCAAAACTTTGTAGTTCCTAATCTCCCAACTTTTAATGGTCATGGCGATCCTTAAGAGAATATTCATGCATTTCATGTGACATGTCTAGACTATGTGGATGATCACACTCTATTATCAAATCTCTTTTTCTCAGTCTCCATGACTATGTTATGTGTTGGTTTTATGATCTACCTATTCATTCGGTAACATATTTCACGCATTTAGCTGATGCTTTCCTTGCTCACTTCTCCATCAATATTGGTTCAAAGATATCATATGCACAACTAGCACAAGTAAAGAAACGATCTAATGAGCACCTAGTGGACTATGTCTTGCATTACAAGAATAACCTTGCTAGGATGACTAATGTGCTAGCTGACTCAGAATTACAAGATCTATTCATGCAAAGTCTCTTACCACCACTACAAGAAAGTGTCATCTTTGAAACTTCTCCTTTATTTGATCACCTTTGTCACACTCTTAAGCTTCACGAAAGCAAGCTTCTCACTATGGGTAAAATCAAGTATCAAGATCAAGCTACCTCATCTTCTAACAAGTTTCCAAGAAAATCTCCTTTCAAACCATCTACTAAGGTCAACAAAGCAAAGGTCATTGTTAACATTGTATCTCCTCCTGAGAAGCTTCAATTGTAACCTCAACGACGTACATTTACAAAATTAACATGTGCTCCACATATCTTATTACCAAAAATTATTGACAACAACCTAATTACGCTTCCTCCTCCACTTACTATGGATCCATCTCGCCCTAAGGGCCACAACTACAATGAAAATTCTAGATGTGACTATCACCAATGTGTTGGACATTCCACTAATCGTTGTTTCAAATTGTGCCATCTCATTCAAGATCTCATAGACAACAATAAAATTGAGCTTCATGAGATATCATCTTATCCATCAGTAAATGAAAATAAAAAGCTTAAAATCTTCAACATTCCCCTTCCAAACCATGAAAAGAAATATGTTGAATCCTCAGCTAATCATGCATATCATGTTGTCCCTCCTTCATTAAGACCTCTCGACTTTCTAGTTGCTCACGCTGATTCATCACAAATTATCATTGCATTCTATGATTATGATCACCATGCTACATTCTCCATTGATTACTTGCACATCAATGCTTCTATTGATCTACTCCTATCTATAATATTATGATCGATCCATCATTTCAACAAAACACATGTTCTATGGCCTTGTTGTTATCGGCTATCCACCGCCATAGATATCATATCAAGTCCCTAGATCTTATGGCTATGTCAAGATTCCAGTCACTTTCGGTCCTCTCACCATGCTTGTGCCTTTCATTGTGGCACCAAGTATCCATAATTGTGACATGCTCTTAGGTTCTCCATGGGTCATGGTCGCTCAAGCAATTGTTTCCATGCCTCATATGTGTCTTAAATTCATGCATAACAACCAGGTTGTCACCATCCAAGGTTTCCCTCTCTCCACACCGTGGCCTCAACCTCCTCTTGAGGTGGCCCTCTATTAGCATATGGATTTGCACGCATGCAAATGAAATGCAACAGTGTGGGAATGAAGTCCCTCCTTAATGAAGGTGAGGCTTCCTTTATTGAAAACCAAAACTGTATTTACATCTGTACATTCAAAATTGTATGTGGGGGGTGTTTTGGAACATCAATGGAAAGAAAAGTGAATGAAGGAGATGGAATGGAATGAAGGAAAGGAGTGAAATGGAATGAACTGAAAGAACATGCAAGAGTTAGGTAAACATAGAGCCTAATATTGCATGAAGAGGAAAGATGAATAACCAACACAAATAAAAGGAGTTTGAGTTAGCCAAACAAGAACGTGTAAAAGGGAACACACATGAGCAAGTAGATAATCAGAGCTTGATCACTGTGAACTAGAACAACTGATTAATAATGTTGACAATAAGATCAAAAATAATATTTGCATGCAAGATTCAAATACCTAACATCTAATGAACATAAGAACATCAAATGTTACAAGAGATAATGGATGAGACACAAAGTTTGTATTTCATTAACTCCAAAATGTTTTTCACAAAAGAACACAAAGTTTCTTCCAAAAACAAAGCTTGCACACAAAAGTATTTTCTTTTCCTCTCTCAAAGTCCCCTTTACAAATGAGCCCCTCACTTCCTTTTATAACCCAAAAGTTGGTTACAAAGTAGTTAGGGTTTTACATGATCATTAAATAAGGCACTTAAGTGACCTTTGAATTTTTCAACAACTTTATGAAAGACAACTCAAAAATAGAAATTACTTAAAATATCCATTGTTTCCCGAAAACTAATAACAACACCTTTTAAAATATACAATAATAACCAGTGCCTTATCCATTGAAATGGGGTCCCCATATCTCAAGCATATGAGAAATGGACTCTCCCACTTCGTTAGATACCAAGAAAATCAACTCCCTGAACTACTGGTGAAATTAAGATTTTCCGCTTTCGCCAGTTGAAAGGATCTAAACCTTCCCAAAGTTTCAAACATTTTTTCTTCTTTTGGAGGTTCACTTGGTCGAAGAATAGCCTCACAAAATACCTGCAATTCAAGAATTCTACTTGGCATATCATTTAAATTAACAATTTTGGATTGAGCATTCTCAAATAAGTTCTTTAATTTGATGCACCGCTCCATGGAAACTGATGAGAAATTGATGGCGGAGTGTATGTCCTTAAAAATTGTGAAAATTGTTCTTCCACCTACTTGATGAACACCTTTGATTATGCTCATTTACGAGGTTACAAGGAATCTCAACCATGAATTCCTGAATCAAGGAGAGTGAAGTGAAGGATTCATTGCACATGCTTTCATAATGGATCATAGAATCCTCGAGAAGCATTTTTATTGATTTGAGATGCGACACCAAAGAAAACGTGTCCCTCGATATTCAAATTTGATAAATCCTTCAATAGCTAAAACCAAGATTCCATACTTGTCATCTCCTCAGTAAACCGGGCAATATATCATCCAAATTTGATATAGTAGAAAAAAAGTTTCTTTGAAAGAAAGAATTGGATCAAGATATGCACTGACATATTCATGAAGCTTAACCGTGGTCTTGATCGTCCCTCGCCTAAAACGAGAATCTCTCGAAAGCCAAGTTTTAGTGACATGGCCCAATGTGTTTATTTGCTTTGACAAATCGAGAGTATCTTCATCTGGGGCAGCCACTACATCATGTAATGGGAAGGTGGATGATATGGGATTTATCAAATGTTGAACATATTCCACCAATTGATTCTTTTCGGCCTTGAGCTGAGAGTTTTGAGACTTGTATTTCTCAAGTCTCTTTAGCATGATATCAATTAAATCTCGAGCCATCGCCATGTCACTTTCTAATGTAGATATTCCAAGTCCAAGTCTAGAAACTTCATAGTCGGTAGGCGTCATAAAGATCGCGCTCTTTATCCACTTGTGGAATGGCAAGGTCTGCAAATTTGTTTCCATCATTATCCACCATTATTCGAGAAAGCACCTTAGGCTTTTTAGGAATGGTGTCATTCAAAAGTTTGAAAAGAGCATGAAAATCAATGTCAATTGGCTTAACAACTCTCTTCCTTTTCTTTACTTCGAATCAACCCAAGAAGGAGTATCATTCACTATTTCAGCATACAAAATCCTGGAGCTCGAATTAATATTCTCATTATTCTCGACATCATGAGATCCTTCTTGAATCCTATCTACGACCTCTATTTGAGGAGACACAACCTCAATATCCACTTCCCGATTATTCGAAGATTTTGGGATATTCATTCATGAACTACATGCTCCAAGTATTTGATATTTGAATTACTTGCACTGAGTGGATTCTTGTTTGAAGCATGGTGAGGATCATTAACTACTAGCTTCGAGTGCTATTAATGATGTGGGTAGAAGAATCTCTACTTGAGGTAGAAAATCTGGACACACGCTCTCTTCCTTCTTCTTCTGGGGTTTAGAGTCTTTAGATCTCTCTCCTCGTGACACGTTACTTGCGAAGTGGATTTCGGCAACCACTCCTTTCTTGCTTGTTGTGTATGATTGGATGGTAATGAGGTTGATCGAGAAGATACTTTGGTCGAATGGAGGCCCCTCAGATTGGCAATTTTGTGATCTCAAACGTGATTTGGAATTGGTTGCAATTTGGCAAGTTCTCTGTCATACCAAGATATGCTTCTTTCAATAATTGGTTGGTTCTTGCCATCAAGAGAAAATTCATCTCTTTTGGTCCAGTCAATTTGAGGCAATGGGGTAAAGGCAACGACATCATATGAGGGATCGACGACATCCTCATCATCATTTATGAATGAATCGGGAGGACTCTGATGCGGAAGGCCTTGATCTAAGCAAGTGTTAGGTGAGAGTACTCCCATCTTCTTACCTCATGTTCATCCAAACAAGCAGCCCAGAAATCTTCCATGGTAGGACTATGTTGGTACTTTTCCCCCAGAATCTTTTGCATATATCCATTGATATCAAACTAGGCTCTCTTCACATATGGATGGATGGTTATGAGAGCGAACTCTTTTTCCATGAGTTGTGCACAAAAATATTTGGACATTGGTATTCCCCGATTTGAATTGGGAAATGAATTCCTGAACGGTGCTTGTCACTAAGAAGGCAGTGAACTTGGAATAATTGTCGCACCAGCTCCATTAATGCCCATCTGTCACTGACGTACTTAGGAAGTTTCCACGGGGTCCCAACAAATCCACTCACGCGAATGTAGGAAAAAGATGAAAATTGAATAAACCAGGTTCCCCATTGGGAAATGACACTCATGGCTTCTTTAGAAAACCTTTCCTCAGTATTTCGATTCAGGTTCCGGATCACGCGGAAGGTGAATGCATCATTGACTCTTCTAAAATGGTGAGAACTATTTTTGAAGCTGAGTTGAGGGTAATAATGAAAAACACTATTTGACGGCCCCATGACTCCTCTCGTTTCAAGTCCCAAAATAGCTTTCTTCTTGCTACCGCATAAGTCAGATACGATGTCATGTAGAAGCATCCAGTCATCTTAACTTCTATCAATTGTTTGTGAAGGGTGTTGCTGATGATGGTGGCCCAATCCACAAATTCTTTCTTGGCTAGGATGATACAGATAAACTGATACATCCATGGGTGGAAAATCCTAGCGAGAAGGTAGACCGAAAAATTGACTTAGAGAGTGATCATGTCTCCGAATTCTTCCATGAACTCAATGCGGTACAGCTTATTTGGGAACCTGTCAATTCGAGGTCTCTTGGTTACTAACTAGTTGTTGTTAACCATCTTGCTCCATCTCATGGGTTCTTCATCCCAGAATTCTTGTCTTCAAGCGAGTGATATCCGCATTCTTAGGAAAGTCCGGGTATGCCGAGCAATTCCTCAATGTGTTATGGTGTGATTAAGAGGAAAGGCTCACGATTATCTTTAAAATTCCTCGTCTCTTAGGGTCATAATGCTCCGCGCAAGCAATAACCAATTCCGACACTCGCACCGAGACAGAAATGCTCTCGCTTGGGGTAGGCCACTATGGTAAAGTCTATATGAGAAAATGGTTTTGCCTTCGCCACCCGCCGCATGAATCTGCATTGCTCATTGATGTGACCCAAATTTGTATCAATGATGTTGTCATATGCTGACTTAATGGAACTGGGAGGGATAATTCCTTGAAATTCATACTTCAGGGTGGATTTGTTTGATTTCTCCACTGGCTTCCTCGATCTCCCTGCAGATTTGTTAGATTTTTCAGCCATTATGAATTTAACAGAAAAGTGACTTAGGCACGCAAAACAATGCAAATGGGGCCGGGTCTCAGTCTCCAAAACCCCGTCGATGCAAGAAAAATATTTTCCATTATATTATTATTATTATTATTATTTTAAAAATAATAATAATAATTGTCCCGAATTACAATTTTTTTAAAAAAATGTCAATACAAACATATCGAGACTAAGCTCGAGTTCCAAATCTGGCGATAACAACGATATTTATTTTTTAATTAAAATCTCCCAATTTTAATATTTTGCGTGGATCAATTTTAATCTTTTCTATGGCATTTAAATCCTTCCCTTCTCTCACTGCGTTGGAAATTGTTTTCAAACCAGGCTCGGAGATTCTTATTTTCCTGAGCGTGGATATTCTCCTTCTCGTTTCTTACTATGAATTTTCTTCTTTCTACCTTAGGCATGTTATTCTCCTTTCTGTTGACAAGTGCGTGGAAACTGCTCTAAAATTTCTGCGTGGGTAGTCTTCTCTCTAACCTACGTTTTTTTATTACTTTGAGTGCTTGTGCATGCGTGGCGATCTTCTTTTGGATTGTGAATGCATGATGTTTGAAAATAGTTTGTTGTCCTGTTTTGGACTGTCCCTTCCTCACGCGTGGAAAGCAATTTATAAATTTTGTTTTCTTGAAACCTTCTCTCTCCTAGCGCATGGTGGTCTCCTTTCTTGGGGCGACACTCGCCTTTAATTTTTTAAAACTGTTCTTCTTTTCCTTTGCATGCGTGAGAAGTTGTTCCTTTGCATGCATGGGGTTTTGGACTGACTCCTCTCTAGGCATTGGAAAAACTAATCCTCTCCTTCCCAGGCACGTGGTCACTTTAATGTTGCTCTTTGTTGTTGTTTTGGTGTTTTTAACAATGCATTAAATTTTTTTATTCTTCGCCTTTGCATGGGCTTTCCTTGACAATGAATCTCCCCCTTGGCGTGGAAAATTCTTTGGATGGGTGCGTGGGATTTGAGACAGCTCCTTTTCCCTTTCCTTGGCACCTCCTCCAATGCGTGAAAATGAATTTTTGTCTTCTTGCTATCTTCTCCTTCCCAGGCACGTGGAGAGTTCCTTTTTTATTTCCTTGCCTTTTCAAAATATGTGTGGATTTTCCTTGGATGGCTTCGAGTCTTCGACTGCTTTTAATTTTTGTTTTTAAAAATTGTTCCTCTTTTTACCTTTCGTGGATTCTTCCTTCCTTCTGGTCATGCGCACGCTTTTAATTTTATTTTTAAAAATTGTTCTCTCAAAAAACGTGGTGAATGTTTGACTATTTTTTCTTTGGTGTTTGTTTGTATTTTGATTAAACTTCCTTGCATGCACGATTGATGTATCTTCCTTCACAATGGCGTGAGTTCCTCTTGCATTATTATGGGTATGTGACAAAATATTATGTCCTTCAGAAGAAATAAGAAGCAATCAGAAAGCTTCACACAAATTTTTCCAACGAGTTTGACGGAGGAAGTTATGAGGATTAATCCAACTTCCTCTCTTCTCGAGTAGTGGGCTTAAGTGCCAGGGGGAAATGGGGAAAGCAACGACCAATTGCTAATGGGAATGGAAAAGTGGGTTGGCGATCCCCGTTCAATTTCCCCATGTAGGAAATTGGGAGATTTCCCCCGTTAGCCAATCCATGATTTGGCAATTGGTGGAGAAAATCCCACAAGCGGGAAATTTAAAGAAAATTGCTAAGAAAGGGGAAATCTAGGTTCAGAAACCAAATTGGCATTCCCGACAGTTGTAAGCAAAAGCTTACTTCCCCGGCAATAAAATTTGTTGAATGAACTTTTAATTAATATTTATTTAATTAAATACTCTCAAGTTATTTAAAAATCAATTTTATCAAACAAGGAGCAATTAATTAATTAAATATTAATTAATTAATTTTAATGTATTTTAATGTGTTTTAAAGCCTGACGGGAAGAGTTCTCGCTTGAAAAGGATGAAATGAAGACTGAAATGATCACAAAAATGAGACGATTGCGATGAGGGCAATGAACCACGCAAAGTAACACTTTTGAAATTTTTGAAATTTTCATTTTTATTTTTTAAAATAATTTTACAAAGTCAAAATTGGTTGATAACACCCTCACACTTCTTTAGAGAATTTAGGTCCCTTGGAACCCTCAAACACAAAGCACCATCTTCTCCTAGCTCACCTATCTACACATAGCCTACACGGTCTCATAGGTCTGCTAATCCATCACACCAGTCTAGGTCCACTTTTTGAACATCTCATTTGGCTCGATATGCCTCACCTCCGCGTTATGTTTCACATATGTGTCCATCACCTCCGTGTTTTGTTTCACATAGGTTTATGTCACCTCCACATTCTACTTCACATAGGTTTCCATCACCCATGTGTTCTATTAAACAAAGGTTTTTACCACCTTCGCAGCTTCACTCATCGCCACACACACATATAGGTTTCATTCACCTACACAAGTCGTCTATCTCATATACCACCACTCTTAGAGCATGGTCACAAGCCTTTATCTCCTCGTCTTTCACTTTCATTGGATAACACATTCATTATCACACACTTGGGGAACCAAACAAGATATATTTTCCCCCTTTCTAGCATTAACACACGTCTTACTTATATTCCCATAATTTCACATCTGATCTCTCACATACAACATACAAATCTTGATACATTAGTATCATCATTACCCTATGATGCACTCTTGTGCTAGGTTCACACTTGACTATTGAGGGCATACTATACACATGAACCTCACACATTGCACATTTCACATCTACAACATTTTCTTCTTCCTACACATCATACATGTTGTGTGCTTCCTACATCCTCTCCTTGCATCTATTACACATCATACACACTTTTTGCTTTCTACACCTGCTCATTCTACACACTTTATATATCTTGCGTTGCACACTATATGTCTCTACATTGGACACATTCCACCTACACACTTACAATCTACATCATTCTAGCATATTATACTCACACATCATGTTATTCTATTCTACACTCTACACATCATGATCAAAACTTTACAGCGCACACTACCCGATGACACACTCTAGTCTCAAGGTTCATAATTGACCTGTAAGGGTCTAAATCAAAATTAAACCTCACCATTTCTACATCCTACACTACATCTTCATAATCACTCTTCCTCACATCTTATTCACACATTATATGATCTACACTTTAAGCTACATCATCATGCTTGGTCTTCCTAATCAATATTTTCTAGCATTTCATTTGCATCTCTCTTTACAATCTACACACAATGCTTCATCATCCATATATTCTATGCTCCACACTCTTTTGGTCACATTAAAAATCATTTCTCAATGACTCACTCTTTCTATACGGTTCATTCTTGACTATTGAGGGGTCTTGTATAAATGAACCTACTTCCACTCATTCCTACATCTTTACTTGGGAACGCTGCTCTATCACACTCATATTGCATTCCATTCCATCTCATCCACAACATGTTGCATATATTGGTTGCACATAGTTATTACTCACTTATGCTTACATGTACACTTTATTACACATGCTAGATATATATATTGTATGTCATTATCTTTATCATACACACATGCACATTCACTTGCTTTCTAGTTGTGCTCGTAGGATTTACACATACTGATACACGTAGCATGGATACTTGATACAATACCTCATACCAGTCCTACGACGACTCTTGGGGGCATCCACATTTGTACACATTTTAGGTGTTATTGTTTAATTATTGTATAGAACACACTACTATATCGGATTATACATGCTTTTAAATACTTTATATCTTTCTAACATGATAATGGTACTTCATTTACAACATTTTCCTTATAGGACCTATTTTCCACCATGGTTATCTATTGTTTGCTTACTCTTGTTTGCCATTGTTTGTGGGCTTTGCCCTATGTTTTGTCTTGTGTGTACACTGTATGATTTTAGCCATTATGGCCTCGATTGTCTTGTGACATTGTAAGTGATATCCCATGTTTGCAACCCATTTTTGTGGTCTACATTTTCTTCTTGTTTGGTAGCTTACATTGTTTTCTATATACATTCTTGTCTGCACTAACACTTGTTTTCTAGCCACTGTTTGCATGTGCCTTGGTTTATACCAAGAACATTCCCTCCTACATACCGGTATCACTTCAGCATGGGGTCCTATTTTAGGCCGCATCCTCCTAGTGACATCACATGCACCCAAAATGAGGGGGAAATCTATTAGGTGAATCAATCACCCCATTTAACAGATTACACTCACAGTTCATCCAACTACAATCATAGTTCACTATAGTACAACACAAAGTTAACACATTCTATAGACTCAGATAGGGCTAAGAATCAAACTTGGGTCCTTACTTTAGTATAGATAGTAATGCCTAGAATTATACTTGGGTGCCTAGGCACTTTTGTCCCTTCCTGTGCACGAGACTAGGGGAAGATACACATAATTTTTCAATTCAACATTGTCACATAGGATTTTCATAGGGTAGGAAGTCCTTTAGCACATTGCAATCATGTTTGATCACACTTATTCAAATTGATCGGACTTGTACACACCATATGTAGTGGTGTTTTTACTTTAAGAAGAAATCAAAGGTTGGAGAATGACACTAGACCTTTCTCCCTACACTACTACCATGGTGTGTGATCGCCCAAAAAATCACTCTTCATTAACATCTTCATGATCCTTTCTATTATTTTTTCTCATCATGGATCGGTGCAATGTTCCTTTTTTGTACTTTTCAACATTTTACACACTCTTTACATGCATTTAATACATCTATACACATATTTGACTACTGTTGCTTTTGTCTTTCACATGTCTATCCTTATGGGAAGCGGTAGTCAACATCAACACACAACCATCACTCTTCGAGCACATCATCAACAACAACATGTACACCATCACATCTACACGTGTGTTTTCACCCTAGGGTCATTATTCATCACCCTTTTTTACTCCCTCTTCTTTAGCATCCACGCTTCACACTTTTTATCACTCCACACTTTTCTTGTTTCAAATTCTCTTCTACATCGATCTACATGGTTATCAGGTACACATCTCTATCTACTTTATGTTACCGATCTTTCGCTCACCAACATAAAGTGGGGAAAATGTAGACACTAAATCACACACTTTGGGTACATTACTAGGTCCTAATCACATACTACTATTCATATTCTTCTTATGGAAGAAAAATAATAATTGATCATTATACTTGGCCTCTTAGTTTCCTTTCTATCCTCCCTCTTGTCCTTACATACCTCACTTCCCAGTTTAACCCTTCATACTTCACCTTTTCTAGTTCTAGACACCAGTGCCTAGCCAAGATGCCAGCACCCAGTGCCCTCATCTCCTATGGGTGCCCTAGACCTCTTTTTACTTTGCTCTATCCTTTTTGGCTCCTTTCTAGTTGTTGGGCATCCCTATCTCTTAGGGGTCGGCCTTTTAGTGATCAATTAAAAAATTTGAACAAGAGAAACATATAAATATAAAATTATGTGACCAAATTAAAGGACTAAGCTTTAAGCATATTTACTATCACCTAAGGTTACATCTCAAAAGCGTTTAAGAGCATCTTTACATTAATATAATTGTTGAGTGTGGAGCTTAATTGCTTCACAAAAATCTTGTTTTTACATGTTAATGGATTTGTGAAAGGACTTACATTGGTCAAGAAGTGACCGAGATCGGTCAAGATAATGACCAACATTGGTCAAGAAATGACCAAAATGGTCATTTATCAACCAACATGGGTCAGGAAATGACCAACATCAGTCAGGCAGTGACCGGCATCGGTCAGGTAGTCACCAGCATCAGTCAACCTATGTGACAATGCTTTATTTTTTGGCTGAGAATTAGAATAAATATTTTACCTTAAATATGATTTCTTGATTGTAAAATCATAGTTAGTTGCCCAAAATAGAGATATATGCATGTATGCATTGTATGAGGGTATGAGAGAAGAAAATAACAATTGTTTTGCATGTTAGTTTTCTTGGTGAGCAAAAAATGAGTAGCCAGTGAGGGAAAAATATTGAACATCATGTGAGGTGTTGGAAGACAAAAATCTTCATTGTATTTCCTCTATAAAGCACTGAATAATAATTTTGGCCATTTCTTGGTGGACATAGCCCACACTGGGTGAACCACGTTAAATATGGTGTTATCTTTCTCTTGTTTATTTTATCTTCTAGTTTATTTCATTTTTGTATGCTTTATCTAATTTTAGATCTATGCAACACTGTTATATGGTTAAACCCCAACAAATGGTATCGAGATTTTTTTGAGAGGTTTTGTGTGTTGACAGGATTTACTCACAGAGGGTTTTCTGATTGAGTGGGAGCATAACAATGGTAGAAGATAGTAAATATTGAGTAGAGAAATTTGTGGTCATAATTATCAACTATGGAAGATGTAGGTGGAGGATTATTTGTATCAAAAGGATCTATACTTACCGTTGGATGAGCATGCACAGCCGGTCACGATGACTGATGAAGAATGGAAGGTTCTTGATAGAAAGGCTCTGGGATCTATAAGATTGAGCCTGAAAACATCGGTGGCTTTGAATTTTATAGATGCAAAAACCACGGTAGAGTTGATGAAATCTTTATCAAATTTGTATGAAACTCCTAGTGCTTCGAATAAGGTTTATTTGATGAAAAAATTGTTTAATTCTAAGATGCAAGAAGGTGGATCTGTATCTAATCATTTGAATTATTTCCGGTCTATTGTAAATCAATTAAAATCGGTAGAAATTCATTTGATGATGAAGTGAAAGCACTTTTATTCTTATGCTCTTTTCCAGATAGTTGGGATAACTTGGTAATGACTATTAGTAATACAACGTCTTCTTCTAAAGGTTTGAAATTTGATGATGTGGTTAGTGTAATCCTTAATGAGGAAATACGCAGGAAAATCTTAGGAGAAACATTTAAATGTAGGGAGATCATCAGAATCATCAAAGAGCAAGAAGAATGGGAGATTAAAGTCAAGAAATGGTAGATCTAGATCAAAGTATAGAGATTTACTTTGCTAGAATTATGGAAAGAGAGGACATGTAAAGAAGGAGTGTTGGTCTAAGGAAAACAAAGAGAATACATCAGAAAAAGGTAAAGAGGAAAATGTTGCAAGTGAGGTAAAACAAGATGCCCTTATTCTCTCCTTGGATAATAAATTAGAATCTTGGGTTTTAGATTATGGAGCTTCTTTCCATGCTACCCCTAATAAGGTTATTTCATAAATTATGTTCAGGGTGATTTTAGACAAGTTTATTTAGGAGATGATGAGCCATGCAATATTACTGGTAAAGGTGATGTTCATCTAAAGTTAGTAAATGGAAATCCATGGGTATTGAAAGATGTGAGGCATGTGCCAAGCCTCAAGAGAAATCTAATATATGTAGGGCAACTAGGTGAATCGGATGCATGGTTACATTCATAGCCAATTCTTGGAAGGTTACCAAGGGATCTCTTATTGTGGCAAGAGGTAAGAAGGTAGGAACTTTATATCTATCTACACTGTGTTACTAATTCCTTTTCTATGCTATCTACTATAGATTCATATGCAACCATGTGGCATAATTGGCTAGGCCATATGAGTGAAAAAGGAATGCAGATCTAAAGGATAAGGGTAAGTTATCATATTTGAAACAATTAGATCTTGAATTTTGTGAGCATTGCATATTTGGAAAGTAGAAGAGAGTGAGATTTCTCAAGGTTGGGTCAACAAATAAGGATAAAAATTGGAGCTTGTACACTCAAATGTGTGGGGACCAGCTCAGGTAGCTTCTATTGGAGGATCCCAATATTATGTGACTTTCATTGATGATGCCACAAGGAAGGTATGGATTTATTGTATTAAGCATAAATATGATGTTTTTGAGACTTTTAAAAGGTGGAAAGCCCTTGTGGAAAATGAAAAAAACTTAAAATTAAAGTGCCTTAGATCTGAAAATGGTGGTGAGTACTTGTGTGAAGGCTTTCAATGATTATTGTTCAATGAATGGAATACATGAAGAGAAAGAATGGTTCTTAGAACTCCACAGAGAATGGAGTTATAGAAATAATGAACAGAACAATCATGGAACATGCTAGAAGCATGAGGATACATGTCGATTTTCCTTTGAAGTTTTGGGAAAAGCAAGTAGTGGATACAACAATGTACTTGATCAACCATGGGCCTTCAACAACACTAGATGGTGGAATACCAGAAGAATCTTGGTCGGAAAAGAGGTAGATTTTTCTTTTCTTAGAGTTTTTGGCTTAGAAGCTTTTGTGCATGTTGATAGGGAAAATAGGAAGAAGTTGGATGCTAAATCTAAGAGATGTACTTTCATTGGTTATGGCTCTAGTGATTTTGATATCATTTTTGGGATTTAGAAGATTCTAAGATTGTTAGGAGTCGTGATGTTGATTGGAATGAAAAAATAATGTACAGGATCAAGTTTTGGTGCCTAAACATGAACAAGTTGATGATATTTTGAAGGAAAATCAACTTTCAGATCTAAAACAGACATCCACAGACACCGGCATTGGTTCTACGAGAAGTGGTTCGAGTCAGCTAACCGATATCAAAAGACAAGATCGGGTTTAGAATAGACAACTACTGGAACCGATGTTGGTACTTCTCAAACCGATGGCGGTGAGGCAACTGCAGTGGTTGGTAGATAGAGGAACCATGATCGGTTACAAAACCATGGTCGGTATTAGGATATTGGCGTTGTTCATTGATAAAGATTGACACGAATGTGCAACAGGCACAGAATGAGCCCCAAACACCCCATATCTTAGTGAGAAGGTCACAAAGAGTAAGTAGACCTCAAAGATATTTTCACCTTCCTTTTCTTATTTATTATTGATTGATAGTGGTGAACTAGAAATCTTTGAAGAAGCAATGCAAGTAGATACCCACGTGTAGTGGGAGCATGGCATGGATGAGGAGATGGACTCCTTAGAACAAAATTAGACATGGGATTTGGTCAAGTTGCCAGCAGGTAAGAAAGCACTACAAAACAAATGGGTTTATAGGATCAAGGAAGAAGAGGGTGGACTGAAAAGATACAAGGTGAGGCTTGTGGTAAAGGGATTTGCATAGAAAGCAGGTATTGACTTTGATGATATTTTTCTCCTGTAGTTAAGATGACTTCTATTCGTATTATTCTAAGTTTGGTTGCAACAAAATATTTTCATTTAGAACAACTTGATGTTAAGACAAATTTTCTTCATGGTGATTTGGAGGAAGAGATTTATATGCAACAACCACTTGGTTATGAAGTCAAGGGTAAGGAGAAACTTGTGTGTAGATTGAAAAAGAGCCTATATGGGCTCAAGAAAGCTCCAAGGAAATGGTATTTGAAATTTGATAGTTTTATGCATGAGCATGGTTATATGAGATGTGAATCTGACCATTGTGTTTATTTTAAGAATCTTGAAAATGGGAGCTATGTTATTTTGTTACTGTATGTGGATGATATGCTAATTTAGGATCTAGTATGTAGGAAATTGGTAAACTTAAAGAAAGGCTAGCTCACACATTTGCAATGAAGGATTTGGGAGTTGCAAAGAAAATCCTTGGCATGCAAATTCACTGAGACATGAAAAAAAGAAGTTGTATTTTTCTTAGGAGGCTTATATCAATAAGGTGTTGGAAAGGTTTAACATGCAAAATTCAAAACTATTAGTACACCTATGGTTGGACACTTCAAATTGAGAAAAGATCAGTGTCCTTCATCACACAAGGAGGTTGAGTACATGGCATATGTTCCCTATGCTTCAATAGTAGGAAGTCTTATGTATGCCATGGTTTGTACTAGACCAGACATTGCACATGCAATGGGAGTTGTGAGCAGGTTTATGGCTAATCTAGGTAAAGAACATTGGAAAGTAGTCCAATGGATTATCAGGTATTTGAGAGGGACATCCGACATGGAGTTATGCTATGGAGGGTTAGATACTTCTTTATGCGGCTATGTTGATTCAAATATGGCTGGAGATTTGGATGGCAAGAGGAACACCAATGGATATGTTTTCACAGTAGGTGGAATGATAGTTAGTTGGATTTCAAGATTACAAGAAGGTTGTGGCTTTGTCTACTATAGAGGTAAAGTATGTTGTAGCTATAGAAGCTAGCAAGGAGATGATATGGATGAGTAGGTTCATGGAAGAGTTGGGTAAGGAGTAAGAGGATTGTAGATTATACAGTGATAGTCAGAGCATAATCCATCTGGAAAAGAAATCAACATTTCATTCAAGAATAAAACACATTCAGTTGAGGTATCACTTCATATGATAGGTGTTGGAGGATGGGCAACTGAAGTTAGAGAAAATCCATATGGATGAGAACCCTGCGGATATGTTAATGAATCCATTGGTAAAGGATAAGTTGGAGCTTCACTCCACTTTTGTTGGTCTTTGAGTTTGAGACTTGAAGAGGAAGAAATGGGCCAAGGAAAAGGATCTAAGGATGGTGATGTACAATATAGTGCAATATTTGATCTCCAAGTAGGAGATTTTGAGTGTGGATCTTAATTACTTCACAGAAAGCTTGTTTTTACATGTTTCTAGATTTGATAGTGATTGGCATCAGTCAAGAAGTGACCAAATTGGTCAAATAGTGATCGAATTAATCGGGGTAGTGACGACATCGGTTAGTTTTCAACCAATATGGGTCAAAAAGTGACCGGAATCAGTCAGTCGAAGTAAATCCGAAATCAGTCAACTTTGTGTGACGGTGCTTTGTTTTTTTTGCTAAGAATTAGAATAAATATTTTGCTTTAAAGATGATTTCTTGATTGTAAAAGCATAGTTAGTTTCCCATAATAGATATATATGCATGTATGCATTGTATGAGGGTATGAGAGAAGAAAATAGCAATTGTTTTGTATGTTAGTTTTCTTGGTGAGAAAGAAAGAGTAGTTGAGTGAGGAAAAATATTGAACATCATGTGAGGTGTTGGAAGACAAAAATCTTCATTGTATTTCCTCTGTAAAGCATTGAATAATAATTTTGGTTATTTCTTGGTGGACGTAGCCCACACTAGGTGAACCACATTAAATATGGTGTTATCTTTCTCTTGTTTATTTTATCTTTTGGTTTATTTCCACATTCATTGCTTGTATGCTTTATCTAATTTTAGATCTGTGCAACATTGTTATATGGTTAAACCCCAACACTAACACCATTATAAGGGGCAAGGATGGTTTTATGCATGACATGCATAGGAGGGAAGTTCATTTTATTCCATGCACACATCTATTACATCTAGTTAATTTGTTTCTATCATGCGCGACACGCACAATATCCACCTAGGGCACGATTCCACACACAAACTCATATAACTAAATTACATATGAGATTTAATGCAATGCTTTAGTTGTAAGATCAATTGTTTGATAGCCGAGGATAGTATGACCCCTCATTTTACATCTTTATTTTTTAAGATTTGATGTTATTTTGAGGGTTTTATAGGTGATATCTTTATTGTAGGTTATCAATGACATTCATAGTGCGACCATCTAGCGAAAAATAGTGAAGGTTTTGGATTAACTAGTGACCATGTGAAATTCATCTCCGGATCTCTTGTGCAGACCCTAATGCTTAGGAAGGGATCCTAACACCTAGGCGCCTAGTACCGATCTAGGCGCCACCACAGGTCCTGCTCCTCCTACACTCTTGCACTTTTTTGGGTTCCATTTCGAGGTCTTGTATTGCCATTCTACGCCGATTTTCTACCTTTGCACCTTTATCAAGATTATTGTGAAATCAATGAAGTAACCTAACTCTCTATTGCACTTAGGGTTTTACTTCCTTTTCTTATTTACTTGATTCATTATTGTACTTTAATGTCATATTGATTTATTTTAGTATACATAATAATTTAACAAAGTTATATAATACATGTTATTTAGCTTTGTTAAATCACTAGTCCTGAAGTTTTCAAGACATAGAGATTGTGTACCAAATTTGAAGAGGATGTAGAGTTCCTAAGGGCATAATTGTTAGAGGTTGGTAAGAAGACTATGTCTTTTCAGAAATTTGAGAAAAGTACCAAGGATATTGATGATCGTCTTGACAAACAGAGATCATCATGTGAAAGAGTAGGTTTGGGGTTTAGTGTTAACCTTAAGGGAAAAGAAAATATGCAAGATGATAGTGTTCTAAGAAAGAAGGATGAAGACCCAAGAAAGGAGGATGAAAGGAAGAAGAAATCCACCAAAGACAAGATGAAGACAAAGCTCGATAGGCATCCCAATGCCTCAAGGTATGAAAGATCTTTAAATTCTTATTATTTTACATATGATGGTTTTGGGCATAGATCAAAGGAGTGTAGGAGGTTTTCTAGTAATGATCACCCTTGGAGGGATAGTAGGAGTGAGAAATATAAGAATATAGTATGTTATAATTGTCATGAAAAAGACATACTGCTAGATATTGTCTACATGAGCCTTCAAGTCAGAATTGGGGTAATGGAGGCTATAAGGGAAGAAGTAAGGTAGTATGTTTAAATTGCAACAAGTATGGACATATTGCTAGCAACTGTTATGGGCCTACAAGATAAGGAAGAATCTTTCAAGGTTCTAATATGTAGGCTATAAGGTAAAATAAGTCATGTGAGCTTATAAGGAATGATAGGGCCTCACCTTAGAGTAGTAATGAATGATCATCAAGAAGATAACCAAGGTATAAATCAGAAACAAGTGAATGGAAGTGAGCTTTAGGTGTCTAAGAGTACATGGGACCTCTTTAGGTCACTCTTCTAGATTGATCATGAAAGGGAATGCTTGTCTCTACTAGGATTCTTAAAGACATGCTCATCCATATGAAGCATTGAAGAAAGGGGAGCTGACTAGGTTGAAGAATGATTGCTCCAAGTTGTCAAGGTATGTTGTTATATTCTCAAAGTATGTCTTGTGATATTCTTTGGTTGCAAAAGTAGTGAAAATGGTATGATCTTTGTCAAAAGGACCTAGAGTTTGTACTTTCACGTTGTTTGTATGAGTTTGTCATGTGATGGAGTTTTGATGCTTGAATTCTTATCCTAATTACTCAAGCTATGTCTTGGATATTTTGTTGAGTAGTTATTTTTTCTCAAAGGGTTATGCTTGAGTGTGTATTCGGTATAAGTCTATCTAGTTATAAAAGTTGTAATTTGGTCAACCATATGTTAAGAGTTCAATGTCATCATGGTATGTCATAGAGTGTAGTTGTGAAAATACATGTGGTATGTTCTTGAGGTTGAGATCATGATAGTGTATGAATTCAAGAATCTCTAGATGTCTCAAGCTCTTGTTAACCTAGGTCCTGAAAATTCATGAGGTTAAGTGTATATGAAGTGTCAAGTGAGTGTCACATCATATGTGCATGTGTAGATGCTTCAAAGATTATAAGACATTGAAGTTAGTATCTAAAGGTCAAGTAAGTGTACACTATGATGATTTAGTGGTCACAAGTTGATTTAAATTCATGTATCAGATGTAAGAAGGTAAATTGTCCTCCAGGAGTAGTCTTGGTAGAAGTTGATGGTAAAAATATTTTAAGTTCCTTGAAATTTTTGCATAAGTTATCCATCATGTAATTTTCAGTAATATTATGAGTAAGGGTATGGGCACTTGAGGAAAGTATGATAAAGACATAGTAATACAATGCAATCTAGGGAGTCATCATGCTAAATGTGTCTACAATGTGATTTTTATCTCTTGGTTCATGCTTGGAGTAGTTTAAAGAATGTGGTTACTGTTGGCTCCTGAAATTGAAACCCAAGGAAATGGGTAGATAACTGGAGTGGGTTGGATTTGAGGGAGTGATGAACAATGAAAATTTCCTTGTCGTTGATCCTTAGGGATTTTTTCAACACTCAACTTACTAACTCAAATATGAGAGGTGATCAAGACACACCTTAACAAATGGTATAGATTAGATATGCTACTTCAGGATATTCTGGAACAAGGTGAGATGACCTAACTGGAAGATATAAATAAAGGAAAATCTATCTTAGCTTAGTTTCCTTTATGATTGGTGTAACTTAATTTGAAGCAAGTGCAACCACAGATACAATACTCACTCATAAGAGTTGTCACTTGATTATTGTATGCACTTGACACATCAAATACAGATCAAACAGATAGATAATGAACAATTTCATATATTATGTTTGCATAATAATATCGACCAAGGGTGCTTAAAATGATATTGGATCACAAACTTGGTGGGATTCTCAACAAAGCATATTGGTAATAAATAACTCTTAAACACAACTTTGTAGAATAAGCATATGTATGGTATGTAGGTATGATATGCTTAGTAGGTATGAAGATAACTGAATGTTTTTAATTGAGATTTGAAGGGGAGGGTAATTTATTTTATGAATTTGGTATGTTAATGTTCCCATGGAAAGAATCCATCCTTAATGGTGATGCTTGAAAAGAACAATCAATTTAACATAATTTGTGAAATAACATTTACATTCATTGATACTCAATTTGCACAAATGTTATAAAAATCTTCAAAATCCTAACTACAAATCCTTGAGTTAGAAATTAGATAAAGCACTTGATATTTGTTTCATACACCCAAAATACCCTTAAGGGATAACAATAGCCCTTCAAAAGTGATGCTTCCTTAGGATTTTACAACCAGATTGAACTATTGTAAAGTATACACTACTCTACAATATTCTCACAATGACTAGAAGAATGCAGCA
Organism: Taxus wallichiana var. yunnanensis; assembly: GCA_018340775.1. Classification (NCBI taxonomy): domain Eukaryota; kingdom Viridiplantae; phylum Streptophyta; class Pinopsida; order Cupressales; family Taxaceae; genus Taxus; species Taxus wallichiana. The sequence continues at coordinate 629,991,975 of CM031234.1, forward strand.
ATGAAGAAGGACCCTTACGTACTTAAAAAGTAAAGCCAGTGCAATATTGTAATAGAAATTATATTTCCTCATTCATACTTTTAAAACATGAGAAACGAGAAAGTATAGTTTCATCAAAACAGAGAGAATCTATTCATGTAAGTTTTGGCAAGGAGACATAAACAAATGCCTTCAAAACCTGCTAATGGATGTACAACACAACCACCTTAGCACTTCCTCACAGAACTAGATACATACAAAATGTTTTTGTAAGAAACTAGAAACTAGAACTTAAAATTTAACTTGATCAACAAAATTCTACAACTACCCCTTCGCCTCTCTCGCTCAAAATGAAAGAATTTTATAATATATAGAAGATGAGAGAGAGAGAGAAAAAAAAAAAAAAATATGATTTACCTCTTCAATCACCAACAAGATGTATTAAAATTCTTAAATGGAGCATGGGGAACCTATCAAGTTCATTCATTCCTGTATTTTGCTTGTTGGATTAGAAATAGGCACCATACTTCATTAAAACATGTGGTTTAACAATAATGGAACCACACATTTAATGCTGAGGACATTTAATTATTGTCTCCCACTAAATACCATCAATTTATAAATCTGATGATGCTAAAGTTAAGGGCTCAAAAATACCTTTCCAACGATATAAATTTGGCAAGATTTGGAGTAGGGATCGAAAGATATGGCCTTCTGAAGTTTTACGTGTCGGGATGAACATGAGAATGACATGTGGAAGCCTTTGATTAGTTCGGGATTTCCTTTACCAATGTGTGCATTGCTTTTACTTTTTCCATGTTTTAGTCTCTGGTTGGGTGATGAGGCTAAGCTTTACTTCCCTTTTTCTTTCCTGTGTTATGAGATTTGCGGGAAAGTTTGTTCCTTTATAAAATGTGAGCCAATAATAAAATGTCATGTACCTTCGCATTGTTTTTTATCTTTAACCTTGGTTGTTTATTATGAAGCATGAGCTAATGAGAGGGCTCCACGCATAATTCACTATTCACATTTTTATGAGAACCTTGTTAGACTACAAAACAACGACCAATAAGAATGTTCCACGCCCCTCGCAATGTCAATACTTTGATATCCCATTATGACAAAGTGCAAAGCTCCAACCAATAAGAATTCTCCATGTACCTTCCTTGTGTCACACTTTTAATACCCTCGATTGACAACTGTGAAATGTGAGCTAATGGGAAAGCTCCATGATTTAACAAAATGTCATAATTTTTTCCTTCATGTTTCTCTTTCATTGGTTCTGCTTCACATCGACTTCATCCCTATGTGGACTTCAAACTGTTGGATCCATAGAAAACTTGCCATGTTTTACGCCTTTTGTTTTTAAGTTCACCGTGTTGACTTGTTGACTTGGTTGTTGTTTGGATCCAATGAAATTTTCTGTTGTGGCTCATTTTAGGAACTTGAATTCCATGAAATCCAAATGTTATGAAGGGACCTAGAATCTCACCATGTGTTCTCCTCTCATCATGAGCATTTTAAGTTCTTTGGTGGTGTAGACTTTTGATGGCTATTTGAACATCCAGTCTTTGTTAAAATGGCTAAGTCCATTTTAACTGAGTCATTTGATCTTGCAACTTTATATTTTGTGGATGGGTTGCATGCTTTTGGGCCTTCAGAGCTTCATATTTTTGGAGAAAATGAATCATTCGGTGTTGATTGCAGGTTCTTCGTGAAAGATGTAGACGTATCTTGATCACCTGCAAGTCCGAAGCTTTTTATACTTTGATCAACTAGTTTATTAACAAGATCCATTGAATCCTTTCTTTTTATTTTGACGAGGCAAAAAATCCATCACAAATTGATAATTTTCCTTTACTCAAACCGATCTTTGAAGCACGGGAAACAATATGAAGCACAAAAAATGTTATATCTCTGAGAGTCTATGAAAATGACCAACTCGATCCAGGGGTCTTGATTGAACACCAACAATGGCTCCTGCTCGGGGATGGGCACCCCCTGTGGGTGCCACAAAAATAAAGACTAGATGCCTAGTCCATTGGGTAAGGAGTCGTGGGGAAAAAACACATAGAAATTCTTGAATAAATACACAACAAGCTAAGGGAAAAGTGACAACTAAAGAAACTTGGTCACTATACCACCACAAAAAGGAAAAAAGAAAAAATAACAACAAAAATTTGTACACTATAAAAATCATACTTGACCTTCTAGCTTAGTCCAAGAAATGTTTGAGATGCCTTCCATTGATGGGAAACTTCAGAAAATTCCTTCTAAGTATTTCAGAAAGAAAGTATGTTCTCCAACCTTGATATCAATAGAATATGGTCCCATCCATAAGGCATCAAATTTTCCATGTTTTCCTTGTCTTCATGTCTGTTGTCCCATAACAAGACTAAGTCTCCAACATTGAAAACTCTTGGAGTAACCTTCTTGTCAAATATTTTCTTGAGTTTTTCTCTGAACTTGACATGTATTTGATGGGACTCTCTTCTTTCCTCATCCAATTCCATAATTTGATTAATCCTTGTCTCATATGGACTTACTTCTTCTCCATCTTCAAATTGTTACATGAACTGATATGCAAAAAGTTACAAGTGCAAGAAAAAAGGGCTTGAATTCCATAAAATAACTCAAAAATACTCTTCCCATTAGACCTCTTTGTGGAAATCTATCTTCCCATATTGCAAATTTAAGTTTCTCACCCCATTTCCTTTTATTTGTCTCTAGTGTTCTTATGAGGATCTTAAGCAGGTTCTTATTGCTTGATTTTGCTTGGCCATTTCCTTGAGGATTATAATTTGATGCATAAGCCAAATTTATTCCATACTCCTTATACATTGTTGCCAATGGTTTAGCTCTAAAGCTCATGATATTGTCAACAACTATCTTGGTGGGAACCCCAAATATGTAGATTATGTTATTAAGAATAAAATCCATGACTACTTGATGAGTTGCCTTCCGGGGAGGAATAATAATGGATACCAATATCCACTTATGACCAACACTTGAAGAGTTTGATATTTCTCCAATAAAATCCAATCCCCATTGTTTGAATAGGGCTTCTACTGAAACAAGTTGCAGAGGTAAGGCCTCAAAGGATTTCAATCTTCCATAAAAATATTGACAACTCTCACATCTTTGAACAATGAAGGTCACCAATAACCTACCCTCAAAATTTTATGAGCAGTGACTCTCCCAAAAAAATGACCTCCACATACTCCCCCATGAAATTCTATAATTATTTTAGGTGCCTCTTCTTCAGTGATACATCTTAGCAAAACTCCCTCTGGGTTCTTCCAAGCTAGTCCATGATCAGTCAAAATATACTTTTGGGAAACTAGCTTGAGTGTCCTCCTTTGATTCTTGTCTAAGTGCATGGACAATTCAAATTTATCAAGTAATAGAATATATCTTTATACCAAGCTAAAGTATTTACCTTTTCATGGGGGTGTGGCCCATATTATTCAACATTGTGTATCTCAACTACCTCTGATTTCTCTCTGCCATCAACCTTGCAAGGCCTAGACCCCACACCAACTTGGTAGTTTGTATGTCCATGTCATATTCTTGAAGCTTGTTAACCCATATGCACCTTTTATTGGATACTTCCATCTGAGACAAGATGTCCTTTACCATTGTGTGAGGTACATAGGCTACTATATTTGAACTAAGAATATAAGGTTTGAAGATCTTGGTTGCTTTGACTAGAGAAAAAGCTTGCTTTTCCATGACATAATACTTCAACTTAGATCCTTGCAAATATTTGCTAAAAAATGCAATAGGATTTTCATGACCTTATTCATTCTTTTGTAACAACACAGAGGCAATAGTGAATTCAGAGGCAAATGAAAACATCTGAAAATATTTTCTATAATTAGGACTAGCCAACACAGGAGTAGTTTTGAGTGCATCCTTCACTCCTTTGAAATCTTGGGTCACTTCATTACCCCATTTGATCACCTGATCCTTTTTTAACATATTGGTGATTGGTAAAGTGATTTCAACGAAGTTAGAAATGAATCTTCTTACAAAATTAACTTTCCCAAAAAAGGACTGAATACCTTTCTTTGACTGGGGGATATGAACTTTGTCAATAGCTTCTACTACTCTTTCGGATCAATCATGACTCCTTGGTGAGATACTATGTGTCCAAGCAGTTTGGCCTTTTACACACCAAAATGGCATTTCTTGGGATTCAAAGAGATGTTGTATTCCCTACATCAAATCAATATTTTCTCCAAATGTAGCAAGTGATCACCTTTGTTTTTAAAAAACTATGATATCATCTTGATACACAACAATGAACTTATTTATAAATCCTACAAAGGAAACATCCATTTCTCTTTGGAATGTGGCCCCAATGTTCATCAATCCAAATGACATTCTAACATACACATAAGTACCCCATGGAGTAGTGAACATAGTTTTATACTGTTCTGATTCTTTGACCACAACCTGATTATACCTTGAGAAACCATCCAAGGTAGAACAATAGTTCTAATCCTATTACCTTTTGCAATAAATTTTCCATATTTGGCAATGGATAATTATCTTTAAGTGAAGTCCTATTCAGATTTCTAAAATCAATGCAAAGCCTTATGTCTCCATTCTTCTTTCTCACTAGTACTAAATTGGCTACCCATGAAGAATATCTAGTAGGATTTATGATGCCACCATCTCACAACTTCTTCAACTCTTCCTACATCTTGGTTGTAAGAATAGGGTTAATAGGCCTCTGCTTTTGTCTAAAAGGCTTAGTGTGGGGTGCTAAGGGTATCTCATGTTGAAACAAATCCTCCCTATAAACCTTCAACTCATAATAAGACCAAGAAAGGTAGTCTTGATACTTTCTTAACAACTTAGTATAAGCCTCTCTTTCTTCCTTATTCAAATTACTCCCTAACCATACATTTCTAGGATCTTGGCATGAACCCAAATTGCACTCCACAACATCTCTTCATAAATAGCAGATTTACAAACTACTCTATCAATACTATCAAAGGAAGATTCTAAACTAACTAATCCCCTTGGGATTACATTAGTTTTTAATTGAATTACTTCTTTACCAAAGAGGATTTCTTTCCCCTCACACACCTCTACCATAGGTTCTAAATCAATGATCTGGTCAGTGAACTCACCTTGGCAATTTAGAAATCTTTTGATGTGTGAATCATCATCAAATACTTTCCAGTGTTGAATATTATTAGGTATAGAAGGTCGAATCAATATTTCCACTTCAAACTTACAATAAGGGGATGAATCTTGATTGTCATACTTGTGAACCCAAGACTACCAATCTATCAGTTGCTAAATTTTGATTCTCTCATGGTACTCAATATTGAATGAATCAAAACATTCAATGAGATCCCATATTGCATTCTGTACTATTTTAACCTTTGATTTTTTGCCACATATAACTTTCTTATTTGCTTAATCACTAACTCAAAATCCCCTTTAACTAGGAGGTCTTTTATCCCATGCCTCCAAGAAATTCTCAATCCTAACAAGAGTGCCTCATACTCAACCACATTATTGGTGCATTCAAAATTCAATTTAAAAGAAAAATTGAAAGAATCACTTTGCTTGGAGAACTCAACACCACTCCTGCCCCATTACCACTACTTGAGCATGCTCCATCAAAGGTCATGGTCCATAGACCAGCTTGAAGTCTTCAAACTGATCATTTTCATCCATACATTGGTCTTCAAAATCAGCATTTCCTATAAAATTCTCCATGTCTACATCAACAAAAAGTACTTCATAAGAGGCATTATTAGGATCCTCAATGAGGTGTAACATTTTATCTTCTCTATATAACTTGACCAATTTCCCTTCTAATGGTATGGAATCATAGGAAATATCCATTTGGACATTGCCTCCCACACTAGCTTCCCACTTTCTTGACAACAACATCCCCCATTTGGCGGGCAATCAATAATGACAACATTCATGGTTAAGTACTTTCCTGGATGTGCTGCAAATTGTACAATCAATCCTTTCACATAGCCCACTACAGTACTTCTCTAGAATCCATAACGTAGAATTTCCCAAAAGCAGCAGTTATCTTAAGGTTTAACTCATTCATGATTACACAATGTATGATGTTATATGAATCTCCATAATCAAACATACAATTGTGTAAGAGCCACCCATTTACAATAAGAGATGTGAAAAAGGGGTCAACATCTAGTTGTGTTTCCACCAAAGAAGTTCCCAGATATACCTCAGGAGGAATTTCCATATCCTCTTCAGTTTCAAAAATTGTGGGGATAATTTCTCATCAACAAGATCCTTATTGGTAACAATCTCATCCTCTTTAAAACCCAAATACTCAAAGGCCTACTTTTATGCTCAGGATCCTTAATAATTATACAATGGGAACTGTAATATTTATCTGACTTAAAATATGGGCCATATCACATACATTATATTTAGGAAGAGGAGCATTGGAAGGCACTATTACAATTTTGTCAGATGGAAAAGGTTATTTTTAGTGGGGTTTTGGGAAGAACTTCATGGCTTAGGATGAATTACATGAGTTCTATTTAACACATTTCTCGAGGAGTATTAGAAAAAGAGGGCATCCTTGCTTTGGTTGCGGGACCGAGGTCCTTTAATTTGTCTATTTATGAGATTATACTCCTCCTGAGTAATTGTAACATTGATCAATAATTTTCTATCCTCACTTTGGAAGGAACATCACCATCATATTTCTTGATCATCAAGGCTCTTAAATAATCAAAATCATGATTAGGAAATTCAAAATCTTGGGCCATATCAGCCTTAACATTTATTTCAATAGGGAGAGACCTAACCTTGTCAACACAAGTCTAGAAATCAACCACAGTTTGGGTGTAGAGGAGGTCAATAGAAGATACATCCTACTCACATTCTGGTTGACATTCCATCATGCACACATCACCAAAATTAGTGTCATCACTTTCATCATCTATAGGTGGATCACAGGGCACATGGGGAAACAAGCATTTGTCACACCAATCAATGGCATGTTCTTCCTCAATAGCAGCTACTCTTCCCACTAAAGGGTCAGGAACTACTTTGTTATCTCAAAATTTTACTACTTACCAGTGTGACCCATAGGTCCTTTTCCTCTATCCTCAGCCTGATGCTCTCCTTTAGGATGTGTTATCACAAAAAAAATCACCCTTTGATTTTTTCATGAATGAAAGATGCGAAATTAATGTTTTTGGGGTAACATGGGATGATATCAAAAGTGTGGGACTTGCATAAATGAGATCAACCTCTAGAGAAGGTTGGTTCCTCTACCTAATCCTAATGTTAAACTACTCCTAATGAAGAAAATGCAGTTATCTAATCCTATTCTAACAATCCAAGGGACCATGGAGAGAGAAAAGTGTATAAGAATGGAAAATCATACACTAACAGAGGTGATAACACCAAGAAAAGGGTGGAGAGACACTCTTAAATGAGGAGAAATGGGAGCAAAATGATGAAAGAGAGGGTAGACATAAGTACTACAGTATAACACAACAGACCTAAACCTACGAGAGAGAATGGAAAATGCACAAAATACCTATAAATGCAAAGGTGAAAGGAAAGAAAAATGCAATAGAAAACATCTAGGGTAGAAAATAGCCACAAAATATTATTTTTTTCTTTAAAGAATGCAAAATACATTACAGTGAAGGTGAGAGGAAAATTTCACCATGCAGAAGCTCAAATATGAGGCTTGAACTCATACAGGACATGTGACGCACTTAGAAAGAATGCAAAAAAATTACAAGAATGTCTAACCCTTACAATTGAGCCTCACTTTTCATTATATAGAAAATGGCAAAGAGAGAAGAGGGAAAATACAAGGAACTCAAATTCAACCTCTACCCATTAGCAACATGCATTAAATCCCTAAAAATAATAATGGAATTCCCACCAAAGACATTCCTCTATGATATTTTACTTGTTTGAGAAGAAAGTGGACCACATTGAATATTAGATCTGGTTGTTGAGCCACATGGGAATATATTCATCAATGATGGGGACATTTTATCCATTTTCTCCCACCTATTGTTACCTAGCTCAATATTTTAAGTTTTGATGATGAAGATCATGGTGAGATGTTTCTAGTGATATAAAATTATTAGATTTGGAGCATCCGGTGAAAAAATATGGCCATGCGAGATTTGGGTGGTGCCATAAGGAACACGGGTTCTGATCCATCATTACTGATCTGGAGTTAAAATATTTTCCTCCCTTATCCCTATTATATTTTAAAACCTTTGGGAATTAGATCAATCGGGGTTTCAGGAAGTGAGGGAACTTTTCCACTTGTGCTATTTATCTCTACAATCCTCATAGTGTTCTTTAGTGGCATTTGAATCGGATACAGTCGTGGGTGTAACTATTCCACCCATGCCTCATTCTTCCACACCCATGAGCCTCTCGTATTAATCTCTCCTTTATGTGTCTTTGTTTTATGGCTCAATAGGTTCCACAGGGAACTCACGTCCCCCTCGAAAATGTTCCTTCTCGACCTTAGTTCTCTATGGCCCTCCATGCGCCCATGCAACACCCAACTTTGAACTCCCACCTTGTGTTTTGTCCTTTGGTTTGTCCTTTGGTGCAGCAATTTTTCCTCTACAGGGAACCTACGTCCCCACGGAACTTGTTCCATTCTTCCATGAACCTTCGCCCCACCCGCATAACACTAACTATTTGGCATTTCTTTATTTCATGCCTCGATGGATCATGCAGGAACTTAACCCCGGGATGAACTTGTTCCATCCGATTTCCTAGTGCCCACAACTCACCCCGAATGTGCGAAAAACTTGGGCCATCCGACTCCTTTGCATTGTGTAATTTTTGATGATGCGGGAACTTAAGGAACTTGAGAACTTGTTCCGCCCATTCCTTCGAACCCACAAAATCTAAATTACACTTTTTTGATCCCCTTTTGCATTAATCTCAATTTTTTCTAAGTGTTAGGCTAAGTATGGTCTTGAGAAGTTAGGAAAAGAATGAAATAAGTGCCCCACAACCAATTTTTCCATTATAGTAGTTTTACTCTTGTCCAAGTCCAAATAAATCATAAAATTTATCAAAATTATTGTTATCAATTTTTACACCATTACAAAAAAACTAAGCAACAGGATAATATGTGGACTTAGCGATTGGATAGGTTTCAGTCATGGATTTGAAGAAAAATAGATGATTCTATGGTCCTGGGTACTTGAGAGTCATTGTGAGGTATTCCCTTCTTGTAGGCTTGAAAAGCCTTAAAATAGGAGAAGGTGGATTTTGGGGCATCATACTTTATTTCTCTAATTCTATGACCCAAAAAAATCTAAAAGTTGAGAAAACTAGAGGAAAAAGGATAGAAATTACTTTTTCTTTGTAGTTCGGGTCTAGGGGGTGCGGGTGGAACTCTATTAGGTGAACTAAGGTTCCTAACACCTATTTTGTCCCGAATTACTAAGGGAAAGGGTGAATCCAATGTTAATTCATCTGCTAGAGGAATAAGTAGAACAAAGGCCGTCGGGCGTGAGTTATCCAATCGGATGAAGTTTTTGTAATACTCTATGCAAGGATTTTGGGCCGGGATGACCCGCAAGGTATAGGGTATGGGGAGTGTGATTTCTCCTTAAGTGAGAAGCACTGTAAATCAAAAGGTTGGGGAGAGGTAGTGTGACTGTAAAGCTAAAGGACACGCAACACAATGGACATGTGGATGATGGAGAATGGAGTGTAGATATTACATATATGGTTAACCCTTTTTCCCAAGGACCTTAGTTCCCGCATGAGTTGTTGACTGCAAGTCAAATAAGGAGAAGGGATAATGTGTTACGAGTAAGTTGAGTGTGGGAGAACAAGTTAGAAGCACAAGTTCTAAAAGGGATCAAATCATAAGATATATCCGATCCTAAGGTTTTAAAAGGAAAAATTAAAATTATAAAAAGGAGAGGAACCATATTTTAATGACTGTAATATATCTTTTATCCCCAAGGCCCAAGTTTTTCAAAATGGGAAAAATGACACCCCTAGATCCGTAGCTCATATCTTTTCACCGAGATCATCCACTTTTCAAGAACTTGATATCAATGGAAATGTATTTTGAGAACTATAACATGGAGTCCTCATATTTTGATTTTTATGAAGATAGGTGAGATAAAATAGAAAAATATAGTCCTACTCAAAAAAATGCATTTCTAGATTTCCTCATCCTCTAGAAATTAATGCGTTTGGTCTTTTCTTCTTCTACGAGGTGTATAGCATTGGGAAATGAAGTGTGAGAGTGCAAAAGGATATTTTGCAGAGAATGTTGATTGATCCGTAGGAGCTTGGGTTTCTCTCTCTCTCTCTCTCACACACACACACACACTTTCTCCTATATGTTGTAAAAATGAATCATTTGTAATGGTTAGACATTGTTGGACTTGTAATACTTGTGTATTATCTCCCAAGGAGTTGCATTTTTATTATTGTTCTCAAACCTCATATTTGAATGTATTCATGGTGAATATTTCCTGATATCTTAGATATAATGTACTATGCATTCATCAAAGCAATAAAATGCTAGTTTTGTGACTCCAAATTTGTCCTAGCTTGTATTTTCTTGCAACTTTCTTGCCTCTCATTATTTTTGCAGGTATTTGTGCATTTTATCTTCATTTTGCAAGGTTCAAATCTGTTGTGTTGTAAGGGATTGAAGGTTAAATATTGTCTTGGGACTGTGGTATTTATACCTTCTCTTTCCTTGCTATTTTTCCTTCATTTTCCATATTCATAGTGTCTCTCCACCCTCTTTTTGGTGCATCACCTCCATAGTATAGGATTTAATTTATGCAATTCCTTCTATCCTTGGTCCCTTGGAGAGTTAATTTAGGATTAGATAACTTCTCTTATAATAGTAGGAGTAGTGTAGCATTGTAAATTGGAAGAGGAAGCCAAAATTCTCCGAAGGTCTATCTTTCCAGTCCCACAAATGATAGATAGTCCCATGTTGCCTCAAAATTCATGATCCTCATTGATCATATTCGGGGTGGAATTCGAGCTCCAACAATTTTTACACACCTTATTTTAGTATTTTCTAAGTCTTGGTATGTGGCTTAGTAATTTCTAGAATTTGAGGCTTATCTCTACACATTTGACGAATAAAATGTTTGAATCAATTGGTAGCAGCAGTTGAAAAGTGCCTCAAGTTCATGAGAAGAATTTAAACATTGTCTAGGACAAGAGAAGAAGGAATATTTTAACATCTAAAACTATCACTAGGCAGAGAAAGAAGATGAAGAGCTATCCAGAGATCACCATCTCCACCAAACATAACTCTTTCAACACCTCCACATACTAGGCCATTTTTGTAATCTACTAAAGTGCTTAGAAAAATCATAATGGCACACCAACAACCACAATGACATAATCCATTTTTCAATTTCACAGAAGTAGTCCACTTGCCCTCAATGCAAAAAATCCAATCACAAGGTGGCAGCCTTAAAAAATCCCATTCTTCACAGGAGAGAATCATACCACTCTGGTTGATCACATCCAGGATATTGCAAATATATGTGCAATCGATGAAATTTTTGATATAGATGCACCTATGAAAATTTTAACATCTTCACTCAAAGGGAAAGATTTACAAAGGTTCAAAATCTTGAGAGTGGGATCATTTCAAAACGAGACGCATTGTGGATAACTCTTTGTGATCAGTTTAGTGATAGAGGAGACAATCTATCTCTATTGGAGAAATTGAATACCATCAAAAGAGACCAAATGAACAAATGGTGGACTTCAACTTCAGGTTCTAGAGAATATGGGATAGGATTCTAATTCTTATGAGACCAACTACTGAAAGTGCATTTCTCTATTTCCCAAGAGCTTTAAATTCTTATATAGCTATTATGATTCAATCTATGGGAGGGATAACATTACCTGGAGCTTATGCACTAGTAATTAGAGATTAGCATAGTTTAATACAAGCTAGGAAACTAGCTTCTAGAACACCCATGCCCTTGTATCTTTAATTGCCTCAAATTTCTCATCCACCTATTTCTCCCATCCCTGAACAAAACAACTAGCCTAATATGTCTACATCTTATTCTTTTGCATAATAAAAGGAAGATGAGGATATGAAAGCATTAATTCAGAATTTGATTGACAAAGTTATATCACTGGAAAAATAACAAGCTCAATCACATATGAATTACTCTAACTAGGGACAATCTTTGAATCAAGGATTTAATCAAGGATATCAACCATATAAGAATCAACAATTTAACTATAGATATAGATAAATTCAGTAAAATAACAGATGGAAAGGTCAAAGTGCACCTCTTCCTTTGACAACAATTCCTCCCATTCAGTCACTTCCTGCACCTAGTTCAAGCCAGGCTTTAGTTCCATTACAAAATAACATGGCTCAGGAAACTAGAATGGTGTTTTCCATGTAACCTACTTGCATAATCAACTTGGTTGTGAAAGGGAAATGCATCTTCAATCTTACATGGTTCAAGGTTCTACTAGTCAACAAGAGCCACTTCTAGAAGCACCCAATCCTAATGTGGAAGTAATCCAGAGGCCAATCCAAATGTTAATCTCATGTTATTTGGGGATAATGAATTCTATGCGGTCAATCAAGTAGTGGGTAGTTCTGAAGACCTCAAGTAAGTGTTTCCGATAATATGAGATACATGAAAGGGATGCTAGAGTCACAAACTTCATCTTTTTATGATAAAAGTAATGTTGCTAACAAGGAAAAAGAGGTTAATGCAAACATCAACAAGGTGTATCAAGATCCCCCAAAGTTTGTCTTAAATAAGGAAGTTTCTTCCCAAGAAAATCCATCTATTCCAACATTAAAACAACATCAAAAGGAGAATAATGTGGCACAGGTGTAGAAACCCTTGGGTATTCCATTCAATATCATTGAACAAATGAAGAAAACAAATGTCAATGTGACAATGTGGGATGCTTTGGATATTCCATCGTAACGAGATCTCTTATGTGAAGCCCTCAAGCAGCTACCTCAAGCTGATCCTATAGTGGAGAAGACTCATGTTGTTGTTCATGTATGTCAAGAAAAGGAAGAACAAGTAAGTAATACTATCAAGACCCCTCCTTTCTACATGTCATTAATTGTTGGCAAACACTTGGTTCATAATTGCATGATCGATTCAGGAGCTAGTACCTCCTTAATGCCCAAGAAAATTACGATATCCTGGGTCTCAAATATAGTCATGTTTCTAAGGGAGTCTTGTAATTGGATGGGTCAACTGTAGGTGTGTTAGGAGTGATTAAAAATATGGAATTAACACTTTGTGCTTGCCCAAAGTATTACAATAACTCATGACATATCGGTGATTGACTTACCTCCTATGTTTTCCATATGTTTGTCTAGAGATTTCACTACCAAGGTAGGTGGTTATTTATCTTCAGACTGGACTCATATGATTTTGAGAACTAGATATGGTACAAGATTCACTATACAAGCTGAGCCCATTTTTTTACCATATTGAGTCATATAGTCCCACCCCTATCCAATCAAATTGCTTAGTACAAGAGGAACATGAACAAGACTTAGCTTCAGATGAGAAACCTATTCCTCCTTCCATGCCTGATCTAGTGTTTGATGAATGGGCTGAGAGAGACCATAAATTTGATCCTTATGCCAAAGAACTTGCAGCCTTTGAGACTGGTCTTGGCACTTATTGCATTCTTGAGGAAGGATCCACTCTACCTACACCATTCAAGAAAGAAAAATAAGATACTCCTGGACTGTGGAAGATGTTCTTTGATGGTTCTAGAAGTAGAAATGGAGCCGAGGGAAGGTGTGGTGTTGATCTCTCTAATGAACGATAAATTCTTATTTTCTCATAGATTGCAATTTATATTTTCTAACAATGAACTTGAGTACGAAGAATTGGTGCACATTTCCTTATGTCTGAAGTTCAATGATGTATTTTCTTGGGAATATGAGGATTTAAAATAATTTAATCCAGATATAGTCCAACATTCCATTAATCTAGATCCCAATGTTAAGCCAACTAGAAAGAAGCAGAGGCCAATAAATCCCAAGATTGAACCCCTTATGAGAAAAGAATTGTCAAAAATCATTCAGGAAAAGATAATCTTTCCAATAAAATACTCTACATGGGTGGAAAATCTAGTTCCAACAAGAAATAAAAATGGGTAATCAGAATTTGTGTGGATTTTTAGGATTTTAAAAAAGCATCTCTTAAGGATAATTATTATTTACCTTCCATGGAGTAGATTTTACAAAATGTAGCGGGAGCTGAGAGGTTTTCCATGCTTGATGGCTATTTCAGCTTTAACCAAATCAAAGTGAAAGAAGGAGATCAGTATAACAATGCATTCATAACCAAATGGGGAATGTATGCATATCAGAAAATTCCCTTTGGCTTATCAAACACAGGTGCTACTTTCAGAGAGCAATGGATATAAATTTTAAGGGGTATATCAATGAGTTTATCCTTGTCTATCTTGATGATATCACTATTTTCTCAAAGCACAGTCAAGATCATATCATCTAACTTGCGAAATTATTTGAGAGATGTAGGGAATTTGGTGTCTCTCAATCCTAAGAAGTGTAATTTTGTGGTTCCTAGAGGAAATATTTTGGGCCATATTATGTCAAAAGAGGGTATTGCTATCGATCTGAAAGAATATCAACTATCCTATCTCTCTCTTTTCCAACTAACAAGAAGTCATTGCAATCATTCTTGGGGAAGATTAATTTTGTGTGAAGATTCATTCCAAATTTTATAGAACTTGTCAGGCCTATTACTCTCATGCTCAAGAAAGACTCATCTTTCAAGTGGAAAACTAAAGGGAATAATAGCTTTGATAGGATCAAACAAGAGATTTCTTAAGCTCCTACATTGATTAACCCAAATTATGCCAAAGATTTTATTCTATATGCTTATGGAATTGAATCCAGTATTGTAGTTGTTCTAACTCAATAGAATGACCAAGAAATGGAGCAGCCAGTAGCCTTTTTCAGTCAAACACTGAAATATTATGAACTCAAGTACAGTCACATTGAGAAACATGTATTTTCTATTATGATAGCTCTTAATAAATTCAAGAGTATGATTGCTACTAATCACATCAAAATTCTAGTTTCACATTCCAGTGTTAGATATTTTATCATGGGAGAAGAAATCAATGAGAAAAGAGCTAGTTGGGTAACTAAAATCATGGAATATGATGTGGTTATCAAGGCTACAAAGTTGGTAAGAGGTAGAGGAATTTTTGAAAAACTGGCTTTGGATGCTCATAATGACCAAGATACCTCATTCTTGAATGAAGAACTTCCATATGATGCTGATTTTCAACAAGATGAAGGAGATTTAGCATATGATCATAGTTGGATTGCTGATATGACTAAATTTCTATCTACAAGAGCTTATCCTCTTGGGATGAATAAAGTAAAAGAAGACACCTAAGGTTACAATCTATTCCTTATGCTCTAGTTGATGGAGTGCTACTAAGATGCATCAAAGGTGAACAATGTAGCAAGGATTTAACATAATTATGTGATGGATTGTTTGGTGGAAACTTTTTTACTAAAGCTAAAACCATGAAGATTATAAGAGCGGGTTATTTTTGGCCCACCTTATTTGTAGATGCTCACAAATGGGTGAGAAAGTGCAAGGAATGTGCTCTATTCACTAGAAAGAAAAGGTTGGCTGCCCTACCACTTCATCTAATCTAAGCAGATCAGCCATTTTCTCAATGGGGTTTGGATTTTATTGGCATGATTAATCCTCCATCAAGTGTAGGTCACAAGTGGGTTTTAATAGCAATGGATTACTTTACCAGGTGGAAGGAAGCTATGTCATTGAAGGAAGCTACTGAAGTAGTTATCTTGGTCTTCCTTGAAGAAATTGTATCAAGGTTTGGTGTTCTTAAAACTATTATTTTTGATAATGCAAAGGATTTCTTAGGATCAAATATTTTTGATTGGGATCTTAGTCTTGGGATCTATCTTAAGAATTCTTCTAATTATTACCCCAAGGTAATGGATTGATAGAGTCTACTAACAATAATTTGATTAGGATCATGAAGAGGAAAATGGACATCAATCAAAGGAAGTGGCACATGAAGGTGAAAAATGCTCTGTGGGCTGATAGAATAAAAATGAAGAAAGCAATTGGTACTTCTCCCTACAAGCTTGTATATAGTAAAGAAGCCAAAATTCCATTGTCACTTGAGTTTCCTTCATTGGAGTTAACTCAACAATTGGAATTTGAAGATGTTGATCAAAGGGAAGTCAGAATGGTAGAGTTGGTGAAAATAGAGGAACTAAAGAATACGCCATGATTAAATTGGAACAACATCAAGCTTCCACCAAATAACGGTTTGAAAAAGGGCCAGGTTTCAAATGTTCAAAGTTGGAGATTTAGTATTGAAATGGGATGCAGATCGAGCTAAACCAGGGAGACACTCCAAGTTTGATGTAATCTAGAGTGGACCATACATCATCACTTCTTGCAAGGAATCTAACTCATTTGAGTTATCTGATCTTTATGGGAATGTGCTTCAAATCCCGGTTAACGAGATTCATCTCAAACCCTCTCATTAAGATATTTCATGCATCTTATACATAGTAGTTTAGGATTTCAATTCCTCTAAGTGCTTTCAGCACATTGCATTGTTGGTAGAGTAGGTTTCTTTTCCCTAAGTGCTTTGCACAATTTTGTTGCTTGTGTATGGTATTTTTACACATGGTTCATCATGATTTCAGGAAAAAGTTTATGTGAAAAGAAGTTTCAAAGTGCTAGGGATTAGTTGCGATTTCATATAAATCAAACACATAGCAAATAAAACCAATTTGGGGTAGATTTCAAAGTTTATTTACTCAAATCCAATGAGATTAGTTACAAATTTAGGCTAAGTGATATGCATTTGAGGTGGAATTGCTATTTACTTCAGGTTCCTCTTTTCTTGTGGAGGAAATAAAGTGAGATTTCAAAATCAAAACAATTTTCCACTCATGCAAATTTTAATATTTTCTTATAAAAGTTGGAAAATGCAAGCAACAAATCAACTCCAAGGTTCATACAATGCTTCAAGTGGCTCAAGGGTAGATTTCCAAGGTTTCATATCAGTTTCCATGTTTTCCATATTGACTTCATGCCCAATGAATGCTTTAGGCTACCGATAAACTCATCTAGAAAGCAGATGGACCATGTGAGTCACCAAAAATGTTGTCTATTTTTGCACCCTTGTAAAAATTGAGCAATAGGGATAAATGTGGACTTGGTAGTTGGATAGGTTTCAGATCATGGATTTGAAGAAAAATAAGTGATCCCATGGTCCTGTGTACTTAGGAGTCATTGTGAGGTATTCCCCTTCTTCTAGGCTTTGAAAATCCTATACTTAGCCTAATTTTAGTGAAAAAGGGTCAAAATAGGAGAAGGTGGATTTTGTGGCATCATACTTTATTTTCCTAACTCTATGGCTTGAGAAAGAATCTAAAAGTTGAGAAAGATGGAGGAAAAAAGGTAGAAATTTCTTTTTCTTTATAGTGTGGGTCCATGGGGTGTGGGTGGAACTCCATCGAGTGGAACTAAGGTTCATAGCACCTATTTTTGGCCTGATTTACTAAGGAAAGGATGATTCCATTGTACATCAGCTAATTTTTCCTCCGGAGGAACAAATGGAACAAGGGCCATCGTGTTGTGAGTTTCACAATCGGCCGAAGATACCGCAATACTATATGTAGGGATTTCGGGCTAGGATGACCCATAAGGAATGTGGTGTGGTGATTGTGTGTTCTCCATAGGTGAGGAGAAATTGCAAATCAAAATACCCGGAGAGTTAGTGCCGTGGTGTGTGGTGATTTTGGGCCCGGGGACCCGAGAGAAATGGGTCGGTGGTGCACAGTGAAGCTGATGCGGAGTTGGAAGGATCAAGAGGTAAAATTTCTCATGGGGTTCATGTTACCCATGGGAATGAAATATCCACATAACATTGGTGGGTGCAAAGGGTCTATTGTGGGTGAAAGGTGAGTGAGAGGCGGATAGGGGGTGCGGGAACTTGTTCCTGTCGGAACAAGTTCCCCATGGAGCTAAAGGACCCACATCATAATGGACATGTGGCGATGGAGAATGGAGTGTTAAGATTATGGATGTTTGTAACCTAGTTAACCATTTTCCCCAAGGACCTCATTTCCCACAATTCATTGACCCACAATTCAAAGAAGGAGAAGGGAGAATGTGTTATGGGTAAGTTGAGCTGCAGAGAACAACAAGTTAGAAACATAGGTTCCACAAGGGCTAAAAGCATTTGATATATCTATTCCTAAGGTTTTAAAAGGAAAAATTAAAATTATAAAGTGGAGGGAAATTATATTTTAATGACTATAACATATCTTTTATCCACAGAGCCCGTGTTTTCTCAAAATGGGAAAAATGACACCCCCATATCTGTAGGCTCATATCTTTTCACCGGATCATCCATTTTTCAAGAACTTGATATCAATGGAAAGGTATTTTTGAGCCCTACAAAATGGATTACATATATTTTTACTTTTATTAAGATAGGTGAGAGAAAATAACAAAATAAAGTCTTGTTTAGAAAAATGCATTTCTAGATTTCCTCACCTCCGAGAAATTAATGAGTTTGGTCTTTTCTTCTTCCATGAGCTGTAGAATTAGGAAGTGAAGTGTGAGGGTGCATAGCGATATTTTTAAGAGAATCTTGAGTGATCAAGTAGGATCTTTGGTTTCTCCCTCTCTCTCCCTCTCTCTCACTTTCTCCTATATGTTGTAAAAAATGAATCATTTGTAATCATTAGACACTTTGTTGGATTGCTCTAATAATTGTGTATTATTTATCCCAATTGTATTATTATTCTCAGACCTCATATTTTAATTTATTCATGGTGAATCTTTCTTGATATCTTAGATATAATATATTGTGCATTCATCTAAGAAATTAAATGCTAGTTTTGTGACTTCAAATTTGTGTTAGCTTGTATTTTCTTATAACTTTCTCACCTCTAATTATTTGTATAGGTATTTGTGCATTTTATCTTCACTGTGTAAGGTTGAAATGTGTTTTTAGCAAGGGATTGAAGGTTAAATATTGTTTTATTACTATGGTAGTTATACCTACTCTTTCCTTGCTATTTTGCCTTTATTTTCTAGATTCATAGTGTCTCTGCACCCTCATTTTTGTGTATCAATTGCGTAGTATAGGATTTAATTTATGCAATTAATTTTATCCTTGGTCCCTTGGAGAGTTAATTTAGGATTAGATAACTTATCTTCCAGTAGTAGGAGTAGTGTAGAATTGAAAATTGGAAGAGGAAGCCAACCTTCTCTGAGAGGTCTATCTCGCTTAGTAGTCCCGCAACTGAGAGACAATCCCATGTTGCCTCATAATTTATGATCCTCATTGATCATATTCATTGTGTAATTCGAGATCCAACATCTACCTTAGGGGGTATTTTGGATAAAAATCTTATGACTCAATGGGGCTATCTTTGTGCGGAGATGAAGAGATCAGTGGCCTTGAAGCATCCATTGGGTATGAAGTCAGCTTGATAATCTGCATATTGATCTGAAACTTGAATAAAAAACCCCTGAGACTGCTTGAAGCACTATCTCGAACCTAAAGCTGATATTAATTTTACTTTAATTGACCATATCATTATAAGAATCTTTTAAATAAGGTTTTATAAGAGTGGGAAATTGTTTTAAACCTAAAATTTCATCTGTTTCCTCTACAATCTATGAGGAAATCTAAAATAACATCCCCAACTTGATTTTATTTTCTCTACATTTGTCTCTATGAATTATTGAAATTGATCCTTAGCACCTTGTAACTCTTCCAATCCAAACTTTTTGAGCTTATCTCCTTTAAAATCCTTCGTGAAACATTGTGCAATGAGGCAATAAAACTGTGTAAAACACTTAGGGAAACTGAAACTACTCTAGCAATAAGACAATGTGCTGAAAGAAGTTAGAGGAATTTGAAAACTAATATATTATATATAAGGGAGGAAATTCATTTCAATAACAATGCTTTGGATAGATCCCATTGATCGAGATCTGTAACTCTTCTTTATCCAAATTTGAAAATTGGAAAGCATTGTTTGTCTTGCATCCTAAAATCATGTAAGGGCCACTCCATATTGCATCAAACTTCAAGTTTCTACCCGGTTTGGATCTATTTGCATCCCATTTTAGGACTAAGTCTGCTTCCTGGAAGTTCCTGGTTTTGGATTTCCTGTCAAATCTCATCTTGATTTGATCTTGATCTTTATCCATTGTTTGCATAGCTTGGCTTCTCGGTTCTTATAGTGTCATGAACTCGAATATATGACCTCCATGGCCTCAAACTCAAACAACTCTAGCTACTTAATAAGTTATAATGTTGGAAATTCAAGATATATTGATAGCCTTGCTTCTCTGCCATTAACTAACTTGTAGGTTGAACTTCCAGGTTGATCTCTTGGGTGTAATTTTGTCAGTCCTCAAAGCTAATTTTAGTTTTGTGTGCCATGTCCTCTAATTCTCATCTAGAGTCCTCCTTATGATCCTTAACAAATTCTTGTTGGTGGATTCAAATTTCCCATTACCCTAAGGGTAATAGTTTGAAGATGTTCTCAAATATACACCATTCTTATAATCTAATCATATATCTTTGTTCCCGAAAAATTCGGGGCATTATAAGAAATACTTATGGAAGGAACACCAAATCTTGCCACAATACCTTTATAAAAATATAGAATGCCAAACTCATTTTTTCCTTTAGTGAAACTACCTTTGTCCATTTGGTGAAGTAATTTGTGGTTGTGAGGATCCATTTGTGACCCAAGCTTGAGTTTGGGTTGATTACTCCAATGAAGTCCAACCCCCATTACATGAATGGTTAATTTACATAGATGGGGTGGAGTGGAAGGGCTGCTAGTCTTTCTTTACCTGTGAAAATGCACACTTATTACATTTCTTGACCCATGAATAACAGTCATTGAAGATATTAGGCCAGTAATATCCAACCTTCATAATCATGAGAGCCAGAATCTTAGGGAAAAGTGACTTCCTACCTCTCCATCATGGAATTCATGCAACACTTTCTCCATTTGATCTGTTATGATACATCTTAGGAGAACACCATTCATATCTTTCTTGAATAAAATGCCATCAACAAGCACATATGGAATAAACTGAAGTCTGAAGTACATTCTCTTGGTTTTGTTCAATCCTTGAGGGCACCGACTTATTTGGAGAAAGTGGATTACATTGTTGGTTCAACAAGGAATAGACAAAGTATCAATTGGTTGTTCTTGGTCATCTTGAAGCATTAAAATGGTCTCTTCACCGGTCTCTATCGACTGAGACTAGATACTCACACAGTCCCTTTCCTCTAACTAGCTTAGTCACCTTGATATCAACATCATATTCCATTACCTTGGTAATCTAACTACCCCTCTTCTCATTCAGATATTTTCTCAAGAGAAAATCCTTCACACCAGCATGTGAAACTAATAGATGTATCTTGTTATTGGACACTATATGTCTAAAATTCTTCAAGCTTTTTTATAATAGTAAGGACATACTTCTCAAAAATGAATATATTACCTCATAATCTTCAAGAATCGGTGAAGATTGAAATTGGTTGCTCCAATCCTTCTCCATTCAGCTAAACCAATATTCCTGATATTGTTTCTTCTCCTTAAAAGACATACAAGGTAAAATCTATGAGAAATATGGATTTATGAGAATCGTTGTGCCTATGCAATAGTATGATTTATATCTTCAAAGCTTTCCTTTCCTTCATTATTCCACTTGAAATCCATGCTCTTATTCAACATCAATGTCAATGACTTGACAAGATTAGCAAAATTAGGGATAAACCTTCTAACAAAGTTTGATTCTCCCCAAGAAACTTTGGAGAGCCTTTTTATGACTAGGAAATGACAATGCCATAATGACACTAACTCTTTCTAGATCAATGGTTATCCCTTCCTTAGAGACAATGTGACCAAGGAGTTTACCTTCATGAGCTAGGAAGATACATTTCTTAGGATTAAGAGAAACTCCAAACTCCCTGCACCTTTCAAAGACTTGCCTAAGATGAAGGAGGTGATCAACTACATCCTTAGAGAAAATTGTAATATCATCAAGATAGATAAGAACAATTTTGTTAATTAGCCCTTGGAATGCCATGTCCATGGCCCTTTGGAACGTTTCCCCAACATTTAATAACCCAAATGGAATTTTCCTATAAGAATAGGTTCCCCACTTCATGGTTAAGGTTGTCTTAAACTGATCTTCCTCTTTTACTATGATTTGGTTGTACCTAAATATCAATATAGAAGAAAAATATTCCCGAATCTACTACCATTTGAAGAATTTGTTCCATGGAGGGTAGTGGAAGTGATCTTTCAAGGAATCCTTGTTTAAGTCTCTAAAGTCAACACATAACCTGATATCTCCATTCTTCTTCCATACTAGAACTAGATTAACCACCCATGATGAGTACTTAATGGGAACAATGATACTTGAATCTATTAATTTGTTCATCTATTTCTTCATTAAGGGCTCAATATGTGGATTTATAGGTCTCTTCTTATACCTAACAGGATTGGCATTTGGATCTAACTCAATGGTATGCTAGGCTAAGCTAGGATTAAAACCTCTAAGGTCTTCATAGCTCCATGAAAATACATCAGAAAATTCATGGAAAATTTCTACAAAATCATGCTTCTCTTTTTCATTGCTTACCTTTCCAATGTTGAGGAATTTTCCTTCACCAATTGAGATGGGCTCTGAATCCTCCCCCTTGACTATTATGTTTTCTTTTTCTTTTTGAATTGGTCATTGGGGTTGAAAATGGACTCCAAAGTGACTAGGCCCTTAGGTAGCTTGTTTATTCTGAGTTGAACCACTTAATCCCCATATTGCTTCTCCAACTTGTCCTGGTTCCTTGAAGAAAACTCAATTTCTTTTTAGATAAAGTTGACTATCTATTGATCACTCTAAAAACTTGCCAATTAATGAAATTTTTGGTACAACAAGCCTCACTATCACCTTGAAATGATGTTTAAATTTTTCATTCTTTATGTTTTCTACGCAATATCAAACCTTGCTCCAACTGCAAACATCTGTCAAAACCCGATTCTCTTTCCTTGTAATAACATGAATATTGAAGGCTTCAAAATCCTCCCGAGAGGTCCCAAATTTTGTGCTTGTAGGCCTTAAAAAGATCATTCTTGGATGCATTTTTCCTTTGATTTAGTTCACAATCAACCCACAGTATCCAAATGTATGCAATCTTTTGATATTCCTCTTTCTTCCCATTGCAGACCATGAATGAGGGACTCATACTCTCTGTGTGTTGTTAGAGAAACTAAACTGAAATCTAAAAGAAGAGTAATACTTCATACCTTTAGGGGACACAAGCACTACACCTTCTCCCACACCTTGTCTACTTCTTGATCCATTAAAGAACATCTGCCAAATGCCCTCATCTTCTTCATCATTTGGCTTGGTCACACTAGGAAGGGGTGCATTCTCTTCATGTAGGCAATAGATCCCAAGACCAACTTCTTCAATCTTCTGGTTCCTTGAAGAAAACTCATCTTCTTCTATCTCATTATAAGGATCATAATTACAACACTTATATGCCCACTCATCATGTGTTAAGTCGAGATGCCTCCAATATGAGTATCAACTTCTTGGGTACTAGGACAATCTTCTTCATCAAAGATTGTACAATTGGAATGTGACGGGATGGGCGTATAAGGTTCTACATGGTATGTAAAAATACGTTTAGACTTAATAATAACCTTAGTGTCATACCTTGTCTTGAAGATCATATGAGACCAATTTGCTGCTAGGTACCTCCAATCTTGGTAGTAAAGTCTCTAGATAGACATAAAGAAAAAAGTGGAGGAAGATCAATTATGGATATGTCATGAGAGAATAAAAATATGGACATGCATGCAGTGTGAGGCTTAAACCTCTGATAAATCCAATATTTCCTACTATTTTCCATCCAATTGCACTACACCTTTTGAAAGAGGATCATACTTGAGGCCTAGCTGGTTTGTAATCTGCATTGGCATTATTGAGTTGCTTTTGCTCTAGAGTCAATCATATAATTATGCACTAGATTATTTCCAATGATCAAGGACACATAGAATGGTCAAGGCTTCATGTTTCTGCTTGGTTGATCCCCCTTTTGATGCATTTCATTGGTGAGGACCTTTTCTTAGTCTTTGGGTGACTCATTTGGGGTAAGAAATTTGGCCAAGGCTACATGTAAGAGATCTCTTTGTCCTAGAATTTTCAATGACTCCCACATAGATATGCTTACATTTTTTTCTTCATCTACTCCAAGATGTTGAAATGGGTTGAATGATATTTTTATTGCACTTTACCTACAACAACATTTTCTTACACCTAGGCTGATATGGAATATCTTTAGGTTAGTATTGCACATTTGGAACCGTGTTTGAATCACAAATCCTTGGAGTGTCAAAGAAGGTTGAGAAGGAGTCACATTTGTTGACTGTCCTTATACATAGCTCTCTTTCTAGATCTAATATTGAAATCTACACCTTGAGATAGAGTTTTATTTATTCCACAAAGTCTTCTGCTTGCTAATTCACAAGTGAAGTGTCACTTAGAGGTGGCTCTTGAGTAACCATTGTAAAGATCTTCCCTTAAATGAAGAGGCTAATAACATAAAAACCACATCTTATTCAACAATTTGATGGATAACATAGACATTGGAAATGTATTGAATATGGTCTATTGGAGTGGTCTGATTCTCCCCAATGAAGTAAGGGATACTCTTAAGTGAAAATATTGGAATGGAATTTTGGGCATTACAAACAAGAGGATTGTTACCAATAAAATTAACAAATGGTTGATTTTCCCATTGTGTTTCCATAATGATAGGTCTGAGAACACTAGTAGACCGCAAGAAACAACTACCATGAGGTGCTTTGTGGACACAATCCTATTTGGTGGTGAAGGTGACCTCTGAACTATTCGACCTCTTCTTCTCCTCCCAGGTGATAGTTACAGGTACTCAAAACTCCTGCTTTCCTAGATTGTGTCTCGAATCCTTTTCATGAACCCGAGGCACTTTAACTACTGAAACCAATAGATTTTATGCTTGGAGTCACCATATGCGTATAAATAAATCCTCTAAAGGATAAAATTTTACCAAGATACACACCCAAACTTGATAAAACTGGAAATATTGACTTCTAGGTCCCACTAGGCATGCCAAAACTGTTATCACCAAAAAACATCACCCTCTGATTTTGTCATGAATGAAAGATGAGAAATCAATGTTTTTGGGTAACATGGGATGATCTCACAAGTCTAGGAATTGCATAAATGAGATAAACCTCTAGAGAAGGCTAGTTCCTCTACTTAATTATAATGCTAAACTACTCTTAATGGAGAAAATGTAATTATTTACTCTTTTATAAAAATCCAAGGGACCAGGGAGAGAGAAAAGTGCATAAGAATGGGAAATCCTATGCTAACAAAGGTGATAACACCAAGAAAAGGGTGGAGAGACACTCTTAAATGAGGATAAACATGAGTAAAATGATGAAAGAGATGGTAGACATAAGTACCATAGTCTAACACAACCTTGAAACCACCATATCCATGAAACACAACAGATATAAACCTGTAAGGAGAATAGAAAATGCACAAAATACTTGTAAATGTAATGAAAGGAAAGAAAAAATGTAATAGAACACAGCTAGGGAAGAAAATAGCCACAAAACAAGTATTTTATTGCTTTAAAGGATGCAAAATACATTATAGTGAAGGTGAGAGGAAAATTTCACCATGTAGAAGCTCAAATATGAGGCTTACAACTCATACAAACATGTGCAACACTTAGAAATAATGCACAAGCATTACAATAATGTCCAACCCTTATAATTGAGCCTCACTTTTCATTATATAGAAAATGGGAGAGAGAAAGAGGAAAAATATAAGGAACTCAAATTCATCCTATACCCACCAACAACCTGTATTAAATCCCTAAAATAATGATGGAATTCTTGCCAAGGCCTTTCCTATATGATCTTTTTCTTGCTGGAGAAGAAATGGGAACATATCATATCAAATCTAGTTGTTGAGCCACTTGGGAATATATTCATTAATGCTTTGGATGTTTCTCCATTTTCTCCCACCTACTCTTACCTAACTCAAGATTTGAAGTTGTCATGATGAAGTTCATGATGATAAATTTCTATTTATATAAAATTGATTGGATTTGTAGCATCTCGTGAAAAGATATGGTCCTACTGATTTGGGTGGTGCCGTAAGAACACGGGTTCCCGATCCTTCATTATAGTCTCATAGCTTAAAATATTTCCCCCTTATCCCTTTTATATTTTTAAACATTTTGGAATAAGATAAATTAGGGTTTTGAATAAGTGAGGGAACTTTTCCACTTGTGCCATTTATCTTGTAATCCTCGTAGTGGTCTTTGGTGGCATTTGAATTGGATACACGGGTTGCACATGGAACTCTAAAACTGTTCCAATCGGGCCTCATTCTTCCGCACCCCACATCCTCTGCATTAATCTCTCCTCACGACACCTTTGTTTTGCGGCTCGACCACTTCCGTGGGGAACTCACATCCCCACGAAATTGTTCCTTCCTTTCCCTAGTTATCCATGGTCCTTCGCACCCACACAACACCCAACTTCAAACTCCCACCTTACATTTTATCCTTTGTCTCATCTTTTGGTGTGGAAATTTCACCTCCACGGGAACCTATATCCATGTGGAACTTGTTCCATTTATTCCATGAACCTCCACCCCGCCCACCTAACACTAACTCCTTAGCATTTCTTTGTTTCGTGGCTCAATGACTCATGCGGGAACTCGATCCTAGGGAGGAACTTGTTCCACCCAACCACCTAGTGTTCGTAAGTCACCCAAATCTGCAATACACCTAGCCCATATAACTCCCTTGCATTGTGAACTTTTTGGTGATGCAGAGAACTTAAGGAACTTGAGAACTTATTCCACCCATTCCTTTTAAACCCACAAAACCCGCATTACACTTTATTTTGACCCCCTTTTACATTATTCTAGATTTTTTCTAGGTGTTGGGCTAAGTATGGACTTGAGAAGCTAGGAAAAGAATGAAAGAAGTGCCCCACAACCAAAATATTCCATTTTATCAGTTTTACTCTTGTCTAAATCCAAATAAATCATAAAAGTTATCAAAATTACCTTAGGGGGATTTTTGATAATAGGATGATTCCCAAATCTATTGTGCCCAATGTTCTAATGTTAACTCTGGGAATTGAGAAACAATCCCTTTTTTAGCTCGTGCCAATTTATAAGAAATTTCCTTAACAACCCCTGCCAAATTTTTGACAACTTCTTCAAGGTCAACTGTCTTGCTAGTTTGAGGCTTCTCTAGGTTAACCAACTTCACACCCTCTCTCTTTGGTGGCTTCCCAACAAATTTAATATTATTCTCAATCTGGATAGCCATGGTAAAATCTTGTCTCAGGGTCTGAGGATTTTTGTCTCTTAAGTAGTATGCTACCTTCTTATCAAATGCATTTGAGTACTTAATAAGACAAGACTCATCACTAGGCCTTATATTATTGGGAAACCTTGTCAAGGTTTTATTGAATCTGGTATTGAAGTCTTGGACACACTCGTTGGGATTCTTTTTAATGTTCTCAAACTCAGATAATAGAAACCTTGGATCAGTTCTATCACCATATGAAACCCTGAACGCATTTTTCATCTCCTACCATGAATCAATTGATCCATTGGGAAAGGATTTGAACCATTCATGAGCATCTTATTCTAGAGTGTGTACAAACAACTTTACATATACATCCTCAAACTCAACCTCATAATCATCCATCGATTCTGAAATAACTTTAAATGATGATCACCACTGATAACATTATTTCCTTGAAACTTAGGCAACCTCATTCTAATCTCATTGGGGACCTCATTTGGATAACCTTCCATGTCATTAAAATCAATAGGTTTATATGTGTTAACTTTGAAAGGTTCTCTAGGAGGGGGTAAACCATGTTATTTTACACGGAAACTACAGGTGGAGGATGGTGTAACTAATACTAAACACAAGTTTTTCGGTTTAATGGATTTTGAACATCCTGATGAAAGCTTCCGGGAGGAGTAGATTCTAAACCAAATCCCGGGTTTTCCTTAGTAAATGAAATAATAGGATTAGGCTTACCTCATATATCCTTGGAAATAGGAGCTTATTTGTACAAATAATGTAAATGATAATCCATAAGATGCTTCCGAATTTTTAGATGTGCTAGAGTTTTCCTCAACTAATGGGATATCAAGCTTATTAATTTCACTTTAACTACTCTTTGAACTCTGATCAATTACAAGATTCCATATCTACTTCTTTTTTTAAAAAAACTCAAACTTGGGAAGTAACTTCTTTGTGGGATCAGATTTGAAAGAATACCATAATCCTTCTAGTTTTGCAAAATAGAAAGCGATTAATAATTACAATAGGATGAAACCAAAGATATCCCATCTTTTCTTTAGGGAGTCTCCAATAGAATATCATATTTTAGAAATGGATGGAATGTTTAAACATGTAGGTATTATTTTTAAGAAAAATTGAGTCACACAAAACTCAAAGGAAACTATGAGATAACGTAAATGCCCCAAGTAATGGGGCCACTTGGGTGTTGGCTCCCAAAATTGCACCCCAGGAAATGAGCAACTAACTAGAGTGGGTTGTCTTTGAGGGAGTGATGAACAATGAAAAGTTATTTTTGTTTATAGTTGGGGCTTTTTCAACACTCATCTTACTAACTCTATTCGGGAGGTGATAAGGAGACACCTTAACAAAGGGGATGGCTTAGCCCTGCTACTTCTGCTCTTCCTAGACCAAGGTGAGAGGACCTAGTTAGAGGATCTAAATAAAGGAAAATCTATCTGTATTGGTTTCCTTTATGATTGGTGTAACTTAATTTGAAGCAAGTGTAACCACATATACAATACTCACTCATAAGAGTTGTCACTTGATTATTGTACGTAATTGAAACATCAAATACATATCAAACAAGCAGATAATGAACACATTTAGATATGACGTTTGCATAATAGTATAAACTAAGGGTTCTTAAAATGATATTGGATCTCGAATTGATGGGATTGTCGGAAAATCATACTTTGGAAATAAATAACTTTTAAACACAACTTTACAAAATAAGTATATGTGTGGTATGCATGTATGATATGCTTAGTAGGTATGAATATAACTAAATTTTTTAAATGAGATTCAAGGGGGAAGGGTAATTACTTTTATGACTTTGGTATGTTAATGTTCCCATGGAAAGAATCCATCCTTAACGGTGATGCTTGAAAAGAACAATCAATTTAACATAATTTGTAAAATAACATTTGCATTCATTGATACTCAATTTGCACAAATGTTATCGATAGTCTTCAGAATCCTAACTAAAAATCCTTGAGTTAGAATTTAGATAAAGCACTTGTTATATTTGTTTCATACACCCAAAATACCCTTAAGGGATAACAATATCCCTTCAATAGTGATGTTGCCCTTAGGATTTTACAACCAAAATGAACTATTGTAAAGTATACACTACTCTACAATATTCTCACAGTGACTAGAAGAATGAAACAATTAAGAAGGACCCTTGTGTACTTAACAAAGTAAAGCTAGTGTAAGATTGTAATGAAATTATATTGCCTCATTCATACTTTTAAAACATGAGAAACAAGAAAGTATAGTTTCATCAAAATAGAGAGAATCTATTCATGTAAGTTTTGGCAAGGAGACATAAAAAAATGCCTTCAAAATCCACTAATGGCCGTATAATGCAACCACCTTAGCACTTCCTCACAGAATTGGATACATACAATTTTTTTGCAACGACTAGAAACTAGAACTTAAAACTTAACTTGATCAAATTTTAAAACTACCCCCTTCCTCCTCTTGGTTAAAATGAAATACTTTTACAATATATAGAAGATGAGAGAGAGAGAGAGAGAGAGAGAGAGAGAGAGAGAGAGAGAGAGAGAGAGAGAGAGAGAGAGAGAGAGAGAGAGAGAGAGAGAGAGAGAGAGAGAGAGAGAGAGAGAGAGAGAGAGAGAGAGAGAGAGAGAGAGAGAGAGAGAGAGAGAGAGAGAGAATCTGATTTCCCTCTTTAACCACAAACTAGATGCATTAAAATTATGAAAAGGAGAATGGGTAGCTTGTCAAGGTCATTCATTCTTGTTATCTTTCTTGTTGGAGAAGAAATAGGCACCATACTTAATTAAAATGGGTGGTTGAACAATACTGGAACTACATCTTTAATGATGAGGAAGTTTTCTTCTTTTTCTCCCACCAACTACCATCAATTTCTGAATTTGATGATGCTAAAGTGAATGGCTCAAAGAAACTGCTGATGCAAAATCACAAAGACCCCTGGATGTTGATCAGATTTCTAGGTTGATCATACTAGCATCCAGATTGCATAACATCAATCCTTTCTCCAAGTGTGGGACTGCCGCAAAAATGAGAAAGGAATCTCCAGAGAAGGCTAGTTCCTATTCCTCTGCTTCAGATGCACACAAAAACATAGAGGGTTTACTTAAAACCTAATCTAATCTTGCCAAGGAGATAGGGTAAGAAGATGCGTAAAAATGAACCTAAGCTAACAGAGGTGATGCACCGAGGAATGAAGAACATCTATCTTGCCAATAAACACAGACCATTCAAATGTGATGCAAGATCATGCACAGATAACAAAATCCGCAGTGAAAGATCGGGAGGATGCAAATGAACACAGAGAGGGTTGAGAATCATCCACGCACATGCATTACTTGCTCAAAGATTGATACAATACACTACAAAGAATGCCAAGAGGAAGAGTCGCATTACGCTTTCAAATGGGAGGTTCCAACTCCACAAATTTTCCGATAGAGAGAAGAAGGGAGGAGCAAAACAAGAAATGTTTGACCTTTAGAAAGAAGCCCCTCCGTACAATATATAGGAAGAATGAGAGAGGGAAGAGAGAAGAAAGTCAGATCTACCCCAACCACTTCTAGGTCACATTTAGCTCATCTTATTATGGCGAAGCGTGAATCTCGCAAAATGACTGATCTCCTAGCGAAACTGTGAACCTGCCTTGTATTAAAGCTGGTTGTTGAAATGTCGCTCCTGGCTTGTCTATTATCACGCGCCCGAGACGTTTTCTTGATTTTATCTCTCCAAAATCCATCCAAATGTGAGATTGACCCCAGGAATTGTGTAGAGAAATTTCACCAGCTTTCCATTGATATAAAGAACGTGCAAATCCGAGCTCTGGATCAAAAGATATGGGGTCTCGAAGTTTTAGGGCAAAAACGGCCCAAAAACGGATTTTGAATTTGTTCCGCTTTGCCACTTGGATGACACATGTTAGGCATTGATTGGCCGTGCAATTCTCTCTCCTCCACCTTACCCAGGTTTTCCTTGAAATTTTGACTTTTATAACTTTTGGAAAATTTTCCATTTTTTTCCTCGCGCCCCCCACCACTGGGACACGTGGCATGATTTGGTTCAAGGATGGGGTGCGGGTTCATCCTTGTCTTTTAATTTCTTGGCCCAAAACTTTTGTCAAATTTTCTAAGTCTTCCCAAGCTCCACACTTCCCCACCATTGGACACGTGGTGTTTCTGATTCGTCATGTGGCCTCCCGGCTTTTTGCGTCCTCTCGCGTCCTTTTTGGCCCAAATGTCCCAAACCGTCTGGGGACAATTTTCTCGATCCGCCCACCGGGCTTCCTTGTCCCTCTTTGCAGCGAAGACACGTGGCAAGATTTGATTGGCTCTCGGCTCTTTCGGCTTTTCACGTCCCACGCGTCCCTTTGTCCCAACTGTCCCGGACTAAAGTTCCCTATTTCGGCCGATCCGGGCGGTTCACGTCCTCCGCGTACTTTTGTCCCAACTGTCCCCAGAATTCTTGGGACAAATGCTTCGATCCACACGAAATGGATTCGTGACTTGCGCTAAATCGCCAATCTCGTCTTCCATGCGTACTTTTGCCTAGATGTCCGTGTCGAGCGAAACAAGACTTAGGTAATTTTCTTCATTTTTTCACCTGGCCGGTTCGGCTTTTTAGCGCTATGCGCGTCGATGTCCCAATTGTCCCAAATGATGTGCGGACCGCTGGGCTTTTCACCGATTCGCACCCCGATGTCCCAATTGTCCCAAGGACCTCCTGGACTAGGACTTAGCCGATTTCCTCTATGTTTCGGCACCAAGCTTTGGTTTTCTGCAAATTTCTTCCATTTTCTCGACCTGTTGGGATTTCTTCTTGGACAGGAGAGTTAGAAGGAAGCTGAGGGGACCCTAGAAACATGATTTTGGGCCTTGAATCAATCTGTTATCAAAATTACCTGGGGGAATTTTTGACAACAGTTAGCGACTCAATGGGTCACTCCGCTGCTAGGTAGAAGATCGGTGGTTTTTAACAATCCATTGGGCATGGAGTAACAACCCAAACCAACACGATTTCTCGATCCCGATCCCGATATCTGAACTCATTCTTCGAGCACTCTGAACTATGGAAATTCAACCTGAGAGTGACAAAACCTGTGCCAAAGCACTTAGGGAAAAAGAAACCTAACTACAACAAGACAATGTGCATACGCACTTAGAGGAACTGAAATCTAGGCTAATATTTACAAGGGTAAACCTTTTCCTTTTTAGTAGCAATGTTTAAGATAGATTCCGTTAACTGGAATCGGGAGTTCTTCTCCATCCAATGTAGACAATTGGAAGGCATTACCACTTTTACATCTCGTGACCATGTAGGGGCCGCTCCAAATGGCATCAAACTTGGAATGCCTTCCAGGTTTCACCCGATCTGCATCCCATTTCAGAACTAGGTCCCCCTCCTGGAAGGTCCTTGCTCCTGCCTTCTTGTCAAACCATCTTTTTACTAAGGTCTGATCCTTTTCAATCATCGAATACTGCATGTTCTCTTATTTCTTCCAATTCCATCAACTCTGCGTACTTGGCCTCCATTGGTTTGAACTCAGACAACTCCAACTGCTTCATGAGCTCCAATGCTGGAAATTCTAATGATATAGGCAATACTGCCTCTTTCCCATAGACCAATTTGTAGGGAGAACTACCTGTAGACCTCTTTGGTGTTATCCTGTCAGCCCATAATGCTGATTTTAGCTTGGTATGCCATGTCCTTTGGTTTTCATCTAGAGTTCTTCTGATGATCCTTAGCAACTTTTTGTTCATGGACTCTGCCTGTCCATTACCCTGTGGGTAATAATTTGAAGAGGTGCTTAAATAGATTCCATTCTTGACAGCCCATTCTATAATCTTGGAACCTATGAATGCTAATGCATTATCTGATATGATAGTGGCCGGCACACCGAACCTGGTCACTATTTCTTCATAAAAGTCTAGTATGTTAGACTCACTTGCCTCTTTGAGCGCTACTGCTTTGGTCCACTTGGTGAAATAGTCTGTCACCATGAGAATCCACTTGTGGCCTTGACTCGAATTGGGATTGATGACTCCAATGAAGTCCAGTCCCCATTGCATGAATGGCTGATCTACTAAAATTAGATGAAGGGGCAGCGCTGCTAACCTTCCTTTTCCTGTGAAGAATGCACATTTCTTGCACTTTCTTATCCATGTATAACAGTCACTGAACACTGTGGGCCAATAATACCCTGCCTTCATTATCTTGAGAGCTGTTACTCGTGGGGTGAAATGTCCTCCGGAATCTCCATCGTGAAAATCTCGTAACACCCTCTCAATTTGACCTGTCCCAATGCACCTCAGTAGAACTCCATTGATGTCTTTCTTAAACAAAACACCATCAACAAACACATATGGAATGGCTTGTAATCTAAAGTATCTCCTCTTCGCTTTTCTCATTTCTGGAGGGCATAGGCCTGTCTGTAGGAAGTGTATCATATTTTGAGTCCAATAGGGAGTGGGCACATCATCATTTTCCTGTTCTTGACCATCCTGTAGTACCAAGACAACCTCTTTTCCATTACCTACTTCAACTTGCTGACTCAAGGCTAGTTGTTCGCATAGTCCCTTCCCACGTACTAGTTTGGTGACCTTAATCTCGATGTCATATTCCATGACACGGGTTATCCATCCTACACGTTTCTCATTCAGATCCTTGTTTAGAAGGAAGTCCTTGACTCCCGCATGAGAGACCAATAATTGGATCTTGTTGCTTGAGACTAGGTGCTTGAATTTCTTTAAACTCCTGATCATAGCAAGTACATGCTTTTCAATGAAAGAGTACCTAGTTTCGTATTCCTCCAAGCCTTGATCAAGAAAGTAATCGGTTGTTCTAATCCTTCTTTGTTTTATTGTGCCGAGTTTCAAAATTGTGTCTCCACCACCAAAGGCGTATAGCATGAAACCCTTGGAGAAGTCTGGATTGACGAGAGTGGGAGCTTGAGATATAGCCTCTTTTATTGCCTCAAAACTTGCCTTGCCTTCAGATGTCCACTTAAATGCCATGCTCTTTTTAACATCAGCGTTATTGGCTTTACGAGAGCCGCAAAGTTCGTAATGAACTGCGGACAAAATTGATCCTTCCCAAGAAGCTTTGAAGAGCCTTCTTGTGACTTGGCAATGGCAACGTTGAATTGCTTCAACTCTTTCTGGGTCAATCGTCAATCCCTCTTTTGAAACAATATGGCCTAGAAGTTTTCCCTCATGAGCCAAGAATATGCATTTTTTGGGATTCAATGATACCCCAAATCTTCTACACCTCTGAAATACCTGCCTCAGATGAAAGAGGTGATCCACTACATTTTTGGAGAATACAGTGATGTCATCAAGATATATCAGAACTATTTTATTGATCAACCCCTTGAATGCCATATCCATTGCCCTTTGGAAAGTGGCTCCAACATTTGATAGGCCAAATGGCATCTTCTTATAGGCATATGTGCCCCATTTTGTAGTGAAGGCCGTCTTGAATTGATCTTCTTCCTTCACCATTATCTGATTATAGCCTGAATATCCATCTAGCAATGAAAACCTTTCGATCCAAATTCAACCTGCGGTATTTGCTCCATGGAAGGGAGTGGGTAATGGTCCTTGAGGAGGCTCTATTCAAGTCTTTGAAGTCAACACACAATCTGATCTCTCCGCTCTTCTTTACTCGACTGAACCAAGTTGGCAACCCAACTAGAATGCTTGATTGGGAATATGATTCTTGACTCAATCAGCTTGTCCAATTCTTTCCTCATGAGAAGCTCCATGTGTGGATTGGTGGTCTTTGTTTCTCGCCTGATGAGGCTTAGTATTTGGGTCCAATTCGATGGTATGTTTGAGCTAAGTTGGTATTGAAACCTTCCAAGTCTTTATAGCTCCAAGAAAACACGTCGGGGAACTCTTGACACAAATTGTATGAACTCATACCTTTCTTGTTCGATTGTCATCCTTCCTATTTGCAATGGTTTTTTTCTTCTACCAAGATGGATACTTGAATCCTCTCTCTTGACTCCGAATGTTTGCTTTCTCCTTTCTAAACTGATCATTGGGATTAAAAAGGACTCCAAAGTGATAAGTCCTTGGGCGGTTTGTTAGTTCTCACTGTACCACTTGGTCATCTTCATCTTGGTCAATGATACCGAATGGTGATGAAGGATCTCTTTGTTGTCCCTTGGCTTGTACATTTACTCCTTGCATGTGGGCAGCAACAATTGGTATTTGAGTTGGCCTAGGGGCTGTTCTTGGCTGCCCTTGTGCATTTGAAATCGGATTTTGCTTGCCAACCATTTGTGGAACCATGGAAGGTTGTGGATTGGTTGGGGCTAATGGCTGCTCTTCACCCAAATTCCTCCTTTTTGACCTTGTGTTGGCTACAACACCTTGAGAAACTACCTAGTTCATGCCACAAAATCCTCTGCTTTCCAATTTACCAATGTGGTGTCATTTGGGGCTGATTGCTGTTGGAATGTTTCTTGTTGTTGGTTGTTTCCTTGACTGCCCTCATCCTCCACACCAGTAGTTGTCACCATTAATGCTTGATTCAAAGCACCATTGAAGCACATGGATTGGTTATGAGGCTCATTGCATGGAAAACACCAATCATACTCCTGGGAAATGTTGTTTTGTGTTGGCACCAATGCCTTAGAGGTAGATATGGCATTTGGATTATAGGGCTGAAATGGTCTATTGGCAAGAGGCCTTGTTTGATTTATATTTGCAAATGGATTAGGTGGCCTTTGTGGTTGGTATGGCTGCCTGTTAGGCTGAGCCTGGGGTTGATAAGAAGGTCTAAAACCTTGGGCTTGTTGCCTCTTGAGAGTAACCAACTCATTTCCTAGGTTTTGCAATTGCTTCATGACTTCTTGAAGCTCATTTGGGGCACTTGGAGATGAAGTGGAAGCTTCATTTGAACTCGATTTCTAGGAGTGGGAGAAGGAGCAAAATTAGGTGCTTGATTGGTGTTTGGACTCTCTAAACTTGGAAACATGGCATGGGAGGTCTAGGGGCAAGTTTTCCACTTGGATCAAACAATTTTCAGCCCTAATGGAAATGCTATAAGCTATAGGGATAGTTATGCCTCCCATGGACTCGAATCAACATAGAAATATAAGAATTCGTAGCTTTGAGATAGTAGAGAAAAGCACCTTCTGCAGCTGGCTGACCGCCACTAGAATTCTCTCCCAAGTCTTTTGAAATCTGAAGTTGAAGTCGGTCAACCTGCTCATTAGGAGCTCTCTTGATGGTTGTCACTGCTCCAAAGAGACAAGTTGTCTCCCTTCTCTCCAAATTGCTCATGAAGTTCTATACATGCACTGATTCCAATTTGTGATAGAACCAACTCTAAGGCTTCTAAACCATTGCAATGCTTTCCCCTTGAATGAAGATGCCAAAGAACTTGATGACTTGACCACTTGCATTTCATTGATTTCATGGATTGCACAAAGGTTAGCAATATCTTTAACATGATCACTTGGAGTAGTCCGATTTTCTCCAAAGTGAATTATGGAATGTTCTTCAAGGCTGCAATATGAATTGGATGTTGTGCATTGAGGGCAAGTGGGCTGCTTCACCTTGAAGTTGACATAGGGGTTGTTTTGTGCCATTCTAATTGGTCTTAAAACCCTTTTATACTTTTGAATGAAAGGCCTATCGTGTGGAGGAGTTGAGAGAGTTATGTTTGGTGGAGATGGAGACCTTTGAATCCTTCTTCCTCTTTGCCTTCTTCTTGGAGATAATTGCAGGTATTCAAACAGCACTTCTTCTTCTCCAACTCTTGACCTTGTGGTGACTCTTCTCATGAGTTTTCAAGCCTGCACTTCGCTGAAACCAGCTTGATTCTTCCCTTGGAGTTGCACGATATGTAAATAATAGTTCTTTTCAAGCAAGAAAATTATAGCAGATGCACATTAACTTTGCTGCAATAAAAATGAGACCTCTGGTCCCACCGGGCATGCCAAAACTGTTGATGCAAAATCACAGCACCCCTGGATGTTGATCAGATTTCTAGGTTGATCATACTAGCATCCAGTGTGATTGCATAACATTGAATCCTTTCTCCAAGTGTGGGACCTGCAAAAATGAGAAAGGAATCTCCAGAGAAGGCTGGTTCCTATTCTTCTGTTCGATGCACACAAAAACACGAGAGGGTTTACTTAAAACCTAATCTAATCTTGCCAAGGAGATAGGGTAAGAAGATGCGTAAAAATAAACCTAAGCTAACGAGAGGTGATGCACTTGAGGAATGAAGAACATCTATCTTGCCAATAAACACGAGACCATTCAAATGTGATGCAAGATCATGCCTGAGATAACAAAATCCGCAGTGAAAGATCGGGAGGATGCAAATGAACATAGAGAGGGTTGAGAATCATCCACAGACATGCATTACTTGCTCCAAAGATTGATACAATACACTACAAAATGCCAAGAGGCAGAGTCACATTACAGTTTCAAATGGGAGGTTCGAACTCCACAAATTCGCCTGATAGAGAGAAGAAGGGAGGAGAAAAACAGGAAATGTTTGACCTTTAGAAAGAAGCCCCTCCTTACAATATATAGGAAGAATGAGAGAGGGAAGAGAGAAGAAAGTCAGATCTACCCCAACCACTTCTAGGTCACATTTAGCTCATCTTATTATGGCGAATTGGCAAATCCAAAACGATGGGTATCAGCGAAAACGGTGAAGCGTCTATTGTATTAAAGCCGGTTGTTGAAACATCGATTCGTCTATTATCACGCGCCGAGAGACGTTTTCTTGATTTTCTCTCTCCAAAATACATCAAAATGTGAGATTGACCCCGGAATTGTGCAGAGAATTTCACCAGCTTTCCATTGATATAAAGAACGTGCAAATCCGAAGGCTCGGATCAAAAGATATGGGGGTCTCAATCAAAGTTTTAGGGAAAAACGGCCCAAAAACGGATTTTGAATTTGTTCCCGCGCTCGCCACTTGGATGACACGTGTCGGGCATTGATTGCCCATGTAGTTCTCTCTCCTCCACCTTACTCGCGGGTTTTCCTTGAAAGTTTTTACTTTTATAACTTTTGGAAAATTTTCCATTTTTTCCCAGCGCCCCCACCACTTGGGACACGTGGCATGATCTCGGTTCGAGGACGGGCGCGGGGTCATCCTTGTCTTTTAATTTCTTGGCCCAAAACTTTTGTCAAATTTTTCTAAGTCTTCCCCAAGCTCTGCACTTCCCCACCATTGGACACGTGGTGTTTCCTGATTCATCCGCGGGCCTCCCGGCTTTTCGCGTCCCTCGCGTCCCTTTGGCCCGACTGTCCCAAACCGTCTGGGACAAATTTCTCCAATCCACCCGATTCGGGCTTCCTTGTCCCTCTTTGCAGCAAAGACACGTGGAAAGATTTGATTGGCTCTCGGCTCTTTCGGCTTTTTGCGTCCCTTTGTCCCAACTTTGTCCTGGACTAAAGTTCCTCTTTTGCCGATCCGGCGGTTCACGCCCTCTACGTACTTTTGTCCTAACCGTCCCGAACTACCAGGACAAATGCTTCCGATCCACGAAATGGACGACTTGCACCAAACCGCCGATCCAGTGTCTTCCGCGTACTTTTGGCCTGGATGTCCCCGATCGAGTGAAACAAGACTTAGGAAATTTTCTTCATTTTTTCAGCCGGTTCGATTTTTTAGTGCCTCTCATGCGTCCGATGTCCGAATTGTCCCAAATGCGTGGCGGACCACCTGGAGGATTTTCAGCCGATTCACACCCCGACGTCCCAACTGTCCCCAAGGACCTCCCCGGACTAGGACTTAGCCGATTTTCTCTATATTTCGCACCAAGTTGGTTTTCTCGCAAATTTCTTCCATTTTCTCGACTGTTGGGATTTCTTCTTGGATAGGAGAGTTAGAAGGAAGGTGAGGGGACCCCAAAACATGATTTTGGGCCTTGAATCAATGCATATCAAAATTACACTGGGGATTTTTGACAATGTAAACATTTCCAATGATATAAATTTTGCAAGATTTGGAGTAGGGGATCGAAAGATATGCCCTTATAAAATTTTACATGTCAAGATAAACATGACAATGACACGTGGTAGCCTTTGATTAGTTCGGGATTGCTTCTACCCAATGTGTTTATTACTTTTACATTTTCCATGTTTCGGTCTCTCGGTTGGTTCATGGGGTAGGGATTTTCTTCCCTTATACTTTCTGCGTTATGAGCTTTACGGGCAAGTCTACTCTTTTATAAAATGTGAGCCAATAAGAAAATGCCATATACCTTCACATTGTTAGTCTATCTTTAACCTCGATGATCCATTATGAAGCATGAGGCAATGAGAGAGCTCAATGTATACTTCACATTTCACCTTTTGATGAGAACCTTGTCAGACTATGAAACACTGACCAATAAGAATGTTTAACACCCCTCACAATGTTAGTCCTTTAGTATCCCATTATGATAGATTATGAAATTCTATCCAATATGAAAGCTCCATGTACCTTCCCTATGTCAAAATTTTTAATACCCCGATTGACAACCGTGAAACTTGAGCCAATGGAAAAGATCCACACTTCAATGTAGTTTCATTTTTTTCTTCATGTTTATCTTTCATTAGTTGTTGCTTCGCATAGAACTTTATCCTGGGTGGACTTTAAACTATTGGCTCCATAGAAAACTATCCACGTGTCTGCATTTTTCTTTTAAGTTTTCCCATCTGAATTTTTGACTTGGCCGTTGTTCTGGACATGACACCATTATCCTTGTGGTTCATTTTGGGAACCTGAAGTCCCCAAAACCCAAATGTTATGAAGGGACTCGAATCCCACCACATTTTCTCTTTGCATTGCAAGAATTTGAAGTTATTTTATGGTGTAGAATTTAGACAACTATTTGAGCATCCCAATCTTTGTTAAAATGGCTAGGTCCATTTTAACTTAGTCATTCAATCTTATAGATTTAGATTTCATGGATGGGTTGCATTCTTTTGGGCCTTCATAGCTTCAGATTTCCAAAGCAAATGAATCATCCTGTGTTGATTGCAGGTTCTTCATGAAATATGTAGACGTATCTCAATCACCCGTAAGTTTAAAGATTTTATTATTTTATCAACTAGTTTGTTGACTTGCTCTCTTGAATCCTTTCTTTTTTATTTTGACAAGGCACAAAATTCATCACAAACTAATAATTTTCCTTTACTTGGGTCGATCTTCAAGTACGAGGGACAATATGAAGCACATAGAAAATTATTATCAATGGAGAGTCTAGGAAAACAAGCCGACTCAATCCAAGGGCTTGGATTGATCACCAAAAATTACTTCAAAAGGTTGGTCTACTCATCAAGAAGGTAAGAAAAGAGTTCTAAAAATGCATAACATGGCTTGTTTTAGACTAGATAATAATTCTCTCGGGTACAAGAAGAAAAGAGAATTTTAAATAATGTATTTTGCCTTTTAGAATCAAGTTGTGCTTTTCATATTTATGAAGGTTTTCTTCATGCTATCATGATGGTTTAAATGTTATGAAATGGTCTAGGATGTTTAAATTTATCGAGGTTGATGATGTATGACCAACATGGAAGAACATGATGGTATTAAAGAATTTTCGTTATTCAAGGCTAAAAATGAACTCACTTTGTCAAATTTTTAGGGTCCTATAGGGTTTTACTGAGACCTAATAAAGGTGATTCAAGGCATTAAAGACTAGTGTAAGGAAAATAATGAAGAAACTACCCTTCTTGGGCTGAACATGAAACTCTCATAGGATTTATAATAAAAGAGAACTTGAGGGATTTAAATGCAAAATCAAGAACCAAAATTTTGTGGAATATTTCTATATAGAGTCCTTAAAAGGATTCAAAAGGATTTTTGAAATTGTAAACCTTTAGGTGAGAGAAAAATCTACTAGTATAGGTACAGACCTATACATGCATTCTTGAAGACCTAATTGGTAAGCTAAACTTGTGGTGTTGAAAAATTATTTACACATAAAGTTGTGGTGAAGTTTGGTACCTTGATCCTAAGACCAAATGGTTATTCAAATTGGTGGATAGTTTATAATATGAATCCTTGTAACATGAGATATCATTGGGTTTGGCATTAGGCGAGGTAATGGTAAGAAAAACATAAGTCATGTAGGGAAATGATGATTGTCAAGCAATGTTGCATGAATGTATGAAGTAAATGATGTTAGGAAATAACGGATAAAATATGCGAATAATCCCTCATAGAATCGCAATGAGAAACTAATATGCGTAAATTATTACGAACTTAAATAAAATTGTAGAATAAAATAACACAACACAAAGAGATAGTATTTAATGTGGTTCACCCAATTTGGGCTACGTCCCAATAAGAATCACTTGCTTTCAGATTTTATTACAAGCCTCCACTCTCTCAATACAATACCCAGATCTGTTTGGAGCTATGCTCAACAAACTCTACAGAATTCACACCCGAATTCAAAACACATCTGCAATACATTTACTTGTGCATCTATCATATGCATAAGACCATATAAATAGACAACTGCTTAAGCAGTTTTACAAAACCGTGGGTATCAAACACCATGGAAAAACCCGTCCCATAAACCTATGGGTCAAAAAAATCACCCATATGAGAAGAGCACGTTTCTCGATATGTCGGGTGCATTTTTCGAGGCCAAAAAAATTTATGCCTAAATTTTTTTTTTTGAGGAGTTGCATACCTGAACCCCTTACAACGGGCTGCCACCCCGGACCCCGCTTAGGGCCCACCCCGACCCCGAACCCCTGCGAGGATACATGAAAAGTGTACAATACTCTTAGTGTACAGTCTTCAACACTTTCACACATGAAAACAGGCTCCACAACCTAACAATCTCCCACTTGGAGACTAGTTTTCCTTTGAGCAAGCTTCTCAACCCTTCACTAGTTTCTGTGAAGACCAACCAAAGTGAACACAACTTTAGTTTTTCCCTTGTGACCACCTTGGTCATCATTTCTGCAGGATTTTGACTGGTATGAATCTTCTCCAAATTCAACTTCTCTTCCTCCAAAGCATCTCGATGAAATGGTACCTTAACTTTGTATATGCTTTGTCCTGAGTGGAAAGTAGAGTTCTTAGCTAGGTGTATAACACTCTGACTATCACTATGCAGCTTACATTCCTCCTGCTTATGCCCCAACTCCTCAAGAAATTATTGTAACCAAATCATCTCTTTTCTTGCCTCTCGTGGCAGCAACATACTCAGCCTCTGTGGTTGACAAAGCCACCAACTTCTGTAGTCGTGAAATCCAGCTTATTGTTTCCACCTACATGTAAACATAACCTATTGTGCTCCTCCCGCTTTGTCTACATCTCCACCCATTTCTCGAATCTACATAAACACATAAAGTGGTGTCGATCCACTCAGTAGCACAAAACTATTCCCATGGTCCCTCTCAAATACCAAAGGATCTACTTTCTTGCTTGCCACATGCTCTTTACCCGGATCACTCACAAATCTACTCATAGCTCCCACTTTGCATGGGAAATATCGAGGCCTAGTGCACACCATAGCATACATCAAACGCCAATTGCTTTGATGAGTAAGGTACCTTGGACATTTGGTTCCTCTCCTGCTTTGTCTTGGGACACTTTGCTCCTTTGATAACTTGAAATGGCCTGCCAAAGGAGTCCCAACCGGTTTAGCATCCTGCATATTAAACCTCTCCAATACCTTCTTAATGTACTCTTCTGAGATAAAGTCAGCTTCTATTCCTTCCTATCCCGAGATATCCTCATACCAAGGATTTGTTTGGCTGCCCCAAATCCTTCATAGAAAAGGATTCACTTAGCCGCTTCTTGAGTACTTTTATTTCCTACATGTTTTTACCTGCAACCAACATGTCATCAACATACAAACACACAAATAATATAACTTCCATCCTCAAATTTCTTTGTATACACAAAATGGTCGAATGACTTTTGATATAACCTTGCTCCATCATGAAGCTATCAAACTTCTTATATCATTGACGTGGAGCTTGTTTTAGGCCATATAAGCTCTTCTTCGCTTGCACACCATCTCCTCTTTACCTTTGACCTCATAGCCCTCTCAAGTTGCTACATATATAGTTCCTCCTCCAAATCACCATGAAGAAATGCGCCTTTACATCAAGTCATGTTCTAAGTGCAAGTCTTCTGCTACAACTATTCCTAGAATAGTTCTAATAGAAGTCATTTTTACTACAGGAGAAAAAATCTCATCAAAATCTATACCTTTTTTTTGTGCAAACCCCTTGACTACCAACCGGGCCTTGTATCTTTTCTTGCCTCCTCCTTCCTCTTTGACTTTGAACACCCACTTGTTTTGTAATGCTCTTTTTCCTTTGGGTAGCTTTACCAAATCCCATGTCTGGTTCTCCATGAGAGCCTGATGCTCCTCATCCATGGCTTGCTCCCACTTCTTCCTGGCATCTACTTGCATTGCTTCATCAAATCTCTCTGGTTCTCCACTATCAGTGAGTAATAAATAATAAAGAGAAGGAGAAAAATGTCAGGTTCCTTCTTACCCTAGAAGACCTCCTCAATATAGGAGTTTGGGGTTCATGTTGAGGGGTTCTGAACTAATTCATGTGTCACTTTCCCATCCGGAAGATCCTCTACCACTGCATATTCTTTCTTGGATTCTATCCCCTGTTTTCCCGCAATCTTTGCTTATACATGACTTTCTCATTAAAGACCACATCCCTAGATCGAATGATTTTCTTGTCTTTAATACTCCAACATTTATATCCAAAGTCATCACCACCATAACCAATGAAAGTACATTTTTCTGATTTAGCCTCTAGCTTGGTCCTATCATCCTTGTCTATATGAACAAACACCTCACATCCAAAAATATAAGAAATGAATAATCAAATTTCTTACTATACCAAGCCTCCTCGGGTATGCCTCCATCCAAGGCACTTGAGGGTCC
Organism: Taxus wallichiana var. yunnanensis; assembly: GCA_018340775.1. Lineage (NCBI taxonomy): Eukaryota > Viridiplantae > Streptophyta > Pinopsida > Cupressales > Taxaceae > Taxus > Taxus wallichiana. Next base: position 630,036,358 of record CM031234.1, read on the forward strand.
TCTTATTTATCAAGTACACAGTTGTGCTCACCGCTTCGCCCAAAAAGAAAGAGGAAGTCCCGCATGTAACCTCATGCTCCTAAAGCGTTCATTATTAATCTATTCATCCTTTCGATACCCCGATTCATTCGCGAGTTCCCGGAACCATCTTTTTCCCCGTGATTCCATTCTTAGAACAATAATCATTAAATTCATTGTCACAATACTCTCCTCCATTATTCGACTGAGACATTTTAGCTTAAGACCTATTTCATTCTCTACCAAGGCTTTCCATTTAACAAAAGTGTCAAATACATCAGATTTATTTCTAATACAATAAACCCAAAATTTCCTTGTTGCATCATCAATAAAAGTAACATAATAACTTGAACCCCCAAGAGATGATACTTGAGCCACCCCCACACATCAGAATGTACCAGCTCTAACTTACTCTCTTTCTTCGTAGGTCCAACCTTGAGAAACCTTACTTGCTTCTATTTCCCATATATGCGGTTTCACGAAATCCAAACCTATTTTGTATATCCAGGCAAATTCTTCTTTATGATGTTCATGCCCTTATGGCTCATATGGCCAAGCCTATAGTGCCATAATGTTGTATCTCGCATCCAAGCCACAAGACTACAATCATTAGTACTATCGGTGGTTAAATACAAGTTTCCAACCTTCTTACCTATTGCCACCACAAGAGCACCCTTGGTAACCTCCCAAGAGTTAGTTGTAAATATCACAAGACAACCATCACTTCCCAATTGCCTGCCGATATCAAATTTCTCCTTAATGTAGGCACATGTCGACATCCTTTAATAGCCATGTATTCCCATTCTTGCATCTTAACCTAACAAAACCTTTTTCAACTATACTTTGCAAGGCTCATCATCACCAAGAAAAACATGCCCAAAATCTCCTTGAACATAATCAACAAAATAATGCCTATGTGGAGTAGCATGAAAAGAAGGCCCTAAATCTAAAACCCAAGATTCGAATATTGTGCAAAGAAAGAATCAAAGCATCCTGACATACATTACCCATTGCCACATTTGCCTCCTTGTTTTCTTCTGTTGTTTCTTCTTATCCCGAAGCTCCCAACAGTCCTTCTTTGCATGCCTAGGCTTTCCACAATTCCAGCATACAATCTTGTTCTTGGATTTTGACCTTGCCCGATCTTTTGATTTTCCATGGTTTCCTCTATTCTTTTGTCTCCCTCTAGTTTCCACTATCAAAGCATTCCCTGAAGTAGAAGATTCCCCAGAGATTTTTCTTCACATTTCCTCACTTAGAATCACCCCTACAACATCCTCAAACTTCAACTTTGAGTTAGCTGGACCGAGTTACTTACCGCCATTACTAGGCTATTCCAACTCTCAGGTAAAGAGCACATAATTAATAAAGCCCTAACTTCTTCATCAAATTCTATTATAACTGAAGCTAGCATATTCACAACCATATTGAAATCATTTAAATGATTTGCTATTGAACTATTCTTAGACATCTTCATATTAAACAAATTTTTCATTAAAAATATCTTGTTAGAGGCAGAGGGTTTTTCATACAACTTCCCTAATGCATCCATTAGATCTTTTGTAGTCTTTTCCTTTGAAACATTAAATAATACCGAAGATGCAAGACACAACCGGATTGTCCCAAGTGCCTTCCTATCCAAAGAAATCCCATTCCACATCTGTCATACTCGAGGGTTTGTTCACCTTCTCAGACAATGGAGTATAAAGATCCTTTTGATAAAGGTAATCTTCCATCTGCATCTTCCAAAGACTGAAATTCTACCCATTGAATTTATCAACCCTAGATCTTCCATCATCTACCATAGCTCCCACTCAAGCTAAAAACTTTCCCTGTGATTCAACACTTCAAAGAAACCAAACCAAGCTCTAATACCAATTGTTAGGAAATAAGGGATAAAATATGGGAATAATCCCTCACGAATCACAACAGTAGAAACTAATATGCATAAATTATTACAGATCTCAAATAAAATTGCGAATAAAATAACACAACACAAAGAGATAGTATTTAACGTGGTTTACCCAATTTGGGCTACGTCCACCAAGAATCACTTGCTCAGATTTTATTACAAGCCTCCACTCTCTCAATACAATACCCAAATCCATTTGGAGCTATGCTCAACAAACTCTGCAGAATTCACACCCGAATTCAAAACACATCTGCAATACATTTACTTGTGCATCTATCATATGCATAAGACCATATAAATAGACAAACCGCTTAAGCATTTTTTACAAAACCATGGGTATCAAAACCATGGGCAAAACCCTTCCCATAAACCTATGGGTCAAAAAAACTTGCACCCATATGAGAAGAGCACGTTTCCCGATATTTTGGGTGCATTTTTCGAGGCCAAAAATTTACGCCTAATTTTTTTTTTTTTCTGCACTCCTTAGACCCCTGCTCAGGCCCACCCCCAACCCCGGTGAGGATACATGAAAAGTGTATAGTACACTTAGTGTACAGTCTTCAACACTTTCACACATGAAAACGGGCTCCAAAACCTAAGAAATGACATCGTATTGTGCATTGATGTAAGAATTTTATAAGAGGTCGGTGTTAATTTTTTTTAAAACCAAGAAGGTAATGTTGTTCATGTTTTGCGCATAATATGAACCTCAAGTGTGTGAGATCTCTACATGAAAAAATATAATGCTCTAGGTGTGATCATGAGTTGTGTTGACCTACACCTAGAATTAAGGGTATCCTTGTTACTCATGTCTACATGATTGAGGTAATGAAAAAATAATTTATTGAGAATCAAGAATAAGAAAGCATGCTTGTGTAGACACTAAATTATGCACTTTGGGTATATTTCTAGTCCCGATCAATATACAACTATTCATATTATTCCTAAGTGAGAAAAGTACTAATTGACCACTGTATTTGGCCTCTTTGTTTTCTTTCTATTTGAATTATTGGTCTTACACACCTTCTTGCCTAGTCTCGATTTTGACACTTTAGTTTCTCTAAGTCTACACACTAGCGCCCAACCAAGATGTTAGCACCCAGGCGCCCCCATCCCCTCTCGGTGCCCCCGACCTCTTTGTATCTTTCTCACATCTTTTGGTTCCTTTTTAGTTATTGGGCATCTTATTTTCTTGGTGGTCAGCCTTTTAGTGGTTAATTATGAAATTCAACTAAGGGAATCATATAAATACAAAGCTATGTGATCATAATAAATGACCAAGCACTAAGTATCTACTATCATCACCTAAGGTTACATCTAAAGGCCATTACAAGAGAATCAAAGCATCCATTTAAGGGAAAAAGGAATGAATTCTTCTGTATACACTTCATATGAGGGGAATTTCATTTTTTCATGCACACAACTATCTACGCTTTCTACATCTATCTATTGCTCACTATCAAGTGCAACTTGCACATTAGCCACCTAAGGCATGTTTTTACACACACATGCATAAATACATGGAGTTTTAAATGTAGTGCAACACCTAGATTGTAAGTTCATTGAGTCAAGTGATTTGTTGGGCTAGTTCAACTCACCATTTGCATATTTTTATTTTTAAGATTTCATGTGTTTTAGGGTTTTGCAGGTGCTATTTTTATTTGTAGGTTTCAGTTAAAGTTAACTCGACGATCAAGAAAAAAATTATAGGTGGAAAAAGGAAACATCCAATGAACATGTTGCAACCCCATGAAACTTATTTTCTGAGGTTCTGAGTAGTCACATATACCCTAGTCCCTCGCATAATTTTCTGGGCTCGGTTTCGACAGTATTCCTTCCTGTTTCATCAATTTTCCATCTTGGCACAACTTTAGATTTATTGTAAATCCACTAAGTATCTTACCCTCTCTCTTGCACTTAGGGTTTCATTTTTTTATCTTACTTGCTTATGTCAAATATGTACTTTATTACATATATATTTACACCACCATTACATATTTAGATTTAACATTTATTTATTTCAATATTTTCTTAATCATTTGGTGAACCCATCTCATTCGAACACTCTGAGGGTCCTCATACTTTTATTAATTTCATTTTCCTAGGATCTTCTCATCATGGATATCTCTATTCATGATTTATTGCTATCTAATCCTGAGTGTCACACTAAAATCATTGCTCTTTTTTATACTACTAATATTCCTTCCACTACTCATCCAGACGTTGTTTATCAGACATACGTAGATGCACTTTCACAACACATTAATTTTCCATCTACCATCTAACCATATTCCCGTGTATGAAAATTATCCTCCCATATATATAAAGTTTGCATCAATAATTTGGGAGTCAAAATCTCTTTAGTCGATACTAGATCTGAGCTCAATCTTTGTCTTTTATCATTCATTCACACTATAGGCCTTCGTGCATCTATTTTTTACCCATAATCTATTTTTGTTACAACATACGATTCCACCACACGTCCATGCATATGCACTATAATTTTGTTGCTCATAGTTGGGGCAAAGAGTATTCTATTTCTATTTTTGTCATTGATATCCCAGTTCCATATAATTACTTACTTGGTAGGCCATGAATTCACAGAATGCAAACAATGTCTTCTACAGTTCACCGATGTGTTAGATTCTTACATGAAGGCTTTGAATATGAAGTTCCCACTGATAGTACACCATTCCAATATTACAACCTATACCCAAACAATGTATTACCTATTCCTAATTTTGCTAATAAACATCTTGCTACTAATCTATGACCCATGCACTATCTAGAAAACTTGCCTCCACTCGAGGGAACCATTTGTACACTAGACGTTGTTCCATCCACTTCAAATTCCCCCCTTTACTAAGTCTTTGTACTTTATCGAAGGTATGTCCATACATTGGGCATCATACCACCTTTAGTTTCTTCTCATGATAAATATGCCTATGCACTTCCTCCCTTCACATGCACTCTCTTCATGAATAATGCTTACTGTCCGCACATTCCATTTGATCCCACTTTATTTGACACCATTTGAACACATGATGGCTTGAATCATTCTTGGGTTTACATTAGATGATATATTACCTCCACTACATTCACCACATATATATCATGGATATGTTTGTGTACTGCTACTTATGACCTCCAATTATTTCATCTACCCATCTTTGTTGCACACACTCCGCGTCTTGCACCACTTACTCTTGGGAAATCCTAACTTGATTATATTGGTGGTAATTTAGATCCAGATCATATAAAAATTTCCTTCCCTATGCCCTTCAACACATTTGTATCTACAATGATTCATTTCTCAACTATTCACAAAATCTTACTCATTGGTATGCACATGGATGTCCATTACCACCTTTCATTGATGAGGAATATGCAATGGGAATGTATAATCTACGCCACAATGGATCTCTACGGGATCAACCACATACTATAGCCTAGCAAGTCTCGAATGCATCATCATTTGGTTTTGACCATGAAAATGAAGATCTCTTAGACAATATCACATGATCACACTTATCATTATACACTTGGGGGCATCATGTTTATTCTCCTAGTATTATGAGCTGTCTTGCATTTCTACTTGCTCAATATATACTTCGCATCTAGTCTTTCAAAAAAATATCGTACATCTTGATACATTTGTATTGTCATTACCTAATGATGCACTCTTATTCTATGGTTCACACTAGACTATTGGGGGTATACTAAATTCATGAACCTCACGTCATCACATAACACACAACACACTTAGTGCACTCATGCCACATATTTCTTACATCACATTCATCAAAACATAGTTCCATGTGACACACCATAGTTCCATAATTCATAATCAACTACTGAGGGTCTAAATATAAATTTAACCTCACCACACTCACCCACTCTCTACACTCTATGCTTTGATGATCATATTTTCTAGTGCATAATTCAAACCATTTCCCGATGATGCACTCTTGTTCTATGGTTCATTCTTGACTACCGAGGGGGAATTTATAAATGAACCTCATATCACACATGATCATTCACATTCTCTCGAGGGGAAAGTTTCTCCTATTACACTAACTTTGTGCATTCCATTCCATTTCACACTCACAACATACTACATATATTGGTTGCATATTGTTCTTGTTACTTACTATCTTGGCTAGATTTTAGACAAATGTACATTGTATGTCATTATCTTTTCTATATACATAAGCACATTCACTTTCCTTCTAGTCGTGATAACATACTTTACATATATTATTACATGCAACATGGATGTTTGGCACTATACCTCTTACCATTCTCGTAGCAAGATCCTAGGGGCATCCACTTTGTACACATCACAAATGATATTGTTTCATTTTATACTATTTCTTATTCATACTAGCACACTACTATATTAGATCATACACATTTTGACATACTTTCTATCTTTCTAACATGCTAACAAGTGCTTCATGTGTAACATTTGTCTTGTAGGAAATCTCTACTACCATGGTTGTCTAATATTTTTCTTGTCATTGTTTGCCATTATTTGTGGGCTATGCCCTTTTCTTGTGTGCACACTATATGCTTTTGGACACTTGAGCCTCGATTGTATTATGACATCGTGAGTTATGTCGCATGTTTATAACCCACTTTTTTGTGTACATTCTTCTTGTGTATTATCTTCTTTCTTGCTAGCTTACATTTTGTCTTGTACATGCATATTTTCCTTGTTTGCACTAACACTTGTTTCTAGCCACTTTGTTTGAGTGTGATTTAGTTTCTACCAATAAAATTCCCTCCCCCTGTAGGGCATTAGTTTCATTTCAACATTCGGTCCTCCTTTGGGCCACATACTCCTTGCGACATCGCATGCACCCCAAATGAAGGGGGCATCATTGGGTGAATCAATCACCCCATACAACAGTTCATAATCATAGTACAACTCACTTCACAATATAGATACAACATAGTCTTCATCCTAAAATGGCCCAAAATATGACTTGGGTCCTCAACACAACACAAACACCAATGCCTAGAAATAGACAGTAATGCCTCAGTGCCCTTGACCCTTCTTGGGTGCCTATGACCAGGGGCAATTACATAGTTTTTCTCAGTTTGGCATAGTACACAATGACTTTTACAGGACAAATACAATCCTTCATCACTCAGTATGCATGTAATCTACCTTCTTTTCTACTTTTGCATTGGATCAAACTAGATTGAAATGGATTATACTTTCACACCATCTGCAGTGGTGTTTACACTTCAGAAGTAGTCAAATATTGGAGAATAACACTAGACATTTCTCCCTATACTTATTCCACAAATGGTGTGAGCTCACCCAAAAAAACTCATTCTTCTACAACATATTTAGGATCCTTTCTATCTCCTTTTCACTCATCATAGATCAGGTGCACATGTTCCTTTTCACATTTTACATACTTTTTACACACTTTTTACTCATTTGGATCAAATTTTTCATATACACATATTTGACTACTCATTTTCTCTTCTCTTTTGTAGGTTCATCCTTATGGGAAGCAACATTCACATCATCTAAGTATCAATTGACATCAACAACAGTGTAATGCAAAATTTACACATGTGCTTATATCCCTAAGTTCATCATTTTTCACTTCCTCTTCTCTAGCTTCCATGCTTAGCTTTTAATCACTCCACATTTTTTATTTTCTCCTCGACACTTCTATCCCATTGATCTACATGTTTATCGGTACACATCTTTTATCTAGTTTATGTTATCGATTATTTTCTCAAAAAAAAAGTGGGGGCAAATGTAGACACTAAATCACACACTTTGGGTATATTTATAGTCCTGATCACATACCACTATTCATATGATTCCTAAGCGAGAAAATTACTAATTGACCATTGTCTTTAGCCTCTTTGTTTTCTTTCTATTTTCCTTCTTGGTCCTACACACCTTCTTTCCTAGTATGAATTTTGACACTTAAGTTTCTTCGAGTCTGGACACCATGCCTGGCACCCTTGTCCCCTCTAGTTACCCTGACCTCTTTATATATTACTCACATATTTTGGGTCCTTTCTAGCTGTTGGGAATATTATTTTCTTTGGGTTAGCCTTTTAATGATTAATTAAAAATTCTACTAAGGGAATCACATAAATATAAAGCTATGTGATCATAATAAAGGACCAAGCACTAAACATCTACTATCATCACCGAATATTACATCCAAGGCAATTACAAGAGCATCAAATCATCCATTTAGCATACATTCAAGGAGAAGGGACTTCATTCTTCTACATACACTTCATAAGAGGGGAAGTTCATTTCTTTATGCACACATCTATCTACATTTTGTACATCTATCTATTTTTCGATATCAAGTATAACTTTGCACAAGAGCCACCTAGGGCACGATTCTACACACACGTGTACATAACTACGTGGAGTTTGAAGTGTAGTGCGGTGCACTGGATCTTAAGTTCACACAGCTTAGGTGACCGCCGAGATCATCTGAATCCCCATTTCTAAATTTTCTTTTTAGGATTTGATGTGTTTTGGGGTTTTGCAGGTGCCTTTTCTCTTTGCAGAGAGTTTCAAGTGGACTCAAAATCAAGAAAAAGCACATGTGACAAAAGGCAACATTTAATGAACATCTCATGACCATGTAAAACTTAGTTTCGTAGGTTTTGGTAGTCACAGTGCCCAAAGGAGATATACACTAAATCACACCCTGGTGCCCTTAACCCTATATAGGTGCCTTTGACTATATCCAAATGCCCTTGACCCTATCTAGGTGCCCTAGTCCCAAAATTTCTATCACTCACACAATTTTTTGGGCTCGGTTGTGACAATCTACCATCTTGTTTCATCAATTTTCCACACCTCGGCACAACTTTAGATTTATTACGAATTAACTAAGCATCTTACCCTCTCTATGCACTTATGGTTTCAATTTTTTTGGCTTACTTTCTTATGTCAAATTTGTAATTTACCGCATATCTATCTACTACATTATTACATATTTAGATTTAACATTTATTTATTTCAATATTTTCTTAATCATCTTACAAGGAAGACATGACAAGGTAATAATGTACAAACAAATCTAAGGCATTGTAAGATTGAGAAAGAATGACACTTACAAACCTATGGGTGATCATTTAGGTATGCAATGGAAATTTTAACAAGGCTCATAAGAAGACAAGATGGTATGATGATCCATGAAGACATCAATACATGAAGAGTCCTAGTTATTTGGGTAACTTGTATACACATTCTAGCTCTCAGTAGGTTATTGTTATCCAAATCCTCATTAAAGGTTACACATGCTCAAGTTCAGTTGGCACATTTCATTGGTTGCTCAAGCATGCCCTTGCACTTTTTTATTCTCTCCTTCCATTTTCCTTTTCCTCTTTGTTCCACTCCTCCCCTCACACCCACCTTCTTGTGCATTCACTTTCTTCCTAAGTAGCTTCTTCACCTTACGCATCTCACACTTGCTTCAATCAACTAAGTCCTTGCCCTCTCTCATGTGCACCCCATTACTTTAATAGTTGTGCCTTGACCATGTGTTCTCTACTCACCATTTTTCCTCATTTCCCCATGCATGTTGCGCGCTTCATGTCCTTCTACGCCTTCCTTTGTTTTTCTTCTCATGCCCTTCCTTCCTCCCCCCCTTTTACCCCTTCTTCTATGCCAATAGTCATCTTCTGACATGCTTGAGTGTGCCACAACCATAAAGTCAAAGCATGCCAATAGGGCACAAATCCTTGCAAAAAATCAATGAGTGACACATGGGTAAAAATGACAAATATTTGCATAGTTGGCCATCCATCATTTCAGCCAATCCATGTGTGCCACATGTTTTGCATGTGCACCGAATGACTCTAAATCTTCTTCTTAACCATATATTTTTCTATAGAGCTCTTAGATCGGCATGTCCTGACTTGTCAGAGAGATGTTGACATCAACTATAGTGCTAGAATTCAAATTCAAATTCTTGGTGGATCTAGTAGGTGAGAAATGGGAAAATGTCTCTCTGAGCATTGATGAGCAGATCTGATTGCTCCAACCACCCAATTTGATATGATTCACCCTCCTTCCTTCTTCAACATGCCAAACAGGCTTGGGGAAGTGTATTTCATAGATCTCTAGGAGTGGATTTATAGGCATTGAATGCTTCTTGTTGGTGGTTGTATTTCAAATTCAGTTTTCCTCCTTCTCTTCTCTCTTCTATAGATTCATCTATAAATGTAAGAGCTAGGCTCATTTGTTATGTTGGACACTCTTGGATCCTTACGCATTTTACTAAGGACTTCATATTTTTGTATTTTGAGTTGCAAACCTCTAGATCTTGGCTCTCGCATGTGGATATCGGCCTCCTTCATCATTGTAAATAACTTGTGCATTTCTGGAAGTAATAGAAACATCATTTTGTGACTATTCTCTATCCTAACATGTTTGCATTCCTTCTTCTTTCCTTTTCTTTTTTTGTGTGTGTTGTTGTGCCATTTCACATCCCTTGTAGTTCCTTATTTAGTTGTGTTCCATGAGAATGATATGGTAAATACATGTTTTAGTTGTGCTACTCATGCCTAGCCTCCTTTCACACATTTCCTTTCATTTCTCACTCATAAAAGATAGTGTTCATCCCTCTTTTTCTAGTGCTATCACCTTTTAGTGTAGTTTCCTTTCATGTTATCCTTCTATCCTTGGTCCCTTGGCATTATTAGCTTAGTTTTCCTTCCAAAGCACTAGGAGTAGTAGTAGTAGTAGAAAAATAGATAGAGGAACCGACCTTCTCTGAGATCCGTCCCAAGCACAAAGGTCCCACAACTTGGGATGGTTCCATTGTGGTCTCAAACACCTCATCCTTTCAAGATCCGAGATGTGGGTGCACATTTGAGAAACCAATAGTTTTTGGCACGCCAGTGGGACCAACATTGAAAGCTCAAATTTCATATCTCTAAGTTCTAGTGTGTGTGGACTTAGTATTTCAGCCTTTGAGGCTCATTTCAACACATCTGGTGACTCCCAACATTTTAAATCTCTATTTTAGTAGTCCTGAGTGCCTTTCATGAGAAGAGTGCACACAAGAAAAAGTGCAGTAGCTTGAAGATTCTTTTGAGTACCTCCAACTATCCCCGAGAAGAGTTCATTCTAGAAATCCACACGTGCATCTCCATCTCCAGCACACCACACCCATTCAACTCCTCCTCAAAATAGACAACCTGTGTGCCCTGTAATGGCATCAACCACCTCCTCCACTTAGAAACTTTGCAAACTTTACTGGAGGAAGTCCCTTGCTGTTGGCTATGCAACATGATATGCCAAATGGCACACTCAAGAGTATTCCATACTTTACTTGGTGAGAATCAAGTCACCCTCAGAGCATATCCAGATATAGAAAATGTGTGTTCACTCTATTTGATCACACATGATGATGTAGTAGTCAGGGCTACTTTTACTGCAACCTCTTTCAAAGGTAAAGCACTTCAATGGTACCGAGGCTTGAGACTTGGATCTATCACCACCTGGGATGAGCTTGGGAACAACTCTTTGTAATTACTTTGAAGATAAGTCAGATCACCTATCTCTGGTGGAGCAACTGACAACAACAAAGAGGGCACCCAATGAGTAGATGACTGATTTCAACATCAGATTTCAAGAAGACTTGGGATAAAATCCCTCTTGTGGTAAGACCTACAACCCAACATGCTTTCTTGTATTATCTAAAGGTGCTCAATAATGATATATTCAGTCATGATCCAATCCATGGGAGGTAGGACTTTACCAACTACTTATAGTATTATAGTAAGTAAGGGTAGAAAATAGTCTTATTCAGGTGGGAAAGATAGCTCCTAGACCACCTATGCCCTTGTTCCCAGAAATGTCACAAGCACCCCAACCTTCTGGCCCCTATTCCTATTCCTGAGAAAAGCACACACCAGTTGCCTCAACATCCTACTCTCCAACACAAGCAAAAGAAGATGAAGAGTTGAAGGCCCTTGATTAGAAATTTATCAAACAAATTCATATCATTAGAAAAGCAACAAGTGCAAGCCTATAGAGGTAATTTCTAATCAGGTGCATGGCCAAAGCAATCAGCCTTGGAAATCAAGTATGGAAATCAAAGATACATGCCCAACCAACAGAATGATAGATGGCATCCCAATGCACATCTTCCCTTGCAAGTTGTTCCTCCCATGCCTTCTCTTCCAACACCCAGTGTGAGTCGGGCACTTGTTCCAGTTCAAAAAATTTGGCACAAGAGTCAGAATGGTGCTTCCCTTGCAACATGCCTCATAGTCAATATCATTGTGCCAATGTTGTTGCATGCCCAAGCCTTCATGATCCAAAATGCTTCAACTGTGAGCCTTCAACAAGTGCCCCTAAAGTAGATAACCAAGAAAGACCAAAAGCTCCTCCAGAGACAAAATTTGATGTTCTTTGGTGCGCATTGAGGACTTCTGTGCAATCAACCAAGCTACAAATGATACAAACAGACCACACGCCCAAGTTGTGACAACACAAGATATAAGAAGAGAATGTTAGAATCAAGGTGTGTAGTCACCTCCCAATGTGCAAGCAAGATCCTCAAAAGAAAAAATATGTAGCCAAGGCATCCAATAGTAAAAAAGTGCTCAAGTCCCTACACAAGAGGCCCCAAAAAGCTCCTTCTAAAGTAGTACGCACACCCCCTCCTTTGGTAGGTCAAGCCTCTTCTCTAGCTAAAGTTCCAAGGCTTCACACCTAAAAATCAAGAAGGGATGTTGTTCCCCAAATGCACAAGACAAGGGGCCTTCCATTTAGCATTGTGGACCAGATGAAGAGAAAAAACATAAATGTCACAATGTGGGATGCCCTAACCATTCCATCTCAAAGAGATCTATTACATGAAGCTCTGCACAACTCCCACACACTGATCCAATTATGCAGAAGCCACACACTTCTATCAATATCTTCCAAGAAGAGAGAAAAAAGTAAGTAAAAAGTTTTTAAAACCCCACCCTTTTATATGTCCTTGATCATAGGAAAACACCTAGTGCATAATTTCATGATTGACTCAGGTGCTAGTACTTCTGTTATGCCTAAGAAAATTGTTGATGTCTTAGGTCTAAAATATAGCCCTTTTTGTCTAAAGGAGTCCTGTAACTTGATGGCTCAACTGTCACCACCTTAGGAGTCATCAAGGATCTTGAGTTAACCCTCCATGCATGTCCAAGCCTAACAATAACTCAAGATGTGTCAATCATTGACCTACCTCCTTTGTTTTCCCTATGTTTATCAAGAGACTTTACTACTAAAGTGGGTGGTTACTTGTCTTCTTGATTGGTCTCATATGTTACTCAAGACAAGGTATGGTACCTATTTACCATACAAGTTGAGCCTATATTTTCCTATCATGTAGAGTCATATGTCCCATCCCCTCTCCAAGCCAACTATTTAATCCAAGAAGAACAAGCTTCAGTTCTTGAAGAGCAGTCTCTTCCACCCTCTATTCCTGACCTAGTACTTGATGAATGGGTGGAGAGACACCATAAATTTGATCCATATGCTTGAAGAATTGAAGCTTATGAAACTAGGCTTGGTACTTACTACATTCTTGAAGAAGAAGCTATGCTTGTCACGTGCGCTCAAGAAAGACAAAGTTGAACTGGTCTATGGAAGTTGTACTTTGATGGATCCAGAAGAAAAATGGCACGGGAGAGAGTGGTTCTCATTTCCCTAAGGATGAGAAATTATTCTTCACACATAGGCTGTAGTTTACATGTTCTAACAATGTGGTAGAGTATGAAGCATTGGTGCATGGCTTGCTCATTGCTGAGAAGAAGAAAATTAAGGCATTGCAGATCTTTGGGGACACATAATTGGTTATCCACCAAGTTACCAAAAAATTCCAAAAAAAGAATAAGCTTCTCAAAGCTTATAAACATAGAGTTTTGGGACCTCCTTGAGAGATTTGATGCTCTAAATCTACAGGTGGTGCCACACAAAATGAACAAGGAAGCTGACCAGATGGCCACACTTGGTTCACAATTCTCTCCTACTAAGAGGACTTTGTCAAAGGAAACACTCAACACATCAAGATGGTGATCAGACCATCCATTCCAGAAAACAACACCAGCTAAAAGTGTTTGATAGTGATGACACAAATCATCCAGTTTATCCAAAATGAAGCTGAGTTTTCATCAAGTATGCAAGCTGACTTACATGATGATACTATGGTGACCAAGTGATACAAATAAGAAAAAAAGTTTCCTAAAGGGCTGGTCACCTTAGAGAAAATGTTTAGCCCTGATGATGAGTTCAAGGGTGAAGAAAAGGTACATGCACACACATAAGAAGACTTCCCCAGTCACTATTATGCATGTGGAAAGAGTTTATTTCTCAAAAATTTGTGCATGATGAAAAAACAAGCCTTCATCTCTCTCTGATCAAAAATACAGTGATATCTTCTCATGGGAGTATGAAGACCTCAAAGGTTTTGATCCAAGTGTTTCTCAACACTCCATTGACCTTGATCCTAGTATCAAGCCCATCAAATAAAGCAAGACCAGTCAATCCAAAGATAGAGCCCCTCATGAGAAAGGAATTATCCAAACTCATTGAGGAAAAAAATATTTTTCCCATCAAATACTCTACTTGGTCACAAATCTAGTTCCAATGTGCAAGAAGAATGGTGAAATCAGACTCTTGTGTTGATTTTAGAGATTTGAATAAGGCATCTCTAAAGGATCATTATCCTTTTCCTTCAATGGAGTAGATTCTATAGACTATGGCTGGCATGCACAGAGATTCTCCATGCTAGATGGATATTCAGGTTTCAATCAGATCCTGGTCAAGGAAGAGGATCAATTCAAAACAACATTTACAACCAAGTGGGGAACATATGCATATCAAAATTCCCTTTGGTCTGTCAAACATGGGCCACATTTCAACGCCATGGATATTGCCTTCAAAGGTTACATCAATGAGTTCATCTTGGTTTACCTTGATGACATAACAGTCTTCTCAAAGTAGAGCGCGATCATATGGCACACCTAGAGAAAAAGTATTTGAGAGATGTAGAAAGTTTGGGGTGTCTCTTAACCCCAAGAAGTGTAATTTTTGGTGGCATAGGGGAAAGCTCTTGGGCCATGTGGTTTCAAAGGATGGCATCACAATTGATCCTAAGCATTTCAGCCATCCTAGCTCTTTCCCTTTCAAGTGCACAAAAAGGCCTTACAGTCCTTCCTTGGTAAGATCAATTTTGTTAGGTGTTTTATCCCTAACTTTGTAGGACTGGTTTGGCCCATCACCTTGATGCTCAAGAAGGACATAGCCTTCAGATGGACAACAGAAGGAAGAGAAAGCTTCAACAAAATCAAGCAAGAAATTTTGCACACAACACTCATCAATCCAGATTATTCAAAGGATTTCATCCTTTATGCTTATGGCACTGATGCAAGTGTTGTTGTTGTCCTAACACAAGAAAATGAACAAGGGATGGAACAACCAATGGCTTTCTTCAGCCAGAAACTTGAAGGATTATGAACTAAAGTACAGTCACACATGGAGAAGAAAGTCTTTTCCATCATGCACGCACTCTCAAGAAATTCAAGAGTATGCTCACCACCAATCATATCAAGGTGTTAGTCTCCCACTCTTCTGTCAGAGACTTCATCATGGGAGCAGAAATCAGTGAGAAAAGAGCACATGATGGGTGACCAAAATCATGGAGTATGATGTGACTATCAAGGCCACAAAGCTGGTAAGAGGTAGTGCACTCTGTAGGAAGATTGTTGAGGATGCACAGAATGAACCTAAGGCTTCATTATTTCTGATGAGGACCTCCCATGTGCATGAAACTGAGAAAACATGACCCTAGACATGTGATGATTGATGAAGGACATGATCACATTCCTTTTCAAGGGTGCATACCCTCCTAGTTTAAAAAAATCAAAAGAAGACATCTGAGGTTACAATCTATCCCTTATGTGTTTGATTGATGGACTTCTCTTCAAGAAGAATCTTGATGGCATGTTGTTAAGATGTATCAATGACACACAGACTAAAAAAAGTGTTAGCAAAAATTTCATGATGGATTCTCTGTGGACACTTCTCTTCCAAAACTACAACAATGAAAATCATAATGGTAGGTATCTTTTGGCCTACTCTATTTTAGATGCACACAAGTGGGTCAAAAATGCAAGGAATGTGCTTTCTTTGTAGGAAAGAAAAAATTGGGCAAAGTTCCTTCGACCAATCCAGGAGATCAACCTTTTGCAATGGGGTCTCGACTTCATAGGCATGATCAATCCACCTTCAAGCATTGGACACAAGTGGGTGTTGATAACTACATATTACTTCACCAGATGGACAAAAGTTTTCACACTCAAGGAATCAACCGAGTCATTCATCCTTGACTTTCTCAAGGTATAGTCACAAGGTTTGGCATTCCTCAAACCATTATCTCTGATAATGCAAAATCCTTCCTTGGTACTAAAATCACTGATTGGGCTCTAAATCTAGGCATTTATCTAAAAACCTCTTCCAACTATTACCCTCAGGGAAATGGTTTGGCAGAAGTCAACAAACAAGAACCTTGATCAAAATTATGAAGCACACAATGAACATCAACCAAAGACAAGTGGCATACAAAGGTCTCACGCATGCTCTGGGTAGATAGAATCATAATCAAAAAAGGAAATAGAACTTCACCTTACAAGCTTGTCTATGGTAAGGAGGCTACCCTTCCTTTGACACTAGAGTTGAATTCATTAGCACTTTCCCAACAACTAGAATTTGAAGGCACAGACCAAAGAGAAATCAAATGGAAGAGCTGGTTAATCTTGAAGAATCAAAGGAACTCTGCCATGATCAAGCTAGAACAACATCAACAAAACAAAAAAATGGTTTGACAGAAAAGGCTAGGCCTCAAGCTTTCAAAGTTGGGGACTTGGTTTTAAAATGGGATGTTGAAAGAGCTAAACCAGGGGCACCATTCAAAGTTTGATGCACTTTGGAGTGGCCCATACATCATCAATTCCTGCAAGGAGGCTAACTCTTTTGAGTTAACTCATCTTGATGGAGGCACACTATAAATCCCAAAATGGGATCTATCTCAAACCCTTCCATTAAGTTTGTTGCATCATTTTGTATATATTAGAGTAGTTTCAATTCCTCCAAGTGTGTTGCACATTATTTGTTTTTGTACATAGTTCTTTCTTCTCACGTGCTTCTTACGTGCATGCTCTTTCTTTCTTCCAAAATGTAGAGCTTCTTTCAAAGTTTGCAAGATTCAGAATAGAGTCAAGAAATGATCTTTCAAGTGACTACATAGGGTAGTTTCATGATTACATAAGTAGACTCCATGCCCAATGGATGCTCCAGGCTACTGATCTTCTTCATCTAGCAAGTAGATGGCCCCAAAAGTCACCAAAAATTGTTATCCAAATAACTCTCCTAGTTATTTGGGTAACTTGTATACATATTCTAGCTCTCAGCTCCTCATTGAAGGTTTACACATGCTCTCAAGTTCAATTGGCACATTTCCTTGGTTGTAGTTTTCCTTGGCACCCCTTCTTTTCCTCAAGTGCCCTTACACACTTTCTTTCTCTCCTTCCATTTTCCTTTTCCTCTTTGTTCCACTCCTCCCTCACTCCCCACCTTTTTTGCATTCACTTTCTTCCTAAGCAGCTTCTTCACCCCTACGCACGCATCTCACACTTGCTTCAATCAAGCTAAGTCCTTGGCCCTCTCACGTGCACACCCATTACTTTGTAATAGTTTGCACCTTGACCATGCATTCTCTCTCTCACTAGTTTTTTTCTCATTTCCCCATGCATGCATGCCACACCTTCCTTCTCTCGCTTCCTTCCTCTTTTTCTTTCCATTCCTTGCCCTTCCCTCGCCCCCTCCTTTTGCACCTTTCTATGCTGCAGGTCATCTTCTTGACATGCTTGAGTGTGCCACACAACCAATCAAAGCATGCCAATAGGGTGCACAAATCCTTGCAAAAAAATCAATGAGTGACACATGGTAGAAAAATAAATATTTACACATTGGCCATCATTTCAGCCAATCCATGCATGCCACATGTTTTGTGTGTGCATGACTCTAACTAATCTCTTCTCTTCGAAATCCATATCTTTTTCTACTAGAGCTCATATCGGCACATGCACTAGACTTGTCGAGAGAAGAGTCTATGACTGACATCAACTATAGTGCTAGATATTCAAATTCAAATTCTTGGTGGATCTGGTAGGTGAGAAATGGGAAAACATCTCTCTAAGCATTGATGAGTAGATCTGATTGCTCCAACCACCCGATTTGATATGATCCACCCTCCTTCCTTCTTCAACATGCCAAATAGGCTTGGGGAAGTGTATTTCATAGATCTCTAGGTGGATTTGTAGGCATTGAATGCTTCTTGTTGGTGGTTGTATTTCAAATTCAGAGTTTCCTCCTTCTTCTCTTCTTCTTCTATGATTCATCTATAAATGTAAGAGCTAGGCTCATTTGTTATGTTGGACACTCTGATCCTTACGCATTCTACTAAGGACTTCATATTTTCTATATTTTGAGTTAGACCTCTAGATCTAGCTCTCGCATGTGGATATCGGCCTCCTTCATCATTATAATAACACTGTGCATTTTTGGAAGTAATAAAAGCATCATTTTGTGACTATTCTCTATCCTAACATGTTTTCATTCCTTCTTCTTTCCTTTTCTTTTTGTGTTGTGTGTTGGTTGTTGTGCATTTCACATCCCTTGCAGTTCCTTATTTAGTTGTGTTCCATGAGAATGATATGGTAAATATGTTTTTAGTTGTGCTACTCATGCCTAGCCTCCTCACACATTTCCTTTCATTTTCCCTCTCAGAAACAAATAGTGTTCATCCCTCTTTTCTAGTGTTATCACCTTTTAGTGTAGTTTCCTTTTCATGTTATCCTTTGGATTTAAGTCCTTGAGGAGGTATGAGGTCCAAGTATGGTAGAGTCAAGACTAGTTTAAGCTTTCTCAAGTTGTGATAAACTAAGAGAGAGGTGAACATGATTTTTTTTATCCCAAATCATGATTTTTGGCATGTATAGGTGTTGTGTATTCTCTTTCCCAAGGGAATACAATCATAAATGTTTTGAAAGTGGTCAAATCTGGTCAAAATGAAGAAAAAACAAGTTTGTGAGCCAAATTTGATGATTTTGGTTGATGTTTTTAACCAAGAGATGATTCTATGAAGCTTATAATGATGAATATCATGCAAGTACAAGTATGCTATGTCAATAATGTAAAAAGGGGGAGAAGATTAAGTAGTTTTCCATCAATGACAAAGGGAAAAATTATTGGCATGTTGGGTTCTAGGTGCTATCATTGATGTAAAATCCCATTAATGAAAAAGAGGATGATGAAGTAGTTTAAGAATTTTTTTTAGTAGGATGATGAAATAGTGTTTTAGGTGTTGACATGATGGCATGGGTTGATTTAGTGAGACTGGCTTGGTTTAACAAGCCTATTCAAGTGACCTAGCTAGTCTAGGTGATGGTGCATGGTGATTTGAGTTGCTTAGTGGATTGAGGAACATGGTATAAGCATGGAGAGTATGTTTTGGGAGTTTTTAGGCATTCACATGAGTTTCAAGGTGTAGGTATAGGTTCAAGATCCAACTACGGTACTCATCTAGACCAGTCTACATGCTTAGAGGCGTAAGGATGAGTCTTAGAGCCATATGAGATCATGGATGCATGTAGGTGAGTGATTAATGATGTATTAAGTTTTTTAGGACCTTTTGGAGAGGTTTTATGATGAGTTACAATGTTGGTTCAGTTGACCCTAGCCTAAACCATGCAAAACCCCAAGGGATAGTCATGAAAATGAGATGGGATGAGAATGAGACATATTTGTGCTATGATGATGATTTGAGATGATGCACATGTGTGTTATAGAGATGTGAGAAAAATTTGGAGTCATTTTGAAGAAGATTTTGCAAGTTAAGTTGTTTTTGGTGAAATAGGGTCAAGAAGAAGGTGATTTCTAGCTCGAATTGCACCTTTTAATGCTCACCCTGAATTTTGTGATTTACATGGGACCTTGTGGATTTTAGGGATGATTTTAAATTGAACTAAGAAGGTTTACAAAAAAATGAGGTCATTCGATTATCATGTTCTTATGATTGAATGCTAAGAAGGTAAACAAACTTTTGTGTGCTTAAAACCCTTACTTGAAAGAGGTAGGAGAGATTTTCTTAATAAGTGTCCATAATTGATTTTTTGATCTAGTATGATGATTTTATTATGTAGAGGACTCCTCTAGGTTTCTAGAAAGGCATGGTAGAGCATGTGGTGATGAGTGGACCCCACTCAAACATGCAAGTTTCTAAATAAGTTTAATTTGGGACAAGGTTATCCAAAAGAGTTGAAAAATAAATTGAAATTGGATTTAGTATAGGAATTTTACTTTATGTCCATGATGGTTTCAAATCATGGCGGTTATACTAAATGGAAAAGTGTTCCCTATTTATGAATACTGGTCATAAGGCGCTTTTGGGATAGTGTCGATAGTTTTCGAGAGATGGACTTGGTTCAAGGATTTCCACTTGCGTTGGAAGGAAATATAATATGTTATGGAAAGACAATTCAGATAGATTTATAGTGGAATAATGTTTGTATCATGATGATGATATTTATAGGTCATCCAATTTGATTTGTGGAGAAGAAGATTGTTGGTTCTCTAAGACAAAATTACTTTTGCTGAAAGAATGAGTTAGAAGATGCATGAGATGAATGATTTTATGCTTTTATAACTTTTAAAGTAAATAGGTATCATGAAATTTGTTCCTATTTTAAGGAATTTAGAGGTCTTGGAAGTGACAAAAATGGTGCAAACTAGTTGAGTTTGTAAAACTACTTTCTAGGCAACTTGATTTGGTGAAGAGGAAAGTAGGTGTGGTTTGCACATATACAAGTATTGAGGATTCCAATGCATGGTTGCATGCCATAGTTGAGTTGTTATTGTGTTGTCTTGAGGTCCAAAGGTGAAGACACAATCCTAGAAACAATTGTTTAGTGAAGGATAAAATCCTTTTTGGTTGTGTTATGATGAATTTTATTGGTGAAAGATAATTAATGACCATGGATGGTGTTCATTTGTTATATTTTACATATATGGTGAATTTGGGAGCTTAAATAATCATGATTTTGGTGTTAGTGGTTTTTACTCATCCAGGTGATGGGGTTTTGAGCTTGTTTTGAGATTGTTGAGTATATTTGGGCATGAACGACCTACATAGGTCTAATTTTTAATTAATTTGTTGGGATTATTTTAATATTTATTGGTTGGACTAAATGTTTAGGACCTATGTCCTTTTTTTTTTTGAGTTGGAGTGCATATAAAAGTGAAGTTTGAATTCAAATTTGGTCTAGTTAAAATAGAGGAAAAAGTGCGACCCATGTTTGTGCTTGTAATAGGTATGAAGGCATTTATTCATAGATGAGTAAGTGTTCAAGATGTTTAGTAATGTTAGAGAATGTGTTTGCAAAGGTTTTAAGCCAAGACAAGTTGTGAAAATGAGAGATACATTTAGCTAGGTGAATGGGGTTTTGAGAAAGGGTTTGAAGGAGTTTGGAGCTGACTAGTATGATCACCATCAGCTGAGTTGTTGAAGTAGATCATCAGTGATCTTATTATCAAAATATTGTGTGATGAGTCATATTCATGCAAATCTATCGTTGTGAGTAATATCAACAAGGGTTTAGGGGTTAGTGCTCCTTGTAAGGTTGGTGCCTCACTAAAGAAATATCTTGGGATGTGTAATATTCACTTGAGTCTTTATTGTGTTTAATATCATGAAAGTTTTTAGTGGGTTTTCTTCCCCTTGATGGTTTCCCACTTACATCTTGTGTTCTTGTGAACTCCTTGTTTATGCTATGGTGTATGTTTGTTGCTTATTGTTGTGATCACATTAATGTGTGGATGAATGTTAATTGTGTATGAAAATTAATATGAAATTGTATAAGGATTTTGAAGGACTGATTCACCCTCCCTCTTAGTCCATTTTTCTTCCAACATAGAACATAAAAACATACCTTAGAGAGTTTAATGAAGATTGTACCCAATAGTGTGTCACATGAGTGTTGTAGCATGCCGAATGGAATAGTGCAAGATTTGTACCATGAAATTCTAAGGAGAGAGAAGGATAAGGATCCTATGGGTGAGATGTTTTTTCTTAGAGTGATAATTATGTGTGTGTGTAATTCCTTTTGCTGGATCATGCTTGAGATTTACTTCGTGGTTGTGTTATTTTCCTTCATTGTTATATGATAGGACCTATAAAAAGAAAAACAAGTATAGTCAATTATCTAGGTAAATAAAATTGAAATTTAACTTAGAAAATATGTAAAAATGGAAAGGTGTATTAGAAAGCTAAATCAGGGGATTAGAGTGCACTGAAGTGTTTAAAGAGAAAGGGATAGAGATTTTTTCCTACCTTTAGACCTAATGCTTGGGGGTTGGTTGGAATAACATGAAGGATTTGAGTGTGTTGTCGCCAAACTAGGGATTTGATAATCATGACAATAAAATTTATATTTAGGCATCTTGTCATCATTAAGGGAAAGTGTATTGGGAGAGTGGTTTATTTTTCCCTCTAATGGTTAACACTTCCCTACGGATAAATGTGATCGAAAATTTAGGCCGAATTTTAAACCAACTTCGAGACCCCTATAGGCTTGTTAATATTGCCGATAAAATATACTCCGCTTTAAGTAAAAAAATTCAAAATAATGCAAGAATGAAAACACACTACACACGGGTTGATTACAAAGTTTAGAAATAACCTACGTCTTCGGGTTCTTATAGAACCATTCCACTAGTCAAAACTTGTAAGTACAATATAGTTTCTTACAATAAAACCTAATGGAACTTTAAACTTTCCTAAATAGTACTCCATAGCTTTGAAGGACACAGATGACCTATCTAAGGACCATCCTCCTCCTTCTTGACATACCTGCAAGATGTGTGGCGAAATGGCCTATTGGCGAGTTTATCAACAACTCCCAATTTATACAAGTTACCTATTAAAAATAAGTCTTCACTCAAAAATTATTTTCTAATTAGTAGGACTTACTCACAAAATATGCCTTTTAAATATAAGGCTTTATAAAGCTCCTTCGAATAGCTAGGAAGCTATTTATTATCCTTAGGATCCTTTATATTTGAATGGCTTTCTCTTCGTTGTGTGTGTAGAGTGGTATAGGAAGGCCTTTATATAGGCCTTAAGATTTCTCTTGTTCTTAAGTGTGTAGAGTGAATTTGAATGGATTTCTCTTTTTCTTATGATTTATTGACCATTAAATATCTCAACTAACTTGTTGGATGAGTTGGTTGAGTCATTGCGAGTTACGGGGAGGTAATGGATTCAACTCCTCGCCCCCATCTACATTTTGGTTGGTTATACCAACTCGCGCTGCTTTCGCTATCGAGCTCGGCGTGAGTTGTCCACCCTTGCCATCCTTGACTCGTCCAAGTGGACTTTGACCTACCCAACTATTCCATTTCACCTATCGTGTGGCTTTTAACCCCTCAATGCATCGCCATGTTCACCGCTCCAAGTCGGGTCTTTGACTGAGCCCTCTATTTGCACCCATGTAACTTCGGCCTTCCTTACTGAACCCACCAACCTTATCCACCACCACATGGATTATCCCACATTTCGTGGGGTAGAGATAAAAATCCTTTTTAAGGTTTTCACCCCAACAATGTATACATGGCTTGGGCCACGTCCTATGTGCTTTCATCGATGGTATAATTGGAATAACTCACCATATAGCTCATTGAGCTACCTAGTAAATGCACTTGCCATAACTCACCCTTAAAGTAACTCGGTCCCTCGGTGTTATGAATTTTCCAATGAAATTATGTAGCTCGGTATTCAAATCATTCATAGATTACCCCATAACAAGATGCACAAGTCGGTTTACAACTCAAACTTGCCAAACATATATAGCTCAATGAGCTAAAATATAACTCGCTCGAGTTGACTAATAGGGAAAAGTGGTGGCAAGCCACGTGGTGGCCTGAGGACCCACCACATGGTAATTTTTTTACAATTTCTGATTAAGAATCATGAGTCGAGGACCTAAGGATTAAAACATCAACCACACTCATCACCTTTGTTTGATCTTCTATTTCGCCACTTGATCGTAACTTGCCGCGCTTGACTCGGTCCCGTCTAGGGTTGAATTAAACTTTAACTAGTCACCATTCACAAGTACGGACTCTGCTTTTCGATGTTCAAATAGTTGATGACAAGATCTTTGAGTCAAATCCCACACTTTGTAATGATCTTGGGAGATTTAAGGGACATTGTGTCCTTTGTATTGACCTCCGATCAAAATGCCACTACGATGATCAAAAATCTGATTTGTAACTTGCCTCAAGTGACACAAAGGCACTAGGTATATAGATTTCCTACATATTCCCTAGGTTTCATTCCATTATTTAGTTCCTTCTTTGGTTCCTAGATTAGTACTTAGTTCATGTTAGTGACCGATCGCAATCAAATCAGGTTGTGTAACTATTGAAATTGGAGAAAACTGGGATCGTGTAATTGCTGAAATTGCTCTGTAAATTTTTCCCCAAGATAAGAGTGCTCAAGTAGGACACTAACACCTAGGAGTTCCTATCTAAGATAGATGTTTGTGTCTATGCTAAATTTTATGACCATTTCTATTTTTTCCCTGTTATATAACTGGTTTGTATTCTATTTCTTGTTTGTATTTTTGTAACTATGTTCTCAGAATTATTAGGATGGTGAAAATGTTCACCCAATGTTTTCCCCACTCATTTGGGGTGCGTGAGATGAAAATGAATCCCAAAAAAAGAAGACTGAAATTGATGTGCACATTTGATATAACAATCCTGTAGGGGAATAGAGATTAAGCATAGTAAGAAAAACAAGGGGAAAATGATGATAACATACAAGTTTTGGTGACAATCAAGCAATGCACATTGAAATAGTAACTAGTCACAACATTTAGGAAAACAAAAATATGGACTCAATGAGTAGTTGGTTATATATGCAAGACACCACTCGGATGTCACAAGATAATCAGATCCATCAAGGCTTGTGAAAGCAATAAAATCAAGTGATCGTAGAGCATATCTCACAAACAATGATAAATAAGGTACAAGAAAATCATATAACCATGATTGGAAGGAGTCCTATAAGGAAAATGCTACACATGAAGCACTCATTAGCATGTTATAAAAGATAAATAGTATGCGACAATGTAATATTTGAATATAATAATGACAATTGTGAAATATTGCAACAATAGACCTACGATAGGAAGTAGGAAAATGCTAGATTCCTCGAGGAGCCTCAATGGGACTGGTAATGTACAGGGCCAAGCATCATACATCATGTAACAACCTATAAGTGACCTACATTCACCTTAAGATACCATGTGAACATGAATGTGAGTATGAAAAATGACAAAGCATAATATGAACTATAGTAACATGATAAACATAGGTACAACATAGAGTAGTATGAAAAAGGAAGAATGCATCTAATCAAGATCTAAGAAAATATGTCTTTGAATTTTTAAATGCATATATGTGAAAGAGAATAGCTAGAAGGGAGGAATAAGGGTTCCCATTATATGTGTGTGCTGCCAAGCGAGGTTCATATAGGAATTCCCTCAATAGCCAAGTATGAACCAAGAACAAGAGTGCATCATCGAGAGGTGTGGGGAATTAGGATGCCCCCAAGTGTGAATGCCAAAAGGATTTATGTGAGATCATCGAGAATATTTTCTAAACCTGGAACAAATCCAAAGGGGTATGGTTGGTATGGTTGAGATGCATGATAGGTAAATCATTTAGGTTTGCCATTAAAAATCCTAAGAGATGGAGGTCATACATGTCCATATCATATTATTCATTAGTGAATGGTTTACCGGGGCACTTGTGTGCATTTCATTGTGTCACATTAGGAGAGTAATTAAATAATGAATTATTATGAATAGTAATAGACTCGAAGCAAATCGGAAAGGTGAAAATAGTATTATGCTTTGATCAATAGTACCACCAATGTAACTGAGCCCAAAATGTATGATAGTAAGGGGATAAGGATGAGGGTCAAGTGCAACCTAAATTTTCATGTGGAAGACACGGGGGCCAAAAGAGGTGAGGAGGAAGATATAACCTTGATATTGAGGGTGAGGTGCAAGCAAAGGGATGATATCGGTAGGAGTAAATCCCAATTGGGTGAGGCCATCATATGTGTAAATATTTTCAAAGAAATTAGGATCATAAGGAACATGCTGCTAATACTTGTGATTAATGTATAATGTGCAACTAAAGTAATCAAAATGAGCAAATGACATAGGAGAGGAAGTACTAGTAACATTGTGAGCAGGACTACTTGATGAGGAAGGAACCACAAGAGGGAAAATAGGCTCTAGAGCATGTACGGTATTAGAATAAGGAATCATAACAGTAGTGGTGGTTTGAGTGATGGAAGATTTTACTTGATATTCACTAGGACTAGTAGGAACATATCGAGTATGAAAGAGAGACTCATAAAAATACACGAGAGTGAAATCAAAAAGAACACAATGTATTGTTATTGAGCTCGACAATATCAATGAAATTATAATCGAATCATCATTTTCTACATGTAAGTATTGTTCATACTTTTCTAGGATCTTGACAATATATGTGGAAGGTATCGAGAGGATATGGTATGAGATATGAGGTTGGTAGAGGGAGACTATGTAGAAGTGAGGAAAGATGGAGGAATGGGAGTAGAAATGTGTGATTATCCAACATCATATGTATCAAAATGGTGCGAATGAATAGTTTTATCCAGGGGAACGACCACATGGAGGTAATAGATTCTATATGGCAATACTTGAATGGTTCAGGATCAATGGTAAAAGTACGGTCATACCCATCAAAGTAAAACTTGACAAAATGATGGATAGTAGAAGGAACAACTTGTAAGCATGGATCCAATGTCGACCAAATAGAGGATTTTATTGTAATGGGGCATCCATGTCATAAAAGAGGGTGTGAAGAGTGTTTGGTTCCACATGTAACTCTAAGGTGATAGTACCAATGCATGCACAAGTTGTATCATAACAACGTATGACAATAGAAAACTTTTCAATTGCACTATGAGGAATGTGGAGTTGGGAAAGTAATGATAAAGGAAAAATATTCAGTGTGGATCCATTATCAATAAGTACATGCTTAATTTGGAAATACTAAATGTGATCCATGATAAGAAGAGGAGGATAATTGGTGGAAGACTCAAGAGTAATGTCCTCATAAGAAAATGTGATAGAATTGGTGATATGCTTGAAATAATCCATGAGATGGGAAAAAGCTACTAGAGGGTCATCACTTTGGATTTTAATAGAGTGAAGGGTAGCCTCTAAGGTAGAACAAAAATTAAGATCTTGGTACAATAGATCAAAGAGATATATCTTAGACAAGGTATTATTTAATTTTTTAATTATATAATAGGTTTTATATGGAGCAAGAGGTTGAGGAAGTGGTGTGCTAAGATGAGGAATAAAGGTAGGAAGCTGCAAAGGCATCTTATTATGGTAGGTGGTGACAATACCGACTTTGGGAATGATAGATGCGGTTGTGTGTAGTGAGGTGGATGTTGTGTAGTGACAGAATGTACTCAAAGTCGGTGATGTCCGGGGAATAAATGTGAGTAGGGATGAAAGTAGAAGAATTAGCCAATATATTAGAATAGGAAGAAAAAGGTGAATGGATCTAGGGCATGAACATTGAGTCAAGTTCACCAAATGATTTAACGAAATTTAAATCTAAGATAAGCATACAACCGATCAAATATATATAATGGTAAAAAGAAATATCATTCAAAAGAAATGCAAGAAAGAGTGATAGGTAGGGTTTGGAGAATGACTTAGCTAAATCCACTATAGGTCCTGGACTAATTTTGGGCTAATGAATGACCTAGAAAGGCATATTCTAGACTATTTGAGCTCTAATTCTGAACTTGACTTCAAAAATATCGTGGATAGGAGCACCTAGAATGGGATAGGGCCACCCATGCACTTTTGTTTGTTCTGATGCTTTGGTGTTTGTGGAAGTGCTCTAATATGGTTCCTTTCGCGTCACTTAACTTTACTCCTTTCTCACCGTATATCACATCGATTCATTTTGTCACACATGTAATTTGCAAAATAAAAATAGATACTTACATAGTAATCAATAACACATTAGATGAATAAAATAATACAAATTATTGATTTGGGGTGACCTCAATGGTCACCCCAATGTGATTTTCACTGAGCACTACACTACATTTCGTGACTCTATGTAGTTTTTGCATTTGTGTGTGATTGGAATAGTGTCCCTTGAGCTAGGATGCCCTAGTTCTAGTCACATAAAGAGATAACGAGCTACAACTAATTTATCCCAAATGTAAATGTGTGGTATGGAATTTAGAATAAACCCTCATATGTAGTGAAGTATGTAGTCCAAAATGTAGTCCTTGATGTAGTAGATAGAAAATATTAGCTCCTTGTAGATGTATGTGTCTCTTGAATGCTTTCCCCTAATGAGGTTAAATAAGATATGTATATATATGATTCCCTTACTTAAGTTTCATCATT
This sequence comes from Taxus wallichiana var. yunnanensis, assembly GCA_018340775.1. Lineage (NCBI taxonomy): Eukaryota > Viridiplantae > Streptophyta > Pinopsida > Cupressales > Taxaceae > Taxus > Taxus wallichiana. The sequence continues at coordinate 630,064,904 of CM031234.1, forward strand.
AACAAGTGAAAGGTAAAACATGAGTGATAAAAGAAGATAATAAAGAAGTGACATTCGAAAGATCATAAAAAGTGGCAAAGAGGACATAGGCACCCATAGGGGACTATAGCACCCAGTGCTCTTGTCCCTAATGGATGGTTCTGTACAGGGTGTTAGAAAGATAAAATAGTGAAATTAGAGCTGAGCTAGATGTCGGGTAGTGTGAAAAATAGTAAGTTGTCAATCGTAAAAAATCAAACAATGGAGGTGAAAAGGATAAAAGAAATGTTAAAATAAAGTAAATAGGTGTTAATGAGTAGTTATATTTCTTAGGAATCATGCATATAAATGAAGTATTTAGAGGCTATATGTACATAGTAAGTGCATGTTTCAGTTACTAAAAGATATTACACCAAGATGACTTGGATAAATCATAGTACATTCCCCAACCTTTAGTGAATGCGCCATCATGTATGTAGTTTTTATATATAGGTCTCACATTTATCTAAATCAATATCTTAGTAGCATTGTAAGTGAGAAATAAGTGTAATATGATCTCTAATAATAGGTAGATAATCACGAAGAATCTAATATGCACACTAAATAAACCATAAATACTAAATTCTCAAAGTGCACAACAAAAAAGGTTGGTCAACAAAGCTAAAAATAAATACTATGGTGCTTGATATAATCATTATAAGATATGATTATTGAAGCAAGAAACACATTAAGAACTTGTTTATGGTAGGATTATAATGATAACAAGTCAACATCTTAAATTCATAATTGGTGTTATATACATTGATATTAATTGTTATTATTTTGATGTTTATTAGGAGACACATTATGTGATGTTTATATGTCGAATGTACTTGATTTATGCATTTATACTAGATGGACCCTAGTCTTATACCCATTTTATTACTTGTTTTGGTGTTTATGTAAAAACATCGAGGATATTGTATTTTAATTGTAAAGATTTTGTATATATCTAAATTATAATGACTATTCCTTGATGTTCAAAAGTTATGCATTGATGTGCACTAGAAGGAAAGGATTTTATTTGATGTGTTAATGTTCATCCAAGTAAAGCATTGTATATAATCATGTAGTTGGAACCATACTAAATAAAATTGGAATAGTCTTTGGTCACACTATAAAACGTAATATAATAAACCCTAAGGGTTCCTCCATAGTAGTAATATATCTAGGTGTATCTCGAGAAGTATATGTTATATCAACTAGGTTATATTGAAGAGTATATATGAATAGTTATGTGTACAAATAATTTCTTAATCATCATTATCTATAAATATTAAATATGTATTTCATCACTTTCATGAATTTTTGAATGATTAGATGTCTACTATATGAATCATCTTAAAATATATCTTATTCAAGAAATGTAATTGAAATAGATTTGGATTTTTCATGAACAACATCGACTACTTTAATAAACCATTCAAATGAATTTGTTGTGTGTTTCATATATACACATGATTGTTATTTGAAAATTTTCTATCATATATATATTCCTAGAATCGAGAGAATGGTTCTTTTTGAGTAGATATTTCCATTATTACACTTGAACCGCAACACGCACCATCAATTTGAATATGACCACTATTAATTAAATCTATAGTCTTATGCTTCAAAGTAAAAAACTAATTTTTAGAATGTCCTTTGACTATATGGTAATCATAATATGCATTGGCATCAAAGTATTTTAGTAATGGTATTAAAGTTCTGAATTTTCTCTGTTGGTGGTAAAGTAATCATATAGCATGCAAGTAACCTCTTCAAGTAATTTTATGGGATTTAATCCAAAACTTGTAATTTTCCTTCGCTCCTTTAAAGTAATACAAAACTTCTTAATTGTTTGTTTTACAATGTTGTCCATATTCATGCTATTTTTCTTATGTTTGAATGTACATGATCGTTGATTTTATTGGCCTCACACTTAAACATATTTTCCTTTAAAGTATTAAATTCAATGGACTTAATCACATGAAATAATTCTTCAAATGATATATAACTATTAAAAATCACTTTTCCTTTGAAAATTCGTGGTATGAAATTATAAAAATACTCTAACACTCATTATTTTGTGGTTAATAAGTGTAGACACCTAAACTTGGTATTTGACACTTTGAAAACATTAGTTTTGACACACTTAGACATTTGACATATATTTAAATTTTGAATACAATTTTACTTGATCAATTTACCTATCCATTAACTTAGTCACATTAATTCACTTATCATATTTATTTAGGATCAAATTAGCCTATACAAGAATCCATTTAGAATCCTAAACATACATTCTCTAATAATCATATCTTTGTTTTCAACTGGAAATTACCAACCTAGACATTACCATGTATTGAAATTTTCACTCTTTTTGATAATGTCTAGGATCCTCCAATGACTAATTTCAAATTTGGGCATCTCCATCAGACTACCCTAGAGATATTTCACATATTATTTGTGACGAGAAACTAAAAAAGAGTCACCTATATATAAAAATGAGCCCAAATATCATTCCTCACCTCTCATATTCTTGGAGCACCCTTACATAGATTATAGATCATTAATTAAAATGCATATTCACATAGAAAATATCCAAAGATAAATACTAGAGTAGGCTAATGAGTTAAATCTAAATAAAAATAGATAAAGATTGCATACTACCAATTGTCAAATTATAAAGAAAGAATAACATCAAAATTGTACATGATTTTCCACATTTACATATACACATAGGTATGAGAAACACATGCACTTTAAGCCTTGTTAATTTATTCTTTAACATTAGCTTGTGTTTAAATGTATTTGATCAGTTGAGGATTCAAATCCCTTCTCTAAAACTTTACCCAAAGTATTCAACTATCATGGTGTTCAATGATAAAAGGAGCTCAAATATCATAGATATATCTCTAATCTGATGGTAAGTGATGATAATATAAAGTTTAAACCATGTCATCTCTAAAGGATAAAATACCATTATATCTAAATTTAATACATGGGAAAAATATCGTAAAGTTGCGTACATAGACAAAATATTGGTCAACAGAAGAATATTTTGAGGGATAAAAGATAGAATATTTCTCAATGGCGTGTTTTAAAAAAATCAACAATATCGAAGGGCCCTTGTCTCATTGATGAAGTTGATTGGATTTTAATAAGCCTACCAGGGATCAAGTCTTCTTTGAGTGCAAGGCTGGAGATACCTAACATAGGAGAGTCAAAATAGTTGAGGCTAGGATTGTGCCTTGGATGAATTTGATGACATGGATTCCCCTTACTCGTAGCTTCTTAAGCTGAAGGTTCCCACTAGTTTAGTTTTATGCTCACTTGTATTTGTAAATCCGCTACATGCATCCTCCAAAACATTAGCAAAGATGTTAAAAATCTATGTAATCTAGAGTCCAGGTTGAGGACTTTTCTCAATAAAAACAAAACAACAAAGATTTTTTTAGTAAAAGGATTAACTCAAAGCACATATGTACATATCCTTCAAATCTTATTAAATAAGCTATCTTTTCATGCAAATCTTATAGAATAAATCTATGTCTTGAAAGGGAAAAAATAATTTCCAAAATAGATTGATTGACCATGTAAAGGTGGTAAGTACAATAATAATTTAATATCATAGGCAATATGCATTTCCCTCTCATGTGTCTTATTTTGATTCTATAAAGAGCCAAATATTTGAGTGTAAAATCATTAGTTTTGACCTTTTCCCACGTACACTAGATTTTAGGAGTCGATATTTTTATAAATATTATATTTATTTTAGGTATGAGTTATATGTTTGTCTTACATTTTCCTAGATGATATCGAACCTCTATAAGTGCAAATAATACATCTTCTTGAGCCTCACTTTTGTAAATGTAGATTGAGTGACTCGATAGTATGATTTTATAGGATTATCTATATCAATTGTTCATCCCGTTTGTCCCAAACTGCTTCTCCAATGCATGAAGCTCATGTTCTTATGATTATTGATAAAATGTGTTCACTAAAGCTTTGTAATGCATATCTATATGTTGTTGTGTCTATAAAATAAGTAAATACAATATTTTAGACATTTTGTTAATCTGTACACCACCACCTCTTTCCTTTATTTATCTATCCATAATATATTTCCCTTTAAATTTTTACCTTTCTAAAAGTATATTATAACACGTTAGGTGTTAACTTAGGTTTTTTTCATGCATTATATTAGGAAAAACCCAATTATTTCTAGCTATTCTCTACAAATTCAGATTCCAAAGATCTCAGAGATCCGAGGTTATGTTTTGAACATGGGTGCATCATGTGATACAAATCCATATATCAACATTTTAAACGTCCTTAGTGGGAAATTATTTGTATTTATAACTAGATAACATTACACAAATCCTAATAATTTTTTAAAAGTTTATATTTTGGTGAAGATATTAGTTTATCAATATGTTAGTGCAATATTTTATCACTTTGTGACTTCAAGTCATGGAACATGTACTCTCAAATTTTCAGACTTTGCCTCTTTTTATTTTTATGTTAAGACACATATTTCAAGTTAATAGATAATTTTATAGATTCTAAATCCATAAGGTTGGAGAAGGCTCAAAACGTATCTCCAAGATTGAACTCAGAGCACTAGTAATGAGAACGATTGTGTAAGATTTTCCATTAAGGAGGGGATGCCTTATTAGGTTTCAATATTTATTGGATATCAATGTAGATAAGTCATCGACCACACTCTAATTAGAGAATGAGAAGTATATAAAACAACAAGAAGAAAATCCTAAACATCCAATAAAGATATGGAAGAGAAATGTAGATGAAAAATGTATTTAGTATCACATAAGGGATGAAAATGAAGGAGAGTGCAAAAGGTTCTATATTTTAGTTCTCTTTCTCCTTATTCCTTGTTCTTCATAAAAATATCATTGGATGGGAAAGCTTGACTACAAAAGGGATCTATTTTTATCTTGCTATCAACAATTTTTTTAATTTAGCTTTGTATATATTGATTAGAGTAGGAGTTAGAATATAGTTTTCTTTTCTTTATGCTAAGATTCTTATACATCACCCTACATATTTCAATTGAAATATGTTGTGTCTCTCATTATATGTATATTTTTAGGTAGGGTACATGGAAGAACATATCTAGTGAAAAGGAAATTTCCAAAGATGGACTTGTAAAAACTCTTCACCGAGCTTATCTACTCTAAAATATACTTCATCATGCACAAAAACCTTCTAAGAAAGTACCCACATACTATTGAAATAATAAGTATGTTTAATAAGGAGTAATTTTTGTACCAAAAATTTAGTCATCAGTGGCACTTGACATTAATATCTTTGAAAATTTACTAGGGAATGGGGCAGCATTTTTGCAAAGGGTTTGATATTTGTGTCTTTGGGCGAAAGAATGGAGGGATAGAATGTGAAAATAGAGAAAAATGGAAACGCTGCTGCAGTGGAAGGGGAGAGGGCTCGCTGGCCATGACAGAGGGAAAGAATGAGCACGACTTGATAGTAGGGGGTCTCAAGGCTGGGAGGAGGAGAGCACGGTATTGGAGGGCAAGATAAGAAGGTGGAGGAGTTGGGCCCTATTCCTAGGGTTACAAAATCCACCTGGACTACGGTGGGGAGTGGTGGGAAAAATGAAAATAGTCACAGGAGCTTCGACAGCAGTGCTACAGCCATCATGGTCTGGATCCCCGGAAGGCTTCTTCTTTCAAAGATATACTGGAAAACAACGGAGGCCAATCCTCAGGCAATAAAATAGCAAGCAATCTGGCCTACCTGGTCGATCTGGCCAAGGATATTCCCTCTGTAACCATCAAGAACCCTGAAGTGGAGGAATATTTCAAAACTTTATCACAGGATGTAGTGATTGGTAGGTTTAATGGGTTCTGGCCTTCATCCTCAGCACTGTACCAGTGGGTATTCGAAACTTGGACCAATAAATGTGAAATATCCCTCTGTTCCAAGGGATTTTTCGTTGTCCATTTTAGAGAAGCGGAAGATTATCAATGATGTTTGACAGATGGTCTGTGGTTTTGGGGGCATGCGGGTTTATTTATAACTCCATGGTTTTCGATTTCGATCCGAACACCTATTTGGTTGCCAAAACACCTGTTTGGGTCAGGCTCCCTAACCTCCCCTTGCATCTATGGTATGCCCTGGAGGATATTGGTAATGGTTTGGGAAAGTTTATCAAAGAAGACTTGGATAGAATGCATTCAGGCCTTTGTTCATTTTCCTCGCATATAGAAATTGATTTGAGCAAGGGATTACCGGATCAGATCAATCTTAAATTTGGTAATTTTCAACATATCTAGATATTAGACTATGAGAATACTGCATTCTGGTGTAGATTATGTAGAAATACGGGTCATCTACAAGCTACTTGTCCCTTTAATAAAAACTAGAAATCTACAAAAAGAATGGATTGACTTCTTCTAGCGGTTGGGCTTTGTTAACCTAGATTTGGTATCCACTTCAAACTTTAAGGATGTTCGAATAATTCGACCCCCAAGAATAAAATAGTCACAGAGAAGGAGGACACCGAGATGGGAATTCAGGAAAATCACCTGGTAATTGGTGGAATGAAAAGGGGACATACTTCAGAAAGTTTAGAATTAGATAGGGATTCTGTCAGATAAAATGATTGCTTCGGCAATCCCTAATGACCTTGCGTTGGTTATCTCGACTGACCAAGGCAAGTGGTTCAAGTAAAAAAGTGAAAAAACAAAAAGGGTCAAATGGGTAGCATTGAGGATTATTTTCCATCGTAGGGTGGGAAATAATTTTTGTTTAGGCTATTTTGGTCATTCTAATGCTTTTTGAAGCTGGTGTTTAGTTGTAGGTGTTGTTTCCCTTGTTACTTTTAAAATCCTGTTGTTTTCCAGAGGAACTGGCCTCTACTTTTTAAATAGGGAATGAGTCCCTTCAACCCACTTTATCTATCAAAAAAATATATTTGAAAATTTTCATAGAATTATCCTATTCACACATTTGTAGACTACACTTAAAGCATCCCGCTTAATCCTACACTCTAAGTCCACTAGGTCATGACTTTTCTTGATTAAGTAGAACCTCAAGAATAAATGCACCTTATACGTAACACATATTCAAATCTTCTCAATCCATATCAGGCCTTAAATTATATTTCATCCTAATAATGGATATGTTGGTGGGCACATGCCATGTTTAATTGATGAATCTATCCCAATACGACAAATCTATCCCTTACACTTATGAATAGTCATATTTTAAAATGCACAAGTTATGTAAGTTGGCTTACAATTAAGTGGAAAATTATTCACACAATTAATCTATTTAAACATGCACACCCTAACCTATTAAAAGCCATCAAAGGATCCCATATCTAAGAAAAACAAGATCTGCATGAGGATAAAATTGAAGCATATCTTCCTTAGATCATATTATAACATAACTATAAAAATATAAACACATCCATCATTATTTCCCTATATCACATAGTTATAATAAAATAAATAAAATATTCATTTTCATGTATCGAGGGTCAAAATAGGACTTTATATTTATTTGTCCTTTTCAACCTCCAATCCATACTTCCACCCAAGTTCCCATTTTATGATGGTGTTGGAAAATATTTTGTCATAAAAAAACATGACACCTTGACAATAGTGTGTGGAACAAATTCCCTACTTTATTATGAAAAGAGGTGCACTTGATTAAAAACAAAACTGATCAAGAAATAATATATACAATATTTACCCTAAACTAACTCATGGGGAGTTTTGGAATGAATTGTGGAATAAATGGAAAAGGAATGAGGAGAAAACCGATTTAACAAAAATACATTTTTTTTTCTAAAACCCTAATTAAAAAGTAACCGATAAAATAATAATAAATAACTACTAGATCTGATACGACTAAATAAAAAGCATACAAAGTAGAAAACCTAAGTGAAATTAAGAGTTAGAGCAATTAGTTTATTTCATAAATATCCCAATGGTGTGCGTAAGTAGAAGAAGGATTGTGCGGGATGTTGCCACAACGATCCTAGAAAAATGTAGAAGGGACCAGGGTGCCTAGAATTTTACCATGCCACCCGGGTGCTAGGATCCTTTCTAGCACCATGGTTTGCACAGATCTCTGAAAATGAATTTCGCAGGGTCATTGAGTTGTCCAAAACCCTCACTATCTATCGCTATAATGTTACAAAATGATCTCCGATGTCATTGATAACCTACAATAAAGAAGACCACCTACAAAACCCTCAAAAGTGCATCAAATCCCAAAAATTAAATAATGCAAATGAGGGGTTAGACTATCCTCAACTATCAAACAAGTGATCTTACGATTTATTGTTGTACTACATCTCGATACACATGTAGTTCTATGTTTGTGTGTGGAATTATGCCTAGGTGGCTCTTGTGCATGTCACACTTGATAGCGAGCAAGTAGTTAGATGTAAAATATGTAGATAGATGTGTGCATGGAAAAATGAACTTCCCCTCCTATGAAGTGTATGCATAATAACTAGCCTTTTTCCCTTGAGTGAAGCTATATGGATGTAATGATGCTCTTTAGATGCTTGTGAATGTAACCTTAGGTGGTGATAGTAGATGCTTAGAGCTTGGTCCTTTAATTTTATCTCATAACATTGTATTTATATGTTTCCCTTGTTTGAATTTCATAATTGATCACTAAAAGGCCAACCCCTAAGAGATAAGGATTCCCAATAACTAGAAAGGACCCAAAAGGAGCAAGTAAGATACAAAGAGGTCTAGGGAACCCAAAGTGGACACGGTTATTTGGGCATTGGTGTCCGTGATCCTAAAAGGTGAAGTATCAAAGGTCAGATTGGGTAGTAGGGTGTGTAGGCCAAGAAGGAGACCAAAGAGGAACCTAAGAGGCCAAAGATAGTGATCAATTAGTAATTTTCTCCCTTAGGAAACATATGAATATAATACATGTGATTAGGACCTAGAAATGTACCCAATTGCGTGATTTAGTGTCTACAAAAACAAAAGGAGAGAGGATATGAAAGAGTAAGAGGGATACATAAGTGAATAAGAAAATACAAATCTTATCCCAATGTGCAAGAAGATAACATATAAAATATGATTGATTAAATGCTTAAATTTTGTGCCATATTAAAGGAAACATAAGAAAGACATTGTTCAAACATAAGAGAGAATAATAGTGTGAAATAAATTCAATAAAAAGTATAGAAATTTTCTATGTATTTATTGATGTTGAATGAATACAAAACCTTATAAACGTATCCTTTCCTTATAAAAATTCGGGTCACATATTAAATTCCTATTACATAGATGTACCTCATATTTATAATAAAAAGCACCAAATTAGGTAGGGTGACTTTTTATATTCAAATGATTAATAAATTACAAAACAATGAAAAAGGGGGTGACATTTCAATGTCCCTTTCCAAATAATGAAGATCACTTATGTTACATTCTATTTCTAAAAATTAACTTTAAATTAGAACATTAAGTTGTGAAATCAATTTTTGTACGCTTATCCCCCACCCCGTGTTCACTCTCTTTATCATTATCATGCACATGCATACCTCTCTTCCCATTTAAATCCTCCCTTTCCTTTCTAAAATGTATTTATCCATTTAATTGGTATTTTCCACCTTAATCTCATCATAATCATACCATTAAAATATCATCCCTAATCACCATTAATTAGTCCTAATTTTCATCTAATTTATTTGTCTTCCCTAAATGTCCCTATTTACCATTCGTAGGCCCTCATTTAATTATTTCACCTCCCTTTTGCATTTATTTATTTATTTTCACCTCTCACCTACCCTTTTATCCATTCTAAGCAACCCTAATTCTTCCTTACCACTTAAAACCCTAATCTCACCTCATAAGGGCTCATTGTCTTAAGCTCTTCACCCTTCCATCGCCCAAATGGACGGTCCATCGCATCCACCGGTGACCCATCCGGGTTTTTGTTGACCCTATAAATATGCCTTCCCCCTCCTTACAAAAGGGATGGAATTTTGGTTTTTCTTTGGATTTGGATTTTTTTCAGTTTCTTCGCTTCCCACTAACATCTCGTTATTAACATGGCTATTCCTTTGGAAGACCTTTTTCATCATTATAAAGATTTGAAGACACCGTGTGCTTGTGTGGAGCCCCCGTTGTCTTAAATTTTCTCTTATGATTCATCCTCACAAGTTCGGTTGTCATCTTAGACACTGCTTTGTCACCCCATCCTTCATTCAACATTCTTCATCCTTTATCTTTGGCTATTTTAACTTATGAAATCATAGATATGTCCTAGTTGTTGTCAAACCAGCCTCCATCATCATCGACCCGACCCACATCCTGCTCAATTTTTGTTCATCTACTCTGCCCACTATCCATTTTATGATCCCTCGGTCCTTTCGATTCCTCCAATCTTGCCATTCTACACACTTGCAACTTCGTATCCCAACTTCATCTCGATCCAGTCACCATCGATCATGACCAGATCACCGTTGACCTATCAATAGATCTCTTCTTATTTAATTTTCTTGCATCCTTTCTATTCTCATTTAGATCCAAACATTCCCTCATCATCTCGTTCATATCCATTCAACATATTCATCGGGCCTCATATCAAATTCAGACCAAAGGCCTTGAACTATCTTTCTACATTTCTTTTTGGTCTTTACTACCCCATTCTCTATCCACTCTACTATGCAGTCTCGGTTGTCATCGACCCGCTCGTGTTTGGTTTAGCTTAGCATATACTATAATCAAACAAGCATCTTATTTTATCTAGCACATTTCATATTTCCATTTCAGTTTAGTTATCTCATATATCTAATTTATCAATCATTTTAATTTATCTCTTTCATAAAAAAGTGGGTTGACATCCATCATAGGAAGTTTTCATTTCTTGGGACCAAAATTATCAAGAAACCCACCATCCTATCTACTAATCCATTTTCTTTGTTGAGTTCGCTTTGTTGTGTAGGTCATCAAGCTCATTACGAGGAGGATAATTTGTGCCCTGTATCCATCATCATCTCATCTAGAGGTACCTTAAACCATCTCATACTTTGTGTTACTCATTTTTATTTGTTACAAATTCACTAATATGAAACAAGAGAGAGAAAATTAGTTCAACATAAGTAGCACTCTGCTACTCCTTTATCCTTGGCACTTTTTTTCTTAGATTAAAAATCCTCAACTAGTTGAGAGCATGTGATCATCTTCTTATTAAAAATGAACATTCCTCAACATGTAATGATCCATCAATCAAGAGTGGTTCTAATTTCCATGGGCATGGCTCAAAATTTGTAAAGTTCATCATAAAACTCCATGATGCTCATGTATAACTCAGTGAGGTTATGGCTACCATTTCAAAATACTCATCTTAAAGGATATCTTAAATAACTATCTTTGTGAATTATACTTTAATTTCCTCACTCAATGACTTCCACCATCTAGCTGGATTTTCGGATAGTTCTTTCATGTTGTTATCCCGTCCGAAACGATCGGATAACCCCTACAAAATTTTTGAAGTGATTTTGATTAAAATCTCTTTTAGAGCAAATCGGGTTTTTGGGTGTTGCATGATCTCTTTTAGACAAATCAGCAATTATGACACATTGACATAAGTTTTAACATGCTTTATGTCTTATGACCTCCGAAACCCGAAACCCGCCTTGTATTGAAAAATCCTTTGAAATCGGGTTTTCGGAACTCTAAAGCATCGGAACATCCATGTTCCAAAACATGTTTTATGCGCCACGTTCTCCGATTCCCGAAGTCCGCTCAATCCTTAGTAATCGGGTTTTCGGAAGTTCAATGCATCGGAACATTCATGTACCAAAACATGTTTTGTGCTCCATGTTTTCCGAAGCCCGAAACCCGAAATGCACTAAATCTCCTCGTGTCGGGTTTTTGGACTCCTCCAACACGCTGACGTGGCGTTCATGCCGAATGGTTGGTGAGTCGGCACGTGCCGAGCTGGAGCGTATTTATTACTAATTTTCTTATAAATACGTAAAAATCCACGTCATTTTTACCGTTCATATTTTTAATTCGTGGATTTTTCGCATGCTCTTCCGCTCCCAAAACCCGCAAACTCGCGTTACCAGACTGGATCGTTTGTTTTCGATTTTACTTGTCTCGAATCGAAGGTATTTTCGTTCCTTCTTTATTCTTGATTTCTCTGGATCGACTGCGTATATTTTCTTTCCAATTTCTTGCCAGTTGTTGAGGGTTTTTCTTCCTTCTTCGTTCTGTATTGTTTTGGAAAGGGTTTTGGGTTTTTAGGGTTTATTTTCTTTTTGAGATTATCAATTGGTGCTGTTCCTTCCAAATTCCAATTACTTGCATAATGTATGGAATATGAATAACAAAAAAGAAAGGAAGATGTGTATGTAGAAATTCAAAGGAAAGGCTCTGTTTTTGTTTCCCGGATTTTGAAGTTTGTATTGCAGATTCAAAAGTCCGAAATACAAAGGAAGCTCGCAGTGACGGGGTTTTTCAACATTCCGACCTCAACAGTGGGTGCCGGGCACCTCCTAAGTTCCGCCATCCACAGTGGACGCCGGGTTTTCTTCAGGTTCCGTCATTAAAAGCAAGTGCCGGGTTTTCCCCTGTTTCCGCCATTGAAAGCAAGTGTCGGGTTTCGCCAAGACTCCGACATATCAGACCTGTCGGGTTCTCAAAGTTTTCCGATATCTTCTTCTGCGTGTCGGGTTCTTCGCTTCTTCCGACGCCTTCCGTCAATCAGGTTTTTCAGTGTGCACAGCATCTCCGGAGTTCCGAGCCTTTCTTCTTCCAATATTCTTCATGTCGGATCCTGGTTCATCACAGGAGAAGGCCGAAAAATCTAGCAAGATGAAATACAAATTTAAGAAACCAGAATCCCCGTCATATATCGACTGTAATTATGATATCAGGGATACTGAGATGGGCAACATAGATATGGACGATTTTTGGAACAGGGTGAAGAGTTCTTCTCAAACCCCATGGATGGTGGCTTTAGCTAATAGTGGCTTGCCCCTTGCAGCGGGCTTCCCCATGTCTGCCCAATGTCCAGAGCTTGTTTTGGCGTGTGCATCCAGCTACGACTCGGCTTCTCGGTCCGTAAGGAATCAGGCTGGTGAAGTAGTTATCAAACTAGATGGGGCTTATTTGGATGATCTCCTGAAACTACCAAATTTTGAAGAGTATGGAGCCCTAGACATGAAATTGGCTCAGAAGGCCTGGGACAGTAACCAGGAGAATTGCATTAAGGATGTTAATAAGAAGTTCTTGGTTAAGGCAAAACCAGTAATATCTAGATTTCCAAGAACTATCCCTAGATCGGATTTCATCCAAGAAATCAACGATATTATCACCCTACTGAGCCGGGTGTTTGGCTTGCCAGGAATCAAATTTATTTCATGGATGGATGTACCAATTTATGGTCACCATTAGGCGAGAACAAGCAAGGGATTGACTGGGGAACCCTTATCAGTGATGAAATTGATTCCCAGATGACGACGGTCCTGTCAACCGGAAAGTTTTATATGTTCTCATATGTGGCCTATGCAGCAGCTGGGATGAGGAGCTATCCAGGGCTGGAGACTAAAGGAAGCAGAACCACAAATCCAGTCTATAAGTATTATCCTCAAATAACGAAGAAGGGGTCCAAGGATCACTTTAGGAGGGTAAATGACGCCTTTTTCTACGAAAACATCTGCCAGCTCAATCCAGGGCTGAGAAAGACAAGGGTCTCGGACGAGGCATGGGCTGAAGTATCTAAGTGGGGATGTATCTTCTTGCAGTTCAAGAAGTTTACCTACCTTCGAACGGTCATGTACTCCGGAGAACCTTTCCGTCTGCCTCGTTATCCCGGCGATAGATTGATACTAATAGAATTGGTCAGACAGTTATTGGATTTCCACAAATTCCAACAGAGCAAGCATAAGGCAGCTGTATCCTTCCCAATTTCTATTGGGAGATATACTTGCTCAACAGCGGCAAAAGCTAAAAATGTCGAATGTGAACTCCAGGAGAAATTAAAGAAGCATATGAAGTCTCGGGATGGTTTTGACATCCGAGGAGTACGAGAACTTATGGAGCCCTACATCTGCACAGGCCCGACATTGAGGATATCTGGGTGGATCTGCGTAACGAAGTTGCGGTTCGCAGAAAAGATCATAGCAGATTAACTATTGATGAGATTCAGACGCTAGAGATTTCTGATTTGCCAGATGGTATAAGGGACAATGAAAGTGTGTTAGATATGTCCTATGATGGGCTTAATGAAGATCGATACGTTTTCCGCCTATTGATTGGTCGGCTAGCGAAAAATCCTCTATCACCGATAGGTCAGCCCTAATTCTGGCTCGTACAAAGAAATGGCTCTCTTCTTGGGGCATGAATTTTAAAGATGACAAGTTTCCAAAATTGGCTGCTCCTGAGGCGGGGCCCTCCAAAAAGAAGAAGGACAAGGAATCTACTGGGGGGTCTATAAAAATCAAGATTCCCAAGAAGAGGAAAGAAAGACAAATCTCTTCAATTGTCTCTCCAACTCAAACGGTGGATGTGCCAGAATCACCAACACCACCAGAAATAGGAGAAATTAATTTGGAAGAAGGAGGAAGTCAGCCCTTGACTTCACCATTTGCTGATTGCTCAACTGAAGAGACCTTATCTCTGGCGGTCAAGGCTTTGGAGACTGAATCTGTGCCTCCCCCTCAACAACCACTTCAGCCTCCTCATTCCCCATCCACTTCTTCAAGCATGGCCAATATTTTCTCTGGGCTCTCACCCCTTTCTTCTGGAACCCAAGTGATCACCAACACTCCCCCACAACCTGTGCCTTTATTCATTGCACCTACTACCACGTTGACTGTTGTTCCCCCTCCAATAGTAGAATCTGCTCCCCTTGAGAGTAGAATACCAGTTACTACAACATTGGCAGTTTCCTCTGATACACCACAATGGCTACTCGAACAAACTCCGAGGAAGAGGAAAGTGATTGTACCCCTACCAGCCTTTGATTTCAGCTCACTCAAGGCTTCTACTGCGAGATCAGCCAAGAAACCCAAAACAGTTTCAAGAGTTTTGGTAGATGCTTCAGGAGATAAGTTCGCAGAGATTGCCACTCCCTCAGCTGACAAAACTAGGGATGATGTAACAGCTGCTGATTATCAGATCACCAAGGTGGCTCTAGGGAAAGTAACAACAGAAGGAGCGCAACAAGATGCACGGGCTTCCATAGACGTGCTGTGCCAAAAGTTGAAAGAAACAAAGGTCAGCAGAGATGAGTTTAAGGAAAAAGTGGAGCAGTTGACAGAGGTTTTGATTAAACTCTCAACACCCCTGGAATCCATACCATCTGCTTCTGCTTCTGCCGGATTCGATTTCTCATCGGTGCCTACGATTGAGAAGATCGCTAAAAAGGGAAGGGTGGTTGATGAGTGGATCCAAAAGTTGCTCCAACGAGGGAAGGAAGTAATTCAAGACGTGGTGAAAGTTCATCAGTCCTTGGCAGAGATTCAGAAGGAAGGAGAGAAGATGGATGAGGAATTCACTGAAGAACTTGGACAGCTTGATTTGACTTGTGAAGCTCTCCAAGTGCTAAAGCAAATACCAGCACATCTCTTGGTAGAAGAAGGCGTTCTTCCACATACAGATAAACACTTTCAGCTGATCAAGGCCATCAAGTTCAGAGTAAAAATCCTCAACGAAGCCTGCAGCAAGTTGAGAGAATCAAGAGATAAATTGATCGATGGGAAAAGTGATCTGGAAGAAGAATTGCTTAAGATTTGTCCAAAGGTGTCAGTTGGGAACTCAAGTGCCCTATCAGCAGATGATCTCTTCAAACAAGTTCAAGAGACTATTCAGCATGAACCTGTAGATGGATTCGACCTTGAAGTCATTGGTCAGTTTGTAAGGATTGAACATACGTTGGAGGCCTTAAAAAAGCTCAGTAAAAGATTGAAGAAACTTCCCGGCTGTGCCAGTGATATCCATGAGACCTGCGAAATGTGGAATGATCATTCCACTGCACCTGAGGAAAATGAAATGCAAGGCATTATTCGGAAGTTCCAGGAGTTCCGGAACAAACAGTCTCAGCTGGAGGAAGAGAAAGGAGAAGAATCAAAAGATGATGACTCGGATTGAGCTCCAACGTCCCATGTCATTTCTATTTTTAGAATGTCATATCTTTTATTTCCTTTTTGTCATTATTTTTAATTCATACTTTGACTTGATCTCCTGCGTGAGAATCATGCAAAGCTGAAACTCTAGTTAGCATGCTACTTTTCAGGATCTGTTCTGTTTAAACTCTAGCTTCTTTTGTTATAAAAAAGGGATGCTTGTGCATTCTAAAGGGTCGAGAATTTTTGAAGCATTAAGAGGCTATTGGAAAGGAGAAAAACTTTGTGTTTTCTTTCAATCATTTTGAAGAATAGAAGTTGATATTGTTTTGCAGACTTTGTGTTGTGAAATATATCTTATTTAAGATATTGTTCTTATGTTCATGATCTTAAAGCTATTCTTTGCATAGAATCTCAGTGTTTCTAATTATCTCGGACACTATATCTGTGATCTAAAACTCGTATGATTATTTCGTGCTCTGTGTTTACTCGAAAGAAAATACGTTTCTCCCATTTCTTTTCTACCGTGCTTCTTTCACTGTAATAGTTTCTAACCTATTTCATGTACGAAAGCAATATCCTTGAATCGTGTGAATGTGGATTTCGGGATTTCATCCCAACCCCCAATGGTTAGATTAGTGTGAATATTGTATATATTATTTACTGTGTTTTAGATTAGCAATAAACAGGCAGCCTCACCTGTCTTTGAGGAGGGATTCAATCCCATGTACTGTGGTTGAACCTCATATTTTGGTTTGACAAAATATCCAACCAACAGTTTTTGGCGACTCCGCTGGGGAAATACGGATCAATAGTACAAAGCTTATCCTCTCGGTGTCTGGCGACTCCATATTTGCCTTATTTTTAATAAGATCTCCTTTCAGTTCAAGCTGGCCAGGAGGATCTTCACTCGGTCCCGCCGAGCTCAAGGTGAAATTGATCCACTTTTTGAGTTGCTGCAACAGCACAATTTCAGCCTTTCTCCCAACAGCGTTGTCTCTAACCGAGCCAGAAGTTCTTCACCTGTTCGGAGAAATCGGATCCCTGAAGAACGGGAAACATCTGCAACTTGTCGTGCACTACTCTTGTCTGATACCCGGATCCCTGTACGCACTCTTTTCAGAAGGATGGCGGTTCAACCTGTGCCTTGGGGTGCAGTCATTGGTCCTCTTACTTTGACTCCTCCATTGCATGAGTTACCACGTGGATCACGTAAGAACATTCCCAAGTTCAATGGGGATGGGAAGCAGCATCCTGATGAGCATATTGCGTCTTTCTTTGTTGCATGCGGTGTCCTCGGAGTAGCCCACGAAGATGTCTCTGTTCGACTCTTCGTTGAAACATTGCAGGGAGTAGCAGCTGAATGGTTTTATCACCTCCCGAATGCATGCATTCCAGATTGGGCTACCATGCGGACCAAGTTTGAGGCACGTTTCAAACCAGCCGAAGATTCTCATGCATTGTTAGCTCAGCTTACGCATATGAAGAAGGAATCGCATGAACCTATGCGGGAATTCGTGGCTAAGTTCAATAAGCTGATCCGGAAAATTCCAGTTATAGCTGTACCAACTCTAGAAAATCAAAAGTGCTTTTTCATCAATGCTCAACCTCCTGATATAAGCTTTTTATTACGAAGGTCGGTTATCCCAGATCTGCTCTTTGCTCGGTCAGCAATCTTGCCAAAATAGAGGATGATCTCATCTTAGCTGGAAGGATCAAGAAAGATATACCCAAACTCAAAAATCAAGGTTCTTCTCAGTAATCTTGACCCTATGTTTCAAAAATGGCTAATGATTTGATTGCTTTAAAGAAACAAGTGTCTCAAATAGTGAGCAATGTTCCGTGCTTGCGGATATCCCTAGGCGGAATTTTAATAACAATGGTGTACTGCCAAAGATAGGCCACGTTAGCTCTGCTCAACCGAGATTAGCAATTGAAGCTCACTTTATTAATGCGGCGGTGGAAATAATTGAAGAAGATGATGAACCGGAAGAACAAGATTCCCCGAGGATTTGAAGCTTCGGGATATCGCCATGAGTCTTATGATGAGTCACCACGACTCAAAGATTGGTTATTTGGAATATGATGAAGATGAATGTGAGCCAGATGGTCAATCATTTGCTGTTTTCACTCGGTCCCAATCTCAGGTTCCCAGAAAGCCTCTGGAAAATACTAAGGAGAAGAATAAGGAACCTCTTGTATCCATAGTCAAAAGGGGTACCCCTATTTCGGCACAAACTGAAAGAGAGGTTACTAAAAAGACAGCTGTTCCTTATTCTCCTTCTCCTAAGGCCAGTACCCCACCACAAGCTCATGTAATTAGAACTGAGCCTACTATCATTCCTTCTTACACTGCTTTTGACATTATTGATCATGCGAAGAGAACAAAAATTCAAATGTCGGAAGCAGAATACCTTCAGTCGAATCCCGAACAATTTGAAAAGCTGGCCAAGTTTATCAGAAGTAAAGCGGCCGTTCCATCACCGTCAAAAGGTCTCCTTCCAAATCCTGTTCAACTTACACCTCAGAATAATCTGACCTCTGCTTTCTTCCTCGGGAAAGATTGAACCATTTTATTTGTCTCTACTTATAAATGGGTTTAAACTCAGCAATTGTATCATTGACTCAGGGGCCTCTGATAATGTTATGCCCGCAAAAGTGGCTCATGCCCTTGGGCTTACTTTGACTAAATCATATGGACGGTGCTATTCCATGGAAACTAAACAAGTCCCTCTGATTGGTCAAATTAAGGACGCACAGTTTGCATTTGTTGCTTTTCCTGAGAAGAGAGTGAAAATGACTATTCTGGTTGCAGACATTCCTGCAGCTTATGGTATTCTCTTGGGTAGAGGATTTTGTAAAGATGTCGGAGGAGAGATTAGTATGGATTGGACCAAAGCTAAGATCCCAGTCAAAGGGGTTCAACAGGTTCTTCATCCTGAACCGCAGGCAAAGTATTTGGTGACCAAATCAGATGATCCGAAAGCTCAGATCCTTTTCGAAGATGCTAGCTTTGGGAATTATTTCATGGCTTCAGAGATACCTATTGTAGATGTGAAAGAGGAAGATCCCAATGCAATTTGGACGCTTGAATTTGATGGTAGCTGCTCGACTTCTGGATCAGGCGCTGGTGTTGTTCTCATATCTCCTAGCTCCGAGATTTTCCCATCAGCTTATAAGTTGCAATTTGATAATACTAACAACACGGCCGAATATGAAGCCCTGTTATTAGGATTAGAATTGGCCAGACAGAAGGGAATCAGGAATCTCAAGGTGCAAGGAGATGCAGAGCTGATTGTTAATCAGGTCAAGGGTGTATATCAGGTAAAAAATGATCGGTTGAGGCATTATAGGAACAAAGTGTGGGATAGTATAGAATGCTTTGATGCATTTTCTATTAAGGCAGTGTTAAGAGATTATAATGACAAGGCTGATTCTTTGGCCGTATCTGCATCTCTTCTTCTTCCTCATCCTCAGTTTAAGCAAGACACATACTCTATCGAGATTGTGTACCGCCCTAGCGTCCCAGATAATGCAACTCACTGGCAGGTTTTCAATGATGATCAACAAGTGTTGGCTTTCCTGGAAAAAACTGACAATTTCAGTGAACTGTATTTTGAAGGTTCGAAATCAGCCTTTCGTGAAACTATTTCAGATCCATATCAGGAGGTTGATGGTGAATATATCCAACTGAAAGGCAACAAGATACCAAAAGGTCTGGTTTCTCTGGAGGGTCTGTTTGACAAGCATGATCGCTTCATCCAAAACAAAAGGCAGGTTGAAGGAGCTTCTTCCTGTGAAGTGGATCAAATCAATCTAGGTTCATCTGATCAACCTCGGATGGTGAATATCGGTAAATGTTGTTCTCCTGAAGAGAAGGTAAGATTTACTTTGCTTTTGAAGAAATACATCGATGTCATGGCTTGGTCCTATGCAGATTTGAAATCTTTCAAGCCCAAGGATGTTCAGCACAGTATTCCTCTGAAGCCTGATGTGAAGCCTTATAGACAGAAGCAAAGGCATTACAATCCGAAGATTTCAGGGACTATTCTGGCAGAAATTCAGAAGATGTTAGATGCCAGAATTATTTTCCCAATCCATCACTCCACTTGGATTGCAAACATCGTTCCTGTCAGAAAGAAGAATGGCGAGATCCGGATTTGTGTTGACTTTCGGAACTTGAATCAGTCCTCGCTGAAGGATAATTATCCCTTGCCGATCATGGACCAAGTACTACAAACTGTTACTGGATCAGAAATGTTATCCATGCTCGACGGGTTTTCGGGATATAATCAAGTCGAAGTAACCACAGAAGATCAACACAAGACAGCTTTCACGACCCCATGGGGTACCTTTGCTTATAGAAGGATGCCATTCGGCTTGATCAACGCAGGAGCTACTTTTCAGAGAGCTATGGACCTAGCATTCAGAGATCTGATGGGTAAGGTCATAGTCGTGTATTTGGATGACTTGACTGTCTTTTCTAAAAAACGAAGTGATCATTATGATCATTTAGAACAGGTACTTCAGAGATGCAGGCGTCACGGAATTTCGTTGAATCCTAAGAAGTCTATGTTCGGGGTTACAGAAGGAAAGCTGCTGGGTCATATTGTGACCAGAGAAGGAACTAAAATTGACCCAGAGAGGGTAAAGGCCATTCAGAGTCTTACTTTACCAACAAGTAAAACCGGAGTTCATTCTTTCTTCGGAAAAGTTAATTTCTTGAGAAGATTTGTACCTGACTTCGCTGACAAAACCAAGGATATTCTTGGAATGATGAAAGGCAAAGTCCCATTCAGATGGAGTGCAGAAGGGAAACTTTCATTTGAAGAAATCAAAAAGGCAGTTGCTTGCGCTCCGACCCTAGTATGTCCAGACTTTAAGAAAGATTTCATCATGTATAGCTATGCTTCAGCCCACACAGTGTCAGCGATCCTGATGCAGGAAAATGGAGAAGGCATTGAAGCTCCTATCGCATTCATGAGCTGTCCGTTGAAAGAGCATGAATTGAAGATGTCGCAGATTGAAAAACATGCTTACGCAGTGGTAAGAGCAGTAAAACACTTCAGGTACTATGTACTGAATTCTCATACTCGTGTTCTCGTTCCTGATACTGCTGTTAAATCCATTCTAACTCAACAAGAGCTGGGAAGCCAAAGAGGTACTTGGATTGCTAAGGTTCAGGAGTATGACTTGGACATTAAACCTACCAAGTTGGTACGAGGAAGAGGCCTGTGTCAATTGATTGCAGAGAATCATGCTGAAGCAGAGTATGAAGAGATTCAAGACACTTCCTCAGAGCTGCCTATGGTGCTTTTTGTAAGTACGACCGATGAATGGTACGCGGACATTGCTTTCTTCCTAACTTATGGTGAATGCCCTCCGCATTTAAATCAAAAGGAGAAAAGGACCATCAAGCTGAGATCTGCAAAATACCTTTTGTGGAATAATGCAATATACAAGAGAGGTATTGATGGTATCTTCTTGCGTTGTGTCGATAAATCACAACAGGAAAAGTTATTAGAATCCTTTCATAGCCTAGCATGCGGAGGACACTTTTCGTCTTCTGTAACAGCGTATAAGATCTTACGGGCTAGGTATTATTGGCCTACTCTTTTAGGGACTCATTGCCCGGAATGGGTGTCTAAATGTGAAGCTTGTCAAGATTTTGTTGGTCGTCCCGGTTAGCAGCTCTTCCTGCCTCAAGCCCGTGGTGATCAAGAACCTTTTCGCCAATGGGGGATTGATTTTATTAGAACATTGAATCCTCGCTTCCAGTCTTGGACACAACTATGTGCTAATCGCTTTCTGATTATTTTACCAAGTGGGTAGAGGTCAGCTAATCAAGCAAGCAACTTAGAAAAGTTCGCTTGCAAATTCCTTAAGGAAAACATAATTGCTCGAATCGGTGTACCTCATAAGATCATAGCGGATAATGCTTCCAATTTCTCATCACCACGAGCTAA